>CM062200.1:18067500-20842500 GCA_031216445.1 Lateolabrax maculatus
ATGGCTGAATTCTATTTGGCTGCTTCAGTTTCAGGGTACTGGTATTGTTCAAGACTTACTTGGAAACTTGAATAAAAAGGAGCCATACTTCATGTTATTAGTAACGCCTGTGCTTTTCCTACTATGACAAAACAAAATGAAAGCAGGCCTGAGTCAAAACTCGTTCTCTGCATCACTACTCAATTCTAATAATAATAATAATAATAATTTATATTTCGCAATTTTCATATTTTACATTTTTTTCATATGATTATTATTTGATTATTATATGATAATTTATTTCATAATATTTTTTATTTCATATGGAACACTTTGGCTCTCAATAGAATGGGGCAGTTATCACATTATGCTTTTTCTACAACTGTGGTGTAATGCATTCTTTTTTGATTTAAGGTATCATCAAAAGGCACACACACACAAAGTACTGGAAGTGAATGATTTTTTAAAAGTTTCCAAAAGATGTAGTTGCCAATTTTGTACATGGCAAAAGAGTGATGGTACCAGTGATGGGGAATGTTTGGTAACAATGTTATTACAGAGCGCCGCATGCAAGCATACTCCCAGAGTTGGAACTAATCAAGCATCCAGGGAGAAAAGTCACTGAGGAATTTCTGTGGGAGGAAGATACGGGGTGGGGATACCGTCAGGAATCTCACCAGCTCCCACACTGGCAGTAAACATCAGGCAGGTGGTACAGAACACTCTGCTATAGTCCTCTCCCTTGTCTGACCGACTCCCTGACCTCCACAGAAAATTCATTAAATTCCTAGCATTGTTTCTCAAAACCCCCCTTTAAACCCCCACAATATCCTGTTTAAAGCTTCTATCTCAATGTGAATACAGAATGTACAGTTGGGGTGTTACTTCATTTACTCCATCCCTGCATCTCTCCTGCATGTGAGAGGCCCTGCTGACTGTTTGAGCAGGCTGTAATACAGCCCACAGACACAGTAAGTGGATTAACTCTGACCCCGCCATGTTCAACATGGCCAGAAGGCCTAGCCGTCACACACACAGCGAGGCCGAAAACACAGATTTCCGCTTCAAACACGCACCAACACACACACACAGACACAAGCATATGGGTGAACACACCTGCGTGCACACGTAAACACATATGCACATTACAACTACATACACTTACCATCTAATAATAACCTAATACCTCTTTGGATTTCAGTTTCCCGTTCGCCCACCGATGTAATAGGATTACAGCTCATACACATACAAACAAAATAAAACACACACGCATGTGCACACACAGATACACACACACACAATATCAGGCACCAATCAGGAACGATGTGGAAAAAGTGTGTGTGTGTGTGTGTGTGTGTGTGTGTGTGTGTGTGTGTGTGGGGTATACCTGGATGATCTTGTCCTGTGGTCTGAGGCCTGCTCTGTCAGCTGGAGAGTCTTCATCCACAGCTCTGATGAACTGGCCTGGTTTGGACTTCTCACTGTGCAGGTTGAAGCCGTAACCGCTGGATCCCTTCTTCATGTGGCAGAGACGAGGCCGCAGCCCACTGCTCTCCTCCTGCACACACAGAAAATCAACAGCTCGTAAAAAGGTGTAATCAGTGATATTTAACTGTCTCTCTATATGAATAACATGGAGCGACACCTGTGTCTCACCGGCTGCTGAGATTTCAGACTTTCTAGAAAGCCTGGCTCTGTGTATTTCCTGGGAATCGTCATCGCTCCCAGAGCCCCTGAAATATCTATGGATGCCCATGTCCGCCAGGAAAATCAAAAAACAGTATCACAAAGGAAAAGGAATAAATATTCCTAGCAAATCAAAACTGTGAGCTAAGTGAAAAATAAAAAAATAGGGGGAAAAAAGGCTGACACGGTAAAAAAGAAATTATATTAATTCTGAATTCTAGTTACAAATAGCTGTAAAGACAGCAGGTCTAACACCTGTAAATTTAGTTGTCATTGTAAATCTCAGATACTCGTGGTTTAATGGTTTGATATGGTATTACAACAGTGAATAACTTCAACGTCAATCTGAGATTCCATATCGATACAGTCATTACATCTTCATTCTAAATTACAAGGTATGTACGTCATGTAACTTCTCTATTTACATACTGTACGCATGGCGCTTATTTGGACAAATAACACATCGAGTCAGACTTAAAAACTCATGACATTCACGAGGTCATAAACATGCATAGGCAGAAAGGTCTGTATATGATCTACGTGGACCTTGGACAGATGTTCACGCACAGAATAAAACTGATTATATAGTACACTACAGCTGACTTCTTTTCCTAACTGATGAAGCAGTAGCAGGTCTCTCTTGCAGAGGCTAATCCTGCTGTGGCGTATGTCTTGTTAAGTTCCTAATCACATGTGCGGATGAGGGACCTGTATAATCATTTAGACATTGAACATCGTAATCACAATTGCAGTTAGAGCACTGTTGCACTGACGGCATTGGCTATGTTCTTATTACAGGACACCTGGAAATGATTGTTGAATGGGTTCCTATTACAAAAGGCCTCAGGTCCATAAAAAAGGTGTTGGAGCTTTTTACTAGTGGCGTGGCTGCAAACTGTCCTTGAATATGCACAATCAAGATACTTAGTTTCAGACATGTATGGAAGGCCATTTCTGCCAGGAAAAATAAATAAATAAAAATAATATTTCACATATATAAATATCTCAATGGATGAAAAGTTAGGAATGTGTCAAAATTCTGAGATACTACGTTGTAATTATGAGATAAACCAAAATTTTAAGTCAAAATTATGAAATAGTAATTATAATATTTAACCTACTTACTTTGAAACAAAATAACAAAATGACTCTTAATGTGCCATAATTTTGACTCACTTGACTCTCTTTTAGCTTGATCTATATTTTTCTTTTGTTGGTGGATTTTGGCTTCCATACCCATGTGAGAAAACGCAGCCACTGAGGCAGTGACAGTACTGAACACCTGTGGATCTGATAAAAAAATAAAAATAAAAAGTCCCCCGCCCTCCTGTTGCACACCCATCACCTGATAAAACAGCTGCTATCCGTGCAACATACTCGGCTATCAGCTGCTATCTGTAAGTGATTCCCTGCCAAGTGACTATTTAAGATCAACCTCTGCAACCTCATCATTCACTCAAGGCAGTCGCATTCTCTCAGCCACTCGCAATGTGGAGTACGCCCTGATCCAAGGGTTTGGAAGAAATCAGGGTGGTTGATGATTGCTGAAACATTAAGGTGAGGTGAAAGTCTGGTTGAACCTTTGGATGGGATCACTGATTTATGATAAAGCCCACATAACTAGAGGCTGTTAATAAAGATAATAAAAGATGACATAACAGGTGAGGTGCAAAGTACACCACTGGAATGCTGTACTCTACAATTATTTCATCTTGCAAGCAGTCATATACCTCCTTCTGGGCCAGGGGATTTACCATATACATAGCTAAAATTGCTGTCTTAAAGCTGCACTGAGTATTTTGGATGCCCCAATAGACCCCAGTTCCAACATTAAAAAGGGAAGTTTAGACATTAGATGATGTTTAAACCATTACCATCTCACAGATACAGCAGGGCTACTGATGGGTGTTTGAACCAGTCGTGTGAGGTGAACAAGCTCCATATAATCCATTTACTGCACCACGGCAGGTGGTGACCAGGGATAGATTGCCATATCTCTGTTTTCCACTCTGACTTTGTCTCTCTAATATTGTTTCAAGTGACATTTGAGTGCTACTTTCTGATTCTTTTTTTTTCTTCTTCTCTTATAGAGCATGCACAGGAAAACCACATTATCAGCAGCGCAGCACACAGTGCAGTGACAGCAAGTGCTATGTGATAATGAACCGCTGGGTAAAGTCAAGTAGGGAGGCTCTTTAAAATGCTAGCATTCATATTACAATGTTTGTACAACTGTGTACAACAAGGGCTGTACCGAACTGTTCAAATTCGACATTTGAATTCTAAAAATCCCCATTCAATTGCTGCCCAGCTTTTTTTTTTGTTTTCTTAGGCTTCCTTAATCTCATTAGTATTGTACTATTTGTAGAATTAGATTCCAGTGGTGGCTGCGTAGGTTTGTTTCCAACTTACGTTTGGACTTTACATTTGAAATGTAAAAATAGATGTTATCATTTCCCAAATTTACAACATGGTTTATTTATTTCATTTATAAATTTATTTTATTTATTTATTTATTTATTGTGAAATATTCTGAATCAGTCCATATTTGCTGGCGTTTAGCCTTTCGAAAACAACATTTTCACTGTGGTAACACAAAGAGAAGCACACTCAACGGGGCGGCCTAGCAGCAATCTAACAGCACCATAAATTACACTTCTATAACCACAACAACAAAACAATTATTTAAAAAAAACCTCATCTAACTCATTTGATCTGACGATTCAATTTATTAAAATTGAGGTTTTTGTTCAAAGATTTATTTATATACTTTTTAGGGTGATGACGTCCTAAAATATGAAGACAGACATTCAAAGCTTCATTCAGAAACATCAATAGAAGATGCGAATGTAAAACAAATAAATAAATAAACAAAAATCAGAGAAGATGTGTTTCCACACCTACTGAAGCTCACTTGAAACATCTCTACAGCATGTGTGACATGTGAGTGGCCAACAATGACAATATGATACCCTAACAATCCCTGATGATCCCTGCAGTGAAAGTTGCAGCAGTGCAGAACTTTGTTTGCACATACCAAGAGTGATGTGCCACTTGGTATGCAATGTCTTCTGAGTGTTATCCTGTGGAAGATACCGTATCAATATATACTGTCTGTATGAAATCCCACGACAAATCCCATGAAAATACAGAAATTAACAATTACTGTATTAATTAATGTGGATCTTATTCGGTGTGATTGCAAAAGTGTGCCTATATTATTTAACTTAATATTGATCCACCGCTGGAAATAGTCCCTAACAAAAGGCACCCTTTCCTCCGGTTTATAGACTAATAAAAAAAAACATAACGTAACGTTAACACCCTCCTTATCCTTTAAACTTTGTCCAGGACCTTCAGGCTGTGCTCGCTCTGCTAGCAGCATCGGGCTAACACGTAGTCCGGCTACCTTGACTACCACAAAGATTTTAGCTTAAACAGTGAGAGTGACTTGTCATGATCTTTGAGTATACCAACAGACAGCAGTGTCTAATGCTTAAAAAGCAAACAAAAACTACAGTAGCATACCAATCTTGCCATTTTCAACCTAGCCACCACTAGAGTGCCTTTTCAAACCTTCCTCTGCAGGCAGGCTAGAGGTCAACTACAGAGTAGCACCTGCAGCCTGGTGGGGATGTCTGTTGCAGAGAGCTGGCTGCAGGCTCAGTGGATTACACTTTGTACTATCACAGAAATAACATCTGGTTTGTGATCTGCCACATGCAGTCACAGTGTGAATACAGGATTAGCCCAGTTTGAGTGTGATGGTACAAGAGGCAGCAGCCAGCCATTGTAAACATTCTCTTCTAAAAGGTTAATGGTTTTACAGTTTGCTGTAGTTAAACATCAGATCTCGTGTTAAGGAGAGCTGACTTGTTAGGAGGACCTTGAACTCAGGGTGAAGCGCTGAACAGTGTGTGATGTGAAACCTTTACGACTATCTCTGGGCACAGAGGAAAAAGCTACACCCCTAATGTGTTGTAAATATAACATGAGAAGACTGTTCCATGTCTATAAATTGAGCCGTTTCTGTCGAGCCACCCTTACGGGTTTGTCTGAGAGCTGCATGTGTTGTGACACTTGTGAGCCTTACAACCCCTTTCACACCAGCCTCTTGAAATAATCATCTTGAAAAGAGTCCGGGGATTGTGACTGCCCACAGGGCACCTCAACAGCAAGAGTTGTGCAATGGACTGAATTTAACAGCAAATACAACTGGGGCTGGTTATTGTACCTCAGTATGTTTTTAGTTAATAACCAAAATGTGCCAATAGAACTGAGTCAAGTAGCTACATGGCATTGAATATTTGGTTATTATTTATTCCCTGAGTACAAGGTTTATACATGTTTTATACAAGTTCTTGCACGGCTGTATTTGGACAACTTTTATTAAGTGAAAAAAGGGCTTTGTACAAAAACATGTTTATGTTCTTCAAAGTAGAGTATCAAAAAAAGTACCGTTTTAGTATTAGTAAAGAAACCCAGGTGTCTTTTTTTGCACTAGTTCCAAATTTTGTGTGTGTGTGTGTGTGTGTGTGTGTGTGTGTGTGTGTGTGTGTGTGTGTGTGTGACAAAATAACCTCAACTCAAGGTCCACTTATCAGCTTCTTTGAAGGTTTCAACCACACCTCCTGGTCCATCCAGTTCTATTTGCTGATGAAGACCATGAGATGTGGCTGAAAAAGCTAGTAGTACACAAGAATAATACTGATACTGTCATTTAATAAATGTAAATCCTTGCAGCACAGGCTGCATAACTAAAATACCTGTTGAACCACCAGATACTAGATTATGTTACTGAAAAACACATGAAAAGCAGCCAGAGAGCCTTGTGTTCTCCCTTAACTTGCTGTTTAGTCCACTGTATGACAGTATTACAAGTAGATTCTATGCTGTGTGATGCAGGTACTAGTTGTTGCAGTAAATAAATCCTGTTGAGTAAAGCAGTTGTATTTTGATTCATGTCCAATCTGTTCGGCCACACAGTGACCGACTGCGTGCTTGGCCAGAGAACGTGGCAACGTTTAGCTTTGTGGTTATTGCTTGAGGAAGTTATAAGCTTACATAATCTACACAAACTGCACTACAGCCTACATGTAGCATTATGGTTATCATTAACAGGCAGAGATGAAAACAAACAACGTAGCTTCAGCACTATGGCAACTCGCTACAAGGACAGGAAGTGGTTTCTTCGTTGGCTGCACCCCAGCTGACAGAGGAACCTGCTGCGTATGTGTGTGTGGTTACAGAAGTGGCCTCCGCCAACAATATTTACAACTGAAAAATATGTTTAAGATTCATAATTCACCCTAATAAAGGATGTATTATAATGAGTGCAACAGATGTGATAGGAAGGGAATAATAATTAGCACTAAATCACAGAAATTATCTTTTTCATAGAGAACTTGAGATAATGTTAAACTTCATTTGACACCACACAGCTCCTCCCCCCAGCTTTCTTAAAGTTGCAAAACGTGGAGATGTTGAAGAAGCGTACTCTTAGGTTTAATGTTTTATTTCATGTAGTGCAGTCCCAATGTTGACTAGCTAGCAGAGCATTAGAATCTTGCTAACGTCCGGCTGAGTTGTATTTGAGCGAGCAGACGTTTCACTGGGAGGACAGCAGCAGAGGAGAAGCCCTGTTATTTCACTGAAACGCCCCCCAACTTTACCGTTAGCTCGCCATTAGCATGTGGCTGTCTGGGCTCAGCCTTAGAGACGGGATGAAAGTTTGATTTGACACCTCCCCCCCATGCATATAATCATCCCAATCGGTTCGGTCATGCTGAATTCTCGATTTAGCAACTGCTGACTGATTAGAGTTGAAGGCAGGCTGAGCCCAAAGCTGGCCTGCCTGACAAAGCCCTGTATATGTGTCACATAGTATCCATGCATTCAGAGTTTGAGAGGAAGACGGACTTCAAAGACACTTTCCTAATTGCTTGCACCAAATGTAATTATACTCCCTGTCATGCCAAAGAGCCTGATTAAATCTTGATGGATCCGCGGGATTTCAACGGACAGTTTAACTTCACGGTCCAGTCAGAGGCGAGGGGAACAAAATGATCATCTCCTGTCTTCTCAGTGTCAGAAGCATGTCCTTGGTTAACCTCAAGTGGAAAATACTGAAAATGAACGGAAGGCTACATGCTGCCTATTGCTAAGAATAAAAGGACTGTAAGGGAGGAGTGTACGTCTGGCAGGCTATTTTGTATCTGTGTGTGTGTTTATTTAGACTATGTCACTAAGAACACAGTGAGGCAGTGAGGATCTCAGTCAGATGACGCCAGCAGCACTTTTATGGAGTTTGTTTTGGATGGCAGCCCATACAAAGAACCGTCTGATGGAAAGTTGCGCCCGCAGGCAATGCCATCAAGGGCTGGTCTTGGTAACAAAAATTTCTGAATTATATTCTGAACATTTCAGGGTCAACAAAAAATGTGAGACACTTCTGTAAAGACGTTTCTGATGTTGGGAATTAAGGCGTCCGGTCATCAGTGGAGAATGTGTCAGTTCATTTAACCAGCAGATACTAACGCTATATGATGATGTTGATTTTGTCGGGGCATTTGGCAGCTGTCCCGTTTGCACCATACAGGCGCATCTAACAGCCACTCGGCACATACGCGGTGAGAGTGATAATTATGTGATCACTGCTGAAGGGTCTCAACTATGCTCACCAACAGGACTGTGAGGTCCTTTCATTTCCATTTAGTCAGTAGAGGAGGTCATTCACCAGTTCCACTTCCAGCAATACCATGGAAGTTTCTTAATGTGAGTGTATGTGATGCAGTCATACGCAGATTCGCACAAAAAAAAAAAAAAACACTGAAAAACAAATATATGCTGCAACTTTTTAACTTTTTTAAAATTTTGATTAATAGTTTGTTTTGGGTTTTTTTTGTATTTTTTTGTTTTTTACTTTAAAAGCCAGTGTGGACAAGACGTTCTTAAAGTGCTGGCCAACTTCACCTGCAGAGGAAGACCATGCTATATGATCAAAAGCTCCAGACCAGCTACTGAGTGGACATTGTGGTGAGATTGTATTTGTCTTAATGTACTATTTGCTATAATTGTAACATTTCCTGATTTCGTTTAACCAATATTTAAATTTACTATGATAATAAACAGAGAGGAGCAGGAAGGCCTCACATTTGAGAAGCTGGAACCAGTAAATGTTTGACATTTTTTGCTTGATAAATGACTTAAACGGTTAATCAATTAGCAATTAACTTTCTGCCTGTTGACCAGAGCTGACTGATAAATTGACCAAACGGATACAATTCAATAGAATAAACATTAAAAATGTTGAGTAACATGATAGTAATATTGATTTACAGCGTTCACTACTCCTGAATCAATAAAGCACCAGATTGATTGTTCTTTCCCCGGCTTATATGAGCAGAGTGATAAGAGATGTTGTGAAACACTGAAGAACAAAATGATCCCTTGGAAAGATGAGAGCTGCCTCGAGGCCTTCTTTCCGAGTCTGAGGATCAAAGTCTTTTGTGACTGCAAACGAGCGAGTGGAAGCAAGAGCACATACGGTGATATGATGAGTCTGTATCCTCTCCAAATGAGTAACCAATGGGTTGTTAGGGAGTGAAATGGCACCATTTTTTTAACTTTTGGTCAAGAACCTTGCCTCAACACTTTTAACACCCATTCATTTAAGGTCCTATCATTTCATCGTGTGTTTGACATTTTTACATCTACAATTGGAGAACAAATTGCTATTTAATCCTGCGGCCAGGCCCTCTCTGGCCCACACCCACACACACACATATTCTCACTTCACTCCAGCCCTATTGAGAGTGTGTGTTAAGTGAGGGTGTAGGTATTTCGGGGTCAGCATGGCCTCCTTGTTGAGGCGTGAGAGTCCTCTCTCCTTTCCTCCCTGGCCCAGAAGCCTTTCTCCCCATGCAAACACAGTGGACAAAGCCGCTTTCTGCTGCTGGGGATCACTATGGTGACCGATAGACGGCCCTCGGTGCGGTGGAGGACCGAGCCGCTGGAGGCCAGGATGTTACCATAATATGATGACATGCTCACTCAGTTTGTGCTTTTATCTTCCAGGAAAAAGCTATCTCTGGAGAATTAGATATCCCAGTCTTTGTTAAGACCAGCACCATGAGGATTTTGTTAATATAGTGTGAAGAGGGTTTGGTGACTGAGCCCTGGACTGCAAAACCGAGTCTAACTAAAGACAATCACGTGAAAGGAACTATTGTTTGAAGCGTAAGCATGTTTAGGCTCAGAGGGGCCAGTTTCGCGTCACCGTTGGCCAGCCCACTCGAGTGAATCCCACTGGGAGGCTGGTATCAGAGGCCAGTATCAGACCATAAGTCAGGCTCTGCCAACTTTCCCATCAGGGAGGAATGTAGCTGGAGGTTTGCAGCATCCCAGCCAGCCAGCCTGGGCTTTCCACTTACTGGAGGTCAGCGTATTAGTGGCAGGCCATGAGCCACCTACGTAGAATGAGACTGAGACCTAGAAATCCCATTTATGAACACAGAACGGGAGCAAAATGTGATAACATGTAGGAGATCCATATAGCTGGGCAGGTGGGCGAGAACACCCGGAGAAGTCAGAAATTAAAATGATTTAAGCTTTCAGTTACGTAAAATGCCACCCCTCCTCCCCATCCAAAGGATTTTTTCACAAAGACATTTTGAAAAGGTGTTCAAATTATTAAAATATTTCTTAAATAACTGTACAATTAAGTATTATTTGGGCAGTGTACACACCTGAGACTGTGTTGCCGCGTTAGCTTGCGGTGATTGGCTGCAAGCAAAACCATACAAATAGTAATTTTTTTTTCTAAATCTGGGTACAAAAAGGATTGTAAGCAGGTATCCTTGACTGGAGAAGTTTCAATACTACTAAGTACTTGGTTATTTCAGTTGATACCTTAAAAGTTACTGAGTACCAATACCCAGGCTGTAGGGTTAACAGTGTGACTTTGTGTCAAATTTCACACAGGTTGAACTCGACACAAAATATTTACTCCAATTTACTTCACCCCCCGCAAGCAGGTCTGATGACGTCAGCAATTCCATTGAAATGATTTGATTTAACTTTGTAATTTAACTGTATTACATGCTGGTGTGAATGGACATTTAGACTGCAATTATACTTCTGCAAAGAAACATGTCAACGTGTGCGGATCAACGCAGAGAGGGGTGTTATCGGTTACCACGGGTGGCAGAGAAACCAAAGAGTACGCCGCCCAAATCTCGAAGCTTCCTGCGGCCCTTTGCATCAAACAAGCTGAATAGTTGATCCAACTTCCTGTCAGGAGGCAGGTTTGAAATGCTGTCATGTTGTTTTGTAGCTGACCCTTGATTCCAACCTACTGAGGGGCCAAGTCTAAAAATAATTAAAGTTCCCCATTAGTTTTGTAAATCCTAAACAGAAGCCACTTCCCATTCTCAGAGATCCACACAGCTGAACACCCCCACAATGAGGCTATTTTGCATTTCTGTTACACAACATTTAAATTAGGGTCCAGACTTTGCACCGGCTAAAACAGTTATGTAGCCTGCAAAATCTTGCCATGTTTATGACCATTTCAGACAATAACCTTATAAAAGTGTTTCATAACGGACAACAATGGGCTGGTTTTGCAAAGAGGCGGGACTGTGGTAATCCAAGGAAACAACAGTATGGAAAAGTGCTTAAAATTTTGATGTGGTGGAAGGTCTCAGACAGGGCGTCAAACGAGTTGTATTGTTGTTTATCTAGCTCTTCTTGTGAGTAACAAAGTTCATTCAGAAATCCAACATTAAAGTCACAGCGTGACACTCTGGGCGTGTGCAGGAAAAGCACTATTTTTATCCCATTCTGTCAATGCATATCTTTCAGTCTTATCAGATAATAATAACAACAATAATTGTGTTAAAAAACATGCTCTGTCTCGCTGACATGCATCCATGTGACAAAGCCTCTGGTCCAACAAGCCAAACCTGACAGGGAATTCAAGACGGCAAGGAGAGAAACTGACAAACATTTATATGACAAAGGCACTGTTCAAGGGGAAGGCCTGGCACATTTCACTGTGCTGTGTCACCTCTCTGTCTCAGCTTATAGCCTGTTCGCTGGCACTGGAAGTCGCTACTTAATAGGGGATCTTTTTCCACATAACCTTTGTGGATCAGAGGCGGGGCTGGCCCTCAGATCAGATAGGAAGACATAAGCCAGGGGCACTGCTGTTTTGGCTGATACAAACGACAAGTGAGGGTGACTTCTATAATGCAGTAACATGAAATGACTTGTTTTTTTATGAGCTGCTGAACATTGCAGTTTATGCTTGCGCCCACTGACGGACTGAGTTGGGCGACATGTCGGCATACACAGTGAGGTGATATTTTGATATACTGTTTATATCATGGTAGCAATATATTTACATTGTAGAATGTATCTTGGCAATACAGTTTTTTTTTTTACACAACTTTTTTCTTTTCCTAAGTATCTAACTTGTTGGATTAGCCCCAAATCTTATTTTCTGTCTGGATAATTTGTCCAAAAAACTGTTTCCCAACTAAGAAACTGCTTGTGGATGAAATATATTAAAATAAATGTAAGTACTGTAACATAAACGTAAGTGGACCTTGAGTTGAGGGTGTATAGTAACACACACTGATCAAAAGGCCAAGAATACATTTCCACGGTGAAGTTTCTCAAATTTGATTTTCTAGGATTTTTACTACACTATGACAGTCTATAGAGATATCCTGATACAGAAACACATGACAGAGGGTTTTCCCCGGATCAGCCTCTGCACTTCACAGGGCAGGAGGAGGACAGCTGACCTCTCGACCTGACAGTTCAAGGTGTAGCTTAGAAGAGATTTCTCAAAGCCTTAAAGCCATGGTTATGAGGCAAAAAGTATTTTAAAAGATGTGTTTGCTCAAGAACCCGTCACAATATAAAGCTGAGTGTGGACTGGGCCGCTGTGCCTCTCTGTACCTTGGTGCTGGAGCTGACGCTCAGCCTCTCCGACCTCTCCGAGGACGCGTCCCCGTTCTCACGCGGCACCGGCGTGCCGTTGCTCCGCGCGTCCTCGCCGTCCGAGTCGCTGTCCCCGCCGGGCACCGGGATCCCCTCCGCGACGAACTCCTTCCGGCACTGCAGGCCGTGCTTCTTCAGCAGCTCGGCCGTGTCGGGGTCCACCACGATGAGCTCCAGGGCCCCGCGGGTGGCCCGTATCCGGGCCACCACCTGCTGGTGGCTCTCGCCCTCCACGCTCTCTCCGTTGACGAACGCCAGCCGGTCCCCCGCGAGGAGCCCGGCTCCGGCGGCGGGGGTGTCGGGCTCCACCAGCCGGATGAACTGCCCGGTCTTGCCCTTCTCCCCGTGCAGGTGGAACCCGTAGCCGCCGGAGCCCTTCTCCAGCACGCACAGCTTGGGTCGCAGGTCCGACATGTCGCTGCTCTTTCTGACCGACGAGAAGTTTCCGACCTCGCTGTCCAAAACCACTTCGAAGCCTTTTAAGAGGGAGTTCTCCCAACAACCATGCGAACTGCGGACACCTGTTGCGCACGCTGACTTGCCCACGGCTCCACTTCCGCTGTCGGACTGAGTCGCAGTAAACTTTCCGCTGCTAATGTTGCGTGTTCACCCGTCCCGCCCGCCCCGCACGGACCCTCCCCTGCGATCTGCTGTGTCGCAATATTCTTTCTAACATCCAATCCGCGCAGGAGCCGCCAAAATAAGAGCCAGTACTGTTCACGCTGCATCGCAGCTGCTGAGATTTCACGAGCAGCCCGGGGCTGTAGCGACCACTCGGGACACTGATCGGGATCTTAACTACAGTTTACAGTTGAAAGTTACTGAGAGTGTTTGAAAAATTAAAGAATGTCTATGCTAAATGAGTATAATTTTTGCTTTTTTTTTTTCAACAACTTTCAACACACAAGGACAGGTCACAACTTGACGTGCCTTCTCAACATAGGAGAGCAAATAGTATCTATGAAATAGTGATACCGCATGTTATTACATGGCCTCCGAAAAGTGGGACTGCACCATAAAAGCACCGAGGAACAACCTCTCCCTTGTTGGAGTTGGTACCAGGTCGAAAACAAAAACTGAATCCACATTTTTAAAAGCTGCAATGCTGGCGCTTTTATTTTGAAGGCTGAACCTGCAAATAGGAAGTGTAGTTTCTATTTCTTCCTGAAGTTTAACTGTACAGCGTCACTTCATATTAACTGTTGATCAAGACACGTTTCATGATCGTTTTATAAATGAGGTATAAAACCAGGTAACGATCATCAAAGGGCCCTGAAGGCCCCATGTGCATTGTTTCTGTCTCTCTCTCTCACACACACACACACACACATAAATGCAGGCACCCTTGTGGCTATAGTTAAGTAACCATGTGATGGGTGAATGCAGGGGAGACTTCATATAAAGTGTGCTCAGTTAAAAATAGTTTATTGTATTTTATGCAGCATACAATACATTAAAGATAACTTTTGGCAGCCTGGTCTGACAACAAACAACTGCTCAGTATATACAAGGTCTAATGGCCACAATCGGAATCAATTTAGATCATAAACTGTATCAGACCTGAGCTGTCCAAACGGAGTACACTAGTAATTGACCAATATGAAATATTTGCAGAAGAGCATTGCATACTTTTGTCGAACAGAAGTTAATAAACTTGTTCTGACATCATTAGTTCCTTAAAGCTGCACTAATCAATGTTTTTATATTACAGATAGATCAAATGACTGTGTAATGTAGTTGTCGCACGTGGTCACAAACCCACAAAAAATGACCAACCAACTCCCCTCAGCTCCATGTAGCGTTTTAGCTTCTTTTCAGTATTTGAAACTCTAAGCTTCCTTTAGTTCAAAAACTTTAAACAGCAAGTAAAGTACTCTGCCCAGCAACAGATGGCAGACAAAGTAAGCAACTACCAAAGCGTAGCATTTAGTAACTACAGAGCCATATATTTTTTTGAGTTGGTAGAGACCAAAACAGTGCTAAAAGGAGAGTGAATAATAGACTTTCATGGGTCTCTAAATGTATGCTGGATTTGTAAATAGGCAACTGTTTGCTAACATGTTCACCAGAATAATTTTTCAAGGTGTTAATAGGTCAATATTGTGTTTACAACTCGTTCTGCAGCCCCCTAGTGGCCAAATAAATACTAATGCAGCTTTAATGTGTTAATGTGCACATATATACTAGATCTTGTATTTTAAAGCAATATTTAACCCTGAGCGTTGAGTTAAAATCTGAAGATAAATGCTATTTATTTGTTCATATTTTTATGTTAATCTTGATACAAATATAAACAGAGTTTGATATGTTCTGGAGGCACTGTGCACAGATTTGATACATGCATACCAGCAAACATGCAACCGAGCTTTAAAGTCCATAATCTGGCCATAAGAGCAAAATAGTTTTTTGGGGGAGGAAAAGAATGCAGCCAACATGTCAAAAAACTGTTTTTAAAAATCTGTTCACTCACTCACAAATACAATATTTATATGTATATATATATATATATCCTAAATGTTTGGTCTTGTGCAGCAAGCTCCCTCTAGAGACACATTTCAGGTGACCAACATTTTTTTATCATTAACACATGGATGCGTTACTCTGCATCTCCAGAAATAAAGTTGTCTTGCAGTCTTCCTCGCAAGGCACTCAGAGCACATGAGCTTCTTCTCCAGCTGTGTCCCTGAGCTTCTCTTGAGTCAGTGAGCGTTCAACAGCAGGCGACTCACTTATCCAGAACCCTTTGCCAAGAGTGAACCAGACTAAGCCATAAACAGACAGGGTTTTTGTCCATGTACTTGGCTTTGAATTGCATCCATGACACAGTGTATGGCCTTTGTCTGGATCGGCTGGTAGTTTGCATCATACATAAGGTTGTAGCAATGGTGGTTTTTCAAAGCAGATCCAAACTTATATAAGTCATCTTGAAACCATGTCCTTTACTGACTTATGCCAGTGGTGTGTGGGTGTATGGAGTTTTTACAATCTCTTCCATCAGCAGTCATTTAGTGGTAAATTTAAAGGTAGGTAAAAAATAAATAAAATAAAAAATAACTATTTTCAGTCAGAGCTTTATATAGGCCAAACAACTAAAAATATATTGTAAAAAATACTTGTTCAAAGAAGCATGAATTATATAACTCCTTCAAGAGGAAGTCCAACATGTTTGGAAATATGTTAATTCCCCTTCTCTCCGATTGTTGGATGAGAAGATCGATATCAAGCAGCATTAAGTAAAGAATTCAGCCGGGATGTAATTAGTATAGTCTAGTATGCTAAGCTAAGCACTGAACAGCTAGAGCATGGCCCTGTCAGTCAGTCGGTAAAGTAGCTCAACAACTCCTGGACCGGTTACTGTTCCTATCAGTCTCAGCTGTACGATGTGTTCATCGCTAATGTGCTAAACTAGGGCGTTGATCTTGGCGAACATTGTATTTGCTGAACATTAGTATGATAGCCTTGTCAATGTGCTGTTGGCATTTCACTCAAATCACCACTGATCAGCCTCACAGAGCTGCCAGCATGGCTATAGACTCTTAGTCTTGTTATATTTCTGGTTGTGTACCAGTTACCCTTTAATTATACCGTGGACTATATTACACCCTGTCTAATTAATTAATTTAATTTGATTAAGCACTGAACTTCCTGGTATCCCTTAAATGTTTTGTCTTTAATGAGGTTGTGGTGTCAAAATGTCCAAAAATATTTTTTAAAAGCAATGTTTTTCTTTAAAAAGTTTATAATGTTGCTAGAGACCCAAGGTATGTAAGAGTGTTACGTGTCTTATTCACAGTATGCTGAATTTGTTTCTCCCGTCCCAGTAATATGAACGTGCAGCACCAAGGGTGTCAGGGCAGAGCAGCAGTTTCTCTGATATTGGAGGGTTTTAGCTCTGGAAACAAAGACGAATACGATGAGGCTGCTGCTGATGAGGAATTTGTTTTTGTGCCATTTATGAATCAGATCATTTAAAAGCTGAACTGGAGCATGACAATGACGGAGCAAGCTCAGACAACGTGAGCGCTGAATGGGACAAAGGTCAAGATACCGTTCAAGTCTGAGCAGTCGATGAGTTACAGTATCGATGTGTATGATAGTACAGTATATAACATCAAATATGAAAGGCTACACCAAAATATATGAATGAATTCCAAAAAAACACAATTTCCTTCATCAATAAATGATTGTAAAAAAAAACATAAATGGTAAAAATTTATTTTTTTTGTGTGTTTGTCATTGTTCAGGAAAGTTTATAAGCAATATAATTGTATGGCTTAATCTGCATTATATAAGTGTAAACTATGTAGGTAAAGCACCTAGGCATTAAAGGGTTAAACAAATGAGATACAATGTGTTTAAAAGTGAGCTCTGGAGCTGTTGGTAGGCGTATTTTTTAACTTTGGACAGAACCATGCTAGGTGTTTCCCCCGACTTCCAGTCTTTACGCTAAGCTAGGCTAAGCTGACTCCAGCTCTGTATCTAACACACTGACATGAGAGTGGTATTGATCTTCTCACCTAGCTCTGACAAACAGCAGAAAGAAAGCTAACGGCATAAGGGTATTTTCTCATAATAAAAATCATTTTATACTATTTGCTAAAAATTCGCCCACAACTATTAATTTTCTCATAATGATAAATGTAATCTAAAGTGTTGGATAAAGTGTTCTCGGCTAAAGAAAACCATGGGTGTTGTGAGTCTATAGCCTGGGTTTATCCTCCTCTCACTCCATTGAGCTATTTTGGCTTTAAGACTTGAATGAATGGCAGTGTCATATTTTGGGAGCAGCAGTGAGTTAATGGGGCTTCCTCCTACTCAGGGGTTCTCGGTGTGTCTCTGACAGTCTATTCACCCGGAGAGGTGGGAGGAGGAGATTTAGAAGTAGCTGCAGCAGCCTGACTTCTCCTTCTGTGCTTCGATGTATTCATGAATCTGGAAACTGGGTTCACTGGGGTGCTGGACGGCCCGGTGCTTCAGTTCCCTGGAGAACAGAACCAGACATCACACAGTTAGAAAACAGTACAGATGGATTTTTTAGTTGTTTTTCTACCTTAAATTAAACCACAACATTTGTGTTGTCACTGTTATTTGGATGTCAAAGTAAATCATGTGGAGTGGGGCCTTTTTTTTCCTACTCAGCCATCTGTAAAGCCTGCTGTGTAAGCTGCGTCACCACGCCTGCTGAGCTGCTGACCAAAGATTTCAGTTTTAGAGGCGTTTACACTGGTAAGAAAAACAAATGATGTGGCAAGAACACTTCATTCAACACGTAATTTTATACCACAGAAGCAGTAACATGAAAACACTAAAAACATAAGGAGTGGTGCAGTCTGAACACTTCATATAATGGTTAAGGAATTATCATTCCTGATTCCAAACAAAGTCAGGGGTTCACCTCAAATTTGGGGTTTACAAATAGATTATGATATCCCCTTAAAATGTAAATAAATAGCATTATAACATCCTTGAAATTTCAACTGCATTGAAACTTTAAGGGCTTTGTAAGAAATAAATTGGATGGCTTTTATGATATTTGGTCAAACCCTATGTTTATATATTAATGGGGAAATTAGTGTAATTAGGTAATTAGTAATTAATCAATGCTTAACCTCTAAGAAATACTTTTATTTTAATATTTAACTATTTAATTAAAATGGCTTGGTAAATGGGTAGAAATATGAGTGTAAATTTGCTTAATAATTATTGAAGATTATTTATTATTTAAGATTTTTAACAATGGTATTGTTGCATCATCATTATTAATATGTCACAGTTAATATCTGTTAAGTGTCCACATATGATGTATTTAGTACATTCATATGTTTTATTACACTGTGACCCCTTCAGCGTTATTTATTATTCTCTGCACTGAACACCAGTTGAACGATTGAAAGGAATAATTGACTGTACAGCAGCACCTGTAGTGTGCACAGTGTTAAAAAGCCAGTGAGACAGTTTCATACTTGGCCACGGCAGTAAAGGCCAGCTCCACGTTCACTCCCGTCTTGGCACTTGTCTCCATGAAAGGAACCGAATACTCCTGAAGACGCAGAGAGGAGCAAACAACAGTGAACAGCAATAAACCACATCAGTTCTGGTTGCACGGTAGTGAATGAAATACTCACCCTGGCCAGCCTCTCTCCTTCATCTCTCCTGATCGCTCGGTCGCTACTCATGTCACCCTGATGGAGAGATGCAATACAGTATGGTTAGAGAAGGACCCCGGTAAGCATCACATTTAATAACTCATCCTACAATTTCTTTCTCAAACTATTCCCCCTCACCTTGTTGCCCAGCAACATGATGACTACATCGCTCTGTGCATACTCATGGATCTCTGTTAACCATGCCTGAAACAGACAGACAGACACAGAAATACACAGAAAGTCCAACAGAACACAGGGAAAGTGCATTTGCATTAGGCTAATGCTGAAGGCAGGTTCATTTTAATAACACACACACACACATACAAACTCACATACACACATGCTTTATTAGTCTCTGTTAAAAGCTGTTTCTTCTTCCTGGTCCGCTCATTTCCATAACTTTCCAGGCTATAGACATATCCCAGACTTACCCGAATGTTGTCAAAGGAGGTTTTGCTGGTGATGTCATACAGGAGGAGCAAAGCTTCGGAGAGAGAACCAACAAAAAAGAGAAGTGATCATACGGTTCCATTGCTGTACGTCAGTAACTTTTGTGGGTAAAAGTAGGGCTGGGAGTCAGGTGTGGATTATGGTGTATATTTGCCTCACCGTGTGCATCTCTGTAATAGGCGTGTGTCACACTCCTGAACCTTTCCTGACCTGCCGTGTCCCAAATCTGAAACGGAACAGGAAAAAAGAAGTTGCAAATGGTGACATGGCCCACGGCCAACTCTAATTTTCTGTTGCAACACTTGATGCCCAGGAGGAAACCAGCCCGCGCTCTAAAAATAGGTGGCTATTGTGAAAGCACATCAAATTTCCCCTGGAACTGATTTCCTTACTGACCTGTAGGTTGACCTTTACGTCGTCAACAGTCACCACTTTATTCTGAGAGAAGCAGAAACACAAAGATTTTAAAGACCGATAAAAGGAACAATTCGTCAAAATGTCAAGAAAACTAACATACTGTATCTTCTCATAACTTTCAGATAGATATACCTATATTTGTCCAGGTTTCAAGATTTCTGCCTCCACTCCAATACCGAATCAGTGTCACTGTCACCTGTTTCCTTTGAAACTACTGTTACTGTGTGAGTCTTTGTTAGATTAAAGGCCACACCAGCATATGAACTGGCCAGAATCATTGGCGTCGAGTTAAACTTTGGTGAACTCTGACACGAGAAGTTGTGCTGTTCATTAATAGCAAACTGTCCTGACAAGTGCTGACCTCTGAGGGAACGACAGGCTGGGGAGTCAAAACGGAGGAAGTTATCGTAGCTTATTGGCTGTGTGTCACCGTCCACTTTTTCATCTCCAAGTGTGTATTCTGTAAATTATCCAGGATGACGAGGAAACTGTGCCTGGAAAGACGTGTTGATGGTGTTTTTTTTATTTTGCAATGTAGTGAGCAACGCAAACAAACATTCCTTCATTTGCATTGTACAGGTGTGGAGGCAGAAATCAAAAGCTGGGCCATTTAACACCCCCCCCCCCCCCCCCCCCCCAATAAAAAACAAAACAAGAAGTGATAAAGTATGTTCTTTGCAATTTTGGTTAACTGACACTTAAACCTGTGATTTAGTTTGAATAATAAACATCCTGTATGTAAAATATACACACACAAATGTTGCATGCACACACACACCGTGAATCCAATGCCCACTGTAGCAGAGAATGAGCCGGGGATGAACTTCCCCTGATCGAACTGCACCAACAGAGACGTCTTTCCCACTCCGCTGTCCCCGACTAAGATTGTCTGCAGGAAAAACAGTCAGGTTTAATAAAACCTATATTGATATCAGAATCACTGTGACTGTGTGGCTGAACCCTCGCAATCATTTTATAATTTTGAGCTGTGAGTCAGCATCCGCGTCACGGTGGACATTTCTGCTCCTAAGCAGAACAAATAATATTATCTTTTTTTACAAGAGCTTGGCAGTGCACCAATATTACAGTGTGACTCACGCACCAGAGGAGATAACCTTCAAGACAATGAAAGGAATGAAAAGAAGCATTCAGAAGCATCCAAGTTAGTCACCAGGGCCATCAGTCAATACTTCAGCTTCCACAGGCCTGTCTTTCATTTGTAGCCCACTTAGAAAAGTCACGCACCATCTCCACACACACACAGTGCCCTCCGACTGTGACAGATACAGTAAATGAGACACAGCCAAGCTGTTCTGTTCTGAAGTGATCTTGACTAAACCACTTAATTTGAGCACTGGTGTGAGTGCCCGCCAATGTTCAGGAGTGGTCTTAACAAGACTACTGACGTCCAGTAGTGAGCCTGTCTTAAACATTCAACATCATTGCCAGACAAGAACGTCAATATTGAATGATTCTTCAAAACCCCCAAATCTGTTCAATTACAATGTTTTTATGGTCATTACCTATGCTTTTTAGATTTTCGACATGATCAGCGCATGGCAACTACAATATGGATATGTTTAGTGAAAGATCGTGATTATGGCGATTTATTTAATTTATTTATTTACCATTTATTTAATGGTTAGCCTGTTGTGAACAGATTGACGTTCTAAGTGGTCTTTGAAATTTAGAGGTACATTTAAATTTTGAGCAATGATGTACGTTTACTGATGCTCAAAAGTGATCTCATAAAGACGTATAAAGACAAAGCAAGTAAGTCAAAAGTGAAGTCAGGGTAATGTAATCATCGGTTAAACCAGGCAGTGGTTCAACTGTAAGTCATATTTGTCTTAATGCTTTATGAATGATAAAGCCTGAAGGAGGTAGAGCTGAGAAGAGGAGAAAGGATTAGAGTTGAGGAGCTGGAGCAGCTTATTTTCTCAGCAGTTTCAGGTTTTATAGCCTCCCTTTGATCTCAGCCTTTAGAGGGATTTTAGAAACTCTCAGAAATGTGTCACAGCTAAGTTGTGAATAAAATATGTATACTGCCTCAACAATCATCCTCTGAATTATTTTCATATCAACTTTATAACTTCAGATAGCTATTCCCTCTGTTAAGAGAAAAGTCAGTGCAGCAATTGAAAGAAGAATTCAATATAGTCAGTGGTGAAAAAGTTACTATAAAGTTTATGTGCATGTGAACAGGCAGTTAATGCATATCTTGCTGGTGATGCAACTGTTACCATGGGTATAATATGGACACCGTCTGCTCATAACAAACTGACGGGACATTCCTTTTCGGTTTACACCTGTCTTTAGTGCTAAATAGCTCACTTTAGCATACCAGCACGCTGAGATAAGTGACACCTGTCACGCTTTCTATTCTGGCATGTGCAGCTTACAGTAAGACTTAGCAGTGAAGTTCTTAGGTATTTTTGAGACAGTGGGTTGTTGATTGCAGACAGAGGTAGACAGATCCCTGACTCTTTAATGTTTCCAGTTGACTCGTTTTCAAACCAACCCTTTAAAAGAGATTAAAAAAAAGATACCCTTTAAAAACACACTGAGGACACTGTCTGAGGCAAAAAGTGGAAATAAAGAAACAGCATTGTTCTTGTGTTGCGGCGTTCGTCCTGCTAATAAGTATAACTAAGTAGGTATGATTAGGAAAAGTGTCAGATACGACTGTTGTTTGTTTGAAAATAACCCAGTTTGGCTGCTTAGTTCACATACAGTTTGTATTCTCAAACTTTGATTTGTAATGTTCAGGAGAAAAGGCTTTTAGGGTGAGGACTAACAGATGCTATCCCGGATAATATTGGCTGGGGTTGCTGGAGTGTAAATGTCTTCAAATTCAATACGAAACGGGCCATGGCTGCTATCGTTAGTCTGAACTCTAATGCTGTAGGGCTTCTTTTCAACGTAACCTCTAACCTCTAGCTAATGAAATGCTCCTTGACTTTGGAGGTGACACTTGTCACTGTCAGGTAGTACGCCAGATAAACACACAGTTTAATCAATTGCTTACACTTTTGTGCTTGTGTTTTGGTTTTGAAAAGGTCAAAAACAAAAACTCTCTAAACTCTTTTAGTGCCTCATATCACTCTGGGAACACACTGGGGCCATAATAAGAGACACACTGAAAATTATGAATCCCTTAAAAAAGTAAATTCTTTTTTAAATCAGAAAGGTTAACACTTTAACTAACATGAAGAGCTTAATACAAGCCAACAGGAATGTTACTCTTTAATCTGATCCTCCTGTGACTGCATGGCCTCTGTTTCCTGTTTCCTGGACATCACTAAGAGCATGTACCATAATGCCTGCATGTGTGTATGTGAGGACAGAACCAGTGGAGTGAAACAAGCATTGTTGTAGAATTACACATGCACGTGTACACGAGATGATGATGAGGATCTATGTTTGAGGATGTGCGTTTGTGGTGTGTGGTGGAAGAGGGGTATGACGCTGTTTCCGTGGTAACGGAGGTTAGCTGGGAAGTGAGCCTGTCTCATAAAACCCCATGGAGACTTGAGGCAATTAGGTGAAAGCTCCGCAGATGTTCGGAAATTAGACATGGATTCTGCGGATGATGTATGCAGTAGGACTATATTGTGCATATTTGTGGTATGAAGAGAAAGAATATTAAAGACAGAGAATTAGATTTCATTCATTTCCAGGGCTTTTAAGAAAACTGTTAAGTGCTACTGAATTTATTTTCTTCCTGTTTGAGCCCAGCTGTTCTTACAAGGAAGGACGCTTCTATAAGGGCGTTTTCATATTAGGTACGATTTTCCTTCACAGTTTTCTCTAAAACTAGTGGGAGCAAGTAATTAGAAGAAGAAAAGTGATATGAAGCTGCTATAGCGAACACAAGGCGATGTCAACCTATAGGCTCTGCTGCCCGGGTCTATGTCGGACAGCTCCAGCCGGAGCCGGAAAACGGGGACGTCTGGCAATCTTAGTGTAGAAAAGCACGCCAATTGCAAGATCCTGAGCTCATACAGGGGAGTTAACGTCACATTCTAAATAGCAGTCCACTTCCGTCTTTTGGTATGGTACTCGTCACACCTGATGCGATCCGCACTCGAGTACACATTAACTGTATTCGAGACCATCTTATCAAGTGGATGGTTCTTTGTACGGTACACAGTGTTCACACTAATCAGTCAAACTGGACTGTACTTGGATCTGGGTCCAGGGCCCTGATGTGAAAAGCCTCCCAACGTAGCAGTAAACATGAAATGTGGAAGTCCCTGTACTGTGTGGGCCGTTGGAGTAACAGTTTTAGGGAATGGAGAGAATTGCGAGGCTGTGCTTATCTCCTCTGCCTGAGCAACGGGACACACAAGCCAGAATTTAATTTAACTTGACAGTTTTCATATCGCCACTAATTTATACTGTTCGATGCACTGCGCAGCTGGGATCTGATGGCTGACGCTGCGCAGATTTACATTGCGTGAGTGTGTGGAAGGCCACTCATATATCACAATAACAGTATGCATTGTGATATAGTACATTTTTAGATCAAATAGCTAAGTGGGAATTGCTAAGTGTTACTGACAAACTTCAAATAATACAATAAAGCAAAATGAGTCACTGTTCATTTCATTTAAGTGTTACAACACTTAAATAATCTCCGAAAACAAAATCAGTTAACCCTGAATGGATGTTATTCCTTTAAGATGATATTCTATATTTTTATTATTGTCTTAAAAAATATATAAATACTATAGTTGTGTCCTGTTTTAAAAGCAGCATTACGTTATTTAATCAGAACTCCATATTAAGATGAACATTACACAAACGTTTGAAATATCATGGCCTATTGGCCTTATAAAGTTGTTATGGCTAATGGAAACCAGTTGCTTATTTACACATCTGTCAGATATGTTGCAATATTATCATTCACTTGGAGTCGTGTATCTGGAAACATGACAAACGTAAGTCCAACATTCACTCTCCTTTTAGCTCTGTTTTGGTCTCCATTAACTCCCGGGAAAACCATCTGGCTCGAAAACTGATAAATGCTCCATTAAGTTGCTGACCTTGTCTGTCTGCTGTTTGGTGCTGAACAGGGAAGTAATGTTTTGGCAATGCATTGTTGGTTTTGGTATTTTAATAGATTTGTTGACAATAACAAAATTATAACACCAGCCTATCCTTTAAAGACCTGTAAAATATATTATTATAGCCTAATCCAAGAAAATAGTGAATCGTATATCACAAGAACAACATTATATTGATATTAATAAAAATGTCTGACGGAACAAGGTGTCACCATGGTGGTAGGATGAAGGGGGATCTTCCAGACAGAGCTTAAACCACGGAGTCATTTCAGCTCCATGTCTAACCACTACCTTAACCAAAGAGCACTCAAGAAAACCCTTTTTGTTGTTTAATCACGGTCCCTCAGGGAGAAAACGGGTGAGATAGAGCGAATGAAAGAAAAGCTCCAAGCCCCCAGAGATAAGAGACAATGTAAAAGGCAGCGAGACAGAGACTAATGGGAGAGAAAGGCCACAAAGGACAGATTGAGTTGTTCATGCTGTTCACCTGAAAGAACTGTATTGCTATAATTTGCCCCTCTGCAAAGCACCTGCTCCCCTCACAACACAAGCCTTACACACACCCACACACACACACACACACACACACACACACACACACACACACACACACACGCCTCCGAGACAATTAAAGGCAGCTGGTCAAAGTGCATAATGGATACATTAGGGTAAACCGGTTCATGTGTCATCGGATCATTAGCCTGTGGGAAAACTCAGTTCTCACTAAACTCACGCTAATGACGAGACACTTAGCAGCAGTCCTGAGGAACAAAATCATTCAAAATAATTACTTGAAGTGCAATGACATTATAGCAGATTGTGTCTGCGTGTATTATACAAGACCAGTGTTCATATTTTCCTGTAACTGTCAAACACCATTGGACAAATATGAAGTTTCCTGTATAGTATGTTATTAACTAAATATCACGCTCTCTTTTGGAGGGAAATTTAATCAGACTGCTAGTGCACTAATTTCTCACAGTGACCGATATTTAAACAGAAAGTAGGGCATTGCACACTGAAGGCCAGATAAAGAAACGGCCTTAGAATGACGCAGCTCCCTCATGCTGAACTGGAATCTGTTCTTCAGATACATCTTCATAACAAGACGTGACATTTCACTGAAGCCCGGGGGGAGTTTCTCTTTTCTCTTTGTTCCATACACGTTGAAGTCAAAGGGCCAGCCCTCCCGAGCTGGAAGGGTCAGAGATCACTGGAGTCTGGACTCGCCATCTTGTTGGTTTACATAGGGTCATGTAGCCTTTACTGCTTGTCATTAGGTTGTATGAATATGACAGCACTTCATAGGGTGTCAGTTACTAATGTCACTATACTCCCTGTAAGTAAAGAAGCATGAAGAGCCATTCCATTACCCGTCACACTAACCTCATAATCAGACTGCAATTATTCTGACATTGTGTACATGTTAGCTGTTTTGTGTTTGAGACTGAACTAAATTTAAAGTCAATTTGCGTCCGTAAAACCAAAACAAACGTCAAAACGCTTGTTTTGAGTAGTTGTTTTGTAGGACTGCTACTTTTACAGATCTGAACACTTCCCTCACCACTGCAGGAGTTTCAGCCTCTTCACAGCTGGTTACCGATTTCTGTCCATTTTGAAATCCTGCTCATTACTTGCAGGGCTTTACATGGCCACTGTCCCAAGGGCCTCTTAGATCTGCCGGGTTAGGCCTTTTAGCTGTTCCAGGCGGTGGTGGGTCTTTCGCTGTACTGACGTCTCGGCTCTGCAACAGTTAGTATTCAGTCTGCTTTAAAGATGGTTGCCGCTTTGGAGGACATGACTGAATTTGAGAGAAATCGATTGTCATGGTGTTGGTGATGTTACAGTTAGGACGCCACATTAGCCCTGACATGGTGACCCTACTGTATATGTACACCATTCTCCCTCCATGTAATGGCTCATTTAAAAGCGGAAGTGGGTATTACGTTTACAGATCCACAGGGACTCAGGGTCTTGCTCATGTCTGCTGAAAGTGGTCCCTCTTTAAAGCCTCATTCTCCTCTGAAGCGCAAGGGGCAGCACTGTAAAAAGCTGACTGTTGGTTACAGAAGGACTTAGGTGTTTTTTGGGCAGATCTGCCAACGCCACAAGCCTGGAAACGGACCAACTGAAACGGCATCCAAGAGATGATCAGCACCATGGAGAGCGCAAACCCTGTCCGGCGGAGGCGTGCCAGTAAATAAATGGATAAATAATAGACAGAAAGATACTCAAAATCTTAAAGAAAGTACAAACATGCGGAGTCATTTGGTTGTTGTTTTTTTTTCTCAAAGTCTAAAATGTGTGACTGTGTCCTACCTTGTGCACCAACTCCTCGTCGTATGTCGGAGCCGGCGGGGTCTTCGCCTGGCCGTCGGTGGTCTCTCTGGATTCGTAGCCGCTGTCGGGGTGGATCTCCGGGTAAGCCGTGGTGTAGTGCGCCGAGATCGGCTCCATCGACTCCATCCGCTCCATCCTGTCGTCCTCCCCTGCGCGCTCTCACGACGGAGGAGAACACAGGCTGACCAACCTCCCCCTCTCTCTCTCTCTCTCCCCCCACGCTCCTCCACAAGCTCCTCCTCTGGAGTGAATCACAGTCACATAACGTTTAAAAGGCACGTCGTGACCGAGCTCCCACATCCACTACAGCGCAAGGCGGGGGGGGGGGGGGGGGGGGGCGGAGCGGATGGAGACGACGTGAAGCTGGGGGTGGGTGGGAGGACATGAGGAAGACTGGGGGGGAGGATGATTAGGAGGATGGGGAGGATGATGATGCATTCGAGCACTCACCTGTGGCTGTGTGCATCGCTGGAAGCTCATGTGGAGTCTGTGTATGTGCAGTCCCAGCTTGTCACTGTCACTTACTGCCTGCTTACTGGGTTCGTTTTTTTTTTTTTTTTTTTTTTTTTTACCAACTTCCTCCGTATTTTTGTCTTTGTTTAGCACCTTTAAACTTCCCTTACGTCATATTCGTTGCCCTTTCCTCAGCTGTAAGTCTGACTTTTCATTTTGATTAATAAATTAATTAATTAATTTCAATTAAAATGTAAGAAATAAAACTATGAAACCGCCTAATTGCATGGATTTTTTTTAAATCTCGACTCGTTTTTGTGTATTTTTCATTGAAATCCTATGCATGCTCTCAATCACTGACAAAGGTAAGTTTAAAAAATGTCTTTCAATAAAAAAATGTATGGTCCACATACATAAATGAGATGCACTTTGAACTGGTTTCCTCAGCTTGTCTCTACGCCATGTAGAAATAAAGCTATGTTACTGTTAATAAAACAGCCACGAACAGACAGATTTGATTTGACACGTAAAACATAGGATCATTTTATAAAATAAGATTTGTTATAGATAAAACATGTCCAACAAATGTACAAATGAGTTCAAACCTCAACCTATAATAATAATGTAATCATACACACACATATGTATATATATATATATATATATATATATATATATATATATATATATATATATATACATATGACTCTGACAGGGGAAATTCTGCTGCAAAAGGAATGAATACTTCGACTTTTGATTGACACTCATTACTTGTAGAAGTAGTTTTTACAGTGTGATATTTTATACTTTTACAATCTGAATATTTCAACGCTGCTTGAATCTGAATCAGATCTGAGTCTGCGGCTATGCTGCCGTATATAACATCTGAAAATATGGCCTGGCATTGTCAACACCCTTTATATATTCTATCTACAGTGGGCCCCTTTAAACAGATACAAATCAGCCAAATCATGAGCAGAAAACCCCACTGTAATATTTCATTGTATCTAGCAGTGATTTTATCAGATTGTCCTGTATTATTTTAAAAAAAGCCTAATAAGTCAGTTTTGCTTGCGTCTCCATTAACTTCCACTAGAGTTTGCACAAGAGTTAGCTTTGCAGAGTGTCCATCTGTTTTCCCAGAATGAGGACAAGACCGTTTGAGGTGAGCTCTGTCTGCTGCCACTGCTCTCCAGACGAGGTGTTAATATTTAGCCGCTGGTTGCTCCTGGGGGATCTACTGTCTGCGTCGTGTTCAGGAGCTTCAAAAAAAGAAAAGCCATAGAGTCAGCTGTTCTCCTCCAGCTGGAGTGCATCTGTTTGAGAGCTGTAGATGATGTGAGCAGAGCTGGGGAAACTGACTGAAGAGAGATTAGAGATTCATGTCTTCTTCACCTTCGCCTCCAGGAGAGACTCTTGGGATGGCCCCT
Organism: Lateolabrax maculatus; assembly: GCA_031216445.1. NCBI lineage: Eukaryota > Metazoa > Chordata > Actinopteri > Acropomatiformes > Lateolabracidae > Lateolabrax > Lateolabrax maculatus. Next base: position 18,096,481 of record CM062200.1, read on the forward strand.
GAGCTGCTGAATGTCATTCTGGCTTCAGGTGAGTTCAGCAATTTCTCTTCACTTTCAAAACTCATCCTACATGTTAAACTGGACAAACAAGTCAGGAAAAGTGAAACATTACTAGCTACTAATTTGTCAGTCCAGTTAACCAGATTTATTCTAGTTACGTTGACATCATTTTAATGTAAAGTTGAAGTTGTAGACTTTATTTCTTGTCCTTCCACGGGAATGGAATGATAGAATCTCTTTTCTCTGCTTTTTTCAGAGATCATCGTGTTAATGCTTTTCATTCATTTTTACACATAAACAAAACCTTTTGTTCCATAATAATGAATAGTTCACCATTTGAATCTCCTCATGTCAAACCATGCAGATCCTTAGACCACACAGGCAGCTCTTACTGCATGTACAGAGGCATCGCATGAACTTTGCTGGCATATAGTGTCCAGACACTGAAATACATGCAGGGGGCATATTACCCATTCTGCCCTACTGTCTTTATATACTATAACATGTACAGTCCACATGTAGCTTCCTGAGGTGGTGACGGTGTTCTGTCTCTCTCCTCCGCCTCAGTGTCCTCTGTGGGGATTTGTTTAGTGATCTTGATGCTGGTGGTGGTCTTCTACAGAAAAGATTCTCTCTGCTGCAGATTCAGACCCTACAGGACAGAACACTGCACAGTAAGAACAACTTTTCACTACAGGAACCATATAAAGACCATATAAAGACTTCAGTCCAAAACTGTATTGTGTATGTAATAACCAGCACTACTATGCTAGAGAAACAGAAGGTTTCTGTGCATCCGTTATTTTGTGGTAATTTGATTAGACACAACTTTATTTAGGAATCTGATAATGCAACCACAGAATAAATAAAATAATGTAACTAAACTGGATTAACTAAAACAATAGAAGTCAGAGGTTAGGGTGAACTTCACACCACTACCTCCGGAGCTATTGGGGATTCTTAGGGCTCCTCAGCAGGGTGCATATTTGCAAACATGAGACCTATTCCTGCATTGTCCGCTGGAGCACCCTGCCATCCTAATTTTAAAAAATAATATTATGTTTTTTCACTCATTTCTAGTAGTATCAAGAAAGTTTTGATTTAATTTAACTAGGCTTGAAATATAAGGACATTGTTGCCGTAGATGTTGAAATGAAACAAGTTACAATATTGCTATGTTATTATGAGCAATAATACTATTTAGAGTAACTTAACACAAGCTATTAACTTTGAAAAATGATAACTGATCCCTGATGATATCTCTTCCCAGGAGGACCCTCCCCAGTACCACAGCAGGCATTCTTTGATTGGCATCGCCCATAACGAGCACAGTGCTACCATGAACCCGGGAGCTGTTGCACTACAGGTAAGAAGCGCGACATTACAGCTGATGAGAACTGATCATTCCAAGAAAAAAATGAAATGCATCTTGTGCAGCTGACAGAGGCTTCACATCAGATTTCGTGTGTGTGTGTGTGTGTAATCTAGCTTCCCAGAAGGCCGTTTATCATAGGGAAACCAAATGACTACTACTTGAACGGGGCTCTGCCGAGGCTGCCGTCGTACGAGAGCGTTCGTAAGAAGGACCAGCGGAGACAAATCCACAGCATGATCTCACAGCGCTTCGGCCTCGGTGGCTGCCATGATGGGGTGAGCAGACGGAATGTTAGAGATTCAGTTTGGTCCTGTAGGAGGTTCCCGGTAGTCTCCCCAGCCAAATGTGCAAGACTTATTATTGCAGCTTGACATAATAAAGATTTAAAGAAAATTTTTGGAAATACGCTTTAGCGCTTTCCAACAGTTAGATGAGAAGATCAATACCACTCTCATGTCTGTGGGAGGAGTATGGATTTTTTTAGTCGGGAGGCGATTAGCCTAGCTTAGCATAAAGACTAAAAGCTGGGGGAAACAGGTAGCCTAACTCTCTCCAAAGTTCAAAAATACATCTGGCAACACCTCTATATCAACACATTTGTTCAATCGGTATACAAACAGAAATGTAAAACTAACATCCACCCACAAATTCTGTGCAACATATTCAGCTATAGCAATGGTTTCTAGAGATGGTTAGTCAGCACAGATTGTAGATCTCTATACAGGAAAAATGGTACCAAACCACTCACTGTAACCACCAAGATTTTGGGAGGTAATCCGGCTGTACATAATAAATACTTGTAGGAGGTAGTTATATGTAAACAAACAACAAACAAAATGTTAGTGAGTTTTCTCGCTTGTTTTCTCAGACTTCTGAAAGCTCCTCCAGAGCCCCAGTAGTTACTACACAACTGTTCACACAGAATGAACAGTACTTGCTATAGCTAGTGAACTGATATTTATGTCCACAATCAGGGCGTGCATCTTTAGATAAGTCGCATCACAATATTTCCTTTTTCACATTCCATGGTAGCCTCCACCAACGTATGAAGAAACCCTTCGCCAGTCCCTTGACAGTTCACCTGTAGACCTGCACTGTCTGGATGTTCACCTGTCAATCCACACCCAGGATGACTCCTCACACCTCAGCGAAAATGCGCAAAACCTCAGTCAACCATCCACAGCACCCCACAGGCCGTATCCCTCCCACTGCCCAACACTGAGCTCCAGGTTTCTGTCCATCTGATGGTCCCAGAGTTTGCTGCCAAGCAACAGCATGAGGAAGAGGGCTACTGTTGTTAGAGCCAAGAGAGTGACGCCATCAGGGACGAGAAAAGAGTTCCGGGAAGAGGAATGCTTGTGCTTTGAGGTGATGATAGATTTTGGTGATTCGGCTCGGACGTATTCTCATGATAATGACTCTGACTCAAGCTGTACACTCCCCGAGGGTGAGAATGACATCTCTCTGCATTGTCCATGCAATTACTGGCAGGTTTTACATTGTGTTTTTTTAACAATTGTGTAATAGGAGGATGTACTGGAGCCTTTTACTCAGTGTTTTTCAAATAATTAAACTGATTTTATATCAATTAAAGCCCTAATGTTCAGTGTTTCAGTTAGACATTTACTCTTATGAGAGTCTAGAAACCTCTGAAATAACATTTAGACCATCATAGGATGCTAAAGGTGTCCACTGACACCCAGAATAATCTCCATCATTTTAGGATTAAATATTCACTAGAATGTAAGAAAATAAATAGACCAACTGCTTTATACCTTTATAGAGAAACTTGAAACAGGAACTTTTGGGTTCTGTTCCAGAAATAAAAAGATCTCATTTGAAATCCCACTTACATTTGTAACAGCCCAAAAAACTAAACAGCCTTTGAATAGAGCCTTACTGTTGTGGGGTTTACTCCATGACTCTAGATAAGGATGGTCACTATCAAAATGTCTTAACATGCTGATGTTAATAAAGTAATGTTTACTATGTTTACTATCCTAGTTTAGTGCTTGAGCATGCTAATATTTGCTAATTAGCAGATTTATAAACAATTATATTTGACAAATTGAAATTTTGAAATAATGATGGTCCTAAATGAAAAGTCAGAGGAACACCAAAGCGATTGCCTGTGGACATGAATGTCAGAAATAAATTTCATGGCAATTAAATGTATAAAAGTCAGTAGGATATATCATCTGGGAACCATGAATATCTATAAAAACCTTGGAGCCAATCTATCAAGTAGATGTTGAGATATTTCACTGGATAGGTGAAAACTTTGACCTGCTGGTGGCTGTTGAGGAAAAATCCAAGTCCAGGTTAGAGGTTTGCTGTGGTGATGTGAGTTTATTCAAGCATGCCAGCACACTGGTGCACTGACAGACACAGAGCAGAGTCGGTGAATGGACCAAGAGTCAAGACAGAGATACAGTTTTATACAGTAAGAACAAAGCAGTAACGTAAGAACAACAGGAGACAAAAGGTAGGAAGGAGACATTTGCTATCAGACTTACAGGGGACACCAAGTTGACAAGATCAAAGGGTTAATTAGCAGAGGGGAAGGAACTCCAGACTTAGCATAGGGGAAGGGGGTCCATACCTGATCAATTCAGCAAGTCTGCAGGGGGGCCCCAATGTGTATTCTATATCAGTCTGAAGGGGGCTCAATGTTTATTCTTCTTCATGGCGCTGGAAGATAATACAGGGAATCGCCAAAATCATTAGGATCCATCCTCTGGGCACCATGGATGTCTGTATCAAATGTTATGGCAAAACACTGAATAGTTGTCATGACATTTAACAAGACGAAAAGTCAGGGGATCGGTACAGTCAGTAGGTCCAATCATCTGAGGACTATGAACATCTGTACAAAACATCATGCCAATTTATCCAAAAGTTGTTGAGATATTTCAGTGTGGACCAAAGTAGTGGACTAACCGACCGACAGACTACAGACTAAAAACTAAGTGTTACCATGTGATCATTGCACCCCTGTTGAAACATAAAAGCTTAAATGCAAACTGAGTTTCTACACAAATCTCACAGTAAAAATATTGTCTGAACTAAAAAACTCAGATGGTTTCACTCTCAAAGAGGTTTCTTTGGCAGGACCAGGCATTGCTTAAACACTAACTCTGTTTGACCTGAACTCATCACTAATGACTGTTACTTTGAGTTGGAGAGGTAAAGTACGGCGGCACACGGTTACTCTTTAACCCAGAGCAAACACTAACCACAGAAAACACAAACCCAACACAACCAGGAAGCATCTGAGAGGACTAAATTGCTCGGTTGAAAATTGTACTTATTGTTGTGTGTCCATTGAGGATGACCTGCCTTGATACTGGCCCTGGACTAAGAACCAAGAATGCGGACCTTGCACAATAGCCACTGGCTATTCAGTAACTTCATGACTCATTGTTTTTTTTCTAAGAGGACAAACATGTAGAGTGTAGCAGATATCAAAGAATGTATTTACTTACACTTTTTATATAGAAATATTCAGTTTATCTTTGGTACATTATCCAATCAGAGTGCACAGTGACCCACAAACAGCTTATTCACCCTCCACCATCCAAGAATGAAGAAAGAAACGCCATGTCTGCAAACTCCTTGCATCCATCATTCGTTCTGCTTCATGACAGTGTTCCAACTCCCGTACAGTGTACCAGGCATTACCCACACTCCCTTTGCATACCACAACTGTTCCTGTTTATCTCCTAATTCCTGTTGAAAGCTCTTTCAAAGAAATGCTGACAAAACATCTTGCTGATAAGCCCATACCATTCACAACAAATTAAATGCAGGGGTTGTTCATACAAAGGTTAAGAAATGACTGGTAGTAGAGACCAAGTGACCTTGTAATCATAAACCGTAGGAGTTTTTTTTAAAAAAATATCTCTCTGTAAATTCAGTCTATGAAGAAATAGACCTGCAATATCAATGTGCTGTTTTGGACCCTAATACTGGATACTGGGGCAGAATCAAATGAAAAGCTCATACAATAATGTAGCAAAGATTGTGCGACATCTTGTGGTCAGTTCTGGTATGGCGCTTTTCCAACAACGGAGTTGCATTTACTTCTCTGTAACATTAAATGTTTGTGACCAAATGTGCAAATATCAAACTTAAAGTTAAGAAAATGAAATAAAAAAAAGCTGTGAAACATCATCTAGCTACTGGAGCACACCTCCTGCCGGCTCATTCAGTACAGCAGCCTCGCTCATTGTATCTGCTGTGTGTTAAAGCTGAGTATGCCCTCTGTCTATCAGCATACAGTGCTGCAAGACTCTGCTGCCTTCCCTGATCACAGGGCTGTGAAGGTTTTTACTTTGTCAGCAACAAAAACAAGATTTCAAAGTGGATGTAGGAAACACCCTCTTTGTTATTTTTGTATTTTTTCCATGCATTATTATTAGTAATAACAACTAATAATAAGAAACTGATTTTGACTTGTTTTGGAATTTAGTAATTCCATGTTCCTTTGTGGATTGAGAACATTTTCATACTTCTTAAGATAAATAAACAATTTAAAAACCAATTGGATTATCCAAAAAAACAAAAACAGGATTTCAAAAAGCTAAAACAAGACTGTTGTATTAGTTCATTAAAAAAGTTGATGTTCTGGTGATGAATTGTTTTTCACAGGACAGTGACTTGTGCAATTTGGACCCCAACCCTGATGCAGCGTGTCAGGGTAAAATCAAACTGAGGAGCACATAATGTAGCAGTGATTGTAGGACACCTTGTGGTCAGTTCTTGATTTTGCACCTGAATGCATCTGTAAAGCACCTGAAAAATTGGTTTCAAATCTAAATTAGCCATCTTTAATTGTATTAAATAGTTAAAACACAAATATCCTCAGTGATAAATTACTAAAAGTAAATATTTGGTTTTAAATATAAGGTTGTGACAAGTCAGTAAAATAAGCAAACTTTTTTTTAAAAAAATGACCTTCGAAGCTCAACCCAATAGTCATCATATTCTGATTGTTCAGTTCTGACTGTTATGGTTCATGTAAAATCCCATTGTTTACAATACGAAGTCAGGAACATACTTCTCTGGCCGTTAAGCACTTACCAACACTTCAGTGAATATCAATATAACACATGATGTACATGTCACATATCAAACTTTAATACAGTAAATACAGTACATATTCAGTATTATGGCAATGGCACCTCAGTTCCTTAAGGTGGTAGGTCCCAGGTGAACATGAAGCATCTCAGTGAACCTGAACTAATGCATGACACCAGCCCATGGTGACGCACTGGGCGAGCCTTCTCACTGGCCTCACTGAGGACTATTTAAGCAGGGTTCAACCAATATCATAGACTATATTGGGATTTTTATTATTATTAAATGCAGGAATCACTACATCGTTGGCTGACATTGTGTAGGCTCCTTTTATTCAGTTCTGTTCTGTGTAAATAAACTGCATGTGTGACAGAGTTTAAAAAGTCCAATACAGAGTGTCACATTAATAATGGAACCCAGAGACAGAAACCAAGGAGGTTTCCACTCTTCACTTAAATCTACAGACCGCCAGAGTGTCAGCCGAATCAAATCCTTCTTGATACTGGTCCCCGCAGCAACACCTGGGAAACAATGACCTCCCAGTCCAGTCCAGTCCAACCAGCTTTAGACCATGTCCACCAGTTTAAACTTGCCCTCCTGTTTAATGGGCAGGACGTTGATGAAGGTCTTGTAGAGCACGGCTCCTTTCGGCAGCTTGATGATGACCTGGGTGGCCTCGGGGCTGCGTGGTGCTGGGATATAGACCTCCTTCGTGAACCGGACGTAGCCGTCCTCCAGAGCAAAGAGTGTGTTGTTGGTTCCCATCCCCACCTGCGGGATGGGGGGGGAGACGTACGGTGAGAGGTCTTCACTACATCACAGATAAACGTGTTGGCAGGGCTCGACATTAAGTCCTGTCTGCAACAAGTGGATTTTTTGTGGGCAAGTGAAAGAGAAATTGAATTGCCCCACTGGACAAGTCAAAAGACAGAAACAAAAAATATAAACATTGTGTCTTCACGTTTTGTGCCAATCGTTACTCAGCTATTCAGTTAAATTGAGACATTCATATCGATTTGAAACCAATGCATTTTTCGCCCACAATACCTCCAACTCACTGCTTGCAGTTCAAACATTTTACCTGAAAAGAAAAACAGTGGCAGCAGTGTTCCTTCAGGCTCTGCAGCCCGGCCAAGTGTCAGAGAGAGCATCAGGTAGGACTACAACTGCACGGTAAGTAGGGGTGGGTACAAAAACTTGGCATTAAACGCCCCCCCCCCCCCCCGAGCCTAAATTATTAAAGGCCGTAGTATTTAAAAGCTCAGATGATGTTTTTTCTGTACTTTTTAATGTTTTGGTCTAATTTACTATCACACTATATATACTATATTAAAAAAACTATATAATGCTAATAGCTTAAATAGTGACTTAGCTGTTGTTAACATTACTGTTGGTGCTTTAGAATATTTTGTTATAATTAAAATATAAAAAAATCCTGTTCTGAATTTATTCTTTTTTTAAAATAAATACCATTTAAAAAGCAATTATTTAGTAGTGAAAAAAAAGGTTAAGGAGCATCAATAAGAGTAGCAGTATCTATAAAATCCGAACGATATCAATACGAATAAAAAAAGCTGCACACATGAATTTGACTTGATGGGTTACAGCTAGAACTACAAAATGACTCAAATAAAAACCACACCAGCCATACAGCATGTCTGTTATGACAGAAATAAAATAGTGAAAGCAGGTCATCTAAGGGCTTATCTGAACATTCATTGTTATTGCTCTGCTGCTACTGTTACATACAATCTAAATGAAAATGATTTGTTGAGGTGAAAACATTACATGTAGCCACTTAAATAAAATTCAGAAATTGGATCATAAATAGCCTGTGTTGACACTGTTCATCTGAATTCTGCATTTGCAAACAAAATTACAAAAGTAAATTATTTGTATTTGCCTCAAAAAGTGAATGTTGAGTCCTGGTTAGTACAGAAAGTGTGACTTACATAAGCTCCTGGATGATACCTCATCAGCCTCTGTGTTGCCAGGATGTTACCCGCATGGACAAAGTTACCTTGTGAATAAATAAAGAGAGATGTAACACTTACATGTTACTCTAGGCTTCAAAATGAACTTAAAGCTGGGGAATAACAACTACAGTGCCCTCCAGAATTACTTACACCCTTAATTAATATGAGCAAAACAAGCTGTGAAAAAATGTCTAAGCTGTTTATCATCTTTGGCTGTCACTCAAAATATTCACTAAAATCATACCTTTTCATTGAAGTAAAATTACTGAAAGAAAGAAACTGCTTTGACATTAAATAAATATTGATATATTTAATATTTATATACATATGTGTGCCACATGTGCACCCTTAGAAAATTCTATTATTAAAATCTAACCCAAAACCACAGTGACGATGTGCGACGAAAAGTTGTCAGGAAATGTAATGGAATCTCCAAACTGTTGAAAATACCCATTTCCACTATCAGGGCAATAATAAGGAAATTTAAAGCGACAGGAGATGTTAAGAATCAGCCTGTAGGAGGGCGTGTGTGTACATTGACCCCATGCATGGTGAGGAGGATGGTTAGACTGGAAAGAGATCAGAATCACAGCTGGAGAATTGCAGAGGTTAGTTGGGTCTTTGGGTCAGAAAGTCTCCAAATCTACCATCAGACGGAACCGACATCACCACAAGCAGTTTGGGAGGGTTGCCAGAAAAAAGCCTCTCCTGTCAATCAAGGGACAAACTAAAGTGCCTACAGTAAGGGTCTGATGAGACGAAAACAGAGCTTCATCAACATGGATTTGGCATAGAGAGAAAGACAGCCACACAGAAAAGCACCTCATGCCCACTGTGAAGTATGGTGGCGGGCTGTTTGTCTTCCAAAGGCCCTGGAGATCTTGTTAGGATACATGGTATCATGGACTCCTTCAAATGCCAGCAGACATAAAATAAAAACCTAACAGACTCTGCAAGGAAGCTTAAACTGGGCCGTGGTTGGACCTTCCAGCAGGACATTGATCTGAAGCGCACCTTAACATCAACATTAAGACTGTAATGTTTCAGTGAATTCAGGTTAGATTTTGGTGAATATTTTTAATTAAAAAGGTCATTGGGAGAAACATCGAAGAAAATTTTTTTTGCACCTCGTTTTGCTCACTTTTACTAAAGGGTGCCAATAATTCTGGAGGGGACTGTACAGCACATATGGGAAGTCGTTTCAAATGATTTATTATTACCGTCCTGTTTCTTGAAGCCATATCTCCGGCCAGGGCTCTTTCCCCCGACGTTCTTACTGCTACCCCCACTCTTCTTAGATGCAAACCTCACAGAGTCGAGGAGAGAGGACTGAGCAGGCAGAAACAGACCTGAACCAGCAGCACAGAGAAATCCATGTCAAGTCACATTCATCACACCAAACTCCATTCAAAATCTGACATTTTACCAAGGTCTTACTTAGTGAATGTGAATTTCCAGTAAAACACTTTTTTTTTTGGAAATAAAATGATAAGATAAACTGTATAGGCATAGATAAACGTGCCACGTGCCCCAAATAGACCATAAGTCAATTATTATCATTATTATTACGAACGTCTAAATTCGTTTTCTGATAAGCATAGTATTACAAAAAGTAAAATAAAAATAATTGTATGTATGTATGTTTACACTGGAATCAAATTGCATGACATTCAGTGCTAATTTACACATTGAAAAGCTGGCGCCGCTAGTTAAGTTAGCATGTAAAACCTCCCTGGTGTGAAACGTATCATTAAAGAAAGAACGGAGCTGCTGGGGATAAATAAACCAAACTCTGGCGTCTTCACGAGCAATTTGTATAAACTGTTTAAATATATAAAATACTCTTTTAGATACTTGGTACCTGCTCTGGACTTGAGCATCAAGGACGCGAGCGCCGCCATCTTGAATGACGTCACAAACGTCGCTCGCTTGTTTACGTCACATCCGGATATTTTGCTGCATTCAAGTTCCTCAAGAAATATACAAAAACACTGTTCATTAGCTCCCAGACTGTAGCTAAATGCCGTCAAAGGTACCGTTCTGCGTCAGCTTAATTAAATGTTGCAGTGCATGAATACATTTAATTGCAGTTAATAGTTAACTTTACTCTCAGGTTTTTATAAAAGAAACTCAAATATGTCACTTATACAATTCGTATCTGTTAACTGTTGTTATACTGGCTGTGGGAATAGGCAAGTAGAGGGTCGTTCCATGACCGTGAACACAACATTACCCTGCAACCCGGGGAAATCAAATGAGCTCTCATGAAAGACGAAAGTTAACGTGGTGTATGTTGATCTAAATAAAGAATTACAAGCTAGGGCAAGTATTAAGTATTTACTTAACTTGAGTCTGCAGAGTACCGTGAGTACCGTTAAAGCTACTTCCAGCTAAAGTAACTTTTGTTACGTCTCTGTTTTACCGCCGGCTGTTCAGTGCTGGTCCATGTTTTGGATGTCTGTAGTCGGATAAATTGGGCTTGGCTGGCCCTCGAGGTTTCGCCTTTTTCTTTAAAGGGAACAGTAGTACTGTGCCAAACGCAATCTATAAATTAATGTGCTTCTCATCGGCAAGTTCTGCTGATTTCGGGAAGCTAAAAGTAATAGAAACATTTCACTAAGCAGCAATCAATAACGTTACCATACACTAAGCAGCTTCTGTAACTGGTCCTGCTTATCTAACACCAAAACACAGTGGTGGGTGGGAAACTAGCAGTCTGACTGCACCAGTTATAAAAATCTCAATTTCACTGAAATAAATTCTGATTGCTGGGTTACATGTACGCCGAATTTAATAAAATACCTATACTTTTTGTGTATTTTAGGTTATGATCTGGCAGATAACATATTACTTGATAACTCACTAAGAAACCCACATTTCACAGATTTGTGAACAAAGTTTGGTGTGGTGCCTGTTACCTTAAGAAAAGGCACTTGTGGGGCCAAGAAGAGCCTTTTCCTTGGTGATCCTCTAATAATTCCTGTCTCATATCTCGTATACAGAAACCTTTGCGTGGACATGAAAGAAGATGGGCAGCTACAGTGACTCCACCAGTGACTTAGACGAGGAGTTGCCTGTATTTGACTTCCTCCAGCCTGGTCGACACCTCAGACAGACCTCCCAGAGCCGCCAGGAGAACCCGCACCTGGTCTGCCTGGATGGCTCTGACACCGAACAGGCAGCCAACGTGATGATGATCAGCAGCGACTCTGATGGCGACGAGCCTTATGTCCCTCTGGCACAGAGACTCAAGCAGAGGCAAGACAATGTGATCAGTGCCTCCTCCACTGTCACTAATGGGAAAGATGCGGAGCGGCGTTCGCCATCCAGCCTGGCCAGCTCACACCTCTCGTGCCAAAATGGCTCTTCAGAGCCAGAGTGCCCGCTCAGCTCCCATCAGGGGAGGACGGCGGGCCGCGGGGTCTCGGGTGGCCCAGACGAGGTGGCTGCTCTCCCTCGGCGATGGAAGCCCTTCTCTGCCGCGGGGAGCGCTGACGCCTCTCCTGCCAAGAGGAAGCCTGCCAAGCGGATGGTGGAGGAGGTCCAGGCCTCCAGGGAGGAGGCTGTGAGGAGGAGGCAGGCCAGGGAGACGCAGCAGAGGGGCAAGGAGGCACTCAGGCAGGAACAAGAGAGACAGAAAGCAGAGCGGAAAGCTCTGGCAGAGGCTGCCAAGGCCCTGAGGCCGGAGGAGTGTATCAAGCACATGGTGGTGGCTGTGGACCCAGGTAAAGAGAACACTAAATGATGCTTGGCACTGCGCATAAGTGGATAACAAAATCACTTTGGACTCAGTCGTGCCACTTCGGGTGTGTGTAGATTTATTAAGGATTATTTTATATCGCAAACAAAGCCCACATGCTCATTGTGCTCACTCCATTATTTAAGCTGTGTAATGCTTTTAGGGAGGACATGATTTTGAGTGTGTGTGTGTTTGCAGCCCTCTTACAGCTGGAAGGAGGCGGGACTCTGCTGGCCTCGGTGCAGGCTCTGGGTTGTAGCTGCGCCATAGAGAAACAACCCCTCCCACGCAGTGTCAGCTGGATGAGGAGGGCTCCCTGTGCACAGGTGATAACACACACACACACACACACACACACACACACACACACACACACATTATTCCCCCATTGCTGTGTTCTATTGAAGGCAAAGCATGCATATATACTTGTCATTCGGTTTGACACCTTGCTGTAATCGCCTTAAACAAATTCATTTTTTTTTCAATGAAATGTGTAGTGATGAGTGGTGTGAGTGGAGTGCTGATCACCGAGTCTGTCCCCTCTGTGTGTGTTTGTGTGTCTCTCAGCCCGAGGATGGAGTGTGTGTACCAGAGGCCCATGTTGTGATGCAGATGACAGTTGATGACGTCATCACTCTGATCCACAGCTACATTCAGGTGGGCGGCGGCGGCGTTTGCAACATCAACAGAGTGACTGATCTCGCGGTTTTAAAATGAGACCAGATGAAATTTTCATGATGGGAAAATGGCGCCATTGTTGTAACGTGCAGCAACAGGACAGATCCATGAGAATACAGATCAGGATGTAGTAATAAGTAGATCAGCATCATCACATCAATGTGAAAAGGCTGTCAACGAATAGCCATTATATAGGTCACATTACATAATCATCCACAACAGGCAGTGCAGTTCTGTCAGAGGGCAGTAGGTGTTAACCTAAGGAGCGGTCTCCACCATCTAATCTGGCCGCCCATATTGTGATGGCAACAGAGCTGTTTTTGAAGTAGTTTGTCTCGGTGGGCAGTGATTTATACTGGTCCCAGATGGCAGCGGCTACAACAGGAAGAGTGAGTGGGTTCTGAGACCGTTTTCTTTGCTGGTGTTATTTTATGTTTTGCTCATTGCCAAGCAATCCCACGAAAAGTCCAAAACCAGCAATACTTTCTGACTTCTCCTACACTGAAGAAAATCCTTAAAACATCTCACAAATATATAGTTTCATTTTCGAAAATAGGCAATAGCTGCAAACGTTACACAAACAGAAGTAAATGTGTCGTGTTGACTATTTTCAGCTCCAGATTAATCCACATTAGGGGCTTTAAGTGAGTATTTTTGGCAGCAGAACGGTGTGTGTGTGGGACTGAGTCTGCAGTGTGTGTGTTCATGGTGATGGAGGAACATGTCACCCAATAGTTTTTTTTATGACAACTAGAGCACAGAGGGTGAAGATATATCAGGCTGTGTGTGTACACAGTACTTGTTAGTAGATACATTCACTGTTGGGCCATATTGTGATATTTATTGTATTATTAATTTCAGCCATATTACCCAGTTGTAGCTGTTGATAAGTGTGTCATATCTAATGCAGGAGGAGAGGCACGGCAGGTGTGGCTCGGGTCCCACTCTGACGTCCTGGGTGCAGGAGCAGCAGACGCGTCACCCCGGCAAGATCCTCAGCCTGGTGGTCATCGACCTGGAGAAATACTTCAGGTAGGGAAGGACTGCATTTTATACCCTTTTAAGGGGCTCTAATTTTTCAATGAGGGTGAAAATACAGGGATGGTTTTCATGCTATTTGGTCAATTTCAAGGGGTTTAATTGGGTTAAAACTGTGCACATAATCCATTAAAACCCTTTAATAAGTTCTAAGCCATTTTCATACAATAATTAATCCCAAATGTATAATGAACCCTTGCATTTTCACTAATGTGTTTTTTAAGGCACAAATTAATGCATTTTTGTAAATTTCAAGGACTATTTACCCCTTAAATGTCTTTAAAATTGACCAAATAATATAAAAAGCCATCTTTTTATTAATATGTCAATTTTTCAAATAAAGTGCAAATTCCGGGATGTTTTTGGCTATTTGGTAAATTTCTGAGGGGTATTTGCCTCGTAAAAACCCAATTAAAACCCTTACATAATAGGATCTGTTAATTTATCCATAAATCAGGTATCAAAAGTGTTGTTTATAAATAATCAATCAACCAGTCATTTCAGCAATATTTTTTTTATACAAATAATTTTTCATCAAATTGAAGTTGTTAGCAGCCTAGAGACTGCTGCTTTTAATCCCTGTTCCAGCTGGGGCAACAGAGACATCATCAGTCTCTGAAGAAGTGCTGCTGAGGAACCGTCGAGCAAGGCACATAGCCTCTCTGCTGCTGCAGTTGAGCTTCTCAGTGCCTGACAGCAGGCTGATTAATCGGGTGGAGAAGGAAGAGGAGACAAGCGGCTCCCAGTGTGAATGTGTACCACAGTGTGAAGTATAGCACTCAATAAACTGTAAAGAAAAAGCAAGGAATGGCACTCTGATCCCATGTAAGCTAACACGCCTGCCTCTGCCCCAGCACGTGGAAACGATCGGCCATCACTGTCTGTGGAGTCTGGCGGAGCGCCGCTGGAAACTGTGTGAAGAGGGGAAATGGAGCAGAGGGAGCCCCGCTGTCAGACCAGAGGGTGTCTATAGTAAAATTATTCTAAACTTTTTTTTTGTCCTCAGATCCCAAAAGTCACAAAGCCAGAAGAGGTTTCGACAGGCCGGCGCAGGGGAGGAGCCGGGTGGGGGGGGAGGGAAGAAGAGAAGGAGGAATGGAGGAGCTGAGCAGCTACCTGAGGTGTCAAGAGTTGAAGTAGAGGAGGTAGGTCGGCCTTTGTATTGTTAAATTATTCACTATGAAACTGAATCCCTTCAATTTTCATTCATTTACCCATTACTAATGATGTGTGGTATTTTTAATGGGATTTAAGGGCAGAATCAAACTATTTTTAATGGCTTATCTGCATGGTTTAAGGACTTCAAGGGGGGAAAAAAAGAAAGCCATCTCTTAATTTACACCTTTAAAAGGGCCTTATTTTTTTGTTAAGATGTACAGCCTTAAAATGTCCTTTTAAGGTACAAATTAAACTTTCCAGTTTTCAGGGTTAGAAACCCTTTAGTCTATGCAAAAAACTCATTAAACCTATTAAATATCTGAATAAGAAACCTTAAATTTGTACCTGAAAATAAAAATCCCAATGCCTTAAATTGCTAATTAGTGATGATTTTCGAATGAATGTGTAATACCCCTCAGAATCTACTTCACTTATTAATGAAGGACTTCAGGACAGATTTTAAGTGAATGTTTTCAGGGGTGTATGAAGCATTAAGTGAGGGTGTTTTTAGGATTAGGGTTTCACGGTGATTCACAACGTTCTTTCTGCCAATGTCCCATCAGGCAGTGGTGCATCTCCAGCTTCACACCGGCGTCTCGGTCCGGTTCGTGTCCACCTGGAAGGACTTCTCAGATCACATCACCATGGCAACTAAAGCGGTTGCAGAAGCCCCTTTCAAGTAAGTGAGCTCTTTGCAAGTCCGTGTTGCCCTCTTCTATCAGATCAAACACTCGTTCAGCGCGCTCCTCTGTGTGTTTTCAGGCGAGAGAAGGAGAAGACGGGCTTCTCGTTCCACCTGGAGAGCGAGTGGGCGGGGGGGCAGCGGGTGGACAGAGCTGGGAAAGGGCTGCTGCAGGTTTGGAAGAGACAGATCCAGCAGTTCAACAGAGTCAGTCCAGACATGGCCTCAGCCATCCTGGCAGCGTATCCTTCCCCACAGCTGCTCAAAAAGGTACGCTCACTGCTCACACAGCACAGCAGCCTCATTCTGCTCTCTGCACATCCGTACAATATGATTTTTTTCATGTTGATAAATTGTTCTCGTTATAAATATGTAAAGTATTACAGCATATCACTTTTATCTGGTTGTATTGCAAAACTATGAAATTTATTACACAATCAACAAATCTCTAATGTGTAGGGTGAGACTCAGTCAAAGTGTTGTCAGTGCTCTCTTTATCAAACTTTTGTCGCAATTTGCATAGTCCACAGCGTATTCCTGTCCACTCCTGTATTAATTGTCTTTGACCTCCCTTTAATGCTTTACTGATACTTTTCTTCCCTTGTCCCATTTCCTGCTTTTTCTGTTGGTTATATGTTCTTGATTTACTGCTTTTCTTCCTCTATTATTCCTCTACGCATTTGATAAATAACACCTAATCATTGCCAGGTGCCCTTTTCAATCAGGGTGTCAATTATGTTCAGCCCACTAGAGAATAACCCTTTTGTTAAGGTTTAAATATCAAGGCAACACATCAGTCAAATTCAAAGAGGCACATTTACAAACATATTAGAATAATTTCACTTTTTCTTTTTCATAAAATTGAATATTTCCATGTCTTCCCGCAGGCTTACAATCTGTGCAAGACCGACCGCGAGAGGATCTCCCTGCTGTCTGACCTTCTGATCCGCAGAGGAGAAGGCGTCACCTCCACCACTCGACGGGTCGGCCCGGAGCTTTCCAAACGCCTCTTCCTCATGATGAACTCCTGTGATCCTGAGCAGACTCTGGACTCCACCGTCTGACCTTTGAAAGCTGTTTGTTTCTAATCTGGTTCCCAACAGTTTTGGACTGTGGCACTTTCTCTTTACAATGTAGAATCTGAAACTATGTAGTTGGAATTCTGTTTTTTATGTGATGTGTATAAATTAAAGTTTTATGACTTGGTTATGAGACGTTATCATTAAATAGTCATTTCTAAGAAATGCCATATAGAATTATTAAAGGGAAATTGTGAGCGTGGGTCATTCTGCTTATGGTCGATTTTAATGTTACTCACCAGCTCAGTTGTGGAGACTCCAGCAAAACATCGGGGAAAGCATATATATATAAACAAACTTCAGTTTTACATTCATTATTTCAGACACCTGTCTCTGAGTTGCACCAAAAGAAACCGAAGAAAGGAGCCCATGGATTAGCAGTTGTAGCAAAGAGCACAGGACTGTGATACGCTGCTGACTGAGCGTGTGGGTATGCTAGAGAACAGAGGAGATTCAGGTAGACTCTGGTCAACATGGCCGTGCTGTAGTAAACACAAACTAACCCCCTGAGTTAGCAACAACAAACAACACGTGCTGCAGACGCCAACGCAGCCAGCAAACCGAGGGTCAAACTTCTGCGTTTACTCAGTCACATGTTGGACTCTGAGACAAGTATTTGAAATGTTTTATGTACAGTTTAAGTTTATTGGGAAAGCTTTAGGTGGCTCATGCTGCTATTGCCCCGAAATATCGGCTTGAGGAGGTGACGAGTGCAAAGTTAACCTGACTCATAGTAAACATAGCCAGAGTCATGAGAATAGCATCCATGATTAAAAATACAGGACTTTCCCTTTAAGTAATAATAATAAAAAAGTTGAAAACTAGGCTCTTGGTATATTTAATAAAGAAAATGTAAGTTGTATCTTTACAAGTAATGTTTATTTTAAATGTTCATCCTTGTGATCGTTTAACAGTGTCTTCCACACTAGTAAAGATGCTTGCCTCTGTGTGGAACAGTGTCTCTGTGGCTCACCTCTAACCTGGTTTAACTAAGCATCATGTGCAGTGTTACAACCTCACCCCTCGTGTGTTTCAACTGCTGTCCAATTGAATTACACGGGGCCAACCCCGGAGCTTTCTGTGTCATTGGGTTCTCCCGTGTCTTCATTGCCTGTGTGTCGGGCCTTGTTTCGCCTGGCCCTGTTTGTGTTTTCACGGTGTGCAGCGGTAAAAATGCCGCCACAAATCTGCTCCACTTCACTTTGCAATGCCCACGGCTCATTTCCACCGCATTAGCAAAAATGGAACCTGACCAAGAAGTGATGAGTGCCTGGAACAGAGGGAAAGAGGAAGAAAGAGACGGATGGGTAACGAGCTGTTAAATGGGCTTAAGAGATGAGCAACATGCCTCACCCCAGGTCCTGCATACAGAGAGACACTGGAGGTACAGCAGTCCATGGTGACAGAGGAGGTCAGAGAGAGGAAAGGAGGGAAACAAGCTGGGGAACGAAGTGAACATAGGCCTCACATAGACCCTCAATCCCATACTAAAACTGTTACATCTGTGTCTGTGCTGCCCCTGTTGTTGCTCTCCTCCCCTCCTTGTGTTTCTCCTCCCTCCTAGGGGCGGGTCCCAGACTCTGGCAGCTACTGCAGGGCACACCTGAAGCTCATCACTCATCAACCTCAGCTCAAATACACCGGCTCTGCATTCACTCATCGCCAGATCTTTACAGTTTTTCATGCGGTAACATATCCGGCTCCTTTTTTGCTTCCCTCGTGATTTTTTCGTGACTCTCCAGTGTTTTCTTTTTGCTCCCCTAGCTCCTCCATGTTTCCTGGCCCGTTTTGACCCTCTCCTCCTGTATCCTCAGACCTCCTGCCCTGCGTAGCCCAGCGGCGCTGGACCCGCTCCTCACCTGGACCCCCTCCCCTTCGTCGTCTACCTCGAGTCCCCGCTTCCCCAGCAAATTGGTCCCCTGCTCGTCTGTCCCACCTTCCCCTATACTGAAATAAACCCTGTGCATGTGAATCTTCAGCGTCCGTTCTTTGGTCCTTTTAAACCACCGGTGTCACAAAAACCCCCTTTTGTTAAGGGTTCTTCTCAGTGATCCCTTAAAGGTAGATTTTCTTGGTGAAAAACTGGTTATAGATAAATAACGCCATAATCACTGCACTATTTTGTATATGAACAAAGTGGTCAAATGTAATGTGAAAGACATAACTCATAAAGACAAGCCCCGAGAATGGTCACCAGCTCTGCAGTTCCCCTCAGCAATACAGTACATTTTAGCTTCTTTCAGCTGATTGTTTTGATTTTTACGTCCCTGATTTTACCGTGTGATCTAGTCTCCCAGCTCTCAACAACCTTGTTGCAGCTGTGGTAAACCCACTGTACACTACTGAACGCCACATAGATAAAGTTAGCAACGAGCGTGTGAACACAGTGGAACATTTAGCAGCTAAAGAGCCAGATATTTCCCTCAGGAGGGCGAAACAGATCTAAAGTAGGGTGAATAACATTTGTATGGTCACCAGAAGCACAACGTGCTAAAACCAACGTTGGCCATATCAACTTTACAAGGTCATAATGTGTCAAATGTGTGTGATTATTAGTTTGTTGTGGAGTTCTGCCTCCAATAAAATAAATGCACCTTTAAACAGGACCAGAATATACAAGTCATATAACTTTAAAAAACAAAAAATAAAAAAAGACAACTCATCAGAAATCAAGTAAACAAACCTAAATAATTCATTTTTACATTCTCAAATAAGATGATGATTCAGCCAGAGTTATTTTTTCTGGCAGTTTGTTCAAGAGAACAAAAACTTTGGTTTTAAACCTGGACTCTGGATCAGACAAGGGTCCTCTGCCCAAGGATCTTGAGAAACATATAGCCTCAGTTCATTCACCACTGTTGGGATGAAGGCAGAAATTCCACGTCTCAAAAACCGAGGCAAATGAAACCAAAAATATCCGCATGGCTAGATACCATCAGGGGTGCAGTAAGTGTAAAAATGTGGGTATTTTCAATCAACCTTTTACAGACCCCTCACACTCTCCACACCTGACTTTAAGAGGCACTGCTGTAGTGGATAGTGTACCGTAACATCAGCTGTGTATGGCAACTGAGTGTGATATATAATTGCTTCTGGCATCATTGCCCTGAAGCTATTGTTACATTACACGATTCAGTAGCTTTTAGTCCATGTAGTTATGCGAGAGGAGCAGCACTCATTCTTCAGATACCCTGAGTTCAGGTCACAGAACTTGGCAATTACAGTGAAAGATACACGGCTTTGCTCTACCTCAGGACAGGCCTGGCTGTTCCATCCTTTGTTGTTTGCTTTGAGGTGGTGGAGACTTCAAAGACGCCAGTGGGATGGATCAAAAATAGAAAAGGGGTTGTGCGGGGCAAAAGTATGAGATATGTGTAAATGTCTCATTCATACCCCCCACCCCCATTTGCCCCTCAACTCAAAAGGAAAGAGAGTTTCATCCCACAAATGGATAAAGGTGGAGAGCGATGCCTCAGAGCATCTAACACAGGCAGATTTTCACTTTAAGATCTGCTTAATGCCAACAGAAACATGTAAACGTGACATTTATGTATGGCAACACCACACCTAGTGATAAGACTGCACTTAGAGGACTATAAAAAGGCACCGTGTTAACCTCATACAGGGCAAAGAGCTGCATGGTCATATTTTGCCATAGCTATATCATTCCCCTGCCAAAAAAAGGGCTCATTAAATAATATTGCCATCACATTTAGCATACAAAATACAGAATATGATGGTTATTAACTCTTTGCACTCATCTAAAATTGATACCACCATATGTAGAATTCCTGGGCAGGGCAGCATTAACTCAGTTGGGGGCCTTGGGGCAAATATATACTGTGAGCCCTCATTTCCCTCACTCTATGAACTGTATGCCCATTTCAGACATGCACCTCCTCATGTAAATACCATGTCAAGTCACTTTCACGTAACAGTAACGAAAATCTTATGAGGTCAGACCTAGTAACATTTCCATAACACTTTAAGTCTGAACTGACTGCTGTCAGATTGAGGTTAAATACATAGAGAGGTCCAATGTGCAGCTTGTTCGCCTTATTAAGGTCACTGAAATAAATGTATAATCTCTTATGCACAAAGAAAATACAGTTCAATGAACCAGTTTTGTCCTTCTATATTTTCAAATTTCATGCATGAATGAAAGTAAAAGACACCTACGGCTGAATGACACAAAGTCATCAATTTAACAGATAGATGAAGCCAGTAATGTTTATCAGTATGTAGATTGTAGTATTGTAATTAAATACCAATTTATTTAGGAATGTGTACCATGTAAGGAAAAATAGAAACTGAGATAATAAAGGCCCTAAAACTAAATTTTAACATGAGATGGGGCCTCCAGGTGATGATGCAAGTGTTACTGTGCGTTCAGACAGAACACAAAGGGAATTTTGGAGGTCAATGGAAAGACGTGATTAGACTTTATTGAATTCATACAATTCGCACCAGTTTGAGACAAAGACGAATCCGGGCAAGTAAAAAAAAAAGTCAACTTGAGTCAAAAACTTCAGTGTATCCCGGCTGGCTTCATGAATCTGCCTCATAAACGTAGAGAGATGAGAGGGAAAAAGGAGGGAGACCTCAGGGAAATAACGGAAGGAACGTTTCTGAGGGGTTCTTCTGGAGTTGAGCCAGAGGCTGGGCAGAACACACAGGCACGCTCCCAAACACACGGTCAGGGCCTCTGTTGCCTGCCAGCTCACGGCTAACGTACAGTTGGTGTGTCGGCTGCCCTGGGTGACGGACTGCACAACAAGTCCAGCGCTCAGACTTGCACGAATGGTGTGAATCTGTCTGAACACACCTATACCCCTATTAGTTCAGTTTATATTGAGCTTTAGTGGTGCATAACACATTTGTAATTGATCAAATGACCACAAACTAATGGCCACATATTGAACCAGAAGCCTTTAAGTCCCCTGACGGTCTTGAGGCCCTGGGACAGTTCCTGGCTTTGTTTCCCATGGAACCCCCTATGATGTTTAATCAGCAGAATATGTAAAGTGTTGGACATGACATTCCCAGTCATGTGTTACTGCTCTATGTATGAGTCATGTACTTGCAGTATGTTATTTACTGTTTCTCTTGACAGCTTTCCCATCTAAGACACCCTTTGTGAACAAATGTTGCAGAGCTTAAAAATATACTCACTAATTATAGGAAGGTGTAAATTAATCCACTCATAATCGTGTTTAAACATATGGGTAAACACTACGTGAGGGTGTGCCAGCTTTACAGTTGTGCGGTGGTATTAAGTCACTAGGGGGCAGACTCGCGCCACGTACCAAACCCCTTGGTTTAAAATAGTCAGATGGGGAGACAGAAAAACATCAGCATGTGTCAAGATTTTTGGGCTGGATAAATTATCATGCAGGCAGAAAATGTATCCTGTAAACTAAAGGACAGGGAAAGATAAATATGCACAGAGAAAAAACGCTGAAGATTTTGATAAATGGCTCAGATAAGTTCAGGAGGATTTCCTATGTGCTCAGATAAGATTTGGAAGTGAAGGGCGTGCCTGTCACTGTTTTATTTCTGCTGCAGGATGTCTAATGGCTTGCGGCCTGCCTCGGCTTGCCTCAGCGCAGAGAGCCCCGAGGAGAAGCTCGTTCATGGTTGGAGTTCATGAAGAGGAGGTGTCCGCGTGGATTAAGGTGAAACAGGTTCTTCAACCCTGCTGTCTGCCCCATTAAAGATGTATGATCATGAAGTGTGATATAATGTCAGGCCATCGAGGGGATTGGGATGTCTCACTGTGTACATGGACAGGAAGTCAATGTGTTTGTGTGCCTGCTTTGTCAATGTGTAAATGTACTAGAGACAAGCCTGAGAAGGAAAAGTCTGTCACCTTTACTCTGTCACCTTTTGTACAAATTCACTCTTTCATTGATCTAAGCCTCAACATAAATTCAGCTGCTCATCTTGACAGTTGTGGCATTTATTTCAATTATAGGGATTATACTCCCAATTCTAATCATAATCCTAAACCCAATTTTTAACCAGAGCCCTCTTAATGGAAGTAAGAGCTGCTGTACTAAATTTCTTCTGCTCACGCTAACATTTAAGACCTACACACACACACAAACAAGTTCTCTCCAGGAAGGTAGTTTCTCTATAGACCGGGCTTAGAGCATGGGAGCACTGAAATAATACTGACACAGGAAAGGGCCTTCCATAGAGAAAAACACTGTTGTCAATAACATCACTGCATGCCCCAGACCTTTCAACATGCTTATTATGAGGTTTAATTGACATTATCTTTACAAAACGCCCGGTAGAACAGCAGAACATACAGTATAGACGCATCTATTCATCTGCTGATTATCTTCTTGATTGATGGATTCACTGAAATGTCAGAAAACTGTGCAAAACCCCCCACATCCATCATCATCTCCTATAGCCACGGTGATGTCATCAGAACCCAAAGACGATCAGTTTACTACTCGATCGAAACAGAGAAACGGTGAATCCTGATGATGAGAGCTGAAATGAGAGAAACTTTTTTGCTTTAAAAATGAATCAAGCGATTGACTGGTTGTTTGGATACCGATTAATTTTCTTCAATGCAAAATGGAAGGAAACAACACTTGTTTCTTTACAGCATTAGGAGTCCTTCCGAAGTCTCACTATTCGTCTTCCTTCTGTTGTCTGTCTTTCCCTTTAAAGAAGTCATGACCGGAGTGCTAACAACCAAGCCTGCACCCTCAGCTTTAACACACTAGGACCAGGGCCACTGGAGAGACATGATGGAAGTCGCCCTCAGGCACTTATCAGAGATCAGCTTATACTCCTTAAATCATAATGATAACAGCAGGAGGCAGGGGAATCTTAACTTTGCCCTTGGAACAGCAGATCTGTTAGCATCCACGTGTCCTGCCTCAGAGACCGGGGAGCCACAGGCTACACCCGACTTGATCTCCTGTGTCCCGTCCCGCCCCACGGAGAGGTAGAACTCTTTAACTCATCGAAAACACACAAACAGAGCATCTCTCAGGGGTTTTGGGTGCATCCCAGAAGAGGCAAGCGGAAGAATCCACCCGAACGCCCCGCCCCTGTGCTGTCTGCAACCTCAGCACTTAGTATTCGCTCCACACCGGTGAACGGCATGGCGCTCCTGCAGGGCTTTCTCTTTTTTATTTTTATTTTTTTTTTATTAATATGCAGCTCAGCTGGCATCCAGGTTGCTTGATCCACAGAAACAAATTTGGAATAGCCTTTGATACAGGAGTTGAAAACACTCCCAGGGAGTTCACAGAGACACCAGTAGAACAGTCTCCGAATCGCACACGAGCAGGCACGGCATAATACGTGGAAATAAGTACAAAGATGCGTGCATTTCACATGCACGGGCCCCAGCTGGGGAAAGAAGCACTCCCTCATCATTTGATGGCTGTAACACTGGTTGTTGTACATCAGCCCCTTGGCTTGCCTTCAGCAGACAGAGTGCCATTCACAGAGCTCTATTCAAATCAGACAGCACAGCTCCTTGGACATGAAGTGGCCTGCTCCTCACAGTCCTTGAGATGCATGGCAGAGAGTGACAGGCCCTTGAAGGGATGTGTGAGGCTTTCTCTTCCGCTCGTCTGCCTCCCTCCCCAGCGAGTAAAGGGCTGAGCGGATGAATCAAATTCAATAATAGAACGCAGCTTTCAAATTGCAAAAGGATCTTGGTTTAGACAAGAAGATGCTCGGCAGAGACAGGTATTCTGCCAAACATGCTTTGTTAGCCGTAACTATGACACGAGGCAACACTTCAAATCTGTTAATTTAAGAAAGCATCATGAGGCCGTGTGACGACTACTAAAGGCCCGACGACCAGTGGATCAAGTAGGCCGACTACCACCCGACAGGGATCACTGACTCTCTAATAACTCCTTATGAACCAGACGGAAAATAGCGCCACAACATTACTCTGTCAATAGCTGCTACAATATGTCAGATATTGTGTTTTCAGCTCGTTCTGCAGGGGGGTTGTGAGCTCAGGGACAGATTTGTTCCAAAGCATCATGAGCAGATCCCATTGCCACTCTGTGTCTCTGGATGTGTACACTGCTAATTGTGCTGGCAATTAGCAATGCTGACAATTAGCAATGTGCACATCCACATATTATAAGGTGATAATATGTGATGTGAGATATTATGTTTTCAGTGTGCTGTGACATTCCTCTGCCTCCAAGGAGGCAAAGAAAAAATCAATTAATGCAGCTTCAAAGCTGCAGTTCAAAGATAATCTTGTGAGTGTGCTTACGTGTAATAAGAACAGGCTTATTTTCACATATTGCTATCAGGTCCTTCAAACCGTATATATCATGCATTGATCATCCTCCTTATCCCATCCCGTGTATGTTCTGGGTGTGCATGTGTCCGTGTGTGATTTCTTTTTTTTGTTTGTTTTATGGCTCTGCTTTATCTCTCTGTGGCTCAGGTTACAGAGGCTGAACGATATGGGAAACTAATCTAATTGCGATACTTTAGACCAATGTTGCGAATGCGTTTCAGTATGCATTTTTTCCCCTTATAAGTTCCTTATTTTCTAAATCCTTCTGTATGACCAACACAGCACTGGATACCGTCAACATATAAACTGCTATTTCATGAAGGCCAGGCCTACGTGTTGAGATGAATTGATATGAATAACATATTTTTGTTTATTGAATCGTAAAAATCACAGTAGAATATTACAGAACTTCAGGCCTGTAATACAATCATCACAACTTTATAAAGTTTTTAATAAAATCTAAACAAAGAAGAACAAAGCACTGCAGAACAACAGCCCTGGTGTGGACATGAGTTTAAATATTAAAAAATAAATATGAATCTTACTGATCTCCACTCAGTAACAGTATTGCAACAAATCATTTGGATTGAGGGGGATCGTATCTTTCGCTATATTTCCCTAAGTCATATCGTTCAGCCTCGCTGTACCAGCGAGCTTCTATAACCTGAGCCACAGACAGGTAAAGCACGGACATAAAACAAACCAAAAAAAAGAAATCACTCACAGACACATGCACACCGACGGGGGCACAGGCACATACACGGGATGGGATAAGGAGGATGATCAATGCATGATATATACAGTTTGAAGGACCTGACAGCAATATGTAAAAATAACCCTGTTCTTATTACAAGTAAGCACTCAGAAGATTATCTTTGAACTGCAGCTTTGAAGCTGCATTAATTGATTTTCTTTTCTTAATTTTTGTCACAACACGTTGAAAACATAATATCTCCCACATCATGTATTATCACCTTATAATACGTGGATGTGTACACTGTGTCCATGGTTGTGTACATTGGTAACTGTGGTTGACAATTAGCAGTGTATACATCCAGAGACACAGTGGCAGTGGGATCTGCTCATGTTGCTCTGGAACAAATTGGTCCCTGAGCTCACAACCCCCCTGCAGGATGAGCTGAAAACACAATATCTGATATATTATCACCATTCAAGTTGTTATAGCAAGCATGTTAGTATACGGTTGCCTATTCACACGTCAAGCAGACATGGCATTCGCTTAATGTGGGGTTTGTGTCCACCTGACAAATATAAGTCCAATATTTACTCTCCTATAGTATCTGTTTTGGTCTCCACCAGCTCTTGAGAAAAAAATATCTGGCTCTTTAGATGCTTAATGCTCCATGATGTCCACCAACTTGGTGCTATCTTTGTCTGCCTGCTGTTGGGTGCTGGGCCGGTCGTGTATGGTGGGTTTATCAGCTGCCTGTTAACAACGAGCAACGAGTGGAGTTAACAATAAGATAAAAGAGGCTGAACGCCACCGTAGATTCGAGAGCTGCAGAGTTAAGAGATAATTCTATGAGTTCACCACTATGAGCAACACATAGTCGTTTTATCTTTTGTTAATATAAAAAATATTGATTAAGGAACTTTGAGAGATCATAGCGTCTGACTGCACATCATGTCTTTATGGCACTTAAGGCATGTTGACTTGAGTTACTACACCTCTCCCACTGTTCCCTGTCTCTGTTTAGACCCTGTGATTGAAAACCAAGAGCCAAATGATTCCTGTCAAGCACCTTTGCACAAGATTTCCGCTTCATGAAAACTTGAATAAATGGTATTGAATGCAACCTTGGCCCCTGGTGTTGCTCTCTATCAGCGCTACCTGTACCTCAGCCCCTGTTTACTCCCCTCTGTCTACTCCATTACCCATGACGGAGCAGAATATCCATCACTCCAACTGGTTGCTCCGTTCAGCCATCAGCTAATGAACGCTGGTAGATAATGCAAAAAAGTCATGTTAGGAACCGGTTAGGGAATTCATACAATTTATATACTTTACCGAACTCTGATGTCGACTGATAATGAGGAAATTATCAAATAGAGACTGGGATGTAACTGCCATTAAGTTGGGTAATGTTGCTGTTGTCCCTGCTGATTTGATTTGCTAATGTTTGCTCTTTTAAAAAACAATATGAGGCAGAACATCAGAAATATCTCAAACAAGGATGAGAACTCTTTTGCATGCAAATAATGCCTCCTGCTACTGAGCAAAGTCTCCAGTGTGTGTGTGTGTGTGTGTGTGTGGGGGGGGGGGGAGTGCTAAGTCATTTTCTTCTGCCAGGATTGGCTAAGTGCTATGTGTAACTAGAAAGACTGATGTGGGCTGCCAGATAAATTCAGGCTTCAGTGCCACTTGACCCTGATAGAAAAGAGATGGCAGTCTGGTGTTGAGAGGCTATCTCAGCTGAGGTGAGACTGAATTGAGTCTTTTACTCAGACGAATCCCGTTTCTTTTACTCCTTGGGCTCTTTATGGCTGGAAAGACAGAGGACCTGTATACTTATCTGGTCAAAATTTTAATTACCAAAAAGAAGATATGCAAGTTTAGTGTTTTCCAAGAGATGTGAAATTTGGTACTGACAGTGTCAGTGCTATATTTTGATTGGTGTGATATCTGTGTAGGCAGGCATGAAAAATAGTTCCTAATATTATATCAATTCCAGCTGACACACAGTTAACCAGCTCTGACATCACCTGTTGATTAGTCACATCTAGGATTTAAAACAGCTATTATCTATTTTATTTTAAGAATAACATTGCATCAAATGACAATTTGAAAACGATGTCACAGTGTAAAAGGGGTTGCACGTAGTGATGAACCTACAGAGAATTGTCACCTGAATTTGCAGCTCCCCTCCGCTTTGCAGAGCTTTATAGCAACTTCACTGTTTTAGTTCACTCTCACTGTTCTCACAGCATCGGTTTCTGGACGCAGCATCAAAAAAGCTCTCAAAACCCACTGTACACTTCCTGCGAACAACAGGCAGAAAACATGCAGCTAGTTGGAGCATTTAGCAGCTAAGGTGCCAGGTGTTTCCCTTAGGAGGTGGTGGAGACCAAAAGCAGAGCTAAAACAAAGTAAATGTTGGACTTCTGGTGGACAGACACGTCAGATAAATGATAATGATGCTCTGTAATTGCTGGATGGGTTAATATACAATTTAGCTGTTTCAATTTAAAAAGTGATGATATGTCAATGTTGTGTATTCATAACTGGTGTTAAAATCACACCAACTAAAAGTAACATGTGGGAATCAGTGCTTACATTAGCAAGCTAGGCTAACTAGCCTCCAAGTGGACAATAATTAGCCTAGCTTGCTAACCTCCCCTTTCTGAGTGGAATACAAAGTTAACAGCACGGGGCTCCCAAGTGATGAAAGGGACAGATGTCTTAAATTGTGACTTACGGTGCCTAACCAGCTGTTAAGGTTAGGACCACACAGGCACATCTGCTACCAATGCCGACCCCGAAATGTCAGTCAGCCGTTGCCTTTGGAAATGTCCCTTTCAAAAATGGTTTATCCTCTTTGAAAAATGTAAAAATGCTCAAGTAAATTCAAGTTTCAGTTTGACTTTAAAAATTGCAGAGCTTGTATTAAATAATTTGCTGTCAAACTGCAAGATTGAAATACACAGGCTGAATGATCAAGTTTAAGGGTGTTACTGACTTGCTTACAATTTAACTTTAAGCTTTTTTTTTCAAGCAATGTAAATGAGCCCATTCATCAGCAAAAATGCAAATGACTGTAATCTTCAGTCAGGAGAGGCCAACAATCTTTAAGTAATTTTCCATTTTTTCCCCCCAGCAGCAAAAGTGGCCCTGTACGTGTTTTCCTGTCACCATAAAGCACTGAATTAAGATGTGTATCTCTGTGTCTGTGTGTGGACGTATCGCAAGTGTGTGTGCACTTTTTGTGTCACAGATATCCTGTTGCCATGGCTACCTTCTCAACACCACTATCCTGTCAGAGTGGAGCTGGTACTGATGCATGATTTGTGTTTTGATAATCAGCGTCCCTTCATTCTATTATTTCTAAAAGATCTGAGCTCTGTATTAGGATCCTGATTCATTTGCTGTCTCACCTTGCAATTAATCTGAAAATACTAAGATTTCCCAAACAACTAAACCCCATGATAATATTTTAGGGCTATAATATCCCTATTATATTTCTATGAGGACTTAATGCGTCTCTATAGTAAAGTAGGCTATACTGAATTTATGGAGCAAGTTTTATGATTCTTTATAATACTTCCATGATATCAATTTAACATTCCTTTAGGACAGTGCTTCTCAACTTTTTCTGGGCCAATTCCCCCTATCCATTGTCCAGGTTCCTTATTACCCTCATCAAATAAATGTAGGCTAATTGTCTTTCTTGAATATTAATGTTGATTATTATTCTGTGTTATATCATTAAAAAAGCAAGCCAAATAACAGATTATATTCAACTGGACAGCTGGAATATCATTATCATTAGGCTAGTTTCACAGGGAGCAAAGAACCATGGGAATAGAGACTATGTTTATCCTATGAGTGTTGCACAAATGGTTAGAAATTTGACATTCAAACTTCAATTAGGTTGATCACAAACAGCAGCCAATCAGAAATGCCAAGGCATAAGAAGCATTTTTATTAATTGTTCCAATGGAAAACAACACTAGCCTACCAAGGCAAAACTCTGAGGCTCCAGGAAAAAAAGCAGAAGTATATGTAGGCCATCCTATATAGGCCTATTTATATTAACCTTCGAAGGAAAGGCTAAACTGCATTGAAAGTTAGTGTGAGCTGTTAGTTTGTGTTAGTTAGTTAAAGTTAATGTATTTTCTTCCGCTTGCCGCAAGCAAATCTGGCTAGAAAGCGCACTGATAATCTATTATAAACTATATAAATTATATATATGAAATAAATGATTTAATTCTGATAGATGATAAAATATGAATCCCATGCTTGCCAACCCTTTTGATTTTCCTGCCCTCTCCCAGCTGTTCTCACAGTTTAAATTCCTCCAGTTTTTCCCCCCACATGATGAAATTATAATAACTGAAAATCCACTATATTTATTAGAAATAGTATCACTGCTGTTTGTGATTGTACTTCTTAAATTACACACTTATTCCACATATTTACTTAAACAAACTTCCCCCAAGAACTTACTTACTTTCAAAAATATTGCCCCCGACGTCCTCTGACGGCCCCATTGATAAATGCTGCTTTATGCTTTTGCTTTGCAGCTGATCTATTTGCTGTGATAAGTCTACGATATCTTTCTATCAATTACCATCAGACACAATAGTTATTAGAGCTCTCAGACAAAAAGGCAAATCAAGTGAACAGCGGGGGAATATTTTTCCGTGAGATGCTGCGGAGCAGATAAGGAATCAGTGAAGGTCTAAATCTCTATTAACTGCAGGCTTCCCCAGCGCCGGGATGAGACATTAATGGTGATGAAGTTTACAGACCTGACAAGTGATGACAAGGTTATCATAACTTAGGCCAACATGTCCCGGCTGTGTTAATCTCTGTGGTGTAGCATTGTGATCGCATCGCCTGCCCTTGACATGGATAGTTTATGATATGAGGCTTGACTGTATATAACATCAGGTACGGGGGGCTTATCTGAATACCACAGCTTCCACCGCTTATCAGTGAACTTCTTCCTTTATGTCTTTTAAAATGTAACCACCACAGCAGCTCTGTGGGATTTACTGTAAATGTGTGAAGTGGATCTCTCCATGGGAGCCACACAGCACAGCAGGAGTGTGCGTCTTGAATAATGCCTCACTTTTTTTGTCTCCAAACTAAACTAGACAAAATAGGTCATTTGTCAGTGTCTCCCAAAACGACCCATGTGTGCATTTTTCATTTTTCTATTGGATGGATGACAATACTTCATCTGTCAGCGTCACTCTGGAGCTTTGATCAGGTTCAGGCACAAAAACTCCTCGGTTAAAGGGATGGTTTGCATTTTTTGAAGTAGGGTTGTATGAGGAACTTATCTATCGTCCGTGTATTACCTGCAGTAAATGACAGTGTACCCACAGTTTGGAGAAGCTGACAGCTACACCTACACATGTGCTCAGCAACGTGCTGCTGTGGATGGGGTCAGCAGCAAAACGGATTTTAGCCACCTAAAAAAAAAAGGCCCACCTATCAATATCATGGGATTGAAATAAAATTGTTAATTGGAAAGCTTGAAAGTGGGCGTGAATACAGCCGGATACAGAGCTGCAGTGATTTATGGAGCTGCAGGGGACAGTTGGCCTCCACCCACACCTCCCTCACTCACAATGTTAGGTTGGGAGAAAGACGATGACTGAGAAATGAATAAATTAGTGCATAATCACGCTCTCTTTCATGGAAATTAAAGTTTAAGCCACTGATGTACAAACACACCTCCTATGGTGATATTGCTCTGCTAGCGTCTACAACCTATGAGCTACCGGTCATGTGCGGTTTAATGTGATAGAATGATGGGTGGGGTTAGCTAGTCCCGCCAAATCACATTTGATTGGATAAATGTATGTATAGTCATCAACAAAGTTATGCTATAAAAAAAAGTGCGTTTTGAGGTGAAAAAAAGTGTGTTTTGAGGTGAATTAAAATGTAAACACACAAAGTGTGAACTGCAGGAACAAATGACGTGCATTGTTTCTTTTTTCGCCCACCACTGCTTGTTAATTGGTGGCAGTTTTATCACGCTGCTGCCACTGTTTGTACAATTTGACACAGCTGAGAGGAAGAAAACATCAGCTCAGTGTAAAATTAGTAATCATACACAGCCACATGAAACTGTTTTCCTATGTACATATTTTGAATTCATGGATCACGAGGAAGAAACAATGGAGCAAAAGAGGAAGAAACAATGGAGCAAAAAACAGAAATAAAGATACACACATTAGTTAATCGATAAGTCAACAGAACATTTTTCAGCATTTTTCAAGCTAAACATTCCCTTGTTCCAGCTGCTGCTTATCTTGGATTGAGATTGGATTGGGTCTAATTATCCTCCGCTCTGTAAATATATACATATATATGATGTTTCCAAGAGAACACACATTTGTTTAAGGCATTTCAGTGACCAATGATGTTGTTTTGCTGGTGAGGACAGGGATGTATGAAAATATCATTAAAACTCCATTAAATCACAGTATTGTTAAATGAATCACACATTCTAATGATTTGTCTCGTATATGATGAACATGACTCACGCAGCATGAGCAGGGTCACTTTTAATGATTGTTGTGTTTCTGTTATCTGACAAATATATTCCAGCTTTAATTTCTTCTTATTGTGACAACACCCACAGTGTGTTATCATACAATACTGTAAAAAGTTTTCTTTGTTGCATTCTGATGTATTTAGGTTCCTATAGCTTGGTGAAAAGTGAACTAGGGCTTGCAAACAAAACACATGTGTACCCACAAGTGGCTAATTGGACGAGTTTGGTCATGTATCCACCTGTTGGGTGAGAGATGTAGGCGATGGGGGCAAGTCAGGAAATAAAATCGGATCTGATTCCTGTCTGTGCAATTTTAGGTGAGAATGTTTGATTACTGTCATTTTCAGGGAGCTGACAGATACCTCGATCCCACTCAAAGTTCTCCTTCATTCGAGTTTTGTTGATTTTGTTCAACAATCAGTCCACACGACGTGGTGCGAAAGATTAAACGAATAAACGAAGATAAACAAATTTTGACATGCAACAACGTAAGTAATAAAATCAATGACAGCCGAATTCCATTAAGCTGCTTTAGTTTATGGGTCCTGGTTCTGTGCATGCTGGCTCACCGTAGCCCCACACTGTAGCCCTTTTCATTTTTGCCTCTGGCTCTTGGCCCCTGGGTGGTGTCTTACCTAAGCTTAACAGTGGTTTATAATATAGAAACGTGTCTACAGGTGAAACTTTGAATGAAGTGACACTTTTCTCAGCCCTTTCTCCATCCATAGTATGACCACGGCGTCTGCAGGTCGTATCAGGCAGAACATTTACATAGCAAATTGTTCTCATTCCCCTGTGTGCAGAAAAAAAGAGGTTATGAGCTAAAGCATCTAGTCCAATTACTGCCTCGCTGTCCTAAATTCCACGGCTTCACGCTGTGTGCAAATTTCACCCTTCAATTGACTTAATACCCGTGACTCAATACCCTTACTCTAATTTAATACTACAAAGAGCTTTTGACCTATGTACTTGTGGCACTCATTATTCTGAATGGCTCCATTTATCTTGTCATAGGGACTGTTAACTGCAGGGGAATGACTAAATGGCACCAGCAAAATGCCACTAAGCATTTCTGAACTAGATGTGTATTGATTAGTTTTGTAATTAGCGCCCAGTGATTTGATGCCTGCTTGACTAGACAGCTATCATGTGGATTTTGCGTACACCATAAATCACAATCACAGTTGAAATAGAAGTAATTTCTGATTGTGATCGATACTAATGAGCTGTTTCTTGATTGTCTCTAAAGAACTGTATCTACCTGTATCTTTCTTGGTTGCAATTTTCATTTTCTTCACATTGTGCCTGATGAGGTAAAATAACTTCAAATGTCACCGTCTCTACTAAAGTGCTGAGTCCTGCGGCGAGGACTCATTCCACCAAAAGACATTAGTCTGAACATTATAGGGATGTAGCAACAGGGAAGCAGCTTTGCACAAATTAGTTTACGATCCAAAGTAACATTGAAATTGTATTACTGCCATCTGGAAGTAAATTTACACACGCACAAACATACATAACAACATATAAATATTACAAATATTGTAAAAAGTTAAACAGGACAGAGACTTGGTGTTTATGTTCTAAAAATTCTTTGTGAAATCTACAGTATTTACAATGCATTTTAGTGACTCCAACTGTTGAAGTTACACTAGAACAACTTATAATAAGTCAAAACAAAGATTTGACTGATTTAACTGAATGAACTGATGAATTCACCAGATGCTGTGCATGCAATATCATTTTCATTTAGAATTCTGATGTGATGGGTTAAATATGAAAAACATTTTCAATCTCATTAAAATGCAAAATGCCTAAATTGTTTGACACTTAATTAAATAGATTTTTTGGCCACTTGGCGGCAGCGGGACTAGCTGAAAACACACCCTGATCAACCTTTATAACGGTAGCTTCGAATTTTGTCTTTCTGCTGTTTGGTTCTGGACAATAAAACCAAAAAAATTAGCTGAAAGACGCTAAAACGCTCCACACAGCCGAGGGGAGCTTCAGAAGTTAAATCGTAATTCTCAGGTGCATCTTTCACATTACACAGTGGTTTGACACATTTTTCAGATAAGAATATAAATTAGACAACAGCCTTTTAGCTATAGCTGATTTTGTCAGTTGTAACAACAAAAGCAACAGTTAGCATTGGCTTAAAATGAGAATCCTGCTTACATTACCTGAATGTTTTGTGCATTGTTCTTTGCAAATAAAAAGCAGTTACTGGCGACTGACAAGGGATAAATGTTTGATATGAGATTTGTTGGAGTGGAAGCTTACCAACTCTGGGTGTTTTGCCCATTGAAAACCAGGTCAGATTAATTGTTAATATGAACATATTTCAGTGGTGCAACTTTAATAATTCAGCACCCTGACAAAGATAGATGATGTTTTTTTCCCATCTGTCTTTCACTCGCCATACTCCACTGTGTGCCACAAAGCAGCAGATTCTCTGCCAAATTGGACTCTGTGTCACATGATACAAAGTAGAAGCTGGCAGTCTTCATGATGCCAGCAGACTGGTGCTGTGGTTCTGTCTACATGACTGGCTTACTTACATTATCTTCATTGTTTGCTTACAGTCCAATCAGGAGAGACTAGTTTACATTTTTCAAAGCTTTATTGATCACAGTTGGGCTAAGCGACTGATTCTCCCGTCATAGTGCGGATCCTGGGAGAATCCTGATGCTGCTGTCAGGGAGATGCATAGACAACTGCATCAACATGGGCTACAGACAGAAAAATACAGGAACGGATGATTGGAAATACTGTATAAAGGGCATAAAAGGTAAATAATTTGACTGGATAAGATAAACCATTGTTAGTAACTGGATGAATTTCACAAAAGGGGGGTTTTAGTAAAACATTGTAAATTAATAAATGGGTGAGAGAATAGTCTTGTTGATTGAACCTTTGTTCTACACATAACAACTTTAAATGTTAACTGTTTCGATTTCCAATTGCTTTCACCTTCCTTTTTTCCTTTTGTTTTTTTTTTTTTTTATGGCTTTTTTAAGCTACGGTCAGTGAAACTCAACACTTCCTGCAGATGTTTCACGTTAAAAAACTACCAGGAAAGGGATAGATTATGAGCTTTGAGTTGTTGGAAGGCTTTTAATGTGAAACACCTGTGCAGGAAGTATGTGGGTTTTTATGGTCCTTGGTTTAATAGTGATTTAAAAAATAAAAAAGAAAGAAAAAAGGCAATGCCGAAATAGTGAGTGAAAACTGTTTTTTTTTTTTTTAAGAAAAAAGAGACTCAGCTCAACAGAATGGTGAGCATAACATTGCTGTTGTACTGATGGAATTAGTGCAACAACAAAATACAAAATAAAAATGATATTGAAAACCAGAATTGATTATAAAACAGCAAGGCTTCTTACTAAATTATGATGAAATATATTATTAAAGCAGTGGTATTAAAGACCTGTGTCTAATATAAACCATTTTCAAAGGAAGGACTCTGCACTTGAAACATTTAAGAAGTATTCTTCAGTTTTGGGCTTTTGAAGCATTCTCACTTGTACTACTGCTGGAAGTAAAAAGACTGAGTGTAGAGTAGTTACAAAAACCATCATCAAACCAATGTGAAACAAATGATGGACTTTTATTTCCATTATAATACCACTTTACCTTTTCCATGTTTTTTTCAAGTGTTGGGAGCACTTTGCTCAAACACTTTCAGAGAGAATTACATTTTAGTGCAGGAGACATAAGTGTGAAAACATATTATTGTAATTTGTCCTTTGAAAATGGCACCTCAGGGCGAGCTCTTTGTAAATGGACCCCAGTAGTAGTTTTGCTACTAAAATGTTCTGAGGATAACCTACAAGTTTGAAGTTATGAGGGAAGTTATTTTATTTTATCCATTATTGACAAAACCAGTGAGAAGGAACTCTTTACATTTAAGGGCTTTGTCAATACACCACAAATTCAATTAAAGACAAACAAGAGCCAACTGTAGAAAACTGTCAAAGTCTGAAGTAGGTTTAAGATATAAGAAGAGGGAAAACAGCAGTTTGATCAGCTCCGTGTTTGTACTTACTGAATGTGACGTCGCCTCCAAACAAACCTACCAAAACTCGCCTTGTGCATGTTAGTCTTTGGGACCATCAATTTCTCAGATGATTGGCGCCCGGATGTTCTGCTGTTTGTGGATCAGGTTTCTGAGACGAACACGCTGATGAATGATTTCAGGGTCTGGTGGAGGGAGCGTGGGGACGGGCATAGATGGGACAGTAGGAGGTGTGTGTATGTGTGTGTGTGTGTGTATGTGTGTGTGTGTGTGTGTCTTTGGAGCAGGTGTACTCAAACACTGTTATACACGGACCCCTCTACAGACAAAACAATCAGACGACAGATCCATTTGAATAAGATATTTCCCCACAGTCACACATGGAAAGATTTTGACTGTTGCTAATTTCATGCTGTCTTTTATAACCGTCTATGCTGCATGTGGGTAAGAAGTGCAACCAATGATATAAATAGTAATTTTGATGCATTCTCTTGGTGGGATAGTTTCTACTGAATAACTGGCAACCCTTGATTTTCCTGTCATAATTTCGTTTCTAGCTGACATCTTCTGGCTTATACAACCATACCATTCGCTCTGCAGGTTTTGATGCTGTTAATTTTATTTGCTGGCTCTCTCTAAAAAGCTGAAGAGAGAAGTAATCCATCATAGTGCACATCAAGTCTGCATAAATTTTGGATAATGTTGCATTATTATTGTGTGCTAATGCCGCTTTAGAGCAGATTGATTTGAAAAGTATGTGCAGCTTTACTTCACAACAATGTTGTCACTTGGACAAAAACTAATGCAGACTTGATTTTCACTGTTCACATTACTTAAGCAAGTTCCAAGAGTGTGGTACTGAATTGAAACCAATAGCTGCTTGGAACTGTCGACACAATACAGACAAGTATACAAAACACAGCTGCAATAATTGAAAAAAGGGACATTTTGGTCCAAAGTCACCAGAACTAGTTAATTTGAGGCATACCGAGACTTTTAAAGTGATTTGTCATGAATGGGCAAGAAGATGCAAGACCACAGGGACGATTTAAATGTCCTGTTGATGTAGTCTTTGTTTCTACAGGTGGCTCTCTCTTTTTTTCAAATTCAGCTGGCTTCCACTGCTAATGTTGAAGCAAACCTGTGTCACTTTTGAAAGAAGATATAATACACTCTTCCTCTTAGAAAGTAGCTTAAGGTGGCTAACGCTAGCAAACTTTATTAGGTATTGCTTATGTAACTGCCATTGCTGAGTCATTTCACTGACTTTATGGC
This sequence comes from Lateolabrax maculatus, assembly GCA_031216445.1. NCBI lineage: Eukaryota > Metazoa > Chordata > Actinopteri > Acropomatiformes > Lateolabracidae > Lateolabrax > Lateolabrax maculatus. The sequence goes on from CM062200.1 coordinate 18,134,127, forward strand.
TCTTTTCTACTTGTGGCATTTTCCATTATCCTGTAACATAAATAGGAGCATCACTTCAGAGCTCCATGCATGTTTTTCCAGGAAAGACCAGCCTGATCCTTAGTGTTTTAAAAGAAAATTCAAAGCCTTCCTAAAAGAAAGACATTACGTACCAAAGTGACAGAAAGACAATGTTTGTCATCATGCCGGCTGGTTTAAAAGATTACCCAAACCCACCCTAATGCACTGCGTGTCCTGAGATATCTATGAGGACTCACTGCACCTTACTTAACTGAGCAGTTTAAGTTTGCAAACACAGTAATTGAAATGCCTGTCTCTGAAGGATGTGTTTCTTAATTAATCATTTGATGCTAGTGTCACTGGGCCCACTGGGCGTGCTTTATCTTTGACAGAGAAGGTGTATGAGGAATGGTCCTATACCGCACATGCAATATCAAAGCTGGCTGTCATCTGCGTGATAGTACTGAGCCAAGGTACTTAAATTATTCACAAATAGCAGGAGGGGGGCTACTCTAAAACCTCCCGCTGTGCGAGCTCTGTAAAATCACTTAAAAGAGGAACAACACAACGGGAGCCATCCAAAAGAAAATGATAAAAAAGGACATAGTATAACCCTGCATGCAGTTATTTTGAGTCCAGACCTGGCCAAGGTAACTATGATAATCTTGTTAATGTATTTTTCTTTAGGCAAAGCTTAAGTGGGTGAGAGAAACATGGCTCTGACCATCAATAAATTCACCTTTCTCAACTGCAAAACACCTACTGCTGCAATCTTTCACTGTCTCTGATCTGACACCCGAGGTTCCCGAGGTAAAGATCTTCAGAAAGAGAAAAGAAACTTCATCTGTCTGTCTCTGACACTGAAGACTCAAACAAACTCATTTGCATAACCTGTCCCCAACCACGTGTGAATGGAAAGTGTTTAAAGCCGTTCCAAATGGCCATACTCGAGAGTGGGGCAAAAAGCCTGCCAGAATGACAGAATGGTGAGTTTAAGGCATATGAACTGCTTGTAACATTTCAAGCCCATGCTTTGAAGCTCTCATCACTGTAGACCTTTGGGTATAACTTATCAATGTTTCACAGATCAACGGGAATGTCAGAAACCCCATAATGTACCCACATTTCCCTACCCTCTGCAAAGGAGACACTGTTAACTGTAACAAAGACTTCAGCTCGATATTGTTTTGGCTCGGACTGTGTGAAACTAGAGGAGGCTCATCATCATGCCATAAAAACTTTTCCTCCTCTAATCCTGGATTGCCATTAAAGTCAGAAGCAGATTCCCTACACACTAATCAACATTTAGGGGCTTTTACAGAGCTCTGTCTTATGACTGGAACATTATGGTTTACTGTTGTCTTTTGTCAAGCTTGCAGAGTTGCCATTACTATACTTCCATTACTATACTTGATGTTTTGGCCACAAGGGTCCAACTCCACCTTAGTCCTGGGGACTCCAGATCTGCCAGCCAGTGGCGGAGGATTCTGAGGAGGGACATGCGTGACTTCCTTATTATTGTTTCTTGTAATATGGTGTGGAATAATTACTTGTCTAAATCAGCTAAAGAAATAAAAGGCTAAGCAGGTAATGTAGTTGTTTTCTAAACACATTTTTATGTGTATCTTTTTTTTGTACCAAAACAAAAACCTTAATTACAAATCATATTATACATAAACTACAAAAATGACTACTTTCGTTGTCTATTTAACTTGTTTTTTTAACTTGCTTGGGGCTGACTGCCATAGACAGGGAAGTCAGAAAGTATTGAGAGCCACCAACACATTGTTGGATTTTGTCTTTACATATTTTTCTTGTGAACAATAAGACTAAAAATATAGCATAACACCAGCCTTATCCTTTAAATTGGACCCAACTTTAACTTAACTTAACTTAAACTTAAATACTACTCTATATGCTTTTGTGGCAGCAAAGGAAGTCATTCTTGGGCGACCCTACACATTTTTCATTGGCACACAGACCTGGGGTCCTCGAGGTCCATGACATCATAATTGTTTCAATAAGGTATTGAATATTAGACCTGGACTGAGCAAGAAGCTCTGTGTGCAAAAGCTGGACACTCATGAACCAGACACAAATCCAATTTCATAGTTCTTCCTTTGCATTGACCCTCTGAGCCCGGTGGTTTTGAGTTATGGTGAGGATTTAAGTAATATAGCTTTGGGAATGTTTTAGCATACGCATATTACTGAAGCCATGCCTGATGAGAAACCACATATTTAAATAAAGCCTGTGGCAAGCAGTGTCCATTTTGAGTACATCCAAACGCCGATGTTAAGCCCATCAGAAGTGATCTGGATGTAGAAAGGACGGGTTGTCCAAGTGCGCTCCAGGCTATGCTTTATTCACATCTCTGTGACCTTGGGACTTGGAGATCCATTAAATTGTGATTAGTTTTGATGTTATTCTGCTGACTCAACCAGAGGTGCTTGCTGGTATCCCTCTCAGAGGAGAAGCCTCATAAACTCAATTCTGCTTATCACTGTATCAATATCGCCAGCATTATGAATAGTAATAATGTAAGAGAGGACATATAATATATTCTCAGAGTGTCCAATGTATGGACTCACAGGCTTAGTAGGCCTGCATGCACAGACACACACACACACCTCAACGTATGCTACACAAGTGACCTCAGGTCATTAAGGGACGTGGGATGAGACAGGTGCTTTGTGTCTCCTGTCCAGACTGATGATTGGAGTGGACGACTAAGTGGGAGCTCCAATCAGGAAAGAACATGAAGCTCACCTAGCCTCTAACCTGACTGCTACACAGTATAGATGTCACGGTGGGGGTCATTTTGCAGTGCTGTCTGGAGCCACTAAAATGCTGTGGTCTTATCAGCTGAATCCTCTTTATTCAGCAAAGGGGGTGGTATTTCATCAAGGCTGGCGGTTTTCAGACAGTTCAACATGTTTCAAAGCATATTTCCATATTCTGTTCTTTATTCCTACATCAAGGACACTTAAAGACAGACTTTGTAACTTTTGATAAGTTATCAAGTCATGAGGAATTTTGCTGCTACAGTCATACTTGGTCTGGTATTGCTATATTCAAGTCATATAGCTTAGAACATAATTATGAACAGCCGTGTCAGAAAAACTGTATACATCAGCCTCTGAAAGCTAAGACTGAGACAGCAACAATATCTCTCACTTGGGGAAAGTGATGGTGTAAACAAACTGGAGGCAAAATGGCTGCAAAGCCTCCATTGCTTGCCCGGGAAGCAGTCGAATCTGTGAGCTCATGTTGTATTTGCTCTGGCAAATACATCTGGTCCCTCTCCCATTCAGGCTGATTACCACCAGAATTAATATCTGGCGAGCCAATCACAACTGTTTATCTAATATGAGGTGAGTTTCATATGATGAATGACTGAGAGGAGCGCCGTTGAGGCATCTTCGTAAATAACCAAGATGGCGGCCGCCAATGCAGAACGTTCCACGGCCGGCTACGGCAGCAGTATTATACAGACTGGACGGTAAATTTTCTCTAAAAGAAGAACAAACAACTGCACTTAAACTTTATATTGATAAGAAATATGTGTTTGTCATACTTCTGACAGGACGTACCACACAGCAGGACAGAGTTTTGTTGCTCTGATTGGTTGTCTGCACCTGTTGATAACGGCCCTTGGGAATCGGAAATGAACTGAGAGGTTTAGGCGATGCCAGGGTATTCCATTGCTTCAGTAACAGCTAAATAAAATACGTTATTAACACTAATACAATCGATTTATCTCAGTTAAAAGGAGCTTTACACAGTATTTATCTGGTTTCACTTGTTACCAAATCATTCCAAATATGTAAATCTGCAATGGTAGCTAAATTAAATGCGTAGGTAATATTGAAGTGACAGTAGGAGTACCCATGCGTGAACACTCCCAAGATGCAATAATGGGAAGGTTTCCGGTTTTTCCCATTCTGCTGACATGGCATGGATGCTGCATGAGACCAGTAGCTTATGGTAAGTAACGTTAGCTAGTGCTAGCAAACTTTAGCTATTACTGCCTAACTAACATTAAAGTCAGCCTGCTAACTTTATAACTCTTCTCTGCTCGTCACATTACTGTACGTATTAACATGTCACAGGAAAACAAGTATAGTATATTGGTATTATAGTATAGTATATAAATAGTTATCACAAAAGTAAAACAAGAAGCTAACACATCAACACATGCATGAAAAATGGAAATGATTGTAAAGCAATTTGAAATTATACAGAAAGATGATATTAGTTGTTTCAAAACTACTGGAACCATGAAGAATTAGGGACCATTTGGTGTCTTAAGCTATTTCCCCATTTATTATTGATAGCACATCAGAATAACACACTATATTCTGGGAACTGTGGGCCAAATGAGTAAAATGCAAATTCTTTGAAAGTGATTTTTCTTTCCCATGCAGAATGTATTACTAAGTCAATATGAGTGTCATGCACCCTTCTTGGCAGTGTCAAGCATATTAGTCAATGCATAAGACAACATTCGTGTTTTGAAATACTTACCTGCAGTAGTGAGTGAGAGGTTATCTTCTTAAGCTGCTATCATCATTCTCCCATGAATAAATCTGGGGTCATCAAAAGGTGTTCGCTCTCAGAGAACCCAGATGGTAGAGGAAATAAAACTCATGCATCCTCCCTTTAAGTGTGGACTGTCAATGATGTTTTATTATGGAAGGCTGTACTCACCTAATTTGAACTGTTAAATATGAACTGCTATGGAAGTGGGATGAGCCAGGAGGCCAGTAGGGGATGTGATGCTGGCAAAAACTTGATTTGTACATGGTGAACTTTGAACGTTGTATTGTGGAAATTGTTCTTACAGCATCTGTCACAGTTTTACCAGAATCATCCCATTTATACTCAAATATTGGAATGTAATCTGCATCTGGAACCTCATCTGGATAAGGAAAACATATGAAACATCACTACCAGCATCACAGCAGCAGCTAGAACTGTCATCACCACAAATAGAAACACTTTGCACAACAGCATTTATTAAAATTAGTAACATTTTGAACAGAAAATTAAGTGAAGTTTGGGCAGCCACCCTGAATCTGCACTACACTCCCTCTTGGGAACACCTCTAATGGCAACCAAATGTATCCAACACACCCTTTTAATAATGTTGGTTTACTTAAACTCTCAATGCTCTGCTCACTCTTTTGTTGCATGCCTGTGGCCACATCGCTCACGTGAAAGCTATGCAATCACTTGCTACTGCATTCCTCTAGGGGGAAGTTATTATCGTCCCTCCCCACTCCCCGCTGGCCTGAACTTGGCGCCTCCTTCTTTTGGGGAGTGACGAGGTCAGAGCCTAGTCAGAGCCCATTCTCCCATCTTTGTAAACTGACATGATAACACCTATAGCCACGTCGATGTCATCCATGCATCGTCGTGATTTTAGTAGCCAATTATCTGTCGCTTTATCATGTGTGTAGCTAGTTAGCGAGCTAGCTACTCAGAAAGATGACCCCTTAATTCTAAAATTTAAATTGGTGGATTGTTTCTCCAGACCAGTATGACCTTCAAGGTGAGGGTCACATGGTCAACGGAAGCGGCCAAGCTAGCACCAGTGCATGCTTACTGCCAGTTGACCACCACCGGCTGTGGGAACTAGTACTGCAATGTTGGCCAGCACCGCAGTCAGGTTATGTGAGTTCAAAACAGGAACAAGATAACTTTAAGAATAAAGGAAGTAAATGTTGAAAAGTTGGAATAATACATGACATCTGGAAAATTCTGCCTTTTGCATAATGATGACCTTCACCTTTTGCAAAAATAATACCTCCTATAGTTGCTCTGAAGTGCAGACTGTGTGAGAGGAACTTCAAGCATTAAGGAGCCACTGAGGAATGGTGAAAAGGATAAAGAGGAAGAGAGAGCTGTAGAAGTTGAGGACTTGAAGACATGTTTTATTTGTACATCTGAATGCTGGCAAGAAGCCCCGTTGTCTGCCTTTTATAAAATAACTTGCTGACAAAGAGGGAAATATGTGAAAAGAGTCTGCCCCGCTTAGTAAAAATATACAGTATATTTTCGCTCCATGTTTTGATGCCACCTGTCTACTGCTGTAGGTGAAGTTGTAGTCTTCAAAGGGATAAATATTCAAAGCTGTATCATTTTCACACCATATTTTTGGAATAAGGACGTCTTGCATCAAGTTTGAGGGAGAGGTTACAACACAGCAGCATTGATCAGGACTGCTGGTGGCAAAAAATATGATTTCCCCCAGATAAATTATTTCCAATATCTATGAAAAAATTTACTATTTCCATCAAAATTCTGTGGATGTAAAGTATACTTCTCTATATGCCCAGATGTCAGATATTCTGTGGCATACCTACACCCATGAAATCAATTACCTCAGCTGGGAAGAGGAAACATTTGAAGGATGCTGCATACAGTATTCTTGTTATCAGGAGCCTGGAGTTTAATCAAATCAGAGTGCGAAACCAACTCAAAACTGAGCATTATTTATCCTGGCATGACACAATGGCTGTGTTTGTGGCTAAACCCAGTGTAACCACAGCTCTGAGCGAGGAAGGAGACAGAAGGGAGACAGAGGAGATCCCAATCGGGTGAAATAACATCCTGCGTTTTACTTCAATGCCGCTGGTGCTTTAGAAAGTGTAGGTCACGCACAAACCTCTTCCAGTGCTCACATTCTTCCCCTTTACACTCCACGTGTTTCTACGTTCAACCTTGAAATGCCGACCTGAATGGCTTGAAAAGGGCTCACACGAGCGCTTTCACTGTTGGGTAAAAAGATCAGGTGAGGGGGGGTGGGGGAGTGGGAGCTGAGTATATACACCAACAGTCAAACAGAAACACACACAAAAAGAAATACAGACATATGTTAACCCATACTGACACACAGTAGGGCTGTCACTTCTGACTTGAAATTCAAACTTGTAATACAATTTAAAAAAAGTAATAGTGTGATCCAGCAACAGTAAAAATCATCAGCTCGACCTGCTCGACATCAGCATATCCCATTTACCTACCTATAAACTAAACTACCGCATAAAAATGAAGGAGGACATTAGCGACCACCATTTTAAGACATACAGTTGTAGGACACCACTTAGGACACTAGACAAAGGTAAGTCTACTTCTGACAATAAAAGTAACAACTCTAACACACACAACACCCATGATAACCTTTTCCTCTGTGTGTCACCTCACTTCAGAAAACACATGCACAAACAATAACCAGAGCCAAAGAGTGACATCGCACAAGTCTCCAATGAGACAGATAAACAAAGACCGAACATGATGGCGTTTTTTGCACATTAGAAGTTCCAGAGCCCGTAATTCAGTCCTGGCTGCTATGTGTTTGTCTCACTTACGTATGAATCCTTAGCTCCCACTGACACAAAAGCGCATCAGAGTATAATAGAGTTTTCACTGAACTCGCATGACTCTTAAAAAAAATAAAAAAAGGGGGCTGTTATTGCAACACAACCCAAATCCAGGACACAGTCTCAATCCAATTCAGTTCAAAAAAGTTTCTTTTCTTTTTTCCATTTGGAGCCCCATGCGCTGCAGATAAATGGATGCACCGTGGCGCAGACAGTACATATGGGGAGGATAAGGAAGGGCAACAAAGGACTAGACAGCTCTATGAATACAGGAATGGGCTGAGAGGCCTGCCTCTAAAAACCTCACAAATACTTGACAAGAAGACTCAAAATCACAGTATCAGCACACCCTCTCCTATTTATCAGTTCTGAGACAACAAATCCAATATAACAGTGCCAAGGCGGACTGGATGTCTGGGGATGCACTAAGCTGATCATCTGACAATCTTGCTATTTGAAAATTAATTTTGTGTCTTAAGTGCAGTGTTGTGTGTCGGAGCAGTGGAGTGCTTCACAACACGCTGTGGCTGGAAGCACAGGCAGCTGCGGGTTTGATAAAGACTGTAAGGAGCTGCAGCTCATTAAATCTGACTGGGTGGTTTTTATTGTAATAATGTGTTTTCCTTCCTTAAACCACAGTACATGAAATTGCACTATGGCAGGTGTTGTTACTAGTACTGATACTTTAAGCATGGAATACAACATTAGCTGAGATGTCCACTGGAGATTCTAAGATTTTGACTGCCAGGCATATCTATTCACTTCAGACATGGAAGAAACATGCCACCATCACATTTTAGTGTTTGACTAGTTCCACACCTGGGCAGAAAGTGAAAATGAGCCGGGGTGAATGGAAAGGGTAAAAGAGGCAGAGATACAACCTGTGCTGCTTAAGAGGCCACGGTTGGCCCCTGAGCAGCCCGAGCCATCTCTTGTCTATTCTCAGCCATCCCTCCCTCTGTCCATCCAGGGACACGGCTCCATACCCTCTTCCTTCTCTCATCCCCTCTATTTCCTGTTTTCATCTCAGCCTCTGGTCCCCACAGACCACAGGAAAAAAATGAAAGGAGCTAAAGGTGCTCTCTGCCTCCCGCTCCCCCTGCCTGCATATTTCAGTGTATTTACTCTAGTCGTCTGGCCTTGTCTCTCCCTGTCCTTCTACTTCTGCCCACTGTTACCTGGGGGACACGTGTACCCCTTCTCCAAATCTGCAAATACTGTATCTTATGCATGCACATTCACACACTTGCATTATGCCCGGATGATTTGTCTGATGCAAACACACTTTCCCCACATGCGTTTTCATTCTGCTTCTCTCTTGACTCTATTTTGGGAGAATACCTTCAGAGTAGCTTGAATAATTCTCTTTGTGCAACACAAGGCTCTTCACTCTCAGAAAGGTTAAAGAAACTTCTCTCCGAAATCTGTTCCCTTGAGCCCTTAGACACTCAATGAAAGAATTGACATTGCATCCCTGCACATCCTCCATGAGAGTGTAGCGTGTAGACTAGCACGTATGAAACAAGCTTGTGTTGTAAGGTGCTGCGTGAACATTAATGGGGTGGGGAGGGGGGCTGAACCTTATGTTAAAAAAAAAAAGCAAGGCCCTCCCCAGCGTTAATATTTATTTCATATCCTCTCCTTGTTTGGAAAAACACGCTCAATATCTTAAAGTCTTACTTATCAAATTATTATCAAATTGAAACAAAAAGAGAGGCAAAGCTTAGCTGCTCTGATCAATATTTTTATATGAATAAAGGGTCACATGACTGCATGTAATGTGAAAGGGTCACATGTCTCAAGTGGCCAAAAACAAACGATAAAGAACGATACAAAAGAACAAAGAAAGAATTCAAGATTGGGTACTCCAATTTAACCATTAATATTTGCTTAATGGAATAACAATTATTGCAATAGCCCCCACTTTGCACATTAGAAGAAACTGAATTAGCACTGGTCAGATTTATAGGAAATACAACAAAAAAGAGCTACTAAATGAAAGGTTAGCAGGAGCACCGTCATGTATAAATACTGATGAGAGTGTGAGACTGAACCAAAACAGTTAAGTTGGGGCCGTAAAAACAAAAACAACGAACTAAAAGACACTAAAACTATCTATAGAGCTGAGGGGAACAGAGTTGGTAATAATTCCCCGTTGTGGCCTTTGATCCATTTTTAATATATAAACTAGTGCCTGCTCGGGGCGTGGCCATTCGGAGAGCATGCCCGTTCAGAACAGGCTGATGGCTTGGCTCCCAGTGTTGCTGCTTGCAGCATTGTCAGGGGGCGTGCCCATGGAGTACGTGGCCACTAGGAACGCACGCCTGTTCGGAGTGGGCCGTTCGATTGGCGCCCGGTAGTGCTGCTTACTTGTCCTAATGGGTCCTGAGCAATACACTCGGCAAGTATGAAGTCGATTGGAAGAACGGTTCTCTATATATGTGAAGGACAGTCATACACATATATGCTGTACATACATACAGACAGGGATTCCTTAATTTATAGTCAGCTGATCTGTGTCTCTCTGTCTGCTTGTGTGTGTGTGTCACTGTGTGTCTGTGTGTATGTGTGTCTGCTCGTCCCTCTCGCTCTCTGTTTAGACACAACTGACACATTTGTGGAATAAGTAGGCCTACGTGATTTATTGTTCAAATGTCACAAACAGCAGTGATAAATACAGTTGATGCAGTCATTTATATTGTTTATAATAGATTATCACTGTTTTCTTTCTAGATTATCCTGCAGCGAGATGTCATATCCATGGACTGTATATATAGACGGATGATGGGTCTCCACTTCCTCCCCTGAAAATATCCAGGATACCAGCGCTGCCATCTAGTGCTTGTGACACCATTTTGGAACAAATTTAACATTTCAAATATCACCGATTAGTAAAACAAGTGGGCAGCGTGTGATGCTAAACTTGGACAAAAAAAAGGACACATTTAAATGTACAAATTCTGATTTGTGTTACAATGCAGGCAGGGACAGGCTAGTAAAAACATGACAAGCTATTTGGGGAGATAATGTTTAATTGAATAAATATGAGGATCCACGTAGTCTTGTGTTTCTCCAAACTGACTGTGATCATATTAGTTACTACTTCATTTTAATGGGACATATAAAGCCCTGATACTGAGACAAGATTCGGTTCCTCTAATTACAAAGAGGCTACATTTACAGTATAAAAACTTTTATGTTTTTTTAACTAATAAATCTCACAGTGGAAGGCTAACTTGAAAGAAAAAAGTAAGGCCCTCTTGTGCTCTCCCAAATAATTCTACCCTACCTTTAGCCAAATGAAAAAATATAAAACTTTGCCCTTTTAGAACCCCCATAACATACATTCCCTAATGTTGTAGTGTATAATAGGCTGAGCCCCAGGATACTTTATTCTTTTATGTATAAATGAGTCTCTAAACTCTGATTTTGCAAATGCACACAGTTTATTTGTTATTGTACTTTTGTACTCTAATCTTATCCCTACTTAGCATTATTTTCATCAATCACAGTTGGCTGGACAAAAACATTAAACAATATTGAAAGTAAAAATGATATCTGACTTACTTGTCAACATTACATTTCCTAATTTCCAAATAACTTTTACAGAAAAGCAGGATTCAGATGTCGGATTAATTAGTCTCAGCTGAGAGATGCTTGCACATTACAGAAAAAAAACAATATGAGGTGTTACCATATGTGCGTGGTATACAATCCTCATTTGTACATCCCTGTCTTCACATCTCGCTCAGCACTTGATTTAAACACTGACTTTACAATTGCTTCTTTAGCCGAGATTCCTGCGAACACTCAAATTGCTTCACAATGGAGCTCAGAAATGCCACTGGTGTCACTGTCATAACCTGCAGAAAGTGTCCTAGTGCAAAGAGAGAAAAAGGATATGAATAAAATATGACCAGGCACAGCCGGGAGCTCTCTATTATTAAAGTGAGTTTCTACATCAAGGAACATGGAGGCTAAAAGTATTTGCGTGTTCCTGTGCATGTGTATACCTGAGCTCACCTACTGCTTAGTTATGGAACTCCAAAGTGTTCAATTTTAAATAAATAAGAAATTATGAAATAAATAATTCTATGAATAAATTGTGTAAATTATATATATGAACTTGGTGAATTGGTGAAATAATTGACAATTAAAACTTAACTCATTGTCAAGTGTTATTTCATTATTAATTATCATAGTAACAACTTCATTATTCATTATGCCTACAGACATTTTATTTAAAAATGCAGTTTTCCAAAATTTGTTTTTTTATTCTGCGTTGACAAATTATACACCACCTGCCTCTTGAGTTAGCATGCTGCGACCTCATTTAGCCAGTTAACTCCATTGAGATAGCCACGTTGGTTGTTTATGAAAATGCCTCGACATCGCTCCTCTGTCAGTGGTATCAAACCCCGCCCCATAATCAGTAAACGACTGTGATTGGCCTGACCAACCCCGGGACGAGTGGACATCTGTCTGAACGCGAGGGGCCCCAGGTGTATCTGGCACTTGCCCCACCTCCAACCTATTTTCACTGGTCAAAATCGACACTGGCGTCCTGGACCTTTCCATTTTCCCTCCAGTCAGCAGTCGACATGGACGAAAACTCATATACAGAGTTGAGAAGTGGCACCCCACCCCAGCTGTTGGGAGTTACGAGTAGGTAAACTGTCCAACTATACAGAACGAAGGCTTACCAAAGGTAACTTACCTTAACAAATGTTAGCTGATGTTAGAAAACAGTACTAAAGCTCCAGCCTAGCTGAGTTTCAGAGGAACGCCACAGTGAAACGCCATGTTGACAGGCTCCCTTGTAGTTGACTGAAAAAGACCAGTGTTGGCAAAATAAATCATCAACATTTTGGAAACCACAGCACTACATATTGCATTGTGTAATGTGCTTATTCAATCCTTAACATTAACTTTTGTTAAAAAGTGGACAAAACCATGAAAACAGCTAATGAATTTAAGCATTTATACCGTAAATGCACAGTCCCATATTTCCTTGGGAGGAAAAAAAACTGATGACTGAAAATAGTTGTGAATGTCTGAATTTCATCAATGTCTCGCCCATCACAAAAAATAAAAATAAAAATAAATAGTCTAGCAAACATCTTCAGTTTATGAAGCAAATTTTTCACGAATTACAAAAGCTCCATTCTCTATTGTGGCGCTCCTGAATTTCTGCCATGACACCGTGGGGCTGCGTGGCTTTATGCCTTGCCTAGCCCATGCTCATTGTCAGTTAGTCTTGTAAGCAGGTTACGGAGTATTCATACTGCAACTATTAGGGTGTCCACTTTGTTCGGAAGCATTTGTATGCTCTTTTGGAAAACCCTCCATCTTGAGGCAAGAATGCCAAAAGGGTCCTCCACTGACATGTTGGTTCTGGAAAGCCCGTAGTTAAAGATGGCTTGTCCTCTCGGAAGGTGCTTCCCAGAGTAGGGGACGCATCAGATAGGGCTTAAAGGGAAATGTAGCATCTACCAGCATGGTGTAGGGCAATTTTCCCAGATGCTTGTCACCGTGGATAAATTCATTTTGAGGCATGTCCAGGGTCTGCAAGGCCATCCCCCTCCCCAACTCAGAGTTGGCGTACACTACAACATCACTAGCGCTTCCAAATTTTCCCACCAGTATTCCAGTGAATTTGTGATCTCCAACGACATGGGCTGGAAGCACAGGTGTTAATCTCAGCTTGCAATTCCTGAACTAACTCCCAGTTCTGGGTGAAGCTGTGATGTTCATGAGTTTTCTGTCTAGTGAGGGAAAATCCCATGTTTCCTCAAACCGCTTACTTATTTTTCTCCGGGTTTGCTCCATGGGTCGAGGTAGATATGTATACAGCATCCTCCTTTCAGTGGACTTACATATTGGCTCAATACAAGCAGATACGGTCTCTACTCCAATGCGATAGCTGTACGCCAGGCTCCTGATGCCATGTATGCAAATGGAGGGAGAGAAGTCAGTGAACAGTTTGTATGCATGTAGTATTGAATTATTGTTTTGTCATTCGCAAGCATTGAAGCTGAAAGCAATTTGAAAAATATGTATGTGACACATTTGTTCCCAACTCAAGAAAAGTTCTATCCCCCAATGGATCCAGTTGAGTAAAGGATCACAAGCACCAAAGGACCCTGTGCTTCCTTTTGCCATGTGTTCAACCAAGAAGGTACCATGCTAGTCTTGGTTAAATTACTGGCACTCTTAAAATTTTAAAGTTACTGTAACTTTGAATATATGCCTAAAACTTTGATCTTCATTAATTACCCAGAACCACAGAACAAAAATCAAAGTATTTGGTCTTTTACACAAAGTAAAAATAGAAGTTTCAAGCAACATTAATATCACCCCATACTTTACAGAAGTAGTAACTTTTCAACAGAATGATTGAATATAAACAAGCTCTTGCAACAAGGGTTGGAGATGTTATATTTTTATATCTATCTACTTTATCTACTTCTAACCCAAGAGGCAAATCTTATGAAGGATATATTTGATTTTTCGACCAGTTGCAGGGTAATTTTAACTGAGCCAAAACAGGGCATGAACCGGCTGCCACAGTCCCCTGACCCAGAAATAGATATTGAACCCCCGGAGAATGGCAGTGAGGCACTGGAACCCCACACAGCTTCCACTTGTTCCTGACGGAGCTCCAGCCAGCCTCCAGGCAGGCTTCTGATGAGTGTAAGCTAATACAAAATTCAATCAAAAAGAGGGCACTTTGTTTACATGTTACCATCATTATTATACAGATAATTATAAACTTTATGTATATGACCCTTAACGTTCTTACAGAGTGTTTTACAAAAAAATAATAAAACCAGGCAAAGCAGATAAGGGGAGTTTGTGTATAGCAAAAAAAAAAAAAGTCCAGAGGAGTGTTTTACAAAGCAGGATTTGGGTTTTAAACTCCCCCAAAAGTTTTTAAACTAATTAAAACATGTTTTAGATTTAAATCTGTGAATTTAAACCTGACTCTTAGGTAGGTGCTAGCTAGGTTATAAAATTACTCAGTTATTCTGAAAGTAACTGGCAGTTAATCAATATCACTCTTTATTACAGCCTGTATAATTGGAAGCCTATAAAACACCACAGTGTACAACTCACACAAAATAATAATTTTAGCTGGGCGAGCTGGGGAAAAATCCGAACAGTGGCATAAAAATCTCATCCCCTCCTCGCGCTGCAGCATCCCTTGTTGTATATGTGGAGATTTTGCTGGCTCGCTGTATGTTAAGGAGAGGTGTAAGAGGAGGGTGGGGTCAACACCACGGTCACGAAAAGTGATATTAGAAAAAAAAAAGGTGACATTAAATTAAAAACTGTCATTGTGACATGTCAAATAAAAATGAGGTCCTATCAAACTCAGTAATTCATAATAATGAGTTGACTTTTAATAATTTGTTGAATTATTTCAGAAATTATCATTCAATTTATATTTTAAACTATTATTTAATTTCAATTCATTTAACACCGGACACTTTGGGGCTGAATACTGTACCTAGAAAGCCAGTGCATTAAGGTGAATAATGGAGGAACGTGTTCTCTGTTGTTCAGGCATACCACTGCTGAGCTGAATTAGAATGCACATGTTCAAAGGGTGTGTGCCTGGAGTAAGTCAATGGCTGCGAATACATTTGCATGTAACTCAACCGCTCGCCTTCTGCACTTGAGCTTTATTGATGCCATTGAACTGGATCTGCAACGTGCAAACGCATGCAAGGCCCAACGGCGTTTGATCAGCACATCATGACTTCCACAGGTGAATTACAAGATGATACAGAATGAATATATTCAGGATGTGTCACGTTATGCACTTTTATCATGTGCAGCCTAGCCACAGGCTAGCTTTTAATTGGCTTCCCTGAGACATGTAAACATCAGCTCGCATATACAGTGAGTAAACATCAGAGAAGAGGAAACAGGGATGAAGAGGAGCACGCCCTCTGTAACATAGTGCCAAAATGTATGATTTACTGTCTTTATGCTGAGAGAATGTCCTTGTTTCAGCACTGCGGGTCCCACTGAGGCGGTAATTGAAATGATGGTGAGTGAAGACCTTAGTGCTGCTTTTCTTCACACCAGACGGCAATAAAGTGGCGATTCCTCTTGCCACATGAAAGCTAAGTCAGCCTGACATGCACTGAGAGGATAAAGTCATTTTCATGCACTTGAAAAGCACAGGAGTGAAATGAAAATGGCGTGTGCAAAAGATATTGCTTGAATAAATGTTATAATTCACAGGGAGCGTGTGCAGCCTGAGCCTCTGCACTGATGGGTCTCTTTGGACAAATATTTGCATGTCTATGTGTTTGCGACTACCCCTCAACCCTTCACCCTCACTGTGTCTGCTTCCTCCAAGCTCTGCTCCATGCTCCTGCCTCATTTTTAATATTTCACAACACATTTTAAATTTCTTTCTTCCACATCTGCTGCGTGGGTACAGAGAAACATCAACTTGCTTTTTACAAATCAAGGCTAGAATGGAGAAGCCATGGGCTGTGCGATAATGAAACAGCCAGAGAGATGAAAAAGTTTTTCCAATGTTGATCTGAGTAATGCTTTGTTGTCTTATTCAATGCATACATCAAAGTCTCTCTTCCCTTAATATTTTAATGCTTATATTTGTATTTCTTAAAATGATAATCACACAATGGTTCCAGAAAAGTTTCACTCACATTCTATCTTTTGCCGAGCCTATCACCCCCTAGTGGTGAATGTAAGAGGTCAGCGGTCATCCGGACTAAACGTCGATGAGATAATTTATATCCAACGCAAAAGACCATCTTTAAACAGAGACAGGTTACGATCTCCCTACCATGTACCACCCGCTGTTGACAGGTGGTAACAATTGAACAATCACCACATCAACGCAGCAGAGGGCCACGAGACGTGGCTCAAATCGCAGTATTTTCACCCTGATGTTGCTGAGTAGCTTTGGAAACTTTGAGATCTTGACTGCAGTTTATAGTAACAGGTCCCAGGGACCTTTGTTGCTGTTACTGTGTACTGTCAAAGGCCAAAATGTCTGGGTTTCACCAATGCAGGACCAGTGTGCTGGTAATGATAGACCCACATTAGGCAGAGTTGGGTATGTCATAACTTAGCCTAACCAAACCTAATTTTAATCACCTTGGTTTAATTATTTTAATGGATAAAAATATTGGGTTACATTTGATCTGAGATAGTTTTATGACCAATTTCTAATAATTTAATTAACTAACCAAATAGGTTATCAGACCTTCAATTTAAATTCGTATTGTCATAACTTTGTTTTTAGCAAATTGACACTCCTAGTGTACATCCTCTTATGATCCTCCTCTGACATGCCATTGATAGTATCTCTTCCAAGACATGGATCGATGAGATAAGAGAGGGAACTCTGCAAGTCTCATCTGAATGGCAGGTTTAACCATCCTCCCTTGCCAAGACAAACTGTGTTATTGAAGTCTCTGTGAGTCCAGCAGCTCACCTCAGTTACCTTATCTGTCCCCATCCAGCCTCACTGCTCACTCACTGGGTCTGAGCGGATGTCCATCTATTCATTTCAGCCCCCTACCTTCGATTTGTTAGTGCAATATTCTAATGGACTTCACCTCTATATGTATGTGTGTCTGCAGTGTATGCGTATGGATACAAGTGGAACACAGCAATTTAGGTAAGAGTGAACACGGCCTTGGTGAACTAAACCGTGACCTGGACAGTTAGGCAACTTGCTGTAATAACCTAATGGACTCACTGCAGGATTAAGGTTGGATGACTGAGTTGTTTGGGAAAATCAGTGGATTACTGCAATTAATAAATTGGAAATGAATAGGAGAATCAGCAAGGTGGGATAATCTGAGGACATGAAAAGGTTAGATTTCAGGACAATAAAGCAAAAAAAGGTAAGGATTTATACCAAAATAACAAAATTGCACCTTTTGTTTACACCTTTTAATCTGAAACAGGTCAGCAGTGTTTTTATGAAAAGCTTTCCCACCTTCAAATACAGGTGATAGATGCTCAAATCGCAATATGAAGGGGTCACAAAGGGCTTTCAGAAACTTCAAAATACATAAATTGCTTGTTTTTTGCAAAACAAAATCAAGTTATTTCGGTTCTTTCACACGTTTTTCACTGAATGTTAAGTCCATAGGCCACAAAGAAGTTTTTACAGATCAAGCTGGGACCCAGCCCACATTTCCACAGTACATGACTCCCTGCTGTCAGGAACTGTGGGGGACTACGGCTGTGCCAGAGTAGCTTTATGTAAATCCCCACCTCCATGACAAGATCTGAAAATGAACCACTGCCCTGGGGTTGTTTGGTGGTAGATGGAAGAAAGAGTTTCCTCGCATCTGTTGCTTCCTCACAGTGGGACAGTTTTCCTAATACATGTTCAGGGTCAGTGTACCTACACACTGTGCATCATGTGGCGAAGACAGAAGAAGTTTTGATTGTGAAACGTCAACAAAGACTGAACATTAAGTAGAGGATCAATACAGGGTGCTCAGGCATATGTTTAATTCAATGAAATTCACTTTCACTATAATAAGCTTCAGTGTGTGCATACCCAAAACTCTTGTGCGATGGTGAAAAGTAACTAAGCATGTTCAACTCAAGTATTGTATTTAAGTACAATTTTGAGGTACATCATCACCCCTTGGCTAAAGAACTACTGAATGAATTGGAATGACAGTGGTCAGCTACACGCCTCCCGTCCTTTAGAGGACATCTTTAAAGGCTTGCAAATGAAGTACAATCTTGGGGCAAATATATCTGCTCTGAATGATAGCCATGCAGACCATTCATACCACCGAGGATATTTCATAGGCATGGCATTTGGAATATGTTTGATGTGGCTTGCTTTAATTTTGCTTGCTTTAATTTATGACTCATGCACATGCACACACACACACACACACACACACACAAAACATCCTTACTGCCCCCATCTTGCCACTATTCCATTCCTAAGCTTTCATTGAAACAGGCATTCATTCCCCTTTTGCCGATATACTGTAATATCTACTGTATGTTGTTCAGCCCAGCAGATAAAGACCTGTGTGATCCACGTTTTACAGTCTCAAATGCGCACACACATACACACACACCAATCGCATACTTTACACACACCCTCCCACATTGATGGGAACCACCATCCTCATTCCATTTCCCTGTCTGAATATATTATCCTGGCCCTCTCCCTCTGCCTCGGTTTGACAGGGACAGATTAAGCCGGCCTCTGATAGCTGCAGTAGCTACTGTTATGGGAAATGGAGCTGCACATTTACATTTACTCATTCTATTACTTTGATGGATCTTCTAGGCCAACATGCAGCTATTTTATGGTTAGGGTGTGATGTGTCTTTCGGAGTAATGCAGAAAAAAGATTGAGGACAGGTATTAAAAATGCTTAAAAAGTGCAGATGTTTGTTATCAAACGCTGCAGACTTTGCAGATAGCGGCTAGTTAGTAGGCCTTACCAAGTCAGGTTTTACATAGATTCATAAGCTTCGCACTGACGCTGTTACTGCAAATTAAATGAAACTCTGAGAAGCTGAACAAAGGGAACAGTCACAATTAAAGAAACATGGATTGCAATGCGGTCTGGTTGACGTTGGCAAGCAGACAAGGCACATTTTCACACTCTGGTAAGCAGCAGGGCCTGTTCACACATCCAATCCCTATTAAATGATAGGCCAATTGTGGCTTATTTATAGTTTACATGCTGCAGTCACAGAATGTAGAATAGCCTTGCTCACATTAAGTGCATTAATATTCATATTTCTTGCCAACAAACCAAATAACTTGAAAATGAAGTAATAATACAGTATCACATTCAACTGAAAGAGAGAATGGAATTTGTGAACTGATACAATAGTGATCCGAATGTCATCTTTCTGTAGCAGTAGCAGAGCCTAGGGGTGGCCATGCTAGTCACCAACTATGATCAACCACACTGCACTGCTACAGCACCACTGTTAATGCTTTTTAGCCGCATACCACACCAGTTAATCCGCCCTTCCCCAATGTGTTGGGTATCACTGTGTGAAACATACTGGACAGCACAAGGCTGGTTCCAGACCTCTGAATCACCACACAGCTCAGATTTATTCATTGATTTAAATAGATGTTGCTAATGTGTGCTAATTGGCATCTTTGTTAGCAGGATAAAGAGTGTGGAGCTTTCTACATAGATAGCTGCTGGACAGAAGAGTGGCCACAAAAAAATGGATTTGGTTATTGATCAGTTAGGCCACACACATGAAATTTTCTCAAGAGTATAAATGGTGCAACGTGGCACTGAAATGGAGTGGACCAACAATATGTAACAGTTCAGACCACTGAGCAGTATACATGGGGGGACATAACATAATTCAGTATCAACCTCATGTTTTTCATCAGTTAGAGAGGGTCTTGTCCCCTACAACCCCCACGGAATCTGTGCCCTACACCTCACTAACATTACGTTTTTCAAACAGTATATACTGTATGCTTCCATGGATAGATGGGGGTCATTTATCTGAACAGCTAGCTGAAGATTTTTACTAACCTGTCTGAAAGTTGTGTTTGAAACCCTTATCTTCCATTAGCTAGTTGTTCCTACCCACAGAGATCCCCTCGCCTTTCAGTGATTTGTGTCTCTAACTTCTTCTTCTGTTTACGTCTGGTGCAGAAGATTGTGTCTGCTGTTTATGTGATTCAGACACTGCAAAAGTTGACAAGTGAGTTTTATTGTTGATTGAATTGCGGGGACCTTTAAAAAAGATTAATGCATCTCTTGCTGTAGAAAAACTCTGGTTTGAAGAGACTTTATCTGAATTTGTCAGCCAGAAATGTATCAAGCTGCTACCCAGAGCTTCAAGACTGAATGGCGGTGCGTGGACAGCATATGCATGAAATAAATGTCCCATGCCGTTGACATAAAATTATTTTTTTAGACTAAAAACAAGCTCACCTTCAAAAAAGAATATAAAAGCAGTGTTGCTGTGGAGAAGAGGACAGGAGCAGAGAAAATCAAAGACAGAGGAGTGAGCCAGTGAAGCCTTGGAGAGGAAACACTTGATGGATTTGTTGTGCAAACATGACTTCACCTTTGCAGTGAGAGATCCACTCAAGGCAACTTCATCTTCATCATTGTCGAGTTCTCCTGTTATATAATGCATCGCAGGTTACTTAGGAACCCAAGCTAAAAGTGCAACTGCGCAAATGAATAATGATGAAAGAAAAGTACAGTGTTTGTACTGTTGCCAAGGTAGCAGGTGTACAAACATAACAGCTCATACATAAATGGTTAGGTTGGAATAAAGAACAACTTTTATGTTCATAAACTCATCACACCAACTTCCAGTCATACACTTCTTATACAATTTTCCTCACACTGCGATTAATCATAGCTTCAAAACTCGATTTGCTTTGATAACAGATGGAAATAATGGCTCTGTTTGTCCTTCAGGTCAAGTTAATTCAATGCCAGTTGGTTTCCTACAGTGATGCATATGAGCCATTAGGATTCAGCCCAGATGAACCTCGCAGGGCTGAATTTCTTTTCTGCTTTTTGAGACTGGCCCTGGGGTCAGTTCACCCGGTGACAGCAGCAGGTGACTAACATTCTGAAATGAGAAAAATAAAGCCCTTCTCAGACAGAAAACACTGGCTTCATCTGGCTTCTTCAAACGCAGGTCTCTTGTTACGTAAATGTTCGGTAATGGCTTCATTGAAACATGACAGCACTATTAGTTTTACAATCCTCTTTTTACAAGATATTATGGCATCGGGTACACAAGAGCAGTTCTAGTTCTTCACATTACAGATGGATTCTAAAACCTATTTTGAAATGAAAGCCTTAATTAATGACCATCGTGAGCGTGAGGAAGGCTAGCTCCCTCTTCTCACTTGTTGATCTTGTAATTAATGTTCTTATTAATTTCATCATTTACTTATTTGAAAGTATTATAAAATATATGATCCTGCTGCCTCTTTTATACAGTTCCACAGCGCCCAAGAATAGAATGACAAGACATTAATTGAAAACCCTTTGCTCACATATTGTATTAACAATTGTCTTGTGTTGCTTTTTTTTAAGAGTGACTTACTGTATCCGTGTTAAGAAGTGTTTCACTGTCCTGTTTCTGTATCTGTTTCAACTCTGATGCTGGGTGTGGTTGGATGTGACCGGAAATGTGTTCTGTTGCACCCAACAGTGATGGGTGTGGTTATGACTGTAATCCACTCCTCCCAGTCATATTAATACTCGAATATAATAATATTCCTCGAAGCACTGGCCAAGGAGGTGGAGTTGCAGCCGTTTTCGACTCTACCTTGGTTGTTGATCAACCCTAAACCTGATTTGGAGCTCTGTTGAGCCATGTATTCCCAGAGTTCTCAGTAGTAATAACTTCATGATTCAATGATAAAATTCTAACTATTAGAGACAAAATTCATCATCTTGTGCCCTCAACCAGTTCAGATATATCTTCAAGTACAGGAACCTTAGAAGCAGCTGTAGAACCATATGAATTTAGACTGATTTTTTCCAACTGACCTTCACCAACTAACTTCACTGATTTCTTCGTCTAAACCAACAACCTACCTCTTCTTGCTTAAAGAAGTTTTACCCTTAGTAAGAACTTCTTTACTAGACATGATCAATCTGTCTTTATCAACAGGCTATGTACCATAGTCCTTTAAAGTAGCTGTAATTAAACCTCTTTTTAAAAAGTCTACGCTTGATCCAGGGGTTTTAGCCAACCATAGGTTATATCTAACCTTCCCTTTCTCTCTAAAATCCTTGAGAAAGCGGCTGTCAATCAGTTATGTGACTTTCTACGCACAATAGTTTATTTGAGGATTTTCAGTCAGGATTTAGGGAGCATCATAGCACAGAGACAGCTCTGGTGAAAGCGACAAATGACCTTCTGATTGCATCAGACAAAGGATTCGTCTCTGTACTTGTTCTGTTAGATCTTAGTGCCGCTTTCGATACCATTGACCATCAGATCCTATTACAGAGACTGGATGGTTTGATTGGCATCAAAGCACCCGCACTAAGCTGGTTTAAGTCCTATTTATCAGATAGATTTCAGTTTGTACATGTAAATGATGAATCCTCCGTGCACGAGGTTCCACAAGGTTCTGTGCATAGACCAAATTTATTCACCTCATATGCTTCCTTTAGGCAATATTAATAGGAAACACTCCATAAACTTTCACTGTTATGCAGATGATACTCAATAATATTTATTGATAAAGCCAGATGAAACCAATAAGTTAGCTAAACTTCAGGCATGCATTAAGGACATAAAAAACTGGATGACCTGCGATTTCCTGCTGTTAAACTCAGACAAAGCTGAAGTTATTGTTCTGGGTCCTAAACACCTGCGATACGCATTATCTATAGATATAGTTACTGTACATGGCATTGCCCTTGCCTCTAGCACCACTGTAAGGAATCTAGGAGTAACGTTTGATCAACACATGTCCTTGAATGAACCTATAAAACAGACTTCAAGGACAGCCTTCTTCCAGTTAAGCAGCGTAACATTGTAAAAATCAGACATATCCTGTCTCAAAAAAACGCAGAAAAACTAGTCCATGCATTTGTTACTTCTTGGTTGGATTATTGTAATTCCTTATTATCTGGCTGCCCCAATAAGCAAAAGAGGACTATTTCTCCAATATTAGCTTCTCTGCACTGGCTCCCAGTAAAATCCAGAATAGAATTTAAAATCCTCCTCCTCACCTACAAAGCTCTTATTGGTCAGGCACCATCATATCTTAAAGAGCTCATAGTACCGTATTACCCCACTACGCTCACAGAATGCAGGGTTACTTGTGGTACCTAAAGTCTCTAAAAGTAGAATGGGAGCCAGAACCTTTAGTTATCAAGCTCCTCTTTTTTGGAACCAGCTTCCAGTTTGGGTTCGGGAGGCAGACACCCTCTCTTCATTTAAGAGTATGCTAAAAACGTTCCTTTTTGATAAAGCTTATAGTTAGGGCTGGCTCAGGTGAGTCCTGAACCATCCCTTAGTTATGCTGTTATAGGCTTAGACTGCCGGGGGATTTCCCATGATGCACTGAGCTTCTTTCTCCTCCTCTCCCTCTTCATCCGACGCATTCTTATCCCACTAATACATGTTACTAACTTCACCTCTTCCCCATAGCTTTTGTGCATTTCACCTTCTTACTTTCTGCAGGTATTTCCGCCTCTGGAGCTGTAGAGTCTGGATCTGTGATTGCCGGCCGTCGACTGCCCCCATGTTCCTGCTCCACACTCATTTCTGCAGTTCTTATTATTAGTTTGAATATTATGTTGTCTGTCCTCCTGTTCTGTCTTCCCTCTCCCCCTCTCTCTTTCCCTTTCAACCCAACTGGGTCGATGCAGATGGCCGCCCACCCAGAGCCTGGTTCTACTTGAGGTTTCTACCTGTTAAAAGAGAGTTTTTCCTCGCCACTGTCGCCAAGTGCTTGCTCATGGTGGGAACTGTTGGGTCTCTGTAAATAATAGTTTAAAGAGTATGGTCTAGACCTACTCTATGTGAAAAGCTTCTTGAGATAACTTTTGTTATGATTTGGTGCTATACAAATAAAATTGACTTGACTTGACTTGATTTCATGGTGGACTGACACTGTGGAAGTACACTTCCAAATCACTGCAGCAAAGCATGACGTTAAACTTCTTTAGGTCAGGTGTTAACTGACTCTTTAATGCTGTGTGGTGTAGCCAAATACAATTTCCCACTCTATTGAAGCTACTAACTGACTAAGTAAAGCTGGAGACTGCGGGTTTTAATGATTATTGTGATTGCACAAGGTTTTTCTTCTTGTTGTTCCCTTGACGAAATGCCATTTTCATACATTGAGCCTTTTAGATAATTGGATGGATTGGCACATTTGATCTTATTTTGGATAAACAGGAATCAGTGTTAATGGGGGCAACCAAAAATTGCAGTACTGAAATGCAAAGGATATATTTGAGGTAGTTTAGAAACCATCTCCATAACAGGGTTTGTCCACCAGAAAACACTTGTCCATGTTTTTGTATATTAATGATAAATGTTAAAAATTGGCATTGACTTAAAAAATTAATGAAACTGATTTTGTTTTCTTTGTGCATAAATAATCAAGTGACCAATTTATAATGGTGCTCTTCAGGAGGAGGACCAAGACGTGCATTCAATGTAAAAAAAAAAAAAAAACGTTGTCAGTGAACATAATCCAGGCAGCAATTCTGTTTCCTCTTATAACATGTTTGACAAAACATTGGCATAAAAATGTAGCTTTTAGGAGTCATGGTTGCTGAAAGGGACTTAAATGCATCAGACAACAACATTTTCATCACAGTGGGGCTTTGTGCCTGCGAATTGGTATTTTTATCTCCGCTTTACCCATTTGTCAGTTTGGTGACTCACAGCGAACGTAACTATACAGAAGTGGAAAGAGGTACAGTAGGGATCCAGATCAAACGGCAGCGGTGCTATTATGGTGTTAAGAATTATAAGAATTTGCACTTGGTATTTCCTGCCTGTTTAGATTTAAAATGATTTAAAATGCACACAGCAAGATGCAGAGCGGTCGCTCAGAAAACACCTTTTATGCTAAATACAGTACGCTGGTCAAGAATTGATTTAGATA
The DNA here is from genome assembly GCA_031216445.1 of Lateolabrax maculatus. Taxonomy (NCBI): domain Eukaryota; kingdom Metazoa; phylum Chordata; class Actinopteri; order Acropomatiformes; family Lateolabracidae; genus Lateolabrax; species Lateolabrax maculatus. The sequence continues at coordinate 18,159,140 of CM062200.1, forward strand.
TCACTTAAGCAGTTACATAAGATACACTCGTGCTAACTCACTGCACATGTGGCTGCGGTGTAAACAGCTGTCATCCAAAAGGGAAACATTAGTGTGTGCAGAGTGGGTATTGTGGGAGCAGCGATACTTAGTGTTAGTTACTGTCTGGAGGCTGGAGACAATCTGTTTAGCTCTTTTGCCGTCAATGGTTTTCCTTAATGGGCGTAGTTTCTCTTCGGAGCACTACTGTGACCAAGCAAAGGATTCACATCCACAGCTAATTTAAGTTGCTCTGTTATCATGTGGTGATTATGCACCTCCATGGAGGACAGGACTGAAGTTTCCATCTGGGTCTGGGTCTGCTCCCTATTGCACTACCCGTCACCAAGGAGTCCGGCTGACATGCCACACAGAGCACTGTTAAAAGGGCGGGGCAGGAGCTGACACTGATTTGGCATGACTGATTCTAATACAGAACCCACCTCATTTCCAGCTGTGCAGCAGCTGTGCACCAAGAACCAGCCTCCGTCTCCTACGTGCTCGGAGCTGCTCCTGTGACTGTATTTACTGCTGCGCACCGCTGGCAGGTGAATATAAAACCATCAATGGGAACTAACCGGCGATGCAGCGGTGAGCACTGTCGCTTCACAGCAAGAAGGTTCTGGGTTTGAATGACACAAAAATTTCAGGAGCAGTTTGCATCCGTTTCTCACCAGTGTGCTTTAAATTGAGCTGCTGAGCTGCTACATTAATGGGATTTTATGCATCCTTCCCACTTGCTTAACTTGTGTTCAAAATGGTAAACATGACAGAGACAGACAGATTTACTTTCTTGCAATGGAAAAGAAAGTACTTAAAGAAATAATGTAATATTTTAATAATAAAGACTGATGTGATGTTGGAAATTAAGAAATGATGTAGGGAAGAGCTTTAAAAAAGCCTTCCTGCAGGTCAGAGGTCATAATCCCAACAGCTCCTTTTAAAGGGGAACTCTCACTGACTTTACACATCAAAGTGTGTTTCCAGGTGTTGGGGAGTACTACTGCATAAATGAAACAAGTTGTATTCAGCCTTTAGTGTCTCCAGGGGGGAGCTGTGTGAAGTCTGATAAATGCCGTGAAGTGAAAATGAAAAGAAATCTGGGGGAAGTGAGCTCACCAGACATCAGTAGCCGGCACCTCATCTCTGCATGAGGATATAGGCTCATGGCTAAATTAGCCGCTGACCCAACAGTCGCCGGCAAAAGTCTTGGTTTTAAATGCCAAAATAAGCAACTGGCAGACCTCCTAAAACTACCAGTACTAAAGCTTGATGAAATCAAAGTCAATAATGATAGCGTGACTAGGAGAAGTACCAAGCACACCATGACTTGCTGACCTGGTTAAGTCAGGACAAGGCCACAGCTGTTACCCTTAACCACCCCCAACCACACAGAGAGGAAGGAACCACTGCTCCTGACAAGCACTCAGTTACATAATTGATTGGCTTATCCAGAGACTGCTGGTCAGCAAACAAGCAGGCACATGAGGTGGACATGAGTCACGCCAGCATGTAGCGGATGCACAACCCATGTACTGCTCTGCACTGTCACTTTAAATAATAAACCAGTGGTGCCAGCATTTGGAATTCACTGCAGAACAGGGAGTTTTTAAGATGTTACTTTGTGTAAAACAGTGCATGCTGACAGGCAACATACTTGACAGTTACTTAGCTTTAGCAAAGAAACCATTTACTAAAACAACCCTGCAAGAACCCAGAGAACAATTAAACTGAAAAAGTCTTTTCTTAACTTTGAATAACATAAACAACAATGGACATATTCATTTACCTCTCAGCCTTAGCAGTTTATATCAATAATCAACAAGACCCAGGTAAACTATCTGAGTTTACAGCTGCCTGGCAGAGGTGGCGAGTCAGAAAGAAAATGGGGGGGGGTTTACTGGTAGAATCCCAGAGAAGTCTGTCAGATCAGAGCGATGTAACACATCTGGCCTGTCGGCTGCTCCCGGGTCTTTAATATTCACAAGAACTCCCAGGAATCCGCTGTAAAAAACCCACAATGAATAATTGATGCGTGTGGTGCCACAGAGGTCCTTCCTTCTGTTAATTGGATTTCAAGAAAAAAAAGGAACAGAGAAACAGGTAATAAAATAAGAAATCAAGAGACTGTTTTCATGCTGCTGGCAACGCTGTTACTGTACGGTCAGTATGGCCTTAATTATTCATTCGTTCATTAAAGACATGCTGTCTACTGGCTGACCTCGAGCTTTTGGAGCTGTGCTGTAGTGTGGATTTCTCAGTAAACTTTACATTACTGGATGTCTGTCATGTTCTGATGCCTCCTCGATGACACGGAAATAACCGTTTAAAGTTCGATCCGGATCAAGATCAATCAAAAACCTCCTTTTATTTTATGATTATCTAACAATTTTTCTGAATGAAGGATTCAGAACAACCTTTATAAAGGATTAATGAGTTGTCACTATTTATTAATGGCTAATAAATCATTTACATTTATATATCAGTTATAAGCCTTCAAGAGTAACAACTTTTGGGTTTTGAGGTTGTGAACAAATGTCTGGTGGAATTTGGTAAGAATACCAAATGTCTATTTTCTTTGTTTTATATCTTTACTTTCTTTAAATATAAAGTATTAATATGGATGTTGGTCCAAATACAAAGGGTCCTCTGCTGGAGCAGGATGGATAATTAATGAAACCAACTCATTAGGTCTAGTCTGATGACTATTATTTAAGTTATTGCAAGTGCAGTACCTCCAACCTGGATACACACACCCACAATAAAGGTACAAATACAGAATTACAAATTTAAGAAAATGGGCCCAAAATATTGAAAACAAGAAACAAAACACACCCGGGGATTTAACTCAGTATCTATGGTGTCAACCTACACCATTAAATTGTGAGATCCCAGTGTAAAAATCTCTTATTCTCCTTGCTAGATATGCAGGTGGGCAGTGAAGTGCAAGTCCATCCTACTGCTCAAGCAGAATCAGCAAAGTTCTCTGTCAGTCCAAAGAATTCATGTGTCACCCTCACACTGGATCCTGGTATGGTGGCCCGCCATCAACAAACACCTGACCTATACAACACAATCAGACTGACACTGAAAAATCTACATCCGACTTCCTTATCTTTTCTTGATGCATACACTAGTACAGTTTCATGAATTATTTCAGAAGTGTACACAAACATCCACAAAACAAACAAAAAACTTTGATAACGTCTGTTTCTTACCACAGGGGACAAGAACAGGGCTCTCTTGGAACATCAAAAATGGCGACGGCGTGGCACTGCAGAGTAACAATACTGTTCACTCTCCTTTGGCTTCACAGACTTTCAAAATAATATTCCCTTGCCTTCTTATTAAACGTCACATTCATTTCTTTCAGACACTTAAGAATAGACAGATTTCTTTTATGCACCATACTAAATAAACAGACCCCTTCAGTACCCCTCTATGCTAACAGGGTTACACCTTATTTAAGAACAATGTCAAAACCTTAAAATATCTTTCATAAATAGATAGATGGATAAAAGTCTTACATAAACAAGGGGGCTTTATTATTAAGATACGTATATTGTTGCGGTACTGCACCACCCTCCATCACAGAGTACTACAGAGGGTGGAGCTGACGGCCCAGCACATCCTTGGAGGTGAGCTTCCCCCCCTCCAGGATGTAAACGCCAGGTGTTACCTTGCCAAGGCAAAACAGGTTATTGAGGACAGTAACCAACCCAGCTACAATCTGTTCACACTGCAGTGTCAAATTCTGCACAAACAGACTTAGGGACAGTCTCCACAGCCAAGCCATCAGGCTGCTGCACAGGCTCTGAGCCATCCCGCCATTGTACTCTATTTGTCCATATACTTACCGCCCTTATGTATACCTGACTGTATATGTTTTAGCCTCATACATTTATGTATACTTGACAACACTGTATATTTGCACCTGCTGTACAGAACTTACAGAAATACCTTAGGACCATCCTTGTGCCTGTATATATACCTTAAACCTTTAATGAATATTTTCCTAACTTTTGTCTCATTTATTTTTTTTTTTCATTTTCTATTGAAACAATGTAACTGCAGTCACAGCAAGCTTGCACTAAAACAATTTCACCTACTCTTTTGCTAAGCAAAAGTTACATCGTGTTGCTTAAATGAGTCACTCATAAAAATTTTGGCACCACCCCACTTTGTTTTCCCCTTAGCATTTCTTACCATTTTTGTGTCTTCAAATTCATCACCCTTCAAAACTGACACATAGCATCTGAGCTTCTCCTGAGAATCCACCATTAATTAGTTCAGCATTATGAGCCAAAATGGCAGGGCTGTATCTAAATCACAGTGGCTAGTGAGAAGTTTCAGATGCAGTCGCAAACACTGCAATGTGCATCAAAGCCAGAGTACAATAGGAGGGCAGATGGGAGTCTTAGTTACACAAATGTCTCAGCAGCAGAAATAAAATGACTTCAGCCTCAGCTGGTGGCGCCTGAGGACACTGTATGTGTTTCAAATTAAAAGGGTGGGATTTTGTTCTTTGAGTATTGCTTTTAATGTGAAACATCTATGGTGGATATGTTGAGTTTCACTCTTAACAGAAGCTGAAAACATCCCAAACTTCAAAATTGTGTCCTGTGTGCTCCCTCGGTGGTGGAACGAATCACCAGAACCCCTCTCTGTCTTTAAAAATCACTTGAGTAACTACTATTTCTTTGAATACTGACTCACCTAACATGCTCTTTTTCAATTACTTCATCCTTCTCTATGTACCTCTCTCTCTCAAAAACAATTTCTGTCATTTCCTTGGCACTTTAGATGTTACTGTTTCTCCTTGATCTATGTGGTTCTGATTGCACCTCATTTGCCAAATGAATAATGTAGCTGTTGATGTAAAAAATGGCAATTGGAAATAATTATGATAATAAACATGATAGTGTAGAGTATGACATTACTATTTTGTTGAATTGATTTAATTAGTGCTGTGGAAATGTACGTTATGCCTAATTTAACAAGACAGCAAGTATACATGGAGGAGGTTTTGAGTTTGCTTTAACAGCAAACAACATCAGCAGGTAAAAAGGTAAAATATCAGGGAGACAGGGAGACCAGCTAAAATAGGACAAAATGTACTGTAGAATTTACAGTGTATGCAAAGGGAGAAAAATACCTGAGGACTATTAGAATCCCACCAGACAGATTAATGATATGCACACAACAACATCGTCTTCCACATCCTGTTCGACCTGACACTTTTCTTTACACCTAAACCAATAAGATTATTTCAGAGCAGTTCAACTTCCAAGAAATGGCACGGAGTAAAACGCGCCTTCAGGTATGATGATCTCATCCGTCCTCAGCAGAGGTGTTAAAACCATACAGCACACAGGAGCACACATTTTCTGTGTAGCTGCAGGTTACAGCCATTTAAACAGCAAAGAGAAGGCAGCCCATCTGTCGGCTAATAAAAGCAGGTTAAAGCAAGCAGGAGAGGTAGAGAGAGAGAGAGAGAGAGAGAGAGAGAGAGAGAGAGAGAAAGGTCATAATATAGGCAGCAGTCCTTCATGTTTCACTGCCGCTCTGCAGCCTTTATACCTTTGGTAACTAGCAGGCCAGCGACACTCGCTGAGCTGTTAAAACAGCTACACACACTGGAAGAAATTTATGGCACGCAGCAACAGAACAGGCTTGTTTCAGAGATCTAAAGGCTGTTATCCGTATGTGAATGTGTGTGTGAGACACAGAGGAGAGTGTCTGTGCAATAACCCGTTGCACAGGTTTTACACGTAGTTCTGAAGGACAAACCACAAATGTGTCATTAGTTTGGGCTGCATTTACTCCGCAAGCCCTGTGGTGATCCAGTGTTTTCATTATAGGCCACTCTGATCGGCGCCGTGGCTGCGCTGTGACACTGAAAATATCCAGTACCATCTGTGGAGGCAGAAGCAGAGAATAGATGAGGTCCGGAGCTGATATGCTCAGTGTTTCTTTCCCTGAGGCCCATATCTATGCCTGAACGATGCAATATAACACATACATAAAGCATTATGTTATTAGGAGAGCTCCTGTAAGCCTGGTGTTGTAATAAAATACACATGAGACATCATAAGTACTTAATAAGGTCAAATATCCCAGTGGATTTTAATGGCTTTTCTACCCAATTTGCATGAAAGTTTATAAGATGTTATGAGCATCTCGTGTGGCTATAATGTATGGAGTGTGGTTACGTCAGCCTGTAAATCCTTTATGACAGCTCCTCATCTGATGGATGTTCTGATATCTATTACACCTTTATTGGGTGATAAGAGATATTTTATTTTGCACGGTGACTGCTACCACAGTCGGGGGGGAGGGTGTCAACATACATAATAGAATTTCGCCTGTTACGTCACAGTTAGGGAGGGGCAGTAGAATTCAACTCCACTGAATCCAAACAGACACATACAAGATCATTTTAAGCAGAAAAAGTGATTTTTTTATACACAATGTGTATTAACATGATATACCAACAAGAATCTGTGATGAAAAAAGATTAGATTTCTTTCCAAGTTAGATGAGAGGATGGATGCCACTCTCATTTCTGTGTGTTATGCCGTGTGCACACCTATTAGTTCAAAATGTATTACAAGAAGCAAAGTGAGGAAAAAAAAACGTTGAAGAACCAGTTGAAGAACCCTGTGGCAAAATGGCTCTAAAGACTCCATCTTTGGCCGTTACAAATGAATAGTAATACATAGCTTAGCTTAGCTAATTAAGGATATTTAAGATGGGTAACCATCTTGAAATCACGCGTGAACACTCCATAGCGGGAATACCACATGGTTTCTGTTCATAGGAGATTCATTCATGAGGCGTTCGAGGATTTGGTGTGTGTGTCCTGCGCCCCACTCAGTTTACTAAAGGTGTTTGCTTCTGTTTTCATCCACTTTGACATCCTGTCAGTCTCTCCCAAGGGTTTGAATGTGGGCTCTGTAAATGTAGTGGTTGTACCTTTAAAATAAAACCCCAAAATAAAATGAACCATACAAATAGCCTATGTTTAAATGCTGTGTCTGTAAGTTGCTTTGAACATTTGCACATGAAAGTGATGACTGTTAAATGTCTTTGATACATTCTGCAAATTGACTCTTCCGTGTAACTGACTTTGAAAATGTAATTTAACTACTTCAAAGTAAAAGTTTAATGACTTTGTGTCTCTGCTATTTTGTCCATCATCTTAATGTCAGCCTTGAAAAGGTGGGCTGGGTGTTAACATTTGGAAAATAGTCAGCAGACTGGTTTATATGCTGCTCAATCCTTCCACCAGCATCTTATTTTAAGTATTTTTTACAAATTAAACTAATGTGCCGTTTGACTGTATTTTCATTTTGATAAAGTTTTCCTGCTTTCGTGGTCCTAAAATGTGGGTCTCAGCTGATGGATTGTCACACCACCACCAGCAGGCAGCTGCACCATGGGAACAGAATCCACTATGCACAAATTAAGGAAACCACGTATGTAATGTGACTGTCTTCGAGGGAAAAGAGAAGTCTGAATAGCACCCAGCTGGAAAGGGAGTGAGACTACATGGAATGGAACAATTAATTAGCATCCTCTGAGACAGTGTGATGTTAGTCCAGGGTGAGCTTTATGGCTCTCAGAGGTTTGTAAGCCTCAGAAGAGGCTGGTGATTAGGAAATAAGTAGATTATACAGCTCATCCGTTTTTGAGTGGGGAAAATTCATACAATCAAAACTGAAATATCATCTTCTCATTAATTGTTTCTAAACATCAGTGCAGTTCTCTAGTAAGTCATCTCAACAAGCCTGATGAATATGTAACTATACAAGTTGGCATTGTAAGCAGTGTAAGTAGTACCTGATACTCATATTCTTTACTTAGGAAAACTTCTAAATATAGCACATTCATCTTGTTAAATAATCTTGTTTTTCAGTGTGCACTCATGCATTATGTATAAGCAACAATACATTTGCTACTGAATTTGATTAACACTAAACACACCCATCAATCCAGTGTATATAGTTATTTGAGGCTCCTTGCCTGTTTGTTGAAATACTTCTGTCTGAAGTCAAACACATTGGGATACCTTGACAGCGAGCAATTAATACGACCATGCAAGGCTGTTTTATGTGCACGCACCTTTTTCTTACACCAGTCGTATTATTCAGACACTGTTCCCATTGTCGAGGCTGTCCAAACCAACAGGCTGACATTTTACGTCTTTTTTCGCATAACCCTTATTACTGGTAATTTGTCAAAAATAAGAAGGCATACACTCTGTCATGAAGAAAGCTTTTCTCAGAAGTTTTAACTACCCCAAAGTGAATGTGGTGATCAGTTATTGATGTTTTAAACCTGGAATAATACACAGAGTCTCTGCAGACTGTAGATGAACATGGACTGCGCTGCTAGTCGCCAATGGATTTGTGATCCCTGGGTTTGGCTTCCATCTTGGAACCCATCCGCTATAAATTGAATGTTGACAGTTATGACAGCAGGACAGTAAGATGACCTTGTTTACCAAAATGATAAAGAAGCACTTCAGTGATTTTGTATTTTGCTGAATGGTCAAAATAGAAGCAGCAGAGGTCGAGATATCCTGACTTACGCACGTTTCCAAATTCCAGAAATTCTAGACTTCAGGCCCAAAGTGAGACAATTTTGAAGACATCATCAGGATTCTTTTCTGTGACTTAAACATGCTTGTAAAGAGCCACAGAAGACATGTTACAACAGTTTTCAAAGGCTGAATAGTAAACAGCCTTTGGTGCAGTAAAATTGGTGCAGTGTTATGGGGTTCCATCAGTGCCAAAATGACGTCGTTGCACACTGTCTGTGTCGACTGAACATGTAACAAAACATTTGTCTATGTCTATTCATCTTTGAACTGTACTTCTTTCGTGAAAAAACTCTTTTGACAATAGGATCGTCTATGTCGATGCTCACCAGACAAAACATTCGGCTGTGTCAGTTCAACTTTAATCTGTACTTCGGTCGTCTTGATGTGCTCCCTGTCGTCTGATTGTGTTGTCTTGATGTGTTGTTACAATGTGTCGTCTGACTGTGTCGTCCTCCCTGTTGTTTGACTGTGTTGTTTTGTATAAAGTTGATGAATGCACACTGTATACATAAACTTTAGCAGAGTAAATAGCCCCTTTCATTAACAACACAGTTAGAAGGACGTCCTGCAGCTGATGGACAGGTAACCCGGGCGCCAGCTCAGCTTTCTTCATTTTTTTCACATCAAGACGACACATCGTACCGACACAATCAGACGAGAGGGAGCGCATCAAGACGACAGAGGTACAGCTTAAAGTTGAATTGACACAGCCGAATGTTTTGTCAGGTGAGCATCGACATAGACAATCCTATTGTCAAAATAGTTTTGTCATGACTGCAGTACAGTTACAAGACGACATAATTTTGGCACTGATGGAACCCCATTCAAGTGTGGGTGGACAGAAATATTTTGAACCCAGTGGTCTGTGGCTTACTGTAACTGTCTCAGGGTATGGTTGCTTCCCGGTTTCAAAATAAGATGCACTTCTGGTATAGAATCATCAGAGGTCCTTGAGGTTCGAGCAGTGGGCTTGTAAGTGGTTGGGAAGAAGGGAGCACAAAAAGAGCATAAATGCCCAGTCAATCTGTCAAGATAAATGAGGGGTTTAAAAAAATAATTACTTGGTGTAATAGATATCAAGCACTCTCACTTCTAGACCCATTGATTCAAGTATTCCCCTAATTGAATCAAAGAGGAAAGTTTGACTCCACTGCGGCAGGGCTGATTGAAAGCCCCGCTGCTGAAAACACATCTGGACAGGTGTGTCTCAAGAGTGCAACACACATACGGAGATTTGCACATTTTCGATTTGGTTCGGCAGCTGTTCCGCTGCACTCTCGCTCCCCGCATGCCATCGCCTTATTACGCTCTTATTAATGTAATATCATTAAATGTCCCCCTGAACATCTGAGTGCAGCAATTTATACACACCTCATAACAATCATTCCTTTTGGCAGGGCTGGATAGCGGCTGGGTCCGGAGAGATCTACCGCAGAGTCACCAGGGTCGAACTGATTATTTGTTGGGATGTGGTGGAGTGAGGGTGAGTTGGAGTGGGAGGTTGCGGCGGGGGTGTAGCGGTGTGGGGCGGGGATTGGAGCATTGAATCATTTGGCGTATTTATTATCCGTCCTCTAGCTTTGGCTCAATCCTGCATCTCCTAGATCAGGTAGAATAATGGCCTCCATAACCTTGGGCGTTGGTGGCTTCTGAGAACTCTCTCCTCATCCCCCCCCCCCCCTCACTATCTTTTCATTACAGATCTTTAGAAAAAAACGCACGGATCAGATAGCAAACAGAAAAAAGGCATGCGCACTCCCACGTGCTTTAAGGCAGTATTTCTCTCCACATCAGGGCTACAAGAAGAGGCATCCTGAATTGATTGGGAGATAATGAAGGAGGCAGGGGGAGAGGGATCGATGCACAGGACCCTGTTGACAGAAACAGACAACACTGGGTGCATCGCTTACACACAAGGCCAGGCTGGATTCAAAATTTATTGCGATCTGGACGTGTTTCTGTGTTCATATGTTAATTTCAAACAATACCAATTGATCATTTTGATTGCTTCTGATAAATATTTCCTGCTGTGGTCAAGTCTCTTTAAATTCAAGCATTTTGATTTCAGAAAACCACCCCAAAATCTCAATTACCCAAAGACCATTACCTCTAAATGGGTCTCTGAAAAGGCATTTACCACTTTGGAACACTAAACCAATGACTAACAGACCAATGAAGGTTTTTAAGGAGATTTAGTTGGCCCTTATGGCATTCTAAGGATGCTGTTTTTGCAGGATTACAGGCTCCTAGCTATTGGCAATAAAACTCATATTCCTGTTAGGAATATTGGAAAAATAAAGTCTGGACCTATGCATACAAAAAATAATAAAATAACCCCGAAAAGATCTCCAAAGTTGCACTTTTACATTTTTATAGCTGGTAATAGATTTGGCGTTCGGTTGGTGCGGCTTGTCTCCAACCTTAAAAGCACAAACTCATTTTGGGATCCTGTTTATGGTGAAGAGAGGGTGTAATTTATACCTGTATATAAGAATGTGGACAATTGGACAGAGTATATGCATACCCAAACATTACACCCGTGTGTGATAGTTGAACATGATGTTCCAAAATCATGGGCAATGTGCTGCTATAACAACTTCCTATCTTCTGGAAGGCTTACCTGCAGGGATTTGCTTCCATTCAATCACAAAAGCATTAGTGAAGTTGGCCAGTGACGCTGGGCAATAAAGACGCCAGGATACTTAAAAAAGGTGAATCCATCAATTTTTGTAACTTTCTGAAACATTCTGACAATCATCCCACTTTATGTAGTCATTTGCCAAGTGTGCAGAAGTCTGGGGCCACTACACGTGCAGCCATGTGCAACACCACATATGGAGGAGAGTGTGTGGAAGTGTCCCGTTATCCCTATTTGTACAAATCATTATATGTCATCCATCTCTATGACGGCAGACGTGTTGAGACGTGTCATCCAACCTATTTTCTCTGAAACATACTGAGACCTTAAAGTTATAAATCTTCATGGAATAAAACCCTGGTTTGATTTACGGTCAGGATTGTTTTTTGTATTAATCTTTAACTGTATATACATTCTGCAATTAACCTTCTATATAGTAGTTTTTGTTGTTAGTGGCGGACTCCGCCATTGGCTAACTTTTTTTCTTCAGCTCCCTGTAGAGAGAACAACATTGTGGATTGGACCCGTATTGTCATCAGCACAGTAGAGGAGGTTCCTCTCCTCCCTGTCCCTTGAGGTCGCTGCTGTGATTTGAAAGTCTGTGACAGGTCACGGTAACCCTGATGGAGCTTCCTCTGTGCATGGCTGATAAGCTTCAGCTGTATCACGCAAACAATGAAAAGAAAGCAGAGACAGTCCTGTACCATTCATTTAGACGCTCTGTCAAACAAACGCTACCATCTGAGCAATGCTTTCTCGTGATGCCAGTGTTATTGAGCATGCCTCTGAGGAGGAATATTGACATATCAACACATTTAATATGGAACAGTACAAAACAGGTACAGGTACAATAAGTCAGATCCTCATATAGTGAAGCATTTTCCAAAGTGAACTTTCCAGACACATTTATTGGGCTGATAACATTACTCAAACACAGTGTATGACCATTGTAAACAATAAAACAGAAAAAAAGGCATCAGCTCAGACTGAGAACTGCTCCAGAATTCAAAATGCGCCAAGCTTTTTAAAATTCTCAACTTTTTGTCTTTTTTAAAATCCTCTTAATATATCTTTTGAATGTTAATTCATTACTTTTCTTTACATATTCATTTTTCTGCAGTATTGATAATTATAATATGTACAAACGAGGCCAAGACACTGGTTGCTCTGAGGCTGTAAGAAAGCCTGTAAATATTTGCTTGTCTCCCATGACATGACTCTAGTTTTGGAAAATGACAAGGTAAGGCTTTGCTCCCTCTCTTGGTTTTGCTGATTGCATGCCTTGTTGGTGACTGTAATGAAACGTCTGTGTGAGTGTCGTTGACCACTTCGTCTTGGCAGGATGGGGGCAGTGACTTAGTCCTTGGATTTTCCCACTGATAGCAACAATTTTATGTACAAAGGCTTTAAAGTCCCAATGTTGTCCTATTGATTGGGAGGCTATCAAATAAATGCTTCCATGTTATTTTTTTTTTGTTTGTTTCCAAGTGTCTTTTTTTGGTTTTCTCCCAAAAAAGTATTGGTATCAAAATGTCCATATAGATATAGTTGTACAGTGGGGGAAAGGGCTTGTTAGAATGTGTTAGATCGAGGGTTAAAACTGTTCTCAATGTATGAAAAGAAGAGTCTCTTTGCTTGCAATCCAAAGGTCCTTAATTTGTATAATGTCCGGTGTTGTTTGTCTTTATACAATGCCATGAAATAATCTTAGATGAGATGCAGCCTTAAGCCCGGTTTCACATCTCTCCATCCTCCATCCTCCCCTCCTGCCCATCGCCTCGTCCCGCTCTCCATCTCTGACACTCATCTCCATGCTCATCCAAGGGAGGCTACTTTAGCAACCACTCGTTCACTGGAAGAGAGGAGAAGGACAGGAGTGAGAATACTGATTTATATATATGCGGCACCCTCCACAGTTCAACTATTCTCCGGCATTATTCACCCCCACCCTCCCCCTACACCATATTTCATCTTTAGCGATAAAATACAATTTAAAAGGAATGGCACTCGAGTGAATGTGCCTGGGTGTGTGGTGGTAGGTGGGTGGGGGTGGAAGGTGGGGGATGAATTGGTGCCATTATGTTTTGAGTGGCAGGCTTGACAGAAAATTATACCTAAAACGAGGAGGTGCCAAGAACACGAGTAAACATTGTAATTTGATGAAAACGTTTTTGGCTGTCATGTGTGTGAAGGAATTTATTGAAATGTGTTATCATAATCATATTTTCTTTCATTAGGGAGTTGGGGAAAAAAAGAAGAAAAACACACACAGAGGTGTAGTGTTATTTGTTTAAGTCCCAAAGCGCACCTATGACGCGCACGCATGTGTCCATGCACTATGGCGGCAAGTTTACATACATTCTTTCCCTGTTTTGGATGTTTTGTTGCATTTTCATCTTTAGAAGTTAACGTTAGAAGCTATAGATTGGAGAAAATTATTACTATTATTTCACTGTGCTGGTCAAAGGTACTACCAGCAACTTTTAAGGTGGAATGTTTTCTTGCATGTTACTTCTTTTCTCTTTTCTGCATGAGTTGACGTTGTGAATAAATCAACACAACTTAAATGTCAATATGACAACTTTGACCATTCCATTTGCTTTTATTGGCTCCCTTTCATGTCATGTGCTATAGGGATGATTGGATCTTCGAGCGCTTAAATATGTATATGAATTTCAACCGGATTATGCGAACTGCAAATATTCCATTCTCTCACTTGGAGAAAAAAAAAATCCGGTGCGGTATAAAACACACACATATGCATGGCATGATTAGCTCCCAAACCTTCCTGATTTCCTATTCAGTTACACCCCTCTGGGCAGGGGAGGAGTGTGCCCTGTTGCTACCGCTCTAAAGGTTGACCTTACACAAATCACCAAAGAGACGAATTTTCCTTTTTAATGAGACCCCCCCGCCTCCACCTCCTCATTTCATCTAGAAGGTCTTTAAATCTCTGAGCAATTAAATAAGCAGATCTGCCTTTGTGTGAGTTTGTTTTTTGTGTTGCTTGCGGATGGTCTCTGGTGAGTACGTTTGTTTGGCCATCAGGAGGGTCTGAGGCGGGCACAGAATAAGAATTCCATCTTTCAAGGGGGAGGGGGGCCGAGTAGAGCAGAACCAAGAAAGAACGAGCGAGAGAGATGCAGACAGAAAGACAATCATAGTGTGCTGTGTCGGCCACAGTACAGTAAATCCTAAGCAAAAAACCAATACCTCTCTGCTTTAACGTATTTACACTTCAGGAGTGAAATTCGACATTGTGTGCAGCAGTTGCCCAGATATATTGGCTGAAACAGAGAAGGGGAGATGACAGACTGCAGGAACACCTCCCAGGTTGCAATGAGCTGTGACAAGCCAGTTTTCAGCCTCCAAACCACCAGATCTGTCAGTCAGGGCCAAACAGGTGTTCCCACTGCCCAGCCATCTGAATTTCTACTGCTGTTTTGCCCCCCCCCCCCTTCTCTTTAGCACACTGATCTGCAGTCCACATTTTTATCAACCACCAGCTGAGTCCCAGCTCAGTAGTCAAATTTGATATTAAGTTTATTAATTATAATGTTGAGCGTAGATCAAGCAGTAATCCCCTGGAATTTATGTGGATGCTGTATCTAAAACAAATTACATCAGTTGCGTTCAGGAGCAATATTCCCCCCTGAAGCTGGGAGATTGGTGAGTAATCACGCACACTGACCAAAAATTATATCTTGTCAGTTGCTTGTCAGGAGTTTACAGGATGCAAATAGTTGTGGATGCAAATTAGCTGCAGGGACTGCAATAGCTTTGAGTTGAGTAAATTAACACTACTAAAGAGAAATGAGGTGAGGCCTTCCCCTGCGATGTATTTTAAAGTTTTATCCCGGTTTATTACAACTTGGGTCTTATTTATGAAGTTTTGGCCATCATTATATGGATGTTATTTATCATAATCATTTCTAAAATCCAGGATACAGGGCGACGCCACTAAAAGAAGTCCAGTTGGGTAAGAAACAGCAGTCAGACTTTAAAGACTGGTAAATAAACCCCCAGTTTGGTTTTGTGGAGGCCTGAAACTGACAAAACTCAGTGTTATTAGATCACTCAAAAATTGAAAAAACAGGTAGTATAATAATACAATGGAGTGTAAAAAATTGAAAATATACTTTTCCTTTACCATCTAACCAGTGGGTACATTGTTGGCTAACATGCTTTAACTACTTTTACAGGAGTATACATTACAGTATACAGTGGCAGCAGTATGCTGTGCAGTATATGGATAATTATGTGCACAGGCTGATTGTTGATTGTACTAATTTTTTGCAGGTTAAAGGAAAAGTGTAACACTTTATATTTATTTGAACACTACATTTTAATCATTTAACTAACTGTAATATTTATTAATGTTATAGATATAGTTTTGATGTGGCTCCATATAGCCAGAATACAGATCCACAGTAAAATTATAATCCAAACTGCAACTCAGTAGTAACAACATAATAGGGGGTTAATATATTGAGAACTTGAGGTCTTACTCATAGTTATTACAAAGTATTACCCAAGCATTGTCCTGTTTATTCCCAGATTAAACCACCTAATTACTTAGTTATCACAGAGCTATAATGCAAAGTGTTACCTGAACTAAAGAGGTTTGGATAGTCTTGCTAAACTCCTTGCTTTTTTACAGCCAACCTGACCAACTAACTACTCTACTACTGACTGCATGTTTCTTGCCCCAGTTGTGCCCCTAAAAACTTGGTGAAGTAGTGCTGTTGCTGTGCTCACAACTCTCTGCAAATACTTTAGCGAGTCCAAAGTTAATCACAACTAACCAAAATGATGGCCTGAGTTGTAATAAACCAGAATTGTCGCTTGGAGTAATATTATGAGTAAGATGGTGTTGCCCAATGGAAACACAGATGTACCAGCCTGATTAGATTCAAGATATAATTCTAAATATGAATAAATATGGAAATGAAAATGTCAGCGATGGAGAGAAGGAGATAATGTGGCAGCAGGGCGCATTAAGTTATCATTTCTACCTCGGTACTGGAGCTTCTGAGCCCGGTTGTTGGGGCAGTCTTTGCCCTGCATGCTGAAGTTGATATTGGTGCGGATGCAGCGGTTGTTCAGCGGCTGGACCGGGCGAACGTTGTCGCTCATGCTCAGGAAGATCTGAGACGGCTGGTTCTGGCTCAGCAGCCGCAAGGAGTGCATCTTAGATGAAGACAGAGACGGGGAGAGAGAAAAGCCATTGAGGAAGAAGTCAGCCAAAGCATCATGGAAATGTGAGCCACGAATTTTTATCCACTGCATTATTTTCCAGGCAGGATTGTACGGAGGATTAGACAAAAGAAGAGCAGAGAAAGTTTTGGAGTAAAACCCTGGGATGTTTGACAGGCGGAACAATAGTGAGAGAGAAAATCCTCTGCTGAGACAGATAAGCCCCAGTGAATTATGGGAGTTTCAGGTCTGCGGCCGAGGCTCACCTGCATGCGTGTGAGGTACACCGGCTTGTTCATCAGGATCCATGTGGCCGTCTCGAAGCATGGAGGGATGGTCATTGATCCTTCATATGTGATAAAACTACTCGTCTCGGGGTAAATCTCCTCTATGTTCAGGCCGGTCAGTAGATACGCATCATCTGTAGAAAGAAAAACAGAAAAGAAAAACCACAGGGGGACTTTAATGTTTCATCAGAGGATAATGTGCTGTAGTTTCAAAGTGTACAAATGTAGCACAAAAACACAACAAAAAAATAACTAAATAACTAATAACTTAAAATACTTATTACCTACTTTATTAGTAATTACAGTTCAGAAGGAAATATTGTACTTTTAATCCGCTACATTTATTTGGCAGCTATATTTACTACTTATTGCATTTGCAGGCAATTCGGGAAATTCAAAAGAACTCAATCCCTTGATCACTATTCCCCACATAATAAACACTACTTTACCTCACTATTGTATGCAACACTATGCTATAACCAGTAGTAAACTGAGACACTTCACATCATTTTACGACATCACTGAAAGCTGTATTTAAACATTATTGTGAGCTACTTAGAGAAAAGCAGTTGTCTTGTTCCATGGTGGGAAATTTTGAGGGCAATACATAGAACATAAAGTTCTCACAAATTTGTACACAGCAGTAAAGTACAGTGCATTGGATAGCAAATAGGGAGTCATTTCCAGCAGCTCCAGAAACATGGAGATGATCTTGTTGCTAACTCTCCCGGCACAGACTGGGTCTGGCCACCACAAACTGGGGGTCTTCCCTGGAAGCTGCAAGCTTACCTAACGTATCCTCCTCTTGAGGGTACAGGCTGTAAACCCCCCCCCCCCCCCCCCCCCCCCTCAACTACTCATCAAGCACTGAGCTCATCTGTCATAACAAATGTTTTCTCACTTCTTATTTCGCATATTATTTACTGTTCTGTGAGTGACATGCTGTTGGTGTTGGAGCACAAAACCTCTTTTATCCAAACTGTCTCCACTGTCAGGGCGCTAATTAGACAGACTGCAACTCTCTTGCTCTTCACAATCCAGCACCACGCTCTCAATAACAATCTGTTGGGGCCTCCGTTGACAAATGGACTGCCCATTGTGACGAGGTCACAGCAGTGGACCGCTGCAGCTTTAATGCTTATTCAACTGTGCTTTGCATTGCTATTAAATGCTGCCTCTTTTACGCAGTATGAATCAGAACAATATTAATTTAATAAAAATAATAAGCATGATAAGCTTAATTTGAGAAAATCCCCATAAAAAAATATCCTCTGATCCTCCTCTATATGCTACTGCCATTCCACCTACAACATGTGCATGTGAAGAGTAGCTCTGCTCTTTGATTGTGTGGTTGAAATAAATTGTTCTCTTTGGATGGTGTGTGCTTGTGTTTGTGTTTGTGTTTGCATGTGTGAACATATGTGCTTTACAAAAAAAAGGGCCGGCAGCATTACTGGCTGTGAGAGGGATATGCCTAAGGACTCATAAGCACGAGGGGGCGGGTGGTGTGTGTGTGTGTGCGCATGTGTGTGTGTGAGTCAGCATGTGTGAGATGGTGTATCTGAAGGAGTTTTGACAGCTGTCAGAGTCCATGCTCCTCTCCGGCTCCTCCAGCCGGACCCAGAGGAACCCCCTCGCCGGCAGCCCTCTGCTCCGCCTGGTACCTTTGAGACTCCTCCCGGCCACAAGGGGTCAGTGCGATTATCCAGTCGCTCGCTGCTCCCCCCATTAATCCAATTATTTGTCTCTTTTCGCGAGCTAGCCCCGGGCGATCTCCGCTGCCGATGCTGCCTTTCCAGCATGGCAGTCTGGCATGGGGAAACCTCTGGAGAGCAGCTGTCGACTGCTGCCTAACATGCTGCTTTGCCAGAAGCCTCCTCCAGCTATCAATGAGTTCCCATGCAGGCATCGCACCATCCCCACCCCGCAACATCCCTTCATTTACCACTTTGAATTTGAAATAATGATGCTTTAGGAGATCAAAAAAGGAAAGACAAAAAAAAAAGAAATAAAAAAAAAACACAATTCGACCGTGGAACCATGGACTGCTTACTGACCCCGCCTTTGAAGAGTAGTTGTCCAATCCTAGTTTAGCAGCTGTAACGATTCCTATCAAGTGTATAAAGAGTTTGAGTTGCAGTTCCTTCTTTTTTTTACCAAACCAGTTTTAAGGCTTAACAAAGGGTTAATTGGTGTTTCAAAGCTAATTAGTACAGATGTTTAGACATTTAGATTACTGCACATAGCCACTTACTTTTATACGTTATTCTTGTGATGGTGTCTCTGTTCAGCATTCGATTCAGGAATGAGTTTGATGTCTCAGCAATCTGGATTAAAAGAGAGAAAGAGAGAGTAAAAAAAAATGGGTGAGGTTAAATAAAAAAATAAAAAAGTACTGATCATGTAATGAACTGAGAGCCCATCTAAAATTAAACAGAATTTAATCTACTCAGTTCAGTGCTGATAATGCAAGTGTATTTTTTAATCTATCACCTTTAATGCCCATGAAATGTCTAAACCCACTGATATATTCTGCACAGCCAGATGCTCCTGCGCTCTCTTGTGCTGCTGCTTTACCTTCTGGAAAACAAAGGCTCCCACTGTTTTCAAGAAACCATTAAAAGCAGCTCACAGACACACACTGCTGCTGTGACAAAACATAATCCATCTTTTTAAATAGAAAGCACATTGCATTCTTGTCCTAACATGACTTTATAATGGATCAAAAACAAGTGTTATTCTATCAGAGCTGAATGGGACAAGCTTGTTGCCAGTGACCCCACTATGTGTTATCTTCCCCGCTTGAGGAAGAACACTGCACATAAATGTAACAGCGACATCAAAAGTTAACAATTAGCTGCATATTGAAGTCATGTCACAGGAAGGAACACTGTGGGACATCTGCTTATTCCCTTTCCTTCTGGGAGTTATAGGAGAAGAATACCATTGTCATGCCGTGCGACTCCATCATTGAGCCCCACCTGTCCCGTGTTTCCCCATTCAGCCCACAATATAGATGCTGAATCTACCATGAATATATACGCTTTCTGTCTGCCAGATTGTTGTCTTTTCATTCAACTCTTCCTCCTAGAAATAACATTTACATTCACAATTTCCAGATCCAATTTTAGGGCAAGGGAGATGCTGCTTGAATCGTGTCGAGTGACAAAAAAAATGTATGTTTCAAGGAAGTGTTACATTCCTGTAGATTGTAAATGGTAGGGCAGTGGATGGGGTTAATGCTGGCCTAATAAAGAACAGGGCTTTGAGAAGAGTTTTCTGTGATGTAAAACATAACGTTGAATTCTGACTATTTTACATGATTTTGCATACATTTGATTTACATTTACATGTATTCACAAGTGTCGGTGTTAATTGACGAGAGAGGGTTTATAAAAAGAAGTAAGTAGCTAAAGTCAATTCACGTCACAACACAGCGACTCCAGGAAGCAGCCCTCTGGCTCACCGATGTGCAAATGGTTTTTCTGCATGCCTGTAACCAGTTGTACAGCATTTTACAGTTTCCCCAGCAGTGGATGCTTGAAAGAACAGCACATGAGCATTAGAGTGACATTTCTTTCCAACAGCTGTGGTAGGGTATTCAGACACTGAGGCTGTTACAGAGCACACAGCTACAGTAAGTGTGCAGCTAATTGGTGTAAAGAGGGTAGTGACAATGGAAGGATCCTAACAGGACAATAACATACGGACTGTTCTTGCAGCCTTGTTTCACCCTGAGGTTTTTAGTAAGTCTACCTGATGCAAATCAGCTGTATACATTCATACTGACGTTGGACTGGTTCAACCCCGGATTAGCTCGATGACAACGTCTTCTTACGCTCAATGCCAGTGCTTTCTACAATATCTGCAAATGGTAACTACACTATGGTAAAGGTTAGGTGAAGATTGTGGTTACTAATAGTAATAAAAGGGTTAATTGCAAAAGTCAATGACAGGACACAAACTCAGGTCTCGGCCATGAAGGGCAGACTCTGTTGTCCAGTCATTGTCCAGTGAAGTCCGAGATGGGTGGCGAAGCTCCCGACTCTAAGACGCACTCGCTAATACCTGAGGGAAGCGCCTCACACTTCATGTCCACCCCCGCACCCTTCTTTGACTCCTCTCTGCCTTCCTCCCCTCTCCACCCATCCTTCACCCGTGCTATTTGGACTTCACAACTCTAATTGTCGAGATGTCTTTGGGCGAAGTGATTAAAAAGAGATGTGCTCGTCCTCCCCCTCCCCCGCTGCAACTGAAATTACTTAGTCTTTGACCTGTTCTCTGTGCTCTTCAGGCAGGCATTAATGCTTTACCAGCCACTCATGCTGCTCACTAGTTTTTTTACTTTCTGTCTCTCTCATTTTCATCGTTTTCCTAGAAAAGCACCTGAGGGGATTCAGTCAATCTGTCTCTTCTATTCCAGGAATGACTGCACATTAGGCGCGAGGAAAAGTATAGACTTGGCACCATATGGCTGAATGTCGATCAGACAAAAGAAAACTATGAGACGCATCTTGAAGATTCATATATTTCTCGCTGTTACACCAATCAACAATCAAGTTAGTGAATCAGGGAGTGAAATGGCCTTTCATTCACTGTAAAAGCCTGCCACAGTGTCTCTCTGTTGCGGTCCCCACGTAGCCGCCGTCACCCACTGCTGTCCTTAATGGTGCCTCACGACTCTACGCCTAGAATGGGGGCATTCGAGTCACAGCGAGGGGATCGGAAATCTGACAGGGCTTTGAGAAAGCATGAGTCACTGCAAAAAAGTGAGAAAAACAAGCTTCTGCTCTGTGAAAGACGTGGCTAATTGCCGCCTGTCTGCTCAGTGCTACTACTGAAGAGTCTGACCTGGTGAAACACGCTTAAGATAGTGGGAGCGGAGAGACATTAGCAGGAAACTAGTTGGAGTGTAGTTAGGTTGGTGTGTGAGTGGGTGGCAGGTAGTTGCATGTGTGGGAGCCTGACTTTTTAATCTCTTTGGATATTACCAAAACCTTTTTTTTTTTTTGACATGTGGGCATTAACAGAATTGTCTTCCCTTGACTTCACTACTTCTGAATTAGCACCGTAATGCAATGTCTTTTACAGAATGTCGTGCTAGAGAATTTATCCAAAGCTTAACAAAAAGGGATCAACGTAGTATTGGAAATTGATTCAGAACCCTTTTTCGTATAATGAAGAATTCTTTCATAAAGGTTTAATCTTAAAGCTGTATTAGGCACCACAGGCACTAATACTACTTTTCAATCAAAAACTCCAAAATCACGCAACATGATGTGGGGTCAAAAACTACTGGTTGAAGTGAAGATGGCAAGTTGGTAAGACCAAGTTGGAAGAAAGACTTCCCCCTTCTGACTGCTGATGACTCCACATTTAAAGGTAGGGTAGGCAATTTATCTTTTAAGCCTTTTTGGTAACTGTGGCTAATGCAGGTCTGTAATAAGCCCGTCAATTTATTTGGCCTGAATGAAATGACTGGATGGCCTACCTGCCTGTTCACTCACACTTGCCCTTGACTGCAGTCTTCCTGATAACCCTTGATATCTAATGTTATTGCAACTAGCTGTTGTTGGAGTTTTTTTGATAGAATACTTTGAAAATCAAGCGTACTCTTGCTGGTTTCTCCAAAGTGACCCCAGCTTTAAATTTGGACAAATGGAGTCAAGGTAAATTTCATCTCATTTCGCTGGGATTGCAAGCCTTTATCTGTTGCAGCCCTGCTTTCTGATAAAGACTGATTAAAAAGTTGATATATAAAGCTTCTATAGTGGAGCTCTATAAACAGGGAGTTCTCGGAAGTACTATATAACAGCTATTCTCTATTTAACCCCTGCTCTAAATGAAGAACCACTGATAATCAGTCGCAGAGTGGTAGCTACTGTGGCTGCCTCTGGTCCTAGAAGGAAAGTCTCATTCATTTTCTACTGAGACAATGTCAGGTGACTGGCAGTTGGAGCTCGTCGAAGGCTTGGATGGACAAAAAAACTCTACTAATTGAATTATAAGTACAAGATACTGTATTAGAAAATAAGATATGAGCCTGTATACATGAAAACAGAAGTGAAGAAGGACTCCTGAGGTGCATTACGCCTTTCGACATTTATATTTCTGAAGCCATGGACGCTGGAAAATTACCTATTGTGTTCATGTTATGTGCGGCACTTTTAAGACGCAATTAATAGATTTCTACATAGCAACACGTGACTACTATCATTATATAGTACATTATTTCTTTGGCAGCTAAGCCTAACAGCAGTGCAGGGAGGCGAGCTGCTGTTTTGGGCCTATTTCCTCAGGTTGTCGTAAACGGCAACCACACCTGCTGCACTTCCAAAGCCCCGCTCCTCTCTCTCACATGTCCTCCGACACTCACTGCCGGTTAGAGGGGGGCGGGGGGGGGAGTCGAGGAGGGTTGACCTAGGTCAGCATCTCCTTAGTCTCTTCAAGACTAAATGATGGTCCCATTGACATTGGGGAGCTAATTAGCGTTGAGCAGCTGAACTTTTTCAGCCTAAGTGCGCGCAGTGCTGAGGACGTCAGCTGCCTCTCTGATCTCGGAGCCTCTCGTTCAAGATGGAGACCTCTCACACACAATAAAGAGACGGAGGAGTGCTGCCACCACCACTGACACACAGCCAAGAAGCACAATGTCTCTCTCTGTAGGATAATTGGATTGCTAATTGTTAGTGAGCGTGATTTCTTGAGCTGAACATTTAGGCGATTTCAGGCAAAAAGACAGAGAGGGAGCAGAAGAGTGGATGTGGCTATTAGATAGAACACAGAAAATCAGCCTACTTTGGGTCCTAAAGGTACACAAGGTCAGAATACTAACAGAGCAGAATTAGCTGGGATGCAATTAAAGTGAATATGGATGTCAACTGACACACAAAATTGCCTTTAAATCCCATCCATATTTGACGTAATGTGACTCTACCTCATTCCAAACTTACATAATTACTATTTTTGCTCTGTTTGCCATGTCTTGGCTAGGCTGTTTACTGTTATTTTGAAAAATAAGCGAGGCTATTTAGAATTATTTGGCATGTGAGTGGTACTATTTAAAGAAACAATTACACAATTTCAGCCAAATTCTATTGACTGACAAAACTGTGAGTCGGGTACAGCCCTAGGGTACATATTCATGAAATTTGTCACTCCTATAGGTCGTTTTGACACGTCACAGCAGGAAAAGGTGTAAACGGTGAATTGAATTAAACGGCTTCAGGATACCTTGTTACTGGCAGACATTTTGACATGTCAGGCTAAGCAGGGAGAACAGCCATCGTTAATGTTATTAGTAACACACGTGTTTACGACATGCTAAAATGTCTGCTGTGAAAAACAACTTTCCTTTGGGATGAAAATGATTTGATGGCTGGTGGCTGATTTGTTTCAGCCACCAGGTTTCCCTGTTCCATGTCTTTGTTGCTACAAGGGAACACTTGAATGAACACTTGGTCCACCTTTAATTGAGTCTGTACTGAACACAGTGTTCAGCCCTGTTCCATTTTGAACGACATGTTCCATCTGTGTATTATGTACTTTATCTGTCCTGAGATGCTTAAACACAGAGTAAGTGGTCAAGTTCCTTTTGCAGCCATCGTAGCTGGTGACTCAAACTCATGATCTACAGAGGAGTGTAGAAAACTCCCGTCCAGTGTGAGGATTCTGTTGGATTTCCAAGCTTTAACCCATTACAAAATGTCATCATAGCAGCATCTGGGTCATGCCACAAAAAAAAAAAATAAAATAAAAAAATCAATACTTGTGAGTGAATACAGCCCACACGTTGGCATTTATCAAACATACTTGTGGGACTTACCTTCATAAATATGGACACTATGACCAGTCCATTGGGGCTCTTCGCAGCTTCTGTATAATTTGTGTAAAGCTCATGATTGTAGTGGATCAGCTGAACCTGGAAAATACAGAGAGTACATGTAAAGAGTTACTGAAAGAAAATCATACTTTATTGGCCAGACAACGTTTTGATAGTGAGAGACACAAGGTTGATCTCAGCATTGATTCCAAAAAAGTAGAAACCTTGGAATGAAACCCTTCCAGAGAATTTATCTTTCAGTCGCTTGTGTCAAGAGTCCCCCATTCACCTAAATCCTTCCTCCCTGCTTAATCCTGTCAGACGATTTAAAAAGGAAAATCAATACAGGATCAAGTCTCGGCCATGGATTCAGCGAGACACTCAACGTGATGTGAGGAGCCGGTGTTCAGAACATTTTTCTACTTGCCGTGGATGTGTACTAGAAGTAATAAGAGGGACATAAAGAGGTGAGGATTCTGTCATTATTTGATCCAAGGCCAGTCTGCGCTCACAGGCTGAGGTGAGAGCAGCTAAACCATCTCCCAGCATGAGGTTAATGTTTTACTGACGCAGATGCTTCATCCGCTGCAGCTGTTCAATATTTCTGCCTTTTAATGATGTTTGGACGTGGGCAGGTGGTATCACTCCACTTCCAACTCGTAACAGTGGAAACTGCTGAAAGAGGAGCCCACGGTTTTAAAACCTATTCTGACATAGAGTCCATGAATAGGACAATTATATATTAAAGTATATTTTAAAGTATAAGGCAATATTGTTTAAATGTTACTTCACCCTCAGATTCTGCTGGAACCCTCCCTCCATATTTTGGAGTAACGTTACAGTTCATCAGTCCTAAATACCCCCACCTGCCCCCGATTAGAGGGTGTTAACATTCTCTTTTATATACATTTCATGACATAGAAAGCATGATTTAAAACAGTAGATGGCGTGTTGAACCGTTTTTAACCCATGAATTTTTTATATATTTGGTGAGAAATGTCAACATTAACACCAGCATTGATGATTAACACCATCACAGTACAGTCACATCATTTGGTTTACAGCTCAAAAAACAAGTGTGCAGTACCTCTTTAATAAGTCGACAGTAGAGAGATGACAGGAAATGACATGAAGTGAGACGTTGTGTTTCGTGGTCAGTGCCTTAACCCCATAGGCCACCAGTGTGACCTAGGGTGGTTGGTCAGTCTCTGGGTCTTGGGTCTGGTTGGGGTGTGAAGGTCGGGGTATGTTTGAGATGAACTAGTTTGTCCAACTTTGTCTGTAGGTTAAATACCTGTTCCAAATGGCCACACTAGCATAGCACACCCGAATCTCTGACCGAAGCCTCTGAATCAAAATGCAATGTGGGCAATGTATGCGCCAGATTTTAAGAAGGACGATGAATGTGTGGGGAAAAAAAGACATCTCTGGTTCTACAGCATCGATTTAGATTCCTGAGTCTGATATTATTGGAGTTGGATATTATTAAGACTGTATTGAGACCTACTTAAGCACTGCATGAAAAAAACCTATCCTCCTCATTAATTTCAATGAAAATATTTTATTGAGGCAGTGGCGGTTGCAAACAGAGAGGGAAATCTTTTTTTTTTTTATTTACAACCGATTCCTCACAAAAAGGGGTCTTTGCGGGTCACATAAATACTTGAGATTTACCACCCTAACCCTAACATCAAGCAGCTTTCTGTCCAAACAGCAGGGAAGTGGTGAAAGCAGCGTTAGTATTATGTGTTTTCAAGCAACATTTGATCTGTTCCTGATTGAAAAATTTAACTTTTGATTGATTTCCCAACCAATACCTTTAACTCCGCATAACTGCAGTGCTTCTGCTGAGTCCTGCATTTAGAATCACCACTCACTACTCCTCATTACCTAAATCAGCAAAACTTACAGCCATACTACTATAACCTAAAGCTTCTAATGTATTGCCTTTAGGCTATAGTACTTCTATATTTTGACAGTAATATACACAATGAACTGCTGTGAATATAAAAGCGGTACAGCACAAAGGGGTGGTAACGACTTTCAGATCTTTCCCAAAGGCTCTTACTGTTTCTCTCCCCACCTCCATAAACTTCTCGTCCTCGCTCATTGGCAGAGGACTTGGCACATACTGTACTGGAGGATATAAATAAACAAATGTAAGAGGAGAATAATTATGAAATGCTCGATTGGGGGAGCACAGAGCGACAGAACGTCTATAAATGCAATCAAGGCAAGAGAGGAAGTGATTAGGGCCCTACGTTGATCTGATTAGATTTTTAGGTGAGAGCGGCGGAGGCAGCCAAAAGAACTCATCCACACTCTTTCAATGACAAATTGCACAAAGTTTGCTGCTGGTGGGCAATAAAAGGCCAGTGGGGGCCATAATAAACTGAGAATATCTGCCAAATGGAGGAAAGAAAGGGGGAGATGCAGAGCATAAGAGGGAGAAAATAGAGGTCGTAATTAGATAGAGAAACAGTTGAAGAAAGAGCAAAGGAGAGGAGCCACTGCATGCCGGCCTGTGAGCCTGCAGCACTACCTCATCCGTCAGACTCACACTCACTACTGAACACAGCAACACCTCCATCCATCTCACAGGTACAGTCTATAAAGATTCAGCCATAGCTCCGTTCCTGGCGCCTACTGAACGGATTGTGATGATGCAGACAGATGACATAATAGTGTGTGACAGATATTACAAAATTGTACAAGTTAGGGGGTTGGGGTTTGCACTTTTTGTCCGCCGAGTCCCACACTCATGAGCCAGCTTCATTAGGTGAGGTAGACTGAGACCAGGCATGTAATCTGTGACCGTCAGCTCAGGCTTAAAATGAAAAGCTTGCGGCTTGATGGGTCCTGGACTTTGTTTTTCTAGTGATGAACCAAGTTTGATAGATGATTCGTTGGCCTCTACAAATCCAGGTATTTTGCCAACCTGGAATCTGATCCAGAATGGAACCAGCTATTGGAACAAATACGTTCACTGATGTCATTTTTATGCTCATGCTGAATGTCTTAAAACCTGACCGTTATGTTGGTTTCAAAAGGGTTCTATGTGTCAGATGGAATTTCATGCTTGCTTCTGCGGGAAAAGGGCTTCCAACACGAGAAAAGCCCAACACCGCCACACTAAAGCGATGCCACGGGCTCTTCAGCGTGTTAGCAGCTCCTCTGGCAGTGCAACTTGTTTTTAGGCTTCAGGGGTTTCAGTTGGTTAAACCTGCATAGGAAGCCACACTGAGCGGAAGGGGTTTGAGACAGCACTGAATTGGGTGTGAAGGGTCACTTTAGCTTGGCTGGCCAGCACTCTCTGGAGTGTGTGTGTGAGTGTGTGTGCGTGTATTCACATGCGTGCCTTGGGGGGGGGGGGGCATGACAGCCTCTTTACGCCGTGATGGCTGGCCTGGCCCCCGGGGGGTAGGGAAATATGAAGACAGCAAGTCGATAGCGGAAGAGAGGTGCTCAGCGCTCCCGGTGAGAGGGGGTTTAAAAGTCGCTGGGCTGGAAATGACGCTCTCCATCTCAACCTCCATCCATCCGTCCTCCCTCCTTCAGATGAACTGGAGCATAGATCCATAAAATGAACAAACGGACGAGGGCAGCTGTGGCGCCCAACGATCACACTCCGATCGTGCACGTGGATTTACGTAGCTACCTGGTCTATTTATTCGACAGAACATTGCCGGAGCACTAGAAATCCACAACCACCATTCCACCATCTGTGTCAATGTTCATGCTACGCTGCTAATTGAACATCATCCCAGATTTAGTTGTCTTTCTTCATTCATATTTATGTCTGCGTGTTTGTTCACCTCAGAACAAGCCGCGCGCAGCGATGTTCTGATGAGATTTTAATCCACGATCCGCCACAATTAGGACGCGCGGTGCAGATGGGGGCGAAATGTGCCCATTTAGTAGTCATTAATGATAATTAGAGGGAGAGAGAATAAAATAGAACAAGCCTCCCCGTCGAAAGCTCTGTGACCGCTAATCTGCCGCAGTGATATTAGCTCAATGAGATTTTCCGCGTGTGTGACACATGAGGTGTGTACGTGTGATTGATGGGGGTTTAGATGTTTGGAACAGCTGCCTATGGCGAATCCTTCTCAAACACTTAACAAGATTTGTATTAAATATAGCTGGATCCTCTCCTTAGCGACGAGCGGCATCTCCTTCAGTTTGTAGGGGTTAACTCTCGTCTAATTTAATAGGTGTGATCCTGATGTAATCTGTTTACAGTAATTATTTGTGAATCTTACGTTTTTTGTCAATCCTCATGTGGTTTCATCAGATGATCTAAATAATGGGTGATAAAGGAACTGAACAGCTGCTCTGTGTTCCCTGCCTTTCAATCATTTTCCAGACGGCAGAGTTTGACTGGATTAATGAAAATGAAAGAATAGAAAGTCTACTGTTCTCTTCTATGGTATGGCAGTATTATGATGGGTTATAATAGAGGTTTTCCCCTCACTCATGGTCTACTGTTGTTGAAATGTGATAGCTCCTTAAAAGACGACAGCGTTTAGATTCTTCTTCTTTCATCTTTTTCAGGATGCTTTTTGCAATGTATGTAAGTCACTTATAGACACATGTGTACATATGTTTGTATATGTTGAATATTTTACACATTATATTACACATTATATTATGGCCAACCATTCTCGAGTTTTGTCCCAAGGATGGCAATGTCTGTCTGTCGGCCGCTTTGTTCCGGACTGAAATATCTCAACACATACTGGATGGATTGCTCTGACTGGTTATGGCCCCCAGTGGACGAATCCTTAAGACCAGCAAGTCAGAGTCTTTTCACCTATCCTGTGAAATAACTCGATATCTCCTGAGTGGATTGGCACAAAGTTTTGAACTGACGTTCTTGGTTCCCAGATGATGTATCCTACTGACTTTGGTGATACAGACTCAGGAAGAATTATAATAACTTGATTTTGTCCAATACTTTACATTTTGACAGAATGCCTGCAAACTAATGACGTTCCCATCAGCCTCAGCTGTACTTGTGTTAATGCAAGTGATTCTATTATCTCACTTCCAGAACAGATGAGCAAATATTAGCATGCTAACAGGGGAAATTAAGATGGTTACTAAGATAAACATTACCTGTTAAACATCAGCATGTTCATCACATTGTGAGCATGTTAGCATGTTGATGTTAGCCCCTAGCTCTCAACACAGCCTTGCCACAAGTACAGACACACAGAGGCTGCAGACTTCTCTTCGATTACTGTCTTCCCTCTGGACAACAACTGTTTTTTATCCATTTTACTCCAATATGAAATTTAACTGGTTTTGTCTTTTCAAACTGTCCTTACTTGTGCACTCAGGGACACGTTGGGGCTTTCTGCAATGCAAATCTGAAAATAATAATTTACTGGTTATTTGGTGCGGCATCATACTCTAAAACATAATGAAACAAGCACAGAAATCTGTAGGCGTTTTGGCGTACTTTTGCTCTGCTTCAACAAGTAGCTTGCTAAAAAGTTTAATTTTTGTGCAGCAACTAGAATGATCTATTTTTCAAGACAGCTGACTCTTAGTTCAAGAGAAAGTGCAGTGAGATCCAGTGATTCTATTATCTCCCCTGGAGAACAGATCTTTGTATTAGCCTTTAGTATTTTAAAGGCCCATTAAGGGACGGTATTGCAAATAGCAAAGAAGCCACTCTAGACAAACATAAAAAAGAAGGAAATCTGTGGAATTAATTTTGTGAATCTAGTTGTTTGTGAAATTAAAGTAGATTTTAGAGTGAGCTCAAGCAAATGTTAGAGTGTCCTTGAATGCACCAACAGGAAGTGATTTCAATATAGTCACTGCATGACCTTACTTCAACATAACTTTGACAAAGAATAACAGAGATGAATTCTTCCCTGTGATGGACCGGCTACATTCCAAGTCTGTACAGCAGACTCAAATAAACACAAAGCAGGAGCCGCCTGGAAGGAATACTTGGAGGAAGGAATAATGGTATGCTTTCGAGAATGATTGGCCGTATTGTAAAGAAAAATACTCATATTTCTTATACCAATATTCTAGCTTTTGTAGGGGTCAATTCTGACTGTATAAATAAAAGAATAATTTTTAAAAAGCAGTATGACCTGACTTATTGTAAGTCTAAAGACGTGTTTTCTTTTTTTTATCAGAGGATAATAGGATGGCTTAGTGTTCTCTGAGTGAATAAAAACACAAGCCAACCTGGTGGAGAAATAATATTTGGAATATTTTAGCACTTATTAAAAGACCAAGGTGTTTCATTTTCAGATTAGAATGTGAAGCAGCTCCAGGGGAGCAGAGCTGAACACACACACACACACACACACACACACACTCCCAGCATAAATTAACCCCCAGATACTTGAATGTTTTGTATGGTAGAAGCCAGCCAACACACAGCACAATGTCGGTCTTTCTCTCTCACTCTTTCTCTCTTACACACACTCACACAGACACACACACACACACACACACACACACACACACAATGCTAAGCTATCAGCACCTCTCCACAAATTAATACCCACCAACTTACTGTAAAAACTTTTTGCTGCTACTCATACATGAACCAAAAGAGCAGGTGTGCTTGTGACCCGCCACTTTGCACCTGTCGCCCCTTGTTGCCCATTTAAAATCCCTGTATAGATACCTCATGTTACCATGGGAATGTTAGTGTGAGCTTGGATTTTATATAGGCAGACATTCATCAACATAAGGCACCCACATGTGAGGTACTGATAATAAATCCTATGAATATAAATGCATGTGTAGATTGGATAAGGCCATGCATAACATCACTAATGCACTGTTTAATCCTAACAAAGTCTATACACTGTGTGTCATATATTTGAATATTTTGACTGTGGTGATGCTGATGACTTTTATTGTATCTGAAGTTTATTAAATGTGTTTGCAGGCATAGTATGTGTGTAATTTCTACCATATGGGATTTCATTCTATGGCTGTTTTGCATGTGTGTATGCACACACATGCATACAGACACACGTACACACACACACACACACACTCACATCACACTGTCAGGCAAAATGGAAGGCAGAGAAGAGAAAGTATAAAGTATAAAGGGGTGATTTTAAAAGCTTTGGAGTGTTAATGAAATCACACACACACACACACACACGCAAACATGAGAACACACAGATATTCACACACGCCACCATACTCACCCCACCCCCCGTCCTCCCACAGGCTGCCATTTCAGAAGAATGCTTTGCTTTAAAAAGTTTTAATATTTCTCTCTTTGTTCACGTTTCAAGGACACGCACAGCCACCACTCATCTGCAGATGGGGGTGAGAGGGAGCCAGTGAGAGGGCGAGAGCAAGAGGAAAAGAGAGGATTTTCGGCAATTTTGATTATGAAACATCTTATTGGACCTTGAAGTCACAGCTTTGGCTCAGAAAGAGGCTGGGCTAGGCTACTGTGGAAGCTGGTGGTGGGTGTGGAGGATGTTTTTCTGGTTGCCTTTTCACTCAGAAACAGTTGTTTGAGTGAGGGGAACATGGCAAAGGGGAATGGGATGTTAAAAAAAAAAAACATGTGTTAGCAACCTCTTCCTGGCCTTGTTTTCCCTGCGGTTTGGCAGCTCCAGTGTATCCGCAGCTATCTGTGTATTTGGGCAGATGCTGGTTGTTTTACAAGCGTATAGAAACACCTATTGTTAACACCAGAGATTGTGATTGTGATCTAGAGACATTGGACCACATGCTGTCAAACACGTTTGTAGATTTGTTTTGAATTGCGGAGACAATGAAGAAAGAGACAAGAATTATGCGAAATGATGATAAAATGTATCATTGTGCTTTCCATAAGTCTAACAAAATAATTTTGTTTGTGTTACTGCACTAACCAAAACCCTGAAAAATGACATTTTATGTAATTGATAGTGGGCTGAGATAAGTAAGACTTATGTCCTGTCTTTAGCTCGTTTCTAATTAAAATAAAATAAAATATAAATGGCCTTTCTCATTGTTATGATTGATTTGACAGATTTAAAAGAGAGGCCTAGGAGAATCCTACTAGTATGCAAAATGTTATTTTCAGTGGGAAATTATTGTATTTTTGAAAGAGGTCCACCCATCAGATGACCAAAGCAGCCGGTACATACATGGCCTGACAGGCAAAACCCAGGGCAACATCAGGTGTAGCTACCATTGAAATTGAGTTCATGTCCTTTTTTTGTTTAAATGAGGGCGTTCCATTCCACAATTAAAAACATTTTAATGTTTTTAGCCATGCTAAATCCCCCCGTTGCCTGCCAACAGTTTCACATTTCAGATATCAGCGGCAAATCTCCCCAGAGCTCCTCTTCTTGGACCTAGAGAACTCCTCCATCACAGAGTCAACCCACAAAGGCCAAGTCAGTAAGGGAAGGCAGGGGGAAAATAAAGAATGGAGCCCTAGAGGGAGCCTCACGATACAGTGATGTGTGTGTGCGTGTGGGGAGGTGTCCTCTCAGGCTCGGGTTACAGCTCTCTCCTCCCCGAAGGACACAGTAAACACTTGTTTTATTGTGATTTGAATATCAGCTCTCAGACTCCGAGGGAGGATAAATGATTATCATTAATTAGAATAAATTTGCCTGTCAAGATTGCAATTATTTTGTTGCCACACAAATTGGTTATTCATATAATGGCGGCGGTGGAATGTGGCGGCGTGAGTGACTCATGATTTTGTTGAACCATCAAAGCCAGGGAGGCTAATTGTTTCACTCGTCAAAATTTGTGCATAAAAGTGTGTTCATGCACTATTGTGTGCAGAGAGAGAGTTAAATGCTTAACTGTCACCTCCAAGACAAGTTTGTTCCTACTGAAAACACTGATGCGAATTGCAGCCGTCATAAAAAAAAAAAAATGTCACATGGTTCTGTGCAGATTGGGGGAAATTCTGACTCATTCAGCGATGCAAAAAGCTTTTTGAAATCCACTGAATTAAAATTTTTTTTTTTTTTAAATTGCACAATGAAGAACCTGGAATAAAAGGTACTTGAAATGGAGATTCAAGGTTTTCACCCATCAAGGACCAATTTATGCCACAAACCACAAACAAAACATTTAAACCTGCCCATTTCACACTATTAAATTCTGCTTTCTGATGCAAAAGCGCCTCATTGAGGCAGGATATTACATTACCCTGCCACAGTAATTGTTACAACCCCATATACCTGATTGTCCACTGGTCCTCCTACAGTTCAAGCCAAGAACCATAATTTTACGATTAGTATTATTCTATCAAACCGGATTACGTTCAATGACAAAAATTCTCTTCTTCTACAATAACTGTGGATGACTGTGGAATGGTTTTCTATAGTAGATATTCATTTAAAATCAAATCATTTATTGAGGCTGTTGGTAATTAGGGTCACATGGTTTTCTGGCTGAATATCCTTGTATTAAAAACCTGCTACTGTAATTTATCAACGGCTAAAATGTCCCCTGTAACATTAACACTGTCCAGATGAGGCAAAGTAAATCTGTCAACAGGGAGTATTGATGAGTTTCCTGTTTGCTGTTACGCTGCCCAGTGTTAAGGGGATGGTGCTGTAACTTCAGAAAGCTTTTTGGTGTGTCTTTAACCATGGAGACTGTACAATTAACACCGGTAACGAAAGCACTTCCATTTTCACCTCGATGTTTTTTTTTAAGATCTGTCTCACACAGCCTGACAAACTCATAATGGCAGAGCTGCTACTTGTTCCGAGTGCGACAGTAGTGTGTTGTTTCCTGCAGTTCTCTTGGCCAGTCATACTGTGGGCTCCACACACAGCGTACGCACCTCTCCGGAGAAGGCCTGTCCGTTCAGCAGGTGTTCGGAGCCCTGGCCGTCCTCGCTGCCAAAGTGTAGCCTGATCTCCTCCAGACGATGGCTGTACGTCATTGGCCCTCCAGAGATGTTCACCAGATGCTCCTTGTCCAGTCGCAGAGAGACGTGCCGGCCCGTGTTGTACATCGTCCCTCCCACCTGGAGAGGAGCAGACGAGGCACAATTTGATCACACGAGAGACACAATCATGTTCCAGAAAGGAGTAAACAAGAAGAAACAGTGGGTGAACGTTGTTACTGCAGACATTTACACTGACGAACAGGCAGAAACATCTAAAATAAACAGTGCAGGACACAAGCACACGCACCTCTGTTGTATCAGAAAAAAATTCTGGCATTGAAGTGCTGACCCATACTTGTCACCATGGTAACCACACTATCTGACATAACTATATACACAGTTTAAGCAGATTTTTTGGACGGTTCTTTTTACCAGCAGCTGCTTTGTTTTCACACCCCAACAGAAAAGCAGCAGTTTGTTTGAATCACAGCAAAGTTTGAGTATGAAAGCACCCCGAGCCTTTCCTGCAAATCCTGTGACCTGTGTGTGCTTCAAGCTTCTGCTGAATAGTTGTCACCGCCACAAGTAGCAGCTATGGGGTGATGCTGACTCGAAACTGACTCTGAAATGTTAGCTACGTGGCAGTGTCTTTTTTAAAATTCTGCTAACATTAGCCGATTCCAGTCGTTCACCAAAGCCACTGGTCATACCCCTGAGTGTATTAAAGGATGCATTTTATTGCTTAAAAAATAAATTCAACTTTTTATTTGTAACAGTAGGAATATACTATTTCTCATTTTAAAAGTTACATCAACTCACTTTAATGAGCGCCCACAAACTGAATTTCCTCCAGGAAAATCTGCAATTGCAGATCTTCCAGCTGTGGATCACAGCATACCTAACTATTGTTTTATATTTCAAGCTATTAACGAGGTGAAGCACATAGATGAAATCCACGAATCTCCCAAAAATATAAAATATATATAATAGTTTTGCCATCCACACAGTGGATACATTCTTCTACACCAGATACGCTGTTGGGAACCTTTAAAACTGAAATAATGTTTTAGTTGCCATGGCTGGATATTTCAGGAAAACAAGTGAAATACTTTCTCCGTGAAAGGTTTTGCTGATACATTCAGTAAGATTGATTCTGGGCAGAATTACATTTTTCTCTAAAGGTATTTGCTGTTGCATATAAGTAGTTTATAAACATCCTCCTGTGGAGACAGGGCCGTGAGCACACAAACTCATCGCTCAAATAACATACTTAGGTGACCAATGTGTAAAATAGCAATTGTTTATCCATAGATATCTGTTTCACTGTACACACAAATGTAAGATCTGCCAAAAGTATGCAAGAAAAGTTACACCAGACTCCATGCAAAGATGTGTACTATTTTGTGAAATCTTTTTAAACCTGAAGTTGTGGAACAATTATTACTAAAGGCTATTGGTGTATTCTGAAGAAAAGTTTGCCTCAGTCCCTGTCTTCTGGCTGACTTGACAGCGCTGTGAATCATTTGTTTAGTAAGAGCTTTAACAAACAAGAGAGGAAAATCAGGTTCTCTTGAAGTCTTTTTCAGCTACATGAGCTTTGGTTTCAGTAATAAGCAAACGCTGTTGTTTTGTGTTCTTGACAGCTTCGGAATTCAAGTTTTTCGTTGGAGCCTGTATCATGAGTGCAGCTGACGCGGGAACAGTCCTGGGGGCTTTATTTAATTAGGCAGCAATCTGAGCGGGGGGGGGGGGGAGAGGCGGCGTTGTAAACTGCCACGGCAACAGATGAAAAAGGGACAGGTACATGAACAAAAAAAAAGTTGAAATCATCAGAAAACATTCATCAATGCATTGGAAGGTTTTAAGGGAGAGATCGTATGATGAAAGGATCTTTATGGGTAGCTATGTTTATTTATTAATAAAGGAGAGTTGTTTCAAAGTGAGGCATTGATATTCATGCCACGGATTTGGGTGGACTTGCAATACTCTTATCTGCTTCTTTCTCTCCTCTTTCCACTGCCTTTGCTTTCCCTCTTCTCCTGCTCCATCATTCCTTTTACCACTTGCTTTCAAAATGATCCCCCCCCCACCCCTCCTGCCCCCAAATTCCCAGAGAAAGAAGTCTGCCCACACATTGTAAATATTTTATAGAAGCTCAGAAAAATCAATGATTTGAAAGGAGTAAGAGAGAGGAAGAGGGAGAGATGCAAAGAGGAGATAAGTACAGTGATGGGGCGGGGTGGGGTGCGGGGTGGATTTAGTGTGCTAGTGTGCTCAAAAGAGGAGACGGTAGAGAGGAGCGAGTGAAGGGAAGTCTTTTAGGTTTCAGGGGCGAGGTGAGACCCCTGTAAAGGCCAGAAAAATCTCATCTCCCTCGAGACCTCCTTTGGCTATTATTCATGAGGCAGAAGTGGTGAGAAGCCTGTGGACTCTCCTAAACCATCAGGGATGAGGAACAGGAAGGTCCAGCAGCCTGGTAATGAAGGACGCCACAAGATAATGAGCTCAAAATATGCAGCCATGCAAAGATGTAAGATTAGGCCCCTCACATACACCACATGGCCCAAAGTGTGATGGCAGCAATGCCTTCCAAATCCATTACAAATGATCATTAGAAAACATTTTGATATGGCCTGATCTGATCTGCCATACTGTGATTGCTTACAATAATTACATTACATTAAAGCTGCACCAATCAATATTTTTATATGAATGAAGGATCAAATGACAAACAAATCCTCACAACAACCCAGCAGTTCCCCTCAGCTCTACAGAGCATTTTAACGTCTTTCAGCTTATTGTTTTGGTTTTACGGCCCACAATTCATCTCACCGCTCTCATCAACCTCATCAGAAGGGGCAACTTTTTTTGTGAGAAAACTGTGTGCCTTCAGAAATACAAAGTTAGTGACTAGCTGGTGGACACAATGACGCATTTAGCAGCTAAAGGGCCATATTTTTTGGTTTGGTTGAGAACAAAAGCAGAGCTGAAGAGAGACTGGATATTGGCCTTACATTCATCAGTTGGACCGAAAACGTTACTTAAATGAATGATTGCTGCTCTGTGTCTTGCTGGATGTGGAAACAGACAACAGCTCGCTCACATGATCAACGTAACAACTTCACAAGTTCAAAACATGTCAGACGTGTGACTTCTAGAAAAATACGCCCAAACAGATGAATGCAGCTTAGGAAACGACGGTGGTTCAGCCATCTCCCAGGTCAAAGCCACTTTGCTGTCCTGTTCCACCCACCCTGACCCCCCTCCGTCGGAGCTTCAGTGAGATCCTCAGTCATCCAGGTCAAGGTATATCTACAGCCCCTCTCAAGGATTGAAACGACAGTGACTCCCCACCAGTCTCTCAGAACTGAAGAAGCCTTTTGGATGAGAGTCAAAATGTGTCATATATATAGCATGCCTTTGATCCTGACAGACAAAAGTCGTGAGAGGTGAATACTGGCGGTCCTTGTCAGGTATACATTAGGCATTTGAAGAAAAGAATAACGCTGAGAGGACGGTCTCTGCTGTAACATCCTCCACTCTGATGTGTTGGGCTTTTTGCCAGATGTTGGAAGCTGGCTGCAGGGATTTGCTCCCATTCAGACACAGAGCTTTAGTGAGGTCCAAACACTGATATTGGCTGATAAGGAAAGGGCTTTCCCCGAACTGTCACGAATTTGGAAGCATTTATTGTCCATCACCATCATTGTTTTAGATGGTGTATGGCTCCAAAAAGGCGTAGAAATAAAAAAAAAAGACCAATGACCAAAAGTGTTCAAAAGAGCGTAATTATTTTGCACAAAAAAAGAGAAGGAACAGTTGGAATATTGAGTTTCTTCTGCCTTATATCTTCACACTTTTGTTTCATGTTACATATGGCAAACAGCATTGCACAGGGATGACAGTTTTTTTCCTGGCCAATATCTGTTGTTACGGCTGATTGCTCATGTCAGGGTAAATGGCTAGAGGCTGGGAGGCGCGGGTAGTGGAGTGTGGTTGGAATGACAAAGGCAAGAAGAGTAATCATGTTTGTCTTTCAGTGAAACCGAGATACGGGGCGGACCGCTAAGAGAGCATGTACAGTAAAAAGCAGCTCCTTTCTAATTGGTAATTCTTTCATCTCCGGGGATCAATAATCCCTGGCTGGGAAAGGAAAGTACTCACAACAGCGAAACAGAAAAGAACACCCCAGCAGAAACTGCAGACACTGAGGGGGGAAAAAGACTAAGAAGCTGTCGGTGATGAAACCTCAGATGTGTAAATGATCAACTTTAAAAATGGTGATTTTGAAAAGAAAAACAAAACTCTGCTGGAACACAAGAGCACGTTCTGAAAAGAGAGCGAAAACCTAAAATCGCTCCTATTTGAATTGAAAAATCCTGTGAGTTGGGGTTGAAAGGGCTCGCATTTAGCCACATTTAGCCAGCTGGTGGGTGCAAGACTCAAAGAATAAATGAATACATACTTGAATAAAACTTGCTTACTTCGTTCGTCATGTTTTCTGCTGCAACAATTACCAGACAAAGTCAATGCGGTGGAAAGGTTGCAAACAAAGCAAAGGCACTATATTCCAATCTGCTTCCTCATTATTCTTTGGAGTCTCAACACTTCTGCGAATAGTGGAGTAATTATTACAAGCGGGGTGTGGAGTTCATATTTTCGTTTTCGGTGCTGAATGTATTTCTGAAAATCGCTGGCTTCTTGTCTGTTCTTGAAAATAAAGTCAGCCTGTCAGCTAAGCAGAAGACTATGGTTTGCTTGTATATTGGGCTGCGATAAACATGACAATCAAAAACACTTGCAGCTGTCAAACACTTCTTCTGTCTCAACATTATACTAATGTGCTGATTAGACATCATGCTTTTCTGCACTCCAATCTTTTGTTAAGAGTATTGTCGTAAACAGTAGACAAATTCTGTACAACTCACAATATTATGCAGCACATAAATATTCATACACCCTGAATCTGAAGCTTTTTGGTCTTTCAAGCTATGTCACGGTGCTCCATTGTTGTCCCAAAACTATTAAAAAAACTCATCAACAAGCCACACTGTTGCACTGGGTGACCCGTCCCTTTATTACCATGAACACACACACTGTAGTTTATTTTGGCCCCGTCCTGCTCCCCTGAATACTCACTAGAGCACCAAATGTAGATTAATCCACCGCTGAAAATAGTCCCTAACAAATCCTCCAGTTTTAATCATGTTTCATAAGAACTACTGTTTCCAGTTGTTCAAGGCAATTATTTAGCCTTCTTAAAAATGTTTACTGTATTTGTGAGATGCCACAGAGAGGGTAGGGAAGTCAGAAAGTATTGGCCCAACATATTTTAGTCAGTAAAATAAGTATAGTAGTTTTGACAGTAACAAATATAAAGATTATTGCCAGCCTCATCCTGTAAGTTTCTGGGTAATATTAATGTTTTTTATTGTTCTAGCATTCATACTCAGTACTGTCCCTTTAAAGCAGCTATAATTCATATTATATGCTGAATTGTCGACTCCCTTCAACAGCTGAAAGGCACAGGTGCATGCATAGAAAAAAAGATGCTCCTTATCTTGCCCGAGAATCATCATGTTTTTAAGTTTTTTTCAGTATCAGAGTAAACCAGTGACAGTTGTCTGTACAACCATGGGTACACTGCAAACAGGAGCTGCTAATAGCTCATTCTGCACACTTTTAATGGTGCCAGTTGTCCAGTGTGAGATGCAAAAGTTAGTTTTGAAACCAAACCCTTGTTTCCACATACCTCAAACTTTTAGTTGACCTGTGATCCCAACTCTGGTAGCTCACACCAAATCCATAGACTGAACCCAAGCCGTAGCTCAGAAATAACCCATTAATAACCCGCTTGTTTAACAAGAAGGAGGCCTTTCCTTCTGCAGACGATGCACACACGCGTTACACACAGTC
Organism: Lateolabrax maculatus; assembly: GCA_031216445.1. NCBI lineage: Eukaryota > Metazoa > Chordata > Actinopteri > Acropomatiformes > Lateolabracidae > Lateolabrax > Lateolabrax maculatus. Next base: position 18,199,472 of record CM062200.1, read on the forward strand.
GCGTGTGTACTGGCAGCTACTTCAACTCATCACAACAAGTATATCAAAAACATAGCAAAAAGACAGAAGCTGCCAACTTGGTCTTGATTTAGATAGAAACTGAAATCAAGCAAACAGCGTCAGAGCCTGACAGCTGACACAACATTTCACACGCATACGTCGTTACAACACAGTTCCAATAACAGACGCACAGTAGTGAGAAGAGATCACAACCATCAGCAGTATATAGGAAGACGCTGCTGGCCATGTAGATTGAGGCTTTTTCTGTTTATTAGTGTAAATTAAAAAATTGCCACCCTTTGCCACAGTATTTCATGTCATATGTCACCGCTGCGGCCCCTCTAAGGTACCTCCATTTTGTTCAAGCAGCCTAAGCATGCTTTTAATTTGTTTCAGAGAAGCTTCCAGGAGCGATGGAGCCGAAAAGGACAATTGCCCTGCGTGCCGGTCCTCCCTTAACAGATAGTGATGATCACAACGCACTACCACATTAGAGGTAATGGGTTGGCGAACGTAAACAAGTCATAAAGGCGATTGTTGACTGTCTGGGGCAGACCTGGTATTAGCGGGTAGGTAAGGTAATAGAAAACATCAGTAGCATGCTGGTAATGAGAAAACACAAGGAACATCATCATTATCTAAGCACACAGATCAATAGAGTAAATTACCCCTTTTTACAAGAAGAACTCTTCACTAACTACTGTATATGTTCAGCTATTAGGCTGCGGTATTACTCCGTTTACAGAGAACATTTAAAATGTAAAAGCCACCATTACCTAATGAAAAAGGGCTTTAGCTGACAAAAAATCTTCCACCAATCTTCCACCACGCAGGGTGAAATGGTTAAGCAGTGGAAATGGTGATAAGCTACATGAATACATTAGGCAGCAACTGTGAAATGCACGCGTGCTTTAGCATCCATCAGATGGGTTTTAATATCTTCTCTAAAGGCCTGCAGCTGTAAGCACTGAATCATGGAGAAAGTGTAATGTATTTGATTAAAATACAAGATGACTGGTGTTCTTTCATTAAGGTGTGCAGATACGAAGAGTAAATGGAATGGATAGAGATGGAGAGCATGTATCAGAACATGGGAGGGCAGGAGGGAAAGAAAGTAGGGGGGGGGGGTTGAAAAAAAGGCCAGCCGCGACAGATTCAATACAAGCAGGGCTGTGTGGGCTGCAGCTCAGGGAAGTTATGGACACACGTATCAGTACAGCAGTTCCAGTAATGCTACAACGATGAGAGAGATTTAATGCAGATTGGAGGCATTTTGAAAGAGATTTCCAGAGACTGGACAACATCAGTAGATTGTTCAAAACAAACCTTTCCGCGGCAGTTCGGAAAAAATCCTGGATTATGTTCCCTGACAATGTTTTAAATGTTAATTGCTATAATATTCATGTTGTCTGTAAAATCTGCGCATGGCAAATTCAGTACAGCGTGGTAAAAGCCAAGATCCAACACCACACTGCATAAATGAGGCACTACTCCCTGAATGTTGGCACTGTGAAATGTGGAATCATTAAATATACAGTATACACACCCATATGGGTCATTTTGGAACATATTTTGTTGTTTACACCACATCCGAAAGGCTTAGGCAATGTTGTTTTAAGATAAGAGGACTTGTTGGATGTCAAGCAGTGGTGTCCATGTCCATGCGTGAAGGACCAATAGATGATTTTTAAAAGGTCTGTGTTCTACCTCTAAAATCTTGTATTTAGTTTGGCATTTACAAAAAGAAACATGTAATAATAGAAATCAGTGTAATGAAACAAAATATTGGAAACATTACATTAATTTCTATCTCTATGATTTGCGTGCAGTGGGGTTGTTGAGCTAGAACACACTCAGAGAGCAGCAAGAAATGGGACGATGACACCATGGGACAATGCTGGAATATAATGCTAAAACAATGGTTCATACGCGTGTGCTGGAGTTGGAACCAGACTACATGTCCAAGCAGGCCTCTCTCTCTCGCCTGAGAGTCTCTGAACAGTCGAAATAGGCTGTTAAACTCAATGGGCGAAGTGAGCAGCAATTAATTAGACCCTGTAAAACATTTGGAAACCAATCAGGCTCCGGTGCCCCAGGGACCTCATTTATAAAAAGGTACTTAGATTCCATTTTCAACTTGATGGAAAGACTGAATGCACAGCGATGCACCTCATGTCCAAAAACAACTGGGCTTTTCTCTGACTTCTGTGCGCATTCACATTTGCAATCTACAGAAGTAAATCACTACAATTTAATATGTAAATTCAAGGTACTTGTGACAAAATGTGTAAATAGACGCATGGGTGTGCTCAATCTTAGAAAACGACATAACACAAGCCACAAAATTCCACATCAGGAAAGGTATGTGCTGTATATCAACAGTAGTCTGAGTAGAGGAGCTGAGGATTCCCTGACAGTCTCTCTGTATTCATTTTGTCATAATCATATTTGATTGTGGTATTCCTCCAGCGTATAATGGGCAGCGGCAAAACTAAACCCACAAACACTTTAAATCAAACTGCTGCGAAAGCACAAAATAGACAAAATCCAGATAATACATTTCTCTTTTCAGTAATTCCCTTAATTGTAGAGTAAAGGCAGCCTGTGCATACTGCTGCGGATGCTCCTTTAATGTGACAGCCTAAATGCCTCCTTGAAAACAGGGGACCATCCCTTCCACTTTAATCACATTAGAAAAAAGTGGTCAAGGGAACATGTGTAGTTTTAGAGAGTGATTATGTTACATTTTTAATTCCGAGTACCTCTCAGGGCCTTTAAAGCTGCGTGCAGATTTGTTTCATTCTCAGCCTGGAAGCATATGTTTGTCTTTGTGTCCACGATTATCTGGAGACGTCTGATGTGCCAGACTCGTGAATTTCAAACGAGCGGTTGGAGCGTCTCCCGGATCGGGCCATCGAGATGATGGCATTTTAAGATAACGTCTCATGTCACCAAAACAAGCAAAATAAAAAGCTCTGGGCGCAAGTTAAAGGAGGCTTTTGATCCAGTGTACCAGTCTAAGTACCCCGCCTGTCTGCTTCAACCATGATCGTCAGGGGATCGTCAGTTAAAGTCCACTCTGAAAGACTCCAAATCAGTTTTGAAAGGTGCAGTATCTCTTTTTCTGCAGCTCTCTTTTCTTCAGTCCCAGTGTGTTTCAACTTTTCCTCACTTCTACACCTAGGTTTTTTTCCTTTTTTAGGGCAGTTACTTTGAACCCTGGAGCAGTTTCTCCCTTTGTTGGGTTTGTTTGGGCTCGTGAGAACGCAGCAATCACAGTCGGGTGCAGACCAAATCAATTGGATCGAGCTCTTGTTGACAAGGAGGTTTCTTGGTACGTTTCCAAACCAAGCCGCGAGCTTCGTTTGGACTGAGAACGTGATCTGAATACGATATCACCATTCTTGGCCTGGCACAATGTTGTGAAATTTGAACGCTGTCTTAAAAATGCAAATGATGCGCTCCATGTATGAAATGTGCAAAACCCTTAAGCTCATGTAGAAGTAAACTGGCAGTAGACCTGAGGGTGTGAAGGTCAGGGGGGGAGTTTACATGTTTACTTCAGACTCTTGACAGCTCAGGTTCAGTTCCCAATTGATACCAAGAAGTTTTTCATGAAGAGTCAAGCTTTCTTTTGCAGAAAAAGTTTTTATCAACCATGTTTAGAGGTAGAGAGAACTCAAACATTATTTATAGCCTAACGAAAGTTAACAACAATATAAAAGGAATATATCAATGTCACGGGAACTACTCTCTACCAAAGAAATAGTCCCTAGGAGTCTGTTCTGTGGATTATCCACAGTCATGAGAACACTGTTTCCAGGTAGAGATGTTGCTGTTGATGTTTTTACTATTACTGGGGTGGGGTCAGGATACTAAGAGATAGATATCTCAAAACCTGGACAAATAAAGCCAAAACCATCTGCCTGGTTAGAGGTAGGTAAAAAAAAAAAACATTTTGTAATTTGGGCATACATATTTTTACATGTGAAAAAAGCTGTCCCATATAATTGTGATTGCAACATGTGATCTATAGTTCTCTTATCAAACTGTTTCGGATCCTACCAAGGTATTGGAAGCAGCCTGATTGATCCTATGACTACAGCCCAGAATACGTCCTCTCCTGCACCAAATTGAACACGATTGCTCCCAAACGTGCACTTTGTGTTTAGTGCTAACGAACAAATGTTAGCTTTCTAACATGCAACAGTAAGACGGCGAATATGATGAACATTGCTAAAAATCATTGCTAGACTGATAAACAACGGCATGTTACCCTCGCTGCTGTGAGCATGTTAACATGCTGACATTAACATTTAGCTCACAGAGCTGTTGGCGTGGCTGTATACTCTTCAGTTGCTCTGTGAAGCCCATATGCACTAAAAACTCCACTGATCTGAACCAAAGCGAACATACTTTGTATTTGACTATCCAGCTCTCAGCAGATCAGTTATGTCCTCCCTGTCTGATGCTGGTTATTGCTCCTCCTCTACTCAACTCGCTACTGGACTCCTCACCGGAGGTCCCCTCCTCTTACCTAACCTAATTGCTTGATGATGAGTGGTCACGAGTCCTCTGCTGGGTCCGACTCTCCTCCTGAGCTTATCGCTCTCTTTGTCATTCCTGCCACGGCGCAAGCTTTCACGACGAAGCCGGCCGGCCAGATAAGCTGTCTGTAACCACCGCTGGAAATCAAATAACAGCTGATAAGGCAGAAAGGGGGAAGAAGGAAAAAGCTGGGCATAATGTCATAGCTTTGCTATCTAAGGTATAAGGTTGATTGCAATCAAAATACTGGACAAGGGCTCTGTTTTGGAATTCAATAAGGGTACAAAAGAGTTCAGCCTGTTCCCGAATTTAAAAGTTCTCTCAGCTCTGGCAAGGTCATATATACGTACAAAGTGTACAAGTAGCGAGAGGGGGAATAAAAATAATAGACTTTTTCTTCACTCCCACTTTTCTGACATTGTAGTGCTTACCTCAGGGCAAAGACAGGCAAAGGCAGCCAATAGCTTTGATGGAAGACAGGTACGACGATAAATATTTGATGCTATTGACGGGTTGTTGTGCTCAGAATGAGAGTTATGGAACTAGTACACCCTAACATAATAGAAGGTACTCTCTTGCCAGCAATCCGACTCTGCATCTGTGTGTACAGTGATCATTGGAAGAGGTGATATCAGGTCTAAAATCTGATATTGATTCAATACTTTAATCCAGAGATACTTTGGAAGCCTGCTGAGTCGGCTGATACAAAGATCCCTTTTAAATGCAATTAGCTCCGGAAAGGGTCTTGACAGATGCTGCAGAGCTTTTTATGAATAAAAATACAATTTAATTCACGCACTTTGAGCTGCAGAAATGCACATTATTTACAGAAAAATGTAACCTGCTTCTAAATAAATGGAACAAGGATTAAGCAGAATTCAAGAGTGGTTATTTAACCTTCATGTATAACAAATATGGATTCAAAAATAGAACCATCAACCCCCAAATAGCCCCTGAAACCATCTGGCTGTTGTTTCTCTGCTTTGATTCTCTTCCCACAGACTTTTAGATGCTGTTTCTCTCCTCTGAGCATGTCTGGCCGGACCAAACAGAAGAGGAGGGAGGAAGACGAGGCATTTCTAGCCTCCTGTTCCGAGCATCGACTTCATCAGCATCAGTGCTTTCTGGCTGAGTGACAGTGGGCCGGTGTGAAGTGGCATCCGCCGAGCCCCTGATTAAGGCCGAGGCCATGCCAGCGAGATGACAGCGCAGCGGAGGCCCAGTAGGACGTGGCGCTCTGGAACTTGTCCCACGGCGCCATCTGTTTTGTCGCGAGCCACGTCACGGAGGGTAGACGGAGGGACGTCAATGTGCAGACACACCATAAGCCTGTAACCCTGATGGGTTAATTTTATGCAATTTTATAATTCTGCTCTTCTTCATTTCCCAGGACAACATTAAAATGCTACTTGCATGTTAAAACATCAGCAATAATAATTATATAATATATACAGTATATGTTAATACAACACTAATGAAGGAGCCATGATGCATTATAAGTACTTTGCATTTAATAAAATTTTGCTTATATTTATGTACTTTTACTACAGAAAAATGTTTGAAAACAGGACAGCTTGTAATGGTCTACAGTTTCGATTGAATTTTAATTTTTGAATTTGAAGAGCCCAGGATGGAGTCCTATCCTCCTTTTATAATCATATAATCGCTGATGTTGCTTCCCAACTTAGTGAGAGATTTATACTAATCTTGCCCAAGAGAACTGATCAGATTCCTTAAGTTTCCATGCAAATTCATCAAATTCTTTGTGGCAGTCTGTCACATTCACACAGGGGTCCTGAACCCTCAAAGATAGCCCACTGTTCACCGGGTAAGGAGGAAAGGAGGTCAGGATTAAATTAAATTAGCGTCAGAACACTCGTCCACTCGCATCTCGCTGCTGGAGCTTTGGAGGCTGATCTGCTTGTAAAGGCATCCTCATTAGCATTCAGACAGCATGCGGGACTGCAAAGCTACTGTCGGCCTACTTATCATTGTGGGGTGGTTAAAAAGCAGAGCCATATGTATGCGTCAGCCTGCATGAAGTACTGTATCTTATCTCTCTGCAAAGATCTGGATTCATACCACAGCTCCAGCTGCTCCAACAGCAGACTACTGCGGGAAAACACTGAGGCCATTTTTCAATTGGAAAGCCCTGTGTTTGTGTTTTGCTCTGTGCTCTGAGTGGTTTAGAAAGCACTTAAGCAGAACACAGCCGAAGAGTAACTATTGTAGTGATTGAACTTGGGAAGCTTTAATTTAAAAATCACTTTAGCAACTTAACAAACACATTTGAAGATGAGAGACATTAAACCCAAACAGATTATGGCACTGACATGCTGTACTGTCATGCTTTCTGGGGTTTAACTTGATACACAAAGTACCTCAGCCAGAAAGCTTTACGAGTAATCACAAATTACATAAAATGAAGAAATAACATTATCATTTTGATTTTGGAGCAATTTGGTGAGAAGACAGGGAGCTAAAGTGGAAAAGGAGGGATGAGTACGGAGGAAAAATAGCGAGGGTGGGGATGTAAAGTGAATCAAAGAGATTGAGAAAAATAATGTGTCTTAAAATAGGGTAGGTCGCCCACACAGACACTTTGCTCCTGGGTACTTGGCTCTGATTTATTTATTTTGTTTGTGGTAAGGAGCGATCCACTGGGCATTGTATATGGGGAAAGCCCTATGCCTGGCCCTCAGGCTGTCTTTATGCGGCTAAGGCAGCAGTAACTCTAAATTTAAACCCCTGATTTTTCACATCATTATCACTCTCGCCTTTTTTTCTGGGAGTGCGAACTGAGAAATGCTACAGAGTTGGTTTCCTAGTGGCTGGAGTGTGTTTCAAAGCTCAGAATCACAGAGAAACCTTGTGATCTAAGTTGTGCAAACCCCTGGACAGTAGAGGCCCGTGGGACTCCACTGCGAAAGTGTAAAGATGCGGACAATTTGTATCAGATTCATGGTTAGTGTTCACATCTCGGGGCTGCAGCAGAAAAAAGACAAGCAAGCCGGCTGGCACGGCTAGGATCATCGACAAGAAGAAACAAGAGAAAAAGAAGCCAGATAGCCTTTGAAATGACTGAGCACTAAGTGGGGGAGAGATGAAGGATGAGGTTCAGGGAGGCTGCTCAAAACACAGCGGAATCAAAGACTTAGAAATGAACCAGTGAAACAAAGGGAGGACAAAAGCGAAGAAAGCAGGAAAACAGATGCCTTCTATCGTTCTAAAGCTTTTTCACTTCATCTGTTGTCGATTGAAGTCGAAACACTAAAGCTAAATGGCTTGTTGCAGAGTCCTCGACTCTGAAACACCAGAAACAAGTAACAGTGGCAAAGGGCCAGGTGGCTTTTTCAACCGTTTCAACATTGATTCTGTAGATGCTATGCTGCCTCAAGACCAACAAGTGCCAAGACAAAGAAACAGTTTGAACACAAATTAACCTACATAATATTAGGTAAAAAAGTAAAGATGTGTTTTTGAAGTGGCACCAAGCAGTCTCTGATCTAGGAAATACAACTACTAAATAGGTCTTGTCTATGGAAAAGCAGACTGCAGTAATATCAAATTCACATACACATATGTAATTGAATTGGATTAATTTTTTCCAACTTGTAGAGTTTCTTGACGTTTTTTTTTTTCCACTTTTCATTTTCATATCATGTATATATGCCGGTTATATGATCTGCTGCCCACACATGCAGTAGATACAGTATATAATCACACCCTGGGGGTGTTCATTAACAGTGAAAGTCCTCTGAAGAACCACACATTAGCCACTGCATTAGTGCTACCCCTCTACCTCAGTCTACCTCCTCGCCAGTCCCTGATTAGTGATTCCTTTTCAACACATCCTCTCTTGGACTCACATCCCCAGCTACCTGGGATTTTGTGCTGCAGCCAAGAACAATGTGAGTAATATGGTGCCAGAAACTGTGCTGCACAAAAAACTGAAAGGAAGATAGGAATAATTACCCAAATGAATTCCTGGATTTCCACAGACAGCAGGCTTATATTTCTGGTTCATACATGAAAACCCCCGCAGTCGCACCAGGATATAATAACAAACTGGATTTATAGAGCTGTGTAGGTGTACCTTAAAAAAACTGGTGGTGCAGTAATCTGGTCCAGCCCTATTTGAAATAGGTTGGAGGCTTATGATTGCAGCATTAATATAGTCCAAAAAACAGAACCTCTGACTGCTGCAGTAAAAGATGCAGAAACAAAAGCCTGTCACAAAAACTAGTAAAACACTTGGAAAATGTAGCTCTACAGATTGGATCTCACAGTACAAGATCAGAGATACACGGCCGTCTGGAAGCATGTCGGATGGATGTAATCTTGTCACAGATTAAAACAATGTGAGATAGCACATCATCAAATACACATGTGAACCCCCTCCAGTCTAAACCTCTGGTAAACCCGCTGTATACCAGCACCAAGCAGGTGAACAGATAAAGTTATCGACTAGCGAGCGAACACAGTAAAGTTTAGCAGCTAAAGAGCCAGATATCGTACCACATAGTTGGGGAAGACCAAAACAAAGCTATTGGATTTATATATGTTAAATGGACCAAAACACAACTCAAATCAATGCTAATGTTGATTTGCTTGCAGTATGAAATCATTTATTGCCAGTAAGCTAATCGTTTGCTAAACATTAGCATATTAGGTTCTGCAAGGCACTTCATTAAAGCAGCACAGTTTGTTTTGAATCACTAACAATTGATATAATGACTGTATTATGTGAAAAGTGTCGCTTGTAGTGTCCACAGAGGATTATCACCCGACTGTTCATCTCAGATTGTTTTTAAGCCTTTCAGCTCATTGTTTTGGTTTTTATGACCCGCAACTTTACTGTTTTGGTTGAGTCTCACCGCTCTCGTTGACCTCATTTCCAGGCTGTTGTTGTCAGAGAAACAGCTCTGATAAACCCACTGTACACAGTGGAGCATTGAGCGGCTAAAGAGCCAGGTGCCTCTCGCAGAAGTTGATGGACCAAAACAAAGCTAAAAGAAGAGTGAATACTGGACTTAACCGCGGAGCCAGAAAGAAAACTCCAAATGCATGCTAATGTTGCTCCATGTCTGCAGGATGTATTATGCAATTGTTTTTTTTTCAATTTTATTTACCTTGAAAAGTTGTTACTGCTAACATGTTAGCAGTAACAACTTTTCAAGGTAATTAAATGCCAATGTTGTGTTTACAGCTTGTTCTGCTCCCCTCAAGTGGCCAACAAAGTCAAGTAATACTGCATTAAAATGGTGTGTATTAGTAATTAAAATAACTGTATATTAAATATATACACAGGTATGTATAGATATCTATGTATTGATGCAATAATATGAGTAATATGGTAATACTAATAATACTAATAGCTTGATCATCAATTGGAACAGCATTAAAGTGCTCTGCCCATAATATAAAAGCGTGAGTCGCAGAGTATTAATGTACAGCCACAGACTAATAGAACTGAATTGTTCAGACTGAATGTATTTGCGCTCATGGATTTCTGGTACAGTGAGACTGTTGGCAGGGGACTGAGACATCAACATCCATGCATCCTGCATTTCCAGCACTCCGAGGCCACTGACCGCCGATCCATGGGATACACCGAGATGGTCGGGGTCAATATCTCTTAACGACTGCACTAATGTTTGATCGATACCCACTGGCATTCCTGGCTTCCTTGAGAGCCAGCGCTAATCGAACGCGGCAATCGAGCCGAGTTGACTAGCGGCGCTAATGTCAGTCAATGGGGATAGGTGGGCGGGCAGCTGCATCAGGGTAATCACTTCTACATATCTGTAATGTGGAAATGATGGCCGTCATTACGCGTGTCCAGTCAGCGGCTGATGGATGTGGCCAACCTCTACTGCCACTGACGAGCAGCTGTGATGTGGCACCGCCCACCTGCATTTGAATGAATGCGATACAGTGAGGAAAGAGCCGGAGTGTCCAAACAGTAAGGATAACTCTAACGCATCTGACAGCACATTCTCCATCCTGCCGCATCCGCCGCTGCGTGTGCCTAACTTCTTTAGATGTAGCGACATCATTATGCAGGACGTGGCTGTCAGCTCAGAGACTGTGAAGAAGTGATTTTCTTCAAATTCATGCTTCAATATTCATTCAAAGTGGAAAGAAGTGCACTTTAGAGAGTATTGAGCTAGATCTCTGTCTCTCCTTTCAAATCCAATAAGGTAAAACTCCCTCCACCCTACCAATGTATTGGCATTCTGATGGGAAGCATCCCTTTTAAGCACACCTCTACCTTTTTTCTTTTTTCACCTTCGTTCCTAAACAACTCATTGGAAAGTAAAACATCAATGTCTCGTCTTTGGGGAGAGCACAAAGCGAGCGCCAGAGTAAGCTTTGAACCTCTAAAACCTTTTCTGTGAATAACACTTAGATCTATCCCCTCCAAAAAAACAGCACGCACACATATATAAATACACTCGCGTGCATACAATAATGCACATACACACATACACCGTCAGACCCCTGGGACACTCCAGCTTATTAGAAATCTAAACCTGCTGAGAGATGCTCACCAGTATAAAGCCGAATCATTGCCACACACTAAGCCCCAACACATACACCAAGGCACACATCCTCCATTCTGTGCATTTTGTGTAGCCATTTTGCCTGTGGGAAAGAAAGAAAGAAAGAAAGAAACCAACTCATACCCTCCTTTTTGAAAAGAAACTTAATGGTTTAAATGTCAGGGAAGACATTTTCACAGCTGCTCACTGAGTCAGTCCTCCCTTTCAACATCACATCTCGGCACGACTTTCTCTCTTAGAAACAAATCAAATCGTTCTCGGATCATCAACCATGCAAGTAAAATGAGATGCACCGCCCAGTCCTCCCTATCACATCTCTCCACCCAGGCAGTTAAAACACCCCTCGTCACACAGGAGCCTTCAAACCCCCTCCATAACTCAGTCCTACTCCTGCCATCAGGCCGCCGTTTTCTTCCATGCGTACCTGTGGGAGCCACATCAAAAAGACCCATTTCCACCGCCCTATGACCAACAATTATATTTTTTGGATTCTGATGTTTTTTAGTTTGTCTTAAAACTATTGCCAGGTGCTCACGATTTACATCAGCAGAGGGACTTGAAAATTTCCATCTGTGAAAGTGAACTATTCCTATGAAACCTTTCCACCAACAGCCAATCACTGTACACCACACTGTTTTCAAAATAAAAAAAGGAAAGAAGGAAAAAAAAGGAAAGAGAAAAAGAAAGAGAAAAAGAAAGAGGGTGGACATTGAAAGCAAGTCACACAAACTTAGGCCTGAGGGAAATACGGTTCTGCTTCTGCAGATTTTGATCATTACCTTCTTACTTTCTTTCCCTCTCTTGGTCTCTCTCTCACACACACACACACTCTCTCACGCTAAAGTAGGCTCTCGTGCACTACTGGGAGCAGGGGAGTTCAATAGTATGACTCGTGATCACCCATGCAGACACACATGTACAAACACACACATCCACCTCTGCCAATGTGATGTACCAATAGCAGCAGAGCCTTTTACCACCTTTCCAAAGAGTGCCGTCCCATCTTGAAATATGCTGACATTTGTACCCAAAGGCACCCATGCTCAACCATGTACGGAATCAGTGTGTTTTCCTCCCTTCTTCACTGCAGCGACTGTGTGTTTACATCTCCGAGTGCCGCGGATTCTAACTAAAGCATGTATATGGAGGCGTATTTTCCCACCTCACCCAGCCACATTATCACCTCTGTCTCTGCAGGTTTGTAGCACCGCACAGCAGCTTGCATTATAGAAGCTCTACTTTTACGATTGTATGTATATGTGAGAGAGCGTTTACAGCCAAGGCACTTCTCCCCGCATTGGTTGGCCCCAACCACCAGCCAGCTGTCACTGTCAGCTCTTCACACACATCCACACACACATATATATAGTAGAAACATACGCTGACCCTCCCGCTTACCAGATGTGTGCTCCACTGCTCTCCAGGGCAGCCTGGATTATATGCATGGACTGAGCTGTGGTATTCTGGGACTACAAGCCAAACATGGTTTGACTTTAAAGACAGTGTTCTATGTTTGATTAAAAAGAAGAAGAGCGAGGCTCGTACAGTATCTCTCCCGTAAGTCCAACGAACACAGATTTGTGCTGAAAGAACAACGTTGTCCTGCTGGCGTCAGATCAGAAAATGTGTCGTTCACACTGTCTCCTTAGAATCAGTTTATATACTACTGATTGTACATACCTGACGCATCCGAGATCAACAGGATGGGGAAATGTTTTAATAAATGTATACAATTTGTTTTCCCTACAATATCTGCTTTTTTATGGTTATGTTTAAGCAACATAAAGCACATGGAAACAAACCTTTCCAGTAAACATAACTCAGGCAGTAGTTATGTTTCCTCCATCATGTTTTTGGCAGAACCACTTCATAGTATATAGTATAAGCACATTATTTCACATTTGCCTACTTTTAGTGCATTATGTACGTACGTGGTTGCCTTAAGTATCCATCTGGCAAGAGCAGTACGTAGACTACACATGGCAGCTTCATTACTTTTTGCAGCACAATATCAGCTGACTTTATAAAGATCTGATCATTCTGACAAAAGGTTTGGCAAGGCAGATGGCTCTGATTACTACGGTACCCATGAGCCTTAGCCACTGTTACCATGGGGAAGGCACAGAAAAAGGAACCCTTTGTTCTTAGATGTGGGCAAAAACACTGCAGCACATGTGAGGAACTCATTCATATTTGCCCCAGAAACAGACAGTGAACTGATTTAAACTACTGAATGTTTTATCAGGTTTCTACAATCTGTAATCTTTAACTTCTGCTGCCATTAATGGTGCATGCATTTAATTTTAAACTTAGTTATTGCATGTTTCTTATCGGTTTCTTATAGTTGACTTATCTCCTTCATTTTTTTAAGTACACATCTGAGACAAGGAATTCTGAAAGAGTAAGAGCTTGGGGTCTGCTGTTTAACGCAGGGTCCCACTGAGTTATCAAGTATTGCAGGCCAGAACTCTGTTGCATGTATCGGTTCTGTCAGGGTCTATCTTGGCAAGTCTTGGGTTGGTGAACTGGACTCTTGCACAGCAGTAGACTGTGCACATTTAGAGGAGTGGTGTGTACCTTGAAAATGTTATCGTACATGATTTAAGTGAGACCCTTTAGCCTAGTATTAGGTGATAGAAAAAAGTCAATCATAGAGTCCGGAGGGCAGTTATGAAATTGCGGGAACTGATTTTGCACAAAGTGCCTAATAGGTACTTTGGAAGTTGAAGGACTGTTCTCTTGATACATGTCCATTTGTTACACCATAGGAATGGGAATGAATAGGTTGATCAAGTACAGAAAATAAGATTTACGAATGAATATTGGAAGATGTTGGAAGGCATACAGAAACTGGAGTAGCGCCACCATTTATATCAGATTAGAGCGTCCCAATAGAGACAGAGGGAGGACCATCTAGTTAGATTCAATTTACAGAAATTTAATAATGGGGGGAAATTTTTGGGAAGGAGCTCTGTAAATGATTTTGTGATGATGATTCCGAGGTATCTGAATCCTTTCGTGATCTTTCTAAAAGGAAAGAGAGCCTGGGGAAGCCTTTTGGCGAGAGTGTTAATATAGAGAAATGTGCTTTTCCAGAGGTTACGTTTAGAACCAGAAAGTTTTCTAAACTGCAGAGTTTATGGGATGGACCAAAACATGGAATACCCTCATATCACTCCTCATTACAAAGCCATATGGCTAAGGGCTCAACAGCGTGAGCAAACAGCATCAAAGTGAGTAATTCGCTGACAGGGTAGGTGGTAGATGGCCATTCAGATGCATATCATTGAATACCCTCAGCAAGATCGGGGTCAGGTACAGTGGGAAAGGCTTTATAAAACTCTGTACTCCAGGTGATTTAGTACTTCCTTACTTTGTAAAGATTTAATTTCCTCCTTTACTTCAGAAGTGGTTGGGTGCACCCATACCACCGGAAACCCTCTCATTAACTTGGGGGTATGCTAGAAGGTCAAGAGGAGTAGGGATGTCCCAGTGTTGTGGAAAAAAACTTGACTTTATTCTGGGGATTCAGTCTAGAGGCACTAGTCACCTGGCTTGATATGCAAGTAGTTTGCCTGCCTTGTCTCCTTTGCAGGAGTTGCCCCTCAACCTGACAACTAATCATATTGAGATTAAAGCTGGAGTCGTTTATTATTAAGAGCAGCCTAGGGATTAGATGAATATTGGCTGTCTAGTTTTTGGATCTCATCTGATATTTTTGTCAATTTAGAATGTTCCGTTTTTCTTAAAATGGGACAAGAAAGAAATAATCTGTCTGCGGCGATAAGCCTTGAAGGACTCCCACTAGTATATCACTAACAATATCTGGTGTGTCGTTTATGGGAACATTAAGACACAAAGAAGAACCATAACAGATTAGACTGCACATATTAGGTAGACCACTCTCAATTCTAAATTTGTCAGCCGTTCCAATGCTCAAAGATGAAAACTCACATGAAAAAAAAAACTGAGCGTGGCTGGCTTAACACATCTCTAACAATATGCTCTACCATAGCAGTTTATAACAACAATAAAGGCCCATAATACAAGTACCAAAAAAATGAAATCTCTTCTTCTTGTTTCCTCCATTTTAATGGATAATGAGCCTCATGGGTGGTGTAGTATTTAGTGCCGTTACCACACTGATGGAAAAATTGTTTTTGTTAAATTACATAATTACATAGGAGGCTGAAGTATTTCATGTGTGGAGAAATACTGAGGTTATAATTAAAAGTAAACTTTGGGAAAAATACTAACTGCAGCTCTGCCCACTTTACTTCTTAAAACTGATCTTTTTCTTCACACTGTAAAATGTTTTTAAAATTGCTTTCTGTAAATGTGTACGACTAATTAGTCCATTGTTTCCCAGGCTATTCTATTTCATCAATCTGGCTTATGACAATTAAATAAGGTTTATTCTAGATTCAGATTTTCCCTTGTTTTAGGTGCACTTCTAAAAACTGACTGGCATTCTATAAGATCAGGTACAATACAACAAGAATAGCTTATGATTTGGAAATGAGTACTGCTCTGAGAACGGCTCAGTTTTCAGACACTCTTGATTCCTCATCAGCCAATCATAAAAGAACAAACAGTTGGCATTCCAGCCTTCGATTCATATATAAAAAACGGCTTATTGATTAAAGGTTAATAGATACAGGCATCTGTTGAAAGGAATAGTTCAAAAGTTTTGGGAAATATGGTTATTCTCTTTCTCTCAGAGAGTGAGATCAAAGTGCAGAGCTGGTGCCAGGAGGTGATTAGCGTAGCATAGCTTAGCAACAACAACAAACAAAAAAAGAAAAGAAAAAAGGAAATGAAAAGGCAATTAACATCCCTACACATTAATGTAAAAACTAAAATTTACGGGAATTACATGCAACTATTGGATTTTTCTTGAACAAGTTTATCCACCTGCCCAGCACTTCTGTGCACTGTCTCCCACTGTAGGGCTGATGGCCAGATAATATGGTCTGTAACCACAGGTTTCACTGTCTGTCTCCATGCAGGCACAATGGTACAAGACCTGCAAGACAAGACTACAAAAAGAAATAGATATAGCTCTAGCAGAGAACACCCGTTAAAACCACAAATTGCAGCTTATATACCGTATATGTTTGTCTTTGTGTACATGTTATTTACTTGGTTTTAGAAGTGTTGGTAGGTTTGCTTTTTCCCTTCAGAAGGAGTCAGGCTTACAATCTTTATGTGAATAGCCCCCATGCTCAAGCTTACTGACTACTTTACTGAATTTCCCAACATGTTGAACTATTCCTTTAAAGCAGTTTCATGGATAAAAGACAGAGGGGTTGTTTTTCATGCTCTCAGTGATTTTCAGGATATGCGGTGCTGCCTGTTAACTTCAAATTACTTCATCTTTTGAAAGATTCAGGGATTTAGGTGAACTTTTACCCTGACAAGCCATCATCATAATGGCTGGGGACAAAGCTTTTTGAGCAGTAAAAACTGTCATTTCTTGTGTTACTGAGGAACAGAATCCTGTAAATCCTCTGTCATATAAATGTCATTACTACATGTTTCCTTCCTCTGTGACAAAAGAATACGGGGAATTCAAAATCATAAAAGTTATGTCTGAGGATATATATTTCTTTGCACCGAGGCTGACTTTCTCTCTTGTTTTGCTTCTCCCTCCCCTTGACTCGGTGGGGTCGGTCTCCATTGTGGCAGATCATGGATTAGTCTCTTAGCAGGGATTATGGAGTGGGCAGTAAAGATGATTAAAGACTCCTCCAATATTCTGCCTTTGGGGGACAAATGGTGAGAAAGGGAGAGCGAGCCAGGGAGAATGTGCGAGATAGAAAGCACACAGAGACAGGACATATTTCAATGCCAGCTATCGCTCGTTTGTTTTGTTGACGGCCACAGCCTCTGTGGGTGTAATTCAGGTCAAATAACCGATCCAGATCCTTGTGAAAGTGGTTTTCATTGCTTTCATTGCACCCTCTTCACAATATGAACATTATTAACGGACAAACTCAGTTGTGTATTTTACTTCTTCCCTCCAATGGTAACCGTTCTTAACTGTTGTTTAATTAATTATTGGACTAATTGTAACCACAGTCTACTCACCACGGTCTCTCACTTTCTTTACCTTCCTTTTGAAATCCAGTCCTAACGGGGATCTTGGGAGTTTGTTGACTTAGAGATGAGTTTTTTCTGACTGCACCTCATTCCTCTGCTGTGCCACAGTGAAAGCTGTAACAGTTGCACCCTTCCACATGCATTCTGCAAAAATCCCTGTGTTAGCTTGAAACCAAGCGGAATAATGGTAGATCTCTGTCAGTGAGGTAAATAAAGACAGTTCAGCAAGAGCAGCTAAACTGGGGCTGGTGGCTTGAGACATAAATGACAAATTATTCCAAAATAAGCCATATAGTTTATGTATTTTTGGGCTTTTTTGGGATTTGATTCTGTAGTTGTATTGTTGCAGTATGGAAGCAGACAAGAGACATGGTGAGAGGGAGGGAGTGAGGGTTATGAAATGCAACAAAGGTCCTTGGCCAGAAGAACCCACAGAAGCATTTTCTGTTATGAAAAGATTTTCTCATCTGCCTAAACTTAACTGTGGAAACAGCAGTTTAACAGAGAGAAATCTTCAATAAGGGTCCACTTACTATCTTTTTATGTTCTTTATTAGGGGTTAGAGTTTGCTCAGTTGTCATGGACATTCTGGACATTCAGAGATACTACGTGACAAGTGAGAAAAAACTCAAATAAAAACTGTGTGCTGATGAAGACTGAGATGTGGTTGAAAGCTGTGGAAAATGGTTGCTTAAGAAAAAATTGGTAGGAAAAAGGATATTATACTATAGATTATAAAGTTTATAGTAATAAAAACAACTACACATGGCAACTGGCAAAACTCTGTCCAATAATGAAGACAAAGAGGCAGTGGAAAGCTCTGGAAAAAACCATAACAATTGTATGGTGGTCAAGTTGAAAACAACAGGCTGGTGTGCACCTCAGCCAACAATACACCATATACTGTAAATGGCTCTTTGTGAGGCGGTCAGAGCAAGCGGAAATACAAGTAAACAGAATCTACTGACAACATGAAGGCCGTATTTCCCTCAGCGGCCTGCATGCCTCACTGTATTGTGTTTTTCTCCATTTCTACCCAAGCACCCCCCGAGCATTCCCCTGTACTGCCTATGCCAGCAGTTGGCTCTCATGAATGTTTGTTTGTGTGTCTCCGGTTGAATGGGGGCCCATTTAAAAATCTTGAACCGGGGCCCACCAGTGCCACCACTGGCAACACCTTCAAGAAAAAGCCAGGTATCCAGGAAATTCAAGTTGACGTGTATTGTGTTATCGCACTGCACTGGCAGCCCCCCTTTTTTTGACTCGTTTTCAACAAAATAACGTTTTAAGTCTTGACTGTGGATTAAACTACATGTTTTGGGCATTTTTTTTTTGCGCTTATGAAAAGGTAATTCCAGGACAATGCTACCGATGTATGTACAGTAACACTACAGTTACTGTTACAGGAAGCATGCTAAATTGGGTGAAAGAAGATTATGCTAAGCCTGGCCAGAGGAGAAAAAAAAAGAAAAAGATATTATCACTTTGTCTAGCCTATTGAGATTCTCTGACCACATGGGACACACATAAATGTCTCTTACAATGCAAGCCTGTTGTACTATAAATACCCATCCAGTGGTGGGAAAAGTACTCACATCTGTTACTAAAGTAAAAGTAACAAAGACCACTACAAGAAAGAGTCTTGTTATTTCAGTAAAAGTACAGTATTATTATCAAATGTACTTAAAGTATCAAAACTAATGGTTCTGCAGAAAAATGTGCCCTGTGACTGTATTATTATATATAACAATATTAGATTTAATTTACTGATGTATTAATCTTATAGCAGCATTTTACTGTTGTAGCTGCTCCAGCTGGAGACACCTTGAACTACTTTATATACAGTCAGCTAGTTTGGTCCTGTAATTCCCAATCTAGAGGTCGGGTCACTCGAAAGGGTCACCAGATAAATCCGAAATGTCTTCATATGATTGAGAGTAAAGAAAAGAAAACACAATTCTGCTCGACAAATTTGTATACTTTTTGGGGGGCTTTTGTGTCAAATACGGGAATATCTCAGGCTGTTCTCATTCACTGTTCATACTTATACCAACTAAAGGTAATGCACTATAGTTCATATGTAACCCACATAATCACATATTCTATATGTGACGCACTGTCCAACTCCATCCACCTGTTTTCATAAACATATAAACATTTGAAAAAAAAAGTTGTAATATACTTGAGTAAACGTACTTTCCACCACTATACCCATCTACTGTATGTGTGTTTCAGACTCTGTACATTAACAACTTCAGTGCTCGAGTCCTGATTTAGATGCACAACATGATTTCAAAGGTTATTATAAATCAGATATTAATTTCAGTTTTGCGGGTGGGGGGGTGGGGGGGTGGTGGTGGTGGTGTTGAGTATGAGAGCAACAAAGAGAGGACACATGTGAATGAATGGTCATCAGTATGCCGCTCTCATAGCCCGCCAAAAGATTGATTTCAGCAGAGGGAGCTGTGGCCTCTTGCTCCCTCGTTCTCTCCCTCGCACAGACTGTCTCATGCAGAATAGTAATAATCACAGTGATGTTTTCCCACACGTGATGCCCCTGTAGACGTGGGAGACTCACTGGAATTTGATCACATGTAAATCATGGAAAAGGACCGGAATGTTGCAGGTAAAAAAAAGTGACCCACTAATAAAGATATGATCACAAAAATTGGCACCTCAGTATGCGTTTCCCTTCCTGAATCTGCCAGTATACTCTGTGTGTGTGTGAGTGTGAGAAGCTGCATCACCATCCACAGATGAGATTACATTTTTTTTTTACTCACTCTCAACCATCCCTCTTATTTCCAAGAAGAAAATTGCCTGCTTAGATCAACAATCTTGATAAAGCCAACTGCCTTGGTGACAACGCCTTTAATTTGAACGGGCCATTAAAACAATGACTAACAGCTGAGTTGCCTCCATCTCTCTGACTGACTGATGGCCACAGTGAGGCCGGCACCGTTTCTAGGCTTGGTCTATGTGTTTCACTGGAATGCCACTGGAAAATACAAACGCCTGCTCCGCTGTTGGCGACCTGTTCGCTCGCAGTAACAGTCTCCACAAATGTTCTTCTAACTGAAATGTATCCTACGTTGAGACTGTTAAGATATTGGTTTAGGCTGGTAGTTTCTTATCTGATAAATGAACAATATTGATGCTCCTTGGTCGATGAACATTTATGTCATGCTGAATGATAACAGGATTCATACTAATGCTTAAGCTTCGGCTACACTGAGAAATTGTTGGTAGTTACGTACAGTACTGTGGCTGTGCCCCCCCGGCCACCCCTTGGCAATGTCTATCTCTTACTGATTCTTACTGACTCTAATCTGCTGGTGGTCTATGAAGTCCGTTAAAGGGTAGTTCAGGTATTTTTTGCCATTATTCAATCATTAAACATACATACAACATCCATCATTCTACCAACATGTCATTAAGTATTAAATCATCCGAAAACCCCTCTGCATGTTTGTTGAAAATGTAGATTAATTGGTAATTAATGAGAATATACTTTGTGTTGCATTGTACTAGTGTGCACGTTTTATTTGCCTCCCTTGTACATTGAAATTAGCTTGAAAATCACTTGCTTTAAATTACATTGTTAATATTCAGCACTGCTGCCTGATTTTGATAACAACTAATTCATCTCATAATCCACTGAGTCAGCTAATTTGGGATAATTAGGCAGTTGGATGCAGGGCCGGGTAATTGGCCTTGGCAAAAGGTTTCAGCTTAGATTCACATTCATTGGCTACAAGTTCACAGTGACAGTGTGTTATTCCATTGGCACGATGGCAGGCACAAAGTCTTGTTTTATTATCCTCTGATCGTAATCACAAGCTTTGCTTCAGTTTCAAGGTCAGTCTCTCTTTGATGGATGCTTAAAAGACTAAAAGGTCCCTATGTATGTGTCTATGTCCTGTGTGTGTTTGTGTGGCTCTACAGCTGCATCCTGTATTTAGAGAGAAAACTATTAGCTGATATTTGCCCATCAAAAGTAGCTTTCGATTTAGTCCTACAAGCACTGAGTTTGTGTGAGTGAAAATGAATTCCAGAGTTGTTATGTGACAAATAAGAAGATGTGTTTGTACAAATTCTACCAATTTGAACATTTTCAGATTTTTTAATTCAGTTTAGATTTTAAAAGGTTATTGTGTTTGCAGATGTTTAACAGCAACTCTGAAATTGTTTTTCAATTATAATAACTGGTAATAGCTAGGTTAATAAAGGTTGATTAAAAAAACCCATGAGATACAGTAATGGCTCACATAGCAAATGATTCACCCGTCAGTACAACAACACAGTCGTGTTGTACTCACAACTCTGCTGCTCTGACTTCCTTTCTTTGACACAAATATTGTTTTCATCCACATTTTACTCCCAGTCACTGCAACCTCTATTAAACTTACGACAATGAACACTTCCTGCATTGTTTTAAAATGAAAAGGAGTATGCCCTTTGAGTCACTGTAAGGGTTCCAGTTTGAAACACCTATGCAGGAAATGTTAAGAAAGCAGCTAAGAAAGCAGGGAGGGTTCTAACTGGAAAACAGTAGAATAGTCTTAGAAACACCAGAAAAGACAATTGATGTGATGTAAGGCTGTTTTAAATAAAGGGCTTCTTCTCCTTGAAGCTGTGTTAAATACAAGCACCTCTATTTGAGAATTTACAGTACAGTGAAATTGAGTTCAACAAGGTATAACGAAACCATGCAAATATACTTTTAATTAGCATCAGACTAAAATTATGGAGCTCAAAGTATTTATGAAATAATATAATATCTATTATAAAACACTGTAAATCACTGAAAACTATTCCAGTTGTGTAGCAGCGTGCGTCACCGACAGCCATAATGAAACACGGGGAGTGACATGAAAGGAAAGCATATGGGCCTCCCGATGACGCAGCGTGACATAAGTTGTGACATCCACCTCCTCCAGGCTGATTAAGCCTATTTTTCACACATATAGTGCTCTTTACAGAGGAATCCAGTCTCCACAAGCTACTTTAGGAGTGTACAAACTACATTTACATCACAGCAATCAGAAAGTTTCACCCGTCATTATGAAGTTATCCTACCCTTCATCTATCTGCTGTAGATTCCACACTCATGCCTGGTTTATCATGATGAAACATCAAAAGAAAGAGTGAGGCTTTACTGGATATGGCCTTAAACTTGACTCTGAGGATAGAAGTCTTTGCCCAACTTTGATTTTATCCACTGAAACGTAGGTAGGAACCTTAGATACAAATGCTTGCACATTAGAGGTTTAACAATACAGTCAAATACTGTTTGATTCATGATAGAAGGCTCTCAGTTTGATATGCTCATGATGCTTTCATCAAAATAAATAAACCATGGTAGTGGACTTATTCATTAGGCATAAAATGTGAAAAAATAAGTTTTCAGTTTCACCATTCATGGTTTGTGAAATAGTTTTTCTTAGAGATTTCAGTGAAAAAAAGCGAATGTACTCTCAAAGTGAAACTCTGTAACTTCTGAAAGCAGAGGCGATAACATATTCTCCCTCTTACAAATGAAAAGTTAAATTCATAAGCAATAACATGCACCCTTGCTCAAGCTCATACACTCAGGGGTTCTGCTGCTCCAGCTTTACTTGGTCTGGAATGACCAGTAGCTTAGGATTGCTATGTTCGCTTATGTTTGAATAAACATATTGTTTGGATTCTCAAGCATGTCCTCATTAGGATACAGCTCAAATGTCTGAATTTGGGTGGACTCTCCAGTTCTCCAGTCTAGTCCTGTACTTACATATACACAAATTCCAATTTGCCAGTGTTAAAGTTGAGAATGCTGCCGTTCAGCCGGAGAAAAATTGGTTAGTTGGTGCGCAGGCTGACGCAGAGGCATGCGTGGTTGGGTTTCAAGTTTTTCAACTCAGGTGAAAATGCATGGTTGTTTCAACCCGTGAATGTCAGAGACGAGAGCAGAAGAAGACAGTCTGGAGGAAAACACCAGAGAGTGGAGTTGTGTGTGAGTTTGGGGGATCAGTCTGTCTGAGCTGAAACACACACAGCAAACAGCAGCCAGAGAGGTCGTCCATTGAAAGGACAAGACACCAAAACCACAAAGCCACATAGAAAACTGAGAAGATCTACTGTGATTTCACATCATTTTTATGAGTTAACATATATACATATGTGTGTGTGTTTTTTTATATATATAACATAACATATAATATATAGAGCTATAATTTTTTAGCCATGTTAGCAGCGTGGCTGTCTCAGCTGGTCAGTGAATGAGTGAAATATCTCCACTATTGGACGGAATAGCAAAACGTTTCCTTCAGACTGCTGCAGAAACACTGGCCTTCCCATCAGCCTGAGCTGCACTGTGTCTTCTTTGTCTAATTAGCAGATGTTTGCATGGTAATACATAACAGTAATAAAGCGTGGCTTTAGACTGTTATGTTGTGTTCCTATTCCATATTCCATACTTACAGTAAACAGCACACTATATACTCATCTTTACAGTATACTGTTTCTGCAGTTAGTAGACAAGAAATCAACAAATATTTAACTGTTTTATTCTAACAAGAACTTTTGACATTAAACTTTGACTTTAGAATGTTGCTACCAAAAAAAGTAAATTGTTTGTCCCCAAATATAATATTTATCTTAGTTTTTTGTGTATAAAGCGTCTTTATATCATGTGAGAAAAGTGTTTGCATACTGACTGTTTAGAGTGCACTTTATTTTGCCAAGCACCACTACCACCACTACTGAAATACAATCAGAGTAAAAGCTGATTAAAACAGCAGAAGCCGCTATCTGCCAATCAACCAGAACCTATAGATACACACAACAGATCACAAATGAAGTACAACGACCCATGCAGGGTGTAAATAAACGAGCTGGCTGTGTCTGACGCCCCACTATGACTTTAATCCACCCGAGATGCTCTAATGCCCTGCCCAAGGCCACGGATTGTTTTGTGCCAAAAGACAACACGCTCGCATATTGCAGTGTGCCTTCCAGAGACGCTCATCGAGGCCTCGCACACGCCATTACACTCTGTATTGTCCTCTGTGTCCCTGCCTCATTACTCCCCATCTATTTTTAAAAGGGAATATGCCTTATTACAATTAGTCTGTTTAGAGGCCAATCTGTCACGCTCATCACAGTGAACTGCATCCCCCTGCATTCCTCCCTCTCCGTCTTTCTACCTCTGCTGTGTTTTTGTCACTAATTCTGGCACTTGAAGATATGGAGGATGGAAGACAAGAGGGGGCAGTTTGCATATATATCTTGACTATGTGACGGAGGAGGAAACAGCAGGCTGAAATAGTAAAAGGCACTGAAAGGGTTAGGAACTCAAAAATGATGCAGGGAAGATAAGGGAAAATGGGAGCCAAACAGAAAGGTCTAATTTGTTCTTTTTGTGTAATTTAAACGATCAAGGAGGAATTTGGGGCAATCCAAACTGCTGCTGCTAATGACAGCAAGAGACAACACTTCCTGTCAGACGCAGCGGGCGGAATTAGTCTCCATCTGAGATGGGCCCGTGGAGGACCACTGTTTACCAAGTCAGCCATTTCTCCTCTAATTGTCCATGATCTGGTTTCAACCTGAAATGCATTACAGTCTGGGGCCTCTGAGGACCACTCCCTTCGCCCCCTCCATCCTTTGCTTTTTCTTCCCTCATTCCTGCTCTCTGCGAACAGGGAAATAATTCCAGCTCGGCTTTCCCCTCTCCACGAGAAAGGCATAGAAATCGCACCGCAGGGAACTTTTTAGCCACTTTAAATCTGCTCGGTGAACTTCACAGCCCTTTCCCACGCCAACTTGGCCGTAGGTGGTGCCGCGGGTGGTGTGTGTGTGTGGAGGAGGGGGCGGTGTCTCCTTGGGAAAAACACATGCACACACACACACACAGTCACACTCCTCAACTCCCACAACCTACAGTACATCCGGAAAAAGAAAACGAAGAAAGCAAATGAAGGACTTTTTAACTTCATTATGTCGCTTTGTGCCAGAAGATTCTTCTCCCTCACCGCAAATGCTTCTAACTGATCATAAAATCTTAATTAGCTGGATGTCCCTCTGTCCGTCCGAGCCTGCGAGAGAGTGTTTCTCGATCACTTATTTATTACGTCCTTAATTGCAATTTCACAGTGAGTGCTCACGACATTTAGAGACCTTGCAGCAGTGGACGGAGCCGACTGAAGAAAAAGAGGAGTTGCTAAGATTCCACTGCGGTAATGACCACACACACACACACACAAACCCTGTCGCATAAAAATTATATTCATATACTCATTTGCATAAGCAAATACACTTTGCAGGTAATCTAATGCTAGCCGGGTTATGTTTTTATGCACATTTATTTATTTTCTTATCGAATGTAAAGGACCATCTTAATCAGCAAAACAACAGCGTAAGTAGTTTGTTCAACCAAAGATTCACTTTTGCTGACGTCGACCTCTTGTGGCTGCGTGAATAATGCCTGCCATCTCTGAGAAGCAAAGGCAGAAGTAGCGTGACATCGTTATAGGGCAACAAGACCTCTCAGGGAGGCGCACAGAGCTCGAACTTTGACAACAGAGTCAATGTTAGGCAAATTTATTTGGAACAAAGGCTGAACTGTAAAATTACAATGCAAACTGTCCGAAGTAAATATCCACTACAGCCTGACTTCATTGTTCAACTTTGACCTAACGCACTTACCATAGTTGTTCCTCTTCATGCTTTGCCTGTGCGCTGAGGGTTTATTAGAGACATTATAGGTGTGCTGCCTTTTGTTTTTAAGTTTAAATAAAGTGGTCGCTATTCCAGCAAAACTGTCGGCAGGTTTACAACCTGTACGACTGTCCGCCACCCTTGCTTGTTGCCCCGTTAGACCTATTTTTCCGATGTCACCATGTTCCGAGAAGTCAGTAATGACTTTGGGTAGAACAATGTTGTTGTGACCAAGGTTGAAGTATAATAAAATAAAATAAAAACCATGATCTTTTCCTAACCCTAATGCAGCATTTGAGTAGCCTAAAACATGCAGGATACCAACCCCAAACTCTTCCCTGTGGCTTCTTTGTGGTATAAGAACGTTAGACTTCCTGGATTGGATGAAACGTTGCCAGTGAAACGTCATGCAGGCAGGAATGAACTTTCCTCTAAAATGTAGCTGCCAAAGCAAATTAGTAGCACTTGTATACAAACATATCTTGTGAGAGATATGGCTGCCTCAAAACATACAAGCTACAATGTGTTGCTACGACAATTAAGCAAGCATGCGAACATATGGCGCTGAAAAACACCCCACATTGGCCTGATGTTCCCCAATGCACAAACACCGTCATAATCACCTATAAACTCAACCACTCTCACAAAAGGCACAGGTTCAAAACCACTCAGCGGAGGCAAATAGCTCCCAATAAGAGTCCACCAAACAGGTGCTGAGCAAATCTGCAGAGACGCAACACTCATCAAGAGAGCCGATAAGTGCGCAGAATGTGAAAAGCAACAATTTGTAATATTTTGTGGTCCTGGCCTGTTGTCTCTGTATCTGATACATAATTACAGCTAAGGAATGAGCCGGCGGGGGGATTACGGGGAGGATTTGGAGGGTGATCTCTCATCCTCTTCTCTCTTCCCTGCTTTGGCTCCAAAAAGTTTTCAGCTGCTTATCTTATCCCTCAAGGAGACGGAGGCAGAAAACGCAGAGACCGATAGTCAGAGGGAGACACAGACCATGGATTTATGTACATGCGGACGTGTTCACAAACACAGTCGCATCCAATTACACACACAAACACAAACCATCGCTCGCTTGCACACCCCTCATAATCTTTTCGTTTTCTCGCTCTTCCTCTCCAGTTTCGCTCCCCGTTGGCCAGACTCTTACATAAGCAGAGGATGAACGTAGCTGCATGTTAATTTCAGAGAAGATGGTAGATTCTGTGGCCTAGCAAAGGGGTCAACAGGCTGGCAGCAGAAGGGCGATGCATGTAAACAATGTTTCCTTCAGTAGCAAAGTCAGGGACATCTGTTAAGCTCAGACATTTTCATGGAAACATATGAAGTAGCAGTCAACTGTGCTCAACTATTCTGATGTTTTAGATTGAGTAAGGGAAGGAAAAGGGGGGAAACAAACCTTCCGTGGCCATTTCACAGCCAACATAAGGAATAACTTATAAACTAAGGGTTAGTTTGATCAAATATTTGCAGATAGTTCTGGTTTTGCTGGTCAACATTTAGAGATCAAAATCTTTCCACCTAAAGGTAAATAGAATTTTGTCTGTAGTGCTCACAGCACTGAAGAATAAAGAAATCCAAAGTTATAACATTTAATTGTTATTAATAAATATAATGCTTACATTATCTTTCAGATCCATCAGTGCATTCTATTTCCTTCATTGCCGTAACTCACTTCTGATTGTTCTTTTGGACTAGACTTTGAGCTGATTGGTTGATGAAACTTATTATTATTCTCAGTTTAAATATATGGGATACAGACAATTTAGTAAAATAATAACTGTTGTGGAAATAATAACATTGGTAATGAATAATAATATTGGTGATTAAGTCTCTTCTCTCACTTAAATCATGTAACTACAGTACAAGATCCAGTCACTAATAAACCCTAAATATCCCATATATAGGCACTTGCCTTGGGAGAACTGCATTCAGGTTCTATGCACCCATAAGAATGAACTGCAAACTGCCCTCAAGTAAGATTCTTGTATTTGTCTGACTATGAATGTCTCTTGTACACAGGTCTCTCTTGAAAAACATATCTTGATTTCAATGAGACTTCCTGAATAAATACAGTTACACAACATTTTTGTTGGCCAGCGCCACAAGGTTGTTTTCGCTGAAAGAAATACTCCAGCTATTGATAATTGAGAAAATATGTTTTGTTTTTCTTTTGTTTTATCAAGGGCAAACTGACCCTTTTCATAGAGTGAAAAAAATCCTTGTGTGTCACCTAACCCCACTTGGAAGCTTTTATATAATTTATCTTTATTTGGACATATCTGGAAAAAAAATATCTGTGTAGATCAGTTGTTTAATGTCTTTTGTGGCTCTGGAGGAGCTTTTTCAAGTTTGAGAACTGTTAAGTGGTTGTCCTTTTGTGGGCTTGGAGAATACAAATTTAAATCAGAAACATCTGTTACAAACTGGGGGTGTGGCACTTGAAAAGACAGACATTAACCAGCTAGGGAGGTTCAGTTGAGTTGCATTATGGGATCCAGTGCATTTGGAACTTGACTCATGCAGAGGACTATAAATCAGGATATCCTAGCCTCTGCTGCTTCCACTTTGACAGTTCTGTTTTGCCAGTCCCCCACTTTGAAATGAAGGCTCAATAAATTGCCGAGAAACAACTTTAAATCAAAGACATGGTTTCAAACCCAGTAGAAAAAAACCCCAAAAAAGAATGCTCAATAGTTATGCTCATCTGAAATCTGTAGACAGGATAATTCACGTTCAGCTCTGAATTTTTAAGTTAAGTTGTATTCCTAATCTTGAAAGAGCACCAAACTTTAGTTCATCAAACCTGCGAAAGCTCCACGTTTTCCCATCTCTTCATTGTGTCCATGGGTGCGGTGAAGTTCGTTTCACACAGTTAGAAATGCCTTCATGATGGTGATGTGAGCAGGCAAAGCCAAAGACGGGTCTGACATCGAGGAGACGTGGATTTGCCTTTCGTTAATTTCAAATCTTTATGTTACGTCTCACCGAGTGTTTCTGAGAAAAATCTCCCCCCGGGCAACATTGTTAATCTGATCTGTTGAAGGGCGTTACAACATTCCAAATGCCTTCACATGCAAGCGCTGGCACTGGAGCTTCTCCTAGTCATTCCTATCAGAGAGACTAATGTGGGGTGGGGGGGAGATTCGTCTGATGGTACATGCTAGCCATATGTGTCTTGGGACGTGGGAGGTGATTTGGTCGTCCATGCCACTGCTACGCCTCACGAGTCCGTTGACAGACAGAGACATTACCAAGTCTGTACATTAACCTGCATGATTGGCAGCCTTACCTGGGGGAAAGCCAATGATGTGTTTGTATCCTGCTCATTTCCTGGGCCTCGCAAAATGCCCTGCTGTAACACAACGTGATTCCATAATGTGATTCTGACCTCAAAATGAGAAACCGTGTTGGGCAAATACAGAGGATATTGGTTTTTACAGTCAAAGCGAGACCATGTCAAGATAGCTTGTCTCACGCCACTCTGTCGCTTCTGATGGGTGTGAACTTCTCGCCTCATAAGAGATTTGCAATAAAGACTTGGAAATGGAAAATACAAGATGCAGGCGGCGCCGCAGCACACGGCTAATATCTGACAAGTAACGTAAGAGGCACGTTGATGCAGTAACAATATAGTCATAAGATATTTTTATGATGAAAAGATTAAAGTTTATTGATCCCCATGAGGACACAGGGTCATTGCAAACAGCAAATAATGGTTGAGTTTTAAATAATAGTGTCCATGGCATCGATTGTCACGTCATACTCCCTACACTGCTGCTCCGAGCGTCTTTGATCACTTGATCACTGCTCCCACACATTCATTCATTACGTTTCTACTGTAGTGTTTTGTTGACTGGTGTTAAGCCACTGTTAATGAAAGTCAACACTTCTGGCAGAGATTTACATTAAAAACTAGCAGGCTTAAGTGGAACTAACTACCCGGGGCCCCAACATTGGGAAGCCTGGAAATAAAACTGTGTGTCTATCAGCAACCTTAAATATTATATTATTAGTGTTTATAGTTACTTATTAAAGTTGGCTTAACAAATACTTTGACGGACTATATTTTGTTTCTAAAACAATATTAGAGCCTCTCTGAGGCCTTCCACCCTCTAAAAGCTTAAAAGGTTTAGTCCACTTCCACAACAGGGTGCAACAATAATTAATCTCCAAACTTGATAATTGTGCTCAAGTTGAGAACTCCAACAGAACTTTCATGTCTGTTCATATCAATGTCATGTCTTCCCAAAAAAAACTTCCATCAGATTACCAAAAGAAAAGAGAAAGATAGGAGAATCAAAGACTGTGCTGGGAGAAAGCAGCAAGCTACACTACAACATACAGTAGTTAAACATCTGGCAGTGTAGACCCACACACTTCACTGATAAATTAATGGCTCCAAATCACAGCTAGCAAATAAGTTAAGTTTCAATTCAACTCACTCGGTCTTTTGAGACATTTAATGATTATTAAATGTCATTATTGTTTAATTAATTAAAGGGTGTATGCATGTGATGTTAAGTCTAACTGCTTATTATATTTAAATACAACTATATAATACTATACTTCTAAACTGGCTTCCCAATTATGTTGTGCTGACAAATGTAATCACCTGCTGGATTATGAAGGGCAACATTTTATATTATATAAAATTAATAATAATGAATAATGCCAAGAATAATAATTCTGCGGAAATGTACTTTATCCAGATTTTTTTTAAAGTAAAGATAGAGGAAGTTTTGAGTTTAAATTAACAGCATTAATCAGAAAACAAGCAAGTACAATAATAATAAAAAAAAAGTGCATTAAAAATGATTAAATAAAGGTAATACGGGTAGTAATTATGAACAATTACGAATTAACTTTGTTGCTACAGATGCTCGTAACGTGTGCAAGTAAAAACTGGAGGTTGATTTGTAGCTACTGGCTCACTTTGCTCTTTATGTGCTGTGTGTTAGAGAGCTCTTCACACAGCAGTGTTACATGTCAGTCAAGCCCTCAGTGTGGGCGGAAAAAAACCAAGAGATGAGTTACTGCAGAACAAGGAGGTCGAGTGGAAGAGGAGGGAGAGGAGGATGTGGAGGAGGGAGGAAAAAGGAGTAGTGAGGATGAAACATCTGCATTGGACATGACAGGGCAAAGCTGATGCGACGGAGGACGGGGCATCAGCGGGAGGTGAGAAGCACAGAGAAAGAACACTCAGAGGAAGAGGAGGCAGCAGGATGCTGGCCTGGTCTGTCAGCGAGCAGGTCGAAACAAACAGCAAACACAGAGCTCGCCTCGGCTTAAAATGGAAAATGTAGAAGGGTGACTCAGCTCTCAGGGTGACTTTTGGGCTTAAAATCCCACCTTTTTCTGAAAGCATTTTGTAAGATTTCACAAATTGCCAATCCTTCCCACTTAGTGTAGTTAAGTGAGCGCCTGCCGGCAATGCCACTTGTTTAATCACGGTAGTATAGAGCATTCAGCCTTGAAAAGGAGGGAAAAAGTTCCTTTAGACAGGTCGTGTCCGACATGAACGACCCACACATTTATTGATAATGTTGCTTCCAATTACAAAAAAATGGTGGTGAATGGAACAAAGAACACTGAAAATGTCTGAAAATTGAACTCTAATCTGAACCAAATTTCCCAAAAATCTGATAAATTAAATACAAATGAATCCAGGTTTCCATCCACTACTGTTATGTTCATATTAGGAGTTGGACGCATAGAGATGAACTACTGGTGGTGCTATTGAACCATTGTAATGAATGCAATATACAGTCCATTTACAGTGAGAGCATATAACCTCAGTTCTATGATCTCATTTTTGTTGTACCATGACCTTTGGCAAAGGTTTACCTAATCTCTCATGTGTTCAAGCCTCTGAGGTTGTGTGAAGGGTGCACACCGGGTGCAGCGTGCTCGCCTCTACATCCGATAACAGCTGACCTGTGACTCTGTACAGTCGAACACACAGACAGGATTATCCATTTTAAGGGCTGTAACAATGCCTTGTGGATTTGTCCGGGCTGAGCATACAGTCATGACTGACTACTGGCTGTGCGGATGAAATCCTCCTGGAACTAAAGGGGCACTGGTTGGATCCCTGGAATAAGCCCCTGGTGCAGGATTTATTATTTCGTAACCAAAAGAAGGAGCAAAACACAGAACCTCTACCTGCTTGTAAGCCACTGAAATGTTTACCACGACATGGGTCAGTGTGGCCACTCTGTGCGCTCAATCAGAAGGTAAAAGACAGACGAGGGTCACGATCAGGCGTAACTGGTTCATTAAATACCAAATCAGTGTGCCCAGGAGCTCTATAGTCTGCTGTGCATGTAAACAGGAAAGGAGGGCAACCATGCATTCTCCGCTGCTCTGCAGTTCAATCCAGTCCACTGCAGGGCTCATTGCAGAGGTTTAAGTGCATGTCCTTGCTTGAAAATTGATGGAGGGATAGGATCTATGTGAAGAAAGGAAGAATACCTACAGTAGCTTTGAAGCAAAGAGAAGTTAAACTTCACTAAAACTTATACAGATCTTATAAATCCACCTTGTGTACTCATAAAACTTTTATCCATCTGAGCATCGTCATTAATCTCACCCATAATTACCAGAAGCACACAACTGAGGCTCTTCTTGATTAATCTGTAAAGACTTTCATTTGTTACACCGCCGCTCGGCTTCAGGTCCGTCTCCCTCTTTGTTCACTGGGAACGACGGGGCAGCGGTTTTATTTGCGCCACTCGAGCAGAAGACAGAAGCCATTTTGCCCAGCGGAGCAGATCTTCGGGCGTAATTACGCTGGCTGATTGGTAAATTAGATTAGAGTGTGGAGGTGCATGCTGTGCAGGAGAAAGAATGAAACACTTTGGGACTCCTGGACTTTTTAAAGAGTATGGTCTAGAACTACTCTATGGTAAAAGCGTCTTGAGATAACTTTTGTTATGATTTGGGGCTATACAAATAAAATTGACTTGACTTGACTTCAAATTTGATGTTGCAGTTCAGTTAAGTGAGTTATTTTTCTAAGAGTGGATTTAAAGAAACTAATATTGCTGGTTCAGTTCATCTCAAAGCAGTTAGTATATCACATTTACAGTATTCTAGAAATAAACGATAGCATGAAAAAGCATAAAAGAAAACTGCAATAAACAGAAGCCATGGAGTTACATTAAGTACTTCTATCTGCACAGAAAGTTAAAAGAAAAACTTACATAAAAAGTTAAATGAATAAGTTTGCAACTTGCTGGGAAAACTTTCCAGCAGACTTTTTTATCTGCACCAAACACTGCCGCGAGTTTCTTCACATTGGCGGAAAGGGTTGTATCATTATAATTGAGAGCAAAGATCAGGAACAACCCTTAGAAACCTATTTGGAAGCTAGAATGTTTATTTCAGAGAAGCATCAGGATCAGTCCTTCCCTCTAAGACTGAGTCCACTGATGTGTTATAGGGAACAAACAATATCTCGTAAGTCATTTTCTATGATTGGTCCCCAGAGGTTTTGGTAACAAATACCAGCTGAAGGCACTCTTTATTAATTTTCTTTACCGTTCCCCTTTACCTAACCTTTGGATACCTGCTCCCTCTCACTGACTTGCTCGACCAGCCACTAAAGCAACAGCTTGTTTCTGCTCACTCTGTCAGACCACTGTCGACAGGGAAGAGCTCTACCCGTGGAGCTGGTCTGGATCCGCCAGGATTGGGGGGTCTTGGTTGTGGCAATGGCAGATAATGCAAGGATGGGAGGAAGAGAAAACAGGTTTGGGGGGTGGTGAGGTATTGTAGGAGGGGGAGGCGTTGTAGATCAAGGGGGACTTTCTGCTTGTCAAGCTCCCTTCGTCTCTCTGAGAGGCGAGGAGGGAAGCGGTGCAGCTGTCGCAACACTATCCACCTGGGTACTTCAAAAAGACGCCCAGATGTTCAACACCGTGGTGCACACACACATCATCCACCACCCAACCCAGCCCCAACACCCCAACACACACTC
This sequence comes from Lateolabrax maculatus, assembly GCA_031216445.1. Classification (NCBI taxonomy): domain Eukaryota; kingdom Metazoa; phylum Chordata; class Actinopteri; order Acropomatiformes; family Lateolabracidae; genus Lateolabrax; species Lateolabrax maculatus. Next base: position 18,233,381 of record CM062200.1, read on the forward strand.
ACACACACAAACACGGAGACGGCTGGTGAGAACATTACCCACTTGACTTGAAACTCCCATTGCACTTGACACGTCCCGCCCATCCTTGTCTGCTCCCATATAACACTGGCAACTGCAGCTGTTGCGAGATCACACATAATTTGCTCCTTCCTTCCTTGTTGTATTGTCAAAAAAAAAAAAAGCCTATTTTTTTGTTGTACCAAGCCCGAGCATTTATTTCCACCATCTTTGAAAATCAGAGGCATGCGGCTGCAAGCGCAGAGACGGTGTCAGCACACTACACTGTGGGTGGCCGTAATTTGCTGTTTAACGGGCATCCAGATGGCTCTGCTGATTGGACCATAATGGCGGTATCATCAAAATGGTGGTATCATCAGTTCTGTACTTTTAAGAATCTGCATAATTACAGAGAAAAAAATAAAACACATATATTTTGTAGTACAGCTTCCTGTGTTGGGATGGTACAATATGTACAAATACAGGAAACCTAGATTTAGGATTTTGTGTAGAATAATTAATGAAAATGGCAAGTTTGATGTGCACAGACAACTATAACTGTTGCTTGATATTGCGCAACATCACTCCAATTAGAGACCACAGACAGAATAGAGCCCCAAGACTGCACCTGGTGTCTACCTTTGGACTGCGACCCATCAGTTTGGAACCAAAAAACTCCATTATGTACCTTCGTCCTTTACTGTTTTACCTAAACTACTATATAACTCATTGCATGCATCAGGACATATTTCTTTTTAATGTTCTTGTCTGGCTAAATGATTCTTGTGGGTGGGGGGTGTAAAAGGTCCTTTAGTTATCAAGCTCCTCTTCTGTGGAACCAGCTCCCAATTTGGGTTCGGGAGGCAGACACCCTCTCTTCGTTTAAGAGAATGCTAAAAACGTTCCTTTTTGATAAAGCTTATAGTTAGGGCTGGCTCAGGTGAGTCCTGAACCATCCCTTAGTTATGCTGTTATAGGCTTAGACTGCCGGGGGACTTCCTATGATGCACTGAGCTTCTCTCTCCTCCTCTCCCTCTTTATCTGTACGCATTCCTATCCCACTAATACACGTTACTAACTCCACTTCTTCCTGGTAGTTCCTGTGCTTTCTGTGCTTTTTCTCCTTCTCACTTTCTGCAGGTATTTCTGCCTCTGGAGCTGTAGATTCTGGATCTGTGACTGCCGGCCGTCTACTGCCCCCATGTTCCTGCTCCACACTCACTGTTGCAGTTCTTATTATTATTAGTCTGATTTGTTGTCTCTCCTCCTGTTCTGTCTCTCCTCTCCCCCTCTCTCCTCCCCTTCCAACCCAACTGGGTCGATGCAGATGGCCGCCCACCCAGAGCCTGGTTCTGCTCGAGGTTTCTACCTGTTAAAAGGGAGTTTTTCCTCACCACTGTCGCCAAGTGCTGCTCATGGTGGGAACTGTTGGGTCTGTAAATAATATTTAAAGAGTATGGTCTAGACCTACTCGATGTGAAAAGTGTCTTGAGATAACTTTTGTTATGATTTAGCGCTATACAAACAAAATTGACTTGACTTGACTTAAAAAGGTAAAACATTTGTTTCATGAAAGGACTGTGATCTAAAGGCAGAAATGCTGCATTTTTGAACATCACTGCATGTCTTAATGATACAGTTTTTTGCCTTACCAACACATTAATTTCATTATCCCCTGCAAAATGAATCTTACTTTAGAGGGGACAGATTATCTAGAATCAGCCTTCATTTGTAGTCCCTGAACACATGATAAGAAACATCCATTTAAAACAGATTTCTGAAGCCTGTGAAACACTTGTTGCTTCCAGCTGCAGCTGCTGCAGATGCATGGATTCTACCCTTACAGTTTCCGCCACCAGGGGGAGTGTTGAGACTGAAAGACCCAGATAAAAGACAGTTTGTGTGTGTGTGCGAAAGTGTCTGTGTATGCCTCCATGCCTGCTTGCATCCACAAAGTACAGAGCCCCACACCCCTTTTGGCAGGGAGCGGTGAGACTGATGCAAAGGTGAACAACGCGATAGGAGCCCCGCTTATTTCTTCCAGCCGAGCCAGGTTCAATTTCAAGGCTTTGATCTGTGAAATAATGGCAGCAGACTGCAACATTGTCATTTCCCGCAGGATCAAGTGAAGGAATTGAGAAAGACGAGCTAATTCCTCCACGCTGGGAGCAAACAGGCAGACGCAAGGGTGAGAAAAGGTTGCACGGCGAGGGGAGGAAGAGGGGATGTTGGACGGTTGCAGGCGGGGGGGAGGGGAGGGGTGACGACCAAGCGGCCGTGGGAAGGAGAGACAACAGAGTTGATGAGGTAAGGGAGAGGAGAGAGGACAGGATGATAGAGAGAGACCGAGAATGAGGAGGCAGGTGGAAAGAGAGAGGAAGAAGAGGAGGAGGATGAGGAGGTGGGAAGCAGTAAAGCGGTTATGGTGCTGGTCTTTCCTTTGGCAGTCACCCTGTGAGATGAGAGCAGACACCTCTATTCCAGCACAGGGCAGACCAGTGGCACCCACGGGCTCCGGGGTCTGCTGAATATTACATGAGCCTGTCTAGGAACACACACACACACACACACACACACACACACAATCCAATGGATGTCTAAAGATGAACATGCAAGCCTGTCCATACATTCACACACACACACACACACACACACACACACACACACATATATATATATATATATACTGAGGCGGGCAGATTAAGCCAACGAGGTGTGTGTGTGTGTGGGGGGGGGGGGGGGGGGGGGGTTGTCAGGTTGGATCTCCACTGGATCGATGCACTCTCCTCTTTGCTGACTAGGCTGAATGTTCATTCATAATACATGCACACGCTGTATGTGGCCAAAACAATCTACGTGCTGAAACAGGGAGTGCAGCGCTTCTTCAGATCTACATCTTCATTTCTTTTTCATTCCGTCTCCATGTTCTTGCCTTGCACTTGCCGTCAGGTTAAAGGGTCAGTCCACAGAAAAAGTGGCTCTGTTAGTCTGGATACATACATACATCTCACTGAACAGTTTGCCACGGGCTATTTCTTTGGTAGTTCCAGGCAGCCTGGGCGGGACTATTATTGATAATTAAATTGGAGATTTCTGAAAAGAGCAGTAATTTGGTACTAATTATAGGGACACAGAGACAGTGTTCTGATACAGTTATTTGAGTTTAATTAGCCGGGTTGAGTTTACAGAGGGGTCTGCCTGTAAGAAATGCTCCATTTAAACCCAGCTTAATATCCATTCATTATTAATTTATCGCTTGAAACTTCAACATAAATGTTAAACTGTATGCTGGCCTGTAGACATTCAGTTGACCTGCTGCGCACCAACAAAAAGACTGTTGTGGTTGTGTTAGCGGTGCGATAGAATCATTAACAATTCTACCAGCTGAAGACTACTGAGTTGTAAGGAGCATCTTTCATCTCTGATTTCTGTGCAGATTTATGGACATTTATGTAAATAATGACGACCTCTGAAAGCATCACAGAGAAGCTAAAAATATGTGTGACATCATGTCTCTGTGTTCCGAGTGCCATTTTTGATGCACTTTTATTTTATTATCATTAACACTGAGCACCACAAACCAACTGCACATATTCTGACCACATTTAAAGAGTTGGCTCTTTATAAATGACTGATTAGCTACTCAGGGCCTATTTCTTCACTCGGAAGTAGAAAGTAGGCTTACCCTATGAATCCTTTCAGAATCTTCTGTATAATCTAAAAAATGCACAGTTGTCAATCAGACAGAATTTCAGACGCAGGTTCATTCCTGTGTGTTAGTCACCGACTTCACTGTCAGAGATAACCTGTCAATCAAACAGCGTGGGCAGCAACGGGGAAGTTCTTGAAGTTGAAGCTGTTAATGAAGTTTGAGTTTTTATATGTGGTGCTGTGTTTTCTTCATGTCATGCTCGCTAGCGTTGGGCCGGTCTTCTGTTTATTCCAAACATAACACGAATGTAAAATGAACTGAACTGATTATCGGCTGAAGTTTGATGAGATCTGTTGGCTAAATGGATATTTCTTAATATTGTAAAGTTGTATAAATGTTTCAACAAACAATCCCACCTATTATGCAACAGCCAGACAACATGAGACCTCTCCTTTTCCCACAAGAGACTGAACCTCAGTCTAATTCCACGTAGTTCCCCTCTAACTCAGCGGTGATAGGCCTTTGTAATTCAAAGCCCCGATAAAGATAAGAAAAGAGCCTCCCGACTCTCTCTTTGTTCGGGGGAGACACCAGCTTTATGGATTAAAACCTGTCGACAGTAACGGGATGTTGCTCCGTGGACAGCTTTGATGGTGTCTCCCCTCCTGCTATTGATTTCCTCCCTGCTGGCCATCACTCAGCCCGGCTGTAAGTGAGTTGTGAAACTCTTTGCGTCTCGCCCCTCTTTGTTGATCTCCGGTCAGTCGGAGAGCACTTGTGAGTGCGGGTAGTGTTACAGAAGACATTATGGGTGTGTGAGTGCGCATTTGTGTGCAAAAGTGTGTGTGTGTGTGTGTGTGTGTGTGTGTGTCATTCAATTTCACCACGGTTAATTTTTCTCAAAAATGTTATTCTTGTCAGGAAGGAGACAGAAAGCTCACCAAGGTACAAGGCAATTTAGTCTTAACCTGACTCTTGCAATTATCCAAATTTTGCCAAGATATATCTGGATCCTACATTTCCCATAATGCAACAGGTCAGTAGGGATTTTCATATGTAATGCAATAACACCAGGCTTTTGGTCACTTGACCTTCATCATGGCGAATGTCTGACAAAAGAGAATGCAATGCATGCCTTTTTTTTTTTATGCAAGTTCCCATGGAAAATGCCGCTCAGAGTTGTAGTTCCCAGGGTCCAAAAGCTCCACAACTTTAACATATCACAAAAGCTGAGAATAGATCAGTACAGGAAACACTCAGGACATCCAGATAACATTATAAATACCTATCAGAAGTAATACATGTGGCAAATACTGCACAAGCATCAGGAAAGCCTTTAAAAAGTATTTTTTTGTCCCCCATCTTGACAAATGCTGCAGTAAATACTCTGTAAACGGAGAAGAAACAGTATAGGAAGAATCCTTAAAGTGTAATGGGGTAATTTTAATCACTGTCCTGACTTTTATGTTCAGTGATCTTTTGATACTGGACGATACTGTGAAACGACTTATTACGCTGACATTTTTTTGTTCTTGTCCAATGGCAAAGTCTTCCTGTGCATGGTTAGAGGTAAGGAGAAATCCTAGTTGTGCCAAATATGAAATGGTTAAGTCACAGTTAAAGTTAGGCGATTCAACATTACGCATTAACTGCTGGACTGTGACAGGATGCAAACTCTGGCATGCCCCACGCACATCCACCACCCCAGCCTCCGCATGTAGTACTTAAAAAGGGCTCACCAGCTCCAGCATTAGCACTGAACTCTGGCACCGGATGTAAATAGCGCCGACTTTCTGGGACATACCTGTCCACCTCTGTCCACAGGTCTACGCTGACGTCCATGCAGCGATACCAATAAGAAACTCATAAAATTATATGCCAGACAATCTAAAACCGCTGTGTTGACACTGTGCTGGGAAGAGTGACAGGTTCTGATTTGGATAATGATCAGTTTTCATCACATATTAATCAAATCATTTTGGCTCCTCATGAATTTCATTCACCTCTCTCGAGAGGTTAGAATGTAATTTCCTCGGAACAGAGAATGATCTGCAAAATAACAAAGTACGCTGGCATTATGCTTCCTGAATCACTCTGATAAGAACTGCCCTGGATGGAGTCTACTGCAACAGCACCTGGCATCAGCCTTGAAAAGATCTACAATTATGCTTTTGTTGCTTCATATGGCTTAACGATGAAGTGCATTTACGGCTTGTTAGCTTCATTCTTATTTCTTTTAGGTGAAAGGAAATAAAAATGGTTCCAGCCCATGTGCAATAGGTTTGACATTTTAAAATTGCAGCGAGGGTAATTATGAACTGCATTATTATTATTATTATTATTATTATTATCCTATCATTCCTATTTTATTGTAATACAAATACCTGATGAACTTAAGCCTTCTTTTAGCATAATCACAAGACTGAAAACACACTACTGTAACTTATGTTGCTTCTTTTAGGAGAAACTGACTGTACTGTAGGGTCTTTATGGTATTTTATTGAACCAAAACCCAAACTTGGGCCACAGGAGCATGTGGGTGTCACATGTCAAAAAATCTTAACTAACTTACTACCTTTTCTGGAGATTTTAACCACATCTCATTTCTTTCAGCCCTTAGTTCTTCAGGGACGTTTGACTTTTCTTTTGCAGAAACCCCCTGTTCCTGATCCTGACCTGCTGGCCTCTGAGCAGAACCGGGGATTCAGAATCTTGCTGAAGAGCACAGTAGTGTTGTTGGTGAGAGAGTGGGGGGTTGTTATTGGTGGTGACAGGTTTCTATGTTCTTTTCCCAATTTCATCAGTGACCTTCTGGTAAGTTTAACATGCCTGGCTAACTAGTAACTAGCTTTACTTCCAAGGCAAGCAGTGGTGGAGGTTACAGTTCACGTCAGGGACCTAAGGGGAACTGGTCCCTATTCTTCTAGACTAATGTAGTACCTTAGGATGTTTTCATTTTTGGGAAGTAAAGGACGATTAAAGTACAAAATTTGTAAATTTGTGTGTTTAAAAAAAACAAACAAACAATGAGCTGGAGGCAGAATGGACAAGCGTGCATGTGCATTGTGTGTTTGTGCATGTGTGGGGGCGGTATGCTGCCAGAGTGCATATGCCACAGAAAACATGGGAGTGGGAGATGGCCGGAGGGAGGCTCAGGCAGACACAGGCCACACAATTTGCTCATAATGCCATTACAAGGAAACTCACAACTTTTAATGGGTTTTGCACTCTGCGAAAGGGGATGGAGAGGCGTCTGGTGCTTTAAAATGACTGTTCTGGGGGATTAACGCTATCAGGACTCCAAAAAGCAATTTTGTTCAAAAAACATGTCTTTTCCAGGAAGGTGAAAACACATGCATTAAACAGAGGCCTTCTCTACATAGCGGTGACAAATGACCTCATTATCAGATGTCGGCTAGGTGGAAAGGCTATGTGGGATTAAGCACGAGTGTAAAAAGCAGAGGGGAGGAAAGATAAAGAGAGGGAGACAGTGAAGGAAGGGATGAGGAAGAAAAAAAGGGAAAGGGAGACTCATGAGCGGGGGAGAGAAGCGACAGCACAATTAACTGTCCTTGAGACGCCTCCGGAGTTTGAGAAACATGCCAGGAAACGTCTCAAAGAAAGAAAAAGTGAAAGATGAACCTGCTCTCGCAGTCAAACATGGCGGTCTGTTTGTAGTCCTGGCCAGCTGTCCATTCATCAATCAATCCATCCATCCATCCATCAGCCCCATCTGATACCCTTCAAATCCACGCACTTTGATCTGTTCTCACATCCCAGCCTACTCTTTGGCACTCGCCGTTATTGTAAAGTGACACCAGCGTTCGGCTGCCCTCTGCCTTCCTGTACAAGATGGAAGTTGAGACGTATGAGTAGCATTTACCCATCAATCAGGGCTGAGAGGCCCCAGTGGCATGCAATAACACCGTGCCAGCGCTCGGCACTTCAGACAATATACAGTATGAGGGCTACGTGGTGAGTGATGGCGGCATTGAGAAAGTGGCACTCGAAAAATGAGGAAAACAAAACATCCGTCAGTTTGTTTTCTGTCTTTTGCTATTTTTTTTTATAAGAAGTATATTTATTTAGGGTACATACAATGAATCTGTGTGCCCTGTTAGACTCTAGAATGGGCACAGTAGGGGGGGCACTGAGGGTGCTACACCCCCTCCTGCTGGGTGAAAGTAGAACACAGAGAATAATAACCTTTGGTAAATAATGAATACACAGAAGCATGTTAAGACACTAGTAGAAGGATTTCAGCTGAAATCTTTAATCTGTAATGATCTACTGTACTGTACTCCAGAGGAGGTGTTTGTAAAATACATTCTCCCTGAGATCTATTGTACGCTCTGTTTCCCTTTGCAAGTTAGGCGATTGTTCTCATTGTGAACGCAAAACAGAGAAAACTAGTGAGTCCTTCTGAAAACATAATCACAACAGAAACCCACCTGGCAAACTGTGCGTGAAAGGATTTTGGATTCAACATCAGAGAAGCTAAATACAACTACGGCCGCAACATGAGGATGTCCAGTTGTGAGACCCTGGGGTGTTCATTTCATTTAAACTACGGTATCACGCTTGGTGTTATATAACTGTATCTTCAATAATACAATTTCAAATTGCCTAGAGCTACGTTTTTCATAATAGCTGTTCTTGTAACATTTATAGTAACACACCCATGCATATTAATAGCAGGTCTGAATACCCAGCCTGTCCTGACAATGTCAATATGTGTCATACCTAGCAAAAATGGGGGAAAAACGCCTGTAAAGAAAGGGAGTGCAAACAGAGAAAAAATAAAAATAAAAGCTTAGGGTTCACAGGGTTACAACAAACCCTCCAGTAAGAATTATTTGCCAGCACTGTTTGACCCAGCTCCACTCGCTGTGTGACCTCCTGCCTTGCTGGCGCCGGCTGCAGCGTTGCATCATGCTGTGATGTGCACTGTCTTGAATGCATGGGGAGGTGGTGTGGGTTCAAACAGACGGGCAGGAGGTGAGGAAACAGTAGTCAGTACACCTTCTCCGGGTTTGCAGCCGATAAAGTTAACACCCCAAAGACGTGGATTTATTAGACTGATCGGCGTGGAACATGGAACGCAGGCAAAAAGCAGGGAAAAAATGCTGTTAAACATCAATATTGTTCGGTTTGAATGTTCGCTGCTAGTCGGTGAGCCGGGAGGGAGTCTTCCCTTGGAGCAAAGCTGCTGGCACAGCCGCGTCGACACACGGAGCTCTGATTGTGCGAGTGTGCGTTTGTTTGCCCGCGTGTTTGCTCCTCTCTCCGGATCCTTCGGCTGTCAATCAGGCTCTCCTGTTGTGGGTGGCCTTGTGCTGTGAGTGTACACATGCGCGTCGGCACGCACACACACAAACGCCCACGTGGGCGGGCAGACAGTAGCACAAAGACCCCGTCCTTCTCATGCAGGTCCAAGTGCATATGCTCTGCTAATTACTTTCCCATTTATACCTAATGCCATGAGGCTCCTTTCAGAGCTGCAGAATAACAAGAGTTGCACTGAATTGCACAGCCACTGAACACGCATCCTGCACCGCTTCCTCTGCAATAAGTTAGTAACAATCTCAGCCCTGAGGTGAGCCATGAGCCCCAAGTGTACATGTATATATAGAGATTTCTCTTTAAATGGTTCTTTATACAAGGCAGATATGAAGATGTATTAATGCTTGTTATGTCAGGTCTCTTGTTACCAGTGTACAACCTAGTGCATTTTCCTGATGCTGATGAATTGTATACAAATATATACAGGAGGCCGTAGTCTTCGGGGATGGGCTAAATTAAAAAGGAGGGCAAACTGTGACCTTCAGCTAGTGAGTAACAAACAGCTACATAAAGACAGCAGCACTGAAGAAAAGGCTTGGGTTTTTCTATCTTCATACAATGCCCTTCTCTCCATTGTCAAACAAGAACGTTGATATTTAGAGGATTCTATAAAACCCAGGATTATGCTCCATGATCTTTATTTTTTTTTTTTTTATGCGACCAATGCCAATCTTGTAAGATTTCTTGCTTTCTGAAAAATTTGCACATGGCATGATGAAGGATAGGGAGAGATAATCGTCTGGCAAATAAACTATGGCTATGGTATGGTAAGGGTTAGGCAACTAAAACAATAATGGTAATAAGAAGGCCAATTTTAATTGCAAGTCTGTGATGGGACACAAATTCTGGTCTTTTGCATGAAAGTCTAGAGAGTCTTGCTCTAAAAAGGGACTGCTTCTGTTATGATTACTGTGATTGACAACTCTTTCAACATACATATGGAGTGATGTATTAGGATGCATTTGAAAAAATCAAAGCCTACCCTGATCCTCAAGCCATCATCACACTGAAGGGGAGGTGAAAATTGGAGATAAAATGAATGCATGCAAAGGAAATATAAAAAAACAAACAGACACAAAGAGATGCAGATATGCAAACTGGTGATACTGAATGTACTAAATGGAGAGAGCCTGGGGAAAATCACAGAAACAACAGCAGACCCTGGTTAGGTTTTGATATTAGTCTGAGTCTGTATATATGTACAGTATATATTTATGCATATACTGTATAAATCCAACACATGTAGGACACTCGACGCACAGGAAGTTGGTATGTGTTGTTAGCTGGCTAAAAATAATGTCTGTACTATCACATCCTTTTGACTTTCTGTTCAGTTCACTTTGAGAAGACCCTGTGCACTATCAACTGCCATATTACTAATAATTTGCTGTCATACCACCAAACTACCGAGCAGCTTCTTTCCTCCGGCTGTGAGACTCCTCAGCTCATCCTCCACACTCCTTTTTTTCATTCTTATGGAGTAACTGGGACTACAACTTGCATTTTGTTGAACAACCCTGTGTAGTGAAATAAGAAAAAAATATGCCTTGTAACTTACCTATTTTGGCATCTGATTAGCCTTTTAGCGCATTGAAACTTGACTTCCTGGACTGTATTTCATTGTCTCACCGGTACCTAAACACCCCCCCACCACCAACACAGGGCTATTTATTTATGCAACCTTTATCCAAACTTAACATGTGCTGTCCAAGCCTACTCCACACTGACAGTCTAACAAAGCAAAATAAATGGAAGACAGGAGTAGTTACACATGTTTTAAAGTCCACTGAAAAACTAAACTAATTGATCAATTTTATGAAAGTCTATTTCTTTAAGACAAAATAAAAAAGGAAAACAATTCTTGAACCTTTTCAGGAGACTCTAACCGCCGTCTGTTTAGTGGTTTAACCTGATCACAGTCTGTTGCTGAAATTCCCCGCTGGTCCCATAAAGCCCAAGAAGTGGGACTAAACAGGTCCATAAACCCAACAGAGAGGACGACAAGAGAGGCAGTGAGAACAAGCGAAATGTATGATTTTATAACCATGCAGAACGTGACAAAGGCAGCTGGAATGCATAATGCGGGCTTCAATTTAAAGGCCGGCTGGGAAAAAGGGATGATATTCACTGAAAGAGAATAGGACATCCAAAAGGGGGGGGGGGGGGTGGGGGGGGGGGGGGGGGGGGGGCATGTATCAATGAATTATGATGCTGCTCTATAAAGTGACTGAAAAACTCTCCTTTCCCTCAAGTCATTTTTATCTGCCACTCCCTTCCCTTCCAACTGTGCCCCCCCCCCCCCCCCCCCCCCCCCCAGCATGGACTGCCGGCATTAACACCCGCCTTCCAAATCGGCTGCTTCATTCTTTGGCACAAGCGCTCTTACAGTTGCGAGTAAACACGCTGCCTCTTGTAGACTACTTTGCTACGCTTTTTCCAAGGGGAGGAAGGGTGATGCACTTATTCACATACGGTGCTTTACTCTCCTGCAAGTACAGCAGGAGACAAAAGTTTTGGCGTAGGATGAAAAAAAAAACACACTTTGTGCAGCAGTGTTCCACAGAGTCGTGTATGATAATTAGGATTATGTGGTACTCTTGAGGGGATAAGTGAGTAGTCACAGTTACATAAGTGGGTGTGTGTGTAGGTGTCCTTTTTTGAGTACTTCTGAAGTCAGTAATTTTACTTTTGTTTTTACGTATCAGCTCTAGCCTTACCTGGTGCATCAAGCAAGATTCCAGTGAAAAAGCGGACTGATCTTATTGACCTGAACAGCAGTGTAGCAGCAACAGAGAAAAAAAGACCTCGCACAGGTGACCCAGCTGGATGACGTGTGATGTCTAACTCCTATCAAAAGCTTTAATGTTGCATGAAATACACCATAAATATATTATACGATGTAAAAAAGGAAAACAAATAACAAAAACCTTACCATCCTTTAATATCCTAAAAGAGTAGACATTCTATTAAGCTAGAAAATCTATAACGCACAGATTAAGTTAGTTAAATTATCACTCGATATCAGTCACAATGCAAAAAAAAAACTGAATAACCTTAAGCCCCAATCAAGTCACATTTTCACCGTGCTTAATACTGTATTGCTGTTTTTCTGCACATCTATGCCTTGCATTGCATATTACTTTCAAAGTAAAAGCCCCAAATTTATTATAAAACTGAAGGTACACCATATCATAGCTTTATAAATGAAGTGAGACATAGTTATCAAGTTATCAAAAATGAAATGATAAAGTATGAAATTAATTTGCATGAAAAACAATACATTTTAAGTATACTAAACCAAATAAAGGTTGTACACTTTCTACATCTACCCTATGGATATTAATGGCAAAAGTCTTTAGCAGAAAAGGTTATGAATATGGTGTCAAGTGATGAATAAAGACACATCTACGTCATGTTAAAAGTAGTCTGGTATGAAAAGTCTAAAGCCGGCTCGCTCGGACAACATGAATGTTCTGCATGCAGTTCACAAGGTCACCTAACAAATTCCACCTTGTAGCTTTCAGAATGCTTTGACTGATGTGTCATTGGATTCTGCATTTTTCATATCCAAGTGCAAATTCCACAGCCTCTCCGTTTGCATTTCACCAGGTACGGGCCATCTGACGAGCATTGAAGGGAGGGAAACAAAGCGATGGAAGGTCAATGAAAGTCATCAAATCCAAACCAGCCTTTAGTCTTGGCCGGTTCAGAGAAGTTCCTTTCAAAGTTAAACCATCAGCTCAAATGCAATGCCCTATTGTACCCTTCTAAAAAACATTACATAGGTCATAATTTTTTGTCATTACATTTTGTGTTTTTACAGCTGTAATTTTATGTCTAATTAAGTCCAGTAGGGTTTCTTCCACAGCTGATGTCAGGGCTGTCCTGACCCCATGGCTGCAGTATATTGTATTACTTAGATTTGTGTGGCAGAGAGTTGCAATTCCCTCAAGGCTGTGGGAGGATTGTAGGTTCAGGAGGTTAGACAGGTGGTAAGGTAGCGGGGATAAAACAGCCTAGACATGCTCACTGGCTGGATCTCCCCTCAATCACACCCTAGATTGGTAATGGATGCCCGCAGCACCTAGGTCACCCAGTGCACACACACACACACACACACACACACACACACACACACACACACACACACACTCTCTCTCTCTCTCTCCCTCTCTCCATAGCAAGCAGGTAGTAGTGTGTTGAGGTGTGTGTGTGTGTGTGTGTGTGTGTGTGCGTGTGACGCAGCAAGCTCCACTCCATCTTTGTCACATTCCCTGTGGGGCTGCAGCCTATCCGAGTGTCAGCCGACCTGCCAGGCAATCAGAGCTCAAAATGTCATCCATAGCCTGAGCCGTCCCTGCCCAGGCTGACCGCCAGAAAGACCATCCATTTATCTGTCTACACACCCCCCCCCACACACACACATATTGCTCAACCTTTCTTCCTGCCCCCCACACCTCAAGATATACAACCTGAAATAAGCCAAATCCAAGGTGAGGACAATATTTCTTCTCTCTTTCAAAGCGAGAGGCACTACTTTTGAATTTGCTGGCAGAAATCCATCATCTAATTAAACTAGCCTGATTAAAAACTAAAAAAATAAACCCTCCATCTGACTGCATTTGAACTGAAGGTTTCTTTTATACACGTTCCCAAGAGGTCCATGAATTTGCTTGCTCCGTCGCTCAGCGGGCCCGTCGACCAGGTATCAGTCATATGTATTTTCACGGCCCACTTGATTATTGAGCGCGCACTCGTGCCAAATCGGAGATAGAAGCTTTTAAAAGGAGCACAGAGAAGGCATTTGCCAGGTCATATTACCACAATCTATCATTCTCTGATGGTTTGCGCGCTGCACGGGATGAACTGCCCCGGCTCGTGTTACAGCCCCGCCGGAGGAAGCCACTTTACAGGGAACGGTAAACAGCCAATACAATAGATACACAAAGAGAGAGAGAGCGGCGCTGAGGATCAACAGCAGGCTGCTCTCACATTTCAAAGGTTTGTTTTTGAAAGTCTGGGATTGTGGATTGTAGCGGGCCCATAAAATATCTGTTACATTCGATCTGTTACTCATATCAGGGCGGCTGCGAGCGCTGTCTTGTGATGTGTGATTTGATGCCAGGTGGAAAGGAGAAGTGTCGCACGACATCCAGCAACACTCTGCATTGGTCAATCACATGCGTGAAAGCAACAGCATTTCTGATGATAAAGACAAATACAAACAACAAGAGTTAAGAAAACCAATCCTACTCTGAGGAAAGCTTCAGTTTGTTCTTAAGGCACTATTTCCAGTATGTACAGTATCTCATATAAGTTTGATGCCAAATTACTGCGACTGCTTCACACCTCACACAGATACAGTCTGGCATGAGAAGTTAGCCCCTCTGCAGTGTGCGTGCGTGCGTGTGTGTCTCCGGCTGCCGTGCGCCGAATAACAAGCCGAATGGCGTTTCATAAGGGAGCCTCACATTTCAGTTTTTTTAGCCGTGGTGCAAAGTGTCGCCTAAGCGCGCGACGGAAGCCTGTCATCACTCACACCTGGCTGAAGACAGCGGAGATAACAAACAAATCCAATTGGCGAGGTGGAACGAGACGGACAAAAGTGGCCGTGCTGGTCTTTCAGCAGTCCCTGGATGACAGTAAAAATAATAACGACCCGGAGAGGACATCTGGCCTCACACACACACACACACACACACACACACATAAATAACACACACACACACGCACACAAGGAACGCGCCACACAGACGTCATAGCTTTTGCTATTACAGCAGGGGGCTGATGATCGGGTCTGTTCCGCCCTGTTGTCTTTGTGCGAGTGTGCGTTGCACTTTGGGCTGAACACATGAAGGAGACACTATTTGCAAAAGGAAAAAAAGAGGAAAAAAAATAGAAACATATTTTTGCTGAACATCATTGTCACTGTCACTGAGCAGCGAGGTTTGAAGAGAGATCAAAGGCGAGCAGAGTGATGGCCCCTGGCGATGGAGACTCGCCCCGCCAAGGAGGTGAAGGACAGAGTCTCTCAGAGCTCCCTCCTCCTCCTCCTCCTCCCCCCTTTCTCCTCCTATTGCTTACTTTCAGCCTAACCTGGGCTTTGTTCACCTTGTGCTTTGAAGCAGACTGCAAACTTCATGTCCTAATTTCACTTGTCACAGTCGCTTACTCTTACTTTGACCACAGATGTGTCTTCCGTCCACCTCTTCCGGCCCTGTCTCGTTGCTGCTGTCTGCCTCCCTGGCTACTGGCGTCCGTGTGACATCATATGCTAACCTGTGATGTCAGTCCGACTGCCGGATGCGTGCCGATATATTTGCAGCAATCACAGCGAGTCAACAAGCAGAACATTAACTTGTTTTACATGGTCAGAAACATCATTTAGCTTCTTAAACATGCAATGATAAAATGTCTCAACCAGGCAAATGCAAAACTCCCTTCACTCTTATCCCTATTTTATACACACAATAAATACAAGAAAAAGAGAGAGAGCACAGTGATTTATAAAAAGGAAGGACATTCACTCTTCTTAGCTCTTTTCTCATTAGCTTTTTACAGATGCAGAGGCCACGTGTGGTTGCCAATACTCCTTTAGACCTTTCTTTATTACCATTACCTCATTATTTAAAATGTTTCTCTCATGGTCATCTTATAATGGCTCATGGTGATCATAATGGAGATATCATATTTACCCTAGACCTACTTTATCCACTTGCATTTTTGCTATGCTCTATGGTGGGACATGTCTTTCTCTCAAAAAGCTAACTGACAAACACAATAATGAACTGAAACCCTGTGATAACAGTTTCATACCTCAAGCCAGTAAGATAATTAGAGCTCCGGTAATCAAACGTTTTTATACAAACAATGAGGCAAAAAAGGGTCACTCCAACAGTGATTTGATTTTCATTTTACGGCACATAAACAGTTTTGATACGGTCTCGCTGAGCTCATCGACCTCGTTTCCACTGGCAGCAGGGAGCAGTTTTCATCAAAAGAAAACCCTGATAAACCCGTGTCCAGCACCAAACAGCAGACCGACAAAGTTAGCGACTAGTTGGTGAAGAAATTCAGACGGTGTTGCGGCAAAAAAGAGACAAATATTTTTCTCGAGCTGGTGCAGACGGAGCTGAAAGGAGAGTTGATACTGGCCTTATACTGGGCAGGTGTACATAAATACGACTCCAAATGAAGGTTAATGTTGCTCCGGATGGATGGATGCCACATTATGGACAGTTCGATTGCACGTTGGCATAACAACTCAATACGGTGATCATTTGTCAGGCTTATGGGTTTGTTGTGAAGTTCTACTGCCCCCATGTGGCCAAAATAATCAATTAAGGCAGCTTTAAACCTGCCTTAATTGATTATTGACCAATTGGAGATAGCTAGATAAAGTTGCTACTGCGAACATTTTGGAAGTTGCCTGTTAGCTGTGTTTTCGTTTCCACCAACTCCTTAGAGACACATCTGGCTGTTTAGCTGCTAAGTTTCCCACTCTGTTCACCAACCAGCTGCAAACTTTGTCTGGCTAACTGTTTCAGGCAGGCAGAGCACAGCGGGTTAACCAGAGCTTGTTTGCTGGAAGTGGCCGCCTGCTGCTAGAAGCAAGGTCGATAAGAGAGAGGGGAAACTACAGAGTCAGGTGATAATTGACTACAAATGACACCTTTTGCATTACACAGAATCATTTGACCCCCTTGTTCACGTTAAAAATGTGGTTAGTTCAGCTTCAAGTTGTTCAGATTGAGGGCCTGTTTGCACCCACTGCAGCTCTTACCCTTTCCGTGCACGTTCTTTCTAGTCATTCACGCTATCAGCACGGCCCTTTCTCCTCTTAGCTGCTCGTTAGTTTTGTTCATAGTGGAAATAAATGACATAAAGGATTACAGAGGGCAATGGGGCACTGATTTTAAAATCTTTGATAAATAGAGACATGTATGTCACAAAAGATTTGTCAAATGTGTTAAGGGCGTAAAAATAATTGCCTGTAATAAATGAGTAGTTAAAAATGGACGATTTTGACAAACAGAAATCTGTGCTGCCTCTGGTTAAATAATGTTCCATGGGTAGTAGTAGCCTCAAACATGATCATTCTGTTTAGAGAAAAACTGTGATGTTTTTTGTCAAGTTAAGATACAGTGTTATGCAGTGTTTCCCTAATTGGAAGATTCCACTCACGGTAAATTGCTCTGCATGAGAATGTCACTTTCTGTAGTTTAAGGTGTAAATACGAACAGTCTACTTGAAACAACTATGGTTGTATTAATTATTGTTATTGATGTTCCTCTGAAGACGAAACTCAATTCATTAGAGTTAATTAGTCTTCATGTTAAAACCCTGACTTCTGTCAGACAGGAGAAGAACAGGAATGAGGGTAAGACGTGGAAGGGCTGCAGAGCACATCAATGGAACGACAGGATGCTCAGACAGAGTCGGCGTGGCCTTGTGCCGGGGGATAGAAACAGAAAGAGACTCTGACGTTACAACCACATGAGGCTCGGTTAGGGCTAAACTGGACAGACATGACTCAGACTGTCTGCTCTATGGGAGAGAATGGAAGAAAAAAAAATCCTTGTAGCACTACATTCTCCCCATGCAAACCTCCACACAATTAACCGGACTCAATTGCGGGAGTGGGAGGAATACGTAAGAGGAAGACAGAAAGCCAGACGGAGCACAGTTGGACGGATGTGGAGAATTTGTGTGTGCCGCTGTGGTTAACCTTCATATGGAGAGCAGGGAAGTATCTGCCTCGCTTCCTTTCACAAGCCTCTTTTCATTGCTAATCACCCCATCTCCTCTGTATTCCTCTGCGTCCAATCTTACTCTCAGGCCTGTTGGAGGAGTTTGACTCCCTAATCATATCAGTCCACTGACATTTTTTGGGAATTGAAGAACATTCTGGACCGCTCTGTTGCTCTTAGTTTTCATCGGAAAATTACTCGACGCGAGCGCGGAGCTTAAGCAGGTTCCAAATGGCCACACTCAAAGAGGGGTTGAAAGACCTGCTGTCACAGACGGGGACGAGACACAGTGAATGGAACAAATAGGCATTCATTAGGCAAAGGCTTTTGTTTGAAGCAATGTACAAATGAGGTCCAATCCAAGCCACAGTAGATCAAGGAGAAATCTTCAAGAAGAAGAGCCCCCCACACTTATGTTCCACCTGACACGATTGCCACAAGGCTGCACGTGTCTAGCAAATGATGAAGAAAAAGCATGTTAGAAAGTATTTACTCAAAGAAGCAGAGGGCGTTCAAGCCATTTTTACAGACAGAGAGAGATTTTGGGTCTGACGAGCACTTTGAAACATATCGAGGCCCTAAGCCTTCTCTTAAAGCCAAACGTCTCCCTCACCAACTAGAACCCATCTGTACCTTCAGTTATGCTGCTTAACTCCAGTTTATTACAGCCTGGGACTTAAGTTAGTAATTTTGCCCAACATTCTCACCATAGGTAAGATTGTACTCAGCAAGTTAATAGCTGATACCTGGGAATGTCATAACGTTGCAAAAGAAGAAGACAGATGGAGCGAGAAATATGAGCAGTCGGACGATTAGATAAAGTTTAAACAAACTCCCACGTTAGTCAGAGAAATCGGGCAAGACAGACTGCAAAATTACTTCCCAAACCATTTGTTGTAAAGATTCATTGGAGTTTACAGACGGACTCTGACCCATGGATCTTGACGTACTTGTGTGTGCACACTGTGCAGCTAATGTCCTACTGACATTTCAGTGGTTTCAAGTAGTTTAGATAATCAGGCTGGTGGCTTGTTTACAACCTGTCTGACTGCTCTTGTTTGTTGCCAAGTTGGATGTGATTGCAATGTTGCCACCTTCTTAGGTCTCAGCAAACTACCACTTACGATAAGATGGTACTTTGGCCGGTACCGCATTTTCATAAGTGATGGAAATGATAGCCCAACTATGGAAATAAGAAACAAGTTGTAATAAACCCAGTCCTTTAAAGCTTTGGTCTACCAGTTCAACCAGAATCCTCCAGTACTTGAAGCAGCACTCACGACAGCAGGTCTACAGTATTGTATTATGTATTTGTTTGTTTTGTTTTTTTACTCAGCATTCCCAAAATTGTAAAAACGATGCTTTTTAAAATTCCAGAGTGAGTGTGAGTGCACCCCTCCGGGCACAAGGCAATATTGAGTGAGGTTTACTGTGAAATCCGTTAACATGTGCCTCCTTGGCAGGGCCCAAACACTTGATTGATGAGAAAACGGCAGGGGATTTAATGCCTCTTCTACTGCGCCCTGATGCCAAAACTACCCTGCGTGTCAGCGCCCAGGAAAATATGACCTCAAATTGAAACCATGGGGGGATCAAAATATATATGGTACCCTTGTACTTTCCCCAAATTCATTTTCGGGGGGAAATACAATTTGCAGGATGCTTGCGCTGCAAAAAGAAATAGGTCTTGGTAGGGGGGAGAGATGAAAATGAACGGAACAATTTGGAGTCTGGGGGTTTGTGTGTGGAACTGATTCCGTAGCTTCTGGCCCCACCGGCGCGCTGTGATGTGGCCGACACCTCTACAGACAAGTTTATTTCGCTCAGCGGTCTGAATTAAAACTCAGCTGGGCCTCTCTGAGCCGTTTACCTATTCAGTGGAGGCTGCCATTCTTAACGTGGGCAATGCAATGTGCAGATGAAGGAGGCAGGGGAGGGTGTTTTTGATGAGGTGTATTCCACCTCTCATGAACCAGGACGCCGACAGAGAGGTGTGCCTGCCGAAGTCCTCAGTTACCCTATAATTCTAAATCATAAAAATAGACATTTTTCAGTTTGCTGGTGTTTATCTGCTGCCTGCTAGATCCGCAGGAGATGACCAGCCTGCATCGTTTAATCCTCATTGGATTACCTGAAGTCATTCCCAAAGATCCGGCTGCAGGGGGCGCATGACAAAAAATGGAGGAAGGATCGGATCGGAGGACTGCAAGCATGGACGTATGGAATCAAGGAGCGGGAAAGACAACCAGAAAGAGGAGGAGAGGATGGAATACGGCAGCGAGGCGAGCAGCAGATAGCTGATGGGTAAACAGACCTGGCACGGGCTGGAATGAAGAAGTGCCCTTCGGTGGCTGGGACTTTGGAGAGAATAAATGCCAGTGTTACAAACAGCCCAAACCGGTATTAATCTCCCCGATAGCCTTCATGCCTGCCGTGCATTAGAGGAAATAGCGCGCTAAGCCACAGAATCATTCAATCTTCCCTGCACGCTCCCTGAGCGCTGCCTGCAAACAGCCAAGGCCCAGCACAATAAGGAATGATGGAGGAGCCAAGGGTACAGGCGGCCCCATCCACCACAGCGTTTTACATTTTAATCACATCGCACAATAAGACAGGTGGAAATCAAATATGGGCAGGTGGAGGGGAAGCAATTAACAGTGACAGTGGAAAAAGGGGAGGAAGGCAGAGATGGAACAAAAGTGAGAAAGAGTTCTTGCTCATTTCGGCTTTCATCAACGCATAATAAAAAGGACTTTAGATCAGATTTAGAGGTTTTTAGTTCCCTGGGCATTGATTTATGGTTGGATGCACACAGGGTATTTGATGGTATTGAAATTATTGAAAGTGTTCAAAGCCGTAGGAAACAGGATTAGTGCCTATTTTGTCCCGTTAAGAGAGAGTGACCTTGTTTACTCACACCCTCAAAGAGCCACATTGGTCTGACGGAGGGCTTACCAAGACATGTAGCCTCTGGCCAAACTGAAAATCTAGCCTTAAAGTCCAAATTAATTGCTCACCAAATTATTCTCCAGACTTCAGAAAGGTTTCATCAAAGGTTGTAGTTTTCACTACTTGCTTTCTTTTTTGCGCAGCAAAACCCCTCCAAAAACTCCAATGGAGGCAGGACTCAGCCAAAGAGACCTACTGTAGGTGTAATTGTCCAGGCCCTGTGCCAAAGTCAGATGGAGTCTTATGGAGTCAAATGGAAATCTTATGTTTTGCTCATTTTCTCCTGACTCCAGTCATCAATCTTTTAATCTGCGGTGAAGTGTAGTCGAGGTGGTTTCTGCCGGGCTCCTAAAGCACGCTGCACTCTCAAGGTTTTACTCTAAGTGTGACAAATGAAGAGTGGGACAGGGCTGCACACACACCATCTCACAAACTGATGCTGCACAGGCACTTGTGACAGAGTGACTACAAATGGGCAAATGGTAAATAGCAGAGGTTGAACTTTTTTTTTTTCTTGTGGTTTTAAAATGATCACTTCCTCTTTTCCAGGATAAAAAACCGAGGCTTCCTGCCCCGAGCTTGATTTTAAACACATGACTGCAGATTGTGAATCATTAAATGGTGTTAATTCTCATTTCATTTTATTATTTGTTCATATATATTTGATTTTGTGGTGAAATTGTTTGTAGAACAAGAACTTCTCATTGGTCTTCAAAGTGGACAAATAACATACACCATCCATACAGAACTTTTTGAAACTCTCCTTTTGGCATATTCAGCACATCAGTTTTAATACATCCAAGTGGTTTTATGGGAGCATATGGCCATCTTTATACTGATGCTCTCATTTAGCATTCTGACCAAAAAAGAGCCTACAAAGTGCTGGGTCTGTTATTTATTCAGGTATGTTTGAGTAGCAGGGACTATTTAAATCAAACTGTTAACATGCAAGCTGCAATTTGCAACATGAAAAAATTAACAAGTTTCACTGTATCAGATTGGAGCTTGCGTCCCATCACAACTTAAATTCACTCTCAAATATTAACCAAATCTTTTAGTTTAGTAACCAGACCTTATTTGCCACAAAACCACAATTTGTCTTTAACCTAAACCATACTGGAATTGCCATCTGCAGAGTCTTATGTGGGGATAAGTTAGAGTTATCCAATATCAATGTTCTGTGTGTTGGCAGGGTTGAGTATGCAGCCCTGCTCATGACTTCTGATGAATTCAGTACAAAATGTGGCTCTATGAACCATCAGTCTTTTATTTGAAAATAAAATCTGGCTGTCAAAGAGTTCATCTTTGATTCCAATAAATCATTCCAGTGTGGTGTGTGTTTACTTCACAGCTCCAGGGGGGTCGATCTGTAAAATCTACAACGAAACCTGTCTCGGCCTGCCTGAAGGATCTGCTCACCAAATAAAAAAACATTTGGAATTCAGCGGAGAGCTTTGCTGATGGATAGTCTGAGTGAATCTTAAGAAGCTTTTCCTCCCTGTCAGGAATTAAGATCCGAGGGCAACACAGACTCTTCATTCTTTGGGTTATTATTTTGGCATGGAAAGAGTCCATGGTATCTTTGATTTTCTGAACTAAAAATAGGAAGAGTTCAATATTGTCAATAAGTGTACTTGACAGTACTGTACTCTGATGCCCAGTGCAGTTGAAGTAATTAAAAAGTGAAGTGCTGGGAGTTGACGCGAAGTTGCCCGTGGCTAACACTGCATCTGCCCTCTGGTGAAGAGCACATGTCAGGACTGTCATTACCGCCAGTGAGTGAGCTTGTTAGCACCAGGGGTCAGCAGCTAAGGGTTAACGGGAGAATGAAGAGCAGTCAGGGAGGGGTGGGAGGTCAAAAGCTTGGGTCGAACTTGGGAAGTCAGAGCACTAATGGGATACTCAGTTTGGGCTGGAACACACTCATACAAACGCACACGGATCGATAGGATTCCATGGGTGTTTTTTGTGCCTCTTTATGAGCTTTCACACTCTGGAGCTGAATCCAAACTGCATTTCCTCTTAGCAGTTGAAAGTGTGCACTAAATGCTACATTTATGTAACTCTCCTGTCTATGCAGCTGGCTGTGGAGGTGTCTATGACCTTTTGTGCACCATCTCCCTGCAGCTCTCCACACCCACACTTTAACCCCCAACCTGTAGAGCCCAACCCCCCTAGAGCACCGCCTGCAGGGGGAGGTTACAGAGGTATACAGAAATGGATAGATGGATAGAGCCAGATAGCGAGAAGGTGGGATGCTGGTAAAGGTCGCATTTGCCTGCCACCCTGCCGTGTCTTCACCCCTCACAACCCCCCGCCCCCCTCCCCAACTAACACCCACCCACCCATCTCCCTCATTAGTACTGCCTGCTGCAGAGCAGAGGGAGAGGGAAAGGTACACAACTTGCCTTAAAGAATACACTGAGCCTCTAACCAAAGAAACTGACACAGGCTCTTTACGCCTTGCCTCAGTCTGACAGAGCAGCATATGTTGTTTATATGCAACATTAGCAAAATCTTGTGAATTTTAAAGACAGCTACAGTCTGCTGTGCTGATGCTGTAGGAAATCAGCAGCAACAGCAGAGCAGGCCAAATGGCTGTGGCATTAGGAACTGAATTATAACTAATGGATCAGTTTTCGGATATGTTGTGATCAGTCTTTTTCTTATTATTATCATTAAGAATGATTCCACTGTGCTTTCCCCCTATCAGGGGTGGAGCCTATAAAACCGTAAGTACAGTATGATCTTTGGGGTTTGGAATTTGGACTAAACCTGGTTTCTTTTAAACCTGACAAAAACACAAGTGTAGAAGCCACTGAATTTATGTCTTCATTTGGAATCTGGTCAAAATTAAGGATATTACAGGGCCACTCAAGCTGTTTAGTATTGCAGTTCCGTAATGTGGATGAGCTTGCAAGGGACAGATTAAAAAAAGAATGGTCAAAAACAATACAACAGGGGATGAGAAACCCTCACTTTTGGTCCCTAGTATGGGTTGAGGTACAAAAACACTGGATCCTACACATCCCATAATGCATCTGGGAAGCTTTTCTTTGTAGGGTCCCCTTTTCCTGGTAAATGCCCATGTGCGTCAATAACGTTAATGACCGTGTTATTGAAAAAACGATGACACTCTGATGACATCATCAGGGTTTTTTACAAAATGTTGTTAAAAATGTACAGTATCCACAAACATAAAAAGCTTCCTCTTGAGCCGCAGATGGCAATACCAAACATGCCACGCTGGCTGGGTCCGGGATGTCCAGGGAAACATTAGTGAATGAAATAGCTTTAATGGCCTGTGGGATTATTGTACTGTAAATAGGCAATGCACATAATGTATCCAATTGGTTAGGCTTGAAAGCAGTAGTATTTGCATGTTAATCACTTCCTTTAGCTAATCAGGTAATGAACAATGTAAAGATTGTGACACTGAACCTATTTTTTTTATTTGATTTTCATTTGGTTTCATTTTATGTTCAGAATATTTGTATGAAATTGGTCTTGCATCCCAGGCATACACAGTTTCACGTACAACAAAAAAAGCAACTTTTAACCAAACTATAAAACAAATACTATGAACATATATTACACCTGACATTACGAATAAGATAAAGTTGACATAGCTAAAGTGTTTTTTCAATCTCCTGGCAATCTTATGGCTGAAAACGCAGTTGATGAGAACGTTGAGACTGAACCAAAACAGTATTAGTTGCAGGCCGTAAAACCAAAAACAATGAGCTAAAAGATACTAAAACGCTCTGTAGAGCTGAAGTCAGGTGACAATAGTCTTTACAAATAGTCACTTGACCCATTTGTTCATATAAAAATATTGAGTAGCTTAGCTTTTCACGACCCAACTTGTGGTCTCTTTCTAAGCAAAGGGTGTTGCAGTAGATTGCTTGGATTGATATATTGATGACTTTGTTTTAGTTTTTTTTATATTTTGAGCAACGTTTATGTTCATAAAAAAATTGCAATACAAAGATAAACCATACTTAAATTCACAACCTGACATCTCTCTAATTACTGGGTCCATGAGAACCTAAAAGGGGGGTCACGGGCCAGAAAACGCTGACTTGGACAAGCCAAGACATATAAACTGCTGATGGGCTCTGGTCATCTGTGTATTTTCCTTTGCAAATCGTTTCCCCACTGAAAAGTCTCCAGTAGACATCCATAGTGGAGCCGGCCACAGTGCAAAGACATCTGTGATGCCTGTAGCACAGCTGGCTAAATGACACTGCCAAAACTGACTGAGAACGAGACACGAGGGATGGCTGAAGGTGGAGGAATGACCGCCTTGTACCGCAGCATACATACCTGCGTTACACCAGGTGTTGGTCAAAGCAATGCTATAGATGCTAATGCTGATCTGGAAGCAAGAGAAACCTTTGCATGTGCTCTCTCTTTCTCTCTCCCTTTCTCTCTCTCTCTCTCTCTCTCACACACACACACACACACACGTCTGCACTTCATGCCTTCAGTTTGATCTAATTAGGGATGGAGCAGAATGCTTCACAGCTGACACTGGCTTCAATGTAAGCCACGGGGCTCTACAGTACGGACAGACACCACTTCTTATCAAGCTGCCTCACTGCTGATAATCCGGCTAAACAGCTGAATAGGATGGAAAGCCTGCATGTCATGCTCTTTTCCCTCCATTTATAAAATGTCTGTATGCGTAGTGTTAAATTCAAGCTGAGTGGTGTTGAGTGCACCAGAGTGGCCAGATCCTCCTATTGGATGCTGTGTTGCTGAGGGCTAATGTAAGCTAAAAGTTGTTATGATGTGTTCACACCTGACAACCCCAGTGACACACCTGATCTCATTCTTGTAACAAAACAAGACACAAACACAAACACATTTCAGCCCGGTCTACATTGAATGTCAATGTCAAAATTTCAGACTGGGCAAGAAACACGTAGAAGAGTACTTTCAAGTGCCCTGAGCAGTGTCTGCAGGTCTTCCTTCCGAGCCTGCATGTTGCCTGAGAGGTAAAACTCAGGGTACTGGGTTTTTCTCGTTGAGGTTGTTGCTTTGGGCTGAAGATTCTCAGATTTTTTTCTCATTTGGAGAGAATGCTGCCTTTTTCTCTTTTATTTTCTCTTTCCAGCTGCAACTCCACAATTTTTGCCTTACCTGACATCCCGCTTAAAGTATCAAAGAGCGCATGCGGATTATATGAATTCCATAGCTAAACATAATTCAAATAAAGAGCGTGGGTTAGTGCAAAGCTCAGGAGTAGAGCATATATGGCTTTCCTGTTTCCTGACATCCAGGCTGTGTTATTTTGGGATAGACTGCAAACACCACTGTACCGTGTACAGCAGCATACTCAGTAGCATTATTCAAACCAGATCATATGACTTACATCATCACACAATATAAGACTATTAATGATCTTCTATAATAGACAGAACTGACAAGAGAGGAAAATAATACACTGTATGTAATCGGAGAACAATTACAGCCAGTAAGGATCTATAACTTTTGTTCACATATTAAAGGCTGCATTTAATGACAGAGCTGCAATCTAGTTAGGGTGGTGTGTCAGAGCTAACAATCCTAAACTACTGAAGAGGGATAAGACTGCGGTGAACTGTGCGACACAGAGCGGACTTTATTACTGAGGAAAAACAGGAAAAAAGCAGAACTAAGCAAACATCAAGGAGCAGGGAACGTCCCTGTGATCTTCAAGACTTCCTTTATAGAGGGGGACTGTATATTCTGCAAACTGCTGACACTTCACATGCACTGTATACTGCACAGAGGGAGGCTCCCTGCACATGAAGCACAGCACAGAAAGCAAAACAGAGTGGGGGAGCACTCGCTTTTGGCTAATGTCAGCATTTTGCCCACTGATAGCCTTAGATTTCCTTTCAGTTGGATTTTTCTCACATGTGAAATGAATTCCTGTCACAGGACTATAATGAAGGCTTTTTCTAGCTGCTTACCTCTCAAAGGACTAGTTGTACACTTTGTTTCGCTGTTCTGGAAATGCTGAAGACAGAAATGAGGGAGGGAGAAGAAGTCTGATAGTGACAGTGGAATCTAGAGGGAAAATAACCTCCATTTTGTCGCGGGATTCAAGATATGATGGAGGTGCGGAACAGGAGGGGCGGAGAGCTTTCTGTCATTCATTTGTCATTAGAAATGCACTATGGTGTTCACTTCTCTGAGCGTCTCCACAGGAGGGGATGACAGCACAACAATCCCAGATTATTTCTGATGTCAGAAAGCGGTGAGAAACAGCAATAAACCTCAGACTCAAGGTAACAACGCGGCATGTTTCACCATTTATTTGAACATGTTGACTGGGTGAAAGTGCCAGTCCTATTGTGCACCTCTGGGTGCTTGCTGGCCTGATCACCTGCTGCTCATGTGTTCCTCTGCTGCCAGGGCAGCACACACTCTAGGCACTCAATGGTCATTTTGTTATTTTGAAATATACTGAACATGGCAACATTAAGTGCACCTTTCAAACAGATCAAATCCAATTCAAAGTGCTTTACAAGTGATTGACAAAACAGAGGATGTCCAAAATGGATTTAGACTAAATCCATAAATAAAAGATAATACAAAGCAAAAACACACATATACACAAAGAATTATGAAATATTACACAAAAATAAAAGATTGTGGTAAAATGGCAAAATGCTAACAAAATAACATAAAATAAAATAGCTAATAATGAACAACAGTACAATGTTGATAAAGCGAAACCAAATAAAATAAATAATAACGATAATAATAAATAAAATAAGTATATATAATAAAACTACAAAATTATAAGAGAGTACAAAAAAGCCAGACTGAATAGATGGGTATTTAGTTTACGTTTAAGATTTAAGAAAGATTTCAGAGCATTTACACAACAGTTTTTGCTTAACAACCTGCCTGTCCTCACAATTCCCTGATGAATGAGGTGCCTGAAACGTTTCCAAAAACAAGCAAATGCAGATTGTCTCATGATAGAAAGCCACTGATTAGTGATTTCCTCGGTATCCCTTCTAATAAAACTGAACACCATTATCAAGATAACACAGAATGATGCCACCAACTTGGAGGGTTTGAGTATTTGAGAAAACCATCTCGATACAAAGTCCATTAAGCTGTTCTGGAGCTTTCAATCGTATCACATGACCATCCTCACCTTCATTCTGTTTTCACGGAATTGTAGATATTGCACTTTATAAGGACTTCTCATTTGTGTCGGCTTAAAAAGCCAAGGGTCATAGCTTGTTCTTAAACAACTAAAAGCCACAACATGGACCCACTAAATGACTGATTATTGTTTGTTTGGATCCACATTATCTCCCCATTTTAGGGGTCCATGTTAAAAATATACAATATAATCTTTACAATACATACAGTAAATAAGACAGTTACTACATCACCACTACGCCCAAAATAACCAAATTATATCAAAATCAAACATATACAACAAATTGATTAGAACAATTGACAGAAAAGCATAAAGAAAGTTGAAGAATATAGAGGCTTTTAAACCTGACAAACACAATTGTTGGAAAGATGTAGGGAAGCCGCTGAGTTTCTGTCATTATCTGGAACCCTGGTCAAACCTAAGGATATTAAACTGGTAATGCTAAAATTTGGTATTGCATGTTCATAAAGTTTAAGGACTTACAAGAGACACAGTAAGAGATGAATTGTCTAAACTGGTGCAGCAGACACTGTGATATGACTTTTGGTTACAATGTCCACACACATTGGAGCTTACATTTCCCATAATCCTTCATTACACCCTTTCTGTCAGGAAATAAGGGGTAATTTGTTGTATTGTATTATTGCATTGTATCTTTTTTAAAGGGATTTTTTATTATTGTGCTAGCTGAGAAAACTGAGGCTTTTCTTCTGCAAAGCTTGACCAGATTACTGAGCGGTAACTGATATAAGACGACAGGACACCCATCAAACTGAAGAGCAATATAACTTATGAAGTCATTTTAAAGTCAAAGAAATACAGCCTCTATAGTAAGTCATATAGTGAGATGGCACATATGGGCCCTCCATGTCCAAGAAAAGCAGCGTTAGCCAGAAGTAAAAAGAGAGAGAGCTAGAATTATAGACTTAGACACAGAGGATGTCATTATGCCAAAGAAATGGAGTTGTGGGATGTTGGGGTGTAGGCCAGCCAAGGACAGGAGCTGGACCAGGACAAGACAGGACTATAGATTTTCAGACTGGTGTGACTCTACCCGGCCGTCATTAGCAGCGGGCTCACGTCCATCCCGAGGCCCCTCGCTCTTTCCCCGACCCTGTCCTTCACCTCCCTGGCCTGGAGATAGAGAGCCTGGCGGGCTACATTCAGACACACTTATAGGTGTGCAGGTGTGCTCACACACATACATGCAGACACACACCGAAGAGTAAGTGTTAAATTCATCTCTGAAGGACCTTGGTGATAGGAGGGAGAGCGGCCCCTCCTAGACGAGCAAGATCCTTGACTATCAATTATAAGTCTGCTATACTCTCTGCTGCAAGGGTGAAATAAAAAAAAAACTCCAATAATCTCCAAACCCGAGCTACACCTCTGCGTTACATCACAACATGCTGCGATGACGCATTATGTTTAAATACACTGCTTCAACTCTTATATTCATTTTTTAACCTAACACCTCTGAATCTCCTGTTTGTATTGGCCTCCCGTGGTTAAAGCCTTCACCGTACTGCAGTGATATAGAAGTGTACTCGGGGTGTGGTCAGTACACTCTGACATCACTGTTGGGTGTGGTCTGAAAGGTCAGTGAAACAATTCTCTTCAGATGGATCTTAATTTCTTCCATTTCACTGTGTTGATGTAAAAAAAATCTCAAGACCATGTATAAAATAGCCAGGTCACTTTAGGGAGAATAAAATAAATAAATAAATAACAGACTGATCATAAGCCCCGCCCCTTTCACTCAATAGTCCAATGACAGCTGATCAAGGTCTGGTACTTAGACAACTTGGAGTAATATCAAATGCCTCAAAAGATCAGCAAGATACTGAAGACAGTTCAAGATGTGACTCATCTACATGTAGGGCCCAGTAGTGACATGCAGTACTCCAATCATGTGATGCCGTAAATCAATAAAATGTAAAGAGAGAAGAGACTCAACAACATCAGCACCACTGCTATGACTAAAAGATTACAATAATTAAACAGATAGAGACACTTGCATTAGTTGTCCTCCTTTGGTTTTCTATGATATAATAACTTAGAAAGGAAGAGATTGTTTCTAAAGAAATCTTGATCTCTGATCATCATATGAATAAGATGTCATTTGTTTACTCTTAATTAAGCATGCAAATTAGGCTCTGTCTCATTAAATATTTGCTAATTTCCATACATTTCCAGAACAGAAATTGGAACAGTGGAGAAATCCGGGTTCTAAATTCTTGTTTCATTTTGTTGACATACTAGAGCCAAAAGTTTTTACGGTGGCAATTTTGAATACCTCTCTTTATCACTCCATTAAGTAGAAAATACTGTCAACAGCCATAAAAAAATCTGTTTTTTGCCAGGATATGAATGACAATATGAACAACCCCTCAGTAAAAACCTTCAGAATATAGATAGGAATAAAAGTGAAAAGTGTGGCTTATGTAAGTGCTACTGAAGTGGAGATTTCTGGCTCAGAGTATGAGAAAAAAGTCATTGACATGTTGTTGAAACAAAACAGCCTAAAAAACTGTCCATAAATGAAAAACTGATGTTTTTGCCTTAATACTACATGTCCATATAGGCAAATGTTTGCCAACATGTTAGCCAGAACAACTTCACAAGGCCATAATTTGTCAAATGTGTATGTGTGATGTGATGTTTTTTTGCTCAGTTCCACAGTTGTAGTTTGGCACCTTGGATAAACCCTTTAATGATGTACTGAAGACCTTGCTGTCAGCTACTGGACGATAGTGTGTCTCACAAATGATCTAGGCCAATTTATAGCAACAGAAAGCAACAGTAGCTAAGTGTGGGAGGGCTGAGGATGGGTCAATTACACTACTAAAAATGAAAATGTATGAAATTCTTTCTTGTTGAAGCTGCATTAGACATGCTGTCAGGCCCAGACACAAATGGTGGCTAACAGCAGCTATGTGGAATTTCAGGACTTCATTTTGGATGAAATCATGGAGGGTGTGAAAATAGGAAAATATTTCAGTCGTCACATTCAATTTGCCACCTCCTGCATGTGGAAGAGATAAGGAAAAACCCAACAGCAGACTTTAATGTAGGAAAAAAGGAGCAAGAGACATTCTTTGTTGCAGCCTTATTGTTCTTTTGGCACCATGTTGGCTGTATTTTTGCATATGAACCGTGCATATTGCATCTTAAATGTGGAAACTTAGAGTTAGAGATGAGCAGTCCAGCTACATCTACAACTGGGCTAAAAATACTGTAGTCTGACATTCCTCGATATTTCCAGACTTCCCAGGACAACATATCAGATTGCTTGACTTTCCCGTTAACCGTTCCTTAATGTTCCAGAAATACTCTGCGACCGGTGGGAACCTTGAAGCACTCACAGGCACCGGGCAACGAGCGAGACGAGGTGGTGGGAGCAAAAAGGTTACTCCTAGATGAAAGAAGCTAAATGATAATAGAACACACGGTGTGCCAAGAGATGATTAATACCGCTCTCCTCTCCCATTTGCTGTTCATTAACTCACTGTCTGCCATAATGGCTTGAGCCCAAATGAAAGGGGAGGGAAGAGGAAAAGTTCAGGTTGGGCATCATTAGAATGAACAAAGATGGAGCGAGAGAATAGAAGAGACGGAGGGAGGGAGGGTAGGAAAGTGCGCTGATTAGTGCAGCAGTTATCTACATCTTAATCAAGCCGAGTATTGCTCGCTTGCCCTGAAAAGGCCACACAATGACAAAACACAGCACCATTTAGGATAACAGTCGATCGTCTAGAAAAGTCTATTGGAGCTGCTGCTGGAGTTTATTGTTCGCGGCATCTTGCTGAATAAATATTAAAGTTGACACACACAGTAAAGTCATTTTAATAGCGAAAAAGAGCTTGTTAGGGCCAGCACAAAATGTCAAGATCCAGAGCCGTAAAAGCGCGTCTCCAATTTTTACATATTTTGTTTCTCACTAAGCTGAGAGCACCCGGGAGAGCAGGCGGAGTCAGGTGGACCGGATAAAGAGAAAGGGAAGGTAGATAACACCCGAGTGGATGTGCATTTAGAGAGGCGTAACACGTAAGCGTGTGGTGAAACTCTGGCAGAGATAAAGGCATCAGTCATTATGAATCCGTTTCTGCTTGTGCATCAAGGGTAGAAAAAGATGGACACACGCAATTGGATTTGGAGAGCTGCCGCAATGTATTTCAATCTATGTCAGCGCTTACCTTATAAAATGAGAAACTATTGAACTGATAGAGAAGATGGAAAAAAAATAACACACCCATCCGCTAAGACAGCACAGGAGCCACGGCTGATGGAGAAACACGGGAAGCCTGTCAAAGATTAGTTAGTATTCTGAAAAAATGGAAAATAAAGGGGTGCAAAGAAGGTAGAGGAGTTCAGGAGATTCTGAGTGAATCATATTGGTAAAAGTAAACAACTTTCATTTCTCTTTACCAAATGTCTACATTCATACACAAACCTTAGGCCTAAGCTTACAGAGAGTCCTGAACAAAATGTTCCACTAAATATTCCTTGAAACCTATAAAGTGACTCGAAGACAACAATTACAGTATGTACACTACTGATAATGCCTGTAAGAGCTGCGTGCGTCCTCAGACCTGAACCCACGTCGATATTTCATATTGTAAATGGGAATGTCATTATTTTTAGCAATACAGCAGCGTTCATATTTAATACCCTTCCGGCACTGTGTCAGTCCCTTAAGTGCATCCCATACAGCTCCGATAGCGCTGCCAAATGCATCATTATGTCATCAGCATCGCTAAACGCAACTCTGTAGGACAGGGTAAGTTCGTAAAGATTCTGGGGAGGAGAAGGTGACCTTTGCCTGAGGTCTACTGCTACTGTGAAAGATCCAGAAATCTTTGCATGGTTTGCGCATCAACTGTGAAGGCACTTCAATGATGTTCAATGATGAATGTTACAAATGTTCACAAGGAACACACAGTGGGGGTGGGGGGGTCAGAAATGTCTAGGGGGCGAGGCGATACTTTCATAGCCATAATGGCAACTGAATGTACGGGCTACACACAAGATACAGTCTTAGGTCCAGGTAAGTCCTGGGTGACAATATGTCGGATGATACACGTCAGAAATGTCTGCCTGCTTGCTGTGAATATCATTAATTTAAACTCTTGCTTGTTCATTTGTTTGTACCGCTCCGCTGCTCACTTGCTTGCAGCACTGTGCCCTGGGAGGGTTCCAGTGTTTTCCAGGTTCCACTCAACTGAGCATATTTTTTGGCATATTTAAACTAACGGTTCACGCAGGGTCAGAAATAGATGAAGATTTGTTTAGCTGATCAATTTAAAAGTTGGCCCTGATACAGATGCAGCAGACGGGCCTGGAGCATCACTGTTAAACTTTATCTGAGAGATCTTTGGAGGGGCTCCAAAGAAATTATTAGGATTTTTCTCTTTTAATTGGACAATTTGAAAAACAAGACATTTAGTTTTAGGTGAGACAGTTTAAGGTATGCAGAGCTACAACAAAAATCTTTTATGGGTAATGTTATGGAAATCTTTTTCATTACAACCAACAACCATTCAAAAAGTGATTTCCACCGTGTTGACTGTGGTGACACCGCTGCTGATTCTGACTAATTCCTCACACATGTGTTCCACTGCAGAGGCTGGCGTTAGTGAAATGTCAAAATGTTTTTTGGTACACAGCAATTTAATTAATTCAGTGTATTGAATGTGTGGATTTGAACAGAAGATTAACATGTTGCTTGTGCACAGCTGTGGGAAGAAGAACAGACAGGTTACCCAGAAAGAAGTGCCGCCAGAAGGTAGTAGAGCTTTCTTTCTTTCTTTCTTTAAAGCATTTTCACTTCCCTACAAAACACAGTAATGCATCTGGGGACTGGGACTAAGTGTTGCCTTATATCTGTTTTGTATTTCCCACTATCTTAGAAATACAGAAAGCAGCATTCAAACAGAAACAGGTGCCACTGGGGAAAATGACTCCCTATTATGTATCTCTCCGGACTGAAACACCAGGCCCATAGAAACAGGACTATCCCCACAACACCATCAGGGTCAGAGAAGGCACCAGAGACTCGAGTGAAATGACTGATGACAATATGGCATTATGGGAGAGAGAGAGAGAGAGAGAAAGAGGGAGGGGAAAAAGGGGTGTATGAGTGGAAGAGAGGAATGATGGAGCAGGTGGACTCTCATCCATCTTGTCCCCACTGATGGATATATGAGTGGGGGCCCCGGGCTGGCCGTCAGCCGGCATGATGGATGAGAAATAAGTAGTGAAAAACATGTAGATTCAAAGGACAGCCACGCAAGCCGAGTGGACAGAGTTTAGAAAAACCCAGATGTTGAATGATTCAGCTACGTTTAGGTCATATCCAGTAAAACATACAATTAATAAGCATGTAGAGGTTAAATGATTCACTCGCGTGATGGGAGCACAAAACACATCCTTGCACCTTGCTGTGCCGTATTATTCACACCAAAACAATCGGGAAGTAGCTTCTGAAGTTCCTGTAGGCAAGGTTTTATTATCTCCTAAACTTACATGCTGAAAGGCAAACTACAGATAAAACAAAACATATGGAGACAATCCAGGGATTTAGTTTTGTACTTAAATGAGTTTAAAAAGAATGGTCAAAATTGCTGATAAAATCGAGATATTCTGATTCTTACTCCTTAGTATGGGTCAAGCTCCAAAGACACTGGATCCTACATTTGCCATAATGCAACCAATAACATATTTTCATTAGACATTGTCTTTTCAACTACTATCAATTTGTAGTTTCCGAGCCCAAGCTGGGATCATTTTTGGGTGGAGCACCACTGCATTTGCAAAAAAAGAAAAAAACTGTTGGAAAAGCTTCTGTAACTCTAGAGAACTCTAAAGCTGCGCGGAATCTGATAAATTCCATTTGATAAATTAAATTGAGCGAAATCCCTCGAGTCAGCGTCAGTTGGGGCTGAAGAAGTTAGAAAATGACATAAATCTGCAGGCTGTGGAGTTAAAAGGAAGTGAGCTCACCAGACCTCTGTAGCCTGTTCCTCATCTCTGTTTGAAGGTAGCAGCTCAAGGCTGCATTAATCACAACTAGCATGACACACCCAAATTTCCAGTCATGTTACACTGTGGGTAATGTAGGCGCAACGGTCTTGACAAGAAGGAAGAATGCGTTCAGAGATATCACTGGTACTGCTGCATTGATTTTAATCTTTTTTCTTTTTTAAACGATGGAGTACTCATTTAACAAAGCTCCTCCAGAGCCAGAGAAGCCATTATACAAGTGTCCTTTTAACAGCTGGCATTACATTAATAATAATAATAACAATAGAGAAGGACCTCATGAATACCAGTTGGATGAACAAATGAATATAAAATAATAGTGTGCATAATCCAAAGTGTACTCAGCAGTGCCTTTTACTGTAGAAAATATAACTTGGTATACCCAGTTATATTCCAGAAATAGATCACTGTCAGAGCACATCACAGTAAACACATGTGGATGTCAATGGTGAGCATTTGCAACCACTGTGTTTTGATCTAACTCTTGAGCGTACACCATGTTGGGTTCTTAGTCATATAATAATTTTGGCACCATCCAAAGTAGTAGGACTACTTACTCTAATAATTCGATTCTTTTTTACACTTAATTTAAAAAATGAAGCTTTATAAAGGCTGGCATGGTGAATCAGTGTTTAGCACGACATAACTCGTCCTGGGTTTGGACTCAACCCCATAGCCAGGGGCTGTCATGTTGTACCTAGGTGTATTTTTTCTCCAGGTGATTTGGTTTCCTCCCACACTCCAAAATTGACCTAATGTGTGATTGTGAATGTGTCTTTCTAGGGGCAACCGCTGGGTCTGAAAAGTGACACCAATGTGGAGGTGCCTAAAACCTGCATTCTTTCTAATGGCCAGCAGGGGGCAACTCCACTGGCTCCAAAAAGAAGTCAGATTGTATAGAAGTCTATGAGAAAATGACCCTACTTCTCACCTGGGAACCTAATCCTGAATATTAGTGGAAGTTATTTTATCAAAGCATATCATTTTATGTGTGTCCTTCCTGGACACCTTGTTTTATGTTGAGGACGTTGCGTGTATGTAGGCTGAAGGCTACCCTGCTTTGTCTGTTCGAGCTTATCTCCACATCCCTCCATTGTTGGCCTCTTTCCACTGGCTGCCAGAGTCAAATAGAGATGATCCCTGTCAGGTGCTACTTGGTGAAGCTCCTGAGTACATTTCTGAATTGCTGTGTCCACATAGTAACCAAACGTCAATCAGATTGGCTAACTAGCCTCAATTGGCCGTCCCTAGAGCTCAGCTGGAACTGAAGGCAGACCCTAAACGTTGGAAAAGGTTGTCTTATATTAGATCATCTCAAGGACGCCTCCCACCCTGCACACAGACTGTTCTCCCTCCTGCCCTCAGGCAGACGCTTCAGGTGCTTCCGGACAAGGACCAGCAGACTGAGGAACAGTTTCTTCCCCAGAGCTGTGTCCTTATTGAACTCTGCCCCCTGCTGACGAACCCCCCCCCCCCCCCACTCCCCAACCACCACCACCCACAAACCCCTCAACTCGTCATCTCCCCCCACTGACCAAAGACTGTACACCATCACCACTGCACTACTGGACCTTCCTGCACTCAAACACTTTGGAATCTTTTTGCACTAAAAACTATG
Organism: Lateolabrax maculatus; assembly: GCA_031216445.1. Classification (NCBI taxonomy): domain Eukaryota; kingdom Metazoa; phylum Chordata; class Actinopteri; order Acropomatiformes; family Lateolabracidae; genus Lateolabrax; species Lateolabrax maculatus. The sequence continues at coordinate 18,269,902 of CM062200.1, forward strand.
TACTGAACATTGCACTAGTCTAGTAACGTTAGGCAGCTACTGTTTATTATTATGCACTATTTAACGTTCACTCAATCTGTATTACCTAACTTATCATATGCCCATTTGCCTTTTGTAAATTATGTTTATAGTTCCTGCTTATAGTCTACCTACATTTAATGCACAAATCAACCTGTATAATATGTACATATTAACTCAATCAATCAATCTGTATATTCCATACTTATATATTACAGTTCCACTTGGAACGTTAACTTATTATCTGTAAAATACTTATTTATTATCTGTATATTGGTACTTACTACTATTGCACTTCTGGTTGGATGCTAAACTGCATTTCGTTGCTCTGTACTTGTACATGTGTAATGACAATAAAGTTGAATCTAATCTAATCTAATCTGATCTAATCATCCAACTCAGTTGTTCATCACTCACATTCCCACGTTTTTTATAATGGATGTTTTCAGCCATGCTAGCTAGTGGCAGGGCTCTAAGTCATTTGTTTGGTTTGCTGCAGAAATTCACCGTTTCCACATGTTGAATGGTAATAACTTGGTGATGCTCCGACTTTTTATTTACTGGCATCATCTTGTCCACATTTCAGTGAGTCCGGCTCAGCTGTACGGTTGCTGCTAATTATCAAATGTTAGCATGCTGACACAGCGAGCTAAGCTGGTGACATTTATCTTATTGTTGTTTGTCATTTTTGGTTATTTTTGTTGCTTTGTGTGTTATCTTTTGACTGTTTTAATCCTGATTTTGGTGTTTGTTTTAGAACCTGTAACTATTTTGTGCTTAATGTTTATTGAATTATATAGACATTGAATTAGTCAGTGGTGTTTTGTCCAAAATATTGCTGGTTGCGGTTTTCAAGCCACATTTCTGAACACATTGGGATTTACAGTAAATTGGAATTTGCTTAGCATGTCAAGGAGGTACTCAATGCTACAAAAGTGAAAGACTGCACTTGTCATTACAAAATGTATACTTATTAGCAGTAGTAGTTGACATTTAAATGTTGGCAGTCTGCAGCTGCCGCTGTGGTTGATTCCATCACACTCCTCTGCAGCTCTGTCTATTCTCACAGAGCTTTAGTCCCGTTCCAATCTCGGAACCCACCGGATATTGTTTGATGACGATTTAGCCTCCTGGGGCAATGGCCAATATTTCGTGGCTTCCCATATAGCCAGTGCATATCCAGATGACAGATATCCAGGCCAAAACTTCTATCTTGGCTAATCTCTACTGATATCTGCATATGAATGCAGATGGATAAAAAAAAGTTAATAAATAACTTCCGTCAGACGGTAGCCGATGGGTTCCGAGATTGCATTTCATCCAATGCGTTTGGATTGGGGGTGGCAGCCGGGAAAGAGCAGAAATTGAAATCCACAGCATGGGAATAACCTGCATGCAACCAAAGACTGCTCAAACGTGATTGGTCAATGCTAGATTCTGCATTCATATGCAGATATCTGTTAACAGAGATTCGTCCCGTAAACCTGCAACTGAGTAGATGGATTGAAATCCACAGCATGGGAATATATACCTATGTTTCTTCTTTCATCTCTGCTGACTGCTCTTTCCCGGCTGCCACCCCCAATCCAAAAATTTTGTACGTGCTGCACCCACTGTGCATCTGAGTGTGTTGGTGAGGGATTGTTGGTGTGACAGGCCAGCCAGTAACTGAACTCCAATTACTGACTTGCATGTTTAAGTTCTGAGAAGTCTAGTAACCTTGTTAGGTTCAATAATCCGTCTTCATCAGCAACAAATACTCACAGAGAGTCCCAGTGGGCAGGCTTGACTTCATCAATTATACCAGCCTGATTTAGTTAGATTAGACCGATGTATCTCACACAGGTAGCATTTGGAGGCATTATCAGGGAGCTGGTGACCCAATTAGAGTGGCATAAGGAAGTCCTCTGTGGCTATGGACATAAGGCTGTTTCCTAGCTCACTGGTAATGCTGTAACAGAAAAATAATCCTTCCATTACTTATAAAAAGCTTAATATCCAATTAGAGTTGGATGAGAAAAATTTACTTGTCCATTAACGGAAGTTCATCTTTTAATAGAAATCCATTCAGCATTCAGTGTTTTTTCGCAGACTTTACAGACTTTACAGGAGTTGTAAACACTGACGTATTATCAGCTCATAAAATGATGGTGAAACTTGTGGTTTACCTTCTAACAAACAGTTGCTCATTTACATATTGAGCATTACGGAGCAACGTTGTCATTTATTTGGAGTCATGTATCTGACCACCCAATAAATACAAGTCCAACCCCTACTTTTCTTTTAGCTCTGCTCTTGGTCTCCACCAAAATCTGAGAAAAATATTCTTTTGTCATGTGTTACTTTGTTACTCTTGTCAGCTGATATTTTGCGTGAAATTTTGTATTGGAAGTGTACACAAAAAATATTGAATACCAAAAATTTCCTCTCAGGAATAGAATTTTGGCTGAAATTTGGAATTACTGGTGGTCCAACACATTAATAAAGATAGGGAATATCTGCATCTGCTTTTGTATGGCCACTTTCCCCTCAGAAACATCAGCATCAGCGTAGGCCCTGAAAGCCCCTCTGTAAGCCCTAAACCCCGTAAGATACAAAACTACAGAGCTTCTTCCCTTGGGATGTCATTACCAGCTCTTTGAGAGAGGATCCATCAATGGGAGGAAGAGAGCGAAAAGTTTTCAAACAAGTTGTAAGGGCTGCACACAGACTTAGACGGGACAGAATCCAACAAAGATCCCATGAGATTTTCTGACTCGTTTTCATTTTTCAACAGAAAATCACACACCCTATAAGGATTGATAAAGTTGGAATGTTCTCCTTGTGACAGTTATAGCTAAACCTTGTGATGGTTGATAATTTTTTTCATTCATCAATGCTATAACAGCCATTTGTAAAGCAAAAACTGAGGCAGTCCTATATGTCATGCCGCACAGTGCCACAGCCCTCCCTAGCCTGTATGTCTGTGCTGTGAGAGCAGCAAAATTAACTGTGACCCACTTCCCTGTGAATTATCCAGCCCTATGCTGCTGCACACATCGGCTATCTCTCTATTTCACCAAAATACCCCAAAAACACAATCTATGAGTGCACTCTCCTCTAATCTAACACCCCTAACCAGGCCAAGAAAACACAAAGGCACGGCAGAGGCACGTTGGGGCCCAAAGCAACCCGGGAGGAAATACGGACCACATGCTGAGTGAAAAACATGCAGCTGATTGAAGTTGGTCCGGGTCGGATACTCAGAACAGATAGATGTGAAGAATGCACAATCAAAAGTTTCATTTTGGTGTTAAATCAACTTTGAAATAAAGTCCAAGTCCAGTGTTTTCCCAGAGGTGCGATGATGTAGTCTGGATCCATGTGACAGTTAAGAAAAGATAAAACAGCTGATCTAAATATACAAAGTCAAAGGCAGGAGTGTTTAAATGTTATTGGCAGTGCAAATAATGAGGTGTATGTGTTGCCCATGTACCAGCCATATGATCTCCTTACTGTATATAACCTTCATTAGAGCTGAACATTATGTTATTTCAGATCTGATCCTACTAACAAGTACATTGTGTATCAAAGCCTGATATATTTTCTTCCTCTGTGCCATAGAGCTAATTGTTGTCCAAAATCTATAAATCAAAAGCACATCAGTGAGCCATATCGTTGATTACTACTGCAGTTTAGTTGTATTCCAACTACTGTAAATAGCCACTAGAACACCAAATGTGTATTAATCCTAAGGACAATAGTCCCCAGCAAATGCATTATTTTCTCCTGTTTGAGTAAAGTTTGGTAGAAACTAGTGACCAGCTGTTTAAGGAAATCCCAGAGCCTCACTACAGTATCTACAGTAACGTATTTTCCTTCTTTAGCACATATCAAATATGTCATCTAACAGTAAATTTGTGGGTCTTGTTCCTCACGTGGCTCACAGCAGTAGTACTAACATTCAGTGCAGTCTATTTTGCAAACTCAAGTCTCTGCGTCCCTGTCCAGACTTTCTCCAATTTTCAAATCCTACACGCAGAGTCTTTAAGGTCGAGAAAGCAATTTGACTTTTACAGTTGGGATGGGAAGTGATGGAATAACGTCACGAGTCGGAGAATTGTTCCAAACTTTTTGAAGAGGCACAGTTCCCTCAGTGCCCTTAAGTAGACGCTGGACATCTACAGTGGATTTTTAGTACAATCAATTTGAGTAATTACCTTTCTCATCTTGTGGATTCTCCCAAAGGAATCCACTGCATGAAAACAAACCATCTGTCTTCAACCATCTGCTTGTTGTTACATGGTATGTAGTCAAGAGCGTTTCCCTTTTGACTGGTTCTGTTTGAACAACAGATGATGGCAAAAATGTTTGGTCAATTTAAGATTTTTTCCAGGTTTTAAGAATTTTGCAGTTACAGTCTTGACTTGTATTTAAACTGAACCATCAGGCGAGGCCATGAACAATGTCCAGAGGCCATCTGGGCCACCATACCCTGATCCTGCCTGATCCTACCCCTACCCCCTCTCTCCCTTCTCCTCTCCCTCCTCCCCTCTTTCTTCTGTCCCTCTGTCGAGCAGTTTATAATTGAGATTCAGGCCCGCAGATGGACACGCCATGGATGCTGGCTCCGACACCGCTGCTACACGTCCAGCTATCTGTGGAGCCGGAGACATGAGAGGAATCCCTCAGCTTCAAGGCCCCCACGTCACCGAGGCAATTAGACCAATCTCCCGCCTTGAGAGACGAGAACGGGCCTCAGTCAGATGATGGTAATTGCAGTTTTCATGCATGGGGCCCGCTCTCTTTTGTAATGCTGCGACAACCTCGCAAGTTCAGCCAACCCAAACTTGTGTCTAATTAATTTGAATCGGCAATTTACATAATTGAATATTTACATTATTCTAATGCAATCTCCACCTTTTGCAGCTGACATCAGCTCTTGTTTGCAGACTTGTACTTGTCAGGCTATTGACTCTTATGTGTACAACGGCAAACATTTGTACATGACAGGAGTTGGAATGTGACCCTCACAAACCAAGGTGCTCTCAAGCGAAGATTCCCGTTTACACAAGTAAAATTCAACACAAAAGTGGTTTATAGCTGATGTATATGATATTTCATTCAGTACAATATTACCAGTAATTGAAAGACATGTTGACACTAATGGTTTCAACAGTTAACTACTAAAACCACTAGTTGATACAGTAGCAGGAGTTGACTAGATCATATAATTTTAGGCAATATGACTAGTTTCACAGTAGTTAATCACTGCTTGTATATATTAATATAGAATTAGCCACATTCATTCAGATGTGGTGCTACAGTTAGCCACTGGGCAGGTTGGATGTGTCTCCGAGTAATGTCATCAGTGAGTGTGCAAAAGGGGATGGTAACGGAGAGTTTATGAGGAGAACACGTGAAGTGGTTTTTGTGCCTTAAAACCTCACAAGTAGGGGGAAAATGTTCACTATCAAAGAAAGTAACCTCCTTGTTAGCTCAGAGTGTAGAATCAGCACTTATTAGTGTGTCAAGGGCTATGATCAACAGGTTATCCGTTTCACTCTGTGACAACTGCGAGGTGCAGACTGATGGCTTTGGTTGGGAAACACGTCACGTTATTACGCTTATAATTTTCCAGAAGACATTGAATCACAAACAGGTGTGCAGAGTCTCTTCTCATCATCATCTGTGGCTTGTATAGCGAGTTGCATCCTAGATTGTTTGTAAATGGGAAACCTGTCTAAATGAGTGCATTCATCACTACGTGGCAGTGCACACTCAGGTCACAGCATGACACACACTTGCTGCACGTCTCCTACAATGAACATGTTTGAATGTGAAGACAGAGCTGGGCCTTTTATTGTGAAACAACCACAGGAAGTTTTATGGGAGTCTACGGAGGCTGGCTTAAGAATGTTTTTTCTTTTTTCAAAATGGATCATCAAAATGGATCATTGTTACATCCGTGACAGAGTATGATATACAACAAGCAATGACATTACATCTAATGAACAATCAAGAGCTATTTAGCAGCTGGAAATCTGTTTCTTGCATGACCATGTAATGATCATGAGCAGCACCTCCTGTCCATGTACTGTACCTGTCTGCAGTACAGTTTGTGAGGTATTTAGCAGTGTCTACACTGGCTACCTACAGCCTACAAGTCTACAGACTATGACCAGTTAAACTTAAACGTGATTATTCTAAAATTTCTATAAATAAATAAAATCTGAATAAATTCATGCTGCTCTTATTTCCTGTTAAACATTGGGCAGGAACTCTGTGCCTGTTAATTATATCAAACAAGTCAGACATGATGACTGCCCTACAATAATTCTTCAAATTAAAATGGATCTAAATAGATTAAATAAAGAAATATGGTTACACGGCTCGCCACCCACCCACAGACTGGCCGCCACTTTGCAAAACCTTGCGGCTAGTATAAAGGAGTAGCTGTGATTAAAGATGAAAATGACTATCAATGGGTCCAGGAGCACATATATGGATCCCCTCAGCTACCTGCACACATCTGCAGCCAGCCGACCTGGAAGAGACCCAACACCAGCAGCAGAGCCTGCACTGGCCTGCACACAGCTTCACACTCAGGTACACACACCTGCTAGCAAACACAGGTTATTAAAGCCATGTGCAGAAAAGAGCTTTAGTGGCTGCTTTGCTGGCTCTCTGACTGACATCTGAGGGGCAAAAGTGGGCAAACCTGAGAAGGTGCTTATTCTCTCCAGAGTGAAGGTACAGCTGCCATCCAAAAGCCTGCTGTTTGTTGTTCTACCTAACACTCCCTGTAATTAGGCAGATTTGGGGCTGCCAGTAGCACACACACACACACACGCTTCATCACTCACACACACACACACACACACACACACCCAAACCTGCATGCTTTTCTCATCTGGTTGATCAAGACGACAGGAAGATGTTCTCCATAAACAGTAGAAGAAGAAACAAGACAGAAGCTGAAGTAGAGACCCCCCTCAGAGGGGTCACTGTTTGTCACAAAAGCATTTGGAGCTTGTTTAGCAACTAAAATATGATTAAAAGCTTTAAAAGCATGACTTTTGCTGAACCCAGAATTTAATTTAACAAGATGTCATTACTAAATATCCATTTTTGCGGAATACATCACTGACGCTTCCTCTGCACCCGCCTGACTTCAAAGCGCGAGAACAAAAGCAGGAGAGAGCCCCGCGTTTCCAAATGTGAAGAACGCCACCGATTTCACAGTGCTAATAGATTTGCTGTGCGTTTGGTTTGAGAAATAAAGCAGGAAAAAAAAAGGGACAAAAGACATCTAATCCTGTTTCATAAGCGTTATTCAGAAATGTGCAGGGAACACTTCACGGGAGAGGACTGAAATCACCTTTTTTTTTTTTTTACCTCCCTGGCTCCAAAGTGATTAAATTCATTAAAATCTCTTCAAGTAATTGCGGCTCATCCATGGCAGAGTAAATATTCAATTAATGCTGCCTTTTTGATAACTGTGATTCCTTCAATCCATTGCGAATAGCCTTGCGTGTCTCCCCGTCATTAATTAAATTTTCCCTTTGGAGGTCAATTAGATATCCTTTAACTATTCATTAGCCACAATACAGGGCAGCGGAAATCTATTAAAAGAGGAGTTCATCTTCCCACTTTTCATGTGGGTGCGTTATAAGGTTGGTGTTGGGGATGGTTAATCTTTCCCTTTGCTTTCCTCCTGGGCAAAAAGTGGGGCTTAAGCTCTCTCCGTGTCGAGGTGGCGAGCTGAGCTGCGGCGAGCCGAAGCAGAAGCTCTTTACCGGTCTCTGTGGCGTGTTTGGCCAAGGCTGACTGGCTGCCAAACAGCCAGAGACAGAGCGGGGATGAATCAGCACTGACAAGGTGAAGCCAGCTTCGTGTTCGCCGGCTGACAGCTCAGGTGCTCAGAGAGATGGAGACACAACAGATTACATTTAGGCCACTGCAGAGAGAGAGAGAGAGAGAAGGGGGTGGGGGAATAAAGACAGAGAGAAAGGTAGAGAGTCCAAAATGGCTTATGGACTATGGAAACTTTTCTCAGAGATAAATGAGAAAGTTGGAGCAGGTTGTGTGGGTGATAATGTGCGGTGTCACTGTGCGCTGGTCCTTGAAAGTCTACCCAAATAAATAAATAAAATAGTATCTGGGATCTTCTTGCCTGTATAATGTGTATAAATTATAAATCAGTCTCTGGTCTTTTTTTTTTTTTTTGCTTTGTTACCAATGACATCAACAACACTGATCCAAGTTACTGAATGGCGCTCCCTTCCTCCAAGGACTTCGGGGTGTACGTGTACATGTGACTATGCTATATAGTAGATGTGTTGGGAATAATAAGTAATGTATTGTGTTGTATTGGATCAGCAGCTTTCTGCAGTGCAAAAAGGGTTACTTTTGCCTGCAGACATTGTAAATGTGATGTACACATGTATATGTGTGTGGATTACTATGGGTGCTTTGGTGCATGGACATCTGAACAGTGCAGATAAATACATGTATCTGTATATTGATTTATATATATTTATATTTTCTGCAGTTGTGGGGACATAGTGATGCAATGCATGGTGCAATACAGTCTTTCAACTTGTATATGTGGTATATTCAAGTGAACTGTTATGTATCCACCTGTGGATATACTTGGGGGAAAACTCAGTAAAGAAATATTAGAAAGACTACGGATTGACATCCAAATTAGCTGTCAGATTTTTAAATGGTGATAGTCAGTTAATAGCAGCCTTGACTGACTGAAAGCTAATTTTTAGTTATCCCTGTTCCATGTATGCCGAGACTGTCCTTCAAAGAAAGATGCCAGCATCAGTTATCTCTGAAAATGTGTTTAACTGACGGAGCGCAACTGTCTGTGTGAATTATGACCACATTCCACTGCGTGGAAGTTGTTGGAAATGTTATTTCTATGGTTCGTATCATGGGTGATACCTGATCCGCTCAGTAAGGTCCATATCAGATCAGTGCACCCCTCGTTAGGGTGTATGAATGGGGTTGACACAGCGAGATCGCTGCTCTTTTCCAGTTTCCTACAAACGGGCACTGTTAGTTTCTTTTAACCATGTCAACGAAGGTTCCCTGACAATGATTGTTCCTTAACCAAGCCATTTTTGTGCCTAAACAAAACCAAACCTTAACCATAGCCAAGCATCAACCATTAATTTTTTTTTTATTTATCAGTGATTTTAACCACTTTGAAAGACATTGACAAACGGTGTTGTCCTGCTGACAGGGGCATCAATCAGAAAACAGTTATATGGGTCATTTTGGAAGGCATGGACAAACAATTATATAGATAGATATTTTGCAAGACACACTGCTGAACCGACAACTAAACAACAGAATAGTCACTTGTGAGTATCGTCCAAAAAGACCCATATGACCCTGTGAGTGTTTTCCAACCAAATCTGGTTAAGTTTAGGCAACTAAACTGTTTTCAAGAGCCCAGTGTAGCCCATTTAAGCTGCAGTGTGCCTAGTTTAGCCCTGCTTGGTGGCAGGGGCCTACTTGGGCCAACTTCTCCTACCTCAAACAAAGCCATGCAATCACTGGTGCGGTGATTGCTCCCCTACAGCTGCTGCTTTGAAATAAAAGCTTTCCACCGGTAAACCACCAGGAGGCTTTTATTGTGAAGCAATAAAAGGAAGGAAATACAATGTATTTATCACTTAGATTAGAAGAGCTTTGCTAGTGCAGCTATTGTTCATTAAAAATGGGTCTGCACAACAAGTTCTGGGCTGATTCAGCTGAGTGGATCAGTTTGAAATATCGTTGGGAGGAATGGGAGACACAGCCGCAATGAGCTGTTTAGATGAAGGGATTCCTGAGGTTTGTGAGAACTATCACTCCTTCGACATGTCATCAAGGTAAACGATGCCTTTAACCTTGTCAAGTATTTGCGTGTGAGCACGCCTTGAATGCAAAACCCCCTAATAAAAAACACCTACTCAGTCCATTTAGTTTAATTAGAAAAAAACATGTCCATCATTGTGCGAGACGGGACGTCTCTCGTATCAAAGTCACTCACTTTTTTGGGTCAACCATCTTCCTCACCATCCATCTGTCAGTATGACAACGTCACACCGCTTCTTCGTTTGCTATTTAGAGAGAACAGTGGTTGCTATCACAACTGCAAGAGGTCGTTTGTCTATAAAATGTCTTGTTTTAAGTGTTGCTGTAGTAAGGACAGTCTCCAGGCGGCATATCTCTCACTGGTTCCTCCAGAAGCATTTTGTTCTCAAGCGACGACATTGATCATCATCCCTTAATATTTCAGATGCAGCCCTAATAGCAATAAAATGGTGCCATTGTGAGTGATGTCCCTACTCCGGACATACTGCAGGGTAGCTGATATCAAAGTGGAGTCCTTGAGGGAGCAGCAGGGGAGCCCTTGCAAAAAAAGGAATTGTTAAAGCTAATTTTCATTTCAAGTAGAAATGATACCAGTGGGAAAAAAGTATGATTATTCTAATCACAGGTTTTCCCACAAATTCTATTATATTCTCTGAGACAGATCTGCATTTTGATTCTAAATAACTAAACTCCACAAGTAAGAGGCCCAAGGACCAAAATCTGGTCAAAAAGGGGTCCAAGGACACACAACATGACGACTTTTGGATCTGTTAGATGAAGACATCTACTGTAGCAGTGTACCGTAGGTGGTAAACTGCAGTGCGTCCTATATGCTCTGTCATTGCCCAAGGCTAACCCTGTACTTACTGCTGGCATGTAAACATAAACTAATCATAACATTAATCTCACCATGCAACTGTGCACTTTTGAAAGCAGCCCATCTGTGAACGCTTCCCAATTAGCTGCTGTCATATGGCACAGGATGGAACAGATTCCTGATACATACTGTCCTTGGTACACCACTGTACAGGGAAAATAATAAACAATATGCTCGACTAATCCGCTGTCCGGCTGCAGGATTTAATCTGTAAAGCCCTTAAGATAATGTTAAGGCTTTTTCTTGAACTAGAACACAACCATTGTGCATCTCTGAATAGGTGAATTGTTCTGTATTTTATCTCCGGGGGACTGTTCGTTGGACAAATAGCTTTGTGTCTTACAACACAAAGAGCAGTCAGGAGCATCGATCAGGGATACACACCATCAAACTACAATAGCACTGAAACAACAACCAAGACAATAGCGACTAGCACTAGAGCAGTGCAGTACAACATCTTAGAGATGCAACCGGCAATAAAGAGAGAGCCAACAAAGCCCCAGTATCCATCAAGCGGGCAGCAGAGAACAGTGTGCGTGTTTGCATTTTGTGTGTGTTTACCTTGCGTCCACCTGTGTTCAGCTTGATGGGTGTGAGGAAGGGGTCAAAGATCATGTGGCTGGTCTCGATGTTGACTGGCGACTGCCTCTTCCCCACGGAGCACAGGTTCCAGGCCGAGTTTACCAGCCCCCAGAACGACGGCACTGCAACAAAAAAGATAGAGCGGGTGTTCAAAAGGGCGAGCGTCTGCACCGGCAAGATAGGAGCGCTTTCCACATGAGAGGTTGCACAGTTTGTGCTTCCGCATTTTTTGGTAATTTTGACCTGCCAGACTCACAGTGGGAGAAATGTAATTAGTGGGGTTCAACTGATGTCGGCTTTTGATAGCCTGCAGCAATACTTTGGGATTGAGCCTGCAGATAGCTCCTAAATTATGTCTCTTCAAATGTTGGTAATCTTTTTCCAATTCTAAAATTTACAAGAATTTCTCTTAGGATTTTGTTCTTGTTGTATGTGTTATTTTTATTTTATAATCAGAAGCATACTTTCCATAAGAATAAGGCAAAGAAAACAAATTAGCTTTTTAAAGAAGTGCACTGATTTGACTTCTTACACTGGAGTAAGTAGAGTCGAGGAAAAAGTCTGTCTCTGACTTCCACTGAATGTATTGGAGAATAAGTACAGTATAAGGTAACTTTACATAAGAAAGTACTTGAGTTAGTTTGGTGACTCACAAGAGACGTGTCAGAGGAAGAATGAGCAAAATCAAAGCAGCAACAGTTTTCCCTCCCGTGACGAGTAAACTGATTTGATGTGTAAAACTGGTAGAATGCCCCTTTAAGGGATTCCCATCATGATCCGTTAATCAACCTACATTATATCCATTTTATCAAAGCTTGATGACTGGACAACATATGGACTATATTTCCTTTTTAATGGGACAAAAAAACGTATTGCTAAGCTAACACACCTGTCTGTTCCTAGACATTAGCACTAGCTACATTAAGCTAACCTGTTCCTTGTGTGCTACATCAGAATTAATTGAACTTAAAGTGTAAAATAATGCAAGAATTGTAAAAAATGGAGAAAGAAAAAAACACACAACAATGACTGTAGCTCTTTTTTCAATCCTGTGAAAAGTTTAGGTCACCTTGGATACTTGCCAGCATTCATTCCTCACCTATTTTTAGGAGCTATGTCACACTGCAAGTCATTTCATTTTGAACATTATAGGCTCCCATGTGCCCTTATCATCCATCTCCAAGATACAGTAGTGTGGATTGCTGGCCTCGCACTGCAGCAGGCGAGGCCATGGTGAGAATCGTGAAGCTCGGCAAGGCGAAACTAATCTGCAGCGACTTTTAGCAATTTGGTCAAGACCTCCCCCTGAATGGAGAAGATATTACAGAAGTGAGAGAAGTGGAATCAGCCTATAATCAGCTAACACATGTACTATAAGACTGAGAGGACAGGGTAGCACAGTGAGAGAATGTCAGCACTGTGGGCGTGATAGGCATCTCAGCCAGTCATTTTCTTATATAAGACTTGGCAACCGGGACCAAGAATTCGATTCCTCCAACAGGGTGGGAAGCAGAGGCTTATCACCATCAACTCTAGCAAGAAGCAGTTCTTGCTACAATATCTGCTGGAGCCTAAAGCAGCATTTTCCATTTAGGAACACAATATTACGCAGAGATGAGTCACTGGAATTGTGCTATGCAAATTCCACTGAGATTTCCAACAAAAGCTGAGATAATTTGAAAATATGCAAATTCATGATGAATCAGAGGGAAGCAGACGCGACACAGCATGAATTCAAAGCTGAGGACCCGGCGGGTCAACAAGTCCTACCAGACTCGGAGCCACAGAGATTGTTTGTGGTGTTTACAGACATGCTCCGGAGAGACAAAGCCCTACATCACTGTTCAGATTAAAGCATGGAGTCAAGCGAAGCAGATGGGAGAGAGTGTATCACCCCTTTCTACCATGAACATGGTGTTAGCTGGAGGTATGTGGAGATTTTATGGTGTTTTCCACAATCAATAAATATCAGCAGAAAGGATTTGGCTTGAGTGATTCAGGAAACATAAGAGATTGAGCTGTCCCAGTTAAGAATCATGCTTGTAGCTTACTTTAAAGCTGCACTAATAAATAATTTATATTAAGAACAGGTAAATGACTGTGTGTATCGTGAAAGGTGTCGCTTGTTATAACAAACCAACAGAAAATGATGACCCAACTCTGCTGTTTCTCAGTTCTACGGAGCATCTTAGCCTCTTTCAGATCCTTGTTTTGGCATTAATGAACATAGTGGAGCATTAAGCAACTCGAGAGCTCGATAATTCTCTCAAGAGTTGGTGGAGACAAAAACAGAGCAAAAATAAAAGAATATATTAAACTAGAAACACAACTGCAAATGAATTCTAATGTTGTTCTATGTCAGCCAGATGTGTACTCAGACAACCGTTTGCTAACATGTTATCATATCAACTATAAAAGGGATATATGTGTTGATATATGTTATGTTTTCAGTTTGTTCTGCTGACCCCAAACAACTATTACAGCTTTAATATTTTAAATGTGACCACGCTGATTTGAATTTGGATTCAACGATAATTCTGGTCTAATAACTTAGGTTTTATTTTTCCAGTTTTGGTCAGCGCTTTTTCAGCATATAAAGTAACTCAGTGAATACAATGTCAATATAACCAATAAGAATGATGGTCAAAGCTAAATTTGGTGTCGGAAATGTGGATTAACAGAAAAACCTTTTATTATTTCTTTAATCCACTAGAAGGTCATTAGGTCACAAGCTGGGCTCAACATACCCTGGTACAGTAAGTAAGCAGCTGTAGTAAAAGCTGCTCATAAAGACTTTTCTTTATCTATTATTTATCCAAACTCACATCTAGCAGAGTTAAGACAGTACCTTGGTACAGTGTTAACATTAAAACAATGCCATTTTATGGTCACTGCAACCACAATTATGTTTCAAATGACTTTGAAATAACCACCCAGACTTAATCCTTTATCCACTATAGATGCAGAGTGGTGACTGTGCTATAGACATAAGTTATGGCATACTGTAAGACTTTAGTCACGCAACACTGAGTCACACTGCAATAAAAATCTTTGCTTGGTAACCCGTCTGAAGGTGGGAGTGCTTTCTTTAAGCTGTCAATACTTTGACTTTATTTCATTAAAAATAAAATAAAAAATGTTAAATTGCACCACAGCAGAGTAAAATAGTAAATACTTTAGCTTGACCCTAAATGCAATGTTGGACATAATGCTGGCTTTCAGATACCAGGAGGCAGGTTGCTGCCTTTATTTATGTCAGCAGAGAGTGGCAGCAGCTTTGTCTGCCAGTTCAGTAGCAGCAGGAGCAGCAGGGGAGAATAGGAGTAGATGTGTGGTCGCACTCACAAGAATTGTTCTCAGTTTCTACCATTTGTAAAGGAGCTTGATGAATTGTGTCAGACTGGCCTCTCTACGAAAGCCCTGACCAGTCAACTGAAATATTTGACCGAGATGCAGAAGGAAGTCCCTGGTGATTATGGTGAGCTCTGTGTAACATATCAGTTGCAGCCACAGCTAAAAGCTACTTCATTGTGTGAAAAGGCCATGTTTCTAAAATGAACTCATGGGCTTGCTGCAGGAGTAGTAACAAGACAGTCCCTCCAATCACAAGAGTGTAAAAACCTAACAAATGCAAGGTGGGAAGGAAAAGGCACATCCCAAATGCTTCCATACGAGTCACAGGGCTCACTCAATGGTTTGATGAGGATAGTAAATGCTGAAATAACACAACCCTACTGTAATACAAGAACATCATTGTTGGAGGATTCTTACATTTAGTGATTTCTTTCTGATCAGTACCACTGTTTTTACACATCTTTTTTGCTGCAATATTTCTGCACCTGCAGCTATATTTATATAACAGTTATTCAAAGTCAGGTGAAACGGCTTTTAGCATTCATGCACCTAAGGCATGGAACATTTTGCCTGCTGATCTCAGTTCCAACACTGTGTTCTTTTAAAACTAAGCTAAAGACATCAGTCGAGCCTACTCTTAGTTGAACACACACACCGCACTTACATAAAATGTACGTTTCCATGTGGGTATGTGTTTCTGTATTATGTGTATTTATGCATTTATGATTCTGTTTTTTTATTTTTATGTAAAGCAATTTGAACTGCTTTTGTATGAAATAGTGCTATATACATACAATTTGAATTGAATTGAAAAGTTAAGGTGCAGATAAGGTGAAGCAAATAAAACACTCTATAACACTACATTTTTGAATCATCCAATCCAAACTCAATTCCAAAGGATACTGAGCTGAGTGACAATTTCATTATCATTTATTAATTTGCATTTGAAAATGTATTACAATTGATTAACTGTTGGAAGTATGTACATTTTATATCTTTAGCCTATTAGAAAACTAGTACCACCTAAACACGGGGCCAATATACACTTTGTAATTTTAATTATTACTTCACATATACAGTATTGATCATGCTTTTTGGGCTACTGTGTCAGCACATCATACTAAAGCCACCCAGCAAGTTCAATCCCAGGATCCCTGCTGTTGATAGAATGTACTCTATCATCATCTGTCTATAAGAGAAAAAAACGTAAGACAGAGTGAAAAAAAAACATTAGATATGGGTTAAGTCATCATTTGTTAAAGGTAACATTGAGTTAGGGAGTAACATATTTCATCAGGGAGGGACACTCAGGGGAGAGAAAGAGAGAGAGACCTCTTCTGATGCAAAATCCTTCATGAAAATGACAGGAAATCCATGTGCAGAATGGGAATTGGAGTGTGAGCGAATCGATCCATTAAACCCGGGCCCCTTGTCGTAAATGTACACATAATTATTAGCTGTTGATAGATTCCTGAATGCAACTACAGCGGCAAGGGACATCACTCACTCTGTCAATAATCCACACACACCCTCCTATAGAAATGATACGCCTATATTTCACTTAGGCTGCTTGCCGGCATTAGAGCCGCTCTAATTTCTTTATTGGCAAGTAGTAAAAGTGGACAGGGATATATGGCGTGGCCTTTTGCAGATGTCGGACGGAGTAGATGTGTAATGTGCAAGTGAAAAGGGCAACTGAGGGTGGGAGGCCCCTGCTTCATGGCCGGTCTTTATCACTCTATTGTATCAAAGGGCCTCTGCAACATGGAGAAATATGGTTTGGGCTTATTTAGCAACAAAAGAAGTTGAGTAGCTAACTTAAAACAATAATTACAATCTTTCCAGCTCCTTACAGTACACTGCATCCATTTGTCATCTTGGTCTCAGACAGTACTTAGTGTGTGCACAGGAGAATACAGTTAAAGGTTGAAGGTACATTACTGAATGTATTATTCTTTCATTTTTCATTGGTTTGTGACTTTTCTTACTGTGACTCATCACTTATCATCACTCCTATGCACGTGTCTCTATATAGGTTTGCAAATATGCATTTTAATTTTGTCCATAATCTATTTTTCTGTCTCTCTTTATATTGTCTCGTGTTTTTTTTATCTGGTCTTGATGTCTTTTTATGTCTTGCCCTATGAACTGCATGTTGAAAGGTGCTTTACAAATAAACATGTCTAGCCTTGCGTATTGAATGCTATACAAAATATTTTAGTAAGCCATCACAGGAACCCTGTGATGTAGGTTTTATGTTCTTTAAGCAGGAACATCCTGCTGTGTGTAGGCTTACTGTAGTCTACAGGCCTGGTGCAGTTACATTAGGGATGCATGTATAATATCGGATCAGACTCAGCTACAGATACTTGATACTATAAGATCAGGATTTAAAAAGAGTGATCAGGATATCCCTACTTTGGACTTAGTGCTGTTGACTTTCCAAAGAGAAACGCTTGTAACAGTCACTTTAAACAAAGGCTGGTGCTTAAGGGCCCTTTGACCTTTTGGGCCCATGGGGCTGTGTCCTGTAGATGTATTGAATTATCCATTAATGTGTAAATATATGTTAAATGTACGCCATTTGTAACCTCAAATAGTAGCAAGAGGTGTTTTTAATTTGTCGGGATTTAAAGAAATCAGGATGAATAAATAGAGAAAGGTTTAATATTGATGAGTGCTGCTTCTCCTCACACACTTGGACTTTGCTACTGAGTTTAAATGTCTCATAATCTCTAGTTTCACCACCCATCAGTGGCCGTACCTTACAGCAGAACTGCATTTGAGTAGACAGTGAGAATGTACATCCACGGTTTACAGTCACATGTGATCATTTAGTCTGATAGTGGGTGTTTTCCACATAAAAATCATGCTCTACTGCAGCTATAAGCTCGGTCCTCGACGTGGGTGTGAGGCCATGTTTTCAGGCTCATTATGCGGCTGCCTCGGCTGGGTGTGAGGTGCATGCTTCGTCGTCCCTGTGGGCTTATTAGAGTTCAGGGTTGCGGTGAAGGTGGGATCCAAGGTCTGAGGAGACTCACTGGACAATTAAACCCTACATTAATAACTTCCACGGCTGAGTATCTCACAGATAGCCGTGTAGTTATGAATCCAAAGTCTGGAGGGATGTAGTTTCTCATTACAGAGAGCAGCTCAGAGAATGCTTGCATCAAAATGCATTATATGGACATGTGCAGAGACACACAAAGGGGTTAAAGTTGCACCCAAGCCGGGAAAATGTATCTATACCACATACTGCAGCTTAAAAAAATTAAAGCCAACCTCCTATTTCCAAATTACACTAAGTAAGATGCACATACACATCTAAGAACAAACACACACATGCACAAAGACCAGTGTTGCTGGCTGCAGAGGTATGCATTTCATTAAACAGGCCCAGGCGCAGAGATAGCCTTAATGAAATGTCTTTATTCTGTCAACCGGATATGGATGAAAAGTTAGAGTAATAGTCTTTGGGAAACGGGGGGAATTGGAGAAAAAGCAAAGTACAAACACACGCACACACACAGGCTCTGACACACAAAGACACACACTGTCCTCCCTCCCTTTCCCAAAGACCCAGATGCATCCTGTACATCAATTTCTTGGACGAGCATCAAGAAAAGTATAAAAAAAGGTCTTTTGTAACTGCTGATGCAAAGCCGGGTTGCAGATTCGCCCGCAATAGGAGAGAGAGAGAGAGAGAGAGAGAGAGAGAGAGCAGCCTGGGGATAAATGCTTACTTAAGCAGGTATGGAAACCAACATCTTAATGATAATGAATGTCTAAGAGCAGCATTAAAGGAGCTGTCATATTCTGCTAGCTCTCAATTTGAAACACTGCTCCAGCGCCGCAGGTTCCGTCTTGTTTACTCACTAGGGGGGCGTTTTAACAGACATTTTGGTGCGTCTGTGAACAGACGGGGATATGCTTTATATAAAAGCTCCGGACAGGGACCAGGTGCACTACATTTATGAAAAAGTTGTCATTGTGTTTTTGAGGCAGAGGGAGACTTGGAGACTGTAAAATTGAGAGGCTTTTGGGTAAAAAAAAAGAAACGCTAAGGGGCTAAGTGTATAACTCACATCTTTGCATAGTTTTACATGCAGTTTCTTTTTTGCTTGCATGAAAGATGTTTAGAAGGCATATTTTTATAATGGTGGGCTTTGTGAGCAGGACACCATTGCAGAGACATATTCAGGGGCAGAGGCAGAGATTTACTGGCATCCACACAAATACAACTCGGGCAGAAAGAGGAGGCAAACAGCAAACATCACTGACTAAGTTAACTCACTGTTTAAGACCCAAAGCTGTCACACAAAAACGACTAACAGGAGAAACTGCTGCAAGATAAACAGAGGTACTAAACAAAGGAGCAGACAAAGACTTTCACTAAAGCTAGTTTAATGCACTGTCAACTGTGTTTCTTATTTACGCAAAAGTGCTATTTGCATTAAGTTCATAATAATGGTTATATTCATTAGACAAGCTTACTGCCACGAGCAACGCCTTTATAATTACTGTTTAACAGTCACTGACTTGGCAATACTACATTCTTATGCAGAAATCTGAACAGTTTCACTCTAGAGACCAGCACTCAGTGCAGAGAGATCAGGACCTTGGACAGCTCCAGCTGTCTGAAATCACTTCCTTTGTGGTACCTGGTGCTCTATGTCTCATTTCAACAATTTTACTTGAGTATCTACGCTTTCTAAGTGTAATATTTATGCACTATATAGCGCCTTTAAGAATTCCCACAAGGACATAAAATGTAGTGTACATTTATTTTGATAAACAGTCACGTGAATCCTGATGGGTCCCCACAACGGTTCCTGTGTCTGGTCAGGTCACTGCTACTCTTTACCCCAACATTTTCCTGACTGCTCTATGAAAGGTCTAATTAATAAACAAGTCTCTTAAAAAAGGACATTTGGTTCTAAAGTATCCGGGAAAAAAAAAACAAAGGAGAAAAAAAAAAACACTCACACACATAGTTGGTGCTGCAAGGGGGGCACAATAAGGTCATAGCTGCGACTTTTATCACCTGATCCACAGTGGTCTCATTACCACAGCTCATCAATAGTCCCTTTTTTTATCAGTTGTAGCATTTGCGCTAATGGGGCTAACACTGACGCTGCTGACAATTAGCAGAGCAAACCGTAAATCACCAGGCCGCTATTACAGGCAGTGAGCCGCGGGCACTTGAACGTCTTTCAAGATGCACATGTATTGAGTGAGGGAGACCAGGAAGAAAGAAGTGTCTGTGTTAATTGAGGAATACTGAGTCTGTGGCTAGGTTTCCATCCAAATCTAGAGCAAATTTTAACTCAATTAACTGAAAATCTGCAAAATAAAATGTGAATGAATTACTGGTATGCGAATATTAACAGTCGGTTCATCGAGATAATATATATACATATACTGGAAAGGAGGGTCTTAGCAGAATTTGAGGGTCAACTTCCTCTTTAATAAAAGTGTTTATGTGGTAATCTTGATACATTGCAGACCCAATAAGCCATCAACAAGGCAAATATCTATAGTCACAGTGAAATAAAATACATTTCCATACAAGGTCCTATCCCACGTCCCTGTGGTAACTGTTCAGCTATCGCTTATCTCCAATGTCAAATAAAAAGAACATTTTTTTGTATTTACTAGAAACCAAAATCCATCTCTTTTCTCTTGTGCACAAAAAATCCTTAGCCTGCTAAGTCACGCCCCTGAACAGTTAGATCAACATTATACTTGACACTCCAACTGCTGTTTCACTGAGACTTTAAATCAGTGCATTTTCCTCTTCATTGTTGACCTGCTGTGGGGAAGTTAGCACCTTTCAAATATTGCTATGCGCTCACGCCTTTTCAAGTTACTAAATTATTAAAACATCAATTATGTGCATAATTCTAATTCCCTCTTCTTCATTTGCTAGCTACAGTGCAAAGCGGCGCTGCTTGACCTCTGATATAAGAGCCACTGCAAAATGACTTTGTACCATTTTGCATTTGTTATGGCGAAACGCATCAAGGAATTGAAAAGAAGTGTAGGGCCAACACCCGAAGGCAGCAGGAGTCCAACGTGTAGGTTCATATGTGCATTGCGCCTGTGTTGAGTGTGTGTGTCTGGGCGCTCTCAGGGAAATGGTCAGTGACAGTGGGTCTTGTTTGTGCTTGTCCTGTGATGCTGGGGTAATCCTGTTGGTCCGGCAAAGCACAGAGGCCTCATTAGCACTGCCCAGTCAACAGAACAATAAACATGCCAGTCAAGCTAACTCCTCCTGTCATGTTGTTAATGGTTTGGGATATACAAGCTGGCGGCCAGCAGAAGCCTTCGCTCTCGGAGGCGGAATAACAAATGCAACATCCCTCAAGGTGGGGTAGGGTTGGATGTGGAGGGGTAGTGACGGAGGAAGGGGATGTGGAGCACTGCTCTACAGAGGGAAGCGGGGGGGGGGGGGGGGGGGGTATCTGACTCAGGTGTTTTGTAAGCACAGGCATCGTGGGGTGTCGGAACTGCACGGGAGGTGTTGCCTGGAGGTTCAGGGGGAAGTTGGTTCAACACATGAGGGTGCCTCGACACATTTCCCGAATAAGTGAAAGGGAACATGTCCTACGAGGGCAGACAGGGGGACCAACGTGTCTCGGTTGTTAGAAACAGGTCCTGGGTTGGAGAACCTTTCTAAAGGTTTCATGTTCTCACAATGTCTATGAGGGTTTCCTTTAGGTGGTCCAGTTTGCCTTTTAGGTGAAAAGGTGGAATTGCCTGTAGGTGTAAATATAGATGTGGTGTCAGTGTGTTCAGTATGCTTTAAATGAACTTGGTAGCTATAGTATTAGCACAGTATCTCTCCAAGAACACTGTGTCTTATATGTGTCTTTGTACTCTCCAAGTAATGAACTGCCCAAATGGGGGTTAGGGCATAGACTTTTGGAAAGTTTGTACTTTATGGTGCCTTCATGGTTTGCCACTCTGTTGTACACACCAAAAATGACAGGCACAGCTGTGTGAAGAATAAGAAAAGAGAGCTCCAGAGAAAAAGTAAAACCCTGCCTACTTTCACACCTCCACACACCTGACGCGTCGCTGCGTAAAGTGGTCATGGTTGTCAAACTGTCAAACCCTCCTGTGTTGACCACTGAAAAGGTTTTTCTTAACGCTGTTAGATGACCTGACAAGCAAAGGTCATATAGAAAAGCACTGCGTTGACCAGTTAAACTTGTGTCCAGTCCTTTGGCGTCTGGCCAGAAAGTGGTACAGCTAAATTCTTTTACACATCCTCAAGTAGTCACTGCTTGCAGGACTAGTTGGCACCAGTGAGCTAACCAGACAAAAGCACCAAAAAGTTAATACAGTTTGTTCTAGAGGCACATTTGTGTAATCGACTCCTGTCTCACAACTGTTTGCAAACCATGCCTCCTGGTGCTGTTTATACTCCAGCAGAGCAGGGGGATAAAATTTGATGGAGTGACACAGCTAATGTGATAGTTTTCTCCATTTAGGACTCCCAGTCTCTTTCCCCCCTGTCAAGACAGACAGTTGCTCAATGGCGAGAATTTGTGTGCCAACCAAGTGTAACTCTATGCAAACGCTCCATGCAGATTTACTTTGCTTCTGTGAGCGAATCCACTGACCGTGGCAGTTCCATTTAAATGAATTGATTTTGGTTTGAAATTTTACTGTAAGAATTGCTGGCGCAACCCAGCCCAGACTCATGAATGTATCATTCAAGCTGTATTTCCTGGATCCTATTTCGTCTTTCATCCTTTCTACCTGTAGCAACACACCTACACCGAGCCACTTCCATTATTCTGTCATAGAGCTAGGGACTTCCATCCTTTAGCCACGTTCCAGCTTCCTTCAACAAAAAAAATAATGAAAAAAGGCAGACGTCTCATTCATTTTAACAGAGACCAGTTGGGCGATGCAGCAGGACTGCCAATGTTCAGGCAAAAAGAAACGTAGGGTCTTCCAGTTGAATGTTTGCCTCTCTGAGCACTTGCTTCGCTCTGCAGTAGTCTGGGATGGGCTCCAACTCCCAGTCACCGGGATAAGCATGTAGAAAATGGATGGATGGATGGCAGCAAACAACATAGGTGCTGTGCGTGTGAAAACGAAAAGCTAATTTTAAATAAATGACATGACAGGATGGAACTGTGCCACACTGTACCTAGATTTGAAAATATTCACAATACATCATCTTAATGTGCCCTTTTTGGAATATTCACACAGTTGATGAAAAAAACACTGATTTGCATTTTCTGTGGTCATCTTGTCTAAACATGTGTGCAACAATTTGACAGAAACATAACTGAATAAAACAAACCGACATATCAATGCAATGAACCACAGCTGTCAGGCTTCTCACACTACATTAGCAGCGTGTCCTTATCTGAGTTCTAATACAGCTAAATAGTCTTATCCCTCACAGAAACAGACACACAGCCGGAGAGAAAGTGTCAGTCATTTGCTGTGTTAATTGCTGGCAGATCTTTGAGGGCAGACTCCAGACTCCATTTGGGCGCCTGACCCCCCCCACTGATAGACACCTCACGACTGGGGCCAAATGAACTTTTATCCGCGGGAGTTGTGCGTCACTAACTCAGCCCCCGTGGAGACTAAAGACAGGTACGAGCAGAAAAACAACTGCAGTAATAATTACCTTAAGGTAACAGATCCGTGGCTCTGCCAATCTGTCCTGGGGATAATCTGCTTTTTGCAGATAGCTACGCTATGAAGTTGTCTGAATTAAAGCCCCTGGACGTCGTGTGGGGAAAAGCAAAATAATGGACTAAATGTTTAATGGTCTTTCTAAAAAGGAGTTTGTGATATTGGCTTTACGCACCACAAGGGGGGCAGTTTACACAGCTGAAGTAAGTGTAACAACCATGCTGCATGCAGCAGAATGAGACTGAGGGGCTAGCTTTTCTTCCAATTTCCCACAGCTATGTTTCTCCATTTCAATCACAGTTGGGGGCTCGGGCCTCCTCGACGGTCCATGTCATTACATTTTATTGTGGTCCACAAGATTACGTGTTGAGCATGTCCAAGCATGTACGTGGGCTCGTATGTAGCTTCAAATCCCTGGGAGAATGTGCGGGGGTAATCTCTGCCTCTCTCCCTCTCTCAGGTCTGCTCTCAGTCCAGCAGCCACTCAGGCTCCTATTCTATATGCATGACGGAGGAACATGATTAAAACACGCAGGGGCACTGACGCTGGTACTCCGGGGGTCAAAATGTAACATGTATTGTAGGAAGTACATGAGAAAAGCTGGTAATAGAAGTAGAATTATTAAGCAGGGGGAAGAAGCTCCAAGCTGAGTGACTCCACGCTCCTTCTTTATTTACGCCTTTGCTTTGTTGTTCTGTCTGACTGATGCCATCCCAGGGGCGGCTCCCGGAGACGACATAATCCAGGCCGTTTGAAACCCGACTCAATGGTGACCGGATTGTCTCTTGAAGCGCAGAGGGGCTCGCATGCTGAACAATCACCATTCTCTTAAGGTTCGGCAAAGCCACTGTTTCTGAAGGCACCCGCTGATAATTCGCGGACTGAATTTCACCTGGCAGCACAGAGAGAACGTGCCCCGGACAACAAACAAGTTCTCAAAATGTGGCTCTTGACTGAAAGACCCGTTCCAGGCTAATGAATCCATTTCCCACTCTTACTTCCCCCCCTCTTACTCGTAAGCTCTGGATTTAAAAAAAAAGACCCTTACACACACACACACAAAAAAAGAGAGAATTACCGCTGCTAATCTCTTGGCTTAATGCCTGATAAGGTCCGGTAATAGAAAACATTGTGTCCGATTTCATGTTCCGAAAAAGGGGACTTCATTGCCAGCAGACAATGAGAGTCTATATGCTTCTTCTTAGGCTCATTTCAGAGGGGAAATATTAATAATGGTTCTTCTTTGACTCTGTGTGCCACTGTGTGGGTTGTTTTAAGCATAATGGCAGCCGAGTGACAGCATCAGTGCTGCTCTCCCATAACTCTCTTTCCCACACCTACTCTCTCTCTCTCTCACACACACACACACACATACTGTCTCGCTAATGAAGCAATGGAGTATCAGAGCTGAAAGCCCAGGCTGCTCGCTGTTGTCACCGGTATTAAAAACCTCTTCTCTCCCACTCGTGACATGAAAGTCTCGCGCACGCCCACTTACAGGATCGTGGGTGAGCGCGACCTCCGGCTAATAATAATGTGATTTGATGTAGATCCCTGCAAGGCTCTTCACCAAAAGACGGGTCAGAAGTCAGTGGTAGCTATAGGATGGCAGCCTTGGAACTGAAAGGGATTCAGGAGCTCACTAAAAGGACATTTAGGCATTGTGTGTGTCAGCTACAATAAGGGCCTTGTGTTGAAGGACGTTCTGTGTGTTCTTTTCAAGGTTTCATAGAGACACATTGAAGAGTTCTGAATCCTGTGGCCAGTCTGAGCTCTTGCCTTTACTATCAATATTAATTCAAATGTATGTTTGCTTCACAGTCAACTCAAAGTCATATTTACAGTCCTTGATAGAGACTTACATATGATATATAATGTTATATGATACGATAAACAAATGCTTTATTGCCTTAGTTTTGATTTATGTTCAGTTCTTTTTTGGAGAATATTCAGTGTAACTACAAATACAGATTAACAGATTTTTTAAAACTAAAAAACATAGAGGGGTGAAGTACTTTTCTCAGCCTTAAGTAGCATCTGCAGGTCTTCCCTTCAGTCTCCATACGGCCCCACCACCTACTGTACAGGAACAAGGAGTGGCAGGCTGTATGTAGCCTGTGAGGCAAAATCCAGGGAATAAAAGTGAATGGATTTGCTGCACCTTTCACTGCTGCTCATTAAGCTTAGTGCTGAGGGTGTAAGGTAATAACTGAAGGGACACTCAGATGAGTGTATAAACATCTCCTCTCAGAGGACATGATCCGAGACATTTTTTTAAAATAAATCGACATGTCCCCCCTTTTTTACCTACCTTTATTCATTCACTTTTTTCACCAGCAACCCTGTAGATTCCCTCAAATTTTAACAATTTTGTAATTTTCTTAATATGACAATGAATTTCTAAAACTAGAAATTAGTTGAATGTTCACACTACAGAAGCTTGCAAGATGATTATTGTAGTTTTCCAAGGTACTGCAAGTGGAGAAACTGTCAAAACAATGTGTTTGTAAAGTCCCATGTGATGATGTCCACAACAACTTGTATTTGTAAAAAAAAAAAAAAAAAAAACTATATACGTACTATATTTAAGCGTATAGATTTACTGTCGTCTTTTGGGAACAAATTTGTGAGAAGATATTCTAATCTCAAGGTTTACTTACTAGTTTTTCCTGCTCAGTGACCATCAAGTTCAAGTTCATCAAGTTCCGTACAGAGGTCATGTGACGACACTTGAGCCAGGCTGTGGGACACGGTAGAAAGCTCCGGAAAACATTAAAAAAAAAACCCCAACAACAAATAATTGTGTTCTTGATTAATAAGAGAGGACATGCAATGTGATCATTTCGTACTTTAAATCTAAATCTACTGGTTCCATCCATGAAGAGAGGAGACCGGGACAGAATATATTTTTACTGTACCCTGCTCCCACCTGCTACAACACATTCACAACTAATCAATGCCTCATATTTCCACTGACGGCACCCGCTCACCATGCATTTGTGTTGTATCTCTGGATGAAACATTTTGTCGGTAATGTCTCCAGACAGGCTTTCGGAGCCCAGAGTATACTAATGTACACTCCCATTATTCAAAGGCACCTCAACAAAGAGATATGAATTGAGGTGGGAGAGTGTGTTATATCATGTCACATCATCCACAAAGTGTTGGAAGCCTCTTCTAAAGGCAGTGTGGGAGTGGGAGTGGGTGGAATGGAGACTTGGTTGCTCATTAATCTGGTCGCCGCAGTCGACTCTCGGCACTGAAACAAGCACAAGAGGCTCGCGCCGCGTACCGGGGTTGTACGGCAGTCTTCCTCTTTTAAATGCTAAGAAGCCCCAAAAACAAGCAGACAGGGGGCCCTCGTGAAGCTGACATTTACAGACCAAACCACCAGCACCAGCTCTTTTTCTCCTCCTCTGCCTTCCTCTCCCTCTGCCTTACTTGCGTTTCCACTGAATCGTTGGCAAGATTCAATAAGTGCTTATGTCAGCTGTCTCCCGCATGGCATCACATAGAGCGGCGAGTCCATGGAGTCTGCTTTACATTATCATACAAATAGCTCCTTCTATGCGCGCTTACAAATCGCGCCCCGATAGCAGCCACGAGGAGATAAACTGACAATGAAGTCGAACGCCTACATAGATCTTCTTTAATGTGTGTTTGCCTGGTTCTGCGGTGTAAAGGTCACCGCAGAGACAGGGTCGCGCTCGCTGCTGAGTATGAACGGGATGCGGGAATATGCATGAGCGCACACACGCCCTTTTTTTCCCCTCCCCTCTGCTACTGTATTACCAGCTCATCATATACATTGGACATATGGAGTGAAGTGGAAGACACGCGGGTAAAGAGCTAATAGCTGCACACACACTCTGAGGCTGAGAGGGCAGATAGATGTAGAGTGCATATAGAGGGGAGAGGGAGAAAATCTAATCAAGAAGAGTTAAATCCGGGCTGGACGGCGAACAGTGGGGAGACGACAGCAGATGTGCAGATTTGACTTCCGAGTGCAATCCTGAGCGACTTTAATACTTAGCCGCCTGACTGACACCATGCTCAGGGCATGCTCGGGATGTGTACACAACAAGCATGTCTGTTTATTTAGAGGGCAGCTCTAGGGTTGAATGCAGACAAACTGAGGTCCTGGCATTTCTCTGGAATTCCAGAAAAAATCTATGTGCATTCCCCAGGAAGAAGATACCAGAGGAAACCAAGACTGTTCAGCATGAGTGCACATTTAGAGAAGGCCTACTGTATATGCTGAAACAAAGCCGCCTTCTCCAAACCTCATTAAAGCTACCATGCAACTAGCTCACAGCTACAGTCCATCCTTGAAAATGCCATAATTGCTGTAATATAGCGCCGGGAATTGAGATCACAATGTTTTTCGGGTTCTCACCAAAATCTGCTCCAGTTTCCCGCAAAAAAACACTTAAGGGAACCGGGATTTTGTAGAATAAGTATGTACAAATCAGGGTGCAAAAGGTGTAAATGAAAACTGAAAACTACATAAAAATATTACAACTTGACATTTTATGAAGAATAACATGTTAATCCCAGGAAAGAGCAATGTATTCCCAAAAAGTCATCATTCTTAAATAAAAGGAAAAGCCTTATTTTTTAGTGTGTATATGATGAACAATGTCATTCAAACTCCCCGAATTGCCAACTGTCAGTTATGGTGCAAAATGATGACAGAGTAAAGTACTGAGTGTCTGTTGCAGGGGAGAGGGAATGAAGGATCGAGGGAGGGAGGGAGGGATTTCAGACGCAGCACTAGATGAACACACCAAGAAATTTCCATACTGGAGGAGGATTAACACAACCTGCCAATCTAAAAGTTGTTCTTATTAATGTTTTAAACCTGATCCAAAAAGCATTAGTAAAACATTTACAAGCTCTTACTAGAGCCATTATTTACAGCTATCAACCTTTTTATAAATGGCCCCAAAAATTGGCCCATATCAGTAAGAGAGGGACTAACTGACCTTCACTGTCCTCTGCTACAATATATGATCCCCCCCCCCCCCACCTCAAAAAGGTATTGCGTGAAGGAGTGGCTGTAACTGCAGCCGGGCTTCCATTGACCGTCCTGGACCTGAATGGAGCTACCCAGGCTGTAATTTAGGACCAGGAAAGAGCTGTAGGCCTTGTGTGTAATGCTGCTTGGATAAAGCGGTGAAGCGTCACCCGTGCTGCAAAGAACATCATCGACACATTTGTTTTGAAGTGAGATAAAAGAATTTTTTAAAAAAAGGGCCTTCTCAGAGGATTAGAACTGCTGTTGTCTCCCGGAGCCGGTGTGGCACTACACCTGCTTTACACGCGAGTTAGTCATAATCAAAATATAGGACAAAAACATCCACTGCTGACTCAGCTTAAAAAAAAAACGCTCCACAAAGCTCCTTATGCTTCTTGATGCGCATTGTGAAATTGTCAGGCCCAGTCTGGATGCGTGCGTGCTCCATCCATGCTGGCACATGTTGACACGGATGCTTAAAGAAAATGAAGGCCAGGGGGCTGATGCGTGTCTGAATATTTCTAATTATTGTGAGCTATTTGGGCAGATTATCCGTGGTGTCATGTGTTCCCAGGGCTGTAAAACAGCCAGACACGTCAATGACACCCTAATCTGATTTTCTCTACCCAGAAAGCATTTGCAGCTCGCGCATCAGGCTTTGCTCCTTTCCCCTCGCTCTCTTACTTTCCGTTCAACAGTCCTCCACAACATGAACTGATGGGTATTTAAAACTCTGTGACATGTGAGTCCAATGTGACATGTGAACGGTATTGTGAGGCAGAGTAGCTCCAGGGTGCAGCCCATCAGGGGAAAGCGTATGTGTTTTTTTCCTCGTCTTTTCGTGTCCCGAGTAGAACTTTGCGCGTCAGTGGTGTGCTGTGTGTCTGAGGCTGGGGGCGAAGCCTCAAGGCTGATTCTGGCAGCGAGGGTTTTGTGGGGAATACTGAGCAGGCACTGAAGAAACTCCTTCAGCCCTTTTCTCAGCAAGTATCACACGTATGAAACATGAAGTGAAGCGCTCACGTCTGACACTACAAAGCCTTCAGCTGAAGTCACATGTTGTCTCTTCTGACGTCTCTGGAAAAGGTCAAATAAAGTCCTATTTGCTTTGGGAATATTTTCATATTTACAGATATGTGAAGTCTGGCACTGTGATTGTTAACAAGTGAAGTTGACGATAGGGCTTTGGCAAACACACACCATAAAACAGTCAGCATATACGGACATGCTAAGATGTGTTGTGTTCACGTAATACTTACTGCTGATTTGAATGCTGCATTTCAAATGCAGCAGGCTTATAGTCAAACCTGACATTTTGTTATGACAGGGCCATTACATTCGCTTTACACCCACTGATGAAAATGCAGTAGAATGATAATAAATATAATCAGATTTTGAATAGTGTGCTGGCCGTATTAATAAAAGTATTGTTTTATGCCTAAGTACAGTTAACACAAAATGTTAAACATTTGCTAACTGAAAGACCCAAATCAACACTGAATGTATTTACTAACAAGTACTGTGTGTGTATCAAAGCCTAATGTATCTTCTTCCTCTGAGCCATAGAGCTCCAATGTTGTCCAAAAATCAAAAACACATCGGTGTTGCACTGTGTGACATGTTCCTTCATCACTGTGAAGTCCTGCTGCCCCAAATACTCACTAGAGCACCAAATGTCTATTAATCTGCCGCTGCAAATAGGTCCCAATAAATGCAGCTTTTCCTACGGTTTGAGGGGCCCCTTGCAGGGTGTTTTGTGGAGTGTTCTGAATAAAGCCCCACCACACAGGGGCACAGCCAAGTTCATCCAGGCGTCTAGAAACTTAGTAACATTGTGACTTCTGCTAACATGCTAGCTAACTGGAAACATGCTGCCGCTGGTCAGTCATAATAGCTCTCCAAGCTAAAGGCAGAGAGTGCATCAAAGCTTTTTCTGATTTGGATTCTCCGTCTCAACAAATTTGTTGTGTGTGTGTGTGTATGTGTATAGTTGCATGCCATTCAATGCCAAATAAAGATTTCTTCTTCTTCTTCTTCAAAGGTCAGCACTGTCCAGCTGGTAGTCAACTGCGCAAATTGACAGCGGTTGTCCAAGTTGTCCAAATTTGAGCTTAAAGCAAAAGATTGACATGAATTTACTTCCCCCCTGTGGACAAACCCTCTGATCATGGCAATACCATTAAAATGTATTAAGTTTGCTTCAAAACGTCGCTGTTTTAACTGCTGTTGTGTTAACGGGGCACTGTTTTGGGAAAATAATTTTACAGGTAATTTTTCCACTGCTTTGAGCACCACAAATGAAATCCCATTTACCTCCACTGTTTTGGGGATGAGGCAGAAATCTCAGAGACAGATATTTCAAAACCTGGAAAAATAAAACCAAAACTACTGCATGCACAGTTAAAATCAGTTCTGTGTAGTTTGGGTGAACTGACCATTTGACAGTAAAATACAAATACAGAGTAAGCTGCTCTAACCAAATTTATTGTATATTTTCCACAGGTCTCTAAGCATGAGCATGCTATCTGCAGTTTACTGACGTCATATTAGCCTGCAGGATTTATTTATAGATCTTTATTTATAGACACGTGACATTGCAAATATGCAAAGCTTCACTTTGGTCCTGACACGAGATCTTTTGTGTCGGTACAAAATCCGCACCATAGCCAGGAGCAAAATCTGAAAACTCTACCACAGTGTAGCACAAATACTCTAAAACCTGCAATGACGTGCTTGCCATCTCCTCGCTCTATTTTAAGGCTTTGGTGATGCATGTTGGCAGTGCGAGAGAGCCTTTTTCACTGAAGCAAACATTTGTGGTAGCCTGAAAAGATAAAAGCAAGGCAACTTTCTCCAGGTTGCCAAAGGATAATAATAGTGCAATTTTTGTGCCTCTCAACATGTTGTGTTCAGTCCTTTGTGGCAAATGAGGGAACAGTGTTAGAGAGCAGAACCCTTCACCACTGATTTAATCCAAACTAATCCCTCATACTGTACACCACTCTCACATATCGCACACATCCCCCTCTAGATCCCTTTCTAATTACATGGATGCCTTATCTTCCCGGCAACATTTGATTTTCTGTTCACACACATTCCGGGACACACTATTTTGTTCTGCTCGAGTCCACAACAAAAGAGAGGCCGTTATAATTCACTCATTAGTATGTCTGTGATGTTCGATCATGTTTTTGAGATCTAAACAAGCACGTGTGGTTCATGAATGGCTTGATCAAGGCCGTCCAGCTGTATGTGTACAGTCTTGTAATTCGACAGAAAGCATCTACAGCTCTGGTCGACAGCTAAAGCCTTCCAACTCTGAAGACTGATCACATGTGTGGACTTAGAGAGCGAGTAACAGCACCTTTGACCTTCTGATAGTGATGGGGGCTTTGGAAAACATAATCAAGTCATTACCATGATTTGAATAAATCACAGGGGAAAGGAGGGGGGTGAAAGGAAGAATAAAGAGAGTCCAAAATTGAAAATGAATACACCAAACAAGCTAAATGAATAAAGAGACAGATTAAAGAGCTGAATCATTTGGCATGCACTAAATCAAATAATCTCTTCAGATGACACCGGCCATGCTTTTTTCTCTGTACTTTACAACTTCACAGTCCATGTTGTGATGAAGTTATGTTCTTCTGTGGGCCAAGCAGATTGAAGATCTGGTTGAAAGAAATCTTTTTTACGCATAGAAGGCAAATCAGCTTTGATTCCTACAAGGAAGTAAAACTGAGCCGGAATAATTTGAAGTATATGATGATTTAAAGGGTCAGTTCACCCAAATTGCAATAAAACATATTTTCTCAATACGTGGTATCTAGCTGTGCAGGTAGTTTTGGTTTTATTTGTCCTGATGTTTTTTAGATCTGCAGTATGTATCTAAGATTTCTGCCTCCAACCCAGTACAATGGCTGTCACGACTGGTGCAAGCGTACCACCAGGGATACAGGGGAAGGACCCAAATGCAGACGACTGAGGCAGTTCAGTGGTTTGATTCCAAAATTAAGGGGACAAAGGCTTACAGAACATTTTGCCACCATGGGTAAGCCTGATATTCAGATTTAATTGCCATTTTGATCCACTTCATTTATTCAGCCTGACATCATGTTCATGTTGGCCGACTTCAGGTTGTAGGTTTATGTTGTTTTGTTTTGCCGTAAACATTTAGTAGCAAGTGATGTAATTTTCATTCCATGTAGACATTAACATCATGCTTTCATGCTCACAATGACAGTGCTAACATTCTGAAGTTTAGCAGGTATAATGTTTACCGTCTGAGTGTAGCGTGTTAGCATGCTAACATTTGCTAATTACATTACATAAGTACATCTATTAAAGGATAGCTGAGACCGATGGGAATCTCATTAGTTCTGCAGCATTCAATCATAATACATTATTGGACAAATTTTGACCATATGCTGTGTGCAAGAAGGGTAACATGAATGTGTGTACACACTTCATGGCAATCCATTTAACAGCTATTGAGACATTTCACTTAAAACCACAAATCAAAGTCAATGGATCACCAAAGTCAGTAGGATCGGTCCGCTGGGGATCAGATGTTGAGATATTACAGTCTGGGGTTGGGCGATTGGACGAATATATCGTTAAGCAATGGACTCTCGTTCAGCGAGCTAACGGCAGAGAGAGGCAGCGGGGAAAGCAGTTTGCAGAGCCAGGATATTTTCACCTCTTACTCTATGGATTAAGGGTTTATTTAGACCAAACCAGAGTTGGCGTTTGATGGAACAGTGGAAAGACTAGCCAAGAGAGTTTTGGTGAGTTTTATTTTGTTTCTGTCGAGTTTGAATGAAGTGCGCTTTACAGTGACTTAACAAGGCAATTAAGCTAGCCTTGGGGGGGGGGGGGGCATCCCTGGAGCCACAAAAAACAACATTCAGGTGCCAAATAATGAGAAAGTAGAGGGTTACTGGACAAATGACTGACATCAACCAATTCAACACAAACTGCTGCGAGGAGTCACAGTGGGCTACTGCCTCGCTCAGAGCGCAAGATTTCCCAAGATGCCTCAGTTAATGGAGCACTTCTCACGGAGTGTCGAGGCTCTCTGAGGACCCCAAAGATCTACTGGTCTTTCATCAGCCTCTGGGCGTCCTCTCTACTGCCTGAGAAATAATTACTGAACAACTGAAACGCCGAGCAATATTTCTCCTGTCTCCGCTCCCTTCCCCTCCCGTACACCCCCTGAGGCCTGATTGCCAAATCATTTGAAGTATGATATGAATGAGGCAAGAGGAGCTGGAGCTTATGCATGAATAACAAATAGGGGATATAAGTTTCATGCCTGTTCTTTTATTCCTCCCATTGCAATTCCCTTAAACTTTAAGACATAGATTTGATCAAACATGTTAGAATTTGTATTCCTCAAATATATATCAAAGGAAATTGAAAGCCGGCTTTGGCATACAGTAAGTCATGACTTGACTGTGACACTGTTGATCTGTGTGGCTAAATTAGATTTCTGAACTCGGGCGTCGTACACAAGTTGATCTTCTGAAGGGGACATCAAGGCCTTTGATCAGCCAACGTTGTGACAGCCAGATCTCTTCCACTCCATTCTCTCCTTTCCCCTCTTGTCTCTGGTTTGACGCGTCACTTTCTGCTGCCCTTCCCTGTCTCCATGCTGGACTCTCGCCCTTTCCCTCTCCTACTCCTGGATCCCCCCATCTCTCTCTCTCTCTCTCTCTCTCTCTCTCTCTCTCTCACAAAAAGACTCCAGCAGCACTTACAAAATGGACGCCCTGCTGAGAGCAGCCACCACTCCTGGCATGAGTGGGAGATGAGAGGAATTGTGAGAGAGAGAGAGAGAGAAACAAGATGACAGGGAAATAAAGAAAAGGCCCAGAAGTGGGGCCCTAAATCATTGCCAGTTACAAGCTATGTGTGTTACAAAAGTTGAGCAGGAGCTTAGCTGCTCAGTTCTATTTGGCGTGAAAGAAGAATAAGGCTCAAGTTTCCTGGGGTTCCCCCGCTCCAGTGTCAGCAGGAAAATGACAGCATTAGTCATTTGTTCAAACACTTAAAACTCTGTATGTTTAAGTTTTCTTGACAGGGACCTCTTGTGGCTGTGTGAATAGTGACTACTATCTGGGTTTGTACTCTACCAACTGTCCACGCTGGTTTCTTTTAACAGTGCCCACAATAAAAGATGAATCAAACTTTAACCATGGATGTGTCAGATCAGCAAACGCTCCAGTGGGTTATTCTTTAAACCAATCAAAATGTCCCTGTTTTATCCTTTAGTGTGGAGGACTTGTGGCTGAGTCATAGTGATGTCTGATCATGATGATGGATCTCAAATTAAATGTAAAGTACGTTGCTATTGGATGATTTTGAGAAACTGCCATTTACAGTATGTCCATAGTCCAGACTAACTGTATACAGTATATACTATATACTGATTTTTCTTGCTTTACAGTTGGTTTACAAACAAATAAACATACTAACAAATCAATAAATGTTTTATCAGGAAATGATACACGTGTCGGTGCACGTCAATCAAACTGCCACTTTGTTGTTTCACTTAACTTCACAAATATAGGTTTCCAAGGATGTACCATTTTTTTGTTTTGTTTTCTAATGTGTTCATAAAGCTGTTTAACCACCATCCACAATTTGTTTTCATTTTCTGCAGCTGTGAGTCCCTCCTCCGTTTTCATTGTGGGAGAACAGTCTCCACTAAAAAAGTGTTAATGTGTAATCAAAAAGTACCTACATTTAGTGTGTAGGATGAATCCTGGGTTGTAGGTTATATTTTAAAAGTTATTTCTTTCTGCAAAATCTGTGAATGGCAACTGTAGCATGGCTGAGGTAAAAAGAAAGTAAAATGTTATGATAAATGAACTACAGGTTAGGGTGTGTTAACTAAATCACTTGGCTAAGGTTAGGTAAAAATTGCAGCTACAGTTTATAAAACGGTGAATGCTAATTGCAGGCCAGTCTCTTACATGGCAGTCAGATGACCTACACACCCTTTTTTTTGTGCTTTGCTGGAGAAAGGACGACTTTCCTGAAGCTTTTCTCTGTAATAAGGAGCCCTATCAACTACAGCATGAACCTTAAACATAAATAAAAAGACTTGAAGTGATAATGACTGCATTTAGTTCTGAAACAATTCATTCAACTTAACGATTTGTGAATGTGTTGGTCGTCCAATTGTATCGATCAACAATTTATCAAGCAGAATTATCAAATTTTGGTTCCAGCTTCAATAGAAGTCATTTTGCAGACAAACCAATCAGTACATTCAGTTAACATTTGAGAGTGATGAATATATAAATAAATAATATATAAAAAATATATAATAATGTAAAATAAATAAATATAATATATAAATAAATAAATATAAAGTTTTAGTTCATTGTTATCTCTAGCCACTACAGTACATTATCAGCCCATTACAAGCACAGATACTTTGTTCTCCCAATTAAATGATCACATTACATTCAAACTAACACTATGCAATTATCCATCCATTTCGCCCACATACATCAACTTGTACAATGTGTTTATTTAGTTTTTGACCACAACCTAACATCATTCAAAATCATGTTAAAGTCTTATAAGAAGTGCTGGACATTATCGTTTCACATGCTTTCTTTAATAGAAAGCAAATTGATAATACAACAACAAAACCTTTCAGGAACATCAGAAATATCCCTGACAATAGGAAGCCAACTAGAGACTAAACTAAAAGACAATATCATTAGTGTTATCATCATAATGCTGATTAGTTTTGAAGAGAGGTATAGAATGAAGTAGGGGAGAGGTGGAAGCACTTGGGGAATTCTTTTACCAAATGCCGCTCCCATTGTCGGTAGTTGTACATTTTTGTTGATCACCCTGCTCCGCTTTTAAATACACCCACTCACCAAGAGCTAAATCACGACTTGAGCACTTGACAAAATGTAAAAAAAACGGGACCTGCATTAAGTTTGCTTAGCTCAGGTGTTGAAGCAATACGAGTGTGTGTAGAGGTGTGGATGTGTTCAGTGATTATTACACCAGGGGTGCAAAACCACCGACACACTGGGGGGGCTAATGGCCTGAAGGAACACACATGGCTGTATCACTCGATGTAAGGCTATAGGTGTACAATTGCTTTTGTAATCCCCTGAGCCTCTATGACCTGGAAAGGTACGAGTGCAAAGGGCCCGGGCTATACTTAGCCTCGCGCTTTCTCCCATCACTCACAGTGTGTTTACCTTATTGCTGTGGAAGTTGTGCCCCGGGTCCAGGGCTGAAGGAGGCGAGAGGTGGATTGTGGGGAGGAAGGGGGGGGGTTAAGGAGAAGGGTTTGCTGACTGGAGAAAGCTGCGGTAATTCGCTGTCCCCAGACTAGTTTTAAAAAACAATAGTCTTGGCATTATTTTCCATCAATCTGCTTTGTGAGCAAGCCTATGTTTGTGCTTTAGTAAAATCTTACGAGAAAACAATGAGGAGGCAAAACGTAGGATGGACATTTTTACTTAGCTGCCCTCAGGGCGTATCTATGGGGATGGGTGCTGCATGTTGGAAGGTAAAGCCACTCAAACAACATAAGAACTGATGTCATGTGAAATAGTGACTTAAAAGACAACTAGAAGACGGGGCAACAAGAGAAGGAAAAAAAGAAATTAGGTAATTTAAAAGAAATATTAGTAGCTGATGTGAAGGGTGTGTTGGTTTTTCACTCTCACAGCTCTGATCAAACTTGTTTCCAGCTATAGACAGACAAAGTCAGCAGTTAAAGGGCCAGATGTTTCTGAGCTGGTGCAGACCAAAATAGAGTTAAGAAGATAGTTAGTATATGGAATTACATTCATTATGTTGGTATAAACATGACTCAAAACGTTGCTCTTTGTCACGTTACATATAAATGTTTCCACACATTTGAGGAAGCATGTTAGTTGACTGTAAGACTGTGTTCCTATAAGAGAATGTTCTATGCCAAATGTCACTTACAGACAATGCATTCCATACACATAGAGATATACACCATGACTCATCAGCAGGAGTTCAGCTGGAAATAATGAAGTGAGAAAGCTAATTATGCAGTCAGAGGCCAGAACAACATGCAAGACAACAACCAATCTGATTACTTTCAGTTATATTTTCCGATACATTGCTCTCATCGTGGTACATATTAGGACTCTGTATGAGTGAATGATTCATTTGAACCTTAAAAAATGGTTCAACCAAGGGTTTATTTACGAGTTCACTTAAATGACGACCTACCGTGACTTTACTCAAGGAAAACATCCCGATAAACAGCAAGCTGTGAAACTAACCAGAAATAAGGATTTTTGGTTAGCTTCTCTTTCATCCTGAGCACATTTATTTGATGTGTCAGAGGTGCTGCACAGAGACGGGAGTGAATCCGTCCGCCGGTGACTGAGCCGTGCCTTTTAGCTGGGTCTCACAATCACACATGCAAGGCCGGAGCGCAGTGTGAGCTCCGAGCGAATGAAAAGCCAAAAGCAACTTGAAAGAGGATTTCTGAAAGTAGCCAGAAATAAGAAGAGTGGAATGAAGGAGACCGCACAGGAGAACTGAGGAGGCAGGCATAGAAAAAACACATATTACTCTTTATGTTGATTGAGTTTTTGTGATATGTTTTTATTTGTTTTTTTTACATGACAAAGCACAGCTGTGCCCTATTTGTAGCCACTCTAAGCTTTAGGAATGACATTTTCCATGGCAGACATTTTGAATGTCAAAGCAGGAAAAGAAAAGGTCTAAATAATAAGCTGAAGTGTCACAGTGAGCAGTTGGCTCAATACCACTCAGGGTGCTGTGCACAATGAAAACAAAATGGAATGTGGCTGTCGTTAATATTATCCATTACGCCTGTGTGTTTCCCGCTATGATTCCAAATGGTGCGAGTGGTTTTGGACACAGCCCCAGAGCCATTTCATTTTCACTTCATTATTCCGTCCACAGAGATCGCTGCTTTGCCCTTACCAAGCAGCAGTGATATCTGTCCACATGGCCCACCCACTGGCAACATCTTGATACTCACCATTGTGGGTTGACGTCTAACTTTGTGTGTGGTTTGGTGGTGAGTGGAAGGGCAGCTTTGACCTGTCATCCTCTAGGCAGGTGTGTGCACAAGCGTGTGTGTGTGTGTGTGTGTATGTATCTTGAGATGGCTTAATTCATGCTTAATTGAAATGCAATGTTTGAAGGCTATACTCACTTGGAAATACAATGTTTTCTTCTCCTAATCTCGTCTACTTTGTTTACTC
Organism: Lateolabrax maculatus; assembly: GCA_031216445.1. Lineage (NCBI taxonomy): Eukaryota > Metazoa > Chordata > Actinopteri > Acropomatiformes > Lateolabracidae > Lateolabrax > Lateolabrax maculatus. Next base: position 18,308,526 of record CM062200.1, read on the forward strand.
CAACATTCCGCAGCTCTGTAATTAAAAAGCGGCTGCAACGCCCCAGCAGCATTGTAACTTTCCATCAAGGCTGAGATGTTTTTTGCTCGTGGGGAACTCATTTGTTCCTTCCTCTGAATACTCCTTTTTTATTCTTGTTTCTGGCTGTTTTCAAAATCCTCTTCCAAGCCTTAACGTATTTTGTTGCTTCAAAGATCAGAGGAGGCGAAAAGGGATTGTGATTTACCAGAGGAGCTGCTGTCTCACTTTCACAGCAGTGGGGTTTACAAAGTGGGGCTAATTTTACTTTTTTGCCCGACTGGCTCATTGGTGGTTTTCTCTTTCAGCTCTGGGGAAAGATCAAAATGTAAGCAATATCCTGTGCACGTGATCAATCGTGTTTACAGTTCAATGCAGTCTGAAATTTTGCAGTGTCAAAACATACATTAGCAGGCCATGCAGCAATACATGTTTGTGCTTCATCTTCATCTGCTTTTGTATCAAGAGGGAGCACGAACTTAAAGCTGCAATCAGCACAAAATGCGTCACCGGAGCCAAGTGGCAGCAAAGAAACAAGAGGAAAGCCGAGGACTTCATTACTCAGAAGCACCAGGCCTTTCCGTTTGCTCTTCTAAGCTCCTGCTGTTTGGTTTTCCCTCCAATAAAAGAAACAACAGAAACTTCTGTGTTTGCTGTAGCTGCAGCGACGGAAGTCTATTTGCGCTGAACTGAAAAAAGAAGTGAGACTGTGTGCTGGCAAGGAGAGATATTGTGCTTGACAACAGACAAAAAACATAAGATCCAAAGAAAAACAATCAGATTAATCAGCCAGAGGAAGGCAAGCAGGCTGAAGGGGAATGCTGCGGTGAACCCAGGAACTACAAGATGAGAAGGACTCAGAGATGAGAAGAGACAACAAGAAGGAAGCAATCAATATGTTAGTGACGGTTTGGCTGGCAGACGACAATTACCTACAAATTAGGTCTGGAATTTGATGTCAGTGTAACTTAATCGGTTTAGCATTTACCACTGAGCTACTGACTGTGTTAGATAATACAGAAGTTCCCTCAGTTATTCCATTGTTTGAAGACAAACACAAATTGGCTAAGGTGTCAGCTGACAACTGCTTTGACACATTCAGCAGCCTCTGCAACATAAGCTTCCGTCTGGAGTCCTGTTTGTGTCCAACACTCAGTTTTCTTTTAGTGTTTGACTTTCTTCAGTACCTAGTGGCTAATGGTGTCTGTCTGCTGTTTGGTGCTGGGCCGGTAGCGTACAGTGAGATTTGTCACTGAAGTCATATGCCTGCTGCTGCTGGTTAGCCTTGTGTTATTGCAAGCAGGGTCAGCGGGCAGTAAAACCAAAACAACGAGCTAAAAGAAGCTAAAAAGGCCTTGTGTGTAGTGGAGGGGAGCAGAGCACCTCAAACAGTCATTGGATCCACTGTTGATATTTAAAAAAAGAATGATCAGTGCAGCTTTAATGAGAAGAGTTGCTGTAGCACTGGCTACACTGATGCAAAGGGATTCCTGGGAAGTGCAGTGCAAACAGAAGACCAATTATTTCTTAAAGGCAGATAAGTGAAATTTTAGGAAAACCAAGCAAAAGAAGACACAGGCTCTTAATGAAGGTTAGGATTAGGATTTAGGTAACAGATTTGAGTGGGATGAGGCAACATTTCATGATTTACTGTTAATCAGAATAAACACTGCATCTGATTACAGAATAAAAATGTGATGGTTTCTCTGCTTGTGGCTGTTTTTGGCTTTAAGTCAGCCAATATTTTATAAATGAAAATTATGCAAACAATTCTCCTGTTGAAATTCTAGCCGAGGTCTCACAGATCTGGGGTGAATTGCTTTCCTTGTGCTTTCTAACCAATTACTGTATGATGAGGCTGAGTTATTGCCATCTGGCACCTCCGAGATTTCTCCAGAAATGTTTCTGGCTCATGCGGCTGAGCTACAAGAATATACTCGGCAGCAATATTCAAATCCATGCACACAATCTACAAATATATCAGTCATAAGATTAGGTTGAGTAACGTTAGGTAAACTCGCATGATCCATGTGTGGGTTGTTGAGGTGACAGAGAGAAGGATACAGATAAGAGCTGAGCAAATACAAGAGGGCATAGCAAAGGATTCCAGAAAGAGAGTGCAGTAAGAAGACAGAGAAGGATACAGCAAGTGTAACTGTGCATCATTACCTCACCATATCAGTGATGGATGTTATTATTTTGGTCACTCCTGGTGTGCAGGCGCCTCAACTCACGTACACCAGACACAACGCGAAGAAAGACGAGTATGGATTGTGAAACGCCTCACGATACTTTACACTGTAGAGTTAATTCATGATTAATGACTCCAGCTGTCTGGCTTCCTGGCTGATCAGCTGTGACTAGCTCTTCCAGAATACTGTGTCCTAAATGCTCACTATCAGCTGAATACATAGCATGTTTAACAATGGTAAAATTACAAAATAAAGCCCATCTAAAGAAGCTGACGTAGTGGGATTAGATACTTTTGTCCCACAGTGCAGTGCACAACAAAAATGGAGGGAGCTTCTCACAGTTGGAAGTATGTTAAAAAATGTGGTGTGATGGCAGAAGCTCACAGAATATAAAGTTTTAAAATGTGAAATTAGCAGTGGTTTTTAGTGATGTTCCAAGCCCATCTGGGCATACTGTGATGGATCAGTATGGGATTACATAAACCTGATAAAATGTAGATCATTTCTTAACTGTGCTGTGTATCATCCTCCTCAGCTTAAGCTGGTGTTGCAGCAGCACTCTCCTTTACAACAGTGCAAGTATTTTGCTCCATATGCAAGTGAAAAATTAGAGCGTGTAAACGTAAAAAAAAACTGTTCGGGCTGACCGGGGCGACCAAATGAGACCGAGACTCTGAATTTGGACATCGGGGTTGGCAAAAGACACGGATTCACTCGGCTCAGACGCTGACAAATCTGTCATCAAATCTTTCATCTCCCCTCTCTCTTTCTTGCTAGCAAAGATACACGTTCAGCACGTTCAGGCAGCAGCTTCTTATTTTAATCAGGGGTCGCTTTCACCGATTAAAATGACGAATGTCGCCTGCGGCAGGTCATAACATCTGTCGCTAATTTTGCAAGTAACTTGATAATTAAACTAGTCTATCATATTAAATCATATCAATAATTTAAGCTTAATGTTTTGAACAAGGACCTTCAGCGTACGGATCAAGTATCTCATCCAAATTAAGGTTATCATAAGGTTAAAATAAGAGTGCATATGCATATTACTGTACATTTGAACACACACAGTTTTAGCAGTGAACCCACACACAATTGTCATCATTGTTTCTGATGTGTCCATAGCACCAACTTTTATCAACACAGAGGCAGGAATTCAATGTCTTGCATTAGAATATATTAGAAAATAGGGCTAAAGAACTGGGTTTCTGAACTAGTTTTACTATAAAGATTGAAATTGAGCAGCTGCATACATGTTTGGCTGTCTATCTACTGTACATTACATTGATGGCTGAACCTTTAGAATACATACTGTATGTTATGGCACAGCATTACATAAAGCCTATATGTGGCTCGTACGGGTGAATGCTCAAGGTCTTCATTTCCAGAAAAAATTCCCAAAGGAGAATGTATAAATCTTCCTGTTTGTGTAGGTGGCAAACACTTGCTTATCCTGCAGACCCACATCAAGGAAATCATGATTGCATACTGCGACAGTGTTCAACACTTCACATTAGCACATGAAGTGTAAAGTGGCTTTGCAGTGGAGCTTCATTAACAGGATGCTGGTCTCCTGGCGTCTGATGGCATGTTTTACACCTTTTAACACATGGATGGAAAACGTGTTGTGGAGGTTTTCACGTCCACATTGGTAATGCATATTCAGTAATGCAGGACCATACTGTAGGATCATACTGTCAAAATCACTCTGGAAAATGTAAACTGGTTTCAAGTTTCATTCAACACCTGTAAAAGTTATGAAAATAACACAATTTTCACTGCTTTTTCTGTTCATTACACTAGATAGTGCTCAGAAAAAGGGGCCAGACATCATTTGTAGAAATGATCTCTCCCCACTGTGATGAAATTTGATAGGTAGAGAAGTGAAGTGCCTCTCGCTACATCACTGATTAAAAATGGCCTCTTCAAGAGGACAAAGGGCAGAGGAGAAAATTGATGAGAGAAAAAAAATCCTCTCAAAAATACTCACACTCACAGATACACACACACACAGACACACACACACAGACACACACAGGAAACAGAGGCTCTCCTGTGGTTTTGGCATTCCTCCTGTGTTTCTGTCTTTCCATCTGTGACAAGCCGTCTCAGGGGAGGGAAGCTCCACCTTGGCAGCCTCTGTTGCTCCCTGGGTCATCTTATTAAAACACTGGGACATAGTGGGGATCTGGCAAACGCACACTCACACTCACATGTACACACACACACACACACACACACACACACACACACACACATATGAACAACCATAACAAATTCTGTGGTTTCACTCCCAGGTATTACACACATAGGGCCTGAGGTGAATCAACACTTCCCAGGACTACACCAACAAGCACCTACTTGCATATACACAAACACACAATTTAGCTACATGTCCTTACACAAACATGCTCACAACACACACACATACAGGCTTTTGTGCAAAAATACACACTCCCTTAGAAAAGCAGAAGGACACACCCCAAACCTTTTTCTTGAATTTCCTTTTTGAAACACCTGCTTTGGTTTTTCTCTTTTCTCTGCCTTTCTGAATCAAATTGCTGGCTGTTCATCTGTTTGACTAGGTGGACTAAAAAATACTAAAAGCCCCTGAGCTGCACTAATGCGGCAGCGGGGAAAGAGTAGACCAGCAAGCAGCCCAGCGCCATTTGTTGGCTGTAAAATGAAACAACACAATATACAAAGAATCGCATCTTAATGCCTGGGCCGGCCGATTTGAATACAAATCAGCAGCAATCACAACAGCGGCGGCGGCGGCAGGGGATGTCTATCAGCAGGGCTGTTTTGCTGAGGCGTGAGGTCTGCATGTTCAGATGCTGCTGGACCTTCAATGAACAAACAAAAAGAGCAGAGCAAGAGGTCTAGAGTCACCTCAGGTCTCTGCACAGCCGGCTGGTTAATGGGCTTATTTATCATAATTTTTGGTGTTTTGCCAAAGGCAGAAACAAGGGATCAATGTTTTAGGGCACCACATCAAGGAGAGATCATAGGGGCCGAGGAGGGAGCCTCATCTCTGTTGATTATTCGGCCTCTCTCCCGCTGTTTGCCTCTGTCCCCCCAGACGTGCTGCTGGCCCAGATTGGATTGATTAGATAAGACTCCTCTGATTTCCAGCATGGCCCAGACATGATCACTCTGGAATGCCAATAGTCCCGCTCTGTCTGGGTCATTTTTCTTGACCCACAGTGAGGAGCTGCTGCTCAGATAGCTGGGGTTACATTGATTTATGGGGTCAATGTTGGAGTTTTATTAAAAGTGGCACATTCATACTGTATGTCAGCAACACCCCTGTCTGACAGTATGGATGTGATGCAGTTTGTTTGAGTATATATTTATGTTGTCATTGATCAATACTGATTGGTTGACCACAGGAATCCCATAACCCACGTACTCTATATATTCTGGTGTGACATTTTGATCTGATTCTAACTTGGCAGGAAGACCTGATTTTAAAGATTGTGGGTGTCACAAAATATCCTTTATTCCTGAGTCAGGAATCACCACTTTTTTTTACATTCAAAAGTTGATAATGTATAATATTATCCAATCATCTATGTATCAATATTTTATTCTGCTTATCTGGCTCTGGATCACAATGGCACAACCTTGTGGCACAACAGCAAGAACGTTGAGATTGGATGATTCTGCAAAACCTTGTAATGACAATGGTTTTTTATGTCCACTGCCAGCAAAATTTTTGCTTGCATCAAAATGGTGTGCACTGCAACTATTGTGTGGTGAAGATTGGTTACGGTAAGATCTGGGTTATAAGAAATTACTATAGGTAAAGTATTGTGAAGGTTAGCAAACAATATGCGGTTAAGGCTGTGGAAAGGTCATGGTTATGGTTAGTAAGATACAAACGTTTACACAGGTTTGTGAGGAGATGCGGACTGGTCTCCACCGTGAAAGTCAATTGCACTTCATCCTACACCCTGAGCTCCACACTCTTAGTTTGTTGTTAGTTTTTGCCTCTGTACATAAAAGGCACATGACCCCCTGCATACATCCAATATGGATGTAATTTGTAGGGATACTGGGCCAGAGATATAAAGGTGTAGCACTTTTATTTGCATTGGCACTGAATGTTGGCATTGAAGGTAAATTGTTAGGTGCGGAATCATCCAGGATTGATGTAATTCCTAGGATACTGGTCTGCAGTGGCAGCAGGCTAAGCAAAGTAACCCAGATATCCTACTCCCTAACTACTTCCTACAGCTCCTCTTGGGAGAACTCGGGGCATTCCCACTCCATATGGGATGTAAAATCCCTTCAGCATGTTCTGGGTCTCTTCCCAGTTGGATGTGCCTGGGATATCTCCACAGTGGGGCATCCAAGGAGCATACTCATCAGATGCCCCAACCACCTTAACTGACTCCATTCAAAGAGAGGCAGTTCTAAGACTAATTTAAATTCAAATAAGTTAACTTTATATATATGTCTTTCACCCCAACCAACAAAAAGAAACTTGCCTTTGAACAAAAGTTTGCTACCACAGCTTGATTGGGACATTTTGTTATATATAAACAAAATGGAGACAGGGTTGCTCACAGAGGACCAAAATAATAAAACAAAACATTAGGTAGTTAATGGGAAATATAATTATCACACATTTCAATGGAATCACCCAGTAGGCCTAACTGTTAGAGGGGGGAAGTTAGAAGTGCTAAAGGAAAAGCATGTTTGTCATGAGCTACAACCAGTTTGGCACTAAATTAATAGATTAGAACCTTAGATAGTCCATAGTGTTTTTGTAGAATGAAACAAAAAAAAAGAAACATTTTTGGGACCAACTGAGTGATGCATGTAGCAGCAATACATTCGGTAATGAAAGACAGAAAAAGACACAGAAGCTGAAGGACAAAGTGGAGGACTGAAAAAAGTAATTACACTTGGGAGAAGAGTAAGGGAGAAGGTCTAACAAGAAGAATGTGACATGCTGGAACTAAATCAAACACAGAAGAAGTAGGTCCACAACGGGAAACATAGGCAAACAACGGCATAATGAATCTACCCAAACAGGGCACTGTGGGAACAAGCATTGGAGGAGCTAATATAAGGAGGCTTCTGCTGGAGCTGCGACGTACTGCAGGGGAACACCGTGCACGCTGAGCCCCGACAGATGTAGAGGATGTGAAGCAGGGGAGGCTTGCTGAAGGCGTCCTCGCAAAATACACAATTACTCCATGTGTGCCCTCATCTGCCATATGTTCTCATTAGAAATGCACTAGCTAAATGCACTATGTGAAACTGTGCAGGCATACGTGGGATGGGCTCATACATTAATTTATAGGCGCATATGCAAGTTTGACGACACAGACACACATGGACCAGAGAATCCATTTAAGCCCGCAGTGTTAATGTAATGACGTTTTTTGCGGTAATGAGCAGAAAGGGACATGTTGTGAAGATTTCTTTTCAATGTACACTAAAAACCACTCAGACCCAATAGGCCTGCACTGATACAGGATCCTGTGTTTGACAGGAAGTGTTGTACAGAATGTTGTACGCGGCAGTACAATCAGTGTTACCTCTCCTTGGAAAGAAGCGAGTACCGCTAAATGAAATGTCGACATTTTTAACCCATCTGCCAGCAGCGACTTGTGTTCAGTGTGTCAAGTTCTCAATACACAGGGGGACGCATCGGCCAACAAATGTTGGTAAACAGTCGGCATAAAGCAGATTATGGGAATCATATGTATTTATGTCGGGATATGATGAACTACACCCACACGTGTTTAATACACTGCACACTTAATCTTTTAATGCTTCATATACTAACAGAAAGCGGGTAATGCTATGCTTGCTATTGATATTATTCACTATGTGACTGAATGCTTTTGAGTATTACTGATAATATAAATTCAGTTAAAGAGAAGTTGTTTATGTGCTATAATTTGTGGCATAACAATAATGAATAATGGGTTGTTGTTCATGAACACGAATAAAACCCTGCCTGCAGCGTGCTACCTGGAGATGATCAACTTTCAAACCTCTGCAACAACAATGCCAAAAGAACTAATGAGGCCTACTGATAGTAGTGCTTAAGAGTGAAATACTCCTTGTTTTTCTGCGGTTTCACTGCCAAGTCTTTCATCTCTATTTCATTCAGCGCTTCCTCATTTTATAAGACGCTCACTTGCACCATTTTTTTTCCACAGAGATTAGCATTAAACAAAAGATTTGAGAAGCTGGTTTTGGAAGCATTTGGCGACTTTGGAACATGTAAAAATGTAGACGGGGTCACCTGTAGGTAAACTGTAGCTGCACTTTTGCACATGACATACATGCAAATAACGTCATCCTTGCCATTTGAATGTGTAACCATTTAGTTTCAAATCCCAGAATTAGTTAAACGCTGACACTAACACGTCTCTTGTTGAGCTTCTTATCTCTCCTAATTCTTTTTTATTAGCAAAAAAAAAAAAAAAAAAGAAACATTCAGGTAGCAATTATGAAAAAAAAAAGCTTTTCTTCATTTAATTTTACACTGGTACTTTTGATGTACATGAATCTCAGATGGATTTAAAGATGTCTGCCTAGTTGATCAACAGTGCGTTTGTCCAGACTGTTTTTGGTTTGAGAGCCAGGAGGGCAGACTGAGCTCACGAGAGAATGAGGCTGACCGTGAGCTCTCTCCTCTCAATCTGCTTTAGTTCTAATGAATGAAATATTCATCAAACATTCTGTACCCTGACTCCACACACACACACACACACACACACACACACAAACAAATCACATCGGGCCCTCCCTGGCTGTGATTTGTTTGCGGATGCTAGTCAACTACGTCCATTTGTCTGCTCCCCCAGCAGCAGGACAGCTGAGTACGCCTCTCCGCAGCTCATAAAAATGCCAGCTGAATTTCCATCAGGTCGGCCGGGGTGTAAATCCCTCCCCAGGTCTGCGGCCTGATAGGCCGACGCGCGGGCCTTTTAACACCCGAAGGGGAAAATAGATGAAGTCAAATGAAGCAAGGGTGATAATGAAACTGATATTACCCCGGCTAACCTTTAACTGAGGAGCAGCACCCTGCCGCTGCCTCCCGTGAGCCGTGAAAAATGGTTAAAGCGCCGAGAAGTCATCCGTCTGCATACCCGAGGGCAGTAGGTGATGTGATGGCTGATACAAAGATACAGCCCACAGGTATATTTCAACTGGTACATTGTAAAAAAAAAAAAATACATGGTACCAGGTTCATTATGACATCAGGTTTCACACAATCAGGGTGCATCAAATGTTGTTTAAATCTTAAACTAAAACTGGAAAACCCAAATAAGCCCGATTGTGCTTGAGACTGGCACTGGTTTAAAATAACTGCTGGATAACTAAGGAACAGAGAGAACAACAGGGGACATGTTGTCTTGTTAGAAGGTTGTTGTTTTTTTTACAGTTTGGGTTTGTTTGGAGCTAAAATTAGACGACAGAACACAGTGACAGTGTGGTAGCAGAAAAACATTTAGAGCACTGTAATTGGGTCATAAAGTCAAAGGGGTGTCACACAGGTTTTCTAGGTTTTAATCTTTCCAGGTTTCTCTATCTGTTAGGTATCTGCCTCCACCCCAATACATGGAGTCTTGTTTGTGGTGCTCAAAGCAATGAAACATGACACTGGGGAAACGAAGGGGCTACATGTTCTCCCTGTTACTCTAGGCAATCCACTGATCTCTCACAAAAGGAAGTTCTATCAATTGGTGAAAAACTGTGAAAAATGACTGCAGGTGAAAAGGAGAAAGAAAATGAAAGACATGAAAATGTTTGGTGTTGCAGTGTTTTTACAGTGAAATTGTATCAATGCTAACTGTCAGTGAAAAGGAACGGTGTGAGCCCCACATCTCTAAATGAGTCTTTTGGAACAGCTCAGCAGTGCATAGAAGGTCAATTAGCAGCGAATCCCGGTGCCGTGTCAGAAAATTTGAATAATGAAGGAAGTCACCCACGCTGTACCCGCTGTGCATGAAACACACAGGATTTTAGAGGAGAGCGGAGTGCAGGTCAACGGGTCAGTTATGGTTTTGAAAAACTGGAACCACACAGGACACCTGTAGGCCTGATTTGATTTGTGCTGCAATTGGCAACAGAAGTTAGCATCAGGGCAAAATTAATAAAGCTCTTTCATCAAAGTGATGGAGTCTTCTCTTTTTTCTTCTTCAGGCTTTCTGAATATATTTCACAGGGAAATTTTTCCACGGTTTTCAGTATTCACATATTTTTTTTTTTTCATGGTACAAAAAAAACTGGATATTGAGCAACCATCTCCTCTCATTTTGAGATGAATGTTTTTTGTGCACGGTCCTTGTTCAACAAAGACTAATAATATTTATGAGACAATGAGTTAGGGACAAAGTAGATAGATACGACTAAAGGTCAGTGAGGAAATGCTTTTTGTAATGTGGATGAATCAACCCTTTAACGTTGTAATGCTCGAAACATCACCAAGATATCGTATTTGGATTATTAACTTTATCCCTACCTGATCAAAGCTACAGTCTGATCTCAAGCCTTTTACAAATCAACCCAGCGTTCAATACTTTAAAAAGAAACTAGTTTTCCTTTCTGGCCACAGTGAGTTTGACAGGCGCAGTAATTGAGTCGTTTCCTTTGGAAGCCGCTCTGTGATTGATTGATTTGGATCGGTACAATTGCCCGCTTGTAGATAATATCATAATTTCAACTGCCTCACATTGCCATTGATTCAGGCGCTCATTGCTATGCAGACGGCTTCCCGAGTTTCGAAGTTTTACGGCGAGGAAAGTATGAAAGATGGTGCAAAAACTTTGCAGTGAAGGCTGCAGCAGAGCTAAGGGGAGTAATCTGTCTTCCCATGCATGAGAAACACCATTAATTCTGTTCAAGTCAACATCTTATAAATGTGTTACTTTACAAAAAACTGGCAAGTCAAAAAGGTTTTGGTTACAAATCGCAGAGGGGGACTTTTTTTCATGACCTTTAAGAGAAGACACTGAAATCAACTTAATGACATTCGTTAGCAGGGAGTGAGTTTAAGCACTGCGGATGAGCCCCCGTGAATGTATCTAAATTGAAAATGATTCCCTAGATTGAATTGAATTTCGTGTCGAGTGTCTCGTGCAGTTGATGTAATTTCTCAATCAGACAGAGCGGGAGGAGGTTATTCCAAAGAGCAGGCTGAGTAAAAGGCTGCCACACTGCATCAGCAGCAAACTGTACTCATCCCATCCTTCCTTCCCTGCCCTGACACACACTTTACACCTCTCTTTCATCACCTTTCTACTGCTATCCCCCAGAGATTTAACACAATGTCATCCCACATATGGTAAAACATATTTAAAAAAAAAGCACTGCTGGGCACAAGTGATGAAAGGAAAAGCCAAAGATGAGGGCAAATGAATAGTTATGTCATTATCTGCCGATTTCCCTCTGTCCCCGCTGCGAATTCCACGTTTCTAATTCATCTTTGTGTCCTTGCTCAGATCTGTGAAGCAGATTTGGTTATCGGCGGGGGGTCACCCGCCTCGGAGGCACTCCTTCCTCATTATAGCCCGGTCCAGTGAGGAATCCTACAGGCACTGGGGTTCAACTGCGACGGAGTCCCACTGAGGGGCTTTGTTTAAGCGGTGTTGCGCTGTATTACCTGACTTAATGGAGAGTCCATCCCACGCCCGGCCCTCCGCGGCTTGTTCATTTACATGGGGTTATCTGCTCCTCAATGTCAGGCACAGGGCGGCATGCTAGGGCTGGCAGGGAGCGGGTTAACAGAGAAATGGGAAAATCTGACCTCTGAATGTGGGTGAAGTGCAAATCTCATTTACTTGGTTGTTAGCTCAGTTAACTGATGTGTTAGACTGAGAAGGGCTGATTTTGTGTGTCCAAGAGATTAAAATCAAGGGGTAAATATCATTATAAAAGCATTATTATGGTTTGTAGGATTTTGAAGGTTTTCAAATGCTGATTTGAATAGGAAATGGGTCTCAGATGATTTATAAGGGGTAATAATTTATCATTCACTAAATTATTAGTTTGACTTCTTTTATGATCATGATTTATTCATGGTACATTCCCTCTGTTCGGGACAGTAAAGGTGGCGTGCTCCAAAGTGGAACTGACGGGGTGGAACAATAGTTCATTGTTGAACTCACAATATATACAGTACATGAGTCTGCTTCGACCAAACAGCATGGGATGTGTTAAAAAGGTTTTTTTAAATGTAGGTGTCGGTGGGCTCACTGCCAGCCCACAGGTCCACCACACCGACGGTAACACTCCCACTAGTCCTGCCGCTGTGACAGGCCTGCGGCAGCCATGCTGAACTTAGACTGGTACGGCAGAAAGGCTCTTTGTGTTCCTGCGTGTGGGAACAACCACACGACGGAGTTACTGAACATTTCCTTCCTAGCATCGACTGTTGTTTTCACAGGTCAAACGGCGTTGAGATTTGTGGGTGAAAAGTCTGAACGGCTAAAGAATATCGTGCGATACCGTTGAAAAGCTCTAGAGGGTGGGCCTTGAGGTGAGATTGCTTTGACAAAATGTGTCCGTCGCTGTCAGGACTGTGGGTTGCGGCGCTCTCCGAGGTGCTGATCCTACTGCTGGGAGCAGCTAGGGAGCACTCCAGGTAGGAGGGCTGAGTAACGGTCCGCTAAGTGAGATAGTGAGATGGCCTTGTTGGCTGTGGTGTTATTTTGTTTTGCCAAGACAGTTAATTCCTTAAACACATCTTCAGTCTCCTGCCTCTCGCTGCATTCTCACACTCACTTATACAAGATGGAAGATATCAGACTATTTGGCCAAAGGGGCCAATTTCTGTTTTTTCCCAGGTGGCACCCAAAACATCTGTTTGTATCTATAAAGTCTACACTGCACAAAGAGTGAGAAATCCTCATATACTTAAACAGTTATTTCAGTCAAAAGAGCCAGTCTTTAGCGCAAAAAGCAATAAAGATTGAGGAGGGCCTCACCAAACACATATACAGCCAGGCCTATACAAATGCCAGGGGGTGGGGAGGGGCTGCAGTTTTTTCCAGCTTCCTCCTATATTGTTTTTCAAAAGGTCTTGTTAGTGAATGTGGTGTGTTATACTGGTTAACTCCCTGTGCAATAGGCTTGGCTATCATGAGCTTGTTTAACATTCCCTCAAGACAATTAGGTCAGACTGCCTGTCAGACCTAATCGGCCTTGTTCACAAGGTGAGCTAAAATCCATTTTTATACACTTCATTAGAAGACCACCCTGTGGTTAAAACCTATATACTACATTATATCCTATACTATATTTATCTTCAATGGACAATGTTAATTTTTCCATTATGGTCACTTCTCAGAGAGATTCCACACGGTTGCTCACAGTTTCGGTGCCCACATGAGACAAAGGACCAGGTAGAAACATTTTCTGTATGTATCAGGGAAAAATCCCAGCATTCAACGTGCTGATGAGCATACATGAATACCAAATGATTTGCATTAAATATGCATCACTCATACAGATCCCTTAAAAGATCGCCTCCTGAACAGCTCACCACCAGCACATGGATTCAATTCAACTTTGCTTTTGAATTTATGCTAAAATCACATTTCTGCTGTCAGAAAATCCCTTGCTTGGCCCTTTTGGCTCCACACCACAAAATGAATGAAATTAACGGGTAACCTGAGCGTCTTCAGGCTGCCCTGGTGCTCTGCTGTTCATAAGCCAACTACTCACTGAGACAGCATAACAGCTATAGGAGTTGGTTGTGTGTTTGACCGCCATTGATTTGTCTGTGTTTGAAGCCATCATCGTCTGCCAGTGCACTCTGCATAACGTCCTCAGACTGCCTCCCTTCTCTGCCAGCCGCCCTGCACTTACTATGCAAGCCGCTATTCTGCCTCCATAAGCAGAACGGAGAGAGCCCGAGGATGCAGCTTAATCTTTACATCTCTCCGAGCGCGGCAAGCGCCACAACGCGAGGCGGTGATATAATACTCGGATTTTTGCATTCCGCTGACATTCCTCTGCAGATCCTCGAAGACAAGAAGTTTTTTTTTTATCAACAGTGAGTCACTCCGTAGTGACTGTTTTACTCACCTGCCTCTGGCTGGGGTGTTTGGTTACTGTTGAAAAATCTCACACCCAAGCCAGGAAAACAGTATCCATCTAAAAACGTGACACGTATTTTATCGTTTTTGTTTTTCCTCACGTTACTAAACAACTGATATATGAAGGCGCGGAGGTGAATCATAAAGCACCTTGTGGCATCTGTAAGCAATCTGTCCTCAGCATTGCGTGCAATTTGTTTCCCTCCGGGGGCGTATGTAAGGAGTTTAACACGACACGAGTTACCGAGGCGATGTAAATCAAAGGGGAGGCTGGAGTACAAACATCAGCAACTTACTGTACTGTGGGTACACAGCCGCACTGCACACACACTGTACGCTAATTCTCCTAAATGCCACTCTGAGGAGCTAAACACACAACGCCGCCGCTGACAGAGTGGCATATAACCTATAACAAACAGGACAGGCGGGCGAGGGGAACCAGATGTAATCGTGCATTTCCTTCTGTAATCTTCTTTGTCCTGCACCGGGCTCAGACAACGGCAGATTATTTGACTTATATCAGAATTTGTAATCCCCTCAGCACACAGTATCAGTATCAATGAAAAGGAAATGCTATTTGGCAGAGATGTCCGTGCTGAGATACAGGGCAGGCCGCCAGCGGATGTGTCTGTGATAGGATATTGTCTTCGGGAGATTTGAATGTCTGTGGAGCACGTGGCTGCTTAGGCCCCGGACCGAATGCTGAATCACCGCTAGCCCGCCGAACACTAACGGGGACAGCTGACAGAGGATGTGATGATTTGATGGGCACAGCAAATTCACAAACGATGAGCAACAGGCACGCTGGTGTGCATATTAATCTGCACTGTGGCCTCATAATCCACTCAGTGTGTTTTGTCAGGGTGAGACAGTGTGTGTTCGCAGTGAGCGTGTCAGGGCTCCACGGGTCAAGTGCGTATGTTATTCACTTGGTCATCTTCCATCCTTTTGCTTTTCAAGCTGGTGACTGAAAAATGGCAAAAATGTGTCGAACATGTCCTTTACCTCCTCATCCTCGCGCCCTTCAAATGAAAGCAGGAGGATCCAACCTCATTTAGCTCTAAGTCGGCACTATGGAGGCTAACATCTACAAATGCAAAATGTGGAAATACTTCACTGGCTCCACCAACACAGAAAAGCGACAAATTATAAAGAAAGAAACCTGAATAAATGGGGACAGAGAAAAGTAACACATGCACACGCTAATAAGGTTACATGGGCTCACGGATGGCTTAATGAGAAGGGAAACAATGTGAATCAAACGCCATGGCGCCCACAGTCCTCGGATCTCAACCCATTAAACACCTAGGGGGGGATTTGGAGCCGACGTGTTAGCAGGCGCACAGACTGAACGTGGCAGTGCCTCGAAAGGGAACAAAAGGGCCTGTGTTGGTGGCGGGGGTGGGGGGCTGCTTCAGGTACGCTCGAGTCAATAAAATATGATCCTGGAAGGGCTGTTTGAGTAATAGATCTATTAGGTTGGGACGCCAAAACACTGCAGAGTGGTTTGAAATACTATGAGACTGGATCCTCCGTCACCATGATTGTGAGGTAAACACTAGCATTACAAAGCTACTTATCAGGGACTGGCACTCAGAGGTATTCGATCAGCTGTCGCAGTAGTTGCCGGATTACTTTGAATTGCGGCAAAAGTTGAGTCTGTTCAACTTTATCTCTGCCAACACTGTGTTTTTTTTTGTTTTTTGCTAGAGCCTTATGTGATGCTCTCTGCACCCCTCTGCTGCTTCAACACACTGCTCTCATCGGAACATAGACGCTGCATGAGGAAGCACCACCAATTTGACACAATACAGGTCAATGAACTACTCCCAACAGATATAAGCTATTTAAAAAACTATAAATAACCTTGTTATAAGATCAAGATAAATTGATAATTAAAGAAATAATCATTAGTTGCAGAGCTAATTTGTCGACATGCAGAAACACACCCCTGCTATTCACTCAGCCTCCACATGCAAATAGACGGAACAAAAGCAAACACGTTTGGTCAAAGTAGCGAACATGTTTGAAGCGTTTTGTCTATTTGCGGTGCGTTGTTACGGTCTATGAAACACACCTGTGGGATCAAATGCCAGCAGTGAACCCAGAATATGCTGCACAGCAAAATGTCCGTCGGCTCTCAATCAACGCACTGAAGGAATCTGTGTATTTAGCTGCAGTTTGAAAGCCAAGTGAGCTGAGAGAGCAGAGAGAAAGAAAAAAAAAACATCAAGGAGAGAAAGGGCGAAGAAGAGCTAAAGAATCAGAGAAAAGGCAGATCTGATTTAAATAAGGGTGGAGTGGAGGTGCAGAGCTTTGGCTGAGCACATCTTAAGTGAGCCGTGCGGGTGAAAAGAAAGTTTCGCTCCTGTCGGTGGAAGTTGGAGGCCAGCGGTGCTTACAGCAGCCCGGTGATTGACAGCCAGCCGCAGATTCACATTGACCTGTGGAATTGAAGGATTTAAAGGAGGTGAAGAGAGTGTCTGCATCCATCATCACAGGGTTACTGTCAACCACGAGGAAGATTTTTCAATTTCTAACTGTTTTTTTCTCTCCTTCTTCTTTTTTTGCGTGGCTCTTTAAGAAAATCCCTGAACCTCTTGGTTCCAACCTTCAGCTCTATTTATCCTTCGCTCTCTTTCTCTTAACCTCCACTCGTCTGCCTCTGCTTTCATCTCCTGCCTTGGTCTAACTCAGACCTGACTTCTCTCCTCATGAACCCCCTCCTCAACCCTTCCCTGCCTGTCTACCATCTTCCCTGTCCTCTCATCTCTTCTTTCATCTCCCCTCTTCTCCTACCCTCTTCTCTCTTCCTTCTCTGCTGTCATTCCTTAATCTCTCTTGTTCACACTGTGCCTCCCTCTAATATTGTCTTCTTTTATACCCTTCACTTACTCCTTGCTTATACTGTATTTCCTTTCCTATTTAGTTTTTTGTTCTTTCTCTCCTTCTGTTTTCTTTCCTCTTTTCTTCCTCTCCTGTCCTCCGTTCATGTTTTCTTTTCTTCCCCTACTTCCTCTCTTCCCGTCCTGTTTCCTCTCCTACTTTCCTTTCATCCTCTCCTTCTTTCATCAGTTTCCTGTCCTTTCCATTGCTTTCCTCCTCTCCTTTGATCTTTTTGTCTGTTTCCTTTCCACCTGTCCTCTCCTGTTTCTCCTGTCCTCCCCTCCCCACTCCTCTCCTGTTTCCTCCTCTCCTCTCCTCTCCTCTTTTCATCTGTGTCCACCCCTCTCCTCTCCTCTCTATCCCTGCTGTCAGTCAGTGGAGGGTAAATAAAGGGGAGGTTATGAGGGCCATCCTGTCTGAACCCCATCCATCACACCGCCACTTAATACCCACAGCTGTCAGTGTGTGTACACAAGTGTGTGTCTTTGTGCACACGTGTATATGGGTGGGTGTGTGTGTGTGTGTGTGTTGATCTTGTTCAGCCAGCTAGTGTGTCTGTGTAGGATTTTTCCAAATATCACATTAGATCCTGACAGACGGTTACCAAAAATGTAAATACTGCCCTAACAGCAGCCCCACATGTTCTCTCCTCTCTGCTGAAAATGTTGGAATTATTTTCCACAGTGTGTGTGTGTGTGTGTGTGTGTAGGTGTGTGTACAGATAAGAGAGTGTGTTGTGTGCAGGCCTTCTGAGCAGCTCTAGCATTTCTCCCGTCCTCTCTGACAGCGAGCAGTAACTTCACACAGGGTTTATTTTTGCCACAGACTTCCACTGAATGTGAACAGAGTGTGAGCTCCACCGCGGGCTCGTTCAGCCAGACAGAAAGCAGCAAGACGAGGAGACACCGGGACACGAGCTCCAGAGGAGAGGGCTTTTGTTTGAGACATGAGGAGTGTCCGTCAGAAGGAACTGCGGGAAGTGGCCAAGTACAACACCAGTATGATATTGGTAAAAATGCCTTTAGGAGCACTAGGAAGGGTCCTGGTCCTGGGCTAATAGGAGGCTTCAGCCATCCAAATTATCTTCCAAAGTTACACTCTTTCCAGTAAAAAATCATTTTTTTTATTACCCCTCCATTGCAGCTCAACAGTGAAACACACAGAGGGGATTTAATACTAAAAGACTAACTTTGGAAGATATAACTCTGACTACTGAAGCCTCATATTGGCTTTAGATAAAGTTAAGGATGCATTTTTACACAAAACTGTAGATTTTGTCACCCATCACTTACACTGAAAGTGCATTAGTAAGGGATCTCTTAACGTCCCGTATGAACAGGAAGAATGATTACAGCAAGAAAACCCTGTTTCATAAGGGCACCTGACTATTGTTCTAAGATAGACTAAAATTGTGGACCTATCCTTTAAACCATCACGAGTTAGTAAAACTCCCCACTGCGACTCAGACTAATGAAATGTAATAATTGAATTTAGGTTTGAAGGACTGCTGACCAGGCAGAGCAGACAGTTGCAGTGTCAGTTCATAAAATCTCAACTTTAATCTTTACTTTAGCCCTTCATGCCTGCACACCCATGCACCCTCCTATTTGCCTTATTACATCAAGGAAATATTACTTCCTGCACTGGCACTGAACACTGGGTGTAAATTGTGAGCCGTGAAACTGTCTCAGACAAACATAATTCCCAGGCATACCGGCCTGGGTGCAACCGAACCACCGGGAGTCCAGACTAAATGTCTTTCTGTACGCAGCCGCCGTGCAACCTTTGCATGCAACAGACTTCCACTCGGAAATTTACAACCACCTTTCTCAGTACAGGTTTGGAAGAATTAATTAGAAAAGGAGCACAAATTTAGCGAAAAATGCCATTAAGAAAAAAACAAATTATTTTCACGTTTTCCTAATTTTGTATCTTGAATAATTTTCTACTTTATTTTGTTCCAAATGAAATTCTACATAACTGACTGATTTCAAAGACCACGTCTGACCTGCAGTATGTGAGGTGAAGAAAAAACAAGCAGCTGTTGTTTGGAGCACAACTTTTCCACGGTGACGTCTGGAGTTCAGAGAAGCTGTGTGAGTGTTTTAGTGGCTGTATTAAATGTCTGCACACACAGAGAGCAAGATCCCGCGTCAGGGCAAAAGAAACAGCTCCTGTACCCAAAATATACATATTTTCTCTTTTCACATGCTTAAAGCGCGTCAAGCCAAACGGATCCAAAGTGTTAACAGTTCCATTTGCGGATGCCTCAACACTAAAGTACAAAGAGGAAAAAGACTGGGATGCTGCTGCTGTGTACCAAAGTGGAAAAATAGTGCAGCAGCATATCAGTGCAGAAGGTAATATTTCACCGTGATAGGTAGGAGGAATTTCACCCGCTACTGTCGTCTCCACTGGGGCCAAATCTGTTTAGTTAGCTGCTCGAAGCCCATCAAACAGCCTCTGGTGTGTAGCGCTGCCTGTCAGAAGCCATCTTCTGCACTCTGCAGACACTGATCCCACCACTGGGAGGCCTCTCCTCATCAGACCTGCCCCCACGCCGCAGTGGTTTCTGCAGATTTCAGAGTCTTATTTCCACCTCCAGTACAGGGGCTGGCTTAGGTACACTCAAAGCTGGCAACGTGCTATTGGATATCCATTCTCTTCCCATAAACCCGTTGGTGGCAAATAGTGCATGGCCCTGCTGGTGGTGTCTGTGCCTTTAATTGCTTTTCGATCAGCGATTGTCACTTGAAGAAGAGCTCGCTACCTGTCAGACCTACACAGAGAACCTGCCAATTAGCCTCCTCCATTGATTCAGAGAGGGCCTTAGCCTGAGTATTCAGGGGGAAAAAAAAGATAAACATTTAAGGGGATTTTTCACAACGCTGCCTTTTGGACTTTACGGCTGGCGGCTAAAATGCTATAATTGGTGCTCGGTTATAGTCTCTGTGGGATGTAAAAAACTAAAAAATTGTTAATCAGCTCACAAGCCGACTAGAAAAACTGCTGCTGCGTGTTTGATTGCTGGAAACAAAAGTGTCTATCAAACAAGAGTATGAGGAGGGGCAAACACAGGATTAAATTAAATTCTGGTGATGAGAAGCTGTGACACTCCGCTCCGATGGGGGTTGAGGGCTTCGGAACAACGGAGCGCCAGATGCGGAGATGTACGATAGCGTGTGATGATTAGATCGGAGGCTCGTGTGCTAAAGATCAAGAGCTGTCGGCCGTGATTTGTTGACAGCAAAAAAAGCACGACAGTACTCCTAACTGGAGCACTGCAGTGCATTACTCAACACTTGTGCCAACAGGTTTTAGCCCATTTAAATCAGGAGTGCGGCTGACAACAGCCAGGCTCGACTCAGTAAATGCACCTTTTAAAGGGTAATTTCCCCCAATTTTGTCCAGGGTTTGAGCTCTGCCTGCCTCTCAGCCAAATTGAGATAGATTAATTTTCATTTATGGTATATCTCTGGATACTCACACACCTCATTCTCAACATTTTTTTTTTTTTTTGCCACAGTAGAAGCTAGTAGAACATTCAAATAGTCCCTATAAAAACTGATATGGACATGGGGATATTGATGTATTTCTATCCTAATCCTCCGTCCCCAAATGACTACATACTGTAAGGCTACAGGGCATATAGGGACCTGAAACAATTTGAAAATATTAATAAGCTGTCAACGCTGTGCCATATCAAAGCTGTACTGTGACAGACATAAAGAAGGAATTGTTTGACATGATGTTAGATGCCTCAGAACATCTTGCTTAACCAAAGCTGTCCATGATTTATGGGAGGCAGTCAAGGGGAGGTGACAGTCACAGAGATGGATGGAGACTACGTTCCATTATAGGTAACATTACACTGTAAACCAGAGGCCACTACTGAGTTGAAAAGCTGTCATGCAAAAATACTAAAACAAATATGTAAATGAAAGACAGATGTTGTTCAGTGTTATTTTGCTATTATTTTTACTTTCCCAGTTATACTTATGCGTAAAAAAAATCTTTAAGTCTTTTCCCCTTCTGGAGAAAGGTATATCATTTGTATACAACTCGTATGACAGGCCCGAGTCACTTGTGAATTCCTATTTGTACAGCCTAATTTACCACAAGACAAATTGTGAATGCGGCCAGGTATCTCCAATCAATCATACCTGGTGCATCAGAACAGATTTTATCGTATGAGTGCTTCGTGCATGAGGCCCATTGTTTCTGGAAAGAGAGGTAGCTATTGAATTGTGAATTCCATTTACAGTCCTTCCACTGTACTGGGATGGAAGCAGAAATCAGAGGCAGATACAGAATCTCATGGGGGCATTCAACCAAAACCACAATCTTTATGCCTAGACATAATTCTGGTGAATGACAAAATTGGTTTATTTGTCATTTGGGTGAAGCAGCCCTTTTATTTAAGTGCATGTTTATAAATGATCATGAAAATGGTTCTAAATTCTCATTATTTATTTAGTATGTATTTACAAGCTTTAATTTGCTGTAAATCAGCCTAATTATTGGATGTGTGACAGTGATTAATGGAATTATTAGTATCACTCATCCTGATTATTTCCACACATACACTGTAAGTGGGCAGTTACACATTTTAATCCGAAACGAAGAACAGCAAAGCCTTCTTATATGGATCCTAGATCTTATCAAATGGAAAGGGCTGTAATGGCTATAATCTGTGTGTGTGTGTGTGTGTGTGTGTATGAAAGCCAGAGCGATTCCACTGTTACACCATTAGCTCCATAAAAGCATCCTTGTGTCGGTCTCCCTGAGCACTCTCATCGCTCTTTGCCCTGCAGTTGCCCTCTCTGTAGCTTTTCCCTCCCTCCCGACGTCCAGCTCTCTTCCTTTCTCCATCCTCCCCCTCATCGCCCTCCACTCCTGCCTCTACAGATCTGTCATAAGACCCGGGTGGGACCTAACATGGGGAAATCCCTACTGCTCCAAACTGCAGTGATGCCCCATTACATCTCCCCACCTGGGACTAGCAGCGGGATTATGATCACACAGAAGGAAAAATGTACCCAGACCCTAATTTCTGTTGGCACAGGGGAGCCGTCACATGGTTCATAATGGAGGAGGGAGCTGGCTGTGAGAAGACGATAGCAGGGCTGTATGGTAGATACCACTGACGACAGCGGGTCGTGTCATGTCATGGGTTAAACTACTTGGGAGGAGCAATCTTAATTCAAGGTCTACTTACTCATTGTTTCAGAACTTTTGACAGTATCAATCAGTCTTCATTAGGAGATGCGGTTTACTCAGTTGTCATAAGACAACATGGACAAAGGCTCCTTAAAGTGCTGAGAACAATGGAAAGTTTGGACATCTACAATTCCAAGACAACTAAATAAGCTTCTGCTGATTAAGGCGTGGTCACAAGCTCTAGAACAAGTGAGTAAGTAGGTTAAACATAGTAATAATTCTATATTCAAAGACTAACACTAATACCATTTTTTATGTACAGGTGCCAATATTTTCCAGACTCAATATCACATTTTACCACTTGCCACATGCCAACAATATAAATATTGAAATAATGATTCAATATTTTACCACCAGAATTGTATTCCTGGCAGTGCGGAAATCATGGTAGAAATCAGCAATCCAGCATTACTGTTTGTAATCTCATCTCATTGATATCAGCCTTACTGTTTACTGTTCACTCTATTACAGCCGTAAAAGAGCTGCATGAAGTTGCTGCTGATGCTAACCCAACATGGTGAAAAATGGGGAGGCTTTAATTGTGAAACAGTCATAGTCATATAGTCAGTCATATTTGTCTCCAAGGTTATTGCTGACAACTGCCATTCATCAAAACTGTGTTTCCAAAAGAAAACAGTAATCACTTTGGTCAATGTTTGCCAAGACTTGGATTAAAGGCATCAGTATATCTAAAACCCTAGCTACAGCCCTGGGAGGTAGAGAGGAAGGCTTTAAAATCAGATTCGAATCTAATGAAGAATTCCCAGCAAAACAAAGGAGGAAGGGCATTAAAAAGGGTATAAAATGACATTAACCAGCAGCCCTCCATCCCCAACATTTACAGCATCATCAGCCCTCTATGGTACACTCTCATCTAAATACAGTCAGACCCACTTCTCACATTGTACATATTGCCATCTGCAGTACACAAACATTCATACATGTGATCATACCATTTCTTCCACTCAGAGTCGTCTGTAAATCCCGACATATCTCAATCACATGAGGACCCCTGCTACACATTCAAACAACAATGAATACAGAGAGGCAATCACAAAGTGGCCATAAATAACCCAGTGTTTTATTATTCATGAAAATAAATACCCAGGTCAGCTTTACTGAGTTTTGCCAAATAGCCACAGTTTTGATAATCTATGTATCAATGTAAGGGATTGATAAACACACAGAAAGATAATAAGAGACGTGGTTTAGTTTTGTGGCTTTGGAACTCTCAGTTAGATGTATGTGACTGATCAACCAACCAACCAGTGCCGGTAAACAGGCTAGGCCTACATTAAATACAGTGCCATTACATTAGCAGCTTATTAGCCGGCTTGAATGCAGGCTAGAATTTCCATTCTATTTTTGGTACCTTAGACATTATAATTGGTTTAAATAGATTTTTACAACACAGCAGCACTCATTGTTAGTTTGGGAAAATAAGATAATTTCTTTGTGTACAGCTATGGAAATTAAAGTTCGTATGAAAATAATGAGAGCATAAATTAAATAAATCACAAGTGTTCTGTGTGCTTTCATTAATTACAGTGAAATGAAAAAACTATTATACAATTCTAAGTGGTAGTACTGGAATAAATGGTTCAGTCGGACATGTTTGCACTGTAGAAAGAAGCAAACAGTGAGTGAAACTGATGACAGATTGCATACCTTTTAACCCGACTCCAGGAGTTAAACATTAAGACGAGGTTGAGGCAGAGGAGGTTGGAGCAAAGGGGAAAATGGAGCCGCACTTAGAGTTATAGCTGACCTTTACCAAATTTAAAGCTAATTGAGAGAGTTCAGAAAGGATAAGCAATATTCCAAAGGTCAGCCGCAGTGACACAGAGCTGAGAATGTGATTACATTTGCCTCGCTAACCTTAGGGTGCAAATGTTCCAAGATGCTGGACCGCAGCTTTTGACCTCTGCTGCAAGACGTTTCAGGGAAGAGAAATGGGCCATTAACAGGTGAAAAGAAATGGAGAGGGCGCGGAGCTCCGATATTACTGTTCCAGAGCTGAGTGGAGCCTTACAGTGATGTTATTGCCTTTTCCCAGAGAGAGAGAAGTATGATTACCATTTCAACTTCTTCAATATTATTCTGACTGCCAATCAAATACACAAGTCGAAACTTTTGTTAAAAATGAATAACTCCCAGATGATAAAATATTAAAAAACTAGATCCGACAGCTGTCTCTTGAGTTGTTACAGTGATCATTTCTGATATATGAGCAATATATGAAATGGCTGTAAGGTAGATGAGGAAAACTTAATAAGTGTAATGGATTACTGCTTCAAGGGAGTATGGCATTACTCTGAAATGAGCAAGTGGTGAATGATTTGCCCCTATGTGCGTACAACATATGACTAAAATTTCAGTGAACAAACTGCTCAATTTGCAATTCAATTTTTTATCACCACTCACTGTCCAAGTAGCGCGAATACAACGAGAATACGCTCCGTCAACATTATTTCTCACCACATCACTAAAGTGGGCTTCATTTGCAGTGAGAACCCTTCCTTTACTTTTTATGAAATGAAATCCAGCCGGCCGCAGAACAAAGTAACTAGGGTTGGGAATTCTCTGCACGCCCACAGGAGGATCATGAATAGTGTTTAACTGCTCCGGCTGTTGTACCGTGGTGAGTAAAGCAAGTGCGCCGTGGAGAACTGCTAGCAGAGATAGCTGAGATATAAACGGAGCAAACCGCCAAGTGGCTGGTGCCAGAGGGAAGGACAAATAGGCACTTATTTCCGTATGCGTGGACATGCTGGGGAAGCCTCGGTGTTTGCTTTACGGAAGAGATGCCTGTATTTGCCATGTCCACACCCCCACACTTCACTGTCTCACAATGCATCTATTTAACCCAGTGGAAACTACATGGCTATGGCTGAATATCCAAACTATGTGGAAGCACTTTAAGACTTGGCTGGACTTAAATAGACTAGAGACTGTATTGAAGTCAATGGGAAACACTAGTTTTTGATAGAAATATAATATCCAATATAATAACAGCTAAAAAAAAATTCTGAAGTGTGTCTTGATGGGGATTACGGAAATGACAGTTCCATTAAGAAGGAATTAAGGCTTAAGAGTGGTGTGTCTGCCTTAATTGAAAGGCCTCACTCTAACAGCAGCTGTGATGGCGGCTGCTTTCTCATCCCATGTTATGGCAGCAGCTCCTTTGTCCAAATTTGGATTTCCAAGACACTATACAGTGTGCATGTGTTAAGTATAAGTATAAATAAGCAAGCGTCCAGTCGAGCTGACTGAGGAGCAGCAGCTCCACCTCCTCTCCTTCAGCAAGTGACAAATCAGAACTTAAAAGCCAAGTCCAACGCACGCAGTTAGTGAGCGTTCTGACTGCAAAAAAAAGCCAAAAAATTATGATATTTAAGTCATGTGCTCTATTTGAAAGAAGCTCCATTAAGACATCGTGTGTTTGTGGAGCGATTAGGAGACTGTAACCTTCCTCAGATGAATACAGGGAACAAATATTATGTCCTATTTCCATTGTGCTTTCAACATGATTTTTCATCCTTTGAGGATGGACTGGCGCTCTTTTAATTACGTCATATCATTGCCCCCGACTGGAGAATTAGAGGCACTTATCCTGAAGAACCAACACGCACACGGATGTGCATTGTTGTGTAAATTGGTTAAAATGTGTGCTACATTTGGATGGAGACCAGGCTTATAATAACGTCGTATTGTTAACAATCAGATTTCTTATTTTTTAACCCGAGTCCATCTTCTCTGATATTTACTGCCATATTTGAGATTTTCCTTTTTTCTTGTGGAGCGTAGTGTGAGATTACCTGGAGAATTCACTTTCTCCTTTCTTCTCTGAAGTGAAATTGGCACTAAAGCTTTAAAACTTGTTGAAAATATTGTGCATTTGGAGTGACAGCAAGGTTGAAGTTACAATTTAATGGTGTTCTTGAGACTTTACATTAGCTGAGACTTTTGTAAGACTAACTCAACTTAACCTTCCACTTGATATTTACAGAAGAAATCCCCCCCTCACCTTTAACCTTAAAGTAAAGCTAACCTTGACGCTTCCAGAAGTGAGTTCCAGCAAAATGTCCTCTGTTTGAATTTTCCTAATTGTTCTATCCGTACGCTGACATTTTGTCCTCATACACAAAGACATTACCTCACATAGACATATACACACACATACACATACACACAGAGTCACCTGCAGGCTTTATCAAAAAGCACCTCAGCTCAGCAGAAAAACACAATCTCTGGAAAATAATTGGCTTGACACGCAGATACACAACAAGATGGAAAAGGTGGAAAGAACAGCCGTCAATCAATCTGAAAAAGCGTCATCCGTGTGGGAAGGGCGAAGAGGTATCGTCAGAATGAGAAAATGAAACCACTGCCAGTGGCAAGGTGGCCTGATGTTATCTTAAATATGTAATAAGCTCCGACTTCAGGATCAAGCACACAGTGTGGTAAAAGTGTATGCAGTAAAATCAGTATTCTGTGGGAACCTTCCATGCATCAAAGTGCTGCATACTGTTGTGAGGCTTACCTGGAACAAAGCTCCCCTGCACCACCTCCTTGTACGCCCACCATCCTTCGTGAATTTTCGGCGGATTTGGCTGCGCTGTGAGGAGAGAAGAAACACAAGGGGACATCAATCACTTGGATCTGAAATTCAGACAAGAAAGCGTAGACATGGTCCTGCCATGTTAAGACACTCTCCAGCAGAAAGGCTGCAGGTTTTTTATTCACTGCCCTCATCATTTCCCGACGCCCCGTTAACCTTCTCAGCAAGAAGCCTCTGCAAATAGACTCTCCCGAGACAACCTCGGAGAAAACAGGCCTCCAATTCAACTTCTCGCTTAGGTCCACCTGCACACGCACAAGTGTACACACACATGCAAACCCCCCCCCCCCCGTGATGTGATAAATAATGAAGCCTTAGTATGGAAATGTGTTCTGTCATGTTGTGTGATGTGTTGAGAAAAAAAGTCCAAGATTAGAGGAGGGTGGTACAGTATAATTGAGGTGACTTAGTAAAGGTCAGAAAGAGTGGTGACCAAGAATTACCCGCTGAGCCTTTGGGATATTGCTTTTTACACCTTAACTTTTTTTCCTTCCTGTTCATTCACCGAACGCGCAAAGCGGGGCTTAATCGAGGGTCTAGAGGTGGCCCCGCTTGCTTGTCTTTAATAGAAGTTGAGGTTGCCGAACAACCCTCCTCCCTCTGCTGTCCCCTGCAAACAGCTCTGCTGCAGTAACACTGGAGAGCGGGTTCAATTTCAGAGGGGTGGGCCATGCTGGACATGGTCCAGAAAACGCTATTTTCTCATAGGGCAATCTCTGCTGCCTCAAGCTGAAAAGGTTGGGGGGGAGGGGGATTTGGCCCCGGGAGATAAAAAATGTATCCTGTTTGTCGCCTTGTTTCTCGAAATGATGAATTGTTTTCTCCCTTTTTGACGATAAATTAACTTGAAGTAATCGCCATCTTTGATTGGAGCGCGCCTAAATCAGTGCTTCGGCCAACCAAGCAGCAGCAGAGAGCAGAATTTAAGACCATTAGAGGGAGGCTGGCCCCAAGCCCAGCACTGTTGGACCCTGACAAAACTCCCACAAACTGCATCACAAGATCATTTGGAAAGTTTTTCAATACTCAATTTCACAGAAAGTGGAAGACAACATCTGAATCACTCTCCGGCGTTACAATTTTCTAACATATATATGATTTATTCTATGTTAAAATTGCTTTGTGTAACACCATGGCACTGCAAAATTCATTGTGACGCTTTGGTGTACTTATCATAAAAAGAG
Organism: Lateolabrax maculatus; assembly: GCA_031216445.1. Lineage (NCBI taxonomy): Eukaryota > Metazoa > Chordata > Actinopteri > Acropomatiformes > Lateolabracidae > Lateolabrax > Lateolabrax maculatus. Next base: position 18,336,718 of record CM062200.1, read on the forward strand.
ACTCTGCCTGAGATGATTGGAGCCTTTATTTCTCTTGGTAGGGTTATTAGTAGAGTTGTTTCTCCTCAAAATTAAAAAAACTTCTCCCTTAAACCCTCTTTCCTGTCAGTACAGATAAATTGTTTAATTTTTAGTAAACCTGTATTCAGAAAGCAGTATCTTCATCTTGTTCTTGGGCCATAAAGAAAATTTTTCTTTCCCCTGTAAAGCACAAGAGTGGATTTTGAACTAAATCCGACTTGGAGGACTACACTGTGTAATGCAGTGTTACAGCTCAGTCTCGCATAGAAACATTTTGGACCTGAATTGGTTTATTTTAATGGATTCACCGGCGAATTCAAGAGGAGGCGGAGAGTTCAACCTTGGTAAACTCTGATACGTGAATTTGGGCAGTTGACCAATAGCAAATTATAATATTCCTGACCCTAAAGGGAACAAACTATTGTAGACAACCCTGCTCTTCTGAACAGTGTTAGAAACGCTCCTTGAGAAATGTGATCAATTATTCACTACTTATTACTAATTAAAACAGTAGTTACATTGACAGCTAAATTATTTTTGCTACATTACTCATCAACGCCTTCAAAGCTGCCTCAACCACATGTAACATCTCCTATATTTAACACATGTAGAATGGAAAGCAAAACATGAGTGGCCATTCTACAGTTTGTAGGTAATTACCTAACATCAGCAGCCAGCTTAGCCCCAGTGCCTGCAAAGAGCCCTCCAGGAGAACTCGGAGGAGCACAAAACCCTGAAGGGAAGCTTCCAGGGCCTAGATCTCCAGTTCACACAACATGTGAAACAATCACCTCCCCACAACGTCTCCCAGACCAGCCTTCACTGAACATGTAGCACAGTTCATTATTCCACTGCTCTTTAAAAGTGTTCATTCTAATTAGTTACGACTGTATTTTGCCATCATGTTATTTACCATTTAATTTCTGTATATCACTTTTCTGGGATGTGAAGTATAATATAACTGAGCATACCCTGATATCAGACATTACGTTATCTAGCAGGAATGTTTTCATGACTCTTCAAAGGAAATCTGTGGTGAGCTAGCTGAGACCAGACCAGCAGTTTTTGCCAAATTCTCTTCTTTTTTTTTCTTTTGCTTTTTTGGAGCTTGTTACCACTAACGCAAGCTGTAGGTGACCTAATATCATCATGTTACTGAATACATGTACTGTCATTTGGTTTTGTTCACTTGAAAAATGAGTTAGCCCTCTGTCCCAGTTTATTTCTTGTTTCCACTAAGCTGGCGGTATGAGGGAGACCTATTATCACTCTGTTGTTAGCGAGAAATAATCAGCTGGATTGAAGCAGCAGTGCAGATTTGTGCTTCAATCATTATCCTGCAACATATGCACAGAGTTGAAATTAATATCACCCTCCTTTCCAACTCCTAGGTACGACAGCAGGCAAACCTGTACCCCCAAAATGTTAAAACAACAAAGCATTACAGGCGTTTTTCAAACTTCCATCCCTTACTTATTCATTCTTGTTACCTAAAAATTAATCACATTACTGTAACGAATTACCAAGTAATGCCACAATGAAATTTCTCTTTGTATCAGGTTTGTCAGGGACAAAACTATATACATCACCAAGCTTTTAACACCACTCATTTCATATGGGATGCAGTAATTCATTTTGCTATGACCCTTTTTTCTGTGCTCATACTTGTTCGCAGTAGCTGCAATTATTCTTTTTTGATGGTGATGTATGGAACACTGCAGCTAAGAAAACAGCAGGACAACAGAGATATTTTACTATGCTGTACAGTTACGTTTACATAGCTAACTTTACTGCTGAGTAGCAAATATGCTTCGATGATGGTGCACTTCGTTGTCAACTGCAGAGCGTTTTCATCATGCTTTATGAGATAAAGGATCAGCAGTAAGAAAAATAATGAGCGGTCAGAGGGAACAATAGTATACAATGTTATTGGCTGTTTGTGTGTGTAGGGCTGGTGTGTAAGCAAGAGCCCTTGGGATTGGAGCTACTGTAAGTAATAATATAAAGGAGATTTGGAGGCCTGTGGACATGATCCTCTTACGAACTACTGACAACAATACAGATACAGTTTTCTCTCTCTTACACACACTCTGCACATGTGCACTGTTATAGAGCTTATAATAACACAGCTGCTATCCCGGGGAAAAAAAGAAGAAGAATAAAACACTTTTTGGATTGATATGCTCACTCTCCCTGTTTTTTTCAGTCTAATTACAGTGAATGTGAAACAATTTTATCACCATCAGTTTTAGACAAATTGCTGCTGAGATACTACAGTGATGAATTCTGTGAGGTAAATTGAACCTTTTATGATCCATGTGGGAAAACTGGGCGGCTGCAGCAGCCAAACAGCAGCACTAATTACAACAAAACATATTATGAGCAATATGAAATTGAAAAATGTGAAAATATATGAATTACCCATTTATGCAAGAGCAAATAAGCAAGTAAGCAAATGAAAAAGAAAATAAATGCAATCTGCAGACCAATGAAAAAACAAAGCAAGATATCTTTTTGATACTATTGTTAATTTTTGTAGGGCTGTGGAGTCTGGAGTGTGCCAGTAGTGACTTTCAATGTGTAAATAATAATTAAGTTCAGTTATTAATTAATTTCATCAATTAAGATCATTTAAAAAAGCTATTAAGAATTAATTAATTATATTACTATTTCAGTGATGTAAATTATATATATATATATATATATATATATATATATATATATATATAATATGCCATTTTATTTAAATAATGTATTTGACCAATTGTGCTCATTTTGCTTCACTGTATAAGCTTGTGGTTTTTTGATCTCTCCTGTAACTGTAAGCTGTTTAACTTCAGTCATATGTTAAAAAGCAATGAATACGTTAATTAAAATCTCATTAAGACTAGTTGTTATGTTGGCAGTTGTCATGTGTGGGATCTGAGCAAAAGAGTTTATGAAGGCATTATTATGAAAATGTATTTAAATCAGATGTATATTTGTATGTATGAATTTCAAAACTAATTTAACTAAACATGAAAAAGTTTGTAGTTCCTGTCATGGCACACTCCAGACTCCATATAATCATGTAGGCTTCTGTCATTGCTGGATATAAGAGGTTGGAAGTGGTAGCCAATAGATGAGACATACTGTAATCACTTCCTGTGGCTCATCAGAAGAGAGCGAGAGGGAAAGAAGCGCAAAGCTGCATCACAAGCACTGTCCCATTTCTCACAATGTCTGGCTGTGGCCCCAAAACACACTTCCTGACATCAGCAGAAAGGAAATGTCTCCAATCTATAAAGGGAAATGCAGACGGGACGCTGTAGGAGGTGGGATATGGGAGGAGGGTTGATGGATCGCCATTTTCTATTTTATTGGGTCCCAGAGCGATTTAGATAGACAGTATGGGCACAGTACAATAAATGCCTGACGTTTAAACAATCAATTAAGTAGTGTGTGAGGCAGAAGATGAGTGGATGCTGCATACTGATAGGGGATTAAAAGTATTTTAAAATACTTTTCTATACTTGTTAATATGACCTTTCCCCTGGAAATGAAAACCAATTAACAACTGGCTGAAACGTGTGATGTCAAAACAACAACTACAGGCCCCTTGAGGACGAGTCACAGGAAGTCACATGAAGGGTGCAGGCCAGAGGGATGAAGAAAGTCCATTTTGGAACCTTTGAAAGTGCATTAAATACTCTTTTGCTGACTATCGACAGCAAGAATGCCAAGTCACTGCTCGCTCTGTGCTGGAAAGACACTTCTAAAGAAGAAGAAAGAGAAAAAAAAAAGCACAGAGAAGCTTCCTGCAGTTTGACATGAGCTGTGTGCATGAATGCCGCATGCAGTCAGTTAGAAACACACAACTCTGAGCAGACCTCAGTGCTGCTGGGATGTAACGTGTCACTCACAAAATGGATCTTAGGGCTTCTCAGTTGTTCTCGTCAGCCCTGACATCATCTGGTGCCCCCTCCATCTACATCCCCAGCATTTTCAGTTTGGAATTTCTCTTTTGCCTTCAGCTTTTGTGTCAACTGCTTCAAAAAGAGCATCAGGCCATGGGCATCAGCTCTACCAGGGATGTTCATTTAATGCCGTGAGACATTTGTGTGAGCCTGTCCCAGCAGGCAATGTAAAGTGATCTAATCAGTTGCTTGAATGTGAGCCTACTGAATTGCCCACAGAAGTATCAATCAAAGGGTCAATAAGAAAAATCTATTATATCCATTCTAAACAGAAATCTCCATATTAAACCTGGTTTTATTGGGCTGCAGCTACAGTACAGTGCAGGTTTGAATTGTCATCTGTTAACTCTGCACATGTTGTGACTCTAAGTATAGGAACTCACAGACAGGTGACAATCTGCTCTTCTTGTCAATTCTTTCCAAACTGCATATTTCGAGAATGTGACTGGACCCGATGTAAGCGTGTGCCTTGTGTTTCTGTCAACTTGTCACGATGTCAGCCCCTCGAGTTGCAGACTTATACGGCTGTCTCTGCTGTCAGCAGATTTTGTCAGCTGACCCTAATTAAACAGTAGCGAGTGAATGAAAACTTGTACAACAGTAACAAGACAATGTCACTCGATTCAAGAAAAGTCCGAGAATGAGCTGATTTGCACTAGGAACAGATTTCCTCATTGACAGAACTTGAAATAAGTGTTGTCATTTGGTTGTACAGTCAGCACGAGGCTTTCCACACTACTCCGCATTTATACATCTAACAGCTTTAGTGACTAGTTGCAGCCAATTTCACATTTCTGTCTATCTTTACCTATTTTTTCCTTCTTTCCTTACACCTTTCCTTCTTGTTTCCTTCTGTCCTCCCATCTCTCATTATTTTTCTATATGCTTCCTTTTCACCTTCCTGGTTGTGATGGAAATCTTAGAGCTGGTTCACTCTAACAAGAAGTTTCAGGAGACCTGGATGTCTTACACAGGAATATTTATTGAAGCTCGATCGAGGAGAAAAGGGAAACACCACGTGTGAATCACAGCGTACTGCTACCCAAATCTCAAGATGGTGTCCTGAAGCTCAGTAGTTAACCTTCCCCAGAACTGATAAGTTCTGCTATATCCAAATAGGGTTATTCCTAACTCAGCCTGTCATGTGTGAGGACTCTATTGGATATCAGATCCAAACAAGGAAAGACGTCAACCATTGCTGTCCTAGCAACAGCATAGCCTCTCTACAGTCTCTCTTATCCAGCATCAACAACCAGGCACCAGCCTGTTGTGTCTAACCCTGAAAACAGAAGATATCTAGCAGACCTTGGTTTACCAGAGGCCAGAGCCAACTCAGCCTTGTCTGGCACACAGAATGAGACAGGCGAACAGAGACAGACAGTTGACCTGACCTGTGAAGCCCTGTCTTAAGTTACCTTTAACCTACAAGAGGGAACTTTAACATACAATAAGGAATATTCCTTCACACTGGTAACTAATTTCCTTATGTCTTTCTTTACTTCTTAGTTGCAGTGAATATATCAGTACAATTTATACTATTTACCTTTAATACCTTCCTTCTTTTCTTAACTTTTCTTTCTAACATTCCTTCCTCACTTATTAACTGACATGTCTTTGTAAGGTCACTGTTACCTTTCTTTGCATCATTCCTTTATTTATTCCTCCTCTCCCTCTATTCTTCCTTTGTTCCTAATTATTTCCTTCTTTTTTATACTTTCCTTCTTTATATCTTTTTGTGCTTCATTTTATCTTGTTGTATTTCTCTCTCTTTGGTTTCCTCTGTCCCTCCTTATTACTTTATGTATTTCCCATCACTCTTTTATGTTAGTTCCCTCTTTCCCTTTTTATGACAAGTTTTTCCTTTCGCTGTCCCTCCTACTCTCCCTCTTTCTTCCTTTTCCCCCTCTTTATTCTCTTCATTTTCGTCTTTGGTGTTTCCTTTATCTCTCTTCCTCACATCTTCCCTAATTATTTCCTTACATCGTTTCGTCTTTCTTACCTTTGTCCTTTTTTGCTTCCTCCTTCTTTTTCTTCCTCCCTCCCTCCCTTCCTTCAGTCCCCACCAAGCGGAAACCTCCGGGGCTGTAAAAGGAAGCCATTGCAGAAGTGCAAAAAACTGCAAATCTCAAATGGCCACTCGAGCCTCAAACCTGCATTCTTTTTTATGGCCAGCAGGGGGCGACTACACTAGCTGCAAAAAAACAAACAAAATTAGACGGCCAAAATGCCAAGCTCGAGGCTTCAAAACAGTAGTCCACAGACCAATGAGTGACGTCATGGCCCTACGTCCATTTCTTTTATAGAGTCTATGGTCGCCACCTATTACATTCTGTCTTTCTTTGATTTTTTCCCTTCGATCTTTCTTCCTTCCTTTCCATGTTGAACTGATCGAAAACCATAAAACCCCACAAACTCCAGATATATGTTTTCGCCCAAAAGTGACACCAAACTATTTTCTCCTAACTATGTACTTTTACCTTGGAAACTTTTGGTTACATCCTACTACTTTAACTAAAGCTGGATTTGTAACCGAGTGTTTTCCATACTACCACTCTGACTTCAGTAAAGTACATCCGTCTCTGCTGATGGTCTGCTGATCAAGTCTAGAGTGCGGTGTATGCCTCTTGACTAGTAAATACACACTTAAATGACTTCACGGAAGCAGAACATACACCACTGAGACAGACCCAGAACCACTCGAGACATCCTCCGTTCATCACCCGGTTCCACACAATAGCCTGCTTTGCTGTAGTGTTGTTTTGAAACCAGAAGGCTCCTCTAAAGGCATATGACAGATCTGGTTGGCCACAGCCTCTTACTCACCTGAATCCTATTTAGCGCAGCACTGGCCTATTTCATCCCCGTACTTGGGAGTCTGGCAGCCAACCTCCCATAAAGCCAAGAGAGAGAGACTCTGTAAATAAACAGTTCATTTTCATATAATACCCCAACTCTTCCATTAATATTCATTGGAGGGCACAAGCAATCCTGAAGCCCAACCATGCAGAAAGAGAGAGGGGGAGGGAAGGCTGGAGGGGGAGTGACAAGGAGCAGGACAGGTACAGGACGGCAGCTCAGACAGAGAGAAAAAGGGGACAAAGAGAGAAGAAGAAAGACAGATTGTAGAAGACGCAGAGACCAAACTGAGAGTGGCGACGTGCGTCCATAAATGAAACTTGACCTTGCCAACAGCTGTGCTTACTGACTTATGAGACAATTATCTCTCACCAAGCTCCTATTGGTGCCTCTCTTTAATAGCCCCAGCTGTGTGTGTGTGTGTTTGTGTGTGTGTGTGTGTGTGTGTGTGTGCGCACCAGGGCACATTTGCCTCTGTGTCACAAAGTGAAAGATCTGAAGACTGAATCAAACCGAGCCAATTGGTTTCCTATCTAAAGCACTGTCCCAGTGCTGCTCTGTCTTGGCGTGTTGGATCAGGAGGCACCAGTCATTCAGGGATTTCTTGTGGTAAAAACATTGGGGTGTGACTGCCACATATAGAATATCTAAGATCCTGCCATCTGCCTTTAATAACATTTAGCGAGAATGTCTAAACTGATGCGTCTACCAACAAAACGTGTACTTTAGCTTTCTCACCCATTTTTAACTTGTTTTTTAAAATTATTTTTATACTCCATAGTTCATTATATGTACTGTATCTCTGCTTTGCCATGGGTCCATCTACAATTAATACAAACCCAGCCTGCTAATGGTGGTTTTACCACATATTTGAATTGAATCCATCAAATAAACTAGTTATTCTTCCCCACAACTGGATTTAACCACTGCCTCATTTGGTTGTGAAGAACACAAAAATCGTTGAGTGAATGTAGTCTTAGCTTTAGGTAAGGGCAGCCATGGGTGTTTCGCAGGCATGCTTCCACTTGATGCAGCTGCCTGGTTGGCTGTTTGATGCTGCAGGCTGCAGAGTGAAGGCAGCATCCGTGGATTTATATCGGTTCCGATTTTGAAGCCTCGCGTCTTGGCTTCGTGCTGGATTATCTCTCGCAGACACACACACACATCCCAAGCTCCTCACCATTATTCTGCCGTGACAGTACCTGTAGTTGCTGGCATGCCAGAGAATGTGTCGGCCTCAGTCCCTCAATTAACCAGACATGATTGATTGTGACTGTATTACATCAGCGTAAACGGCTTGTATCAGTTTCAGCACTGCATTGGTTGATGCGAAGGAACTGAGAATGTTATCTCTGGTATAATGAAGTGATTATTTTTCTCAGATGAGCCATCTCTGTTGTACTTACTGAAGGGTTATTATTCTGTTCTAGTTAGTTCGCAACTTGTCAATCACACCTGTCAATATTGGCCCGCACACAAGACTGTCTTACTTTTTCTTCCAGCGTTACTCAGATGAGCGTTCCAAGTCGGATTCACCACACTCTCACGCCCTCCCCTGTTCATGAGGACGTGCGTGTTTGTGAGATGTATTAAAGAGCATCCAGGTCCATATGAAATGTGTAGGGTGGAGCAATAGTCTTTACACAATAGAGACCTCTACCTTTCCACAGTTGGTCAACTTCCCATGCCAGCATTTGCCAATCAAATGAATGAAATCTTAGCCTGAGCCTATGGTGACTGGCATCAGGGGAAGTCCACAATAAAGCAGGTGACAGATATACTTTGTTTATGGCTGCAATTAATTATTATTTTTTAAATTAATCTCATTGAAAGAGCTCGCCCCTGGCTACACTTGTACGATATGTTAAAATGTTAAAATACAGATCGTGTAATAATGTCTGTGTGCTGGCTGCAAAAGAACTGGGAGCGACAGGGAACACAAACATTTCGATTTTCTTTTCCACCTGAAGTTGGGACTGCTTATTTCATTTCTTCTGACGTGTATTTTTTGGAGACAGTTTTGCAACTTACGTTGAAGATAAGAGGGATTAAAGACTGGTGTTTGGAGTTGTGTTTGCTTTGACTGACAGGTCTCCCGGATTTCAAAACTGAGAGAGGGCTCCCGTCTCCCTTTTGCCGAAGTTGTCTGGCTCCAAAAACAAACACTGACAGGATGGCAGCCGCGGCAAATCTAAACCCAGGCTTCCACGTGAAACCTGTAAGAGATGTTCCAGACACTATACTTTTGTTTTTACACATCCCCAAACCTCATTGAGAACAGATATTCAGGCTAACAGAGGAATGCAGGCCTGAACACAGACTGATCATCTTATTTTAATGTTAAAAATCACACTTACTGTATTTAATTGGTCTTCTTGTCCCAAACTGTCACTGAAAATCTAGTCCAATATCAGATAAGACAAACTCTCACCACTAGTAGGCAAAGTTGGGTCAACAGATTGGTTTTCTTTCGTGTCAGAGGTGTTTTCAGCAGAGCCGGAAAGAAGCCGCTGAGTGTTTATGGATCGCTGATCACACTGAATCTGCCTCTGACCCTGACAAGAACACACTCTCTGCGTTTGCCCACTTCCCTCCCTCTGTCCCATTTCTCTTCCCCAAAACTTTGTTGTGCCGACAAAGGAGACATGTATTATTTTGTTTGCAGTCAGGCTCTGGAGAGGAGAGGTTAAGCAGAGAACGGGAAGCACCCATAAATAATTAAGTGGGGTTTAAAGAAGGTGAGTACCTTTGTCTTCTAGGCCCCTGAGCCTATTGGGCTAAAAGCCGTAAACCCCGTACACCTGGGCCAGTGACTAGACACTGTACTCACTACAGTCCGCTCTGTCTCAGCACTCACACAGAGAGCCAAGAATAGTCACGGTGAACAGAATCTACTGCAGTGCCCTCACAGTTAGCCATGCTTAGTCATTCAAGCATTATTTAACACAGAACAGGGACACAGTGCAACTTAAAACACACCTTAACTGTTTTTTTTCCACAGCTCTGAAGCCAGACATAAAAACTATTGACATATGTTCATACATGACCGAGGTTATATGAAGGTGTACAGTATAAAGGATAGTGAAATAAGGTTAATGCAGGTCGGCCTAGCACATAAAACAATGACAGTGGTCAACCTTTTAAGGTGGTTAAAACGACCAATGCTTATGTAGGCGACAGCTACATATAAGTAGTATAGAGCCAAACGTCATACGGAAGAGGTGGATGGATGGGTCACACAAACACAGGAGGCCGCTGTTCATGTCCCTTGTGAAACCAAAAGTCAATGCTGTCTTATTTTAAGTTCCGTTTTAACTTACGTAACATGATTACCTACATACATTCGTCACGTACATACACTCGTTTCAGGAGTCAGCTACTGCCAGCTACTGTCACAGAAAGAGAAGGGGAAGTGAAGCCTTGATAAACACCAGCTTTCTCTATATGAGGAAGGGTTGGGTTAAGGGGATCAGAAAGTTTAACTTTGCCATGAACGTCTGACAGTTACAATATCTCCCTCTTGGCAAAAAGAACTACAGGAGTGTTGACAAATCGATGGCAAAAAGTCTGAGAACCTCCATCGCTGGCACTCTGATCTAAATCAAATACAACAGAATCACCTTGTTTATATCTGGTGCACTGGTTAAAGGAAAATTCTGGTGCTTTTCAACCTGGGTCTTTATAGCCATTCTGATCATTGGACCATGTTAACTTTTGTACTGATTGGCACCTCCAGAACACACAAAACAACAAGAATTTGGTCGAGCAGCATGAACCTCCTAAAGCTTCCCAAATAAACGTCCATTTTACACAAATCATTTCAAACTCTTCCTCTGAGTCAGATCAAAAGTAATCACAGAAATTAACCCCTAACAGCAAAGGCATGTACTTCTGGGGAAACGTTCCAGCAAAACTGTAACTGCCTATATATCTGCAGTAATGACTGCGACAGATATGAAACACTATAAAAGTGGGTTATTTGGGGTATTTATCTGGTGTCACTACGAGGCTAACGTGGAGTAACCATGTTGGAATAAACCATCAGTGCTCCAAATAATAGGAATAACATGAGGTTCTGCCAACAATGGCAATAATCACATGGATTAATTTAAATACTGAAAACAAGTCTAAATTGATGATTTCGATTATTAGTATGCCTTTTAACTATCATTTATTATACTAGGATTTGTTTGTTGTTTGTTAGTTTATTTCCAAAGAAAATCTTGATTGACACAAATTGATCCAGTTGGGTTAAAAGACTACAACTAGAGCTTATACCATCACTTTCACTCAGGACCATACATACTCAAAATGTGACAATATCAGTGTTTTTCAGATTTAAGTTCTGACCAAACACAGTATCTCCGCTGTGTTAAACCCTTCAGCAGATTGTGTAAACATTGCTGCAGATTCTTCCAGAAGAACTGGTGACATGGCAAAACAAACAGCTACTGCCACAGAAAGAAGAGGGAAAGTGAAGCCTGGATAAATACCGGCTCTCTCTGTCACCCACCCACTTACTGTAGAACACACTCACTCCATCTCCCTCCCACAAACACACTATTCCTATTCCGGCTGCAGGACACACATCTGCACAGGATTATCAGATTAGCAGCTGGAGATTTGGCTTCCCTGACAGGCCTGTGTGCAGTGGAGAGTGAATTGGGGCACTTGGATGGTGCAGTTACGTGGCGCAGGCAGGGCTGCGTTCTGATTGGTGCTCATGAAAACTCACTGTCCACCTGCAGTATGATGCTCCTTCCTGTCCCCCGCTTTCTCTGCCAGTCCCCATCACCGACTCACTTATTTTGCTCTTTCTGGCTGCATCAATCCTTCACAAATACACACATTCACACACACACACACACACACACACACACACACACACACGTATAAACACCCCCAGTCCCATCTCCCCGTGGTAAATTACAGCTGGCATGGAGGTCGTCTCACTCCAGCTGGCTGATAGACTTCAGATTCCTGAGCAGCAGATGTGATGAGCTACGGCTGCTTGGGGACAGGCAAGGTGGTCACTCCCTCGCCCTCTCACACAAACACACACATACACACTTGTACTAGTGATTGATGAAGAAATAGGTCTTGTCAGTCAATTCCAAAATTCCATATGACCCAAAAGTATATTCTAAAAATCACATCAACATTTTCTGATCTGGCACCTCTATGGTTAAGGGTCAGAGCAGTCAGAGCAACCTACTGATGGCGAACGTGTCAGCAAACAGTTGCCGCAGACACGGGCCCCCAGTGTGTGCTGGACAGAAGGTTATTCTTCATTTGCAGTTGTGATTCTGCCAGCCAATGACTTTAAATCTAATATTATTTTCCTTTTAGCCCTGTTAATCATTTCAACTGATAAAATTGAGTTGCTGCTAAATTTTAAAATAAAATAAATTAAATTTAAAAAAATAATCCTTTATTAATCCCACGGCAGGGAAGTTAAGTTTGTTGCTAATTTTGCTAACAGTCAACTGTTTGGTACTGGTAAGTAGTGTACACTGGGTTTTCAGAGATTTGGAAACAAGTTTGATAAGAGCAGCGAGACTGAACCACAACAGTAAAAAAACAAAACAATGAGCTGAAAGAGACTAAAACGCTCAGCTGAGGGGAACTGCAGAGTTGGTGATAATTCGCTGTGGGTTCATCAGAAACCCTTTTGCATTACACACAATCATTTGATGTTGTTCATATAGAAATATTGACTGCAGTGCAGCTTTAAAGCAAATCACTACCACACATTCATCACTAGGAGTGACACCTACATTTACATGTAGTCATCTGATCTAGTGAGCATTAAAAATGTTGATAAGAGCAGCTTTAAGTTTAAACTCCTAAAACTACTTGGCTAAGCAAATCATTGTCTTTGCTGCAATATAAAAACATTACACTACCTCCACCATTGCCTCTGATAAAGGACAGTCATTATTAGCATAACCAGAAGAGTTGCGCAGGTCAGGAAAATATAAACATAGATAAATTAATGCATTTGAACAAACAGCCGGTGCTGTTATTTTTCGCTCAGGACGGTCTTTTCCCATTAAAGGAGCCGAACTGCTGGAGGTGAAGAGTGGCTCGCATATCAGCCATGCGGACATATTTACTGTGCACACAGACTAAATGTCAAGCGGTTTGTCATTTGTTGGAAAAATTGCTGAAACCTCTCTTCACAAGCAGCAGCCACCTGCATTTATTTATGTCAGCAAAGACGCTGCAAAGCCTGAAGAAAGTTAAGAAGAAACAAGCTCATCTTCAAGTGTTCTGTCAGACACAAACAAACAGAAGAAACTGAAAAAGTGACTGTCTAAGATGAAAGTTCTCCACCCCTTAGACATTCACTGCAAGTTATAAAACAGAAAACTGCAGAAATCTTGCAATCATGGGTGGAAACATAAGCCATAATGGCATGGTATAATACATACATTTTTCTTTCTCTCATGAGGACTGTGAGGAGAAAACTCCTTGCCCTGATTAAACCCTAACCTTAAACCAACTCTTGACCAAACAAACTTGATCATTAATTGTAATCTTAAGTGTCTGCAGAGCCATGTAGCGTTGCATCATTTGACATATGACAGTTGGCGCCCATACCCCCACCCCTTCTGGTGTGGGGGTTCCACTTTGTATTTGGGTCCACGTTCCACCAAGATCTGCCACACTCAAAGGCTAAGGAATCACTTATTGAGTCTTGCATGTCTCCTTCTTTTCATCAGCAAAACAGTAATGTCCAGAACATGATGCAATGATAGCAAGCTTCTCATTTGCAGCCGGTGCTGATCGTTGCTTTCGCCAGTAAAATACCAAACTGGCAGCAGATTATATTAGCTGTTGCTAATTCATGTTAGTGCTCTATGTTGCCAAAATGAACTACTTTAAACACAGTTGTTGTGAAAGTAGTTCTGAAACCCCTTCCTCCACACCTTTTCCAGTGTTAAGATTGAGTGCTCTGCATGCAACCATTTTGTAGCTTTCACTTACTATTGTGTCCATTTATGACACATATCAACCTCTTTGCCTTTACACATGGTGGGACAACAATTCATACACACAACCTTGTTTTAAGCATTCCTGGGCCTTAACAATACTCTATGGTTTCAAGTGGACTGTGTGTTTTTGCAGTTCAACGGTGGCGACTCTTCTCTAGTGGAACAGTCTCAACACGTCGTGTCATTTTAAGTATTTGATAGTTAACATATAAACGCTATCATTGTTAAAGCTTATCAACTTAATAGTTCTAAATGCTCTGAAAACTGAAAAAGTAAGTAGGCGACGCGTTTTATTTCAATGTCCCTGATACATATTTAATCAACACATCATATGTCTGATCTCATTTTTAGGTTGTGGACATGATTTAGATTATCACTCAAAATGTTGGGTCAAAAAGCTAATGAATCAAATTAAAAATGAGTCTTAAGTTATTTATAACTTACAAATGTTGAAAGCTGAACCCAGATGGATTCAAGAAGGGATTTGACAGGACTCAAAGTTCCAGGATTCAGATTGAATAGAATAACTCTTTACTTCTTTATCTCCACCGTTGAAGAATTGGTCAGGACGACTTTCACAACTCAAACCGTCGGCGCTCATATGCAAAAGGGCAGCACACACACACTGACACTGACCGGACGACCATACCAAAGCGGGTGGGCAGAGATTCAAGCTGAAACACACTGCAGGCGCCATGTGCCACCGGGGGTTTATGACATGAGATGCATCAGCTCAGAGCAGTCCTGGGTAACACAATGTTTGCTCGCTGGCATATGCCCGACTGGTAGAGACACATGTTACTGTCACGAATACACCAAAGGCCCCTACCCTGTGATTTCATCAAACCATTTAAATTTCTAAGCTTCCCTGAGGCCATGATTTTCTCTGAAGGTAACGTGTTATCCACGGTGGTCACAGTTGCTCACAAAATGAGGTTCAGCGGGGACTGGAGCCACTAATGCGCCCCTGTCCCTGGCAGCATTCAGGGGTTGATATAACTTTGCCTTGCAGTCCGTACTTTGCTTTCACAGCTTGTTTTGAGGTGGTGGACTTTATTACCGTGGTGGACTTTTTTTGCAATTTCAATGCTACTTTTGCAGAATGATTCAATACTGAATTTTATAAACTTTCAACACTCCCAACAAAAATGTTCCGCAAAAGTCCATTTTAGCCCCCCGCTCCAGAGTGCAGAAAGAAATGCACAGATTAGTTAAAAGAGGAGGGAGAAAGAGGACGCGTCGAACAACTGAAACATTCCCAGCTCTTAAACAGGCTGTCAAATTGGCATAGTAGACTGTGCTGTGCTGTAGCACTGTGGCTGACAACATCAACCCCATTTAGCATACCAGGGTGAATTCTCAAGTTGAATGAACAAAGGATAAATTCCTGTTCATACTTATATTGTTACTTCTTTCACAAGTTCTTTAATGAATAGAACCTGTTTATTTGGTTTACTTCAAAGATTCCCTATACTTAAGGGTCAGGAGGCAAAAGAGGAAAAGATATAACGTAAATAATTTGTTGATATTTTGAACGTGGGTTTATTGATTGGCAAATTTTTTGCTAGAAAAGGGGACAAAAAAGGGCACTCTCTCTCTGGGAAGCCAAGCTGCAGGTGCTCAAGCTCCCTTTGAGGTCTATCTATGCACGAGCCTGAGTACTGCTGTGTCCATCTGAGGGTTTCTGATGAAAAGAGAGGGGACAAAGACATTGGACGTACACAAAGAGACTGGCACTGAGAGACATGAATGGTTGGATGCTTGAGCAGAAACATGTTAAGTATGAGAATACTGAAAAGCTCTGGATAGCAGATTGAGACTTTAAAGTGTCATACCAGACTTTAAAGTCTCAATCTGCCATCCAAAAAAATCTGAATTTTCCAAACAAGCTGGTTTATATGGAGGAAAAAAAAAACATTAATCATCCCATCTGTATTTTTTCAACTTGTTGCATTAAATAAAACAAGGTAGAGAAAAGGAGAAGCTGTCCTTTTATAGCAATCTGTCACAATGTGGGAAAAGGAGGATTTCTGCTGAGAACATGTTAAAGCAATGCTGAGGAGTGAAAAAGGCATTTCTGTGTCTGAACAGATGGAGAAACAGACACAACTGTTTACCTGGCACATAATGTCAAATCCTGTTTAGAACTGGCTTTTTGAGCACTTCGGGGCACAGGAAGCAAACAAATGCTGCAGGAGAAAAGATACTATAATAGAATAGAGGTGAAAATCTCTCCTCTGAAAGTGTGCTCTAACACAGCACTACGACAACATATTCCTGCTCTGGCCTTTTGCCATAAAAGACATAAACTGTGTAAAAGCATACACAACAAGTCTTTATAGATCTCGCCACAACTGGAGTCCACAAAAAATCAATACACTTTCTTTCTCCTCTGGAATATCTGAAACGGCCAGACTCTTCTGTGTATTTAGTCTCAATTTCTGATCTTTGATTTGGTCATTAGAGCACCAATCCAGCCTGAAGGCAGCCTGATGAGTTTTATAATCGCAGACAGTATAGTCAATACTTGTGGGCATTAAAAATATATCTCCCCAAACTACAAACTATAAGAACTGAGCATCTAATCATCAAGAAGCTGAAGCTAAGGCTGGATCACTGCCAGTAAACCAGGAGCCCCAGGTTCACTGTATCACTGAATTGCTATAATTAAATGGCATCATACTAGTCATTTTTCATGTTTAAGCCCATTTTCTGCACATCATGCATACTTTGCATCACAATGACATTACACTATTGTGATTAAAAATTGAAAAGTATATTTTCTATTGTCCAAGGCAGCCATTGTTTTTCATTTGTTTGTGTACAAACTAAAAATTAATTAGCAGATCACTCAAAGAAATTTGAGTTGTGGAATTAATCATATCATGGTAGACATTAAGTATGTACTCATTTTTGTCATTGTTGCATTATTGTTGGGTGGTAATACAGTGCAGACTTTTCACATTATTTTGCACTGCTTCATATTCAAGTCCCTATTCAAAGAGTGTATTGTAATATGCATTAAAATGCCACCAGTGCATTTCAGTACTGCTCTCCAGTCAACATGTAAACAGACTACACAATACACAGCTATCACACACATGGGTACATACATACAGTTACATACAGTATAAAAAAGTACATACTATAGCAATACTAAAAACAACCTGAAATAAATAGTGGTTTAATAAATGTAGTGGTATCACCAGGCACTAGGTACTAGGCACTGTGGAGAGCAGGAAAAACAGGGGGGCAATAGGGCCTCAACATCTTATTTTTGCCCCTAGGCCTATAGTTAGTTATTCTGGCCCTGTTTTACATCCAAAACACTGTTTTATATTTATCATCAATGCACATGTACATACTGCCTCTGTGGAATACCACAGATACATGGAAAACCATCAGCATGCATTAGATATGAGGCTGCCTCCATCATGGCTATTTTTAGATTGTATTTCAAGAACATTTCAAAGCAAAAGCAGAGATTTTAAGCTAAAGTTCAACTCCTATTTACTATTCTTTGCTGATGTTTGGGTGGCAATTATCAGTAAAATAAAGCATATATTGCAGCTGAGCTCAGTGCAATGATCAAATGAATACGACCCAGATAAAAAAAGACATTATGGAGGATGAGGAGGAGGTTCAACTTCAAACTTCCTATATGTAGCCTGTGTAACATCAAAGGACCATTGTCAGATAACCAGAAAGAAATTACACCATAGTCAAGGCGATTACTTCCCTTGTAGCTCAAGCCTGTAGCACTGTTAGAACAAGAACCGATCAAAAAAGAATTCATAATTTCCCATAAACCCCAGTGCTTCTTCTAATCAACATTCTCTCAAATTAATGATGAACAGTTGTAGGGAAACACAGGATTACAACAACAATCTTTGTTCCAAAAGAAATAAAAAGATGTTGACAAATCCAAATTGAACATGAGGCTTGAGAGTTGAGACTCCAGATGAGATTGGCCCTACATTAACATCAGTCCGGCGGGGCCACCGTTTTTCATTTGCAGCCGGGACAAACGGTCCAAATGTTAGAGGAAATAGTGTTGGTGAAAAATCCCCAGACCACCTGACCCCTGACCCTGTGAGAGTACAGATTTTTGCCTCTAACCCAATACAACTCTATACTCTGGATAATCCACAGACCTCTCTCTGTATGGCTTTCACTGGAACCACAAATTACAGAAGAAATAGTTCCAGATCAAAAGAGGCAAGCTCTCTTGTCTCTGAGGACCCTGACGTTTCTGTAATTCACAACCGACTGGGCACTTTTTTTCTCAAGTTGTATGTGAAAGGTGTTGTTTGTTGTGAAGAATTTGCAGAGACTCAGAAGTTCCCCTCAGCTCTACAGAGCATTTTAGCACCTTTCCGCTTGTTGTTTTGGTTTTGCATCAATGGGTACACTGCAAACAGGAACTGCTTATAGCTTATTCTGGGTATTTTTAATGGTGGTAGTTTGCCAAGCTCCAAAAAAATGAGTCTACAATGGGGCCTCAGGTTGTGGCCCACAGTGTAACTCACTGAATCCATGGCGACATAACGCTTCGCTTTACATCCCCCAAAGCATTATGCTGTGGTGAAGGGGTGTCTGACGGGGGGGCCACGGTGTCAGAAACCCCCATAGAATAATGACTGCAGCTCCTTCTACTCAGAAAATCCCCTAAGGGTGCTGTCACTGTGTCCACAGTCCATCTCCTGTTCGCTGTCACTGGAGCAATGCCAAGCTTTACATCCTGATTATATCACAGATTATCCTCTTTCCTACAGAAGAATGCAACATCATAACCATTATATCCAATTTAGACTGTTCATTTTTCCTCCCAAAAAAGGGCAGAATTATCTTGTTCCCGGTTGGCTGACCGCAATTAAATCATATTCTTAAGGACAAACCAATTAAAACTAGAGGGTGGGGTTAGGCCACTGACGCAGGGTGGTTGTGCAAAACCCTTTTTTCCTCTCTGACAACCGGAGGGCCCAGTTGCAGAGAAAAGAGGAGCCTGGCGTGCGTAATGGGTAAATACTGTGGATGACGCACCACTTATCATACTGTAGTGAATTCCCAGATTTACGTCTTTTGCAAGCACAGATGCAATAAATATATATATTTAATTGTATTAATTTAATTTTGTTAATTTCAACATTAATATACTGTATCTGAAACTTTTATCCAAAATGCAGTTTTAGGCGCATCGGTATGTGAAAAGAAGAATTAAGCCACTAATCTCTGCCTTAGTTTTTTCAAACCCTGGACACATTTTCACAATTTAAGGTGAAAAGAGGCGTAATTTTGATTTCTGTCACGTTTTCATAAAAAAATAAGACCGTAACACTCTGTTTTCAGATGAATAAGTAGTTTAAACACACCTGTAAAAGGTGTAACATTGGTCTGTTGCAGAGACCTGCATCCGCTGAAACACAGTGAAGTGAGCGGACGCATTGGTCCATCGATGGGCGCTGATGCCTCAGACGCACCCGCGCATACAGAGCCGTTACAACACAGCGTGACCTCCAGCGCCGCATGCGCTCAGCACACGGTGCCCGGCGCTCACCGGTGCGCACAACTGCCTTACGTGATAACAACTCTGACTGAATTGTTTCCGGAGCCCAGGGAGCTCACAGTGACGGGCGGGACAGGGGAGAGGGGCTTGTGGCTAACACGCGACGTTGTCCGCGGTGCAACACAAACACATCGGAATAACATCGCCGTGTTCACGGTGGCGTGCGTTTGAAAAAGCCCACCCATGTCACGCGTGCGTCAGAAGCCTGCGCACCCGGTCCTGGAGGCTACACTGTGACTGTTTGGAGTCACGGACACGCTGCCCAGACACGCGTAAAAGACCTATAGGTAACCAGGGACTAAAACAACAGGATTATTTCATGCCAGGCACACACACGAGGGTACATGGAGCAATTTTCTCTCTCCCTGCCACGGTGCGTCCTGAGACGCATTTCTTCCCCCCCCCCCCCCCCCCACAAACCAAAGCCAACCCTCCCAGCCTCAGCCTTCTCACAACATTTCACGAACAAGTTAAAGATAATTCATTCACAGATTGATCTGATGCACCTGCCCAAAGGGCACCAACGACGCCCATTACTCACCTGATATGCAGACAATAAAATTGGCTTGAAGAATGATCAATATTTCCCAAATTATATCCATCCTCTGTCTTCATTCCACGTACATTACGCACAGATTAAAAGGGAAATAAATAAGAAACGGAGCTTGATCAGTTGCAGATGTCCTGTCCGCCCAGACCGGATCCCGCTGTACACCTTCCTCCAGGTATTTTCCACACCAGACACATAGCAGGTGATCAAAGCCTGAGGAATAAATGTTGCACGTCCCCACCCCTAAATGTAACAATTCCAGAGATGGCCAAAAAAAAACACAAGGGATGAACTCCAGACGAAAGAGGCGAGCAGAACACTGATCCTCTGTCAGTTCACAGTGTTATTCCAGTGCGCCCTAGAACGTACACATCCATCCATCCATCCATCCGGCGCCGTTTCACAGAGCGGGCGTCCCGTTCTTACCACGGAAAGTCACACATGATCGTTTCCGTCAAGTCTCTGTGTGGAGAGAGAGAGAAACAGAAAAATCGTGGGTTAATGAGGTGGGACGGCTGTGGGGTCAGACTAGCACCTGGAGACGCCTCACAACTCAGAGAACTCGCAGCGCCAGGTGGCGAGCCTCAGACCCACACTCCTGCCCGTCACTGCGTCAAGCGGCAGGGAACACAAGCAGCGCTTCCTGTGCGGGCTGTCAAAATTAAAGCTCTGGTTTGTGGACTCCGGGGTGTTTTCAAGTACGTACACAGAAGTCAAATCGAAGCGCTAGAGGTGTTGATGCATTTAGGGGAGTTCTAACGTTTAAAAATGTTATTTTGTCAGTGAGAAACAAAGAGTGACGATAAAAGGTTCAAGAAAACACAAACCTTATCATGTACTGTAGGTAGACCGTTTAAAGGGACTCACATTTTCTAATTAAGATCTGCTATAACCAAGTAATAATTTGATAGTGGATATAATTGTGTCCAGTATATACATTATATTTTTTAATATAAGTCTTCTATTCGAGGCATCACGTGGTTACAATGTTTTCATATTTGACACCTTATTTTTCCACCGAGCACTTCTACACTCGTACGGACTGAATTGTTCCGTCACGGTTGTTCTTTAAACTGTGCTTTTAATTTGTTAACGCAACCACACAATTTCCGGCCGTGTTCTGGCTGACTGCGTCGGTCTTGACGCAGGGCTCCGCTCTCCATCCCACACAGCCTGGACCCGGCTGAAACACGCACGCGTCAGGCTGAGAGGCACTGCGAGCCGAGGCTGGCTGTGGGACGCGTGTTAGTGAGAGGAAAAACCAAACACACTTACAGCGGCTGGAGACGTCCCTGCAAATAATCCCTGCGTTAGGAAACTCCGTAACCGCGCCGCCTTGACGCACCAGAGAATATCTGTCCTGAAAAAGTAGATTGTCGGCTAGAAGAAGATGACAGCAATCCAACCCGGTGAACGGGCAACACCGGACTGTCCTCAGAGAAATGAAACGCTGATAGTAATGAGCGACAGTGATCTAACGAAGATCAACTCCGGATCCAGGCGCAGGAGATGCGCTCTCAGGCGGCAGTGCTGTCCTCGCTGACGGCTCGTAGTGGACTCGCAGCTCCAGTCCGGCACCGGGCTCCCCGCGACGCCACCCACTTCTGCGGCTCTACACACTATTAGGATTCACGAGGAGCGACGCGCGCGGCCGCGGGCGCATGCCAGGGGTGCGCGCACAGGCGGGCGGGGGGGGGGGGGGGGCACAGGTGGATGAACACCGTGCACTGCAGAAAAAAAGAAAAAAAAAAACATTTCTTGGTGTTGAAATGTTTCTTATTTTGTTAAATGGAGCACTGATCTGAGAGCTGAGTGTAGTTCAGCTTCATAACCAGACAGACAGAAGACACAGTGATATTAAGAAAAGCACAGCTGACTGCAGGAAGAATTGTAGACGGCTCCTGCCAGGAGAGTTTCGTGCGTGAGAGAGAGAGAGAGAGAGAGAGAGAGCATGAATAAACAAGATCAAAAAACCAAAAAGACTGGCAGCCTCTCCACCAATCTGCTGGTTCCATATAAAAAAGATACTGTGCCCGTGCGTGTGTTCCTACCAAAGCAGATAATGAGCTGCACACATCTACACTGCATAGTTTATCACAGGCCTAAAATACAATAGTTCTAAATTTCCACTGAATTACTCACATTTTACATAAAAACAATGTGTGACTTACACTTGCACATGTGTCTAGTATGGGGCGATACACAGCCATGCTGTATTTGATGTCTTTTCACATATATACACACAAGTTTGTGGACTGCTGAACAGGCTCTAACGGCCTCAGCTCTTTTGGTTTCAGGCCTTAGAGCAGATGTTGGAACCTGGCTGCAGGGATTTGCTCCCATTCCAACCCATTCTCACATCAAAATATGTAATAGCTACGTTGGTCCACAGCCCTGAATGTATTAGTTTCATGGTAATAGCTCTAAAATTGTGTTGTGGCCTGAATGTTTTTTTTTAGGCCAATTCTTTTCTGTTGGCCTGCGTCCACGTCACGTGACTGCCAAGTGTCTTTCTGTGAAAACAAAAGCAAAAAATAAATTCCTTTTATTCTCAGTGGAAAATGCAATATTTTAAGAAAGTTTCGGCATTAAAATGCGTTCTGATAACATTTCTTGAGAGAATTGTGCAGTCTATTTTCACAATCTTTGTTCAGTGAATGTATATGAGCTTTAGTTTGTAAGATATTCTTTCAGGCCTTGCCAGAAAATTGTTAGAATGCAGTGTTTTCCATCATTGCCATGGTGGTTGCTGTGGACGCTGTTATCGCTGAAACCACGTAGCTCACATGTTGTTTGAATCACTGTCTTTTCGTTGTGTAGTTATCTGAGCTGTTATGTGTGTTATTTTATGTAACTGTTAAAATAAAATAAAATAAAATATTTTAACTTTTAGAGTAGCCTGTACCTGGTTGCTAACATTCCAGTCAGCTGTGACTGGACATTGTTAGAGGTGGATAGCAGAAATCCTGAAATCCTCCCCTGAGTGTTTTGCCAGGAATTACACTGATAACCTTGAAGTAGGCTAAATGACCCAAACTGATCATTTGATAATGTTAAAGTGATTTAATTCCTTCGTCACTTTGGTTGTTAAAATCTTGGTTGTGTTTTATCCCAAGTTTAAGTTGCCACAAGGCTCAATGACAACAATATGTGCTGGCTGCAGAGCAGTTATTACTGTGGCCGCCACAGAAATGTGAGGCCAAAAATAAGAGGGCTTGTTGAAAAAACAAAAAAACTAAACTACCATCATTATTGATGAGGCATCTGTTCTGGTATGTGTTTAACATCTCTAATGGTAGTTCACAAAATGAATGCTGGTGATGTTTCTGTATGACAATTAAATGCGTGTTTTTTTAGCTCTGAATGACACACGTTGAGACACAGGGCCATGGGGTTCCTTACAAAACCAGGGAAAAAGCCAGCCACCTGCCTTTACACATGTCCTGCACAGCAAATTGCAGATGTCGCATCAGACTGCCAGGACAGGATGAAAGCCTTGTATGAGGTGTTAGTCTATGGTAAGCCTGTAACTGTATCTGTAGTAAACGTATAGCTCAGTCTACTCTAAAAACTCATCAGTTTATGAAAGCTTAATGATTGGACAATTCATTTCATTTTCCACACTTACAGTCTAGAATCTAGATAAAATAAATGTGTAATTAAGAAGAACCTGTCATCTGTTTACAATGGTGTACATGTGTTTTATCAATATATATTGCAAGTAACAATGGATTTGCTAGTATGCAAAACAAAACAACATCACTCAGATAGTTTTGTCGTTTTGTTCCATTGAGGTTGGACTAACCAGCAACCCCCCACCAGTCTGGCCATCAAACCCCCCCCCCCCCCCCCCCCCCCACCAGTCCTGGCTACCCATTGGCACACAAACAAAGTATTGCAGCAGCCACACAGAACCAGGGTATGTTGTGGTGACATTTTCAAACAGCGCGCACATCCAGATCCAATTAATAGTTAAGTTGTCTTTTTATAATGTTATCTTCCATTGGAAAGCCAAATTGATTTTCTTTCTCCTTTCATTTTTAAATTCTTGAAATTCTGCTCTAAATGTACAAATGTAAAATGGTAGGGAAAAAAACAGGATTGTATGATGTGTGTATAGTTACTTCTAAGGTGTTATACAAGTAGCTAATTACATAGGTCAGGGTAACTCCCCTCGCAGATCTTAGTAAAAGATAAAAGAAACTGATTAGATTCTGACAGGGTGGGAGTATATGAACTGGGTTTGTGGAATGTCATGATAGTTGTACAAAAAAAATTTGTTGCATGAAAAGCTACATCTTGTAGTCTTTAAACAACTCTTATATTTCAGTAATGTCAAATGAAATATGTGTTGTTAGAGCAGTAGTAATATTATAATAACAGATTTTTACAGAAAGCTTTCTTCAATCTCAACAGACATGTCAGAACAAAGAAGATTTTCCCTGGAGGTTGTTTAGCCATCCTATCCAAACACAAGGTACGTGTATGCTTCTTTCGCTGTTTCAGAGTGTGGCCATAGGATCAGCTGAGGAGAGCGGTGTCACCCAGTAAAGGAGGGAGCAAAAAGCAAAAGGTTGAAGGTCTGCTTTGTAATTAGAGGTTAAAATGTCAGTCAATGTAATGTACAAATAAACCATTGCTACAGATGCACTTAGTGGATTTGAATGCACCAGAACTTGAAACTCTAAAGTCATCTGACCAAATGTTTGCCTGTTCTGGTTAACGTGTTGGAGCCCTGTTCCATTTGGTAGGTAGAATTTCTCTTAAATGTATCTGATTGTCTCTAAAAAAAAGACAATGTTTTAGTGTTCATGTATTTTAAATTACACTACAATATTACCAGGAGCAAATGAGTCTCTTACATTTGATAATGGACACTTGCTGGCATACACGTTGAGTTCAGGTAAGATAAAAACCTCCCTGTGCTGCTACATACTGATAGTGGAGAGTTACCTACAGTACCTGCATTTTGGAATGCTGTGTCCTGCAAATAGTACATTAAAAGAAATACGACATCCCCGGGGCACTCTAAAATCAGTTCTTTTTTATTGAAAGAACATCATCAAACAGTTACATAAAATAACACACATAACATTACAGCTCAGATAACTACACAACGAAAAGACACAAAGTCCACAGCAACCACCATGGCAATGATGGAAAACATTGCATTCTAACAACTTTCCGGCAAGGCCTGAAAGAATCTTCATAAAATCTAAACAAACTAAGGACCATATACATTCACTGAACAAATATTATAACAATAAAATGCAAATTTCTCGCTAGAAACGTTATCAAAACTCATTTTAATACAGAAACTTCTTCTAATCTTTTCAATCTTAAAATATTGCAGTTTCCCTTTAGAATAAGAGGAGTGTCAGCCATTTGTTTTGTGTTTTCACAGAAAATGTGACGTGGACGTAGGCCAATGGAAAAGAAACACAAGAGCATTAGCAAGGTATATCACTGAGGCTGGGGGAGACGGTCTGGTAAAGCACTTTGTAAAATAGGCTGTATTGAACAAAACATGTGCTTCCAGGGATAATGTAGTCAATTATAGTGATTGTAATGCCATAATGCAGCATATACAGCACACTCAATTAGATAACTGTCTCTCTTGATAGAACACACGAGTTCTACAGGATAATTATAGGCCAAAGCTTATTATTTAAACACCCAACGAACACAACTAATCTGTGTTTTCTGTCTGAAAACTATTAATAAATTAAAGGTTACGGCTGGTGATATTCTGTATTCCTCTTATTATCAATAAAGCTCATTAAAAGACCCAAACCAACACTGGCTGTATCTACTAACAATCATTGTGTGTGTTTTAAAGCCTGATATGCCTGTTGCCATAGAGCTCTGTTGTTGTCCAAAAACTATTAAACAAGGTTGAACAAGATTCCATTTGCTGAAGAAGTCTGTTAGATATGGTCAAAAAGCCCTGGAAGTTAGTAGGTGTATATGTATGGATGTATGGATGGCTGTATAAATAACACCAGACTACAACATTAAAATACTGTCAGTAATGGCACTGATTTTGAGACTCATCCTCAGCAGATCGGATACTGGATAATACAGATAATGGTCAACATATGTAATTCAACATTCTGACGAACACATTCAGCCCACTATTGATCCCTCCTTGTCAATAACAGGGCTTACTATGGGATCTCTCTCTTCATTTAAATGGAAACCGCTGCTGTGAAGCACAAAATGAATCCAGCTGCTGCTGACTGTACCAGCCACAAGCTGGAAAAAACACATTGAGTTAAAAAAAAAACTAAAAAACAACCTTCTTACTTCACCTGTTTTTTTCTTTGGCATGGGTTTCTAAAAACCCTGCATTTTGTCATAAGGTGTTGTGGTGTTTGAAGGTGTAAGGACTTAATGCTGTGATTTCCCTCCATTTATCCCTTCCCGCTTGTAGCCCCTGTGATGTTCCAAGTAACAAAGGCTGGGCAGGAGGTAGAGAATGACGGGCAATCAATACCATACACAGCCTGATTTTTCAAGTGCCACTTTTCCACATCAGAGAAGTACATCCCCGCAGACTCCCCCGTCCCTTTGGACCCAAATGCTTTTACCCATCAAGTCTTATCCGGTGTCTCTTTCCCATCATGTGGGCCTGCATGGTGTAAAACTGCTTCTTTTAAGAGGGCCTTTCAAAGGTTACTTTCTCCTGGAAGCACACAATAGCGCTTTCTGTTTTAACTCCAGATATGATTGTTATTCAGCCGACAATGGTCTCTGTGCTGCTGGCGTGTGGAAGGAAATTGCTGTTCTCGCAACTCAGTTCACTTTTCAAATCTGATTCCTCCGTCAGCTCACTCAGGTTCGCTCTTTCATTGATGTTTTGATGATGTTTTTTCAAATCTAATCCAACCCCTGACCCTGGTCTGCAATAATGTTCTGCACGATGTTTAGAATAGTAAAAAGAGAATCTAGTGAAAGAATGGCAGACCTTTCAGGCTCATGTTATTCAAATGCAGTTTAGGAGCTTTCCAGGGAGGGAGATGTCAGTTCAATTATCTCTTATCTACAAATTTCAAAATCGGCCAAAATGGTAGAAATTAAAACACCTTCCTATTTCCAGCAGGGTACTGAGGATTCCTAAAAGGGATTCCTCTGTGGTAGCCTTTACACACTGATGATGTGTCTTTTGTTTGTGGTAATTTCTTTTCAAGTACTGTATGTTTGTCATAGGGCTGCATATAGGGCTTTCACAACAGAATTCTGAGCAGGACTCACTTTTTATTTCTCTGACTGTGTGGAAATCCGATGTTTTCATGTCGCAGATGATGACCAGAGGCATTATTGTCTTACAGGTAAAACACGAGACTCATGTAGGCTGAGGGGTCCAGCGCGGAGCGGCTGCTCTGTAGGTGGAGGAGTGAATAATATATTTCTCATAATTGTAGGTGAGGTGTACTGAGGAAACACCAGTAATAATGTTGAGTATTAATAATAATAAAAAAGAATAAGCAGAAACCACAAGCACAACCACCCCTTGGAAAATTCCTGTCCAGGTATAACCATAGATCTTGACAGTGCCCAAACTTCTGTCCTGGAACAGACCATAATTTCATTTTCCCAAGTTTGGATCACCTGTTCATAATAATAACATTGTATTTACTATCTGGGAATGCAGCGACATTGATGAAAAGAAGTGAGACAAGGCAACACACAGACAGGTTGCGGAGTGGTATGTGTTCCAGGACAACATCAGCACATAAGCGGACGTGTTTATTGGCTACAACACCAAACCTATCCGAGACGTTGTACCGAGGATTACTGTATGGACGTTTCCCAATCTGAAGCCCCGGTTTAACAGTGAAGTCTGCGCCAAACTGACAGCACAGACTGACGCCTACAGCTCGGAGGATTTGGACGAATACAGTAAGTCCAGTAGCAGAAGTCAGTCCACAACATAAACCGAAAGGGATGATACAAGAAGATATCAGATATATATAATTGAAATGTATATTGTTTCAAAGTAAGACATTTGAGTATTTGGTGGTACATTTGGCAGCTCAGACTCCCTGCACTCAGTGCTGCTTGCAATTAAAAGTTTCAAGTTACCTAATTCCTTTTGTAGACTTCATTCCAGATACTAGGGGGCAGGCAGATGTTAGGATCACCTCCAACATGATCCTCACTTAAAATGAAGCTAATATAATGATCTCTTTACACTCTTGGAAACATGTAGCCGTGCTTTCCAAGCTGCACAGTTAAACAGCATTACAACAACTACTGGAGCAGTGGAAAGGTGTCTGTAGGGCGTAGACCAAGTCTGTCTTAGGGTTGAGACATATTATTCAGATCATATTGATTATGGAAAGTATTGCCCATGATGTCCACTGGAACCATTTTTAAATGTTTTCATCTTTTGCACGCATGTTAAAAACATGTCTGCAGCTCATTTTTGATCATATCTTGTACTTATTCTACTTACTTTATGAAGCTTGTTGTTATATCTTTATTTCGCATCTGTACTCCATTCAGTGTACACTTCAACTTCAAACCGCTCTGTGTTTCCATCTTGACTGCCACTTCAACTACTTTTAGTGCCTCAACTTCAGTTCCCAACTTCAATTCCCTTGAATGGTTTAACTTCAGGTATTGCTGTCATGCAAATACTATATAAAATGTTCTAAGGAATCAACATTGTGAAATACTGAAGTGGTTTCAAATGACATTTTGTCATACAAACCCTTTTTTTCAGCTCAAGTGATCAGACCTTTCTTCAGAAATGAAGCTTTTTCTAGTAATGTACACTATTATTTTGGGTAACAGTCTGCATGTGTCATATGACAAAAGAAAGGACAACAGTTCTTGAATTAAAGCATCCAGGAACAAATAATTATTATAAGATGTGAGCATATTGTTCCAGATTTAAAACAGCTTCACACACAAACAGCTGAATCCACAAATACGACTCTTAAGCTTTAAATATCTTTGAGATGAGCAATAGTTATGAAACAGAACTTGGTGGTCTCATTCTGAAATACGTATGGTTTGGTTAGTTTCTAAACATCTTGCAACGTTTCCCATATGATCAGTCAGTTTATTTGTGCTTATACCTCCAGCTTAAGGACTTCTCTTAGATACACAGTATATCAGATGTGTCATAAACATTTAACCTTTAAATCTTCCAATAAATCTACAGACACTGGCTTTGTAACAGGATCATTTCAGCCAAATCCCTGTCCTTGCATCTAAACTGTCTTCAGTGAGATAGCGGAGAGATTTTTTTGGGCGATACCAATTATCCCATGCTGCTTAATGGGGGAGCATGAATACTAAGAGGATGATGAAAACTGAATTTTTAATGCTTATTGTGCCGCTGTAAAATGACATCTCAGGTTTGGATGTATCCCTTGAAGAAGACACAGGATCAAACAAGGTCTAAAAATGGCACAAAGCACATATTTGACAGTCAAAGTTTGTTAATGTGTTTCTGATGAACAAACATCCTGGTTTTGCAGCAGCCAGGCCGCTGCTGTGGGCTTCATAATTTGCAGGTAAGGCTGCGCTTGCAAGCATGATCGATATTCTCGTGGTTCAGAGGCCAAATTTATGCAGATGAAAGACACTAATTATGCTCATGCCTATGTGAGGAACAATGACTGGGTTGCTAATGGGAAAATCAAAACACATTAAGGACAGCCAAATGATTTTATTTTTCTTCAATGACTCTGCCTCCTCAGAAACAGATGGAGAATGGAAGGCAGAGGGAGAGAGGGATTACATGCGCGGAGGGAAGGGAAGAGAAAATGCAACATGTTGAAAGATTTCATTTCGGCTAATTATGATTAATTCAGAGTCTATCTGTTCAAAGACGGCCAGGTCTCATTATTATTCAGCCACAGTTTTGTTTTGCTCTCGTAGTGACAGTCGTGTTGCAGCTGGTAACAGACAGCCCCGGGAGGATTCAAAGTGTCCGTCAAAGAGAGAATTAAAATGGCACTGTGTGTGGGAGAAACCGTAGTGAAGGGTTAACCCAACTCACCCAATATTTAAATTTGCATAATATATTTGACTCATCTTTTAGGCTGACAAATCTGTAATAAGGCATAAAGACAGTGTTAAATAGTGCCAGTGTGTGTCTGCGTTGGATGCTCACATCCAATAATGGTGCGGTTTTAATTTGTTGGTATACATTGACAGGGCTTTTCAAAGTGTGCAGATGGGCGGATGAAACAATCGGCATACTAATGATTTTGCTATTTTAAAAATAATACCATGAAACTTTTGCTGAACTGTGGCCACAAATGGCATTTACAGGATAATGGACTCAATACTCTTGAATGATTTGCTTTGAGGCTACACTGCAGTTAATATTTCTACTCGAACAAGGGCTCAAAAGACCATGTGTGATGCAGAAGGGTTTGTGATGGACACACAGAAAATGGTCGGCCAACTCTGCAGGTCTTCTTAGCTCAATTTTCTTTAGCTTCGTTCAGCTTATTATTTTGGTTTTGCGGCCTGCAACTTAACTGTTTTAGTTCAGTTTCAGAGCTCTCACTGGCTTTGAAAACTATCTGATAAACCCGGTGTGAACTACCTGCCCGGCAACAAGCAGCGGACAGACACGGTCAGCGACGAGTCGGCGAGCGTACTGTAGTGGAGCAGCTACAGAGCCAATATTTTCCTCAGGAGTTGGTGGAGACCAAAACAGAGCCAAAGGAAAGTGAATATTGAAATGACATTTGTCAAGTGGCCATGAATCCAAATTAATATTATTATTGCTCTGTGTCTGCTGTTAGGAAGTATCTGTTTGCTAGCATTCTCCATAAAAACTTTTTAAGGTGATAGAACATCATGTTTGATTTTTGTTTATGTAAATTTAAACTTAACTTCTTCTTTCAAAATTTTGTATAGTCTTACTTTAAAATCTACAAGTATTGGGGCTAAACGGGCCATGGGCTCATCCATTTTGGACCATGAATACTTAATTCAAAGGGGAATCTGGTTTTTAAATTTGATATTTCTTGTGTATATGTGACCTTGAATATCTGACTAGTAGATATATATTCACAAAGAAACAAAGTGTTGGGCAGATAAACTCAACATCTACAACAATTAATTTCAACAGTTTCAACGGTTTTTCATGCATTGCTTCTGTGTCTCATGTGATCACTGGCTCTGTATTTTGTCAGCACAAAGCTGCATCACAGTAGGGAGGCTGGATTCATAATGAGATCTCATTTAATCAAGAAACTATTCTTATAATTTGACTGACAGGACAAAATGAAAACAAATGGTGGCTTCTGAAGGATGGGAGGTAACTGTAGTCACTGGCTGATGCAATGAGAGGTCTTCATGGACAGATTCCTCTGACTAATGGAGAAGTAAATTTGAGATTGCATAAAAGTTTATTTTTCTTACTTGCTGTGTGGTTTTCAATGTTTCCTCATTACATATAATCATTAGAGATGACTCGCTGTGTTATGTAAAGATTTTTTTTGCTGATAAACGACTTGCAGAGAAAAAGAATGACATTGGAAAAGGCGATAAAAAGGCTTTCCTCCAGCTCTCCTCTCTCTCTGATAACTCTCAGGTCACATTTCCACATCCAAATGGACATTTTGAAAAGGTCCCAACATCAAAGCGTCCGGAAGTACAGACGGTCTTTGACGGTGACTGCTGGCTGTTATAATTCATGAAAACAATTCTCTTGTCTCAGTTAAAACTGAGCCCTTCAATTAAACACTTCTTGATAGTTAACACACGTTTACACTGAAGTGTCCGGTGGAAAGAGATTACCTGATAACCATAAAACCTCCTCCATCCATCAGCAAATGATGGAAGACTTTAAAAATATCCACCTTCCTGGCAATACTTATCAGCTTAGTGCCGCTAATGGGAATTGTTTCATCTGCACGCAAATGGCTCCATCATTTGATGTGAATATTTTATCACTCGTCAGTAATTAAAATGAAAATGTGCATTTCTATTAAACATAATTGTAATTTCTTATCTGTACTCTATGGGATGAGTGATTTTTGCCACTTGAATTTTGAATTAAGTCCCTGCTCCGACATTAAAGGCGGCAGTTTTACTGTGTATGTATTATTTCAACCTTTTGATAACAGTTTAATAGGCCCAGTGGAGGAGGAGGTCGATCAATACACTTCAATCTTTACTCTCTACGCCTTGTCTCTGACATTACTTTGCTTTTATTTCAAGCCACACATGTTGTGTTTGTGTTCACATTTTAACTTGAGCAATTACAAGTGTTTTTTTATTCTTCTATCAAAACTTTGTCATCATATGTGAATCCCACTCTCTCCCTGGAATAAAAGATGAAAAAAATAAAAGAAATCAGTGATTATGCATTGATTGTTGTACAGAATGTAGAGTGGCCTAAAGCTGTAGGGGGGTCAGGAGGATGAGGTGGAGCTACGATTAGCTGCAATTACAAAAAGTATTAACAAGGTTTCTTTCTTATAAAAATGAAGGAATATTTGGGAAGCTAAAAACAAAACCATGCATCTGACACTATTGTTGATATGAGATATTTTGGTGGAAAATGAAGCAACTTCTTCATATTATGTCACTAGAAAGCGTGACGCGGTCAACATTCAGTTCCTTACAAACGGAATTTGCTGTTGCAAATTAGTGTTGTATAAACATCATTTCTGGGACAGGGGGCACGCTCCAAAAACACTGATTAATGCTGAACATTACTTTGCCTTTATTTCAAGGTATCTGTTAGTTCAGATGGAAGAGCTCCTGCAGTGAGGACAGGACAGAGGGCCAAAAGATTGGGATCACCCTTCAGCTCTTTTCTTCTCGTTAACAAGTAGCGGTTGCTAATTGGTCCAGTTACATTCAATGTCCAAAATAGACTTTCATTTGCAGTACAGCCAAAACTGTAATATGGGATGGACACAGAAGAGGCAATCCCTCACTTCTGTCCTATTAAATCATAAAAATAACCCTCATAAGATATAAGATATGGTTCTATTGTTGAGTCACATTACGCCTGATTTGAATGCACACGAATGCAAACCAGACTGTAAAATTCTCACAAATTTTGACTTTTAATCTAAGTCTTAAAACAGACATGCAGTATATATATATTACAACACAGTGTAGCAGGTAATAGTCTAAACAGAAACACCAGAGAAGTACCTGCCAAAACTACGGTGGTTTGGGAGTACCTGTGAGCGGGGCTGCGGGGAGACATGGTGTGGTCTGTAACCTGGCTTGCCAGTTTGGACACTGGGCACCCCTCTAAGACCAGGCCGAAGAAGGTGAACTCAGGGCTGTGTTTCTCCACGTACACACGGGGGGTTAGAGGACTGGTTTGAGACCCGCTGTTGTCCGCTAGCCGGGTGCACCCTCTGCTGCATTGTCAGGAATTCACCCATTTTTCAAATGGGTTGCGTGCAGTAACAGCCAAACAAACCAGCTCCTCTCAGTCCCTTTAAAAGCGGTGCACTCTCCTCTGCTTTTCACAAGAGGAGAGTGATGATTGTTGTCAGGAGGAGAGCCAGAAAGCATGGAGTGTCTGAAGTGTACATCAATTAAAATATGAATATACAGCACTAAAATATTAAAAAAACATTTCCCCAAAATATTGTTCATTCCCTTCACCAAAAGCCTCATCCTCATATTTTCCACGTGTTCTTGATTCTTTGTCTATGGTCTGTTTAACTGCTCAGCTAAATGATGAATAAGGTTACATTATGTCTGCCACTAAACGTGGTGTGGGACCTGGCTCAAAAACGCAGGAGGGCATTCATTTTCTTTTCCTGACCTCAGGGACAGCTGTGGATTCTGGTTAGAAATGGGAAGGAACTATTTATTATCCGGGTTAATAGGTGTTTTTTATTTGCGGATGTGTGTGGGTTTTAAGTAATTCTGAGTATGCAGTTTGCAAACTCATTCAAAGAAGTGGGAGGATGATTTTGTATTCAGAAATACTAGGACAGAATAAAAAAGGTTTATTTTTGTACATGAATGTATACAGTGAGCTTTTTATAATTTGTCAGAAATCTTATATATTTCTATAATTCAATTTATAATAATATAATACAATATTTTCAAATTACCACACTATATATTCATACAAATATAACAAGTGCAAACACTGTTTTTGTTTTGGCTGCTTTTGATGTTCTAACTTTGACAATAAATACTAGGTAGGTAGTTCTACATAATATTGTTTGTTCATCTGTTTATCTGATGAATTCGGGTGATGTTGAGTGAAGACAAAATAAAATGGGTCTTTTAAATTGTATCTTGGTGCAGTCCTGCTGAGGTCTGTCAATGGCGGACCGAGCTCGGAAAAACTGAGAAGCGCGAAGCAAAAAACAAACCGACAGGCAACACGGTCACACTGAAGCTGTGATTTTAGATGCAAATCACATTTCTTTGCATTTCACATCTTAGCTCTCAGCGGTACTACATCTAAAGATAGTTCCACATTCTTTAGGCTTGTTGGTACCCACTTGGTTGGGACCTGAACTTTTTTTTGCTCCTTTATATAACTACATAAAATAAAACGTAATAATAATAGTAATATTCACCATATAAAAACAGTGGCAGATGAGAGCAAAGGAAGTTGTCAGTGTTTTCAAAGTATGTGTTTACAACAAAAGTTGTATTATAATGATAATGCTTTAAATTATAATAATATTTATTATATTATCAGCAACAACAATATTATTATAATAATAAAAAATAATAAATTAATATAAATGTAATATTATTGTCATCATCACCACTGATGGCTGTGGGTGGCAGGTGTCACATAATAATAATACAAAATATCTAGATTATTGTTATTATATTATGATTATATTTGTCCTTAATAATATCAATAATAAGAATGTAATAGTACCAATGTTAATAACAATGGCAAAGCCATCAGATCCTGTGTATTTGTGTATGAATGAGTTTATGTAGATGAAGGTAATGATATACTGTAAATGGATGTACTGTAGGTGTAGATGTCTGGTAGTCATAGCAATAATGCGCCCACACACATCTTTCTTCTTTGTAAACAGATAATTATATGAATATATCAATGCTATCATAATATGAGTAATATAAATACCATTACTAATACCACTACCAATATTATGATAATAATGATTAAATAAATAAATGTGTCCATATATATATATGTATATATATATGTATGTATATATATATTCTTCCTTGGCCTATGCTTAACCCTTCCATGAAGCTCAAATCCCATTTTAAACAGTTTTTGCCCAGAGAAGTGATCTCTTTGGAGTATCTTACACTGCATGAGTCATAGGCTGTCGTGTTTTTGCAGATTTAGTTGCAGAAGTCAACACAGGAGCAATGGATAAGTCTAGTTTCCATTTTATTGATGGTATGGCTAGTGTTTTTTTCTTTTTTTCAAGAAAGGGATGTTAAGTAACTCTACAGTTGAGGTTGGTGGCCTTAACGTTCAATTTTGTTCCGATGCATATGTGAAGTTGCAGATATTCCAAAAATAGCTTACTTCTGATGGCGTACCTGACTGGTTATTGTGGAGGATATGTTTAAGATGTGTGATGCATGTGTGTACATGCAGGGATGTTCCAAGTGGAAGTCAGTTCAGATGGTTCAAAAGTGGCATCAGATAAGCGCCTCGCTGAATCCCGGACAGAGCTGCATACTGCGATGCACTATGGAAAGAGAGGAGAAGGTGTGTGTTCCATAAATAAGTATTCCTTGAGGGCAGCTCTGCAGGGGAGGTGGGTTTCTGTGTACACATTCTTGAAAACTCCACCCACTCACCATTTGGTGTATGTAGAGCACACTTGGTGGCCTGAAATGATCATTTACAGGTTTATTTCTGACAGTGTTTCTGGTGCTGTGAGACTCATGCAAGGTGCAGAATTTACATAAAATACAACAATGTGTCACTGATTTGAAGGTTTGTGCGTGTAGCTATGACAGAGAGAGATTAACCCACCGTGTCTGACTTTGCTCTCAAGTGTTGGCATTGATGTGACAAAGCACCAAAACAAGGCACCTTCAGTTTGGAACACAAGGTGACATTGACCAGCACAGAGCTATGTTGCAAAGCCGGCACACCTACAATACCCTAATACCCCACATTTTGTCTGATTAAAGAGGGCAAGCAGATTACCTGTTTATCACCTCACAACACTAAAGGTATAATCTGGGATAAAAAAGCGTAACACAATTGTGATCGGCTGCCGCTGCAGGTTACCGTGGGTTACAGGAGTTAGTATGTCAATGTGACAGGAGGCACAGCTGGATTTTTGGTACTTTTGGTTGAGATTGAGTTGAGTAACAAAAACTACATAGTGTCACATACTGTCACATATTGTCCGTCGGCCCTTTCTTTTCACTTAATAAGCAGCTGAGGCTGAGACAGAATGAACCAAAGTGACCGGATCTGAACCTCCTGGATCCCACCGGACTGACCTTTTCTTTACCGCACAAGAAGACCATGTCCAAATAATCTCATGAGTTCCAGTGTCTTTGGCTGCTGTTGGTGCCGCATATTTATGATGGCTTTAAAGTCCAGTTTCTGGGCAAGTTGGCGAGAGCATTGCCAAATTGCCAGTTTCACAAAGGCATATTTTTGATGAATTATTATAGCAGATTATTTAATGTTAATTTATTTTGTGTGTGTGTGTGTGGGAGAGGAGCGTGTGGTCGATCGTTTAGAGCGTGTGAGTGTGGTTCACTTCACTGTTTGTATACTAAGCCTGGTTTTTATCATGTTGTTTATGAGATATTTTATTAAGAATAACAAAAGTCCACAAGAAAAATAAGTCTATGAAAATTGTAAATAAATATGTCACCTGTAATCAAAGGATTTGGTTTTTCGTGCGTTTTTATTCAGGCTTTTGCCCGGTAATATGTCTAACTCAACCAGCTTTGGATCTCTCTCTACCTGTGATCAATTTAAACAAATAAGAATCCAGCCAGATAGTCCAAACAAGAAGGTATTTCCTCGAATAAAATGAAAATGTCAGTGTTCTAAATGAATGGATGTATTGGTCGACACACTATGTTTCATTTTTGCACGATTTCAGTGATACACCTGTATGTGCCTCTTGTAATAAATACAGTCCAATAATAAACTATCTCTGCCTTTAAAATGTTTTAGAAAAAGATTTAATAAGTGTCATAATGAACCCGACGCGCTGGTCGCCTTCCACAGCACAATATCAGTCATTTCTACCTCAGCGAGACCGTCAAAGGAGGCAAACAGTGTCCTGCTGCCGTGCCTTGTAGCCACAACATTTAAATAGCCCAAATTAGCCACTTTTGCAGCCATTTCGCCAGTAGTTTGTTGACACTTTTGTAGTTCTTTTCACTAAGTGTGAAATACTGTCGCTGTTAGAGTTTTCCAATATCGACACTGACGTGACTGTTTTTTCGGACTCGGCTGCTCGTAATTACAGTGAACAATATGACATGAATATAGTAAAAGAGGTGCATTTTACACATAAAATCAATTAACACAAAACACACCTTCTGGGCTTTTGGGGGTCCTGGGTTCTGCGGCCCTTTGATGATTTCCTGCTTTTCCTCGTCAGTAATCAGGCCTTTGATCCAAGATGTAATAAACCAGAATTATTCTTAAATTCATTTCATTGAAAGCGGAGGTGGCAGTGTATGAGTGAAACATTTATACTGGAAGTTCAATCTTGATTTTTTTCTCTGAAGTGGCTAACTTCATCTGTATGAGCGAAGACGGTGCTCTATGTTCAGGTCAGAGGCAATACAAGCTGAGCACAAATCAAGCTTACACAGAGTACATGACGTGAATCCATGTGTTTATCCTTCTTAACCCAAGATCAATAAGAACTTGTGCAACGGTAGGAGCCGGCTCTCTTTTGATGGCGGGGTTCACAGTGTGTTGAGCAGAGCAGAATGCTTAATGCGTCCAGGGGTTGGGGAGTTAAAAAAAGACTCACACAGTCGCCCACTATACTTCCATCTATCTCCAGACATCCTTTGACATGCCCCTCACTCGTGCACACACACACACACACTCAGCATGGGGTGGTTATTGCAGTGCAGTCCACATATTGAGTGTTTAGTGGCCCTGCTGTGCAGTGGATGGGGAGTGGAGAGCAGCGTGCATCTGGACACTTAACCTCTGCAAACTTGGACACCACAGCTTACAAATACACTGACGCTTAACACTTTCTACAGCCGCAGCAGAGACTGTAACATATATTCTGAGGCCAGAATGGTGGGTGTTATACAACAAATTTACTTCTATTCTATTGAATTTACATCCTCTGTGTTTCAAGGCCTCCATCTCTGGAGAGATGGGTCTTGCATTATACGGGTTAATGACTTCCTTTAACTTTTTTATTCGTGGTTTCCTTATGTGAATCATAGTTTTCTTTTGTGTGCCCCTTATTTTCATACAACCAGAGATAGAAAAAATAATTGGTTGGCAGATACTAACGTATCAGTATGAGTGTTAGTTTTGTCAATAAGTTGAAATGGACTAATGAACTAATTACTGTTTTAATGCAAAGTCTTATTCAACAGCCTGCAGAATCACACTGTAGCTCCTGATCAGTAAAACAGTTGAACACTCTTGTTCATCAGTTGATTTATCTGTTTGACCAGTTGCATCACCATTAATCAGGAGCACCTTGCATTCAGTAATGCTCTGTCTCTGTCAGTCACAATAATTGACGTTACTGGTTCTTTTAAGAAACTGATTTTTATAGTGATAGATGAGAATGACACCTTTAACCATGGTAACTGTACTCAACAAAGATGCCAACAGAAAAACTCCAAAATGCATTAAAAATAAGACTAAACTTGACTCCACTTAAACTGACAAAAATGAAATGACTACATTTATCCATTGAATTAGGTTCATGTTTAACAATTCCACAGGTCACAATTTACACAAGTAACATCTGCATTATTTGATTTTTCGGCCACATGGGGGCAGCACAACAGGCTATAAACACAGCACTGACATATTATCAAGTTGTATGATGATGTATTAGTTGGGCTAGTCAAGTTGGTATTTTCTAACACTACCATCTTTTAATTACAAAATGTCCTCGTGTATAACTGTATTACTAGCCTGGTCAGAAGCATGGCAAACACACATTTCTTATCAACATAAAGTTTATGTGCAGTTGTTTGTTCTACTTTTGGAGAAAATTTACTGTCCAATCTGTTTAATACTGCTGCCGTAGCCAG
This sequence comes from Lateolabrax maculatus, assembly GCA_031216445.1. Lineage (NCBI taxonomy): Eukaryota > Metazoa > Chordata > Actinopteri > Acropomatiformes > Lateolabracidae > Lateolabrax > Lateolabrax maculatus. The sequence continues at coordinate 18,375,856 of CM062200.1, forward strand.
CCGGGGAACACCCCGTGTCAGCCGCAGCCATCTTGGTTGTTTATGAAGCTGCCTCACTCCTCTCTGTCAGTCATCATATTAAACCCGCCCCATATTAGATCAACGGTTGTGATTGGCTCGCCAAATAATAGTTCTGGTGGAAATCTCTGAATGGGAGAGGGGCCAGACGTATCTGCCAGAGCAAATAAAACATGAGCTCACAGATTGGACTAGTTCCTCTTTTTAGTTGGTTCATCAGTAATCTTCAGTGGCACAGAGACTGACAGAAGTCACTGTGGGTCCAATTATAAAAGCTGAGGCTTTATCAAAGTACAGTCTACTTGATTCTGAAGATTGTATCAATTCCTAGCTTTTGTTGAAGCATGTATGTATAGGACAGATAAGCAAAGGAAACGACAATACAACACGTTGGCCAAAGCAGTGTTGTTTGCCTTTTTATTTTATTATATATATATATTTAACAACTTTGTCATTAATGAATTATTACTGCTTTAAATCTTAAATTTGATATCCATCCTTTATTCTGTTCTCAGCGATTTTCAGCTTTTCTCTCAGAATACATTATTCCTTGTATTTCTTCGCAGGCTGATGCAGTGCTGGTGAATGCTACCTGGTGAACTGTTGCTCCACAGACCATACTGATGCCAAAGAACTGAATTGCACTTTAAAAGGATAATGTGTCTGCCTCTTCTGCTTTCTTCTCCTCAGGCCAAGCACTAATTAAATTAACCCGGGGGATAATTTAGTTCCTGCTAACTCAACAGCATTTAACAAATTACTGTTTAAAACCTATGGTTCACCCTGCGGTGGAAACTTTATAAGTGTGCACCATCGTCAAATGTTTGCAGATCCCCGTATCAGAGTTACCAGGATGTTTTAAGCCTTGAGGTAAGTTCAATGTAAAAGACATAAATGAAACCTTTTTTGTCAGTTTTAAAAAAATTGCAGAACTTTACAGAGGAAATTGACTTGTCAGACCAGTGATATGAGTAATAGCATCTACTGGTTCAAGGTCCAGGGTGACTAATCATGCACTGCCTTCAAAATCAGTGCAATGAGCGTGAGGTTAAGAGGGAAATGACCAGAGATCACAAAAGAACTTTAAAAAAAAAGAAGTTAAAAACTTAATTGCTCAAACCTGAGATTCAAATCATTATGGACATGGGGATCAGTTGGCAGATACAGTCAAGATAAATGTTTCCTTGTTTTGTTTGTAATAGACGTGATCCAGGCAACATTCCATTTCCTACCAGATGTAGAGTGTTTAATTAAGTTATTGTTTTTAGGAGAAGGGGTTGCATCCTGCGAAAATGTTTTAGAAAAAGATCTAAAAATTTTTCGTTTGACAACAACAGATTGCCAGTTCACCTTCAGTTTATTCTTTAGAACAATTCTTCTCTAAAATTGACCTACAACAGAAGCACTTCTGGCAAGAAAATGTTAGCTTCAACATGGCAGTCTGCTTTTTTTCTTTTCCAAGTCAACCCCTTTTGCTAATTAAGTAACATTTATACAGTAGTATATCATTGTATTATATTTTGCAATTTGATATATTTGAAAAATATATATATTTCATATAGTTTGATAATTTTTAAGTTTGATTGTTAATGCTACTGAGATGACATTGTGGTTATTAATCTATGTATCTATATATGTTTATAGTAAAGTGATGGCACTTAGATATTGTTAATAAATAAGTCATTATGTAACAACAATCATTACAAGACAGTCATGCCATGGGGACTTTGATGATTGATGATTCTTATTGTGATATTACAATTACTGAATGATGTACTTTCAGCAAACATATTGTTGCTGCATCCAAAGAGAATGAATGCATGGACAGTATCAGAGACCATTTGATCAGGTAAACAAACAGTGTGCAGGTGAATAAAGTATGAGTGAATCCTGCTATAGCACATCAACAGCACAGCATATGTCAAAACCTAAACAAACTGGCCAGTCCAAACTTGTACAGAAATAGAATTGTGCACTGATTTTTGATAACATGTCTGATCAGTCTCCCAGCTGTGTTCTGTATGTCTCTGCAGCCTCCCTTTTCTCTCTCCTGCTCACAATCCGGGTCCCATCTGAAAACACCATCTGTCTCTGAAGCCCTCCAGTAGCGTGTTCTGCCCTTTATCCTAACATACATACTGTATACAGCCACCCCCTCTCTCTCCAGCACACACCTTTACAAGCACCCAGTCATCTGTATGCACCCGGCCTGCGTGACTCTGCTTCAGTCGGCTCTGCCGAGCGCCGGCCTTCACAGCTCCCTGAGGTGGAACTGCCTCCCTTCCCACGAGAGATCACCATGCAATACCCCTGTGTGTGACATGAGTGAGTGTGTGTGTATTGTATTTTCATGCCTTTTTTTTTAATGGCATTGCCATACACTGCAGTGAAATTGGATCCGCAATGGGAGTTCATGAAGTGCATTAATCAGGCTCTTACTTTGTGGTATGGCTACGGTACTATATATCGTACTGTAAAAATGGCTAAGTTAACATAAGTTTTATATTTTTTCTCATTTTGTGCTTTTGGTTGATTTGTTGAATAATCTTTTACAAGTCAGAAAATGTATTTTTCTTTTCTCACGTTCTACCATAAATCTTATTGGCCACCTGGAACAGACTGTCCACACAGGATATATATCAGCCATGTTTTTTCAGTCGTCCATCTCACATGCATCTGCTGGAGATTGTGCTTTCTATTGACATAATGTTAATAAACGTATTTGGCAAATCGTATCAGTAAAATATTCATTGACAGTTTATGTGTTTTCTGCCAAAATATACAAGCTTACTTATTAAACCTTTTTATGGTTATGTTTATGCCCTCACAGCACTTGGTTAAAGTTAGCACAGATCATGGTCTGGTTTAATACAGAGTAAGTCCACAGTGAAACACAGCTTGTTTATTAACATTTAGCCAGAACCACAATCTTTTTTTAACCTTGGCCAAAGTGCTTTTGTTTCCCAAACCTAACCACAGTCTGGATGTGAACCATGGACTCTAGTCCCATAATCCTTCGCTGTACACACCCGCCAACAGATTATCTTGGTTTCGTCTTAGAGAGTACAAGTTCAGATCAGAAAGCTTGGTTTACAACATAGGGGCATGGATATTGAAGGACATGGGCATTAACCTGTCATGGAGGGTCTAATAAAAGACAGACTCAAATAGGCAATTGACTTCACCGTGTACTTTTGTCATTTAGCTGCTGTTTGGACATTATCATCATGGGACTACCTTATGGAAAAAAAATAGAAAATAATAACACTCCAAAAAGCCCATTTATGCGTCATGACAGTTTGCTCTATCAGCCACCTGAGGCTATTATTGTATCATAGCTGCATTATTGTGTTTCTGTATGGCATTAGCAGACTTAACACAGCCTTATAAAACCTGATAAATTATTGCCAAACACAGTTATAAAAGTCAATTAGGACAACAAAGTCAGTAAATTGTGAGGCTGTTTGAGCGGAAGGCTCAATCAAAATCTCATATTTTCTCTGTTTCTGGAGCTCAGGGCTGGGGATAGCTCCCACGGCTGCCACTCAAAGCTCTGATTACGGTTTGCCATGGAGTGATAGTGTAAATTGAAGGTATAAACTGAAGCATCATGGGAAACGAACAGGCAGATAAAACAAGTGCCAAAAGATGACATCAATCTCCTACTATCCTTTACTGTCACTGGAAAGCTCAGGGAAGTGCGGCTGTTGATACGATCATTAACAAATCTCACACGTGTTTTCCTCGAGTTTGGTTCATTTATGTCTTGTTTTGGCATAATCACTGTGATAGAACTGTCAACACTAAAGTCAAAACTAAGGTTAACAGTTGTTTTTTGTAAAGCTGCTATAATCTATCTTTTTATATTAACAGTAGATCAGATGACTGTGGAATGTGAAAAGTGTTGCTCATGTGACACTCAAAACCATCCGAGAATTAAATTATCACCTGACGCTGCACTTTCCCCACCCTGTGGAGCTTCTTTTTTTTTTTTTTTTACCTCTTTCAGTTCATGTGGCCTACAGACAAAGTTAGCTACTAGCCGGTAAACACTGCGGAGCAGCTAAACAGCCAGATATATGTCTCATGAGTTGGTGGTGACCAGCCTGGGAACCAGACGAATCTCTGAGCTCATGTTTCATTTGCTCTGGCAGATACGTCTGACCCCTCTCCCATTCAAACTGATTACTCTGCCAATTTATGGGGCTAACCATTCACAATTATCAAGTCTGAGGCGGGTTTAATACGATGACAGACAGAGACGAGTGCCGTTCAGCTATCTTTGTAAATATCCAAGATGGTGCAGCAGCAGTATTAAACAGACTGGACTTTGAATTTTCTCTAAAAGAAGAACAAACAACTGCACTTAAACTTTATGTTGATAAGAAGTATATGTTTGCCGTATTTCTGACAGGACGTACTGTCTGTCAGGGCGGCATTTCGTTGCTCTGATTGGTTGTCTCCGCCCATCGATAACGCCCCTTGGAAATTAAAAATGAACTGAGAGGTTCCAAACTAATACGCATTTGCGAATTAGTGTGGCGATGCCAGGCTAGGTAGTGACCAAAAACTGAGCTGAAAGAGTTCATTTTTTTGTGTGCAAACCTTTATTGCATCTACAAAATACCAATGCAAATGAATTAATAATAAGCAAAAATAAAGAAAGAAATCAATAAGAAAATGTACACTCCACTCACATTCCTGTTCAGCACAAATTTAGTTTTTATACATACTAATCAATACTTGCATAGACAGTTCTAGTTCATGCATAACAGTAAATACTATACTTTATCAAAAGCACTGGTGGAAACCTCTATAGTTTGCCCTTTGGCTTTCGAGAAATAGACAGTTCTACAGAGAGAATATTAAAATATAGCCCTAATGATTACCACTGCTGCAAATTTAATAGATTCAGGGATTTCCACCCATAAGTAGCAGCTTTTTTGCTGCAGTCATTGAGAAGAACCATCCAAATATAACAGTATTATATTTGGAAGACAAGGAATGCTAATCCCTAGAAAATCTGAATTTTTCTGTAGTTGTAAATTGTAGCTCATTGTAGTTATAGTGGTTGAGTTTATTAAAATGAGGGGAATATTATTCAACACTCCAGTTCCAGGCAATACTCATGGATACATTCCAAATTAGTGAAAAAAAAAATACAAAAAGAAAAAATGTAGAGAAGACACAAATCTACCATGCTGGTATAGAGGCACTATCAGTAGTAATGTATGAGTAAGCAAAGGCCCCATGGTACACCATATGTACGCATTGCTATTTTAAAATTTAAATGAAAAAAGAATGATTTGGGTGGAAAACCTATTGTCTTCCCACAGTGGAATGACCAGGGAAACTGTGAGTTGTCAGACATTATGATGAAGGGCTCAGGTCCTTCCGAAAAAACCCCCACTAATTTTCTTTCATCACAAAAAGATACCAGTGTTCCTCGGGTTGTTTTGTATTAAATTGTTTTTAAAAAATTGCCATTTGTTCCCAATTGTTTTTCCAACTTGGTTCCAATCATATATTAAATGCGTGATTAATGGTCCAAAACAAAATCGAAAAGGATCTCTGTAAACGCTTAGAGTCAGATCTTGTGTTTTCAACAACCCGAGGAACACTAGTTTTCTAACCATCTGGTTAATGGACGCAGCCGAATGGACAAGTTATGCAACTCAAAACGAGGTGCCTTTACACCCTCTGACCTTTTATCTCATTGCAGTATTGTATTCTTTGTCCTTGGGTTGTGACTGTTCCTGTCCTTCTATCTTTCCCCATAAATGCCTTACCATTGTTAATGATATTAGTAAAACCAGTGATTTTTTTCTACTATGACAAGTCAAAATGCCTGAAAAGGCATACTGCCTCCACTTGCACACACTCACACTACTTTGAGTAAGAATAGCTTGTCTAAATATTGCAGGGGACTTTTAAGGTTAACTGATATAGTCGTAGATTGATGGAAAGATTCAATTTATGAATCTGTTACCCATAATGTTAGAAATAAGTATTATCTCTTGTTTCTGTTAGAGAATAAATGTTTGCTTTGAACACAAAAAGAAAATTCCCTAAAAATATAGGTGGAATTCAACTTTACAAAGTGTTAGTTTTATTATATTGCTACGGTAAAATATTTAGCCTTGGAACTGAAAATGTATTATTAAAAAATATTTATAAGAACTATTTTTGGCCATTTAGCAGAGAAAAAAAAGAAACTTCGGTTGCAACCTGGCTTTGAATAGCTGTGTTCTCACCTAAGCTCACAATGTAAAGGCTCCAAAGCTTGGCCTGGTAGCATTTCAAGGTGCAATGCTGACTGAAAAACAACCAGAGCTTATTAATGTTGCATTAAAGGCCAACTCTGTGAGCAACCATTTACCCGCGAGGCTTCTGTTCCACCCCATTTAAGATGACTTCACCGAGGGCTAAGGCATCTTGTTAGAGTCCTTGTCTAATTGTTCATTAGTACTGACACTCTGAGCACCTGTCTCACTGTGACAGCTTCATTTAGCACACGTCTGCATGCGTCCTATGTGTTTCGCTATCGGCATCTTGGGAAATCAGTACAATTACTTAGCAAAGCATTAGTGTTGGTAGTGATATCTGTCAATCTGATCAATTATTTTAATGACCATGATATGTGTTCAATACTGATAGTGTTTTTAATGGCAACATGCTAAGAGTTATGGCTTCTGCTCTGTTTTCGCACAAATCCTCCACAAGTGTTTCAATACAGTCCCATTAGCCTGCTCAGTCAAGGAGAATAATGATACAAATGACCAACTGACTAAAAGATGTATTTTACTCATGAAATGTCTCCTAAAAATGACAACGGCACAACTAGTTCAATTAGCCAATATATTCTGTATGAAATGTAATGCTGCCTGGATCAATTTTGATCTATATAGCAAGGTAACATATATTAAATGTATCTGCAAACTTTTCACCACCAATGTATTTTGTTTTTTTTCTTACAATGTCTGCTCTTGGCAACTAAAGCAAGATTTGCGTTCATATGGTTATGTTATGTCACCTTCACACCCAGGGTCCATTGCAATGGACATCAAATATATTTTGTTCTTAGCCAGTGAAAATGTACTATTTTAAAATGCTTACTTTGACCTCATAATTAATAAGAAACAATTTAAAGTTATAATTCACATGATTCTAATGAAATAAAAGCTTTTTTTCTGCAATAGCCATTCAATGTGTTTAAGTGTATTAAGTAATTTTTATTGGTAGTGGCGGAGTCTGTCATTCCTTTTTTATTTTTTTTTTTTTGGGTGGGGGGGGGGGGGGGGGTGATTTATTTAGGACAGTAGAGAAGAGAAGAAAGGCGGGGGAGACAGATAGGGGATGTGGATTTGGGGTGTGGACATCTGCATAGAGGAGGACATGGATGGATGACGACATTTATGCCATATGGACCAAAGCAGGCCCTCACTAACCCAGAATCTATGAATAAAGCTTCAGTCTCAAGTGATACGCACTCTACCCAGTGAGCTACCAGGGCACGCAGAGTCCGTCATTACATTGCATTCTGAAGCACGATGGTGCATGTAATCCAGCACAATTTTATCTCATTTATGAAATTACATTCTTATATAACATCTGAATTAAGTTACTGATAATTCAAACCCGACATTTACTATACTACTGCAGCTTCACATTAAAATGTAGAAACATTGGGTGGCATTTATTGTGAATCAGTCACAGTAAACAATGTATTTGTCACATCAAAAATATTTTCTGACAATGGATCAGTTTGAAATATATCAGGGAGTAATGGAAGAGTCAGGAGCAGCCACGGTGAGCTGTTAGATGAAGAGATGCAGGAAACAGGCTGCACAAGTCCAACTCCTCAGCAAGCTAACCAACTTCTTTTACTGTTTCCTGCTGTTGTTTGAATGCATTGACTCTTGACTGACTTCTTCATTAAAACAATGTGAATTTGTTTGATTGCATATACAGCAGCTACTCTCTGTTGTATTTCTGACAAAATAGCTCCTCGACCAATGTTTGCTGTGGTGTCAAACCTTTTCACCTTTTTCAGCTTTGTTCAATAGTAATTTTAGATATTTCACTTCACAGTGACTTTTAGCCATTCTCATAAGCCATTTATTTACAGCTATACATGTTACATTATAGATGCCTCCAGATGTAGTCATGCCTTTCAACTCATAAGTATTATATTAGGTACAAATGGATGTTTATCCTGATGGCAGACATGTCATACAGTACATACACTACTACATACCCTGTGGGTTTCAAGAAAGTCTTCTTGGAAGGTATCATTTACACACTAATTGACCTTAAATCAGCTGTAAAAATAAATAAATGTATAGAGACAAAAGTGTTAAAAAGAACTCAAATAGTGCTACAATTCTTCGCTGTGTTAGTCCATGATTTAATGTGATCTACATGAGGGTAAGGTAAGAAAAAACAGGAACATTTTCTTATGAGTGGAAAAAACATCAGGTCTGAAGAGGTAATGGTGAGCGGAAGGGGGTGTTTTTGGTTGAATTTTGTAAAAGTGAATACTAACTAGAAGCAGGAGACAGGAGGAGTTGATTTAAAAAATAATATTCTTCCAAACCTGCAATCTTTTCATAACCATAACCAAGTGGATGAGTAGCCCAAGCCTAACCAACCATGAGACACAGGACACCAACCAGTCTTTAGTGTCGAAGTCCAGTGCTTTGTACTCCTCAACATCTATCCCCAACCTCCCCCCTATGAAAGTCACAGTTTCTGGATTGGGAAAAAATAACTTGCCAGTTTACTTAATTCAGAAAGCAAACATTTCCACCAATACATTTTTTGACAAAGCAATTTAGTAGTAAATACAGTAAATGTATTTTGTTGGAGATGTGGATGGAAATACAAAGTATTTGATCAAAAAAAGAAAGCAAAAAATCAAATCCTCCATGACTGGTCTAACTCCATCAACAGTTCCAGCTAATCAGACAATCAATGGGCAGAATGGTGCAGAAACGAACAGCAATGCATTGCTTCCCTCAGCAGAGAACGTCAGTCAGTGAGGTTCAGATCTGGATTTGTCCAGACCAGCCCACACACCGGCTCATGATCGCATATGTTTGTTCTGGAATACAATTGGATAATGCATGCTATACATACTTATAATACATACACAATATTAGCACAACAGTAATGTCCCCCCCCCCCCCCACCCTGTACATACTGTCCTCCAGAAGTTTCCAAAAAACTGAAATTAGGCTGCACTTTTGCTTTCACCCTGTTTCATTATTGTTACATTAATGTACTTTTTACTTTATTCTCCACTGTTGAGGTTGACACGCCAAACAAGTGACTTATTTTTTTATATTTGGCTTCCACTACTTCTAACCCTTGGATTTTTTATTTTTTACTTTCTCAACCCCTCTTTTACAGTATTTCAATAGGGGTAGATAAAACAGAGGAAACCCTTTTCAGTACAAAAGTGAGTTGAAACATCAAAAACTCAATACAATAGACTGTATAAATAGTGTTAGATTGGTCCTCAGATGTAACTAGAGTATATACTGTATGTTTAACTAAGACACTGGCAATTCAGTATAATGATCCCTTAACATAACTGATAATAGGGATAGTGGAATGACAAGGAAATATCATGTTTTTTTATTTCCTCAAGTCATATATTGACAACTGAGCCATATCCTTGACAACTGAGCAAACTCCATCCACAGACTGTGAGATGCAAAAAAAGTTAGTAAGTGCACCTTGAGTTTAGATTATTTTGTATTTTATATATTTCTATTTGCTTGAAGCCCCAAAGTTTAATTTCTGACAAGTTAGTTACTCAACCAAACTAGAAACTAAGTTACCCAAGCAACATACTGAATCGTCAGGTTGGCCAGTCTCCACAATTTCTACATTTATTTTTAATGAGTAACTTTGGATATATAAGGATATTGCCTAGGCTAACAAAAGCAGTCAGCGGGTCTTGCTTCACTCACTGTTGACTGACAAGGTCCAGTAAGTAGGTATATTGTATATATATATATATATATATATATATATCGAACTTCTGTCTTGCTTGTCCAAGCATTTCAGCTAAGCAACCAAACAGTGTTATGTCAGAAGAAAAAAGAAAAAATACAAGATCAGCCTCTAATCATACTTAGAATAGTATAGCTCTGCACTGCAGTACAAGAACATGTTTTCTGCATGGCTCATCGACAGCCTCTCAGCACACTGTCATGTATGTAGCCATCATGTGCATATTTAGGAAACCTTTACAGGGTTTGAAATGAGTCAACCCATTAAAGTGTTGGCTGGAGAGACAGCACTTTCAACCAACTCAAGGAGCGGACATTAGTTTGATTAAAATCTACTGGTAAGGAAAAAGCTGCTTTTGTCTACCACTGTCTGAAAGCAAGACCCCATTTTCTTTTTAAAATGACTATGAATTTCGAGTAAAAATCTGCTGTGAAATATGTGCTGTGTAAGAAGTGAAAGATTGACAGGTGATAGCTGGCATTGTGTCCGAAACCCCAAAAAATATGTTAGTTTTTTAATTACCAGAAATACAATCAAAATGGTTTTAGTCACCTACCTGTACCCATGCATTAACTGTGGAGCTCATTTTCACAGCAGTCATGTGGTGTCAGAATGCAGTGAAGTGCAGTTAGTGGCAGGAGACTGAAGACAAGCCTAAGGACTTTATGATATTTGTAAATGAAAAACAAAACAGTCCAGATAATGGCTACCTAACTACTCTAACGTGGCGTCCCTCTGAAAACAACAAACAGAACAATGATGACTGTTCTCTGGCAGAGGCAGACATGAAGAGTAAATTCCACACACAGTGAACCCCGAAAACACAAGCAGGGTTTATGCTAGCAATAACCACCCCACAGGTGTGGACAGAGAGCATGCAGGAGAGCCCACAGCATGCAGCTGTAAGATCAGCACCTTGGATAGCACCATGACACCCAGTCCTGATAATAACACAAGGACCAACGTCGTTTTTGTTTAGGTGTAAGGATGTATGCCACAACCCCATATTGTTGGACCAATGCTGTATTCTACAGTCATTCCAAAACATTCTTCATGTGTCGCTCCTCTATGTACCACAGCTATATATGACCACACATACAGCTGTTAACCAGGCAGGCGGGACATAATGGAGGATACATCAGCAGTTCCAGGCTTTAAAAGGCACATACAGTTGTGTATCATATGTTTAGCAATGAAAATCAATATTTTATCTCTGCATGATTTGCCCCTTGATGATCATCTTTATAGTAAACAAGAGGGGCCCGAGAATATAGACCCCTGGGGTACCCCACAAAAGAGAGGAGCTAGGAAAGAAGCATTTCCAAGCATAACAGAGAAGGACCTGTCCAGTTTTTCAGATGACTGATTAAGTTATTGTCTAAGGCTAAGCGGAGGTCAAGGACAATAAAACGCACTACATGCCTGCATCAGCAGCAAGCAGTAAGTCATTGGTGACCTTGACCAGAGCAGTCTTAATTATACTCAGTTAAGTGAGTGAAGACAATCCTTTTAATATTTTGGTTAAACAATGGCAGCTTAGAGACGGGTACAGAGCAAGTGGCAACCTCCAGGTCTCAAAATGAAGCCACTGTGGAAGTACCTTAAACCTTCATTCTCTCTAACAGCCAGAAGAGGGCGACTCCACTGGCTTCAATAAGAAATCAGATTGTATAGAAGTCAATGAGAAAATTATCCTATTTTTCACTTGTAATAATACCTCAGTAAACACTTTCCTAATGACTTTATGGTCTCAATCGCTAGTTTCAAGTCTTCTTCAGTATAGCAGGCTGTTCATTTAGTAAACTATGGTCACATTTACAGTAAAATAGACGATAAAGCAGCGTGATTGACACGTTGTTACCATGGCAACCGCCAATCAGGATAGAGACAGCGCTAACCTCTCAAATTCAAATAAAATCACGCCTTGCTCCAAAAAACCAAGATGGCAATGGCGAACTTGCCAAAGTTGTTCACAAACCAATGGGTGACGTCACAGAGGCTACGTCCACTTCTTTTATACAGTCTATGGTCCAGATTCAGCTTATTTAAAGGGGTTCAACAGTGGCATGCTTAAAATTGAAGAGGGAACTCCCAGTAGAAGGAGAGCAGCTAATAATGGCAGAAATACACTCTTTAAAACCAAGTGGGAATGCAGTCTAAAGGGCAGGCGCAGGAGTTGACATCAAGGTCTCTGAATCCTGTGTTATGAGCTGCCAAATCTCCACTTTTTTGTTATAAAAGTAAGTAAAACCTCTCTTGGGAGGATTCAACTGGCAATGAATTGATCACACTGACAAGTCGGCCTACCAGCACATTGAAGAGCCACACTGTTGCACTGGGTGACATGTTCCAAAACAACAAAACAACAAAGTGAACTTTTTCATACGGCTCAAACCAGCACTGATCCTAATTAACTTACAGCCACAGACATTACTGTACATCCTGCCTCCTTGCCACTAGGATCTGAAATCTAATGGTCTGAAAACTGTTTTAAAGTGAAATGCAGGCTGTTCCATCACCTCCTCAAGGAACAAGGTGAACTCGAGGACACTCTAATGCTGGTACCTCCGTACCACTTCATATCCTACCTAAAACCCTAAAGCCCCAAAGTGTGGATTCCATAAGAAGTTACATCAGCCAGTGCTCCTGTTTTCAGTACGTCTCATTAGCAGTCCGTCCCCCCACTTCCCACTCTGTTTCCCCCTTTCCTCACAATTACAGCTCTGGCTTTTAGTCATCCTCCCCCTGTCTTTCTTCCAAACACTAATGATCTTTTTGTACACTGGGATTAACTGAGGCAATGGCCCTCAGTGGTTGAAATTAAATTACAATCACAAGTCCCTGGTGAGGCGCCCCAGAGAGGGCCAATTTTCACTGAAGCTGCGCAGGGATTTTGTCGAGTGAGGGTACAGTACGATCTGAGGGAATCTGTGACAGGGAACATTGAGAAATGGGACGTGAAAAAAATGCAGAGTTGAAAAAGAGAATGAGAGAATATGGTTACGTAATACACTGTTGATGTGTGAACTTTTGACTTATGCAACAGGACCACAAATTAGAGTGATTCTTATAATGTTTTTTATGTATTATTTGCATAGAGTGTGAGTACACTGTGTTCGTGCCAATATACCAAGTCTCTTTTACTGTCACATTCTAATAGAAGTAATGAGAAAATGTGTTGCGGTTTTATTTCCTGTACAATTTGATATTAAACATTCTTTACAGGAGAGCAACACATCCCCTCTGTGTATCCACCCTATCTTTAAGAAGGGGGACAAATTCACTGTTTTGGAAGTCTCAAGTCTTGATTAAGGAGTCCTGACTCAAGTCCCAAAGTCAAGACCAAAACCAAGTCCCAAGCTAAATACAATTTCTAGAATGTGTGTTTCAAGTCCTAAACAAGTCTTTAAGCCCCTTTCACCTTTTTAAATATTTAATCAAACTGGTGTTTTTACAGGAACAAGCAGTGCTTTTTAAAATTTGCATTTATAATTTCTAATTTTTATGATCAGGTATGGTATATTATTCATGTGAATACGGCTAGGGTTTGACATCTATTTATTTTATCTGAATATAGTTTTTAATCTCTCATTGAATCCATTGATCTTCAACTTTCAAGGCTGACAAGGCAGAAAACACTACAGCTTGAGTGGAAGCATTTTTTTTAATCATAACTCAAACAGTAAAACCTACAAATAAGATGAGCCAACATGATTGTTAAATATGTACCTGACACATTGAAATAACAGCTGTAGCCTTCTTACATGATACATATTCACCAAAGATGAGTCACCACTCTGTTGGCCTTGCTACAAAAACAATCATTCATACCGTCCACCCGTGATTTTCAAGACATTACTAAGAGATGCTTCTTTTACCTCACAAATGATCTTTGGCAGAGCACAGCCGGCTTCATGCAGAGAGTTTGGCCAGCGTAATTCTGGTCTTCTGGCAAGTAACTTACACCAATATAATAAAATGAAGTTCAAGTGACGTCACAAGTCATTGGTGTTAAAGGCAAAGTCAAATCAAGTCTTGTCAATCTGGTCTAAAAGGCACCACATTCATGACTTGAGTCTGATTCGAGTCCAAGTCATGTGACTTGAATCCACACTCTGCTATTTTTACAGATTTAACATCCAAAAGTCTCATAAACTCCTAAAAACAGACTCAGCTACATTAAACCTTTTTCGTCCTTTTGTATACTTAGTACCCTTTAGTAAAAAGCATCACAGAGCCATCAGGCTTGTCTGAATATGAGCGTGTTTTGTGCAGGCTGGTAGCATAACACTAGAAAGCACTCTGAGTGCATACTTCTGCCAAGGCTGCACAGTCCTCTAAATGTGTGTGTTTTTTTACAACAGAAAACAGTGCAGGGCAATCATTCTGATTGGTTCATGGAAGCCATGATTTGTGGAGAGTATCTAAATGCTGTCCGAGAATATTTTGGGTTTTGTACAAGGATGAAGTGTAACAGAATTCAAGTGATTCAGTCTGAAGGCAGAGTTGTGTCCAATTAAATGGATTATGTTGCTGCAGTGTTTTCTGCCATCCAATTTTGCTGAGGTAGATCAGGGTAGACATGTGCAGCCATACTAGTTACACTACTGAATGGTCTTGCAAATAAAATGTTGGAGGAGACATTTTTGCTGCCTGGATTGTGTCCACGGGCCATGTTTTTACGTTTTTGTATCACACAGAAGTCTTATGGAAGTTGTCCTGGTGGAATGTTTGACGGGCTGAGTGCAGGACTTTGCCCCTGGAGATCAGTGTCCATGTTCTGTGTCCCCTGTGTGTTCTGGTTTAAGTTGCTGAAACACTTGGTCAAGATCAAGGTGAGATGGTAGACATGTCCCATCTTGTGCTTCCAGTCAGTCTCAACCTATTGAACTATCTAATCAAGACCACCATCTTTACCTAACCTTTGCCAACTGCTTTGACTGTCCTAAACATAATCATGAAAACGTTAATCACGCTTTTATTGCCACAGGCTATTATTTTAGGAAAACTAATAAAATATGTTGTCAGTTATTGTTTGATCAGTATGAACATTTTGCGACTTTGCCAGTACGTTCATTAAAATTTTAAAATATTCCTGTTAAAATGTAAAAAACATAACCCAGGGATATCACGTTCTTCCAATATGTATTTGTTAATGCAGAATACTAGTATACAAAATGTAGGGCGGCCTGTCCAAACAAAGACAAAAAGAAAGAAAGGGGAAAAAAAGGCATCTTAACCTTCTTGGTGGAGGAAATGTGGCACACCTGATGCTAAATGATGGCCTTTGGAATTTTGAACACTCTGATTAGACCTTTAGTTAGGAGTTATGTGTTTTCACACAACTCTGTGCACCAATAAAAATGATGAACAGTTTAAGTTTACTCCCCCTCACAGGACAGTGAGGGAGGTGTCAATCAAACAGTCTGTACAAGTGAGTAGGGCGCTTCAAACTAAAGAGACAAAAAGTGGATGTGAGAACACTGACTAAAACAATCATCTTCCCATATACATATTACACATTCATACATCAACCACACCTGCACATGAGGTGCATGTGTGTGGCGCACAGCAGTGGTGTTACCGCTTAAAGACTCTTGCTGCTGCTGCACAGAAACTGTTGTTGAATCAGGGACAAAGAACAGCCTGCAATTTTGGAGTATTGGTGACCTGAAGCTAAAGGCACCTTTAAGGTTTGCGGTTGGGTCCTATGGTAAATGGACTGCATTTATAATGCGCTTTTCTAGTCTACTGACCCCTCAAAGCACTTTACAACACATGCCAACATTCACCCATTCACACACACATTCATACACTGGTGGCAGAGGCTGCCATGCAGGGTGCCAACTGCTCATCAGGAGCAGTTAAGGGTTCAGTGTCTTGCTCAAGGAAACTTCAACACTGTAGCTGGGGATCAAAGAAGGAATCTTCCAGCGACCTCTCTACCTGCCCCTTGGTCGCAGTCCTTGTCAGACTGTATCAGCATGAGGCGCGTCGAGATTGTGGGATGAATGTGAGGTGAAAAAGTAAAAAGTACTACTAGCAGTATTTTTCTACGGCTCTGTGTCTCACTGTGAGATCGAGGTGTACCGCACTATACTGACGAAGCAAGATTTCATCACATCTGTCTCACGATTGTCAACTTTAGTCTCAGGCAAAATCGCAGTGTAAAGAGGCCTTACCACACCAAAAGGTTATAGCAGAGGTACTGTGTTGGTTTGTGAGTAAAATGTGACCAAGTGCAGAAAATGACTCAAAAATGACTTATTTGATGCCAGCATACCTTCACTCAATAATCCTTCATGATATGACTTGCTGACTCGTCCTTTGCCTAAGTAAGAGTGTGTGCACTAGGCTGTTTGCTGAGAACAGTAGCTTGGGGAGAGTACACCCATACTTTGTGTTTGTGCAGCGGTGAGTTCTGGCGTTGAGCTTCCTCAGCTCGCAGCTCTGCCTCACACGGAGTCTGTCACCCGTCTCTGCCTGATCAGAGGAAGCTCGTAGGAGAAGCTTGTCGAACCGGCACTGTTAGATAGTGGGGATCCGACTACCTCTCCCTCCCTCCCTCCCTCCCTCACTTACTCACTCCCTCGTCTTTGTGACGCATGCAGCCCACCCACGTCATCCCACTCAAAGTCCGCTGCCAGCCCTCCCCACTGCCTATTATATCCTCCATGGGAGAGCTCCCAGCAGGCTTCCTTCAAGTGATAATATGTGTGTAGGGAAGACTGGCAGAGAGTGTTAAAGTGAGCGAAATGGTAATGTGAGTTGGCGCTGCACTTATTTAAAGCCCATTAAATAAGAAATTGATGCTTGGTTAGTGAGTTAAATGAGTTCATTTTAGTCTCCTCAGTATGTGCAGTAATTAACAGAAACAGCTTGCGTCATGCTTCTTCTTCTACATATGAGATAATAATTGTTTAAATCATCATGACACTGTGTTCACTTGTGCTGTGTGCTCATTTTGATAGGGGCAAAAAGTAAAGTGTCAGTGATGTAAAATATGGTTTCTAATTTATCTAATGTGGCACTGATTCATAAAATTATTTTTAACTGCAGAGGCCTTTGCTGAGACTTTTACTGGACTGTTAATAGTCTGTAACATTAACATGGCATTTATCGCAAACCATTTGGAACTCCATGACAAGCTTCAGGCCATTTAACACATTTAACAGCCGGGGAACTAATTGTGTTATTCCACTGCTGGAAAAGTATGAAAAAATTGTTTGTACTGGCAGAAAGTGTCCTAGAATCTTCCAGAAGCTTCTCCAACAAGGGTCAATGTCAGAGCTGGACTCCATTATGGTAAGAATAGAGTGGCAGGAGAGGTTACACTACAAACATATTGAAATCAATGGTTAGAGCGCCTACACGGTTGTGTAGGCGTGTGGGGCTCAGGATCCAGTTAGAACTGGAACCTGGTGGGAACACACTGACGACTGATGATGGGCAGACTGGAAATGACCGGATCTGAAATAACAGGAGATGTTAGTAGCTGGCAGTCATGGCAAATGGATAGAAATATGCAGAATTGTTATGATGAGGCTGTTTTTGACCACTACAATAGCGCCACGGAGCAATGTTTTCCCAAATTAGTCCCTTACTTGTTTTGCATGAAGATGTAGGTGACGCAATACACATTGTGACACTGGTTTCATGCTATTCTGCTGTAAACAATGCATGTCTTAAAATATTTTTTAAAATCTACCTGGAACCAGATACAGAATGCCACCCAACCAATGCTTGAACACTATGATGTATTGATGGACCAAATTTGGTGAAACAATGGCTTTCTGTTATTGAAAACAAAGAGCCCTGTGTCTGATTAAAAGACAATCAAAGCCTCAAATATGTAAGGCCGTTTCCCTAAACAGTTTACCTTAGAGTATATAGAAGAGAGAATAGAGAAGAGAATATATTGTTTTTAAGGATAAAGCCAATAATTATTTTGTGCAAAATTAACTGATATTCATGAATGAGTCTTGTTTTATGATAAGAAGGTAACAGCTTGCCCTCCTAACTTCAGTACAGCAAAGAACATGACACTACTCACTGTAATGAACACTGACTTTATGTGAAAATGTGAGTAAACACTAAATCTAAATGTTTATTCTCCAACCCACTGAGCCTACCTCTGAGTTCAGAATAATATGAAATACATTTATTCGCTGATCCACCGCATCAACAATAGTTTGGAGTTGCTTTCATTCGATCCAAGGTACATCCTGGGGCTTGCCAAACAGAAAGCTGCCATGTCCTTGAAAGTTGCTGCTCGAGCTCAAGACATGATCTTGTTGCCATGGTGCTGAGGAAGAAAACTGCATGGTAAACGATGGAGGTAAAGAACAAAATAATTGTTTTTGTTATTATTATTTATCTTTTACATCATGTCAGTATTTTTTCGGACAGCTTTTTTTCAGTTAGCAGGTGTGAAGTAGCAGGTGCCAAACGACTGGAGGAACAAAAGACTTTTGCACAATGTATCAAGAAAGCCTTGTTGGATTAAACGTTTTGATCCACACCACTGATTGCTCTGATGGCAGCTACCTCGGTGTCGCTTCTCCGCTCTGGGCTGTTTTGATCCTGCCTCAACCAACCGCCCCAAATTAGCTACTGGGGCGCACACGGTAATCAGATGGGGCCACCTCACAGCTATGTGCAGAACACTCCAGGTTCAGTTATATTAGCCCATTTGTCTCACTGATTAAGTTGTGTTTGGCTGATTGGTTCTGCATGAGGGCACAATAACTGCACATGCTGCTTTGTTAAAATTTGAGGGAAAAAAAACAAACAAAAAAAGTTTTTGTGTTAATTAGAGGTTGGCAGATCTCCAGGAAGAACAGGGATGGTTATGGAGCCTGGGAGGAAGAGGTAGAGTGCAGCAACACTCTACTGAGCCTAATGGCCACGTAGAGACACATACACTGTGGTGTTGTAATGTAATATCATAGTAAGGAATAAAAAACTGGGAAGAGTCTGTCACAGAGATGAATTACATGACATTGGTAGATAATAATATATCAACCTAATGTGTCAACCATATAGAACTTATAGAACTTATATAACTTCTGTTATTGTAAAAAGGTGTGTGGATGGAGGGATTAGATCAATATTGACGTTGCTTCATTTAGGCCGTACAACAGGTGACTGACAGTTCTCTCCTTCACTCTGACATCAACAGGAAGTCCTTATTTAAAAAGGGGCTTCATGATGGCTGTCGTTATTCTTTGTTTTAGTTCTTCCTTGTGGAATTCATGGAGGGTTCAGGAAATCTCACATTTCTCCCAAACTGTCCACCAAAATCAGTTTCTGAAAAAATACACAACAAACTGAACTGAACCATGATTCATTTTAGATTTATATAGTTTAAATACTTGTTTAGGAAATCAAGATCATTATCTTATTAATCCACAAAGCTGTGTGACTGGATCGATTCTAAGTGGATGCTTTGCATGTAACGCACTTTAAAACAATGTATAGAATGTTTACGTTTTCCTGACAGGTGACATTTTGTGGTAGGACAAATAATGGCTATTCTATTTCAAAAGCAAAGTGGAAAGTAGCATGATAAACTTCTTAGGAATGAATTTGAGGTACATGGTCAGGTGTTCAACGTGGCTGATTTTGACAGAGGGGCTGCAGTTTGCATCCCATTTCCTATTAACGGTCAAAATTGTTTTTTTTTAAATCATGGTCACAATCGACCCCTTACTTAATCAGTAGTTTAAGTTGCCAGAAGTTAACTAAACCCTAACGATAAAGATCACACATCGTGGAAAATATGGTTCATTTTCAACTCTTATTGCCAGACAACAACATCATTGTTAGATGTTAGAAAAAATCCCTGGATCAGATTCAATGGTCTGTGTACGGCACTACAGTATGGTTAAGGTTTGGGAAAGATTGGGGTCATGGCAAATGGGATGGAAGCTGTTGTCTCCTGCATGAATATCAGACTCGCTACATACTCACCAGCCTGCCCTCCACAACCTTTCATTTTTAGATGGACTATTGAACAGGTCTACTGGGCATAGGTCCAGGGGTCCAAGGAGTCAGGGGACTCCATCTATTTAAATTGACTGTTAACATTTCTTGTTGGTAAGTTAGTAAAACAACCATAAAGAGACATAAATGTCCACTAAGAGACATGAAACACTCACAAATAGGTCCAAACCAACAAAATGGTGTTGGCAATTTGAAGTTCAGTCAGAAATGCATCAGGGAATTATACAGTGAGATTTGGCTCTTCGAGGGAGCTCTCAAAGAATCTGAGCAGCGACAAAGATTCTGAGGGGAAAACTAATCCACATCAACAATTATATACCTGATAGATTGAAAGTGTCAGGTTGTAAAGGTCGTCCAATCACATTCACCTGCATGAATATGATTGGACGTTACTAATTAGCCGGTTTTAAATCATGTGATGAATGAGTTATTAATGGCGAACAATGAATGAAAAAGCTGATGCCAATCAGCCAATGCAAATGTTTCTCATATTTACGCTAATTAATCCCGCGGTCATCTGAGAAACTGTGTTCGGATTATTTAGTCCATCCCATGTATGTATAAATACAGTATGTGTCAATATTAAAACAAGGCAGGAGCATTCAGAAATGCCAAACACAAATGAAAGAATGCAAAAAATGATAATTACTCACAAAACCATAACTCAATGTTTTAATTTAAATCTAATGTCCAAACTATTCAACTCAGTTTTCTTTCACTGTAATTGAACAGTGCATCAGTAGGAACGTATGGGACATTATAATTATTGTTAAACCAAGGTTAAGGAAGCCTTTAATGGATGTTTGCATTTCTTCTTCAACCAATCGATAAGTCAAAAAGTAGGAAGATGACACATAGTATATTATGTGCACATATAGCAGAGGCTGTCTGCCATGTAGGATAGACAACTTTGATATAATGAGAAAACATTCACTATAAACCAACACTGAGCAGAGATAGAAATGCCTGTTCTCTCCCAGATTGTCCTGTCAGTCAAGTAGAGTGTCCCCGTCGGTCCTGACACATCAAGCCCACCTCAAAAAACTCCTGCTGACGGTGGCCTACTGATCAAATACTTTGCGTCACCTTGCACCTTCTGTTACAATTGAACTCACAGCAAAAACAGCTAATGGCTGACACTAACATAATGTTCTGTGCCTGTGTGAGAGGAAATTACAAAAGAAAGAACACTGTGTATAGACAAAAATAACCCCTAAAAAACTAGCCGACCATTTTCATGCCAGCAGGCAGCTTAGCAGGTCTAGTAACCTTAGGTAAAATCCTAATGCACCATATTGCCTAAGGCCCAAAAAGTCTGTCTGGTGCCATTCGAGTCCTGTCAGCCATAGTTTTAAGCCACACTAGCGGCATTGCTCTAGGAATGGCAATGTTGGCCTGTCCATCCACTACTGTCAACCACTTTGGGCCCGACTAATACTCTGACTGTGGGCAAGTACTTCATACAACCCACTTTAAAAAAGCCGAACTGTCCCTTTAACATGTTAGCATGCTAATATTTACTACTAAGCACAAAACAGAGAGAATGAAGTAGCTTCTTAAAAGCCAAAGACATCTCTAATTGCTTTTTGACAAACCTGTTATTTTCAGATTGAACTCTCTTTTCTGTACTACACTCCGTGCCAGACGCTCTCTGTGTTTAATTGTATTTATTCTAAAGTATGATGAAACACAAGACCAAGTGACTGAAGTTGACTTGTTAGTGTTTATACTTTTTTTTCTAGAAATAATTGCCTTTTGGTGAAAACTTGTGTGTAGACCATCATTCAGGACCAGTACGCAATGTGTTTGCCCCACTATGGCAGAGTGACGAATTTGATATCACAGCAGGGCTCATTTTTTATTCATAAAGTCGGAATTAAAAAGCCCTTGACCTGTGTATCAAAATGTGCTGAAGCTCTCTTTTTCACTGAGTGGCTGGACATGCTGCAAGGCAGAGTTAAAATTCAAATCAACTTTCAGAATGACGGATAAAAGCAAGCAAATGTGGCAAAACAATTTAATTAAATGCATCCAAATGAAAAGGGATATGTTGTGACATTATTTAATGTGCAGATGTTTTTTGTTTGAAATAATGCAGCCAAGCAAAGAGGTTTGCCTTGAAAGTGTTAGCATTTATGGATTACAAAGAGAAAAAAACATGGATTTTTATTATGAGAATTTACGGTCTAAGAAATTGAGTTGACATTTGCATCTGGGAAACTAATGGGATTTTCAGCATCAAGAGCAGTTGATGGATTAATAACAGGATGTCTCTTTGCCAGTGTAATGAACATTCTCAGTCAAAATGACCAGAATAGTGCCAGTGTTGTGCGCAGTAAATAAATCCAAAGACTTCAACGAGAATGGCTGAAAGCCTGTAGGAACTAATAACATACCTGCCTGTTCCTAACAAACGTAATTGTATGCATCCATAATCCTGTATTGTGCTCTGTTTTACGCTTTAAATTTGACTATGTTATGATTTAAGTTTGTTGTCATTGGATTGGCTGAAAAAACAACTCCACAATGTAGAGTGTATTACAACAATAAAACACAACACTGTGTACTGATCAGTTTAGGTATAATATTGATACAGTATATGTAAACATATCTGCTACATCCCTCAAAGGGTCAGTTCACCCAAATATAAAAATAACATATTTTTCTTATTTCCCCATCCTCATATGGGATGGGAGGTTTTGACATACACTAGATGGTCAAAGGAATTTGAAAAGAAAATGACACCCAATGGCTTCCCACCAGAGTTTGGAACTTGGCTGTAGGGATTTCCTCCCATTTTTGGATTAATGAGGTCCAACACTGTTGCTGGGCGATAAGTTCTGGCTCACAAGTGACATTCCGGTTCATCCTAAAGGTGTTGGATTGGGTTTAGGTCAAGGCTTTGTGCAGGCCAGTCGAGTTATTCTATAGTAAACTGGGAAAACCATTTCTTTGTGGACCTTGATTTGTGTATGGGGGCAATGTCATGTTGAGCAGGAAAGGGTCAAATTCGAAGTGTGGACACAAAGTTGGAAAAACTGCTGAAGCACTAAGAAGATTCACTGGAACCAAGGAGCCTAGTCCACACAGCGATGGAAATCTTAGAGCTGGTTCACTCTAACAAGAAGTTTCAGGAGATCTGGATGTCTTACACAGGAATATTTATTGGAGCTCGATCGATGAGAAAAGGGAAACACCACGTGTGAATCACAGCGTCCTGCTACCCAAATCTGAAGATGGTGTCCTGAAGCTCAGTATTTAACCTTCCCCAGAACTGATAAGTTCCGCTATATCCAAATAGGGTTATTCCTAACTCAGCCTGGCATGTGTGAGGACTCTATTGGATATCAGATCCAAACAAGGAAAGACGTCAACCATTGCTGTCCTAGCAACAGCATAGCCTCTCTACAGTCTCTCTTATCCAGCGTCAACAACCAGCCGCCAGCCTGTTGTGTCTAACCCTGAATACAGAAGATATCTAGCAGACCTTGGTTTACCAGAGGCCAGAGCCAACTCGGCCTTGTCTGGCACACAGAGTGAGACAGGCGAACAGAGACAGACAGTTGACCTGACCTGTGAAGCACTGTCTTAAGTTACCTTTAACCTACAAGAGGGAACTTTAACATACAAGAAGGAAAATTCCCTGACACACACTATAGAAAAACAAGCTGTCCACATACTTTTGGCCATATAGTGAATCTGTGTGTGAGCCTCCATCCAAATACTGATACTCATTCACTGGACAAACAAACTGCTGCAGGGTTCTCTTTTGACTACTGACCCACTAAGCATACTCCGTTAGCATAGTTTGACTGACAGCTTTAACATCAGACCAAATGAACCACACCAAAGAGGAAAACACAGCAAAGTTCTGCTGATCCATACTGCACCAGACAAGATCAGCCCGGTATTCCTTGGAAGTACGTCCATACCACACCTCACATTCGGTCTTATCCGTCCAACCTGTCCTTACCTGATTCGCCCTCCCCATCATCACGTGACCCTATATCTGGAAAACAAATAACAGGCTCTGCAGTCCAACTCTGCATTTTATAATGCTAATACGGCCTACATGCGGAGGAGGCAAGCAATTGTTTGAGCGATTTGCGACAATTCCCACGTCCAGCAGCGTCATCATCCCTACATGAAGCGCCGTTTTTAAGTGAGGTTGGTATGGATGGATTATTATTATTTACTTGAAATGAAAACATATTGATATGGACATAGCCTTACTCTTGTCTCTGTGTACATGTTCTGGCCCTGGCATCTGACCAGTTGAGTTCACTTCTGGAGATGGAGGTTTTTCCTCCCAGGTGTCAGCTGTGCGTGCTAGCTGCTGGCTGGTGGGGGAAACGAGGAAGGGGAAAGTGGGAGTTCAGGGTGTTAAATCACCCTCACCTCCTTGAAATGTACCAGCGATGGCTTTAAATACCTTCCCCATGCGTGGGTGTGACCTGTTAGCGCATGACTGACAGATGAGCATCATGCTGTCATGAACTCCATCCCAGAAAAAATTTGATTGTGAAATAATGATGGCGAAAAATAGTCAATATCACAAACCTTTCCTTTTAATTATCTCCCAGAGGGCTCCAAGCTGCAAGCATTTCAGCTAATGCTCAGCCCATGCAGCAGGCAGATGGTGTGTTGCCTGTGTCTTTAGCATTCACTGCTAAACGTAAAATAGTCCACTGTACGATAACCTGATCAGCTTATGAATATTGTGTTTAGCTTTGGAGCATTAGCCCACACAGTTACCTCTCATCTGCAAGCTGATTTATTCAACACCTGACCTATAATGTATTGAGTACATACGGTTCTGTATGCGCACTCACTCACTACACCATGCTGACAATACCTTAAAGATAGTACAGACTCGTTAAAAAGATGCAAAGGAGTCAGTTGTTGTGCATTGCAGTACTCCATCCCAAAGGTTCATATACTGTCAACAGATCAGATACAGTATGCGTCTCATTACAGCTTTACCTCAGGGCATACCCACTTCTAACAGTGTCTCTGTTGTAAATACATTATGAATATTGAACATGTAAAAGTCAGAGCTGCGCTCAGCTCTGAGTGAAACCTTTTTCATTGTCCTCTGGAGAGAAATGTCTTCTTTTTTTAGAAATGTTAAATGAGTTTTTAGGAATGTTCTCAGGTGAATCTGTATTCATTAAATGATCTTTCCAGTTTATTAGAACTTGGGTCTTATTTTTGTTGGTCCTTTCAGCAATAATAACATTGTCCTCACCTCGTTGACTGCTCAGGTCTGTGAACACGGTGCTAGAAAAAGAAAGTCCAGCTGGTCAAGAAGCATGAGAAGTGAGATCATCAAAACTTATTTGGAAGTAAAATCAAGGTTAACACTAAAAAATATGATCCAAACTGATGTGGGATGGATTATAATGTGGATGGAGAATATATACAGCTCAATGTTTCGCTTCCTGGCTCTGACCCCGTCACTCCTCACAAGGAAACCCCAAGCTAAGCACAGCAAGGTGCGGCGACAATACTACGTTCCCACCGAGGGAACAGATGGGTGGATGCTGGGGTGGAGGCGTGGCTTTTAAAATGCCATTGGACCAACAGCAGCAGTAACTGACAGCATAGCTTTCAGGTCAAGTGCGTTGCAGCCAGCAAATTTAATAAATCTGTATCTCATCCTTAATACTAATAATCAAATGCCTGCGCTTTGTTGGATAAAAGAGAGAGATAAGAGTACAGCACATCCAAAACCATAGTAAGATGAATTGTAACAACTGCACTTGTTTTGCAGGTTTCCAACTAACTTTAAAGTTCAGGACGAATGTTTTGGAGCTGGTTTGGGGATTGTCATCCATGTGAATTGATCCCCGTTTTCCCACTCATGAAAATATATGACCTGGTCTCTCTGAGCACAGACACTTGTAACATGAGGTCTGACTCATATTTGCAGTGCAAAGACACATTTTCATTGAATTTTGGGTGCTGCTGGAATCATTCTGAATGACATGTGGGCTGAAGAGCATAGGGAAATATACTGAGAACCTTGAGAGAGGCTGGTGTGTGTATGTGTGAGTTTGTGTATGTGTGCGTGTGTGTGTTTGGACTATACTCTGGGGCAAATCCATCTGAATTATTG
Source organism: Lateolabrax maculatus (assembly GCA_031216445.1). NCBI lineage: Eukaryota > Metazoa > Chordata > Actinopteri > Acropomatiformes > Lateolabracidae > Lateolabrax > Lateolabrax maculatus. The sequence goes on from CM062200.1 coordinate 18,402,017, forward strand.
AGACCAAAAACAGCGAACTGAGTGGGCCTGGCGGTATGAATGGTGACCTCTCGATCAGAGACTGACACAGAGCAGCCTTGTTACCTGCAGACCTGCAGGGACAAATCAGTTACTGTGATGATAAAAGAAGTGTGCCAAGGTCTTCAAGCCAAATAGATGAATATTTTTTCAGAAGATTTAATTCTGTGAGCTGTTCTGCTTCATTAAGAATTCAGAGTTGGTTTAGTTGAGGGCGAGAGGGACAGCGAGACACTGTTGCTTCGACTGTCAAGTTTCCTTCTAAACAAGATCGATTGTTTTTTGTAAAACCAGACACATTGGGTTTATTCAAATATGAAAGGACAAGGTCACAAAATAGCACAGAGGCTGAAAATTGAATTGATTTTGTTGAGAATTGACCCCATACTGGCTAATTTCAGGGTTTTACTGCTACAGAACTTGACTGAAATACACAATTGGCAGCTCTGCCAAAGGTGATAAATTATTTGAAAATAAATCCTTCAGATCTAAGGCTTACCACAAAAGGATACGGATAGGCCAAAGCATTATTTCTGTAGTTTCAGTTTATTATTCTTATTGGTATTGGTAACCTGTTGCTCACTAAATAAAACTTTTGTTGTTGTCTATAGGACAGACTCTCCCATTCTTCATCCCTCCTCCTTCATTTAGTTTAGCTCTTCATCTGTATGTTTGATTTTTACATACTAGTCCACTGGATAATCGAATAATAGTCTTGGATTGCATGAGTGAACCACATACCTCTGTAAATAAAGCAGCATGTTCACATGAACACTGTAAGTCAGTCATCCTGCAAGGTGATTTGAACGTTGATCTGCAATTCAATGGCAAATTGTAATGGGCTTTCCAGGAGACAACTTGTCATGTGGAAACCCGCAGAAGCGCCTGGTCACATCAGAAAGCGGTCCTGCCAAAGGCCTTTAAATATCCTAACAAAATAAGTGAGAACATTTGAATTGGCGACACAGAGACTACAGCTGATTGTAGCATCAGTTTGTAAGCGTGTATCTGACAAAAGCTTGTGTGTCACAACTACATTGGTCTTGATAATCCGTCCATGGCTATGAGCTATGAGAGTATCTTTATGGAAGATGAATCAGAGCAAGTGAAACATGTCTCCTTCCAGGAAATTGAAAGTGTCACTTTGCCGTAGTATCATCAGCTCCCATCACACCCATTACATCCTCAGCCTCTTGTGTTTGGAAGCCAAAAGCAGCTGTTTCCGGCAGCAGGGTTGAATAATTCAATTACCAAAGGTCAGTGTGATGGCCACAGTGGGATCTACAGTACTTGTTGAGATGTTCCTTTCAGTGAGTGACCCAATTCTTATTTAAGGGACTGCATCATACTGCGTGATGTGATTTGTATGCCTATTATTGTATCATTTTCACTGTATTACATTATATATATCATATACATTAAATGCTTTTGAATTGACAGGGTTGTGTTGGCCGAGCGTTGTGGTGAAGCTGTTCCTAAACTCATTGAGTGTATACTGGCAACATAACTGCCATTTCTGATAGAAGCATTGCCATTTTTCGTCATGCTATTTAACCAAAACTTGGTGGACAGTGTGTGAGTTCACTCTCTGAGATGATGTATTAGAAGCATATGTGGAAAATGACCAAACCTTTATGTTTGGACCTGAATCATGGCCCATATGTGAGCTACCCTGAAATGTAGAATTTAAAATATATTTCTCATGCAATTAAAAATAATTGACACCAAGATAATTGTTTTGTAACTGCTCATTGCTTTTTCAATGTAATGGATTGCTTTTTGAACATGATGGATAAATGGGGGAACATTTTCTAATTAAAGTGGTCACCCATTGCGAAAGATCATCAGACTAGCTGACACACATTCCCCTCCTCATCCGTACTCTTCATCAGTCTCTTCACCTCGGATCCTTGTTCGGTTTTGGGAACAAACATACCATCTTTCTTTGGGTGGAAATCATCTTCTTACTCCTGTATTATTTATTAGTTCCTTAGAACTCATGTTTGTTTATTATGTTTTGCATTTCACTTTCAGAATTATTTGCATTATCATCTGCCTCCCCGCAGCTCAAACTCCACTTTCTCGGATAGAAGGACTGACTGACGGTTTATAGACAGGGTTTGCCAAAAAGAAAAGAAAAGAAAGAAAGAAAGAAAAAAAAAACTAATGGTAAATCTGAAAGCCTTTGAGAACACACCAAATTTGAGCGTCTCATCCACTGTGTGGGAGACAGTCCTGGATGGTTCCCATAAATAAGCTAAAGGAAGGGGCTGTGTGCTCCTCTCTATCAGAGATTGGGGAAGTTAACCAGACGTACATTTGTCAAACCAACCAGTTAGTCTTCATCCTTGAAGTCTTTTCTCTTGTGAAACCGGAAATACTGTTTGACAACACTTCATATATGATTTGATTCTTGCTGGACTAATGGAATGAGTGCTGTGGAAATGTACATTATACTAAATTTATCAAGACAACAAGTAAACATGGAGGAAGTTTGAGTTCGTATTAACTGGGCGACAGGGGCAATTAGAAATAAGGACCTGTCTAATAAAGGCGTGGTTCTCTCTGCAAGATAAAGGTGCTTTACGGTATATGCAGCTCCATTGGCTGGATCACAACATAAAACACTATAAAAATACAGTCCATTTACCATTTAGCTATCTAACAACATCTCTACATCCCTATCTCAAAGACATGGATGAATCGTATTTCTGAACTACGAGTGAAACAAAATATTCATCATCTTCACAGGCTCTCATTCACAACCCTCCCTCAGATTATTGAGTGGTTGCACTGATCAGGGATCAGCTTGTCATGTCTTCTGTATGACTGTGTTGATATTGCTGGAGGCATTTCCTTTCTCTCTCATTTTACTGAGACAGAGAGAATGATGGCTAATTTCAGCTCCGTTATCACAGTGCTCAGACTCTGTCAGTGGCTATTTCCAGTGACGGTTTACTGACGTACTTGGGGGGCCTAAAGATTGTGTAAGCTACTTCATGGTTACATCCGCTATACCATTTCTTTGTGTGAAAACTGTGCAGTCTGAGAGAAATCAAATAACATCATTACACAAATGACCAGCCTTTAATTACATTCATTTCAGAGTGACTAAATGTATTCACTGCACCTCAAAATGTATGCATCTTTCAGAGTGTCAGAAATTGTTAGATACCCTCTATTCTGACACACTTACTCTGCGTCAAGAGTCACTTCAAGCTAAATTAGGTCGTTATTCAATCCTGGCCAGGGGGCATGGATGCCTTGCCCAAAGGATGAAGCCCTTCAGGCGGTACCGCCCACATGGCTTTATTTATGTCTGGAGTTATTCAGACCTAACAAACACAGGTCTATTAGGCGGATGACTGTGCAACGTCTTTGATCTCTTCCTCTCTTGCTGCTCGCCGCTGCAGCCATTTAACGTGTGACACAAACCAGGCGAGATCTGAATATGCAAGATGAATGCATGTATTAAAAGGCTCCGTGATGAATGCAAGTTCACTGGATAAACACAGTGTGCACTGCAGCTGATTTCCCATGGCATCTCATGAAAGCCCTGCAAGGTGGGGGATTGTAGTTAAAACCCGGAATGGACTGGCATCACACTGAGATGATTTGTGGTGCGACCAAGCAGCTGAAGAAAAAACCCAAGCAGGTTAAAAAGTGATTAAACTCTCCTTAATCTAATTAAATGCTAAAATGAAGCTAAATAGGATCAATTCACTGAAACTCCCACGTTATCCCTTGCAACCTCTGTGTGGGAAGCACTTGAGGAAGTTGAGTCACTGCAACAACAGTCAGGTTTTAAAGCTTCGCCTGGTAACTTCACACAATGCTGACTTCAAATGGCAGCCAGAAGTTAACAGGATGAGGATGTGAGGCAAAAGATAAAATGTTGGTGAGTCCCACTTTCCGAGGTGGATTACCAACTGGGGCAAAGCTGGAAACTGCCCAAGGGTTCCAGATCCAGATCCAGAGCCCCAAATGGCCAAGGTTCCATGTGGTAATTAGTGTGTGGTCATTTGATTAAGTGCTAATAATGCATAATATAAGAACAGGTCATGCATGTTTACCCAGTTTTGATGCCCTGTCTGAAAATTAATCGACAAAATCAAAGCTGCAAAGGCTCTATGGTACTGACCTTTATTCTCAGGTAAGGTCAAACCCTGAAACACCCACAGTGCAACTCTGCCTGGTGAATGTCCATGCCCCTAGTTTGCAACAAAGCCTTTCTGCTAAAACAAAATTATTCACCAAGCCCAAGACCAAATAACCCTGAAGAGTTTGGTTTGTTTTTCCCTCTTAAGTTTGATTGATTGCTTCATGTTGGCAGAAAAGATTTCCCACCGGTGTTTATAGCAAACAAACACCAGGAGCAAAGTTTTTAGCTCGAGGTCAAGCATATCACTCCAGGCAAGCTGCATGCTATGTTGACAAGCAAAACAAGTGTGTGGACTGCTGAACAATACAGCCATACTGTATGTAATTGCTGAACATGTCATGACAGCATCAGCATCATCTCCATGGTTCTGGAATCACATCCCCCACTCTTCTGGTTTCAGGCTGCTGGGATTTGCTCCAGTGCAGCCACAAGAGCATTAATGAGGTCCATCACTGAAGTTAAACGATACAGTCTGTGTCCAAGTTCATCCCAAAGGTGATGGGTGTGACTGAGGTCAGGACTATGTGCAGGCTGGTCAAGGTCTTCTACAATAAACTGGGAAAAAATTTTTATTTCAACCATTTGGCCAGACGAGAACTGTCAATAATGTTTCATCCGCTGTGTGGGAGACAGCTCTGGATGGTTTACATAGAGAAGCTCACCGAAGTAGTTGTGCTAATTTTTAGTAGGTGTTCTTGCCCCCAACGACCACTGAGATTTATGCTTTATCAGAAGGTTTTTCCAACAGTATGTTTCCAATTAATGAGAAAAAAGACAGATGATGGATGAAGACGATCTGGTTGGTTTAGCGCATGTAAGTCTGGTTCCCTACCTCCATTAAAAAGCATTAAACAGCTTTACTATGGTAACCAGCCTCATGGCAACCACTGTAAAGTTAGATTAAGGAAAGATAATGGTTTTAAAAATAAACTATAACGAAGGTTTGAACAGAGTTAGGCAACAAAAACACTTGGTGATGGTTAGGGAATCATGGTTAAGGTTAATAAAAATGTTTATTGCAAGTCTGTGACAGGACACAAACTCTGGACTCCATCATAAAATGCAGAGGTGCTGCACACCCAACTACCACCCAAACCCCTTGTCCAGTTTGAATGTAATTCTTGGGGATACTGTTTATGGATTTGGCTTTGTGCATGGGGCCGTTTGTCATGTTGAAGCAGGACAGACTCTCCACAAACTGTTGCTGTAACGGAGACACACTGTTGTCTAAAATAGCGTTGAGTGCTGTGAAATGTAGGTTTGCCTTAATTGGAAGAAAGGGGCCCAGCCCAAAACAACTCCAGAGAGGCCAAACATACACCGTTTTATGTGGGTTGGAATGTCCACATGCGTGATATACATCTTTTTACTTCCAGTTTAATTTAATTTGCCTCGTCATCTCCACTCTGCAACAGTTGTCAAGGCCCAGTGTATGGTTCCCCAGGGAAAATCTCAAAAACAGATTTCATTTATAGGGTTTTCTCTTTATATATATTTAAAAGGGTCAATACCAAAGACCTTCTGAATGTTAAAATCTGTATGTTTGGTAAATAGAGTGAATATAAGATCCTTCAGTGTTGAAATTCCAGTTTATTCATTAATTTACAGACCAGTAGTTTACATTGATGACAAACAAGTCTCAAAGGATGGAAACATACTTAGAGTATACTACAGTGACAAATCAATCACTACAAAAGTAAGGGGAAAAAAGCATGATTCCAAGTGACATGACTGGTGTCTTAGGCTGCACTGCTTTAAACACTTCTTGTTAAGCAGAGATGTTCGGGTCTGTTAGGGGAAGGCAGAACCAAGAGCAGAAAGGAAGAGGAAGGAGTAATGACATGAGAATATTCTCTCAGAATGCTACAAGATAAAAAGCTACACCAGATTAACACAAGAAGTCCTCTTTAGCTAATAAAGTGTGTTGGAATATCTTATCTGAGGAAGACAAATTGACATTCTACTCAGCTGCATTCTGCCAGAGCAGTCGTACGCTGCCTTTTGATTACCCTTCTCTTACTTTCATATCCATGTTGTGTTTTTTTCTTGAGGCTTAAAGACGCATTCAATAGATTCTGTGCTTACAGCCCTTCACAAATGTAGTGCCCATATTGTCTTTCAAGTTGAGGTGCATTTACGGTAGCAGTTTGGCTTCATTTACTGCAATACAGTAGATAATTATCTGTTTAAAGGCTGAACTGTCATCTTTACAGAATAATAGGTAGGGTACATGGGGAGTTCAGATTCCTCACTCACAGGAGGTGTTTCAACTGCCTTTAGAATAAATATTATCCTCATAGACCATATTCACATGGTGGCCATGGTTTCCTATGACATCACTCAGGTGGGAAGACTTTACTTGAGCACCGTCAAGTAAAGCCTGTGCGAGAACGGCGAGATGGTTGGAAAACTTGACTTATTTACCATCACTTTCCTTTGACCAAATTAATAAATGGGCAGATGAATTTGCCAGGACCCCCAAGAGGATTCCAAAAAAAGGGTGCAGCAACTGGATTGAAGCTTACATCCACAATGTTCAAGGTAAGACAATTGATACATAAGCAGTCAAATAAATGACATCACTGTATCCAAATAAAATCTTAGTATAAAAGTATTAGTGCCAAATTAAGAGTTCCCATGTCAACGTTTTCTCTTAAGGGTGTGCTGAAACTGTTTTCTGTTTCCAATTGGATGTGAATTTTCAAGTAGAATAAACTGAATCCCATCACTTTGTATTTTGTATTTATTCTTCTTATTTTATTATTTTGAAAATTTTGATCAGAAGATTCTGATGATTTCAACTATTCATAGATAGGGTTTCCCTCTGAGCATTATAGCAGCAAACCCTGAATTTGGGTTTTGGAAAATAATTTATGAAATCAAAACTGCTTCTGTTGAAATCAAGCTAACAAGTCTAGATTTTTTCAGGTTGAATTATCAAGTGCAGATGAGAAAATTCAACAAACCAGCTGTACCCACAAAGCTGGTCTCCGGCACTGCTCACATCTTATTGGCCTCCTTCACTCACTCACTACACTCTTGCCCATTACAGCAAATTAGGATGTAAGTAGGATGTTGTATTAGGTATAAACCCCAAACCAACTTGCCTCCTGAAGATTAATACCACAGATCAAACCACCCATATGAGATACCAAAATATATTAAATGATGGTACTGGACAAAGATTAACTGTCCCATTCTTACCTCTACCCTGTTTTTTTTTGCAAATTTGCAAATGTTTTTCTTTTGAAAATATAAAAAACAACTGCCAGAAGGTGGGACTTTTATGAAGAAACAGAAAATATGTTGAATATGTGCGGATGAGCTTTCCCATAATGAAGCTCTGTGATTTAAGGAAGGAAACAAAACACCAGATGGCATGAAACCTATACTTGACTTCTCACTTCCTCCCCACTCTTGGCCAGTAAGTGACTCAAAAAAAGTGAGGCCAATAGTGATCACTGTCAGGGCAAACTCCAAGTAACCGGCATTGTCAAGTGATATCATTGTATCCCAGTCAAATCTCAAAAGCAGAATTAGTGCAAGGAGCCAAACTCGGAAACCTAGAAGTTCAATCGTCAAAAGTCGTTTGCTCTGGGTGTTCTAATAGTTTTCAAGTAGAACAAGTTACGTCTCATCACTCATTATGTTGCTAAATTTGCTTTTCTTTAAATAAATGTATACGGAAGTGTTCAGCTGTTGATAGATATGCTGTCGTTTTTTTGAGTAATGAATTTCTACAAATCCATGGTGTTACACTCCAGCACAAGGGAAAAAAATCCCAAACAAAAAAACAAAACATTACAGATCTGGTTTAGAATATCCCATCCAACATGTTTCTGTGGCTCTCTTTAATATAGGCTCTGACACAAATAATTTCATGACTTACTGCCAGCAGCTCTTACATTTCAATCACAGTTTTAAAAGCTTGGCATTTGACTATACATGACAATTTGCAGAATGTGTGCTGTGTCTACATTTTTTTCCCTTGGTCTTCCAATTTTATGGCTTAAAAGAGTTGCCCTTTAAAATTAGTCAGCAACATACCGTAACTGGTTAACAGTCCCCAAAGGGAGACGGAGAAAGAACTCCTTCAAAGATATGGTATTGCTTAATTCCCCTTATGGCTCTCTCTACATGAATTCCCAATCTGGCAATTTTTTGAGCAGTGGTAACTCCCTCGCGGGTTGAAATGCCTCCTATGACTGAGAAATGGTGGCATAACAAGTGACACACTGATGGCTGACAGCAGATCACTAATGAGGAAACCCTTATGTGTCATTACCTCATCCCCCCCTTTAAGCAGTGACAAGTTACCAGTTAGCTATTTAGTTGTTTCCTTGTCAGAAATCGAGCCCTCATACAGACTGCTCAAACATGTCTTCTCTCCGGAGGGGCTCACGCCAATCAACGCCTTCAAGGCTCTGGACCCCTTGTAGTTTGAATAGGTCTCAGAATTTACCACCTTAGTGCTGGCCCTCTCCATTTAGATCTCAATATGGTCCAAAATAACCCTCGTTCTTGGATAGGTGTCTTTAGAGCACTCTGGCATCATTTCATTTACAGCTGATCTGTGGAGCCATAATGAACCAAACATGAAAAACAGGTAGTTTCCGCAAGTTATTATTATTCTACTAAATGTGGACTGTGAGGCATGAAAACGCTCTCCCAGCGATTCCTAAAATGCCCCCCTCTCGTACACAGCAGTGGAAGAGAAAAACTGGTCATATAACCACATGCTCTCTGCCTTGAAGCCCACCCAGGTCATCTCCCGCAAAGCCTGGCCCTGCTTCATCAGTCTCTGTGCCTGACTCCATCTCAGCATGCGCTGTGCAGTGGGCTGCAGGGACAAGAGGACGGCTCTAAGCATGTCGTAGTCCTGCAAATGAAATATAATCTTAGGTACGCATATGCATACTTTTTTCTTCAGTATCAAATTGAAGTTAATCGCACGGCAGACACACTGGTGTTGTGTGTTAGATAGTAGAAGGTCAAAAGCTTAACATCATTCTGGAACTGTTGCAGACAAAAGCGGGATGCCTTAAGAGAGTTGTTCTTACGAGTAAGCTGGCAAATTTTCTGTCGTGCCGCCTCCAGCTGCTCTTCCGAAGGTGGAGGGAACTGCACATAGTCGTGGTCAGGATGGGGTGCAGACTCAACATCTTGCTCTGGACTTTAGGAAACAATTGAAGAAGCAGGAAACATTAACCGTGGCATCTCTGGTTAAAAGCAGGCGACTGAACAGGCTATCTGTAAGTTTCTAAGAGTCAGCTCCATCTATGGGATCTTCATTCTGAGGTGTTTCTCCTCCAGCAGGCTCATCACTAGACCATTTACATGCACAAAATATTCCAGTCCATGCCCTTGTTCCGAAAAAGACAATAATCCTACTAAACTGTTTACATGGCTAATTAGAATGAATACTCCACTAATATTCCAGTTTACATGCATTAGTGCATACTCTGACTAACATGAAACCCCCCCACAGCGTACGTCCTACAACGAAATCTGTTATATCAAAGTCTTTAAAATGTTTAGAAGTAGGTGTGTTTCTCCTTCTGATCAGGAATGGGGGCTTTTCTTTTGGTCAGTTTGGTCAGCCAAACAAGTGAAATTGCCGCATTTTTTGTTTATTTGGAGAGATTTTGATTTTGATTTATTAGTAGGATTCAGCACTATGAAGGTTTATTCTATTAAGTCTCAAGTGGTTTCTGGTTGGATATCTGACACATCAATGAAAACTACTTTCTTGTTTCACTCCCTGTGTATCTTAACAATTTCTTTACAATTATAGCCACTCTAAATTATATTGATGTCAAGCCATAAACACTGTCATGAAACGAGGTCTGACAACATTCTATTAGAAGGATGTGAGTGTTTCTGCGTAACTCTGGACGATAACGTGTGTGTTTTCACCTTCCTGTGGACTTAAGCAAACATACTGGATCACAGTGGTCACATTGTGGTTCTGAGAGCAACCTGGCTAAAGATGATTCTTTACCAATTCAGGCATTGATTAGGTGCTAGTTGCTATTAAATGTACATTTGATTTTCATTTCCTGAATCCCACTGAAAGGTTTGAGTGTCTTTAGCCCCTTTTCTGTGGAAGAGGCATTTTATCAGGCCACTGCAATTCAACACACACTCGCTCACACCACTGAGGCTAAAACAACATGTGCTCCCTTGCCGCTGAAACACAGTTCTGCTGAGTTCCACTGCCGCTTTCAGCAGCTAATTGGCCTTAAAAGACCACTAAATAATTTTCAACTGAAGATCAGTTTGGAAAATGCATCCAATTAACTGACAGCCGAGCACTGATTGGACCACTTAGTGCTAATTCAGAGCAGGTTGGATTAGAGGAAAGGTCATCGGCTGCAGAGAGGAGTTGATGGTGCTTTAGCTGTCGGCCCTGCCGTGCTGAGGGAGGGTGGGCCACAAATGCTCTGAAAAGTGTGAAGAGAGTGGTTGACTGTCAGTGCGACACTTTGAGAACACAGCATCATTAATAAACATGAGTGGCAGTTGTAATGTCGCACAAACACTACATTAAAAGCTACAGCAAGACCTTGCATCCCATTACTTTCATACTGCGAGAAAATCTGGCCGTTGTGTCACGCACATAAATCAAGATGTCTTTCTCTGCACTTACTGCGTGTGTGTGTCTAAGAAGCCTATTAAGGTAAAGCAACTCTCATTATGCAAACTTTGCCCTGCAAGGTGTGTAGAACACGTCTCTCTGCGGGTGCACCCAAAATCCCGACGGGAGGAGAATATGAAAAGCTTGACAGCGTGGCTTTAAGTACAGTAACAATGTCAAATCAAGAGCTAAACTGTGAGGAAACATGTGGATTATGTTTAGGGTAAAAAGAGTAATATGGGCTGTACAAAAGTGGGGTGGGGAGGGGGCTGAGCCTCGTGTCTCTCCTCTTAGTTCTTACTCCATGCCAGCGGATTTTAGGCTATACTTAGGAACAGTGATGCTTGGTGAGCATGCTAACTCAGACTTACAATGCTACAGTAACATGGCTATGTTTAGCAGGTATAATGTTTACCATGTTCACCATCTTAGTTTAGCACGTTAGTGTGCTGACAGTCGCTTATTATCACTACACACAAAGTACCGCTGAGACTGGGATTGCCTTTTGGTTTTGCAGGTATTTGGTCATACCTGAACAAGTTAAAGCAGGTTGTTATGGTTCATTCTAATGTCTCTCTAACATGGTATTCAGCATGTCTCAAATTATCAAATATTCAATTATTATTCAAATTATCAAATTTCACGATAGTCAAAACAAAACTCGTGGAGACATTTTGCCAAAAGCCACAAGTAAACCTTAATAGGATTCTTCTTTTTTTTTCTTCTCCAAGAACCATGAGTGAAGTGGCACAACAGTCCATGGCCATAGTTGTTGACATATTTTGGTCTGGACCAAAGTGGTGGACGGACCAATAGATCGGCAGTGCCACTCGTAGAGCCACCCCGGCTAAAAGCCCTCCCCAGGGTTATTAGTATTTTCTTTGGGTCCTGGGTCCAATGTTGAGTAACCCATTGCTAATAAGATCTATGGGTAACAGGCATTATCTACTTGTTTGATTGTGATGAAGAAAATGAAGCCCTATAGCTGATACAGACAGAGTTGTTGTCTTTTGTATAAAACAAAACATACAGTACCAACATGTAGTGTACATGAAAGCCATCTCTTTTAATATAATAAATCTCAGAAAGGAAGGATGAAAAAATATATACATTTTGGGGTAAGAAAAAAAATAAAAGACCATGCTCTTCCAAAAAAAAAAAGACAGACCACCCCCCCCTTCCCTGCCTCTAAACTCCACATCATAATGAGGCATATAGTAAACATGAAAACACAGCCCTGCTAATCTCATCACATGAACCTCATCCTGTTATGTAACATGATCAATTAACACAGGGATGGACTGATGGCCTGCGTGACAGTGCAATTGGAACGCATTAATCCCATTGGTTGCCCCAGCCGGCCCAGCTCTGTGGCCTCTGATTACAGCACTCTGAATATCACTCATTAGCACCGTGGAGAAAACCGGGTGATTACAGGATGTTTTGTAAATTACAGACCGAGAGAGGACGAGAAGGTAGCCTTAACATTCAGAGTCGAGGGGAGGAAACAGTCCCAGATCAGTCCTGGTGGATTAGTGTGAGAGAGCAAGGGATTTGCTGTTTACCTTTAAATATCCCTCTGTATTCCAGCCTGAAGAATGATGGAAATTTTGTTTTTGTCCAGATGCCTTTTTATTTTTTAGTGTTGCCATTTGGAACTACACTCTTTTCTTTGATATCAGCAAACTGAATAAGGCAATTTGCCGTAGCATTTCCCCCCAGGCGCATTCAATGATGTCTGTTTACGCTGTTCTTCCGAAAGCATTGATTTCTGGTCTCTGCTGTGCTCTGGTCATGATAGCATAACTTACAGGCAAAATGATACATTCTTCAGCAAGCACTCCAGTGAGGAGCCTCAGAGATAAAAGGAAATGCTAAACCTGCTGTCTGAATGCCTGACCTGTCATGTAGCTTCAGAAATACTCAGCAGTCAGGAACACGATTATGCACCGTTACACTGAAAAAGCCCTGTAAAGCAATATCTGCCGTCTTAACTAAGAGGGAACCTGGAGAGAGATCTGAATCTGTCTGTATTTCATACGTCATCAAAAAAAATATTTGCAAGCTTAACACAGAATCCATATTTACTGTGCATTTCAGGTCAGAGTCCAGTCATCTTTACAAAAGCTGCTGTTGGGCTTTTGGCCAGCTGTCTGTATCTACAGAAACAAATAGGAAAGGTGGGATTTTAATATTTAAAAAGTTACAGGGCCACTCTGCTTCCACAGGGCTCACAGCCACCCATAAAGCTAAATAAATTAAGAAAGATTGGTATGTGCCTCAATAATATTGAGTAATATTTGTACAGTTCAAAACGTTCACTGAAGTGAACATTTCACTCCAAAATGAAATATCCACACAACATTGACATGTGCTCTGAACTGATGGCTTGTGGCTAATACAGAGCATCACCAGATACAGTAGGGGGAGTAATGCTAAGAGTCTGCAGTGGCACCAGCAGCTCTGAGCAGCAGTACTTGGGTACCGCACAGTGCTTTGAGCTAAATGCTAACATTAGCATGCTACAGCCACATGCTGGTGTTTAGAGGGTAATGTTCCATCTCATAAATTGTTGGTTTACGTGGTTTACTTCTCTCCCAACATGCACTGAAGATGGACATGGACCCAGCCTACTCCCTGCTGCCATTCTCCCCGTTTCAAGTACAACACGCTGTGTTCCTCGTCAGCTGGTCGATGATCAGGATGACAGGGAGAAAGGGAGAAAACCACACAGCTGCTGATATTAGAGGCCCTGCGCCGTCACAGGTGTTTTCACTTATTCTGCCTGATTAAACGTCTTTTCAGGTTGAAAATGGGTGGTGCTGTGCTGGGAGTTCAAAACTCTATACAACACTGTGACCACAATACACCTTTTTCACAACACAATGTTATAGCGGGAAAAACACAGGATGCAATTAATAACATTAAGGAGTGACTGCATTCTATTTAGGTGAGCCAGTTCCAAGGTCCTGGTATTGTACTGTACATGCTGGCTCACTAAAAACATCTGCCATGAAAAAGGTCTATTGATTTTTACTTTAAATATATATAACTCTGTAAATGATAACACATATGCCAGTCCTTGACTTCTCTTAATGATGTTATTAAGTATATTTTAAGATTAAAAGCTTATAGAGCCAAAGAGGAAGAAGTATTTAGCTATATACAAAAAGTGCCAGCGGCTCATTTTGACCTCCATAGATCTTTGGTGTTTTGAGGTTTCAGTGTTAAAAGAATCATAATGGAGGTGTAAGTTATTTTTCCCTAATAGGACAGACTTCAATTAAGCGCAATCTGTATGGCCACACAGTGCCTGGAAAAGGTCTAATCAACCTAAATAATTAAAAACACCTCTGGGGGTATACCATGCTAGCTCTGACAGTAAAGAGGCTGAAAAAAATAACTACTGAACCTCAGTAAAGCACTACAGTCAATACAGTACAGTATAGTCAATGAGGGAATCTGGAAATTAAATTACCATTTTACTGCTACTCGTGTAGCAGTAAAATGGTTCCTGTCAGTGTTTTCCTATTATATCTGATGTTTCTGTATTAATATTAATGCTGCAGTACTGTATATGTTGCATTTCACTGCTGTAGATGTTTAAGGTTGTGGTAACTGTTTTATATACTGTTGGGTAGTTTAATCCACAGCAATGCATCATGGTCTGTAAGATCATCATATATTTGTAGCGTCGCTGTCCTGTGAGAACCATGCATTTTTCTGCTAATCAAAGTTTTGTTTTGTTTTGAAAGTTTTTTTTAGCTTAAGAAGAATTTTCTCAACCCATAAAGTAACACTTAATCCTTTTTATCTGAAAATAATCACATTCAAAATCATCAAATTTGGAAATACATAGACAGGGAGGGTATGAAAAATTGAAATTTGAAAATTAACTAGTACCGGCAACTGTCAGACAAATGTAGGAGAAAGAAGAAAATAAAATATCTTTCTCTGAAATGTAGTGGAGTAGAAATATAAAGTTGCATAAAATGGAAATACTCAAGTAAAGTCCAACCTTGAATTACCTTGAATCTGCACTTAAGTAGCCTAAAGTACTTGAATTTATGGACTCAGTTATGTTCCACCACTGCAAATTGAACATACCACATCTATCAAGCAATGCCAGTCTAAAATAGAAAGGTTGGTTAGATTTGTCAAGGGCACTTGTAGCAGTTCCTGTGACTTGCAACAAGGCCCAGGACACAGTAGATGGTAAAATACTATAGATTGCTATAGCAACGTTGCATTTAGATGAGCTAGTTCCAGGGTCCTGGCATTGTACATGTTGGCTCACTGTCATGCCTTTCTCAGACACTTAATTGAACTGAGCCACCGTTGACAGAATTTGTTTCACCTGTGCTTTTCCTGCTATGACAAGTCAAAAAGGTCTATTGTGATGCCCCTCTCACTGTCTAGGAGGCTGTCGTGACCAACCTTAATATACAATTGGCCAACAGTGGAGGGTCGTCAGTGGATCCAATTCGCCTGGGCCTTCCGAGCTATAAAAGCTGGCCCATGTGCTCAATCCTGTCTCTGGCTGTATTTGAAATTGCATACTAATGTACTGCCTACTACATACTCAATCAGCATATACTTCAAACTACTTACTAAATTAATGATTAAGTATGGCATTACTGCTATTATGGCTAACATTGCTGGTTTCTTCCTGACTTGACCGGAAAGTCTGCCAAAGCTTGCACCAAAACAGGAAACGAATGAGACATGTTGGCAGAGAGTGGTGGAAGTGTGACCATCCCTTGAGGAAGGCAGATTCAGGTAAACAACAAGTTTCAAATCAAAACAGGGAAGCAGGTAACAGGATTGCATTTGCATCTCTGCATGTCCCAGATACCTTTCCTCTGGAGAGAAGCTGGTCCAGACTCTTTCCGCCTATTACCAAACTGTCAGCTCATCAAGGTGGGGAGAGAAGTGCTATAGAAGGGAATGAGAAGAGCCAGTGTGGCTGGTTTTAATTGTTAACCCCTAAAGGCTAATGCACCCATTTTTCTGTCCCAAACTGTTGACATGCGGTTGCACAAATGACACAAATGAATACATATGAGGTGTGCTGATTGCAAAATCATTCAAATTGCGAGTGAGTGTGATATTTGATATTCAACGGAAACATGCGAGAAGTCACTGTTTGTGCGTGTCCGTTGCTTTCCTTCCCCCTTCCTTGCCACAGTTGTCTAGTTGTGCTCTCATTGCCTACAGCTCATTGTCTCAGACTGGTCTACAAGGTGCTGCAACTACAAGCGCTGTCGCAATCTTGTTTTTTTGGAACCAGAAGTTATTTGGAGAGGGTAGCACTGCCTCTATCCTATCCTGTCGCTATGGTAGCGACTTGTCAATCACATGGTAGCATACGCTGCTTTATCATCTATTGTCCTCTAAATGTGATCATAATCTACTAAATGAACATCCTGCTTTACTGAAGAAGACTTGAAACTAGCAATTGAGACCATAAACCTATTAGGAAAATGTTTACTGAGGTTATAAATCAAGTGAGAAGTAAGATAATTTTTCTCATTGACTTCTATACAATCTAAATTATTTTGCAGCTAGTGGAGTCGCCCCCTGCTGGCCACTTGAGAGAATGCAGGTTTAAGGGACTTCGGCATTGGCTTCACTTTTCACACCTGGAGGTTGTGGCTTGGTCTTGACCCTGGGTATGTGTAATTTTCTGACGCAGGTGGTAGTAGGACGGGTAATGTAAAGTCCGACTGCAGGTTAGCCGTGAGCTAGTTAGCACTGGACTCACTTTGACTCATCAGAGACTATTCCGTTATTTGCCTCCAGTCTCTCTCCTTTTAACTCATCTTTTTTTGCATTTTGAAGCAGATTCACGACTGGGATTCAAACTCCCTAAACTCTACATACGTACGTGCATACATAGTTTTTCTTGTTAACTGTGTTAAGCAACTGAACTACCTAGCAAGCAGTTAGCAACCCTGCTTTATTAGGGGAGCGACTGTGGCGTGTTGCCAGCTGGCTGGTGTGTTCGTGCTCAGCTCTCCAGCTACAGCAGGTGCAACTAAATGGCCCAGCAAGTAGTCTGTGCCACCAAGCTTCTGGCCCCACATGTTATCCTGAAGACCAGCAGATGAACTTCAGTGTGCCACTTTCTGGGTGACCAGCCCTGATGCACTTTCATGCAGTTGCATCTTTCAATGCAGCATTGCCTTAACTGTTCCTTAACTGTCTTAACCAAAAGTGACATCTGTGGTTCTGACTGTGTTTTATCCTAAACCAAAAATGCCCAAACCGAAACTAAAAATATCCACCATTGACGCTTGAAAAAGCTTTCAGGGATGAATCCAAAATCATGCTCTGCCTCCTGACTCATCAGATATGGCAGTGTGATCATGTGCTTCAGTCCTAGTTTCTAGTGCCAATACTGTTTCAACACCTTTTATAAAAGGAAACATTCCTTCCACCTACAAACAAGTCCTGATTCACCGCTCTGCCTGCCACAGTGTTGTTTTTGTCCTCTATATCAATGCGGATGATGCGTGAAAAGAAATGTTATCAGTAAACCAGTCTTGGCTGGCCACGGGACAGGCTAACCAAGCATACGTTTCGGCCATCCCTCATCCATGTCTCCTCTCCTTGTCTTGACTTTGTACAGACATAAAACAAAAGACTGCCCACTCCCCTTCAAAACAGAGTGGGAACAAAGGAAAAACAGGATTACTCTTTCATGCTACGTTACAGTAAGTCCCAGTTATCCTCCAGACTCCTTTGCTACCAAATAATACTGGAAGACTGCAGCTTTAAGATTCCCTTTCTACTTTTTAGGGCAACACAAAAGATGTTGAAATGTTTTGGCAGTGTCTTGGCATAATGCTAAGCAACACAGATCTCATGTGGCTTCCCTCTTACTATGTAAGCCTTATTTCTTCTGCCCTACAGAATGAGGGCTCATCTTGACAGCTCGGCAGCTCAAAAATAGTGAAATAACATGCAGACGACGGGCTTTGACATGATAATGAATTCACATGGCACCAGCCCAGCGTTTAATTTCTCTGTGTGCCGAGGAGCGAGAGAGGGACGGGTAGCAGAGGCTGGAGCAAATTAAAAGATCATCAATGCGTGTTCAGCGATTGATGCTCCTTAGCCTGTTGGAGATGTAAAGTCAATGGAGTGAGCATGTTATCTGTTTAAAAGAGTTTTTATTCTAACAAAGCTGGGTGAGAAGGAACTGAGCTGCTCTCTCTGGATGAAACATGAGCATTGTGCAGCTTATAAAGCTCTTAGAATCATAATTCCCTAAAGGGATTTCACACAAAACAATGTGCACAAGGATACCTCCCCACACACACACACCCACACACTCTTAATCGCTGCTTTCTAATTGTTTAATGGGAAATCTGCCTCCTCTGTATACTGTACACTTCTTACAGAATTAGAGAGCCAGAGAGGACCATTATGGCTGTATCGACTGTTCGTATTGAATTCTCATTAGCAGGCAGGCAGCCAGGTGGAGTGCCGTATGATACGTGCTGCTGGTGAAGAAGAGCAGGCAGAGAGCATTTAGAACAGGTGAGTTACTGCTGTACTTTATGGATTGTTATGGTTAATTCGCTCAGTGCAATGTGGAGAAACACCTCAGGCTCTCCTGGAGTCGCAGTTGAGGTGTTGAATAAAATCATAGTTTAAGATCAGTCTTTCTTTTGATAATTAAACAACAGAAAACTCTCTAATCCGCATCTGTTGAGATTAACTTAACTAACAACTTGCCATTGTTTGCCCATTTCACCAATCATGAGAAAAACAAGCTTGTTTTTTTTTTACTTTGTCCATTTCAGTCAAAGGAAGTACACCACTGCACCATATTTCTGAGGTAGGGAGATTGCTTGAACAAAAACTGAACTAAAGTTTAATTAAACAGATTTATCAATAATGCAAAAATGTTGCTAATTGCAGCCCTATTTTTCAGTATGTCTTTAACAGTTCATCTATGTTCCCTTAGTCTAGTAATGTCTTGTTATGTAAGCTAACTGTCACTACAGATGAGCTGAAAATGTATTGGCAGATTTTACTCCAATATTTGTCAGAAGCACAACTGTTTTGGTGAGGCATGCCTTGTCTTGTAATTAGTAATTAGTCCAGTAATAGACTCTACTTGCAAGGAATTTCCAAAGTGATTGACAGCCAGTCCAACCAATCAATATGTCAGATGAAAATCAGAATTTAAGCTCCAAATTGTATACTACATACAAATTCTGATCAGGTTTAAGGCTAAACTGAGAAAAATCAAGTCAGGCAAGTCAGCATGCATAGTGTAAAATATTTGTGAGTGTGCTGTTGATGGACACTATTGTCCCACAAAGCAAAACACAAAGGAAATGGAGGAGATACCATTACTTTCAATTTCAAATAAATTAAATTGTGGATGGATGGATGGAACAGCACTAGAAAGGTCTAAAAGAACAAAAAAAAAAATACTTGGAAATACCATTTTGTTCTGTTTTTGTGTGGTTTAATTGAGAGTGGCATAAAGTCGATGTTTCATAGTTGTCCAACACCAGACTTATTGTATATTTTCCTTTTTGCACAAACTGGTTAATACCTGTATACTAACAGCGAAAGAAAGGCTAGAGTACCAGGTTTTTGTTTTCTGTTTTTTTTTTTGTGAGTATTTTATAGTGTTCAATAATCAGTATGTAGTATGGACACAGCACTAGTCTCATATAATGTAAAGTAGAAAGCAGACTGGGTACATATCTATTCAAGCTGATTCCACTAAAGGAAATACTTTTCTTACAGCTGCTATGATGTATAAATGATGACTTAAAAGTTATTATGTTCCAGATCTGCTTCATGGACATTTCATGAGAAGAATGTTTTTTTTTTTCCTTTCTTTCAAGAGACCAGATCACAGCACATAACAAGCTGAGGTCCCGCACCTCTGTCATGAATATCTATGAGAATGCACTGTAAAAGGCTTAAATCTGCATGTGCTTCTCTATTCAGCCTTTTGTTTTAGTACAAGTTAAATTGGTGAGCATTTTGTGTAACTGATACACAAGTCATTGAAGAACTCAATAGTTTGGAAGCACTTTTACATGGTACTTAATGCCTCGTATCACCTCTTGACATTGTATATGTATAAAATGGCTTTTTAAGCATTAAATGAAGAATTTGTCTTTTGGGAAGCTGTGGTTATTTTGGCACTGACACTGATAAGGGACAAGGACAAAAGATTTAAAAATATTTGATGTCAAGCCACCAGCAAAGTGCTCAGGTTCCCCTTTTAAAATCCAGCACATGTCTCAATGGACGAAGCACAGTGCTGCTCTTGTTACAGTCTGGCTCTTCATCAAATATCTGGTCGATGGCCTGTGTGATTCTAGAATCCTTATTTCTGGACGTGCGATGCAATGGTAACAGTAACACGGTGAAGGTTTTTCAAGGCCAAATGTTCTGTGCACGTTTACTGTACTCAGGTTTTATTGAATCATCGGAAGTTCCAATGGAGTTGATTCCACAATGTGTGATCCAGCTTGTAGAACAGGCTCACTGGGGGAAGACGTACAGTTTATTTTACATAAATGATTCAACCTTGTATTCTAAATTCCAGGCTGTTACATGTGTAGAGATGTTTCCGTTTATTCTGATGCTGTCGGACAAAACACTTAATGCAAAGTAGCACTCCTGTTTGATTTGCACCATAACTGTGGCTGCGGATCCTTTCATGAACATTCTAGCTCTGAGAGGTTTGGCAATGATCAAATACCTGAGCTGAAAAAAAGGTTTCAGGGGAAAGGTTCCTGAACATTAAAGGCACTTTGGGATCGCAGTAAACATTACAGCACTAAAGGGAAAAAAGTCTTTCTGACTTGAAACAGTAAACCAATTGGGTTTACATAATTATAACACAAGGACAAGTGGAATGTGTGCGCAGTTCTTTAAAACAACACATTTTTTGGCCACTTCAGGCCCGCAGAAAAAGCTGTAAACACAGCACTGGCATATTATCACCATTTGAAATTGGCATGTTGAACAGCTTCAGATTTATCTAGCAGACACATTACAGTCCCCAATTGTTTATCCAGAGTATTGAGAAGGTGGCAATGGAAAGAAAGGGGTAATTGTTTCACTTAAAAAAAAAACAGTATTCTGTTCTAATTTGTTGTCAGTAATATTCACTCTGTACATCAATTACTTAAGATGTTTTTTTCTTTTGCAGTGCTTGCAAAGATTTCCTATTATACAGTAATGGACTGTAAAAAAAACAACTTTTAAAACCTTCTTTGGACCCTCCAAAGCTACATATAGCTACATAAAATTACAGTATTGAACCATACCATTTCACCAAGTTATAATTAAAACAGGCTCTTAACTAAAATGATCCTAAGGGGAACTTCAATGATTTTAAATATAAAGGTCAGTTAGCATGTCATGGGTACTACCTATCCTGTGTACAAAATTAAGCATTTACCAGGCAAGGCAGCAACTAAATTAACAGTTATTACTACCACCTTTTCAGTGTAACTTTTTCAGTATAGCCTCTTTTTTTTTTGCCTATTTTATTGTTTTATTTTTTATTTGTACAGGTTATTGTGTCCGCTCCCTGCGTGTGTATGCTCAGGAGGGCCTAAAAAAAATCAGCAGCGGAGCCCATCACTACTATAATTTGCCACTGCTTTGATCACAAGAAGAACATAAACTGTAACTGGTGTGAACATTTAATTATTGTTTCTGTTAGGACCCTTTCACATCCAACTGCGTGTGACTTGAGAATACATTAATCACGACATATGACATATGTAAAAGGTAATTGCAAAAGGTACTTGCTGACATCCATCCTGGTGCAGCTTGTCCCACGGTGCACAGTCACTGATCACCTGTTGTGTGCATTCGCGTTCAAACGAGTCCCGTCAGCGTCCTGCTCACTTTTCTCTGCTGCCACGACTCTCCCCCATTAGTACAGGCAACGGAGCCTAACTGAGCCGGGCATGAGTGCTCACTCCTCTCTGCACTCCGATCGATACGCCAATGATATGAGCTCCCCTGATTGTAGACGGTCAAATTAGTGCACGTCTGGCAGATGCAGCAGTTGCATTTGTCAGCTCTCTCAGATTGTGAAAGCACCAGGGCTGTTTAACAATTCATGGCCCGCTGGATCACAACACCAAACTCTTCGCTGCTAGGGACTTTGTCTGCTGGTGTTAATTGGCCGAAACCGGAGCCCGGAGCTGCCACTGTGCCTGCCAGCGGCAGGCGGATGAAATAGCATATTTGTTACGTTACATTTCTTTCACACATTTCAACATACTGAGATGTTCCATGTTCTGATAAATACTTAACAATTCAGGGACTGAGATGGTGGAAATTTATTATGAATTTTTAAGGCAATGTTGAGGACTGAACTGAGTGTACCAGCCTAGTGTCGGAGAACAGATTGGAGTTGGAGGGAGGAGGGGAGAAAGAGGCCTGTGCATCATTCAGTGAGATCAGACGGAAAGATCAGAGAACCACAAAGAACAACCGATGTAGGAAAATATCAAGCATGATGATATGACATGGGGCAAAGAACTTATTTCAGTGTGCACAACAAGCTACTGACTACTGAATGCTACTGAATGTAGTTTTTTATGTTTAATGTTGTTTCTCACTGCTAAAGAAATCTAAACCTTAACCCTTGCAGAGTGAGAAGCCATGAATCAGAAATTGATACATTTTTTGCATTTGTCACAAAATACTCTCTTAAGATTCATACAAATAATTAAAGATTATTTAAAAATAACAAAAAGCCATAAAAAATGTGTAGAAGTAGATCAGACACAGCAACAGTTTCTTGTGGCATGCTACAACATGCTGCAGGTTTGCATTTAAACATGAAAACATGTAGAGCATTTCCTGTACACTCCAATGTGAAAAACAACCTTTGGGCAGAAGCTGCACTGTCCCTGGTAATCTGTTACACTTAAATTGGCTTTGTTGAATCCTTTTTACTAGTGTTAGAAGTCTCTCCCTCTAACTAGTTAAAAAAAATCTCAGAAATGTCCAAAAAAATGATATGGATAAAACAATATCAACAAATACACAGTGGGATAGTGGGACAGTTTTAGTCAGAATTTGTTGTATTCCATGGCAGATTTCAGTTATATATATATATATATATATATATATATATATATATATATATGTATATGTGTTAGCAATGATACCTTTACCATGAATTAAAAGGCAGCACTACTATAGTAAAGTACAGCCTCAAAGAGCTGCTACCATGGCTGTTAACTTTATTTATAAGAACTTTACAAAGAGCTTCACAAAAACATAAAAACAAGAGAAATTTCCAGGTAAAATATCTGTAAAAATATAAATATATAAAATGTATATAAAAGGTATAAATAAGGAATAACCCAGGCACTGGGGATGCACAAACCAGTACATTCTTAATACCTGTACCAAGCCCGGATAAATGCGTCAGGATGGGCATCTGGGGGTTTCAGGAGGGCCAAAAGTACTTTGAGTTGAAACATTTTTCAGCAACATATTATAGCTTAAAAATGTGGCCAATGTGATTGAGGATGCCTTTTAATGGCGATGCCAATAACCGTGGTTATATTCAACAAAATTACTGTCATGCGTTTCTGTTTACTTTATAATATAATATGGTCAGAATTATACACAAATACTTACAGGCTACTGAAAAGGACACGGTGCTCAGCTTGTATGTCTGAAGCTTTCAAGGCTTGTATAACAGCCTCTTTCATGCACATATCAGCGGTGTCAGCTTGGAGATTAAGGCAGAAAAGATTGTGCGCCTGTCACACCGGCTCGCATGCTCCGCAAAGCCCCACTGCCTCCAAAAAAAAAACATCTAAATTTATCCGGACGACAAAGCCAGCTCGCTGTTCTCCCGGTCGCCTTCTGAAGATAGTTTTTCTACGTGGATGCCCCTGCTTTTTGCGTGACCACCTGCCGTCTCTACCCTTTCAGCAACCTATCCGTCGTAATTGCTTTTCCCCTATTTGCCTTGTCAAAACAATTTCTCATCCATTTTCTCTTCCAAGGAATTAACAAGGAGACAACTCATTTATAACCAAGAGCAGTAATTATATGCTGGGAGCGTTTATAAGAACTGAACATATTTGCTATTCTTTGTTGTTATTGTTATGTTTCTGTCTAATTGTGTCCCGCAATTGGCATAATTAGTTGATTACAGTCCTCCAGCGGTCAGATTGCCACCATGATGTCTGATTTCCTGCTGTGGATATTAAATTTGTCTGACTTGTCGCAGTATCTTTTGTAACGTCTCACAAAGCTTCTGCATTCACAAACAGTTGACTCAATGCACAGACTGGAAATGCGCTTATGTTGATTTTATGCAACATAAAAATATCAAATCATTGTTTGGTGTAATTCAAAGAGATGGTTCTGTCATACATGTTTGAGTGCAATGGTATAAGAATTTTTCTCCAAACATCAGTGGAAGTGACAAAATGACAACATCGCCAGGCCACTTCTCAAGCCAAATCTCCAAGCTTATTTACTCTTTGCATGCATAATTAAATCTACTGTATGTGTGTTTGTCAGACACATTCTGTGACAGAGCCACAGCCATCGCCCCAGGGAGCTGCAGAGTCTGAGGCAAATTAAAATAACTCTTTTAAGATGGTGCAAGACATATTTTCTCCTTTGCATTTGCATTGTGATACAATAAATGGATTTGTTCTTCGGTCATAAGAATGTCTCACATCGCAGATAATTACATTTGCATAGGTTCAAACTCAAAAATGCAGCAGCTAAAAAGTTGAAATTCACTTATATATTATACATCTATATATCATACATATTATGTTTAAAGCTGTGTGAAATAGGCCGCACGTAGTGACGAACCCACAGAGAATTATCACCTACATCAGAGACTGGAAAACAAACCAGAGCTAAAAGAAGAGTGAACACTGGGCTTTAATTTGCCAGGTGGCTCCAAACAGCTGGATGTGTAAATAGGCAACTTGATGCTAACACGATACAGCCATATTCATTTAAAAAGGTGATATGTCACCAGTTATGTTCACAGCTTGTTTCTGCTGACCCCCAGTGGCCAAAGCTTTTGCCATCATTTCTCATCATTATTATATCATCATCAAAATAACAGTAGAGATAAGTCTGTCAAGGCAAAAAACTCCAGTGGTCAGATAATAGCCTGGTTCCAGACATGGATATATAAGCCAAAACTGGACACTGCATTTCAACATGGTACCCCATTCTTTCCAATGACTTTTTTCGCATTTTCTGACCCATAGAGCATGAGTCAGAGTCCTTCCCCTGCTGAGGTGGTTGAAAGAGTGCAGGTGGCAAGGTGACTGAAACAGCTTCTTCTAGACTTTCTAATTTTTACTGGACCAAATGTATCAAATTCTTTCCATTCACTGCTTGAGCCCGTCCTTTTGTATTTGTGTATGGGAAAAGTATTTTGGGGCATCACATCATTCTACAGGACTCAGTGTGACCACTACAAACTAAATAACCTCAAAGCCAAGACTGTTTGACTGAATGTTGGCAATAATCCCTCACTGAAGAGGAAAATGTTGTGCACACATCTATGGCAAGTAAGGTAGGTCACAGACAGACTAGGAAGCCAGTCTGTAAGCTGTTATAGATATTTAAAACCGACAGCTTGGGTAATAATTTTACCCCTCATTTTCTCTTCCAAATACATTTCATCACTCTCACATCTCAGTAATAAACCTGAATCATCCTTTAAGCAGCAGTTTCTGAGTGAAATGTTTGTCACTCAGCACCATTATATTTTCTTGTTATACGAAGTATATAGACTAATTCATGAGACTTGTTACGATAAAGTTAAGCTAATGTAGACTGACTGGGACCATATTTCCAGTTGTTAGGGCTACAAAGAGCACGAAAAAGCCTTTACTGGCATACTGGGTAATGAAAGACTAATGTGAGTGGATTAAAAGCGTTGGGATGAGGCCCTGATGCAGATGATGATGTTCGGTAAAGTCTCTCTGGCTCTGGCACTGTTAGCACAGCTGGGATCCAACCTGCACTCTAATTGGCACCATTACACATGAAGCCATTTAAAACTTGCGGCGAGCCATTACTTCCATCATCACGTAAAGTTCTGTTTTTGGACACAGCCCGATTCCATTTGTATCATGTAGCATTGTGGTCAATTAAAAATCCCAACGTGGACATGGATACTAACAACAGACTGAAACCATCAGCATCAAGTGAAAGCATCATCAGTTGCCCAGTGGAGCAGCTTGTGCAGTATCAACCAAAACAGAAGCAAAAAAGAACTTATTTAGTATTATATTAATATTATTAATATAGTATTAATATTAAATATTGCAGTGCTTTTATTTTGACATGCACCTTGAAGGACTTCAGATGAAGACATGTTGGTGTGCGCGTGTCGTGTGCTCGCTTTCGACTCCCTACGCAGGTGGATGATGTCAGCAGTTGTCACATTTAAATGTGGAGCTTTCCAACAAGCTAAAACAAGAAGTAGCAGCTGCACCCAAGTCTGAAAACAAGAACACTGAGTGGAGGTGAGGAAATGGGAAGCCAGTGGAGGTGCTGAGCAGTGATATAGACTGATATAGAGTTTTTTTATTTTACCAGGAATGGAAGTTTGCAGGGAGTTTTTCAGTGTCGCTAACCTCTCTAAAGAAGAAACATTCTTCAACTCAGAATGATTTGGGGCTTTTAGGGTTGATATAGATTATCCTTCCTCTTAACTTTATATAACTGATACTTTCTCTACATCCAATATAGCCAAAGTCCCACAGGAGTTAAATGTCATGTTTTTTTCTGCTACAAACTGAATAACTTAATGAAACTCATCCAAAGCCAGTCCAATTATATTTTATTTAAAACTGTATTTGTATGGAAAATGAACCATCACCATTGTATTGCTGGCTGGCGGTAACACTGTGACACAGATTAAAAGCCTGGGACGAAGCACAAAGAGAGCCCCACATTAGCTTTTGAGCTAATGTCTCCTTTTCTATCTACCCATCTTGTGTTGCACCTTAGCCGGTCGAGCAACCAAATCCAAATAAAAGTGCACTAATGAAGTCAGTTTGTGCTAATTAGGTCGCCAGCTGATTCACACACACTTTCTGACAGAGAGTACTTACTGATCAGAGTTGGACCACGCTGCCTGGCAACATTTCAATTAAAGTTCAATTTATCAATCTTATTCCAACCAGTTCTTACAATTTTTCATGTATAGTAATAATGAGCTTTTCATATGTAAATTTGGTTTTCCAAATACATTTAAATTAAATCATTAAATTACATTGAAATATTGTTGCTTTAATTGCACCAACTGTCTAATTTATAGTGTGGTTTTTGGCAATGCAGCTGCCACCTCAATAAAAAATGTAATTGTGATATCAAGCTAGACTGAATTAACTTGAATGAAAAGGAGATAAATGTAAATCCAGCGCTCTTTACATTCACCATTATTTTGTTATTAATCAACATAATAAAAATAAGTAGCAGTTTACATTTGTCTAAGATTCTGCTACCTTTATTAGACACAGTGAGGACAGTGAGGAGGCACACAGGAAATGGTGGGGAGGGTGAGAGGGGCATGACATGCAACAAAGGTTGCCGGCTGGAATCGAACCAGCAATAGTTGCGGCCTGTAACCAAAGGGCTTCGGAGGCCCTCCAACAGTTACCATTTTACTAAGCAATTTCCTGTACTCTCTCCACCAATTACTCACAGACATACAAAAAGAAATGGCATCAGTGTCAACAGGCGCCTGCTGTTATGCTCCGATGCGTTCGGTAAAGTGTGATGTATGCTCATGTGCTGCGTTTATGGAGCCCACCCTGACATCAGAATCAAACCAGCCTTGAGGCCTCCAGCCTCTGATTAATCCAATCAATCCAGGGCCAAATATCTAATTACATTTTTTAGAAAGGTGGAGTGAGAAAGAAATAAAAAAGTGAGACAAACAAATCAATAGTCAATTAAAGTCACTGTTAAATGTGTGGATTCCTTAGAGGAGTTAAAAGAGTTGCAGCAGAGAGATATGATTACCAGATTACCATTGCCCGACCGTTAAAGAAATGGACTCCAAGGCAAGAAGAAAAAGACCATATTCAGGGGCCTCACCCTATTAACAAATCAATTTTGGGTCACTTCAGCACTGCAATTTAGTGTCATGTTATATAATCACCTCAGCTCTCATTAATTACAAGGGAAAGTGCAATACCTGGGTTTAAATTATAGCACTCTATAGTGGCATTTACATGGCTCAGCTTGCTTGCCTCCAGTGATCATTAGGAACAGACAGCTCTTAATGGCTTATTAAGGCTCACTAATTGAAATTAGCCTAATTGTCTTATCATTACTGCTTCTTTTTAATGGCAGGTACAAGACAAAGATACCCTCGAGTGTAAAGCCAGATTGAAAAATTGTTCTATTCAGGAGATGCAGGGTGTCATTTAAAAAGGTAGCGACTGCGGTGGTCCTGAGAAATGTGATCGTCCCTGCCTGGCTTGACTGCTGCTCACCGTTTCAAGAACACAATTAATTAGGGGGCATCTGCAGAGATGCTTTACTGTACATGTCCTGCAGCAACGCCAATTATTTGTTCCGAATTAATGGAAGAAGACCCCTAAAACTGTTAATGTACAACCTCGGGTACAAGGCATCAGGTGATGCACGCAAGAGACATTCCCATTCACAAAAAGAAGAACGATCTCCAGAAGGCTGTCGTTTGGTTTCCAGCTGTCCTACATGTGAGTGTGTGAAGATGGGGGGGGGGGGGGGGGGGGGGGTGTGCAAGCAGAGGGACTACGTGAGGACAGCCTCAGAACTTTGACGACCTCTTAAAAAGTTTAAGAATGACCCTCCAGATAGGTCATCCTGTCAGGTTGTGGAATCCTAACCAGCTCTTTGTGAGCCTTGCAAACACAACACACACAACACACACACACACATGCGGGATTCCCTCTGGTCACACAGCTTTATAATGTGGCAGATGTTCATTTTAGGAGTATACCCCAAGATCGGTGGGACCGGCAGCGGAGCGGCGGCGGAGCTGTGATGAATTTCATTCAACTCGGCATGTGCTCACACGCACTAACAACCCACAGAGCCAGCTTCCCTGTGCAGCCTCTGTCAGCACCTAACAGAGAAACTATATTCAGAAGCTGGAGGAGATGCGTCCTGACAAGATAAAACACTGTTGTGGTGAGGACATAAACCCCTGCGAGTACATCCAGGAAACGAGGGCTGTAATGTACTTCTATCTTTGTGTGCGTGTTTAAGTGGCTGTGTGTGTGTGTGTGTGTGTGTGTGTGTGCGTGTGTGTGGGTGTGTGTTCCCCTGTGTGATCTTATGTCAAACAACATCTGCGTCATTCAGAATTCTCTTCTGCAGTCTGGCCTTTAAACATAAAAGCTGCCTTTCTATTTCATTTTTCCAGCCGTTTTTGCAGAAAACTAAATGCCAAAGGTGAAAATGTAGGTAGATGTGCTGAGCAAGGTGGTTTTTAGCTAGTTAATCCTTTAACAAGTAGTCTCATTAAGATCGGCATCCATCTTTCCTAGTTTTTTTTAATAGATCCTTCTAGATGAATAATGCAACTTTCTTTTGTTGGTTACAAAGCACTTTTCACATAAGATACAGAACGGAGTGAGAAATGTATTCAGAGGGTGCACAGAGAGGGTTGCAGAGGTATACATACATACAGTATCACCATAATCAACCATATACAATGGTCTTCCATCTAGCACATTAGATAGAATAGACTTGTTTCTATACATAAATTCTAATCTGACTTTTAATTTGGTAGTCAGGTGAGTCTGTTATCCAGTCAATTCAAATCAATGAATTTATAGGGCACATTTAACAACAAAGTATTGGCCAATGTGCTTTAGAAGTGTAACAGATCAAATTGAAACAATTTGTAATTAATAACTAAGGGGACTCAGCTGTTAAAAGGTAGGTCTAAAGGCTCATAGCCTTGGAATAGCAACAGAAGACACAAAGTGTCGAAGAGTAATTGATTAAGGATCTGAGACGTGGGTCTGGACGTAAAAAAAGGGACTGAGAATGTCGTAGATGTAGGCTGGTTCCAGTCCAATGCCTTAAACAGGCTATTTTCTTGCTCAACAGTGTCAAACACCAAATAGTGGGTTTAAAGCATTGAATTTAATAGAATAGTCTTTAAATCAATTCTATATTTCATTAGTAACCTGTGATGGGAGCACAGTACAGCCACATTTCAGCATATTTGTAAGATTTGACATTTTCACTTTGAGAGCCTTGAGGGTTTGGATACAGACAGTAGGCAGGATCCTGTTCAGTGACCTTGAGAGTACATTCTGCTTTCTCAGCATTTCAAGCGCATTTATGTTTAATAGGAGAAAGCTGTAAGGCATTAAAAGACGACTGTATATCTGCAAATGGCCAGATTGAAAGAGATGAGCCTGTGGCATATAACCCGGTATCATCTGCATCTCACATTCAAGTCCATGATGGTAGAGGTTCCTGCTCTTTGCAACTTTAAAATTATTTTTATAATGCATCATAAAATTTATTAGGTGATTATGCACTTTGTAGGTGACTATAAACATTTTACATATTGGCTAATAACAATTTAATAGTGTGTTATACAGCATTTTGTTGTACACATGCAGCACAAGTTTGAAACTATGCACATATGTGTTCAAAACTACGAAAGATATATGATTACAAATTAAACCCTTAAATAAAATCATATTTGCTTACAACTACATTATAGTATGTTATAAACCGTGAACAAGTTGTTAACATAGTGCTAAATAGTTGGTTAAATTAAAGTGATACCAATACAATTAATATAAACAGTGAATAGAAGAGAACCCACAACAGATCCTTGTCAGAACAACAATGCTAACGGAGCCATTTCAAACTACTGCTTGAGGAGGTCCTGAAACCTTTGAATGGACCATTTATTTAACCTACACTTCAACAGTGTCAAATGCTTTCAAAAGGTCAATAATGAGTTCAACACAGTTCTTTTGATTGTCTGTGGCACTGACATTATAATTTATTACAAGTAATGCAGTTGTTGCATTGTGACCCGGTCTGAATTCTGACATCCGAGGTTGTAATACATTATTTACTGCCAGAAATGCGTGCTGCTGTAATTAACCAACGCTCTAAGTTAGGACATTTTGAAATTATAGGGTCATTATTAAGGTCACTGGGATTGCCACATTTGTGCGGCGGGATAACCTATGCAGCTTTCCAAAAGTCAGGGACTTACCGGATATGTTAATCTCACTTTGTTTTGAATGCTTTCCATGTCTGTCTGCTTTCCACACAGTCTCTGTATTCATCAAAGCATGCTCAAACTACTGGGGACAGCTTGTGCAGATTTTCAATTAGTTACTGTTCCAAAAGTAGTGTTTACTATTGTAATTCCCCTCTGACCCTGCCTTTTTAGAAGTCAATTCAGCTTCACCACACTCAGAGTGTTGTGAAGGCACATGTGGGCAGACGCCTTCAACTGTTGTTTTTATTTTTTATTTATGCATCCATTCTTTTCCCCATGAGTGGCCGCAGCCTGCCCCCCATCCGCCTGCTACAAGACCCATTAGCAGTATTGTTCTGGTGGGCGAGACGTGATGAAGTTAGGTGAGGATCATAAATGCGATCATGTCAGTTTTACTCCAGTGGGATGATGATGGGCCAGAATACACACACATAACACCCAGATGCAAGAGACGAGCAGAGATGAAGGCAATGAGGGAGAATGTAGCGAGGGTGAATAAAGTATTAGAAACACTACATGAAAAAGGACTTAAAAGTGAATAAATACCAAATATAAAGGCAGGCCGTGAGTGGTATGAATGTTAATAAGTATATTGACTGCATGGTAAAAAAGGAAAGTGGGGTTAATTAATATATAGTAAATAAATAATATTAACCTATAGATAATAAAGACAATGTCCATTTTTCAATCACATTGAGCTGAATTCAACAAATTTAAATTATTTATTAATTGCATTTTACTCAGTTTAGCTTGAATAAAATCAGCTGTGAATCACTGAATAAACTTTAATTGTATTTTATCAGGAAAGTCAAATATGCTTGATGCAAAGATGCAGGATTGATACATTTTACTTATTGGGAGATCCTGTGTTTGACTTGACTAAAAGCACGGACTGGAAAAGTGGTCGGCTCAATGTCACAATTTCTTTCCCACATATAACATTATACTGAACGTAATGCCGTCCAAAAAACAAGATGTGACAGCTAAAAATTCTGTCAACAACCAAGCTGGCTGCCACCAATGTGGAACGTTTTGTTGAATCAGGTGGTATATTTTCTCTAAAAGAAGAACAACTGCACTTAAAGCTTTGGTTGATTAGTTTGCCATACTTCCAACAAGACATATGATAGGACAACGTTTTGTTGCTCTGATTGGTTGTAGGGCTATCCAATTGGCCCCTAGTCAGCTTCAACCACAAGAATCAAATTCTGTGGGCTATAAGCTTCTGCTTGTGATGCTGTTTAACTTTTGTCTCTTCACATTCCTGTCAGGCAGGTCAGAGATGGAGGCAAAGCTCCGAGTAATAATTGATGATTGAAGTTGGTCCTTCCATCAGGAATCCCACCCACAGTGGAATCAAGTCAAGTTAATTTTATTTGTATAGCGCCAAATAATAACAAAAGTTATCTCAAGACGCTTTTCACATAAAGTTGGTCTAGACTATACTCTTTAAAATATTATTTACAGAGACCCAACAGTTCCCACTGTGGAGGAGATGCAAACTGTTGTGAAGGAGACCACTGGAATTTCTGATGAGTTCAGGCTTCAGTATTTGAAGGTTACTTAGTAAATACATTTTTATTTGATGCAGTTCACTCAGCATAACTGCATCAAATGCTGAGTCATCTGCTGGGATGTCTTCTTTACAGGACACCGTTATTCTGTCTCGGTGAAGTACCACAGAACGATGTCAGCCATGGCCAAAGCAGTTCCCTGTTTCACAGTTTGCATTCAAAACTGAGATGTACCTTGAAAGAGCGCCAGTGAAGACTGAAGAATGGAACCTTTCTGACTACCTCAAAGGTCAAGCCAGTCATACTTGAGAAGCTGGCTGAAACTATATACAGCCTGTCCATAAGTGATGTTCCTGCATAATGTGTTCCTGCATTATGAGCTGCCGCTGAGTTCTGTGTGCTTGCTGCTGAAAGGAATCAGAATCCGAATCAGGTTTATTGCCATTTAGGTTTTCACATACAAGGAATTTGCAGTGGTGTATTGGTGCATAACAAGTACAGACAAGTAGTGCAAAATTTAACATAAGCATAAATATAGAACAGGATTTTTTTTTTTTTTAACAATACAGAATATAAAAAAAATTACTAAATATGTGGAATATATATTTTTAAGATGATGATATATTTTTAAAATAAAAATAAAAATAAAACTGCAGGAATGTGCAAAATATTTTTATTTAACATTATTTATCACCCAAGTGTGAAATTATTTCTCCGCATTTAACCCATCCAGTGGCACCTGTACGAACACACACATACACAGGGTCACACAAAGAGACAGGTGCCATACTCACACTGGAGCAGTGGGCAGCAGTTCACAGCGCCCGGGGAGCAATTGGGCCGTCACCCCACCAGCTGTCAGTCCACCAATCTTTGGGGGGGAGAGCGGGGATCGAACCTCCAACCTTAGGTTATTGGATGACGCCGCTCTACCACTGAGCCACGGCCACCCCTCATTGTCTAGGGAATGTGCAACGGTTAGAGTATGATGTGTTGTCCACAAGTGTGCGTTAATGTAACGCATAGTGTCTGTTGGGGGAGGGGATAAGGGTCCATATCATATATATCTTCCATGCACGCCTCAGGCCTGGAGGCATGCAGGTCCTGTAGAGATGGCAGGTTGCACGGAAGTGATTTGAATTCCAGCGCGAACAGGGAACGAATCGGTGAGCCGACCGTGAAAATGAGGGTGTGCTCAGGTGGTGCAACCCGTAAGAAACTGCAGGTTGTCACACTCCTTTCCCCCCTAAGAGAAGCCTGAACGTAGGAAGGCTTTTTTTTTCTTCTCTCTCCTTCTCTTGAAATTGACACACATATATATATATATTTATTTTATTTTTTTTTTACTACTCTATACCTGAGGCAGAGAATCCAGGGAAGTCTTCTTCATCACTTTTCTTTTCAGGGATTTTGAGGATTTCACGCTGTTCTCTTTCCACCTCTTCAGCTGTGGGATAGCACGGCTTAAGTTGAGCCACATTAAAGCATGGAGGTCATTTCCATTGTCTTCCAGGACCACCACAAAGTTTAGAGAACCGACTTTCCTGGTGACACGCTATGGACCTTTCCACTGTGGTGTAAGTTTGGCCGAACAGAATTTGTCAGCTTTTGAGTTAGGGTGAGTACGGATCCAGACACAATCTTTTTTTGAAAAATTCCCGTTTCTTCTCCCTAGTTTCCCTAGCTGTTGACGGAGTGAAGAAGGAATGTATACCTGGTATAGGGTCTTGTGAGGTAATTGCACCACTCTTTATACTTTGTTCTCTAGAACAGTGAGCTTGGTATAGGATTTTCAATCACTTCTCCTGTTTCCATGATTGTATCATATAGGTTCTGGATAACAGAATACTCCTGCTGGGCTTTCCAAATGTCCCTATCTGCTACTTGAACGTTTTTAGAGTTGTCCCTTTTGAAGTATGCACAGCAGTACAAGTGGCTGGTTGGTGGTGGGGTTCATACACAGGAGCTCTTGACAGCACTGCATCGTATTTCCCTTTACTGTAATCTACTGTAAAGGAGAACTCTTGGAGGCGTGGTGCCCACTGGATCATTTGCGTGCTGGGTTTTTGGGTTTCTGTCACAACTGTAAAGTGTCTGCCTTCTAAAGAAATACTTCCATTTCTCGAGGGACCAGACAACAGCGAGGCATTCTTGCACTGTGGTTGAGTAGTTCCGCTCCGCCTAATTCAAGGTGCGGCTAGCGAAAGCAAGGACCTGTTCTGCACCCAGCCCAGTCTGTTGAGCTAAAACGGCTGTTGTAGTTTCAGGGCCTGAAAGGCTACCTGACATGCCAGGTCTAAATGAACCCTCTCACTTGTGGAGTAGTCAGTCAGTCGTTCCAGTCAGTCTTAAAATCTAGTCCCGTTTTTTTTGCTGCTGGGTTGAGGGTGAGTGACCAGTACCATGAACACATGGAGAAGAGGTGATATTGAGTGATAAACGGATGTGGAATGATATGATCAGCAGGTGCTGTAAGTGGCGGATAGTCCGGTAGATTTGTCTTCTCTCATGCTCTCATTCGCCCCAATCTCTTCTCGTCTCCCCTGCTCTCTCCCCCTCTCCTAACAAGAATGAACTTCCTATATACGCAAGTGATTTGATGTCCCGTGTGAACTGGGAATGAATCTTTGAGTGGACCGTGAAAAATGGGTGTTAAAGGGGGTGTGCTCAGGTGGTGCAACCCGTAAGAAATTGCGGGTCATCATCGTCTTTGGCATGTTGAACTTCTTCAGCTGTCGCAGAAAGTACATCCTCTGAGGTGCTTTCTTGGTGATGGAGCTGATGTTCAGCTCCCACTTGAGGTCCTGGGAGATGATGGAGCCCAGGAAGGGGACGGAATCCACAGTGTCGACTGGGGAGTCTCTCAGGGTGATGGGGGTGAGTGGGGCTGGGTTCTACCTGAAGTCCACAACCATCTCCACTGTCTTGAGAGTGTTGAGCTCCAAGTTGTTCTGTCCACACCATGTCACTAGATGGTCAATCTCCCACCTGTAGGCGGATTCATCCCCATCACAGATGAGCCCGATAAGGGTGGTGTCGTCTGCAAACTTCAGGAGTTTGACAGACTGGTGACTGGAGGTGCAGCTGTTGGTGTACAGGGAGAAGAGTAAATGGGAAAGAACACAGCCTTGAGGGGAACCGGTGCTGATGGTCCAAGAGTCAGAGACGTGTTTCCCCAGCTTCACATGCTGCCTCCTGTCAGACAGGAAGTCTGTGATGCACCTGCAAGGCACACTCAGCTGGGAGAGCTTGTCCTGCAGCAGATGATGGTGTTCAAGGCAGAGCTGAAATCCACAACCAGGATCCTGGCGTAGGTTCCTGCGGAGTCCAGGTGTGGGTCTGTGATGGATTTGAAGTGGGACAGCATGAGGCGACTCATTACCACAAAGGTCAGGGCGACGTGTCTGTAGTCATTAATTCCTGTGGTCCTTGGCTTCTTGGGAACATGGATGATGGTGGAGGTTTTGAAGCAGGCTGGTATGTGGCATGTCTCCAGTGGAGTTTAAGATATTTATGAACACCGGAGACATCTCATCAGCACGTTGCTTCAGGGTGGATGGAGAGACAGAGTCTGGCCCGGCTGCTTTGCGGGGGTTCTGTCTCTTATGTAGTCTGTTCTCTCTGAGATTGAGATAAGTGTCACTGTGGAGGGCGAGGAACAGGAGGGGGCCTCTGAGGTGTGCATTTGTGGAGAGGCCCAGGCTCCTGCTGTGGTTGGGGAGGTGAAGCAGGTAGATGGAGTCACAGTGGATGGTGTCTGGACTGTCCCATTGTCTTTCGAAACGACAGTAGAACTCGTTCAGGTTGTTGGCCAGGTGCAGGTCGTGAGCAGAGTGGGGGGCTCTGGGTTTGTAGTTGGTGATCTGTCTGAGACCCTTCCAGACAGAAGCAGAGTCGGTGGCTGAGAACTGTTGTTGGAGTTTCTCAGAGTACAGTCCTTTAGCTCCTCTCACCTCCTTGCTAAACCTGTATTTTGCCTCTTTGAACTTGCCTCTGTCTCCACTCCTGTATGCTTCCTCCTTTTGCTGTCTGAGCTGTCTGAGTTTGGCTGTGAACCAGGGTTTGTCGTTGTTGTAACTCACCCCGGTGCATGATGGTACACAGCTGTCCTCACAGAAGCTGATGTAGGACGCCACAGCCTCTGTGAACTCATCCAGACTGTTGGTGGCAGTCCTGAAAACATCCCAGTTAGTACAGTCCAAGCACGCCTGAAGACCAGCCACAGCTTCACTGGTCCACTGCTTTGACCATGATGTGGTCAGAGTTTCCCAGTGGAGCTCGGGGGACGGCATGGTAGGCACTGCTGACTGTGGTGTAGCAGTGATCCAAGGTGTTCTCCTCTCTGGTGGGGCACTTAAATAAACTGTCTGTATTTGGGGAGTTCATGCGTGAGATTTCCTTTGTTAAAGTCACCAAGGAAAATTACTGAGGAGTCTGTGTTTGTCCGCTCCACACACAGTATCTGGTCGGCGAGCATGCACTGGGCCTCCTTTTGTCTTGCTGGAAAGTTCCGTATGGAGATCCGCTCTGTATAATTGGAAGCATGCCAGCTGCAGCGCAGAGTTCAGGAATCGATCCACACAGCCACGTCTCCGTGAAGCACAGAACGGAAGATGTAGAAAAGGCTCTGAAGTAGCTGAAGTTCGTCCAGTTTATTGCACAGTGAACGCAGGTTGGAAAGGAATATTCCCAATAACGGCTAATTCTGTGTCAGTGGAGACGCACAAGCGCACCGGCACGTTTCCCTCTCCTCTGGCGTTTCACTGTGTGGACAAAGGTGAGGGCACCTTTGACCAGAATGTCCAGTAATTCCACTGATGTTCATGAGCTCTTCTCTAGTGCTGCCGGTGCTGTAGCAAAACACAGTGTTTACACATAAAATAATAAAAATTAACACGCACCAACACACTGACTGTGGTGCCATCTTGGGTGATTATAGGTCAACATTTCGGGTAATTCTCTCTAAGAGTTCGATTTCCAGGTTCATATCACTCCCATGTCTGTAATATAAACATGAGGCTGCAACCAGCAGCATAGCTTATCAAAAAAACTGGACACAGGGAAGCAGCCAAACTGGCTCCGTGCAACGGTAACACAATATTTCCTACCGACACATTTAAAGCTCAATGCTGAACATGTCATGTCTTATTTATCTAATCCATATGAAAAGCAAGGTGTAAAATCCTGTGTTTTTATAGGTGTTTAAGCGCTATGCACTATTTTTTTGCTGGGACCAATGACTTCCTGGAGTGACAGCAGGCTCCCTGGAAACCTCGGTAATGAAAGGAAGTGTTTCATTAGACTGCTCCATGAGACAACACATCAAGGATCTTTGATAGGGGTTTGTCTAACAGTATTATAAGCCACGTAGAGGTAAAAAGAACTTCAATAATGTTTATTTAGTCATTCCAAGCAACTCCAGCATCAACATGACCAGAGATGTTGTCATTCAGTGTTTGATGGTGCACCTTGGGGAAGCTACACTCTTAAAAGAGTGTGAAGAGTTGAAGTACATGTTAAAAGATAAAGAAGGGGATCTCTCTCTCTCTCTCTTCTCTCCCACCTGGTATGTCTTGGGAAGGTCAAATCACAAAATACTGTCATCAACATATTTCTCCCAGTAATTTTTGGCAAGCTACTGAGTTTTGGGGTTTTGTTGAGTCATGGAAGGGTGTAAAGTTTTTGTTTTCCATTAATGAATTTTTAAGTACTAATGCAGAAATAGGAAGTGTCATTAAATGCTCGCCATTTCAATCTGATTTTACCAACTTGCAGGAAAAGTTATCGGTAGTTTCTCTCTCTCCCTTGAAGATGCATCACCAACAGCTATATTTTATACATGTATTGTTTTTTAAAGTCTTTATGATTTGGCCCTGAAAGTTCCCAGCTAAGAGCTGTTCACAAAGCCGCTGAGAGACACTTTCACAGAGAGACTGAGGCAACTTCTGAAGTAAGCGAAGTAGCATAGTTGATCAAATCACTGTGGATGACTCAGGAGGCTTCAGGAATGAGCTTGTGGTGCCATATAGAGATTGGTTGACAGGTGAGCAGCCTGTGTCAGTGAATGCAGAAAATAAGATATTCATCAATACACAAGTGCCAGGAGGAAATATAATGTGTTTGTAATATGTTTTACGAACTGGGTTGATGGCACACCTTTATTACAAATCCCACTGCTTGTACTCATCATTGTGTTCTGTATGACAGGATGGGCTGTCTCTCACTGTCTATACATAAGCTGAAGCCATTGGTACAGAACATTCTGATTTATTAAGTGACTTTTGGTATTTTGCCTCTTTATTTAAGCAATATTATTGTTCCAATCAATGCTGAGACATACTGTTTATGCTCTCGGAATCGGCATCTTCTTTTGGTGCCTGCGATGCGTGCTGAGCAAGGATGAAAGGGCTCTGTGTGTGCTGTTCTGTCAGATTGAAACATGCGTCAGTCAGACCTTGAACTATAAGAGCCTTTCAACCTCGCACAATGTTCAAACCATTCTTTCTGTCATGGAGACAAGTTGTTGTGTGGGCTGTGAGTGCGTCTTGTGTATTATATTATAGTCGAAATGTTATTGTGATCATCGGTGATATTTGTTCTATGATGTTATTATCTATCTTAGGTATCTGTTTTTCAGAATGTCAATATATTGCGTAGCTGTGTCCTCCTGATTAAAGTTACATCAATTTAGCATTCACTGGTAACCTTTAAATTACCTGTTTCTGCAGCATCTGCGCATTACTGCTACTGTGTTAAAATTAGGGTAAGACTGTGGGTATGTAATATAAATGACGAGTGTGATATGGTTATGGTCAAGGGGAGATCTGCATTATTGTTAAGGAAACCCCACATTAACTGTTGGTCCCTCATTCACCTCAATACCCCCAATGCCTTGCTCAGAAAGGGCACACCACCTCCTGCACTTGTGCTCAACATTTAACATAAATCAGGCACTGCTGAATCTTTCTGTATGAACACATTCCACATTTCCTGTTGTTTTTGTTGCCTAAACCATAAGCAGAAGTTATACAGACATATCAATAGATCAGAAATCAAAAGTTTTTGTCTTTTGTTTTATCCTCTGGCAGTCATTAACTTTTTTTTTTTGCCATCTGCCAGTCATTCAGCCATCATAGATGACGCTGATGCTGTCACATCGTCCCCTACATTTATTGATTTTATCTATTTTTGTTTACTTCCCCATCATGCAGCTTGTGCGACTGTCAGCAGAAGAAACAGGAAGGTTCTTTTCTGGTGTATCTTTGCTCTCTGTGACGTGCATGGGCCAAACCAGACGGAAGTGTTAAGGTGGCAGTGAAAGTGAGTTGGGGAGAAACCGGGCTGGGAAAAGCAAGGTATCGTACAGGGTGATAAAAAAAGGAGAACGATGAAATAACACCTGGTCACAATCCTTTTGTTTGACATGATCCACAACAGGCTTAAGTCTGCAAATTGCCTCCTAAAATTTCCTAAAGTCTGTGTTTAGTGACAAAAGCCCACTCTATGTCTGAACCTCAACAAAGCATGTTGTTGTGTTTGTTCCTCGAATCAGCAAAAAGTTTCTATCAGAGGGTGGAAGGAACAAAAGAGAAACTAAGACAATGCAGCCAGTTCTTGTCATTATTTTCCCAAACACCTTCCTTCAGTGAGTTTTCAGCCTCAAATTTCCATGCAGTGTGTGTGTGTGTGTGTGTGTGCATGTGTGTAGGCTGCAGCAGACAGAGCAGTGGTCCGGCTGACTGACAGGTCTCTGCAGTGGCGGGCTTTGTGGAGGAGGCCATCCCTCCCCAGGTATCCCCCTCCCCCCCCCATCTCCCCCAAAGATGTGGGTGGTGCATCTGACAGCTACTGATATGAAAATTGCTGCCTCAAGTGCCTCAGCACCGGCTGACCTTTTCAATGGTAAAAAAGAATGATATGACAGAGAAAATCATACGCCTGGATCTCTTTCAATTTTTCAAGTACGGGGCTGTTGAAAAAAACCAACATAAAACAACCCAATGCAAATTTCTGTTTTGCTCAAAATGTGCACGTTGAAAATGACTGTTTTGTTCTTGGCTGTCTGGGTGCAGTGGCGCACTCACACATGTTAAATAGTTGTTTTTCTGACTCTGATATCAACACAATGTGGCCGAGGTGCAGCGGAGCCACGCGTGACGTGCAGTTTGTCCAGATGATGTGTAACCCCGATAAACACGTTACTGTGGCAACAAAAACATGACTAAAACAACATTCTGCTGTCACGCTGTAGCTCAACAAAACATCTCAGGGTGTTATGTGTGGGGGAGGGGGGGCTGGGAACACTGATCACATCAGGGGTTGGCTGCTAAACAGCACTGAATTCAAATACGACAACTTATGGTGATACAATAAAAATTAATTTTAGGTGGGAGAAATTTCTCTGGAGGCCACTGAAACACATTGTGAAGACAAGAAAAATTTAAAGAGAATTATTTAGGAATTTTATTCTCATTTCTGACCACTGCATAGGCACAAAAAAGGGCCTCTTCCCACGCAAATGTTGAGATCTATGAAAACTGGACAGGAGAACGTGCGCACCGGTATGGAAACTCTGACCCATGCATATGAGGTAAGGTGGTGCATTGCAGCCAGATTGTAGAAATTAAATGTAAGAGATTTAACGATGCCTCTCACTTCACTTAATATCACATTTTCCTTATGGATCCACTTTATCAGAAACATTTAAACCAGCAAGTGTTATTTGTGTGGGTGCTACTGAGCCAGAACTATTCCATAACCAACTTCCAATTGTTAAAGATATCAGCCAACTCAAATCTCAAATCAAGTTCTCACCTTCACCATTTGTGGAGCAGCTGTTGAAATGTTAAGATGATAATATGATAAGGTAATAATACCTTTACAATACTGTCCATATATCACCAAGTACATTATAATGTCCATATAGGTTTTGCCATCACATCTGTGGGCAGGCAGGCAGCAGGAGAAGGAGGAAAACACAAGTGCTCTATGAGATCTAAACACAAGACAGGTGTGCAGGGGAAACTGAGAAAAACAGGTAAACATTAGGAAACACAAGAATAACGGGAGGTCCTTGACAAAACTTTCTTTTTCCAATGATATCCCAGGGTGGGATATACCATGATTCTCACGATTGTTTCTGCGAGGTGTGAAGCAATCAGTCTAGTTGCTGTAAACATCTAAATACTGCGGTGACTCTTGTGCGTAGCGCTGCATGATGGCACTGCCTCAGGTTTCTCTGGGTTGTTGCCAGGATTCACCGTAAAGAACCGTTGATCACAACATTCATGAGGTGCTTTGCTTCAACCATTTATGGTTTAGTGTTGGCGCGTAGAGGGCCGGATGCGAGGCCGATCCATGTGCGCACATTTCCAGGTGGACTGTGATTTATAAATGGAGCACTTCCTGCAGGTGTGCTTTTCTAATTTTTACAGTTTTATAAATCTGTTTATTTGTGGGTGCATGCCATTTTTGGCTGTCGAGCGCACGTGCACTTGTAGTACAGATCATACGCACTGTTTTCAACATGAGGCCCATGAGCTTTGAGAGAAAAATGAAAAACATTGTATGCGCATGGCTAATCCTTACCTTCTGCACTAAGCAAATGTACTCATGGTGTACATTAGACACTAGCACCAAGAGCTCCCGTGTAGTGAATCAGGTCACTCAGATCAGTGGGCAAGTGATTTATCAAACGCTGCCATACATGGATGAAGCTGCTGTCATTAGCTAAGGCCCTGAGCCGTTCCACTGCCAAAAATATCTCTATAGTGTTAGTTCACTTACACATTTAACTCTTGGTAAGAGAAGGAAACTGTACTTTTCTCCTTGCTTATATATAATAGTAATGACAGAAAATAGATTATTGTGAACAACCTCAAAGGATTGCATGTAACTGCCGATTTGCACTTCAAACACAAAGGAAGTCCGAGGTCAGTGTTGTTGAAAATACAGTATAAGACGTTCAGTGCTGCCTATGAAATACCTTTTCTATTGTACTTCTTTGAATTTATGACAAAGAGTGTGGCAGTGAGACGAGTGGAAGCGTTCTTTCCCAATCAAAGCTGATTTTCTACGTATTTCAAACCCAGTGTTGTTAACATCCATGTTGACGAGCCTGCAGTCTTCTTCTTCCCTGCCTTTGCTGGCGAGTTGCTGCGTTACTCGGCGCACCTGTCGCCCTTGTGTTTGTGCATGACCCAAACTAAACAGGGAGACACTCATTACAAAAAAAACTGCTCCATAGCGCTACTAGAGATCAGAAACTAGCTTTAATATCTAAAAAAGGTATGTTCCTACTCTGCTGTAAGTCCCTTCACCATGGCCACTGCAGCCTTCTCCAGCATCAGTTCTCAGGAGATCATGTACTGTCAGGTAGCAGACCTCCAGTGTGTACAGAGGGTAGAAACACTGATGCAATCCAAAACAGCAGGCCTGAAATAAAGATTACCTTTCTGAAGCACGTAATGTTCAGTTTTCTTTGAGCCTGCCAGAGAAAATGGGTTGATTCAACTCTGTGGTCATTTCTGATGCAGTGGTTTGGGTTTATGTTATTTTGCATTGTATCATATTGTAAGAATATTCATTATCTTGTACCCAGATACACAAAATAACATCAATATTTCACAATAAAGTACTACATAATGGAATCTGGTACACAGGCGATGTTATCCATCTCCCTGCCTTGCGCGAACAGAATCACAATCGGTCGGCCCTGCACAGATTGGCACTTTGAGCATTCCAGGAGCAGAGCCACATCATCCAACTCGACTCTACTGCCACTGGTGCAGTAAATGCTTTATAAAGACGAGAGCACACTCAATGAGAGTGGATCATATTGGCTGCTCGCACCTCACAACCTCATGCATGTTGTTACACAACACTTGTGAGACTAAAAAAAAGCCTACACTGCTACAGCATGGCCCAGCGCTGACAACACTGGAATTAGAAAGGGGCAGCAAGAGCCTGTGATTAGCATTGGACACATAAGAGGAAGACATTTTGTTTAGTGAGGGAGTGGATGACAGCAAGCATGCGATTGAGGAATGAAGCTTGCAGGAAGGGCATCACACACAGAAACACAGATAAACAGAGTGGGAGATACTCACTAAAAATCTTGTTTCGATAGTTGATTGATTTTCTTTTTCTTTCTAAAATCTTTTTTTTCCATAAGTTCATGGATCAAATAGTGAATCGCTTTAATAAATATCTTTATTGAATCTCTTCATAATGTCCACTTCCAGTATTTGTTCACTTGTGTTGGAGAGTAGCAAGAATACAAATCAATAGGTGCAGACACATTGCATACCTACAGTACATGCAGATTGAAAGCTAACGGGATACTAAATGCAAATGAAAAATTAAAATACAAAGCAAAACTCCTTTAAATGTCCAAGAAAACTAACATTTTGAAACGTTTTGAAAGTTTGATGGATTATGTTCATTAAGAGCAGTTTAACCAGCTCAGGGAGTGTTGGGGTCACTCTGTACAAAGCACAGCACCCTGACACCAGAGAGACTGGTTTTGGTTAAGCATTGAAAAGTAAATACGTCCTGTCTTGTGCCACTGTTGACTTTTGTTCACTATGAGCATTTTGTGGACACATTCATTAAAAATGTTCCCTTATTAATTTGATTAAATAAAAAGTAAACTGGACGGCTTTCTGCTTCTTTAAAAGCATGTTGGCTGTGGCAATTAGCAG
Source organism: Lateolabrax maculatus (assembly GCA_031216445.1). Lineage (NCBI taxonomy): Eukaryota > Metazoa > Chordata > Actinopteri > Acropomatiformes > Lateolabracidae > Lateolabrax > Lateolabrax maculatus. The sequence continues at coordinate 18,446,319 of CM062200.1, forward strand.
TGAATAATGTATAATACTTGTGAGGAGACAGGGTTGTTTACTGTTTTATACCATGTAGCACGATTGGATTAAGTAATAAAACTCAGTATCTTCTTTACTCTCCCACAGTCTCATTTTTCATTTGCAGAAGGGAGTGAAAATGTGTCATCCCTCTTGCTCTGATTCATGGTAACAGAGCTTTAAGATAAATCTGACGCTCAGCCACTGTAACTCTTCTTTTGCTTTGTGGACAGACAGGATGGCTCATGCTGTTTTAAACACCACACACTGCCATCTCTCTTCCCATATTTCCTGTCACTCTCACCGTTATGTGTCCAATAAAGGCAAAAACGCAATAAAATCATATGTAAAAAAATAAAAAAAAAAGAATAAAGAAACAATACGGATGCCTGTCATATAACACAATCAGCAGCCCTCCATCCACAGCCATCTCTCTCCATTTCTGCGACGCTTTAAACTAGAGGGAGTGAAGACAGGAGCAATTTCAGAGCAGAGCAATCCTGTTGCATACAGCTCACAATTCCGTCAGGAGCAGCACTGGTACGCCTTAGATTGCATTAAAAAAAAATGCGTTTATTCATGACGGCCTCCATTGCATGGCTGCTCACTGCACCATCTCGGAGGTGCAACGTCATTGAAATGCACTGAGATGAATTGTACCAGACGTGCAATAAATTCCTCATGCTTGTCACCCCGGAATAAGTGCCGGTAACAATCTCCACCATCTGGTGCCACAACAAATATCGAGCTGCTTGGTAAGTAAAGTCACCGGGTGCACGTCGGTGGGTGTGCGTGTGCAAATATGAGTCCATGTGCTCTGATAACTCAAAGTAACACAGCGAGGGAGAACCAGGAGGGAGGCGATTGGTTTTGTTAATGGCTGGCCATTAAGCTAAATGAAAGCTGATGTGAAATTGATGAGTTTGTTTTGCGGCTGGTTTGCATATGGAAAGCAAATGTATTAGAATCAGGATTCTCACTGCATTCTGTGAGGCCCTTAATCATGAGAAAGGAAACCTTTCAGACGAAATCTATTAATGTCACTTTTCATCATGCTAGATGAGAGCTGATTTGCCTCGCGCAGGGCAGCCAGACACCAATCATGGTTTACCGAACAGACCAAATAAACGGAACAGAAGCAAAGGAGATAGTCACAGGCGTTAACCAGTGCCATCTGCTGCTGCTTCTTCATGACATGTTCGTCTGATCGGTGGCAGAGTGGTCCTGATGTTATCCCAAGACTCACAGATGATTTGAAGTATGGTATAGTAAAGGCTGGGGAAAGATCGTGCTTATGGCAACTAAAACACCACAAAAGGCCAAATATAATAGAAATGTGATGGGACACAAACTCTGGGCCTCCTGCATGAAAGACAGACCCGATTACGACTTTCTGCTACATGCCCCTCCAGCACCCTGAGCTGCACACCCTTACCTTCTGCCTTGCTACATAAAGAAACACTACTTCCTGCATTAACACCGAACGTTGACGCTGGAATTAAATCGCGAGGTGCAGAATCATCCAATATTGACAGAATTCCTGGAGATTCTAAAAGTCGTCACCTGGCTAGAGAGCTGTTCCCCTGGCTTCTGTAATTTGTATCAAAGTTAAACCCCTATTTGTTAGCAAAGAAACTACAGTTGTCAGGAGACGTTTCCAGGGTGGCATTGGGCATATTATATGTGATTGTATTTGTATCCTTCTTCCTCCTTATCTTCAGTTCTTTCCAGGCTTTTGGGATTATCTTTTAAAAAAGATGTGCTGTTGTTACATCCATGTCTGGACTGGGGACTCTAAAGTTTCTGACATTAAACCTGCAACTGTTCTCAGGTGTGTGGGATACTCTATTTGTTTATTTGTAACTCACAAATGTCAGTGTGACTTTTCACACAGTTCTGGTTTCACTTCAATTCTCTCTTGACATGATGGTGGCACTAGACGGAATGGGTTGACAAATACATTAAATAAATCCTTTGGAAACGAATAGTGAATAATTACAGAAAAACTGCTGGAAATCCAACCATTGGTTTTTAAGTTAGTGTATACAGTCAAAGTGTTTGTCAAGGTAAATTTTTGTCCTGAAGGAAATTTAGTCCAGCTTATGGCACAATAAAAAGGTTTAAAGGAGTGTCCAAAACAGTAGGAATCATACTCTGATGACTATATGGTAACCTGTCCAGTAGTTGATGAGATACGGTTTGCGTATTTTATGTAATTTCAGTGTGTACTCACATCATAGTGTATGAATATACAAATAGTAAACATAATTTTAGCAAAGCATCTTCATGATATTTTTAATGTGTTGCATCTTGCAGGATAGGAAGTGTACATGTACTGTGTAACTGTGTGTACAAGTATAACTATGTTTAATGCATGTGATTAATATTCATTGACTCTAATGGAATTATGCTGTATTTTGCTTGCTTGGCTGTGATGGGAACATTACATTATCCATCTACAAGTGCCCACCTCCTCTTTGTTTGAAGTGCATGAAATTAGGTCATGATAGGATAGAGTATTACTGATCGTCCTACTGTAATGCAGTGTGTTTGCTCAGCACTGGAGAGACCAGAGGAGGAGATGTGGGAGAACACTTGTCACGATGGCAGAGGCTGCTGGAGAGTTTCTGATAAAACGCAGCAGAGGTGCTGCATCGGCTGAAGAACACAACAAATAAATCAAACAATGAAGAAATCCTCTGAGCAGGTGTGGCTTTTGATTGCCTGATTAAAACCTATTAATCACTATGACACTCGACAATTATGATCATCACTGCTGTGCATGATGGGACTGTGCTTATTGTTGCTGCACAGCATAAAGACGTCGCAATGCAGCCATGCTAAACTTATTATGACTGCTGTCCAGGCTTCATAATTTGATGTGAAACCTCAGGATTTCAAACAGCTTTCTTAAGTACTTGCTAACATTTCAGCATCCTAAATCAGACAAATGACTCATTAACCAACATTGTCTTTGGTGAATTATGTTCCAGGAAAGTTTGGAGTTTGGCACCATGTCCTCTGTGTGCCAGCTTTATTTAACTAATCATTGGCACTGAACATTTAAAGACAAGTAGCATTGATTGTCTGTTAACTGCACTGAGGAGCTCATCAGATGGCTTCAGACAACAGGGCTGCACGTCATTCACGAGTACTTGAGCACTCAGAAATGTGTGCAGGATCTGGGCGAGCGTCTTGGCCAAGTGTGTCAAGGCCATTGATTTGTCCAAGTGGCAAACCATGGAGTAGATTGGTTTTAAAATGGGAAAACATTACAGTAATTGCATTTAAGGTCAGTGAAAATCAACACAATGTCATAGCCCAATGCTAGTGACAGACAGAAGGAGCAGGTTTCAATGGCTCAGTTTGCCTTAAATAAAGTGCTTGCTGGATCGTCTAACTCTAACCTTATAACCTTTCCAATGGCTTTCCAGGTATCCAAAAGAAGGGTTTGAAGTTGTCTCTCTCACAGCTACTTCATCTGTGTTAACTGAACTTTCAGCTTGCTCTTGTGAAGTGTGAACTCGCACAGCGCTGAATACAACACCATGAATGCCTTCAAGGGGAAACTGTACACCCTTTTTCACAATTTACAGTGTTGCGACTATAATGGCATGAAAAGACAAGATAATGCTTGGAAAGAGATCAGGGAGATAGTGGGATGCAGTCAGGAGGAAGCTGTGATGGTGGGCTTTTTGCCAACCAACAGCAGACACTTCTGATACTACTTATCACTGCCCCCGATAGCTATCTGAACAAGAGATGCACCAATATGGAATATCAAGGCTAATAACAATAACCAGAAATGATCTGTTTGAAGTGGCTGAATATCTTTATATTAACTGATAATTGCTATTGCAAAAATAAGCAGAGGACAATTAAAACGAACTTTTTAAATTGAACAATAACTACTTTAGTTTTTATAATTTATCAGGAAATAATATAAGGGCCAGCAAAATATCGTTATCTTAACTCAAACCTTTTTGTTGCTGTCATACAACATGTTACGGGGTACTTGTTAGAGAAAGAATGTTTAAAGTACAAACTCACTAGGTGGTAGGCAATGCTCTTAGCAACTTTAGTGGTTGAAACAAAGAAATCCTCAACAGGCCAATTAATTAGGAAGCAAAAGTATCAGTCTTAAACCTTTTTTTTCCCTTCTAAATCTGATATTTATCTCTGTTAGCTTCGGGTAAAAACGTGAATTGCTGCTTTAACGTCATATAATCTAGCAAGCTGCCTGACTTGTAACCAGATTTCTATAGTGATTAGGCCGACTTGTGTACATATTCATTAGGCATAAATCATCGCTCAGTTAACCATCAGTCTTTAAAAGCATGAATTGTAAAGGAAACACTATTTTTATCTGTAGTATTAACTGAATTGTGCAGAATATCTAGCTTCCAATCCTTTTCACTCACCTGACAAGGGACTCGTACACTCTGACAGGCCACTGAGGAGTTCTTTAACATGTGGCTTACCTGAGGTTAAAAAGGGGAAGAGGTTAATTTAACTTAGTGCAAATAACTTTCCACCACCTGAGTAAGCAGGGAAATCCCCCCCCCCCCCTCACTTGTCTTTAGTTTTATTGATTTCCTTTATTGGGCTGATTTTCTATGTTAAGTGGGAACCTCATGACCTGCCAAACCAGCCCCTGCTATCAGATGTGGGTTACCTCTGACAGAAGGTTAATCACAGGCGATCATTAACATGACTCCTCCATTTAGAGGATGTCCCTAAGCCCACAGGCCTGATCCTCTAGCAGCATTATGTCAACCTTATTATCAAATACAGGGAAATGGTGTGCGGGAAGTGCACGGCTTTAGATCAGTTAGCGTTTGACTCTCATCAACTCATTAAATTGGTTTTCTTCTACTACTTCGAGAAAGAATGACGAGAATTTCACTAGAAACTAATATGGAGCATCATAATTTTACATTCATAGTATTACAAATAGAAACTTACTTTACGTAAAGCCCCTAGGTGTCAAATTTTATATTATTATAACATCTTTAAAATTATTTTGATGGCATTAGTTTAATAATACCAATGCAGATGTCTTGGTGTCTAATACAATGTCTTTTCTGATGCAACCCCTGAAGGTACTGATATTAAAAATTCCTACATACAGGAGCTTTGACTGCTTGGGGTTAGTGGAACAAACTGAAAACACAACATTAACATGCCATTCCACACGGATGTATTAAGACAGCTGATACAGCACCACCATTCGGCCTTAAGGAGCCAGTATACTCCATCAAAAGGGCTTGTGGGATGGTCGAAATAGCTTCTAAAACCTCTTCCCCCCTACACCTTTCTGACATCGGATTAGAAGCAGGCTGTGTCAAAAAACTATTTCTGTTACTTTATAAAACTGACAATCTGATATTTACACCCACTTCGTGCAGTGATTGGCCAGCTGTGCTGAGGTGAGAAAGGAGCCAGGGTTGAAACCTCTCTCTAGCTCTCTTTTTTCATTTGTTCCACACCATTTCACGTGAACAACCAAGTGCAACACTAGGAATGCCTTCCGGGAGAGACTGTCTGGAAATGTGTGCATGTTTAAACAATATCACGTCTACCCCTTTCTATGAAAGGAGACATTCCACTCCGCCTTCCAGTGTGGCCATTCAGAACTACTGTGAACACATTTGGCCTCCGACATGGTCGCACAACATCTTACAAACTACTTCTGATTGAGCATAAATTGGCCCTTACTGTATATTTTTCCCAGTGGCCACAAACTTTACTGCAACTGAAAAATCTAACCTAAACCCAGAGAGCATTTTCCCCATAGACCACCATTTTAAAAGAAACATCTATAAAACTTCTGACAGGACACCTCAAACTGCAAACAAGGTCCATTACTACCTATTGTATTATAAATTGTGAAAATATAAAGGCTTTAGATTTGTAAAACCTTGTCAGAGCCCAGAAAAGCTATTTCTATATGCGTGATATCAGCCCAGTGTCCCAAACCCAGGAGCAAGCTATTTACATTCAAATGATTGGGCACCATCTTGTAGTCAGTATCCAGTTTTTACAACACATCCAGGCCATCACCTCATAAATTGGATTTGGTGTTAACAAAAAAATTGCATCTTTATACATCCAGAAACAGCGTGACCTCAGCGTTCATTTGGACTCGTCACCTTGCCACCTAACAATCGTAGGCCCAATATCCACTCTCCTTATTGCTCTGTTTTGGTCTCCACCAACTCCTGAGAGACATGTCTGGCTCTTTAGCTGCTAAATGCCCCACTATGTTCACCAGCAAGCTTCTAATTCTACAAGTCTGCCAATTGATGCTGGGCAGGCAGTGTACAGTGAATATATCACTGCCTTCTGCGGCTGGAAACGAGGTTGATGGGAGTCGAATGTGGGCTGCAAAATCTAAACAATGACCTAAAAAGGCCCCATAGGGCTGTCTATAGATGCAGAGTCTTTCACTTTACATGGTCATTTGATTCAGTGTATTATAAAAATATGTACTGGTGCAGCTTTAAGGATAATATTGCGAATAGGTGATTTGCATATACCCCAAAATCAACCTATTATCAAGATAAAGGAAGACATTGGAGTACATAGTACTACACTCCATAGTTTCAGGATATTCATGTGCACGTTAAATCAGTAAGTGATACAATTTACTCTTTTGCAATAATGTTTTTTCAGTTTCAGGGGCATTTTTGTGCTTTGAATATTTTCCGCTTGTTAACATCAGCGATGCCTTTATGCCAACATCATCAGCCAAGCATATAAGTAGCAGGTACTTGCTGTAGGCCTTGGGAAATTAAAGCAGATCTGTGATAAAACTCAACCATGTAGTGTATTATAAATGCTGTAAACCACCAAGCAGACTGCTGTTTGGAAAACAAATCATCACTAAGACTTTTTTGGCATACAAATCAGACTCGGTTCGTGTGTTCACGATAAGAGAAAAGTGAGACGTGATAATACAAATCTGATATACGAGCCAGCTATCATCCCAGAGGAGCAGCCCATCATCCCACAGCGTAGAGTCAGACTTGAACGGCCTTCCGTCCCACTTATCTCCTCATTTATTCCCCGAAGACGCCCATTAACTGATGATGACAGAGCTATGACAAAGGTAAATTGATCACTTAATCAGTCTTAATTTATGAATTGATGGGTCCTGATTAAAAAGCAACACACCCACGGGTATCCTTGACAAATCAATTGACACCACAACATGCAGGAGAGAATAGGGAGTCCATTAGCCAGTGCACTCAGCTGTGCTCCCCCAGGGCTTGAATTTGAGTGGTGTATTTCTTTTTTGTTAATGAGCAAACTCCCCTCCAGACGTGGTTTTGAAAAAAGGCAACAATTTACCCTGAAGTGTCTTGGATCCAGATAAAATTCAGATGCCTTTGTTGTACACTTTCCTTTGCAGTGAGGCACATACATGTGTCTTCATCACAGATCTCATTGCAGTCAGTCTCGGTTCACTCAGCTACATGCAAAGAAGGGTCCAAAAGGGGGTTTGACTGGGGGGATGATTTGAGAAGCATCTTGTTGTAAGCATACTGAGGAATTTATTTTAAAAAATGTGTCACACTAAGTCCATGAGTGAGGGTCATTTGGCCAAAAACTAACCTGAAAATGTACTTTTTAAGCTTTGTAGAAAGCTCAAAACAAGATATCTGATTTTAGATACAAGAATAAAATGTACAAAACTCGGAATGCAAGGCTAGTCTGTGGGAAGTGGTCCAGCCGAAGGATAAACACAAAAGGATAGTGTCAGAGCTCTGGAGAGTTACTTGAATTTTCTCGAGTTGTTGTGACGTCCAATCCTTGATTCAGACCCCGGCAGCAACAAGATAAGGCCGGCTGTCTGTGCGCACATGGGCACTTCTAGAGACTCTGCACTTCCACAGCTGTCCCTGCAGGCTCAGCCACCCAACTCCCAGGCACACAGCAACTTGTAAGTTGTTATTGATTTTGACCCTCAGTGCCCTGCTCATTGAGTCAGGGGCAACAAATTCAGTGCTTTACAGTTCAGAAAGATTGCATTTTAGATAAACACTGTCAGCGACTGTACGGTGAGGTCCTGCGCCGATAAAAAGGAGGGCCTGAGTAAATACCTGGAGACACTGCCGATTGCTATCTTCACAGTGAATTACAGTGGAAACTGTCTTTAAGGCTGAAAATTGCCCCCCATCCCCACCCCCACCCCTCCAGCCTAGGGGTTATATAAAGATGGGCGAGAGAAACTGGACTCTCAGATAGCAATGGAGGCAAGGACACTGATTCTACAGAGATAGAAAGCTTCGCTCTGCCATTTGTCATCACTGCACTAACTAGTCACAGTGGTCAAGAGATGAACAGCAGAATAAATCAAGAAGTAATTCCTTTGATGAAGAGAGGGATTAATCAGCTTAAGTGTGCCATTTCATTAACCATCTATAGATTTCTATCATGCTACACAGAGCAAATAATATGTGGAGTCAGTAAGAATGGGGAGTCAGTCAAGAATAAGGTTGTTATTTGTTAATCTTAGGTCCTTTTCGCAGAGGATTAATGTTACCTGGACATATTCTGTGATGTATAATATTAGATGGTTAGTTTCTGTGACATCGCAACCAGTTTGGAAGGGAATCATGGTCCAGTATGCAACTTACACAGTGATGGAGAATCTAGAAGCCGCAGGCTGAAAATTGACTGAACAGTGAAATAGGAGAGATCTAACTCTTTTGAAATGAAAAAATATTTACACACTCATCGATTCTGGATTTTTCAATGATGAAAAAAGGAGTAGATATGCTTTTAAGAATTTTTAACAATTTAATTAAACTCTATTGTTAAAATCAATAGAACATGTCTGGAGGGGACATTTAAGTCTGGACCAAAGTGTCGGACCGACCGACCACCAGCATCACCATCCCATCACCTAAAATCATAGAAATAATGAAAGCTTCAGAACAAAGTTTTTCAAACAGTTTGCAGTCCAAATAATCCTTTTCAAAAACTGTAAGGGAAACTCATTCAGCTGGATGTGAGAGTTTAATGCCTTGTATTTTTCCAGTATAACCTTGCTGTTTGGTTTACCGTAAAACTACAACATCCTCCCTCCACAGGTTTCCAAAGATATCTTGGGCAACATTAAGCGCAACTAACCAGCGTACATAATTATGGCAGATAACGTTTCTCTAGATTCCAAGTCCCTCTATTCCTCCCTTTCGGTCAGTCCACTCTCTGAGTTGAGAAGATGTTTAAGCTTCCGCAATCATCTGCTGTCAATATCAGCTGCGTTAGCTTAGTTAAAAGGGCCACACCCTTTCATTGTAACCCTCTGTTGTATGCCACCTTTTGTCTCCCCTACCCTCCTCCCTTTGTCCCATGACCTTGGTGAGATGCCACCATCACACGAATTTACCAGTCCAGTTGCACCATGGGAGGAGGTCTGTTCCTGACTCTGCCAAAACTCATTACGGTAATGTGGCATTTTTGAAGTGCAGCAGTTGCAGCAGTGTAAAATATACACTGAAGAGAGAGTCTACACACTTCAGATCTCAAGTGCATGACAAAGAATTACTGTCAGATTTAAGCTGGGCAGATTGTTGATTGTACACATGATCAGTCAGCCGATTCAACTGAACAACGACTGAACAACAAAGCTCTGAAAATGCCGTCAGAGGAAAGTGGTGAAACTGATCCAAAACAGTAAAAATATTAATTTGGGCATCTTTAACCAAACCCTACTAACTGTACTGCGGTTGCCATACAGGCAAACTATAGAAATAAATGAAAAATGTTGGCATGGAACATATTGTAATTGAGTCTTATCTGTAGTTTTACAGAATCAAACAACAAAGTACAAATACTTTGTTATTGTACTAAACTAGAGTTTTCAGGTACTTTACTTGAGTATTTATTTTTCTGACAATTTTTTATTTTTACCCCCTACATTTTAACACAGATAGCAGATATAAACCTCACATTTTCAAAACAAGCTTGTTATTTTAGTTCTAATGCATTTGAGGGGGATTATCAATTTTTTTTATTTGCATCACTGCGTGCCATCTTCCCAACATCAAGAATGATTTAAACCTAAATGTACGGGACAATAACACGTAGAATAGATGATTCCTTGGTGGATCCATCAGTGCATATCACACACGACAGACGCAATAAGATGAAAACGACGTAAGAGACATAAGAAGATGAAGCAGACGGAGGGAGACTCGACCGCAGAGAATAGGCACCTAGTGAATATGATGTCTATGACAGGGAGAGGAGAACCAGAACTACTTTTTACTTTTAGTAGATTTCAGAGCATGTACTTTCTGACTTTTACTTGAGTAAAGAAGTTGATTCAGTATCTCTTACCAGCCTTTTTTACACAATGTGAAAAAGTAAATACTGACTGATGCAATTAGTTGACATAATATGGGCATGTAAGAAGCCAACTTAGACATTTCCCACAAAATGTGCAGAGGCTGTCACCAACATACTTTTCTGTAACCCAGTTCTGCTTCAGTGATGTATTGGTTTATTAATTTCCCCACTGTTTTACTGATTATTTTCTACTCTATTGTCTTTTCCTCTTGCTGAGTCCTATTTGTTTTACTGCTGCAGCGACTAATTTACCAGCGAGGAATAATAAAGTTTAGTTTTATCTTCTTAACTGCCAATTACCCCAATATTGGCTGTGTAACTTTTATTTAATGACGACAGTAGCAGATGTTACTGCACTACACTGCAATTAATTACATTACCACATTTTACTAAATTTTTTTACTCAGAGTTGCATTTCATTAGATTCTGACAAGTTATTTCACAAATAGTGCATTATCAGTTGCTACAGGCCTCTCTGTCGCTCTCTGTAAATGTACACAATATTTTGGGAGTTAAAACTAATTTAGCAGAGAGTGTTACACAGAGGTTTTCATTACACACATAAGTATTCTGCCTCTCCTCCCTTTGCGTCGGATTTCTTTCCTCTGGGTACAAATCGAAGAAGGGAGATGGCAGGACAGGTGAAAATGAGGAGAGGGAAATGCTTTTTTGAAAATGCAACAGAGGACAGAGGTGTAACTATACAGACAAAACCCATGCATAAACCATTTCCCACACATGAACGGTTCCATTAAGAACGTGTGCGCCACACACATTTTTCAAAGGATGCGAACATTTCTTTTTTTTTTTTTTTTTTGGCCACTTGGGAGCAGCACAACAAGCTGTTGACAGAAAATTTACATATTGTCAAATTTAGCAACATATGAGAAGGAGTGGCATAAGGCCCCTGGATGAGACAAAGACAAAAATAAACGACGGGAGAAACAGACGGAGCATGGTTGCATCCTTATTTTCCCTGTTGAACTGGCTGAGAGCAGACATGCATGGAGATAATGGCCATCTCATCCATTAATGTATGATTCATAGACAAGCAGAAGATATGAATCGATGCATCAGCGGCCTCCACCAAATCAAGACAGCCGCGGAGTGTTATCTTTCTGCCGACAGACGCTGGACACCGATAGCCTCTGGGGACCAGCGGAGGATGTCATAGAAAAAGAACATTAAATCCTTATTTTAAATACAAAGCAGGATGCCCCACCCGACTCTGTACCCAGACCTTCACCCGTGTAGTTACACATGTGGTCAGCCTTAAAGTCCAGTTTATTACAGCTTTAGTCCTTCAGTTATGATAACGTACTCTTGGAACACTGCAACATTGCTGCAGCTGAATCTGACAATCAGTTGTGATCAAACCTGGAATCGTTCTTTAAAGCTGCACCAATCCATATCTTTATGTTAAAGACATGAATATTCAACATTTTTATCAAGGGTAAGGACCCCTTTCGCTGACAGTGACAAACCCATAGAGAATTAATACATTTAGCAAGGAGCAGGTGAACAGAGGAGCATTTGGCAGCGACCAAGGAGTTGGTGGACACCAAACCAGAGCCTAAAGGAGTGAACATTGCGCTAGGATTTTTTAGGGGGAGAGAAACATGAATCGTAATGTTGCTAAATGTCTGCAGGAACGGGGCTGCTTGGGTTTTCGGTTGAGCACCACTTTAAGTTTTAATGTCGATTCAATGAATAGAAAGTTAAATAAAGCAGAACTCTGGCCATTTTCAATCAGGCTCTGATTGAAAATGGCATCACCTGACAAACTCTGAAGTACTTTTTAACATAGTCGTTCGTGTAAACAGGCAGCCATCTGGCAGGGGAAACAAGGATGTACTACCAAGGTCTAGCATCAGAACTTGAGCAGAGACATGATTTAAATGATTGGACTGTTAGAGTAAGCAATCATGTTGAAAATAGCACTGTGTCAGTGTCTCTGCGTTGATAGCTGAATTGTGTTGTGGAGGGGCGTTTTGCCATGTTCACATCATGGGTCATGTTCAGGCACAATTTGGAGCCATTGCCAGCTTCATTTCCCAGAAAACCCCATATTATTAATAGCTTAGTATATGTGTAACAAACCCTTTGTGACCTTCCATAAGTCATGTTGATTGTAGCTGTGTGAATAATACTTGATAGGTTTCATTTTACTTCTTCCAACAAGTGTTTCCTGCACAGGTGCTCTCAACAAGCCTCAGTCATAAAGTTCTTTGGTTCTTTGCTTACAAACAAGCAGCGGTGGAAGAACTATTCAGATTTACTTCAGTGAATGTAAAAATATCCAATTACAAGTCCGGCATTCTGCAAGTGCAGAAGTATTATCCGCTAAATGTACTTAAAGTATCAAAAGTAATCCTACTCAATGTACAGGATGTGTTATTTTGTATTATTCTTACTAATATACTGTTGGAATGTTTAAAAATACATTACATCTACAAGGATATATTGTATTTAATAATAATATTTTATAAACTGATCATATGTTTGCATGTAAAATCTTGTTTATCACGTGGTTTTAACATGGTCACGCAGATTGGAATCATAAAAATATTGCTTATAGCCGCCTTAATTACAGTACATAAAGTGAAATACTAAATGTATGCGTTCAAGTGGCTCCTAAGATCACAGATGCTGCACTGCAAAAAAAGACACCAAAGCATGTATGTATGCATGAACTTACACACATAAACACACACAGCAGGTGGACACAAACACACACTGGCTTGTCTCCATAGAGGAGGGTGGAGCAGTGGGAGGATCCGCCGCCTGATGTTAATGGCACGCTGGTCGATCGGCCACCTTCGACTCTCCATCAGTGTCTCTCAGGCCGGGAGCAGCACCTAGAAGCCCCACGGGGGTTTGGCTGAGAGCTGCCCATCAGTCAGCACCGACATCTGAGACATCCATCCCCAACAGCTGCTGGCAGCAGAGTGCTCTACTGTAAGGAAGAGCACGGACAAGGTCACGAACAAATAGGTGAACATACAGTACAACCGGAGAGAAGAGCAACAGTGGGACGTCAAGGCTTCTAACAATACCAGAACACACTCTTTGGAGCCGGGGAAGCATGCCAAATCTATTCGGTTTACCTCAGATCAGCACTGGCATGGTAGTTTAGGGAAACATTGGGCTCATGTTTTATTCATTCTGTCATACTTCTAAAATCCAGTTTAGCGAGTTAACAAATTCCTTCTCCAGCTTGTCGTAACCAAGCACTTTCAATTAACAGATTTCGTCTTCTTTTGGTTTTCTGTGTGACTTACTAAAGCAATGTCGAGAGAGAGGGAGCCCGGAGGAGAGAACAGTTCTCCTGAGGCGATGGAATAAATAGTGGCTCCCAGCTGTGAGTATGAAAAACATTAGAGAGGCGTCTCCGGTCCTGTACCATGAGCAAGCGTGTTTCCTATTGTGGTTTTGTAATAATTATTCCCTTAGAGGAATATGAGTCTTCTCGACTGTGCCGATATATTCAATAATAATGACAAACAGAGATGAAAATGTAACAATCCCACTCGCTGTGACTAACTTTTTAGTTGCAGTTGGAAGACTTTCATTCAATCTTCAAATCGTAACTGTTTTATTGCTCTAGCAATCAATAGAGAAAATATGTGTATGACAATACCTATATTGTATGATCTATATATGGGTAGTATGAGGTTTTCAACCTGTAGAACAGTTAATAAGAGAAGTGTGGAGAATACAGAGCCGTACTTGTGAAAATATGTTTTATATATATATATATATATATATATATATATATATATATATATTTTTATGTGGCTTTTGTGATTCTGTAAAAGAGAAGCAGTTTTTTAGTACATTTGTATTGTTCAAAATTAACTTTGCTAATATTTCAATAAAAATAATAAAGATTCAGCTGTATTAAAACACATGTAAATGAAAATGTGAAAAAAAATGACTGAAAACAAGCTTTTCAATTTCACCTTTATTATAAAAATGTCGACATTTCACATAAATTTGCAGCCTCTTTTAGTCTGCCAACACATTTTCAATAACTCCTGACAAATTGACTTGAAAGAGGCATAGAAAATGCCATTTCAAAGTTCTGTTACATCACAGATGTAACAATTAGGGCAACTGTTTGTTATCAAGATCATAAAGTCACATTAAAGTCACATTATGAAAGTGTGAAAAAATGTCACTGCAACCAATATCAAAGTCTCAGAGATCAATATTGTGCAAAAATAATAGATATATTCCCTGAGTTTGTTTTGGCAACATTATGCCAATAAAGCCAACTGAATGAATTGAAAGAAAGTACACACTTTGATCAATAAGTTGTCCATTATGCCAAATTACAATGTTGTTCCTCAAATATGAGTGCAGCTGATCCTTGGTGTATGGTCTGAGTTTAACCCAACAGAATGATGTCTAAGAGATCCTTTTCCACATCTGTCATAAAGCAGGAAATGCCAAATCCTTGACATTATCCTTTAAATGATAAGTGGCAGAAAATCATTTCATTTTATGAAAAACATCAGAAAGGGCACCTGCTGCTTATTGGGGAACATCTTGATCTTCTTTTCATGGATCTTGGTGTGTTTTAATTATACCTGTTATAAGACATGATTAGGAATTAAAACAGAATAATTATGTTTTGTCATCATGACCACCTTTATATCCAGATCTGACAGGATGAATTGAGATACAGACTGATTATCCTGAAATCATCCTATCCTTTGCTAAGTTTGGACTTCTCATGCTGCATACAAACTGAATTTTTAAAAACATCCGAAATTCTTATGACTTGAGACTATCTGCATCTGAATTACTTTTACAGAATGACAAAGGAGCAGCCAGCAAATGGATTTACTGTAGCAAAGGCAGCACAAATGAAGAGGATTCATTTGTGCAATTACAGATATTTTAAACACTCTTCTTGTTTTGATTCACTGAATAAATGAACTATTTTAAGTGCACCCAACCAATCTAATTGGACTATTGAGTGATAATGAGATCAATATGCTGCCTAAGCACTGATTATCATTACTATAAAAATGAGTTAAGTTTATTCAGTTGACTTCGGTGTTTCTTCAGCAGCAATGACAGTTCACTGTGAGTTTTTAAGTAGAGGGCCTTAACCACAATGATTGTCATCTATTTTCTTCTTCTGGTTCCCCCTTTTCAGTGTTTACCTGCCAGTGTCCTCACATTGTCACCATGTTCTCTCTTCCTTCTGTCTTTTCACTCACTCCTCCCAAATAAAGGAATTCAACATTTCTGGGTCAGGATGTTGTTAGCCTAGCTTAGCATAAACATTAGAGGCGGGGGAAACCGCTGGCCTGGATCTGTTACAATAGACACTGAACAAACAAGATACAACATGTTAATTATGAAACTTCAGAGGTGTTGATAGGCTTATTGTTTAAACCAGAAGCAGTGTAGCTACCCTGGATCCCTGTTCCTCCGGAGGAGAAATAAAGAGTGCTGGAACTTCATGATGTCAGACCAGATCAACCCCCAGGTCATCCGAGGATCAAACAGCGGGGAGCGAGGGGGGAACTGGCTTGTAAGGCCTGTGGAGCGCTGTGGGGGGTGAATACCTTCCCATCATGCACTGTGTTGATTGACACTGTGCAATTTTGAACCTTAATTTTCTTCTGATGTCCGGTCACAGTGAACTGAGCCGCCTCCATCCTCCACAATGACTGTTTCAGGGGGTATTTTAGTCAGGTTGATTATGATGAAACCATCAGTGGTGATGGAGGCTGAGACGGGAAAGGAGAAAGGAGGGGAGTTAAGTGAAGATAGGTGTGAATTAATCATAGGCCCTAAAGCTACTGTCTGCCTTGGCTCCCATAGCTCAGTGCACCACCTGATTGGCCATGACAAGTGCAGTTGGCATGACGACTGCCATGCAGGTATTGCCAATTGTGAGATAAAACATCTTGCAAGAAGTCTTCATTAGCTGAGGTCCCCTCCCCCCGTAGGAGCACTATAAAGCAATTATGGTAATGGACTAATGGAGCCTCTCACACTGGCTCCTTTTTGAACATCGAAGCCCTGATGGATTAAGAGAGAGTACTGATCTGAGACGAGTTCAGCCATGTGACCTGACCAGTGACTGCTGGACAGATATTTTACAGATTTCCATACTGACAGGAGAACTACTTCACTGCTCGATTATATAATTGCCGCACGGCACATGGCCACTTTGGTCAGAAGGCAGGTCAAAGAAGCGTTGGACTAGACCATTACAATACCATTTTCATACTCCAACCAATCACAAAGCCCTTGTTCTGCGTTTGGCGGAATCCACACTCATTTATTCCAGTTTTCCCTTCAATCAGTCACCCACGTGTAGATCTTGAATGAGCTTAGCTTAGCTTATCAAAGAGACTGGAAGCAGGGAAAACTGTATAATAAAAAAAAATACACCTTCCAACAACTCTAAAAAGTGAAACAAAAACAATGTACACTTTAATGAATCTCATTTATACAGTATATACATTTACAGTTTATAAAACACATAAAAAGGTATCACATCTCTTGTTTGGTCCTGTGATCCTTATACAGGCTACAAGCTGATGATATACATACAAATTGTTGCATTTAAGTATTTTTAGGCACCCCTGCTCTACGAGAATAAAGATTAATGGAAAGACAAAGAGGGGATACTTGCTGGTCTGTTTTACGTTTGAGGAGTGACCTCCATGAGGCTGAACCATGAGTGGCAGTAGCAAACATCACAACGTGTTTTACTGTGAATGCTGAGCAAGAGCACTTTGGAAGACTTTGCAGTGAAAAGGGAGCACGCTTGTAGTTTAAAAAACGAAAGGAACAAAGCACCTGAGAGGGTCATTGTTGTGGAGAGCATGAGGAGATGATAGGGATATGTATTTTTAAAGGAGAGTACAAAGAGAAAGAAACAAGGGGGAGGAGGGCAGCCTCTGCGATGTGTATTGCACACACGGACCACAAGGCTTTGCGCTCTGCCATGGACAGCAAGGAGCCTCTGTGTCTCTCTGTGGGCAAAGTTACTCTTATTGATTGAGATGGGAGAGCAAAAAGGAGAAGATTCAGGACGGAGAAAAGAGAAAGAGTGAGGCAGAGTGCAGCGGGGGGAATGATCACACACACTCATTCGTTGCGTGACTTGGGTGCCAAGGGAAGAGAGTGAGAGTGTTCCAGTTTTACAGCAGCAGTGATTCCACACTACACATGAATATAACTGAGTCCTACTACATTATCCTGCCACAGTCTAACAGGGGAGCTAAGGGACTGCTCCAGTTAACCTGATTATCACACTCAGTTGGCCTTTTGGTTTTTCTGGAGCCCTATAGCTATTTACAATTGGTAAAATGTATCATTATTTTCTAGTTCTTGGTTCAAAAACAAGCGTGAATTCTCAATAGCTGCAACCACGTACACTGATGCATCTACACGTGCATGCATTCTCTCTCTCACACACACACACACACACACACACCACCTCACAACACTTGACCTCCATGGCATAGGAACGAAAGGGAGGGGTTAACCCACACCACTGAAAAGGGGTCTTTTCAGTCCAATAATGCATCCCATGAGTATATGACAAATTAAAAGTAGTGCGACGACAAACAGTTGAACAGTTATGAAAGGGTGGGGCTAATGTATAGGGGCGGGGCTAACCTACACCAAATAAAACATTAGCGAATAAAAAGTAGCAAGAGCCTCATGGTGGCCTGGTGGTTACAACAAATACCATACATAGCATATATAGTGTGACTGCAATGTCCCTGCTTATATTCTGGCTGGGCATGTTTATTGAATGTCACCCCCCCACCCGCTGTTTCCTGTCACCTCTTAACTCTCCAGTATCAAACAAGGCCAAATACGTGTTTTCTTATCCAAGGGGAAAAAACTCACCCAGCGGTCTTGCTTTTTTAGAAAGTGAAACATAGTGTTCAGCCGCTACCCCACCCCAGTGATTTTCATATAGTCCCTAAGCCCAGTCTGAGAGAAACTACCCGCGCTCCCTGTCACTGAAAAGTCTGGATGTAGTTTTGACGACAAATGCAACTGTGCTCCACGACCTGAGTCGCTCACTTGTTTTAACTGTTAACTGTCAATGAAGTGACACGGCGGCTGAGGCAGTGGCCATGCGCTAGAACAGAAATCACCCCCTGGGAGACTGGATGCTCTTCCCTGATATGAAAACTGCAGAGACAGGTGTGGAATTTTAATGAAGCAGAGACAGAAAAACAGACAGAAATGCGTGTGCTGCTTCACACAGATGGTTGAAAGTTGAAAAATGATATTAGGTCAATAGTCAGACTGGATTAACTATTAAAAGCTCTTTCAATCCTTGACCAGACAGCAGGATGGAACCCAGTTAATAAGTAACAAGCTGTCTGGGAGGGAGGGGGGTGTCCTGAAGGCAATAAAGCAGAGCTTGTTGTATTGACAGACAGCTAAGAGCCAATATTCCCACTAACGCTGTATGAACAATATAATCTCCACTTCTCATTTGAATTTTCATTTCAAACTCAGACTTTAGCATTGAAGACTATTGAATTATTCACAGTCAATAACCTCATCAAAAGCAGCATTAGTGTATTTATTATTGGAGTTTGATGCTCACCCCTTGCATAATGTTCCGGCAGACACTGCAGTCACGCTGTTGTTTCAGTGGTTCATTTGGATAGAGGGCCCTTTCTGCCTTTGTCTACGCCGTGTTTTTTCATAATCGCCAATACTGAGAGACCGCCTTTGTTTTGCCAGCAGACTCTATCAGTCAAACAGCATTATTTAGGGGAGTGTAAAAAAAAACACAAAGACGTGAGGAGAGAAACAGCAGCGACACATCACGCCATGTTTATCACATTTAGCTTTTTCGTAGCTCTGAAAAGAGCGCAGCCCATGTACAGCCAGATAGAAAAATGAAGCTATTTCTGCCCTTTGCAGCCGTTAGTCAGATCTCCGCGCAGCACAACATTGTTTTTCCATGACAATATGTTTAAACGGAATAATTCAGTTTTATTCCCCTGCTATTTACCTTCAGGGAGTAAGTATAGACAATGAGCCAGCGACACACAGCAGCCCTCCCGGCTTGTTTGCAGCTCTAAATGTGTTGAGGGTGTCTAATGGCCTGCACTCTGTTATATTCACATATTTACTCTGCACAACTAGCCCTAATCTTTTTTGCGAGCAAAACTGTTGTCCTATCTTGGAGATTCTCCAGCTCAGCATTATTATGAGTTAATATTGGATGTTACTGAGGCAGCTCCAACTGCTTTGAAAGTGCCAGTGGAAGTAATTGGTGTTGAGCTAGGAAATACGCCACTTTAAAAGTGGCTTTTATTAAAGTTTGCGGGAGGAAGAAAGTGTTTTCATACATCAAGATTGGCTGATTTCCTTGCCTTCATGCTTCCTATACAGGTGTTTGAAGTGCTCAAGTACAATAATCTTTTTTGTATTTCATCTTCAGTCGCTGCCACCTGCATTTACAGTTTACAGCTGAATAACTAAATGTAAAAAGTAATGTGTAACATAAAACAGCTGGTGGTGTTTCCAGTCTCTCCTTCTATTGGGTGGGGCCTTTCCTTTGTGTGTCTGTGCTGTAAATGCAGTTTATACAGTGCTCTGTGATTTTAATGCAGTATTTACTGTATAGTAAGTATTTAATGCAGATGTAGGAAAATGTTTGGAAGGAAAAAGATGGAAAGGAAGCTGCTCGGACAGAAAATGCTGCACCCTTTGAGAGGCAATCTGACATTTGATTTTTTTCGGTTTTGTTCTGGGTTTTTCATTCTTGTCTGCCCGTCAACATGAACTGCCGTTGAGGCTATATGTGTATTTTACAAACCTCTCACGTCCCATTGACTGCATTCTGAAATGTTATAAATGAGTGAGTGTAAAAGCCTGCAAAGAATTCACAGCAAATGCAGTGTACTTTGAAGGCAGTAAACCTTCCTGAAGTTCTCCTTTTTACAGTACAATCTTAATTCAAGATGAATTGTTATAATCACATATCACTTTAAAAAAAAAATAAGTTGGGGGTTTTCCTCTGAACTTCCGTACAGTCTGTTTTCTTGGAGACAGCATCCAGCAGCCATCAGAGAAACTGCAGCCTAAGCCTTTTCACCGTCAGCTTCAACAATTAGTAATGGGGGTTTACTGTTTGGTTAATTCCAAACAAACAAGAAACACAACACACAGCAAATCTCTGTCTGACTGTATGATCAAGGGTTTTAACAAGACAAACAACAAATGGAAAAACTTTCAAAAGCAGACTATGGTTCAAGGGTCCCTTCAGAGAGTCATTTTTCCAAATATATCCACATTGATAGTGTCAACAATGCTGGTGTTAAGCAGGTAATGTTACCATTTCCATCATGTGAGTTCAGCGTGTTAGTATGCTAACGTTCCCTAGCTGAGGCTGATGGGAACGAATAACAAATAAAGCGGTGCTGCTGGGTGAACAGTCCAAGGATCATCAAAGTTTTTACAAATCATCTTCAGGGGACCTAGCCTGGCATTGACAGACTAATTGGCAAATGCGTATTAGTCTGGAACCTCTCAGTTCACTTTTGATTTCCAAGGGGCGTTATCGACGGGCAGAGACAACCAATCGGAGCAACGAAACGCCATCGGACGATATGTCCTGTCAGAAGTTTGGCAAACATATTTCTTATCAAGATAAAGTTTAAGTGCAGTTGTTTGTTTGTCTTTTAGAGAAAATGTACCGTTCAGTCCGTTTAATACTGACGCTGTAGCCGGCCGCTGAACGTTCCGTATCGAGAGCTCCATCTTGGATATTTACAAAGATACCTGAACGACGCTCGTCTCTGTCCGTCATCGTATTAAACCCACCTCATACTAAATAAACGCTTGTGACTGGTTATCCTGAAAAATTGGCAGAGTAATCAGGTTGAATGGGAGAGGGGCCAGACGTATATGCCAGAGCAAATGAAACATGAGCTCGCAGATTCATCTGGTTCCCAGGCTACAGAGGACCATGAACATCTGTACAAATTTGAACATGTTTCAGTCTGGACAAAGTGGAGGACCAATTGTCTAACATCACCATCCCTAGATATGATCACACCACTAGTATGGCTAGGGACATATAGGGAAAATATATTTGGCATGGTAGCATGACATTTACTGTGCATATTAATGCTCCCCAGAGGATGACCCTTTCCATTTTAAACATTTCACGAGCTTTCATTTATCACAACCTTCAGGAAAAGTGTACAATTTGTACAGATGTTATCTGGGAAACTTGCTGAGTATATTAGGACTCCCACAGGGATAAACCCTTTAGAGTTGATCTATTTACATGGATTACATACACATCTGTTATGGCCTTGGGGCTGATCCTAAATAATACTTCACCAATAAAGCTTTCTGAGAGCACACTGATGTCCCAGATTGTTTCTATTGCTCTTCTTACAGGATTTAATTACCAGCATTAATAGAAATGACAAATGAGTAGTCACTGCTTTCAAAATCTTTGTTAATGAAATGGTTTTTAGAACTATTTAGTTGCCATATCAGTGTATAACTGTGTGAATGTAATCATGATTGGACTCCAATAGTTCCAATAGGCCATCAATTATTAATCAAACAATTAGAGGTGGAAAACAGCTGGAATCCATAATTACAGTTTTTCTCAAGTGGTTATACGTCAATGCTGGTAATGAAAATACAAGCATAAATCTTGCTTTACACTGTTTTACACGCTCTTCTAGACACTGCACACAATTCTCTACATTTGCCAAAATCTTCATGAACCTCTTGTGTTCACATGGAACACACTGCCATTCAAAATGCTAAACTTAAACTTCCTGCTATCCACTGAGTCCTCACGTGGGCAAACACCATCTCAAACACACATCGCACACTTGTTCAATCAGAGCTTCAGCAATTAAAAGGGCCACAAGTGAGCTCCTCTGTTTTGGAGAGAGAGGAAAAGGGGAAAGAGAAGGACCAAGGGCAGCCATAATCTCTAATTATGGACCACTCTGGAGGACCATGTGTCTGCCTGTAGATGGCCGGGGAGAACCCGCCCGCCATGTTGATGAAGTGCTGGGGCAGAAGACAGGATGCATCCTCTTTTTTTACAATATACAGTAAATTTTCTATTATTTTCACACATTACACATGCACTTTTTACACATAACATGTTATGTATATTAAAGGATGTTTGTGTGTTTTATATATAAAAATCTTTAAACAACAATATTTTGTTACAGACTCTTGTACATATGTAGTAGGTGGAGATTTGTGGAGTTCTGCCTTGTGTAATGTGTGTTTTTGGAGCTCTGAGAACACAAGGTATTCTTTAAGATAACATCTGTACACTATTAAGGAAGAACTGTAAATGGGCAGAAATATGCATTCTCCTTGTACTGGTCAAAGCAGAACTCTAAAGCCCTTCAGAAGGCCATAACATTATCCTGCCATTCTCAGAGCTTAACCTTGACATTTCCTCTGCCGGCAGTTCCTGCTGTGAATTCCGAGGGTGCATCTCAGCACAGTGGGAGCTGTGACACTGAGCAGATATGACATGTCAGAGCTCCATCATCCACCGACTCCCAAAGATAACGTGATTATTATTAGGTGCACAGTGACACAGAGGTTAAATAGCTAGATGTTGATATAGGAAGGACAGAAAAAGAAAAAAGACAGAAAGAAAGAAATGGAATTGTCATTTGTCCATCTAATTTAACTGTTCAAGTTTTCCTTTTGTTCCTGTTGCATCTCTAGAATACATATCATGTTGAGAGCTCTTTTGGGGACCCTGAGACTTGATTTGACCTAGATGTTACACCATTCCATTTTTCACTGAGAAATTGGTGCACGCTGTCTAATATACAGAGTTGGTCTCTTGGCTCCATTGTCTTTGTTTTAGTGTTTGCTACAAGTACACCTTGTCCCACGGAAATTGGCACATACGAAAAGTCAACTGCGGCAGACTTCAGGTGATAACAAAGGGGAAGTAATGGTCGGATTGAAGGTTAAATAAAGAAGGTGAAACAGTCTTATTTCATGTGGAAAAAGGTCAATGTTGGGTGCTGTTAACAGCTTAAACTGGTGGAATGAGGTGGATCACAGTCCTCAAAATATGCACATTTATAAAGTAAATGAAAGATTAAAATCATTGTGAAAATAATGATATATATTCTTTGTGACAAAATTAAAGTTAAGCATGTGAAGCGATAACAAAAATGTTCCTCAAATTGATACATGAAACAAACACAAATGTCACATTTCCATCATGTTTTTATAACTTCTATATATCATCCTGTTGATTTTTGCAAAATATTATGAAACATTTTTTTATATATATTATAAAATACTAAAATATACAAGTGTACAATTTTCACCTTCTTCTACAGCTTATTCTGAGGAAATTATATTGTATAATCTCTTAAATCTCTTAATTGTATGGAAACAAAATATACAGTAAAGCATGAACGTACTTGTTACTACAACCTTTTTCAAATCCACTGTGATAACAGCGAGGGAAATTAATAGATAATTAAATAATGGCACCTGATTGACAGATTAGCTCCACCAACTGTTAATGTTGATGTGCTTAACTCCTAATATTCATATATTTTATTTCCACACCTTCTTCCTCCAGGTCAGAACCTGGTGCCTGCATTGTCCACAATGCAACTTGACTGCCGACAGAGATTAAGGTGTGTTATGATAGCAGCAGCTAATGTATCCCGGAGCCTTTAGCCTGCAGCAGAGATGAGTAGCAGGCTACAGAGGTCTGGTCAGATCACTTCTTTCTAACCCCACACCCCCGGATTATTTTCATTTTCAAACGTGGAGTCTTCAGCCCCAACCAATGCTGACTCGAGGGAAAACTACTAATCAACACAAGAACACTCTCAAACAGAAAGCAGTTGAGAGCCAGAGAGAGATTAAGGAGGCCATTTCCATCCAATGTTGAGGGCCATCCCTGAATGGAGACGGGGCTTACCCCCCGGTGTATGACCACCACATATCACATACCACCTACGAAAGTTCCATTAGCTGAAGACAAAGCTAAAAACAAAACTGAGTGAACTTAAGTGTCAAAAGTTTAGTTTCAGATTTGGCTCCTGGGGTTTTTACGTTGTGGGACTATCTGATCGAAAATGTTTACGTAACTTTGTGAACTATGAGAGTCCAATGTGTCCCTAGAATGTCACAGCGATGGTTGGCACTGCATAAACTGGGAATAAAATGAGTAATGGAATACTGAGTCATGGTGAACCAGCCTGGTGTCCATAGGAGCATATAAATTAGAGTGGCGCTGGTTAATTCATGATCCAGACAGCAACAATGTGCATGGTGCTTCATGGTTTGTACACCCAATGAATATTCATTTATAGTAATAACCTGCAGTTGCACCTGTATGTCTGTTGTTTAATTGTTCCTTTATTGGTTTTATTGTCAAAGACATAGAGTACATTATATGACAGAACAGGTTTTTTTATTCCTGATGCTGCTGATTTTGAGATCACACAAAATCTTGAAAACAGGATTATATTTAACGATGGGACACATTGTGTAAAGATGGATTTACTAATAGCTCCTCCAAAAAAACACACAGGAAATATTTTTTTATTTCTTTATTGTGTGTGATATTTCACTTCATGCTGGACATAGCAGTGTGACAAAAAACAAAAAAAGAATCTTTACTCAAGGCCCACTAATAGCTTTTCCAGAGCTTTCAGCGCATCTCATTGTGTGCTCGGTTGTCATGGAGATAGCTGTCATAGATAGTGGTCGTAACATAACTTTCCATAGCAGGTGGTCTTATGATATACATGTCACATATCAAACTTAGGTCATATGACAACATCTCCATGGCAACAAAACAAACTTCATGCTCAGAGGAGACCTTCAAACAAGCTTTTTCTTTTCAAAGCTCAGATATAAAAAATTCAACGAGGGCATGAAGTTAGCATTTTGGAGAAATTTCCTTGAAAGAACAACCTCCCTATGATACACACTCCTTTTCTCCTCAGGGTGGATCAACATGAAAGTACAAGTGCAGGCACACCCAGTCCTCTTGGAGAGTGCTATAGCTTACACCTCTTCGGCATTTTTATGGTCACTTCCCATCAAGACCATGTAGGCTCGAAAGAACAGAGGATTTAGGAACTATATAAAAATGCACACACACATACTAAGCTCTGCCCTGCACCTCTGCATCACATGCACAGGGATTACATATGGCTGAGTCGCTGCACGGCCCTGCGAGCCTGTCCTGCTGTTACCTCTGATATACTGTGCAAACTGCTAGTAAATAATAAGTCGGTCAAAGGGCATGAGAGTGCCTCATAACATGACACAAGATGCTGATACAAGCAGGGGAGAGGATTTGGCAAGCAAGGCGCCATCTGGAAACCACCAAACTACTGAGCCTGTGATGCTGGAAGCTATCCATTCAGATATACTGACACACTGAGCTGTGTGGCCATTCACACTACAAACAATTGCAGTGGACAATCAGTTGGTGCTGTATTATTTGTAAAATCAGCACCTAAAGCACTCTTGGATGAATACCCAAGTCCTCTGATGATCTGGTGGCAGGCGTTCAGGCCTGTGGAGAATAGTGGTGGCAGTTACAGTTAACTATGGCTTTCAGAAAGGCGTT
Source organism: Lateolabrax maculatus (assembly GCA_031216445.1). NCBI lineage: Eukaryota > Metazoa > Chordata > Actinopteri > Acropomatiformes > Lateolabracidae > Lateolabrax > Lateolabrax maculatus. The sequence goes on from CM062200.1 coordinate 18,472,306, forward strand.
GTAAAATCATTCATATGTTTATACATATGATATTGTTCATAATTTCCTGTTATGTTGAAATTCGACTCTCAAGTTTCGTCTTGCTCAGATCTTTGCAACCAAAACATCCTGGGGTTGAAGCATGAGAAGGCATAGTCCAAGAAAAAAAATGACGAAAGGGTTAAAAAGTTTAGTTCCAGAAAGATAAATAAAATGATCTAAAATTAAATAGCTTATTAGGGAGGCAAGTGGGGATTGAGGATTTCAGTAGAAAAAACTAACGTGTCATATTTGTTAATAAGAACTCTGAGGGAGTACATGGGGTGCTGGCCAGGATACACAATTAATGATTTACAGAGCAATGATGAGATCAACATTAGATTATGAGTGTTACGTTACGGAACATCAGCTCCAGAGATTGGATGTAGTACAAGCAAAGGCGCTGAGAATACAGTATGATGTGGGGCCTCCTCTGCAACTCCGATTCCAGCTTCGCTCGTAAAGACAGGGAGAAACTCCACTGGGACTCTGACGATCAAAACTGGCAATGCAGTACATCGTTAAACTAAGGGGACACAGAGGGGAGCACCAGGCAACATTAATCCTGGAAAATGCATGGCAGCAAACAGGAAGAAAGAGTGTTTCATTGTCAAGATGAGTAAAGAGGTGAAGGAGGTGGAGTTTGGAGGGGTGGGTGTGTGTAGGTGGGGGTCCCTTTAATTTACTGGTCAAAATATATTTACCTTCTATGGATAAATGAAAGGTTAAAAAAACAACTGGGAACATTATCACCAAACATGCACAAATGGGGCCCGGTCAGACTTTGTGGAGCTGTTTGTTAAGTTTAATAAGATCGTGCAGGCCGGAGGCTCCATGGGGTTGGAAGGGGCTGAAGCAGCCGATATGGCAGCTAAAGAGGCTCTGAGGAGAGAGAGGCAGATGTGAGAGTATGCACTGGGACATCTGAGCATAGATCCATTATCAATAAGTGAAAAGAAAGGGTCCCCCGCAACCCTCTAAAGGAGAAGTGGGCACAGTGAATGGATGGATGACATTTGTGGAGGGCAGAGAAGTCCTCCTTCAAAATGTAAGTAAGCACTTTCCTAATACTTCCAGTCTCTTTAACAACCCCTCTGTTGCGCGTTTTTAGTTGAAAGGAAGTATAACGTGCAGAATCAGCACTTGTCTTCTCTGCGTTCTCATTGTGTGTGGAGTACACGGCAGGGTGGGTGGTAGCTGTAAGGTGGCTGTTAGCATTGTTAGCACGTTGTGCGCTGTGTGGTCACAAGCCAAAGCAGTTATTTATATACAACACAATCTGTACTGTAAGGCGCTCTCACAGTGCAGAGTGCTCGTATTTAGAATGGCACCGTTTACCTCATATTGCTGACAGTGTGATTTCATGCGTTGGTTGTGGTGCTGCAATGCAACAGTCTTCAAGTAGGTCTGGTAATGTCCTGTCACTGTGCATACTCCCAGATTATCTTTGCTTCATGGAGTGGCATGAACTGCAGAGGGCCAGAGGACTGAATTTCAGCCATGCCAATAATTGTAAATAGTCACCCAGATAAAGTCCCGGGCTACAAATGCACAATACTGCTTCATAGTGTTGTTTCAAGATTGATTTTTGGATTCATTTCAATACATCAATCCACGCCGCCACTTTCTATACTAATTTGAAATTCTCTAATTTTGTGGTCTTGTAAATATGTTCGTGATCAGTTTAAAAACATTATTTGTTGAACTACTGAAAAGCACAAGCAGAGTCAATTTGGAGAGGTTTTGGATAGGTTTGGCACACAGGGGCACCTGGGGTCACTGCTTACGAATTGCTGTGTAAAAGGAAATTAGTTTTCTAATTCTTATTTCAGTAGGTTCACTGAAAAAGAAAAAACAAAAACTCAAATGCATTTTTATTTTTCCAAAAAGTATTGTTTATTCAATGTGTTATATTACTCCATGATTATATACCATCATGGAGATTAATAAATCCAGTAATTGAGGCTCATAAATTGAATGGCACAGTTATCCTCTTTAAGTCATTAACAAAGTTTCTGTTTACATAAGACGTTATTAAACATTTTATTTATTTTTACAGAAACAGGAATGTGGTCCACAGAAAACAAACAAACCACAAAACACTCAAACACACAACTGAATCAATTATTTTTCATTAAATCCATCTGCTGACGGGAACTGTAAAGTGTAATCTCCTAAGCAAACTACAAAATCATCCACTGTGGGGAATGGGCTCGGTGTCGTAGGGATCAAGAGGAGGAATAAATAATATATGTAATATAAATATGTAAAAAAATTATTTAATAAAAAATAACCCAGCCTAGCAACTGCAGATATTTTTCACAGTTTTCTCAAGATATCTGCGTGTGATATGATAAGGTGGAGTGGACATGAAATACGAGGTGTAAAACATTAAGTAAAACATTTTTTAGGTTGTTTGCCTGTTATTATTTGTAATTTATTATGTGTCAATCAAAGGCACATTTCTTAACAGGATTTTAAATGATCTCTTAGTGGTGAATTTTATCTTTCGTTTTGTGTTTCTTTGTAGTTGTTTTTTTTTTTTATTTAACTTTATTAATCACACAAATGTGAAATTATTTTCCACATTTAACCCATCCAGTGGCACCTGTACGAACACACACATGCACAGGGTCACACAAAGAGACAGGTGCCATATTCACACTGGAGCGGTGGGCAGCAGTTCACAGCGCCCGGGGAGCAATTGGGGGTGCGGTGCCTTGCTCAAGGGCACCTCGGCCGTGGCAGGTGGGTGGACTGCCACCCCACCAGCTGTCAGTCCACCAATCTTCGGGAGGGAGAGCGGGGATCGAAAAATTCACAGCCTTGACACAAACGTTTGGCACCCACGTGATTCATGTTAAACCGAAGAGTTATTTTTTTGTTTTTGGGGCCAGGGGGGTCCATGCTTCGCCTGGACAAATCTCAGACACGCTTGCACTTGATGTGGAGAGGGCCCCTGCTTGGCAGAAACACCCTCGTTCACGGGGAGCCGGCAGTTACGTCCATAGTTCACACTGCTGCTTCCTCCTGTGTTTTTGAGTGCACACACAGCTCTGAAGCGTTTTCGACCGACTGTGAAGGAGGTGGCTGAGAGCTGCAGGGATGACCAAACACCTTTTTAATGATTGAAGAGGTACCTCGCAGTGAGGGACGGAGCGGTAAACTGGCACGCCTCTGGCTTTCTGAAAGGTCATAATTTGAAAGGGTACAAACACAGAAAAATGTTGTGGCTTGCAACTTGCCATTATCCAATTGAACGCATCCTTTTTGAGCTCAATAATAGATGTCAGCAAGCCACCGGGGTATCAACAGATGTCACCAAGCTAAAAGGGTGAGGGAAAACCATATCAAATGTTCACAGCAGCATATTATGTCCAATAAAAACAACCCGGAAGTTAATGTATTTCAATTTATACATTATACTTTTTCCATGCGCTTGAATGAGTTTTCTATCTTATATTCATTTCTACAGACACGCTCTAGGCCATATCAGTTTACCTCATTTCTACACTGTTTCATTTTCAAAGTGAACACACACACACACACACACACACACAGAGTTCAGCCTTCCTCTGTGGACTACACTGAATATAAATAGCCTTTAGCACCTTAATGTATGCCCCTCTCACATTTGGAATTTCACAGCTTTACATCTTACCGACAGCGAACTGCCAGGCCGGTCCTTTTAACAAAGCCAGGCTTTCCAAAGAACACATGTTTTCAGCCAAGTAGCCACAGTCCAGTAAATAAAACATGGATCTTACTGAAGCGCCTCCTGTCTCGGGCTGCGTGCACTCCTGTGCAGCCAAATGTGAAAGCAGCCATAATACAGGACCAAATAAATAAATGTACAGAAAGATTTTGAACACATTTGCTCTGTAAACAAATGTTTAGCTTTGGTATGCTTTGGTATATTGACTCATATTTCATAATACACATCAGAGAGACCAAAATATATTTAGTCCAAGACAATCAATCCGCTTTTTGCCCAGATGTACAGAGATTTGCCAAGTAATTAGTATGCATGTCCTTGGTATTTGCTCTTCATCATGTACTTATTGTTAAGCTGCTGTGGTCCTGTAGGGTAACAGGGCCGACATGATGAAACATGTGACGGCCCTGATTCAGGCAGTCATTACCCAAATTATTAAGAGTATAATTAATAGCTCTTAGATTTTTTCAGCAGTGAGTGGCAGCAGGATTAGCTGAACATATTGGCATAGCATAGTGATATATAATATGTGCAGACAGTGTTTAAAGGGTGAATCTTTACATTTAAAAGAAGGAAAGGTGAAGAGGGATCTAGCCTATAGTTTCGGTGGTTGATTTAGGCAGTATATAGAGCTCCAAAAACCTAACTCTTGTGGATCAGATTTAGAAAATTCAAGACAAAGGAGGCTTGTGGGAACATTTCGATGTACGATGTGTGCACAATACAGGTTGTACTTTGACTGGAGCTCATTTTTGGATATTAAAAAAAAGTCGGTGAATTAAGAAATCCTGATTTCCCAAGTGCTTAATTGAAGTCAGAGTTTATTTTATTTGTAAATTTAGACACTTTTCGCGAGAATCCAAACATACCATGCAAGTTTTAACAAGACTGGTTTCAGTTTGTAGAGGAAAATAGGGGGAACTAAAATTAAAGTAAAATTGATTTGACCTCTTTCACAGTATTTCAACTTGTCAAACAGTTTTGTATTGTGTTTCTAAGTTCTAAGCAGTTTATTTAAGTATAAAATATATGTCATTGTTATGTTTATTAAATAAGTACTTATATTTAACTAACATTCACAACAACTGATCAAACTTTTTGCTGATGAAGGCCATGAGATGTGGACGACTTGGACGACTTGAGTTCAACATTTGCTTGTTACACTACTATTTCCAACGTACAGAATACGGTCCTTTGTAAATGGACACATGGAGCGGCTCTTTGGCCAATGATCTTACTTTCCAATGCATTTCCTGAATATCTTTTGAGTAGTTTTTGAGATGTGGTGAACAGATAATCATATGCCCACAATCATTTTTGTGTGTTAACCTTGAGAAAGTGCCAGAATTTTGAGGCCTGAGAAAACATTTGAGATGCTTCGCTTGTAAACTTCAACACAGCCATCAAGTGGCTGCAAACGGTCTCGTCCGTGGTCAAAACAAGAAAACTGCCTCCCGCAATTTGCCGGCAGTATAGCTTCTGCTGCAACAAAAGCTCCATCACGCACACCCAAAACATCTACATCCCGTGTCCGCCAAACAAACTGTCCAAACAACCGCTTCAAGAGCTTCCAAGGCTGTCTGCCGACGCCGCTTCCAGTCTTTTAGCTGAGAGCGTTCACAGCTAAATGCAGCCAATCTGACAAGTGCCAGGAGTCGACAGGCTGCGCAATAGATATGGTGTGTTTGTCGGGAAGCGTTTGTTGTGCTGTGGAGCTGTTCCTATGTCAGCCTGATGAAGTCTGTGTGTGTTCACACATTGAGGCTCACACTGGGTGCCAACCTGCTCCTCTGACTGCATCTATCTGTCTCCTGTCTTCACTCAGCGCTGCCTTCACTCCCCCTCCTCTCCGCCATCGTCCTTTTGTTTGTTCCCGTTTCTCTTCCCGTGGTTGTTCGCCTCCCCCTCTCCTGTCCCTTGTCCTTCACCCGCTTCCTCTCTCTCTCTCCCCTCCGCCCTTCATCGCTCTTCCTCTCTCGCTCTATCTCTGTGTTTTCTGTCAGTGATACAGGCGCTCGGCGCTTCGGCCCCACTCATCACTCTGACAGCCACAACCGCCTGACGAGAGAAAACAAATTCCACAGCAAGAGCCGGATATTAAATGGACTGGGCTGTTTTTTTTTTCTTGTCATGTCTTTTGTTTTTCTTTTCTTTTACGCAAGCGTCCACGCACACACTGTGCAATCTACAAAGTCAAGCACTTTACAATAAAATACACACAAAATCACAAAATCCTGAGTAGATACCAAGGAATATGTAAATAACAGTGTAGGAGCTAACTAATTAATAATTAGCTAACAAGTGCTTACTAAAAAACTCAGAGTAAAGAGCTGCACAGTAGATAAGTGAGTTGAGAACAGACACAGGATGACTGAGGTTTGACAGAACAATCCCTAACAAGCTAAACCTACTAGCTTTTTCCTGAGCTTTCAACCCCAATTACTATTTATAAAAATGTATGAAAAATGTATAGAAAAGGAACTTAAGTCATCAGGTAAAAATGTCTGCAATGCTCTGCCAGCCCTGTACCATGGCCCTTTGTGCTTGCTTTAAGAACTTTTTGCCTTAATTGTGGTTCACAGCAAACAAAGTGCATTGCTACTCAAATAAACCAAGAACAGGTGATTAACTTGGTCACAGGCTCTGGAGTTATAAGGAGCTTCTTTTTTTCTATGATTTGAAACAGGATTTATGGACGGTCATTTGCAATGGACGTCTAAAATAATGTTATCCTCAGAAAGTCTATGTCACACCGAATCTAAAAGTATTTGTATCATGTCTGTGTGTTCAGATTCGACTGAGTTCTGACTTTGTTATGCAAATTGCAGCAACCTGGTTTGAAAGTATCCTAATTGCCTCCATGAGCTGTGTGTCACAGCTGCTGCTGCAACTGCTGACTGTGTTAATAAACTACAATAGCTCACTTCCTGCATGTCCCTTTTCCCTCACACAGTGCTGCACATACCGGACGTCTTGCTTTATGGTGGATTAGGAACGTTCAACAAATAAAAAAGCTTACAATGCAAAACTTAGACATAGTTTCTGCTCAGCCGGGCAGTCTCACTGTGTCCGCCATGCTGCACCCCATGCTAAACTTTGAACTAATTAGTCCTCATGTGAAAGAATTCTGAATCATTCATAAGAGATAGCTGCTGAGAGCTGGCACGCTTGTGAAGTCTACTTCAGATGTGGAACAAAGTGAGTTATGGAAATGTGTTTGACTGAACACTGGCTTCCAGAGAAAAGGGGAATTGGACCTGAATCAAAGTGACCCATTTGTCTCCATTACCAGATTTTACAGGCTTTTACAACACATCAAAAAGCTATAAAGTTCTCGGCATGCTCATAAAGCTTTGCAGGCTATGCATAGAAAACAAAAATCAGCTAGATTTGAGTAGTATCAAGAAACTTGTGGCACACTATCATTGTTTAACATTAAGTTGGTGGATCATTAAACTGCTGTGTACATATAGCAGAGCCCAGAGTCCACCTGTGGGCTCTTTGTGGTTCTCCACGGAGGGATCATATTGATCGCTCCCTGCTCATGCTTTGGCTATTTTTAAAATGCCTGTTCATCTGCACTTAAATTCATTCTCTGTCAAAAGTGTCATATTCTTTTATGGAGCTGTCAGACCTAAAAACTAATGGGCTTTTTGGTACTTTATATGTCACACCAGTGTGTGTTATCAATAATTTGTCAATGTTGATGAAAGCTTAAACCCATAAATTGAAATTATGTTAGAACTGCAAAAGAGATGGTAAACCATCCAAACTCAAGTTTGTAACGTCAAAGTCTAAATGTCTAAAGTTTATGTTGTTTTGTTAGACAGTTCTGGGTTGAACAAACTTTATTGGCAATGCCAGCAAGGGAAGTAGTGAGCCCACTGATACACACTTGTCAGTGCCGGTACCTTCAACTATCTTTGACATTTCTGTTCTGCAGTTTCTTCACTTATTGGCTGCCAATACATATATACATATATATATATATATATATATATATATATATATATATATATATATATATATATAACCAATATATTGGCCTGGCCAATCCATCAGTCTAGTTCTCGTGCAGAAGTCGCATGATGTTCGGGTTTCAGGGCTGTGGCTCAGGAGGTAGAGCGGGTCGTCCACTGATCACGGGGCGGTTCGATCCCCACCTCCACCTCCCATCCAGACACTAAACCGTGATTGTTCCCGTTAGTCAGGCCGGCACCCTGCATGGTAGCTCGCTGCTATTGGTGTGTGTGAGTGTGTGCGTGAACTGCCACTAGATGTGCGTCTTGGAGGTCAGTGCATTTAGGGTCGGAGGTCACTTTGGTCGAATGTTGGGCCGTTAAACCTGGTGGAAAGCTAGAGTGTACATTTTATGCAGCCCCTCTCTCCATTGGAAATAACTGCCTTTTTGCTTGGCGTGAAAGATGTTTACATTCACCTGATAATTACAGCTAGTGGCTGTGTGACTAATGACAAAGGTGGAAGTAGCATGACATTGTTATTAGCTCTGCCAAATTTCAGAGGGAGGATTCGAGTTCAGGTTGTTAACGCTCATATTAATTGTTTCTGTAACGGCCATTTGGGTCATTTTGGAAGACGTTGATGAATGTCGTCCTGCTGATAGAGGCGTCAGATCAGAAAAGACTCACATGACCTGGACACAGGAGATGGTTATATGTTCCCTGTTTCCTTTGAACTTCATGGTGCCGCTATAGAATCTCTCTTTAAAAAGGAAATGTTGTTATGATATAATTTATACAGTCATTTTCTGTGTGCCGTATCATGCCGAGCCAGCAGCTCAATCTTAATTGCTTGAATTCGACTTTTTTCCAACACCGTTTCTACGGGGAACCGCCTCAACAAGTACAAGTAGTGCGGAGCGAGCTAATGAAAAAAGAACCGCCTCTGCACACTTTGACACATGTAGCTGTAAGTTCCCATTATTTAATTAAAACCAAAGCCAGTACAGACACACACGCAGCACACCATGCAGGAGACATTAAAGCCCAAAACAGCATGTGTTCACAGTGGGGTGTAATGGAAGGCCTTTGTTACAGAATGCAGAAAACAAACAGTTTCATTTTTAATAATGTGTAAAGCCCAAGACCTTTCTGTGGGGAGAATTGCTTCATTCTTTACGTACAGCCTGCCTGCCCTGGACAGGTATTATCTATAGCGTAGGTCTGCCTGTTCTGCCTGGCTCGTAGGGCCAGGCCGAACTGGGAGACACACCGTCTTCAAAATTTAAACAAAGTCATTAGTTCAACTGAGATGATTTAAATACATAACAAAAAACAGCGGGCCCCACCCATCTTAATTACAGGTAGATAAAAAAGGCGGGGGGGGGGGTCGCCGTGGAAGGAAAATCTTGACTGCCATCATGTGTAGCCTATAAACACATTATAAAGGATAGTGCCGCAGTGCATCAACTCATTTACACCAATGACAGCAGAAGAGGAAAGAGAACAAAAACAGAGAAAAAAAGCTAGACAGTCCCTTCAGTTTCACACATGGCTCTGTGCCACTGAGGCATGCTGATCCGAAAATTAATTTGCATGTGCTTGTAGCAGTTTGTCGTATTAAGATGTTCAGGACCTGCTGACGTGCTCGTCCACCATGCGGGCTCCAGTATTATTGATCTTTGAATGTTCCTCTGGATAAACAGCAAATGCCCAGGCCTGCGTTCACCGGACGGGCGGTGCTTGGAAAATCCACCTCTGTATTATTTTAAGCTTCTCAGCTCTGAAGTCCAGCGAGCAACAGACTGTCTGATGCATCTGAATGATTCATTTGCTGTTTGAAGGCTGTAGCTGCACTGTTGTTTCTACAAAAAAAAATACTGTATATACAGATTATACAGTGCAGCAACCCATACATATGTGCGGACAGAACTGTAAGTGAACAGCCAGCCATCTCATCCTGCATGCACACAGAACTGCTGATACCACTTTTCTTGTTCAGTCACACCAGCAAATCACGGTTTTAAAATGTCAAAGGGCTGTTATCGAATTCAGACGTGGACCTTAAATCCCTCTGCCTTAACAAGCTGATTACGGGTGTCATTTGTGCCCCGTATAATTACCTCCCTGTCAAACACCCTGCCATTCCCCTCACATTGCCCTTTTATTATTATGTTGTTTTTCGTCTATTCCTCTCGCACAAGCTTGGCATGGCCTTGTGAGAGATTAAGGCCAAAATAATTCCTTGGTCTACCGACTTTGCAAATTGGTCATGTCACCAAGCACTTCAGATGGTGCCGTGTCAGCAGTAGGCTCTGTGGTAGAGGCGCCTTACAACCTGCGTAACCCAGGTTTCCAATTATGAATCAATGTTGCCACCTTTGTAGTCCTGGAAGCACACAAACAGCCTCGGAGGGATGCAATTACACATTCTCAATATAGGCTCAGTGGACTTAATGTTTGGCAGATTAACTGGAAGGATTGCAGATGTTCAGAGGAAGGCTCGGTCCTCGTCTGAATTTCAATGTAAATGACCTTATGTACTTTTATAGCATTGAATATGAAACTTTCAGTCCTGAGGAAATCTAGTCGAGGGAGAGTGTCTTGGAAAACCAAGATACAATAAATCCCGAACACTTATCTAAAAGATAAAAGGCAGCACTTAAATAACATATAAACAGTCACATTAAATAAAGCTGCATTGCTTTGATTTGACCAGTTTCTGTTTTCGACGCTTCTTCCCTCTTTTGGCTTCCATGTGAGAAGAGGAAAAACGGATGCAGTACACAAATACAGCAATCATTACAGAAACACTGGTCCAAGATGCTCTCAGAGGAAACAGTATCCACTTCTACGGTGCACTCTCCAAGCAAACAGTTTGATGATGAATACAGAGTATGTTGCTCCACTGTAGAAAGCCTGATGAGAAGCAACAACGTGAAAGTTGAGTCCGTATCCATCCACAGCAGCTACCTGCATCGCTTCACACAAATCGAACCAAAACATCTTTCATATATAAAGCTGTCTGCCGTTGGATATTGGGAAAATTTCGTGCTCCTTTGGATTGACGCTACGAGTCACAGTCCATCACATGTTTCCTGGGCTGCTGTGCGATGCATCTTCCCTGATTATCGCAGGGGATTTGAGAAAACGCCAAAAACAAAATTATAGACAAGTTTATATGATTTCCACTGGTTTGGAAAATATATTTTCTGTATTTTTTACTCCATTCTGCAGAGTAGATGTTCAGATTTTCTGTCTCTAGCTGGTTATGGGGGAAAACTATGGACAGCCTGTACATTCAGCTTAATCAGACTATGAAAGACTTTCATATTCTCAATGATGAAGCGTGGTGGTGCTGTGTGTGTGTGTTTGTGTGTGAGTGGGAGAGAAAATCATTAAAATCTGTGAAAACTGTCTAACTACAAAGATACACACTTATTGTGCTTGTAAACTGGACTACAATAGAAGAAGCAGAGTTGTTTTTGTAGAAAAGATGACTAACTTATTTATGTTAGTTTTCTCAGAAATGTTGAATTGCATGATAATAATGCAGAAAAAATACACAAAATAAAGTGTTTGGACTTATCTTAATGCTGTGTAAAAGGCTATTCCAAACTAATTACTCTACTCTACAAACTAAAGTATGTATTAAATAACTGGAGTAGTTACAAGTTGTTTATGCTTAATCTACAGTTCATACATGGATTAAAAAAATGTGTTGCCAAGAAACATAATTCTTCTTGATTAGTTGATAAATTAACAGTTTAACACAAACAGTAACCTGAACATTATTTAATTCACGTTATTTAATCTTTCTTCAATTTAACGCAACGAAAAAAACATGACCTTACCCACATGACAATTCAAGCTACATTAAAGAATTTGAGCCATTTGAGCGCAGCAGAAAATACAATATTTGACAAATTACCTGGAAAAGTTATTAAGCTGAACATGTTAGCAAACAGTTGCCATGTACATGTCCGACAGACACGGAGCAATATTAGCATATATTTGAAGCCATGTTTCTGACCACCTGAAGTCCAACACTCAGTCTCCTTTGAGTTTTGTTTTAGTCTCTACCGACTCCTGATAAAAAAATATCTGCCTCTTTAGCTGCTAAAAATGTTCCACTATGTGCACCAGCTGGTAGCCGACTTAGTCCGTCTGCTGTTTGATATTCAGTTTGTCATGAAAAAGCCATAAACAAGACAAAGGAAAGGAACCATGTGACAGTAAATGCCAACTCTGTTTGGATGAGTTTCCACTTAATTGTCACGTTCCCTACTGTATGAAGAGGGTCATTTTGGTAAATGAAGGTCATTGTGGTGAATGAAAATGTGGCTTCTAATTGTTTTGCCTGGTGAAAGGCAAAAGACGTTCAAGAAACCAGAAAACAAACATCATGCTCCATTTCCTAACCTTTATCCCTCAGCAGCCTGGAGGATCTTCTTCTCCGTCTCCTACATGAAGCAGATTGGCATAAACAGCTCTGAACTGTAACAAAGCCTGTTATGCATTCCACAATCTTGAGTTGATGTTAGTCCATGCTTCTGCCACACTCCACTGACTACAAAATTGGACCATGAACTGAAAAATTGCTTCGGGTACAGAGAAGTATGCAAAGGAAAAAAAGGGACTTGAGAATTTGTGTGTGGTCCGATGTTTTATTCAAGAAGGAGTCAAATTGTTGGTGAGAAATGACGGCTTGTGTTGTTTACAAATCTTTGTCAATATGTTAAGCTCAGAAAGAGCATGTCAACACGATGGCTGCTTTTCTGGCAGCTGAAATGGCTCTGACAGGAATTTAGATTGGGTGAGGGACTCACACAAGCAAGATGTACAAATCTTTTCGAGCAGGTTCAGTTTTCAGCAGTGTTGGACATAATGCACCTCAGTCATAGAGTAGATCTGCCTTTAAAGTTGGAGTGCGGAAGTTTTGTTTCCCCTTTGTGGCAGTGAGAGCAATGTATGAATTACACAAACACTGTGGACTTGAGTTTATGACGTATTGTAGCGGTTTGACTTGGAGCCATGGTGCCAGTCTGACAAAGATTTTATATGTAGCAGTCAACCATACAAAACACCCTTGTCTTTCAGTACACGGCCCCTTAACAATCACTAACAACCAGCTATTTCAAGAGGCACCAGCAGACTAAAAACACAAAACACAGTGTGTTATACAGTCAGTACTCAATACAAAACACACAGTTCAACTACCAATGCACAAGTCCCTATCTCAACAAAAGACTTGTGTTCACTGTATCATGTATTTTATGATTGATGTTCATCACCTTGGTTTTCCCACACGTTGCGTTGAGCTGCAGCTTCTTGGGCTTGAGTTTCCAGGGTGTTAATGCATGTTCTGTGTAGCAATGGAGTAATGGGACAACGGATGGAGATTTTGGAACTCATTATTTACTTATTAACGCAATTTAAAATGAGAACTTTTAAAAATAACTTAAATGTAACTAATGGTGTTAATTCAGTCTGTAGGCTTTAGTGGGGCGATCAATAGCATTTATAGCAGATGGGACAGGCTAAGAGGGTAACACAGTCAGCATTTTTTTAATATTGTGCATGATTGCCTCCATGAATAATCTATTCACAAGTATTTATTGTGGAATTGATGAAAACATTAATATTCCCACAGACAGATAACATCAGGCGGATGGATGGGGAGGCTCTTGGAGAAGTCTCCTGGTGGTTCATAATTGATGGGAATGCTTCAAAAATGAAATCAGTAAGAACGGCCCTTTGAGAGGGTTTCGACTCAGTGATCAATTTGCCCCGGAAGAACCCAGATCTATGTAGTCTTGTAGTGGAGGAACACCACTTGAATCATAAGAGTTTAACTTTTCTGTGGCTGTGAAAAGCAAAAATTGTTATTGTACTGAAGTACAATCTTTAGGTGTTTGTCCTTCATGCCCCTAACTTCTACTCCACTACATGTGAACAGACGTTTTCTACTTTTTACTCAGCTACATTTATTTGAAAGCTATAGATACTAGTTACTGTGGAGAATAATATTTTACATAAAATGTGCTCAGTTTATAAAATATGAAGCATGTCTATACTGTAGATAAAACTATGCAACTTATAAAGTTATCTTAACTTAAAAAATCATCTCTGTATTAACCAACTCCAACATTAAAATGCTACTTTAACATTTTAATATATCATTATTACTAATCCACATAATAATTTATTATGTAATACTATAATATTAACGGGAGCATTCATTTATTTTACTTTGACAGTCCAAGTAAATTTCATCAAACTACTACTTACTTTTAATCAAGTGGGATTTTGAGTGGAAGACTTTCATTTGTAGAGTATTTTTACATTGTGGTAATGTTACTTTTATTTAAGATTTAAACATGTCCTGTGCCAGTCCTAAGGACCGGTATTATGCAGTATTACGCACATTTAATGGATCAGTATCAGATAAAATAAAGTTGATCAAAATCAGATCCTGTCTTTACTGAACTCTGAACCCTTACCCTAACTCAGCTGGTGCTGTTTCTTAATGACTACACTGGGCGCTGGTTGGTATTTTATCTTGTGACCCTTAACCAAACCAAATCCATCTCTAAGGTGTTTATTGCAATGGCAGTTCTTTGCATTTTCATCACCAATAACTGTAGTAATTCTCTCCGTTAGAAGGAAAAAAATCTGTGATGTTACCTTGTACTCAATGTCTCCAGATACACATTCATACTGATCAACTCCCGACGCTTTGTAGAGTTCTGTTTCATTCTTCCTGACTGCCAGTTATCTGGTAAACTTCCAGACCTTGCTTTGTGAAATATACATTCAGAGTGGTTGATATAACTCCAAACACAGTACAATTACATTTTCCATATGTATTCGGAAATAAGCTACATCATCACATGTATGGAACATATAAGCTGACCTGCCTTCCTTGTGGAGGTCGTGGTGCTGTTTGCGGCTTGTAAGGAAAACTACTCAGGACAACATATGTGTATTCTCAGGTAAAATAAAAGTAATTTAGCTGATTATTCACTGATAATTCTCCTCAACACACTAGAACTAATCATCAGTCAAAAATAATACAGTAAAATACAGAGCTCTCTCTAGTAAAGATGGAAATAAAACATTATTTAGTTTAAAGGTTCATTGTTGATCATTGGAAATGGTAGTTTCAAACATTCTTTATATAACATAATAACAATATTGATCAAAACATATCAGGTCTCTATCAAGAAAATAATTGAATTTTAAGATTATTGGGCTTATGCATTATAATGCCGCAATTTATGTGTAATGCAAAGGTTAGGGTATGAGGATGCAAGAGATTTCAATGGAATTTCTGTATATATGAAGGAAGCATTTTCAAGCTATTACTCGAGAGTAATTGCCAACTGCTGCTTTTCAGAAAGAGTTAAAGTTTTGCTTCAAGGCAGTGGTTCCTTATGAATCCTTAAAATGAAACGATGTCGACTTCTGACCTCTCACAGCTTTTGGCCTTAGTGTGGACATAAGAGCAGTTCAGTCACAGACCAATATTTTTCTTCTTGTTTTATTTGATAGGAGTTTTAGGCCTGAAGCATTCACAGGAAAAAACTGATTTCCTCCCTCTTTCTCCCTTGTTGTGACCTCGCAGATGTATCTTTGGACCCGTTAGGGGGTCCTGAGTCTCCGACTAGAATAAATGAAGGTCACTTTAGATCCATTGAAAATGATAAGAGCTGCGATAGGACTTACAGAGTGTGTGTGTGTGTGTGTGTGTGTGTGTGTGTGTGACCTGGTGTTTTCCTGTGGATTGTCCTGTAGATTTAATTGACTGGTGAAGTCAAATACCCTTGAACTGGTTGCAGCCTTTAGTTATTGAGGAAACATTTTAACAATGAAATATGAACCAAACCCAAGATCATAAGGAGAAATGCAAAGTGTCTCTCAAATTCTTTGTTACCATGGCACCCAACAGCTTCAAACATGCCTTTATCAGGACAGTGATAAACAAGCCCCAGGTCTTTTTCTGGACTTCACTGAATTACAGCGTGCATAATTAGTCTGTTGTGCATGTGCCATGGCTTCCCTTGGCTTATTCAAAATATATTCCAAATATTAAAAGTTGTGCATGATGCACAGTTGGTTGAAAATCAAGATAAAAGCCCTCTGGCAGTCATTTCTGATAAAGACGCTAAATAATAAAGGAATCGGAAAGCAGAGATATGGAGTGTCAGACAGAGTACACTACAAGGCCAAAGACTGATGGAGCTGCAATTCAAGACCACCTGCTGAAGTCCAGGCTCTGGGCAGCCAACGCAACACTCCCCGTGGGCATGGAGAGACCACTCATACAGTATCTCTAAGAAGGAGAGCTGAAGACAAACAGGGAGCTTTTCCCTGTAAGGACAGCAGAACAGGGGAAAGTTCGAAACAATGGAGGAGGTACCTGATGGCTTGATGAGGCCTGGTCAGTGTGTTTCCCTCCACAGGACAACGGCAAAGATCTGTCTCAGTTTCTGGCGGGCAGTTGTCTCACACAGCGGTCACACCACAACTTCCGCTCGTCCACCCAAGTACACAGGGCCGGAGCTTGGTGACGGAGTGATTACTCACAGGGCTAGTTGGTGAAATGCTGTAGCCGTCAAACTAACCTTTAACTGATTAACAAACAACAAAGGAATTTTGCATATAAATGAACAACCGCTGAATTCAAGCCATCACTGAAGGAGGTCACACAATGCTGATTAAGCTGATCAACGACAGGTAAATCTCTCGTTTTGTTCAAATCAATGGCAACAAAGTACAGCACAAAAACTACAAGGAACCCGGAAAACTTATCATCTTGGTTTTTAATTGTATTTCATTACAGTAAGTATAGTTGAAACTGATTTTCGTGTAAGGCATCTGAAATGTAAGTAGGTCAACTCAATAGACTCTGATATCTACTGTAGACACAAGGAGGATTTTTGTTTACACACTATTAGTGTGTACTGTCTCCCAAAAACACCAAACACCGTCAGTTTTCTACATCAAGGTTATCTATTTTGGAGAATAAACGGTGCTATTTGTCCTTTTTTGTACAAAATACTCGATTTCATTTGTAGCTGCTCAGTAACTGACAACTTTCTTATCTGGATACTTGAGGGAGAAGTCGAACAAGCCCAAACACTGCTAAACTGCCTATGAACACAGGAACACACACAGGAATTCTTGTATTTGTTGAAAAGGAAGCTCTCTTCAGTGCATAACAGCCTGGAAACACACACACACACACACACCTGTTACCTTTGTCATCCTGCCTGAATGCGTATTGATCAGAAGCAGGGTGGTTCTGCAACGCACAAATAGAAAGCAAGGAATTGATTTTGTGCCTCTTGTTTGATGGAGCAGTGTACATTAGAGACAGCTGAGACGAGAGGAAGCCGTTCGAACCGGAGGGGGAACTTAATAGGAGGAGGAAGATGGTATCTGGTAAAAAAGAAAAAGAAAAGATGGACTGTCGCTGTGAAGTTAAAAGGGAAGAGTACAACTGTTAGGTTCAACATCGACAGGGTGTGCACTCATCAAATACTGCGGTTATGAGTCCTGTGTGTGACTTTAAAGGATATGAAGTAATTTCTAAGCCTGGGTTGATTAGAATAATGACTAATGAGTAGCCTTTGGGTTATACTATTTCACCATTTCTTACAAAGTTTTTTTAAATTCTTTTAAATCAAATAAACCAAACTCCTTGGCTTAAAAGTCCTTGTAAAGTAAATACAGTAGATACAGTGTTATTTTGATTTAATAATCAAACATGGCATCTTTATTTTCCCATCCACACTAAAAAGAGTTTATATAATGCCATATACACCATAAGATATGTTATACTCAAAGAACTCAAACGGGTACAAAGAGAGCTCAAGCGCAGCATCAGGGAGAGCAAGGACAACTTCAGAAAAAAACTGGAGCACAAACTGGAGGACAACAACACCAGGGACGTCTGGAGTGGGATGAAGGAGATCACCGGCTTCCAGAGGAGAGGTGGGGGAGCAGCTGGGAATGAACGACGTGCGAACGAGCTGAACGCATTCTTCAATAGGTACAACTCCAACCCCCCCACCCCCAGCGGACCCTCTACTGCCTCTACGACCACCTCTACTGCTTCTCCGAGCAACAACCCCCCATCACCCCCTGCCCCACACCACCCCGTCACCACCTCCCCCCACCCCCCCGCTGGCTTTCACTACAGACTTTTTCACACCTCCCACCCCCAGGACATCCTCACATCACCCACAGCCCCCCACCACCTCCCGCAACACACACCTCTCTGCACCACCCTCGTCACCTCCACCCTCAAACCCACCACTGACATCCCCCACCCCCCAGTCTGGACTCCACATCACAGCCAGCCAGGTGAGGAGAGAGCTGGAGAGGCTCAAACAGAGGAAAGCTGCTGGACCGGACCGTATCAGCCCTCGTGTGCTGACGGCATGTTCCAGCCAGCTCTGTGGAGTTCTCCAGCACCTCTTCAACCTGAGCCTACACCTTCAGAGAGTGCCAGTGCTCTGGAAAACATCCTGCCTGGTCCCAGTGCCCAAAAAAGGACGTCCTGCTGCACTGGAGGACTACAGGCCGGTGGCACTGACCTCTCACATCATGAAGGTCATGGAGAGACTGGTCCTGGCACACCTCAGACCGCTGGTGTGCCCATCACAAGACCCCCTGCAGTTTGCATATCAGCCCCATGTTGGGGTTGATGATGCAATCATCTACCTGCTGCAGAAGGCTTACTCCTCCCTGGACAGACCCAACACCTCAGTCCGGATCATGTTCTTCGACTTCTCCAGTGCCTTCAACACCATCCAGCCCAGACTGCTGAAGGCCAAACTGGAGGGCACGCAGGTGAGTGCTCCCCTCATCACTTGGGTCGATGACTATCTGACGGGCAGACCACAGTTTGTGAGATTACAGAACTGTGTGTCTGATCGTCTGATCAGTAACATCGGGGCCCCCCAGGGAACTGTGCTGTCCCCCTTCCTCTTCACCACATACACTGCTGACTTTAAGCACTGCACTGAGTCGTGTCATCTGCAGAAGTTCTCTGATGACACGGCCATTGTGGGATGTGTTGAGGGCGGGGGGGAGGCTGAGTACAGGGACCTGGTCGACCGCTTTGTGAAGTGGTGTGGGGAGAACCACCTGCAGCTCAACGTGGCAAAGACGAAGGAGATGGTGGTGGACTTCAGGAGGAACAAGCCCCTGCCCTCTCCTGTCTGCATCGGTGGGACGGATGTGGAGGTGGTACCTGCATACAGGTACCTGGGTGTCACACTGGACAATAAACTGGACTGGTCCACCAACACAGAGGCCGTCTACAAGAAGGGCCTGAGCCGGCTTTACTTTCTGAGGAGGCTCAGGTCCTTTAACGTCTGCAACAAGATGCTGCAGAAGTCTGTTGTGGCGAGCACCATCTTCTTTGCTGTGGTGTCCTGGGGTGCGGGCATCAAGACAAAGGATGCCAACAGACTGAACAACATCATCAGAAAAGCTGAGTCTGTGGTTGGCTCTAAGCTTGTCACCCTGGAGGATGTGGTGGAGGACAGGATGCTGGCAAAACTGCTGGTGATCATGGACAATCCCTCTCACCCCCTCCACAAAACACTGGACAAGCTAAAGAGCAGCTTCAGCCACAGATTCATTCAACCCCGCTGCTCTAAGGAACGATACAGGAAATCGTTCCTCCCAACCGCAATAAGACTCTACAACTCATCTACCTCTGTCAGAGTCACCACCACAGAACTGCACTAAATGTCTCCTTGCACTGTGTACCCTGTACAACACTCCGCTCCATATACTGGAACATTTAATTTTATTCTATTTTATTCTATTGTATTGTATTTTACTGTTGTATTGTATTTTATTGTATTTAAATATGCCGGCTGCTATGACGACCTAATTTCCCTTCGGGGATGAATAAAGTAATCTATCTATCTATCTATCTATCTATCTATCTATCTATCTATCTATCTATACTGGAGCCAGGTATTCCAAAATAAAAGTTAATGCAGTCACTAGCCAGTAACCTGACTATTTCCACATCCGACTTCCAGTAAAATATAGGCCATGTGTACACTTGGTATTAACATGTGATCACATTTTAACACGGGTGTCAATGCAAACAGAACACGTTATTTAAATAAGATCAGATCGTCCAGACCACATTCGTAGGTGGCCTAGCTCTCACTGGTGAAAGTGCAGGTGTAAATGCAATGCGTACCAGCCTGACCACAAAAATTGCCCAAATCCACCTAACCAGGCAGCTACCAAGTAGCAGCAGTGGCAGCAATGTCTTCCATGGCAAAGAGTGATTTAAAAATGAATGACACCTGTGCCTGTGCACCTCCCTTGACCTGGGACGTGCCAGGTTTGCTGACGTGTCTGCCAGCTCTGCCTGCCTAACGACATATTGAGCTCACATCACAATGCAGCAGAGTGGAGAGAACGAGAACTCTTATTACCGGGTGTAGATGCAAAGGCCAGTGCATCAGATGCCATTATTCCCATAATTCGTACGTTAAAGACATAACATTGCTGGGTTCATTGTGTTAAAGTGATAGCCTTTAGCTTTCAAACATAGGTCTGTTGTATAAATTTGGCATCATAGACCTTCCTGTTGTGTTTTTGTGGTGACAGAAAAAAAAAACACCATTTCTGGCACCAGGTGCACAAATGGGAGTGGTGAGCTAGGGTTACATACTGAGTAAGAAGAATGTTTTCTGATCTTGCCCAGATTTAAAAACCTATTTTGCCGTTAAGGCCTCAATTAACCCACCTGTGACTAGCTATTTCTCCATTTGATTGTCATTGTTGTTGCGTTTTATGTTCATATATATATAATTTGTATATATTTCATCTTATATTTGAACATAGTAGTTAAACGTTTATGCTCTCCTTGTTCTGCTTTGTTGTCCTTTTTGTTGGTTTTTATTTGTCTATTTCTGTGTAGGAACGTTGAGAGCAATGGAAAACTGGAGTTAAATTCCTTGTATGTGTACGCGTACATGACCAATAAAGCTGATTCTGATTTACATGAGACCAACATGTAAATTAGTCTCAGATAATGTGGTGCATGTCTGAAAAGAGTCACAGTAACAGGTTGCTGACTTTGCTACTCCAAAATACCGACGTTGTGTGTTATCAGTGGTATCTACGGCCCAGACAGTCATTCTCTGCAAACTGGTGTCATTACCTATATCCCTCTATTATCCTGCTCAAAACACATAGTTAGGTAAGGCAGCTAAGATAAGTCACTGCATGCTGAGTATAATTTACCCAGGTTATTAAGAAATTTATGAAAGTGAAACTTTTATATTTCCTGTATCCTGCTGAGCTGATATTAATAAAGCAAATTGCTTGCTCCAATGTAAATTCTTTTCATTTACATTAATTCAGTGCTTGAATGATGCAACAGAGATGCATAGGTATTTAAAGAAGAAATTATTCATTCTATTGTTCCCTGTTCTCAGATATGAAACGCTCAATTCAAATAGCTTTTAAATGTGTCTTATTTGAAGATCAGTTCTTTTTAATTAGTGGCTTGATCAACCACTCTGTGTCTGTTATGCCTTCTTTATTGATGAGGATATTAACATTGCATGCACCGTTGCCTGCATGATTCGCATTGGATAATCAAAGTGAGATAAGTTAGATCAAAAAAAAAAAAAAAAACAGATTGCTTTGAAGACAATATGTGAGAAGAAATGATCGACACCCCCCGAACCCAAACAGAAATCCATCAGTAGTAGTTCTATCAGCAGTGCGGTGCAACAGATTGCAGCTCCAGCAGCCTTGACACCGGTCCAGCCGGCAGATAGAGTTTGTGCCATGGAGGAAGCTACAGATACAAATGTGTTTGACATTTTGTCAGTTATCGATTGTGGATTATGAGAGCGGTGCAGGAAATAGAGCCTTGGCGAGGGGTCTGAAGCGGGAGGTGGAGGTGAGACCTCTTCCACGTGGGGGGGCGCATGATGTCAGAGGCTGTCACCGCACAGTGTGGGCTGCTCGTGCATTTGACTGGGCCTTTGGTCCGGTGTGGGCTGCCAGACAGACCAGACTAACCCCCCCCTCCTGTTTTGGCAGGAAAGCAAGACAGACCTTGTGTAATATGTGAGACAAAGTTGGACTCCTGTACAGACACAGACACATTGAGACTGCAAACACATTACATCCAGAATTAACTGACAACTTTTTATTAAAAGGGGATTGGGGATGGTCATTCATAGATAACTTGGTAGGAGATGTATTCAGATCTTTTACTCAAGTAAAAATAAAAATACCATATTCTAAAAATACCACCTTACAAGTACATTTCCTGAATTCAAAATATGAAGTATGTAGAAGTACAGAAGTAATATCAGCAAAATATACTTAAAGGAACTTTGCAGATTTTCAACCTGATCTCTGTCTATCTGAGTTAGGGGGGTATAGTGTTTGTAGATGTTCTCTGAGTCTCTGGGGCGCAGCCAGGGAAAGTTTCCCTTTAAAATATCAAAAGTGAACGTCCTCATTACGCGGAATGGCTCCTTTCAGAGTGTTATATTATAATGATATATTTTAATATTCAGTTTTTATCACTAACTAAGACACATAAGAACATGTTAATGTTGCAGTCGTAAATGTGGAGCCAATTGCAGATACTTTATATACACTATCGGCTAGATTATAGTTCTGCATCACATCATAGAGCGTACCATATCTTTATCAGCTAAGTGATCAGTAACCATGTAGAGCAGTAAAAAGTACAATATATTGTGTGGTGGTGTAGACGTATAAAGTAGCTTAAAATATAGTATCTAAAATTGTACTTAAGAAAATGTACTTAGTTACATCCCACCACTGGACAACATTGCCTGTAAATTGGGTTCCACGTGTTTCACTTCCTCCTCAGTTCCTCTGTCTGGACAGGAACTTGGCTGCCCAAATTTAATTTCTCAAATTTCCAAGGGACTCCAAGCATAGTTCTTTTAGACTTCCAGAGAGTACACCTAATTGTGCAGACTTTCCCAGGCTTTTCTCAAATCTGTAGCCATTATTTATAGTAATCAGGTTAAGCAAGTGTGTGCAAGGGGTACCTTGAGTTCAACTTGAAGAAGCCAAGATCTCCTTAAGTACACCCTGACATTTTCCCTTGTTAATTATTTTGAGATCAAAACGTTTGTGTAAAAGTCAGTTTAACAAGTTTCATTTGTGTTAAGCCCGTCATGTGCTGAAGAAAGAAAGGTTTGCTGTATTAGTTCAAGTTTAGCAGATAAAGGAAGACCTTTTAGCTCACAACCTAATGTCTTGCTGTGGTGTGACTAAATGTAAAGTTTGTTTAATTTTATTTTATTATTGCCATTATAATATATCATACGTTTTTTTTTTATTTTTAACTACTAATAGCACCTGCTGCTATGTGATGACACATCACATAAGTTAGACCAAAGTGTGTGCATAATGTAAAGCTCATGAGAGTGGAAGTGATCCATAGGCTATGCAAACAATGGGAATGGAAAAGCTTATGTATGTACGGTCTGCTGACTTGCCTGTTTTAAATTAATGTTGTTTTAAAAGTAAGATTATTGATAACATAGCACAACAAAACTTTGAAAAATTCCACTGTGATTCCATGCACGTGATTCAAGCAGAGATCCAGTAGTTGAGGATATGGCTGAGTCACATGCTTTGTATTTATTTACTCATACTCCATCTATAAATAAAACCAAAACCACCTAATAATTCATCACACCAGCAAACATAATTTGTTTAAGGACGTGTTGCACTGCACATTAATAAAACAGAGTCACAGACTCATTACAAAGTGTGTGTTGGCAGTACAAACTAAAGTATTCCTTAATGTGTGTAGAAACTGAAGGTAATTTCCATAAACTACTACAGCACAGTATATTGTGTGGAGGAGTATTGCAAATAATCAAATACACTGAGGAACGACATGCATGGCTTGTGCACAGCATGGAGCTGTCTGCTGGCTGTGACTATATGGTCATGACTTCCAGATTAAAAGGAAGGTTTAGTATGGTAGATCAAAGGTAAAATCATTTTCACAAGTCATACAGTTAAATAGATTTGAAGATGGAGATGATAAAGATGGAAGAGTTGAATGCCCAGGGATCCTTTTTGTGGTCTGAACTCATGGAATGTCAGGTTGACAGGACTAAGGGTCCACAACCATGCTACAGTGCTGCTTTAAGCATGTTAACATGCAAAAATTTGCCAATTAGCATGAAACCCAATGTACAGCTGAGGCTGATGGGAACGTCGTGAGTTTTGCAGGTATTTAGCAAGCCAATGTGGAACCGCCTTAAACCTGCATTTTCTCTAATAGCCAGCAGGGGGCGACTTAACTCGCTGCAAAAGAAGTCAGATTGTATAGGAGTCAATGAGAAAATGACCCTACTTCTGAGCTGATTCATTACCTCAGTAAACATTTCCCTAATGAGTTTATGGTCTCAATCACTGGTTCAAGTCTTCTTTAGTACAGCAGGATGTTCATTTTGTAAATAATGGTCCCATTTGGAGTTAAATGGACGGTGAAGCAGGGATGATGGCACTAGATGAAGAGTCACCAATGTAAATACAAATCATCCTGAGGGGGACAGGAATGTTTCTACCAAATTTTCTGACAATCCATTTGATATTTTAATCAAAACCACATGCCAGCCTCATGATGAAGAAAGTCAGTGGATCAAATTAAATCATCATTTCTCCTCTGGGGACCATGAATGTCTGAACCAATGTCATGGAAATCTGTCCAATAGTTTTTGAGCTATTTCAGTCTGGACCAACAGTTTTTGTTGTTTGTTTTTTTATTTTTTTGTCAGTTTCTAGTCAGGCTTCACCAGAGCCTGGCGCTCTGCTTTGGCCGCATTTTGGGGTTCAGCTGTGTAAAAAGAAAGGACAGAACCACAGTCTTTATTTAGGGATCTTCCAAACAAATACAACACAGTATGTGGCATGTTTGGACTTGGATTGGCAGGGAAAATGTCATGTGTTTTCTCTCATTTTTAATATACAGGATAGCAAGCTTCCAGCGCTCCCTGACAAAAAAGTCAAGGAAAGCACAAAATGAATGGACAAAGAGTGTAAAGTTTGTCTCCCGTCATGCTTCTGTTCCCAATTAACATATAGTACATATGCAACACAGCTTTGACAAGTGGTGGATGGGGTCGTGTGACAGAGAGAAATCTAATTTAAGCACTAGAATTGCAAATCAAAGTGTCAGGTATGATAAGGCGGGTGAAAATGCTTTGCCATATTACCACAGAGGGAGGTGATAGGATCCTGCAGACAGTCTTTGTACAGGAGACAACATTTGTTTCCATAAAGGCTCACAACGGGACAGAAATATTGTGCTAATAAACAAAGGTTTCCCTGTCATCTTATTCCACATAGGCTCTATCTTGAGTATTTACTTGGACAATAGCAAGTCCATTGTGTCTGTTTTGTTTGTGGTTCAGCCAATAATGGCCTTGGATTTTGGTTAACCTATGAAGAGCCATCACACATGGGCACCCAGAAGCAGACTTTGAGTAGATAGAGCAAACCGGTAGTCACCATTGAATTGTTGGTTGCTAATTGTGCCTACAGTAAAACCTCCAGGTTAAGATTGTCATACTGTACATAAGCCATCTTTAGACCCCCTTGCACAGGTTTACAAACACACACAAACACTTTTATAACGCTAGAATTGGGGGGCTGCATCAGACAATTTTTGCAACTATCTGAACAATCCAACAATCGCAACAGCTGAGTGCAAAACCCAGAGTTTAATCCAGCCATGGGGAGCCTGTGAGGGGTCGATGCAGATGGCCGCCCACCCAGAGCCTGGTTCTGCTCGAGGTTTCTACCTGTTAAAAGGGAGTTTTTCCTCACCACTGTCGCCAAGTGCTTGCTCATGGTGGGAACTGTTGGGTCTCTGTAAATAATATTTTAAAGAGTATGGTCTAGACCTACTCTATGTGAAAAGTGTCTTGAGATAACTTTTGTTATGATTTGGTGCTATACAAATAAAATAGATTTTTCTTCTTCTTCTTCTTTCTTTTTCTGAGTGTGGCCATTAAAAACAAGAATAAATGCTTCATATATTGTATGAAGTAACCCTTTAACCATTCAAGAAGGCCACACTACAGACCCAAGCATAAGAGGCCTTAAAACTGAAAGGTGCATGTGTTGGCTTTTGAGCTTTACAACAAATCCAAACAACAAATGATACATGCAGTGTGAGTGGCACCTCTGTGAAAAGAAGTATGCAGTGCATAAGTAACCATACATTAAAAGATCTGCTAGATCTGCTACAACAAGCTTTCACAATCACATGTGAAGTGTCTAGCACTGATAAAAACGAGGACATGTGAGAGAGGAATAGGAGGAAGAATTACTTTCAACCCTCATCTCTTCAAGGACCATGTAAGGGACCATGTGCAATATTAAACATAAATATCACCATTTGATGCATTTTACCAGAGTTAGCTTTAGTTAATTCTCATCTGCAGTCCCCTGGCAGGTCCCAATTACAACATCCACACAGTTTTTGTTTATTTGTCTATATCTGTGTATGTAGGTTGAAAGCAATGGAAAAACTGGAGTTAAATTCCTTGTATGTGTACGCATACATGGCCAATAAAGCTGATTCTGCTTCTGACAGAACAGCACTAAACATGATGAAACACATAATACAAATCCCACACAGTATCACATCACATCACACACACACACACACACACACACACCCCTTGTCAGCACCATGAGGATGTAAAGACAAATTAAAAGCAAGGATATTTGTATACCAAGCAACACCAATCCAATACAGTCAGTGGTTACAGCATTGAGTAGCTTTTAGCTGATTTTTCCATTTTGACTTTAAAGCCACTGATAGAACTACAACTCTTTATGTCATCTGGTAGCGTTCATTATGTCCAACCCAACAGACAGACCCAGGAAACATGGGGGGCAGAAGAAAGAAGTATACCTTTGTTTCTCTCGAAAACTCAGGCAGCAGAGGTATTATGTTGAAGGCTGTGCTATATGAAGAACTCCTTGAAAAAGAAGTTCTAATACTAAATAAGTGTTTATTAAGATTCAGGGATACTCAAGGGGAGGGAGACAGGGGCTGAGTTAATAAATACTGCAAGGAGAGCATGTTCTCTCTCTAAATTTAATTTTCCATTTTCAGAATAACAGCACGATGATTAGACTGAATCACTTTTTCATTTTCTAATTTCAAATTTTCAGTCGGCACAGAAGCCGTTACGAATTTGTCACAAGCAGTTAATGTTTATCATGTTAATCAAAGAAATGTTTGATTTAATAGTTGTTATTTCTGTGAGCGGACTGAAGACTTGCCAGAAGACAGTTTATCACCTTTTTTGTTGGTAAGATGAGTCTGTAAAACCCCTGATTATGTTCAGTGGTGTTCAATGTCAGTGTTTTTAAAATGATCTGCACCTGATGATTGTGGTATGAATACTGTTAGGATAAGATTGTGGTTATGGCAAATAAAAAATGGTTAGGTTATAGTCAGGGTCAGGCACCTAAAAGACTTGTTCAACCTTAAGCAAAGATCACTCACAAAAAAAGGCAATTACCAAGTACCAAGTCAAATTTTCTCTTTAGGCTGAAAAACAAACAGATTTCCAGTCAGACCTGAGCTCCTGATATGTGCTCAGTGTAAGGTTGCTGTGGTTTCCCCGACAGCAGTGTATCATCGTCAGAAACCGGGACGTGCTTGTGCGTTCTGGAGCCACCAGAGTACCTGCTAAACCCGTCGTCCTGGATGCTGACTGTCAGCACTATGATTAAGAAATGAATGTTATTTTTTTTATTAATTTCTTGCCAATGATGTTTATGGTCATACATATATACCTGGGTTTGAAAACCATGAACCAATATTACATTTAAGTCTTCATAATCATTATAATAGTGTATCACAGAACACTTATATTAACATTTCAATATCCTAAAATTAGAAGTGTAATAAAAACAAAAACATTTTGATTCAAATACAAATACTATCAATTTTGCTGCTTTAAAAAATACAGATACAAATACTGGGCTCTTGGCACATTCCTGTGTCCAAAAATGGGCAGTGATTCTGCATTCTGCAGGAATGGTCAAGAAAGATTGAAAAGTAGCAGATAGTCATTCATCAGCTCACTGAACGGGGTGACCTCTGCCCTAGTTGGCTTTATCTGCACCAACCATAAACTGGAGACAGGAATCTTGGTATCTTCGCACGAGTGGACAGCTTCATAATTTCAGTGACTTAACGTAGACTGCCTGGGCAGAAATACAAGGGGGTGGGGGGGTGGGGGGTCTTCCTTAAGTGATTAAAACTCAAAACTCTCCAGGGAGACATGCTCCCTCTAACAACACCAAGAACCAGGGAGCAGGCGTTCATTTGCAGCTGAAAAGAAGCATAATTGGTCATTTTTCAAAATTGTTTTTTATTATTGAAACATTTGTACCCCAAAAATGATAATATCAGCCACTTAAAAACAAGAGTGAAATGTATTTACTATTATTACTATACTACTATTACTCGCTGAATCAGGAGGACCTTTAGATCATTTTGTAATGTATCATCGTCTGCTGATTAGCTCAGATATGGAGATGATGTGACTATAAGGTCTCATGCGCAAACATACAGATTAACAGGTCAGCGTGTAAAGGAATGAAAAGTCGACAAAGGAAAAAAAAAACCTTTAGCTTGAATAATTGATCTTTTTTTTTCTCGCTCTTTTACTCCGGGGCATGCACTTTTTTATTTTGCTCTTTTGATATACAGAATGTGACGTCAATGGAGGCACAGGGGAGAATGTAAGATACTCAGACTATCTTATTTTTTTCTTCGGATAAAAGAAAAATGAACTTTTCTATTAGTTTCCCTCTTCATCAATGTATTCCGTTACGAAAATCAACACAGACACCTTGCCTTTGCTGGCACTCAAAACCTGGCCACCCTCTATGTTTACATGGTGTATCGATTGAGAGATAAAGGTGTCCGTCAAGCAATAAAGAGAGGAAAAAAGTAAAAGTTTTTCCTGTTAACTAAAGAAGGCATATCTCTTGTGTAGCAGTGCCTTGACGAGCCCGGCTGTAAGAGTGTTTCTGGACAGACTCCCTGCAGCAGATGGGTTATGTTCATTTCTGTTGGTGTTTGAAATAGCAGGGATCATTAATTACTCTGAGAGGTCCCTTTGCTGCTCCCCCAGCGCATTATAGAGTCTAGTGCACATACCGAGCTTAACTTGGGCCAGGATCTATTTCCTCGCCACTGCTGTTCTACAATTATGTTCATCACGTGCAGCGACGGTAAGCCTTTCCTCAAACTGTACGCGACTGGTGACATAATACACACCCGTCATCTTGTCACAGCGCTGATGGTTTACTTGTCTGTATAGCTGTGGGCTCTCTGATTGTCTTGCTCAGTGCGTGCCGTTTAGAGCCCGAGGCCTGGGCCTAATGCAGCGCACCTTGACTGACAGACGCTCGGGCTGTCAGTCATTTCCAAACCCTCACCTCTGCTGACACGCACTCTGTCACCTAACCTGCTCCTCCTCTTCCTACTGTCTCCTGCGCTCCCTCAAAGCACCTAGGCCTGGAGATCGTTATGCAGACGAGGCGCGCTTTATCTGCTGATGTGGCAGTGGGATATTCATGAACATACATTCACCTTTGCCGAGGACGAATCTGGCCTTGCCCTTGCCACGTGTATCAGTGATTTTAAATGGAGAATTATGTGCAACCCGACATAATCTACAAGTTGATTCGTTCAGAGAAAGGTGTCCAAAGTTATGATTTCAACTTGCTAAAATTCACTTACAGATAAGGTCTACCATTGAAAGCCTTCTATAATATGGAATGTTTAGCCTGCAGGCTGTGGTGAGTACTTGTTATATTATAGGTCTACAGTATATTCACATTGCCCCTTGTTGCATCACTGTTGCCTCTCAGTGCTCTCAGCAGACACTAATCCATAGATCAATAGAGTGTGATGAGGCTGCTAATTAGACCAGTCCAATATTTGAACTACGGAGTAACAACAATGAGACAGTGTGACATACATACAAAGTATGCACAGCAGCATTGTGTTACTGCTCTTTGAGTGTGTTTGTGTTTGTGACTGCCCTATAGACATAGCCTCAGAGACACTTTTTACAGATACACAAAGTTTTTTTTTTGTTGGTCAGCTTTATCCTCATTACCAGATAACAACACAGACAATACATTCATCCATGTGTCCCCATCAGATAATTGGCTGTAATGATCCATGACAAAATTTGAACAATTGAGACAGCAATTTCAGAGGTCAAGCATTAATGATGCATATAAACACAGAAAGACACTTCTAGTTTAAAAACCTTTGTTTTAGTTTGAACTTTTAAAATAGGAGCTATGATAATGCATCTCTCTCCTCCTTCTGATCTTTATGCCTGCGAGCCAGGACCTCAGTAGGTCAGTTTTCTTCTGTTCTGCACTTTTAAAAATAGCCGACAACCCAAATATTACATAGAAATAGCAATCGGGATGGTCAGTGCCTGCCGAGTCTTCCTGAACCAGACAGCTGCAGCCCTTGTACCGCTGGTATCTACCTGTAGCTTGAAAGGATCAGCAAACTGCGAATGGTGGGCTGCGCGGGATGGCTTTCGTGGCTTGGAATACCTGCTCACGTCTTGAATTTGACAAAATGCCCAGCAGTATCCAGCCAACCCCAGAAAACGACGCATCTGATATTTGGCTGTGGGAGCTGGGAAGTGAACAGCAGCGCGCCTCAACACCAGTATACTGTGTACATTTTTGTTCCATGTTTGTCCCCCCACTTTTATAGTTTCAAGTTAATTTTCTCACTAATATCTCCATCTTAACATTCTCCTCTGATTGTCTGGCAACCATCTATACAGAAGAGAGACGAGAGGAGTAAAAATGTTGACTACTCTCATCTGAGTTGCCTTCAATCATTACCATGAGCTCACAGCTAACAGTTTGTCCCTTTGTCGTGCTGGAGGTTGCTGAGACCGGATGCAGCCAGAGAGGGAGACTGCAAATAAACACTTTGTCCCTTTCCTCATTGTTTCAGGTGAAGAAAAGAACAGTAATTAGTACAGCACAGTGCTCTTTAGCGTAAAGTCACAAAGTAAACTTATATATAATATTTTTATAACATATATGTATATATATATTATATATATATATAATATATGTCTGCAACACTTTCTTAAAACTGACCACAGGTTGAAACTTTTCCACTTGTCCTCATGTAATGCTGCTGGTAGGACTGGATACTAGGGGTGTGCCATATGGTATCGTTCATGATTAAACTGGTACAATTTTTAATACGATTTTTTGGGTTCATATCGTCATAATGGCAATATGTTGACTTGTGCACCTAATGACGTCATACCGTTACGCACAGCAACAACAAGCATGGCTAAAGGGAAATTACCAGCACCAAGTTATCGTACTTTCCTCAAACTTGCTGTCATTATTTACTAAAGTAATGCCTCAATTCCACCGGGCATGGCTCTATGACATCACATCTTTAGTTCCGTCCTCTGCGCGGCTTCATACCCGACGGTAGCATTTCAAAAGCGGAGCGTTTTGCCTGCCCCGTTTTGTTGACAGATTTTATTGATTTGGTCATTTTCTCTGGGCTTTTGTGTTTCCACCATGGGTATGTAGGATACGTAGTTAAATAGTTTCTTTTTTTGTCTGTTTGCACAGTGTTTTATTTTGAAAAATAACCTGATGCTTTGGCGTTGTCTGACTTCCTGCCCAGCTCGAGCTGCAGCTTCCGTAGTAAAGTATTATAGGAGTATAAAGTATTATATAACAGAGATACTCTTCTGAAAATGCGCTGCGGCTTGTCTGGTGGAATCACAAACACCTTGTTGAACGGCTGCCATCAGCCCCGGTTGCTGCGTTGCAGACAGAACGTGATGTAGCCGGGCCAGCTGGGTGCAGCTGGAACGCAGCATTCGAGTACTGATGTGGACGCTGATTACCATGGCAATGGTAGAAGCTTGAAATATATATGGGCTATATATATAAATACCTGAGAAATCATTTTGTTTAGTTTTTACTGATAATTGAAGGCAAACTGTTACATTTATGGTGACATACAACTATAACACTTCTGCCAACATGTACATAAGTAACTGTAGTGTCTTTACAAGAGCAGATAGCTCTGTTATTTGAAGTGGTATTCTTTTGCCTCACACAGTGTGTTTTCTCTCTGATTTAATAGCACTTAGCCAACAATATTAATTGTTGAGGTGTGTGTAACTAAATGTTCTACTTTGTCGGTGCTGTTGGAGCTGTGCTCACTTATACCATGCAGCGAGAGCAAATACCACATAGAAAAGTGTCCCTGCTACTCCACATATAAAAGGCATTGAAGGAACCAGGTCCT
Organism: Lateolabrax maculatus; assembly: GCA_031216445.1. Classification (NCBI taxonomy): domain Eukaryota; kingdom Metazoa; phylum Chordata; class Actinopteri; order Acropomatiformes; family Lateolabracidae; genus Lateolabrax; species Lateolabrax maculatus. Next base: position 18,504,425 of record CM062200.1, read on the forward strand.
TGAACAGCGACTGCTCTGACAGCGGCTATGACATACAGTACATTTTCCCCTGAAATTATAATAACCCTGATCCAAGAACGCACAGTAAAGTACAAATTTTAGTATAAGGTTGTCATGAGTCGCACTTCTACATTCTGACAGAATGATTGACACCAGGATTGTAATACACATACACAAATAAGACCACAGCCTATCATAATAACACTAATCACTGTATACAGTGTAATATAACTTTCTATGTGTGACATGTGTGAGTGCGAAAGTTTATAACTGACCTTGGGAATGTTTGAGACTAGCCTATTTTACACTTTCTTGTGTAACTCTCTACAGTAGATCCAGTCCCCCTCCTTGTTAAAAAAAATATATCAGTATCAGTGGTATTTGGTAGTTATGTTACAGCTAGTGTTTCTCCAAATACCTATAAATCTTCAAGAAAATTTATCATAAACTCGCTTATTTTTGTTTTTTAAAGATGATCCTGCTAGTTGTCATTTCTCTTTGGTTTCATGACATTACTTTTCCATTTTCCTGTTTCTACTTATACAATCCGAAGCTCAGACCTGTTTACACTGGAAGGACATCATCATTTCACTATTTGGCACAGCCCAGCAGGTTTCTCACAACTCAGAGCCTGTGAAATCAATGTATAGGCTTATAGACTGGCAGTTTCTTTTTCACCTTCCTTTATTCAGTGAAGTGTCACTGAGAGCTAAACTCTCTTTCGCAGGAACACCATGACCACACTCACACAGCGCTGCCCAGTGTTACCACAGTCGGATCTGTTGGCCACTGAGCGGGTCCACTGGAGCAGCTGGGGTCAAGGGCATTGTTCAAAGGCACCTCATGGTGGTATTTCACCTGGATTCATTCTGCCATCCGGTGATTGAACTGGCAACCTTCCGGTTCTGATGGTCCTCTTTCTTTTAATAGTAATTATACCATTTGAGAATATTGCTTGTGGACAGGCAGTAAACTAGCCCTTAAACCTGTAGAGGTTTAGTCAGGTAGACCTGAAAGCAAGCTTTATTATTGAGATAAGTGGGTAACTGGTCTAGCTAGGATACCTAAGCCAAACAGTAACTGCAGTTAAACTGGTATTATGAGGTTTTCAACCTGTAAAACAGAGAATGGACCTGACGTTTCATTTTGAGCCTGGAACACTGCAACAAATGTTTTTAATGGCTAAAAATGTTTAGAATTTAGGTTCCCTTAAAAAATAATTAAAAAAACAGGCTCTAACGTATTTATTGAGCTTTCACTGCAGTCAAACCTTTCTGACTTCATAAGTGTCAGTTATATATATGCAACACATATGTCGAAAAGCAATATTCCTTTTTGAAAGGCACCCAGTGAGAACCCTGATGGCCTTCAGAACAAACTGCTGGATGTTTCCAGGTATTACTAATCCTGTAGAGCTAAGGTTTACGGCCGCCACTGAAGAGTCTGAAACGTGTATTTGTGAGTGTGTGAGGGACTGTATTTTAATGAGATAACTTCCTTCAATTTCCAGGATGATGTTTTTAAAATTCAAGCGGCGACACAGGACTAAGTGCTGATACTGTAAGTTATAAACTGGAGAAGGCTTAATCCTACCTGCCAGCCTATCTCCGTGAGCTTCTCATTATAAAGAATCAAAGATTAGAGACATGCAGTACCTCTTTGCAGTTTTCCACTCTTTTCCATCTTATCTGAATAACACCTATTGATCCTCTTATTTTTTCCTGCTCAGTGATTTTATTAGCCTGATCCCCCAACCCGTTTATCCTTGTCCACCACAACTTCCCCTCCTACAGGGTCCACTGCTGTTTCTGCTATGCCACTATCATTACAATAATAGGGTCTTGTTTCTTGAGCTGGCATTTTCACTGTTTACCCAGCTTAGACCTGTCATGCAGTGGTGTGTATGTAAAGGTTTTCTGAGGTTGGTACAGAATCTTCGTCTTTATATAACCTTCTCTGCTTCACTCAAATTCCACATGTCCTACAAATTATGTCAGAATGTGTCATTTGTCATTGATTTCCAAGACTATTCATATGAGCATGTTCTGATGGGATTCCCCTGTATGCAGGACAACATTATCTGTCACTGTCTTCCAAATTGCTGCTGTCATCATCATTTTACTAGTACGACCTGTGCTGTTACGGCACAGGTCGTACTAGTAAAATGATTTGTTGTTAAGGGGGATTTAATTACCACTACGAATCATTGCTGCACCAGCTTCTAAAAGGCCACATTACCTGAATTGTCAGGTGAGAGTCCTGCTTTTAGCCATCAGCATATATTTCACATTGTATCGTTCTTCTTAATACTGAATATTTATTGACCAGTACTATTGAGGGGTTATTTATTATGAGCACTTTCATATTGTAGGGCACTATTAATAGTGCTGTTATACTTACACCTATCCTTGTCAACTACCAACACTATTGTTTTTGACTCATGCAACACTTTTTATCTTCATTACAAGTGACTTTGGGAGGTACTCTGTCAGGTTGCTCCATTCTGCTGTTCCACAACATTTATTGGGCTTTTTACACTCATGTCACAGGCACAAAATAATACCTTTTTCTTCACCAATGAACAAGACAACGACATCATTGTCAAAGTCTTTTTGTTCAGCATGCATTCATCACAAACCACTGAGGCACAGGCGTCCTATCAAGATTTGAAAAAAAACTCCTGGAAAAGGACCAGAAATTGGAACCACACGCCATCACACTTTCTGACTACTGAAGAGAAGAAATGATCCCCAGAGGTCTAAGAATCACAAAGTTTCCCTCATTTGGCAAAGACAATCCAAACTTCCAAAACAAATGGGAGGCAATTCTCAACAAATGTTCCCTGTATTTTACGGTGCTTTTAATTGAGAAAGCCAAAAAGCAAAGGGCGGAGCTACGTAATCACATTGAGGAAATGAAACGGCTCTCACGCATGGCACCCGAGTGCAGCAGACAAACTGTGTCAGAAGAGAAGAAACTCCGTGAGGACATTGACAAACTTTCCAAAGCCCTGGCACAGACCAGAATGTATATGTTCAAATGAGACAAGCGGGACTATAGGGAAGTGGTGATATATTCCTGGTTATACACATATAATTGTTCATCTTACAGAAACAGGCAAGCTCATTCTGTATCCTTTAGCCTGCTAAGCAGTGCCACTGCTAGCCAGGATGAAGAGGTATCACCATCCACCTCGGCTTGGCCTTTTTTAGACAATGTAACGGACACGGTCCACACAAAAGGAAAACAAGACGGGGCAGATCGAGGAAGAAGATGGCCTCCTGATTTCCATCTATGGCCACAGAAGTTTCGCCAGGCCCAAACCATGAGACGGTCATCAATATATCAGTTACACCTCTTTTATACTGACTGTCTACAAGTACTGTCCAAACGTCTTTCTCTATGCCCTTACTTACCAAACAAATGTTTTTCAGACAAAAGTAGACCTATACAGTTTTTACCGCAATTAGCTTTCAAAGGCATGGTGCCATACAGTCTTTACGTGCCCAAATCTTATTTCTTCCCGATCAACAACAATGCCTGCTTAAATGCTTTTATGAAAGAGGTGAATAATGACGTTGACAAACTGTCTCAGGTCAAAAGGACCTACTCCAATTTTACCTCGGGGGAGAGATATGCTATACAGTGGCTAAAACCCAATGATTACCTTGTGATGAGATCAGTGGACAAGGGTTGAGCCACGGTTGTGTGGGGTAAGAGACAAAATATTGATGAGGCTTTCAGACAATTTAGCGACCCACAATATTATGTCCCTTTAACCTTGAATCCCACCAAATTGATTGAACATGAACTCAAAGACATGGTGACACTGCTTTTGAAAATAAACGGATCACAGATAAAGAACGTGACTTCCTCCTGCCTCAAAACCCTTGACAAGCAATATTTTATTTGCTTCACAAAATTGTGGCAGAGACACTATCACTGAGCCACTTCTTCATCAAACCAGTGACCAGCTTTCTGAAAGCATAACTTCAGGACACCACACGTGTTAAAGAAGCTTGAGTAGACAAAGCTTTGTTACTATGGATGTGGAGACCCTGTCCCACATCGAGCATGGTGATGGCATGAAGCGTTACATCACTATTTACGATGGAGACTAAATGTTTCACCACATAGTACAGCAACATGGCCCACAATATCATATTATCACCAAAAACTTTTTTTAGCTCAGTGACCCCACCCTCTGTTCAGGGTTTCCCGAGCCTCCAGCCTTGTCTGCCAGAAGGGCACCAACACTCAAAGACAGCCTGGTGAGGAGCTACCTCACCTTACCCCACGGCACAGCACTACATGGCTGTGAGCCACATCTACACTTTGAAAGCCACGGCCATTGACGTAATTCCAAAAGATGCTACCAAGTTAAAGTTGGAAACACTGAATGTAGGCAGGAAACAGACAGTGGTCACCTGTGTCCAAGTCACATACATTGTTGACCCATGCATCCAGGTCCAACAACTTTTGCCTGAACATAGCCCATCCATTCCCCATGTATTACAGAGAAACTCTTTGCCATCACTAATGAACTGGATATATACTTTGGATGGGATAATCTCAGTCTTGGCATGCATAAGCAAAAGAGTAAACCGTTTTATGGCTGTATCCCACGGATAAGTGTCGAGTTTCTTTTCCCTCCCGTAGAGAGAAAGAGGGAAGGAGGATATCAGCACACCCACATCATCTGTGAAGAACACTCATCGCTCATTAAAATAAAAATCACAGCCGTCATCTAGACCGCGTTTTGTCACTCTCTTCATTAGAGTGCTAAGAGCACAGATGGGGAGCTACATGACAAGCCACTAGCAACCACATCCAGACATCCCATTACCATGGAGAGGGGAGAGGAAGTATTTATCTGTGGTGAAGAGCTCCACCGAGGGCGCCATTAACGCTGCGCATTTGATTGTCTCTGCACGTCCTCTCCCGCTGACTCCGACAGGTCGCCATCCACGTCTTGATTTTAGCACCGGTGTTCCTGCTAAGTCATCTGTAGTGGCTTCTCCAATCACCGTGTGAGATTGGACAGCCCGATATTGACTCAGTAATCAGATTGCTAGCCTCTTATGTTCAAGAGCCCAGGCGGTCCCAACCTAATGTTTCTGAGTTTACTTTAGACAAAAAACGTACACCTCAAAGTCACGGTGAGGCCAATGGAAAATTTTGAAGGCTAATACTGTAGTTCCCCTCAGCCTTACAGAGCCTTTCAGCCTCTTTTAGCTCATTCTTTTGGTTTTCAGTCTCTTCTCTCATCAACATCATGTTTTTTTTGCAATCAAGCTCTGATAAACCAACTCTACATGTTCTCAGCACAGACTGACAGCAACTAGCCGGTAAACATAGCGGAGCATTCACCAGCTAGACATATTTCTTCTCAGGAGTTGGTGGCCAGAGCTAAAAAGGAGAGGGAATATTGGATTTACACTCATTAGGTGGACAGAAACACAACTCCAAATGAATGTTAATGTTGCTCTGTCTGCTAGATGTGTAAAAAAGCAACTGTTTGCTAACCCTAAATTAACTTTTTTAATCTGTCAGATGTTGGGTATTCACTTGTTCTGCTGCCCTGAACGGCCTAAAAATATTATCTTTGTGACTTGCACACTGACTGGCATCCCGGCTTAGTCAAACCGCTACAATACGTCATAAACACAGTGTCGACAGTGTTTTGTGTAATTACTCTCACTGCCAGAATGGGCAGAAAAAAGTTCCGCACTCCAACTTCAACTGTGGAAAGGATATATTTTAATCAGCTGACCAATATTGCCTATATTGTGTATCCAGGAAACTTCTGAAATTTTTAAACTAAAACATTGTATTTATGTCTTTATTTATATTGGTTCCCTTCTTTTGTTAATGTATCACCCTTCACACTCTACTACGACTGCCAGACCTGCAGCGAGCTGACGATGCGTGGTACAGCTGGTTGTTAGATCAGGTCAGGTGTCCCCCATATTTCACTTTTTCACTCTGCCTAGATCTTAACTGTAACACTGTATGGGCTTAAAAAGAGTTTCTGAGATCATTAAAATATTGGTAGGGATAATTCAACAGTGTCTTGACATTGGTAGAGACATGTTCCTACAATCCATGCCCAAATCCACACCTACGACCAAAATGCTTTCACAATGGACTTTGAACTTTGAAGACTGACAGGTGGTCTGCAATCAGTGTGTTGGTGAACCCTTGTATATAGTATGTATTAGACTGAGGAAGAATGACAGCATTAGTTTCTTCAGCAAGTGCCCCAAAACAACATCTGTTTACATTAAAGTGATAGTGCTGTCTAGCAGTCGTTGTTTTACGTGATATTGCAGTGTACTTTGTACTATTTTTCAGGAATATGAGAAAATATTTAAACTTTTAAAATGGCTCCACTGTATCAATACCTATTCCTAAAACTCTGATCAGGGATTCTTATGTCCAGTGCTCAACTGGAAATTAGGACATGTTTTAGAGTAATTTAACCCGAAATTATCTGCTGCCTAATCTAATGAGTAGGTCACCAGGTCTGAAGTAAACCATTGACTAGGAGCCAACATGCTAGAGATCCATGTGGTGAAATTAGAGCATTTTCTCTTTAGTGATTCCACCAGAGGAACGTCAGAAGCCGGGTTAGGTCCCAACTGTTTGCCTCAAAATTTCTTTAGCTGCTTCGGCTTTGGAAAACGGCCTAGTTGGCAACACTTCACTGATGGAAACAGGATCCAGGGAACTGACCCAGCATATATTCTCTCCCTAATTTCACATTCACAAAGCTGTCTGCAATTTGGAGCTCACATTTGAATCCAGATTTGATTTTTTAAAGGTCACTGCCTGTGCTGGAGATTGTGACTGGTGACATCCTACTATGGCTGAGTGCCATTTGTTATGTATATACTGTACATTTCTCCCACACATACAGGGTGGATCTAAACTGAGTGACACAGGGCAGAATACTGGGACTGCATTGTTGCACATGGGTTCAAACCCTAAAGCAGGTTGTGCCTATGGCCACACCCCAAGTAGTGATGTCACAATGGGTGTTTTTCTGCCATTAGTAGAAAAGAAGAAGACTCCCATTCACGTGTCTGAGCATTAAGAACATTACTGCAGGGGAGCTGTAAAACTTTGCTCTGGCAATATTTAGTCTGTTTCCAGCTCTCTATCTGCTGCTTTTTTTTTTTCAAAAGGACCTTCCTCTGTCTTCTTATCATACTGTATGCTGCACAAAGCTGAAACCCAGAAACCTCGGGCCTGTGCTCATCTATTATAGAAAACACACAGGAAATTTGAAAATGTAGGACCCCCGCAGAAGAGCTTAAAAAAGACTTTCCGGGTCACCTGCCATGCATTGGAAATGCACATGATGGAGAGATATTGACCTGCACATAGACAGTGAATTCTATCATGTGGCTGTTAAGTTAAGTCTTTCATTCATGCTTTCAATTCAATTGAAGCAATCCTCGGGAAAAGCTACACTCAAATAAAATCAATGTTTCATGCAGATCACAACATCGGTCCACATTTAAAATAAATGTGGTTTTCTGTTAGCATTCCAAAGGGGCTTAAGGACTCAGCATGTGGCTGATGTTATTATAGACTTTAATCTTATGTATTGATTCACATTATGCAGCAGTTTTACTGAATAGGTACCTTGGGAAAATACTTTTTGACAGGTTAAAATCATAAATAAGGAGTTAAAAACTTGTTTACAGGTTTATTTTCACCATCTTAATGTCTTAATGTTTAATTTTAAACATGGAACAACCACTTTTCTTGTAATTTTCTTTTGTTGTAGTTTTATTCAATATCATAGCACTGCATTACTCCCCTTCACTCTCTGCAGTGCTTCTTTTTCCATTCAGATTATTATTATTATATATTGTTATATTATTATTGGAATACAGTTTCTTTCTCGAGCCAAACTAGTTTTACTGTTATTTTTCTTAATACATTTGACAATAAAATGTTTGAATGCCAAAACCATAATGGAAAATGGAGCCTGAAACATGAACAGCCAACAAGAGCCATATATGGGGCAGAACTTCACATATTTGGCCAATTGTACTGCGACCTTGAAAGCTCAACACACTGCAGCTACAGAAAACACACGACGCACACACAGCATTTAGAGAAAAATACTGCAAAGTGGGAAAACACAAACCAAATACAGAAACCATACTTGGATTCCTGAATCAATGACACCTACTCACAATCTGTCAAATGCTGCAGGTAGTGAGCCTTGTGCGTCAAAAATTTACTTTTAAAAGCATTTTTGATGGCAAGCGAGTTAATTCCACTCAGCTCATCAAACCAAAAATGCGCTCCTCAGAGCCTACTTTGTTAGTTGGTTCATCAACAACTGCAGTTAATAAATAAATACATCTGATTTCATATTACTTACTTTCACTACAGTATGTCAACCTGCTCATTACTGGTGGCCTCCACCCAGGAACTATAGATGAAAATGAGCTTTTAGCTATATCTGGTACAAGAAATGTCTTGTGTGTTGTCCCTGTTAACTAAAACATGAAATGCAACATAGTCAAATAAAATGGCCGCTGCTGCATTACCTGTTAAAATAGGTCTTATACCTCTATGAACTCTATCAAACAATGAAGATTTGTTTTGTCTCATGGAAAAACACATCCCAGTATAAACATGCTGATGCCGGATACCATCTACCTGCCAAGATCATATTTTACTTTATTCCCTGGTCTCCTGTGTATTGATGAATATTTTATTTCACAATCACATGCTGGTCGGCTGTAGACATAGTGATTGAGTTAATTCATTAAACATGATGTCATCCAAAGCAATGGGGTCTGCCCTGCCACTTCTCTTAGCTTAGACGTTCTTTCAGTTCCTAACTAAAAACAGCTATGTGAAGAGCTCTTAAGAAGAAACTCTTTTAGTGCCATTAAGGAGGACTGTTGGTGGTAAGATAAGATCCTGATATGGATTTGACTTTGTAAAGCCAATATGGCTAAGCAGACTTTAGACTGCTAGACTTTACTATATACGTAGGCTCTGAACAATCTAGGGCGAAGGGAATGAGTTTCAGAAGGTTGTTGCTCATGTGCACACTCGTATTTTGAGTGATAAAAAAGTTCTGATGTGTAAGTTTGGTCAGTGTTTCTAAATCTGAAATCCAGCTCCTGCAACAGAAAGCTGTCAAGTGAATTAATCTCCAGCTAAGCCCCTTGTCAGACAGCTTTCTGGTAACAAGATACAGTATAACACAGTATGAAAGATGTGTTTTTTCAGAATTAAATAGAAATTTTCTTAGGAATTCATCAATCAAGGAATGTGTCATTTAGTGCTTTGGGTACTGTTTTGTACAATTTCTTACATTATCTGGAGTTTTAAGTCACCCCTTGAGAAAAACACTGTCAAAATATCTGAACTTTTGTGTTCATAACCTGCACATGCGCCTGGTTTGTTTATTTCTATAGTTCTGATTGTGTGGACCTTGTTTTTCAGATGACTCACATTTAAATTGAATGAGCATTCGAATCATCTATTAAAAAAAGCTTTGTTCAGATACAGCACTAAGAGACGGTTTATCTCACTTCATTCACACAAATTTGTGTTTTTGCTGCATGTGTCTTTTGGCCACAGACAGTTGACTGACTGACAGTACAGACATTTGTTCTGCACACTGACTCTGTGTGTGTGAGAGAGAGAGAGAGAGAGAGAGCTCTAAAACACTGATTTCAAAACTGGTGCATTCATGAAGTGTTGTCAACAACTCAAGGCACCCAACAATTTTTCGCTCAAGTTAAAAATGTCTAAGCTCAGAAAGATGTGTCTTCACCTCAGTTCACACCACAGAAAGTACATCTGCGTCTGTTTCCCCCCTTTCACCTTGTACACACTCCTGCTCCCTCCAAAGTTTCTCTTCACATTGCCATGGAGTCAACTTCTCTCTCAGCTGAGAGAGAAGTTGATACAAGCTGATATAATGTTTGCCATGTTCACATCTTAGTTTAGCATGTAGCATGCTACATATAAGTACAGGTAAGGGTGATGGTCAATAACCAAAGTATTTGACAAATTACACACAATTCATTCAAAATCAAAAATGTCAACCTCATGAATAGCACTAGAGGAAAAGTCAGAGGATCACCAAAGACATTAGGATTCATCATTAGGGGATCATGAACGTTTGTACAAAAGTTTGTGCCAATCCATCTGTTGTGATACGTTGAGATACGTGACAGGATGAGTGAAAACTTTGATGTACTGTTAATGACCATAATCAAGGGTTTTGAATTGTCCAACATGAATGCAACAGGGTTGGGTACCATGGTTACTGTATTAGGCCGATGAAAAATCAGAATGCCAGACAAGTCATTTTTTTAATGGAGCTGGAGATATAATGTAGATATTTTTAAATTATTTAAATGTGAAATGTAAAAAGGTTCACCTGTAGTGATTACCTACAGAGAATTACCATTTGACTGCAGTTCTCAGCTCTATAGGGCGTTTTAGCATCTTTGTTTTGGTTTTAGGGTTCTATGTTTTTTACAGAATCTTATTAAAAAGCAGAACAGTACACCATAATATGACACTAAACATTGAAAGCCATACTAATGAAATTCTGTAAGGGGATTAGTCGCTCTTTAAGGCAGGTTTTAATGCAGCTTTTCCAAACTGTGTTACTAAATCCCGCCACACAATACTGATATGATTTCTGTGTCTAAGGCTTGTTAATGGATGGAGAGCCACTTGTATTTTATCATAACTGGATGACAACAACTGCTGTTGACACATTATTATTTGCAGACTAATATACTAGATGAAACATTTCCCATAGCTTTGCTCAACCAACAGGCAGAGGACAGAACTCTGAGAACCACTTAATGTCTGCGTCATTAATTATAGTTACAGTCTGTGTCAGGGAAAGTCACAGTGGTGACTGATCAATTACTGTAGTGTAGAAGGATGTGGTAACCATAGCCACCAGGTGGGTAATTTAACTGTAGGAGTGATGAATCACCACGGCCCCTTGTACTTGTCATATGACTCTGACGAACCAATTAACCCAGTAAACCAGTTAGCTGTGTCTGCTCCAACAACAGTAGATCGCTTCATCAAGATGATAGGAAGTGGTACAGCGGGCACAGTATAGATTTCTGTTATTGCTCAAATTACTTCTACCAACAGGAGGATTTTTCGACAATTAAACTTAGAGTTGCATCACTATGCAACTAATAAATTAATACATTTGGGGGCTTTTTTTGCCACACTAGGGCTGTGGTTGTGGGGATGGCTGTGTTGATCTGTTGGGTCGTCAGTCAGTCCACTTTAGTCCAGACTGAAATATCTCAGCAACAGCTGGACAGTTTGACGTGACATTTTTTTTTACAGGTATTCATGTTGCCCGGGGGATGAATCCTATTAAATAGGTGATTTGGTGAACTTTGGTATGGTAAACATTATACAGTTTCAGCATGTTGATATTGTAATTGTACACAGCTGTGCCTATACAACCTCACAGAGCCTAGCATGACTCTTGGTGGGTTGGGTTATGCTAAAAAGAACTAGTTTGTAGGATGTGTTTTTGTAAGTCGGAAGGTAAAAGTACTAGTAGCTTTTCAGAGCAACCACACTAGTGGAGAGTCGCTGTCATTCAACCGCTATAGGGTTGTATGTACCTTGAGAGTCATTGAGACATAGTCAGAACTGAAGTTGAAGTTCTGATGGAGTATACTGGTGTCTTTGTTTTTATTATTATTTATTTATTTATTTATTTATTACCCTGCTCTTGCGTTCCCCCATCTCAAGCTTTTGCCTAGGCTGCACCAGCAGCAAACCCCTAGCCAAGCTAGGTAACACATATGGGTTGGGTTGGAATTAAAGTTTCAGGTCACTTATAATATTGCAAAACTGAGCCCATGCAGGACACCTTAGCCTATGTGTGATTTGCACTGAAGCTGGCATCTGAAGTTAACAAAAATCGCAGTCACAGCAGTAGAATCTCTCACTGGGTGATAGATTACTCTGAGTTTCCTCAGAGTCAAAAGCATTAGCCCATTAGGAAAGTTTTTTTCCATTATTTTAGTTTTTTACTTAGGGACTTGTATTGGCTTAAAGTACAGGTACTCTTGGGCGAAAATCTGAAGAACTATTACCTATTATTTCACAAATTTCACTTTGCTACTTCAAAATCAGGTGAGCAAGGAAAGTGGTTAGCCTTTTAATGACCTGTGAATTTGCATGCCTGCTGACAGTTTAATTTATGAAGGACTTTTTTTGTCAAGCAGTTCCAGCTCCAAGATCTAATGAGAGAAAGGAATCAGTTTGGGGGGGTTCAATAGCTCCCATTCAAGAAGGAAACCGATATTAGAGATGAGAAGCAGAAAAAAAGCTACCAACTACAGTTCTGTAGAAAGCAGATGGAGTTTGACATTCTTAAATACCTATAGCTCTGTCAGTGATGCTGCCATTCATCCATTTTCAAGCTAAATATTTTACACACAGAGAAATCCCTGAACACTTACCATAGTCCTTCAACTTAAGTTACTGCAACTATAAAACTGTCAGCAGCGACACTATTGTTGTTCCTCAGCCTGACATTTTCCTTTCCCGGCCTCACTCTTGACCTTCACCACAGTACAGAGGCCCTCTAGCCGAGGGATGCAATAGTCTCTGTAGGTGCATATCAACTGCCAAGACCGTTTTCAAAGGTTCCTCCCACCCTGAGCCACCTCACCTGCAAACTACAAAGAGCAGGCATTTTCAATCACAAGTCTCAGATGCAGTGGCCTTAGTATCCATAGCCCCTGGGCTCTCCTGCAAACGGCTGACCCTTCAGCTCAGTGGTGGGAGCAGTTCAAAGCAGAGCGGAGACAGACATCTCGGCTCTCACAAATACAAGACACGTCCACGTTAACCTGCGTAGCACAGCAAAAAAAGCAGAAAGAGCAGACCCGAGCCACTCAGGCACTGCTGAAGATGTCTGGGTAGAATAATTACCCGAGTTATAAATGGTGCTGACAGATTTAGTCAAACACTTTCTCTTTGTTGATACTTGCTAATGATGATTTATGATCATAGACCATTAATGCACATGCAGTAATTCATCACAGCCCTAAAAGCTGCAAGACTCACTAACTGAGATTATTAGATTAATATTTTATAACAGTAATTAGGGCAGCACGGGCTGGTTGGGGAGCAAAGACTAAAACCCTGCTGAGAAAAGGCAAATAGAAGTCACACTTCACAAAGACAGGCTTCACTTGGAGGATGTGTCCCTGGTCATTAATTAATGCATAATTATCAGAACTTGAGTCTTACATTGGCACAACCTCACTACAGCAAACTTCAACAGGGAAAAGACACACAAGCAATCAGATGGTCAGACAACAATTTTGCCAGATCACCTAAAACACTGTATGTGGAAATGCATGTAAGGCTGCATTAACAGATTTTTTGGGGGGTCCACATTATTGAAATATTGCTGCCTAATAATATGCATCCAGTTGTTCCCCAGATGACTGAGTCCACTATTCTCTTTTAACTCTGTTATTGGTCTCCGCCAGCTCCTGAGGACAATATCTGTGTTTTTTTAAAGCTGTTTTCCAGTTGCCTGCTGCTGCTAGAAAACAGCTGCAATACTGAGTTGTTTCACTAAGCTCAAAACATGTTTGCACTTTCTTTATGATCAATGTGGTAAAAGATATTTAGTAGCTGTTTTATGCTCTCCTTGTTACAACACTCAATTATGCTTATGCGTTCTCTTATACTTATGTAAGGCAGAAAACCATAGTATTCCTTGTCACAAAAGTGACATAAAGAAGGAAAAAAACTTAAATAACAAATTAAATGAATTAGAATATTAACTTTATGTTAACTGTCAGTTGTTACGGCACAGGTACCACTGGTAGAATCATTTGTTATTAGCACTAGGGGATTTCTTTTCCACTACACCGTCTGGCTGATACTGGCAACCAATCAAAACAAATGACAACCTCTGACACCAGTAAAGGCAATATAAACATTGAAATTGACTTGACTTAATGACATACATACTCTCAACTTTTGTCACTTTCCCATGCTATTAAAGCCCCCTGTCCACTGGTGCCCTCTTGGATTCCGCTATGCTAGATAAAACATGATAAAGTGCCCTCTAGAATGGCCTAATGGGCTAGAATACATGATAATGTGCATAACAATGTGATATAGTGCCCTCTAGCACGCCCTTTGATGCTAGGTAACTTGTTTGTTAAAGTGTTGAACGTCACTCTATGCACAATGAGTGAGAATGGATAAAGAACACTGATCTCAGACCTGCTGTTTTCATATAGTGTGTTCACGTTTTCACCAACAGGTGTCTCTGGTGAGCTTTCCAACCGTTATATCTATGTTTCCAAACAAGCTGCCCCACTGTAACTGTAGTTTAAAAAACATCCAAAAAGTACTAAATAAATAAAAATAAAAATCAAGATGTTTCTCACCCGTGCCTATGGAGTGCAAGCACATACGTAACACAATGGATGCTGACTGCAGTTCACCTAATGGCCACCAGTGTCATAAATAAGAAGTATAACAAGTATAATATCATTGTTATGCTGTTACTCTGTCTTTCAGACACCCTACTACACAGCCTACCACCTCCCCATCACCCTCATGACATCCAGGATGCCCCGGGACCATTTAGAATCTCCTGTATTGCAGTGAATTTCACGCTTTAGAGACAGATCCTGCTCTGGCAAAAAATAGTCCTGGTCTGTAGGGATGGTGGAGCAGAGAAAAGAGCTGCTCACAAGCCGCCAGCCAGGCACGACTGAGACGCTGTGCTGTCATCGCCGTGAATGGCAGCGGATCTTCTCCAGCAGCCGCGATGAAGCTGGAACGCTGCACAGCTGTTGTTTTGTTCCAGAAGCTGACATCTGAGCAGCTGAATCTGAAAAGCAGATTCTATACAACAAGCTGGCTCAAAAAAGCATGCTAGTTATTCTATTCTGAGGATTTGAAACATTCAGCATATTTTGATTGCGTAACAGAAGATACAGTATAGTATGTGTGGTTGCCACATACAGCCCAGGATAACTACAGGATAACTGTGCATACTTATATACATTATACATTAATTTGCCATAATTATTACTAGTACGTGGCCTTATGAGGCACTAAAGCAGGATGTCATGACGAGGTTGTTCTCTTTTATTCCTTCACTTCCCTGGTTTTATATGGCCTAATTAGGACGATCCCGGGGGATCCGTCTGTGCTAGCACACGGGGGGGGGGAGTTGAAGGGGTAGGAGCAGAATTGTGGTGGAGGGGAGTAAGGACTGCACATAAGGGACAGCGAAAGGAATATTGGTGAAGAGAGGGAGGCGTGTTTGTGTGTGTGTTGGGGTGGGGGGTTACAGTGCTGGTTGATGTACTCATGATTAAAGCATTTCATCTCAGCACATTAAAGCACTGAAGGAACCTCAGCAGGCCAAAGCACCCCTCTTACCTTTTATCAAACACTCGATCTGGGGCCAAGGATGGAGGATCATTAGACGCAGAGACTGCCTTTAAACCTTGCATTAACATGCGCCTTTCATCCAGACTGTACCTGGATGTGATTTAACCTGATTACATTCCCACCTGGTAGTATGTGTCTCCAGTGTCCACACTTAGATCCCACTGAGATCGTGTTTGTGTCCACCTGATGAAGGTAAGTCCGACAATCGCTCTGTAGTAGCTCTGTGTTTGGTCTCCACCAACTCCTGGGAAAAAAAAAAGCCGGCCTTAAAAGGAGGACACAATCAACCGACAGATGCTGAGTTTCTGTAGAGCTCGGTTCGTAGATAATTCTCTGTGGGTGCATCAGCGCGATCAACCCCCTTTTGTCTTAGCTATTTTTCTTCTAGATCTCCTCAACAGCAGCTGAAGAACGTGTCTTTGCTGGCCTCCAGCGGTTCAACGTCTCGCCTTGTCACAGTGATGTGGAAGTTGTTACGGGTGCAGAAGAACACACTGCTGACCACGTTCAATCAGAGATGCAAAAGATCTGAAACTTTCTACCAGAAAGGGCTGTAAAACACTGCTTTACAGCCTGCTGTGTATGTTCTCTTTATGCTGTAAAGGCAAGTGTCATTTTACAATACAGCTTTGCCTATTTGGGTTGTAGAAAAGCAGACAATGACACGATATTTCCACCAGTGAGGAATGTCTCGTTGACACACAAGACCATACAAACACCATTTCTGAGCATAAACTGGTATTTACAAAAGAAGAATGTGTGGTGAGAATGCACGCTTCACACAGACTTCAGACCAGCGTACACAGCTTTCTAGAGATTGCTGTGGGTGATATGATGAGGTGGAGAATAAATATAATAAATTATAATAAAAAAATTGTTTGTCTAGGTTGTTTGCCAATTTCACTGACTGTGTTATTTTGCAGTCTGCACAGTTTTAAAACGTCAACCAAAGGAGCATTTATAAACTTGATTTTGAATGATTTATGACTGATTAATTTTATCATTATTTTAAAGTATATTCGAGCCATTATTTCCCCGTTAATGATCTTTTCATTTGTTTTTCAATTGTGAAGCACTAAATGTGAGCACTATGAATAAATCATTGATCATCCTTCTGATGTTTAACAGTGATGATTGAGATGTCCCCGTGAGGATGGTTTACAGGTAAATATGAGGAAATTAGTGGCATGGGTACTTTTAATAACCACAGTGCCTAATGGACTTGCGTAATGACAGCTGCAAACAGATGTTTAAGGGCTTTCCTACATCCATGTATGGCTGTGTAGGAGTGGAAGGCTTTATGAAGAGAAGACAATGAAATATACTTTGCAGTTGAGTAACTAGATAAATGATTGTCAGTTGCAACATTCCAGAGCATGTTCAGTAGTTCCATATGGAGATTGCATTATTTGTCCGGCAAAGCCAATGTCACTATTTATTCAATAAATAACTAATGACAAAAGCTTTAAGCAAACCTAAAAAAGAAAACAAACGCTCATTTATGAGATATTTTCCTTTAAAGTTTCTGACTAAAGCATCATGATGCACCAACAGTTTAGTCAACCAACCCGACAGGAGAGCTTGGCCTTAACAATTCAGTCCAGAACCTGCAAACTGTGATCTGAACGTCGACCTACTGAAATCAGATGCAGAATTATTTTCCTGCACAACAACACACTCTATTCTGTCCATTCTGTCCTGCCTACTCTAATGCTAACCAATCATTTAAGATACCTAAAGCCACTTAAGATAGGAATCGTCATTGTTTTAGACCGACACCCCACACAGCTGCCTTTAACTGACCTGTATGACAAGGTAGCCTTGGGGAGGAGTATCACCTTAAAACAAGCGAAAAGGGAAATCTTTGACTCTGTGTGTTTGGCCTTGGAGTGACAGCTGGAGGGCCGCAGTGCAGAGTCAAACGAATTACCACTGTGGGAGCAGTCTGCTCGTCTCCTATAGACAACACAGTTTAATTAAGAAAGCGACAAACCCATAAAGCATTCAACATATCGGTTGCCAACAAGCAACACTGAGGATATTACAGCAACTGCCAGGTTAGGTGTTATCTTACAGTGATAAGTGTTGGAATGAATTCTGAATGGTTCTGAAGCTGTTAGTACATAAACACTGTAATTAAAGGGGGACAGTAATTTGATTTCCTCAGCAACGTGTCTTTGTTTTTCGATCATGCTGGCGCAAACTCAGTCATAATGATGCTCTCCGGGGAGCAGAGAGATGAAGAATCAAGACTGATGAACTGTCAGCACGTGTCTGAAAATATGAATATGTATAGAACTACGTTATTGCTTTCATTTTGTGAAACTGGGTGTGTGTATGCTATCAGGCACAAAGTCAGTATCTTGTGTAAAGTTAACAATTTGACCAAGGATTTGACCACGGGACGAGGAGCATGTGATTTGTGTGTGATTTGTAAAGAATTTCTTAAAGCTGCACTAATCAGTATTTTTGTATTAACAATGGATCAAATGACTGTGTGTGTAAGTGAAAAGGAGTTGCACATAGATATGATAAAGAGAATAATTACCTTATTCAGCAGCTCCCCTCAGCTCTACAGAGCATTTAAGCCTCTTTTAGATTGTTGTTTTCAAACCCTGCCATCATCAAGCTTCAATAAACCCACTGTACACGACCTGCTCAGCAGCAAACAGCACACAGACAGTTAAACACCAGCTGGTGAACACAGTGAAGCATTTAACAACTAAAGAGACAGATTTTCTCTCAGGAGGTGGTGGAGACCAAAAACAGAGCTAAAGGAGAGAGAATATTGGACTTCCATTCACCTGGTGGATAATAATTTCCCTTTAGTCAGTTAAACCGCTGTGGTAGCAACCTTGAGTAACCGTCCCCGTCATTCTGGTCTCAGAAACTCAGTAGCACAGCATAGGGTGGCTTTTATCATGATTCCTCTGATTGATTACACTTGGCGGATGCAGTACTTGCACTGTTTGTACTTTATTTTGGTAACTTTAAGCTATATCTGTGTTCTTTTGTCTCTGATGTGATTGTAGTGCACGGGCTGTGGCACTAGGACACTGACTGCGGCAACCTCCCACCCTTGGATCTATACATTATACGTGTGAAATCCTGTTCAACCAATGATCCGATGGCAGTTTGACCATATGAGTGTTTGCTTCATGTCTTTGTCCGCTGTGACTCTGATGAAGGCACAGTAGTGTCAAAACGTTGGTCTGTTTGCATTATTAAAGGCTGCAAATCAAATCAGTGTGCTCCAGTCAGTTTGGCCCTTTGAAGTCTGCTGTCCTTGTTCTGAGAAGCCCCTGATTTAGCTGCACAGAGTACTGTCGGAAGATGCCGCTTCAACATTGTGAAACAGGGCACATTTGAACATGTTCACCTTTTTCTCCGGAACTGAGTGATAAAAATCTAGCACATGTATCCCATGATTGCCTATTGCAACCAGTATGTTTTTTTTGCAAATGCAGATAAGATAGATGTAGATAAAATGCACCAATACAATCTGTGAAATTAAAATATCAATTATAGAGGATTCTGCAGACTTGGTTAAGATATGTGTTCTGATTGTTCTTGTTTACATGACTATAATCATTTTATTGAAGTGGAGTGTATATCTCGGCACTGGTCACTCATCTCACCTCAGGTCCTGATACTTATTCAATGGCACAGATTCACAAAGTTTATTAATAAAGGATTTTTATAGCGTTCCATTGGAAATGCTTCCCCTCCCTGATCAGCAGCGGATCAGCAGCCTCTCCATTCACTAAACGTGGCTGGCTTTTGGGGCCTTGAGTGCCAAACTACAGGGACTCTTCACTGAGCGTGGAGAAATTCATATAGGATATTAAGCATACTGATACAAAAACTAGTTCTCAAAAAAAAAGAGAACACATCCAAAACATTTGCCATGCTTCCCCTCTCTCTTCTCTGTCTGACTGTTCAATTATTCATTACATTCCATTCAACTAGTTCTCCCTTGATAACCATCATGTCAGTCTTTAGTGAAGGCCTGCAGGTAATATAGGGTTGCTGGGAGCACTCTCAGCGGCTCATATGGAGCGTCAGGAGGAAGGTTTGTGTGTGAGTGTGTGTATGTATGTACATGTACATGTGTGCACACTTACATGCAGTAGGTACAGTACAGTACACCAAGACACTGAGGCTTACAGGTGGTGAGATGTTAAATGATCTGGTCTTTATCAAGGAAACAATCAGATTATTGTATCAGTGTATTATAATGTAGTCATTTATATGGTTATTGTTTGGTATACTAACATTATTGTCGGAAGCACAATAACAATTTAACACCATTTCATTTCTTATTTGCTAGATTATATACATTTATATTAATATAAGTAAATAACATTTATATTACTTGTATACGTCATAAACTTGTATACACAACCTTACTAATTAGTTAACACTATGTTGGAAAAGTCGTTTCACACTCAATATTCATATAAGGTTCACATAATATAATGCAATATATAACAAGTTTAAAAATTGTAAAAACTGATATGCATCTGTGTTCATATAGTATATGCATGTTATATTGGGGGTTGGTTGGCATGGTCTAAGAAAGATTGGGAACCACTGATGTAGAACCATGTTCTTTGCCTTACTTCTGCCAAAAAATCTATTGATCATGTAAACCAAACAAAAAACAGGTTAAATTAATCCATTTTGTCAGTGTTATTGCTCCTTTACCTCTAAAATGAATATATAGATATTTTAACACCAGGATCCCCATCAAGGTTTGGGCGAAGTAATTATAATGAGCATGGAGGTTCATTCTTGACCTTGTTTGACATAATTTTAACATGGTCCACTTACCAGCTTCTGAGGAATGAGAGTGCAGTCCAGTCAGTCTCCTAATGAAGAATCATATATAGTAATAAATGGAATTAGTTCCAAATGGATCAAGCTTGCAGCTTGATAACCAGCGCTAATTTATTCAACAGTAATAATCATCTACTGTGAAATTAGAACAGCAGGAAGGGAGTTCAGCTAGTGGAGGCAGAAACCGCACATCCCAGCATTCTCAGTGAAGATGTAATGTCATCCCCACAATCCCCTAGAGCATGACCAGTGTGGAGCTTGGAGTGTGGCTAAAGACTGGTTTTCCAGACCAGAAAGTGAAAGTGGGCATCCATCTGACTGATGGAGATGATTTCATGCCACTTGGATCTTCTAGTTATTTCATTACTCCACCCAGCAGTCATAATGACGGAGGCAGACTCAAACATCAGATCAGACAATCCTCGGCGATTGATTATTTTTGCATTGTGCTACGCCTTCCCTGGAGTTTCTGCCCAGAATCACCCAGAGCCCCCTGATCCCAGGAACTGTATCACCCACGAAGAGCTTCAGCAATCAGACATTCTCATTTTGAGGTTTAGGCATCACACAAACTATACACAGGCAGGATGTACAATGTACAGGGTTTTCTAATTTCATGGTCACGCAGTGCCTAGAAAAATATTTTGCATATTGTCGGATGAGCACTCAAATAGCAGCTTTTTTCTTTTTTCATTGAACATCACACTGAGCATCCAGAACTGCCTGTAAAGAATCCTCCTTTTAATCAGAGATTAGACACTAACCAGCACAGCAGCAGGCTGTAATCACAGGGATAAATGAGGAGCTCTGAAGAGACTCTGTAGCATGTTTGCAGTGTCCCGTTTGGCTGAGAAAAAACACAGACATATCTGGTCTGTGTTAGCAGTGTCCCGCCATAACAGAACAGATATGTAAAACATACACACACACACACACACACACACACACACACACAGATTCCATCTGAACCATCTGGATTCCATCTGGCCATATGTTAAATTGCTACTGTTATATAATCTGTTTAAAAAACTGAATGTATAATTTAGAATGAGTCACAACATTAATTCCTCTTTGAAAAAGTGGAAGAAGACGGCAGGTGAATGAGTTAAGGGTTGTGAACAGACGCAGGTGACGTTCAGCAACTATAGACCAGAGGTGGAGCTTCACCTAGCAGGGTGCAGGGCGGAGCTGGTCAAGTCCATCTGCACCTGTTCGCTGTCAGGATGAACACAGTGAACCAAACTTCGGACTCGAACACGTAGTTTGAGTCCAAAAACTAAATGTATGCTAATATGGACATTCAGTGCACAAGTTTTAAAGGGACCACCAAAGAGACATAATGAATGCTACTGGTGTTATTCCATACCATGATGCATATTTGATCTCAAAGGAATAGGATACATATTTGAGAAAAGGTCAGTGAACAGCAACAGAGAAGAGGATGTGCTGCATGGAGAATCAGGCTGGAGGACAGAGGCTGTTGCTGCAGCTGCAGTCTGACTGATGAAACAGGTAAGTCATCAGGACACATTCATATGCTGATCGTTAAAGGGCTCAGTTCATGGCAGATTGCCTTTCGGACCATACGTTACCTGGAAGCTATGTCTCACACACAGTCTTATGGACAGGGATATACACACTAACGCTTTGAAAGGAAGGGCCAGAAACTTTAAAACGGTTAGGTTTATGATTTCTTGCAGGGTCAGCAAGCTGTGCCTCCAAACCTTTGATGATAAATGGCCATCCACTCACCTAAAACGGGGGATCCTCTCAAAGAAATGCGGTAATTGAC
Organism: Lateolabrax maculatus; assembly: GCA_031216445.1. Lineage (NCBI taxonomy): Eukaryota > Metazoa > Chordata > Actinopteri > Acropomatiformes > Lateolabracidae > Lateolabrax > Lateolabrax maculatus. Next base: position 18,526,533 of record CM062200.1, read on the forward strand.
TCATTTTTCACAAAGCGATTGAACAGAAAGAAGTTTCCTCCTGACAGGATGGTGGATCAAACAGAACCCCCAGCCAAGGACATTTGCAGCTGTCGCCATACTTGTCCCTGCCTCCACTGACTTATACATGAACAATATGTCGCTGGGCTGTAGGTCCTTGTTGCAAATCGTCATGCAGCGAGGCCCGGCACATTACTGGTTCCATTGATGGCGATTGGTATTGTTAAAGTCTTTTCCCGCCCACGCAAACAAACTCAAGGAAACCAAGGTCCCTTTTCATATGAATAGGAATGAAAATGCATGAAATGAAAATAATGGGCTAAAAGACACTGATTACATGTAGCTTTAAGGCCATTTTGTGTAAAATATGAAACTTTCTGGCATTATGGCCCCCTTGAGGTCGTATTAAAAAAAGACAATGTGGTACCTCTACTTCCCACACGGACATGAATATAAATAGGCTGAAGACACAAAAAGACTGCACACATTTTCTGCAGGAATTTAAAAGGTTATATATCATCAAATAGAAAAATGCACACATAAAATCTTTAATGTTTCTAAAAGTTGATATTTTCTTTTGTATTATTAAAAATAAATCAACCATGAATCATTTTTTAGATATTTGAATGCAGTGTGTGCATGAGGAATGGCTGTATTATTGCATTGCAGTTGTAAATATCTGGCAGTCCATCCATGTTGCCTAGGTGTTCCATCATAATCAGAATAGAGTTTAAGTAAGTTTTCACATACAAGGAATTTGCTGTATGTGAAATTCCTTGTATGTGAAAAATCCTATCCAAAAACCCATCCAATCCACCCCCCTGTATGTACAGGAAAATAAGCATGGAACACCTTATCTTATACCTTATCATAAAACCCAACATTATACAGTAAAGCACCACCAAAAACTTCAAAATGACTTTAGATACAAATCATCAACAAACATATTCAGAAGATAAAGAACATAGCGGGCTGTTAGTGGAGCCAGCGGAGCGGAGCGTGACAGGGATGCCTACGGCGATCCATGCAGCTCCTGCATACAGAGTTGCCAGCATCTCCTTTAGCTAATGACCCTGGGGCCCTGGGAGAGTGAGCGGCCCCACGATGAGCCCTGCTAGCACTGGGGGTCTGCTGGGAATCCTCGGCTCAGTGGTTTGGAGCGTGAACATCTCCGCAGCTCCAGAGTATAGGCGGCGGCATTCAGCACGAAATGCTAGCCGCAAGTGAATTCTTTCCACCATCTTTCCCTTCTCCTAATTACTTTTAATTTGAGCAATCATTAATCTTATTGATGTTTTTCTTTTCTTTTTTTTTTAATTATTCGTCAAGGTGGAGTGGACTCCATTACAACATACATGCTGATTTGGAGATCCCGTGAGACAGCCTGTCACATGTCTTTCTTTGGCATTGCCTAACAATGCTGCGGGGATGCAAGAGGAGGCACAGGCATCACTGATGATGTAGACTGAACTGGTGGCAGCTTTTATGATAGAAATGTGATATCCTCTCTGTCACCCTGGGGGGCTTTCTACAGTTACTGTCCAGGGATGAGAACATGATGAATGAAGACTGTAACAGCAAGGAATACCAAACGGGCAAACAGTGTTCATTTGAATATCTGAATAATTCTACAGTGGACATGCTTGTATTTCCTCTGAATTTCTTTGACCTTCCATTCTCTTCTTTTTAAAGTCAAACTCACAATAGAGTGCATTATTAATTATTCCAAATCATAAAAGTGGCGAACAATAGCTTCTTTGGAGATAATTATGCACATAACATTCGAGCTGCATCAGCTCTAACAGAGGAGGAAGCTCCTCACTTTATCTAACTATAAAGCAAGGTCTGTCTGTACGTATGTATGTAAGTTTGCCCTTCATATAGCTCTAGTACCGTTCATTCTGTCTTCTTCACACTTGGTGGGTGTATTGCTGGGGACCCAAGGAATTGCTTTGTAACATTTGGTGCAATTTGGACACCCAACACATTCAATATCAATAAACTTTTGATAAACAAGCGAGCAGTGCTCTGTGCAGCAGTGGGGCTTCAGGGCTCTGTGGACTGAGTGGAAGCATCTCGCCCCAAGCAAATCTGGCAAGAAAACACCCTGATAATCGCTTATAATCAATTTAAATGACTGCATCCACTATTTATATCACTGCTGTTTGTGATTGTGTTATTTATATAACGTAGGCCTACTTATTCCCCATATTTGTCAGTTGTGTCTATTCAGAGAGCGAGAGAGACGAGCAGACACACACGCACACACACACACAGAAAGAGTCAGCTGAGCTGACCAAACTTTTCATCACATCCCTGGAGTCAAGGAGCACCAGAGGTCAGGGCTCCTATGCCATTGCAACTCAAATTGTGTAAGTTTGTCACACTAATTACCACCTAACATTACCGCCGCTAATAAAATCCATGCTCTACTGTATAACTGGGGTGGTTTTCTCTAATGTTGGTATTGGCAGTGGTAGAGGAAGCACTCAACTTTTTTTCTGAAGTAAAGCTTGAAACTATTAATAGTATTAATACCACAGAGTAAAAGTAGGCTAAAAGTCCTGCATTCAAATTTTGACTCAAAGTGAATAGTGAAAGAGAGGCTTTATCAGCACACTGTTCTTACATTTACTTAAGGTCTGCTCAAGGTGGAGCTTTTAATTCTAATATAATGCTGGATAGTTTAATGAATAATAATATCATATCATATTTTAATTCTGTATGTTGGTATATGCAGTGGTAGAAGAAGTTCTCGAAAATGTTTTGCTGAACTAAATCTATTAATAGTAGTAGATTGATAAATAATAACAATAATTTAGGTGTGGCTCAGGTTTTGGGAACACCTCAATAAACTGGTGGCTATTGTAATATTACTGTGCTGTTAATAAAGTTTAAATGCATACGTCTAACACTGTGGGTCCATAACTGCCGAATCGAGAACTGTGGGGGTTTTGCGGCTCTGCAGATGGATGATAATGAAAAAGCGGCAAGTAGCAATACAGTAGTTTAATTAAATTACTGCTTAAGACAGCAATATTGTAAAAATGCTGTTTTGCATGATCTTTGATGGCACATGATACCATATGTGTACATTTATTATCATATTGAAAAAAGGCATGACAAACAGCTGCTGCCATCTTTGAGGTGTTGCAACAGATGACTCCATATGTCACTAATGCAGTGTTGTAGTTTAGAAAAACATTTCTGTGTAGGTTTTGAAGTAGCAATAGTGTTATTTTCCCCACTACATGCTGTGCATTATTGTAATACAACTCATATTAAAGCTGAACTAGGATTCTTGTCATGTTAAAGCCAGTGCTAACATTTTGTTTTGTACTTAGAAATTCCAGATTTACAAAATGATCCAGTCAAGGATGTAGCTATACCGCCAAAGTCATCAAGGAGTTTACCTTCAGCAATTTAAAGCTGATACATGGTGGGTTTTGTAAGAATGTCTGGAATTTAATAAGGAAGTTCATCAGATTTGCAGACCTCCATCACAAATCGGAGCAGCAGGGCCGATTGCTGAGTGGCATTAACAACAACATCAACAGGTCATTCATTATGATGAGAAAGGGCAATGGTCCAGTTCCTGAAGCCCCTGAAATAACACCCTAAAATGGCTGTATGTAATGCACTGTAGAAAATGATTATACATTCCCTTATAACCACTCAGACATAATGGTCAAAGGATATGAAAAAAGGATAAAAAATGTCCCCATAATCTAATAAATATTAGAATACCATTAGAAAATAAGAATAAAGGCCATCAGTATCGGTTGTAAATGAATGACACCCAAAGGCAGGTTGAGGGATTCCAGAATGGGGATGAAGTGCTCAGTCACTGCCACTAGAAGTCAGCTTCAATTTTCTTCTTTTCTTCTTTTTCTGCGCATGCTAATATTTCCCAGTAGTGTTCATATCTGATGGTAAATTCCCTCTGGGCAAACAAGTTTCAGCTATAAGGGAATGCAGTGCTCCACTCTGGACTCAACTCTTACACTAAGGGCTCCTCCCCAAGAGCACAAGGTTCAGCAGGGAGCAGCGCAGACCTCCCCCTCCAAGGGCAGATACAACACATCAAGATCAATGAGTCGTTGAATACACATGCTGTAGAGCACCAGGTAGGTGATGAAGTATAGGGCTGGCGGTGATCTATCAGCACAGCAGGTAACAGCAGTGTGAAGCAGGTGGGAGCAAATAGAAGCAGCAGCAGTGATGATCATGAGGGTGACGATGTTAACAAATGAACATTACTAATGATCCCTGGTCAAGAGCTGTGCCACAACTGACATGATGCTTAGCTTAGCAGAGTAGCAGTAACTGGCTTCTTTGGATCAGTTAAGTTTCTTTAAAACGCAGACATGTGTTAAATTGTAGAGGAGTTTATTATATTGAAATATTAATATTAGATGGACAGACTGACACATAATGACTATAAAGTATGAGCTATAAAATAATCAAGTTCAAGTTTTATTTTCCCAAACAAAAAACAAAAAGTCCCATTTTGCATTTCCTGAAGATTACCCAAAGGTGGAGTGCAGTATCTCTTTTTTTACTGATCTAAAAGATGATTTGTGTATTTTATGCATGTCAAGACATTGAGTATTCACATCTGCATGTGGAGGTGTGGAATAATTGCAATATCACAGAGGAATTTTTGTACACCACTATAGCCTTTATAATAACAGTGACTGGTGTAATTACTGTGTATTTGCGTGTGTGTGCAGTTGTTTGTTCATTTGTCCCTCAGGGTTGATTGACACTACAAGATTTCTTCAACTAATTAAGCTGCTATTGTAGCGTCTTTGTGTGGATCAAGGAGCTGGGAGACAACCCTGAAGCAAAACGGCGAGGGGAGTTTTGGCCCCCGGTCTCCTACCATTTGTGTGGGCTGACTTAATTGAGTCGACATCATATCAAAAATCTTGCAGTGTGCATCGCCCGTAACCTGTTGTCTGAGTGTGTAGAGGTCCTTAACACAACAGATGGAGCTCCTGGGGTGTGGGTTTCCTTTTAATTACTTTGCCTCAATAAGCAATTTACATTTGATAAGGTGGCTTACAAGGCCCACCAATTAATTCCCACAAATCCTTTTTAATTAATGGGAAGTAGAATCCAGGGCACACGGAGGAAATTGATTTATAGCAGCTACAACACAAAGTATTTAACCTCAAAAGCCATGAGGAGTTAGAGCCCAACTTTCACTCTATCAATGGATCTAATAGTTGTCCATGGTTAGACTAAACTACTAGGGAGCTCTGGGGCAAAAATAGGCTGGTGGGCACCAAATTCATGGCTCTTAACACCCATCTATATAGCCTGGCATCGTAAGACTAATTTGCAAAGCATTTTTTATTTTTATTAACTTTATTTATCACAAATTGTGAAATTATTTCTCCGCATTTAACCCATCCAGTGGCACCTGTACGAACACACACATGCACATGCACAGGGTCACACAAAGAGACAGGTGCCATATTCACACTGGAGCGGTGGGCAGCAGTTCACAGCGCCCAGGGAGCAATTGGGGGTGCAGTCCCTTGCTCAAGGGCACCTCGGCCGTGGCAAGTAGGTGGACTGCCACCCCACCAGCTGTCAGTCCACCAGCTGTCAGTCCACCAGCTGTCAGTCCACCAATCTTCGGGAGGGAGAGCGGGGATCGAACCTCCAACCTTAGGTTATTGGACGACCCTGCTCTACCACTGAGCCACAGCCACCCCCTATTCGCCCATATTAGCCTGGCATACGGTACGACCTATCAGAAGTACAGCAAACACAGAAAATTTAACAATTGCATTTAAACAGAAAGTTTAAATGCAATTGTTTGTTCTTCTTTTGGAGGAAAGTTACCGCCCTGTCTGTTTAATACTGCTGCTGTAGCCAGCCGTGGATGGCGGCAGCCATCTTGGTTATTTACGAAATTGCCTCAACGCCGCTCTTCTCTGTCAGTCATCGTATTAAAACCGCACCACATTAGATCTCTTAATGAGAAGGGGGCCAGACATAAAATAAAATAATGGAAACTATCTCCATATAGTTGGATTTGTTTTCATGTTCTTCAGAAGGTCAGAAAACAAGCGTAGGAACCCCTACAGCCCATCCCATACACACCCTACTAACCTCCCTTTGGAGTTATCTCTTACGCTGGATTGATGAGTTTTCTTCAGCCTGGTCGGCCAAGTGTAAAATCCTGTGTAATACATTCCTTTTTAATTTGGGTCGCCACCAGTCACTGCATACCAATGCAGTCTTGCCAGGCCTGGATGTAGGTGGCTCTCAGTCCTTTTCTGCTTCATAAATCCCCCCAGTCTGCTGAGTAACAACCCCTCTCAGCATCCGACTCAAATTAGATTACTCTATCAAGTCATTTCTTTACTCCTGTGTGTGTGTGTGTGTGTGTGGGTGGGTGTGTGTGTGTTCAGGTTACACCTCAACCTATCAACAGTGAGCAATTATCTTTGTTATTAAATTTGAAACTTATTAAAAGTGCCACCATTACCACCCAAAGCTCTTAGTGATTTGTGTATGGACACACCTCATGTTCATTCTCTCTGATTCTTGAATTCAAAATTGCAAAAGTCCATTTTGTGTGTGTATGTTTCTTCTTTATGATAAAGAGTCCAACGACTGTAGCCAAGCTAGCACTAGTGAATACATTCTTCTTATGAAACCATGCACATTATAGTGAGAGTGCTTGAGAAATCATTTCTGAAATGAATGGGGATAAAATGTGGAACATAAAGACAGGACCATGAAACTTAAAAAAAAAATGTGGAAAAACATTTCTAAATAAACACTTTGGGAAAGAAATATAAAAACAAATAAATACTTACAAAAATATAGAATAGTAAAATAAATCAATAAATTCAGAAAATATTTCTCATCTAAACTATTATTTTTTGGCAATTTGTTCAGTTGTATTTATGTTCTGTCACAATTATTTACTCCTTTATTGTCAATTTTCTTGCATCAGTTTATGGTTTTCCACTTACTTATGACTTTTTAATCAAAGTTGAATAAGTAAAAAACAATATCAGCCCGGTAGAAGTGTATTTACTTGTGTCACATGGGTTGGACGACAGAAACAAAGAGCTGGAGCTGTGAAATGAGCTGTGATGAAGTCCTCCTCAGCCCTGCAGCCTTGTGAGAAAGAGGGACAGGCAGAAGAAGAGACGGGTAGTGTTCATATTTATCTGTCTCTGTTGATCTACAGTATTTATTCTTCTCTCTTTCTGGTTGTGCTCCTTTTCTGCCCTTTTATTCACTGTCTTACCAAAGTTTAATTAGATTAACAGTTGTTCAGGGAAAGCATTGTCCATCATACAGAGTCAAACAGGGCGACGACTCCTCTGTACCAACTGAAAACTTCATAAAATGTACATGTACATTTATTCATTAAACTTATTCAATAACCCACGAGCACCTGTGTTAAAGTTATAATGCTTTTTAAAAAACTAATTGAGAAGTTGACAACAAGCTTAACTTTGTTTTTAACATTAACAAGAAATGTCCAACCCCCGTCCTATTATTGATACCAGAGTGTTTCCTTCCTCCTGCCCCCCCCCCCCCCTCCCCTGATCTATCTATCCATCAGGAACTGATTCCTCCAGTGGAAACACAGGTTTAGTTCCTCAGTTCCTCACAAGGTTCTTGGTCCCCTGGGAAAGTTCCTGCAGTGGATGATTATGACCTGATTATGTCAAGCAGCCCATAAAACAGGCCCAAATATATTTATTTTCATCATTCTTTGCTGTCCTTCATAAGCAGTGAACCCTCACTGTGATAATGTGCTGGTTTGATCTCTTTCTAACTTGTTCACTGTGGCTGTATCTTCTTCTTTCCTTTTTCTCCTGCTGCACATTAAAAATTGTTCAGCCAACATTAAAAAACAATGAGGTAGCTTCACTGTGTGTAAGATTTACTTCACTTGACATCACTCATGGATAGATTATGAGATACAGGACAGAGGTTCCTGAAAGGCCTTCAGCCATGTGCAGGTACACTCACAAAGCCAACTGCACACTAAGTTAAATTAGCCAGTGTCAAGTGACCACATGGTTGTAGACTTTTTTTTTCTTCTGGCAGAAACAGATCAGATTATAGATTATTTTTTACTTTTTTGGGCCTCTATTTGTAACAGGAATAACTGAAGCTATGGGCTAAATCAGTAACATTACCAAAGAAATTCAAATCCACGAATATGTGTTATGTAAACTACAGCTTTCCAAATGGTGAAGTACAACCACAGGCATTGAAATCATGTCTGAACATCATTTGACAAGTTCAAAATCTTAATGGCCCTATTTGAGCCCAAAGTGGCCAAAAATCCAGCAAGTTAGTCAAGTCAAATTTATTCATGGTACACATTAAAAACATACTGACCACAGAGCTTTACAGCTAAAAGTTTGAAATAAAAAATAATAAACACAAAAATGAATAGATACATAACTGTAACAGACAAAATTAAAACAATCACAACTGTTATATTGATAAGTTTAAAGGGGACGATATCTGGGGAAGAGCTGATAGTGATTGGCAAACAGAGACGTAAGCTGGTGGTAGTCCATGCAGGGCTTTAAAAACTGAATAAGGGAATCTTAGAATCTGTTCTATACTTCACCAGTATGGTGAAGGAGGAGGTCAGTACTGGGGAGATGTGGTCCCTCTTCTTGGCACCAGTAAGGAGAATCACTGCTGCTTTTTGAACCAGCTGCAGGCGAGCTACAGGAAGGACTGTCTGGACTGCGAGCTAATAAAAGCATGTACGACAGTCTCCAGATGTCCAAAGGAAACAAACTGGTTTTGTATTTTGTGATCTGATATGAACTGATCTGATCTCTATTATGGAAAAAGCTACAGCTAATGACGGAATGTATTTGTCTGTCGAAAATGTCACCCGGATATCAGACAGGTGTAGAGAAGCCCACGAGAATTGATTGAACATGGTGGAGACCAATTTTCAGGACCAATAATAAGAGCATCTGTCACTTAACTGAAGAAATTTGATTGGCCATCCAGCATTTTACATCCTCAAGACAACTCCAGAGACTGAAGGTGTACAGTATATTGTATTTCGCTCCATTTCAAGAGGAAGTACAGCTGCGGGTCATCAGTATAGCTGTGCTTAGATATGTTGAATTTTCTTAAAAGAGACTGCAGTGAAAGCATATACGATGAAAATAAACTAGGGCCTAGCATGGAGTCTTGGGGTACACCACAGGAGACAGCAGCAGACGAGGATGAAAAAGTGTTGCTCATAACTTATAGTGACCTTTGCTGTCTGTACAATTCATTCTAAAAGCCTGTCCCTGAATTCCTACCACATGTTTAAGACGTTCAAGAGCATGCAATGGCGGACTGTATCAAAAGCAGCAGAAAGGTCCAACAAAATGGCATAATGTCAAAGTACAGCAGTAAGTAATTTGTTAACCTCAGCAGTTGACTCAGTAACCAGACAGGAAGTTTTTGTTTCAATCTAAAAAAAGGGTGAAAAAGTTGTGTTTTTAGACACAACTTGTCCCTTTTTTCATTTGGTCTTTTGAGTAAAGGTTGAACTAGTGCTGCACGTGCAGCACCTTGAGTTATGTATTCCAGCATGAACGCCCCATCCGATCACAGTCCTCTACGCCTCCAGCTCTATTTTTCCACATTGTCTCTTCTGTCCCTGAGGCAAAGTTATCTGGTTTCACTGCTAGTCCATGGAGAAGGGCTGAGGACCCTAGCATCCTGCTAATCCTAGGCCTCAGATAAGCTAAGAGACAACTACCCCTTATCAGAGAACCCCAGGGCATTCACTTCACATACAAAGGTGTTGTGCTGCAGGGGGGTTGATGTTGATTGGTTATTACTCATTATAGCTGAGCAACAGTCCACAATCTCCTTGACCTGATTTATCTTAATTTTTTTGTGCGTGAGGGAGTGAGATGACGTCAGCAGGCCAGAGGGAAGGAGATGGCAGACGCAAATGCTTTTATTCTGAAAGGAACATCTGGATACAGAGGTAGGGACATGAGGTTACTCTCCTATACAGCACTGCCCCCCCCCCCCCCCTTCTCATTTCTCAAAGTCCTTCACAGCTTCATGCATAAACACACTCTGTCACACACGCACAAACAGATGTCTTCATTCGCCTCCGCACTGCCTCCGTAAGGGTGTGTGTGTCGTGTGTGGAATGAAGGTTGTTGCTGAGTGTGCAGTTTTCTCCGCTGTGCCACCCTGCCTGCTGGCGGAGGCCACTGAGGCCTGAAGAATTTGTCTTCATTGTATACCAAGGCCCCCAAGTCACTCTGACACGCACCAGACACAAAAACACTGGATGGTTCTGTCTGGCTGAATGGAACAGTGTGGATAAATCACATTATAGCAGTGTGTATGTGTGTTCCATGTTCTGTAGTGTACACTGCTTATTACTGAATAACTGATGTTATTAAATCATGGCAGTTGATTTTGACTAGGTTGGAAAAAAACAAACTACTGGTACAAGTTAAGCCCCATATTTTATTTTAGCTTATATTTGTATACATTTTGGCACCATTAAAAGTATGCTGAGTTAGCAGATCCTGTTTGCACTGATGTACAGACAACAGCAGCAACAGCAAATTTTTGAGTTATGAGGAGATTTTCTTCTGTGATTTCTAAGCGGATTTATGGTTGTTTACTCGCAATAGACATCAGACATAATTATATTTTCGGAAGGTGTAAGTCACTGCGAATCAGAAGATATGTGAATCATGTCCATGTGTTTAAATTTGACTGAATCGTGGCTCCAAGGAGTGGGAATTTTTAGGCAAACTGCAGCAATTGGGCTCCAAGGGTTTTAAACTTTCTTCTTAAAGCTTTCCTGCATTCCCAATAGAAAAAAGTCTATTTTGTTGCACCATTGCTTTCAAAAATTACATCCATTTAACACAACCCTGTCATGACTTTGTCCTTTTTTGTGAAAATACCATCTCAAATGCTGCAGTTTTTCAACCTGTCATCAAACTAATTTGCTTAATTGTTTTTTCTTCAGATGTGATGGAAACAGAATGCACAAAAACGACCTTCATATGCGCAGAAATAAGACATTATAATATTACTGCATATTTATCATCTTTTTTTTATATGTAAGGGCAACTATCTATTATTTACCCCTGCCAAATGAATCATAAGTCATTCTAGATCAACTGAAATGTTATTTCAACCCTAAACTACATCAGTAGTTGAAACCTAAGCTTTTATTTATTTAGGACAAAAATAAAATAGGAGTATTTGAATCTAAAAAACCTGAGAACAAGTGGAATCATATCACCCAGCTGGTGTAATTGTTCCTTAATTAAAGAAAAACTGGTTTTGAAAACTGAATCTGAGACTAAATGACTTGTTAATGAAAGTGTTTTCAGTGAAATATGACAAATTCTATTAAATCACAGGCTATTTCCTTGCCATCAGTAGATGGTGGGCTCCCCTGCTGATTCAATCTATTACTTTTAAAGAAGAGAACGTACATTGTAATACAAATGACTATTATCAGGTAAAAAAAGGAGAAACAGGTGCCCACACTGACGGAGGAAGTGTTATTTGCAGGCGGGGGTGGGGAGAACGCTGCAGTAGAGGAAACCATCTTTACATACACGAAGGTGTCATGGCGAGCCTTCTTTCCTGTGGTGTGCTATGGAATCATTGTTTTTTTGTGCCTTCTTTAGGCATCTTTCAGTGTCGTTTCAAAAATGTTTTAAGATGACCTTATTGCAAAAGAAGGTCACTATGTTTCGATACAGAGCTTTTCCTAAGCCATAGATTATCCTTTGGCAGGCAACTGTACCACTCCCACGTTTAAAGGATAAGTCTTGTGTTAAGAGCATATTTATTCTTATTGCTAAAAAAACCCAAGACAAGACCGAACCAACAACGTGTTAATCGGTCTTTCAATACTTTCTGACTTCCCTACACTGACTTAAAACTGTCACAAATATATAGTTTAATTTTTATAAAGGCTCATCCATTTCCTTAAGCAGCTGGTCACTGTAGTTTTTATCAAAAGTCACTCAAACTGGAAGACATAGTGCATTTATTGGGAACTATTTTCTGCAGCGGATTAATCCAAATCTGGTGATCTAATGGATATTTCCAACAGCAGGACGGTGTGTGTGGGATTGAGTGTAAGTAAACTACAGTATGTGTGTGTGTGTGTGTGTGTGTGTGTGTGTGTGTGTGTGTGAGACGGTTCATGGTGATGAAGGAACATGTCGCCAGTGTAACACTGATGTGTTTTAGAGAGAGTTTTTGGACAACAATGGAACTCTGTCGAACAGAGAAAGTAGATATACACAGTTCTTGTTAGTAGATACATTCAGTGTTGGATTGACTCTGCACATGGGATTAGTTGACAATTAGAAAAATATAGAATATCGCCCACCTTAAAAACCATACAGTCATCTATTAATACATGAGTTAACTGGTGGTCCAGCATAGAAACATGTGGACCCAGTTATTTTTCAGTGTTGTCCAAACACTTTCCTCGTTTCTACAATTCTCCAACACAGATTACAAGGCATTAAGCTCATTCTGTGCAGCCCAGTGGGGTAAAACTTTCCCTCTGAGTTCTCATGTCTCCATGCATTGTAATCTGTGAAGATGCATATTGACACAATCTGAAGATTAATACTTGTGTTTTCAAAGAAAGCATTTCATTAATCAGTGTTCAGAGATGAGTGTTAGTGTTTTTTGTTTTATCTATAAGCATGGCATCATTATGTTTGAAATGATTCAAGTCTATCTTGATTTGATGCCCACTGCCAATAAAGGCTTTGTGGTTACAGTAATCCTCCCTCCTTTCTGTAGACTAATCCACCACTTGATTTATGTGTTGTGCTCTCTAGCAGCACGACCTTTACTTTATTGCATTGGTAGAGTTGAACTGAAACATTCACACTAGCAGTGAAAGCAGAAGTGTTTGGATTGATCACCCTCTGACAGGTAAGTAGTCTATGTGAATGTGGAAGTTATTCAGTCTCTAATCACTAGTGTCTGGGGACAAAATTACATTCAAATTGTAATCCTTAATTTCAGTCCTGGCCCCATTTCCTGAAAACGATCAATCTTAAAAGTATTTCTCTTACATTTCTATATGTGTTTCCTATAGCAGTACTTAAGAGCAAGTGCATGGACATGCTGTTAATAACTTCTTAACGTCATCTGTGGTGCTGAAGATGATGCCCTCTGTAATTCATGTAAGAAGTTGGAAGTCACTTTAAGAAACAATCTATGATCGATTTATATGCATCGCGAGTGACTCTTAAGCTCATAATAAACCTAAAATGAAGTAGCGAGAGTTCCTATAAGTTTCATGAATATACAGGTGAGAAACTGGCTGATTAATTATTAACAAATTATTCCAGATATCCCTTAAATAATTTGTGTGTTTGATTAATTTTATTTTATTTTATTATTTTTGTATTTTTTACATTATCACCTACAAGATGCTCTACAGAGGGTAGGGTCTTGGTTTGGTGACACCCGTTGTTACCCTGGTAACACCAACTGAGGCTCAACAATACAGCAAACACTGGTTTCACCAGCAGCCACTATGTCAGAAGTACAACAGAAGAATCACCAGTGTATCAATGTACAGTGCAGCCAAATAAACTCAGGCTGTTTTAATAAAGAAGTTGATAGAAGTCAATGGGCACAGTGACTGTGCAGTGACAGGGAATGTTCCAATCATTGTCAGTGCTAATCACTGTGACAAACCCATTTTGACAATAAAAGCCACCATGTGTCTCGCCAGTTGAACACTTTTAATGTGAACTAACAGCATTAGGAAATTTTTGGGTTAGCATTAGCAGTAAATTCATGCAGCACTGATGCAGCTGTAGGAGAGTGAACAGTGAGACTGATATCAATGAGATCAAATAAAAAAATCACACTGGATTACATGCCGCACCGTTTCCTGTCAATCCAGCTCGGGAATGGCGGACTCCGCCACTAATAATGAAAACTAATAGAAAGAATAGAGAGGTAATTACAGAATATAAATACACTTACTGGTTGTTACAGAAAAATGCAGACGATAAAGAGTATTAAGTCATGAAAATCTTTAAAGGACTTTAACTTTAAGGTGGTATTTATATAAGATCAATGATCACTGATGGACCAGGTTAAATAAAGCTGAATTATTGTTAATGGTCAGAGTATGGAGAAAATTTTAGTTTTAATCCAAACACTGCAGCCATCATGATCTGTTGATCCGGACAGAATTAATTCCTCAGGATTATGTGTGTAATCAAATAATAATGCCTCATTAGGTGACCATATTGACTGGTTTTACATTCAGTGTTGGAGAATACACTCAAATGCACATTTCTCACGCAGGCAGCTATAGTAATTTATATTATAGTAATTCATTTTATATATATATATTTATTTATTATTAATTACTATAGCTGCCTGTGTGAGAAATGTGCATTTGTATACTGGCTTGCACACTAACAGTAATACACCATTGTGAGATTAGACGTCATTAATTCTATCCCCCTGTCTATTAAATCTGTGTTATATAAAACAGGAGATGTATTTTTTTTCTTCTCCAACTCGTCTGCCATTAGCATTGGGTTTGGCATTTGGGTTGATAGTGAACATTAATGGTTTGGTTGCTAAGGAAACCAAAAGAGGAAGTGAACAACTGCTGGATGCATCCAGATTCAGCCTGTTGGCTGTCCTCTGCAGATTAGCACATGAATGAAGACAAGATGAGATTTATCAAGTAGCTAGATAGATGTCTTTAGTTTCAAATACAAATATCTACAAGATGAAATTAACAATAAACCTATATAACAAACCCCCAAAAATTCTCAAAACAGAAATTATGAGATGAGATCCACAAACTTTAGGGCATGTGAACTTAAAAACAGCATGTGAGTGTTGTTAATTTTACATTGTCAACAATCCTTATGGATTATAAAGTATGCATAATGGATGTAGGGTGCTTTTGTAGGTGTTACCCCATACCTCCGCACAGTAATTCAGACATGACAATACCAGCGAACACTGTAGAGTGTGCAACGCTTTATGATCCAGAATGTGCCTTGTTTTTCCCAGCAATGCTCCTTGCTAGCTTTGCTCAGACATATTTTACATAGGTTCTCTGTCTATAGTCTATCATCACTTGTACTTGACTGTTTATTTTACAATTTTCCAAACATATTTGTTTTGTTCAAATCCAATGACATTTGGTTTATGTCAAACCACCTTTAAAAGCTGCTATAAATTCACCCTAGAAAAAAAAAGAATTTTCAACATGATGGATACTTTGCATATATCATTTATGTACAGAATGAACAATTTCAGTCATAATACTGACCTTGAGGGTCTCCACGCATACCCATGCATGTTGATTTATACTCACCTATCTTCACAAATTGTGACCTGTTTCTCAGCCAATTCAGCACAACCCCTCTGATACCATACCTTTCCTATTTATCAAGTAATGTATTGTGATTAATGGTATCAAAAGCTTTTCTAAGATCTATAAAATACTCCAACTGCATTTTTATTTGTCCATACAATTAATCATTTCTGTTAAATCAATTAATCTGTTTGTTCTGAATCCAGACTCTTCCAGAGTCTTTCAGTGAAGAGTTTTTCCAATAACCTGGAGAATTGGGAAAGTAAAGAAACAGGCCTGTCATTTGTGTCTATCTTTAGTGTTATATAATGGTAAAACTTTTGCAGTTTTCATTTTGCTTGGAAATGTACCCGTTTGAAATGACAAGTTATGTGAGTTAGTGGTTTTGCAATACCATCGATGACTTTCTTGACTATCATCATCA
Organism: Lateolabrax maculatus; assembly: GCA_031216445.1. Lineage (NCBI taxonomy): Eukaryota > Metazoa > Chordata > Actinopteri > Acropomatiformes > Lateolabracidae > Lateolabrax > Lateolabrax maculatus. Next base: position 18,542,348 of record CM062200.1, read on the forward strand.
TCCATTTCAATGCAGTCAGTAGAAGCTTATGAGCTTATCCATGAGTTCCTTTTCTTCTGCTGCTCTATGAAAGATTGAACTCGGGTTTCTGTCTCCATAGTCATCTTCAGTCCCCTCTTTGGTCGTTTCATGTTCATTGATTTTTTTCTGCCAATTTTGGTGCCACACTTTCAAAGAATTTATCAAAACCACATCATCTGTATTATTTATGGTCTTATCGCTATCGATAAAATATTGAGGGATAAGTTGAGTTGATAGATCCATTTTTAATAACACACTCCATATACCTTGAATGTTGTTTTTATTATTCTGTAATGTTTTATTATAGTATTCCTTCTCGAATATCCTTATAATATAAGGTAACTTATTGTTGTTTTACATTTCTTTTCTGCCTCTTTAGTTCTATACTTTATGAATTCTATATATAGAATATTTTTCTTTTTGCAGGGATTTTGTAATCCCTTTGTGACCCATGAACTGTCTGTCTATTTGTTTCTACCTTATTGTTTTATTGGACAATTTCTGTCAAACAATAGTGTGAGTATGTTTAAGAATGTTTAATATGGTTTGTGGATATTCTCTTTTTCTTATATTTGTTACTTTTCTTATATCTGAGAAACATAGATAAAGTTGATATTAGTGGTTTTTAGTGAAATGTCTCAACAACTATTAAATGGATCACCAAGTGATGTCATTTATGTATTAAGGCGTCACCATCAAAATGGTTCTTAAATTGCTGGAACACTGACCCCCTTTGTCCACTGATGTACAGCTATCTGTGGTTGGGAATATACAAAAAACAAAATGAAATTTCAATTCAAATTGCGTAAAACATTTTATCAATATAAAGAAACTGTTCCAGGACACGTATTGTATTGCTGACATGCCAAATGATGGTATTTCACATGGTGTGTCACAACGCCATAAGCCTGTAAGTAAAGGTTTAAAGCTCAACATCAAACAGCATCAGCAGCAAATTAAAACTGCAACAGATCAAAAACCAGGGAGTCCTCCAACCCAAATATACTTATGAAAATCATTTAAATGAGAACTGTCTTCAGTACAAGCCTGTTTCCAATCTCCCTCTAATAGTTGAAGTGTATAAAGACCATTATTTGAGAGTGTACAGTCAACATCAAAGGTTATTACAGTTCTGGTGTCAGGATATCTCCAAATAACTGAGTGAGGAGATGATTTTCACGCTCAGTTTGATTCACAAACGCAGAGTGCTGAGGCTCTAAAACCAGAAGAGTTAAAAATATATAAAACACCAAAGAGTGTGAGTGAAGGGAATGACTAAGTGACATAAACATCATTATAATCACCAGAATCAGGCCGTGTGGGGAGACGCTTTTGATTAGTAAGCCCTTTCATTCTCACTGTGGGGGGGAGAGAGGGGTTACTAAGTAGATTTTTAAATATTCACACCCCTCAGGAAAAGATTTCTGCTTTAGCATTTTTACACTAAATTCCTGAAGACCTAGATTTTGCATTCTAAATATCAAAGATCTTTAAGGCATCTGTGACAGGTCATTCTCGGATTTTCTTTTGTTGCCAGCAGAATCCTAATTAGAAAATGGGTTGCAATATTTTGTAAATCCACCAGCTGGCTTACTAATCTGTGAGCTGTCCGGGATCACCATCGGTGGAACAATGCCCTTTAGGGGCTGGGTGGAAGGATGGGTATACTTCTGTAAAAGCACAGAACAACAGTACACTACAGAAACTGAAGCCAATAAAACATTGCAAGACAAGCTGAACATGGCCTCTAAAGCATGGAGTCAAGAGAAAGTGCACTCACAGGGGAACAGTGCTGCTGAAATCATTGTGTGTGTGTGTGTGTGTGTGTGTGAGTGTGTGTGTGTGTGTGTGGGTTTGTGAATGCACGGACATGCTGCTCTTTCTTCTTTTTTTCTTCTTTGCCCATATGTAGCATACCTTTGTTCTGTGTGCAGCCTCATTACCAAGACAACAAGTCATATGGAAGCATGGCGCGGTCTTAACACTGCCCGACAAATGCATGTACAGGCTGACCCGTGGCCCCCACTGATTGCCTGTTATCAGGCCCATGTGCTCCTCTGGTCCTCTGATGCCCGAGCCAAATCAAAAATAAATCTGACGACGAGTTGTCCTCTGTTAGGGCTGATTTGATATATATGAGGTCACTTCACCTCTTCCCTGTTAACAGCCCGTCCAACCCAACCGCAAAAAAAAAAAAAAAAAAAGAGGAAGAAAACTAATAATTGAAAGTGAGATAGCAGGGGAGGACCAAAGGGCAGAGAATGGTAGCAGCAAGCACTTCACTTGGAAATAAGGCACATCCAATCCTGGTGGAATCAGGAGAGTATTCTCCTCAGCCCTCCTTCTCAATTTGTATTCAGAGGCTCGAGTTGTGTTGCTCAGACGAGAGCAAATTCAGTTTCTCATACAGAGTCTCTACTCTGATGCATTTTGTTCCAGCCATGAAATGACCCCTATTTCTTACTCTCCATGTTGCATTCAAAAAGCCACATCAACAAAGAGTTCTGTTTGAGTTCCACATAGTGTGGACTCAACACTGTTTTGATGAATAGGGTGACGTGAAAGTGCAGAAAGCATTGCACGTTGTAGAAACAGTTTTTTTGGGGAGTGGGGGATGGGTTTTGTCACTTTACCTCGAACATAGAAACAGCCTTTTCTAAAATTGAATCATCAAAGTAAAACTAGAGCAAAAAAGTTATTCAGTCCACCAAGTATGTACCAAACTCAGTGGCTCCTAATCTGGGATACATGGAGTTAGAGCAAGGGAAAGGCTGAGTAAATGCCTGGTACAGTACTACAACATGGAGACGTTACTGTCAAGATCTGTCGTGATCCGACTGCGATTGCTCCAAGTATCACAGGTACAAAAAAACATAGATAATAAACTATGATGTTCGATAAAGACTAAGTTGGGTGAGACGTTTGTCCAGCTGGGGGAACACCAGACCAACGAGGATCTTCAACTGTATTATGAATGGAACCAGACTGGTACAAGCATGCAGCTGACCATGGACACGGAAAGTGGAAGGTTGTCCTGGGTTTGATCACAACTCAGAAGTCATGACGCCCTGATATTGCTCGTTACAATGACACATCTTGCTGCCTGACAGAAAAGGTTCAGGAGCCACTGCATTCAACAACTCATTCACCACAACATCTCTGAAGCAGCTCATCTGCCAACACCTGCGCTGCCTCAGAACAATCCGAAGTAATTACAACTAATCCACTTGCTCTAATCACTCTTTGTGAGAAATACGTCAGCTCAGTTTGCCTGTGACCTATGCAGAAACCAAGCAGATCTCTGTGCCCTCAAGTCGAGAGTGAGAAGTCGGGGGTCTAAGTGGGGGGAGGCAGAGGGGGTGTCGCTAAGGAACAGTGTTGTGATTTGGGCAGAAGGCTGATAGATGAAAGTGCTATTACAGGTCAATTACGACTCATTTGAGGTTTCCACAGCCGCCACCGGCATTACACAGCCAATTGCACAGATGATGGCTGTAATATGAAATAAGTGGCATTGAAGGAGACGAGGGCTGTCTTTGTGTCACCCAAAAGAGCCGATGGGTGGAAGGCAGCCAGTGAAAGAGTGCAAAACATAAGGAGAAATGCTACCTGTGGTGTTATTAGCACCCAGTTCTCTCGACGAGGACATTTATCCATCAGTCACGGACCCACACAGCTGTACAACTCAAACACTGCAGCTTGGATTAAACCAATGAAACACTGAGCTTGTTAATGAACTGACACAGTTGCGTCAATAGCACTCATCTCCATGTAATGGATACAATGCGGTTTAATTGAGTATGGGGTGCATGATGAATATGGCCACTGCTTTTTATTAACTGTGATTATTCTCTGCTAGTTGTCAAAAGGAGGTGCAGCATGACACAGGAAAGTCCCATCTTTATAATTGTAGTATAAAATTATTTGAACTGGCCACGGACATTAGGCACTGAACTAACTAATTCAATCTCTTAAACACGGCCGAATTTACTGGACTCCAAGACTTAGCAACCCGGAATCTGGAACAGCAAGGTAAATATGGCGTGCTTTACATTCTGCTAATTATGTTTCCTGGAAATGCCACAGATGTATCCTGTGCAGAGGTTTTTAAGAGGACAGCAAGTCCCCTTCAAAGGGAATGTGCACTGATTGGTCAGCTGATCTGATGGGACAGTAAAGGGAGTGGCTGGCTATTGTGGAAACAGCTTGACTGCAATATTAATGATACTTCATGACTTGTAATACTGTAGATTAGGCAAATACTTGTGGAAACAGCAACAACGGCAGCTCTAATATTATTGATATTATATGGTCAGAAAATAAAAAATATTACATGTTTGAGGAATCTGAATCATGAATAAATCATGAAAATGCTCTTACAATTTTATTTATTTTTTCATCAGCCAAAAGGCTTTTCATATTTTCCTTTTCTTCCTTATTTTCCATTCCAAAATATGCAGGAACAGGTTAGCGGCTATCAACATTAGTCCTATAATATCATCTTGAGACAGAAGAATTTATCAGATTTACTGTACCTGTCGTCTTTCACAAACTATTAGGTTGATTCAAATTGGCTATTTATGGCTGTTCTTCTGTATTACTATTGGAACCTGGTGTTTTTATTTAAGCTGTTACTCATGGAGCTGAAGACCCATAACAATAGTCAGCAGTTAACATGCCAGGATGCTTCATGCGATCCTCAACACCTTGAGGCCGACCACCAGTTCTGACCACAACATACAAGACCCCTGCTTCATCTGGAGCTGCTGATCCAGCCGGAGGCCATGGTGGATGTGCCCACAAACACACTTGACATTGGTTCTGGGGCTGAGTGTCTCCACACCTCCGCGGCAAAGACAGGGTGCATCTTCTGCATCATTACTGCCAGCTAGAGGCTCTTCCTTGTCACTGCCACCACCCTCTCATTGGCGATTTCGATTTGACTGGCCTGGGTGTTGCCAGGACATGCTGCTTCCTCTCCTCTCAGCAACAGCGTTAGGATGCAACAGTACATCCGGGAAGTTGCAATGGTCACAAAGGTTGCTGAGTGACCTACTTTAGTTGGGCCAATTTAGTGTCTGGGGGCGGGCATAGGCATGTGGGGAAGTCTCCCATCATGCACTGGAACAACGGACCTATGAAAGTAATTCACCTTCTATTTGTGTTCCCACTCTGTCACTGGTGTCACTGAGGTTTACATTGTGTCCTGCTGCGTTTCCACTGCTGCTCTTCTTCACTATATGAAAATTTAAAATCTGCCAAAGCCTGTAATACATACTCCTGAGAACCTTTTTTTTTTAAACCAAGGTATCTCTGTCTTGACATGGTAAAAGTTGGAATTTATCTTACCTCTTAAAATTTGTGCACTTTCCAAAGCAGTATACTTGCACTAGCACCTCAGTAGACACAGTACAGACAAGTAATCATCCATTCTGATGTGCAGGGATGGTAGAAAATGTACAGGAGAGGTCTAAAGAAGATGGTTTGTTGTCTCAGATAAATAGTGTAACATTAGCAGGCAATCATGGAAGTACTTATTTACTGAGTGGATTGACGGATGAACTGATGGTTGATCTGTCAGGTGATCCCTCCTCTGCAGTGTGTTATTACCCAACCTGCGTCCTCGCTGTGGGAAGTGGAGCTGCCTGCAGATGATTAGCACCTCTGACAGAGGAAGGAGACACCTCTAACAGGCAGTCAGTGTCTCAGCTTGAGACGCTTATGGGTGTTCGAGAGTTGTGTGTTTGTCTGTGCTAGTTAGAGAAATAAATTTGGTTGGTCGGTTGTGTTTACACCAGAGTTATTATAGTTCTGGAATTTTTATTGGTTTTCATTTTGTCTTTCATTCTGTTTTTTGAATTCAGTTTGATTTTAGTTGCATTAGAAGTTTTATTTTGAGGAATTTACTAGTTTTAGTTTAGTTTTACTAAGTATTGTGTGCAAAGCCTAGTAGCTGAAAGGGGTAGGATGAAAGCAAGCACTGAGAAAAGGTTTGCTGTGTTTGTGGAGGTCTTACTGTTGTGCAGCTGTCCGACCGTTAGCTTATGAATGTCAGTCACGACACATTGACTTCTCTACCACATGATCGTAGGGATCGTATGGGAAAGTATTCCCATATCCATATATGATTGTATTGCTTTCTGCCTGCAACTTTAGCCATTTTCAGAAAATTTCGTTTGCATATCAAGTATCATCATCTTCTTTTTCCTTGGGATTTTGTTGGGCTCCCTCTGGAGCTAGTGTGTTACTGCAACATCTCTTTTTATTATGCCAGTGTCTCTCAAGAAGTCAAAATGGTATAGCAACTATGGTGAAAATAGAGAGAGAACTAAAACTAAGCTGATGAATTTTATTTTGTTTTGCATTGTTCATTGAAATTTTTACTTAGTTTTTTTTTAGTTGTAATCTTAGTCTTCATTAGCTGTAATAACCCTGGTCTGCACTCATGTAGAGCTGCTGGTAGGAAAGAATCAAAAGAACCAACGTGAATGTACCAAAAATGACCAAAAAAGATCTCATGTGGCTGTGCTCACTACATTTACTAGCTTTTTAGCAATAGCAAAAGTAACTCAACCAGCTCTGTTAGACTCCTTATTTGTACCTAACCTTTGTGTCTTGCCAAACAAAAGGCTGCATTTTTCAGGCAAACAGGAGATACGCCCCCTCTATTAAACCTGAATGATTAATTATGACCTGGCAGAACTGAAACTCTATACAGCGAACAGGGATATGCTATAGCCTGCACCACTTTCTAATAACTCCCCCTTTATAAAAGGGTTTATGAGTTGTAACTAATGGCTTTATTAATGTTAGGAATTTGCCAACGCTTTATAGCTGAGTCAAAGGAATCATTTTGTTAATCATGGCGGAATCCCTAATGAGTGCCGTGCACAGAGGAAGTGGTGTTACACTTTAGGTATTTTTGTGGCTTTTGGACATTGAAAGTTCCAGGGTTACTTGGAAGTTTAATTAGGAGGAAAATATTATCATATACGTTGTCAGAAGGTGTGATCCAGTCATGGTTTCTCAGTCAGCTTGTCTCATCACCCTTTAAAAGTGATGCTAATAACCACGTCTCTTTAAGTGGCATTATCCATCCAGGATATGAAGAAGGAATGATAGTTATGAGTCTACATATTTAATAAAAGTAACTGCAGTGGCTCTGATGTTCATAGGTGCACTTTGACAGTGTGCTGTATGTGTGACCAAGCTCTTCCTTTTCTCACATTATTGTCAGCAGGTGCATTATTGTGCACATTTGCGCAGACAGAGCTAACCAAATGCATCGAGTGCAAAAAGTTTTTCTTTGCCAGTATTTACACAGATTTCCAACACAGATAGATCTCCTGTGTGTGAATGGACATTGTTCCAGGAGGAAAATAACCTCTTAATCTGCACAACAGAAAGTCATGCAACATTAGTCACTACGAGTTCCTGTTTGGACTGTAACCACAGATATTAATATTTTTTTGATTTTTATTGGAAGACAAAAGACAGAACATTGACAGGACAGAACGAGGAAATCAAAACAATCAGAGTAAGAGAGCAGGGTGACATGAGTTTATGTGTCCCATGCTGTCAAACTAAGAAAAGTCTATAATGGGAGGTAGAAAAAGGGAGAAAAGGTGGTGGCAAGCTAAGGGGGAAAAAGCAAAAAACAAAAAACATTGACGACCTGGATTATTTGCATTTAATGGGCATTTATGCTAAAGAGAGAGCATAAGTATGAGTTCCCTTCCACCTGCTGATGTCTTCCAGCTCCTGACGGTGGATTCATCCTGCTCTGTGTTCTTTGTTTGGCGTGAGTTGGAACGAGGACTTAGTATTTGTGCACCGTTTCAGGAATTTCAATGCTGTCAGTCTTCTTGGCCAGCCAACCAGTGGCGCCTGTATTTCTTTGGCTCCGCCCATTGGAATTCAAAGCAGCCAATAACCTTGAATCGGCCTGCACACGTACAACACATGACTGAGAGACTCCGCTCTGGATTGGTATGCTGATGAGGAGAAACACTCTTCATGCCACTTCATTAGCTCAACTTGAGGACTGCGGCAGCAGCGGGCCCTTCTCATGCATCCTCACATCCTGTCCTTAATTAGGTGTGATTTAGATGTTGTGTAAGTGTAACTCCTGGTTTCAGTATGCAAAAATCAGCCCAGATGTGAGAGACTTTGAAAACTGGGTCACCCACTTCCACAAAGCCAATAAATAGTCAGAGCGCATCAGATCTCCCCAACACATAACTCATAGCCCACATATGTGTCAGCTTTTGGAGAGGAGGGCATCCTCCTTGACCCATAATACACCTCCCATTCAGACCATTGTTACATTCACAGAGACAGAAAAATCTAAACGACACAAAAGTATTTGCAAAAGTAATATCTGCTTTAAGTGTACAAACCCACACAGTGGAGGGCAGTCTGCATTTTGGCACCAAGTGTCCTGAACAAGAGGCATCATACACACAAGAAATGAGTGAATGATCCCTGAACTCTGATGTATCAACACAGTGTTCATACCAATACAGATCCAGCCCCCTAGAATTGCCGGCTGGTCCCTGACAGGCACTTGGCAGCTCCTTGCCCTATCTCAGCCAGTTCCCAGGTTCTTACACGAAGAAAGAAATAATTTCATGTGTAACGTTTGCCGAATTAACAAGAAGGCACAAATAATTTAGGATTTGTGGACAGTGTTTCACAAAGTTTACCAAATAATTATATTTATTCACTTTTCCTTTTTCATTAATTTTCCTTATGGATAATAAAAAAAGTCAAAGAAAATAATCCAAACTTTGTAATTTAACCATTTTGTAACCTACCTTTTAAATTTTGTCTTTTTAATTCACCTCTGGTGCATATTCAGCAGCAGCAGCTTTTTATGGGAAGCATTTCTGTAAACCACATGCTCATTGTAAGAGACCTCATTTATAGTAAGCTACAGAGATCAGAAGCTTTCATATAAAATCCATGTGAAAAAGATTTTTTTTTCCTGTTAAATGAAGCCGTAAAAATTAAAAATTGACTTAATTACAACACAGGTCCAGATCAATCATAAGGAGAGATCAGTAAGGAGCACATAAGCAGGCAAACGATGCAGATAGACAAAAAACACTCAGTAATTGTAAAAGAAACAGTAGTGATCACTATGGGACAGAAATTGGGAGAGTTGGTCTCTAACGCAGGTGCTCTTTGAACCCAAAAAACGCAGAAGCCCGTGGCAGCCTGAAAATCTTTTTCAGCATATGTGCTTGGTGAGCAAATTTCACAGGAATGAATGGGGCACCACTACGTCCATGTCTCACTTATTACCAAGCATAACCTCGGCCCTCTTAAACCATCAGCCCAATGAACTGAAAACACCTGAACGATGAGCGATAATGTTGCTCTGTGTCTGCTGGATGTGTGAATAAGCAATTGCTCAGGCAGTCAACTTTAAAATAAGCTCATGTTCACAACTTGTAGTAGTAGTCAGGATTGTCCAGTGTGTGCGTGTCCCCAGAGGCCTGCAGACAGGTGAGCGCTGCAGCAGTGAACTGTTGTGACAAAGTCATTGCTCATTCTGGTTGTTTGAGCCCTGCGCCCATTCCCACTGCCACAGATGATGTCTTTGTTAAAGGGCAGGTTTCATTAATATTGGAACAAAGTCATCGCTGGCAAAGATTAAAAACCCAAGGAAAGGATAAATAAAGCTTTGTTGAATAATGCAGCAAAATGAATAATTCAGCTGTGGGAAGGGGGCTGTGTGAAACAGGAGGCTATCTAATGTGGAAATTATGGATGTCTTTATTTGTCTGTTTTCAATTTCAGGCAGCAGGTTTTTCCCGCACAGCGCCGGGTATGATATGACAAGCCTGTGGAATGTTTTCCATTACCTAACTAGCGCACAGAGGAAAGGGGCTTGTGTTTTGAAGCCAGGCATCAAACAGTAGTAGAAGTCAGGGAGGGACTGCCTAATTAACCCCAGGGTTTCGACTGCGCTGGATGGAATCTTGGGGCGACCACAGAAAAATGCCTTCCAGTTTGCCGTCCAGTCGCACCGCTGTGAACCCCGACGCTGATTTTGAAAAGTGTAATTGTGTAGTAAAAGAGGATGAAGGTGAGGTTGATTAAAAACCTGCCTGTCACCAGGTATCAGCTTCATGCTGTCACACGATGACAAAACCCCATAATTTACTGTTAAAAGTGTGTGTGTGTGTGTGTTCAGAAAGTTGTGGAGTCGCTGTGCATGTCACACAACTGACACCACAATATAGGTTACATCTTCACACAACTGGGTTACAGCAAAGGCCGGGCTAATAAGGCAGGTTGCCATGGAAACTGTTGTCTCTCATGGCAGTATTATTGGATTGTATGCTAGTTCATGACAGGAGTATTTCTCACATTAACATTAACATATTCTGCATTGTCAAGTTCAAAAGATATTGGCATATATATACATACATATACTGTGAATACTGTTATGAACTTCTAATGACTTTAGATGGAAATAGTTGATCAGACCGGAGAAATGATCAAGTGAGGTAATAACAGACTCAGTCTGTAAACTGCGATGGATGTTTGCCTTAGATCTGATGATCAGGTGTCTGGCTCATAATTAAACCAATTAGCTACATCAATCTGATACACATGGCCAGGAACGTCAACCAGGTGTGTTTAGGAGTGTGAGCTCAGATCAGTTTGTGGACTGAAGGACACGTGTGATCCTGAACGGGCAGCAAGTTATGTTCTGACTTTGTATGGCACACTTTGCTGTCACTTTAGCGCAACTTTCTGCAGAAAAGAGAAACAAGAGACCTCCAATCAGTAATACCTAATGAGATCTGCATGCATTACAATGTTGAAAGCAGACATTAGCTAACTGTTTGATGGCGCTGAGCACAGAGACAGAATGGATCCTCTGCATGTGAAACGCACCTTTATGACCTCGTGCACACATGAAAGCACTCTTTCTGATGTGAGTATTTGATCTCTTTTTTATATAATAATGCTTGCAAGGGAAGGTTGAACTCAAATAAATGTATGTATGGAGTAAGAAATAAAATAAGACACTCCCTGCTCACTGTCTCTTCAGCAAATATAAAAATTACAATAGCCTTCCCCCTTAATAGAAATCGTACAGTCTGTCATAGATCTGACCTGTTACCACGGAAACCGATCCCTCCAGTTTAACCTGGTCCAGGTCAGGTTAGTTTTCAGGCTTAGCTTCACCTCAGGCAGGTAACAGTGTTTTATCAAACTGAAAGAAGAACTGTCCAGAAATAAAATTAGAGACAGACACCCAGAAACCTGTCTATTACAAAGAGGGACAGACAGCCCGTCTGAACATATCTGAACAATATTGTCTCCATACGGAGGCTGTTACACCGGAACAAACCAAGAGGCAAAACCCAACTGATACAAAACTTTAATCTAGAAAATGCTAACCAATTCATGTTGTTGCTATAAAATAAAGGAGCAGATGCCAGAAAATCACAGTCAAATAGGTAAATGGGTAAAAGTGGGGAACATTGTGTGTTTACTGCATGGAGCTTGCAGGTGGAAGCGGAGATTGAAAAGTAAAGGTCTGCATGGCAGGATGGAGGGAAACAGCTACTTAGACATCACTCTCTGGAGAATTAGACATGTTGTGGTTGACGTGTATTGCTGTAGCCGAGTATCCACCCCATCTATCACGCAGACACGTGCGAGGCTCCCCATCATGTTGAGCAGCACTCTGTGGGGAGAGAGATGAGACGTCTCTGATGAGAACATACGACACATCAGTGTTTAGAAACAGCCTCTCGACAAGCATTCAGGGATTTGTATATGCATCGACATGCAGAATCACGTTCGCTGTTCTCTCAGGCTGTCTCACACACACACACACACGCGGCTGCAGTGGTCAGGCCCTCACAGCTTGCATCAAAGCCCCAGCCCAAAGCACCCTGAAAGCACGCCTAGGGCTACACTGGCTGCAGTAATCCCTCCTCAGCCCCTGTAGAAATCAGAACAGCAGATCCATGCAGGCTCCGGAGCAGGGCCGGACTGGACTGAGATACCCTTCTAAAGGCCTGATCACATGATGTGTACCGATCCCCTCCGTCGTAGATGACAACATGCATATGGATCTCCAAAATGGCCGATATTAAATAAATAACAAGACACGAAATGAATGATGATCAGAATAAAAACAAATATGTAAATTAACCACCTGGGCTACGCGTTTCTTTACTCTCTAGTTTTCACTGTGGAAAGGGATGCTGCATTACATACTATCATCATGTTGGCACTGGAGCAATGGATGCCCAGACAACAATCAACTTGGATTACTTTTGATTCTACAGAAAACTAAATCTAAATATATATTCATTATTTATAAAGTTATTAGTTATGGTTTTACCATGTGAGTTATAAGCAGATTTGACTGAGTCATGACTCTGAAAAGAAGGGTTTTTGTTGTAAATTAGGTTCAAAAAGTCAATCAAATATTTAAACTTCACTCATAACTTCAACTGTCATTTCATCTTATTTTCTTGGTAAGATTTGGGTGGAATGTAATTGGCAGAAAGGTGAGTGGGTGGGTATTAGTGACGACTCTGTCATGGAAAGGGCCCTCATTAAAAAAGAATACCTTTTGAAAAGTTACTATGAAAATAAGTATTTTCATTATATCTTATCTTTTTGACTTCCATACATATCGCATGGACACAACTTTGGTTTCTACACCAACTGTAGAGTGATACTTGAACAAGTTTATCTTCATCAATGTGGTTTGTTGATGTCAGAAAATTAAAGTATAGCAGAGATGAGATTTGTCTCTACACGTTTCCAACAAATTCAGAGCTATGGAGGCTTGACTTGTGCTAATGGCTAATGGTTTTTAAAACGGAGGTGAAATGGTCCTCCACGCGCTCAGGCGTCCGCACTTGTGAGAAACTCCGCAACACAACACAAACGGCTCTGTCGCAGGCTGCGGCTGGAGGCAAACACATACACAAAGTGGGAGGTGAAGATCCGGAGGCTCACCAAGCCACCAGGCGCACCAAGTGTGGCAGAAGGCATCAGAGAATACACTGTTGTTCTCATAAATAATCAATCCATTATCGTAGGAGGAAACAGAGGTTTTTCATTCTTCTGTAGAAAAACACACTTTGTCTCAGCACAAAGGCGCGTTGTGTTCCTGTTGTTTTTGAAATGTTTAGATGTTTGCACGTCTCCTCAGCTTGCCGTGTAGTCCACACTCTGGCTGGATCTGAAACCGGATTTGTTTACTGCTGAATATTAATGCCGGAGACAGCGAGGATATGAATGACGATGGCGGCGGCGGTGGTGTCGAGTAAGTCTGGGACAAATTTGATTAAATCACTTGGCGGCTGATTTTGGAAGCAGTTAAGGATCAACATTTACTGACGGCTTGTGCACACTGAGCAGGATGAAGTTCATTCATTTCCTCTAACAGCTGATCCCCAGTAAACATGGTGCACTTCCCACCGACTCGCCTGCAAGCTGGGCACTAGTGGCTTTGTTAAAATAAAGGTAACTGAACTAAAGATAACAACTTTTGTCCCATTTTTTTCTTCCTCTGTTGGAAATGGTTCACAACCCAAAAGGAATGGAGGTCAATGGTTACATCATCAATCACACTGGGGGATTATGCCATATGATCTGAGATACCAGGGGAACTCTCGTCAGTCCTGGTCAGTTGCTGTCAACATCCAGTCAGATCTGTGAGTTTCTGCCTCTCTACCAAAGTGACTGTATTTTACTGCCTGAAAATATTATACTACATATTATATTAATCTGAGCTATCTCAGATATCTCAAACTTTGTGAGGAAGTTGCGTCATGATGTGATTTAACCAATACAAGTGTAAGTGTATTGCAGTTACACTTAGCTACATACCTGTGCAACAGACTTAGATAATGCCCTTGTGTATCACAGCTTGATTGCACAATGATGTTATGGCAGTTACATTACACAAATTAACAATACGTACGTCACAATACGACGAGTAAACAGTACATGTAGCCAACTGGAGGTGGGGTAGCTGTAGCGCCTCAAGCACCCCCACCCCCCACTGTTGGCTGTTTAATAAAGCGAGGCGTATTGTCACATGTTGAATAAAGTGCCTGGGAAAAGGTTGCTGCACCTAAACTTAGCTGCCTAATAAACTGCTCAAGTGTTGACGGTGAATGTAACGTTTGAGTCCAACTCCAGGAATGTGAACTTGCCGCTAAAATCATCTTCATCCCAAACGCCTGCTGTTTCCGCTCCCTCTGCGATGAAATCACATGAACAATGCCTGAGGACGGATGCTGAGTGCAGTGCAGTGCTCATAGAGGAACCATCTGCCCGGTGCCTACGAGCCCCCTCCCTCTGGCACCGGCCGCCTCAGCAGACTGTCCAGTAACCAGGCTCTGGAAGCCGAGCGTCGCTTCAGTGAGCACATCATCACAGAGAACGCTCTCCAGTGGCCGCTTCACCTTGCAGATCCTGGATGTGCCCCCCTGGCTCGGCTACATCCTTAGCATTGGATAGAAAGTGACTAAACGGTGATCACATGCATTAGGATTTATCTGATTGGGGGCCCGGGTTGCTCTGGATGTGAGATAAACACGCAAAATGATCAATCAACATTAACATGGCGCGGAAATGTTGACAGATAATTATTAAACATCTCAGTATTTGTTCTGCTGATGTTCCAGTAATGACTTGACTTAGAGGTTCCCCTCAGAATGAATATCGCTCAGATTCTAGGCAGCGGCACCCGTAGGCTTGAGTCCCCCAATTATTTCAATTCAATCTGTCTGTACAAAGCAATCACCAATAAGCTCTCCAGCAGCAGTTTGTGTGTATTTGTCCAGTTTAATTTACTCAGATATCAGACAGCTTTAGTCAATAAAAATGTTCTCTCTCTTCACCGCTTCTCCAGGGCTTTTTTTTTATGACAGGATTAAATTGTCCAACCCACAATTAGGAGAAAGTAATTTCCCTGGTGTGCGTCTCTTTTCACTTCTTTTGCAGTCTATCTCACAACTCCACGCAAGCTAATTGACTTCTTCCAGAGCCCCCCCTTCCTCCACTAAACGAAGCAAGTGGTAGGAAAAAATAAATAAAAAATGACTTTTCCTATTCCAAAGAGATAAATCTCATTTTGTAGCAACAGCTGCAACATCCCATCTACTTTGGCCCCCACGAAGGATAATAGACTTGCAGAGAAGCACGGAGCGTCTCCCGGTTCCTGTGCCAGCCGGCCCTAATGCAGTGGAAGTGATACAAACATCTCAATTGCATGCTTGTACGTTTCAGTTACTGTTTACATTCATTTTGCAGGGTTCAGGCTCAGGTCTGCGTCTCACTGCTGGTGTGTGACGTTTAGCCATGCTTATTTAACCACTGCATGTGTTTCTCCTTCGCCAAAGAGGCACAGAGTAAATCCCCCTGTCTGCAGCACTGCAGAAAGCCGGCTTTAAACGTCCGAAATAGATATTGGAGGGTACGGGTGGGCAAACACTGAGAGACAGCGGCTTCAGAGCAGACTAGCATCTGATGTGCTGCATTATCCCGAAACCAGCTCGAGTCTCGGGGAAATGTTTGTGTTCTGTTGTTTTTTTTTTTTTTTTTGGGAGATTAGGAAAGGTAGACTCGCTGGGGTTCTGCCGCGAGCTGTCCAGTGGTTTTTGCTCACAGTGAGTTACACTCATGCAGGCAGGGAGGCCAGCACGGTAACTACAACAGGATCCTAACATACATAATATTACAAATAAAATACAGAATACCACCATTTTTGTATTTTTTATATTAACTACAAATTCCAGTATATATCTTTAAGCTGCATACTGCTACTCTACAGACCTGTGTGAATATAGATTAGCTGTACAGTCATAGAATCATGCTAATTTGCATAATCTGAAGAACATGTAATGTGACATCTACCTTTTTGATTGAGACTGTATCAGCACTAAGTTTAGCATAGACCATTGCAGGACACACAAACGTACTATAAGTGGGTAAGATATTGGATTTGTTCACATCCAATAAAATGGGGAGCAAATAGCGTAACTTTCAGTGTTATTGTTATGATGCATGTGCACGTGGCCCATCACATATTCTTTCATAACTCAAGCAATACTTAAAACATTTGCACCATCTTCTCTTTAGAGCTCCTCTTTGCTGGTATTAAATCCAGCAAAGAGGAACTTGGTGATTGGCTATAGCACCAAAGACGACTGTTCCCTGGGTTCTTCCATCATTGAGTGTAGTGAAACAAAAGCCATCATTCTCAGTCTCTCGTTAGATTTATAAAAACAAATTGCTGTAGATTAGGGATATCATTTTTTTAATGAATCATGGTAAACATTTTGAGTATTTTAAAAAAAAGATTGTTCTTTAAAGTGTCTTACAAATTAATAAAAAAAATTGACAAATTACAAATTGCTGAAAACTAATTGAAATACATTTAGAATACATGTAACAGAAATACTGCCCACTTCTGAGTGTAAATGGAAACACAAACCAACCGTCAGCCCTACAGTCAGAAGGGCCAACAGACACCAGTGTTGATCCAAATTTATTAGACAGAGGTAGATCGAGAGGCACGGCAGCCACCAACAAAGTGACCCACAACAAGACCAACAGAAGGGCTGACAGACACCAACATTGATCCAAACTGATTACAGATTGATGAAAATTACACTTACTGTTTGTAGATCTACCTGAAGAAGAAAAATGAAAAAAACAGCTATTGCACCAATATTCATCCAGACATTTATTTTACACAATCTGTCAACCTGGATCTTTGTTTAAAAAAAAGTGCCTTTTACACTCTAAGTTGCATTATGTTCAAATTCAAGTGGAAAAACAGCCTTCAGAACCATTTGTCTTCTCTGTTGTCCAGGTCAGATTAAGACTTTAATTGTGTTGAGTAAACAGGAAAATCATTAAAATATATTACAGAATATTGATAAACATCAAATTAAAGACTCCATGAAACAGGAATTTACCTTTTCCGCAAAAACGTACTTCCTGCAAAGCAGCTGGTTAAATGCTGCATGAGTAGGCGGGAATAAAATCTCCAGCCAAGAGGAGGAGAAGGAGAAAGTAGGTAGAGTACAGTTGGTCTTCTGACAACTATTCTTAAACAATTTGTTTATTTTGTATTTGTGTGTTTCTGTTCAATTATTATTATTTGCACTAGATATGTGAGTTACAGTGACACTAAAAAACACATGTGACGTGTACTTTTGTGGTTTTGACTGTATCAGCACCAAATTTGGTATACAGCCTTGTTGGACTGAGTTACACAATTGTGTTGTGAATGGGCAAGATGGGGCGAAAACATGTTTGGGATTGGGCCTCCCAAAGCTTTTTGAGCCTGGGGTTCATAGGCGGCATTTTGTTCACGTCCACTAAAGGGGAGGCAAAAAGAGGCACGTGCAGGACCCGGAAACGCTGTTTGCAGCTATATTTTTAATTTATTTTATAATGAGACTGGAATGAGCTAGTTAGCTGGACATCCTCACGTTTTCATCTTAGGCTAAAGCAGATGAACACTGTTTAATCCATTGTTGACAGCTTTGCTTTATCACACTTTACCAATGGATACATTTCTTCCTTTATAAAGTGATGTTTGGAGAGTTTGAAAAATTGTTGGACAGGGAGCTGTTTGGGAAATAAGCATGTGAAGGTACTTGAATATTTCATTTGAAAATTTCAAGCCTCAGAAATGGAGTGAGAAAAGAAACCAAGGCATTTTCTTTTTTTCTAAATGCTTCGGAGTTGTTTGTAGGAGCAGTGGAATTGTGGAATGGCTGCGAGAAGACACAAGCTAACAGACACCAGGATTACTGAGGCACTGATTGGTCCCTCAGAGATTTCCCAGGGAGATTGAAAGCACAGAAAAACTTCTAGATTTCTCTCTGTAAACTCCATAACGTTAAGGGATGGGAAATAGCTTCAGGCTAAAGGCACAAGAGTGGGGTGGAGGGGCTATAGCAGAGAATCAGTATTATGGCTTGTTTACAGTTATTCATTAAATCCATTTTTTATACTTTATTTTATTTATTTATTTTTACTTTATCTATGGCCACATGAAGTCAAGTCAAGAATCTGAATTTGAAGAGTATATTATGAGAAAACAAGATATTTTGTTTTGATTAAAAAAAAAGAAACAAGAAGCTAAAGTCAAGGTCTACTTAGTAGTTTTTTTTCCAGAGCTTTCAACTACATCTTACATCCTCCTAAGCTGATCACTGAAAAATCATTGGAAAACGATAGATAGATAGATATCTAGAGACAGATCGATATCTATAGCTATATATATCTATATAGCTATAGATATCTCTCTATATATCTATCTATCTATCTATCCATCTATATCACCATTTGCATTACAACTGCCCTTTTGTTTTCAATAATGAGCTTTTTTCTGGCTCAAGATTTGTTTTTGACAAAGCAAGCTCAACTCAAGATCTTCTTGCTCTCTTGTTGTGGAGCTTTCAGTCTTCATCAGCAGTTGTGGTTTGTTGTCATTAACTGTAAATGATCAAACTTCCCATGGCTCCTAGCACCTCTAGGACTTCTCATCCATGTTGGCTCATCATCCTTAATCTTGTTGACAAAAGAATCTCATTCTGGACTTTTCAACTGAATCACAAGGTCTGCATCAATATTATCATCACTGAAAATCACTTGTACTGTCCAATCAACACGGAGATAAACATCATGTACCAATCAGAGTACTATATACATAGAATCTGGGTTTACAGTACGTCACTTACGCTCGCTAGGTTTAACCATTACTATACGTGAGAGACATTGACCATAACACGTTTGCTTGTTCATCTCTGTTGCTGTTGCAATGTTTTGGCATGAAAACTTTTTGGGCAGCATGAGACTGAAGGGGAAAGCGTGTGTTGAACACCAGAGGGATGAGAGTTGGTAACCCTGGCAACAGATGGGAACAAAACATCATGGCATAGCTGCTGAATTCCCTCAGAACTGTCAGAATATGAAAGTCATTAAGCTGCTGAATGTTTTTCAGGTTTGGACAAAGTGTAATGTTTAGCTTCCGCTCACAAGCTTAATTTTAGAATGTTAAGTTCAGCGATTGCATTTTTCTTACGGAAATACTTTGGGGGTTGTGATTGTCCTCTCCTTAAAGCCTCTAAATGTGGTTTCAAATTGTAAGCATTTCACTTATCCAACTGAGCCCCATCTGCCTCAAACCAATGAGAAAAAGCAAACACAAAAACAGAAATACAGACACTTATATGAAAAAAACAAAGTGGAAATACAGTAGGGTCTTTAAGCTTTTATGTACAAAGACTTATACCTCTTTTTTTTAAGACTTTTATGCAATTTTCGAACAAAGCTGCTCATTTTTTATAATGATGATTCAGCTGGGAGAGTTTCATGCCTATCCAAGTCTTTGGGGTGTTCCAACTTCCAGTCACCTAACACTCCCTATGCTGCAAATGGACTGGACTTTTACTACCCAAAGTAACCCTTCCCACTTTACAACTTATAGTTATAACATAAATGAAGGCGGAGCACTGGAAATCTGACTTTTGTTAAATCCAACGAGCTTTGATGAAAAGGATCTACACTTCAACCTCCAGCTTGAAGGCCTGCTTCACATCCGTAAGTGCACAAGGTGAACACACCTATATGCCATCAGTGACCAGCTGGCTAACCAGCAGTTAATCCACAGCCAGCGTGAGCTTTGCAAGGTAATGATTATGCTAGCAGTTAGTTATCTGCTGTAGGCTGTCACGCACTTGATGGATGTCTTTTTATTTGCATCTGCGTGATGAAGAAAAATAGAGACAGGGGTGTTTTCCCTCGATGTGATTGAGTGCACCGGCAACCGTAACCTTGCCGCTCCCTTTTTTTGGTATTGATGTCTATATTCAGCCTGCGTGATGAATTTGCCAGAGCTGTGTAACTCCGGCAGTGAGTGAGATCGTTCATCTGCTGCCATGTAAAATTGCGTTGAACTGGGGCAATCCCTCAGTAGAGACCTGGTACAGTTCTTTAATCAAGTTTACTGCCTGGGAGAGGGAGCAGAGTGCGAGGCATTTACATATGGATACTGGCCCGAGAGGACTGCAGTGAACGAGCCTCATAAACATTTTAATCTACCACCAGGCATGTTGATATTGTCACACTTTAAAGATAGCTTTGAGTGATCCTCTCACTATGAGAATGGTTATTGGTTGTGGAGATGCATTACTTCTTACTGGGGTAAAAAGGCTTGCATACTGGATTGTAACATATTTCATTGTTGCCATGTTGACACATTTCTGGTCGGAGGAGAGGCTCAGTGGCCTACAGTGTGCTACCTTGCGATATTCTGAAAATGAAACTCAGATCAGAAGTATAATTTGCAGGGGTGTAAAGATGAACTGATATCAGACAAGTAATAGGAGAGTCTGGCTGATGCATAACCACAGAACCAAAGCCAAAAGTTCTTTGTGAAATGTAGGGTGTCTGTCTGTCAATGAGTCTGCAATTGGATTAATCCCACTGACTTTTAGGGGGACATTTTGGGAAATCTGTTAATATGCTTGTCAGTTAGTTGCCTCTTGCCTTTTGCCTGGCAGCTTACAGTGTAACGACAAAACTCCAACTCCAAATTATACAGCCCATAATACCCTGTATAACCACAACATGACTTTTTAAAGTTTTGTTTTTAATACAGATTAAACAACACAGACATGAGAGTGGTGTCAATCTGAACATCTAACACTCGGCAAGAACGCCAAGTGTATTTCCCAAAATATTAAACTTTTCCTTCAACATTAGCATGTTGTCATTGTAAGCATGTTTGGATGCTGGTGTTAACACCGCTGTGCCCAAGTAGACTACAGCCATACAAAGCCACTAGCATGGCTGTCGCTACTCTTGTTTGTTTGTTTGTTAGTTTGTTTATTGTGTGCATATCTTTATTTATTTCTCGTGTCACTTTAGGGTCTCCATACACCATGCTCCATGCTGTATATTTAACAGAAATTACATTGAGTTGAGCATCTTTTTGTCTAACTCTCAGCAAGGAAAGCAAAGCATAATTATAATAATGCTGAACTATTCCTTTAACGGTTCAAAGCACGTTGGTCCAGTGCAAACATTTGAAGTAGTTACGCATTTATCTAAAGCTTTTGTATCATATGCAGATACTTATAGGATCATCTGACAGGGATAGATCCACACTCCTAATAATTTGCAATTGACAATCTCTGTTCCCGTCTCCCAGTGTCTCTAATGGTCAACAGTGTTGTCTCTGCATGTGAGATCTCTACGGCTCTTTCAGAGCACAGCAGCAGAGCCGCCATGCTGTGGAGTGAAAATGCTCAGTTTCTCATGGAAACCTCATCTGATCTGATTTCCATCTCTTGCTCTCTCACTTCACCGCCAATCATCTCTGGCTCTGCTGCGAGGAAGCCGGCCGCAAGGCAGAATGATACGAAGCATCTATCCAGCACAGTGAGAAATGTCAGAGGTCAGTTTGATGGTAATGGAGTGGAGGGAGAGCTAAAGGGGGCAGAGCCTAGTGATTCGTATCAATTCAATTTTACCTTCAATGATATAATGGCTTTGAAAGGTCTGAGCATTTTATATTGACAGCAATAACAAAATTGTATAGCTGATATTGGCAGTCGCACCAGCTGCCATGTTTTTATGTCAATAAAAAAGAAAAAAAACAGCAGGCATTACAGGAGCAGTGAGTCTTTTCTAAGGATTGTAAACGTTTTTTAAATAAGCTATATTCAGGATAGATGAAGACTAGAAATATGTCACAGGCTGAAAGTGGGGTATTTAACTCAGCAAAGTAGAGGTCTCTCTGTTATGCTCTGACCAGTTTACTCATCGAAAAAAGGACGAGCTCTTTGAGAGACGTGATCGTTGCTGTTTACAGAAGGCGCTGCGCTGCCTGCGAGGCCCAGGTCCGGACAGCTGCAGTTTCTTGCGTGCGGTGTTTGTTTGCTATAAGATCAAGTGTGGAAGACCATTCTGAGATTATTACTGGCAACAATTTGTGAATCTGAAACTATCAGTGCCTAAAAACGAGTCAAGCTTTTTTTTTTTGTTGCCTCAATCCCGGTCCGAGTTCTTTCTGCTGATACGGAGTCCGACTCTATACTTAAAATGAGCCCACTTAAATTGTACTCTACCTTCACCACATTAAAATGCTGCTTACATGTGAATTTGTTATTTCTATACTGTTGTATTGCTACTTAGGTAAAAGAGCTCAATACTTTTCCCCCCACTTCTGTTATCTGTTGGACAGATAACAAACAATCTTTTACATCTCACCAAGCCAATAAAAATGCTTCATTAGGTGTCACTAGAGTCCAAAAAGTTATATTGGTTGTGTTCATCCACATCTTAAATGCAGAGCTAAAAATATTTGGCAGAAAATTAAGACAGTAAATCTCCATTCATGTGTTTTTATGAGAATTTTCAATTTGCATGTGAAAAAAAAAACAGATAAAAAAAGTAGCACCATATGCAGCTTTACTTCCAGTGTTTGTAGTATATATGTGAGTAAATAAAACAAATGCCAACATTTCAGGTGATGGAATGTTTAGTTTTTATTCCCCAATTTGTGGACATTATTCCAATAAAACTTGTATCTTAAGTGAGAGATCTTTGCCTGGTGCTGTAAAAATGAAACGATGCCAGATTTTTGTCCCTCTACGCTTTCTCACACATCACTGAATGTCACCATGTGCAGGGGTGAACACTACTGTCAAAATGTCTTGTAAATACACTAAGCTCCTTCACATCCCCTCTCCCTCTGCCTCCCTCTCTCTCTCTCTGAGCCCACCCACTCTGTCCTGGATTGCCTGCAGTCAGTGGCCCTTCTCTGAAGGCCCGGTGGCCTCTCCTGAGCTCACACAACAGGAACTGGTAGGTGGAGGCGGTGGCCCTGCTCTGACCAGGCCTCTGTCAGCATCACAGAGTAGGAGGCTCAGCAGATGGAGGTGGTGGGAGGACTGTCGCCCCGAGACAATGATTTCAGGTCGGTTACATAACAGCGTCCTTTAAAACAGGTTTTGGATGGAAGGTTTGGAAGAATTCAGAGGCAGGTAATGTGATGATGCAGCCATCTTTATGGGCCACTTGGCATGATGTACGAAATGGAAGACCTCCGCCCACATGGGGCACTGCAAATTTGCACATCTGCATACAAAGGAGAAAACTAAACTGAGAGCAGAACACAACTAGACCTGAAATAGCATTTCCCAAAGAGGCCGGCTGATACTGGCCTCTGTGTTAAGTCTGATATCAGCCAGTCAACGTTGTCCATCTTTGACATGACAGTTCATCACTTTGGAGGTGACCACTCTGTCCAGTGAACAGTGGAGTTGTTTCAGATGTGTGTGTGTATAAATATAACAAGTTTATGACAAGTGATTGTTCTTTTCTTTTCTGACATAAAATGTATGCTCCTTTGAATTTTTCTTGTTCTGTGTCCCTGATTCTTATCGTGCCTAAAGGAGCTGACAAATGGTAAGATGACAGTCTAGATTTAAGTGAAAAATGTCCCTTGTGTTTTAAAAAAAGAACTGAAACTATGAAAACTACAACATTCTAGTTATATTATGTTATTATATGTAATTATAGTATTTTTCCATGTGCACTAATTTTTAGGTAGGTACTTTATTTTTAGGTACTAACTCAGTATTTCATTTGTACAAATTAAAATACACTTTGACATTTTTCGTTTTTAATAAAAAACCTGAAAATGTTATATGAGTAAATCCAAGTGCTGTTTCCAGTATCCATAAGACATTATGTACAAAGTTTCTGGCATGTAAATTTAGCAACAAATATAACATTGTGATTCTGACCTATTGATATTTAGAATTCTTCAAGAATATTATAGTATACTTTATTTTTATTGGGGTTATTGTTACTTAATTGTTTAAATTATTTGAATCAAGGCATTCAGCCTTTAAAATAATTAAATTATGAGAAAAGGAATAACCTTTAAGGCATGTCATTATATTTATTTGCAGCCTGGAACAGGAAATAACATCTTTCAGCCCAGAAATATCTGTATTATCAGATTTCAAACAGTGGTTGTAGTTGAACCATGATGTCCTGTGTGATGAGAGGCTGGTGCAGGTGCAGCTGATGACTGAGCTGCGGACTAGAAAAAACAGGTCACAGAGTAGCAAGGTAGAGGAGTACACTCCCTCTGCGCTCTGCAGGCATCTGCTGCTGCAAAATAAAATGGGCAAGATTCTCTCTAAGGTTTTGTAGGAACACACAGGCACATGCACACATGCCCTGAACACTAGTATGCACACAAAAGCACAAGAAAACCCACACTTACAGGGTCAGTGGTATCTACCTTTGCAGATATTGCAAGACTAGATATTTGGCCAGGCTTTGAGAAATCTGATATTGGATTCCTGCTGCCACTCCAGTACAATAGAACCAAATGGAATTTTGTTTTGTGATGTTCACAGAAGACATTAAACAGAAACAATACTTTCTAGAGTAAGTGTCCACATTAGTCATATTGATTCCTATAGTACCACTGTAGCAGTTTTTTAGCAACTTTTTTTCAGTAGGAGTCTGTTGACAATGACCCCATTTATACTTGGCATTAGCATGAGATCTGTAACTGGATGGTGACATTTCATCACAGGCCTTTGCATTCACTCCTGGTAAGTGAAATGTTCTTGCTTTCTGAATTTCTGCGCACATTTTGATCTCAATACCTAATATGCGAATTAGGCATGTGGTGCTGGTAAACTTGTCAACATAAATTATGTATTCCAAATTCTTTTTATTTTCTATTCTCTTAAAGTCCAACTGAAATTATGAATTATTAGTAATTAGTATTCATTATTTATATTTAGGGAAATATCAGAAATACCTCAGCATCTTGAGGGGCATGTCTTTATCTGTATTTGATTGACAGCAGCTGGCAGGCTGAGCCCCAGCAGGGGAACGAGATAATTAGTTATCTAGCCTGCAAACTGGCATTAGCAGTGCACTTTCCCCTGGTGAATGTCTTGTGTGTGGCTCGTAATACAATACTTTAATGACAACCTATGCCTTTTCATACATCGCATCCATCAGGTCAAAAGTTTCACTTATTCAGTAAAATTTCTCTACATCAAAGTAATGGATTGACACATAGTTTTGTACTCATAGTTTCCAAAAAATGTAGCAATGTAATGACTTTGATGATCCCGTGACTTACTGTTGCACAGCCAGGTTGATATTTTTCATTTTCATTAAATATCTCAACATCTATGGGATGTACTGCCATGAAATTTGGTACAAACATTCATGGTCTCCAAAGGGATGAATTGTAAAGAATCATTAACATGCGAACACGCTTAAGCTAGATGAGTTTCAATGCTTGACTCCAGCCTAACAGAGCCACTAGTCAAGTCAAATCAATTTTATTTGTTTAGCGCCAAATCATAACAAAAGTTATCTCAAGACGTTTTTCACATGTAATAGGTCTAGACCATACTCTTTAAAATATTATTTACAGAGACCCAACAGTTCCCACCATGAGCAGCACTTGGCGACAGTGGCGAGGAAAAACTCCCTTTTAACAGGTAGAAACCTCGAGCAGAACCAGGCTCTGGGTGGGCGGCCATCTGCATCGACCCAGTTGGGTTGAAAGGGGAGGAGAGAGGGGGAGAGGGGAGACAGAACAGGAGGAGAGACAACAAATCAGACTAATAATAATAACAACTGCAGCAGTGAGTGTGGAGCAGGAACATGGGGGCAGTAGAAGGCCGGCAATCACAGATCCAGAATCTACAGCTCCAGAGGCAGAAATACCTGCAGAAAGTGATTAAAGTGAGTTAGTAACATGTATTAGTGGAATAGGAATGCATATGGATAGAGAGGGAGAGGAGGAGAGAGAAGCTCAGTGCATCATGGGAAATCCCCCGGCAGTCTAAGCCTATAACAGCATAACTAAGGGATGGTTCAGGACTCACCTGAGTCAGCCCTAACTATAAGCTTTATCACAAAGGAACGTTTTTAGCATACTCTTAAATGAAGAGAGAGTGTCTGCCTCCCGCACCCAAACTGGAAGCTGATTCCACAGAAGAGGAGCTTGATAACTAAAGGCTCTGGCTCCCATTCTACTTTTAGAGACATCTACAGTAACTATATGTATAGATAGTGTGTCTCGCAGGTGTTTAGGGTCCAGAACAATAACTTCAGTTTTGTCTGAGTTTAACAGCCGAAAATTGCAGGTCATCCAGTTTTTTGTGTCCTTAATACATGCCTGAAGCTTGGCTAACTTATCGGTTTCATCTGACTTTATCGATAAGTATAATTGAGTATTATCTGTATAGCAGTGAAAGTTTATGGAGTGTTTCCTAATAATATTGTCTAAAGGAAGCATATATAAGGTGAATAAAAGTGGTCCAAGCACCAAACCTTGTGGAACTCCGTGACTAACTTCCATGTGCACGGAGGATTCATCATTAACATGGACAAACTGAAATCTATCTGATAAATACAACTTAAACCAGCTTAGTGTGGGTGCTTAGATGCCAATCAAATGCTCCTGTCTCTGTAATAGGATACAATGGTCAATGGTATCGAAAGCGGCACTGAGATCTAACAGAACAAGTACAGAGACAAATCCTTTATCTGACGCAATCAAAAGGTCGTTTGTCACTTTCACCAGTGCTGTCTCTGTGCTGTGATGCATTCTACATGTTGACTGAAAATCCTCAAATAAACTATTGTTATGTAGAACATAACTGATTGACGACCACTTTCTCAAGGATTTTGGAGAGAAAGGGAAGGTTAGATATAGGTCTATAATTGGCTTAAACCCCTGGATCAAGTGTAGGCTTTTTAAGAAGAGGTTTAATTACAGCTACTTTGAAGGACTGTGGTGCATAGCCTGTTAATAAAGACAGATTGATCATGTCTAGTAAAGAAGTGCTAACTAAGGGTAGAACTTCTTTAAGCAGCCTAGTTGGGATGGGGTCTAAGAGGCAGGTTGTTGGTTTAGATGAAAAAATCATTGAAGTTAGTTGGTAAAGGTCAATTGGAGAAAAACAGTAAATATAAATCTGGTTCTACAGCTGCTTCTGAGGTTCCTGAGGTTCCTGTACTTGAAGATATATTTGAACTGGCTGAGGGCACAGGATGATGAATTTTGTCTCTAATAGTTAGAATTTTATCATCAAAGAAGCTCATGAAGTTATTACTACTGAGAGCTCTGGGAATACATGGCTCAACAGAGCTCTGACTCTGTGTCAGCCTGGCTACAGTGCTGAAAAGAAACCTGGGGTTGCTCTTATGTTCCTCTATTAGTGAGGAGTAATAGGCTCCTCTGGCATTACGGAGGGCCTTCCTGTATATTCTAAGACTATCTTGCCAAACTAAATGATATTCCTCCAGTTTGGTGGAACGCCATTTCCTTTTCTAATTTTATAACTTCCATTGCTATTGACTCTTAGCCTTCTTAAATCTAGCTTTTGAATGCTTTGAGCACCTCCAACAAAATTCAATTTGCCTCAGTTGTATAGGGGTGAAGGCACTGAAGAAAACCTTAACAAAAAAAAAAAAAAAAAACTATCTATTGTATATGTATTGTAATAGGGTTTAAAGAACGTTTTATAGTGGCGATAGCCGCTTACTAATAACCATTTTTTCGCCCGTAGCATTCCCAAGTTGTATTGTTTTTTGCGCCGCTGGTGCAAAGACAAACGCTGTGCCAACACAGGACAAACTAATGTCATATATCCCTGCTGATGTATCCAGGGCTAATATTCGTGCTAGCCTTAGCGAACATGGCTATTGTCAGTGTAGCCGTTTTCTACTGGCTTACCACTCCTGATCCAGCGCCATATGCCGTTATCTTCCAACTACAAACCCCGAGCTAAGGGTGGTAAACGCATCTGGTAGTATTAACAACTAGGCAGGTTTTGTTACTTACTGATCAAGTAGAACTAATGCCAGCTCAATGTCGGTTTTGAACTCACTAAAGTACCAGAGCTCTCTCCATCAAGTGAATGTCCGTCCAAGGTTGACTCCGGCTTTATCTAATCTTCTATCAATCTCCTCCTTCGCCAACGTGGTTCTGTTTCTTTTCCCGATAGTTTTTCCACAATTACTTCAGTTCCACCATCTGCCATTTTCTGTAACTGATAGGGTATTTGATAATACACATTTTCAATTTTCTTGTAAAAGACTCTGAAGCATTATTAGACATGAAAAACCACTGATCAATACCTCCATAAATACCTGATCAATCAAACTGCATCGTAATCTTTTAAGAAGGCAGACAACAAAGAATGACTGATGTCCAATTCAAAATCCACAATCAAAGGTCAATATCAGCAAAGTGACATATCAGTCTATCCCTACACTTCACACACAGCAGACTGTGGCCACAAGAAGGTCTCAGCTGCTGCCCACTGTCCCACAGGAGTGTGTGGTGGGAGATGAAACAGAAGGAGACAGTAATGCTTTACATCTCAGGGCCGCATACACCGTGGCCCGAGCAGGCTAATGGACCTGGGTCACTGATACTAAACGATGTTATTGACCCGCACTAGGGGGAACAGACAGAGACAGTAAAGAACAGATATTTATTGTTATCCAATAGCCCTGTTGCTTTATCTTCCCTTTTATATCCGAAGAAAGAAAAGACTTTCCTGTTTGATTTGATGCTGCCGCAACGTCTCAGGAGTGCAGCGAGAAAGATTTGCTGCCGCTCAATCATGGCTTACCCCTCACCCAGCTGTAACATTTGAATCTCACGCTCTGCTTCAACCCCGGCCTTTTTTTGTTTTCACAGCGCCACCTCTCTCCCGTTCTCTCATCCTCTCTTTTTTTTGCACCGTCAGGTCCCATCCTGCGATTGAGATTTCACTCCTCAGTGTTTTGACACGCTCCACAGCCCTAACACTGATTACAGCATCCTGCAGGACCGCATTAGCACTGCATGACCAGACACCCTGGTGTGTAACCGTGTGTATGTGTGCACACGTGTTTGTGTGTGCGCAGGGTGTGTTCATTCGGCCTTGTGTACTGCAGCTGAAGCCGCCATGCTTGCCACTACTGCCACCACCCATTACCAGACAGCAGCCACATTGTCTCAGCATAGCCCAGCCAAGAGCTTCTCAGCTTGGATAGTGTCCCTAAGACTGCCCCCTGTGAGGAAGGATACCTCCAGGCGTCAGACTAGATAATGCAAGGGCTGAACGTGTGTTTGTGTGTGTTTTTGTGTGTGTGTGTGTGTGTGTGTGTGTGTGTGTGTGTGTGTGTGTGTGTGTGACCCGAAGCTGTGTTTATCATTCAGTCCCTCTGAGCTAGGCTGGCTGCATGCAATTCATCTTCCAACTCTGTCAAGGAGGAAAACTTATATTGAGTCCCTTGTTACTGATGATCAGTTTCAATGACAACGCCCTCTAAACACACACACTCTGACACACACATATACATGCACGCACACTGTCCTACCATGACCATTGTCTCCATTTAAAGGGCACTTTGAAGTGGAAACGATCTCATGTATATATGTGACACACAGCAAGTGATTTTTCTGTTGTTTAGGGATTTTGCAGTTCGGGGGGCATATGTGTCCAAGCCTGTGGTGAACATTGCATTAGCTTTATGAACAACGTGATAGGAATGGTCAATTAAAGGTGGGAGAAATCAATTGCCGGATGCAAGGTGTTTTTACTCAAAAACAGGATGCGATGTTCTATTAATTGTGTGACATTGGAATGAAGTATACATGGTTGTTCTTGTGTTATTGGAAGACACTGAAAACCGTGTTTCTCTTTTGGTCCATGGCTGCTCCTGACTAAACCCTCATTTGTGCTGGAATCATATAAGGGGGAATCGCTGATTGTAAGGCAGGTGCCATCATTTTTAAGTGAATATGAGATTTATAGATCAAAAATGGGCTTCTTAGAACCTGCGTAAGCCAGGTTTTTAATGCTCAGTATCTTTCATGAATCTAATGTAAGCATGCCGTGTTGTCTGAACACTTCGGAAGGCTAAGGTGTTTATAGCTGTGCAATTTTAAGTGATTGGTTTGTCATACTCTGTCATACTGCTGAAGCCTCATGTTAGCGTAAGCTGAACCTTACAATGCATTTTTACACAGTAGTGCGTATTTTGTCCCTCATCACTTACACTGATATTGCTACAGGAAGAGATCTCTTTACAGTCAGTACGGACAGGAGGAATAATAGCAGCAACCAATAACCCTTTTAGTGTACATACAGGCATTCATCTTGTATGCTGCGTGTATTTCCTATGAGTGTGGTCATTTATTTGTGGGACAAGCAGTGCAAGCTTCCTACAGCTTTCCAACCAAACAGGATTTTTTGCATAAATCATTTCAAATACTTGGCTCTTAGTCACACAGAAAGTGGTGGCCTGGACTAGCCATTGTGGCTACCTGCATAGGGATCTACATCCGGGTCAAAATCAGAGAACCAGAGTACACGGATTCTGGTGATTAATCAGATGCTGCAGCTCCCTCAAACTGAAAGTCAAATGACAGCTGATCTGGCAAAAATGCGGGCCTTAATCCACACATCTGGGTCTGCCCAGCTTCACACAAATGTCCAAACACACATGCACATAGTAATAAAAACACAAACACTTTTTGTCTTCTCTTATCCCCTTCACATATACCTGAATATTCATGGTCGCACATACACAGTCAAAGCATTTGTTTCTTTTCTTCTCTGTGTTCTCAGTCCTCAGACGTTTCTGCATCCGTCAGCATGTCTTACTGTACCCTCACCCCCTCACACACACCCCCCAAAGGCCCTGGGAGCTCATTCTCTCTGCGAAGAGTTAACAACTCCCTGTGGGGTTGTGACAATGCAATCAAGCAAGGCAATATGTCCACAGCACTGAAAAAAATACTAAAAGAAAATAAAGAATGAAGAAAGATTGGCCCTGTCCGTCACCCCCGTCCATCTCAAACCCCTCAATACTTTATTAACTTTCAGAGCTTACCAGTCTCTGACAGAGAAACGGGTCAAGTGGAAAGAAGAGAAGTGAAGTTTTCAGGATTTCCAGAGGATTTCCATCTGGTGACAATAAGATGCAGTTTTGCCGAAGGGTTTATCAAATAGGAAGAGTTTGATGCTCTGCAGCAAAAGTCATGTTGCAATCCATGTACATCTCTATGTTGTAAAAACGTCTACACTTTTGTTTTTCTCACCAGTCTAACACACGGATCAGTGCAGATATGGATCAGTTACTACCCCCATTTCGAGGTGGTGAAGTGCACGTTTGCTAGCACGTTTTTAAAGAGTAAATAAACATCCCCTCTCATCGGTACACGCCAACCAAAGTGTGTATACTTATTGCTCACTATATATACAGCACAAATAAGACTGTTCTCACCAGGGATGACCTTGGGCTGGCTTGTCATTTCGTTAGTTAGAAGAACCTTGGACCGCTAGCTGGTCTTCACATAAAAAACAGTATATCTATTGTTTTGGAAATATCGACAATACATTACAAATCCTATCTGCCCCACAAACTTAAAATTAAATTTGGTAACATGTGGTTGCAGTGAAAATTATGTCCACTATATCACAGGTGCAGATAGGATGCAAGTTGAGAAAGGGCCATTTCTTGCTCCGTCGTGTTTTACCTCAAAATCTTTATAGAGTCAAGTGGAGTCAGCTTTGCAGCACATTCCCAAACCAGGAGCGGCCGTCGTAACATTCACATTCCGCCTGCATCTTCAACTGACAACCTCAGCAACTGCTACCAGATTTAGCCATTTAGCTCCTGTTAGTTAGTTAACAACAATGTCAATATTTTTGCTAAAATGACCGGATTGCTGCCTTTATCCTGCTTATTACACAGCTACTTACTGAATAAATCAACAATTTGACAAAGAATATTTTTTAATTTATTTATTTTTTGATCTAAAGAGTTTATTCCTTCCGCAAAAAAAAACAAAAAACAGGACAGGACGGAGTTTCGTTGCTCTGATTGGTTGTCTCCGCCCGTTGATAACGCCCCTTGAAATTTGAATATAAACTGAGAGGTTCCACATTAATACCCATTTGCAATTTAGTCTGGTGAGAAGTGTTTTTTTTTAAACAAAATTTGGCGGACTTCTTCTGCAGATTGATATGATTGGACATGGTCCTACAGAGTCTATGATTAGAACAGCCTCCATAGCAGCGGTCTGCTTTTCAGAAATAACAGACCATAGAATGCCATAATTGATCAATCATAAACACACCTTTAGACTACTTGAACAGTCTATATGCAACATTACATCTAATACATTAATGCACGTTTCAAGCAATTCTTTGGAAAATAAGATCACACTTTGAGTTTTGATTCTGTGCCACCATTATCCACATGACTTCCAGGAAGAGGCCACCTTGACATCTGAGAATGTCACATATAACAGGGAGAATATCCATTTTCTACATTGTCTGTTTTTTCATTACAGATGAAAGGTGTATAAATAGCGTGTGGTGCCAAGACAGAGCAATAACAGAGCCAGAAGTCGCATGGTATCACAGTGTCAGCAGAAGTGTTAGCATTCCCTCTGGGGGCTCCTGTCTCTCTTAAATGGGTCTTGCTGGAAATAGGTTCCACACACAAGGCAGAGAAAGTGGGTCTGGTGCCAGCTTTCCTGATAAACATGACCTGAAAACATGTGGAATCAATGCTAATATGGCGGTATTAAGGAAGGAGGGGTGTATGCATGTGTGCACACTGCAAGTATCCCCTGCGGCCATTGATTATCCAGCTGCCGTATAGTGGAGGATATACTGTACCCTGGCTCCTCTGTAGGGGTGGATTCACTTCACAGATACAAATGGAATCGTGTGTGCAGCAGCTGAGAATCGCAAGTGCTTGTGTACGGCATGTCTGACTGGAGAGTTTGATATGTAGGACCAGACCTCTTCTTTATGTATAGAGACGATCAAAGCATCAGATTCAGATGCAAATAAGAGGCACAGAAAAGTTGAGATTGCTTTTTCATGGAAGGGTGGGTGCTTGTTCAAACATACCTGTTGCATGTGAACACACAGAGTACATGCCGCTATCTTCTTCTTTTGATCTCTTTTCATGCAGGGAAGATGTGCATGCTTCTCCTGTTCCATACCAACCCTGTCCTCTAAAGTTACATTTACACCATATTTTATCAATATAATTTACTACCACTACAGCTTTATAATCTGAGTCAAAGTTAGACAACGTTGCCAAGCAAAGGACTTCCTTGTAGTTTGACAATTTCTTTTGCAGGCTTAACATTAAAACCAACATTGCTTCAACACCTAGTTCAACAGGCTAACCTACAAAATAAACAGTAAAACAGCATAAAACATGCAAAAAGTTAGAGGTGCCTTTTCTTTAGGAGAGAGTAACTCCCTTTGGCATGGACTTTGGGCTTTGTAACAATGCAGACCTTTTACATGCACAAAAAGCTATAGAACACACTACAGGAAAGAGAAAACCCCAGAAGCATAATATGGCCTCTTCACATAAAATGGTCAGGGCCTCACGAGAGAGTACCTGGCAACTCTTCTATAAAAGCGACATCTGACATCTCCTAGTAGATTAGAGAAGAGTTGAGACTTTGAGAAACACAGAGGAATACTTTGCTTAATTACTATTTTGGTCAAGTGATGTCTTACCAGCCTTACAATGCCATCTGGTGCCGGAGCAGATACGTTCTCCAGGGGGGGGACGGGTGCTACTTGCCTCATTAAAAATAAAATGGCTGCCATGCTATTTGTGCAGTTAACTGGCATAGATTACCCTGAAGGTCAACTGGGAGGCTGTGTATGCCACTGCAGGCTACACACACACACATAACACACCCATTCCAACACCATGCAACTATTTCACGCTCAGCCAACTATGATGAATCTCTAATAGCTCTAACCTGACCAAACTTTTCCCATTCGACTTTTGGCAAACCGGTAATTAAATAAAGTTATTGGTGAGGTTGCAGCTTTCATTTTAACTTTTGTTTGTATCCCCGAAAAATCAACCGTAATGAGTCTACTTCTGGTGCCACAGGAGGCTGAATGGATGTCAAAGCCTGCACTGACAAACAACTCTTTGTGAAAAGATGCTGCCACGTCAACAGCCACTGTCAACAATGCTCCAAATTGATGTCAAAGTCTATTCGTCAGCTGTCAGCCCTTCCGATGCTCCCCTTTGACTCACGAGTGCTGATGTGAAGAGGGCCCAGAAGAGGGAGGGGAACTGACAGGGCCGAGCTGCTGCCACCGCTGACACCAATTTATGCAAGGCAACTCGGAGGACGATGGAGAGAGGAGCCCATACCTGCCTTCCCGATTGTTGAACCGTACCCTGTGTGTTTGTGTTTGCATGTGCATAAAATCGCGGTGCAGCCACAGATTTCACCGGTCAACTGTGAAAACTCATGCTCAGTAACAGCAGTCTGTGTTCAGTCAATGCACGCACACGCACACACACACACACACACACACACACACACATTCACACACGTACTGTACACAAATGTCACCTGAGCCGAATTATTGTTCTGTTACACAATGTTGTACCAGGCTGGCGTGTTCTGTTAAGGCTAAGCTGAAAACAAGATTGACAGTGGACACCGTGCGAACAAACCCTACATACAGTACACTACACACACACACACACACACACACACACACACACAGACTGTGCAGCTGAACTAAAACAGCTCTCAGCAGTGCAGCTTTGCAGACCTGCAGGTGTGCCCAATCAGGCATCTAACAAAATAAAGAGAGAAGAGGTAGAAGCACGATCGGGCCACAGACGCCACCCTGTGTGTCCAAACACAAACAAACCCTGGCTGCGTTCCACACAAACTGTTTGTTAGAGCTGTATTAGCTGTAGATAACACACATGCACATGTTTCCTCTTTGTTACAGCCTGGAGCACATATATAACGGATGAATTACAGAAACTAAATCTACTCCGGCTGCAATTTAATATAAGGAATTATGTTCAGAAACAGTCCAGCTCAACAACTGTGAAATCCTATCATGTGTCTTGTGAGGTACGTTCATATGCAGAACAGGCTACCAATTTTAGTATTGTCTGTATGTTCTTGTACATGAAATGCTACAGAACTAGTTTTCAAACTGGCAAGTACACATATTGGGTTACGTGAATAATGTGCATTCATTATAGTTATTCTCATGATGATCACATATGGAAAAAAAAGTCTGAGAAAAGACTGTTGTCCATCCTCACATATAGCGATGAAAGATGTGAGGACTGTCTGGAGAAAACTCCAGAACAAGAGTCGGTTCCTGTGGATGACTCCGCTCAACTCATGTTCATCAGAAA
Source organism: Lateolabrax maculatus (assembly GCA_031216445.1). Taxonomy (NCBI): domain Eukaryota; kingdom Metazoa; phylum Chordata; class Actinopteri; order Acropomatiformes; family Lateolabracidae; genus Lateolabrax; species Lateolabrax maculatus. The sequence continues at coordinate 18,577,670 of CM062200.1, forward strand.
AAAAGTCACCAAAAGAAGAGCTTTTAATCATCAGAATTTCTTATTAAAACTTTGTTTCATAGCCTACAGGTATGGTTTTAAACATACAGTAACATTCACAGTCTGTGCTACATTGTTGCATGTTTTATTGTCACAAAGGAGATATTTAAACATCTCCCACTCAGATTTTTCATATATCACACCCTGATACAGTCAGCATATGTTGTATTGCATTTCTCTATGTGCGGGTTATAAGACTGGTGACCCCGAAACAAAAAAAGCAGAAGAAGAAAAATGCACTTTAATCAGGAGTACCTGCTGAAAATGTAGTCGGCCATGTTACACTGATAACTATTCAGCAGACATGCTCATTTTGACTCTGTTGCATCATAAAACTATGGAACATTATACAGTACTTACTTTATGACCAGAATATAGTCAGTGCTTACCACAAACTGTGGTCACGCAATGGCAACCCAAGTTCAATTTGCTAGAAAAAAGGCCATAAGATACGGTCAGAAGCTCTGCGAAGAAATTTAAAATGAACGTTGAGTTTAGAATATCTTATCTCAAATGAAATGTTACATTAGTCATAAGTTGCAACCAGACATCTTCAATGTATAAGGTATTGCTTTATTTATGTGTAGATTTTGCACTCTCTTGGATGATCAATAGAAATTTGTATGATATTAGAGAAAGCTGCTTATTGGAAGATTTTCACACAGCTGTTTCCTTTGTCCTTGTATACTGTTGGATCAACCAATCAGCTTGGCTTGACGCTCAGGCCCACACAAGTTGACATCCCACCTTGTCTAAAAGGTCCAAGCTGGGATATCCAAACCTGCAGCCAGTCAACAAGCAGTGGACAGTTAGAACAGTGCAGGACAATTTGATCTGCAACATAATAGATGTTTTTTTTTTTTTTTTTTCAACACAGTTTTTATTGGAACTACTTTAAGTAGTTCTAAAAAAGGTGTTTTGATTATCCTGAGCAGCTGGACATTATTGTTGGAGGGATGTGTTTGTTGTCGAGTGTCTTATGCTGTGAGAAGTACAAACAAAATTCAGTCCATTATAGGCAGGTTGAGGCAGAAACCTCAGGGAAATATCTCAAAAGCTGGACAAATAAAAGCAAAACTATCTGACTGGCTACACACCACCGGAAGGAAGTGATAAAATATGTTTTTAATATGTTTTAAAATAAGTTTTTTTATAATGTACTGACCCCTGAAGTCTTGACTGCACCAGGATTCAGTGAGACTTTCATCATCCTGTGATAAACAGAATTTAAAGATTCCCTCTACAAATGTTTCCCCTGAATCTAATCTCACCAGTTTAATCATGTGTTCCTTTCATCAACTCCAGGAACTTTTCTTGTTGAATCTGCCCAGCAGCTGCAGAGTGGGCAATTAATGTGAGAAGCTGAGGCAGTTTGACACAGCCATGTGTTGCATGTCTTGTGGGTGAATAGGTTTGAAATGTGACCTCTCACTATTCTCTCTCTCTGCACCTAATTCATCCTGTCACCCGCTGCCATGCTACACCACCTCCATCTCCTCCCTTTATCCTTCTATTTTTCATTCTTTCAAGCTCTCCATCCTGTTTTTCCCCCCCTTCACCTTCAACTTCCAGTTCATCAACCTCTGCATGTCCTCCCTCCCTTGCCCTTTACATTTTAATTTGTTATACTTTCCGTGGCCGCTCTCTGTCACTTGTATGAGAATGGATTCATCTGTCAAACATCAATGGTCTATTCCTGCCCTCCGTCTGTTTTTCCTACCTCATCGTCCTCTTGTGGTGCTGATTTCAAATCACTCGCCATCTGCCTCATGAAAGAGTCGCTGTTGGAATCACTTTTATTTTTGTCAGGGAAATGTGTTAGATGGTTACTTATGTCAGTCTTGCTACAGTGTCAGGGAGGATGAAACACCCAGAGAGCACCTGTGTAAACGTAAAGTGCAGAATTAGTGGGGAAAATCCACAGGATTCATGTTTGACCCCCATTCGCACCTCTTTGGGAAAAAAAATGTAGTGAAATTGTGATTTTATTTCATTTGAATAAAACTTTAATGACGCCCACAGAGATTGTTCGTTCGCAGCCCCGGAGAGGAGCATGGTGCAGGAGTGAGAGCCAGCAGGTGCACATTTTTAGAAAGTGAAAAGAAACAGGAAAAGTCAGTTAATAAAGTTGCAGGTGATGAAAATTAATTTATTTGGCCGAGCTGCGCCTCAGCACGTATTGTATGACCTCACCTCGGGCACTAACTCTGCCAGCACCATCAGTGCTGACACATTGTCAAATGAGTTCAGCGGCTAATTTGCAGTTGAAAAAGAGAGAAGGTGGAAATTACTTTCAGACAGACAGGCCTTATATTGTTATGGACACAATGATAAAATTCCTCCTTTTAACATGTTCAAGAATTATTATTGTCCTTTGCAAGCACACACAATGATTGTTTTTCTGTGAAAACTTGACCATTCATATCTAGATATTCTTGTACATTTGCAAGGGAAGAGAAGGAGGAGTGTAGCTTTTGAAGACACAAGCTGTGTATAAATCACACTTTTTCTGCTATGAATTGAACACTCGATGGTTCAAAGTGAGTCTGCCAAGACAAAATAATACATTATTCCCCTTAAAGATGAAAAGTTGATGAAGTTAATGCACTTTTCTAGTCTACTGACCACTCAAAGCACATGACAACACATGCCAACATTCACCCATTCATTCCTACACTGATGGCAGAGGCTGCCATGCAGGGTGCCAACTGCTCATCAGGGGCAGTTAGGGATTCACTGTCTTGCTCAAGGACACTTCAACACTTTCTCTGGAGGAGCCGGGGATCAAACCAGGAATCCTCCTGAGTCAGGCCGCCCCAATACAGTCAAGTATGCAAGAAATTGTATTTAATTCACTACTTATTGGAATGTACCATTATCCTGTAACTATCATTTGTGACCACAGTGACTATCATCCAAAGAAATTGTACAGTCTGACTTTAATGAGCAACTGAACCCCCCCTGATTAAAATCGTGCACTTTAACTGAGAACCACGCATTAAAGAGCGAGGGAAACCTCTGTCATAATACAACCGTAATACATAAATGAAAAAGAGAGAAATAGTTAAAGGATGCTTATCCTTGTTTTCATGAATTTACATAAAGGATATAAAGTCTAATTTTTTTTTTTTCCAAGGGGCATTATCGACGGGCGGAGACAACCAATCAGAGCAACAAAACACCGTCCTATCGGACGGTACGTCCTGTCAGAAGTTTGGCAAACACACATTTCTTATCAACATAAAGTGAATTTGTTTGTTCTTCTTTTAGAGAAAATTTACCATCCAGTCCATTTAATACTGCTGCTGTAGCAGGCTGGGGTAGCCATATTGGATATTTGCAAAGATACCTGACTGGCGCTCGTCTCTGTCAGTCATCTGATAAACCCGCCTCCTACTAGATAAATGCTTGTGATTGGTTATCCCAAGATATTGGCAGTAATCAGTTTGAATGGGAGAGGGGGCAGACTAACTGCCTGAGCTCGCAGATTCGTCTGGTTCCCTGGCTCAAAATCTAAGGTTGTTCACAAGATTCTTCCATAATTATTGTTTTCACATCTAAACGTCTATGCGTAGTTTGACAGTTTGTCAAAACAGGTTGATCAAGGAGCTTTTACGTGTTTTTCCCTTTGCTGGATGCCATTTCAATGACCCTGATGAAGGCCACAAGCCGAACACTGGAAAGTATGTGAAGTTGTGCCAGATAGCCATACTCATACATAGAGACTTGTGTGATGCTCCTTTTCACTGTGGTAGCAGCCAGCCTACTGACGTCTCCTACTGAATTCCTTCGTCACGTGACTCTGCAGCATTCTCTTGCAGGTCATAGCGATCCCCTGATTCTCTACATGTTTATACCTAGTTAGTACCTCCGGTTGTCATGGAGGAAAAAAGTAAATTTTGTGTTAAGACACTCTCTACAGCAACTTATATTCAGTTTTCTCCCAAGAGGCTGGACACACTATCACCAGCTCTGACGGAAATTGCCGTGACACAGAGGTCCCGACCCAAATCTGCGCTCATTTCTGCAACTGAAGTTTGAGTGTCGACGTGTCCATGTATTCCGTGACCCATCCGATTCTGTGACCTGAGAGGAATTTCACCCGCATTACATTACCACTGCAAACGTCATTCCTTAATATTTTGACAGGATCACATGGGTGTGAAGGCAGGAACTGGTGGTCAGTCGTGTTTAAACCCGCCTGCAGAGCCAGCTGTCAACTCTTCAGTCCCTTCTTTCTACTAGTGGAAGGATTTAAAAAAACAAGGGGCTGAGTGGTTCAGTAGTTTTAAAGTAATGTCATTTGTTATGTAATATTACACTTGATGAATGAAAGCACTGATTTATAATTGGTGAATGTATAAATAAGCCCTATCTGACAGTTAACCCATGAATTACACGAGGCTAGGAGAGTTGGGCTGACATAAAGATTGTGCAAAGCAGAGAAACAGCACAGCCGATATAAACGCTGCTTTGACTGGTTTACTCTCAGTCATTTAAGTGGACTGTACAAGATGCCATTTACCTGACACCAGGTATTAGCCTGTGCCTTTATTTAGCTGGCATGGCAATTAAATGCTGCGTTACCTCTTAAAAAGAGGGCACCCACTCACACCTCCTACCTACACTTGGTTTTCCTGAAAGACAGGGTGCAGTACAGTGCTCATTTCAGCACTGAGCTATCTTTAAAAGAATAGTTCAACACTTTTTGGAAATGTGAAATCCGAGACGAGAAGAACTCCCTGTGAAAAAAACACAAATCTTCGAGTATACAGTTCTACTTGTGTCTGGCTTAAACATTGAGTTAGTTAATAAACTTTAGAGGCATTGAGAGGTGTACTTTCATATGTTATGGACATACACAGGCTAGCTGTTTCCCCCTGCCTCTGGTCTTTATGCGTGAATCAGAAAGTGAATCAGGGTATTCCTCACAATGTTGAACTATCCTTTTTAAAAAGGGGTAGTCTCTTTTGCCACTGTACTTACATTTTAGAGGAAATCTTTTGAAACTTCAGATCATTAAACTGAATCGCCATCACCTCTGAGACAACCACTCCGTTACCTCTGTTTCTTATGACACAAACAGAAACGCTCCAAAGACGGAAGGAACAGAAAAAAAAAAAAAAAAAACACTCTCCTGGACACGGTTCCAGATTGCCAAAAGACCTCCAAATAACCTGTTAGCTAAGCACGGGCACGCCGGCTCTGCCTGATATCTGAGGAAGCGGGAGGGTGTTGTTTTGAAAATGAGCTCCTCTGGAGTAGTCTAATCATGTGGCTGTCGGCGAGGCAGACAGGTATCACGGCAGCGACAGGAAATAGATCTGTTTGCTTTTGTTTTTGTTTCATGGGAGCGATTACTCTCCCAGCTGCACAGAGGCGGAAGGGGAAATAAAGGAAATGTTCGTTTCACTTCAGACGTGTCATTGTGAGGGAAGAACACTCACAGAAATCCTTTAAGACCACAGTGTCTATTTTATCAACCAGAGGGTTTTTTCAAGGAGAACTGCCCGCGGGCCTTATCAATTTTCATGTTGTGGGTCTATGAAGACGATGGGCTTGCCTTAAAAGGTGATGCTCATCGCTCTTGTCATCAGTGCATCGAGCTGGAGATTGGGATCTTTATTGATCCGAGGCAGCCGAGTCGCTTCGGCCTGTCATTTGATGAGAGCTCACCATGACATCCGCAGATGTAACATCTTCTGTCAAGTTAGTTTCCACTCCCCGCTACCAGGAAGTGCTTTGAGTCATAAGGGGCTTTTAGATAGTAGATAAGGTTCTCTCCTCAAGCAGCTGATTAGTGGGGGTTCAGGATGTGCAAAGATGTCTGGGGATTTGAGTGCAAAAGAAAAATCTACCCATGGATACTCTTAACTGATCATCAGTCTGTAAGTGCTGAAATTGATTTTCTTTTTTTTTTTGGGGGGGGTAATACACTTTTTTTTAACACACCTTGCCTCCATCAGTTAGTCATTTCCTACATTTCCCAGGACACCTTTTAACAGCTCCAGTCAATGTGTCTGGATTTGTTACATTCAGGTGTTGCAGGGGTTGTATGACCCCTCGAGCCGTGTCTGCAGAGGTGGTGTAGCGTGAGCAGCACCTTAGCAGACACGGCAGCTTCAGTGCTCCATCTGTTTTCTACACAGGGTGCGTTCAGGCACGGTATTGAGGGTATAGGTCACCCACGTTTTGGCAGCAGTCAGACCCCAACACATAATTACTCTAGTTACGACAGCTTGACTTGATTAAAACAGAAGCAGATCTGTTCCCTCAGACTCGTGTGAGGCTGACAACTGAAAAACACAGTTGAAACGCCTCCTATGTAGACCTGTCTCCTAGAAATTATGTTTTTATACAACAGCAACAAATAAGATTAGGAAACGTATGTTGTGTTTTTTTATCAACATAATGATAAGGAAATGTTGTAATGTATTCACAAAATGTTGATACTGAACTTATCATGTCCACTGACAACATATTCCATTTGTTTTCCTACAGTATCAGTTCTTAGCAACAAAAGCATGGTTAAACTTTTTTCTGCACTCACAGCAGGGGAAAGGTCATGGTGTTGGTTTAGTCTGCAGTGACTAGAAGCACCAGACACGGTGTGTTTGCTGTGTTAACATTCAACCAAAGCCACAGTCTTTTCCCTAAACCTTGGGATGTGAATCCCGGTCTCCAGGGTTAAAGTCCAGGCACTCGTGGAGTTTTTCTGGCAGTATTGAGGTGAACCTGTTGCTTCTGGTACAGATGAGAAATACACTCCAGGAAGTCCAGTCTGAATAACAGATCCATGAGTCTGGAGACTTATCAGGCGCCCAAACTTTGAGAATCTGGAAAGTCATCACAGCAACAATCATTTCATCCTCCATCTCGACAATCGTGAGGTTAACAGAAGAAATACGACATTCATGTTACAAAGTAATGTGTCTGGAATGAGCACTTTCACGCATACAGTTTGTGTTACATTATGTTGCTGCAAGAGTTGAGTCAGGTTCATACTACATCAAGTACATTTAGTGTGCCATGACTTTTGGATATACTCATTGCCATTTTTAAACACTACATGCATACACACACACCTGTTTAGAAGTAGTATATAGTATGTGTAGTGCCACCACGCCTTATACAGGGAAGATGATTTCAGCTCTCGCTGTTTGGGTGTGATGGGCATGGGATATGTTATATGACGGCCCATCACACACATAGTGTACCATCTGGTCGACATTTATCACATCTGTGTGTTTTTAGTACCAATAGGTGCACTGGGAACTGGCTCCTTACTATGGTAGTGATATACCAGAAATTAGAACAGCATTTGTTATGAATATATACAAATAATAATAAATAATAATAATAATAAATAATACAAAATATAAACTTTGAACAGCCAAAGAATTTCATTCTAGAAAGAAAGAAAAAAGGCATTTGGACTTCCTTTGCATTTATGTTCCTTAAATGTCAGAATTCAAAGTCTAACTCTTAAAGCCTGTCTAGGTTCTCAAAGCGTTTGTCCTCTCTACTTCCATTATAGGTGGCTTAGATCAGTTGTGTGATCGCTCTTAAATGGCTCGGCAGCGCAAGAGCAGATAGTTGTGAGAATGGCAAAATGACACTCAGAGCGCCTTAAAGCCAGCGTGTAAATGTCTGCTCAGATAATCCTTTTAAAGTGGCCCCCCCGCTTAAACAGAGAAAACGCACACCGCAAACTCTGTCACTGTTCGTTCTCCAATTCACCTATTATGGTTGTTAAGCTTAATGCGAGCACTTGAGGAAAATAGCAGGGAGGATCAGTGTCAATAAGTCAGCTGGAGAATAGACCTGCTTGTGGGGGTAAATGAGTAATGCACAATGTTTGTGTATGTGTGGATGCTTTTGTGTAGGTCAGCGGCGTAGTCATGAGTTCATTTTGTGGGGGGGAGGGTGTCTGAAGGAGGTCTGAAAAATACAGATTAATAATTTTGTTTACCAACACTTCAGGACAGCAAGAAAGTCCCTTCAAAGTACGTTTCACTGAGCTCAAACACGCAATAAATAAACAAGACATGCCAGCTCTGTGAGGCTGCACAGTATGTAGCCACAGCTGATGTTAGCAGCAAATATTGGTGCAATTCAATTTTTGGCCTGATGGTTGCGCAAGACAGAAAGTTCACCGACGTTATTGGACGTTGTCATTCTGAGGGGGGACATGAATGTGTGACAACCCATTCAATCGATGAGTCATTAGATTATATGATCCAGGAACCATGGAGCTCTGTACCAAATTTTATTCCAATCCAATTATAATAGTAATCAAGATATTTCACCAAAAGCCCAAAATATCAACCTTTTTGCGGTGCCAGAAGAAAACAGAGGAAAAACACTTAAGTCAGAATGGAGGCAAAAAATTATAATAATTATAATTATATGGATGAAAAAGACTGCCAGAATCAAACAAAACCTTTGGGGATCATTTTGTAAATCTATGTTAACCTCTGTTGAAATAGAATAATTATAAGCAAAGATACAAATGTCTGTTATTACTGCAGAGGAACACTTCACTCTCTGTGCAGTTAGCTTCAGCAGCAATTCCAGGCGGCTACTTTCTGTGTTTACTTTCGCTCCGACTGAAATGATTTATGTATCCGTCCCATTTATTTGGAAAGCTGTAGGAGGCTTGCACTGCTTGGCCAGACTCACGGGGGGTGGTTACAGTTAGCGTAACCCACTCGTCAGCATGGCCCCAATTGCGAGAACTGACAATAACTCAGGTCGGAAAATACGTCATCTCGTCATCCTCCCCAGCATCAGCAGAGAAGCAGTCATTTTATCACACCACGGCTACGCTACCCCCAGTGTGTGGGAAGGGCAACAATATACATTCACTGAATGACGTGACACCACTGGCATCCTTTTATTTCTATAATTGGTCTTCTCTTTTCTATGACGTGTCAACCCATGTCATTTGTAATCATTTTACGAATGCTAAACTTTCAAGCCAGGTGCTATGTGGAGTTGTCACTCCAGTGCTAACATGAGTACCCTCACCAAAACCATCTGCAGCCACTCAGGGTCTTCCACTGCTGACACATAACCATCATTCATTCTTACACATTTGACTGGACAGTCAAATGAGAGAGCCTGATCCTTGTCACTAAGTCTCGAATTTGGTTTAAATGAAACATCGTTCATTATATCAGCTTTAGCTGTGGCATTAGCATCCTTCATCATTTACAGGGAGCATCAGCAGTTGGCATTGACAATCACAGCGTCTGCTGCGCTGCTGTTGCCACTTTTTTGGTTTCATTATCTGAAGTTCTAGTGCTGAACTCTAAGGGTCCAAAAAGGTCAAAAAAGGTTTATTTATTTTTTTTATTTTTTTGGATCCATCCATATGCCATGTGCTATTAGAAAAAGTTTAACAAGCAATTTGAGTACCTGAGTGGCATACACAATGGCAACCCTTTGGATTTGCTGTCTTACATGTTAATTACTAGCGTTGAACTGAAATGCCTTGGTCATCATATCAAACCCACCCCATATTAGATAAAAGGGCTTTGATTGGCCCAACCAAAAACCAAGGACGGGAGGGAATCTGTCTAAACGGGTGGGGGGCCGGACACATCTCCCAGAGCAAATACAACATGAGCCTGCAGATTCCCAGGCCAGTTAATTAACCAGTTGGCAGGGCAAATTTAAACATGTTGACTCAAAGTTAGCAATATAATCCGTGACTGAGGTGCTGATTGATGGTTATAAAGTCTGTCTGTCCAACAAAGCAGACAGTTCCAATGCAGATCTTGATGGCTCACTTGCACATTAAGTGCATTCATGTATGTGTAAGTTTATACACTATATTGAGAGAGATTCAGAGAGGCAGAGCTTTTCCCCCATCAGAAGTGACACGTTTCACCACCCAACACGACCGCCAGAGGCTCACACACTCCAGGAGACAAATCCTGAGAGAGCCCTCTATTCTCCACGGTGGAAATTTGACTCCGGCATTAGCATGTTAATCAAAACAGGAGCCTATTCGGCAAGGAAGTCGCCTCTCTCACAGCCGGAGATGACACTCTGCTCCGGGGATGATGACACTCAGCAGAAAAAATAAAATATAATAAAATATCTCCCCTATAAAGATTGTGTCAGTTATATTACTCTAGTGTACTTAAAGTGCATGAGATTGCTTAAGCACAATACTGGTATGTGTAAGATATCAAACACTGTAACACTTGCTATGTATATGCTTGATATAATCACAGGACTGGTTGATGGAGTTGCAGCCTGGAATTGATCTATGCAGCGTTTACTGACTTTTCATGACCGAGGAGCTCAAGTAAACACAGCTATGAATCACATTTTTTTTAAATTGGACGCAGTATAATATCATATTTGTTTAATGCACCCAAAGCCTGTTGAGTTTTGATTATTTTTCATATCTGCTTTGTAATAGTATATGGACACCTCAAGGTTACACACATGTGTGACAGTTGAATATGTGATTCCAAAACCATGGGCATTAATGTGCTGCTCTAACAGCTTCCACTCCTCTGGTTTCAGACTTTCCATCAGATGTTGGAAGCTGGCTGCAGGGGTATTCTGCCGTTCACACCAAACTGGGAACCAGTTCTTTATGGACCTGGCTTTGTGCACGGGGGGCATTGTCATGCTGAAACAGGAAAGGAAAATCTAATTATATGTATTTTGATCCAATTTTTTTCTTCATATATGTTAAAAACTATATGTGCTACTAAGAAGCAGAAATATTTGTTCTGTAACTATGTAATATGAATATTTATGTAGGCATAAATGAGTTTCTAATAGGCCTATACATTATGTTGATGTGTGTATATGCAGTGTAATATATACCTTTAACATCGACAATTATATCTGACATATGTGATTTTAATGTGGTCATATTCAGTATTATGAAAGGTAGCTATATTACATTGTATATTACACAGAGGTAAGGGAAAGAAACAGGAAGCTGCTGAGTGATTAAGATATGCAAAAATAATCACCCTTCATTACATCAACTTAATAATTTAGTCAGAAACTAAGCCGACTCCATGCACTTTTGTGTTCATGCACATATGTGCATACACTGCATGTTGGTGTAGGGGTTATACATATATAAGCATTAATGTTTTGAAATATACATGATATAGTTGTAAATATTTGTAACTTCTATGTTGTAGATAAATAATTAGAGACAAACATCGGCATAGATAATGTCATTTACACTGTCGATATATATGCATTTTTGTATGGCCTAAACTGTTTCTACAAAGTTGGAATCACAGTATTTTCTAAAATATCATTGTAAGCTGTAGTATCAAGAGTCTCCTTTCATTGGAACTAAAGGGCCTACAACAAAAAAATAATGAAAAACAACATATCGGTTAAAGTGGCTCCCGTCCTAACGAAGCACCAGAAGCCGTTCACCGAGAGCGTAATGCTAAAGAAGGCAATAAGAAACATTATTCAAGTTCATTATTCAACACATCAGACATTGATAGTATCACTATACTAGGATGAATGAAAGATCCTTACATATAATGATCAACAGGCAACCTCTGTGTCTGAAACGAGAAGCTAATGCTGAAGTGCCTTAAACATGCATTCTTTCTAGTGGCCAGCAGGGGGCGACTCCACTGGCTCCAATAAACAAGATTTAAAACTGATACTAAGTCTGATGTCCTGTGTAACCTCATTTTTGGATGTATCCTGGTTTTGTGAATGCACGTAAACATATTGCATAGAGTGTATGCAACAGTGGTCAAAACTGATACACCCCTTAAAAACTTCAAAGCACCTTTATCTTATTTATGCATCAATCCTTGCAATGTACTTATTAAATCATAATAACCTTCGAGTTTACAAAGTGTTTAACGAGTAAACATGAGAGAGTCCATCAGGACTACTAAAAAATATATTTAAAAAAACTTCTAACATTAAAAAAGAAAGAGGCGGATAAACAGAGTGTGGAAGGCAGAGGCTAAAGCAGTGGTATGATATTCTGTTTTAACTCTGACAGTGTGATATCTCCATTCAGCCAGCAGACGCCCTCTAACCTTATCCTCTGAATCAGTAATAAGACACAGCCAGAGAGTGGATTTAATGCAGCCAAATCTGACGCAACTGTGACATAGACCACAACTTAGAGCTGCTGATGCTTGGTTAAGGGAGGACGGGAGGATTACATGACACAGCGGGCAACACAATACACGCAGCTCTCTGTCTGCAGATCGTATACATGGATGTAAAAAGGGGCTTTTAAGTGGGTGCAGCTGGGGTGAGTGATACAGGCTTGTACTCAGTGAGATAAGAGTGTTCTGTCATAAAATCTCAGCAAGGCTGCGGAGGAATGAGCTGAATGCCGTGGGTAGAAAATAGCAGTGGGTGCACTGGGGATCAAGTATCATCAGGTGTGGACGGTGAAACTTCATGCAGTGTGATGACAGAAATGATGATGATGATGGATTTACATACAGGGTTACACCATACTGTTTAAAGGCTATATGGGCTCATAGTGTATATATAGAGCATTGAGCAGAGAAAGTATTGATGCACATACCCTTTGAAGTAGTTAGTTGAATTTTCTATATATATATATTGGTTTTGTAATCCAGTATGCCCATCCTCCCTTGTATTTTCAGCCATAATCAAGATGTTTCCCTAAGATCCCAAGTAGGATCACCGTAAAACATTTGCTTAAAAACCCAGTAAGACACTTGGGAAATTGTTTCAACACTAAGTAAGGCTGACTGTGGTGGTGATTGCCACTTTGTATTACCATTTAACCACATTAAGTAGGCCTACAGCGCCAATAGAAAATGTATACACTACCAACAAATTCCTGCAGGAGGAAAACATGAGAAAAAACTGAAAACAGTCAAAATGAAAGACAATGCAAACCGGCAATAAATTACACAATCAGCAACTAATTAGCAAATGATATGCCTTTAAAATCACATCAGTCAAACTCGAGTGCACATACTGCGTACTGCTAAGGCATAGTGCATCATGTAAAGATGCAGTGTGATACAGCCAGGAGTGTGGCTTAAGTCAAAAATCATAATTATAATTATAATTATAAGAAAAGAAAACAGGGTTGTGGTGCACAGCTCACATTGTAGAGCCTACAGAGCTATAACCAGCTACATGAGCCACTCCATGATGTGTAGTCATTGTAACAGCACTGACACAGTGTTTCAGCTGCCCTACTTCTGTCCTGATCATAATGTAATTCATGAGATGAAGAGGAGCAGCGGCAGCCTTCCTCTGGACAAAGTATTATCAGTTAACACATCATGCAGTCCCAATTTGGGCTGCTGTTAAGGTGTCAGGGTGAGGAATGGGCTGGCTTAGCATCCCTGTAGGGGTTATTAAGCGGCCCGGCACAGAGCGTCCCACTGCCGGCTCCCTGGCGACTGATGGAGACACAAAAAAACCTGTCCGACATACGCTCTAATGAAGGCTGCCTACACCTACGCTGTGAAATGTGAATATGGCCGGTGGACATTCTTGTTAATATTTTACAGGAGCTGTGATGCTACAATGCATGCCTCTGCACATTGTTTCTGAGACTGGACAAGCACCAGCCAGTAGAGACAGGCCTAACGGAAAACAACACCCATCTAATAGGTATTACTGAAGGGCAGAAATACTTTCTTGACAGTCCGGGATGTAGCAGAAGGTGTAAAAGGCGTAAAGGGACACTGACTACCTTAAAAGTGGGAAATGCTTCATATCTACACATGGCGGTGTCAGTCGGTCGTGGTCCGTCGATCCACCACTTTGATCAAGACTTATTTATGGGACTAACTAGTGCTAGCCTGGGTAGTGGTTCGCCCGCCAGCTACAACAGTTCACTCACTAGCCATGCAATTATAGTCACTAAGTCACCAAGACTCTAGAACCAAATATTTTGCAAAAACAGCAGAATTTCTATTTTGCTGTGCCCTCTGGGTACTCAGAAACGGTCCAAAAGGATAATTTATTATGTTGGCCCGCAGCAACAGAGGGAAAGAGGCTGTTTAGGACGGTCCAGACAAGTTCAGTGTGCTGTTTGTTTTGTTAAAGACTGAGAACAGCCCTGATACCATTTTTTGTTAATCAGGATAGCATTGGGTAAACAGGCCTTTTTAGCATCAGAGCAAGTGTAAATAGCTGCTTCAGTTTCAGGGTCCTGGTATTGTGAGTGCTGGCTCAGTGTTCCACTGTCACGGGATAGTTGGACAGAGTCAAAATGTCTGCTGGGGAAGAGGACCTGTTGTAATTAATGTGTGCAGTTATCAAAAACTGGGCTCTGTATACAACATCTAGGGAGGATTTTGGAGGAAACCTGAGTGTCTCATTCAAGCAGATGTCTGACTTGCACACTAACCACGCAACATGCCCCTCACTTCATCAGAAAGTGTTGGTGCAGAGTAATAACTCTGGTAAACGCTGCTGTGTTTGACAGATATGTAAAGTTCTCCCAAAAAGTGAATCATAAGACACAGAAGGAGGGTGTGTCCACCACAGGCTTCATCATGTTTGCCATGTCTTTCACTTTCACTTTCACCTCATATAAAACTATAACTTTGCAGTCCTGGTACATTGTGACTGTGTTTTTGCTCCAGACTCCTGAACAAACCAGAGAACCTTCACTTTCAGCTGCCCCCTCTCTCCCTGAGGAGGTCACAGTTTTCCTCGGCTTGGACGTGACGGATCACTGAGGTTACCTCTGTGTGTTTGAGCCTGTCAGACCGTCACTAAAGTTTACAGCTGCGGCATAATGACACGAGCCCTCATCCTCCTCCTCCTACATCACCTACTGGCAGCTGCCGGGACTTCCTCTGGGAGACGGAGAGCGAGACGGGTGACAGAGGAGTGATAATGATGTGAAAAAGTGCCCTGACCTTGGGATGATTGGGATCATCGTTGCGAGGGGGCCTTGTCTCCCGGGGCTACAGCTGGGGTAAATCTCACATCACATCTTTACTCAGCAAACTCACATCCTGTCAGAGGAGGAACATGCTTCAGTGGGCTCAGAGGCCACCATTGTTTTCCTCACAGAGAATGACACGGCATGCGAACCCTGCTGGGTGTTTATTTCCACAGCAGGGAGCCTTTTTATCCCACCTCTGTGGGCTGCCCGTGCATTTAGTAGGGATAAACAAAGGAGAGATTGCATTCTGATGAGTTTTGGAAAAGACAAAATGAAAATTTATCCCAAAGAAATAGGCCAAATAAGACAAAGATTGCTCTGTACAAAGTACATAAAAGGTGCATTAAATCCAAATGGTACAAAGAGTACAGGTATAAATAAAACCATACACCAAGTCAGCCTTTAAAGATTTATACGGCACTACACTCTGGAGGACGTTTTGGCAAAAAATTCTTGTTACTCTTTAATTTTACATGACATTGCATAAGTTTTGTAAAACAACGGCGCACACTGCCGCCTCAAACTTTCTCTGTGATGGGTCATATTAAAAGCCACTGTAGCTGAAACACACAGCAGAGCTGTTGTCAAGAACATGGATTTATGCTGATGACGTTGGGATTATAGAATAATGATTGTATCGGCGCAGGAGTTTGGGAGTGACTGCTGGTTAACATGTGGTGTTCATGAGACATGATTAAATAACTATTGTGTACCCATTCTGTCATCAGACAACAGAAAAATACAAATATGTAAATGAGAACAACTACAGTATATTGTGGATCCGGCTGTAATAACACAGTATAGATGCAGCGGATAGAACTTTTTTTTTTTTAATTATGTTGAGCCTGAAATTTAATGCAATAAATCTATGTATTTTGTCTAATAATCTACACATAATACTCTGATGAAAAATAGAACTTTTTGACATACATGCCAAACGTTATGTTGTGAAAAACCAAACCGTCCGTCACCAAAACAATATTATCCCGTCTATGAAGCATGGTGGTCACAGCAAAATGTTGTGGGGATCTCGCTCATCTAAAGGGACCAGGGAACCTGTCAAAACTGGGATGGATGGAGCCAAATATTCTGGAGCAGAACCTAAAGAGGTCTGCAAAAACACTGAAAATGAGTCAGAAATTCATATTCCAACAGGTCAATGACCCAGAGCTGAAGCTACCTGGAGTGGCCTGCAAGAACAGGGTGGATGATCTGGAGTGGCCAATTCAAAGCCTTGACCTACATCCCACAGAAAATCTTTGGAATGACTTGAAGGTTGCTGTCAGTCTGCGGAAACCAACAAACCTCTCCCAGCTCGAGCAGTTCTGCAAAGAAGAGTGGGGCAAGATTTCCAAATGTGCCAAACTGTGCAGAGCCACCCTGAAAGACTGGTCGCTGTGGTTGGGCTTCTACCAAGTATTGACTCAGAGGGGTGAATACTGCATTCAAATGATATATTGTATACTTGGTGTCAGGGCAAAACAACTCCCACTTTGATATATGAAATCTACAGACCACAACACAACAATCACAGAGAGCAGCAGACGCTGAGCAGAATAACCTGCTGTGTCCAAGTGTCCAGGCTGTCAAAGTTTAGAAGACTTTCTATATCGTCTCTCACTTCCTCTGTGATCGCTCATCCTAAACGTTGATATACATTTTACAATTCGGTACAATGCTATTGTTGCCAGACAATGTTGCAACCATAAAACAATGATTTGTTCCACACCAGATGTTGTCTGCCAGCTGAAAAGAAGATGAAGGAGAGGAGCTTTAGCCTGTTTTTATGTTGTTCAGGTGTTTCGCTGTGGACAGAGGTCTCTATGAATATGTTTAAATATAAAAATTAGACAATGACGTGTATATGTAAGATTTAGTACAAAGAGTTTACTATGAGTGCAATATTAAAAAGGGTAATTCCAATTTGAAACAAAATGCTATAATGTGCATTCTATTGTGATTATTATTATACATAATATTATTTATAATATATACCATGTAAATACCATTACACAAGAAAGTATAGTGTTACACAGACTGTTCAATGGCTGAACCAAACAGACACTTCTGTGCTTTAGTTCACATAAAGCAAAATGTTGTATCAAAAGTAAAACTACTCATAATCCTCCTGTGAGTGTTATACTTATAACACTATAATTATATATTAAATAACAAGTAGCAAAATTGTACAAAAGTCCTGCGAGACAGTGTAGTGTGTGTGTGTGTGTGTGTGTGTGTGTGTGTGTGTGTGGGTGTGTGTGTGTGTGTGTGTGTGTGGACTGTGGTCTGCTCTGCCCATCACTCACCTGATCAAGCACTGTCTTTGTAACCAAACTTGTGGGGAAAGAACTGCGCAACCAATGAAATGATCTTTGTGCTAGTGTAAACCCGCCATCAGGTGTCATGCACCGTCACAAAAACCCTGTCGTGTTCGTGTTCGTCTACGCCGCCAAGGTGTGCGTGTGTTCAGCAGTGATTCTCCAGTTCCTTCACTGTTTCCACATTCCTTCTCTCAACCTCCACCAACCGTGATTTCTCCCCTTCCTCTCTGTTGTATCACCCTCCATTTCTCACAGAGGTAATGAATGGAGGAGCTGCGAGGGCCACGGTGGGTTTGAGAGGAGGCGCCAGGGCAGCCCCCAAAGGTCCACCAGGATCACAGGAGTCATTACCCACTGTCGGTATCGATCTGCCTGCTGCTGCCCTCCCACATCACTGTGTGGTGTCAGAATTTCATTACCAGCTGTCTCTACCCCCCCCCCCCCCCCTCATCTTTCTGCATATATACTGTGAGCACGTATATATGTGTATATATGTACATATACAGTACATGGCATATCAGGATATATGTATAAGTATGCAGTATATATATATATATATATATATATATATATATATATATATATATATATATATATATACGATGTATTTTCTATTTGTACATCTCCTAGCTTTGTCGCCCTCCTCCTTGACTCCCAGGAGCACAATTAACCTCTCTCTCCCCCCGTGGCCTTCCGGAGCAGCAGCCTCGACACGAGACTCGCGAGGTGAAGCTGGGGGCAGTGATGGAGCAGAAAGGGCTGCACAACGTGTGTGTGTAGCTGCCACTCTGTGTAATGTACCCCACCACAGCTGCACTGAGTCATTTCTGCAAGTGTGTCTCTATGGGTGCTGTCACAACCTGTGTACAGTCATTTGGCTTCCATACACTGTATGTTATCTAACAAATGCTAGTGTTAAAAGGGTAATTTCACCCAAAATACTGCCCGTTTTAGGGGAATTTATGTTGATATAACTTGTTAGGCAGTTTCCCGTGTGCCCCCCTGTGTTACTCATGTAGTCCTGTTTCCAGTAAGGTTATAGATTAATGTGGCCACATCATCTGTGGTTGATGTCAGTTAGGGGGCTGTTTGAAAATGATTAGAGGAGGATGGATGGGGGGAGAAAAAAGAGGAGGTCGAGTCATTTTTCTTTTTACTGAAGGGTGGGTAGTCTGATACTTGGGAGAGAGGGGGAGGTCCTTATTTTACGGATTATTTGTTTCATTTTTCATTTGAGCCTTTCTTTGCAAAAATAGAATATTCTAAAACAAAGGACACTGTAACATGTTGACACTATATTTACTTTTTGATAGAATAGTTACATGGTCCATGAATATTTGAGAAGCTGATTTATTTGCTGAACAAAGAGGATAACAATCCTGTCTCTATTTCAGGGCTTTATTGTCCACATCATAATTATCTTAACTAGGACCAATATGTTTCCATTTGGAGAAAACAATGAATAAACTGGATGTTTATATTTATTACATACTGAACATGATAAGCTCATAAAGCAGAAACATGCAAGGTTATACAAGGTGTGGGTTTAATGGTGATTGTCAGACATCTGATCTCATATTTATCAGCCTACACCATCATCTGATCCAATCTATATTTATTTTCCTTATTTGTAATGCCGGCTGGGGTGAAAATATTACAGTGCCAGCCCCTCAGCGACCATGGAGTTGTTGGCTGTGCCTGGTACAATGACACTGTGACAGCGGTAGCCTAATATTGCAGGCAAACAATTTCTCTTTCTATGCAATAGACAGATAAACAATGGTTTTCTGAGAAGAGTATGCGGAAATAGGAATCACAGTCATGAAACCGTAAAGTATAAATTTATCCCTTTTGGATAATGATTTTTTCCTCTTCTTGAAAGAGAGACATGTGATTTACAGATATTCATTATGTAGCAGGAAATAAAAAATACTGTGAAAATACTGTGCGTAAGCAGGTAAATTAATTATATCCTCCAGATTAAGACTATGCCGCATATTTGGGGAAAAGATCTGGAATTTGGCTGTGATTTATGTGTAAACTGTGTATCACTCTAACTGCCTCTTGAATAGTGAATGTGTTAGATAGAAGATTAGAATTTAAGGCTCCAGGGTGTTGTAACACTCATCTGTTCCTGTAATGGCGGCTGCAGGCAGAGTCCTCTCACTGTTGAATGAGGACACCTACTGGCACTCAGTTCACCTCCTTTAATACTTTCTCTTCATATCTCTCTGCTTCCTCGCCTTCACTTAAAACCCCCATCTCCATTTTCTTGATGCATCTCCCCCGCACTGGTTTTGTCTCCTCTGAAAGCTTCATGTCACAGGAGATCACAGTCAGTGGTCGAGTGGATTTAGCATCAGAGCCTGAAGTAGCTTTCTTTCCCTCTGCTTCCCCACTTGAGCCTGAAAACAAGTTGATTAGA
The DNA here is from genome assembly GCA_031216445.1 of Lateolabrax maculatus. Lineage (NCBI taxonomy): Eukaryota > Metazoa > Chordata > Actinopteri > Acropomatiformes > Lateolabracidae > Lateolabrax > Lateolabrax maculatus. The sequence goes on from CM062200.1 coordinate 18,597,372, forward strand.
TAATGCATCCCAGATCTTTTAAGGCACAACCAGATCCATTCTCTTGTCTATTATACATCTCTTTGTAGTCGTTTTGCGTCTCCTTGCATTTTTTCATCTCTTTGTTGTTCTTCCTCTCTTTGTATCAGTTTGTGTCTGTCTGTAGTTGTTTTGTGTCTGTTTGCTGTACTATTTATACAAAATTCTACAGCACACTTTATATATATATATATACATACATACATACTTACTTACATATTACAGGAAACAATCAAAGAAATCCTGATATGCAGGTTATATTTTCCTAAAGCTAAGCAGCTAATTCTGCTTTTCTGTTCTTAAACTGCTATTCTCCCTTCATTTTGTTACCTTAAAAATGTTACCAGAGCCTCAGTATGCTGGGCAGGACGGGAAAAAAATAAACAAAAACAGATATTGGATTGGATTTGGTTGGCAGGTACTCAATGTTAAAAGACTCAACAAAAAAAAAAGAAATCTTAATAGAGCAATCGTGACCAGTGACCCTGACCCCTTGGGCCTCTGGGATTGTGCCCATTAGGTCACTGTTCAATAATCCATCCATGTCTAGATCTGTATTTTTTTGTTGTGTGTGTATGTGTGGCTTAATGAGGGGGGATGGCCACAGGCCCATTGTATGCATTTCTCATCCCTGACAAGGCACAAAACCAGACGCCACGGTGATCGCAGCAGCAGTAGAAGCCGCTCATTCGTCAGCACTCTGGTCGCTGTCTGTGCCAGTAAATTCCAAAAGTACCTCCTTCATCAAATGGATTATTATTTCCTTTTCCTTGCTACCTGAAATGGCATCTCATTAGTTTTAAACCCTGAGCTATAGTCCAATCCTGCATGAAGCTCACACCAGAACTTTGCATAATGTTTGAAATCAACACAGTTGACACAGTCTTTTATTTCTTCTAGTCAAACCTTTTTCTTTCTGCTTCTTACATGGGCAAATAGTACAATTTCTTTCATTAAAATGGCTCAGCATGCCTCGTTCTGCATCACACTCAGAAGGCCCCCTGATGGTCCATCAATGGGCTTTTCAGTGTTAACAACTCACACCAAAAACTAACCAGAAATCCAATACGGATAGACAATATTCAGCCAAAGTTTCTGGGTTTTTCATCATGTCTTTAACTTCCCAGTCTTTCTAGGCTGCAGGATGCCACCACTGCCGTGACTGACAATGAATTCCATAGGCACGTGGATCAACGCAGAGGATCACACACTCAAAGCTACTTTACATCAACAGGAAGAGACTAACAGTGTGACTAACAGCCTAAGCGCTGAGACAACTTGAGGCCCAGGTGTGTGCTTCGCTCACACGGTGATCTGCCAACTTCCACATTGGCACGACTGCAGCCAAAAAAGGGAAATGTTGCACCTCTGTTAACGCCTTTCAATAAAAAATCCTCCCAAGTCTCAGAGTGTTTGCTAGATGGAGGAAAATGTGGAGCACCATGCTGCGCAGAGCTAATTTCAGACGTCATAGCAGGTGGAGTGGATGCAGGAATAATTGCACCCTGGCAGCGTTTCAGAGGTGCACCTGGCATTACGGGGATGTGGACTGATGGAGGACACAGGGAGCTTGGGTTGTTCAGATAGTGGTTTAAAGCTAATGACTGGCGTATGGGGAGATGGAGACAGCATGGCCATCCTGTCGGTACAGGGCATCCCAGTTCACTGCGAAAATTTCTTTTAAAACTAATGTGTAAGGCCTGCAGACATAGTAAGAGATGGTGCTCTGCTGCACAGCTGTATTACAGTATCAGCTTGGCTGGACAGGTTACTTGAAAAACAAAAGCAATGTTCATTACTTATTACTCACTAAAAAGTAATTACATTACTTTCTTGACTACAGGTTCCTGAAAAAAAATCACATTACTCAGTAATGCATACCTGCTTCACACAGATTATGAGTGCACGTTTGTTTCACATCATCAACCGTCTGAGGTACCAAACAGAGTAACAGATAATGATTTATATATATTGGTATATATAAACAAAAACAAGAACATAATGCTGAAAATGGTATTTCCTTTTTGGAAGATAAAAATTGTTAAAGTTGATTAAAAGCCAAGAGAAGAAAATGTTACCCAATCAGTGTCTCGGGATGTGATGGCAAGAAAATTGTCCTGAGAAAGAGAAGGGAAATCATGGGATAATTTTCTGCAGCAAGAGTAAGGAATTAGACTTTAAAGAGCAGTTGATTGTCATAGATTTTTTCCTTTTCATTCGCTCACTCCAGCAGCATGTCGAGGTTCAAGGCCAGAATGAGAGAAAAAGACGTGCGTGCTAGACGCTCTGTGCTCTCTCTCTTTTCTTCTTTATCTCTCATCCTCACTCTCCCACTCATACAAGCTTTCTATTCATTAGAAAGAGAGGCAGTATGAAACTGTGCCATTGCTATCAAGCATCACTCATCTACAATATAATTTTTAGCTCTCCTGTTTTGTACAAGACACCTTTCTTTGGAGGGGGAAGTAGCAACAGTGAATAGGCAGATAGGAAATGGGGAGTAAGAGAGGGGTATGACGTGCATACCTGAGTGAAAATTTGGGCCATGGCAGCTAATAGGAGTAGATATATGGCATGTGTCATTTTAAGTAGAGATAGACATGTGTCATGATAAATCTTCTAAAGAATGCCTCATGCTACATAATGTTATATCATCCAATCTTTTTTTTTTTTTTTTTTTTTTGCAATGAAGCAAACAATCTGAATTAGCTTGTATTCTTTTGTGTTGCAATTAGGAACAAAACACCAAACCCCATAGTTGCCTAAGTCATTTAAAGAGCAACTGAACAACTCCTGAACATCATGTCTTTGCTGACCTCCAGTGGTTCACCAGTGATGTACAGGTGTACTCCAGGTCCCCGTGACATCACCGTCGGGTGTGGTTACAGGTGCAACAAAGAACACTTTTGACCACCCCCAATCCACCCACCCCCCACCAAAAAAATAGAATTCAAAAATTGCAAAATTTGATGCAGCAGAACCAGAGACATCTTCTTCTTTATTCCACACGTTCTTCTTCATTGTCAAAACCTAGTGCCTACACTACCCACAATGCAACACGAAGGCAGGAAAGGCCGGAAAACTTGCTTCCTTCTAACTGTACACCCCCAAAGACAATACACAACTCGTAACTTACATAGAACACAGACTCAAAAGCAAACAAACAAGCAGCATTCAAAAAACAAAGCAAATAGGTGCAATTACCAAAATGTCAAACTATTCCAATAACTGAAAGTGCACCTTGGAAATTTTACTGTAATGAACTTGTAGTTCTTGCAGTTGTGCCTTTGAGTGTTCATCAAAGAACCAGAAATTTCTCCAATACAGTGGCTTGTCTTTACTGAGCTAACGATTCAGGAGAGTTTCATGTCCATCCATGCTTTGGTAGGGCTCCAATTTCCAGTCAACTGCCATTATCTGTGCCCAGAATGAACAGAACTTTTAATACTTAGACCTGGAATTAAAAAATAACTCCCACTTTGCAACACTATCACACAAACTGACTGGAAGACAGATGTAATGTGTCTGTGGATATATGCAGTGTGAGCATATGTGAGGGAATGTTCTTAATTTATCCGCCGCTAATGTGTGATCTAACTATTGGCGTTTTCTGCTCAATCAGGCAGCTATAATCCAAACAAATTCACCACCTGCAGAGAGGGAAGCGCTGCCAGGGCCTCTGTGAGACGCTGTGATATAACACCGTGATAGGTATGGGGTGCAGCTGGGCTGAGAGAAGTGTACCTGCTGCTCTATTAACAACCCTCATTTGCATAATGTGATAATACAGGAAAACAACAGTTAATTGTCAAAAAGGGAGGTAGGGAGCGCAAATAAACGCGTGCGCCTGAACTTTGTTCTTGTAAATGTATTTGCAAATGGGCAGCAGGAAAAGAGCAACATAATTAAATGGTAACTCTATGCACTTAAAGGTAATTAATTCACAGGAGTTGGTGCTTTAAGGTAATTGACGAGAGCAGCATGGTGACTGAATTATTCAAAGTGATGCTCAAACCTCACATTGTTACGCAATTGTTTATTTGTTCAAGTGTTTGTGTGTGAGTTCATTTTTATTTTTTTATTTTTTTATCATTAGAAAAGGACACTGTCTACACTTTGTCCCAAAACATGCTGGAAGTCTCTTCCATATCCCAACTCAGATTAGCTAACAGGCAACCAGGTGAAGCCTATTGGCTGTCCCTGTGGGGGTGACACTGCCTCAGCTCCTGGGGGGAAAGAAACATACTTCTCCACAAGCCCTTCAGGCTCTCATGCAATCTTAACATTGTATTTTTCGTTAAGTAGCAGCGAGAAATTCTCATTCAAATGCAGTGAGGTTTCACATGGAACATTTTGGTCATTAAGAATTAAACACACACAAAAAAAGAAAAAGTTAGTAACAGGGCATAGTGAGATTCCTCACTATTTTAACATCAAGAATACGATATTTGATCAGTGATAACTCATGGGACGAACTGATTTACACTAAACATTGAATTATCTCACACTCTTGGCTGTTTTCCCACTTACTAAACTACATTATTCAAATTAATTGTATCAGCAAGGAATCAGAGGGCTGTGTGATATGATGTGTAATGTGAAAGATGTTACTTTTAGTGACAGACCTACAGCAAATTTCCCCCAACTCTACCAACCCCCTCAGCTCTGTGGAGACCTCTTTTAGCCCAGTGCTTTGCCTCGTTGGACGTCTTTTTAGCAGTTTCACCTTGTTCCCACATCTCAGCTATTCACTTAGTGAGTGTGACCTTATGATTACTGATAGGAAAGATGTTGAAAACCATAAAAAAAAAAAAAGCTGGGTTCTATAAAACTGGAATTTCGCTTTAAAACTAAATGAGTGAGTGGGATGAATCTATTTTCTGCAGTGGATCCCATGCAGGCCGCTGCAGGCAGCACGACAGAAAGCGGCAAAGCCTTAGTAAAAATCCTGAGCCTCTCCCTGCCTCTGTCCCAGGGTGTTTGACTATGCTGTAATGCATTCAGAGATATCACTCTAAAATTGTTTTGGGGGTCACTGGGAGTCAGGGTATGAGCCTTCGCAGATTGGAGAGATTGCCAGACTCCAGCAGACTGTGAAATGGAATATGTTGTGTGTGTGTGTCTCTTTCTCTCCCGTATTTGCACTAGGGCAGGAGTTTATTGTATTGGACACTCACACCCAGCCTGCTGAGAGACAGGCTAGCCGCCTGGACCTGTCATTGTGTCTGTCAAACGCAATAGCAGCCATTTTGTAAAACACTGCTCCGTGACTCCTTTATTTAGTTCTGTCCTGCTCGCTTTACCAGGGCTGCAGTGATGAGTTCATGAAGATCTGTAAAGAACTGCGGCTCGATTGTTTGGTATATTCATATTTGATCATTTTTATGATCAGGTAAAAAAGGGGTGTAGAACAGAGTTTAAATGACTTTACTAATGAGATAAACAACAGCATGGGTTGTTTGTTCAGACACTCACATTAAGTGATGTTTACATTTTCCATGACACATGACCTCATGTGGTCATGCAAATGGGGTGGAAGCAGGGCCTGACATTAGCACCCGGCCACCCGCACAATGCGGGTAGAATTCGGCAGTGTGGTGTAACACACTCACTCTTACTGGCAGGAGGCATTCTATATATGTATACTGTATATGTATACGTGTGCTTTTCTTCTCTCCCTGGTCTTGACCGCTCCAGGTTTAAAAGCCAGCCCATGTTCCCCCCCCAGAAATGACAGCACACTGTACAGAACACAACATGAGACAGTCCTCTTCACAAAAACTGAGGCACTCAAGATAACATCGCTGACAGTCAAGCAGGTGAAATAAATAAAACTTTCCACAACTTACAGATAAATGCGAGCTACATCCAGTCCTTGTCAGATGTAAAGATGAAGAGCACAAAAAGCTCCTCGTCTGACTGCACCATCACCCAGTGTATCGGGACAGTTTGTCTCACACTCTCGGCCTCAGTTGGATGGCTCACTGCACGTCAGACCAAGTGTGTTTCCAAATCAGCCGCACATTATGTTACACTTGGCTTCCTGTCAATCACCTGACACCCGCAGTAAGTCGCCCCCCCCCCCCCCACACACACACACACACACACACACACACACACACACACACACACACACCGGAAAAAAGCTGCTCCTTAAAAGCATGTCACCTTACACACTGTAGTGTCAGATCCATTCTTGTAAGCTGACACAGCAGTTAGTACCAGGGCTCAGACACAGTAAGAGGAGAGACAGTAAGGGGGTTGGCCAGTCACGCATTTGCTAGTCGGCCCATATTGGAAGCAGGTTCTGCATGTTGAATTGGCAGCAGAGACAGACGATTACAGTCTTACCTGTAGTGATGGTGGTGCCTGAGGAAGTGTCAAAGGTAACCAAAATCATTAGGATACATCCTATGGGGACCGTGTATGTCCGCAGCAAATTACATGAAATGTGGCCCCATCATGCACCACAGTGTTGGTCAGGAGAGGCCTTTGGCCTGACAGGGGCAGTAGAGGAAAGGTCAAGGAGTTACCAAAAACATCCTGTGGAGATTATGAATGTAGATTTCAGGGCAATCTGGCCAGTAGTGTAAGTAAGTTATCTCCTCTTCCTATGGACCAAAGTGTCAGCTGAACAACTGCCATCGTCCTATATTTCTGCTTACAGAGTTAGGATGACAGAAATTTAAACTACAGGTAGACTAGACACTAAATAGACTAAATAAGTCTGTTCACATCTCAGATTTCCTTACTGATTCATATAGGTGTGGTGGGGTGATCACTGATGTCTGGTTGGAGAAACAGTCGTCCAATCAGAGCTTTGTAGACTGGATTAAGAGTGGGGTTACAGCCATAAAAGATTGCAACCAAAAAATGTCCAGAATAAAGGATGGGACCACTGCAGCTGTACATGCTGCTGTAATAACAACAACTTTTACATAAACCAGTTTCTTCAGTCAACATGAAAAACGGTAACTGCTCCTATCAACCACTACCGCAGGCTCCATGTTAACTTATAATGACGTTGGATATGCTACTCGCTACTGACAAAATTTCTAAATGAAAACAGAAGTATGCAATTCACGTCATCTTTCTTCCATTAAGGGCCGGGTGCCTCCGGTTCCTGTAAAATGTATAGGGATGATCAGATCATTTGTTTTACAAAAGCTAAAATTTATTTCAGAGAGATTTCTGAAATCCAATTTCTAGGCAAGTATAAGCATGACCCATAGGCTTGAGGCATGCAGTACATATATAGACGGATGACGATTAAATGATAAACCAAACATAACACATCTTAGGCCACGCTCGGACTGACTTTACCCCTGAAAAATGCAGCCCTGTCATGCATTTCAGTGAGACCAGTGTGGAGGCTCAGTGGGAGTGACAAGCTGCTGCTGTGGCATCGTATCTAAAACTGTAACTTTTAGATTTGATGACTTACGAGAGCCGTAAATTTACCACCAACCACTTAAAACCCTGTTTCTGAATATTATACGCTGCTGTGCAGTGACCTGGCATCCGGCAAGCCTTCAGACTCATGAATCTGTTACTTAAACTGGGCTTGTCGGATACTTTAGCATACTGTATGATTCGCATCATTTCCATCCTCATAGAACCTTTCAGAGAGTCCTTGTGTCCTGCAGCATCTGCAATCGATGTGTTTTTCAACTTATTTGTCCACTTTTTTCCAATAATTTGCGTCATGTGTCTCTGCATATAGAATTATATGAATCACCAGTACTGCCATTCAAATCAGTATTCACCACATACGGAGTTGGCTGCTGTTCCCTCTCTGTGCAGACTGTAATTGAAAGCTCCCACAGAGAGTGTTAACACCCTCCCTGTCTGCCCACAGAGTAGCATGATTTTCTTCTACTGAACTCAAAACCCCATATGAGGAGAAATCACCCCAGGAGGTAACTCTTCAGAGGCCCCTGGCATGCAGGAAAGACAGTTTGAAATTTGGGAAACTTTGGTCAGGAATATAGGTTCTAGTACAAATATAAAGCCAGACTTCCATTCATAATGTGTGTGTCCTTGTTAATCAGCACAACAGGGACAAAGACACCACACATAAGACAGTTTGTCTTATCTTTAAAAAACATTAACAAAAACCCATGAAATACATATTAAATTAATCCACAGAAGTGTTGAATTAATAAAGTCTGTGTGGAGGGTTGATACTATCTTTGTGAGGACATTTTGGCCAGTCCTCACTACTTCAAAGGAGTGTTAGAAAGTTAAGATTTAAGGTTAAGGTCAGAATTACATTTAGGTTCGGGCTGGGCGGTGCTTTGTGTAAGGGAGGGTCCTTACACAGGTGTGTGTGTCACTGAAATGGCAAACTTAGCGTTCTATAAAGCACGTTTGATCTGGCTCCTGGCTGATTCCATGAAGATCAGTGTGTGGGTGTGTGTGTGTATGTGTGTGTGTGTGTGTGTCATACCACCACCCCATCCATACAGAGAGAGAAAAACAAATATGAATGGCATCACTTAGTGCTGAAGATGTACTGACAGGAATTACCTCAAACTGCTCTGAGCAGAAAGGTGAGGGAAGGTAACAGCAGACAATTCATGCTTCAACACCAGCATTATTGATTATATCAGGGGAAATCATTATCTAACAAGTATACACCCTGTTCTGTAACACCCCCCCCCCCCCCCCACACACACACACACACACACACACACACACACACACACACACACGCTCACACACACAACACATACTAGTATTAAATTAGCATTCTCTGGGCTGTAAGGAGAGCTGCAGGGCTCTGTGTACAGCTCCCCCCGGGTTTCTATGTAATCTCTTTCTTCCAGCCTGCTATACTCCCTCCTGTACCCACTATCCCTCTCTCCCTTTTCTCTCTCTTTCTCTCTCTCACACACACACACACACACACACACAACGGCAGGCAGGCATCTACACATTCCGTCGTGTACGTGCGCATATACACACACGGGCCCTGCCATGGTACAGTCTCTTTGATTGCCCTCCAGTTCTCTAATGAATAATTTAGCTCCAAATACATTCTGACACAGTGACACCAAGATAAAGTAAGTGAGGGATGGAGTGAGGAAGGCGGAAGAAAGAAAATAAGAAATGAGGGCACATCCCTCTCACAGGAGAGATATGGGTGAGTCTGCGGTGGGAGGGTGGGGTTGCTGAAAATAGGAAAGTGTTAGTTGAGGCGCAAACAGATGGGACAAGGATGCTGACTTTGCGGGCGCAATTAGAGTAATGAGAGGTAAAAACAGATAAAGGGGAGTTAAATAAATACTCAATCAAAAAACTTTCAAAAGAAATATCACATGCTAACCCCCTGTAGACTGAGAGGTGTCTCTGTAAAGTCTGTAGCAGCTGTAGGCAGCTGGGATTCACAGCAGTTACAGTGGACTGCAGTGGTGACCCACAGTCAAAGAAAAACAGAAAATAACTGTGCATGGACCCTTCTCAAACCACTCCTGCAGTATAACCCCCTCCTCCGCTATTGGTCCACATGTTCAGGATGTTCCAAACACCCTTAGGACATCCACAATATAACTAAACAGATCTGTTCATGTCATACTATTGCACTACTGCAGAGAAAGAGTTTCCTGGATGTAACTACAGTTTTATGAGTATGTGCGTAGCTCTCTAACAAGGTGGAGGCTCGACAGGGTGAAGTCAGTTAGAGGGTGGAGCACTGACAAAATAGAAACATTTCTACGGATGTTACGGTACATTTTGACACATGGATTTGCAGTATTCCCTAAAGGCACCCCGTAGTGTTTTTGATCTCTAGTAGTGTTAGTCTAGTCTAGTGTTTTTGATCTTGTGCACATAGATAAGGACCCACTTGTACATGCACAAGCATGCGGGTGATGCAATGCACAATCCTGCCAATGGTCTCACACCATTCTACTGATGTACAGGTGGTGGTGACACACCAGGACATCCAGTCATATGCCAACTAAAGCAGGGAAGAAGAAGTAAACATGAGAGCAAAGTTTCAAAAAATCTGCTGCAAATGTTTTATGAGGAAGCAAGTGCATTTCAGATTTTTGTCAGGCTTCAAGGATGCACAGTGTTTTGGCAAACAACACTGAATGTGAACAGAAACTTTGTTTACAAGAAAACTCCACGGAGCGCCTTTAAGTTAAGATGGATTGGTAATGATAAAAACAGCGAGACCAGACATCAGGACAATATGACTCTGCCAAAGACATCTGGTAGCCTCTATTTCACAGCAGTGCAGTATTTTTCTTCAACTCAAACCCACAAACCCTATTTGACGTGGAATAATAAAGGTGTTCAAATTGTCTTTGACCATTAATACCACAGTGTGGTGACAGACTAATTCTTGGTTGGCACATAATACTTAAAAGTCTGCAACTGTACTTTCATACACATCCCACAATTACGCTTCTGCCAGGGTTTGTCTCACATTTCTCCTTCCACACCCCCTCACAGTTTGAAAACCTTCAATCTACTGCGTATGTGATAAATATGCTTGTCAGATGTCTGTTCATAAAAAGTGGTGCTGCAATATTTACACCAGAGAATCAATATAGAGGTCTGCGAGGGACTGCTTTTTCAATCATACTCACAGTGTGCAGAGGTGGCGTGGTGGCAAAATTATCTCCCACCATCGCAAAGACACTAGGTCAAACTCCCCGTATTCATAGGTGGAAAGCCAGTGAGGGATCTTGCCCTTGTTACTGCACAAGCGACTCCAACTGGTCAGTCAGGGTGCAAACACAGAGGAGAGAGCAGCAAAGCTCAATTCTTAGCGTGTTTTCATCTAGTGAAGCTCTTCACATCTTATTGATGTTTCCATAGCAACAGAGTTGGACTAGGAATGGTAATTCCTAATGTTATTATATATAACAAAATGTATCTCTGTAGTATTACGTTTTAAAAAAGCTGCTAAGTGAACCTTAAGTTGGGATTGTTCCGTCAAAAATCAATTTGGAGGGTGAAAAAGGTAATCATTAAAAAGAGAGCAAGAAAGAGAAGAAATTAAAACCTTAAACATAACTTTATCTATTACTATGTTTGAATAAACTGAACATACAGAAAAGCAAGAATAAGCCCAATAACAATAAAAGCATGTCATATTTTTATATATAACATTGGATTTGTTTAATACTTCTATAAACGTCAGTGTAGTTTCATGATGTGCAGCACAGCCATGAACAGAAATCTTTTAATTTTGTGGTGAACTGTACCTTTTAGATTTTTTTTACTCAGTGAACACCTTAAGAATCTAACCGCTGGTTTGAAATCACAGAAGCACCATCTGATACCAATCCGTCATCGGCAAGCATTGCCTCATAAACGTAAGCTACAGGCCACGCTCGAAGCCGTAAGAACAGCACCATTACCACAGAGTCCATTGATTACCCCGTAATAATGCAGGCCTGATGGCCTGTAGGCATATATAAGTCTCAGAGCAGACGAGTATTCTCATAACTCAGTGGGCAGGCAGTGGAGGGGAGAGGGCATAAGTGTGTACTGCTCGAAAACCTGGCAGAGGACGTGGACATAAAAAGCCTGAGTAAAATTATGCTAAGCTGCAACGATCTACTTTCTGCTCATATTGGCTTCAACAACACTTCAGCACGACTACAACTGATCAAAGACATCTGATTCATGTAGATCATGTAAGCATTATCTTATCGCTGGTCTTAGAGCCAGAAAATATCAAAGATGTATGAAAAACTTTTAAAACCTGCTGGTCTCTAGAAGAAAAAAAATGTAAACAAACTCTCACTGAGCGTATGTTTTATTTGCTCTGGCATATGAGTCTGGCCCCTCTCCCGTTCAGACAGATTTCCATCCGACTTGGATATGAGCGGGCCAATCACAACTTCTATCTTATATGGGACGGATTTGATAAGGTGACAGAGGAGCGATGTCGAGGCATTTACAAACCAACATGGCTGCCGCTGGACAGTACAATGTCTAAAAAGCGTTTGTTGATAAGAAAGATGTGTTTGCCAGACTTCTGACAGGACGTACAACAGAATTATTTTCCTTTAGGTCTCCGCCCGTCGGTAACGTCCCTTGGAAATTAAAAATGAAGCGAGAGGTTTCAGTCTTATACGCATTTGCGAATTAGAAGAAACATATATTGGCTGTGTCAGGTTCTTAATACAGTGATCAGAGATTTATGTTCTCTTAATCACACAAGATGCCACTGGACAAACATCAGTGTTACAACATTCAACAGCAGGACAACAAATATACATGAATATACAGTCTAACACACACACACACACACACACACACACACACCAGTTTCTATGAAGAGTTACCAAGTTTCATAGAATCAATAAGAAGCCAGATCAAGCGTGCTTCATAAAGCACTAATTACTCCTGAGTGGGTGAGTGTTCCCAAGTAAGTGGCTGTAAAAGCTTTTTGTCATCTGATGACTGATTTTCCACTCGGGTGCAATCATTACAATCAGACTTGTTCCTTTCCATTATTCTATGACAAGCCCCCTGCTGTATTTGTTTGATCTTAGCCACTTCTCATGCCTTTGATTATTTGCTCTGTGGTTGAGTCTCACCTCTGCTTTCTTGAAGCTGGAGAAGAATACGGCAACGGGCAGCCAACACGAGGCAGTGTCACCTTTGTGTTGGAACACTGGCTGAGTGTGCACTGCGGGACCCAAGAAGCTTGTAAAAATTTAAAGTGTGGCCTCTGGTAGATAAGCCAAACTTCAGCAAGGTCACCGAGCGATCAGTATGATTTATGTGGAAGCTTGAGCTGCTCTGGCCAGTTGTAGTGGTAAATAAAAATATGGATTAATTATATGAAATCCTATACGTGAGATCAACAATTAGCAACAGGGTAAGGAAAAATATCTGCAGAACAGAATGCATTTGCATTTCATTTCCATGAATTACATAGTTGTTATTATTTTATCATACTCAGAATTAGGTTTTACTCCGCTTTGGCAAGGTTCTCCAAACACTTTTTAAAGTTCCCAAAACAGGTCATACATGCAGCGAAACAGTATAAATAACCTGCAAAAGGCTGAAACTCACCCAAAACCGTTCATTCATGTGTCAGAATGAAGTTATTGTGTCAATGAATGAATCACTGCCACCAAAATGACACCTTCAACATGGTGTAAAACCAGGATGGTCAAAATGTTTAGATGTTCTAAATGACAGTGGATTCCTCATTTCTAAACAGTTCTTGTCCTGTGTGTTTTTATTGATCCCAAATGCCTACAGTACCAGATTGTTATTATTCTGAAGCTAACAGACTGCTATTGTGTATCAAAGTCAACAGTTCAGGAGTCCAAGGTTCTCAAGGATTTGAGAGCATTTAGATTTTCATGTAATATGAAAAAAATAAAATTTTTCCTGCGGTGGCCTCACAACACAGTACAATTCAGTGAACAGAAAACTGAAAATGTACAGAGCACTTCACAGAACAAAAACATGTAACCTGTCAATACCAAAAAACATGTGGAAACAAAACATAGGCCTTGTATGTGCAGTAGTAGTAGAACAATAAACAGGAGCAGCAGCAACAACAAAAATCAAATATATTGTTGAATCTTACAATTACAGCAAAGTGCACATGCTCTACAGCTACAGTAAGTATATAGGCCATCTACAGGTATTATCCATACTCATGACTTAAACCTGTAGGCTCACAGGACAGCTTGTGCTGTTGGTTGATCAAAGATGTGAGAAGCTCCCCATTCCATTCCCCCGTTATATTCGTTAGTGAAGTTTGAAGTTTCGCCTGACAACAAATTTATCAATCAAGCAGACTTCACGGCCACTCCATATCATTGCACTTTATGAAATGTGGGCTCAGCGGACTTTGACAATTAGATGGACTATTCTGCATGTGATGACTTACATAATGAAATAAGTCACTATTCATTATTTTGGAGTAAAAGTATCCAACTGAGAATAAATTTGCTTAAATGTGCTAAAACAATGGTAACAAAGAATGACAATTTCTGTTGTGCAAAAGTAACAAAATGCTGTGAAGAACTTCACATGTTGTTTCAGCAACTTCAAACTGTCAGTTGAGAATTGAGCCAAAGTGACACAGAGAAACTGTGAGCTGCATGACGGATACTACAGTTTTCAATTCAGCTCAGATGTTAATGTCACTAACAAGTCCGTATTTTAACTCCAATGCAAAATCGGTTCGATACATTTTCAGTCACATCCTGCCAGGAAGACATTGGGGCACTAGCACTTCCTAAAAGTTGAAATTTAAATATTTTTCAGTTAGTTCTCATCATGCTTTCACAAACCCTCACTGCTGACGCAAATAATAAGTACGCATCTCCTGGTTATCTGACTGAAGCTTGAGCTGGCGTTTTGTGGCAGTTTACTGCACGTTCATTTCTGACAATCCAATGCCCCGCTTTAATTAATATTAACAGTAGTGTTGTTCACTACAAAAGCAGAGCAGGAAATCCTGTCAGAATCTAAAATCCTCCTGAAAACATGTGTAGACAATCATGGGACATTAATCCTCACCATAAAACACACAACACGGACCTTAAAAAGAATCACAATTAATAAATATGCAATCACTTAAACTGCATCATATCATTCACATTAGAAGCATATGATAATTGCTGGTCGAAAAAAAAAAAAAAAAAAAAGCTAATTTCAAACCGGTGCAAGCATTACCTTATATCATAATAATATATTATTTCAGTTTGCTGTTTAAAGTGTCTTCTCAGGGTCTTAACTCCAGCCCCCCCTGCCCTCTGTGAAGCAGCTGCTGGCTCGTTTTCACGGCTGCCGGCATCGTTCGCCTCTCCCTTCATCTTATTTGTGTATTCTGGTTAATTGTCTCTGTTTATATTCTGCAATGCGTTGCCTTTTTTTAATTCGACCCGCACTCCTCTCCGTTCCTGTCAGCTTGTTTCATCAAATCAAAAAGCATCCTTCCCTCCTCCTCCTCCTCTTCCTCCTCTCCTTCCTCTCACGCTCCCTCTTCCTCTCACGCTCTCTGAAAACAAATTGTATTTTATAAATGTTAATTAGCATGCCATGGTCTAGGGGATAAGAGTAATGGTGTACATGGGGCGCTGCTGGAGAAGAATTCATTACCACCCGAGACACCTGCTAGATTATAAACAAGTAGCAAACACTGATAATGCTGCTGTTTTGCCTGTCTCCCTAATGGAGAAGTTTACAAATGGACTTTTAAAAAGGAAAAAAAGAAAACTTATCACAAATAGAAAAGTTTATATGCACTATCATTTTATGCTAATTTCACATCAGTTACTGGTTGGAATGATGATCCAATTAGCTGTTTAATTGTTGTTTAATTTACGTAAATTGAAGACAGTAGAAGTAGTAATTGGTTAAAGTGAGTAAAACTGCACTTAAATACTCTTGTAGTCACTTGTTTGCTTTCTTACAGGGAGTTACATTTTTAATTCACCATATCAACTTATAAGGTGATGATACTGTATGTGAAGGTTGTGTTCATACCTAGTCTCCGCTGCCCCGAAGTGACCAAAAAGGTGACTGCAGGGCGGACTGGGGAGGCGCGAACAGGGGTGTGGATGTAACAACGGAAGGAAGGTCGGAGGACATCTGGGTGGACAACTAGGGGAAGGCAGGTCTGGGGAGATGGACAGGCTGTGCACCACTATCAGGGGACAGAAGTTCCATACTTGGGTCATATTGATTACAACCGCTGAAGCCACTCCATGCCACTCAGCAAACTCAATTCGCTGATGAAGACTATGAGATGCCATAGAAAAATCTACAAAAAAAAGGCAGTAAGTGGACTTACTAAGATTATTTACTGGTAGTTTAGGCTACAGGGGACGCTGGCTTGGCTAGCTGTCTCTTCCTGCTTCAAAACATCACGCTGCAGTTTTGACCAGTGTTCATTGTGTTAGTTTTAGTCTTTAGACGAATATGCGTATTAGCTTTATTCCCATTTTAGTCATTTTTATCCTTCGTAGTTTTAGTCTAGTATTAGTCGACCACAACTCAAAATATTTTAGTTCAGTTTTAGTTGACGAGGAGTCATTACATTTGAGTAGGGTTAATTTTGTCAGCTACTTTTTTTATTTAACCATAGTCCTGTGTCAAATGTCCTTGTTAGTTTTTATCATATTTAGTCAACCTGTTACAGAAAACTGTTACCATTTTAGCAAACTTTAGTCACCAGATTAAATTGAACATTTCAGTCAATCTAGTCAAGGCAAAACAGTGAGTAAGTTAGCAGCTCGGGGTTAGCTGCACACCGGGCTGTTTACGAGTGCCAGGCGTTTGGCTTTTAGCGTTTAGCTAGTGAGCTCGCTAGTTTTAGACTAGCTGCCGCTGGTGCTTTAAATTAACTTTTTAAACTACATTTTAGTCTCGTCTTTTTTCGGCAACGATATTGTATGTTGATATCGTCCAAGCGGCAACTTCTGGGTCTTAAAAGCAATGCCAATGCAGAAATGCCTTAAACCTGCATTCTCTCTAACGACCCATAACATAACATGTATATATACACACACGTAGTTTTCATTAACGAAATGAACACTGGTTTTGACTTTGCACATCATGTAGAGTAAGAAGTGCACAATAACACAGTTTCATTCAGGCAAATAGAGGGAACGTTTGAGGTCTTAAACAGCGCAGCCTGGATTCTCTGTTGCAGTCCCACTGAACATTTATTTCTACATTACAATGTTGCTCAGTGCAATTTTATCCTACATGTATGTATATCTGCCAGAGCAAACCATTAAACCTCCACGGCTCGTAAATACGATTATAAACTATAAACAGCTCTCCGTGGTTAACTTTCACTCTAACATATTCAGTGTTATCCATGGTGGGTTAACTGCAGGTCTCATAATCCAAGTATTAATCCATCAGATAGTATTCATCCTGCCGTGCTTCTATTGCATTCAAAGGAAAACAGTTCCCTCCTCCCTGTTTGAGGTAATTACTCAAAGCTAATCAGCCAAATATTTTGCCAAATTTATGAGCGATAGCAAATCAAAAACAAATCAAAGGAGTTAATCTTGTTAAATGTGTTAACTGAAGTATTATGTATCGTCTGAGAAGGCTTAGTTTACCTCTTTGTGGTTCAGTGCCATCTGATGTCGAGGTGTATAGGCAATGTCGACTATGAAGACCTTCAAATTACCAAGACAACCCTTGAAATAGGAAATGTAAAGGTTCTCGTAAACCCTTCAGAATCTTTGGCTGGCCTCCTTTTTAACACACAAATCCACACACGCAAATCAAACAATGCACTTGTCTTTTTCCCCACCATCTGCCGGAGGATTGCACCAGAATCACAAGAACAGAGAAAGTGATGATAAACAAGATAGAAGGGCCTAGAGAATCAAGTCAAAACACCCAGGGAGAGAGAGAGACAGAGAGAGAGAGTGAATGAGTGAAGGAATAAATGAAAAAAAAGGGGGCCAGGGCCTCTCATCAATATTTCATTTGCACTGAAAACAAAGGGCATGGGGGCGGGGGGTCTTTTCAGAGTCTGTGCTGAATTCAGCATGAACATAAAACCCACAGAGTCAAAAGTCAATATGGGTGAGCGGTGGCAGACGGCTCTTCCAAATGACACCCTGTGAGCTGGGAGCGGCGGCAGGGATCAGGTCCTCAGCACCAGTTAATACCACTCTGTTGAAACACACACACACCATGTTGCATTGCTTTTTTCCTCCCCATCTCCTCTTTTGTGCTACGTTAAGTCACTGAAGCAGTTTGCCGCAGGTGAAGCACCCATCGCCACTATCTTAAATTTGTGAAAATGTGTAATCCCGACTCAAAGGATCACTGGAACGCTGCCATGTTTGATCTCTAGGCTGCAGGCAGCGCCTTGAATGGAGGATGTGATTCATTCATCCGAATGGGTGTTAAAATCTATTTTGGTTGGCTCTTTAGACATATTATTGATTGCGTTGTCAAACACATGACGTCTACAGTGTTCTTCCTGTCTGTGCATTACATTTCTATCTTTCTCTGAGGTGAGATTATGTTCTTCTTCATTTAGGCCGTGCTGAAGCATCTTTTACTGATACACAAGTAACTCTAAGCACTGTAGCCTTCAACCAGTAAGGGTTTGGAGAAGGATGGCTCGCCCGAGGCCAGATTAACAACTGTAGTAGGCTACAATGCTGTTTAAAGGTATTGTATGTTGCAGTATTCATTTAAAAACAGTTTTGTAGCAAAAAGTCAAAGAATTTGAAATAATAATGGGCATCCCCTGGGTGGGATGCCTCATACTGTATGATGGCTGTTTTGAGGTACACTACAGTCCCAGTGCAATTTTTCTGTTTTGCTTTAAGGATGAGTCTGCCAAAATTCTATATTTTTCTTAGTAGTCAACCAATGAGAAGACCAAAACCAAGAGCTCCAAAAACTATTTAAAATACATCAATGAGCCACGCTGTTCCTTCATCACCATGAACACACACACTGTAGTTTATTTTGACTCAATCCCACATACACCGTCCTACCGCCAGAAATGCACCAAAAGTGGACTAATCCACCGCTGAAAATAGTCTCCAACATAGACACTATTTCCTCCTGTTTGTTTGCTAAATGTACAATGTCCAGCTGTTTAAGGAAATTACTGAGCCTTTTTTCATTTCATTTTTCATGGTGTATATCTTCAGTGTAAACCAGTGGGCTAGGGGCTGAGTGCCGCGGACAGGGTAAGTCTGAAACCAGGACTAAAACATAGTTGGTTTTGATGTTTTTATTAGATTTCTTGACAATAAGAAAATAAAGAGCAACACCAAACTGATTGTGTTAAATAACGTGTCAGGAGACTGTATTTTACTTTTTGAGACATTATCATGTGTGATACAATACAACAAATAGAATTAAACTAAAAGATTGACCAGCAGTCTGTTTGTTTAATAGAGTCACACTGCAAATGGTGCTTGCGAACCCCCCCCCCCCCCCCCCCCTTGATCGCAGTGCTGCCACTGATACATTTGATCATTATATTTTAATCAAGCAACTTTAGCAGTTGCTCTCACTGGTCCTGTTCGAAACTCTTTTTCTTCCTAGGACATTCTATGTTTCCCTCAGTGGTTTTAAATCTGCTGAAACTTCAATTTTCTCAGGGGTTCCACAAGGGTCAATTCATGGCCCTTTGCTTTTTCTTCAGCTAGGTTTTGTGTTTTTTCTACCCAATAGCTCTAAACAGAATTTTCTCTTTACGGTCCCCAGTAAGGCTCAGGCCAGCATTGGCCAATATCTGATTTATTCATTGTTTCCCCTAGAGTTGTACTCTTGTCATTATGCCAGTTGTTCAAAACAAGGAAGAACTTGCTCAGATCTTTAACTGACTTTATCAAAAGCATTCATGACCGGAAAATCTTTACTGCCTCTTTACTGCCTGGGTGAGCAATTACATGACTGGACAATATTCAGTTTTTAATTTCAGTCCACCGCCTCCTTCAGTGTATTGACACATCAAACTACTACTCCAATGCTACTCCAGCTGCTGCGTAGTGACCTTTGTGCACTATAGAGTGAGGAATTCTTTCACAGCAATAATTACCATCAGAGAAACTGCTCTGAATGTCAAGGCTCAGCCGAAAATCAAATATTCATCATTGCAGCCACTCATTCATTGTATTATAATTGCATTCCAATAAACTGCTCTTTAGGAACAATGTTATTTCTGGCATTTTTATATAATCTTAATAATAATATAATCCTCTGCATTGTAATAAATTACTTTTATCAGTCCTGACACAGGTTTCTTCCTATCTTCCCCCACTCTTCCCTCTCTCTGTGTAATGAATAAATAGGCTGGGATTATCAGCTCACTTGTAGTCCACCCACATTGTGTATTTGAAATGAGCCACACTATGTGTTGGCATTTTGCCTTCATCTAGCTCCAGTTGATAACACAAAGCCTATTAAATGGCTGCAAATTGTTGCTTTTGGGGAAGTCGCATGGATGCAGTCTGGTGAAAGGCTTGCATTTCATATGAGGTGCAATAGAGACTGCACAGGCTACATCACTAAAAATCCAGGAAATACTAGGACTGATCTCTTGATAATTTGTGTGAAATCATCAGTTGAGTTGTGTGCCCTGTAGTAAACCTTCACACACAATCTGATAACACTTTACAGGAGATTTGGGCTGCATGATTAAATCCTTCGGAACAATTCCCTCAACATCAACTTCAGTATTAGGCTTTTCAGCGACCAAAGCGTACCAAGGATGGAATGTCTTTCAGAAAACGTACAGGTGAACGTCACCACAAGATTGCAAGTTTTCCACGACAGGTTTGAGATGTGTATCGATTCCACAAATTCCACTGCTGCATTCACACAAAATGGAAAGAACTTCAAACCTCCCGTTGTTCTGTCTTTGGTGCAATCATGCCTTATGTCCATTGCTAGCCTTGTAGCCACATAGTAGTAGGAGGATGAGTGTTAATGATACCTATGATTGGTCCATTGGTTTCTCCAACCGAGGTAAACACTAGTCAGTGAGTACAACACTAGAGCTATCTGAATCACAGAATAAATCACAGACATATTCAGAGGTCTGGGACCAAGCTAGACTGTAGGCTGATTAAAAAAGTAGTGTATGTGTTCAATAAGACACCCATAATACAGACAACTGAAAACCACTGCTACTTTACTTAACACTGCTAAATTATTCCATACCCGACACAAAATAACAACTACATATCCAAGTTTTAGGACCACATGTTTCAGCAGTTGCAAAGGAGATTTCAGCAGATCCACAGATTGCGGGGCTGCCCGCTAATAGGTGACCAAACGTTGGTCACTGAGAAGAATCTTAGTCGAACAAGTTTTCACTGGTCGGTTGGTGTCAAGATAGTTGCAGGAAAAAGATAAAAATATTTATTAACTGTCATGAAACAGTAAACAGTAACTGTTTTTTGGACTTGTGTGTTTTTGTTGTGTTCACTTTATGTACCTCTTGTGTTGCCGTAGCCCTGTTCTTTATTTTTCCCTGCAGACCTGTCTTGTATTTGGTCTCGTTTGCCCTGCCCTCGTGTTTCCCTCCTTTTCCCAGTACCTGCCTTCCCCAGCGGTGTCTTGTACTTGTGATTAGTTGTCTGTGTATATACACACACCTGTTCCCTTAGTTCTTTGTCTGGTCGTCATCATTTGTCAATGGTTTTTGTCCCTGTAGTTTTTCCTGTTGTCTTTGCACTGTCCTGGATATTTTCCTGAACTTACCTACCC
Source organism: Lateolabrax maculatus (assembly GCA_031216445.1). Taxonomy (NCBI): domain Eukaryota; kingdom Metazoa; phylum Chordata; class Actinopteri; order Acropomatiformes; family Lateolabracidae; genus Lateolabrax; species Lateolabrax maculatus. Next base: position 18,618,591 of record CM062200.1, read on the forward strand.
TGTTCTGTGTAAGTACTTTTCAAATAAATTAATTTGGACTATCCCACTGCTCCTGCCTCTGCTGCTGTCTGCGCTTGGGTCCTTCCCCCGTGTCCCTCGTGTTCCAACCGTGACATTAATAAACAATAAAAGTGTTCAAAAATCAACACAAGCAACAAATAACAAGGATTGATGAGCCGGTCGAAAGTAACAAAAGAGGGAGGCTTCCCGACCAACTCACAAAGAGTTATAGGACCTGGGTACTACCCTCTACCCTAAACCAACATTAGAGACTAAACCTAACAGAAATAAAACTAAACAAAAATGGGACTACCATTAAAAAACAAAAGACCAACAAAACATTACTCTATATATTGTTGATCACACAAGCAAACTGCTGCTGTCGAAGCCAGGAAATGGACAGAGTGAGGAAAGGTTCTTTCCCCCTGTTTATCAGTTTTCTTTCAATCAGACCAGACCAGTTACACCTGAGGAAAGGGGCTGTAACAATGCATCAGTAGCATATACTTTAGGTGAGCTAGAAAGCTACATCCTGATTTTTGTGTTTCTTATTGAGGGAGTTTGTCTTGCTGTCTAATTTTGGACAGTTCATGATCCAGTTGCTTCCTTTCTACTTGGCCCGCAGAGTTTACCTCTGTTTGTTTTTATCAGTACCATTTTAGCAGCGCTTGTTGTGAATTATTCTTTGTGAACCCACCAGTGGCCCATGCTGAAGGATTTCCACTTGGGAGGAGTGACCATGGCAACCACCACACATAGTCTTTAAGATCCTGTGGCACGATGTGATTAATGGTGGAAAGCTGGCCACTCACACAGTACCAGGAGCAGCATGGTACACAGAAGACTGAGGAGGAAGCCAGCCAAAAGATCTGCCAGCCCTGCTTGCGACACATCATCAGTCAGTTCTTACCTCTTATGCCAAAGTAACCAGTGACTGTGTTAGGGATTCCCACTGGTCATTTCTACAGGTTGATAAATGCTATGACACAGTTCTGATTGCCATGTAATCATTCATAGACATTTTTCATGAGAGCATTTGGCATGTCAAACAGTAGCAGGAAAAAAAAAACTAAATATTGCCAAAAACTAGTTTTTATGATTGGCTGAGGTTGAAACGTTGGGGTATCAATACACGGATAAAGGTAAACAGACTTGAATATGTCATGAGGTACATGAAGCTTATGACTTAAATATTGCTCAGGCCGCCGCTCCGGCAGAGGCAAACATCAGATGTGTGTGGACTGACGAGGAGACTGCGATGGGACAAAAACATGAAATGCCATATTTCCATCAGGTTTTCCATCATGGATGTATTATAAGAACTGGAGACCCGACTCAAAGATGGAATGGAATGTACAGTATGAAAGCTGTATGTGTGTTTACAACTACATGAGGCGGAGGTGTGGAATGTACTGACTTTTCTGAAACCACTGTACTGCAATAACACAGAGTGCTAAAGGTTAGGTAAATGTAATTCCTTGGTCTGCTGAGGGAATTGTGAGTTGGCACTGGAGCCAGAGGTTAGAAGGTTATAAAGACATTAACACTTGTGTTAGTGGCCAAGCTACACATTCATATTGCTGCAGACTGGAATGAAGAGCAAAGGGAAATGTACTAATGAGTCACACACACACACTCACACACACACACAAGTGAGCTGAACCACATGAAGCCCTGTGAGACTACTGAAATGAGTTCCTTGCCAGAACAGTAAATACAACTCCAAGAGCCCCCGGAGGAGATTAAAGTGAACTACAGACCAAATGAATCATTAAAGATGTAATTCACTGGTCTAGATTCTTACATCCACATTGTGTTCCATTTATAGTGAAAATCAATGAATTACTCCAATCAAAACCAGAATGTTTGAAGATCTGGAACCTCAATGGTTCAATGTCAGTTAGGCACATACTGAGCCTTCATGAGAGCAGATGCATACCGTCTGGTACACCATGAAGGTACAAAGTAGCCTCAGCGTTAACAGATTGTTTCTGTTGCTTTTGCAGTCTTTTAATAGGCTTTTAACCAAGAAACAGCCACTCAGCCTAGGACTTCCACTGCTAAAGTTACTGATGTGGTCAATAGTGAATCGCAAGCAGGTGGGTCAACTCTGTCAAAATAAAACAAACTGGAATTGTAGCAAATGTTTTATTTACGACTTTCGAGGAATGTGGAGCCTTGAGCTAGACCAGTCGGAAACCATGTTTTATACAATACTTACTACCTACAATACTTTTGCCCATGCTTGCTAAGAATTGTATTACATTATAAAAGTATTATACACTCTACAGTAGGTATAGTAAAAGGAACACTATGCTGATTTTCAACCTTATTTCTGTCTTCTGATAAGAAGATTTCTTAAGTCGTGGGTCTGAAGAAGTTGAAAATCATCAAGCCACAAGTTGATTCTCAGCTCAGGCTGATTTATTCATACATGTATGGACACAATGCAGCATTAACAAAGCACAATATGATTCTGAAAAGTGACAAAGTATTCCTACACCTTTTATAGGGGGCGGATGTGTAAGTGCTCTCCACTGGTGTCTACATGTCTGTGTACGTGCTTTAGATGTGTACGTTGTAATGAGTGTTTCATGAGTACAGTATGTATGTATGTGTCTAGGAATGTATGGGAGGGTGTATATGTGTAAGCGAGGTGGGTGTGTGTGTGTGCTGAAGAGATCATATATGTGCATTGATATTAATGTATGTCTAGGTGTACTTACCCTATAGGGGGCAAATTATAAACCCAGAGGTCTGTACAGTTGACTGTAGCCCTGCAGTACCAACTTATAGAAATATATGAAGGTCTATAAAAGATGATATGGAATGATTATGATAACAAAACAATACAAGATATGTGAAATGTGATTATTATAGAGATGAAAAGTGATTATTACATACAATAGCAGTCTGATATGTGCACAGAGAATGCTTTTAAGAACATTTTATAACAACCATCACTTTTCAGCATGTTGTCCCAGTAAATGTTAAACTTGTTAAAAGTATTACTTGCATATTATTCCCTCAAATTAAGAGCTGTTGGTCTTGGCTAAATTCTCTTTCTGTAACTTGAGACTTGACTGACATTCACCACTCACCACCCACTCACACTGTTTCAGTACATAATGATATGATTGATGTGTGTGAAAGAGCAGAGAATGGTTATAGGGCACCATTCAGTCAGAGGCTGTCAATCCTGCAATGGTGAGCTAAACTAAGAATGAGTGGGAAGCTACTGGCTCTTAATTCCGTCTGATATTCTGATTAAACAATAGATACTTTAAATACGATCAGCTGACCACTCAATGTTCAGACACTGACATCCTGCAGAGCTTGGTATAGCAGCTATAGACTGTTTTCAATGTGGAGCCAGCCTGAAAGTTCTACATATGTTGAATAAAAAAGATACAGAAAGTAGAACAGCTTTGAAGTTATTTAGAGGCATGTTTCTTCACCTTTGAACTAGGCTCACAGTTTCCCTGTGCTTCCAGTCTTTGTGCTAAGCTAAGATAAACATATTCTATAACATTTATCGTGCATTTATGAATCAAAGAATAAGTATCATGTGTGATCAGTTATTATTGTGTGAAAATCTGAAATAATCAAGAGAGGATAAAACTGGTTTGATTTAACTCAATTAGCATATAATTAGATGTATTTAGAAGAAAGCAGGAAAGGTTTGATTTAACGTGCACTATGTTTGATTGGATAAGAATTAATATGTTTTAAATTTGCTTTTTTTAAGTATTCTGTTTGATTAAACATATAACCAGTAATGCAATAATGTAAGTTTTTATTTGCAGTCAGAAGGAACTGAAATAATATGGTGAATATTGTGCATGAAAAGGCCCAAGGACAAATATACCTTGGTAGGCTCGAAAAAGGAAGGGGGGGATGAGAGCAGCTGGACTTGCTACGGGTTTCAAGGGTGCTTTTTGTGCACCTGTGACATCCAGTACACTACTAGACACAACAGTGGTGGGACTCATCGGGGATGATGATGACCTGGCCTACAGAGAGGAGGTGAAGCTATTGCTGGGCTGGTTCAGAGACAATCCCCTGTTCCTGATCGTGGACAAAACTTAAGAAATCATTGTCGACTTCAGGAAGAACCAGCCCAGTCAAGCTCCTCTGCTCAATAACAGGGCTGTGGAGGTGGTCAGCAGCACCAAGTTCCTGGGTGTACACTTTACAAACGACCTCACCTGGTCTGTGAACACTGGATCACTGGTTAAGAGGGCACAGCAACGTTTGTACTTCCTGCAGAAAATGAGAAGAGCCCACCTGCCCCCGCCCATCCTCACTACTTTCTACAGAAGCACCACAGAGAGCATTTTTGTGTGGTGTGGAGGCTGCAAGGCCTCTGGACAGCGACAAGATTATTGGGTCCTCTCTTCCCTCCATTCAGGAGAACATTGCACCAAAGCGTTGCATGTCCCGAGCTAGGAATATCCTAAAGACTCCTCACACCCCCATCGTGGACTGTTCACCCTGTTAGCATCTGGAAAGAGATTTTGTAGCATCCGCTGCAGAACCACAAGATTGTGCAACAGCTTTTCCCCCAGGTTATCAGGTTGTTGAACACATAATCTAGACAATGACATTATTCCCACCTTTATTCTACCTCAATTTTCGTCAGATGGTAGTCGATGGGTTCCGAGGTCGTTCAGACTCTTTTGCTCTCCACACAGATTGTTTACCTGCATGCAACCAAGCCCCGCTCAAACATGATTGGTCAATACTACTCGCACTACAAACGGAAACCAGAATGCTTCCTATTACAAAATCTTCGTCCCTTACCTAAAGATTCTGCATTCCTATGCAGATGTCTGTTAACAGAGATTACTTTAAGTCAAACTATATAACATTTGTAAGAACAAAAACACATTGTTCTTACAAACATCTTCTCTTGCAAATAAGGAGTTTGATTCAAAATCGACAAAACACAGCCCTGCTTGATTCGTTACTCTCAGGGGTGTTATGTTCCAACAGCCTCACTTGGTCTGGTATGACCAGTAGCTACCAGTAGATATTTCTGTGTAACATTACTTCGTCACTTCACTGACTTTTTGACTCTTTTCCAAGACCAAAACAGAGCTAAAAGAGACTGGATATATAGATAGATAGACAGATAGGTAGACAGAAACTGGAAATTGGTCTTCATCACAACATGATTCTTCTCCCTTCACTCTATAATTTACAATGTCTCTTATTAGAATAGCTTTGAAGCTTTCAAAATATCACCAACAAATTGGACGAGTTATTACTTGTCAAGCCTCAATTACGTAGCCTCAGGTGTTCCTTAAGTGAAAGGACTTTCTGGAATAGCAGCTCTGTATATTCAGTGCCACATATCAGGCAGAATCGCCTCCTCCTCTTCTTTTGAACATAGATAACACAATGAAGCCACGGGGTGCATATTGATATACGTATAGTGTGTATTTGCAGAACACTGGCGAGAGAAATGAAAGGAAGGGCATGCAGCATATTATATTTTCTTTTCTTCTTTGACATCAAGCTGCTGCTGATGCAACAGTAAGCAGCAAAGACCTCGTATGTGTAAGGAGAGTAAAGTGAGCACAAGTGCGAATGCATGGAATATTATTATTTGACTGATTCATGCACTTGTTTACTGTATGCAGAAGTGAGTCAGGCTAGATGGATATTTACAGTGAGACCTTGTTTGCAGGTAAACAGGCATTTAGGCTGTTTAGAATGCAGCTCCAGCCCTCCTTGGATGTCTGTTGCTTTCAACACCACTGACAGCCTGGGGACACAAAGAAGCTCTGTGGAAAATGAACTCATGCCACTTAGTTGCTGTAGAATAAAAAGGGGAAAAAAACAAAATACACCTACAAGCAGGGGTTGGAGCGTACAGGTTTGCTAACGTCACTCTTAAGCATGCATGAAATGACCCCTGGCTTTAAAACGGAATAACATATACATAAGAGATGCAAGAGATGAGAGGAATGAACAAAAAAGCCATCCAGATACACTCTCTGACACAGAGAGAATGTACAATGAAAGAACACATGTACGTGCAAACATAAAATATGTAGGAGTAAGCACACACACACACACACACATCCAGCATAAATGGAACAGCGGGGGGTGAGAGGAGAGAAAGAGCAGGAAGAAACAAGTTAAGTGTGGCCACATCCTCCCAGCTTTAACCCTGTGAGAAATGGCGGTTGAAAAGACGGTGGTGCTTCCACTTGGTAACACCAATCACCGCTCTGCCCCCTTCCCTTCAGCCACTTTCCGCTGTTGTCATCACAACTGTCCCAAGGTGAAAGCAGGGAGAGGACCTGAAGCTGCCTTCTTCCAATTTGTTTTTCACCCATTTACATGCTATTTATTTTTTATAATATCTAGTTTCATTCGAAAGAAAATGTAGTTGAACTCAAACTGACATTTTATCAGGACTAATATACATGGAAACCTATTTCAGACTTGTATTAGTGGCAAATGTATTATTATTTAAGACGTACCCACCGTGGCCACCAAATGTGTTTGTTTGAATGTTTTCATACAATCGTAACAATGATTTACAATATTGTTAAACTTTTTTTTCATAAGTTAAAGCCAAATGGTTACGGTGTATACCATATCACCGCAACGATGCCGGCTCGATCTCAGCCGGCAGCCTGTATATTCATTCTTTTTAGCTACTTTAGCAACCATTTATACATTACATCTAACTGTTTAGACTTCTCTTTTCCCTTTCTAACTATTTTTCATGCACTCAGGTTACAGTTGATTCAATATATGGATATAATTATATTTTCTTATCAGATTGTCATTTCAGGTTTTTTCAAATTAGTCGAGCTACAAGATATAAGATATAGCATTCCTATGTACCCCCAGGTAACTGCGAAAGTACACCTGGTTGGGAATCACTGATTTAGATCACAGTTTAAACATACATATCATCCACCACTGTCAAATATAAATCCAAGCAGAGTTCTTACATACACCTATTGTACAAAATGACCTACTATATGTATATAAAACTACTCATTACATCACCCATTCATTCTAGTACTCTTTGCACCCACCCTTGCACTATTGGTGTTCTTGTTCACGATTTACAGAGACAGTATTAACCTTTATGTAGACATTATACATGGTTTTTATTTATGCATCTATTTTTTTTTCTCTTACTCATATGGTCACATTGCAGTCTAATTCACTGTATGCATGAACACACGCTAGAATGGCAATAATGCCAAACATCTCAGCTCATTTGTGTATCAGTGTCACATTAAATAATTGTCAGATTCATTTTGATGCACTGTCATACATACAGTAAACAACTGAAATCATTCCCAAGAACAATATCAGCCTCGAGCAGCATCTATACTGTATTTAAATATGAGCCACCAGGTCAGAGGGTGCTGCTCAGGAGGAGGAAACCATCAAGGAGGAAGGTATTGACGTACAAGAAGCAGAGAGGTTTGGTGGGGAAATCGTCTTTGATTTTAGGCTACGCTGACAGTAACAACGCCACTGAAATGACATAGAGGGCGTCAGTCGTGTCAGCCACAGTGTGTGAGCAGTGCTTGAGACAGCTAATCCCCCATTTGTTCAGTACGAACGGAGCCTTCAGTGCGGCGGGGGGGTGACAGAGTGACTCCAGCAGGGCTCCGCGGAGCTGAGACGACTGTGGCGAAGCAGGAGGACATGGGGTGAAGAGGTGCCTGCACCCAGAGGAGCGGGAGCTGCCACGGGAGCCAGCCACGCAGAACTGACACGTCCTCCTCCCCCCGGCTCTGCTCTGTAACCTCCAACATGCTGCATGTCGACTCTTTTTGCATCGCAACCCGAAGCTGACCTCATCCATCAAGCAACAAATGGTATAAAATAGATACATATTAACCCAGTGGATCTCTGGGAAAATAAAACTTTAAAACATGAAGCCACCAGGGTGTTTTCCCGGATCTTATATTTGAGGACAGAAATGGTGTCGGACACGTCTTTGTTTCCTTAAACACCTCAGAGGAAATGTTCAACATTTTTTGAAAACATGCTTATTCACATTAGTAATGCAGAAGAAAAAAAATCCTCTGCACCTCCTCTTGAAAATTAATGACAGAGCTTTGTATTTAGTATTGGCAGGTTTACGCTGCTCTCTGCGGGACAACACTGAAATGCAATGCGCCTCTTCAGTTTGTTTTTCTGTGTTGTGATTGGATTTTAATGTGGCATGGAAAATTCATGTCTCTCATCTCTTTACTGCTATATGGATCGAACCCCTCTACATCCCTCCCAGTAGTTTTAAACATTTTAAAGCAATTCAGCCAACTATCAGGATGTAAACTTAATCTTGGCGAGAGCGACCTTCTTGCGCTTAAAAATCTGGCGGAGGAATTGCCACAGGAAATAGCTCCTTTCAGATGGGTGGACACAGGTTTTAAATATTTAGGTATTTTTATCACGAAGTCCTGAACTTTGTCCCTTTGCTTAAAAAAGTGGAGGAGGTCTTGACAGATGGACCACTCTACCGCTGTCTTTGGTTGTTTTACCCACATTTCTTTACCTCTTTCTACATATTTAGATATTAATTACAAAATGTTTTTTTTTTTTTAACCAAATTAGACAAGTCAACATCTGCATTTCTCCAGTAAACCAGTGCGTATGCAGAGGAGGGCCTCGCCCCTTCCCAATTTTTTACAGTATTACTGGGCTCAAATGGAGGTACCCTCCCAACTACCCGTGCCTGTCTCTACCATCAGCATTACTCCTGCGGTTACTCAGTCTCTTCAAATATGGTTGCAACTAGATCTTCTACTCTTGCCCCAATAATCAACAATCACCATTTTAAGCCATCTAACATAGACTCTGCATTTCAATTTTGGGTGCTCAGGGCCATCATTAAGATCAGCTAATGAGCTATATGACATGGAAATCTTCACGTCCTGTCAGCCAAATTTCAGCGACCACCATCTCACCTCTTTTGTTATTTTCAGATGGGACACTTTATTCAGAAATCTCCCCATATTCCTAATTGCCCTATGAAAACTTTAATTGACATTCTTCTTACTGTAGACCCCAATCAGAAAAGGAATTTTTCATACAGTTATGACTGGATGGACTCCTGTCAGGTCGGTTTTCATCCATCGAACCAGAGAAGCATGGGAGCAGGATCTGGGGCTCAGCGTGGATGATGACCACTGGGGAAATACCCTGGACTTAGTTCATAACTTTGTTTCATTGTTTTGTTTGTGCCTGACACGGGCTGGTTTAGTGGGAAATCATACACAGAATTCATTATAGTAACCTAGTCTAAAATATACTCCAGTGTCAGTGATACCTAGAACAGATGTTGTCAATCCCTTGCAACCTTGTACATACTGTATTTTTTAGTCATAGCTGAAATTGACCACTTCTGGTCTAGAATATTCGAAACATTACAAAAAAGGTTTACAATGTAGCAATAGACCCAAACCCCCGTCCTACCAATTTTTGTTACTCCACCTACCAAGGAGCTCTCGGTCCAGTCACGCCTCGCCATGGCCTTCAGTTGGCCAGGCATTTCATTCTCCTCATCTGGAAACACGCTTTGCCAACATCTTCTGACCAGCGGAACAAGGAGGTTCTGTTTAATGTGAAGCTGGAAAAACTAGGGTTCTTTCTTAGAGGTTCTTTAAACAAGTTCGATCAAATAAGGAGACGTTTTTATCTTTCATAGACACTCTGGGCACGACAGGCCTGATGACTGAGGCTGTTTGAATTCTACCTGAATTTTTTATAGTTTCCTTTCTTTTCTTTTTTTTTTAGTGTGTGTTTTGGTTTGTTTTGTTTTGTTTGGTATCTGAGGTGGGATGGGGGATGGGGGTTCACAAGGGGAGAAGAAGAGATAGAAAAGGGAGGAGGAAGGAAGGGGAGAAAATAAGGAAAAAATTAGCATTGTGCTTTTGTCTTTTCCTTTTCTTTGTAAAAGTATACTTTATATTGTTGATGCTCAATAAAATTATATTAAAGAAAAAGAAAAACATTCACGTCTCAATGGTGAGATACAGGCAACAATTATGCTTCTTTCAAAATAACCTGTACATAGAGGCACAGTGAGTGAAATAAGGGATATTATTGACTGTTAAGGATAGAATAGGACATTATAGTTCTACTTTAATACCTTTTCCCGTGTTGTGTCAGAAAACCTTTTAATGTTGTTCCGTCATCAGTGTGACTGGTATGCACTGGAGATTATACCACAGCCAAAATGTCACTAAGCAAAGCAATGTCACATGATGCAACATTAATGATCCACTGTGCAGCTGGGCACATATTAGCATTTTGTATATAGTGTTAAATGATGATTAATAAATGCACCACTCTCAGTGTAAGGATAAATTAGTGAGAGGCGAGATGTTAAAGCTGCAGAGAAGCTCAATTTATTGATCATTTTCTCTTACATCCGCTCGGTGCTTTGATCGCATCTGAGGGGACCTTAAAAATGGCAGCTTTGGTTTAATGCAGAACTCAGGAAGACTTTGGCCATACTATAATATGTCTGAGGATCTGGGGATTCCTCTAAGTGCATGTGCATGTCCCGTTGTCAAAGGCATTTTCAGAGGAACAAGAGTAGAAGGAAATGTTCTAGGATACATACTGTAGGTAAATAGGTTGTCTACGTGTCATGTGGAATCCCTCAGGATGTCATTAAAGTGGTCCTGTGGATATTACAGGGAGGTATAGCATACACTGAATACTAAAATCTAGTTGAACATTGCTTTTTAATGGCCTTTTGAATAAATCACAAAGTTCTTTTTAAACTTTGTCATCACCGTGACTGCTTGCCAGTCTGAGAAGACGCGCAAGCCCGCTGCTGAGCAGTTTGCTTCTTTTGTCCTCAGCCAGCATCAAAATGACAACACTGACTGTTAGTCTGAGCCCGTGATGGCAAATTAAAGAGCACTCCTGTTTCACAGTCACCGTCATTACCCACCGACAGTGTCAACAGGCTGATTGTCAACATAACTGACAATATGTACGAGCTGCGAGGAACCTGCGTAGAAGAACAGGAGGAAATTTTGCTGTAAAGCCACAGGCAGAAATTTCATTCCGAGCGCCAGGGTCTACAATACATAATTAATATAACAATATCCTGCTTCTATTCAACGTGGTTTCTCCACTCAAGCCTGTAGAGTGAGTTGTAGCTGTTTGCTGCTGCTGAATCTGGGACGAAGGATACAATTTGCTGAAGACACGATCGCAGCAGGTCATCGCCTGGAGGGCTCCGCACCTCTAAACAGACTAAATGCACAAACAAGCAATTATTTCTAAATGACTCGACCTCCGCAGATGGGATATAATAGACACACCATTCTTAGCAATTTGTTGCTAGCAATTATTAATTTAGACATTGGAAACTTTGTTTTTCTTTGAAAAGAAAAAGAAGGAAATTGCTCACGTCACTCCCTGTATTTTCACACCAGATAGAATGCTGAGGAATGGCTTCGCTGGGCAGCCGTCACCTATTGTGCCTGGGCCACGCGGCCTGCGTGAACAGGGGCTAACTGAATCTACAGCTAAACACGTGCATCTGGGTCAGTTAACAGGGTAGTCAGTGATGAACTGTTTAAAGCATTCTATATTAACAGTGGGTCAAATGACTGTGTGTAATGTGAAAGGTGTCGCTCAAAGTGACCAACCAATCCTTGCACTTCCCCTCAGCTTTACCGAGCCGTTTAGCTTTTTTCAGCTCATTGTTTTGGTTTGACCCACAACTTTACTATTACTCTGGTCATCTCCATTTACCTCTTTAAAATCCTGATTTTAAACTCTATATTAAATCCATTTATCATTTGTTTTTGTTTTTTTTTTTGTTATGATCTGATGTTAATATACCAGTAGCAAATTTTCATTTTCATTTCATGTAAATTCAAATAAGATAAATTAGTTTGTTTTCCATCTTTTTTCCCTTTTCTTCAGTTGCTGAAAAGCTTAAAATAATCAAGAAAGCTAAGAAAGCTACCAGAGAAGATCATTTAGACGCAATTTTCTTAAAATCTGTAAAGCAGCTCATGTCATGCCTTTTCACAAAGATATATAATAGAATATATAGAATATATCTGTCTTACATAAATATCAGTCAATTTCAAAACTACCCTGCCTCTCAGCAATCCTTAAATCTTTAGTCAAGAACCAGCTGAGATGTTGTTTTTAACCAAATATTCCAATCTGAGTTCCTATCGGTCTGGATTTAGAACAGAAGATAGCACAATCTCTGCTGCTGCCCTTGTCCTAAATTATATTGTGTCCATGGTAGACAGTAACTTTCTGTTGACCTATCAAAGGTTTTGACACTGTGGATCATTTTACACTTATGAATGGTCTACAATAGATATCAGCATAGACTCGTAGCAACAACCTCTCAGACAGACAGCTGTGTATAAAAATATAAAAGTGACTAAGGGCATTCCACAGGGTTCCATAGGTCTGGTTTAATTCACTGCATATATAAATAACGATGGCATGTCCCTCAATACATATAATCTACATTTGCATGCAGATGACACTATTTTATAAAGTTTGGCAAACTGATAATCTGCAAAGCTTGTTTAATACCCACTAGACAATTTGAGTTGCAAATTAAAGATGCAACTTGTTTTTTTGTAGAGGAACAGGTCCCATCTCCCATTGTGGAAGCAACCTCTCCCTCTGTATTTATAGACTTTCTCTTATCTCTAACCTTAAAGCTCTGGATGCTGTCCATCACTCAGCTCTTAGATTTATTACTGACGACACCCATCACTGTGTTTTGTATCAGAAGGTGGGCTGGCCCTCCCACTCTGTCAGGCGAGATCAACACTTTTATCTATTCTTCTACAAAGGACTACTTCAAAAATGACCTACACTGCTATGCCCGAGACAATACACTTTAAACACCTGTTCTCTGGACTAGCTGACACTACATGTTCCTACAGTAAATACTAATCTTGGAAAGACAGCTCTCAGGTATTTCACCCCATTTGTGTGGAATAATTTACAGAGTATTCTGAAACGTGACACACTGATATTGATAGGGCAATTCAAACATTTGGTTAGAGGCGCCACTGGTTTTAGGTGTGACTGTTACATAATATGCTTGTGTTTCTTATTTCTTTTTATACCTAAATATATTAAATTGAGCATCGCGTTAGTTCAGGCAGGCCACGGAGTCAAGCTCAGCTCAATATCCCAGCTACATCAGCTGACCATTGCAATCCAGGAGCCACATCAGCTGATGGATCAGCTGATTCCCTTCTACGTATCTATTGGCGATCTCATTAAGGGCGCCCTATTTAAGCTGCTTCAGCCGCCTATCCCGGCTGCTTTAGCCTGCCTATCATTGCTGCTTCCTCCGCAAGCCGCTTCACAACCCACCTCCACCCCAGCTCCCTTCATGCTGTGTCTGACTTATCAATGACATTTCTGTCATGTGTCATTGATGCCTGCTCTGTTCTGTACCCTACGGGGGGTTCTTGCCGCTGCTCTCTGTGTGCATGGAAGGGCAGGGAGGTCCCAGAACAGAGCATACCGCCAAATACATACAACTGAAAATATATCTACTGCATGTAGATCAAGTATTTTTGTCATAGTGGTCCTGACTGAATTTCTCATGTTTTTGTCTATATGAATGTATATTTAAATATCTGCTATTTTATATATTTTTTTACGTTGCCATGTCATTACCTTTATCATAATACTTAAAACATTATTTTACTCAGTACTCAGGTGTCACTTGTAAATGAGATTTCGATCTCAATGTGACTTTCTGATTAAATAAAACAACTATAGAATAGTGGGTGTATAATGGAAGGGATTCAAAAGGTAGAAAAGATGGGCATTTTGATAAATGTGAAAGGCGCAAAATTACACAAACACACATCCAAAAGTGCTAGCAGCTTCAGCATTTGTGTCCTCAAGAAACTTTTGCCAATGCCCTTTCCGTGTGAAAGCTGCGTTAACCCATCCATGTTGGTGCAACTTGGGTAGAAGCTGCCTCCCCATAGCCCCATGAAACACTCGCCTCAGGCCGCTTGTCAAACTTCTACCACTTCAAAGTCTCTCGGCATCCACCAGAGAGGCCACTGGGGCTTTGGCATCAATTTTAGATCATAAAGTGGAAGAGAGTGCAAGGAGGAGAGGGGATAAAATCTTAACAAAGAACCACCAAGTGCCAAGCATGTTATTATTGCCGATAAAAGCCTATGGGATCCAGGTGAACTGGGGTTAAAAGATTGGATTGGATTGGGCCTGGGCTGAAAGCTTCAACGTGATTCTGCTCAACCCAACCACTAACTAGACGGTACATCAGTGGAATCAAAAGCAGAATGTTAAGCTTCTGTGTTCAAGATGAAGGAAGACACAATCCTTCAGACACTGTTCTGTGAATTTCTTTAAACCGGTAGAGGAGGCGTGACCCACGGGGATCAGTGGTTAAAGATGCTACATGTAGCATTTTGCTTCTCAAAACCAAGCCAGGGTTTTAAACCTACAACCCACCCAGGATGTTGCTATTTAGCCCCCCTCCTCTCCATCCCTGCCATTGCTCCCTTTGTTTTTAAGATCAAGAAACAAAAAAAAATACTGCATCACAAGTTAAGACAAACAGCAAAATGTACTTAAAGAATCAAAAGTGAAACTGCTCATGATGCAGAAAATGTCCCATGTGAGTGTCATACTGCTATATTATGTTACTGGGTTATTATTTTTGATGCGTCGATGTGTAAGCAGCATTTTACTGTAGTAGTTGTTTGAGGTGGAGCTACTTATAACTAGCCTGGCATCGCCAGACGAACGAAGCGTATGTCCTGTCAGAAGTTCAGCAAACACACATTTTTTATCGACGTAAAGTTTAAGTGCAGTTGTTCCTTATTCTTTAAGAGAAAATTTACCATCCAGTCTGTTCAATACTGCTGCTGTTACCACCCGGTAAACAATCTGTATCAGGAGCGCCATCTTGGATATTTACAAAGATACCTGAATGGCACTCGTCTCTGTCCGTCATCGTATTAAACCCGCCTCGTACTAAATAAACGCTTGTGATTGGTTAGCCCGATAAAACGGCAGAGTAATCAGTTTGAATGGGAGAGGGGCCAGACGGATCTGCCAGAGCAAATGAAACATGAGCTTGTAGATTTGTCTGGTTCCCAGGCTAACTTTTAACCACGCTGTACAGTTACAGTTTAACAATTGCATCAATTTAATCATGCATTATATTCTATAAGCTCACTGTTAACACTTTATTTTAAGTAGAAATATAAAGTAGTATTAACTAATAATACTCAAGAAAAGTACAAATACCTCAAATCCCCATTTCAACCTATTTATCTGAACTTACTGAAAGTAATAAAAAAAAGTGAACATTGTACCGCATGGTATAAATCTATTACCTTTAGCATATTTGTGCACATACATGGTTTTAGAATGCAATGGAAAATGATAATGACATGTTAGCTGTCATCGCTAGTTTCGTTGTGTTCTTTGTTTAAACTTACAAATAAGTGGTTTGGATAAATCATAAAAATGTTTACCTTGTGTCTGATCATCCACCGCCTTCAGTAGTTTGCTTTACTGGACTCTAGGCTTCCAGTAATCTTGTCATGTACCCCAATTTCAGCAGCTCTAAAAACTTACATATGGATCCTACATACCTTCCCATAATGCAACTGGTTAGTGTGTTTTTCTTAGATGTCCCCTCCACTCCCTCTGTTTGACACCCAGGCTTTTTGTTATGCATTTTTAGTCTCAACCCCAATCACATATCTGAGCGCGAGCCAAGATAACCCCTGATGACATCCCTGAGAAACCACCAGAATTACTTTCTGGGACTTGACAAAGCTCCGCCAGAGCCACAGCAGACATTATACAACTGTTTTGACAGGCTGAGTAGTACTTCCCCTGACAAGTAAACAGACTTTAATAAGTAAAATACATGAAGTTTCCCTTTAATATTCATATTCATTCACATAAACTAAGCTAATGTGAAGCTGAAGCACCTGGAAAAATGTGTGGAAGTGTAACACAGTTTGTATTTTTGAAAATGGTTTTGTGCTTTAAAGCAATCAAGCTTATTTCTCTCCAACCTTCCCCCCTGTGGATAAAGGGTGGTTCCTTTACTACCACTGCAATAAAAACAATTCACTTCTTTACTTATTCTCACACTCAGATTATGTAAAATTGTAGTATTACACAACAGGAACCTTCATTGTGGAGGTGGCATGGTGACCCCACTAAAAGGATTTGTTTGCTGGAGTTTATGGATGATAGTATGCATACAGGTTGGACTTTAAAGGTTACACACCACAGCCACTTAAAACCTCCTCTCCTGGGCTGACACATGACTCATTGGGGGAGCCGCTCGCTAAAGGAACTAAGACGCAACCCAGCCGGCGGCCACAGGTCCGATGCCCGAGTCCACAGCCTTGTGGAGACGTTTCAAAGCTTTTAGCCGCAGCGCAGGCCGCAGGTAATGAATAGCTTTGCCTCTCCAAGTCACAACAGAACATTACACAGAAAAACATGTCTTCCCTGTCATTTTCAAACTCTCCTTTCACTGTAAACTGTGTTGATGAATATGTGTAAGTGAAAGCCAAACAAATACAAAGAAATGCTGCTTTCACTTTTAAAGCAGCAACAGTGGAGGAAATCTGTGGCTTTGCAGGCTATTACCAATCCAGTAAGGACAATACAGAAAAGAATCCTTTCTACTACATAATACCTTTTAAAATTGCAGGTATTGTGAAGTAGAATTCTTTGCCAAATATCTTTTGGAGGAAACATAACTGTTATCTGTTTTATTCCAATCCATATTCACATGACACCCTTCAGCTGTGTTCAGACTGAACACAATACAAATGTTAGAGGCGGCCTACTAAGTCAACAGAGAGACGCTAGTGCAGATTAGTCTAGGCTGCCTGAACAATTCTAACACCAAAGCATTGGACAACAATAGAGATAAACAGGATAGTTTCAAACAGTAATGGTTAAAGCAAGTGAACGTTGGTTATGTACCGCAACCCTAAGAGTATAGGCTCTTAAATTGACCACAAAAGACCAGAGGGCATTAAAACAAACCAGCCAAAAGCCTTTAGGAAGTCAGGTGACGTAGTATACTTGGTTTGGGTTAGGAAAAGATCATGGTTTGGCTTCAAATAATAAGTTGACTTTTGGTTGCACAAGGGACACGAACAGCTGTCTGAACTGTTGATTTACAAAGTACTGATTATGTGTTTTGAGTTTAATTTTTTCTAGGGTTATTTTATTTAATTTGTTATACAAAGTGTCTGAGTATCTTGAAAAGCACTTGTATGAACATAACTGAGTATGCAAATGAGCTGGAATTTTAAGATGGGTTGAAAAACCACAGAAAGGTAAAAGGAAAAGTGGAAAATTAAAAAAAGACAATGTAATATAATTGTTGATTCTGTACAATGTGCTGCATGTGACATTAAGAAAATGCTTCACTGAGAAATTCTGTCTGGAGTCATTGCAGCGCAGTTGCTGGGTTGAGCTCCAAAGGTCCACATCAAAGTGTATTTCTTTGCAGCTTGACCCTTGAACTCCTCAGACTGAATATTGATCACACATCACACGCAACCGACAATAACTTCTCTCTGCTTCCACTGGTCAGCCACACACACGCACACATACACACACAAAATTGAGTTCCCCACCATCCTTATCAAAATAGAGACTTGCCGCAGGCAATCTGTGGCTGAGCCTGAATGTGACAGAACAGAAAATAATATAGAAAAACATTCATATTTGTAGACTTTATCATTTTGGTGAATGAGGGGCATGGTGGCTGGCCTTCCTATGTTGGTATTGCCGTATCGGTCTGAGTCAGGTTTAGTCTCTTTTATGGTAATACCCATCATTATTACTCACTTCAGGGAGAAGACCAACACACACACACACCCTAAGGGAGATGGGCAGAGGAGAAAATCATCCTGTCTATCCGCGTTTTCCAATATCTCTTCACAATGCAGGCCATATTCAAGTTATTTGTTTTCAGCCCCCTCATTTTTTTATCAGCTTTAAAGTTGACATTATTACCACTCTTTCTGGTTCTTGTATCACAGTTTTAGCGAGATGAGATACTTTTGTCAGTGACCCATATATATATAGAAAGATTGCAAGGAAGAGGCCTTTAGGTTGATGTATTACATGTTTTAGGGACTGTATACAAATGATTGGGATAAGTGGGGGGAGGAACATTGGGTTTCACTTTTTTAAAAAGTGCATTTTTACTACTTTCCTAGGTGTGCTCAAGCTGAATGCTTTAAGGTTGACAGTTTAGGTCTCGTCAACTATTGAACAATTAGCATGTAATCTGGTGCACACATGCATGCCCCTCTCAAAAAAAACTGGAATAACTTTAGCGATCCCTTAACTTTTCATCTAGCGCCATCAGGAGGTCTTAATTTGTCCAATACTTTGGTTCATGAGCTAATAGCTGTGAAGCTGATAATATTCCATTACACCTCAGCTGTAATTTGTGTTTGGTGCTAATAAGCAGATTTTAGCAGCTAACACACTGTGCTCAAATGACGAGCACAGTGAACATTATACCTGCTAAAATCAGTATGTATGTAGCCTAATGGTTAAATAATCCACGGTTAGATTCCTGTCATGGACATTTGTTTCCTGTCTCTCTAGCAGCCCTATTAATTGTACTAATAAAGTAATAATAGTTAAACTCTTTTAAGGTCAACATTTCAACAATCAACATTTCAAAATGTACATTATCAAATAAGATGTTGATTTTAGGCAAATTACCAAACATGAAAACTTTAATCTCGAGTGTATAAAAATTCATTATGAGCAACAACTGTTTGTGTCTGTTCTCCTGATAAGCCATACACTTGAGTCATTCTTTGCCTCCATCTGCGCCAAACACCTCCTCCCACACACACAAACACACACAAATATGTATTCATGCCCTTCTTCTTCGTCTGATCTCAGTCGCCCGGCCTATTCATCACAGCTCCCCCCGTAAGCCACCGCTCTTCTGCCCCCCCCAACCCTTCCGTGTCCCTTTCCCAGCCTCTCAGCTGCTGTGTCATCAGCTGTTCATCACAGTGAAACCAGCCTCACAGCAACAGCAGCAGACTGCCGAGATGCACCGCTGCACCAACAGCCTCCACCGCCACAGCATCTTCCAACAAACACACCTCAGCTGAGACACCGTGCCAGGAGGGCTGTGGCTTCTGGTGATTTCACACTGAGACTGACACTGATCCCCGCTTGCATAAGAACACACACACATCATATACATGTCTGTATTCCTTGTACTTCTTAGGGCCTTCAGCTGAATACATTCATCCACTAACCCCTTCCCTGAGCACTACATGCCCGCTCTGGTTAAAGAACTATAGGATTAAAAACAATCTAAGCCCTAGAGAAGCTATTCTACCTTTATTAAAACAATTCACAACAATCCAAGTGTCATGAACACAGGTCTAATACTCTCCACCACCAGTTGATTTAGTTGTAATTCAACCATATGGCAACCACGTTGGTCATGTGTCATTATATATGTGTCGTTATATACGCCAAAAAATCCGTACCCTTAAAAAAAAAAAGTAATCAAGTGAATTTTCTCAATTTTTTCTACAAGAGGTAGGTACTAAATTTCACTTTTGTATTTTTCTATATAGGAGATACAGCGGTTTTAAAGCTGCTTTCACTTATTTTTGGCCACTGGGGGCAGTATGACTCCAAAACACGCTGCCTTGACATATCCTTGCTTAATGAAGTTGAAAAGGCTAACATGTTAGCACACAGTTGCCTTCTTATGCAGAGAAACATTAGCATTTTACTGGTCCACTCGTCCAAATTTGGATCCAGTTCCAAAACATGACATGAAGCAAGCAGTAAACCCAGATCCTCTCCTGAAAATATTTCTTTAGACAGCTATTGGTTGTATGTCCAATGCTATACACTCTATACATGCTTGTTGCAGCAAATGACCTTATCTGTAACGTTAACATTGCCAATAGGTCTAAACACTACAATACCCATGAGTCTCGGCCACCATTGCAATGGAGAAGAAGCCAGTCAGATGCGCAAATCCGAGCAGTGGTTAATTCGGAACATGTCGTCGTTGAATTTGTGAGCAAAGCACGGTGCCTCAGTTGCTGATTCAAAATTGATTAAGATGCAAATTATATTATTTTTTCAACAAAGTCATCTTCAGTTTTCGTTAGGGGCACCTGAAATGCACCTTGGGAGTAGTAGTTATCCCCTGAATTATTCACGTACACAGGCTTGTACCTTGGACTTTTTTATCAAAGAGCCAAATATTTTTCTAACATAGTTGTTTGTCTTTTGTACTGATGATTTAACTGGAGATGTCCAGTGTTTTCCGAATCCCACTTTGCAACTCTCTTTGTAACTCTTCTCCACATTAGATTCCAAGGAGACACAAGCTAGTTTTGAGAAGCAAAAGTGTTTTTTGCACATTGTGTGTATTGATGGAAAAATGGACTGTATTAACAAAATATGCCAGTCTATGTGATTATGAGTTCATGAATACTGCTAATTAAACACATGAGCACTAGCACCATGTCTAGTGCTTTTTTGCACAACTGTGCTTATCTTTCTATTTTTGTGAGGATACAAGTATGTGCTCACTGACATTATACTTAAACACTGTGCAGATATGATGCTGCAGGAAAGCTTGGCCGTGCTCTCAGTTTGTTACTCTTCAGAGTCTGTAGCGCCACGCAGGGTTTTTCCAGTTCACTGCTGTAACAAGAAACATTTCACAGATCCTCCTGCACTCTGATCTCCCATCTAACCCCCTACCGATGTCATGCACACATGCTATGGAAAAAAAATCTCAGTCACACAGGGCGCTTAATCCATTTAATGGCTGAGAACATAGATTTGCATAAAAACACTTAACTCTCGAGGGGCCCCGGATGAGCCATTACCTTCCTGTATCCTGGTTAGACTAACCTTTCTTGTTCTGGGATAAATGTGGATAAATGGACAGGGTGGCTCAGCTTATCTGCTGCCATCAGCCCGTTCACTAGCTGAGCTGTACGTCAAGGCTGGTAATTGTGAAGGTCCCATCTCCTTCCTCTGTGTGATCCCTGTCTGAGAGGAGCCTTGAAGGGCATGAAAGTGAATGTAAATGAGAGTCAGACGGATAGACCTGTCAGCACAGATCGAAACTCTCTGCCCTATATACAGTACGTCATGTACAAGTGAATGATGTTCATTTGCTTAAAAGGCCCAGCTCCAGTGTATATGTGCATGTGTGTCTGACGATAAATATGCATTATTATCCGCTAATGACCATCGCTCTGCTGTCTGACTGCAGCAGTATTGCCACTAACTGATATCATCCCTTGGTCCTCACCCCAGTACACCACGTATTTGCTATCAATCACCATAACAGCAGCGCGCCAGCTCCCTGCTCACATGCACACTAACACCACAGCACAATATTAAACAGCAGTTGTGGAGCTGGAGACAAACAGAGGGCTCTAAGTTTTATTTATTCCCCGACGACAGGGGTTTAATGGTATCGCCTGACAAGGTGTGCACTTAGCACGCCACACCAAATAAGAAAGACAAAGAATTGCAGCCTTCGATCTAATTGACTCAAGCCAATTCATTAGATTAATTCATCACAGGCAACAAATTGCTTGGAGGGTTGTTTAAACCCCTCAACAATCACCAGTGTTGACTCAGGGAGCACTGGGAGCTCGTGAAGCGCATCCTGGTTAACCTAAAACAAATATACACAAAGAAATGGGAGAGCAGGTTTGAATAGCAAGGGTCAATGTTATGCAAGCTCGCCAGCCACTTAGCTACGCGCTGTAATCCTGGCAAATGGAGACACAGTGGCAGTGAAGATGTAAAAACTAGAGGAGTGCAAACATGTCTGAGACAGAGCGCTGCTCCGGAGGCTCAAATGTCACAACAAATGTCTACCAGTGTCATCGGTAGAGTTCAGCCTTTTTCGTTAGATATGCTGACATTTATTTGTGAATAAAATTAGTCTCGACAGCGGGCAGAAGTCATTATTGCAGAGGATTCTTTTTGGATTTATGACAGTGGGGCAGCAGGAAAGATCTAGGTGAAGAGCGATAGCTCAATGTCTTTTACTCAAACCAAGAACTTTCCCCAACCTTAAACAAGCCGTTTTTTTTAGCTAAACTTAACCAAACCTGTAATACAGAGGTGGCAGATCAGAAACCAATCGTTTTCGTCGGAGGGTTATGACACACAATCTGTTTCATAATTTGGCTTGAAGGAATAGTTGAACACCGGAGCTTCTGTAATCCTGTAGGCAGTACTACTATTTATTTCCAGTGCAGTAATTCGTTTTCACAGAATTACAATAAATGGTGGAACGTTCTTGTGCTAGCAGGACTGAAAAAGGGCCAAAGATTTCTCTTTTATTTTAACCACAACCCCACAGTATTTAGTGATCACGAAGAAAGCCTGTTCAGTGTGTCAAGGTGTGCTATTGTATTGACTGTAGGAGTTTAAAAGGTATTTCCTGAATACTTGGGTCTTCAGTGTGGAGTTCAGTTTGCAGTGAAACTACGAAGGCTGCTGCATGCTTCACCTTTTTGTGGCATATTTGACAATCCACGTTGAGCTTTCTGTTCAATTTTCCAGTCGGTCAGCTTTCTTGATTGCAACTCGTAACCTATTTTCACGGTTAAGAATGTGCATTTCATGTTTGTGCAATTTAATGGCTTGCAAAAATATACAGAAAATCAGCCATGGCTTTTCGAATAAACACACGGTTGAACTTTATAGAAAGTCTGTGTCTGTCATTTTGATTGCAAGAAGGTGTTTGGACAAGAATATTCAACACGTCTTGTAACTTTTCCATCTCTGCTTCATCAGTTGGCATTTGATTGCGACCACTCGATCATTTGGACTTCTTTAATATTGGAGGCCTGTACAGCTTTGTCCACATTGATACGTTTTCATTTCAAAACAGCCTCTTAAAATGAAAACAATCCCCGTCCTCACGAGCGTTTCAGAAATTAATAATAATCCGTCCATACTAACCTCACCTAAAACCGACACTCCAAGTAGAGCTGATAACGCTGCTGGACATGGGAATTGTCGTGAATTTCTCAAATAATAGCTTGCGCATGTACGCAGTCGTAGCATTCTAAAATGCAGAATTTGACAGCACAACAGCTTCTAACATCGATAACAAGGTCTGCAACGCCTGTGATCCATTTTCCATGTTTAATTAACCACTGGTAGTCAAGGCTGGTGGCGCTAGAAGTGTGACAAATCAGGGAAGGACACGTCATGACTGATAAGACCCAATCCGGAAGTGAATGGGTATGGGTAACTAAGTCATCACTTTCAAAAGCGTCAAGCTAAAACGGGGTCAGCAGCGTTTCCAAAAGTCTCCGTTTTAGGGGTTTGAAAACATCGGAGTAGTGTGGACACTAGCTGAAATGTAGCTAAAGTTATGCGTTTTAAAACGCAAGTTTAAAGAGCTGTCAAAAGGTAGCAGTTCTCTCTTTAGTTTAAAATATAGATAAATACGTACAAGCCAGAGTCAGGTCAGCACATCTCTATTCTCCACCTGCCGCCACTATTTTCCCCTGAAACATCAATAACAGTGGTGGACCAAAACTATCAAAAAGGTTCAAATTGCCTTTTTTTTGCCATCATGCCCTTTTCAGCATTGTTTTTAAGCCCCCCTCCTTGATTTAACTCAGGCAGTTCAGTACAGAAAATGAATATTCTCAGTGTGAGTGAAGAAACCATGTGAAGTGTGTGTACTCACCACTGCTGTTAAAGCAGCAGCAATATACCTTTGTAAGCTTATTAAGCTTTGACAGTACTGCTGGTATTTATCTACAAACTGTATAGGAAAAGGGAAAAGTCAAATGTACATCTCTCTTCTACAAATTAATTTCTGAATCAGGCAGAGGCGTTTAGGTATGTAATCATCCGTGAAAGCAGCGACTCCCTGAAAGTCAACAACATCAAGTTTTAATTAGAATATACAACTTTCTCTGCCTCTTTCACTGTTTCCCTCACACACACACACACACACACACACACATCTAAACACAAATAGGAGCTATCTGTTTCATTAGAGACAATGAGATAGAGGGCTTTGTTTTTATTAAAGGAACACTTCACCAATTTTCAAGCTTATTTTCCATGTGTTATTCATTAGGATGGTGTGTCTGTAACATCCACAGCAGTGTTCTCTGTATCAGAGCCAGCTGTAGCAGTTTATCTCTGTCCTCCACTCCCACATTTTAACATGTGTGAGTGGCCAAACCTGAGCAGGTCAAAACTCCAGCAACACATGCAGTCTGACTGGTTTTATTAGCAACTAGTAGCAAACCAGAACAAATGAGTTAACACTCTGCACAGTGATGGAAGTGTACGTCACTATTTGACCATTACCGCTAGCTATATACTCAATGGGCATGATATCAAAATATAATTTTATTTATATGTTTGTTTGTTTATTTACTGTAAGGCATGGTATGAGTCAGATGAATAGCGGTTCAGGTATACAGCAACATATGTCAGTAAGGAACCTCATAAAGTCATTGGCGAGTGTCATCAACTGGTGGAATTAGACTGCATTTCCATATGGCACATAATCGTCTGGGGAGTGGTACAGTATATGGCAGTGGAAAAGGACTGACATACTGTTCTTATGAGTCATACAGCAGATGCATACCACTAGTCAAAGTGGTATACCACTTGACCATATTGGCCCAAATATAAAACGATTTTTTCTAGGGGTCACCTTACACTCATCTCTACAGCAGATGCCTCATGTTAATTCCATAAGTAGTAAGAATCTCTCAATCTGATTTCATCAGCTCAGTATTTAAATTGAGAGCCCCTGTATTTGGAGCAAGTTACTCCCAGAAAATAAGCTGTGCAAAAGGCTGCAGCTGTTATTTTAATGTGTCATACATGTGTATGTGTGATACATATTTAATAAACATTTCATATCTTCTGCTGCTTTGCTCATTCTCAATGTTGTAGCTACAGGTTGTGAACATAAATAAGGATGCCACATAAGGATTTGTAGTGCCTGTGCTTTCTCAGCCAAAAATAAGTGATTTTAATTTCATAAGCAGATTCAATACTTGATTCCAAGTTGATCAAATGCTATCAAATGCCAATCCTATGTGTGTGATAACAGGGGCCTTGAAACATTCCTAAGAGATAAAGCAAACTGCAAGTGTTGCCCGTATTATTCAAGAAAAAAAAAGAGAGAGAAAATATAAAAGTTAACAGCTATCAATTCACATGCAAATGATGTTTCCTGAGTTTTTCTCTCTGAGTGCCACTGCTGCCATCACACAGATTTCTCTCGGAAAGGAACAAGGAAGCAATTTCTCTTAAGAAAAATAACACCCCAGACTGTGCAGTGATGGATTATGGCTTCAGATTGACAAGAACATCTGTCAGCGGGATATTTGATGGAATTTTGATGGAGCTGGTGACTGAATGGGAGCCTACGAGTGGTGAAAGTAAGCTTAAATATATTTCTCACAGCATGCTATATGCTGTAAACAAAAACCTTGGCTAGTCAGATATTGCATAGAAATGATCAAAAAACCCTTTTGGTAGTTTTCAGCGCACAAGAGTCCAGCCGAATCTGAAAATGTCAGATTATTAAGCAATAATTTCAGAAGTTGTTTTTGTAAAGATTGGGGTGGTGAATGTGGTCTGACGGTCTGCAGTTGAAATCGTCAGACCAGCAGGAAGCAGTTCAGGAAAGTAAGAAAATGTATAACACTCTAAATATGCAGATGTGTTGTAAAATGTGGACCTTTAGGCTTAAATGCTCCAACACAGAAGAGACGGGAGAGGACAGCTTTAGAGATTTTACTGGGAAACACCAAAATGTAAATGTATAACAAACCACTGCACGAAAGAAGTTTAAAAAAAAAAGTAGTCATTTAAATGAGCTCCTTGAAAGCACATCAGATGTTGCTGAAAAATAAATATTCACACTCAGCTATGCATAGATAGCTGTGAATAATTAATATCCAAGCTAGTAAAATGTTGTTTGGGGGCTGATTCCCATGATTTAACGTTAGCAGTGTAAAAATAATTTATTTTTTTCATTACCGTGCCCAATCTAATGAGTGATTGCACTGCATTCTTGGGTTGATGTATTCTAAATACCTGCACCTCATTAGAATTTCCCATTAGAAAGTGTGAAGTGTGATGCTGTGGTTGCTGCTGCTGCAAGAATCTGCTCATGAACCAGAAGATCGTAGCCGGCCCCGCCAGGAGCCACCACCTTTTCAATAATGCATCCAGAAAAGACCTTATACCTCTTTTCCCATTTTATGCATTTCCAAGAAGTCTTCTACCATTTTTATCTGTAAAACACTTAATTAGGCTCCCAGGTTTTATATATTCCCAATCAGTCTTGAGTGAGAGGAGGAGGGATTTTGCAGTGTGTGATGGCAGATCTTATGGCGCCCTCTGAAACACATTTGGTAGCATTAGTGTTCAGTTCATTAACAAAAAATGGACAAATTCTATTTCCGTAAACTTTTTTGCACAACAAAAACAAGATAGAAAATAAAAAATGAACTTTTAAAATAAGAACTGTGACAAATGAGGATGAATTCTGCTGAATCTTTTTCCCCAATTAGGTTTGCACAAAATTACGAACCAACATACGTTCCCAGAAGATGAATCCAAATTACCTTGCTGATCCCCTGACTTTACCTCTAGCACCGCCATGAGGTTGGCATTTTTTACTTTTGAGTGAAATGTAATCATCAGGTCAAAATTTCAATTTGTGCAACACTTACACCTGCAGTAACTGGTTAAGTGACGAATGTCAACAATTTCATAGTATTTCCCATCTTTGCTGAGCAAGACTGTTGTACGACAGGAATTTAAGGTCTGTTCCATATAGACACCTGTCCCAAACATAGGCAGGTTGAGTTCAGTGATAGAAGCAAATAAAAGCCCAGACTATTAATTAAAGTTAAATGGTATTTTGATATTAACATTATTGATATTAAAACAGTACTATAGTAACAGTTATATGACAATTAGTATGTAGTATACTGTAGGCCTGTAGAATTAGTATAAAGTATGGATCTGGGGTACAGCTTTAGTCTTGTTAACTGAAACTAGACTAGAGCGTGACAGGTGCTGCAGATGGAGGCTGGCAGAAGATGCATAAAATTAGTCTATAATGACAAATCAGAAAAAAGCCAATTTAACCTGCAGTTACATGAATATGTTTGCTTGCAAAAGTGTCGATGTGTCTTCCTGACTATGCCCCACATGTCTGCAGATGACTCTAATGGAGCGGTTGCAGTGCCAAGTCAGTAAGAGTAAAATGCATCTACTTTGCATTTATCAACACCTTCCTTTGTTGTTTACTTTTTCTGCCTACCCGCTCCTGGAAGAGACTCCTCTTTCTGTCCTTGTTAGATCAAGGAAAATGTTATGTAAACTTATACTAGACACCGTACATTTCTAAAAGGTTATGACGATTTATTCTACATTTCCCTGCTCCTAAGCAGCCCACCCTTTCACTGCACTCATGTGAAATTAAATAAATACGCCATCACCGCAGCCCACACAACACATTCATTAACATGGCTCAGAGCAAACTGAAGTCTGTACAACCTCAAATATGCATATCAACTATTTATACAGTTGCTGCACACACCTTGGTCTATAGTATTTATTATGCATGAGGACAGCACTGTTGCTCCGAGTGTTGCAATGCTTTGGGAGAAACATAATCACACATACATTAAAAGACACGCAAGCAATGAAAACTGTTACCACTAAAAATGCTTATTATGACAGTAAAGTGCAGGCGGGGCGGGGGGTTGGGGGGAGTTAATGGACAACAAAGCTTGATATGTGTGTGTGTCCACGCTGTGACCTGCTGAGATTCACATCATTACCTTTCCCAAGCCGCCCCCCCCCCCCCCCCCCCCCCCCGCATTAGCATCCGGTGGGCCTGTCAATCCTGCGGTGACGGGCCCCGCTGGGAGACTCTATAAGGCTTACAGCAGCATGGTTTTGTGTGTGTGTGTGTGTGTGTGTGCGTGTGTGTGTGCACGTGCACATCAGTCTGGTTGAGTCACGCCTCTAAGCTAACACATGCACACAGGTGGAACCGGCGAGGCCCGTGAGGACGCGGGCGGCCCGATGCCGTTGTCAGTCTAACAAATGCCGCCGTCAGTCCGGGCGTGTGTGTTCAGGAGGAATAACCGCCTCTCTGCTCAAACACAACTGTCGCAGATTAGCTTGAAGGAGGGCTGACAAGACAGTGTTTAAAGAGAGAGAGGGAGTCGGAGGAGCAGTGTGTACTCAATCAATTGTGTTCAATCTGGCCTCCGGATAACTCTTGTTCCAAGGGATGAGTGCCCTAATAGCTGATATATCTAAAGAGGAATGAGGGACTCACAGTGGTGACTCTACAGTAGTACTGAACTAAATAGGGAACACCAGGAATGACCCGAGTATTTCACTCAAGTCGAGTACTGTTACCTTATCTACAACTTCACTCCACTCAGTCTCCCACTATAACCAGGCCCCTCAGCCTGTCTGTTCCATTCAGCTCCTCAAAGTTTTCAAACAGTTTGAGCTAAATGAGTTTCTACAGTCCCAACTGTGACAGAGATTAATGTCATGCTCATGGATCCACCATGTTAGTATTAGCATGTTAGTCAGACCTGTTGGTCATGCAACATCGTGGGTGTGTTTGACTCGGTCACTTTGCGTGCTCGCCGGGCGGTGCATTAAACCACTAAATTACTTAAGGTAGATGCAACATCTTTTTAACCTATGCGGATGTTCAATAATTCTCACCTTAACCCATACTTATCTACTATCTACTGTAAAATTACAGTACTTGAGATGAAAGATACTTAAGTAGCCTATGAAGCCTTAATTAGTTGTAAAATGACTGTACTGTACTAACAACTTTGTTACAGTAATGAGTTGTTACTTCTACCCCTATACCATACGACAAGGTAATTTCATTAAAAATGCATATAAGCAGAAGGTGTCAGCTTTAAAAGCAGGATGAGGCACCTGAAGCCCTGTTCAGACATGGAATAAGTCAATGACAAGACGTTAAGATGGGGCTCTCATTTAATTCCTATTTGCTGGAATTGTCAGTTTCATCCCTGAAGATGGGGAGGAGCTCTTTTTTTATTTATTTGTTTGTTTGTTGTTTCCCCAATGTTAACATACTGACGTTAGCAGGTATACTGTTTATAGAATGATCACCATCTTAGCTTAGTTAGCACACTAGCATTTGCTAATTAGCACTAAACGTGGGCATGCCATTAGTTTTGTATTTGGCCATAAACCAATGTTTACAGGAAAAGTCAGGGGATTACCAGAGTAGGATTCGTCCTCTGGAGACAATGAAGTTTTGTTCAATTTCTTGGCGATCCATCAAATAGTTGAGATATTTCAGCGTGGACCAAAGCGGTGGACCGACCTGCCGTCTGTAGAGCCATCTGGCTGGTCTGACATGAGGAGAATCTCCTCAGCAACTGTAAAAATCTTCTCCTTCAGTGCCTCCTGGTTTAGCAGAATGTTTTTTAAACACATCTGCTAAGCTCATGTTTCTGTTCAAATGTATGACTCTAAAAACTCAGCAAAATAAAATGTTAATCAAACAATTTTTTTGCATGTGTATTCAGGACCACCTGACAAGATTACATAATTTGCTCAGGTTTATTTTTTAAAGAATTCAATATTGCATATTAGTAAATGCTAGCATGGGGTGTTAAAGAATAGTCTAAGAAGGTGGGTTTACAGCCTGCACAGGATTATGGGCAATAACCCTGCTGTCCTGACTTCACTGGGATCACAAGAGAGACGATCCTTGGCCAAGACGTACAACCACAAGGTCCTCAGAGTGACAGGGCAGCTGACTGTCTGATGCCCTGTAGGCCATCACCAGAGTCTTGTACTGGACGCGAGCTGCAACAGGGAGCCTGTGAAATGAACAGAGAAGTGGACCGGTGTGAACACCAGACGGCCGGCAGCCTTCTGGACGAGCTATAGAGGTCTGGTGGCAGATGTCTGGTGTGTAGCAAAGCACAGCGTATTAGAATGCAACTACAGGAACATCACGTCCCACCCCAATCTCCATCAGACGAGAGGAACACTGGTGGCAGGTGGAAGCTGATCAGCATGGAGGACAGGGACACTTAAGGAACCAGCTGCTACATTGCATTCCATCTCTTCTAGGTCCAGTCCTGCCATCTGAAGATTAGATTTGCCTTTTTTGCTGCACAAACATGGGGAGGAACGTACCGTCTTAAACGGAGCAGGAGTGAAGCGCGGACAGTTGGATGTATGAGGCTTAGGGCCAGATCCACGTCAAGGAATCCAATTTCACTTTTATCATCTCAAGACAAAGGTTACAGCACTGTGCTTGACATTTCGGTCTGCTTTGGGACAAAACATCTCAGCGCAAAGAGATTTAACCCCATCTTTATCCTCTTAATTGGTCAAATCCTCAACTAATTGCCTGTCAGGCCGTTACAACATGAAATCGGATATATGACAGCAGAAAGGAGGGAGAAGAGCATGGATGAAGGGATGAAAGATGGAGGGAGAGGAGGAGAAAGGGCTGGGGATGAGCTGTAATGGTCCCATCTTGGTTGCAGATTAGGCCCGCACACAGACTCTCCTCTGATAGGCTGCCTAATAAAAGAACACTAAATGGAGACACACTGTGGAGCTATATGCTGGGTAATTGAAAAGCAATTACAGTCCTTTCTCTCGTCATGCCATTAACGCATCTAAAAAAAAAAAAGCTAGCTTCTTCTAAAGACACTGATGTACTCTCGCTGTCTTTCTGCCTCTAATTTCTTCACCTCACCATTTTTTTCTTTCTTCACCTCACCTCTTTTTTACCTGTGATCAACCAACGCCTCTCTCACTTATCTTCAAATCCACTTCAGTCTGCAAAAGACATCTTTAACCCTCCTCTCTCCACTTTCCTACCTTTAATCAGTGTGGATGTCCAGTTTGCTTGGTTCTGACCGAGCATCTATTTTTCCTATTTATCAGTTGCATTATTAGCAACATTTAATCAAATCCACAATATTTCGATAACATTAAACAAAGAGTTTTTTCCTTTTTCATTAAGGTTTGAGTGGTTGCAGTTCAAATGTCTTAAGTAAGTATTTATGGGTTTTTTCAGTCTTTTTAGTTTCTCCAACTGTGTCCGTCTGCTGTTCGGTGCTGTACACATGGGTCATCAGAGTTTTTTCACCGAAAACAGTCGCCTGCTGCTGCTGGAAATGATGCTGGTGAGGGTGTTGATGAGACTGAAACAAAAGAGTCAAGCTGTGCAGCTGTACAACCAAAACAAAGAGCTGAAAGATGTTAAAGATGCTTGCAGGGCTGAGGAGAACTCCATTTGGATGATAATGATCTGTAGGATTTTTACTACCAGCAACCCCTTTGATATTCTACATACTCCTTTGATCTATTGTTCATGTGAAATGACTGATACGTGCAACTTTAAGTCCTCTAAATGAAGTGTCCACTCCCTGTCATGTGGATCTGGAAACATTAAACCCTCCACATAATTGTTTTTGCTTCTGTGCCTCTGTGTTCACAGTTCTACACAGTGAAGAGTGAAAGGAATCCAAAAGGGAAAAGGTTTAAATGTATACTGTTTGAGTTCTCTGTGACGGGCAAAGCGGTGAGCCTGCAGAGATACCGAGCCGTCCTTTAATATTTAGAGTGTGCAGCCCGTACACACTTAGAAGTGCAGCAGCGGCGTGAGGTTTGATTCAAGTCCCCCCGCCCTGTCTCCAGTCCACTGAAGTATCATTAATTATAAGCGCAGACGTTTTCCTTAGGCATTCCAGGCACAGCATGTGTTGGTTCAAACACGAGCCGGCTCACATCACCTTCACTACTGAGTTGGTTTTCTGAGGAGTTATCAAAGATCTTAGGTTCGCTTTGGGTTATTGTGCCCTCGCCGACTCCCTTCCCCGATACATTGGCAGTCGGTGCAGCTCGCCTGCCCTTCCCATGTCTCCCTTCTCCTCCTCCCAGTGTCTCCTCTCCTCCCTCTCTCTTTTTTCTCTTCCCCTATAGTTCTTTTTCATTGCCCACAGTAGCTCCCCCTCTTTGTCTTTGTCTCCCTCTTCCCTCTGTTCTTGCTTCCCAGGAGCTTTTCATTCACTCTGAGCACGACTGCTGCTGCTGGTTCTCCTCTGCAGCTCCATGCTACACTGCAGCAAACCCCCACCACCCACCCCCAAACATTCAACTTCCTTCCTCTCAACCTTTATCCATGTATCCCTGCATTCTCTTCCTAATGTAATTGGGCTCGCTTTCATTCCTAAGCAGTGTTCTGCCTGTGCTGCGCTCATCTCGAGGCACTTGAACGTTCTCCTCTTTTCTCTCCAGCTGCATTTTTTCTGCACCACATCTCTCTCCGTCACACTGTCAACGCCCTAAAGGATTTCATTTAAGATGTCTTTTGTGCATCATGCTTGCACAGACATGGAAAGGTAATGAGGATTTATACGTGGATTTAGAAATCGCAGAAACTGTGAGGCCACTTTTGAAAACTTGAAAATGATGAGCAAAGTTGCTCCAGGCCAACACATGGGGTTGATAGTTTGATGCATTCAGACTAACCTCCCCAACCCAAAGGCTATTCTGCTGCTCAAAAAGAAGTTACTCCGGGACTATTAGCTAGATAATTAGAGCACTCATACCTGCACCAAACCTTCAAACTGGGGGAAATAAGAGCTTCTGGTTTTCTGGCATTTTTGTTTCCAAGCACATTTGACGTGAAGCCATCCCAAGTTTTCTCCAGGAAGCAGAGAGAGGTTTGGTCGGCATCTCCACCTCCCTCCTTACTACTCCTCTCTCCCACCTGCATCACCCTCTCCCTCGCTCTGAGTGTAACAGGACAGAGGGGGCCTGACCTGATTTCCCTTTATTGCGCTATGATTCCGTCAAGTCCCAGAGAGCTGCCTCCCTTGTGACCCTGTCATCACTTATTCATGACGGACTCTGACCGAGGCGCCCGGACCCCCGAATTCACACACACACACAGACACATACGCATAAACATACACATGCTGGTGGATGTTGTGTTCAGGTTCACAACACAACAGGTGAGTCCTGCTTATTGTACTGGAGAGGGGGAAAGAACCCGTGAGTTTGGGTTCTACAAACAGTTGTTGGATTCTAGAGACACTGGAAATCTTACCAGTCGAGGTAGAAATCAGTGGGTAGAGCTGAAGAAGCAAAGATGAGGATGATCAAGTCACAGAGGAATCCAAACATGTGTGCTTTGAGTATAGCCAGTAAAAAAAGACTTTATTATTTACAGTCATAAGCTGTGCATATGCTCCTTGTTTGCTTTCCCCAGGGAACTCGCTTTAATCCCACATCTCCTCACTGACAATAATACTAACAATAGTTTAACTCCCCCCACCCCTTCCTAAACAACTCATGACCACCATGATTATTTCACAACAACGGCGGTGCTTGAAAGCCAGTCAACAACCACCAGGGATTGTTGTGATATCTATTTACACAAGTGTCAGTGTGCATTAGCGCTATGATTCCAGAGTGGGTACTGGAGCAGGGAGCGTTTCAGAGCGTCAATTCTGCCTCTAACAGTAAACTTACAGCGTTTGAAGATGAAGATGGATTCTCTCATCATGGGGTTATTTAGCTTTCAGACTGCTGGAATGTTTTACAGTGTAAGTGAGAGGCGCCGTTGGTCTTGGATCGTAGATTCTGTAACATCATGAGGACTGGGATAATTACAGCGTGACCCGTCTTCAGAGTGAGCTGAGGCCACGACCAAGAGGGCGAAAGGGACACAATCTGTACAGGAAGGAGCTTGGCTGGACGGGCTGACCTTTTGCAACAGCTGGAAGGAAAACGCCGGGAACAGACTGAAAGGACACGAATGTAAAGCTCAGACTCACCACCCGCTCTCTCTGGACCGCCTCACTTGTGATATGGGTGCGGGTCATTAAAATGGCTCCTCTGTTTTGGTTTGTGACTCCAGAATATGAATGAGTGCACACCAGAGGGCCGGAGAGGGAAGATGCTACAGCACCCTGCTGCATTTTTATCTTCTGACAGAAAAGTTTCAAACGGGCATCAAAAGAAAAGTATTTTCATCTCCACTTCTAAGTATCTTTTAAATCTACTCTAATGAGAGGCTGGAATATATTTCTACAGGCCTCAAACAATGAGTCTTCACTAAAATGTAAAACTGTAATGTGAGAGGGGTTGTCCTAAGGGACAAACCATGACTGCAGTTCTACGTGGCCCTGCAGCTTCTTTGAGGTCATGGCTTTGGTTTCCCGCCCACGAACCCCACTTTCATAAAGTCCAGTTACCAGCATGCAGCTGTTTCCTACAAAAATATTCCGCTAAGAGCCCACTTTACACCACCTGCCCTGCGCCACACAGCTGACGGACACAGTTAAGAGTCGAGCTGGTGGAGAAAGTGAAGCATCACACAGCGTAAGGTCATAAGGTCCATTAATGTGTATTCAGGTACATCGTTGCGGGTGTGTGTGTGGGTGTGTGTGGTTGAAATGTTTGTTGCCACCCGAAACCCAACCCGTCCCTATTATCAGACATGAAACCAGGGGAGTAAAAGAACTAAGGAATGTATCCATGTAAATAATCATACAACACATTATGCAGATGGGCCATTTCATACACATAAAACAAAGACGTGGTAAAACATACACGTCAAGAAAACATTATGATAAATAATGCCTCCTACAACTTTACTTCTGAAGCACCAGGCCTGGGTTCTATCAGGTATGATAATATTGTGCTCAACAAAGCAGCTGCTGAGATAATGAAACCAGACGATTCAACAGGCAATTGCTGTGGTGAGTGCAATCTCATCATAAGTGATGGGATTAATGGCCAGCTTTTGGCACTTAATTATTCCATGCCTCCTGACTGCCAGAGACAGGAGATGTCGATGGAAGTCCAGGCATCACTCCGTCTGGTGGAATTCATAGAATCAAAGTTACATTTGTTACGGT
Source organism: Lateolabrax maculatus (assembly GCA_031216445.1). NCBI lineage: Eukaryota > Metazoa > Chordata > Actinopteri > Acropomatiformes > Lateolabracidae > Lateolabrax > Lateolabrax maculatus. The sequence continues at coordinate 18,653,630 of CM062200.1, forward strand.
TTGCAGTATTCGGGCACAACGCCACCTTTCAAGTTGGAAAACATGAGCTGCGAGTCAATTTACATTCAGCAGAGTGCATGCTGGTTTAACGTGTCTTTAAGTCAGACACAAAACCCACTGCACACTGAATTATTGATTGTCTGGAAATGTCACATCGCATCGGCCCTTGTGTACCCATCACAGGGAGGACGGGCCCGGGCGTGGAAATCGCTGCATTAACACGAGAGAGAGACGAAGGCCGTACATCAGTTTTAATGGAAGACTTTATTTTGATCTCTGCATCACAATAAAAATCTCAAAGCACACCAGAGCTCATTCAAGGGCAAACAAGGCTCTGGTTTAAAAAACTCCACCACTAAATCTCCTCACCCACTGTTTCCTTGAAGTCTGATGCTTTGACAACAAGATGACACGTATTGGCGCTCTTTAAAAAGGGGGGGGGGGGGGGTTGGCTTTGCATCAGCTGCCTCTCACTGTATGAAGCTACATGTCTCACTGTCGGCCGCCTCGCTAATTGCTCCGAGTGTAAAGAGAGGCTCCAGTCAATGAGCTAAAGGACTAATAAACAGAGCGTGCCCCCTCTGTTGTGTACACGCCCCACCTCTGACTAAGCGCTGATGAGTCCCCACTCCAAGGAGACATATCGTCTCAGGTTTCGCCTCCAAACTCGACCCTTCTGGACATCCAGACGGGCCCTGATTGGAATAATGGCACACCCTGTCAGTGTTAATCATATGCTTATTCCTCCAGCCATCACACATCAGGTATATAGAGCCCTCTGTGCTTTAGATAGAGGATCTCTAGCCACACCAACACTGCCACCTGTCGTTCAGCCCATGACAGTAGCCAGATTGGCATGCATTAAATGTAAATAATGCAACAGTGTAATCCTTTAGTCACACAGTGCAAAGAATGGCCGTGTTGCATGTTTTATAATGACTATCTCATCCCTCACAAATCCACTGATTAACATTTCGATCAGGGATAATCTTCATCTGGGTGTCACCGCGAAAGGCGCGGGCTCGGGGAAGAAAGAACCCCGACGTGCGGAGGCCACATGGGAGTGTTTCGGAAGCTCCGTGCTGGGGGGGGGGGGGGGGGGTCAGTCCGAGTGCACCTCCGGTCCCCCCGCGCGCTCCGCAGAGGCTGCATGCAAACATCACACATACGGAGTACGGGCATGAATAATAGAGCAGGCCTGACGGGAAATTAACAAACGACGGGGGCCCCACTCCAGCTAACATGTAATATATTCATCTGAGGCCCCCGCCCGCCTCCATCTCTCGCATTCTGTTGGCACCTCTCCGCCTGCAAGTGCAGCCCACACGTGTGCGTGCCGTGTCCAGGCTCAGCCAAACACAAGTTGTTGAGGAATATCAGAGAGCGGGCGGCTGGGGAAATACAGATGAAATAAATAAATAAATAAATAAGAGGGAAGAGGAGGTGGGGGGGGGGAGCAGAGGTAGTCGAGCTCCCCAGGAATTATTGAGGAGCGTCTGTCGGTTTGCGCCGGCGTCCTAAATAATGGATGAGATCCTCCGATGAGATAAAAAGCCAAACTTCCACGCCGTTACAAGGACACGGAGCGCCGTGAATACTAACTACTCCTGTGCGCTTTCATTTCGTTTACTGCGTGATCATGCGGGGCCCTGCGTGCCAGGCGCTCCAGAGCCGCGTGCATCACCGCGGCCCGCTGCAGAGGATCTGCTGCACCCTAATGAGCTGGCTGTCACAGAATAAGAAGGTGCCTCCATCTTTCATGCTTCTTTATTCTCTTGTGCGCCACGCTGTTCTCATATTCTCCCCTTGATAACCCACCTCCTGTTCACTTATTTATACAGCAGGTATGAGGAATACATGGTGATCTGTGTTTTCTTCGCTCTGGCCTGCAGGAAACTTTACATCAGCACATGTTGGTAGTTGGGGGACTAAACAAGCCTGTAGCTTCAGCCTGATGTAGTGTCCATGACTAAATCCTCTATAAGGGACCATTTGGTCTAGACCTATTCTATGTGAAAACGTCTTGAGATAACTTTTGTTATGATTTGGCGCTATACAAATAAAATTGACTTGACTTGACTTGACTTGTGGATATGTCAGTCAGGAATAAAAACAGATGAAGCTGATCGGGAGCTTCAGACTGCGGTTTGCCCCACAGGTTCATCCTGAGGCTGGAGATCATGTAGAGTTTTGCTGTTTAAGATACGATGATGAGAGAGGAGAAGTCATGCTGGGCCTTACCGGGGATCCACATCAAAAAAGGGAGACGTGAGTGGTGCTCAAGTGCTTAAGTGCCGGAGCGTCCGTCCATTCAGCCCGACCTCCATCCGGCCCACTGGGCCCTCAGAAGCAGCTGTATGACTGATGAAAAGCAAACACACGGAGGCCACACACAAATATGATACAAAGCAATTCATTAAAGGAAGCTTTCTTTTTCATTTTGTAGGCAATCTGTCATTTAAGAGAACAGGATGGACAGAGAAAGAGACTCTGACCAGGGCAGAGGTGCACTCTAAAAATGACTGATGGCAGGATTTTAATTTGATTGTATGTATTTCCTACATCTTTCATTGCAGCATTAAAAATGTTATTTATATATTATTTGAGGTATCATTTCTCCTTGTGCTTCTCAAACACAGTATGATCAAGTAGTATCATTACATATATCATACGAAGTATCATTGTCAGCTATTTTATCTCAAGACTATTTTAGAACCTTTTTTGGGGGGTTATTTTTTAGTATTTTTTTTTTTTCTTTTCTTTTTTTAAAGGGGGTAGTTAACTCTGGACCGCACTGCAGCGTTGTAGGCTGAGGTAATGCACCCTAACGCTGGTAGCCACCCTCCATTAAACCAATAGCAGCAGACTCTTGCCTGTGGACCAGGAAACAGGTGAGTAATCCAGGTACAGCAATGCTACTCACTGTGTGGCCAGGTGGACCAAGATGATGTTAGATTGGATGTTGGATGACTTCCTCCTCACACAGTAACAGTAAGTGTGTGTATGTGTGTGTGTCTGTATGGGAGCATCACTGTCACTGCTCCTGCTCCACCCCCCATCCCCCATCCCCAGCCCACACACACACACACATTCATTCACATTCATTGACATTATGCGTTCCCTAGCCTCTTACCCTTACCTTAACCTAAACTTAATTCTAACCTGAACCGTAAGACCAAATCTGAACCCTCAAACAGCCTGTTGAAGGTATCTCAGAAAGTGAGGACCTGGTTCTCACAAAAATAGTACAAACACACGCATGCACACACACACACACACACACAGACAGACGCTCCACAATGCTTCAAGGTCGTGCAGCTCCCTCTACTCTTTTTTCCTTAATGCACTCTCATTTCTCTCTCTGCACCCATGGGGAAAACAAATTCAGCAGGAGGGCATTGTGGGAATCAGGTGAGGCGGAGCCATGTCAGCAGCATTCTGGAAATCAGAGACAAGGCCACGACAGCACTGACTGACAAACCGGTGCATTATGGGCCCATGAAAGCTGAAATACCATGGTCAAAGCAGCTGATCAGATTTGTTTGCACAAGTGATTTGAGCCACTGATTGACTCTAACATCATCACCAAACACAGGCAGACAGAGGAAAACACATAAAGTGAGGGGAGAGAAAATGAAACAGTCTGCTAACTAACCAATGCAGGTTTATAATACGTTAAGAAAAAGCATTGTACAAGTCTCAGGCAGCAGTGGATCATCAGAGGTGAAGGTGATATTTGGTGGATGTCTGCTGCTCAGTTGTGATTTGTCTTTAATGAAGCAGTCAGAAGAGCCTTGTTTTACCTAAACTTTTCAAGGCGAGGCAAATTTATTTACATGGCACATTTCATACCCGAAGGCACCCCAAAGTGCTTTACACAGTACAAGAAAGAAACGATAAAAACAATAAAAGCAAGCAAGAAAAAGCACATAGAATAAAAACAATAAAAGCAAACAGGCAAAAGCACACAGAGTGAAAACAATAAAACAAACAAATACATTTGATTTAAAAGAAGATTAATTAAAAGCATGGGTAAACAGGTAGGTCTTTAGCTTGATTTGAACTACTGGCCTTTTGTTCCACATTTGAGCAGCATGGAAGCTAAAGGCAGCTCTAGTTTTGACTCTGGAAACAGCCAGTAACCCAGAACCTGCTGACCTGAGAGGTCGGCAAGGTTCTTACTGGGTAGGAAGATCTGGTAAGTATCTTGGGCCTAAACCATTAAGTGATTTATGGACAAGAAATAGAATTTCAAAGTTGATTCTGCGAGAAATTGGTGGCCAATGTAGTGATCTGAGAACTGGAGTTATATGATGAGCTTTTTTGGTCCTTGTTGCAATCCTGGCAGCAGCATTTTTGGATCAGCTGAAGCTGTCTGATTGCTGTCTTAGAACTGTGAACACACCATTCCAGTAATCCAGCCTGCTAGAGATAAAAGCACCAAGTCTCTGATCCTTGAGATATTTTTAAGGTGTTAGAAGGCTAGTTTTGTTATTCATGTGACTACTGAAATTTAGGTCTAAATCCAGGATAACACAGAGGTTTCTAGTTTGATTTTTCTCTTCAAGGACAGACTATAAAGGTGAGTACAGACTTTAAGTATTTCTTCACTGGCCCCAAAAACAATGACTTCAGCTTTGTCCTCATTTAATTGGAGTAAGTATTTACTGCCAAAATGTTGCTTAGTTGTCCAAAGACAACCTTCTCAAGAGTTGTACTGATAAATGGCAGGTTTGATATTGGCCTGTAGCAGTTTAGTACAGATGGATCCAGATTAGCATCTTCTAAAAGTGGTTTGATTATTGCAGTAGTGCTGTTGACTATCTGTAATACATCTGTTGCCAGGCAATTTAAAACCTTTTTTAAAAAGCTCAGAAGGCAGCAAACCAAGGCAGCATCTCTTTGTAGATTTCAAAGTGAATTCAGAGTTTTCTGCCATTTACACTCAGCTTTTCAACACTTTATTTTTTGAAGTTTGGCTCGTGTGTCAGTAGCTTTGGCTTACCAGAAGTGCTTTTGACTCTAAAACAAAACACAGAAATTATCCGATAAGGCAGCATCAAGGACAGTGACATTGGAGATATTAAGACCTTTGGATATAACCAGGTCCAGTATATGGCTCTTTTACATGCTGAAAGAGTCCAAAGTTTTCAAGGATAAAGGAAAGTCAGCATGAATATTAAAATCACCAGTAATAATTACACGTTCAAAGTCAGTCACAATAATGGAAATCAGTTCTGCAAAGTTATCAAAAGATGTAGCTGAATATTTCAGTGGCTTCAGAGTTGTATGTAACAAATGATAACTGTTTGCACTAGAACACACCTGCTCTAACTACATCATACATTTGCGATGTGGAGGCCCGCCAGGATTTGTCCCGGTATACCAGATGGCCAGTACACAAATGCTATGTCATGTGTTGTTATACATAAATAATTTATCCAACAAACATTAATAATAATAATAATATTATATAAGCTCCAGTAAGGGACCATGGGGCTTTCCTTTGGTGAGAGTGCACACTTGTTGCAGGCATGGAAATAACTGTAGCCTCGGGCTTGGTACCTCTGACAGGGGAGCTGTCTCTGCAACATCCATTTAGGAGAAGGTGGACCGCCCAAGTTTCCAAAACTTTGTTTTCAAGTTTCAAGTCTTCAGAGGTGCAGGGTCAAGTAGCGAAAGAGCCAAAGACCTTCTGCCCTTCACCAGGGTCCACTGCCCCGGTACGGATGGAGTAGAGCAGGTTTGAAACTTAGGTTTTGCTCCGGGGCTCAGCCATATGTCTTCCCTCAGGTATAAAACGGATTCAGAAGTAATTTTCAGAGGCAAAGTGATTTGTCGTTGAAAATTATAGAGGTATAATATCTGCCATAAAATATAATAATGTCCCATAAACTTAAGTTATTACCATCGATACCTGTAGGAACACTGCAGGAATATAAGAAGTGGTCCACATTAGAATAACATTATATACCAAAACAAAAAAGAAGTATAGAAACAATGTATTAATGTTATGGTGATATTTTATGAAGGGGTGGTCCTTGTTTTTATTTTATTTTTTATTTTTTTGATTTAGGATGTGTGGGACCCCAATGTCCATATAAAGTCTGTATAAAGTTAAATTATTGGGCAATAAATGTTACAGTGAGTCTACAAAACAGTCAGGTTGTAAAACTTTAGGTGTTACATTTTTCCAGAAAATGATGAGTCAACTTCTGCCAGCTTTGAGTCAGCTACACTGCACTTTCTTTGGGTTTCTGTTGGGGTTTGATGGGAGGAGGACTAGCAGGTAAGCCTGAACAGGGAAATGTCTCAAGCAAAATTTTCAAGGTGCAAATGTTGCCCATAAAGCATCCTGGGGAGCCTACAATTACATTTCACATGCCCCTCTGCAGGGAAAACCTGGGAAAACTATGCAACCGCTTATGCTCATAAACCCTATCAAAACTCATTGGATAGTGTCAAAAAATGTGTTTCATCACATTCAACTTGGATGTTTATAAAAGCTCCATATGGGAAACTAAAAGTGAGCACACCCAAAATGTTGAATTTTGAATACATTGAATAGAAAACCTCTAAAGTGTTTGTTTTATTGCTGCAATTAACAGTTAATTGATAAATTTATGGACTTTTTAATTAAAAGATTCATAATTTTGTTTGTAAACCGTCAAAAGTCAGAAAATTCAAGTTTACTGAGTTCAAAGCGAAGTTCTGTTCAACAGTCCAAAGCCCCTAGCTGTTAAATTTACAACGATAGAGAAAAGAGAAAAGCATGAAAACCTCACAGTAAAGCTGTAACCAACCAAAGTTGGATATTTTTATGTATGAAAATGTAAGTTTTTACCACTGAAGAAATTAACATGAAGACGTGATTGCATCCTAAAAGGACATCAACCACCTGCACAACATCACTGTGTGTTTCTGCCTGGCTGTTGCAGAGATAACCAGGTACCAGGGGATGCAGAGCCAAATAAGACTATCCATTCAGATGTTTTGGCGACATGCCCATGTTTACTGTATCAGTCATTACCTAGTCCTCTTTATGTGGACAACTCAGTGCATGACAGCTCTCACTACCTACTACCTACCCATCAGCCCCGGTGCAGACAGATATCTCTCTTACTGCATTTATCTCTGCTTCTGTCTATCATTGTCTGACTGTCATTCTTGCTTTCTCACAACCCAAACACAAAACCTCTCTCTCACACGCGCTGATGTTTTTGCACAACTTGGGTTATCTCAGTCCGATGTTCCACTCTGACAGCACACTGTGAGATATATCAGAGGCAAAAATCTCTCTCGATCATTGATATTTGTCAAAGAAGAGAGGGCTGGATGTGATGTGGCTATCTATCCGGGCTGGAAGTGGAGAGGCTGACAGGTTGCGATTAAAGCCGTTGACACAGAGGCGAAGGCCTGTAGAGTACGTAGAGAGAGAGAGAGAAGAAACACGAGGTCTGGCTCAAGCAGAGAGGAAGTTAGTACAGCAAAGAGCCTTTACTGTTTGTGGTGACAGAAGAAAACCAAGTCACGGCAAGCAACATGTCAGCAAAGCACCCCAACTGTTCATCAGCCTCATCACAACTTGTGGGAAATGTTCCTTTACACTGTAGGCTACAAAAAATGATTTACTACAAGAGAGTGTGATGGATTTAGAAGAATCATATCAACTATCTTATAATATATTAAATATTAGTATTATAATAACTAGAATAATAATCTTTCTGACACTGTCACAATCCTGTTTTTTGATATTTTCAATAAAGATGATGTGGATATATAATATATATATATATATATTTCTATTAAGTGATCTTGGGCAGAAGGTGTATCTGATTCTATAGTGGTAATAGAAGATGTAAAAAAAAAAGCATTTTAGAAGCAATTATTAACATCAAGTAGCATTTAATAGTAGCTGGTCAAAGTGAAGCACATTTTTCTAATTCTGTTTATGTCATGCACGCATGAGGACACACGTGCAGGTGACAAGATATGCTGCAGAGCACCAACAAAGGCAGGGAAGAAGTAAACGTAGATGTAAACAATACTGGATTTAAAATACTTAAATGATAAATCAGCAAAGAAAATACATTCAACATGTTTGTTAGACCTGAAAGAAAAAACACTGTGTGTTTTGGTGAGTAACCCTGAATGCCAACTTTTGTTTACAAGAAAACTCCACAGGGGCCCTTTAACCTGCCAAGTGGCTAAAGCTGTCAGACAAATGTGAAGTAAAAAGTACAATAACGCCCTCTGAAACAGTGGTGAAGAGGTATGAACTAACCTAAAATGGAAGTACTCAAGCAAGATAGAAACACCCCAACACTGTTCTTACAGGGATGGTTCCAATTTTTTGAAGTGGCCTTGTGTGAGGTTCTTATCCATAATCAGATGGATCTACAGGAGATGGCAGTGGAATCCAGCTGTAGTTAGTGAAGTCATACCGCTGTGATGAGGCGATGCTTCACGGCGTACAGCATGAAGATTTTTATTTTTTTTAATAAGCTGTTTGGAGTCTGCATCACAGATGTGTGTGTGGCTCTGTGTCGCTGACTCCTATTGAATATGACTTAACTTCCTGCAGCTTTGTCATTGCGATCTGAATGTGCTGCTGGAGCGCATGACTCTCGTGCCCCCCTCTCCTGCTCCTCTTTCCCCCTTTGACAAGACAGCTACCAAATTGGCCGGCCTCCCCACATTGCAGGTGCCAAATAACATCTTAAGTGGTTACAAGAGGACAGGGAGCAGCTGATGTGTGGATGGGTGCGTATAAAAGGCATTTATGAGACAACTTAACAGCCTCGTCCTACTATCTGGTGTACTAAACTCTCCATCCACCTCCTGGTCTCCAGTGGAGTACAGGGGAGCCTTAAGACAGGAGATAGCTATTAGTGCCCAGCGCGGAGCCCTGCGGTGTCCTGGGGGCCGGTAATGGCCCTCTTTGAGGCATGGTGGGAGCTTGTCACGGGGGCCTAATGAAGACAAAGGCAGGGTTTGTGGAGGAGAGAGGTATGGGTGAGGAGGGGCTAATGCTCCGTTAATAGAAACCTCTGCCGCCCTTGACAAATCGTAGGGTTGGAGACGGAGGGAGTGTTAGTGCGTGGATGCAAGTGCACACCCTTATGCTGCATGTATAATTTACTCAAGGCTCTCGCAGCCACACAGGTATGCTTTTATGTTTACAGGTGTGCACACGGCCCGGCACAAGTTGCTGCTGTTGCTGGTTGTGCAGCATGACTTCTGCTACCTTGACTACAACGTGTAGAAGACAGTGTGCTATTCCCAGGTGTTTTATCATTGAAATTGTATAAATCACCATGCAACCAGATACAAAGTTTATAAGTAGCAAGAGGACATTAAAAGTTTACAGCTGTCTGCAATGGCCCTCTACATCCTGCGTGGTCAATTACAGGCTGGCAAATGGATTTCTCTGGTTACACACCATCTTTTATGAATAGTGACGAGGATAGCACCGGGAAAATTGATATCAAGGGACGTACAAAAGGAAGATCATTGGCTCTACTCACACAGCCTATTGTAATGTAGCAGTTACCCTCAAGTCCAGTGAAATATGTTGTAATCTCCAGCCATCAGCACAGTGCAAAGTGTGCCTGAACATCTCAGAGACGTTGATCAATACTCGGAGCTAGAGATGGTGGGATATTAATGTGAAAATATGTGGTGTCTGTCTGGATGGTTATGTGAAGGTGAAAAAATGTGAAGGTCCTATTAATTAAAGCTGCACTAATCAATATTTTTATAGCAACAATGAATCAAATGACGATGTGTAATGTAAAATCTGTCACTCATAGAGAATTATCAGCAACTCTGCAGCTCACCTCTGCAGAACCTTTTGGCGTCTTTCAGCTCATTGTTTTGGTTCTGTGTGTAGCAGCTAAAGTTTACTAAAGCTAATGTTTTTCTTGGATGCGTGGGCAGAAACGTGACTGCAAATCAATGATAAAGCTGTTCTGTGTTTGTGCAAGATGTGGGAATAAGCCCTGTATAAAGGTGACACATGTGAGATGTTATCTGCTTGTTCTGCCCCCAAGTGGCCAAAGAAGTCAAACAATGCAGCTTTAAAGAACATAAAAGTCAAGTCAAGTCAATTTTATTTGTATAGGTCTAGACCATACTCTTTAAAATATTATTCACAGAGACCCAACAGTTCCCACCATGAGCAGCACTTGGCGACAGTGGAGAGGAAAAACTCCCTTTTAACAGGTAGAAACCTCGAGCAGAACCAGACTCTGGGTGGGCGGCCATCTGCATCGACCCAGTTGGGTTGAAAGGGGAGGAGAGAGGGGGAGAGGGGAGACAGAACAGGAGGACAGACAACAAATCAGACTAATAATAATAACAACTGCAGCAGTGAGTGTGGAGCAGGAACATGGGGGCAGTAGACGGCCGGCAATCACAGATCCAGAATCTACAGCTCCAGAATCTACAGCTCCAGAGCCGGAAATACCTGCAGAAAGTGACAAGGAGAAAAAGCACAGAAAGCACAATAAACTACCGGGCAGAAGTGGAGTTAGTAACGTGTATACACACAACATGTATACTTCCACTGATATCCAGCCATCCCAATGCCGAGTTACAGGGGTTTTGTTTCTGGTGTTCACAGCATTGACCAATTCCAAGGTTCCATGATTTGTCCTCAGAAAGATGAAGGATGTGTGAGATATCCATTTCCTCCAACTCCAGACCTGAAATGAGTTTGTACAAGCTGTGAATCAGCTTCGTTGTGTGGGCTTCTGCTAGAATATGATGAAAGGGGTACAGGTTAGCCTGAATTCTGCATACAAAAATGTCTGGAAATGTAGCCCATAAAGCACCCTGGGATATTAAAGGATCAGTTCACCTAAATTACGAAAAGAACGTATAACCACTGTTATCTGTATGGTGGTATCTCAGTTTTATTTTATCTGTCCGGGATTTTTGCCTCCACTGCAATAGTGGTGAATAAAAGAAGTGCTCACCACACTGAAAAATAATAATCCACACACCACATTACTTACTGGAGAAATAGGTGGATATCTTACAGTAAAACCATAAAAGATGTTCTTCCATGTGTAGCGGCTCTGACTCATATGCAGGAGAAGTTCCCATCCTGTCACAGACCTGCAGTTCCACTCTTTATTACCTGTAACCACTCACTTACCTTATTATACCACAGTAGCCTCGTGATTGGGCTGCTTGGCTAGATGCCGTTAAGTGAGAATATATTTCTCCATAATTTGCGAGAACTGTTTCTTCTGAGAAAAAAGTGAGAAGTGGGTCTTTTTTCAGCTATTGCTGTGGAAAAACTCATGATAGGCCGTCCAGGATGTGAAGAAGCATTGCTACTAATAGCAGAGCATTGATTTTTGACTGCCATGCCACACATCATTCAGATGAGACCTGCAGAAGAATAGCTGCATTCACAGGCAGACACACACACACACACACACACACACAGCATGAAAAACATCCAATCCCCTCCTCTAGGCCCACAGAGCAGTGGAGTGATGGCTGGCTGTAAAAGACTTCCGACCATTAGCTTCATTGATACCTGCCAAAGGGATGGGAGGTGGGAGTGGTGGTGGTGGTGGTGGGTGGGGGGTTGCTGACAGTACAAGCCGAGTGTCACAACAACATTATATAGATGTTGCAAGGAAGCGTGAGGCGCTGTGAGCTGACAGGCTGGCATCACTCACCCCCCACCCTGCACGGGAGCGTTACAGCCAATAACCCCTGCTGCTCTGTCACTGCTACAGCAGCACAGCGACAGCCAAGGACCCCACCTGAAACCAGCTCAAACCATGTGGGGTGGAAGAAACAAATGTCATTTTCTCACACCGCTGTATAAAGTCACTTTATTTATTTTTTCGTGGTTGTACTTTTTAAAAATCCAAAATTTTACTTTTGTCACAAGGATGACATTATCATGGGTTATGGTTTAAATTAGCATTACCTCGGTAAACTTAATTAGTCACTGATTTAACGCACCACCCATCGAGGGACCTAAGGGACCCAAATCAAACACACCGTGATGCCACAGGTGCATGCTGGGTCTAGCTCAGGTGCTCATGGCAGATCCTCCAGCAGTGACTTCTGGAAGTTCTACCTTCAGTGAGGTGGTTGTAGTCGTTTTGGGTCTATGTCTGAACGCTCTCACACATTGTTGACAGCCTCCACCTGAGGAAACTGGTGGAGCCGAGGGCAAAATTGCAGCAATAACTTCAGCTGTGATGGTGAATCGGCGAGGTTAAAACTTGCAGCGTCCACCTATTACACTGAATCCTAACAGAAAAGTGCGTATTCCTCTTCTGCCTCGCCTGCCTTGGTACATCACTGAAAATTGTTCAGTGTGAGTATCATGTGAGTCATGCTTTCAGGAGTTGTTCCCAGAAATAAACCTGCAACAGCACAGGCTGAGAGGAGAGAGCCATCACCCCGGCCTCACGAGGCTGGAGCTGCGACCCCTCCGCATGCGGATTCACTTTCAAAGGAAGCGCAAGGAAAATTCATTTCAGGGTGGATCTGTCGCTGAAATAATTCGTTAGCAGAACACAAGGCAGTGGATGTGCTGAAAGCTCTTCATTGCTTGTGCTTTTTCTGCCTGACAGGAGGGGAGGGAGGCGGCTCAGGAGCTCCCTGGCGTGCTGCCAGACTGCCACCTTGTGGTAGGAGATTGAAACTGTAATGCTGGGGTCGGTTCCGCCATGTTGGCTTTCTTCATCGCCTGCTTTGGTGTTGGCTGTGGCGGGGCGTGGCTGCAGCTTCACTTTATCCTCAGTGGAGTGGATAGATTTTCCTATGATCGTCTGTGGGCTCGCTCCCTAAACTTCACTGAACTACACAGACAATGGGAATTAAAAGAGCGTTGTGGTAGGTTGACGGCCCCACCCTCACACTATGATGGATGATTGATACGTTTCCTAAATCTGTGGTGATGGTTCCAGTTGATACATTTTGTGTCATTTTTGTGTCTGTGGTTTTTAGTTGCCACAGTGCTGAAATAAAGTTTGTTTTAGTTTGAGCAGACATTGTAGAATTTATGTCATTGAAATGTATTTACTTGGGTACCCTTTAAAATTATATTATGAAAATCTTAATACAGTGAAACCTCCATAAAGGTCATTTAATCAAGTCTAAATTCAAGTATACAGCAATTATCCTACTAAAACATCAACATATACCTTTTAAAAAAGTTATTTTGTCACCTTGAGTGATACTGAAGTCTTGTCTGGCCCATGGACTGTGATGTTTACCTCTGTGGTATGTGTGATCTGGGAAAAGAGAGTAACATTGTGCTTTTTTTTAAATGCATTGTTGTGATCTTTTGTTAAATGACACACTGTAAAAGGATGCGAGTGAGGTGGTTGATATGAATGATTCACAAGGAAGTGGATTGAAAGAGAACCATGCTGATAATGATTATGTTTTGTTTTGTTTCTAAAAAGAACCCTTTCTGAGATGTAAAGATAGAAATAACCTCTCAACAGCCCAGGGGCTCCTTCTATTATCTGATTGCATATCAACGGAAAGACAAACAGAATTAAAAACACAACAAAGTGCATTAATTTCACAGATGTTGGGCACCATTCATCAACACCACAACAGACTCCCCCCCCCACCGCAGGTTAGTTCCGCCCCTGGAGCTGTAGAGTCTGGATCTGTGATTGCCGGCCGTCTACTGCCCCCATGTTCCTACTCCACACTCACTGCTGCAGTTATTATTATTAGTCTGATTTGTTGTCTGTCCTCCTGTTCTCTCTCCCCTCTCCCCCTCTCTCCTCCCCTTTCAACCCAACTGGGTCGATGCAGATGGCCGCCCACCCAGAGTCTGGTTCTGCTCGAGGTTTCTACCTGTTAAAAGGGAGTTTTTCCTCGCCACTGTCGCCAAGTGCTGCTCATGGTGGGAACTGTTGGGTCTCTGTAAATAATATTTTAAAGAGTATGGTCTAGACCTACTCTATGTGAAAGCGTCTTCAGATAACTTTTGTTATGATTTGGCGCTATACAATTAAAATTGACTTGACTTGACTTCAGTGCTCCCACCCCCCACATACTTCAACTGTGCAATAGACAGTAAAAAAGGTAAAGTGCAAAAATGAATGTAGCCAGCATGTAAATGTTCCCTACACTGATAACTTGCAGATATATATGTATATATTATTTATTTCAGTGTGAGAGAGGTTTTATTTGCATCCTGTTTTATTATTTGTTTTCAAGTGAACCTTTTAGTTTGTTTTTGCAGCAAATATGAATAACATACCAATCATAAAACATCACATCAAAGGTCATCACTCCAAGGCTTATAAATGTCATCCAAAACCTCCCTCATGGTTTGTATCTATGTAACACTGATACTTTGTCCCCAGTTATGTAGCTGACACAGTGAAGACACAGTCAGTGTGGATCCAAATAGTGCTTGATGCAGAAACTTCACTCAGCAGTGGAATTCAGCAAACTGTCCATCATACGAGATCAGTTTACACATGAAGCATCAGTGATAAAATACAGATATTATACATAATCTGTGGGCAGCATAATCCCGCTGCACATCATCTGAGGTTCTAGAGGGAGCCTTGATACTTGTGGAGGGTGTATGTTGGTGCTGTCATCAGCAGCGAGGAGCAGATGGTGGTTAGTGATTGGCTGCTGTGTGGGCATGTTAGAGGAGTGGCAGCTCTGGGCTTATTTGACTGGATGAACTGTTATAAACTGATCAGATAACAGAGGGAAGCCGAAAAAACACAAATAAATGGGAGTCAAGAGGAATAGCTGAGGAGTAGTAGATGAAGGATGTGAAGTATTATTCCTGAATAAACTTTTTAAATTGTAAACTTCTCAATATGAAAACAAGAATGAAACATAATGATCCTGGTGGTAAAAATGTTGCAGCAGCAAAATTATACGATATATAATTAGAACACATTAAGAAAGATTGTAAACCTTAAGTGTATAAAGATTCAGTTAGAATACAGGCAACAGTGAGATTGAAGAACATAACATCTTAAGACAGTGATCCCAACCTGGGGGTTTAAGGGTCAACAAATGGTCCCAAGACACATCTGAGGGGTCACAAGACAATTAAAAGGTAAAAGGGAAAGAAAAACATCTAACAAAATCATGTTTATTTTTCTCAGATTTTTGTTTTTCTCTTCTAAAAATACTGGGCCCGTTCACCATTTCCAGGCATCTTCAAATCCTTCCAATGAAACATTAGCAGAGTGGCTGAACTACTCACTCCTCATGTCCACCAACCCCGTCTCACTAATCTGCAACAGCAAATATACTTTCAGAGACTCCTAATGCAGGCTGGATGATGTTTTTCATCAACTATTGTATCTGACAACTCACAAAATGTTAATACTGAACTTATCCGCTGACAACCTGCTGCACTTGTTTTTCCTGCAAGACTCACTGGTCGCAACTAAATAATGATATCATCTTTATGGTTATGGGTATCTGTAGTCTGAGTTGCAAACCAAATGGGGAGTCGCACATCAAAATGTTTCTCCATATAGTGCTGCTTTAACTAACTCTTAAATTCAGGTGATCATGTTGTAAGGCTTTCTGGCAGAAGACTCAAAAGCACAACTCAAACACAGAGATGAGATACAAAGGAGAACGTTTACTTAACAAAAAGCGTTCAGTGCAAAGGTAACCCAAAAAAAGGCTTGCAAACAAATTCAAAGGGGTAAGGCAAAAACCAAGAAACATAAACTACACCCAAAAAGCCGTGACAAAAAAATGCTGGAACATAAGGGTGCAAAGACAATCTGGCCCACAACAAGGAGGAAAGCAGAGGCTAAATACATGAGGGGAAGACAATGAGACACAGGTGACACACATCAGGGCGGGCCGGCAATCAAAGGGCAGGAGGTGAAGGAAGGTACAACAAAATAAAACAGGACGTAATGAATGAATGAAGAATACAAAACAAGACCTAGGGTGTAGACCTCACACATGTCGTCATGCACAGTCACATTAAGCTCTGACAGTCAGAGATGGTTTTATCATGGGCCAGACACAGGCAGCTGCCTTCTGCATACAGCAGCTTGACGCTGTGACTCATGACTGCAGGTGTGTGTATATGATAGGAATTCCTTAACTCAATGGCTTCCTGTTTTTGAGATAACTGGGAGTGACAGATTACTGTGTGTGTGTTTGTGTGTGTGTGTGTGTGTGTGTGTGTGTGTGTGTGTGTGTGTGTTTAGGCTATTGGAGTGGCTGTGTGCCTTTACAAGGTCATGTGAGGCAGCTTGAAAAATAGCCAGAGCGCAAAAACCCCCCAGCAAAAACCCATTTTACCTGACAAGAAAATATCTGTGGGACCAGGCCTGTTCAGCGTTCCTTTAAATTATGAATTCATAAAACCCTTGTGTTTCATAAGGGGGCCCTTTTGAATCCAGACAGTGCCACTTGTACAGCAACACAGTCGGAGGCAATGGACTGTGGCAGCGTGGTCTCATCATAACCTCAAATCCCAGAACAATGCATGTTATATTACAGTAATGATTCTCAGCTGTGTAGTAATCCCCTCTGGGCAGGTGGAGGCTGCAGAGATCTACAGGCTTCACTGAAGGGAATCCGGCTAAAAATGACACTTTTTTATATCTGCCAGAGAACTCTGAGAGCTGGTGTAAATCTGCACCCTGAGCAGTGGAGTGATAGATAAGGCCGGCTGGTGTGTAGGGTGTGTTTGGTCGCTGGCAGGTGTGTGTTCATGCATGCCTGTGTGTGTGTGTGTATGTGTGTAGCCCCCTCCAGTCGCCCATCTTCAGGTTGCAGGGAGGATTTAGAGGAACGTCGGCCTCCTGCCACTAAAGTCCTCCAGTATGACATCACTCATTTGCCTCTGTGCTGGAGCAATTTGAGGCAATAAACCAACCTTTTTGCCCGCGAGAATTTTTTTTGTCAACACCATTTTACATCCGAAGCAATACCGCAAAAAACAGCTTCACCCTCTCGCAGGAGAGCTGCCTCTAAAAGCAAAATAATGACTCTGTATTACAATCCATTACAGCACAAACACTTTCCCGCTTCACATTTTCTGCGAATGATGTGCCCTGCCCTCCGTATTAAGCACAAGAAAGAGCACATCACATAGCATTAAGAAGGTGACAATTATGCCACATCCTCAGTGTGCTGTGCCTGTACCCCGGGAGGCCTCCATAGTAAGATAGCAGCGGCAACACACACACACACACACACACACACACACACACACACGCCCGGCTAACAAGCTTTCAGGAGTGGTGTGAACAGCACTTAACCGTCAATAGTGTCATCCTCCGGAATAACACAGTGTGAGAGAGAGAGAGGGAGAGAGGCAGAGAGAAAAAAGAAGGTTTAATCCTGGCCTTAAACCCTGGTAAAAATAGGACTGGGAGTAGAACGCAGGAGATTAGACCAAGGGATTAACTCTCCATTTGTTTTCTAAGAGCATCCGCTGCTGGAGGTGCAGGAGGAGAGGAGGGAAGTGGAGGAGAGGAGAGGAGGCAAAGGGAAATGAGAGGGGAAGAGGAAACAAGAACAAGAGGAAACAATAGGAGAGGAGGAGAGCAGAGGAGCGTTGAAAAAGGGAAAAGCACTGGAGACAAGGGGAGATAAAAGATGGAGAAGAAACAGGAAGGAAGGAAAGGAAACAGGAGAGGAGAGGAATGCAAAGGAGAAAACTGAACAGAAGAAACAATAGGAAAGGACAGAAGGGGGGAGAGGAACTAGGTGAAGCAGAAGAGGAGAGGAGAGGAAACACAAGAGAGAAAAGAAAAGGAAAGGCAACAAGAAAAGGAAAGGCAAAAAGAGAGTAGAGAGGAGACGAAAACAGGAAACAATTGGAAAAGACAGGAGCAAAGAGGAGATGGAGGAAGAGAAGAAACGAGGATAGGAGAAAAAAGAGAGAAGAGGAGGAAAGGTGAGAAGAAGAGAGGAGAACAGGAAATAGTAGTGAAGATGAGGGGATACAACAGGAGAAGAAGAAACAAAAGGAAAGCTGAGGAAACAAAAGATGAAAATGAAAGAAAACAGGAGAGGAGACAAAAGGAAATGAGAAGATATGAGGAAAGGACAGAAAAGAAGAGGAGAAGAAACAAGAACAGAGAAAAACTGTAGAAGAGGACAGGAAACAGGAGAGAAAATGAGGGGAGAGGAGAGAAAGGGAAAGGAACAAAAGAGGGGAGGCGAGGAAAGGAGAGGAGAGAAAAGGAGATCAAATAAGAGCAGAGAAAACAATAGGAGAGGACAGAACAGGAAAGGAAACAACAGAGGATAGGGATGGAAAGGAAAGGAGGGCCAACAAGAGAGGAGAGTCGAGAAAAGGGAGTGGAGAGGAGAAGAGAACAGAGGAAACCATAGGAAAGGACAGGAGACAAGAGGAGATGGAGGGAGAGAGGAAACAGAGGAGAGGAATGGGAAAAAAGGAAAGGAAACGAGAACAGAGAAAACAATAGGGGAGCACAGGAAACAGAAGAAGAGAGAAGAGGAGGAAACACAAGAGAGGAAAGGAAGGGAAAGATGACAGGAGAGGAGAAGCTAAAACAGCAGAGGAGAGGAAAGGAGGGGGGAAACAATAGGAGAGGACAGAAATGGTAAGGAAAGGGAGAGAAAACAGAAGAGGAGAGGAGAGAGAAAAAGTGGAGAGGAAATATGTAGGAGAGGACAGGACAGGTGAAAGATGATGGAGTATGTGTGTATGTATGCAGATGCACGTGTGTGTGTGTGTGTGTGTGTGTGTGTGTATGTGTGTGTGTGTGTGTGTGTGTGTGTGGGTGTGTGTGTGTGTGTGTGTGTGTGTGTGTGTGCGTGTACCAACACTATCTTTAAATCTTTAATTTTTGCCCTGAATGACTGCAGGCATCAGTGAAACACCAATGAACTGTGAATTTAGCAATTGAATTTTGACAGTGTGTGTGGAGAGCATCTGACCAGCCATAATTGTATCTGTGCATGTGTGTGTGTGTGTGTGTGTGGGTGTGGGTGTGTGTAATATTTCACTGAAGGAGTTCTGTATGCAGCCAGAGGGGTGTCCACAGGCTTTGTGTAACTCCACGTTTTGTCTTCCGCCCATCTAACAATCACACAGGAGTTGACACAGGCAGCAGAGCCACAGAGAGCCGGCGAGGAGGAGGAGAGCACTTCATCACTGCTGCGACCTCAGCATTCATTAAAGCCGGTGGAAGCCAGCCAATAAAGCAAAGGGTGAAAACTTAATGTTTCAAAGCAGATTCAATCTCAGAGGCGGACTTGGTTTGGGCCGATGCGTCTAATATTTTCATATTGCTATAAAGTCAGGCTCAGAAAAAGCCCATTCATCTACATCGAGTGAAGTGAGGTGGGAATTTAGTGCTTTAGGTAAGAGATACAGTTCTTGATGGCCTCAATATCACAGGCTGCATTAAGGTTATTTCCATTAATGTTATGCAATGCCCAGTGACTTTATAGTATGTGCAGTGGCTCACATCATAAAAGCCTTTTAAGTCGTCTGTAAAGCTCCCTTTTATGGACCTGCAGATATGTACTTAAAGCACATGTGCACATGCATTTTTTTCATATGTGTGCAAATCACAAAGGAGTTATGTTATATCATGAGAGTAGTACTGGGCAGCTTTCATGTAAAAAACAGTCTGGGAGTTGAGAATGATGATCAACTGAGAACAAAAATCAGAAGAGTTCAGTACCAGCAAAAACCTTTATTCTTTGTAATAATAAAGCATTACAAGGTGCTCAGACTTAAAGACACAGCATTTAAACTAAGTTGTTGAGAAACACTGCAAGGTTAATAGCATGTTTCCCAGCACGCGCAGATTCAAATTCTCCAGGAAGCATTTTTACTAATTTCAGGAAAGTTATGCTGTTTTTTTATGTGTCTTCTCGTGTCTTTCAGATGCTAAACCGTAGCCGCTCCCCACACTCTGTTTGTGGCTCAACTAGTGATTTTAAACCATGATCCACAGATCCATGTTTGCATTTGGCTGTTGCAGGTGCTGCTTCGCTGCTTCACCAGTGATCATAAATAAAATAATAAATCTAACAATTCTTGACAATATAACTAAACAGCTGTTGGATCATCTTAATTTCTTTGTCTTCATTTGTTTGCCTACTTCAAACTTTTAAGTTATAAACAAAACTATCAAAAAAAAAAAAACTAGTCATTTTAAGTTTGATATACCTAACATTGCAGTTACTGTTCAGGTGAATACATATATACTTGCATATTCATAGATTTTTGGATTGTTTTTTCTAATGTGGGAGAAGGAGCCGACATAAAAATACTATTCAAAGCAGAGTATTTGTTCTAAAACATTAGCAGAGTGGAGCCTACGTTTTGTCATTTTTATCATTGTTATGGAATTGGAGTCATCATTCATCCTCTGTATGCCAAGAGATACAACATCGAGACACACTGCAGAAACAAATCAAAACATCCACTTTGGTCTGGTTTGAGGAATATATAGACCTACATACTGTGCTTCTAGCCAAGTTTCTGGATTGTCAAAGTAACATCCAGACCTTCCCATGCAATGCTCTCTAAAAAAAAAAAATGATATTATGATGATATTTTTGATATCTTGTCAAAAATAATCCCTAATTCACCACGTGTGGTTGTTTTGCCTGGGTCATTTTTCCACCAGGAAACATGGATGGGGGCTGTTTGGTCATATCTGTCCTGGTTGACAGTGCTGATGGCATCACTTCAGTTGTATGACTAATATATTCATGTTTATGCTACCTGGTCGGTTAAAACACTCCATTGCTTCTCAGTAACTTTGTAAAGGTCATAACAGATGCACAATAAATGCAACAGATCTCATCTTTGCTCCAGTTGTGATGTGCAGAGAGTTGAGACACCTGAGAAGAAGATATAGTCTAACTTTGGTTTTATGTGAGTAAATCTGTAAAGTAACCACTAAATGCAACTTGTCCAATCTATAGTTGTAAACATAGGACAGGGACATTCTAAAAATAGATCAAATTAATTATAATGAAAATGTCAAAATGTTAAATGTATAGTTTACAGAGAGTTTTTTGGGGTGCATAAAAATTTCCACATGAATTGAAAGAAAATTCAGAAATTGGGAACATTGCTCGTTGTTCTTGATTTGTGAATATGACATATCCCTATCAGACAATTAGGTTTTTACAGCTATCAGTGTCAGCAGAAAAGAATAAAAATGTGTTTTCTGAAAAATAAATCAATTTGCTGAAGAAAAAGACACATCTGATCAACCTTTGGAGAAGCAGCAGTTAAAATCAGGTGTAATACTGATTCTATTTCAAATTTACAAAACAAATGTGCACAAAGGAGAAATGTCTTTATAACTGCTCAAAGTTTACGCAGATTTTACAGCAGTCCTCTGCACTCCCGCAACCATCAGGCAGCGGCACCGACAGTCTCGCGAGAGCAGACGTGGAGCGTGTGGCTTCGCGAGACCTGTGGCTGCAGCGTGTGGCCGTCGCGCGGCTCTCCGCTCCGCCCCGCGCATAAAAGGCGGCTGCGCGCGCTCCCCGGGTCTTCTCCCGCATCCACCGGAGCCGCCGCTGCTTACCGTCAACCGGAGCGTCACTGTCGAGGTAGCGTCAGCGTTTTCCTCCGCTGTTACCCGTTAAAGTTGTGTTTGTTTTTATGTAATTCCTCCTCTAAGTTGACACTGCCGAGTCTTACGCTGGCGTCCACTAACTGAAGTGTTTTCTAGAAGTGGTGTAACTTGGGTTTATCGCATTAAAACTCGCGGGTGGTGCATTAATGTCAGGGGGACGTTATGCCGAAGCCGCGGGACGTGGTGTCCTCTGGGCCCGGCGCAGCGTGGCGCTTTGCCCGCCGCTGACCTGACTTGTAACGTTGGGCGTGATTCTCTCTCCGCAGCAGCGCGAACAAAAGACCATGTGGCGGTCCGTGAAGGCCCGGGCGTGCCCGAGACGAGGGGCTGTTCCGGTGTCGCTCCGTGCTCGAATTTAACTAGCGGTTTGCCCCTGTGGGCGGGGGGGGGTGAGGGGAGCTCAGGTGTCTGCTCAGCGGGGTGAGACTCGCCGCTCCGGCAGGGAGCCGGCGGGGCCCGGGGCCCGGGACCCGGGGCCTGGTTGTCAAGTGCAGCCGGCAGATCAGACGTCATTGACTCTGAGCAGACGGCGCTCAAGTCCCGTCGCGCATGTGCAGCCCAGCGCCTCGCAGAGGACTCACAGCGGCTGCGCGTCTGTGGCACAATATGATGCAGCTCACGTGCTGGGCTAATGTAGCTGATCCTTAATGTGATCTCTCATCCAAACCTGTTTAGATAGATGCTAACAGGAACAACTGGCCTTGACCTCCATATTAAAAGACTTTTTTTTTTTTTTTTTTTTTCCTGGTTTAAATATGGAGGAGGGAGTTTGTCTCAGGCTTTAATAACGTGGGCAGGAAGAGTCAGTTTTACTTATGTGGCTCTAGTTTTTAAAATGTGTGGCATTATTCGCGTTATTCCCAGGAAGGGGCTATGTGTCAGCCATAAAAGTGCTGATCATAGTCATATAAAGTTGTATGTTAGTGTTTTATAGGCCTGCCACAGTTGTAAATGCAATTGGAAATCCCACTCTGTCTGCAGTAGCTGTGGGGAAAAACCGGGAGTAACATGCTTTGCTTGCTGGTATTGTTAGAAGCCCTGAATCTTGTCTCTCTGTGGCTTTTTCATATTCAGGCTCTACTGGTATAAGAGGCTCAATTTGGCAATATTTGGGGACGATGGTGCCTCATAGTGGGACCTTTCTTCAAGCATCATTTCCATTTTGAATTGTAGGCTTTTTGTTTTAAATACTGGCCTGTAAAGGTGTGGGGGTTAGGGCAATCACATTAGGTAACCTCACCACTATTAAATATCCAAATCTACTACTTAGAAAGTTTCATGTGAATTGCAATGTAATTTGGTTTTATATAGGGATAATAAGAATTTAATTGGAAAGCCATTAATTATTCCTTATGTAAATTATTTTGAATTGCGTGCTTGACTGTGGACAAGTTTCACATTTTTTTTGCTGTGCTCTGACTAAAGTAAGGCTGCATTCTGAAAATGACAGAGGATTATATTGGTGTTTTTTAATTGTCAATTAATACAATAATTAGAAGTTCACCAGTTGAGCACTCTGTTTTTGTGTATAATAAGTGCAAGATTTCATAGTTCCCTGTGGCCAGTTTCTTGGAAATATCTGTAATTATAACTATTACTTAAAGTAGTGGCTTTTTTGTCTTCTTTTTTTTTAACAGTTTGGGCTATGGAAACTATATTGACTCTCTTCCTGTGCACCATGTAAACAGTGTTGGATAAAGGTCTTAACCGTGGGTGGGGCAACTGTCAAAGTCACAGTAGTCCAGTTAAGGTTATAACACGGTCAGATCCACACTTAGCTGGGTCGTGTGTCGTCTATGCATTCTCGGTGCAATGGGGTCGGGGCCCTCGGCAGCCGGCCCCACCGCTGACTGTACCAGATGCCACCAAGAGGAGTGAGTGACTCTCTAGGCTTGTTCCTCAGATAAATTGGTTAATTTCCCTCATCTTTTATTTTTCTGTTTCAGAATCATGGCTGATTTGGAAGAGCGCACCTTTCTTGCCATCAAGCCCGATGGCGTGCAGAGGGGTATCATCGGAGAGATCATCAAGAGGTTCGAGCAGAAAGGCTTCAAACTTGTCGGCATGAAGATGCTCCATGTAAGTAAACAGTGATTTTTCTTTTTTATCTCTAATGCTTTGGTTTGTAGTTACTTACAAGGCAAAGGGTTTGACATCGGCTCACTCATAATGGTCACTGGTGTTTAATTTT
Organism: Lateolabrax maculatus; assembly: GCA_031216445.1. NCBI lineage: Eukaryota > Metazoa > Chordata > Actinopteri > Acropomatiformes > Lateolabracidae > Lateolabrax > Lateolabrax maculatus. Next base: position 18,677,411 of record CM062200.1, read on the forward strand.
AACCGCCTACAGGATAGACATGATCTTGTGACTGCAGAGTGCCTGTTAAGACATCCTGGTGAGCTCATAAGCCTGTTGGTCTATTCCTGACTGTAGCATAACCGATTAGCACTGGGTTGAGGTCTTCTAATCCTCTGACAATGTGATACCCCACATACAATTATAAACCTGCATTATGCACAATTAATGTAAAAATGACAGTCTACTGGGTCTGAATGCAAAGTGTCCCATTGTGGTTTACTGAGGGCGAGTAGATTAACCTTAATTGCTCAAATTAGATCTTGGTGTCATTGTGCTTAGTGGTGCAATAGGAAGTGAAATCAAAATGGGAGCCAAGTGCAGTCTGAATCAGCAGCCCAGAAAGGCCTGTCCAGAGAGATGCACTAATTGAGTGTAAAGCTGCAAGTTGTGTGTTGTGTTAGATTGACTGACCTATTTCGCTAGTGTTGGATGTTTGTCCTGCAGTGTTGGTACAGGAGCATTCAGTGGTTGAAATATGTGCTCACAGGATTTCTGGCTATTCCACCTGCGTGACATGAGTCTTAACATTGCTGTGGGATGTGCTGACCATGTGACCAGGTGTGTTGTAAGTTGTGTCAGCTGTGAACAACAGATGTCGCACTCAGGTGGACCAGGGTCTTCAGAGGCTTGTTGTCTGTAGTGAGTAAAGGCCTGGAAGCTGGTTGTGGGTTTTATTGTGCATGTAGCTCTGCTCTGGTCGGGGCAGGGATGCACAGTCAACTTTCTGTCTACATTAGACTAGCTGCCCATACAGTGTCCCGATCGATGCCACTGGCTTTTACCCAGAGTTTGTGTGGACCTCACTGGGATCAATGAGTTTATCTAAGGTAACATGGGGCCAGGGTTGACACTAGTTTTAAACTAGTGGGCAGCACCCTGTGACTAATTGTGGAAGCAATGAATCTTATGAAATGGACAAAGAATCAGGATTTACTGTGGTCACATCTGGCATCTTTAATGTCAGTATTGACATCCTCAGTATAAGACCTGCAGTGGAACATTGAACACCTTCTGTCTGAAGGAGCAATGGAGTCCCTTTTGTTTTAAAAGCACATTTGGCCTGACTTTATGAATGACCTCTTTACTGGTGTAAAGATGAGCTGTGCCTGTAGTGGTGAATCATTCTGGAAGTAAACTGTCGTTTAGAATACATGAAATTTTAAAATTAAGATTAAAGAAACTTTTAGAAGATTTTAGTGGAATTGCTGCATTTCTATAAAGGTGTGCAAAATGATTCTAATCAGAGCAAAATTAAATTGTAACTTTAAAAAAGTCTGTAGGGAAAATGCATATTGGGGGTGATGGAGATGAAATTAGGTTTTGTAAGTGAATGTCCAAAACCTGACGTCTACATTGTCTCCTGCTGCAGGCCTCTGAGGACCTCCTTATGCAGCACTACATTGACCTGAAGGACAGACCATTCTTCCCCACCCTCATCAAGTACATGACCTCTGGTCCAGTGGTTGCCATGGTAAGTGTGCCTGAACCAGACGGGCTGAAACCCCACTTATGGAACCTTTAAACCTGCTCTCTTGTCTGTTGTGGACAGTAAACCCTGCGGTCTGCTGCTAGAGACGTGTTAACTCTAAGGACTACAGGGGAAGTGCTAACAGCAGCGGTCTTCGTCTCATCATCCCTCTTGTTTGTTCCAGGTGTGGGAAGGCAAGGGTGTGGTAAAGACAGGCAGGGTGATGCTGGGTGAGACCAACCCCGCCGACTCCAAGCCCGGAACCATCAGAGGGGACTTCTGCATTGACGTTAGCAAGTGAGTGCTGTTTGCATACTGTGTTGGCAAATTTAGGCTCATCGCTCAAATACAGGAACTTTATCTTTTTGTTTTTGTGGACATTTAAGTTCTCATTTCTCAGATTCTGTTTGTTGCTCTGTTCCTCAATCTCTGCCTCGCTTCCCTTCACAGGAACATCATCCATGGCAGTGACTCAGTGGAGAGCGCCACCAAGGAGATTTCCCTGTGGTTCTCAAAAGAAGAGCTGGTCAGCTACACTAGCTGTGCCTTCAGCTGGCTCTACTAGGCCTCTCTGGGTCCTGCAGCAGTCCTCACATTGGTTGGAGACCAGTGAAACTCTTGCCTCAGATTTTCCTCTTTTTGCCCGTAGCCTCGAGGGGAGAATGAGAAGTGTCCCACAGTCCTCACATTCCCTCCTGTCCCTCTACTCATTGTACTGTACTTGGATCTGGTCTGAGGGTCCAGGTCAAGTCCGGTTTCATTCCAGAGCTCATTCCTTGTAGACACATTCCATTCATCCCTTAAATTTTCAGTCAATGACTAGAAACTGTCTGACTGTTTTCCAATAAAATGCTCACAGTACCAACTGTCTCTTCTTTCATTGGTCAGATTACACAGTGCTAATGTACAATGATCCTACAGTGACTTGCTGAGCTCCAGTGGAAGGGATTAGTTAATGACACTTATAATGTGCGAGTTCCCATCTGCTCCCAGGCAGGATGGAGGGGAGCCATAATCTGAGATTAAGTAGTTTGCTTTCAGATCTGCTTTGTGCTGAGATGCCAGCAGATGCAGCTGAGGACAGGTTTTTCATGTCTGTCCTCAGAATCCACTGCATGTCCTGTGAACCAAGAGCAGTGACTCAAGTGGGTATCTTCCAAGGCCCTGCTTGAATTGCCTACTGGGATTGCAGAAGCCTCCGTTTGCTTCAGCATATGGGCGGTGGTGGAAGAAGTACGTACTTAAGTATAAGAAGCAATACCATGATGTAGAAATACTGTTAAGGTGCTGAAGTTGAAATGTTAAGTACAGCATAAAAATCCATACATTCTCATTTGAAATGGTCAATTTCAAAATGAGTAATGTAACTGGTGGAGCTTGAAACTGAAGTACAGCACTGACATAAATGTACTTAGTTACTTTGCACCACTGTATATGAGTATTATTTTAGAAGTACATTTACTCAAGAACTGCAATGATGCACAATTTTGAGGTACTGTATCTAGTTTCATTTTGTTACTTTATATTTGTACTGTTTAGGAGGGAGATTTTGTACTGCACTAAATTTGACATAGTTACTTTACAGAATAAAATTACAAACATATAATCTATCTGTAAAAACACAACACACTGTTGAGATTAGCCCAGTGGATCCCAACCACTTGGTTTGTGACCTTAGAAAAGCTTTGAGTGCACAAACCCTCAGTGGGATAGCTGCTGGATACAAAAAGTAGAAGCTGCCCACCACACAGCTCCCTTTCATTTTATTGGCAACCCTTTGACTACGGGTCTTTCTCGGGTGAAGATGCTTTTTTAATTCCGAGCCATCTATATAAAAGGATGCTCTCAATGGAGCCCCTGTAGAAGCCGCAGAGCATCCATGCTGAGCCTCCTCAGCCTGCAGAGGACAAACTCTGCAAACACAACCACAGTTCTTTCTACGGAAGCCCATTACTGCCAGGCAAAGATTAGAAAAACTGATGACAGTTTATACGTGATTAAAATACAAATACTCATGGTAAGTCTGAATTTTAGTCAGTTATGAGATATGTCAACATTTTGACTTTTATAATTTTGGATTGCTATACAAACTATGAGATAGTAAAACATTAGAGTAAAAATTATGAGATATGACATCAGACTTACTCAGCTGAAGGATGTTAAGATGTACACACCATACAGTGTTAGTGAAAGCCTAAAGGAATCAATGAAAAGGAACACAACTATACTTTCAGTGCTTGAGACTATGAGGTCAATGTTAAAGGCCCCATGAACCGAAAAACATTTGTGTGTTGACTATTCATTTATTTCTTGTTATATTCCAAATATATGTAAAAATAAACACATTCAAAAAATCTATTTTTACATCTAAAGATAAATCCCTGTCTTTTCAAACAGGTTCAAATGTTTGATGACTCATCCTGCACTCAGGGGCGTTGAGTTTTTGTCCCTCCCCCAGGACTATCATTAATAATTCCTGCCAGTTACCAGAGCAAGCAGCTATGGGTCATCGCTGCGTTTTCTGCTTGTGCTGCTTACCGTAACCTTTCCCCTTTCCTCCTAACCCTTGGAAGAGAAGGCTTTGTGCAAACTCATGGATATGTGACAGGCCTTTTCCAGAGCATCCTCAACCTGGCAATGTACACTGCAGGAATGGCTGCCTCTCTGTCAGATAACGCGGTCCCTTCATTGTACTGTCTTCTCCTGTAAAAGTGAGTAAAACAAGTTTCACAAACAGGTTAATCAGCTAATTTAAGTTCCTTGGTTATGAAACTTGACTTAACTTAACTTAACTTAACTTGAAGTTCTGTGTTTGTATAATAGAACTTCACCAGAGCTTTTTGTTTACAGATAAAAAGTATATATATATATATATATATATATATATATACACACATTTGTAGCCAGCAGTGACTCAATATGCTTCTCTGTGAAAGCTTGTGTGGTTGTCATGCCTTTGTAATTGTGTCACAAACTTCATTTGCAGTTTGGACATTTAAAAGGCCTGTCTCTATCATGAATATTTGCAGGACCGTGTGTGGACCCTCACGGTTCCCATACATCAGCTTAATGCAGAAGACTCATCTAGTGGTCTCAACTACAGTTTGGCTGGTACATTTCATACATTCACCCATGGCAATGTATCGGGTTAATAACGTACATGAGTTATCCAGAATGAAGGGCTGAAAATAACGTGATTATTGTCAAATGCATGATTAAGTGACCCAGAGTACTCACCAGATGGCAAGTACATGTATGACTTTCACCAGGTAATCCTAACGAAGTGCTCTGTGGGAAACATCCCATAATCAGGCATAACTTTTTACATTTCATTGCATTTCACTAATTGCTTTCATTCGAATTCTGGTAAATGCTTCATTCATCTCAGCTTGCTACATTGATAGATTTTCATCGCATTTTTGCTCTTACTACATTTTCTTCATGTCCTGCTAATTTCTTAAATATTATTTCTGCTAATGGCTTTATGTTCATTGCTTCTGGTAGCGCTTCATTTTCTTAGTAAGAATGCCTATAACTGGTGGGGGTGTTTGTTTTACTGCATATGCTGCATCATGTATTTCATCCATCATTTTGATCTTTGCTCACAGTAGCACATCTTATCAGGTCATTGCTGATCATTTATTTTCACTTTGGTCGACTGACCTAATTTCTGTTCGTCATTGCTGACTTTAATTTCTTTTGGTTGTCGGACCATATATGTTGTCATTTTATTTAAACTGGTCCCCGCTGACCTTAATTTCTGTTTTTGTCTCATGACCTTTCGTTTGAGTTTGGCTCTGCTGACCATTTATTTTCAGATTGTTGTCAGACCTTAAATTTCTCGTCTTTATTACATTGATCAGTCATTCATTTTGGTGCTTTTACCTCACTCACTATTGTTCACGCATTTTCTTTGTGGTACCTCTCATGCATATATAACCTAGAATCTGCTGTCGCTCGTAAAGTAAGTATCATATCTTGTCTTGTTACTGAGCGGATATTCCTATGTTGGGTATCGTTCACATTTAAACCAATACTGATACTTGGAATTGGGAACAGCGTCTTCAGATTCTTGAGGAGATTTTATGCTACAAGAGGGCGACTTCATTCAAAAGAAGGATATCTATCTCTTGAAAATCCTGACACTCACATGTAAGAAGGCCATCAGAAGGAGCTGGTTTACATGTGACCCTCCAGGACCAGGCCAGTGGCTGGACACTGTTTAGGAAATATCCTCCATGGAAAAACTGACTCATCATCAAAAGGCTAAAGCAGGAACAACGCTAGGAGAAAATGGACTGCATAGAAGAAAAATATGGGTCGTGTTCTCAGCAGGTCTGAAAAGAAAGGATCAAAGGCTTTCAAGAGAGAGTAGTGCTTTGTGCCTAAACCTAACCACACTGCCACTGAAAACTGAAAATACTTAAAAAAAAAAAAAAAAAAAAAAAAAAAATGGAAAAAGTCAGTTAAATCTAAAAAGAATACAGGACACGAACCTGTGTCTTGGGTGAAAGCTGTGTTCGACCACCACAACCTCCTCCCTATTTGGACTTGGTCGCTCTTTATACTGCATATACTCAAGTGCCAAAACTGATAAAGGATTTCCAGTGTTTGAAGTCATAAGCCTTTTTATTCAGTGTAAAAGTCAGATCTTACAAAAATCACCAGATAAACTTTCACAGCCATGCGGAAACAGTTTGCAATGCTTGTAAACAAAGAAGCCATTCATTACAACCGATATTATGATCCAAACATTTGGCTTTATTTACAAAGTCTATCAAAGCTTGATCACAGCACAAATTTACCATATGAAAGGAAACTGGTATACACTATCAAAAAGATGTACAAACTTTAAACTGCAATCTAATAATGTACCTCAGGGGTCAGTGTTAATATCAATAGATTTATAACTATTAACATAGATTTTTTTTTTTCATTTGTATCCAAAATAAATTTTGCACCATAACCCTCTCCACTCACAATTATTTTCAGACAATAGTAATCCCAATACATTTAATCATTTTTATCAAATATATATAGCACCACAATATAATGGTTTAATATAATTGGGGGGGGGAATCACATACAAAAGACCCGTGTTAGTATCCAAGAAAAAAACAAATATCCAACTCCAGCCTGCTCCTCACCACTGCCCACATCTGGCAGAACTAGTTCAGGTGCAGGAAGAACCACAGCCTCAGTCCTGCTATGGAAGCCCATTACTGCCGGGGAAAGATTGGAATGCTGGAAAATATTAAAACTTATCTGTAACTATCTCAGTTATGAGATACGTCAGCATTTGGACTTTAATAATTTTGGATTACTATACAAACTATGAGATATTAAGTAAAAGATTGAAATACTGCATCATCATTTTGACTTAGCCAAAATTATGAGTGAGTCAAAATGCTGAAATACTACATCAATATATTAAATTTGAGTCAGACCTAGAAGTTAATAAATTACAAATGTAGACAAATAATTTTGCCTCAGTAAGTAGTATTTTTATTTTTATCCTGATTTTGAATCTATAATAACTTAATTTTCTTGGCGGAAAGGGGCTTCCATATCCTTTCTGATCACAGTGGAGGAGGAAGAACACAGACAGACTGAAGAACAACCAAATGACGGTTACAACAAATAAAACAAGCTCAGCACGACATCGACGACGCGTTCTGCTCTACATGCATTCGGTTGATCAGTGCACCCAATCCCAAATCAACTCTTTGCTTCCATCGCCAGCTACTGATGCCCAAACACTTTGAATACACAGCTACCCGTGGATGGAGGTCAAACTTGTTCCATTTTTAAATTTGGGGATCAAGGTGAAATGAGAAGGGTTAATATCTACAAGGAAAAGTGAGAAACAGAAGATCCAAACAGTGTTGATTGTGCATTTGATTATTAAGGGTTAATCTAGAGCAGGGTAGCAGCAGTTAGTCCATAGAACAGTCTTTTTTTCTTTTTTGTACTAAGATATTAATGCAGTTTGGTCATGAAGTACTTTAATGCTTCTGTCTGCCTTCCAACATCAGAGGAAAATAACTCAGATCCTAACCTGAAACCTATCTGCTTCAAATGATTGTGAGACACTGTCTTTTATTGCTCATTTGGTCTCAGAAGCTTAGCATTCCAGCTGAGCCTTGTATCCAATCTGATCAAGAGACAAATTAAAAAAGGTAATCGATAGAAAATAAATCTCACATCCCATTAAGAAATAAAAGGAAAACAGGAAGCTACAAAAAGCATATCAAACCAAAAGAAAGCAACAAACACCCATGTGTTTTTTGTGTCACTACTCAAATGCAGAATTTAACATGAAGACAGATTAAAAAGCTACAAAACATGGACAAAGATACATGAAATGGTAAGTGACATAAGACCTTTGTTTGTATAGTATGGAAGCAAATAAGCACCCTAATTAATCTTGAAAGCAACTGAATACCTGTATGTGAAATGTAACCACCACTCAATACTAATGTTGAAATTTAAATACCAATGAAATTCTAGTATTAATGTGATTTTTCTTCTTTTTTGTGCACAAATGATCTTCTAGGACTTTGTGGGCTCTAATCTGCCTATAACAAGAGGAAAAGGTGTACACGGTAGTCCGGATGAGCAAATTTGAATTTTTCATACCAACTGAGAAAAGATTTAAGATTAAAATATACTAGAAAATAGTTTGGGACAGATTAATTTCTGAATCCTAAAAAACATACAACTGAAACAAACAAGTGCTTACCAAAAATAAAAATAAATAAACCAAGCCGAGACTCAAAACCACTTAAATTCAGAGAGCTGGCTTTCAGAATAAATTTGTATTTAAATTTCAGCATCAAGTATCCAATAGTGGTTACATTTCACAGGTTCTATCTCAGTTGCTTAACAGATTCGAGTTGTTACAGCACCTGTTTGCTTCCATAGAAGGGGCACGCGATGAAGACGCCTTTGAGCTTTTCAAACCCAGCTGATTCAGACTTGTAGTTACAACGCTTACAACCAAAAAAAGAAACACGAACTTCCTGAGAATTGAATCATGAACCTTACTGGTAGAAAGAGAAATTGTGTTTTACCGTCACTGAGAAGTTTAAATCTGCTCTGTATTTCAGTACAGCCTTTGGCCATACACTGAGTATTCTGTATATGAACCCTTGCTCACAAAAATCACAGTTATACAATACAATTTTGTTAAATTATCTCATGTTAATTATATTAATGTAGTGATCATGACATTTGAGGGTGCTATAAGTTTTATTTAATATAGCAAAATAATATGGGATCTATTATTGCATCATTCAAATTAGAAGACTGCCTCATGTGCTGTGATAAAATTCTTCCATGTTTGGTGTCTAGTCTTCAAGTGGATCATTTTTAGGTTATCATTTTCATTTGCATATGCTAACACACTGCCATAGTCTATTTCACACTGTTGTTTAAGCTAAACGTGGCTAGCATCAGGAGGTAGTAGATAAACAGCTGCAAAAATCTAGCTCTAAGAAGAATGAAAGGAGTCTTGTCTTTTCCACGGCCAAGCATGGATTTCTGACTAATCAGGATTTGTTACTCCATACCATCATAGTCATGAAGAATATATATATATATATATAGAATCTATGTATTTATGCCACTTTTAGATCCTGTCGTCTTATGTGAATGCTGCCCTCAAAGACTATTGGAAAAGCAGTGCATTGTTCATGTTTCATTATTAACAACAAACCTGTTATTCTGTGGCTCAGGTGATAAACGGTCATAAACTAGCTTGCATACATATGGCTCTGACATGAGAACAGCCTAAGCAACAGAAAAAAAAAAAAAAGATTTGCATATTACCCTAATAAAATATTTAACATATTCATTTTCGCATTTGGACAACAAAACTGCTTGATTATGAGAATGTTTAACCAAGGCAGAGTTTCCTTTTTCTCTCTCAACATGACAGGAGTTCAACCTCTCATTTTCAATGACAGAAACCAAAGTTTAGCGCAACAGATGCTGGAGGTATGGAGTCTTGAGTGTGCCACGTTTACAGTGTTTGATTATATTCCAATTTATACATTTTTTATTTCTTCTGTCAATTAAACATTATATATATATATATCTCTATATATAGATATATATAATGTTTAAGTGTTTAATTGGTAATAGATGTGTAAGCAGTATGCTAACTAAATATTACATATAGTCCACAAAAGGCAACAAGCCCTCTGTTTGGCCACAGTCCCACGAACACACAACAGCTGGCCAAGTACAGCTCCTGTAGATAGAGGCACTACATGGGTTGGTCTTTCTTTAAGTTAGAGTGAACTCACCCATTCCATTTTAAAATTAAATTATTAATTCATATTTTACAGACAGTAAATTAAGATTACTTTATCTAAATACATTTTTTTAAATCCAACAAGAATAGCTTTTTTAAATGTAATAATTGAGTATAACTTTACACTGAATAAGTCTATAATTATTCTGGTGGCATACTCCAGACTCCATTCAATTGAGGAGGAGTTCCAGATGGTCCCCCTCTGGATACATATAGCAGACATGGTCCAAAGCACAACAGAAACACCTGTATCTGCAATCTGAATCACTGCTGTAGGGCGACCTTTGACAGTGTGCACGTGATGCATTTTAATATGCTGTGCAGTTTGGCTGATACATGAGGCCAACACTGATCAGCTGAGTTGCCCGTCTGTCGGATAAGACAGGTTCCTCCCTGACAGCAGCAAGATCCAGACTGTAAAGGTTGAAGTACATATTGTAGGGTTGGACAGTGGGAATAACATGTCAGAGTGTACCCTATCATACCAGTAAGGTTTCTCTTTTATACAACATATCCTGCTGCTCACTTACGGTCACACTACGCAAATGTGTTTCAAATGTAGTATGTATTTAAAACTAAGGTGATTTTCTTTTAATGGAGAAGGCTTCGTCATTTCTGTTCAACATTACAGCACAAAGACCCTGAATTATTAACTCATACATGTCTGCAAGGGTGATTTTTTTTAATACAGGAAGAGAGTTGTTTTCTGTGCTCATTAGCACTGCTGATTTTTTACTACAGCAGTTACTAATCCACAGTTAGTAGTAGTGTGGGAGTTCTGATTACCGCGATGGGTCCCTAAAGCGCTGCGTTGAGCTATCAAAGCCACCTGCCGCTGTTGCCTCATTAGATATGTGCTCTCTTGATTAAGCTTATCCTGGTTTATGTAATCTATAGTAACCTTGAGGCAGGTTTACCAGCTGGACCGTGAAGGAAGGGTTGTGTGAAGGTCAGTTTTGGGAGGTGATGTAGCTCAAAACGTGTACATTATAGTAGTTGTAACAAAAACCAGATCCCCACAATGCCCACTTAATATAGCTGAAAGGTATTAAGATGTACAAACTGTACAGTGTTAGAGAAAGCCCGAGGGAATGTGTCACAGCTGTCTTAAACACACAAAACAAATGCCGCTTCTAAAGGCAGCAGGTGCAGTTTTAATGTGGTCATTTTAATGACGAAACAATTAGTAGATTCATCGATAAATTGGAAAATATATAAACTACAATCTTAATAATCGATTAATTGATTAAAATGCCCAAAAAGAGGCTGGTTCCAGCCTCTCAAATGGAAGGCTGCGCTTCTCTGTGTTATATCACTGTCAACATGTTTATTTTATAATTTTGTCACTTTTTTTCTAAAGCATGAATCAACTTATAATCAAAAAATGGATCAATTACGAAAATATTTTTGTTGCAGCGGCATCTATTTCTTTTTTTTTTATTATTATTATTATTTTTTTTTTTTACATTTAACGTTGATTAACGTTGATTATTGCATGCTGGGGTTGTAACAAAGCCGTGGTGCGAATGATATTTTTGAACCTGAATCAGACTTTGGTTCTGTAATGTTTGAATCAGAAATGAATGCAGCTGTGGAAATCTTCTGGCCAATATTGAAAGAAACAACATATTAAAAAAAAAGATCAATATGAGTAATGCTAAGCAGCACTGTACGAAGATCTCTCTTCAAATCACAATCCTTAATATCTATACTCTGTAGTTCTATCTGAATAGGTCTCCACATACTATATGAATATAATCACTTTTATGAAACAATGCACATTAAGTTTCCCACACAGCCACCAAAAAATGTAAATGCAAAATAAGTACATTAAGACAAAAACAACACCAAAATCATTACAAAATAAAAGAAAAAAAAACTTCAAGTACTATTAACAAAGTAAAAGTCCACCTGGCAATATTGTTCAGAAGAAAATAATGAAAATATACACAACTCTGCTCCTCATACTGCCAGCCTCTCTTCTCTCCTCTGGCTGTTCAGTGGCTGACTCTCTGACCTGAAAACAAAAGAAAAGAAACAAGAAAAAAAAAAAAAAAAAAAAAACAACAACTAAAGACCTGGCTCAATAAATGGTTCTCACAGTTTCTACAGGTCTCTGTGTGCGGCCCAGATTGTGGCAGAGGCAGGGTGGGCTGATGTCAACTTGCAGGACCCCCATTTCTGTAGAAAAAGGGTTGTTTTTTTTTTTTAATCCATCCAAATATCTCTTTTCTGGTTGGATGTTTCAGACTGGAGAGGAGAGAATGACGTTGCCCGAGGGTGGTACGAAAGAGAATGCCCAAACATATGTGACCCAGGCCCGACCCTGGGTGGGTTCCAACTCCTCAATCATACAGGTGTTTTGAGTGATTATGTGCACACACAGCTACTAGGTTAGAAAATTGTTCAGAGGGGATGTTCCCTTCAGGATTTTTCTGAAGCATGAAATGACCTTCTTTACGTCATCTCCCGTACTGACTCCGTAGAAGGCCTGTGGCGTTGGTCTGAGTGTGATTCGAGGCTAGTTTGACTCTCCACATTCCTGATCCTCGCTTGGGTTTTTCCGGAGGCGTGTCCTATCCCGGTTCGTCCTGCTCCGTCCCGACCCTATGACCTCAGGGCTCTTGTTTGATGTAGTAGCTGCCCGAGCCGTTGCTCTCCTGGTCAGAGGTGCCCTGCGAGAAGGTAAACTCGTCCACCTCGGCCGCCTCCTCTTTCATTCGCAGGAGAGACTCTACAGGCCGGGACAGGGACACATAAGAGAGAAAACAACAGCATGGATGAGCCAGTTGTGTTCATGCACTTTGAGTAAAATACAGCCGGAGCCTTTGTCTTTGTTCCAGGTGTTATTGTTAACTCCACATGCATTTTGAGCATCAAGGTAACCACTTAAAAAAAAATATATATATACAATAAAACAAGCATGCGTTGTAACTGCTTCGAGGTGGATACAAAACACTAGTAATGTCCAATCTGTAATTCCTGCAAGTCAGATGGAAAGACCTTCACTGACATGGGGAAATATTCACGTGAGAACAATGACAACGAACATGCAGCATCAGCAGCATCCAGGTCCACAGCGAGGCCCTGTGAGCGGGACTTAAGAGGACTGTCTCCTGTTAAAACAGCGTCGAGCCTCAGAAGGCTCGGTGCCATGCTGGTTGTATCGTTAGAGTAATGTTACCTGATTTGTGGGTTTGATGGAGGTGGGTTCGGGGCCGGGGCCGAGTGGGCCCCTGGGAAGGGTAAGGGGGCGGACTCTGCTCTTCGTCCCCCGAGAAGCTGCTCCTCCTCCTGCCTGCCTGACTGAAGGGCCGTCGACCAACCGGAATCTTCCTCTCTAAACACCAAGTCAGACTCGGGTGAGCTACCAGGGGCTTATTACACACAGGGGTTCAATTCAACTGGAACGTGTTTTTCATGTTTAGATTATGTATTGGGAAGGAAAGTTTAAAAGGTTAGAGGTTTAGGGTGGAATTTTTAATTTAACCTCACAGTGTTGTCACTTGCATTGATAAGCCCATGTGAATAAGCCCCTGGTAAGCTGTCATCAGACTGCCAGACCCAAGTAAGCAGATGCACTGTTAGCTACCAAGAACAAGGCTACAACAACTGTACCAATTGTATGGAAGGCGGTGGCTGCCAATATTTAAATAATTTAATATGAATTAATTTTCATTTTCCACTTGCATGCCCATGATGTATGACAAAATCAAAAATCCATTTCATGATTACTTATTTTCAGTGTACACCTAGCCATGCTGTTTGAAAACTTCAATTGAATAAGAAATGTACTTTTTATTTTCAAACTGCCAGATAATGTGCAACCTAAACTTTATGTGAAATTGACTTCACATCCTCCCCTGCTAGTTTCTAGTCTAAAATAAATGGGAATGGTCGTTTCAATGGTTGTTTTCACTGTGGTCAAATTAACAATGCTGGATTTCACAAAAAGGCCAGGGAGAATTCTTTCATTACAAAAAAATGATTTTCATTCAAAAGGAGCTAAAGTCAAGACATAAATCAAATTAAAATGTAAAAAGTTACTTTGCATATATTTTTCAAAGTTAATATGCAAAAGATAAACTTTTTGTAATGGCAGTTCTCCAAGGTCTCTTTTGTGAAATCTGTCCAAGTCAACCCATATGAAATTGACCATTAAAAAAATACCATGAAAAAAAAACATATTTTATTAGAAGCATATAATAAAAAATTCAAACATGTTATGCTAAGGAGTACACAGAAGTTTTCATTTCGCAGTAATATCTGATTTTTTACCATGAATGTCCAAATCAGATTTGTCATATATACTGTGCACGCAAATAACAAATTAAAGTTTATTAAATTATTTCATTTTAATAATGGCAGTTATAAACTTCCACATAACTGCTTCTGATCAGCAAAAAATGTATCAATTTAGCATTAGCATCTGCTTTTGTGATCTCAAACTTTGGACCTAAGTAGAGATGCAACAACAGGCCTTCTGCTCTCAAATACCTTAAGTATCTCAAACACTAAAGCAAAATCTCACACTCTACGATGGCCAAGGGAGCAGGCTAAGTGTTAATAACTGTCCCACTTACAAGGGTAAAAGACAGAACTTTCGTCTTTTTACAACATCCCGCAATGTGACACAAGAGATCCGATGAAAATATTCCGAACACACCGAACAGGTGACCAATAAGAGAGCAGCAGGGTTTCCACCACAAGTGTAGCCAGTAACAGTTCAAGGAACAAGAAAAGGAGACGGCGAAGGAAGGAGGGGAAAGAAACATAGACAGTGCAAGAAGGATTACTCACTTTTCTTTTGGCCTTTGTACTGCTGGGCCTTTTTCTTCTGCTTGGGGACAGACTGAGGCATTTCTCTGTTACCTGAAAGAAGACCATAAGACAGGAAACTATAGGATGCTTGTGGACAGTGAAGTATAACAGTGAGATACAAACCAAACAAAAAATATAGCACATGGATTGTATACAATCTAGCACAGCCTACAAATAGGGATGCATCGATCCAATATGTAGGAGAGGTATCGACGCTGATTCGGGCCTTAGTAAGTGGATGTCTGCAATGACATGCCCGATCCACAGTAAATACAGTTTCTTTGTCAATGTCATTGTAAAATTCTGTTTTTACTATCAGTTACAATTATTTAGTCACGGCAGGCAGACGACTCACTTTTTACTGCCACAGCAATCCCTGGCCTCGTGTTAGATTACATAAACATAATTCCAATGAGTTTCACACGGAGAGGAGTGCACAGGTATCGGATCAGTACTCGGTATTGGCAGATACCTTGAGTTGAGGTATCAGACTAGGTATTCGGAGAGAAAAAGCCGAAACGATACATACAATTACAAAATATCCAGTATATTAGCTGGGACCAACGAATGAAAAATATTACAATGTTAGTATGTATGACAGGATGTAAAATATTAGAATATGGAAACAAAATATGTGGAATAGAAAAACCACGTTGAGATGGAGAAAGGACTAGTATGAAATAAGTGATAACCTAAAAATGATCAAGATGTACGGTATGCAATATACAAGAATATGTGAACACAAGAAACGCACAGAAATATGTGCGTTTTCAACTTGCGTACATGTACACACACACACACACACACACACACACACACACACACACACACACACACACACACACACACACACTCACTCACTCACTTTTCAGGTGTTGTGCCACCGTGTTCATATTCAATTGATAAACCTTGTTCGGACATGGAATTGATTGCATTGCTTACTTCATCTGTGTGTTAAAGCAACTGCCTTTTCGCTTGCAAACCCAAAGTAAGTCATCTTTACGTAAATGTTCTATAATGGCTCTATTCAAACATGACAGAACCATTACAATTAAACCGGCTGCTCGTATGATATCTGGCACCTGGTTTACAAGAAGGAGCACAAAGCCTACTTTTCCGCCTTCACCGTGATGGTAGCACTGACCAGAGACCAGAGGTGAGTTAGAAAAGAATATCTGTCTCTCATGAAGTGCATCTCCGTGGCTTAATTAATGGTCATCGTGAGCACGAGGGACGCTTACTTGTCAAATCAATCCCGTAGACTCCTCATTCCATTTACTCATCAGCGGTATCATTTATTGGGCTGCCTATTCTAAAACCCACAATCTGACAGCAACCAAGCACATTTAAATGTGATAAGACAGCAGGTTGTGACCCTCATTTAATTCCATTTTGTAGACGTGCTTTAAGTTAAGTGTTTTAGTTGGCATGAGTGAAAGCTGCAAATATAGGCTGAGAGTGGTGCTCTGATGATTATAGTGTTTTGTTTTTTTAATTCCATGGGGAGATAGAACCAATGAAAACACTTTATGGACTGATCTGATGTGACAAGAAACTCCTCAATAAGGCTGCAACAGACAAGCCTTTTTCATAATTAATCTGCCGATTATTTTCTAGATTCATGGATTTCCTACAGCCCAAGGTGATGGCATGAAATGTATTGTTTTGTCCGACCAACAATCCAAAATCTAAGACTATAATATTTAGTATAATATTAATACAAGGAAAATCTTACTGACTAACTTAAATAATGACTTCAATGATTACCTGATTATCAAAATGGTTGCCATTTAATTTTGTGTTGGGTGACTAATTGTTGCAGCTCTTCTCCTCAACAGCAACTGGCTCATTCACAATAAGTTTGTTGTTTTTTAAACAGATTATATTTTCTTGTGTAACTGTAAGAAGCAATGAACCATAAAATACATGCATTACATGCAGCATCTCTCTCTGTTTATTTAAACTTGTGTATGCTCTATCTTTTCTGTTAATGTGAAAGCATTAATCCGGACTTGTACCCTGTTTAAAGTGCGATGGAAATGTTACCTAGCAAAATTGCTGTTGTCTTGAGAACTTTCTCAAATACAAGACTGAAATGGAAAATATGCAGCACATTTACATAATTAAGTGTTCTCTGAAATGGACTTACAAATTCTGCCATCCTGTCTTATGTCTATGGCAACTTGCCATTCAGATAATGAGATATCTTGTGTGCTAAGGGGGATTTTTGGATCACCAAAAACACAAGGCCTCAGTGGTTACCGAGCTGAAATGTATCATGTCCTTGTCATGTCCTTACTCTGTGAGGCGGGGGGTTGGAGCTGGTAGCCTGTCAGCTGACACCAGCCCACGGGGTAGAGATCAGGCGACTCGCAGTCCACCCACTGGTCATACTCATCCTCCCAGCCGTCAAAGTGGATCCTCAGTAGCCGGTGCACAATCCTCGTCACCGTGGCAACACACACTAGTCGTGGCTCCATCAGATCGACAGCCTCCAGCTTCATGCCTTGCCGGAAACCGTGATTGGGAACCTCCTGAAAGGCAGCAAGGGCAGTGGAAAAAAAGGAATTTTACTATTTTACACACAATAAAAATAACAAACATAATAAGCTACTGGTGAATATTATTTCCTGAAAACAGTGGAGAAGTTCTTATAAATCCTGAATCCCATGAATCAAACAGAGCAAGGGAAAGAAATAAATAATCAGCCCAGCTGATCATATATACTTACATCTTACTTTACTGACAACAACTTCCCAATTCATGCAAGTGGAGCTGTTATTTTTAAATGCGTTTGTGATGTTTAAGATGTGATGGCATGAACCCCTTTTGCCATTATTAAAAACCAGAAATATAATACCAGAAGACATCAATACTCTGGAGGATAAGATCTTAATAAACAAATAGAAACCATTGATAAAGCCTACCTTGTTAAAGAGCTTGACAGGAGCAGCTATTGAACCTGTTTCTCTGAGGTAGTCAAACCATTTAAATGGCAGTTTAGTGTACCCTGGGGAACAGAGTCAGTGTTGAGGACCAGAACATTAAGACACCATATGCAAGAAAATGTTACTAAACTACTTCTAACTAATAACTTTGCCTGGAGAGAAATGGCATTTAACTGAGCATAGTGGCTCTGCACGGATGATGTAAAGTGCCTGAATAAAAACAAATCAAATCTCATGGGCATTTTATGTATGCATTTAAACTCATGCAAAAAGGACATTTTTGTCTCTTACAACTGAAGGAGTTGTTTTTCATTGGGACATGAATTTTCCATGCCATGCTAAAATCAAGTCATAATCAATTGGGATTGTGTGATGGGATTTTAATGTAGCATGCAAAATTGATGTAATTCACTTATCAAAGACAAACATTTTCATTAATAATGACACAGGGAATGCATACATAAAAAAGAAATACAACAATGTGTATTTTATTTAATATTATTTCATTGTTTGATTTGTTTTTATTTAGGCACTTTAAATCTTCCACAGTGCTGTGCTCCTCTCAATCGGAGAAAATGGGTGTACAGTACCTCTAGGGGGCGTGAGTTCAATGTTGTTGATTTCACAGAAGCCGACAGGGAAGATGGAGGGGGAGGTGCTGTGGTAGCAGAACCAGTCTGATCCGTCCACTGCCTCCGAACCATCGATCCCGATCATGAGGTACCCGTCTGCCAACACCTACAGTGAACAGCAGACGATGGCTGAAGTTAGTCTGGAGCAGCCATGTGAAAGACATTTTGAAATATACATCAAGAACTAATCCTTCTTTTACTCCATCAAGCTTTTTTCCCCTGACACAAAGCATCTCATCACATGACATTAATGTAGAGTCCAGGAAGGCACTCACCTTTCTTACAGTGGCTACACATATAGCTGAGAGGTTGAGGGGGTCAATGGCTTCTAGCTTCATCCCATCTTTGAACCAATCCCCACTCTGGTCCACATCTTTCACCTGATATAAACATGCAGACAGTAAAAAGCCACATTGACGATTATTATTGTAATGTTTAATCAGACATTATATTAGAATACCATAATAATGACATCAGTTGGACATGTTTAAAAACTGTGGAAGTCTGTGGAAGCTTTTAAGGGACTGTGAACACCACTCATTTCGATGCATCGACCATCATTTAAGATTAGATCTAAAAGCCCACCAAGCTTTACTTGTACTTGAGAAAGAAAACCAACACACAGCATGTTGATTACCATGGCCCTGTTCTTCAGTTTAGCTAATTCAGGCTAACATGCTGTTATCACGCTAAACTTATCCTGTTAATTCTCATTCAGCTAATTTGGTTATTTGAATGCAGTTTGATGATTGATTTGTTAATCCAGGATAAAGTTATCTTATTGCTCTTATTTTGAAAGAAAGGCAACACGAGTAGAGTTGGAACCATGATCATGAGTGCTGATCATGTGATTGCAGAAACATGAGTTGGTGTGTTGGGACATCTCCACTGTTTCCACACTCTCTAACCAGCATGGTTAGACTGTGAGTGATGTTGGTGCATGACTTGGGAGGTTCTCACTGATGGATGCGCAAGAGGCTTTTCAGTGATAATCAGAAGCCTGATATGAAAATGAAACCTCACTAAAATCTTTTAAAAAGCAGCTTTAATTACACAAACTATTTTCAGCAAAACGAGTTCTGCAGTTAATCATTTAATTTAATGTTTCACTGTTAAAACTCCCACTTTACTGTCAACTTAAATGCCATATGTTCTGGCTTCATTGGTCTTTTAAAAGCAGTCACACGTTGACATCTAAAATCCTAAATATAAAAACAAGCCATGTGTATGTGAAATTAATTCATGCATGGGGTTCACCCTAAAACGTCTTGGTCCTGATCCAGCTAACTGTCAATAAGCTGCACTTTTGCAGGTCCAGGCTGAAGGACTTGTTGCACAGTTAACACTTAAAGCTTAAAAAAATCAAATCGTCAATTACTTTCCACAAAGAAGGGGCCCCAGGTGACACACTTGAATATCAATTCAATCCACACCTTTAGGAATTTAGGACAGCAAAATAAAACATTTCTGTTGTGTATTACCTTCTGGAAGACCTGTGCAGGAGCATCAACTTGACCCTCAATTTTCTTTGAAACATCTGAAAAAAAAAATTGACAGATGAAAATTAGTTTCCGTAAGCAGTATGTAGGCTAAAAGAGCTCCATGAACACGAAATGGCTTAGAGACTACAGACAGCAGGAGCTGAGAGCGAGCTGGGCTTCAGCGAACACTGTCTGATGAGAAAATAAAAGAATTACTGGATGCACTGTGAGCATAAGAGTAACTTTCATTAACAGACACAGCAGCATTTCATAAAATGAGTTACTCCTCATTATAACTAATGATGCCTTTTATTATATTTGGCGGCTTTTTCCTTTTTTGTAAACACCCACTGTGCTTTTTAGTTACAGTACTTAATAAGATAGGATAATTCATCTTTTTTTAAATAAACTATATATTTATGACTCATCTTTAAAAGGTCAATGTCTCGGTTTCACATATAAGAAGCCTTATACGCACACCCCTAAACTTGAGTGTTACTGACGAACTCACCGGATCGTTTGAAGCGGTGTCCAATGCTGCGCGACCACCCCACATTATGGATGAGGGGACTGAACATGTGGCACCAGAAGTCATCCGACCTGTCCTGGCTCTCCTCATAGACCAGCCTGAGGCGACCCCCGATTACCTGCTCCACCAGCGCCACCCGTGTCCGGCACAGGTAGTTCTTATCCACCACCTCTACCCGCATCAGCTTCTTAAAGGGGAACTGCATGTTCTCGTGTACCTGTGGTGATAAAAGCGTGTAAAAAAGGGGCTAAATCAGAGGATTTATGTTTATTGTGTATATATAGTCTGAATATTATCAAATGTTTAATTAACAGAAAAAATAAATATCTGCCACTGGCATGATCTGATTTAAAGATATTAGCACTGGCCATCAAAATGATGAAGCAATGGTGTGTCTCACCTTGGTATTAAAGTCGGGCGGCAGTGTTTTAGCTCCAGTGAGACGTTTCACAAGAAAGGCTTTCCAGTTAGAGTACTTATGCTGTATGCCTGTGAGGGAGATGACAAAAAAACAGCAACAATTACCGCCAACCATCCTAGAGCACATGCATTCAAGAACAGGCTGGTGAACAGGTTTGGCATAGAGCTCACTTTTTGGAGGTACAAGGGGTTTGCCACTTGAAGCGCACCATCCCACCGGGTGCACCTCAGGGATACAGAGATTACACCAGAAGTCCTTACTGGTGTCGTTGTCAAAGCCCTCATACCGCAGGAGAGCCTTGAACCCTGCACGGTGACATAAAACAGTTGATTGACAGCAGTCAGAGATCAAGGTCCACTTACTTGCTTGTTCTAGTCTTTCAACCCTATCGCATGGTCTTCATCAGCACGTGAGGTTTGCTTAGCGGTCATTTAACTGTACATGTCAGGACAATGAGCATGTGAAGCTCAACTTTTAAATGAACATGGACTGAAGAGGATTCAGAATAATGGTAAGTTTAAACTTCTACAGTTCATTGACAACTTAGAAAAACTCAAATCCGCTGATGAAGACTGTGTAATATGGTTGAAAGGTCCAGAATAAGCAAAGAAGTGGACCTTGTTTGTCAACAGCATAAAATACAGTGACAAGACGGTTAAATGATGGAACTCAATGCAATAATGTTTACAACATGACTGATATTGCTGATGGACTGTGGACTTTAAGTTCTTACTGTGGCTGTCAACATACTTTGTATATATCTAAACTGATGCACACATTCTGACAGAGTGTGTGTGTACATGCAGTGTGCATGTTACTGTGTATGATTAACTGTGAAGTTTAACTGAGTGTGGGTATATGTGCAGGTATTTATAATCATGTATATGTTGCGAGTATGTGTGTGTGTGTATTTGTCTAGACTAGCGTTGAGCTAAGAGATCCGAATAATAAAATAAGATAGTGGAAAGTTATTCAAATGTAAATGTATTTTTGCATATTTGCCAACATTCAGAGGACATGAATGTCAAATGTTAAAAATCCTACCATAAGACACAAAAACGAGACTGTGGGGTATCAGTGCAAAACAATGAATCTAGGGAGAAGCTCTTCAGCCAACACTGCTGTGAAACCTGATTTTTATAATAACAGTAATCATACATTTTAAGCTCCTTTGACATAATTCAAGGACAAGATGAATGCGGGAAACATGCAAAATCAATGCCACCATATTATTTTAGCCTGTTGTAGCTCTTGAGGAAAAATAATGTCATGTTACATAGCATAATGTCATATTGGTCACAGCTAATCGGTTATATGGGCCAGGGGACAATTGGTCATTGACTTTCACTGGCATTGTGTCATTATTATATAACACACCATGTTATCTATTTGCAAGATTTTGTTGTCCAAAAAAGAATACTTGAAAAAATATGAACCTGTTTTAATACAATACTCATATTGCATAAGTACAGAAGAAGAAGAATAATTGGTTGCTGGGATTATTTTTCCTCTCCATACTGGCCATGAACCCCTTGCTTGCACAACTACACTGTGAGAGTGATCAATTTCAGCTGAACATAAGAATGTATTTTCACAGAACGAGGACTATGGATTTTGCCCCCACCTCTTGCAGTGTGGCTGCGCTTGGAAGAGATCACTTCATGGCCAGTATGTTCAGGATAAATATTTAAAGCTACCTTATCTCTTTTAATGTGCATATAGGCATGTATTAAGATAGACTTGGAAGAATATGTGACCTTGCATACATTTGCCATATTTGAAAAATATTCTTATTAACATTGTGACACTGATATCAACCGTATCAGCTATTCCCACCAGTTATTCACAGGAACTAGGGACATATCTGACACTTCGGCTGGATTAGTCCTTTAACCAAATATCCTTTAACAATCCGTAGAAGCAGTCTTACCTGCTAGCTTAATAATTTCTGCTATCCAGTACACCTTAGTGGAGAGGTTGGTATCGGAGTTCAGCACTTCAATCCTAACCCCTTCTTCTATGTCTCCCCAGCATGTCCCCATAGGAGCCTGAAGCACAGAGGAAGCAGTGAAGTTATTCAGTCAAGAGAGCAACAAAGTATTGGTCGCTACTTACTCAACTCCAGTTTTTACTTACGTGCTTGAAACAGCTGACTGGAGCTCCAATTGTGTTATTGCTACAGATATACCGACCCCAGTCAAAGCTCTCTGCAGGGACCACTGACAGAAACAAGAAACAGTGTAAAGCCGGAGTGCATCGAAACAGAGCAGCCATTAACCATCATTACTGCTTTTTGATAACATACCGGCTTTTGATTTGGCCTGGTTCTGTTGACTTGCTTGATACTGGGCGTAAGCTGCCAACTTTGCCATAAGAGGCTGTTTCTGTAAGACTTTCGCCTTTTTTGTTGGTGGTTTGCCCTTGCAAGATCAAAGCAGACATCAATATCTGTGTAATAATATAGGTTTAATCTTAAAATAATTGTTATAGAAGGCCTATAATGCACTTACCTGGAGTCTTGCCAAGATGCTAGCTTTTTTGGAATTTGAGGAATAACTCCTTGAGCAGGACACACTGCAGAAGCGCTTGGTTTTTGAGTAAAAAGCATCTCGTACTCCAACCATCCCACACATCTCACAAGTGGCTGTGTGGCACAAAATAGACACATATAATCTGTTAAAACCATCAGACTGCTACATGCTGGCAAATTGTTTCTCACTCACATGAATATATACCAGAAAACCACATTACGTGTGTAAATTCCAAACATATTTCCATGTACTTACCCATTCCAGCCTTGCCGTCGGGGTAGGTGTAGACTTGACCATTGTTCTTGATGATGGGAAGGCTGGCAGGGATGGAGGGCACCACCTCATCCTCGCTGTCCTCTGAGCTGGAGCTGCTGGTGGACTCCTCGCTGCAGCTGTCATAGCCATCAAACATCCCGAACGAGTCTCTCCGCTTACGCTCTGAACGTGGGGTGCGTTCCGCCTTTACAATCAAGGACATGGCAAAAAGACATGAGAGTCTGAAACGAATGGAATAATTAGCTTCCTTTTTTTAACTTTATAATTTTTTTGTGAAGTAATCAATTGTTTGGTCCATAAAGAGGCAGACAATAGTGAAAACGTCCATCACAGGTTGACAAAAAGTACCAAATATATTCAGTTAACTATCATAGACGAAGGAAACAAGAATATATTTGCATCTGAAAAGCACAGACCAGTGAATTTTGTCATATTTGCTAAGAAATTTACTTAAATGATGAATCAATTAGCACAATTGTTGTGCATTAACTTTCTGTTGATTAACTAATCAATTGATAGATTTTTCTTTGAATTGCAGATTCACAATTTTTTTCCCTATATGATATTTTAGAGTCTCTTTAAAATATCAATAGTTTGGAGGCTGACCCAGGAAGCCAATTGGAAATTGTTATGAAAAGATGTTCAGAAAAGTCAAACCTACTTATAATTACTGCCGTGAAAGTCTGAAAATCCAATAGTTCTTGCTCATTAGGTGTACAGGATCCGGAACATTGTTCAAATATTTACTGTTGTCAGAGCCTGCCTACTTCCTCCTCTGAGCATCACAGGTGACATCCCAACTGGCTGCGCTAACATTAATTATTTAGCCAGCAAGTCTACTGAAAAAAAAAAACAAAAAAACAACAACATTGTACCAGCCAGTGAAGACATACTAGGATATATGTGAAATATGCAATGCAGAAGAGTCAGCTGATATAAACGCTGGAACAAGGGGCGGCCTTATTACAAATAGCTCCGACGGCTAACTAGCGTTAGCATAGCTAGCTAGCGGAAACCCGTTTTTCCAGTTTTTATTCACAAAAGCATACTACACTTTTCATTTGCGTAACAAACTTGCGCCTACACGTATGCTGTCAAAATACGTGTGAGGCTATTTTCTTTCTATTCTTGAGTTTTTTGGAGAGCTTTCTAATATTTAACGCTGGCTGACCCACTGGCTAGCTACCCCAAACAGATAACAACAAAGGAGGAGCGCTAGCCTGAGCAAATCCTGTGGAATCGGAGGCTCGCGGGCCTAAAATGTTTCAAATTCACTCACCAAATCCCTTGTGTCTTCCATCAGCCCTTCATATAGATAACGTTCGAGTCAACTGTGCTGCCCGATGCAAATCAAACCCCTACGCTGGGGATAAATTTGGCTTTGAAATACCAAAGTCTAATTGAATACTACCAAGCAGGATATCAACAAATTACTCTGCTGCTCCTGCGCATGTGCGAGCGTAACCTACTTTCATGTGATTGGTCAATCCGGAATGGAGGTCATCGACCCACACAGAAACAAAACAGTGGACTCTGCAATGGAAATGAATGAATGGCCTGTTCAATTTAACAACAGAAGAAAAGAACAGAATAGAGCAACATTTCTCCATATCACTCCTGTGTCAAACCAATATAAACAGAGGGAATATTCATAGTAAAACTTGCATCAGTTTCACAACGCTTGGTAAGATGCATACTATGACTTGAAGCAATCAGATTTATGCTTAGATGCTCCCTGAGGTGCCTGGTAGAGGCAGAGTTTGGGGAGCATTACCCTCATGTTTCACACATTGCTCCTCATACATTTATAGTATCAACAGCGATTCAAAGTAAAAAAAAAAAACGCAGACAATTCTTGTGACATAAAATAAATCCTTTATTATATATAGTGCAGTGACAGTCTATTACACTTCTGAAAACAAACTACCACTTTCTTTTGTCCTTAGTTAATGATAGGGTAGATGCCACATTTTTTTGTTTTCAGCAAAATCTGAGGACCACATTCAATAATACTGTATGGTTTCAATTCCAAAATATAGTAACTTGTGAAGCCCAATAGATAGGCCATTCAATCTGTAATATACATACAAGCAGAGAAAAAAACTACACATTATTAGCCAACCAGCTGCATTCTGGTTTCACTGACTCATATCACAGTGCTTTTCAAAAATAATACTGGCATTTTGTTTTTGTTCCACGCGTCATTTCTTGAACACAAAATATAGTGGCGACATATATGAGCAAAGCAACAGCATAAAGGCAAAACATGAGAACTTATTCTGTACTGAAGAAACATCAATAAAGTGAATATGGCTGGAAGAACTGTTGCACACTTGTCAAGTAGGTAAGGCTTCACAATGAGGATTTACGCGGTTGAGTTTGGGTCAGACAAGGAAACGTCCCCTTCATCTCATTTGAACTGATGATGAGGAGTGGATGGTCAGTGCTGGAAGATAAGAGGAGGAGAGGTCATTACTTTTACAGACATAATGGTTCATAAATCCACTCTCCAGAGGCCGTTAAGACTCATAGAACCAGGAAACACCTTGATATTTCTGTGCTTCTTTGGTCTCAGAGCAGCTCATCCTCGATGACATCGTCAACGCTTCCTGAGATTGAGGCAGCTTCTGAGGCACAAAAAGAAAAAAACTTCAGTTAATGGTCACTCAGCAATCATTACGCCAACAACCGGACCTTCTTTTTTATCCACCACCGTGCAGAAGGTTGACACACTGCTGAAAAAGCGTTGATGAGAGCTGTGAGACTGAACAAAAACAGTGAATGTGTGGGTCTTACAACCAAAACAGTGAGCAAAGAGACACTAAATACTCCGTAGAGCTGAGGGGAACTGCAGAGTTGGGGATGACTCTCCTTTGGTCTGTTACCCCTTTCACAATACACGCAGTCATTTGACCCATTGTTCATATAAATACACTGATTAGGGCAGCTTTAAATGTAAAAGTTTAAAGAGTAGTTCTTAGAGTTCCAAGATTGCTTATAATTGCAATATTCAGCTTATGAGTGAAGACGCTGACCATGAACAGGAACATCCCCATTCGGGTCCAGCTTGGGACCTTTGTTGCATCTCTTTCCCTGTAATTACAGTGGTACAAGTTTGGCTAGTTTTTAAATTATCCTGCTGTTACTTCATTTACAGGGTCAGATATCTGAGTGTCAGTGCCACCCATGAGGAATCAAGAGGACACACATCTGGATTCCTGAATCGTGTGTGTGTGACAGAGTTATCCGTGGCTACTTATGTGTTCAGTTCTTGCGAAATCACCCACAGCACATGAATTAAGGAGTTCTAATTCAACATCTACCTGTGCCTGTATCATTTGTTGTACACAGGCATGGGTTAATGCTGAAAGCTGCAATCCGTCCTGTGTGCCTCTTGTCTGTAAAGGTGTTAGTTCCACATTTCTGTTGCACTCCTCCGTTAGAGTCTTGGCCAGATATCACATCATGCTCAGGTGAGCGGTCCGTTTCCTCTTCACCTGCTGCATCAAAACGGGGCGCCATCGCACCGACTCCTATTTTAGCTTTATCCAATATTTTACCCCCAACGTTTGTTTTCTCATCCATTCCAGCTCCACCCAGGTTACTGTTTGCCCCACCTTCTGGTATCTTTGCTTCTGCTGTGAGCATGTGTGGCGGTGTTTCCAGCTGATCATGTTCTCTGTCATTGGGCTGAAATACGTCTCCACAAGGCTCAGTGAGTCCCATGTAAATAACATCACTGCTATCACTCAAAACAACCACATTGTTATCTCTGCTGTCATCTCTTTCTTCTTCCTCTATATCTCCTTGTCACCAGATACTCTCTACACACTCCTCACTTTGACTGGAGCCTTGGCTTGTGTGGGAGGTTGTGCTGATGCAGCTCCTCACTACACTGTCCTCCTCCGTGCAGGAGTAAACGCTCTCAGCGGTTCCATCTGGACTGAACATTCCATTCCCGGTGTCTCCTTCATAGCTACTTCCTTCTAAGAAGACGTTGTCCCCAATCATCTCATCACTGGTTGACGCCCAAGTGAACGAGGAGCTGGCCGAATAGGACGTGCAGAAGGGGACAGGAGGTGGTGAGTTTGCGAGCTGCGGCATTGCCACAGAGACACCAGAGTTCGCGCAGCTGGTGGTGTGGGTTAGTGTGGGCGACGACTGAACAATGTGAATCATTTTGGCTTGGCTTGAGTGGACAAAGCTGTGAGCTGACGCAGATGAGGGACTAACGCTAACATTGTGTAGTTCCTCGGACCTCTGCGTGTGTGGATAACACATGGATGACACCGATGATGCCTGCTCAAACAACCAGTCTTCAACCCCAAAAATAACAGGAATACACGTCAAGAGAGAAATGTGCATTGATTCTGCCACCTCTGGACCAATTTCCTCTTTGCTTTTTGCTGCACTTACCTGATAAGCTGATACAGGAGAGACTTAGCTCTGATGATGCTCCTATCACGTCATCCTACAGGAGGACAAGATGATGTAGTGTTTAAGAAATAAAAACAGCATGTAACAGTGACAGTACTGAGTAGGTGACACTGTGTTCGGTAATGACAAGATCCAAAAGGTTTCGAGAATTTTCTCATTTTCTGTTTGCAAGTAGTTCTGTTAGCTGAAGATCAGTTGTTGCTGTAAGGTGCAATGAATACTTAAAAGAGCAGATACACCCTCTTAATTTGACATCAACCTCCAGATTTCCTGATTCTTAGCTCGCGATTTAATTTGTTATGTTTCAAAACATCATCAGTGAAAAACAGTGGCTGGATGACAGGCTCAGTTCAGTGGGGAGGAAATGATTACCAGCCTTCATATTGATCAATGTTACATGAGGCTCTGCAGACACTCGACACGAGTACAATTTCAAATTGTTCAGTCCAGGTTTAAGATGATATATGAGACCAAGTCACAATTCAGATATCAGCCTGTGTCATCCATATCTGATACGACAGATAGTCCGAATACGTAATCGTTGCCAGTTCTTAAGAAATGCAATGATTCTTACGCAACATTGTGATCAGATTAGAGCTGTAACTATTAATTTCATTATTTTTCAATCTGATTTTGCTTGATTTAAAAGATAACTGATTATCCAACCTGTTGCTGAATCATTTTCTGTGAATTGACTCTACATCAAATTCTACACAAGCATTCAGGAAAAAGAAAATTCTTATTCTTCTTATTATAATCCTGGATTTCACTAGAAATAATAAGTGTCCCTGTAGTGTCCCTTAAATCTACATTAAAACCCATTTTTACTGACAAGAATGAATTAAATGGGCATTAAATACTGGCCTTGAATGAAAGCTTTTTGTCAGCAGTGTTAATGAGGCCAGTAAAAAGTTCAGTGTGTCCAGTGACTCACCAGCATCCTCTGCAGACAGCCAAGATTGTCACCCTCAGTCCTCCCGTTCACCACCTCCTGGAAACTGACAGCATGGCCCAGCCGTATGAGCTCCTCGCCAATATCTACGGTCTACCACAGACATTTTTTTTGGAAGATGTGTGCAGGGAAACGGCAGACAGGGTGGGAAAACAAACCGAACAGATAAATAAGACAGAAAAGGGTGGCTGACCTTGCCCTCGCTGATGTCGTAGAGCTTGACACTGGGCCAGGAGGAGATCTCAGAGTGAGAGTAGCTGCAGAGTTTGGCCTGAAGGGGTCTCCAGGAAGCACAGTGCGTCAGCTTCTCAAACTCGTCCAGGGCTGCCTCGGTCCACACCTCTCCTGAGGAACGTTTAGAAAACAGAAAAATAAATGAGTAGAAATTATTGAATAATGCACATTTGTGGACTTTTTCTTAGTTGTATACCTATGTGATGCTGTTATTAACACAAGCTTTACCTTTCGGTCTCACTCCTGCCAAGTTGCACTCAATAGCTTGGAATGGCAAGCTGAGGAAGTCACTCCTGAAATGTTAATGCAGCAAAAGCAAAAGCTGTTATTAACTTAACAGTATTATTTATTTAACTGGCGCCGCATACAATAATATGCACTGTGCAGCTGCATTAGAAAGGAGTATCATCGTGTGGTGCAGACCCCACCAGAGCAGCTAAAATGAAGGCGAGCAGCTAGCCAGCATGTCTGTGCAGAGTCCCTTTAAACTCTGCGACATGTTTTACTGTCATGTCTGGAATTCTGTCTCTTACCTCATACGACAGAGGATGTCTCTGGGCAGCTCCCCGTTGTCCCCAAAGTCAACATAGTAAAGGTCCACCAGTCCAGAGCCCAGGACTCCCAGCACCCTGGCCCTGTTCCATGTGCCATGGTCTCGGTATGGAGCGGCCACAATGTCCCCCACCACAATGGTCTCCACCCTCTGCTCCTAGAGAGCAGAACATCAGGGGAGTTAAACACTGGTGCTGACTTGCTATTTCTTAAATTCGGGGTTAGGAGGGACAATTGTTTTTGGAACTACAGTTACC
Source organism: Lateolabrax maculatus (assembly GCA_031216445.1). Classification (NCBI taxonomy): domain Eukaryota; kingdom Metazoa; phylum Chordata; class Actinopteri; order Acropomatiformes; family Lateolabracidae; genus Lateolabrax; species Lateolabrax maculatus. Next base: position 18,707,288 of record CM062200.1, read on the forward strand.
ATAAATGTTAGAGCTGGAGTTCGGGACTTTTACATATTAATCATCGACCGTTACATTCAAGCCCTCGCTAAACGAGTTTACACAATGCTGATTAAGTCTTTCACCGGCACGTAATATATATCACAGTTTTTAAATCTGGTGTCTGTGGTAACATTCCCATACTGGCATACCGGAAGTAATGCCCAGATCTAAAAACAGAAAGCGATAAGCGGCTCCCTTGAGCCTGGAGATTTTTTTGTAGCTTATATTTCTTTACATTTTGGCAAACAAGCACCATTAAAAGTATGCTGAATTCGTTACTAGCAGCTCCTGTTTGAAGGGTACCCATGGATGTACAGACTATCACTGGATTACTCTGATACTGAAGAAAACTTACAAACATGATGATTTTTAGGCAGTTTCTGGAGTCTTTTTTTCTATGATTTCTAAGCTGATTTATAGATGTTTCTGTGGGGTGGACATCAGGGATAATGGTATCCTCAGGAGGCGTGAGTCACACTGAATCAGACAATCTGTGGTGCATCATGTCTGTGTGTTCAGCCTCACAGTTTGAAAATCTGTGTTTTTTCAGTTGATCAGTGTCCAAATAGAACTCTTTTGGTACAACACAAAAGTAAAGACAGTAGGAGTCATCCTTACAGTGGGGCTGCCACTGCTGTAGAAGCGGTTCATCTCCTCTGTCAGTTTGTCGAGCTGCAGGGAGCGAACCCCCAGAATCTGGATCCAGAAGTGGTTTGGGTTCTCATGAGCAGAAACATAAACTTCTAGATGTTCATCAGGCTGGAAGCTCAGGTCTGGGCTGGGAACTGGACAACGCAAAGGGGAAAATAACATATCTTTTTATGATATGACTTCAAAAAGATTATATTAGGATATATTTCTCAGTTATAGATAAAGTAAACTCACTTTCAAACTTAGAAATCTCAGAGAGAGAGTCTGTGGAGACACTCTCCTCCTCCTCCTCCTCGTTGTCTGTGTTGGTGATTTTCAGCTCCTCCATCTTGTCAAAAATATCTTGTGGTTCTCCTGTGGTCCCATTGGCGTGGATAAGCCCATTTTTCTCCATCTGGGAGTAAGGGCCGTTGTTGTTCAGTCCCACTGGTGTTTCAGTCTCTGTGCTGTCTGGCCTCAGATTCGCAGCAGTGTGGCCACGTCTCTGCCGCAGGGCAGATGACTGTGAGATCTTCGTCCTCACCATCATGTCCTCTTTGACTTTTTCTAGAATCTGCTCCTGCAAAGAGAACACACAGGTGGGGTCACATTTATAATCAATAGCATGTTTAAATAAGAGGACTGACAGCACATGGGTAAACCTGAAGAGTGAGTCCCACTGACCCTGGCCTCCTGCACCTCCTGCCTGGTCCCTGTGATTGTCACGCTGCCTTTGGCCCCAGGGCCGTGCGTCTTCTCTTTGGAACAAGCCACTTTGGCCCCCGTGGTCCTGGTGACCCGTTTCAAACTCTCTCCACCACGGCCTGCAACACACACACACGCACGCACGCACGCACACAAACACATGTGTGTTAGGCAAACTGGCCTCTATAAAATAAATACAAATTACAAACTGTCACATTGTAATACAAATTTTGCCATGATTTCAACCATATAAAATGGTAGAAATCATTAATTAAATTTATTAATTCAACACTGGCTGTTCATGAGAAGCATTTGATTAACCTTAAGATTAAATCTAGTGATATTCTTTATTTTTTATTACTGTTGACAAATTGCATATGCAGAGTAAAAAAAACAGTGAATATATCTGCTAACAAGTATTGTGTGTGTGCGTGTGTGTGTATATATCAAAGTCTGATATATCTCCATTGTTGTCTACAAACTATTACAAACACATCAGTGAGCCTCATTGCAAACTGACATAGAACAAGTGGGACATTTATAACAAGCAGACGACACAACATCTGGCTTATTATCACTCTATGTGGGCAACACCTTAGCAAACAATTAGTTATTTACATATCCAGCAGACTGCAGAGTTGGGTGATAACTGTCTGTGGATTTGTCCCTACATGCATAAGTGACACCTTTCCCATTACCATTTGATCTAATGTTCATTTAATATATTGATTAGTGCAGCTTTTAGTGCATGCTAATGGTAAGAATAGGTAACATTAGTGCTGAAATCAAAAATGTTCTGAGACAAATGAAAAAGGTCCAGAAATCAATCTGATCATCCTCAACATGTGGAAGCTACCTATTATACGTCCAAAAGCGGTCTGAGGAACCTCCAAAACCTCGGTCACCGGTTCACACTCAGTGACTAGGTTCTCCACGACACAGCGGGCCAGCAACACTTGCTCCTTAGAGCCTTGCAGAAGGAAACATACAGCCGTCTTACATCCAGGCTCCCCTGAATCGGACAAAACCCTCACACGAGCTCCAGACTTCTGGGTCACCTGGGAGAAAAAAGACATGGCAGAGATGATACAGTAAGAGATTTGAGATGATTTTTAAAAATCACATTTAAAGAGAGGACAATGATTCAGTGTGTCATCATCATTTGGGGAGTTACAAGTCATTGAATCAATTACAAATTTGAACACACTTTTTTTTTTAAAGTACGCCTTGCTGAAATAAGTATCAATAAAAGGCTTCTTGAAAGAAATGAAATAAGGATGCATATATTAACTAGCTTCAATGGGATTCTCTTCCATGTACACAGAGGCATGAAACCATAAACAACATCAAATCTGACTGGTGACAAAATTAGATTAGGTGCCAATATTAAATAAAACCTGCCATGAAATAAAAGTGGAACTCGGGAAAATGCCAGAATTAAATAAAAACAGACTTCTTAAAAGGAGCATTCAGAAATAAAACATGTCTATAATAAAAATAAAAAAAGATATCCCATACAATTCTATAAAATAAAAATAAAAAATAAATTATTAAACAACATTTTGTAATGAGTTGAGGTTCATGAATTTCAATTATTTCACAAATTGTTGGTTCATTTATATATTTCACTCAACTTGTTGTGATTGAATGTGATTATTTATTTCATGATCAATGTATTTATTTACTTCATATTGAACACTTAGGAGTTCCATAATTCTGCAGACATTTTGATAATGAAAGTCATCATTAGTTACAGCCATAAGCCAAATAAAAACTAACTTTTGCAAAAAATGCATTTTGACAAAAACATGGCATTGAACTACTCACCATGTCCAAAAACTTGGCTTGGTATCTGGATATGTTCCTGTAAACTTCTACAGGAAGCGTCATCTTGGAGACCTCGTTGTCGGGCCCCTGAGCACCTGCTAATGGTAGAACAGACTGTCACAGATAAAGAATGAACACAAACTCTTACAGTTTGTCATGTAAACGCAAATACATACATATCTGTCTAGTGTAAAAATGGTTAACACTAGCCAAATAACTCTTCATTGGCAGATACTCACTGTTGTTGCCGCTGCTTACATGACGATAGACGATGTAGCCCACCGTGGCCCCGACAGAGAGCCCGGCAGCCAGAGCCACCATTTTGCCCGAGCTCAGGGTGCTCTTGTGACCCTCCTTCACTGCGTCCATGACACGCTGTGCACCCAGCGGGATGCTCCACCTAAACGCAAACATGACACCAGTCACTTTCCACTGGTGGTGATAGATCTGCGACTGTTCCTAATTGTACTGCAAGTTTCTCTTTCCATGTCCAGTGCTGTTTATCAACCCGTCTGTGAAATGTCTTCGCAGCAAATCAGGTCTCTGTTGCTGCTTTTTCAAAATGTGAAAATGATGTGTTAGCTGGTGTCGTGTACAATCCTCAGTGTTTTGTTGGCTTGCTGGGCAACTGTACAGTCATGCAGCACAAAACTTAAAGCATAAGCCAGCCCGAATTCAAAACAGTAGATCAGGAGTTCTCAAACATTTCCAAATTACAGACCACTAATACATTAGATCTTTCTAATACTAGTCTTTCCCACTGACATATTTGATAACATGCTTGTCATTTATTTGGTACAATTGATTTGTGTACTTATAGATGATAGTTCATCGTTGACCTTGAGAAAAATAATTTGGCTCAAGGTCCATTCGCTCACTTCTTTCCATGGAGCTTTATTTTGTCAAACTAGATGATAAAGTTCAATGTTCATTCTTGACCTTGAAAACAGCATCTGAGAAACATTTTCCCCCAATAGTCCGTTCAGTAGTTGTTCTGGGGCTTCATCAGCAGAGGGACCCAGCCCACTTGTCATGTTATGCAACATCTCTGTTGCTGGGGGTCCATTTTGAGGAACAATCCTTAAAAACACACTTCCATCTGCTGATGAAGATCCTACGATATGACTGAAAGCTACAGAACAGCTACTCAATGGACCTTGTGGTGAGTTGTTTTCTCAACTGCGTAGTTGGGGAGAGTGAAACTCAATGTTACAGTAGTAAGTCTATATCTGAGATTATTTCCGCGGAAGTAAATTATAGTGAACTGTAAATGCTTTTGTTAGGGACCTCCCTGAGTGTCCTTAAATGACCCCTGGAGGTCACAAAAACCCACTTTGAAAACCACTGCAGGAGATTCTTACGATGTAGTCTTTCACTATCTCAGACTACATCACATGCCAAAATCATTAGCCCGCAGAAACGTGCACAAGCAGTCACATACACACAATATAGCACCCTAAATGATTAAACATTTAGTGTACACGCTGTACATATACACACACACACACACACACACACACACACACACACACACACACAGCACTGTGCTTGTCATAGATGCACCAAGCCAGACGGAGCGGCCCTGACCCTGACTGCAGGACGGAATGCACTGAAAGCTGCGGCCTCTGCATACACTGAATACCATTGACTGTAGTTGGGCGACCTCCAGCCATTCCATTAATCTCTGAACACTTGCATCCAATTCTCTCTGAGGCTCTTAGCGTCACACTGCTAAAACTACACGTGGCACACAGAAACAGAATGCACTGGAGGTGAGCCAACAGTGAAGAGTATCGGGGTCACGCAGGGCCGAGGAGCACACAGCACCACCATGCAGATGCGTGTCTCACTGGGAGAAGAGGGCTCTGGGGCTGTAGTGGAGAAACACATGGGACTTGGACACTCCAACGTCCATCGTGGAAGACAAAAAGATACAAATCTTCTCCAGTCCCGGCTGTTTTTTGTCTACATCCAAGTTCAAGACTACTGACAGACAGGTAGAGGGGGAAGAAAGTTTCAGCATTTCAAGTCACTATATGACAGCAACTGGTCAGTCACATTGCACTTTGATGTCATCAGAAATCATCATAGACTTACTTTATACAGTTCTTTACTGTGGCAAGAACATGCAAACCAGCATAAGGTAGTCCTGGCAATACAGGCCTACCTTAAAACAACAGGGTGACTGATCGCTTTTTGAAATGTGCAAAATTGGATCCTGTCTGCATACTGCGTGTACAGTAGGCTGCAGCCCAGTTATGTTGCGATTTTTTTTAGGACGTATAAAAAACGTTTTCGGAAAAAAAAACGTGGCTTTGTTAAATTTGGTAAGGTGTTTGGATGATTTCGCCAGTCAACAGATCAATCAAACAGCACTCTGTGTCAATAAAAGAGTACAAATGTCATAAATGGTTAGGCTGCTTGGTACCTCCGCGAACACGTTGTGTTCTGGTATAAATAGCTGAAGGGTGGAGGTATAGCATTTTAGCCAAACCGAAATGAAACCGGATGGACGACTTTTCCTACTGATGCGCACAGTGTCTTCAGTCACGCTGTACCACGAAGCTATACTGGAGCATAAGCGAAGCATCTTTAAATGTTAAGGTTTTTAATCGAAGTTTGGCGTCACGTCTCTCGGCGTCCAAGGAAACCTAACCTACGCGACTGGCAAGATAACCTTGGTTTTTTTCTACTCTCCGGGTACATATCATCGAGGACCAATTATTTTGTCAACACAAAGCCGCAAGCCGGCAACGTCCTAACGTCCAAATGGCAGAGTGTGTTGTCTGTCTCTGACGGGCTGCTCGACCGCAAACACACTTTCTCCTCGGAGCTAGCCAGGCTAACATAAGCTAGCTGCTGGTTGACACATGCAAGCAAGTCAAACATTTAGAAGAAGGTAACCAAACGTCCTTAGCACGCGCACATGGCATGAAAACCCAGCCTCTGAATGTTTTCAAGGTCTAACGTAATTCAGAGTAAATACAGTAAATGCATGTTATAATGTGACACTTACACAGACACCCTCGTTCTTTCCAATCGACCCTGTCTGCTACAGCTGTCAAGCTCGCCGGCGGAAGCCATAAGTACACCGGAAACTCTATTTACATTTCGGGTTAAAACAACATGTGTGTAAGACTACTACCGATGCGAAACAGCTATGTGGCTGAAGCCACGGTTCAGACTCCCTAAGAAATGAATGTAAACATTTAAGTAACAGAAACGTGGCTACTTCTTAAATAACGACATTTACTTTGAAAGGTCAACCGGAAGTGTTCCTCCTTCTCGTTAGCTTGACGCTCTGTTTGCAGCTGGTTCTCCTCACACATCCATGATCACGCGTGGGACATCGACTGCGACCTCGCCCCTTGCCCGTGTGTAGTTTTATACGAGTGATGGTGAATTCCCTCACTGTGTGTCAACAGCATCACAGATAGAGAGAAATATGTCTAAATACAAGTGACAAATGTGTTCGATAAAGAAATAAGATTTTAAATACAATGTTTTAATAAATTGTAGGCATCACAACTGCATCAGCCCCACTTAATAAATGTGGAAAGATTTTACGAATAAATACAACTCAACTTGAATAACCTTTGAAAAACCTTTGACAGTGCATTAAAAGGGTACTAGCAATTTTGTATTACACTTCAGTAAAGCTGGGGGCCTCACAAGAGAGGTTAAAAAAAACAAAAAACAAAAAATCATAAAGTACGATAAAAGGCTGAGATATTCAGATTTCTAGTTCTAGTACTGCATGGATCAAGCTTCTAAAACACAGTCGTACTAAACTAGATTCCCCCTCATGACATCCTCCAGCGCTAGGGCATGTTTTCAAAGGCTGAGTGCCATGAACTTGATGTGGAAAGTTGATGAAGTGTCTCTTCAAAAATACTAAATTGAAAGCAATATATATATATATATATATATTCAAAATCTACTTAAATTACAGTGTAAAGGTGGTGTGTGCTCATCATGAAAATCACATTTGTCTTTTTTTTTTTTACCCAACTGATAAATGCATTTTTCTTCCATTCAACCATACTCACCCTCATTTTTTCCTGTATTGAATTGTTGTGTGCAACAATATTTGAACACAGTAATCAATTAAATAAAAGAGCATATTTATTGACATGGCATAATCAATACACAAACAAATTTGTCAAAAGTCCTGAACACAAACACTTTAAAAAATACAAAATATACATTTATGTATCTTGTGAACAACTATATCATAGTCCATCACCCCCCCCCCCCCCCCCCCCCCCCCCAACCCCACACACACCTTACAAATCCACTGACAGAGGCTTCAGCTCCTAGCGTGTGTGTGATGATGTTATCAAAATAGCATCAGCTCTGCAGGTTGTACCAGAGGCCTGGTAACACACAGTATGGAGTCCATGCTTGACTGAGTCCATTTGTGTTGTGAACTAACAAGTAGAACTATAGTTAACATGTACATTGATCAAGACAAAGCATTCACTGGATCTTATTCATGCAGCATAGTCCATATGTTTGTCATGATACAAAACAGTAAAGTATAAAACAGGGCCAACAAAAAATAAAATCCAAATTTTTTCTAGCATTGTAATGTTTGTCTTCAAACCATCCTCAGTAGTTTCATTCCAACTATTTAGTCCATCCAGAAAGTGATCACGAGTACTTTAGTGCTATAAAACCAGAGTCACATTGTGCTTAAGCACTTCTTTACTTGTACCTCTTCACATACAATCCCTACTTTGAATGTGGAACCAAAAAGAGCATTTGTAGCTGTGGAATAACTCAAAACAGGCACACATATAAAAGGAGAGCACAGGGCCGTAGCCAGGATATTAAAGATACTGAGGTCATGAGTCCAAGACCAAGCCCCCCACCACAAAAAAAATCAAGTCTGTAAAATGTTGGAATTCTTAAAATTGTTCCTATTGTATCCATTCAGTTAATTTTTCATTTGTATTGTCTTTACAGTTTATATTGCAAAAGAATTTAGATTTAATTTTAAAGCCTTCTCCACGCTACTGGAAATACAATTCTGTTGGGAGATGGTATAATCAAAACTGGAAATACAATTCTGTTGGGGAAACGCTGAATTATTTATTTATTTTGCTATTGTTGACCTACAAGCAGTCAAATTTAAATATACTGAGTCTAAAATCAGTCTGTAAAGTATCTACAGAGTGGGTTTTGAATTGTAAAATCCCCAGAGGTTGGTAAAACCTCCAAATTCCCAGACCTTGACCTCAATCTCCTCGGTGGTGGCTACGGACCTGAGGATAAAAACCCCAGATGCCATGTTTGATGCCATTTTCAGATTGAGACTACATGTGGACAAGAATTGAGGTTGGATTACCAACAGACCTCAGACATTCAGGGTCCCCAAATCTCCCAGGTTCACTGTCTATCAGTTAGTGGTCATTTGATTGACTGCAAATCTGTTTGGAAGGGGATGGACAGATACAATGCTCCATCACAATTATTCCTTTCAGAGGAAACGATTTTAAAAACTGGATTAAAAATTGTGTCGTGTAATATGTAAATGTGACTCGATTCCCACGTAAATAAATTTTTTTTTTAAAAATCCTATATTACAGTATATAGAATTTTATATCACAATATTGATTTATTTTGGGATATAAAACATTCTCTGAAAAATAAATTGAGAAACTGATCACATGGGGCCCCACGGCTCATTTTTGCCCCGGGACCTCCTGGTGGTTAATTCAGCACTGATAAGAATCAGCTTCATTGTTCGATATTTGTGTAAAGACCGTTTTTTTTAAGAGTGACATACAATCATCGTATTCTGTTCTTAAGTAATGTATTATCAGTAAATGTTGTCATCCCACTTGTATACAGTATTAATATTAAAACCACATCCATCTGAAATGACAGCACCACACAGAAGGCTGGCCTGACTGAAAAAGACCATCAGTGATACAGACATCTGCTGCACATTAACTGTAGGAACCAAAGGTCTGAATCATCTGAATCTCTGCTAAAAATGCTGGTCGGCTGATCGAATATGAAATCTGGGGTTATCGTAAAACAAATTTGCAGACAAAATCTACTGAACCGTTATAGTAAACAGTATCCTGAGTTCCTGTCTGTCCGGGAGTTGAGAGCTCAAAGAGGCAGACAGGCTGAGGAGGAAGGCAACTGAATGATATGAAGCACCTTTCAGGAGACTGGTATGTTAGTGTACCAGGATAAACATCATTATATATTCAGGAAATCCATTGCTCAGGGAGGGGCTCGCTCACTGCACAGCCAGCTGCGTGGGTTCAAAGCAGCATGCTGGCACATTCTTTAGTTAGATGAATCTCTGTGTTTACAGTGTCTATCTAAATGCAGATATGTGTGTATAAAAACGGGTATGATCCTTAATCTTCATTCCTTATTGTGTTACAGCAGGTCTGACCTCGGCTAAGCTCAGAAATTGAGTGACAACAAAGAACATTTGTTGTGAAATACAATAAAATAACAGAGAACATTGTCTTGCAGGCTCCCACAGTGAAGATTAAAATGTGGCTCAAAGGCTGAACGACTCAACGGTTCAGACAGAAAGCTCAGACAAGCTTCTTTGTCACATTTTTTCAGAGGTAGTGTTACACCCTATTCTGTAGATGTCAAGTAATGACCTTGTTACGTGTGGAGCCCCAAAATGTTCAATATTAAATACAAGATGCAGGGGGCATGTGATTGGCTGAAATGCAAGAGGATGGGGACTGTTTATTTGATACTGAACACTTTGGTGCTCCATAGTTAGGGACCACCTTTTCCTTTCTGAGTGGTTTTCCTGTTAATGAGGACACACTGGTATTATGTGGCATTGAATGAAGTTTGGACTGGTCAAATGATGTAACACAACTCATTGTGCCTCACTGGATGACATTAAAATAACAAAGTGAAGTAGCTTTCGGTGGATTGTTTGGGACCTTGAGCATTCCTGGTGCTGAGAGCGACCGGGCACAAGTCTCTCAGAGAGGGAGAACAGGTGGTGAAGAAGCATAAACATCTTCAGAAAACATTCCCCATGCCTTTAAAACTAAAACCAGACAATAAATAGTTGCCTATTTTTGGCTCTTTTCTATTCAATGAAAATGAACGCTTTGGAAATTCCGTTTTCCTGCCCTTCAGATGACTGATAAAATATCAACAGACGCAGGAGCTTAAACGTTTGTGTCATGAAGCCCCCTCTGCGACGTTTGGTTGATATCGACTCCACCTGATGGCTGCAGTGCTGTTGGGCTGAAGTGTTAACGGAGGGTTCTGCAGTGTTTGCACACCCGCCCTTCCCTGGTTTCCAGAACTGACTGACTGGTTCCCAGTATTGCCACAAAAAAAACGGCTTCCTCCAACGGAACGCGTCAGAATGGGGAGTTCATCCCCAGCTTTGTCTCGAACTGCAACTTCTGCCTCTTCTGGTAGCGAACTCGCACGCTGTAAATTGACAGGAGGATATAGTCAGAGCTCATGATCAAGACGGTTCTTTTCCAGCACTATGGAACTGCTTTATTTGTGGTTTTATTTGCTCCTGTGGATGCTTTCGTACCGTATCTCGTGTAGCTTCACCACTTCGTTGACCACCACCACCAGCAGCGGGGACACAGAGACCAGCAGCCAGGCTTGCAGGGGTATGTCGCCTAGGCTGAAGGTCAGGAGGCTACCCTTGTCGCGCCACAGCTGGTAATCCACCGTGGCCTGAACAATCTGGCTGAGCAGACTGGAGGAGAGAAGAGAGTGATGCTGTAGTAAGACATGTAGAGAGAAAGGTTCCAAAGGCAAGGCTATTTGTGATCACTTACACCACAGGTACAGTGAGACACCACCAGGTGTTGCTGAAGGGACTCTTTCTCCACAGAGGCTGAGAGCGGTGGACGTAGCTGAGGGAGATCACCACTGAGAGAATGAGAGCAACAAAAAGAGAAGAGAGGCATTCATTTGAATAATGATACACAACATGAGGGAGTTTGATCGTCATTTACGCTGCACATGTTTCTATAGTTAGTATTTACCTACCTGTGTGTAAGGCGAGGAACCCTGCCATGACCTTCTGAGTCAGCAGCAGGCTGTTGGACAGCTCACTGAACCAGTGAGGAGCGTCGACTGAAGAGCTGCAGTCATACAGAAAAACAAACTAAATCTGTAGTTTATCCATTAGATGGGACTTTCAGTGAGCTCTACACTATCATCCTGTAATTTTCAGCATCAAAATCCTCCTAAAATGATCAGCGATACCTTGAAATGACTGTCAGCTAGTGAGCCTATGAGTGGAGTGACCGGTGGACCGTTGGAGGCAGGGCTCCTCTTACCTGGCCGTGAGGATATGAAGGCAGCTGGCGGTGGTGTTCTCTGCTAAGGTGAAGTTGCCGCTTCCCAGGCAGACCGCCTGCAGGGTGAACCCAAAGGCCAACAGGTAGGCACACACTGTCAGGCCGAACTTCAGCAGGAAACAGCCGAGGAAGTAGTTCTGGGTCTAACCAGAGAAGACAACATGACGAGAGTCAGACTAGTTGAGATTAAATTTTATTCCTCCGATCTATTAAGTAAAAGGTACATCAATGGTATGAACTTCTTATTTATTAACATCCAGTCACATTCATTGTTGTCCTTTGCGTTTAAATTGGTAGATGTTAATACGGTGTGTGTATCAGCTGCCCTTTACACCGAGTATTGTTACATTACTGTAACTACAAGACACCAAAACAATAAACGTTTTTCCCAGCAGACATTTTGACTTGTTGCAGCAGGAGAAGCACAGGTGTTACTAGTTACATTAACAATTGCTTTGCTCCATGAGGCGTCCCGGGTGAACAGAGCCAGTGAACCATAAAACCTACTCATCTAAATGGAACGCTGCCATGATTAATGTTATTTCCAGTATCACTATACAGTGTGTGCAGTATAGCACACGGGTTAATAGTATGTTAAGTATGTTTCTCTAAGCTTTAGCTGTAGTAATCCAGTAACTAAAGCTTTGGATCAGCTGTAGATTCTAAAGGTCTGACTGATGTGATCCTACCTTCCTTGGAATCGCATCCAGGTTCTTCCCCGTGGCAACCGTCATGACTGAACTGTCTGGTGGCTTCCCCAAAAGTGATACACTGTCGACACAACACAAATAGACTATTAACATGACATTCAGCACAACAGAGCAGAATACCGCACTACTACTTTATAGTGTGTGTGTGTGTGTGTGTGTGTGTGTGTGTGTTTACCTTAGCAGTGGACAACTGAAGCAGGACAGCCAGAGGATGTCAGTGGTGTTCATGGGAGGAGGAAGCTGAGCGAGACAGGCTAAGAACTGCAGACAAACACCAGGGCACTTCATTTATCTTTTTAATGTCATAAATGTCTTTATGTTGCAGTAAAATAAGAAATTTTTACATAAAAATATTACGCATCAATCCATCTGTATGTTGTGAGGTTGTGAGGGCTCTTCTCTCACCTGGATGATGACCAAACTGAGCTGACACTGCAGCAGAAAGAGGAAGCACTTGCGGATGCCGTAGGTCGTGTGCCGTGCCTGGAATAGATTGACTGGTGAATGTGACATCCCTCTCTGACTTACCGAGTGTGTGCAGGTGCTCGTGTGCGTCTAACCTGCTCTATGAGCTTGACCATGCTGACGCTCTCTCCTTGGTGGAAGGTGACGGAACAGCCCAGACTGTTGAGCTGTCCAGAGAGCCTCAGGGGGGACAGGCCTTCAACTTCTCCGTTGAACCCTCCTCCGGTGGCGTAGCCAAACGTCTCCCACGAACACTGAGACGGGTACAAAGGGTCCAGAGCGATGCTGTGGAGAGAGGAGGTTCAAAGTTTACAGATGAAGCAGTTTGTTTGATTATGTGATTATTTTATGATCAATCAATACTACAGTGGTTGTCTATGGGAAACTCTTAATGGATCAGTACACCCAAATTACAAGAAAGCATTTTCTGACTTACCTCTAGTTTCTAGCCATGCAGATAGTTTTGTTTTTTATTGGTCCAGGTGTTGAGAGACATGTCTCCATACTTTAATTTCATTTGTTCTAAAAAGTTTTCAATAGCAACATCTCTAACAAATTATATAAAGCAATGCTGGTAAAATGAGATACAAGTGTTGCTTGTGGCTACAAGCCTGGGAAACTCAGTGTACTTGCACTAATTCACTGACTTGCAGAGGTTTTTGTTGGAGAACTCGAGTTCCAGTACTCTTGCTAGAGTGTGTGTGGACCTGCACTGGTGGACCATGCCACATATTTTGGTATTGTTTATGTACATTATCCAGCCTTTTTGGGAGAAAATGGGCCGTTTAGTGTAAAGGACACTGGGTCTGCATTGATGTATTTTTCAGTATGGAGATATGCAGAAATATATGAAAAAATATATATAAGCAATATCTACCTGCTTGAAGATCCTTATGGCTACAAGAAAAAAGACCAAATGTTACCAAATGCTGGCTTCGGTGAAACCCTCCCTCTATGGGGCTTTCTATAAACCCTCTCAACATTTTGCCCTATTCCTTCTTTATGTTTCAATACTAATACTACTTATTCTTGTAAGAGATATTGCTTTTGCTTTCTGATGTCTGAAAAAATTACCTTAATAAATAAAACCAAAACTATCTGCATGGCTAGATACCACTAGAGGTAGTTAAAGAAATATGATTCCAGCTGGATTCCACAAATGTATGCAGGAATATAGTAGCCTAGCATCGCCAGACTAATATGCATAAAACGTGAGCTGGCAGATTCGTCTGGTTCCCAGGCTAGGAATATATATATATATCATGAGTTTTAATGGACGCTGTTAAGAATCAAAATTAAGTAATTCTGATAAATAAATAATAAATTCTGACAAGTTTTGTGATAAAAATGAATACTTCAAATCAACACTGGTCAAACCCTAATTACAATAGCATTATTTCCAAATTTACAAAATGTTAGGGATGTACTATAGTAATGTGTGTATACCTGACGTCACTCTGTAGAAATAGGCGGCTGTTGCGGAAATTGGCAGAGCTTCCCAGACAGCATGTAACCTCCCTGTTCTCCTGCATGATCTTCATCATCTCACACATGGCTGCGAAGAAAAGCACACAATAAGTGTCAATATTACTCTAAAGCAAACACTGAGTATCCAGGACAGAGACAGGGACTCAGATCGCCATTTCATTCAATGAAATAGGCTTCATTGGTTGTTTATCATGACTTTTCCTCATTAGAATCTGCTTCAGTCTTGAGGGGCAGATGAAGACAAGGGGGATAGAGGACACCGTGAAAAAGTAAGACAAACAAGTGTACAAAAGAAAGTGCAATTACACATAAGGATGGTGACTTAATATATAAAACACACAGTGAAGACTCACTGTCAGGCGTGCAGTCAGTGAAGAGTGGCACCAAAAGAGGCACATTATCAATGTTCTTCAAATGAGGACGAACCTGGTGGATACCACGAGGTAGCTTAGCCTGAGAAAGAGCAGGGACAGAAAAACAGGAAGAGTTAAAAAAAAACATGAAACATGTTCAGACTAAATTTAAATAATTCACATTCAGAAAGCAAAGGACGAAGAAATCAGTCTGTATTGTCCTGAATGTAAAACAGATACGGATACTTCCTCCATTGTAGAGAGAACTGAGCGGTGGCTTCATTGGTTTTAATAAAAAGCTATCGTTACCCTGTTGCAGTCCTCCAGAAAGCTGGGCACGTCACTGTCTGTGGGCTGGAAACTGGCCAGGTCAGAGTGGGCTTCCTCCTCTGGCAGCAGTGGACCTTCTGCTTCATCCCGAGAATCTATGTCACATATGACGACACGTTAAAAGAAGGATCAAAATTGCTGCAGCAGAATCGCAGATTTCATTTACACATTCTTCTTCCTTGCTAAAACCTGGTGCGTTGACCGTTGGCAATTGGGTATGACATTCAGGTGTGTTATGCAAGTATCGGCTAATGTAGCTTTGAGCTGCTAGCCTCGAGCAGAGATGAGGAGCAGGCTACAGAGGTCAGGTGAGCTCAGTTTTCAAACTTGGAGTCTTCAAACACAACTGACAGACTTCCCACAGCTGGATCACAGAAGGCTTTATACAACGTTTTTTTCACCTGGAAACACACTTTGATGTGTAAAATCAGTGGAGGTTCCCTTTAAGCATTTAAGTCCTGAGACCTCACAAGCTAAAAACAGTAACCTTGAGAAAAGTAGAGGAGTCATGTAGTGCATCCCCTTTTAAATAGAACAAAATTAATATTAATACATGGGGTGTGGTACCTTGGTTCAGATCTTCATGCAGGGAGCCCTGACTGGGGCTGGATGGAGCTCCATCACAGGGACTGTCTCCGTTTGGAGTCAAAGAGATGTGACAGTTCCAGCCTGTCTCTAAACCCATCTTCTCAGCAAACACCTGCATAGATACAAAACTAGTTACATAAACAAGCACTCACACTTTGTCTGATGTGCACTATAGTCTTTGTGACATATAGATTTTCCAACACCTATCGTATATTTTTTGAAAATAAAAATTAAAATGATGTACATCCATAGCTGGGTTTGTACATCTACCAGTGTAAAAGAAGGGAGCTGCGTTTTTTATATCAACCCAGGAGCCTTGTTTGATTAGTCACAAGAAAAGCACAATTAGTCATCCTTTTTGCAATCACAAAGAATGGTTCATTTTAAGTGAGAACAGACCCAAGCTGACACTTTCTCAGAGAGAGTTTGCAAGACACCAAAGACAAATCAACCTCTCAGAGTTTTTCAAACAGCAACATCACCTGCAGTTCTCCAGGAGAAATACTCTCACCCCAGTACATCAATGCAACGCTTCATCGTTAAAACCATGTAAGGGGTAGATCTTTGCTCATAGTGCTCAGACATTTACTCTGGGAAAGGACTGTCTTCTGGGGTAAAACTTAATCCATAATTCATGCTGTGTGGGATGACAGTTGGATCAGCTTTTCCCTCTGAAGAAAACTTCAAGGCCAGATGCCAGACCATCTGAATAAGATCTGTCTGATCGCTCTGTTCTCATATGACCTAACAAAAACCCAAACTAAGGGGCAAACCAGGCCATGGTATAAAAAGGTTGCTCTAACCTTGCTGCGGAGCTCATCCTCCATGGAAAAGTAAACAAACCGGATACAAGCAGTGACCAGAGCATCGATGAGCCTGACCGTGTCTAGCCTTGCCTGGAACTGGGACGAGACCATGCCCATGAAGATCTGCCCGCTGAGGGCCTGAACACAGTCCTCACGCTCCACACCCTCACCTATACCCTCTGTAGACACGACAGGGAACAACAATAAAAGGAATACAGATAGGGAAATGAGAAAAGTTGTATTATTTCTTTATTATTACTTTAACTATACATCCCTCACTCGTACCGTCGGAGCTCCAGCTGTTCCTGCAGGAGGTGTGTTTGATGGGGGTGGTGGAGGGCAGCTCTACTCCGGAGAAGAGGCAGGGACCAGAAGCCAGCTCAACACACTTTCCATTCAGTTGGCTGGACAATGCCACTTGCATGGGTTTGTAAGCAAATGCTGAGCAGTAACCTGACAGACAGGCACGCTGGTAGAAGTCCAGAACCTTCTTTCTGTAACATGAGAAGGAACGTGTGAAACAACAAATAAAGAGTTGCAAATTGAAAGTCTGCTAAAATATAATATGGATGAATGATATGGATGATAGCGCTTGGAAATGGATATTGTGAATCCTGACACTTTGTTTGACTGAAGATTTACAGTGAAATGAAAATGATCAGTGTGACAGATACTGCACCTGTCTGAGCCTGAGAGGGGATAGATATCAGTTCCATCCCAGAAATCAGTGCAGGCCTCTAGGATAAGGTCGGCCGAGCCATGTGACAGCATCTGGACGTTATCTACGACAGAAAGGTCAGAGGTCATGGCAGACAGAGCGAATAACATCAGCATTAACACCAAAAACTAATTCTCTTTTCATCTTACTCTGCTATTTAGGCAAAGGGAAGAGAGAGGGAAAGTAGGAGAATTAACACAGCACAATGCAACATGTATGTATAGGAGGGAAAGAGTTAGCTCTTATTATTTCATTGAAGTGTGTGTGGACTCACTGGAGGAAGAGTCTCGTACAAACAGGGAGATCAGGTGGGAGATGGGAGGCTGGCGTTTGGTGAAGTAATGAAGGCGACGGGAGCTGAACTCCTTGGCTTTCTCTCCAGACGGCAGCTGGTACAGAGCCAAGTGGTTCTCCTGTTTAAACAGCTCCCTTGCACCAGGAGTAAACCCTGATGTTCACACACACACACACACACACACACACACACACACAGTGAGAGAGATGGAGAGAGAAAAGACAAGGGTTGTTGTCTAATAGATAAACAAGCCTATTTCTCTTCACACAAACAACATAAAGTTCAGTTGATAGTAATGATTTTTTTTAAATGATGTACATCCTTAGCCCTACCACACTAATAGAAGGGAGCTACGTTTACATCGACCCAGGAGCCTTGTTTAATTACTTTTTGCCAAGAACAATGTCAGGGTTCATTTTAGAGATGAAATAACCTTGAGGACATCAAAAGAGTTATTTTTCAAGTGAACTGAGTGGCATGTGTACAACTGGTGGCAGGTCTCTTTAAGACAGCCAAATTCCCTATTTATTTGTTTTGATTTACATATTTTTCTGTTTAATTAAGCTGTTTAATATTAATAATGTACTCAGCTGTCTAGACTCCACACTGATGCTAGCAGTGCTACTTTCCCTGGTTGATGCATGTTTGGTGTCTGCAAACAGCAACATCACCTGCAGTTTTCCACGTGAAATACTCTCACTCCAGTACATTAATGCAACATTTCATCATTGAAACCATGTAAGAGGTAGATCTCTGCTCATAGTGCTCAGACATTTACTCTGGGAAAGGACTGTCTTCTGGGGTAAAACTTAATCCATAATTCATGCTGTGTGGTGAGATCAGCTTTTCCCTCTGAAGAAAATTTCAAGGCCAGATGCCAGACCATCTGAATAAGATCTGTCTGATCGCTCTGTTCTCATATGACCTAACACAAACCCAAACTAAGGGGCAAACCAGGCCATGGTATAAAAAGGTTGCTCTAAAAGGCATGCTCACCTATGAGCCTGGAGAGCTCGCAGAGCCCCCAGGGGACGTAGACGGGCAGCACGGTGCCATGGCTCTCCTGCAGAGCCAGGTTAGACAGGTGGTCAGAGAAGCGGCAGAGCTGCTGTGTGACGCTGGCGTTGCAGAGGTTCAGCATGATGTTGAGGCCCAGCGGCTTGAGGGAGGGCAGGTGGCACTGCCAGGACAGGTCGTCGAACTGGATGCTGGCTGGGTTCTGCTGGTCCTGCGACAGGCTCAGCATCTCCAGGTGGTAGTCACATACAAAGTCCTCGGCCTCGGCCTCCGGGCAGCCCATAGCAAAGTCCTGGAGACATCACAGCACAGCATAAATCGTGACGTCAAATCAAACTTGCCCTGCTTTCATAACAATTTCATACACTTGAGAAATCTCAGGTCCAGTTTTCACCTGGGCCTGGTCTTCCTCGCCTCCCTCAGTGTCGTGGCTGAAGCTCACATTGGATCCAGAGTGGTGTTTGGTACGAGTGTGTGTGGGCTGGCAGGAGCGCATGAGCCGGAGATTGTCAGATGAGCGGGCAGTGTCATGTGATGTTTCACTGGGCTCGGGCCCCTCCCCCAGATGGGTGGAGGATTCTGCTGGTAGACAGAGCAGAGCCTCCACCTCCTGGGCCTGTACAGTGGTCACATAACAAGTCAGGAGTGGATACAACACTGTGTATCATCAGGTGACGAATTCCTGAATTTAAGTTCAGTTTCCACTAAAAATAACAGACCCACAAACCATTACCACTTTCTGCGTTTTTCTAACTAAATTAACAATCCCTACAGCCAGGCAGCAAGTGAGGCTGAAAGCTGCCTGAGAAAACACACACACCCACACACACACACACACACACACACACACATACCTCATCTCTGTCATCGTCTGTCTCCATTCGGCAGTAGGAATTGACAGACAGGTCGTCTCTGAGATCATCCTGGCTGTTGTGAGGTGGCTCAACCCGTCCACTGAAGAACAGCACAGTCTCTGGACTGGGGTTAGGCCACGACAGGATGCCCTGCTTGTCCACACAACACAGCACCTACGTACACAGCAGAGATTTACAACATACACAGATACAGTACATGCACCAACAAGTCTATAACATGGTTCACAAGTACATGGATGCAGGTATATTAACTGTTTTTTACTCCTTAAAATTGTAATGTAATTGTAAAGATTTCAGTCATGGTCGGTGGTCACGGCAAGTGTTAATGCTACTATGCAATGCAGGTGTAATTTGAATCCAGCGCAGAAATGGCGGACTCCACCAGTAAAAAATGATAACTATCACATAGAGAGGTAATTCTAGAATATAAAAAGAAAGTGGCTGGGGAAAAACACTTAACCAACAAGGAACTGCAACATTTGACCAGGTTCTCATGTGGAATAAACATCCACTGCGATTATACTTGGTACAAGATTATGTTGTTTAATCGATTATGTAGATTATTAATGAGTACCTGCAGTTAAAATTACAGAAAATTAAATTAAAATTAGATCTTCCCCAAATCATTTCGCCCCATAATACTTACAGTGACAGACCCCAGAGTGTGTAAAAGGCTGGAAGTATAACAGAGTGTCTGAGACTCTCCTTTCAGAACGCCAACCAGATGTCTCCACACACAACGCAGCATCTCCTGCATACATGAGCACGCACACACACATAAAAACACCCACACACATATTAAGTTAGAGAACTGCGTTAGAAAATCAGTCATAAATAAAGTTAAACAGCTTTTTTTTAAAAAAGACAATTTGAAAAACAAGCTTTCAGTAACAAGGAAGAAACAAATTGAGTTAACAGGTTAGCCTAAAAGCCCCAAACCAGTTATAAAAACAATTAAGTCTTAATCAGCTCTGAGACTGGGCTAAAAGAAAAGGACAAAGCTTCTATCCTACAATGCTAGGGGCACAAGGCGAGGAGGTGAAGCCTAGTGCAAGTTGCAGCATTTTGTGAGTGGTCAAAACACATCCATGCAGATATTGATTCTTTTGGATGGAATCCATGATGACTGGTTCAGCAAGGGACAGACCCGAAAACAATCACAACTTGCCCCTCCTTGCTTCCTCTCTTTATCAGGCAACATCCAAAATGAACTTTACGGCTCTCTGGCCGACGGCTGGTGAACCAAAGAAACATGTACATTAGGGGTGTAACACAAAGGTACTATCTGTATCCAAGAGGAAACATGGATATACAGACAACAATCACCTCAATTAATTTGATAGTGAAACATTTCTGAATCCAAAGACTATGAAACAAGATTTGAAGTTATACCGTCTTTTTTTATATAATTTCTAAACTGATTTATTTTTATATATCTTCTACGGACACTAGATATATCTCTGTGCCTTAAGTAATTTCCAAACGATATTGCTGTACAAATATTCGTACATCTATTAAGAGCACAATATCTGTTCATATTCAAAAACTGTATTTGTATTCAGTTACATCCCTAATGTACATGAGGAAACAGGCTAAATTCATCAATGTAAATCACACAGCAATACCACACTGTAACATTCCTCAATCATTCAGGTTTGTAATTCATTTGAAGTGACTGAAATATGTGTTTCAAGTTATTAAGATAAACTCACCATCCAGACAGTGCAGAAAAATGTTTTTAAAACAGGTAAAGATCTAAATTTGTTCAAACCAAAAGCATTCACAATAACAGTATCTTAAAAGGATAACAACCAGTGCAGTGAGTGACTATTTTATATATATACACATATACATATATATACACACACATATATGTATATATATACTGATCTGCCAAATACAGATTTGAATCAGCATTTGATGCGGTGACAAAGCCAAAAATATTTTCACTATAATTCCAAAGGAGATAAGGAAAGGACACAAGGAGAGGAAACCCTAGAATCAACAGTATAGGGCCATATTGGGGCTGATTTCCAGTCATGCAGTGCAGGCATACAAGCAGAGGTGGAAGGTCAGGCACAGATTTGAGTGAAAGTCCCTCTCAGGATAATCTCTTCCCTAACTACTTGCTATGTATTCATCTGGAGCAATGCCAAAGCCAGAGACAAAACACTGATGGCTTCAGAAAGACATATCAGTGGAAATCTACTAATGACTGTTGATTTGCTTTGTTTTGTTTTGTTTTCCTTTGCGTACTACAGCCCAGCAACAATGGAGGATAATGATTGGGTTGGTCAGGAACTGTGAGAGGTTGAGGGAACAGAAGTTGTATCCATGAGGTGAGAAAAGAGACAGGATTGACTGTTGAGAGAACATGTCAATGATCCGTAAACTTACATCCAGAGGTGCTCGGTCAAGACGTGTTGACTGATAATCCACAGATGAAGAGTGACCAAAACCAAAGAGTCAAAGGAGAGAAAAAAACATGTCGTGCAAGATGAATAAAAAACTGAAAGTGCTTGTATTAAAGCAAAAAAATAAAATAAAATAGTGAAAATATGGAGAATCAGAGAGGTGGTCTGTATCAGAAGAAGTCCATAAAGATTTCCACGTTGAAGAAATCAAAGATGTAATGAAGATTGAGGGTGAGGGGGTGGAGGTGGGTAGGTAGCGAGAGCTGTACGGGGGTTCCAGAGAGGGAGTTGCAAAGGGGCGAGAACAGCTAGCGAGTGAAGACAGGCGGGTTCAGGTGGAGTTGGGAGCCAAGCGAGTGGTGGAGGGGAGGGTGGAGGGGTGGGGGGGTAGCGAGACAGCGAGAGGTTATACCTGGGAGGAAACCACTTCGGTGTAGCTGCTTAGAGTGTCCTCAGAGAACTTAGCAAGCTGGGGCAAGAGAAGAGTCTAGTTAAAACACAGAGGGAGACCCTCGCTGCGTCTCCTCTGTGTGTGTGTGTGTGTGTGTGTAGTGTGTGTGTGTGTGTGTGTGCGTGTGTGTGCGTGTGTGTGTGCGTGTGTGTGCGTGTGTGTGTGTTAGGGTTAGACTGATATGGGTTTTAACATCACTATTTCAGAACTGAAGGTGCCAACAGCCAGCGTGGAAAAACCTCTGAAACAGCGTACAGTGTGGTCAGTAAACATTTAGACAACTACAAATATATTTGTGTTTTTTTTTTAACTCAACTCCAATCACAAAAAACACTGGTAAAACGCCATCCAATGGTTGGCCACAGATACTCAACAACATCCCAAAGACTGGCTGTAGCCTTGGTGTGTCACATCCATATTGACTGAACAGTGTATGAATTGTAGTATGTTTAATACATAACCCCCAGTATTGGGGGGCCAAAGATAATTCCAAATAAACTAAATTCCTAATTTATGTCATCAGTCATTACCTCATTCAAATGAAGTCAGGTGACTGACTTGGGTTGTCAAGCTTGAGCCTAAAAATGTCTTGGTTGCCTTGCCCATACGTATAGGGTTCATTGTTCAGATGCATTCTTAAAATAAGGGGACTGGGTACAAAAAAAAGGTCAGTTATGTTCTTCCAATATGGATGTAAACACCTTCAAACACCCAATTCAACACTTTACCACATAGTCATTATATACAGAACCAAATGTGGTACCTTCTAAATACTTCCAGCACTGTATACTGAATCTGATCTCTCCTGCTGTCCATCACACATGTTCAGATGGCCTGTGTTTCAATGTTCACTGGCTAGTGAGCTGTGCAACTTTTTAGCATTTAAGGCTGATTTAATGAGACCATATACAAATAATGGATTTGATTGAAGAATCAATTACTAGTAGTGGGAGTAAAACTATTATTTAAATGAAAATAATCAATAAGCTATGTTGCAATGTTCAAACAATCATCTCCACTGATTTCTCCACCCGTTCAAGACGAGGGAAGCTGAACAACAAAAAGCAAGAAAACAAACCAGGCTAAAAGCTGGAGCTCCTCTGTACAGTTTACAGTGAAAGGACGGAGCTGATGCGGAGCTTTGATGCTGCTAAAACACAGCCAGTGGACATATAATGATTAAGGCCTTTCTGTAGACCCCCTGTATAACATTTCTACATTTGATTTGTCATTAATTATCACACTGTTTAATAACATATCATAGGTGGGAGAACTCTACTGTTGGTATTGACCTTCTATCAGTCCAACCCTACAGTGTGTCTGTAGATATTAGTTAAAACAGTAAAGAAAATATTTGGTGTTAGCGACTAAAGTTCTCTGTTCTGCCAGTAAACATCACAAAGTTATAACTGCATTTGTGTGTGTGTGTGTGTGTGAGTGTGTGTGTGTGTGTGTGTCTCACCAGGCCAGCTGGTGATGCGCGGCTGAACTCAGCAAGAACCCTGGCCTCTCCGAAGGCATTCAACAGCACCCACATGACAGGGAAGAGCAAGGGCAAGATGGGAAGGACACCCATCAACTGCAAATACAATTGTGCAGCGTTTATCACCAACATCTAATGGAAAGGTTTGACTCATAAATGAACATTAAGAATTGTTTGTGCTTCTCAACTGATTCTCATTCACATGATAACAGGACAGCAGGTTGACGGTTTTCAGACACATTGAACTCATTTAAAAATGGACTGTTGTTAGCTACACATTTCGTTTTTTAATGATTGTACCTGAAGTTGAAAGAAATTGTAGCAGGCAGGGGTGAGGTTGGGTGCATCACAGAAATAGCGGATAGTGTTCACTAGCAGAAACGCCACCTAAAGGGAGACATTATAAAAGATACCAGTGAGGCAAAAGTGGCACATTTTACATTTGGCTTGCTTGAAGTAGAGAACAAGTCATTCCAAATACACTGCAGGAACAATTTAGAAACTCCCCATTGACTGCTCACCAGCACGACAGGACAGACTAGCTTGGTGATAACCGACTGCACTGTAAACCTCTCATTATCTAACACCGTGATTGGTCGAGCCAAGGCCAACTCCAAACTGTTCCTGTTGAAACAAAAGAGGACAAGGGACAAAAAGATCATTTTTCTTAAAGTTAAACACCTTTGTTTTCTGTCTTCCTCGTAAGCAGCTGATGACATCTGGGTGTTGCTGCTTAGTGACCAAGATCCCTACCTGACTGAGTCCAGTACTGGAGTCCGGACCACTCTGAAGAGACGGTGTTGCTGGGGGGTCTGGGGTCCTCTCTTCTCATTGGCCCGTGGGGAAGGCGGAGGGGAGAATGGGGGGAATAAATCACCTGGCTCCAACACAATGTGCTCGTCATCCTGAGGACAGAAAAATAGATTAAGCTGGTCACACTATTTAGTTTTAATAACTAATTTCCTTTAAGGCTAAGATAAGGAAAAAGAAATAATGTCTAATGTGAACCTCTCATCCATATTAGTATAAGTTCAGGTATATTCACAATGAGGCCCATCTGTATTTTAATAAGCTAATGTCAATGCAACTACACAGCATATCCGGCTGCAGGCTTCATATCCAAATTTCTCAATGTCAAGTACAGCAATAAAGTAAAGAAATATGAAAGCCATCCTTTATATGATGATCACTTCGAAGCCTTGGGGACTCTGTGGGTTCAGATCTAAACAAAATAGTCCCCTCTACTGTAGTTATATACCCCACCACAGTGCTTTTAATTGCTGATATCCTTGCATTTCTGTCATGTTTATTCAAAGGAATATAATGGAATTTAATGTTGTCTGGTGCTTCTCTTCCGTTTGTACACTCACTTTATTCACACTGCGTGTCTGTCTGGCATAAATCTCATGTATAACTATTTACTTCAGCAGTCAGTATTAATATTTACGTGCAAGCAGGACAGAGAATAGCATGTTTTCTGCTCGCCAGCATGGCGGCTGCTAGAGGCTGTGACGTCAGCTGGTGTTGGACCAATAACTAAATACTGGCTTTCTGTACCAATACCAGTTCTGACCTTTGGTACCTTGATATCCATTCCAAAAGAATGTCTAGGGCAAATAACTGATAACTTTGAATTTCACATAAAATCAACTTATCTTACAAAAGATATTCTTATAAAACAGTATATAGTGTTGCAGTTACAAAGTAACCTTAGCACAACCAGTCTTTTTTTTTTAGCTCTATTATTTCTAGTATTTATATTTCATAATCAAAATTCAACTCAGTCTGACAAAGACTCCTGCCAGTAAACATTTAGGGGCAGAAAAAACCAACAAGTGAAATTTAAATGAATGACAAAGTTGAATAAAAAAAAAAAAAGTAAAATACTGATCATCAGTATTCAAGCAAATTCCAGTGAACTCAATATGATCAGAGGTGTATTTGTTAAGTGACACTGTGCCAGAGTAGGGAGCTTATAGCTGTGATAGAATTATATTCAGTTCATTCAATACAAAATTATTTCTGCACATTTTCCTCATGTACCAAATGTTACTTCCTCTGCATGTACTGTGTGTGTGCCTACATGCAGACTAACCTTTATGCCTCTGAGGGATGCGAACGCCTCTTGGCCAGGTCTCAGAGCGATAATGTCTCCTTCCACCAGCAGGCTGACGGGTAGGTTAACCAGCTGGGAGTCGCGGTAGGTCCAGTGAAGGGACCATGACGGGGACGTGGGTGTGTACAGATCGGGGTACAGAGATGGAGACCACCGCACTTCCCCCACACACCCCGACAGATAGTCTGGAGTAACAGGCAAAGGAGGGGGGTGCAGTTAGAGAGAGAAGATTTGGTTCTTCAGAACCTGTCAGTAAGAAATATGGTTTATGGAAAATTGTGGATCCCTCCTTGAACTGATTAGTGTCATTTTGTAAATGTGCAATGCTGTAGTGAGATGCACTATGGCCGAGTACTGTCCATCTCTGATCAGTGCTTTAGATACAGTATGTGACAGTTTAGTATTCACACTGTCCAAATGTTCAGTACTAAAGATTGGAAGTTGAAATTGAAAAGGTTCCAGAGTTTAAATGGAGAGCAGAGGGGTATTCTTGACAGAAAAAAAAATAGCTTGATTGGCCCACAGTGCCGCTCTTGCAGATCGACCCCAGATATCCCTGGAGTTGTCAACCATTTCACCAAATGGGCAAGCTCAAATTAATTTCAACATCCCCTGTGGACACGTAAAGGTGTCACACAGGACTAGAGCTCTATATTTCCAGTTGTGACTGACTGACTCACCACTGAGCTGTGTGATGATGCCCTTGAGGCGCCAGACCATCTCTGTCCTCTTCAGCCTCTCCTGACGTCCAACCAGCAGCAGGTTCAAAACGAAGAGGAGAAGGAGGGCTGCAGCGTTCATCAGCTCTATACCAGAACTGTGGAGGTAGAGACGTGACAAATTACACAGAAAATCAGGAATATCTATCACAGTTACAGAGATATTTTTCAATTATCTTGTATTGCTGGATAAAAATCAAAATATAAAGTTAATGTGAAGTTACACCAAATATTTCTAATCTGGTCAAATTCAAACCAATTGAGTGTTTTAATTGGTCCATCAGAATTGGCCAATTGCTATACATATTTAATCAAACGGTTTCTGGAGAGAAAGAAGAAGAGTCCAGGAAAGCGTAAGATCGGCTTGGGACACAGCAATAACATTGACAGCTGGTGTTTGTGTAGCTGCTGATTAATTACAATTTCTCACTTCTGTTCGTCTTGAACATGTTGATTATTTTTAATGAGAATAATAAAGTTAAGTGGACGAGTAGATTATCAGTATTGCCCAGACTGAGGGAGACATAGAGGCCTCCTTTGCCTGTTCTTTCTATTTGACTTCAGAATTTCTGTGGGATTTCATAAAATGTCTTCCACAATGTTTTCTCAATGCTAAATCTTTTGCAACAACGGTGGTGTAACTGTTGGATAGTGCGGCTTCAGACATAATGGTGGTGGGGAAACTGTGGACCGGGCAATGCCTTCTCAACCTGCTGCTGATTGTCTAAACATAGGAAAACAGATCTTGAAGCAGCTCAGAGAGTAAAAAAAGAAATTTCTTATGTTAAAAACCCAGAATGACAGCACAAAGATCAATGCTGTTTTTATTGATGCTGCACATACAGTATCATAGATGTTCCGCAGGGACAGGGCGGTTCAGCTAAAAGAGGGCGCCTACCTGCCCTTTGGTTGGCTGCCATGGCAACAGAAGAGTCCCAGAACCACTAGTAGAGTGAGGGCAGCTCCCGGCCAATGGAGACAGGAGTGACGGTTGCCATGGTAAAGAAAGCTATTCACCCACTGTTCCTATGAAAACATGACAAAACAATAAAGCATAAGAAAAACAATATGCAGTGGGATATATAAGGCAATCACCACGGGACAGACTTATTTAAAGAATTAGTGGATGGAGGCTGTGTGAAACGCAGCTTTCTTCGTCTTGTCTTTTTGTGATTTTACAATTATGGAGGACCAAATATCCTGATGTAATGATGACAAACCGCTTATTTTACCGGTGCTCACTCTGCTAATTTGGGTTTAGGGTTAGGTTTCCAATAAATATTATCCTATAGGTCAGGGTAAGTGTAAGATTAGGGAGTGACTGTACTTAATTGAAGACGACTGATATAAATGTGTGTGTGTGTGTGTGTGTGTGTGTGTGTGTGTACCTGTGCAGAGCCCTGTCTGCGTGCAGCCCTTTGGTGCAGCTCCAGCAGATTGCTGAGCTGGTCCCGGAGCTTCACTAGAGCCTGGCCGGTCGACAGGCCCAGAGTCACAGCATCCACCTGCAACAACATGTAGAACAACCCCTTCATACTCTAGCTGACTCTTCACCCGAGAAAAAGAGGCATGAACAGTTTGCTAACAGGATACAATTCTCATGACTGCCATGTTAATGTTAATTAATGATATAAATACTTAATCAAATGATTTATTTGTATTACTTATAATAATAATAATAATAATAATTTCCATATATTTTAAAACTCACTGTTCCATGAGAACAGAGCTGTGTCTGTATTCAGGGATTCTGCAGGTTTCACCAAGTTACATTTAAGGGTTATTAACCTTTTAATACCACATTGGATGCAATTTAATGCCCGTTCCACTATCATATTGGGCAAGGTATGAAAGTATGATGTAAAACCAGTAGGGACCATGAGGCCTAGAACTATTCATTGTTATAACACATTAGTTCACTACATCCCAGCAGTATATAACAATAACTTCAAATGGTATGATTAATAAAATGAAAACAACCTGGACGTAGATAAGAAGTATGAAACAGGATGGATGGATTAACCAATTAAAAGTAATTAATTAATTTAAGATAACTGAAGTTTTTGCTATGATTGACACATGGCCATTGTGAGCTGATGAGCTTCCTAGCTGCTGTAGCTGCAGTAGTGACGGTGTTTGCTGCAGGTCTGATGCTGCTGACTGAACAAGCCTCCTGCATGAACTATCCACAAGCATGAGCAAGCATGTTCTCTGTTGACATTTGGGCTCTGCTGAGGTTGTCCCCTATCACCAATTCTGTGAGTGGTTTTCATGGACAGACTCTCAAGGTACAGCCAAGGAGTAGAGAGCGTCTAGTCTTGTAATCTCAGGAGTGCATCTCTACTTTTTGTAGATGATGTGGTTCTGTTTTTTTCGCCAGACCATGACTTCCAGAACACAATGAAGTGATTTGCAGTCCAATTTCTGAGGCCACGGTACCCTGCTGGAACAGAGGACTGACCCCTTTGGGTTGGGAGCTAGTCGCTGCCCCATTGAATGATATGCGGTATCTTATGTGAAACAAAGTACTGAAGACATGTGGAAGAAGTCAAACATATGAAACTGGAATCTTGACAGCAGCAATGTAAAATTGATGTGAAAAACAAACTGTTCATACTTAAAAGTTTCCTGTGGAGTTTTTGACATCTGTTTTTTTTATGTGTGGGCCTGCATTCTGTTTGTCTTATGCAGGCACACAAGGACGATCAATGGTGATCAATGACCACTAAGTCAACTAGACAATTCTGATTAATTAGTCCTCAGGCTGAATATATGTGGTGAAGATGGCAGTTTTGATTTTAGCAACCAAATGCTAAGTCAATGCTCGATACAGGATAGTATATATCAAGTTCTACATCTCCTAACCATTTGTCCTGACTTTATCAGTGGATCAGAACAGGAGATGGCCAAGCACATACAAGATATCACAAATGTGTTTATGTATTTTACAAATTATTTATATCTAGTGTTAAATAAACACTACAATTAACTTGCTATGGTAGCACCTTACGAGCAGGGAAGCCTCAACACATACTGCTGACCCTGATTATGTGAAGTTTGACGTGCGCCCTATCAGCAATACCCCAACCCCACCCAGACACAAACACCAGCCCGGAAAAGTTAAAAGAAAATACACATTATCAATATGTATATCAATTAATTTTCTGTCAATTAGCTGCTTGATTAATCAAGTGGCTGTTTCAACACTTGCCTTCACAATGTCCAACAAATGTATCATACATCACATCTTTTCTCCATATTACGCAGTCCATACGTAAAAAAGAAAAGAACGTGTTTACAACAGAGAAAGGGAAACAGAGCCGTAAATATGTTAATGGGAAAGCAACCTTTCCCACTGTCCATGTCACTGCGAGGATGTGCGTGTCTGCAAAGGCCTGCGCATACACAAACAGAAAGACACACACAAACATGAACATGTCACACACATGTATACACACAGGGTTCAGCTTTCAAGCTCTGCATCCCACACAGTCAAGCTATAAATATCTTCCCGTTTCCCCAGAGTATCAAAGCCTCAACAAAAATCCTCCAGACAGATGTAAACACGCAGACACACAAGGAGCCTGAACAGCCTTAGTAAAGCAGGGCATGCCTACAACCTGGGGAGGGTCTACATTAAACTTGGATGATCACCATCAAATCAAGAGCATTACACCAACATGTAAACATACAAGTGACACCAAAAGACTTGATTTAACTAGAGTGTATCTGACTGAGCCTTCACCGATGAGGATGTGGTCAGCTACAGACTGGCAAGGAAATAAGTAGCGGCAACTTACACTGCTGTTCTTCCTGAGGCAGATCATTTCTCTCATCTTCAACACCATGACGGCCCTGCTCTGCTCCACTAAAATCTGTATTACTGATGCTGGGCTACAAGGACTGCGTCTAATCAACAGCAGTGCTATTTCAAAAACCAGTTCTCAAGATGTGAATGAAAAGTCTTAACTGGAGAGAGAGCCTGCTCATGTCTACAGTCAGGAGAGAGCTGGAGATGCAGCAAAACCTCACCCAAATTTCCCTCGTCACTGAGCTGCAGACAACAGAGCCCCGCGTCAGTGCACGCTGCCAGCTGGACTTTAATTCAAAAACACCAAGTCTGGCTGCCTCTCTGGCATGGGCCGAGGCTCATTCAGTTCAACTCGGTTCAGCAGCTGGCTGGGCCACTAAGCAACAAAACCCCCATCACGGGAGGGGGGGCTGAAAGAGGCCAGACAGAGTGGGGAGAGAAAAAGAGGCTCTTTTGATGAGGGGAACAATACCAACCTGGCCTGTTTAACCCTGGTTAGGCTATTTTCCACTATTGCCAGCTTAGCATATTCTGCAGTGATGGAGGGACATATACAGAGAAGCTACAGAGAGAAGTGGTATAGAAGATGGTAACAAAAAAATGAAAAAAAGAGAGAACTGGCTGATATGGTTGAGACCACATCCACAAAATCACTATAAATTCAGCCATAATGGAGAAGAAGTCTTTAAAGTGTCCAGAAAAATAAAACTGCACAAAACAACAGGATTTTATAACAGTATTTTTTTTTTCGGGGCATTAATTGTTGTTACTGAGTGATATTGGATCTGTGATTTGATTCAGGCAAAATCTGTATGGACGGGCACTTAAACGTCTGTGATTTCAGCAAAAAATGTCATAAAATAATCCCCAGTAGAGTCCAAAGTAATACCTTCAACTTGATTGTTTTGTCTGACCAACAGACCAAAACACAAAGATGTTCAATTTACTATATAGTCAAAAACAAAAAAACTATTTGAAACATTTGAAAAGTTGTAACTATCAAATGTCTGACAACTGTGCTTGAAAAATGACAAACAATTAATGTTGACTAATTGTCAAAACAATTGAGTTCATACTGCTGAAAGGTTCACTATATTAATCAACACTATACCCTGTAATTCAAACGTGTATGAAATGTGTGAAATGAAAGGTCTACTCTACCTCTAAGACTTCTAGGACATTCATGTCTCCCTTAGAAGGCGGGCGGCTACATGCTCCTGACTGTACCAATATGAGTTAAGGTTATATAACAGAAGCACAGCACATAGGTGGGAACACCGAGATAGAAGAGGTAGAAAGCTTGTCTTGGAAGCTGTTGAGCAATAGGTCAGTGGCAGCCACGTTTCCGTTTTTACGTGCGTTATGTTGACCCAGTGGTTATGAAATGCCGCTCCTACACATCTATGTTTAACTAAAGAGGTTTAATCTTTTGCCCCTTCAGATGGGTTTAACTAAAATGACCAAAAATAGTCAAGGACAGTGAGAGTTCATGTGAAACAGTGAATATGGGAGAAAAAAAAAGTCACAAGGCAATGTAGTCCTTAATATTTTCCTTTGCTGCTGCTGATTTTGTACATTTTACTGTATGCATTATTAAAAGATGACTTGGATCTTATTTGTTGGTTATGAAAACACTGTGCTTAAGATAATAGACAGATTTTAGACAAACCCCCAGGTTAGCCAAACTTATTTGGAAAGTGAAAATGGTAAAGCGGGCTAACAGTAAAATTGTTACCCAAACTATCCATTGTAAGCATCCATCACAGTATGCTTCAGACAAAGTGCTTTTTGGATCATCATGCACAGTGGAATCAAGGGGGCTGTGTCTCATCATTTCTGAAACCAACAATCCAGCGTCCACGCCCACTTTACGCAGCGATTGTCCAGGTGGGTGAAAGGAGATGGGGTTGAACTTAAACCTAAAGCTCTCTGTTTTCATTCTTCTCATAGCTATTACCATTATATTTTGTGTGTTAAAACAGACTGCAACACCATGAATGCCTTCCAGGAAAGAGACTGTCAAAAAGTGTGTGCCATTAGCACCATTTGAACTATTCCTTGTGTCTCGCTCCTTTCTACAATGGCAGACTCTGTGCCACGCTCTGTGTGTATGAGCATACAGAACAGTAATAAACACTTTTGCCTTTAGATGTGGTCTCCTGACCTAGTTAGTTTGAAGCGTACTGAGATCTTCACTATAGTTGTATGCATGTTGTAAATGTAACAGTTCTCCTGTTTCCACAGTACCTCAAAAAACAGCATGAACTTAATGCCAGGAGACTTTGCAGCATAGCTAAGCACTCCCCCCAAGGCAGTGTAGATCCCAGGGGCCCTATCTATTCAGTAAACAACTCTCCACCTCAGGGACATTTAGGTAACACAGGCAGATGCTGAACTAAGCAGCCAGTCTCACCTGCTTTTTATCCTGCTGCTCCATGGCAACCACAACCACTCAACATGCTCTGCTCCTCAACCAGCCAAAGCCACCTGGCAGAGCCCCGTCAGCACCGCTCTGCAATGTCCAGATCCGGACACCGCTTGCTTGAGGCCCCCGGCCGGATCCCGCTCAGCCCACTGCCCGTGGAATCCGCAGATCAACTGGGTCAGATGTGGACGGAGGAAGACGGAGAAGACAGGCAGGTGCGGCCTTGGTCCCCCACCTGGCAACACCTCCTGCCCCGCCTCCTCTGCCAGTGTGACAGGAGGCACGCCCACACCTGCAGGGACCAACAGAGAGAAGCAGGGAACTGTGGGATGTTGGGTTTTCGCTTGGAGGATTAATTGTTGCTCGGGTGCGGCTCAGGGATCCTCTTCATAACATTCATGTAGAGGTCTGTGGATAAATGGCAAATCACACGAATCAATTAAAAAGCAAGTCCACCTGGAATGACACCTACACCGACTTAACCGCACTACTTTATTCCAGTGTAGTTTAATTAAGACATTGGTCATTAAAGATTATTATGGTTGGCAGTTTAGTATCACCCCGTCAGTTAAAGTCAGCTTCAATGCTGTCATGTTTTACAGTGGCGGGGCTACAGCAAGAGCACCCAGATGTTAGCATAATGGCTCTATTGAAAAGCAGACCAGGGCACTGAATCTACTGACACCAGGCTCACCACTCACTCTGACCACATAAGCAGCTTCCTCTGGCACAAAAAAGCCCCAGTGAACTCCAGAGTCAGCAGTCTCCATTGGCAAAGGGTTGACAGCGCTCAGCCAAACAGAGGCCAGACAGACTGAAGGGTGAGAGGGTGCAGTGACTACAAAGTAAGACTGTTCCAGTAAGATCAAACCCAAAAACAGCCCTGTTGGAGGGTCAGAAGGTCTGCAGGATAGACGGTTTTCCTACACAATGTAGCCACATGTATTGTTTAAAGAAGGGCTTGCATTTCAGAAATACTATTTGAAACAGTGCAAAGCTCTCTCTGACACACAGACAGTTTGACTCACATAGTAGGAAAAGCAAAGATGTTCCTAATAACATTAAGGATTCTGTTCTGTTTAAATGTCCCAGTAGGCCATGACGGTGAGCCGGCACCAACAACAAGGACCTTCAAAGTGAAGCAGCTACATGGAATATACCCATCATTCATCCTGTTAATTACGCCTGTGCTTTTTCCTGCTGTGACATGTCAACATATCTTCAATGAATGGGGCCGATCAGGATCTACTTTAGTGACATGCTCACTTAACGCAGGAAATAGCTTCAAGTTTTGTCACTCACAGATCTCCAAGAGCTCGTCCTGGCTGAATTTTCTGTTTGGGATGTTTATTTCTTTTCGGCTCAGCTCTCACTTTTACTTGGAATAAAACCGCGTGATGCCAAAGACCTGTCATCTAACGTGTGGGTGAGACAGGCTCCCGAACAGGTCTACTACTAGCTGAGTAAACAGCGAGCTAATCCCGGTCCGCCGAGCTCTACGACTTTCAGTGGATTGCTTTCCCAACTATTAGGCCGATTGGATATAAAAAATAAGACTGTCAGTGCTGACATAAAGTGAAGAAACTGCCTTAAACTTCCATTCTGAGACGCGGCTTTCACTGTCAACAGAGTACGTACAGGTGCTAACTAGCTACATCTCAAAATGGTTCTGAACCTTTTGCCAGTGTGAGAGTCAGTCTTTGCCGCTAACAGTTACTGTTTTCAATACAAAATAAAAAAAAACATTTGAACTGCTCCCACTACTGCCCACTAACTAACGTTACGGTTTTATTTTGGTAAACGACGGTGGGAAATTACAAGAGGAGCAAGGCGCTGCCTCAGAGGTCGAAAATGACAGCTCGCGTTGGCCGGTGTGACGTTTTTAAGAGTGTGTCCTTACATCGACAACATATCGTAAGCCGCGTTTGTTATGAGTGAAATGCAACACTGCAGCTAACAGCAGTGAGGGTGAACGAGTTTAATTGGGAGTTTGTGCTATCCTCCTCTCCAAACAGAGCGGCTGGCATCGCGAACAACGCAACGTCCCCTTCGCTTGATGTCAAAGGCAGACGCTAACAGAACAGACGCTTCGACCCAACCACACTTACACTGTCGCAATATTCGCTGTAACAACGCAGCCCGTCGATTTACGTTACTAGTCTGCGAACTCACCTTTCGTTATTCCCAGGTGGTTGTTGATATCCTTTTAAAATTGTGTTTTTCTCTCGAATACAAATCCACTTCTGAGCATTTACGGTGCCGCAGCAGCCATGTTGGGGAGCATTCTGCCTGGAAGAGGGAATTGTGTGTTGTGATTGGACGGCGCCAGATAACTCTGTCCTCTGATTGGCTGAGTGGATGACGCTCTACTTTCTGAGCTTGTTCAGGGTTCTATTTTGAAATAGGAAACCTCAAATCTTCCCCGACGAGTAGCTTCCAGTTCAAAAGGCTCAAAGTCGTTGGGATATTGAGTTATAATAGCTATTACAATAACTTAATAATAACATGATAGTAATGTTATAATAGCTATAACTACAACTATTACAAGTCCTTATGGTTTGAAGAAGCTCTCACACACCATAAAGTGGGCGCTACGTTTTCCACAGCCTGTTGTTACTCATCAGCTTTCTCATATTACAACATACATACATGCATACACAAGTTAACGTTTTACATCATACAGAATATTATATAGTTAAACACAAACTAAATGCAGAAATCACGTGATGACATGATGTTTAGCACGGGATGAAATCTAGTACAACTGAATGCTAGTGAACTGCACTGTATTTCCTGTTGTCCTGTTTTATGGGGTTGCCATCAGTGGCAAAATGACGTCCTTTGCACACTCTCTATGTCGACTGAACATGTAACAAAACATTTGTCTATGTCTATTCATCTTTGAACTGTACTTCTTTTGTGACAAAACTATTTTGACAATAAGATCTATATCAATGCTCGCCAGACACATTTGGCTGTGTCAATTCAACTTTAAATTAACAAAAGTAAATTAGAACTTTAAAATCTGTGTGTTTGACTGGGACTGCTGACGTATGATAGTGTAAGAGAGCTCACTGCAGATAAGACAAAGAAAAAGGCCAAAATCCCCAGGATGGTGCAAATAATTGTGTTGCCCTTACAATATGATAACATTACCTGCACACAGTGGACTCTTACATAGCATGCTTTGGATTAAACACACCTACTTTAAATGGAGGAATGTGCTCCAGAAAAATGTAGGCCTAATATGCAACATGTATGCATATATGAATATAACATTTCCATCCATTGGACCTCTGTTCTGGGTCTGTTTGTCATGGTTTATACGAGGGGCCTTAGTTCCAGTGAAGGGACATCTTAGTTCTACACCATACAATGATATTGTAAAGTGTGCTTCCAACTATGTGGCAACAGTTTGTATTTGTCCCTTTCCTGTTTCCACATGACAATGCCCTCGTGAAAAAAGCCAGCTCCACACAGATCTCACCATTTAACAGAAATTGCTGGAAATTGGGGAGTTGTTGGGGCCATATTCTTAGATCTAAAGAAAGCCTTTGACATTGTGGATCATGGTGTTCTACTTGCAAATCTGTCAATGTTCAATGTTCAATGTCCACTTCTCCCCTAATATTATTAAATAGATGCAATCCCGTCTGGAAGGCAGAGCACAGAGGGTCAAGATAAACAGTGAGCTGTCATCAGCCCTTAGCTGTGTTATTGGACTACCTCACATATCAATTCTGGGGCCCCCGTTGTATAGCCTTTGCATAAATGATGTAAATGGTGATCCCACTGTATGTAATGAGTCTGAGATTCATCTGTATGCAGATGATACTATCGTGTATGTACATGCAATGTCCAAACAGCAAGCCCCACGTAAGCTCGCAGCAGTGATGACCTATGTCACACAGTGGCTCATTAACTCCTGTCTTCACTTAAACATCAAGAAAACAGTTAGTATGTTCTTCACTAAGAGGTCAATATCTTTGTGTAACAATTTATTCTAATTATGCATTTAAAAAACAAATTAATATGGTGACAAATGTTGTAAAGATCATCTTGTCAAACTTCTCCCATATCAGAAACTGTCTAAGGCAGCAACACTATAATTCAATGCCATGATCATGTCATATTTGTCATACTGTTTGACAAAGTGGCCACAAGCCTCCTGTACAGTCAGCATACCACCAGGCTCTAAAGGTGGCTGACAGGAAGCCAAACACCCATCACCATCGTTACTGCCTAAGAAATCATAATTTATTGAGCTGGGACCATCCTATCAAATTTACAGACGCTTGTGTTGTCTATAAGATTCTGCATAGCTTGGCTCCCCCCCCCCTTAGTGCTTTTATAAAGCCAGGGACTTCAGTTGACAATAAGCCAAAATGGCTAAACTGGCACATTTACAGAAATGTCTATCAATGTACACTGTGCCAAAAACTTTAAAACTTTAAAATGAATAAATAAAGAAATAAATGCTTTACCAGTTTGCTGTGGAGCCCTGGCCCCATCCAACACCTTTTGGATGAACTGGAACGCCTACCGTGGGCCAGACCTCATCACCCAGCATCAATGATGGACCTCATTATTGCTTTTGTTGCCGAATGGGAGTAAATCCCTGCAGCCAGGTTCTAACATCTGCTGACAATCAGTCTCATATCCGTGTGTTATGTAGGAAGCTGGAGATGGGAGATGATTAGCCTAGCTTAGCATTAAGACTGGAAGTGGGGAAACACCTATGGATGGTTGAAATGTTGATTTAGTAAAAGTGAAACATTTGTAACTATACAAATCTGATGTTTTATTAAAAATGTTGTATTATTTATTATTACAACATGTTAATAATGTTTAAGGTAACTTATATAAATCCATTAGTTAGTCTAGTACTTTTGCTATTAATTTGGATTGTGCTAGTCTTCACTCCACACACCCCCACACACACACAGGCAGCTGCTCTCCTCTAACCTTCAGCCTGCAGTCAGTACTGCGTCAGTAGACACTGAGGTCAGGTTGCCTGGTTGCCTCCACAGTGTAATTTCACTCGGTGTATAAATCAATGCCTGTCAGCCCTGGCTGGACTTGCTTTCCAACTTTCCAAAGGAGACTGTTCTTCACAGTATCATATTTAATATGAGTCCTGTTTGTGGGAGCCATACACAATGACACAGGTACAGTTTTAAATGGTATGAAACATATTATTTCTACATAAGCAACTTGAAGTGTGCCACACTGACTTTGAGCTCAAGTTAAATGCACCCTGACCCTAAATCAGCACAGCAGCATTAATTGTGTTAAAACCCACATCCACCAAAATAATAACATTTGAATGATAATCATAAAATGAATCAGGACAAATTAAACATTTACCCGCTTGTGCGTAATGGTCAAGTTCACAATTATTTCAAGTTTATCTTAAAACAATACTCAGGTGTCTATATGGACATTGAAACAGGTTTTGCTTGTTGTAATCATCATCATACTGTGTCTTTGTGGATCTGGGACCAAAAAAAAGGGGGGGGGGGGGGGGGGGGGGGTAATTTATTACTCAATAGTCTATAACTCTGGAAGATATCCACTTGATTAGACTAATTGCTGCAGACTCACATTAGCTTTAGATTACATTTTGAACATATTTTTGCACAGAACCAGAACAGTGGATTCATGTACACTGAAAAGTCATTAGTAAGGGATCTCTTATGAACAGGAAGAATGATTACAGCAAGAAAAAGACTTGGCCCTGCTGATCTGTTGATCTCGTTCAGCTTGCTGATTTTTTGCGGCCACCCCTCTTGGACTCTTTCCATTGATCAGTAGAGGCTCTCATCCTCTCACGTTCCTCTCTCCGAGGCTCTGTTGAAGAGAGACGATCTGCTCATCTCTCTTCTGCATGTCCTCCTCTACCTTCTCGCGCTCTTTATTCCACTGCAGGCAACTGTGGTCGCATCAAGTTTTCCCTCCAGAGCAGAGGGATGGTGGTGGGGAGAGCTGATCTCCTCTTCTCTCCTTCAGTGAAGGACAGTTTCTTCTGCACAGTCTTCTTTTCGTCCAGCAGCTGCTGTCTGTCCCTGTCCCTCAGGACTGCGATCTTTGCTGCCATCCTCAACTTTTCCTCCCTTTCTCTTATTACAGCCCCATCAGTGTGCATGAATGAATAAATTCACTTAGCAGTCACAAGCAGCATATAAGCAGTTAATAAAGGGTTTATGACACACTATAATGTAGCTCTGCACTGACAGGACATTTTTAAGTGTTTATTGATCTGTTTGTGAACATACAGAACAAAGTATCTGTTACTGGTGTATCAACAGTGAATGAATTTTTAATAACACAGTGTAACATAGCTTTAGTCATACTTAATAAAATATACTCATATATAATTATATAACTAATTATATAACATATATAACTCATCAACAAATCCTAACCGTGTGTTATCAAACATTTATTAACTCTTAAGACACGTGCAAATCATTCACAGGAGGTTTAAAACTGTTTGTAAATGTGTTCAAAGCTCATGAAGATACGTTGAGCTTCAAGGTCCATTCTTGACCTTGAAAATAGTGATTTGATTAAAATCAAACATTATGTCGTTGGAGGACTCTTTTTAATTTAGCTGATGATACGATTGGAAACCTCTGCTCTAGAAGACTGGATCGGTATTCATTCTTTTCTGAGACAATGCTACCACTGGCCCAAACGGGGGTATGTGAATGTTTATTCTGGATTTTTTCCCATTCCCCTCAAATTCCCTAATTAACTGATTAGACCGTTTAAAAATCCCTGGAGGAATGTTGACTGGCTGCTGCTGGCCATTTATGGATTCAAGCGGAGCCCTGGACCAGTTCACGGGGCACACCCCCCGGAGATTAGGCAAGGTTCAGTGCTTCTTTTAAAGTTGCGACAGAGATTTATTTGTTCGACAAAGTTTGCAATCTATTTAATACAGAAACCTTTCTCCTTGTAAAACAATATAAAAAGATAAACTTGTAAGAATAAATTAATCAACATGTTTTTTTTAATTCTTATAAATTATTCACTTATATTACATGACATCATTAACTTAACTTCCGATAATGATTTAACAAACTTTACATTTCGACAACTGTGTCATAGAATTTCAATGCACCAAAGGAACTGTTTCAATGAACTGATTTATTCCCACAATAAGTTATGAATTCCTCTAATCTGTCCTGTGTTCACTTGTGTTCTTCAATCAGAGTAGAACATGTGTCAGCATCATTTCCTCTCAGACAACAAAAGTTGGAAAGGAATGTCAGCATTGTGTGTGCATATTCATGTCTGTATTCAACCCATTTCATCGATCGCACATGATCCATGAGGGTCCCCGGAAAAGAGATAAATTAACAAAAAAGGCTAAAACACAGTTACAGAAGCCAGTGATTAACAAAAACTCTCTATACTCCGTGTGTGTGTGTGTGTGTGTGTGTGTGTGTGTGTGTGTGTGTGTGTGTGTGTGTGTGTGTGTGTGTGTGTGTGTGTGCGTGCGTGCACGCGTATGTGTCTAGTGGCGATTTGAAATGGAGCTGCTGACTGATGGCCGGATTAGCTCCTCCATTATCAAAGCAAGGATGTGGCACATCTCCTTAGCCTGAAAGAGACATTAACCGATTCAATCAGAAGTGAATGCACAAATCTAAAACAAATGATTACAAACAGTTTATATTTGACTAGTGCATTTAAGACTGAGAATGTGAACTGTAAGAGGACAAAGAAACATTTGGTGGCGCAGCTTTTAGGTTTTTATGCTCCGAGCTGATCTGAGAGCAGCTTAAAGTGTTGATATCTTTAAACACAAACTTAAAACCTATCTCTTTTAGATTGTTTTATGGCTGTTATAACTTTATTGAATAACTTTTTTTTTTTTTACTGTATTCATGTTTTTAAATGTTTTTTTCCTCTTGTCTATTTCATTGCCATATAATCGTATTTTATTGGTTTTATTATTACATTTTTATAATTTTCTATTTCTGGTGTGCAGTAGCCTTTTACATTTGTACTCTATTATTAGGAAGAGTGGTCAAAGATCTGACCTAAATTCTCTTTGAAGTGAGAGGGGCTGAGGGATATGTCACCAGATTCAGATGTGATTTATTTGATTTTGTTATCTTTAAGCACAACAAATCTGTTAAAAAAACTATACTTATGTAGCAACAAGTACAGAAATGTTACAGCACAAAGTACAGTACAAAACAAAAGTAAAAATCTGAATTTTCCCTTCAGTGTGAAAATGGAGTCACAATTGTAAGTCATTACCTGTTTGAGATGAATGGTGACTTTTTTGGGATGACCTGGGTTGCCATAACTGATGTCCACAGCTGGTGCTTTGCTTTGTTTCTTGGAGCGGACGGTGCACATGGACTGCACATCCGCCAGAGGAATCATGAACACTCGCTCCTGCAGGAGAAACAGAAATCACCAGATGGCTGACGGTGGGCTTTTCATTAACTGCTGCATGTTGGGCATCAGTGTTGCTGTCATCCACTGGGGAAGTGGACCAGCTGCTGGGATTTCTTTAGTATTAGTAGAGACATTTGGGTCCCAACACAAGCCAAAGGCTGCTTCAGGTTTGAGGCTTTGCCAACCTGACAGGATGGAGTTTCTGGCCTGAAGTTTAGAATGACTTATTTTGCACGTGACAAGGACTCTCTGACCCCCTTAGAGTTACATTTCAACAGAAACACTTCATACCTTCAAATCCTTAAGTATTTTTCTTTGAAAAATGTTCACTTTGAATATTATGAATATAGCAAAATGTCAGACAACGATGTTGACTCTTTAATGATAACATAACATATTTATCCCTATACAACTGGGATACAATTAGCTCAGAAACAGGCAGTAAGACGAAAGAAGTGAAACGGGGGGAGTGCTGGAGTGCTGTGGGTGCTGAAGGTACCTGTGTTTTGGGATGAAGGAACAGCACCCCCTCCTGGCTGATGCTGATCATGCATGGGGAGGGACAGCCCCGCTGGCTCACCTTCTGAGCCAGGAAAATGTTGGAGCCAAACAGAGGAAGGGAGCTCAGAAACTCTGAAAGACAAATACAGTTATCATCATCAGTTATAGAGGAGAGGAGAGGAGAGGAGGGGAGTGAAAATGAGAGGAAAGAGGAGGGGAGGAGAGGAGAGGAGAGGAGAGGAGGGGAGAGGAGGGGAGTACTACCCACCAATGAATTGTATTTTGGCGTCTTGAGGGCTGAAGGAGTGCATGGCAGCTACCTGGGCCTGACAGAAGGAGTGGATCTCCTCCAGTTTACTGCTGAGCCTGTGCTGTGAGGGCAGGTACTCCTTTACCTCCGGCCTTACAGAGAGAGACATTCACCAAGGGTCAGTGTACATAATAACATGCGACAGCAGAGGGGCCTGCTGGTGGAGCTGGGACCAGAGGAGACCCAGGACTGCACTTGGATGAAGCTGGGGTACTTAAAGTCATTGTTCAACATTTTGATAAAATAAGCCTATTCACTT
The DNA here is from genome assembly GCA_031216445.1 of Lateolabrax maculatus. Taxonomy (NCBI): domain Eukaryota; kingdom Metazoa; phylum Chordata; class Actinopteri; order Acropomatiformes; family Lateolabracidae; genus Lateolabrax; species Lateolabrax maculatus. The sequence continues at coordinate 18,749,356 of CM062200.1, forward strand.
TCTAGACGAGAGTAAGATGAGAAGTTCGATGTCAATCTCGTGTCTGTGCTTTGACCGCAGAGCCGGAGTCAGGGTGTGGTTAGCCTAGCCTAGCACAAGGACTGGAAGCAGAGGGAAACAACTAGACTGGCTCTGTTCCAAGTGAAACAATACGCCCACCAACACCCGAGTAATGGAACAGGTATCTTGTTTGTCTTATTCATACACAAAAAGATATGTACAAAGTACAACTTGTGGTTTTCTGGGGAAATTATGCGGTGGAACTATTTCTTGGTGAACAGCCAGGCGCAGTGACAGGGAGCGGCTTATTGGAGTCTCCCTGTCGCAGTGAGGTTGCCAGGTTTGGTAGGCTAACCCATTTCTGACTCCAGCTCCAAACCAATTTTCTCCATACTCATGTTCTTTTTACTTGACAAAGTCCAGCTGTGAAAAACTGTTTGGAAAACTGAGCGGGACCCCCTGTGACTAGTGAACTGACATTTACAGGGAAAATCTGCGAAGTGACCCATTAAAATTAAGAGGCAATATGGCTTTTTTTTTTAAATTACTATCATTATGGTGCCTCTGAGTGTGTGTGTGACTCACAGTGAGGGCTGGTGCTGCAGTCCCAGAGCCACATGCTGCAGGGCTGACAGCTCCGCTATCTGCTGGACCGACGAGGAGCCACCCGCGGAGGGAGCAAGCACCTGTCTCTCGCTCAGGTAGTCACCCAGGAGCTGCACACACAGACAACACAGGTAACGGTGAGAGGGGAACTGGGTGGAAATGCACTGCTGCTGCTCCTGACGCTTGACTTGAAGCTGTCACCTGCTGGTAGTGGAACTCCAGGTAGAGGTCGTTGTTGAAGGACAGGGGGCTCCTCCACATCACCCTTCTGAGGGACAGGAAGATGGAGGTGTTGTCGAGCAGGAAGTCGAACAGGTACTCCTCGGCGTGGAGGGGGCGCACTATCCCATCTGACAAAGGAGGAGCAGAGGAGTGAGGAGGAGGTGCAGGACACTGATGTGGTAATCTGTCACTGTTTTATCTGTTTAACTTGGATCTAATGTGGTATATAAGGGGTTCCCTCAATCAGTAATGCGCCATACCTTTAAAAGATCAGTTCACACAAATAATATAAACTTTTTGGGGGTTTTATATGCTGATGTTTAGAGACATCTCTCTCTGAGATTGCTGTTGACTATAAAGGTAGAATGGAATATCCAGTGTGGTGTTCTGAAAGTGATTTGGAGCGTGTGTGTGGAAAGTGTGTGAAAGTGTGTGAAAAGTTGTCTTTATACATTTTTGAAATGTGTATTTATTACCTCCCAGCAAACATAACATTTAAAAGCAAAAATCATCAGGCATGCCTTGGTCTGTACAATCATTTGTCATTTCTGAGTGTCCTGCACGTTGCTGACCACATGTTGCTCTATAACCAAATGTGATGATTACAATCAAACGCACCTTTCCTCCTGCCGGTGCACCATGATTGGCTGCTGTTTGATTTGATTCAAAGAACTGCATTCATTTGTCATTCTATAGAATATATATTGGTGACTCTGTGGAAGCAGAGGAGGGAGAAGGCCTTCTTCTATTGAACTGATGATAATGGCTTCTCATATAAACTAGTTGAACGAAGCTGCCTCACATCTACAAATGAATGTGTGAGTCTAACTGTGCTTTCCATATCAATCAGAAACAGTGTCGGCATGAAATACCTTGAATTCGGTTGACGAGGATGGAGAACTCACTGATTTCTGTGAGATTTGAGATGTCCATGTCTTTACAGATCTCTTTCACCACATCTGCTGCCATCTAGAGGCAGATAATTTAAAAAAAAAAACACAACCGCAGAGATATTGATAATAAACAAAACAAGTGCTGGTTTTGCTCATGCATGAGAAGATGTAAATAAATCTTACACTGAAGCTGCGTATCTTGACAGAGAAATCCACTCCTCCTGGCAGCTGGATGGGAATGCGTCGAGACGTTTTGCCAGCCTGCAGAAAGCCAAGACACACTCAAAAATCAGTGCAGCTGTAAACGAAGATGCTGATGGAACGTAACAATTAAAGTACACCATGAAAAACATGCTTCTATTTGCTCCAGTGTGTAGGGTAACTTGCCATAATGGCCTCCATCTCTACATGTGAGGGGATGTTGCGACGGCCGCCAAAACTGAGGGACCTCTGAAAGTTATCCTGACACACACACGCCAGCTCTGAGGACACACATGTTGTGTTAGAAAGAGTGTGCTGTCTCCAAGAGTCGTTATATACACCTGAATATATAGCTGACACTTTTAATCTGCAACTGATATCAGTGTGGAAGTACTGTGTTTCTTCTACCTTGGTACGGGTGTTCGTGGTCCTGAGAGATGACGTGGAGGTGACGTGTAATGTAGGGCTGCAGCGTACCAGAGCAGGGGAAGAACCCGGTCACCAGGCTGAGCAGCCGCCAGCCCAGGGTGCAGGTGGATCTGGAGACAGCCCATAACAATCAGTAAATAATTTCGGAAAAAGTCGTGTTAGTTTAGGGGCCACTGGATCACGTGCCTTGCCTGTATTTTACTGTATATTCATGATGAAAACATTCATTTTTGGTCCAATTGCTAGATCAATTTGTTCCTCTTTGCAGCGACAAAGAATTCTGGATATAATATTCTGATTTCACAGCTCCAGCTTGGGTCCTCTTCATAGCAATGTCTTCTGACGCTTATGACTACCGGAGCATTTAGTGCCACTCAATAAAGCACAGCATAACAGTAACTAATGACTGTAACATAACTCTCAAATATAGTTACATTATCCAGCATACTCTTGTGTTTCTGTGTTGGGGAAAATTGAAGTTATCATTAAAATTACCCTTAAAATAAAATATAAAATATTAAAATATTAAAATATTAAAATATTAAATAAATATATCCACAAATGAAGACCTTCTGTAATGAATGCCCCACCCTTCTGTGGATGTTGGATCAATGCAGATAGCTTTTCTTTTTGGCCTCTTGGTGGCAAAACTCCACAAACAAATGACAAATCACACACTTGACTATGCCCTTTTAACCCATTCAGCACAAATAAAGCATTCATTTTGAGACTTGCTTCTAGCCACTTGACCAATTTTAGTCCAATATTCAGCGTCCTTTTTTAGTTCTGTTTTGGTCTCCACCAGCTCCGAGGTAAAAAATCTGTCTCTTTAGTTGCTAAATGTTCCACTGTGTTCACCAGCTGGTCTCTAACTGTTCTGAGAGCTGTTTTGCTGCTGAGCAGGTCGTGCAATGCGGCCTTATCGGAGCTTTCTCACTGAAACTATGCTGATCAGAGCTGTGAGACTGAACCAAAACAGTAAAGATGAGGGCTTTAAAACCAAAACAATGAGAAAAAAGTGTTAAAAAATGTGCTGCGGGGTCAAGGGGTACAGCATAGTTGGTGATAATTCTCCATCGGTTTGTCACGATGAGCGACCATTTTCCCATTACCCATGCTGATGAAAAATATTGATTAGTGTAGCTTTAAAACTTGGTGTATTGTTGTATTCTATTAGCACAGAGGAAAATCCAAGTGGATGAGTGTATAACTTATTTCAAACCTATTTAATTTGTTTTTACATAAAATGATCAGCTAAATTTAATTTGATGGATTTACTTTAATTTAATAATTTCCTGTTATTACTGAGTAATAATTAAATGTTATCAAAAACTTTCCACACACTGACTTGGTTGGGTTGTTGGTGGTTTGCTTGATGACCTGGCAGTAGATTTCATCTCTCAGCAGCTCCTTCTCCTTCCCTAACTGAACAAAACAGAGGAACTCTTTTTTAAATTCCATCAATCCCCAAAACACCATATAACAATAAATACACATACACATTAGACACACTATTTGACAGAGTACTGACCAGTAAGATGTGGTTCAGGCAGTCCGATTGGGTCTTTTTCTTCTTCAGTGGCATTTCACCCATGAACTGCATAAGGTCTGGAGGGACAGGTAAATGGGAGGATGACAGAGGAACAGAGGAACAGTGGTCTCAGTGTGTGTTAGTATGGTTAGTGTGGGTGCACTCACTCGTGAAGCACTGGACAGCTAAATCATTGATTTCGGGATCATTGTAGAGAATGAGGGACTCCTGTATTGGGACCTGGAGGAAAAAAAACACAATGGAGTAAGTAAAGTTTTATTTTTGACACCTGGTGTCATGGTTGTTCACTTTGACCTCAACTAACAATGTCAGATATCTTGGCAACTTTGATAGCACTGTGGTAAATAGGATCCAGTGGTTTAAGGGTAGTGACAGCAGCATAACCTACTGTAGATAATATACTATTGTGTAGTATAATGTGTTTGGATAAACAAGCTCTGTTCCAGTATAAGAATCCAAATTGAATTTTTAGGCTTTGAATGAGGCATTCAACATGGGTTTTGTCTGCTGTGTAACCAAAGTACTTATAATGCTGTTCTGTATCTATTAGACTTCAATTAAGAGGTCTGAAAAGTCGCTTAACGCAGATTTTATTCTGGTCTGCAGCAGAGCTGATGGCATACAAGATGGACATTTCAATGTTCAGTCAGAAAATTATTATTATTCATGTTTATTGTAAATAGAGTGGGGCCCTTGATCTCTGTGGCACCACTTTAACAACCTTTTAGGGACTTGATTTGAAACCATCTGCATCAGCACTCTGGTAGATTCAGGCATAATCATCAAAACAAATAGAAAGCACCTTCTATAAAGCATTTATAACCAATGTTCTATTTTAACAGTGGTTATGCAACTATTCACTCGTGGTGATAAACCTACAGCGATATATCGCCTAAATCTGCAGATCATCTCAGCTCTGTCACAGGATTGTTTTCAGTCACAGAAGGCAGCTGTTTTCAGCTAAAAAGCTTGAAAAACTGTACACTACCTGCCTAATGTCAAACAGCAGGCAGTCAAAGACAGTAGAGGGTTTAGCAACTCAAGAGCCACATATTTGCCTCAGAAGTTAGCCGTTACCAAAAACAAAGTTAAAAGGAGGTGGAATATTCAATTTATGCACATACTGGCCACACATTTTCCATATCATCTGAATATATTGTGTTTACAGCTTGCTTTCTCTGCCCCCAAGTGGCCAAAACTGTGTTTTTCTGCAGGTTTAATAAAACATAATGGCCATTATCAAAAGCCTTGGATAGATTAATAAAGAGTGCTGGACAATGTTGCTTTTCATCATGCCAGTGTCATCTGCAAGAGCAGTGGGAGCAGTTAGTTTACTATGAACAGGTCTAAAGTCTGACTACTGTGGCTGAAGGACATTATTTTCCTCCAGAAAGGCACGTAGTTGGAGGGATTACTCTCTTACCTCTGTGTGCTGAACCACCTCTGAAAAATTTCTTCCACTGGCTGGCAGACCTGTAGTCCCCACTCTTTAATAAACAAATGATGGTAGCACAAATTAGCCATGATGTGTAATATGAAAATAATCAAATCAAATCAAACAATAGTTATCATTCTTCCATCGTACCTAAAGTACTTCATGGCAAACTCAGCCATGCCCGAGACAATCTCCAACTCATGGACTGAGCCCTGGATCGAGTTCCGGGCTGAGCTCCAGGCCGACTCTGGTGCAGAGCCTCGGAGCAAGAGCTCTCTGCTGGGTCGCCCTGAGTCAGCGCCGCCCACACGTCTGCTGACGGGACCTGTAGACAGGCCCACTGGTTGACTGACGGGTCCGGGACCCCTCATGCTTTTCCTCCTGTCATCTCTCCGGTCGAGGTGGAGACAGTGGTAGTCCGGGGCCGCAGACGGCTGGGTGAGGTCCTCTGGGAAGAGACCAGACCGCCCTCCCATGGTGCCAAAACACCAGCCTGGTGGAACACACAGACAAACTGTATTTGATGGAAAAGGAGATTTTGCTATACATTAAACAATTAACTTAATAAGTCACACCTAACCATAAAAACCATCACATCTGGCATCCGAATGATGTCCTCACCTGCCTGGAGTCCTTCCATTGGCAGCAGTTTGATGATGTCACCCCTGCTGAAGTTGAGTAGGCTTTTGTCATCTGTCACGAAACTCTTCAGGGCAACAACGTGACCTGAGTCCTAAAGAGCAGGAAGATAGATGTCCAGGAGGGTGATTCGTGGACCAGAAAAAAGAGGGATAGTGAAATGAGTGATGATGACTAAAGAACAAAGAGGTACCCTGATGAGCTCCCGCAGGAAGAACTGGATCATGGCAGTGATCTGAGGAGCTCTGGACGACTGCAGCACCAACTCCTCACTCTTCAGCTCCAGTTCCACTCCATCCGCGCCCCGGAGGTCAACCTTCAGCAGCTCTGCAAAACTACATTCACACAGACCTGAGTTAACATTCTGTGCAAGAAACTGAGCTGAAGGTGACATCATCAGATGGGCAGTGAAAAGAAGAACTCACTTTAGATAGAATATTTCATATTACTATGAAAGAAGAAAAGTGGACTTGTTCAATGTGCCATCAAAATAATTAAGTAGTTTTATTTTATTTTCTATTTTCCTTTTTACTAAACCATGTAACATTTTGTTCAGTAAGATAAAAACATTTTTTAACATTGAACATGAGTTGGATATTCACATATTAGACCTTTACGATTACTTAGAGAAAACATGGAAGATGAGGAAAAAAGTATTTTATCAGGATAAAAATTAGGCTTGTACCTTTGTTTCTTTCCCTCTCCTATTCAGTGTTAGCCTGGGAACCAGATGAATCTGCGAGCTCATGTTTCATTTGCTCTGGCAGATACGTCTGGCCCCTCTCCCATTCAAACTGATTACTCTGCCGATTTATGGGGCTAACCAATCACAAGCGTTTATCTAGTATGAGGCGGGTTTAATACGATGACTGACAGAGACGAGCACCGTTCAGGTATCTTTGTAAATATCCAAGATGGAGCTCTCGATACAGAACGTTCAGTGGCCGGCTAAAGCGGTAGTATTAAACGGACTGGACGGTACATTTTCTCTAAAAGACGAACAAACAACTGCACTTAAACTTTATGTTGATAAGAAATTTGTGTTTGTCGTACTTCTGACAGGAGCTACCGTCCAACAGGACAGTGTTTTGTTGCTCTGATTGGTTGTCTCCGCCCGTCGATAACGCCCCTTGGAAATCAAAAATGAACTGAGAGGTTCCAGACTAATACACATTTGCAGTGTGCAATTTCTGATAAACATAAGTCAAACATCATCAAGTCAATTCAAACTACATTTAATTGTATATAACATTATAATAATATATATAATATAATAGATGTTTTGGATGTGTTGCCTGAATATGGACGTTTAATACATAGCTGTGTCTTCTCAGAGCCGGATAAACCTGCCCGGTGGCCCCAGGGCAATTATCAGCTGCTGGGTCCCTGTTCAGTGTGCACCGTTTTTACTATGCTCGAATACCATCTGCTGTTTGAATGTTTACCTGTAGCTTCTGAGCTGACGGAAATGTTTGGTGTTGATGCCTGATGCTCTGGCCACCTTCAGGAGACGAATGCCACGATGAGACACACCCAAGACCTGAGCATCCCCGCTGTCCGACTGCAACAAATACATACACAGAGGAGATGCTTGTTAATATTGGTGGTTTGTGGTCTGGCAATGAATGAGACAGAAATACCAGCCGGTATACCCCAGTAAACACTAAAAGTCTTGACCATGTCACTGAATAATTCTGCAGCAGCACACAGTAGAATTTCTACCCATGCTATTTTTTTCATTATATAAACATATTGTGAGGTTAGAATCATGAACTTCCAGCTGAAGATACTGAAGGCTTGAGGGCTCATTGTGAAGTTAAATGAAGCCTTCTGCTTTACGAGTAGAACAGATTATGTGAATCAGTTACATTCAGATAGAATGTTTTTATTTTGTTATATTTAAGCTCATGATGAAGATAGCAAAAAAAAAAAAAACATTATTAAACAGGGAAAATACCTGAGCTGCTCCTTCTAGGTCACATCATACATGACAATAACATCTCTTGTAACAGCTACGCAGATGACACTACAGTTCATTCAGAACGCTGCTACCAGAGTTCCAGCGAGAACTGAGCACATTACTCTTGTTCTTTAATCTTTACACTGGCTTTCAGTTACTTATTAAATTCACTTTTATTTCCTTGTTGTATGTTGAAGTATTTTGAATTGCAATGTCATAAAACAATAGACACTTAGATGCTTTCCACCAAACAAAACCCCACACTGCCTTCACCTTGACCGGGAACAGGCGGGTGAAGTAGTTTTCCCAGTTGTCTCTTGCTGCCATAACAATCCTCTTCTTCATGTTGTCATTCTCGATGGTGCTGATAGTTGTTCCCACGTTGAAATTTGCTATAGAGAGCAAATGGTAAAAATGGGGTAATGGATTTTTTTTTTAATTCTTTTTCGAAGCAATAATCTCTACTGCTGCTCATTATCAATATATCTTTGTATAATTTATTTAGCAAATGGAGATATAGGTTGGAATGGATTGGTGGCGGGTGTGTCCATAATATGTTATGTTATAAAATGTTATGATAAACTGCTTGACACCAAAAAAATAATACTTTTTTTTTTTAAACGGGGTGATGGAGAGGAAACTGACGCAAAAACAAATGAGAAATGTTCAGTGATTCAGTGAGTATTCCGTCTGAATAGATGTTGTAACAACTGTAGCCTCTTTCTGATGACCTGTCAAAGCCCTCACCCAGCAGGTCCTTCATCTTCCTCCTCTCCTCTCTGCTGATCCTCACACAGCTGTCAGAGTAGGTGTCCCTCATGATCTAAAAAACATCACACAATGACAGAGTGAAGAGTTTGAAGTCTACTGCCTCTGAATACAGATGGGGAGCAATGAATCGGTGGGTACTGTAAATAAATATCATGGACTCACTCAGTAAACTACAGAATATAAGGTTCAACATGATGGCACCTGGAAACATACCAACCTGTTCACACAGAAGATTGAGGATGTACGGCCGGTTGAACATCTCTCTGGGGTAAAACACCTGCACACAAATAAATGATACTAAGGTTTAACACGAAGATGTCCAGTTCAAATCCTTGTATCCAAAATCCAAATATTTCCTTGTTGTCATTTCTGCTGTGTTAGGGGTGGATGAGAAGTTGCCAAATATACATATACATTCCTTAAATATTAATGTTTTCAATCACTTTGGAGTACACTTCCATCATAAAACATAAGTTACAATATGTAAGAACACAATACAAAGTCCATGAATATAGCAGGGAGAAGACAAAATATTAATATATATTTCACATTAATATAACATTGATTTATATTTAATCATTTTACTAAATATCTTGATTCATTCTCCCCTCTTTTAGCTCTGTTTTTGTTCTCAACTAACTCCTGAGGGAAATACCTGTCTCTTTAGCTGCTAAATGCTCCACTGTGTTCACCAGCTGGTCTCTAACTGTGTCTGTCTGCTGTTTGCAGCCAAGCAGGTCGTGTACAATCTGTTTATCAGAGTTTTTTAGCTGAAAACAGCTTGTCATCAAAATGAGTTTGATGAGAGCTGTGAAACTCAACCAAAACACTGAAGTTGTGAGCCGTCAAACGAAAACAATGAGCTGAAAGACACCTAAAGGCTGCTGGTGCTGAGCGGTGATTATTCTCTGAGTGTGACACCTTTCACATTAAACATAGTCATTTGATCCATGGATATAAAAACATTCTAAAAGTAGAATGGGAGCCAGAGCCTTTAGTTATCAAGCTCCTCTTCTGTGGAACCAGCTCCCAATTTGGGTTCGGGAGGCAGACACCCTCTCTTCGTTTAAGAGTATGCTAAAAACGTTCCTTTTTGATAAAGCTTATAGTTAGGGCTGGCTCAGGTGAGTCCTGAACCATCCCTTAGTTATGCTGTTATAGGCTTAGACTGCTGGGGGATTTCCCATGATGCACTGAGCTTCTCTCTCCTCCTCTCCCTCTCTATCTGTACGCATTCCTATCCCACTAATACAAGTTACTAACTCCACTTCTTCCTGGTAGTTCCTGTGCTTTCTGTGCTTTTTCTCCTTGTCACTTTCTGCAGGTATTTCTGCCTCTGGAGCTGTAGATTCTGGATCTGTGATTGCCGGCCGTCTACTGCCCCCATGTTCCTGCTCCACACTCACTGCTGCAGTTATTATTATTAGTCTGATTTGTTGTCTCTCCTCCTGTTCTGTCTCCCCTCTCCCCCTCTCTCCTCCCCTTTCAACCCAACTGGGTCGATGCAGATGGCCGCCCACCCAGAGCCTGGTTCTGCTCGAGGTTTCTACCTGTTAAAAGGGAGTTTTTCCTCACCACTGTCGCCAAGTGCTGCTCATGGTGGGAACTGTTGGGTCTCTGTAAATCATATTTCAAAGAGTATGGTCTAGATCTACTCTATGTGCAAAGTGTTTTGAGATAACTTTTGTTATGATTTGGCTCTTTACAAATAAAATTGACTTGACTTGACTTGATGAATTCAGCTTTAAGTAGTTTAACTGGTCTCCTGATAAATGTCCTGTGTGTGTGTGTGTGTATCTTACTTCCTTTCGCAGGAACAGTTTTCCCGGAATGTTGGAGTATGAGAAGTAAACACCAGCAGAGAAACGGTGGAGCTTGGAACGAACGCCCTCCTCATCCGGCATCCCGTCTACAGTGAACAAACAGCAGATGTCATCAAGTAATCATGTAAGAGGCCTTTTAATCCACATAAACATAATGTCTGGAGAACACGACGCGAGGGGCACCCACCGAGAGACGGAGCAGCCATGGGCGGTGGGTCGGGGATGTTCTGAAGGATGGGCGCAGGAGGGGGCGGGGAGTCAGGGGGAGCAGGCGGAGGATGCTGGGAGCGCTGCGAACCGAACAGGTCCTCCAGGGAGCGCTGTTTCTGCTTCATGTTGCTGGAGATAATGCGGCTACCCTTGGTGGAGGAGGGAGAGTCTGGGGAGGGGGTCCTGGGAGGGGGTTGCTCCCTTTTAGGTGGTACCCACTGTTTCTGCGAACCAAACAATAGCAGTTTTAAATACATTTTCTTTTAATTTGTAGTTTCAGTAAGACTTTCCAGAAAATCCTGACCTTCTGCTGTGGCACTGGAGCTTTGTTTTTGAGTTTGGCCAGAGCTTCCTCTTTGGGGTCATTTTTCTTTACAAAATGCCGTATGTAAGGTCTGTAAAGAGGATAAAAACACTTCACATTACAGAAGTTATTAGTTCTTGTGAATGAGGTAATTGTGGGAGCGACTGCAGGTCTGTGAGGAAGAAAAGATGTGGAAGCAGGACCCAGCAGGAGTGTGTGTGTATACACCTCACAGCGCTGAAACTGACCTGACAGGCTCAAAGGGTCTGGGTTCTTGGGCTGGTCGGCTGTTATACTGTTTGATGATATCCCGGATATTCGAGGTGGGCTCAGGCTGAGGCTTTGTGAGAGGAGCTGGGGTAGGTGTGGCTTTCGGAGGGTCTCCTTCTCGGGCAGGAGGGGTGCGGGGACGCTTCACTGTGGGAGATGACGGACAGAAACTACATTCCAGCCTCTTCATTCAATTAATTTTTTATATAATTGGTTTGCATCTTCTAACACAGAATAAAAACAACAGAAATGTTATCCAATACAAAAGGAGGAAAAGTTGTGTGCTCCTTTTCCTTCTGAGCCTTTGATGATATTCATACTACAAAATAAACCATCAATCTGAAGGTAAAGGGGGACATATATTCTCAATATTTCTAGTCTAGTCTTACCCTCAGGCTTAGGTGCTGTAGGCGGGGGAGATGGACAAGGTGATGGTGGCGAGCGTTGTCGCTGTCTAGGTGGGCTGCGGGGGGCTGGTCGAGCCTTTGGAGTTTTGGATTCACTTTGGGGCTGAGTGCCTGAAGGAATGAAGAAATCAATGACTTCAAGTGGAAAATCATTGTCAGCATGATGACTTAAAGGGCTACTTATAAGAATTTACAACATTCATTTTAAGACATAAAGACAATCAACTGAGAAGCATGTAGCCGCAATGTCTGTAACACACAATATGCGCTGAAAGTTAGTTAAGCAACACAAAGGCTGGGCACAAATTACTTGCAGGTAGGAGTGATTTGTGAGTGGCAAGGGATGAATCAGTGGGGCTTGTGTGAAAGATGGTTTGGTAACAAGAAGAAACTAGCTGTATTAGTAGTGGTAAGCTCCACTCACCAATCTTCTGGAAGTATTCCCTCTTGTCTCTGAAAGAGTGCAGGTCAACTGGATCTGCTAAGTCCACCTCTCTTTCTGCCTGTGGAGGAAATGGACATGAGCACCCACGAGGAGGAAACAGACCACGTTCACATTTAGAGAATTAAAGGATGAGGTGGTCACCAAATGTGCAGACTAAACCGACAGTGAATGTATTGGTTGTAATGTAAGGTTGGCCAGGTATTGTGTGTGCATCAAAGGCTCATATATCTTCAACCCCTGTGCCATGGAGCTCCATTGTTGAGCCTCACTGTTGCATTGGGTGGCATTTTCCTTCATCACCATGAACTGACTCAATCCCACATACACTGTCCTGCTGCCCCAAATAGAGCACCAAATGTGGATTAATCTGCTGCTGAAAATAATCCCCAACAAATGCACCATTTCCTCCTGTTTGAGTGATGTTTACTAAAAACTACAGTGACCAGCTGCTTTTGGAAATTAGTGGCATGTGGAATTTTTTTTATAAATTCATCAGCATACAACATGAGCACACAGTAAAACAATAAACAAATGGGAGGGGATTGACCTGAACATAGATAAGGACAGTTTGTAGATATTGAAAGAAAGCAGTAAAAAAAAAAAACACTTACACTATGAAAATAAATACTATAGAACGAAATACCTCTGGCTCAGACTTCCTGTAGCTGGATGTGCGTTGAGGTGCAGGCGCTTTGGGTGGAGGTGCAGGCGCTTTGGGTCGAGCTGGTGGGGGCGAGGCAGGTTGAGGGGAGGGTGAGCGCGAGCGTTCCCTGGGCCGCTGCTCCGACTGTCGCCCCCGCTGCCTCTTGTCCTCCTGTTTTCTCTCCCACTCCTCCTTCTTCCTCTGCTGCTCCTGCTTCCTCTGCTGCTCCTGTGTCTGCTGCTGGGACAGACTCATGGCCTGCATGGTCATCTGCTGGGCCTAGACGGTGAGGGCAAGAGTGGAAGGGAAAGTGCCAAGTTGGAGGGGAGGATGAAGGAGGAGTTAGGGAAGGTAGAGGTGGGGTGGAGGGGCAAATAAAGGAGGAAACAATTGGCCCTCCCACTATGAGAGTAGTGCGCTAAGTGTGATTGTCCTCACCATTAGAACGGCCTGCTGGTTGATGAGGGCCTGCTGTGTTGCTGCCATCTGCATGGGGTCAGGGACAGGCGGGACAGGCATGGGAGTCTGAGGCATCATCATGGCTGCGTAGGGACCAATATGACAAACAGTTTTCTCCATTTGTTTTCTAAGTAAATATACGACTGGACAATAAGAAATCAGTTACATCCATCCAGAACCTCTTCACATACAGTAAGGGCCTCTCTTTTAATCTACATGGTCTGCGTAAAAAAAAAAATGTATTTGCATGCATTTACTGACTGGGGTTACCTGGCATGGTTGGCATCATGGGAGCTGCACCATAGCTGGGCATTCCTGAGCAGAGGCAACGCAGGAACATAAAGATTAATAAACATTTTCTGCCACTTGCTGCTTGATATGAAAAGAATTCAAGGCACGGAAACGTCTACAACAGGACACAAAAAAAGTTTGAATCTTGGAGAGACAAGTGAACCATAAAACTTACCTACAGGATAGCTTGGCATTGTCATGGGCATACCTGTAAGAATGTGATCAGTTCTGATTACAGTTTACAGACACTGAAACATGACATGAAGTGCGGCTACCAGCTCTGTTACTTGTAGTTCTTACTGTAGTTCTCAAGCATTGCTAATGTGTAGTTCTTGGAAGTAATTATATTACTATTTCTCTTAATTGTAACTTTCCAAAGTTTCTACAGGTTCACCAAGTTGAACTGTTACTGTTGTCTATTCTGTATTCAAGACACCTTTTGTATGTTTCTCTGGAAGAGGTATTTTGCCTTGTTCAATCTGAGGGTTTTAGGATAAAGGGTTATTATGCTGTACAGGTTGTAAGTGTTTCGGATTGTGGGCTACTATATATCAATAAAATTTACTTGACCTGTATGGAATTACATGTGTGTCATTTCTGAATGCCTTTTGGGGCATTTTGCACACAAAGCAATATTTTTTTCATACAAATAAAAATTAAATAAAAATTTTGTGGAGAAATTATTATCACACAAAAATAATTTGAGAGAGGTTATTAATGGGTACTAATGTGAACAACAGCACACGTACAAATAGTTTGCAAAATTTCACAGACTGGACATTCTGAACCCATACTAACAAAATGTCACAATACAACTTTGTATGTATTATTATGTGTTATATATTTGAAATATAATGCAAGTGAAGTTTTTTCATATATAGATTTTTATTTGTAGTGAAGAAAGTCATTATTATGGATATGCTGTTGTATTGTGGAGATAGAGGAGGGCATCCAGTTTTCCTACCAGTTCCATACATGCCAGGCTGCATGGGTCCAATCCCTCCTCCTCCTCTCATCCTGCGGTTTAGCATGGCTACTCTTTCCATGTCCTACACACACACACACACATAAATTAGTAATGCATTACGTTGTGAGTGACAGAGCAGCCACTAACAAGAGGAGTGCAGTTACTGGAGAGACAGCAGGAAACACAACCCAGTGACTTCACACACTCAGTAATATGATACAACCAGAGATTCACAATCCACCAGAGACCTGTGAGCATGCTCAATGCACCCTATGCTATAAAAAATGAAAGCGAACATAGCCTTTACATTAATTACAGTCAGAGCTGAAATAATAAAATAAACCTCATGACACCACTGACCGGAGGTCCTTGGTCCAGTACAGGGTCAAACAAGTCATCAACATAGGCATCCATCTGTCGACCCCGGCCTGCAAACAGGTGGAGAGGAGAGATATGTGTCCTGTCACATTCAATTAAACACATTAAATAGATTTATTTAAAGATATGCACTGTGTGAACACACTATAAAATTACATAATAAAAGGTATTAAAACTAGTTTTTCATTCAATAGCGTAACCAATCAGCCTGCACTGCCATTTTGTTTCAGTTCATTAATTCAGCCGGGCATCGTGTTCATGTTAGGCTACCTGCCCAGAACCAAACAATGTATAGCAATACAAAATAGCAAACA
Source organism: Lateolabrax maculatus (assembly GCA_031216445.1). NCBI lineage: Eukaryota > Metazoa > Chordata > Actinopteri > Acropomatiformes > Lateolabracidae > Lateolabrax > Lateolabrax maculatus. The sequence goes on from CM062200.1 coordinate 18,764,575, forward strand.
ATGCGCACAAAACCCGAGCTGTTTGAATTTTTGAACAAGAGGTCTGGAACCAGGTAACTTCTTCAGGACTGGGCATCAGATCAGATAATAACCCTTATCATTTGAGATATTTAATGTAGTGGTGGCTGCTGCCAAACAAATTTGCAATGAATCACTGACCACAAACCAGCCACACAGTAAGACTGTGGCCTTTTGGTGGCCCACAGGATCCAGGACCTCTGGGAGCACGAGTCTGCCCCACTCCGTTGGTAAGCCACTTGATTACATTTGTGCCGAGTTCAAAACCGTCTCAGTTACATGACCTTGAAGGTCAGCCAGTGTGAGCACAGTCACTTGGAACAATCAAGTGAAAGTAAATCCAGAGTAACTGATAGACAGCTGTTGAGATGTGCCACGCAGACATGAAGTGTTTGATTTGTGGTTTTTGGACTGTGCAATGATTTGGGAAGTATTCCATCCACCCTTTGACTCATAAAATAAAACCTGATCTGTCTCCATCAAAGGAAGAGCAGGCTGACCAAAGTCAGAGGAGGACTCACATCCAGACACGTACTATCACCACTGGCCTCCTTGGGGGCTATTCAGTCCAGTCCTGCTGCTACGGGTGAGTCAACTTTGCAGGGCTCAGGTTGTGGATATGTTAGGTGGAAGGTTGGCCCAGTGGGCAGTAACCTACGGGGATGCCTTCAGTATGCTTGAAACGACTAGTTTGTACTAAGTGTTACAGTATTTGAACACCTCTAAAGGCAAACTAACAGAAAGGGCATATTCCACAGCACGGTGAAAAACCTGCAACTGGTTGTGCACACGAAAGTGACGGAAGTAGCTGTGTGAGGGATAAAAAAGAGAAAAATTCAAACCCTACCCACTCTCACACCTCCGTACACCTGGCCGACTGCAAGAGAAAGTGTCTGTGATTGTCGGACCTTAGTTTCAGATGATGCAGCACCTTCAACTCCAGCGTCAGAAAGGTATTGTGGGAGAGGGTTTCTGATGCTGTTTGATGATCCAACAAGCCTTTTGTTTGAATCATACTGATGCCTTAACATTTCACATTGTACAGTAACACCTACCTTCCTGTGGATATTCTCTTCCCCAGGAGCTTCCCTCAAAAGGAGGCAGCCCTGGAGCTTGCATGGGAGGCGCTGGTGGGATGAAGTCATCCAGGTCTGTAGCTGGCATCCTGGAGGGGAAAGACACAGACACAGTGTGTTTGCAAATTCTTTTAAACAATCCTGGATTGGACCCAAAAACAAGTCACTTGTTTACTGCTCTACCTGTCCCCCTGGCTGCTGAACAGGTAGTCAGAGTTTGAAGAGGATGGAGTCCCTGGTGGTGGCAGCACTTCAGCTTCAGCTCCGGCCAGAAGATCCATGACGAAGTCCGAGCCAGCCAGATCTGACCAGCCTTCGTCGGTCAGAAGAGACACTGACCAGCCCTGCACCGCCTCCGGTACACCTCTATGACACGCCAGTGCACAGGAAAGGAATGAAAATCACCACAAGTAGCAGGATAAGCCAGGGAATATGGATATGTAGAAACATTACCGAGCAAAGGAGGTCAATACATTGCATGTTCAGATGAGCACCTGAAATGAAGAAGCCATGAGGCCAGCTGCTCTCCTGTGGTCCATGACTCCACTTCAGTTGTCAGTTTCTCATCTGAGAAAAAAATTTGGAAAAATTGGTCAGCTTCATGGTTAAGTTGTTCCTGTTTTTCAAAAGAATTTCTCTTCTGTCAGTCTCACCGTTGAAAGTGTGGACATCCAGCAGCATGGTGCCCTTCCTCTGGTTGGTGGTCCACTCCAGCTGAGTGGGGGGGTAGATGCGGACAGTGGGAGCTGGGAGCTGCAGAGATGTCAGCAGTTTGTGTTGGCACAGTGAGCGGTACTCCCCTGGGCCGTGGTCAGACACATACCTGCACAGGAAATACTGTAGACTGAGTCACGTGCAGACATATCAACAGACAGGGTATAGTAACAAGATCACACTAGAGGCTTGTGGCAGTATATGTGCACAAGCCCGCCCTCACATGTCCACACCTTCCTTACCATCATTTAACGTTTTTTAACGTTTTTCTCTAAAACTCAGTGTAGGAGTAAGACTAACCATGGCCAACCAAGGCCACAACAACCTAGAAAATGCTTGACAAATGGCCTCGTAAAGTTGAAGCCTAACATGTTGGCAAAGCATTGCCTGTTTACAAATCAGATGTGGCTCAACATTAAATGGTGTCATATTTCTGGCAACCCAGAAAACAATCAAATATTCACTCTCCTTCAAACTCTATTTTGGTCTCCACCAGCTCCTGCGAAAATGTGTGAAAATGCAGAGTGGGTGATCTGTTGGTTTGTTGCTTTAAGTGACCCCTTTCACATTACACCAAGTCCTTCCATTGTTCATATAGCTTGTGGCCAAAGTGACAATCACGGGATAAGTGCGGGACTCAAATAGCTTTGAGTCAGTTTCACAGCAATCTATAAAGTTTATTATTAGCTAACATTAGTCAAAAGCCACCACAAACTATTGGTCACACCAGACAAAATAAGACTGTCGTGGCAAACCCTCGTTTTTGTGCTTCTGCATTTAACGTCTTCTTTAAGAGGATGAGTGTGTTATTTCTTCTTTGTAAAGTTACATAGCCGTGCTGTACAGTCGTCTGACTCATAGAGTTTCAGTAATTTCAGTTAAATTATGGCACTAATACACTACTGCAGTGTGGCAGTACTTGTATACAGTATAGCATATATAACATATAGGCAAATGCTTTTTTAAATGGAAATTTCAACTTTTGTCCGGTGTGTTATTTCATTTTTATTAGACCTATGTTGAATTTAGAAATCAGTGATTTAAAAAAAAATGTAATGTATTTCACAAGCTATTAATGTTCATTCTATTTACTTCTTCACAGCACCACATGAATCTAATCTAAAACACTTCCTGCATTTTGGGCTGGTCTTTGCATGAAGGGTGTGTCAAAATTAAGTTATTATCCCTGTTTGTAGTGGTAGTGATATTATAAGGAACTAGTTTTCATCTTTAAAAATAAATTCATGACAGTCATCACAACAGAACATTCACTACAAAACAAGCACAACAAAATCAACACTTTGACCCATGTCAAAATCCAGATTTGACCCAGTGACATTTCAACAGTGAAATTAATTAGTTGAAAGCAACATAAAGACTGAACCAATTTTCATCAGGATTTTCAAATTTTTCTAGAAACAAACACAAACATAATTTCAAAGATGATAATTACAACAACACATAGTGGCTTTAAGTTCTCGGTTTCCTTAAACACCTTTTGGTCAATATGTACTCCATACCATTAAGATTTAGGTTTGCCTATAAATGTGCACTGTATATCTTCCACCAGCCCGTGTTGGTAATAGAAGGCTAATCAAAGCAGAGCACCTACTTGAGCAGGGGTTTGTCCAGTGTTGGTGAGGGGGTGAAGGCACTGAGGCAGCAGGCCAGCAGCAGCCAGCCTCTCAGACTGTCGTGCTCCTCCTGCAGGCCCCACGTGTGGTAAGCCAACTGGGCCAGGATCTCGTCCCTCAAGGCCGGCCGGCTCTGACCCATCTCCACTATGTAGTTACCCAACATCTGCTCCTGCCAGCCGCTGAGGTCCGACTCACCTGTAAACCGCAACATCTGAGGAGGAAAAAAGGTTGAGAATCGAACATGAAACAAATAAGAATAAAAGTAATCTAATGTAATCTAATGTAAACACATTACCAGTTTGTAAATCTCCAGGGCAGTTCTGGCATCTTCAGGCTCCAGAGGGGTGAGGGGTCTCTGGAGGGGGTAACCCTGGGGCTGGCACCATGTGTCCTGAGGAGAACAAAACATGAGGAAACCCACAAAGACAGTAAATACAGTCCATCCTCTTTCATTTATTCAGGCGTGGATTTGTTGGGTGTCTTTGCACGAGTATTGTAAAGAACAATACACCTTTTAAAAGATTGAATTTGATATTAAAGTGTCGATCGAGCAGGAATATGTCGGTACAAGTTGATTCTCCATGTTTTCAATACAACCTTTCTTGAAGCAGGCACTATTTCCCTAATGCTCATGAAGTTATCTATGTTTTTCTCCTGAAGTACATCTGAAGTGTAGTGGGGTCTACAGCATAATACACCAGGACTGCATAATGAATATGTGCATTTGTGTGCTCCAACCTCGCTCACCTTTAATATGGACTTGGCATAGCGAGAGAACGGGTATCGGTCTATATCCAAGGGCAGGGCGAGCTTGTGCTCTGCCTTCACCTGTGGAGGTGCCACCTCTGTGATCCCTGATGCGTGCTGCCGCCCTGGTGGAAAGAGACGGAACAACAATCACAAACTGACAAAACACCATGGCAGTAGAAGGCTGTGTGTGCAGATTGTAGTTTTTATCAAATCAGTCGTCCAGTTGAGCTTTTTGTGAAGCTGACCTGCTGCACTGCGGAGTCTGGCTGACAGCTCAGCAGGGATCTCCAACATCCCCACATCCTAGCAGGAAAACAGTATGGTTACAACAGGAGAAACCAGATGATACAGGATTAGATTGGTCATTTTATTCCCTCACCATTCCTGGAGAGACAGACTTTGTCACTGCCTTCACTTTGTTCTTCTCGTTAAATTCCTGAAATTGACAGACACATGCACAGCCAGTTAGTCAACCACACTGCTCGTTATACAAGCGTGATTTCTTCTAATGATCTAAAAGCCATACTGGTCCTAAAATTGACGTCCTTCACCTGAAGCTTATTGCTGATTCAGTGAGCGACTCCTCAGGTGAGCTGTCCACTCAACACTCCCTCATCTCTGCCTGAGGCGTGAGCTCAATCAGACCTATTCTTAGACTCACGTCCTGTTATATACTCCTGCAACACCCACAGACCTGTCGCCCCGCCTCGTACAACAGAGGTTCCAAGAGTCCGGAAAGTTTGTTTTTTATCAGGAGGTTTACAGCTTACAATGCAGCAGGGCTACGTCACTCAGATATGATCAAAAACATCCCATGTATCTCTGTCCTTCCCAGTATTTACAGTCTCTGTATTCCGTGGTCTGCTCTTACTGGATACAGGTATCGGACAAATGCCTAAAGTTTAAACACACGTGAGGTATCGGGTTCAGATCAAACAAGGGCGTGCACACGTATTCATATTCGTATTCGTATTGGCAGTTATTAAATAACTCAAGAGAATGGGTCCCTGCAAACACACAGGCAGCCCAGCCCTGCTCTGCGTCCACATGAGAGGGTTCACAATGACCGACCTTCCCAAACCAAACAAAGTGTGTCACAAATCACAGTAGATCAAAACACACCCTCTGGCTCTCTGGCTCACTACAGCCTGAGTCAGTGACACTTTATTTCACCAGTCTACTAATTAATTAATCATTTCCCAGGATGTTTCCTGTAAAAACTATGTGCATTGGTACTAATTATAGGGATAGCCATGTGGCTCCAGGGCAGTAATTAGGTAAAGCCACAGGCCAGCTTTTTCCGGATTGTTCACTGGAGGGGCGCAGTGGGAAAAAACAGGCCTATATTTTTTTTCAATATCTTTTGTTTGTTTATTTCTTAAAATTAATGTAAAAATTCATTTGAGGTATACAACTGGGCAGATTGTTTCCCTGGGCAGGTTTGTGCTACCAGAGTTAAAGAAGATTATGTACATATTTGGCCAAAAACTACTCATATATGGAAATATATGCTCTGTGTTGCACTACGCCAGTAGAGATGTAACTGATTATCCACACATGATACACAGCGGCCCACTTAATTTATGGTTGAATCACAGTACTGTTGTCAACACAAATCTGTTCTGGTTAAATAGGCTAAAGTCGTGGAATTCAAACTGTATTTTAATTCACTGGGTGCTTCTTTCATTTTAGCCTACCACTGCTGTAGGGACTGAAGTGGTGGTCAGTGGGTCCCTCACAGACTAAAATATCTCAACAATTGTTGGATAAGCTGCCATGAAATCTTGCACTGACATTCATGGTCCACAGAGGATGAATCCCAATTACATTAATGATCTCCTGCTTGCTTCTCTAGTGGGATATCTTGACATCTAGTAAATGGATTGGCATAAAATTTGGTTTTGTATCAGCGGTAGATGACAAACTGATGTCACTTTTAACCACAAATCGATCCGTCAAAATCTTGTTTTTCGGTTACTTTAACTTACTATTCTAAGGTAGAGCTCATGATGAGTCCAACTAGGCTTGAAGAGCTGACATAAGCAGCCTGTGAGCAGGACCCTGACCGCTCCACTGTTCATAGTCCAAGCCTCATAAAACAATAACAGCAAACAAACAGTAATACAACTAAAGCCAAAGCACTAACAAAAAGGACAAAAATGTTTAGTTTAGGGAAGAAAAAAAAAAGAGATCAAACACGGGAAGCAGCATAGAGTCGTGTCTCTAGACTGTGAACTGAAACATGACCCAGACTATTACAGGCCCCATTTTCACATCATTGTCATGGTGCCAAATAGTTCCACAAGTAAAATAAAGTGGAAGGCTGAAGACATTTCTGTATCTGGTATGATGAAGAGGGTAAAAAGGAAGACAGGCAGCCTACCTGTGAGAACAGTGGAGCTGGAAGTCAGACAGGTTTCAGAAGGCGGAAGGAGAGATGCAGCGTTGCTTCAAATTTCACTGAGAGGGGTTGAAGTCCAAGACCGGAGTGTGGCAGGGTGTGTGTGCCCAAGTGACATGATTAATGCAAGATAAGAAGGCTACTTAAAGGAAAAGGATGATATTGGCTGTAATATTGTCATGGGAGATGATGCCAGTGCTGAAATATGGACCTCTATAGCTTTCATTTTTCTCTGTATCGGCATAAGGAATCCAGTGCCTCCAGAAGACCTGGATTATATGATTTCACTGAGACCTTTTGTTGGAAATCTGCTTTAAATATCTCTTTAAATCTAAAACACGCCACATTTAAAGTAATTTACAGAAATTAACAAATGTAATAAGACTACATACACACAGCCTGCTGTTTGGTGCTGAGCAGGGAGGGTACAGTGGGAACTGCAGATGCTGGACAAAAAGGTTTCCAATTTGCAGTCCGTAAAACCAAAACAATGAACTAAAGAAGCTAAAATGCTCCATAGAACAGAGCTGAACTGCTGAACTGATGATTATTCTCTGTGGGTTTGTCACTATGACATTTGATCAATTTTTATATAAAGACTATTGATTAGTGTAGCTCTAAAGTAGCTACATAACACTGACGTAGTATCACCTTAAAAAGTGTCACTGTATTTACACCTCCAGCAGACACACTGCAACATTGCTGTTTACTATGTTTAAGTTTCCGTCCACCTTTTTAGTCCAACATCAACTCCTCCTCAGCTCTTAGAAAAAGATCCGGCTGTTTAGCAGCTAAATGCTCCACTGTGTTCACCAGCTAGACTCTAACTGACTCCAGTTTGCTGCTGCTGGAAACCATGTTGATGAATTTGCGGTCCAGCAAATCAAATCAGAGAGCTAAAAGAGACTAAAATGCTCCGTAGAACAGAAGGGAACTGCAGACTCTGGTGATAATTCTCGAATCTTCACATCATTTCTTTCACTTTTTATATTAAAGATTTTGATTAGTGCAGCTTTAAAGGTCATTTCTTTAATGTTTTGACAACTACAAATTAAATTCCCTCCATTGTACTGAGCTGATAGATGCCAATAGAGATAACTAGAAAATATATATTTTTAAATAATTATTATAATTATTAAAAAAGAATAATATTATTTTTATTATTCTATATAATAAGTAAAAAAAAATGCCAATAGAAGGAAATTGTGTATATATACCATTAACACAACCATGCAGGTAGCATAATAGTTAAAGTAATTTAAGAGGAAATGAAAAAGAAAGGAGATCTTTGTAAAAAAAAAAATAGACTTTGACCCCAAACATGGGTGTCAGGGTGATATCATGGAGAGGACATTGACATATCTTCCTATTACAACTCATATGCTGTTGTGTTAAGCTGCTCGTATTGCGAAAGAGACATTTGGAGCAAAGATTTATAGCACAATAAATTCCGCAAACACAACCAAGGTTGCCAAGAAACCCAGCCAAGGACTCTGCAGTGGGGAGTTTTCTCTCCGTATCTTATCTACCTTCCTCCAGTGGCGTCTCTTGATGGTGTTTCTGGTTATCATCATCACCGCCCAGAACTGGGTGAAGGACTGCTTCAGACGCTTGTAGTGCTTCCTGGAAAAAGAGAGGGGGCGGCAGCACACAAGCACACAGTGTTCAACGTTAGAATACGTCCCTCTCTGACCTTATATCAGCCTTCAGGTGACTCCTCTTCAGCTCAGCTTTCTGCTCCATTTTAAGGTTTTCTTCGCTTATTCTCTAATTTGCCCTCCACTACAGACACACTGCCACACCTCCGCTTGTTTTCCCCTCCCTCCTTGCTGTACCTGGCCTGGTGTCCTCGGATGTGGCTCTGGATGACGATGGCTTTCTGTTTGAAGAACTTGAAGTGTCTCCTGCAGAGGAAGCCTCTGATGTTCCTCTGGATGGTGACGGCAGCCCAGGTCTGGGTGCTGGTCCACTTTTCCTCCAGTTGCTGGTACAGAAGCTCCTTGAGGAACACCTAACACACACACACACACACATAAACACACACCTATCTAACCATGTTTATACGCGGTGTAAAAGCCTCTAATCAGCGTCACGAGTGGGCACCTTGGTGAGTCCCAGCTGGTACTGTCCCTCCTCTGCACCGACCATGTCCAGCAGAGCCAACGTCTGCTCCCTGTCTGGCGCCTCACTCAGGCGCTGGCTCAGGAGCACCCCGTATCTGTGACACACAAACCCACGCTGCCTTCAAACGTTTCTCCGAGGCTTCTACATCCAAAATCAGATGCATCATCTGCTTTTTGACCACAACACAACTCCCAAACACCCCTTCCAACAGAGTCACACCTATATAAACAACAAATCAACTTCTCCACCAGGAATAAACATCCATCATCATGGATACTGATAGAGACCTTCCCTTATTAAAAAATGGATTCTTTTCATCCATATTATTGGGGGTGGCAATGTCAGCTGGTTGATCGGCCTGTTACTGAACCACCAGACTGAAATATCTCCACAACTACTGGATGAAATTGTGTACTCATCCTGGTAGTGCTGTCACTTTTTATTTGAAATGTGAAAACTGTGATGGCCTGCTTGAAATTCAAAACCGTCTATAAGTGCAACGGACTATTTGAAGTACAGAATCCTGATGGATGTTTGCTATACTGGTCAAGTTAGGCGTCCTTTAAAACTGCCACAGCTCATTACTGATCCAACATATACTTTAAAGCCAGTGATGAACAGCACCAGGTGGGAGAAAAAAGGCAAGAAGAGGAAAACAAGACGAGACACTGGTATCACTTAAAGGAGTGAAAGCACAATAAGCATCATAAACATGAAACAACTGTTTGGTGCAGGCAGGGAAGCTGTGTGTGTGTGTGTGTGTGTGTGTGTGTGTGTGTGCAGTACCTCTCAATAAAGTAGGAGTATTGTATCCGTATGGGGAAACCCTCTTTCCTGATGTGGATGGTCTCCAGCATCCCAGCATGCCTCAGCTGGGCCGACACATAGTCCACGTCAAAGATCCCGGGAAGCTGATACGAGATACAGTACAGTACATGGTCACACATTGTGGGCTGATGTTAAGATAGTCAACATCAGTGTGACGTGTGCAGCGTTACCTTGAGGTAGTTTGGCTTCAGACAACGAATGAAAGTGGTTTTACATCTAAGAGTTAAGGACAGAATATTGACACGGGTTAATCATCAGGAAACATAATTCAGCTTAGACCTACATGCATCTAAAGGAAGGCTGAGCAGCATCTGACAGCTGTGTTATGGAGCTGAAATGAAATATAAAACAAGCACCAACGAGATCAGCTGCTAATTTCAGGCAACTGGAATATTATTATTAGATATGATATCAACCAGTACGGATATAATATTAACCATTTTAGCTATAATATTAATGAGTATAGATATACAGGATGTGTAACGTGTGCATGAAACATCCTGATTTGAGCCATTGAGTCCTGTATGATGTGAAGATCAGTAGAGCTTCTTTCAGTGATGGTTCTCACCAAATTAAAACATTATGAACAACTATCGTAATTCTCCTGTTTCTTTCCATGACTTTAACTAAACCCACACTCTCCACAAACCACAGCGGTTTTGATTTTAAACACACGCAGTGAGACCGTATGCCTTCAAGGGACACTGTTTGGCTTTCGCACTGTTCCACAGTTTTTGGTGGGGGCGGCAGCTCAGCAGGTCAGGGTGCTGGTACCTCTCCAGGCGGGTGGTGAGTTCAGTCAGAGACTGAAGGAAGTGTGAGGCAGCAGTGGAGGGCTGCTGGCGGACGCCCTTCCCTCTCCAGCCCAGCTCTCTTTGCTGAATGTAACTGTCCTGAACCTTCCGGAACAGCTCCGACACCATCTGACACACAGAAAACGTGCAAATTCACAGGTAAGTTCAAGAGTGTAAGTGTGTTTTCAAACGCCTACAGATGTGCAACCGATATATTCTTATCTTTGTATTTCATTGTCTTGTACTTTTTAATTGTTTTTTATTGTATAGTGGCAAAGAGCATGGAAGCACACTGCATTCACCAAAGCAAAAACTAAAAAAAGTTTTCCTGTAATTTTGACTTTTTTTTTATCTCGTTATTATGAGCCACACAGTCATAACCTTTATCTCATTCTTAGAAGATGAAAATATCTTTTTATTGCGTTATATTATTTTTATTATAAGATATTGATCTTCACCAAAGGATGTAAATATTTGACACATTATGTTGTAATTATGACTTCTGTTTCTCATCTTGTGACAACAAAATATTTCATAATTATTTATTACGAGTTTCAGATCTTAAATCAAAAAAGAAGAAATACTTTATCTGAGAATTTTTTTTATTATTATGACTTTATATCTCAGAATTATGAGATTCCCAATCTCGCAATTATGAAATGCTAAGTCATAATAACAAGATACAGAAATTACTATTATGATATGACATCATCAATCAATTGTTCTTTACTTTGGTGAATACAAAACATTTCTGTATAGGAGAGCTCAACGCACCGCAATTTCAGAAAAGACGAGCATTAGGAAAAAACTAGACAAACAAAAAACAAACAAATTAAGACTTTGGCCAGTTTGTTAACTCATGTACAGCGTAGAGAAATGCAAATACAGAAAACACAGGCAGAAACAGAAATGCTGAAAGTTGTACACAACAACAGAGGTTTCCTGGGGATATTAAACTTTGGTGAACATACTTGGATGAGCAATTTTCCTAAGTTAATCACTTGTGTTATTGTCTTATTGTTTTGTAAAATGTGTTATTTGTACTTTTTTTACTTTCATTACTTTTATTCACATTTCAATCCGTCTCTATATTTTCATGTTTTAGCATGTATTTGTCTCCCAATATTCTACTGTTTATCTTTCTATTGTCTAATGAGTCTGAAAAACACTGATGACTGATTGATACACAAAGTTGTGTTATCTGATTACATAATGAGATCAAAATATCCTGTTAGAACCAATTCAGGCAAAGGGTGTCCTCTGTGGCTGCTGTACACGTCTTGCTATGCTACACTATGCAAAAAGACCCATATGAGCACCCTGTATGGGTGTAATGCCAGCTACTTCACCTTTAACCGACTCCTGGCAAAAAGCTCCACCACTTCTGTCCTGAACTGGTCGTGGTTCTTATTCAGGAAATTATGAACCTGGAAAAAGAGTAGTTTTTAAATACAAATGTCCTCCCTGCCCCATCTGCTGTTTGACAGATCTGCTGTATATAGCAGCATGCTGTACCTGATACCTGATAGGTGATGGCTCCAGCATAGTGATAGACAGTGAAGACTGGCAGTGGGTTCTTGGGCTTGGCATAGTAGGGGCTGTTCCCATGGTGATAGTGGCACTTCTGGAGGAAGGTGTGGTCAGTGGCCTGAGGAAAAAACACAGAGGAACAATACCAGCAACACATACAGATTTACTTTTCAATGTTTTGTGTGTGTGTGTGTGTGTGTGTGTGTGTGTGTACCTGGGGGAGGCAGGTCTGGTCGTCCAGTATGCGGAGGATGCCGTGTGGTCTGGAGGAGATCAGTTCCAGACAGGAGTGGAAGTTTTTGAGCGACATGGGATACCACTGGATCTGTTCTGCACTGTACTCCTCCTGCAGGACACACGCACACACGCACACACACCACACACGTGCGCACATACACACACACATACGTTCGTACATCTATACTTGTGAGGACATTGATTGACATAATGCATTCCCTAGCCCCTTACCCTAACCTTAACCTAAACTTAATTCTAACCTGAACCTCACTTTCCAAACATGTCCTCACTCCCATGGTCTAAAACTCACATTGGTTCTCACCAAGATAGTTGTACAAGTACACACACACACACACACACACACACACACAGTAATATTGCAGACTACACTCAGTTTAAGTGCGTGAAGACATTTATTGGAGGTGGTCTTTGGTTGAAAGAATCTAATATACTGTATCTAGGTTCCATTGGCCACATTTCCTGTTGGGTGATGGGATGCTTTATAGATCAGGTATAAGCCCTTAATGAGGACAATGTTTGGGTTGTCAGGTTGTGGAAAATGTCTTGCCAGTGAGTCATTAAAAGTCAAGTTAATAAAGTTAAGTCATAAATAGGGCCATTACTTTATTCTTAGAAGTATAGACAACAGACAACTTTTCCCCCCATTACACTTCCTAGCGTTTCCAAGTGGTATTATTGTTCGCACCAAAACCAAATCGCTTCAAATATTCAACCATCTGTCTGATTACTATCTATTTTAGCATAACAAAATATAGTAACTGTCACCACTGCTCATTTTAGAAAGGCCACCGCAAGAAAACATGTTCTTGCTAGTAGTTGCAAGTTGACCAAGTTGGAGGTGCGTGCTCAACGGCAGGCTCAGAGTCTCCAGATTCTGCAAATCAGTAGTTATCTCCCTGTTTGTGTCAGGTCTGTTCACCCAGAACAGTCTTGTGATCACATCGTACAGTCGACGTACGCGGCTGCTGACCGGAAGTCCTCGCAGGAGAGCGAGGGCGAAGGGCTAGGGTAAACCTAACTCCTCACCAGCTATCTCTACCCAGCATTTTCCTCGCCAGTGTTTGGTCTCTGGTGAACAAAATGGATGAGCTTCGGCTGCGGATCACCACTCAGAAAAGGATTATGGACTGCAACGTCATGATTTTCATGGAAACATAGCTAACCGCTTACTTCTAGCAGCCTGGCTACTGTCCAAAGCAAGAAACAACTGTAGGAATCCCAATGAACAAGGAGAACAAGAAACCCAGATCCCAGTACTGTGATAAAGGCAGAGTAAAACATCCAGTAGTATTAATAAGTAGGCAGGTTGTGTTATGTACTGATCAAGTAGACAGAATGCCTTGTACCATAAATCAAGCTTTAATTTTTCCGGGCAAAATCGTGCCTGGTGGGAGAAAGAACTGCAGTCAACTGGTGTCATTATTCTACAGCATCACACTATGCCATCAACATTTACTTCATAATGATAAGTAATGATAAATATCAATAATGATAAGATAAAAATAAAAAAGTTGCAGGAAGTCAACAACCCATTGGAGGAGTCTTCCTAGCTAACTAACTAACTGAAAAGACAAAGCCAGTGGCATGTTGGGGGAGGATGCAGCCAAAGGGTTTTCCACAACCTGGCAACCGAAAAGTTGTTCTTATTATTGGCTTATGGTCTGATCTATTGGGCATTAGTAAATAAGCTTATAAACCATTTATAAAGGATAAGTTCCTAGAAAGAGGTACCCTGAGGGTCAGTTGACCTTCTTGGATCTAGTCTACAACCTACTGACCTGCTCCTGGGAGATCACTGCCTTGTTGACAAAATGCTGCAGCTGTTCATTGGCAAAGTTGATACACAGCTGCTCAAAGCTGTTCACACCCAGGTCCTGCAGAGAGACATGGAGGCGCTGTGACATCACATCTAACACCTTGAGCAAATTCTTAATTATTTCTTAGTGTTTGGATCTTAGTCCAGGCAGAATACCAACCTCAAACCCGTAGATGTCCACTATGCCCACTGTGCTGTCCATCTCTGTGGGACTCAGCCAGTCATTGATCTGCTCCAGCAACCAGTCAAACAGCACTGAATATAAGGCTTTGGCAATGGCATCTCTGCAAGAAAGGACACAGAGGAGAGGGGGGACCAGCTCTTTACCCTTGCAACGATACTGGGAGTTTTTCCTTTGTGGTCTTGGAGGAGGCTTATGACTGGGTCCTTAGGGTATTCATGGGGGGTACTGCAAGAGTGTGCACTGGGAGGGTTTGCAGGCAACTGTGAAGTTGTGGCCTAGAGGGTCTGTACATCCAAATGTGAGGCCATGGTACTCAGCCAGAACATGGTGGACTGCTCCAGGCTGGGGTGAGTTGGTGCGCCAAGTGAAAGAGTTCATGTACCTTGGGGTCTAGTAGCTTTGTCAGAAGGTGAAGTTTTCAGTTTACCTGTCGATCTGTGTTCAAACCCTCATCTATAATCATGGACATGGGCAACCAAAAGAATAACATTGCAGATACTGTACAATTGGTCACTCTTTGTGACAGGGTGAAGAGCTCATAAAACCGGAAGGACCTCGGGGTAGAACCAGTGCTCGTTTGGGTTGAAAAGAACCAGTTTAGGTGGTTTAGGCATGTGATTGGGGGTTCTTCCCAGATGCCTCGTTGTGGAGGTATTCCGGGGACATCCAGCTGGGTGGAGCCGATAGGACCCAGAACACACTGGAGGGATACATTTCCCATTTGGCCTGGGAATGCCTGGGGATCATCCAGAAAGAGCTAGTGGAAGAGGCTTGGGAGAAGGACACATGGGCTACAGTCCTTGGCATGCTGCCACCACAAACACCACCCAGATAAGTGGCAGAAAATGGATTTATGGATGGATGGCAAATGGCAGGAAAAATATATCCAAGTGATAAATATTATATATATATCTATATATATATATATAGATAAATTTGAGGGACTGCTATTTTTGATGTGCTCACATCCAGCCTGCATCAACATTTGAGGAAAATGTCTTACCTGGATTCTATGGCACTTTCCACAGACAGAGGGCAGTAGATCCTGTCGTAGGTCGTCTCCTGTGGACAGGAAAGCTAATCAGTTTGCAAACATGCAGAACTAGGAACGATTACTCACCAAGAGGGGTGATCGGTGCATGAGAGGCTACTGACTGTGACTCTGTGAGTGATGACGGTCTGCAGGGCCTCGGAGGAAATCTGTAATAAGGAGCCGACCCTCCTGGCCTCAGCCTCGCTGAAGATACGAGCCACCTCAAACGAGTCGCTCTGAGGCAAAAACATCAACTGATGTATGATATCGATGTCTGATCTGTTTAATTCTCACTATCTCTCCTACGCACACACACACACCTCGTATGAGCTGAAGCACATGTTGCCGAGCTGCAGGATAGAGGAGAGGATGGCCCAGGCGGTGGAGATCTGGTCGGCATGCAGACCGATGGTCTCAAAGCACTGAACCAAGAGCTGGAAGTCCTGCTTGTCCTGCTTCCCTTTCAATTCACAGGCGCCACCCTAGAGGAGCACAGAGAAAGAAAAAAAAATGTGCAACGTGCATAATGAGTGAAGAAGGGAAAACTTTACAAAAAGCAGAGATGGAGTTCATTGATGTGTGATGTACTTGGTTTAGGTAGTAATAGGTCTCGGCTCCTTGCAGGTAGAGCTCCTGTTTGTCCCAGTCGTTCATACCTGCCAGCAACTCATAGAACACATGGTAGTTCCTCTCCTCATTGGCCTACAAGGGAAATGAGACAAGAACTAGACAGTGACGTCAACTGAGTTCATGATGTTTGATGATTCACCATCTACTTACAGCACTAACTATCTTGCAAGAAACAATAACAAAAGCAAACACACTGCCATGTAAACATTTGTATTTTTCACTTACTTACACTCCACACTAGTAGAAAAGAATGGAGAAATTATTAATAAAGGTAATTTGATTTGAATCTACAGACAGGCTAGCTGCTTTGTGAAATTAGATTAAATTAGGCAGTGTTGCTACTGGTGACCTACTGGTGGCCCTAGAGTAAAAGTCAGGTGATCACCAAAGTCATTCATTCTCTGGGGATCTTGAATATGTGTAACAAATGTCATGGCCATCACTCTGACAGTTTCACAGAAATCCATTTAACATTTACCAAGATGTTTCAATCTGTACCAAAGTGGTGGACAGACCAAATGACCAACATTTAAATCCCTAGAGCCATGTTGCTAGTGTGACTACAACTGAGGATTGAAAAGCTATTTGATCAGTTTTATAGGTGGAGGTATCCTCTATCAAGCTGGGAAAGCTGAGCCACCAAATTGTTCATTTTCAAAGAAGCAAAAGCACTCAACCAGTGAAGGAACTTGAGACATTTTCCTACAAGTAAACACAAGCAGTTGTGTGATGTACTAGACAACTAGCCGATCACACAGTAATTTACACAGTGGCAAACTGTCCAGCAGTGCTATTCACACCACAGGTGCCAAAGCTAATGTGATGTGTTGTAATCTGTTTTAACCTGATGACTTTTGCTTCTCCAGCAAATATAACATCATGGACTTACTCCATCATGCCTGCTTTGAGCACACAGCACACTTCAATATTCTCACCTGAAAGACAACCCTGGACTTCTCGAGGAGGTATTTAGACAACGAAGTCCCTACAACAACCCCACTGTCAACCAAGATGAGAGACAGTCGACATATGAAACAGCTGCTGTCCTCAGGGAGAGCCACAAAGGAATACATGATGTAAACATCATATATATTTCTACTGAGGGCAACATTAGGTGAACTCACTGGAGAATGTGGATGTGGAGGTACTTGCCAAAGCGACTGGAGTTGTTGTTGAGGATAGTTTTGGCATTCCCGAAACTCTCCAGGATGGGAAAGACCTCCATGGGCTGGTCAAGGGGGAGAAAGAAAGAAGTGAATCAAAGACAAAAATGGGTGGAGGACTGAAAGGTACGCCCGCCAATGCTTTGCAGTGTTGCTAACTGTACATTATTGAAGGTGTCCGTTTGTGTTTTCCTTGGTGGATTACCTGTCGCAGGTAGTCATTTCTGCCCTGATACATAGAGCTGAGGTAGTGGACTATCAGCTTGGTAGCTTCAGTCTTCCCTGAACCACTCTGGCCACTACACAAGAAATAAAGATTGCCTGAAATATAACAGAGCTTTTTAAAAATTATTTTTGTAATTATTTATTATGAATCTTATATTGATGCCTTTAAAACTACATAGAAATAGACTATGAAATTATTGAAATTGGTATTCAGTACGTTATGATGATGCACTGCTCCTGTGTGGAGGCTTGAGACTGACTGAAAGCGGTGTCAGCTATGGCGTACACATGGCTGAAGCAGAGAACAACAGAAACAATCACTAGAAATGACAAACATAAGGGGGGGCAGGTGGTCTGAAAGTTAGACACGTGCTGCACGTTGTAATAAAAAGTACAGAGAAAGCTCACGGTGGGTTTCTGTGCTGCTCTTTGCCCTGGTATTTCTGTCTCAGCTCCTCTGTGTAGATGTTAAGGGACTTGAAGGGGTTAATGGAGAGCAGCATGTTTCCAATGTAAGTCTGGGAAAGAAGAAAATGACACGGCATTAAGAGAATAAGCACACTGAAAAAATTATTTTGTTTTGGGGGGGAAAACAAGTCTATAAAATATAATTTAGAAAAGATAATACTGATAGCTGTTTTACAGTATATTTACCAAGATGCTCACTGCAATTTGGTAACCATGTAGCATTATTGCATTAAATCTCTTACTTTGAGCCAAAAAATTGTAACTATTTAAGAATCAAGTACCGTAAACTGTATATGTAAAATCCAGTTCCACTTTAAAGAGCAACTTAACAGCAGCTGAACATTTTTGCTGACCTTCAATGCAGTGATGTAAAAGTGTACTCCAGGGTGTGTGAGTACACTCTGATATCACTGTTGGGTGTGGTCACAGGTGCAACAGAGCACACTTCTGACCCCATCTAACCACAGAACAACTAAGTGTCAAGGTACTATAAGGATTAAGCTATCATCTGATGTTCAAACAGAAATTATTTTACGATCTTCTAAGAATTCTTCTAAGAGTACTTTATTTTAGCCTTATTTCCATATACATGTTTCCAAAACCGTTTTTAACATAAAGTTCCAGTTGCAGCGTGGAATTATTTCACCCAAACGACAGAACATTTTGCCTGCTTTAAAATGCTTCAGGTCTTAGTGTCAGGTCAGTAATGAAACTTACATAAATACAGTCACGGTGGAACCTCTTCTTCAGATTCAGAAGCACAGAACTCTCGCACACTTCTCTAAGAACATTAGACAAACAGTACAAACAGTACAGTCCAGTAGATACTTTGGGTTTTGTGTATGTGTATGTGTGTGTGTGTGTGTGTGTGGGTGTGTGTGTGTGTGTGTGTGTGTGTGAACTCACTCCAGCTGGGACAGATCCTCCACCTCATCAACCTCTATAGCTCTTTTGCTGCCAGGCATCACAACCTGAAAAAGGCAGAGACATGAGAAGATGTGAGGACACAAGTCCAAATGAAACCCCCGCCTCCCTCCAGTCAGGACCATGAACTTCAGACAACTCAGCGCGTACCTTCTCTCTACAGCACCTTTCTAGCCTTGCAAACATTAAATTAGTTTTTCAAAAACTGAATGAGCCTTCGCCAGAGCCCTAATGCTTTAAAATGTGTTTTGTTTCTGCACTTCCCCGCTGCTAATGGTCCACTCCACTCATAACCATTCCACGGCAGGTAACCAATCCACTTGCATCGGTAGAGCAGTGTGATAACTGATATACTGCAATCTCATAGCAGCGTGCTGCGGTGTGCTGTATGCTCTATTGTATCCACACAGACCGGGAAATAAATAAACCAGGAGCAAGTCTTTTATGTCCTATTGTCTTGTGTGTGCATCAGGTATAAGTGATGAAGTACAACTGATATGCTTAAACTCATCCATAGTTTCACTTTTCTGAATTGGAGGTAATGTTGTTTCTTTGGGGTCAGTATGATTTATAGAAAAATGCTGCTTGAGTGAGAAATTAGTAAAATGGCAAATACTAGGGTAGTGGTAATGTGGTTTGGATATTAATGAAGAAGATGATTCTTTGAGTCTAGTGCCACCATCAGGTCAATATCAAGATCTCCCCTGCCAAATACTCCATACCACTTTTAGGCTTTTTCTGTTGCAGAAAGTTACTGAAATGTAACATAAGGTGTATCCATTGTCACTGGTTCTGCTTTTGTTTACCCATTCCACCGTCTTCTTTGGAGACACAATTACCATTTTACTACTGCCTCTGTATCAATCAGGACAACTAATACTTCAAAGGGCCTGCACACCCATGGTGCACCCACACAGGGTTTTTCACTTATTTGACCTCATTTGAGTGTATTTGTCTGTCATCATTCATCATTCATCCTTTGGATGAAAAGACAAGAAATATTAGAATCTAATGAGTAGACTGTTCTTTGGATTCTGTGCACAGGATTCCCTGGAAGGCAGAAATGATAAGTGGATTATCCTGTTAAAATAAGTAAATAAGTGGAGGGATTATACCTTTTAATTTTGGACCCTAGATTTATAATTCGCTTTAATAGTCCCCAGAGGATTAAATCACAGTCATTTTGGTGTCAGTTTTGTACACAAATATATCTGATAATCTAATGGGCAGCTTGTCAGTCATTCATACTCCCAAGAGGATAAACTAAGGCTTTAGAGTAGTGTATAGACTAAATGTGGAGTGAAATTTATAGGTGGCGCTATTGCATGGAAAGTGAATGCGATAAACACAACTTTGACCTGAGGCAAAGATGTTCCTGTTTGAGATGAAAATATTTCAATTTAAGCCAAAGATTTGTGAATAATCCAGGCCTGTTCATGGATGTTGAGAACAGAGACAAAAGCTAAAACAAGAGGGGTATGGAGGAAAATAACAGAAAGAACCATAATTACGTAGATTACTACGTAACTATAGATTATATCTGTTATATCTGTATTATATCTGTTATGTCAATACATTGTCTGTTTGGGACAAATAAATATAGATTGCAATCCAGTGGCAAAAGAATAAAGCTGGGCTGAAATTGGCTTTGTTTAATCTAAACACGTTTAGCTGAATTGTCGGTAGGATGTTTCTTCTATCATCTTGGCCAGCGGAGCCAACAGTCTTGTAGTCCTTTTTTTCATAATGCAGTATCAATACCTGTGTACTGCCAAGTCGACTCTCCAGCATTTCCTGGGTGGGGTCCTCTGATTCCCAGGGGCCCCTGCCATTGTGGGCAGGAATGGTCCTGGCCTGGCCCCCATCATCATAGACTGTCCACTTGGTTAGCTTCTCCACCGTCTGATGGGGCAACAGGTTCTCAGCACGCAGCCAGTCCTGAACAACACACAAGACAGATGATTCATTGAATCACGCTGATTTAACAAAATATCGTCATGCCTAGAAACACTAGAGGGATTCCCTCTATTGCTATTCCACTAAGACTTAGAAGTGACAGAATGTCATTTCATACAGTATTCTAGTTTACCACCAATGATGTAACACATACCTGAGGATCTCCACTCATCCGTGGGTTCCCAGCCCAATGCACCTCTGGTTGGGCAATAGTATATATACCCTCCTCACCCATCAGCTGGGCCACTTCCCTGTCTGTCTCTTCTTCATACACGGACCGGACACCTGACATCATCGCACTTGCCTCCCCATTTAGAAAGGGCTGAGTGGTGGACCTGAGTATCCCAGCTGCAGCCTCTCTGTCTGGCTCTGGTCCCTTGGACCCAGTCAGTCCACCATCTATTTTTCCTCCTGACAAGGAGTTCTTGGTCAGGTTGATCTGTGAGGGGTTCAGTTTTCCTCTTGCAGCCTGTAATACACTGACCCCATCTTGAGCAGCTCTCCTGTTTCTGTCCTCGGTGTTGGAGGATCCTTCTGGTGTGCCACTGGACCCAAGGTTCCTCTCTGCCACATCTCCACCTGATGTTAAACTTCCTGGAAAGGGTTTCTTGATGGACTTCAGGAGGCTGAGATCCGGTTTGACAGGGAGCACTAGCCTGGCACCTGGTTTTGGGGGTTTGGGCTCTGATGTAGTGGGTTCTCCTGCTGATCCAGTGGTACTTGATGCAGTAGAAGGTCCAGGAGCTGCCTGGGGCACCTCAACTGTCTTCGCCTTGCCTAGTTTGTTCATCCTGGGGAGTACAACAGCGTATTTGGCCTCTACCTCTTTCTCCCCAGCCAGGGCTGCATCCTCCCCTCCCACCTCCGCTTTTACCTGGAGGCTAGCTTTTTCTGTAGCCATTTTGTCCTCAGAGGAGCCCCTAGTTTTCTTACTGGTCAGGCTGGTTTTACTGGCAACTCTCATGACCAACCTATGTTTGAGGATATTGCCCTTAGCTTTTCTGGGACCTTGTTTCTGTTTAATTGCATGAAGGGAGAGCCAGCGGGAGACCCCAATGGCTTTAGTCCAGGCAGAAAGCTTCTTCCTCAAGTTTAACTCCCGTGGCATGCTCTTCTGAATCCAGCCAGACACTCTGCGAAAAGTGGTCATTCCTTTTCTTCGTGCTATCAAACGTTCCTTGTGTTTGCTAATTCCCCCATCAATGGCCTCACCCACTGATGTTTCCTCCTCAGGCTTTGTTAACATCTTATTTGCTTTGTGTCGGAGAGATGCCATCTTGACCTTCCCCAAGAGCAAGCTCTGTGGCCGTCCTTTGACGACATTTTCAGCGTCTTTCTGCGCTTCTGGCTCCAGAATGGCTTTGAGGTCTTTACCTTTGGCTTTGAGAAGCATAATTCGATTTTGGCCTTTGATGGCTTTGGTCAGTGCTGGTTCATCTTCTTCATCTTCCTCATCTGGATCAGCTTCTACAGGAGCATTTTTTTCATTGATATTTTTTGTTTTTTTTGCTAATTGGGTTTTGCCTTTTGCTTTGTCAGCCCTGTTGAGGGAAAGACCTTTTGGTTGTTGAATCTCCTCTGTTGCAGAACTTGGTTTTTCCTCTTTCTGTGGCTTCTTTTTATTCTTTTTCTCTTCCTTGGCTTTTTGTTTGGCTTCTTTTTCCAACCTCTGCTTCTCTGCTTTGGCCCTCTGTTTCTCAGCCTTCTCTGCCTGTTTATCTGCCTTAGTTTTTTTAAACATCTTGTATTCCAGCCCTTGTGCAGGCTTTGAGGGACGTGGTGTCTGTCTGCGTCGTCTGCAGGCTTTATCAGCTGTTAGCTTTTCAGACGTGTCCTCTTGGGTTATCTCCTGGTCTTCACTCTCATCACTGACGGCCGCCTCAGATACCTCAACTTCCTTCTTGTTTTCCTCTTCTTCTTCACTGGATTCGACTGGTTGGACCTCGGAGTCACTTCTGGATTTGGCTTCCTCTGAAAGGTCTTTGTCCGATTCTTCGTTTGCTGTCTGTTCTGTATCTCTTTCTGTATCAAATACCTCAGCCTCCTCCTCACTGCCCTCCTCACTCCCCTGCGTCTCAGCTGGCTCTTCGTTACTGCTCTGCTCCTCCTCCTCCTCCTCATTGTTACTAGTTTCCTCTTCCGTCACCTCCACTGAGCTTCCTGCATCGCTCTCTGATTCCTCCTCCTCCCCCTCACTCTCTGTCACTTTGCCACTTCTCTTGTTTTCCAGCTTGGTGGAGAGCTTGTTGTTGGTCGTTCCTTGTACGGTTGGGGGTACTTTTGGTGAAGGTCTTGGTTTGGTGGTCTTGTTTATGCCCCCTGTAATCTCATTATCTATTTCATGTTGAGGTTGCGATCTACCATTTGCAGCTGTTCCGTTTCTTAATGTGCTTCCCCCTTGTTTCTGTGGTTCCTTTTGTTCTGTATCTCTCTTTTGACTTTGATCTACTTTATTCTTCCCATTATGCTTCACATCATTTTTCTTTCTATCCTCAAGAGTTGGTGAATCCCCTCTACCTTTTTGTTTCCCATTAGGCACTTTAGGCTGAGACGCTTTGGAACCATTCCGTCTCACATTTTTCTGTTGTTTTCCCTTTGTTGCTGCCATTGCCCTCTGCTTTGTGGCGTTTGTTCTTCCTTGTGATTTGACCGGTGACATGGCTATCAATTATTCTGAGTTGAAATTACCTAAAGAATAACACTGTATAAATTATCATTATTTATTATCATCGTCATTTGAGATCATATTGACTAGGAAAATGGAAAGAAGTGCAAATGTTTGTGGTCAAACATTATAACATTTAAATCTATCTATTTTAAGTCTGACACACATTTGAATTGATAAGTTAGCCACTCAATAAAATGAAGATTTAGGTGCTTTAGGTTGAGTAACACATCTGTCAAACTCAGTGAAACCAGGTCCTTTGCCTAATCCATTAGCATTAAGACCAGGTTTCACACTTCAAGTCCCTGATCCTTGTTCTCAGGCTAAAGGCACCCAGGTCAGATGTAGTTTAGCCACAACTGACCGGATTTGCTATCTAACGAGTTTGAGGGCTGCAATGCATCTCCATCAAGACAAAGAATACAGTGAAAGAAGGCAAAAGCACATCGAAGCAAAATTCATGCAAAGTTGCTAGGAATCTTTTCCATGCTGGCTGACTCTCCTTTTCCTTTGTTACAGCAAACAACAGCTATTATCTGCAGGTTAGATCTAAACTGCAGTGAAAGGCTATCTTTAGATCCGCCTAAATGTAGTTGTATAGCCTGTACGCCCTGGGGGTAGAGCAGTGGGAGCTCTCAGTGTAATATAGCTTACCAGGCTTCTCAGGTGAAACCCAGGCATGGCTGGGGGGCTGCAAAGTGTCCGGCTTGTCCTCAAGAGCTGGTGTCACTGACACATACAGGCACCCATGCTCAGGAGGAGAGCTGAGGGGAAGTTACACACCAATATCCCACCCACTAACATTATAACGGGAGGCACGCTGTCAGATATGCAATATACACCCAACAAAGGTTTGTGTGTTGTTTATGCGTACACACAATGCACCCGGTTGACAAAGGTGAGCTGGCGTGCACCGCCACGTGCACACGCAGACACAGAGTGCATTCTGAATAATACATATAGTCTGGCAGGTTCATACAGCTCTGCTGCCGTTCATACGGCCAGCTGGTGAATGCTTGGGAGGAAAGGTGAGAGGTGTTGCTCCGGGTGATCAACAATGGGTGCTGATGGAGGGGGGGGGTAGAGAAAAGGGGTTCATTACATTTTCGTTCAGTTCATTAGATGCTCTTTCCTCTGGGAGAGAGAGATTCCGTCAGTGTGTGCTGGAATGCTGAACTGGCCTTATTTCTAAATTAAATTAAATATGTCAGCGCAGGCCGTAAGTATTTAGATAGTGACACACTTTTTCTTCCAGCAAATAGCATTTAAAAATATGACTATTATGTTAGAGCTGACTTTCACTGTACTTTGAGGATTTTTTTCTTTTAATGTTTTAAGACAATTGCAGAATAGAAATTAAATCTGATGAGGAAAAAGATTTAAATTCTAACATTAATATTCATTTTCACCCACCCCTTCTATCATCCCTTACCTAATGTACAGTATTCAGAGTTTTCCAAGAATATTGTCTTATCCAACGTAAATGGCAGGCTGACCAGGGCTAATACAATAAAAATAAACATACAAACGTCAGTAAAACAAGTAGATCTTGTCAGCTGAGCTAAAGGGTTGCCAGTAAGAATAGGACATAGCCGAGGCTCTTGTTAACACAAATCTAATGTCTTCAGTTTTCAGAAACACACAGTCGGGAATCAGATTAACATGAACTTGGCGATTTCTGCTCTCTTGGAGAGACATTAAGGATGCAAACATAACCTTAGGCTAAGTAAATGTCCAACTCCTGTATGAAGAAGAATGCGACTTCAGGTGGCTGGATTATATTTCTCTTAGGCACTTTGTGAAAGGACTATGTGAAAAATTACTCGAGAGATTTAGTAAAGAAAGTCCACCACAGCTCTGTTTCCTCTGTGACAGCCTCACTTAATAGTGCTTTATTGCTCCAAATGAAAGTGAAGATTATATGTATTAATAAATTATCGTGGAAGTTAAACATTTAGGCACTGAAGGATTATATAGATTTATATTTGGCCAACAATTTAATGATTTGTATACTCCCACCTGAGGATTGTTCCAGGTTTTCTTTGAAGATTTTCCCCAGATAGTCCCCACATTTTAGAGGACCAAACGTAACTGGACGCAGGTAAGTAAGCATCCATTTGGTGAGATGTCTGGTTAAAACCAGGGTAAATTTGGTTTAAACCTTTTTAAACGTCTAGGTGACATATCTCTGTTGTTTTTCCAGATGGGACAACTGTTACATGTCTAAATTTTTTTTTTATTATTTTTTTTTAAAATCATTCGTCAATCAAATTTGCGTGGTTTTAAGACAACTGATGTCACCAGTGACAGCAACAGTAGATAAGTCATAACATTAAAATGTATTGGTCAGCGCCACATCACGCAGCAGGACAATCATCCTAAAAGTACAGTAACAAAGCCGTTTTTCATACTTTTCCCCACTTAGGTCAGTCACAAAACTTCAACCAAACTGATCACGTTTCACTGCTGAAGACCGGACTGAAGTCAAAAAGCTCCTACAAGCTGACTTCTGGGAGTCAGAGTCTTTAGTCACTAATGACTCACAGCTCACTAACTAACATGTTGTGTTAGGATTGTTAGGATCTTCTCTTCTCACTCTGGGAGAAAGCAAATATGCCTGTACCCTGACATGTTGAAGTATTCCTTTAACTGGTCTAGTTAGATCTGGTCTCCAAAATTTGGGTGACATTATATTTAAAAAAAAAAAAAAAAAGTTACAGTTCTTACACGGACGATTTCATGTGGATGTAAATACCTTCAAATTAAAGCTAACAGTCAGCAAAACAACCTTCCAGACTTCAATATTAAATTATTGAGTCGTGTGACCTAAATATAAAATGTGGTTAGACAACTCCGTACCGACACAATTAGCTCAATATGAGAGGCCCAGGTATCCAGGCACTATTTTCTTGCTCATTTAACATCTTGAGGTTGCATGACAATGACTCATCTTGCAAGGTTATCCTCCAACAGAGCTGTAGCTGTTAGCTGGACCAGCCTCTGCCGGGTCCTTAGAGAGCTCCGGTTGCAGCGAAGCCACCGTGGCTTGAGGCAATTAGTGGACAAAGCGCCTCATTCTATAATGGATGATCAAAACTCTTGGCTGTGCATGTATGACAACTGATCCCTCTGTTATCCACTTCACCAGAGACGGCCCGGCCACTGCGGCTCACAAAGACCAAGATTATAGCTGGGCTTTTGGAAGAAACTAGAAAATGAAAAAGAACAGTTTTGGAATACAATCACAGGCCAAAATGATGGGTTTGGAGTCTAAATGTTGTGCCTTTTTTCAGGTTTCAGTGGAGCATTCAGAGACTCTGAGACAGCATTCATACACTGTCAGGGATTTCTTTGCAGCACAGCGCTGATGAGTGATGTGGAAAAACCATCGGGGTCGGTGTACTGAGAAAATAAAAACAGACACATTGATTCTTGGGAAAAACATGTAATAATTATCCACAAGAAAATTGTAGTGTGAAGTTACAAATCAAAAAAAAAAAAAAAATTAGGGTTCTTAATCAGTTCACTACAAAAATATATTCTAGGCTGATGCTAAAATACCCAGCATTCTGAGACACAGTACCAAAATATTTCCTTGTACGATCTAAATAGCAGCCAACCCCGTTACAACAGGCCCACAGGTACAGACTGAGTCACATACAAACTGTATATATTAAAACATTTCACTACAATAGCTTACAGTTACATTCCTAAAATTACATTATTCATTTCTGCCATAAAAAATTGTTTACATAAAAATTAAAAACCAAACCCCATAGAAAGCTGTTCCCCCAAAAAAGTACAGCATTGTGAGCTCCGCAGTAGTGGAGAAGTACCTATGGCCGTTACAGAGTGGACGGGAGGGGGCAGGGCTGTGTTAGCAGTATACAGGGGTACAATACAGTTTGTAATGCATAACTCATTTTTGTAAATGATTGAAAAAAAAAAATAATAATAACAGTATCAGTGTATACAGAAACAGTACACAACTTTTTTTCCTTTTTTGGGGCATCAACTTTTTCCCTTAATAGTTCATCTGAATAGTAATGGAAGCTCAGTTATGCAAAAACAAGAAAAAACAGATTACATGAAAGGAATGACAAAAACAAAAATAATCATGTTCAAGTTTTGACTCACCAAGGTAAAGTTATAAAATAGCTTCTTTTACATCAGAATTATGAGATAAAAAGTTTACAAAGATTTACAAACTATGAGTTTTATGTCAAGATTATAGTAGTAAGTCAAAGTTTACTGGTAAGTTTACTAAATAAAAAATTTAAAATTATAATATTAAGTCAAAATTGCAAGATACTAAAGCAAAAATATGCCTAAAGCTAAATTATGTTTGAGAAAAAACAATGATACCAAGTGAAAATTACAAGATATGAAGTCAAAATAACTAAATAGTAAAAATAGAGTAAAAAAAGTCATTCATACATCATAATTTAATGTAATACGTTTTAATATTTCATAATTTTGATTTGTATCCAATTCCTGATTTAGTATCACATAATTTTGACTCACCATGAATGTTCTTTTTTTGATCATTCCTAACTTTTCATCTATCTTTTCGTTTCCTGGCAGAAATGGGCTTCTGTAGTATAAATCTGAGGTTTCTTCAAATAAAAACAGGCACAAATCACATAAAATTTAAGCTACAAAACATTTTCATCAACATTATTCAATCACCCCCCACGTTCCTTCCAGCAGTTTGTCCATGTGGGGAGATGAAGGCCAGTGAGATTGCACAGCAAAGAGCATGTTGATTGGACGAACCCTTTCCACTGGCAGAATCCACATGAAAAGGCTGGTGGTGATAAAGGCTTTCAGAATGAAGCGGGTATGGTTGCTATTTAAGTCAAACGGCTTCAACAAATGGTATCTATGGCAGATTGGACATGCTGGTTTGACGCTGGCGTTGATCTTGGTGTGATGAATTATGGCGTCGGTCACACGTCAGGAATGTGCTTCATGTAGCTTTGGGTTAAATGGCTGTGACCGTGCCGTGATGATTTGTGTACAGCGTGTGGTCTTTAGGCACAGGTGGCATCTCTTCCTTCACCCTCTGTCTGCACCACTCGTGAGCCTTCAAACGGGCCGCGTGGTGCTCGTAAAGCTGCCGCCGAGGGCCCGCTTTAGGTTCTCTCTACGAGGGGCCGCTGTGAGGTGAGAGTGGGTAGGTCAGTCACTGAGGCGAGGGGTCGGGGGTCAGTAGTGGTTGTGTCGGCCGAGCAGGAGGCAAGTGCTGCAAAGGGACTGCGGTACGCTTCGTGCGCGTCGACGTGTCAGTTCACTCTGAGGAGAGGCAGCAGAAAGAAACCATAAACAAGAGGATCCTGCTGATCCAAGCAATGTGGTGTGGGTTTTAATAGCACAATGTAAAAATGTGCCACTGCCTTGGTCTCACCTCAACTGTCCAGAGAAGTCTCTCAAGCTACGGCACTCTTCACATTATTCTCTAGGAATGACCTGTGGCAAACACACAGCAACTTCCATCAACATGACTAGTTTCTGCTTTAAACAGTTTCCATGTTAACCTTCGGATTACAGTTTGACTCCCTTTGAGTTACTGTAATGGACAATTTTCAGACTTATTAATACTGTATTGTAAAATCCAAGTCTTAATCATGACTGGGATGATATCCGACTAGGCGTTAAAAATGTGCTTAATAAGGCAAACAAACGTTGATGTTATTCAAGGAAAATAAATGCTAAGTTAACTATTAATGACTATTAATTTAATTGACTATTAATCCTCAAGTGTATTAATGACAAGTGTCATCTGAACATAAATATTGAGTGCTTTGTTAGCAAATCATTTGTTTGATATACTTTCAAAACTGCCTTGACATATTATCATTTCATGAAGTTGTCAGAGGTGATAAACCATTGAAAATAGCTGCTGGCAGGAGTGAGGCTAATGAGAGCAGAGTTTATGTGCCAACAAACCAAAACAATGAGCTAAAAGCTGCTTCAACCTCCGAAGCTTAGCACCTTTCACATTACATGTCATTTGATTCATTGTTAAATATTTATTAGTACAGCCTTAAAAACTGTAGTTAATGTTTGAGTTTCCCCCTACTTAGAGCTGTCCAATGAAATGAATGTCAAACATAAGAATCTTTTCCATCATTAGAATCAAGTCAATGTTAACAATTTAATTTAACAAAAACGTAATTGAGAGTGGCCGTTCAATATTGACCTTTTCAGCAATACTTTGACAAAAACTCTTCACTTAAAGTCCATATGAATTATTTCTGTAACTTTTAAGCTCGGCAGGCCATTTACATCCGACGCCCAATCTTTGAACAGAGACAGTCAAGTGACAAGAACTGAGGCATGACGGGGCTGAAAGTGCCGGGAAAGTAAGTAAGTGACTTGTTGTCACATATTTATCATTGGTATTAAATATTTTCCCTCCACTTACAGTCTCGACCTGGTGGGGTTTCTTCTAAAGCTGCTTTTACATCATGACACCACTAATTGACACCTAATTTCCCTTCGGGGATGAATAAAGTAATCTATCTAAATTGGACTTCCCTTACATTTTCTAACTGTAATCCCATTATAGTGATAACCAAACATCAATGCAGGCTGTCTTTACATTTAAAGTTGAGTAGAAACCATGACGGCATCACTTGCTTTACTTACGTCTGGTCTCCTTCTAGTGACTTCTGGATCTCTTGAAGTACTTCTGCAAGAAAACAAAACATGACATCTAACTAAACGGTGTTCTCAGCACAGCGCTCTACACTGCACATGAGACCTGAAGCAGCAGTTCAGGCACATTAGGATACAGCTTTCTGGGATCTAATGGAAGTAATTGAACTTGTGCGATGTAATGATGTTTGGTAAATGCTGCTGTGGGACACAACCTGCTGGTGTGGGTGTGTCTGATGACAAAGGGAGCAGAAAGCTGACATACCAGTTAGGAGAGGCGGCGGATGGTGCTATTACAGCTGAAGCCAGACTTTAAGGGTTCAAACAGAGTAACAGGGGCCTCCTGTATGATACTTCTATTTCAAGGTTTTAATACATTCTCTCCAGTACTCACTCTCGTCATTCAGCAAAGCATGCTCCATAACACGTCTAGCTGCGCTTTCTGGAACACACAGGCGGCAGGCACAGGACATGTCAGTACAGTCAGCCACAAACAAGGTGTGTGTGTGTGTGTAAAAACAAAAAGACAGACAGCACAAGCACAGAGTTTAACAACATCAAACAGAACTCTACATCTGGACATGTAGTGTTCTCTCGGTCAGTGGCACATGCATGTTTAAGTACAATGCTGTTTTTTTTCTGACAGACGTTTTACCTGCGTCCTCGCTGTCCTGCCTGGCATTTCTGGAAAGACAGAGAAGACAATTGAGTGAAGAGTAAAAGAAGCTGTGAGTTTCCAGAGTGAAATATAGAAACTCAGACTGCACATACTTGAGAGCAGATGAAGCTCCATCAGGCTGTGACCTGTGTTGGGTGGAGGAACCTGAATGGCGGGGAACCTCCACCAGACAGCGAGGCTCCACCACGTGGCGGGTAGACAGAGAGAAGCGTTCAAACTCAGACGGAGAGATCAGGTAGAAGCCTGGAGGAAGACAACAGTACAAAGGGGGGTTCAGAGAGGTGCAAGCAAAACACAGCAGTGATGACTAGACTAGAAGAACACAGAGGATCTAATGTGGAGCCATTTTATAGCCATTTTTGGAACTCTAAAAGAACCTGCAGTATGTGCTGGCAGGGGCAGAGGTGGCATGTGCAGAGCCGATGGTAATGATGAATGTCCCTACCAGCCGTCTCAGGTACTGAAATCATGCACCTCGTCCCGGTTTAACAGATGTTTGTTTATTTCAGAACACCATTGAGGTCCAGCAGCCTCCGGAGAAACTCATATTCAAACTCAGTTCATAAACTAAGATTAAGGACAAGTAGCTGAAGATGTGTTTTATTCAGCAGGAATCTATAAAAAACAACAGTAGCATGTGGTTGGAATGCTTACAGGTACCAAATTATTATTATATTTCTAGTAAATTGTATTTCTTTATCAGTATTCTATAACATTATCCAATTTAACCTGTTTAAATTGAACTTCAGGGATAGATATAATATACAGTATAATATTTGCAGGAGTAGTAGTATTATAGTGTTAGAATAATATTACAGTGCCTGTGAGCCTGTGTGTCATGTTCAAAGTCTCTCCATTTAACAGAGGAACAAATTTATGTGCCAGATGTCTGTCAGAGAAAAAACCCACCTCAGGACTGACACACTCAGCCTGGTGGTGTGTACCAGTGCAAATGGGAAAGCACACACGGCTGTGGCTTTATAAGCTGCTAGTGCCGGTTTACTACAGTGAAACTGGAGGCGTGTGTGTGTGTGTGTGTTAACTTATTCTGATGTCTTTGTGAGGATAAACTGGGGTTTTAGACCTTGACAGTGAGGACATTTTTGGAAAGTCAATATAATACATTTGTCTGGTCTTCGCTTCTTCAAAGGGCGGTGTGAGGCTTAAGACTTGGTTTTAGGGTTTAGGAAAGAATAAATGACAGGGTTAGGCCT
The DNA here is from genome assembly GCA_031216445.1 of Lateolabrax maculatus. Classification (NCBI taxonomy): domain Eukaryota; kingdom Metazoa; phylum Chordata; class Actinopteri; order Acropomatiformes; family Lateolabracidae; genus Lateolabrax; species Lateolabrax maculatus. Next base: position 18,796,322 of record CM062200.1, read on the forward strand.
GTCGTTGAGGGCATTTTGCCACTGAGGGTCATCGCAAATGAACAAGTACAGATGAGTGTGTAGGCATGTCTTACCCTGGCCGTGCTTGGTGAAGACGCAGGAGGCGATTCCACTGACATCCTCTCGGCGGATGCAGGGGTACTGCACCTGCATCTTGACTGTCGGCAGTGACACGACGTGGAGGTCACCCTGATTGGTCAGAACCACCAGGCCACTCTCGCCGTAGTCCTCCGACCGACTGCTGCCAAACCAGGCCACGCCTACCCTCCGTACTCTGGAGCCATCAACGGCCGTCAGCTTCAGCTTCATTTTAGCACTCACCTTTGGCAGGGTGAAAACCTGCACGCACAAACATGGTCAGCTGAACTGTTGAAAACAAATCTATTTTTGGATTTGTTTCAGCGTCAAATGTTTGTGTGCCAGTGTGTACGTGTTTGTAGTGTGTGTGAGAAGGTTCCTGTGTGTGTGTGTGTGTGTGTGTGTGTGTGTGTGTGTGTGTGTGTGTGATCCTGACCTTGAACTGTTCCTCAGATATGACCAGGAGGTGGTGTGAGCCCTGCATGTCAGGTGAGCGAGCCAGGTCGTGGGCCACCTCCAGGGGCTCAGGGAGAGGAGCCCCGTGACCGTCCAGCACCACTATACCGACGACAGGAGCCCGGTGCATCAGCTGGATCTCCTTTGCTGAAATAAAGGAGGAAAAGAAAGGGAGGAGACAGTTACAGCAGGAGGACACAGCTGAGATAACAGTCTACCCTGTGAAAAAGTGGGTTTTCTCACCCGGCTGTGCGGTGACTGGTTCGTCTGCTCTGTGCTCCACAGAGGGGAGGCGGAGCATGTATGCAAACACACAGCCGCCATTGGTCCCAGCCCATAGGGATGGTGTGTTATGCGAACCTACAAGAAAATGACGTGTGTGAAAAACCTGAGGTATAGCAAGCTTTTTTTTTTTTTTTTTTAATGGGCCACATTCAGTATAACTCACTATCTGAGAGGAAGGTGTCGGCGAAGTAGAGCGTCCGTACGAGACCGGTGAAGGAGTCGTCTGAGGAGCGAGCCTCGATCTTCCTCTGAACGGGAGCCAGCTCCATCTCTGCCAGTTCAGCTTCCAGACGAGCGTTCGCTTCCTGGAGCTGCTCAGACACAAGAGTGATGAAGGTTTCAAAAGAAATTAAGGGGATGACAGTGGTGTTAAACTGTCCACTTCTTGTCACCGCTGATTCATCCATACTGCTTCTGCTGAGTCCCAGTGATCACAAAAAGCAGAGAGAGGTAAATGTACCTTGGCAGCGTTGTTGACGTGATGTTTCCTTAGCGAGACTCTGCTGCGTCTGATTCTCCTGAAGGACTGTCGGAGGGATTTCTTTATGCTCTTCACCCTGGACAGAGGACCCTCCATGGCCAGCTGGTCGCTGGGGTTTAGGGTGCACCTAGGATTAAGAAAACACTGAGTTTACACATACAGTAATTAATGTGCAGATGCGCAAATACGTACTGTTGATGTACAAAAGAACCTGAAATTGTTCTCATCTTTCCAAGAAATAATAACCATACAGGTAACTCTGCTGTTATAGTGGTACCAGTGTAAATGTATTTGCTTGCCAACATTTAAAAAGGTCAAACAGCTTTAAATTAAGAAAAAGGTTCAGAGTGTAATAGTCTGCAGTAAATAAATAATGCAGATATGCAGGAGAGTCACCATGTACAATATAACGCTTTATTAATGTTTGTCTCACCCTAATGTGTACTAGATATTTTGACCAGGTGCAATCTTAAGTCCCTTTGCCTGTGAAGAGTTGTTTGCGTGTGCTTTGATACAGCAGTCTCAAGGGGGCTGTAACTATGCGACTGCTAAACTCCGTCACCTTTCTATGTACAAATACAGCTCTATTCTCCTTCTGAGTTTCCTTACTTGATGAGGACGTTGTTCCTTTGTTGGTAATCATATAGGCCAAAGCCGTGGCTGGTGCCAAAAGCTACCAGCTTCCACTCTGAATGCAGGGTCAGGGCAGTGATCACGGCAGGAGGCTGGCACTGCACCAGAGCGAAAGGCTGGAAGCCTGGAGGAAACAGCACTGGCTCCTCCCGCACGTCAAGCCGAGTGTGGCCCTAGTCAACGACAAAACCAACAATGTACTGATTGGATCACTTTAACTCTGTGGTGTTGACATAGTTCTATTGTTGGGTGGAACAGTATGTTGGAAAATAATGATACAAGCGATGCAGCAGGAAAGTAACATACTGTAAAAAGCACGGTGATGCTGAGGCTATCAGGCAGCGGTGAATGAAGCATTCAAATGGTTAAGTTATGAGTAAATGTTTGTGCAGTAACCAGTCCAACACTGCTCATTACCTTCCAGCGGAAGCCCTCTTGGCCTTGTAGCAAATCCACAACTTTAGCCTCCACGATCTGCTCTGCGGCCTCGTCATTCAGCTCCAGCACCAGGATCTGGGAAGACAAATACGAGACACGGTGGAACAAAAGTGAAAGAGCAGGACAAAGAGTCTGTGGAAACTGACATTAAGGTAAAGTTGACTGAAGAAAGGGAGCTCCCAGTCTGGACACAGCAGTGCACTTGACCTCGTGCCGAGTGACACTGTGGTAGTGCTACAGAATCAAAGTGAGAAACCTTTAGTATGTTACAGTCAGTCTACAAATGTCCAGCGACCTCACCTGTCCAGCAGTGCCAGCCACAGTCAGATAACCACTGTATTTGCAAAGGTGGATCTTCTGGATGCCGAGCCTCGGGTCATCACTGTAGGGGTCAAAACAGCCAACCTGGACAACAAATAGTATAAATGATAGAAACGCCAGCAATGTAGTAATGTACTGCCATAAAGTTAGGAGATTTATAGGAGATGGTTTAAAAAAAGAATAGTCAAAAGTAGAAAAAGCTGAGATATCCTGACTTTTAGTCCCTAGTCAAGCTCCAAAAACGATGCATCCTACATTTCCAATGATGCAACTAAACAGAGTCTCAAATGTTATTCAATAAACAAAAGACACTTCTGTAGATTATATTACAGTCACACACCTTTCTGAATGGTGGCCACTCTCCTTCTGTGCCTTGGTTCATGTTATCATTGGGGTCAGCGTCTGTGTGAAACACTCCTGCTGTGCTTAACTTGTACATGGGATATAGACAGACTCCTGATGCGTCCCAGAAACGCACCGTCCCATCCTCATGCCTACAACCACAAATAAACAGGATATTGTTACATCGGTCACAGAAAAGGTCCAACAGATATTTCCACAGTTGTGCTGAACTGACCCTGTGAGCAGCAGGTCTCTCTGTGGAGGGTCTGGGGCCAGGTTCTGGCCTCCTGTTATTGGCCACGGCTGCATGGAGAGAGGGGAAATGAAAGTTTAACAATAATACCAACTTAATGCAATCTGTTCAACCAGAAATGAAGGAATGTGTTCATACTCAGCATACAGCATACCATATATGATGAGCTGCTTTAGAGTTTGAGGGGATTCTGGGTAAAAGCTATGTGCAGAGGTACCATTATATTGTAGTGGGTAGAACTGATACTTCAGACTGTGAGGTACACAACATGTAATTTAACATACGGTTAGAGGTTAATGTGGCCTAAAAACCCAAATGGTCTATTTATTTACACAATTAAGGCTTAAAATAGCGGTCAACTTTACTGGAAATAACTAATTTCAACAATATCTGTCCCAATATTTATTTCGAAATTTCTTGTGATGCAAAAGTAAATAAACACAGAGGGGTGGCAGGAAATGAGCAAAAATGACCCACTGGAACTTTTTAAATTCAAAGATCTACAGTGAAGTCCATTGTTATTTGATGAGGTATTACTTTACAACTTTTGATGGCATCAGCCCAAGGTGTACCTTTTTGGAGTAGTGTGTCTTCTGCAGGTCTCCAGCAGCGATGACCCTCTCCCACAGCTTGAGAGGGATGGCGGAGACATGGTGGGAGCAGGTGATGGCTGAGCTGTGGAGGGGAACCAGGTACGGTGTCTGAATGACTGGCCAGCCCTCCGTCTGCAGGTCGATAACTATCAGCTCCTCCTCTACCAGGACCACCAGCGCACTGGGATCTCCTGCAGATGGACAGGACAGAGCCATATATAAATATATGCCTTACACACTGATCTGGGATAGATTAAACTCACTTGTCTAGATGTTTCTGTACAGTGCTGCGCTAGTGTCTGAGAAAATCTGACATGGGGAAAAAAGTTCAAGTAAATCACACTAAAACCCTGACCCAGTTTAAACAAGTGATCTAAAACACTTCTTTGAAAGCAAAAAGTTAAAGTGAGCACACCCAAAATGTCTGTATCAGAGGTGACACGTCCTCCGGCAGTTTACACCCTCCCCAGTACAACAGTGGGAGTTGACAATGAGCATATTTAAATGCACACAAGAAAACAGGTTACTGGAAGATATAGAGTTACGGCAGGAAAACACAAAATGTGTTAACATGTCTTAATTATCAGTTTGCTATCAGGTACCTCTACTAACACCATTATGATCCTTTTTTTATACCTTAATTTACAGAATATAAAAGTTTTTAAAGAGTTCTCCAGCAACTTAGTATCATAATTTCGGAAAGGTGGGGGTTTCACAAGAGAGAATAGAAAAAGATTGCAACTTCACAGAATTTTCCATTAGACCTCTCTGAATGGTAAATACTTCTATCTATCTATCTATCTATCTATCTATCTATCTATCTATCTATCTAATGCACTTCCGTTAAACATTAGTAATCTCCGAGCTCAAACTGAGATGACATCATCAGGGTTGTTTACTCAGGCTTTGGAACACTCCCTGCAGAGCCTGAGAAGGTATTATACAACTGTTTTCACAGGCTAAATCACACTCCACATGGTGAGTAAATGGGAGTTTGATGTGTAAAATTCAGCTGTGGATACACTGTATGGCTCAAGCAAGACCCCGAACTGGTCGCCCCAGGCTCATTTTAGAATCTTCATTTCACACATCAGAGATTTTGGTGGTCTGTCTGCAGTGTGAGCAGTTTCACAGTCTGCGTCCCCTCGTGGCTGCTGTCAGAACATGTGTTATAAACTAGTGAGCTTGTTTAATATTATTGGCATAGCATTTTACTGTAGTCTTGACAGACATTTTGATATTAAACGGCACTTCACTGCAGAACAGATCATACTGTCTGCATCTTCCTGCCACATGAAGCTCCATACTTGTCTTTTTTCCTTCTTCTTACTTCGAAACAATTCAGTTTGGGATGGATACTGACTACAGTCCTTTTGAGCTTTGTTTAACGACTTCCTCGCCATAACTGTGCATGAGTGTGTTTACAATACACCATTTGTTTGTGTTGGTGTGTGTTGCCTGCCTGTGTGCTGTGGTCCGCCTCTGATGGCAAAGAAGTCGATGATCCTGGAGGTGAAGTCCAGCGCCACGTGTGTTTTACTGTGGATCACTGTGATGCAGTGTCTGTCCCCATAGCTTGCCCTGGGCATACCACCACTGAAGAGCAGGAACGGAGGCCTACACACGCACACACACGCACACACGCACACACACACAAACATATGCACACACACGCACGCATGCACACACAAACATATGCACACACACGCACGCATGCACACACGCACACAGTGAACAGAGTTCAAGTTCAGTTCAGTTTGCGCAGAGATTAATGTGTAACAATGGGTCATGTAACACATCTGGGACATAAAGTTAAACATTAGAAAGGTGAGCACATTAGAACCACTTTCACTGACGGAGTAACAGACAAATGAATCTCACTGGTGAATAAAGCTGACTTACCCGTCTTCTGTAGGTAGCTGAACTATTTTAGAAATGGCCTTGCAGGGGAAATGTCCTGCAGCAATGAAAAGACATTTCGTCATCAGCCTCCAGAAAAACACATTTCGTACCTGACAGTGAAGACAAATGAGCAGTAGAGGCCTTTTTATCCTCACCGTACGGAATGTCTGATTTTTCCTCCTCCTCATTCACGTCTTCTCTACCCGCCATCCATCGACAGTAACTGCCATCACTGTGCGAACTGAGAATGTAGCCTCCGTCCTCTGTCCACCACACACTCTCCAGCTGCTGTGGTTTCATCGGGTTACAAGGAAAATGTCAGGATTTAGCATGCTGGTCTTAACCACAGGGCGGCTGGTAGTCTATTCAGGTAACTTACACTGAGTTACAGAACACTTACCTGTGTGGCAGGGATGTGCTGGATGGCACACTGTTTCTCCAGATCCCAGATTACCATGAGACCTCGTCCGTAGCCAATGACAACCTGGTTTGGGTTGACTGGGTTCTCCTGAAGGGCTTCTACGTGTTCCAGATTCCTGCGGCCGATGTAGTCGTCTGGTACACTGGAAGAGACAGGAGAGTCAGGAGAAACACAGAGAGACACACATAACAGAAAGACTTGAGACAACATCAACCTCATTATTGACCAGTAGGGACTGAGATGACAGTGAGTTACTGCTTTGTGTGTGTGACAGCTGTTTAGTCTGAACAATCAGTAGACTTTTACTCTGTTTATAGTTGATCCATTTGGAACTGTTGTGCTGTGCGTTTCCACGGGAAAAATTAAAAAACACAAGCAAACCTGATACCAAAAGCAAAGCTACAGAGTATTAACGTAAGCTTTGTTGTTTTTTTTTTCAAGCCTCTGTATTTGTGTGAGTGCATCAGGCTGTAAAATTCCTGTCTTGTAAGTCAAACAATTTAAAATAAGGGCAACAGGACTGTACCTGAACAAACTGTAAAAAGCCTAAACATCATACTGATGAGGGACACACAGTTGATGAGTTGGAAACTACACTCTCATGCTGCCACCAAGGTAGGATTAATAAAAGGCCCCGGACCCTCACTGGGCTTTCACATTGCTATGACCCTGGCCATTATTTCCAATGGAGAAAGCCGCAATAGCCCCAATACCAGGACTTTAAGCCAACGGAATTGAACCAAATATGCTTTTGTGAGTCTCTGAATTCCAGTCACGTAACACGTCACGTCTTATCCTACCAGGACCCAGGTAAAAAACCTCTAGCATGGCAGACAATATCACCAGGACAAAACAGTGTCGTCTGTAGCATTCTAGTCTGCTGCTGGCTTCAGGTAGACTGTGTGGCAGTTACTCTGAGGTACATTCATTAAAAATTTGATTGACAATATGTATCACTGGAGTACAACACAAACTTAATTAGAAAACACAATTTTTACCTAATCTAGGAAGCCCTGTCTTGTTGAATATATAAAAAAAATTTGATATTTGATATTGTGTGTGAGATAGTCAACCAAAATAAAATAATTTTCCCTGTCCCAGGAGTTTTCTAAATGGTCTAATACACGTGATGCATGTGAACATGTGCGCTGCTTTGCAGATTAGATACATCCAGATCTATTTCATATGAATGTAATGTGGTATATTGTTGGCTGGACATGATCTGACTGAGATCCTGGACACGGAGATGGATAATGGATGCTATAAATGCTGATAATTTGCAGACTATTGTTATCAACTGGGGAAATTGGATGGCTGAGGAGATCTCTCCTCCCTGTCTAGAAAAATATCTGTATTACAAAAAACATATGCGATGCCTATAAAAGGTATTCACTTCTCTTTGATGTTTCATTCTTTTACAGCTTTCATTCAGTGTCAAAAATGAAACAACAAATCTCTACAAACTAATCTGACTTACACATATAAACCACAAAATTATGATTGCACATTATCTATCTATCTATCTATCTATCTATCTATCTATCTATCCATCCATCCCACTCAGGTCAAAGTTATTTAGTAGAAGCATCTGCGGCAGCAGTTATAGCCCTAACTCAAAGCTAAAAACAGTGTGCAGGGTGTTGGTGTGTTACAGTTGCAGACCTGCTGGCGACCTGGTCGAGACTGATGTTTCTCTCTTCCAGCTCTCGGAAGCCCGGGACTTCAACGATAAAGACATGTCCCCCTTCTGTCCCCAACAGCAGCAGCTCCCCTGAGGAGTGCGCCAGCACTGCCGTCACTCTGGTCACACTTGGAGGTGCACTGAGGTGAAGAAGAAGAGGGATGTGAGATCACTGTACTGAGTGATGGGCAGCTACTGTTTGTATAAACTAGGGCTGCATCTAACCATTATTTTCATTACCTATGAATCTGTTGATTATTTTCTCAAATCATCGTTTGGTCTATAAAATGAGAAATTTTAATTAAGACACTCACAGCCTGAGGGGATATATTAATTTAGCTTGTTTTACTCAAAACAAATGTCCAAAACCCAAATATATTCAGTTTACCATAATATATGATAACAAAAAAATGCCTCAAATCTGCACATTTGAGAGGCTGAAAATTGGTTTGACATTTCTGCTTGAAAAAACAACCTGTTCTGGAAAAAGGTCTAGTAAGGGGAAAATGTTCGTGAGTGTCTTGCATGTTTTACCCAGGTGGTCCAGTGAGTGTGAAGCGTCCTATCTCCAGGAGTTCAGAGAGTCCCGTGTGGGCCCTTAAAGTCCACATGTGCAAACTGTTGTCATCCAGCAGAGTCACCAGTTCAACCTAAACATGAGCCACAATCAATCATGTCAAAAGGCTATTAAAAAAAAAATCACAAAAAAGGCCTTTACTAGTGGCTAGAAGGGAATAAAGTTCCGTAGAAAAGCCTCCTCTATGATAAACAGGTCAGGCTCGTTTAAAAAAGCAGAAATGCTGTTGGGAGTGTGTTGTTTATGTTCTGACAGTACCTGGTGAGGGAGGAAGTGCACCTGTGTGACGGCAGCATTCTCATCATGTAGACCCATGAACTCCACACCTGGAGCTCCATACCTGAGCACTGGTCAAGGACAGACTGGAATTGTGATTGACACAGTCACAATAGACATACTGACAATTGATGAAGACACCGGGGGCCTGTACCACAGAGCAAACACGATTTTGTCACATAGTCTAACATTGGTGATCCCGGAAGAGTAGCATCACAAAAGCAGGTTATCAGCTGGCTCAGGGAACTCTGGGTTGTCTGATCCAACCTTGAGCAGGTTCACATTAAAGAGGCAAAAAGAGTTCTTGATTCTTCTTGTTCTTGACAAGCCTATCACATGCATCTTCATTAGCACCATTAGGAGTACTGTCAGATAATATGACAAGCTCAAACTGTGATATTCGCAGGGAAATGTGGTTATTGCCACATGACATAAAAATGTTATAGCAAAGTGAAATATATACAATATAAATGTAATAATAATAATAATAATAATAATAATAATAATAATAATAATACATCTTTAAAACTACAGATTAAGAACCTGAAGAAAGAGTATAAAATATTACAAGTAAGGCTGGTACTTTGAATATGTTCAGTAGTTTAGGGTCATTTGACTATAAATATTGAGTAATATCTACTGATATTTGTAATTGTATGTTTCACAGCAAACAAACTCTTTTGAATAATATTTTACATTTAACTTATTCATTGTTAAACTTTATTTGATGCACAACTGGTAGACAGGCTACCTTGCGAGGCAGCTGAATTGTATCTTGCCACGCTTCAAGTTACGCGCTTGTGCCATAGTGGTTCGGGCAAATCAGGGTCCTATGTAGAACTACTGGCAGCTACGGGCGTGACAAGACTAAGAAACGAAGCAACCGTTGGAAAACAATGGTGGCTCCTAAAGAGGTTAGCGTAGATGATGCTATATCATCAGTTATATCTGAACTGGAAAGGGTTCCTTCATTGAAAGAATAGCTAAGAATGGCATTGACGCCTTTCCTGAAGATGTTTTCTCTCTTTTCCCGACTGGTTTGGCAACAGTTCATATGGTTTGTTGATCTAATTGGTTGAAGTTAGCCTGTGATAGATGTGATAGACAGTCCATCTGATCATCTTCCATGTACTTTTTTGAAAGTGCGTGCCCCTTTCAGAGCAGTTTCCAAGGACTTCTCAGATGGTTCTGTGTAACAACCCATCTGGCGCGTGAAGCTAGTAGACTGGTACATAGGAAAATAAAAACATGTGAAGAACAGGTTGTATTCCTCCATACTATGAGCACTGAGTTTAAAAGAGATACAACATATCGGTCACAGACCTTCATCAGGCAACTTATTCACAGTTAAAAGTAAAGCTGATGTGAAAACAGAGAGAAAAACTAAAGATACTCACAGATAAGAAAATAATGTTTTATAAAAAGGTATAGCTGATGCAAATTTACTATAATTCATTGTGTTTAGATCAAACTCACAATTCAAAGAGCAATTTTAAAAATGATTGTGGGTGAATGAAGGTGATTTAGTTATAATAGTATAATATAATAGCAGTAGCATAAATTACAGTGGCGATTAACCTCAGTTAAAAGGTCTGGAATCCTCAAGATACTCAAGATACCAGACCTGAGTTAACCTTAAGATATCTGGCTAACCTGTTAATGTAACTTGTCATACAGGCCACAGACTGACAGTGAGCAGGGAGTCTATTCATCAGTGAGAGGAATTAATCCACCTGCAACTATTGTTGCCACTCATTTAAATAAGATTTTCTATAAAAGAGAGCACAACATGGAGGAAATACATACAGAACATGTTTATATGGGACTAGGTTAACATGGTCAAGCGCATAAAAACATTGAGAAACATCTGGGCACAAAGGACCAAGTATCAAAGAGTGGACCAATGAAGCAGCTCCAGGGCTGCTGCAGTGTATCTGACCCTGACCTCACTGTTGAGACACAACACTGTCCCTGTGGAGACTGATTTAGAGTGTGACATATCAAATGATTTGTGGGTTACATAAAAATAAGAGAAGCTGCTCTGTTCTTTGACTCAGCCTGAAGCATCCTGCACTTTGACTCATAACATTCATTCACAGATTTTCCGCTTTGTACGTGCCATCGTGCTCTTGTCGTTTTATCCAGGAACAATCTGCTGCATTGTATGAATGGATTATCCTAATGAGAGAAGGTACCGCGGTTATCAAAACCAGTGTGTGTCTCTGTGTCAATGGGGAGAGTGCACCGACCGGCTCCACTGCACTGTCAATGGGCAGAATTGTGCGAAAGGCTATGGCGACACAGACTCCTCTGTCTGAGAATGCCAGGCGGCGTTGAGCAACAGCGTGGGAAAATGAAATACCTGAACCAGGTGCCCATGTGAGTACCAGGAGAGGATTTCGCAGCGTCACAGACGTTCATTAGCGGTGCCTGCCTCAAGTTCAAACACGACGCTCAGATTCCTCCCTGAACACTGTTTACACACGGGTAGAGAAGGATACAGTTTGATGGCCCCGGAGCGGGTGCCGATGGCCAGCAGCTGCAGGGAGGGACTGTAACTCAGGGCGCTGGGCTGGTGGGGGAATCCATGCTCCACTGTCTGAGGAGGAGACAGGGGACAGACGGGGCGGGGGGGGGGAGGTGAGACCGAGACAATGACAGGATAGAGACAGGAGCCTGCAGCAAAACAGACTGCAGATAACAGCAGGTGGATGAAAAAGAGGAAGGGTTACAGATAACATAGGAACAAGAATCCTTCAACGAGGCGAGAGCAGCCGCAATTACACATGAACATTACACACAGTCGGCTATGTCTATTTAAAGCATCGGAATTATCATTAATTCATCACATGTTCCTATAAACCCCTCAACGGCTGTGACATCGCAGCTATCATCACCAAAGTTAGAGAGGTAATCAATAATTCAGTTTATAGCACTAAATTTCATGCAGACTTTACAAAGTGCTTCACAATCAAGGCCAATGGAAAATTATGCATGTATGTTTTTTGTTTGTACGCATCCTTTATACATCTGGCCCCTGGATTTAGGTGCTGTGCGTTACTCGCTTTCTTTTCTTTAACATATAGCGTGACTTGGTCTCTTCAGTAAATCAGTAATAGTGCTAAATATCCTTGTCCAAAGTTTGCTCATGGGGGAGAACTGGATCTGGTCTTGCATTTTAGAGAACCTCTCTCTCTCTGACTTGTGACTGTAGAGAATATAAACAGGATGCACTGAATTATTTATGTTTAACATGTTTATTATCGTGTAGACACTTTGACAAGAGCTATTGTTAAGACCAGAAAACATTTGGACACTGATTAAGCTGTGCACCTCTCTGCTCTGCAAATACATCACACAAAGATGCACAGCTCAGGAAAACGTAGCCAGATGAACTTCTTAGGGGAGTCTGCTGATATGATTGTCTGTCAGTCTGCTGTTGTGATGTGTCCTGAAGTGTGTGTTGGATGACCCTGATGGAGGTCTGATGATAAAGCTGCTCTGTTTACTACAAGTGTTGCTGGAGTTTTGACCTCTTCTGAACTGCGTGTTGGGCCAAGGTTCACTTGCCTTGTTGAACTGGAAGAGTTCCTGTTTGAGCCGGTCTCTCTGCGACTCCTGGCCGTGTCGCCTGAACCTCTTCATCCTGTCTCAGCACCAGCGTGGAGCCTGCGGGCCCACTGACACAAGCTGCGGGGGGGGGACGACGACGACGACAAAGAGAGAACAGCAGTGTTAAAAGTTTACTTCTGTGTCTCATCAGGCACTCATTACCATCATGTGTTTGCATTGCACTTGTCAGAAGTCTTTTTCCTTGGAGAAGTTTACAGGGTGGTTGATTGTGAGTGCACAAGCTTGTCTTAGTTAACGTGATCTATTCATTTCTCCCTTTACCTGACACAGATTAAATGTTTTCCTATTTGCTTCCCAATTACTTAGTGGAATGACAAGAAAGTGAAACTTTATCGGTTTCTCTTTATCAGTTCCTAATTTCCTAAGTATTATTTAAGCCCCTCTGGACATGAACTTTGTTCCGTAAATGCAATAGCAATTGTCCGAATAAATGCACTTCTACATAAAAGCCATGACAGCAATCTTACCAAGATGGACCTGTAACATTTCTGTAACACTTCCAACATGGAAAAGTCTGAAAAGAATGCTGTCACATTAACACAGGCTACTGCACAAGGTTAAATATGCACAGAGAGACTAAATGTACATCTTTTTATTAAAAAAAAACGACAGAAAGAATTAGTTGATCATCAAAATTAAAAGGTTGCAGATTTATTTTTCATTGATTTAATTGCTAAATTGCCCAATCGTTGCAGCACTAGCTTTAATTTAAAAATCCATCATAGACAGAAAAATTATTTTCCCTTTGTACAAGAACTTCTTAAACTTTCAGCCAAGTGAGACAGCAGAGACAATACTGCTTATATAATAAATAACAACTTCAATTTTACAATCATAGTTTAGGATAAGGCTTAGACCTAGGACAGTCCTGTGTGTGAATGTGTATCAGTGTAAAGTGGGACTACACTCTAGAGTCTATGGAGCCTCAGGTAGCTGACTGTGTGTTTTCTCTAACAAGACTAATGATGAGAGAAAGGAATTCAACAGGCGGAGTCTGGCACTTCATCCCTTGTCATCAGTGAAGGAACGAACCAACACACACGAACACAAGGGGCAGGTGGGGTCCTGCTGCACCCCCACAAAAAAACAAAAGATAATGGTCCGAGGGTCAGTCAGGGCACAACTAAGAAACCATTGTTTGGCCACCACACACACACACACACACACACACACACACACACACACACACACACACACACACACACACACACACACACACACGAAAACACCTGTCATACAAAGGCGGTTTCCATAGAGGCCACTTCAGAGAAAGGAGGACAGGAAAGGGAGGGGGGGCGGGGAAGGAAAGAAATGCACACTTTCTTTCTGTGACACATAGGAAGTCACTGACAACACTGAGCATTGTAGAAGACAACATTTATCAGTGGTAAACTGGTGGCTATGTACTCCACGTTGTACAGAGGCTGCTCGCTAAGCTCCACCACGTGAAGGAAAGCTTCAACCACAGAGCAGCGTGACGGACCCTAAGCCTCACTGTCTGCACTGAGTCTGCTCTGAGGCCGGGCCCTCGGCTCTCTGGCTCCTTCACTGGCTGACACACAACTATGCAGAAGAAAGAATATTTCAGACAGAGGCACGGGAAAACTCGTAACTGCGGGCAGACATATGATCCACAGTGTCACAAGTCCGTGACAAAAAAAGGCCTGCGCCATGAGTCACAGTTTTCCATCAGAGCTGCTCATTTGGGTCCAAACGGAGACATAGTTCTGTTATTACCCTCATATCAGCAGTGGTGCCTTGACTCACTGTTGGGCTGCGTCACACATTTCCAGCTCCGGCTTCCTCAGAGAAGAAGCAGCCAGCAGTACAGCCGGCTGACTGTGCTCAGTGGTTACTGCTCTCCAATAGATTTAACTGGACCAGTTGTTATGAACGTCTTTCTCTCCTGGTGAACACTTCTTGCATCCCCCTTGACTGTAATGGTACTGAGCATTTTAACATATCTGTGTTAAAATATTTTTACGTTTACAATGCATTCATGGGAGTGTGCACATGTGTATTTGTCTTTTTTGGTTCGTCAGTATGTACGTACACGTACCCACCTTGGATTTCAGTTAGAGGTTTCATTCTTGTTACCGCAATCAAAATGTTTAGAAAATTCCTGCACACGGTCGTGCTTACTGCTAGATAAGATCTCTAATTTTATGTTTTGATTTTTCTACCTTCATTTAATTTTCCAATTCTTGCAAGAAAAAATAAAATAAAGACAGCATAACTTTCTCAGTACAAATCTTAAAACATGCATTTTAGATGTATTTATTATGCATTCGGTAATAGTAGATACATTGAAAATGCATTTTAATAGTGTTGGTTATTAAACTTCAAATGCTTGCTCGGATTCATACTCTCATTTATTCTTCGGTCAGAAATTTTCAGATCAATTTCAGCACGACTTTATTTTAGACAAATTTCTTGTATGATCAGATTTGAGAGGCTTAAAACAAGAGAATGTTTAGATGTTTTTCTTACTTCCTGTTAGGCTGCTGGAATGAGAACAACACAACAATATATTTTAGTGCCTACCCACACAGATGTTGCACCAATCAAATTACAATACCAACATCCTCAGTCGACACCAGAGAGTCGTGCCTACTGGAGAACACCGGGGCAGAAATCACTGCAGGAACATATTACCAAAAAGAAGAGATTTAAATGCTATGACAATTTTGACCAAATTGGCACATAGTTCAAAACAAAACACCAAACATATAGAGAGAACAGCAGTGTTAAAAGTTTACTTATGTGTCTCATCAGGCACTACATTTATTTCTTAAAATTGATTTCTTAATACTGGTATAATTCCAGAACTCTGATACTCTATAATACTAGCTTCGAGCTATTAAAAATATTCAGCCATAATTGAGACTGCAACTGAGAAGCCAATTACAACTCTCACAGGTAAAATAAACACAACTGGAGGTTCATCAACAAGTATCATGCTTGTTGTTGCACCAGGTCACAAACTTGTAGTCCTTGTAGACACTGTGTGTGTGTGTGTGTGTGTGTGTGTGTGTGTGTGTGTGTGTGGGAGACAGTCCCAGGAGAAGCAGCGGAGCAGAAAGAGGGAGCTCAAAGCCATAAGCCCTGCTGACAATGGCAGGGTGGGAGGTCTACTTTCCAAACACGACGGCTTCTGAGGACTACGAGAGGAATCTGCTGATGGAAAACGAGAGTGGGAATACAACCCTCTCATATGCACACACGTAAACAACCAAGCCAACAGCCAGTATGGAAAGCTTAGGTCATGTTTGTTTGTTAATAAATACATACATACATACATACATAGCCACTGACACTTGGTACATGTCAGGTGCGAGGTTGTCTCTGCAGTCCCCAGACATCTTAATTTCACAGTTGTTTCTCTCCGACCAGATTAATTGTGGCCTTTCATGTGACCTGACAGACATTAGAGCACAAATTACCCATTCATTAAACGCACTCGAGTGTTATTTCTACACCAGCTACTTATCAAGGCCCACGGCTTGGAGCATACATCGCAATTATGTGAACTGCAGTGATGTTTAAGGCTGTTAGTTCAGACAGTTAGATTAACCTCCTCCTCCGCTGCCTCGCAAGACATCTTGTTCAGTCTGGCTGTGGCTAAGAAGAAACAACCCAATATTCAACAAGCTGAGCTAACAAGGCAACAATTCAGCACTTCTAAAATGATGGAGACTAGAGCACTTGACCACCATACAACAATTTGTATGGAATAGCTGGCCTTGTTTATCTTTGAGAGCTTTCATCAGAGGGCAAGTCACAGAGAATGAGTTGCCAGCAGTGGTGCCTCTGGAGCAGGAAGTAAACCTATGTTTTAGGGCACGTGGACTGGGATGGACACACTTGCTGTGTGACATTGCCTGCTTGAGGGAATAATCTGCTAAATCACCTGACCTGCTACTGTCTTTAGCACCGAGCGCCAGACTCTGCTGAAATCTGGAATCAGGATTCACAGCATTCGTTTTACCAATTCTTCCATCAGATATTTAGTGACTTCAAATCAGAATTTGGCCAATTCTAGTTGGGCCAAGTCCTTGTAGAGTATGTCTGCTTTTAGACAACATGTAATTGATAAAGCTAGTGATGTTCTACATTATTATTACTGTCAACAAATCCCACAAAAGGACTAAAAACAACAATGATTTAGGGCTGCAACTTCATTAGTAGCTGCAGCCTTGTTGCCTCTCACCTGGTTGCCTAGCAATCTCACCGCGACAATAAGTCTTCTGGAAGTTTCCCCCTATGAAGCCACAACTCATCATTTTTACACTTGTTTTTGAACATATTAAACAAACATCTTGTATTAATGTATTAATGAGTAAAAACAAGACACAGATTACATTATGCGTTAAATGCAACCCTGAACTGTGCTTTGAGAATAAAACCTTTTTCTAGTTAGTGCTCAGTGTTTTTTAAAAAAAGGTTCCACCTAAGCTTATCTTGGATAAATAAAAAAAAACTTGCCCAAATGATGGTAGATTTATTCATGGGTATTATTACTCAGTTTGTTTTGTGTGGCAAACATAAAAAAAATTCACAAAGCCATAACAAAGATTCATTTACACTGCAGAGACTGTGGACAGGTTGTTATTGTGACAGGGAAGTACCTGTTTGTTTCTGTGTCGCTCACGCCTGACCTGCCATTGTTCTCCTGATTAACCAGAAACTCAGCAGATCTGGCCGGTTTCAGCAGAGTGCTGCACAGTGATATGCTCTACTTTTACTTTGGCATATGGATTTCCCCCAGAATTCCATTTGGCACTAGAAGGGCAATGAACTTCAGAAACACCAGTAAATGGCAGTGAATGCAGCATCACAGTTGTCTCATTGTTTGTTCTACAGTGAGCTCATCTCTGTCAGCGAGATAACATAACTTACAGTATTTACCTATGATCGTAAATTCAACTGGCTTATTGACTCTTCTCACAAAGTTGCATCACTGTCCGATATACAGTCCCAAATGTCCTTTACATTCCCTGCTATCTTTCATCCCACAGTTGAGTGATGTCACCAAATTCCCAGCATATCAACTGAGCCATCTAAGTTGAGAAGGGAGTCAGTGGAGGTAAAAAAAAAAAAATGTGTGTAAACATGCCTGGACACGACAACAACCACCTCAGGAGAAGGCGTTTCGACCAGCAGAGCTGCTACATGGACTGCGTCTCTCGACGACATAGCGAGCATAGTGGCTCAGAGGAAGAAGGAATGGCCAGGAAATGCCTGGCATCCAAAACATTCTACTTGTGGACTTATGCAATCAGCAGCTATGCCAGCACTTGCTGCTAGACAAAAAAAAAAAAAAAAAAAACCTTCATCAACCCTTCCCTGAGTGATAT
The DNA here is from genome assembly GCA_031216445.1 of Lateolabrax maculatus. NCBI lineage: Eukaryota > Metazoa > Chordata > Actinopteri > Acropomatiformes > Lateolabracidae > Lateolabrax > Lateolabrax maculatus. Next base: position 18,814,049 of record CM062200.1, read on the forward strand.
CTGATTAAGTCATAAACTAATATACAGACATCAACCTTCATAATGTCAGACAATGCAGCTATAAAATAAAGAATATTCACACAGGTGGAGCAGAACCTGTTTGACAGCTGCGGTTAGACTCTACAGATCACAAAAAAAAAAAAAAAAAACACGCATGAGCTCTCTCTGTCTCTCTCTAACACACACACACACACACACACACACACACACACACAGTTGATAAGCACCAAATAAAACGGAAGGTGTATGGTCTGACACCTCTCTATGAGCTGGACATCACTGAGCTATTCTTGGTTGTGGTGATGGAAACGACTCCTCTCAAGTCAGCACCGGGTGGTGTGCTGCGGGTCAGGATGTGATAGGTGTCATGTCAGCGCAGTGAGAGGGGAGGGTGGGGGCATCTGAGCAGCACGAAACAGAAACCATCAGGTGTGTCATGTTGACACTTGGCTAAGACCAAGCTCTGGCAAACGCGCATGAATTATAACATGTTTTCCAGTGTATTTAGACAGAAGAATTGCAGCTGACAAGACAAGTCGGTCATACCCACTGCAGCCAACATTACAGAGATGCTTCCTTCCACTGTCACTAACAAAACAGAAATGAGATCTTGTCAGTTTTGGGTGTGGCTGGCAGGATATCATATCCCCACCAACTTACGCCCTCTTTCCTGTAATCAGAACCATGGAGAGGGGGGGTCGGATTGTCACTGACAGTGGCCTAACTGCGATTCACTCACATAATCCTCATGACAGGGACTCAACAAATAAGGAATTCACAGGTGTGCCCCTTACCCCCACTCAGTTTCTGTGCGGTACTGCCATAGAGAAATGTACTGGACATACATGTACACATTAGGCTCTCTACAGCCCGTGTGTTTAAATGTGGACTTGGATATTAGAATCATGCCAAACAAAGATGTGCTTTCTGTATTGATTCAACCTCACTTTCTGTGAAATGTTGTGAAGCTTCCTATGCATTTGGACCATTTCCAATGTGTACTTCCATTAAAAAGCACACAGTACGGCTTGGGATGTTTTCTGTTTGACTGACCTATTAGAAAATTAAATTTCATACATCAATCGTCCAAGTAATTGTATACATAACGTGCATGCATTCTCGTGATGAGCTATGTCCTGGTATTTTATTGCATTTCTACTTCCTATGCCATCCCATTAGCAAACCACAGAAAATAAAAAGCTTATTTTCCTCTCTGATAATGTGTTGCACATTGAGAGGTGAAAACAGGAATCAAGTTAACAGTTAACAGCGCTAAACACAGCGTGACAGTCTGAGCCAAGTGCCCCGTCTGGAGTTTACAAGCAAGGTACGCCTCTTGGACATCTCCTCACCCGCACAAGGGTTAGAAAACTTAACTTTACTATTCAAAGTTTTTTTTTTAAAAAAGGAAGCCAGTGACAGTCCTGCCTGTATATGCACATTGTTTGTACAACTAAGACAGCCTTCTCCTCTGAAATTTACTGGAAACTCAGCAGGTGAGTGTCTTTCTGGCTTGCCCTGCATCTGGGAGGGGCCATTTATTTTGCCTCCATAATAGTTTCAGGTGGACTTTACCATGCAGGTGGAACAGCGCCGAGTCCACTGAGAACAAAGGCTTTTTGTTTGGCCAGTCTTGCCCTGATGAAGGTGGAGCTGGAAGGACGCGGCCTGCTTGTCCTTCAGCTGTATCCTGTCCAGATTGCGGGACCTTCTGTTTTGTTGTTGCTCGTGGCCAACAGTCTGCTGTGTGCGACTCAACCTGTGTCCGTCAAAAGTGAATCACGCTGTGATTTAAAGAGGCCAAGGACTGAGCTGTGTCTGCAGAGGTTACCATGCAGGTGGCACACAGTTCACTACTGTAACTGAGCTGGCTGAAGAGTTTGCTTATGGTTTGGATGCAGTAATGCAGTTTTCACTATTTTGTCCCGCATGTTGTCATTTTGTTTGGAATTGTCCTGAAACTAGCCGAACCGGTGAAACGCTTCCTCCTCATACACACACACACACACCCCCTCCCCAAACGCACCAGTTACTCACTCTTGAAACCAGACCGTTGACTCAAATGGCTTACTAACATACCTGTCGGGGAGACACACCTTGCTGAAGTTTTACGTTTACCGTAATTACGCAACACTACCTGCCACTGCCCCTCACCTGGCTGCGCACACTGACGTTAGAGAGAAACGCCACGGTTTCTTCGGTACGACTGACATCATGAGTGAAACCACTAATTCATTTCTTGCTTACTCTGTGGTGTGGCTGAATGAACGGCTTCAGGTTGGGAGCAGTGTATCCAGGTGTGTGCTGATACCCGCTGTAGCTCTTTAGGTTTGCCTGGACGCGTTGTTTACGGAAGGTTCACAGTTAACAGCAAGCTAGCCAGAGGTAAGCCAAACAGAACACCATATTTGATTCAAACTCACCCGTGCCAATCTGTGTACGGAGAAAATGACGATTTAATGTTGGCGTCGTTACACGGAGACCGACTTATTTAGTAGAACACGACTGGCGGGTTTTAGCGAGTCTTCCAGGCAATGTGGCGCATTCGGCATGAAAGCTTTTCACCAACTAATCAGGCACAAGACACAGAGTAAAACATACGTATGTGTTTCTGGAACATGTGAGATAGCAGGTAATTTAAAAGTCATTTCTGAAAGTTTAAAATGTAGGTAAACAACCTTTCGTTGATTATTATCAGGTCAGAATCAGAGTTTGTGTGGACAACACTATATCTCTAGTTCTACTGTAAATGTAAATGTGAAAATTAGCTGTTATAAAAAGGCAACAACACTAAAGTGCCGGATTTGTGCGTGGGATGTGTGGAGAAAGATTAGCCCGCTAGCCAGGGAGCAGTTATAGGAATGATGCCTGGCTAAACAGCCAACTTTAGCTAGCTTGAGTTGGAGCCGTTCAGGTGTTGGACAGACACACAGACAGGTGGCTCTGATGAACAGGCTCGCCCAAACTGTTAGTAAACCGGCTCACAGGCAAACACCTGTGGGCACCGGCTCCCTGGAAACGTGAAGTGCGGGCCCACCTCCCAAACCCACCTGAATCAAAACGGCCGTTTCTCCGCCGATGTCCACCGTCTCCAGCTGCTGGATAAGATCCCACCTCCGGACAGCGCCCGGTGTTTTAGTTGGCTAGGAGCCCCTTCCTCCAACAAAGTCAAGGGAAATGTGACCAGACTGAAAGCGAGTACTCCCAGGGTCCAGGCGGCAGCGTGTTTGCCGAGGAAATATCCCGTCCGAGCACCGGTTAGAAACTGAGAAGTGCTCCTAGTTTCTCCTCCGCTGCGGCGGTAGCCTCGGTGTTTCCTGCTAGGCTAAACTTCACTGCTTTGCTAACTCCTCCCTTTATGATGCATTCAAGTGCACCTCGTAAACTCGCACCGACGAGAAAAAGTCCCGCCCTACTTCCGCGTTGGCTTCTGTTCTAAAAGCTTTCATGGCCCAGTGCTGTTTCTCATAAATTGTCCTTTTATCATTCTTTCTAAAAACATGATACTGTCCACATTCTTAGCAAAATGGGTATCTACTTCTGCACGGTTTCTAAAAAGTCAACATATAATTTAATGACAAAAGATTTATTTGGATAATAATTCCACAATTACAGATCCCTTGAAGCTTTCAGCTTGTCTGCTGGGAGATGTGGTTGATGGATGCTAACCATAATACAGCCATGATGCAAACAAATGTCATGTAGTGTTTGTTAAAATATGTTGAAAGTGGCAAAATAGCCATTCAAAAGTTAATTAAAAAGAGAATTTAGAATATATATCTAAAAAGCCAGTAACATCAATGAAGACCCTCTCTTAATGTATGCTTTAATGTAAATGTCTTTACAATTTTTGTAGATTTTAAATGTTTGTTGGCAAATTATTCTTATTATGCTACACTACAGCAGTATTGTTCTGCACTCACACTTGTTGTATTTCAACTGAAAGGCAGTAGACAGTTAGGAGCTGCCTAGTCATACCTCTGTTTTGGACAGCATTTTATGATGACAGGCAACAGTTGCATACAAATATTCACTACATGTACATGCACACAAAAAAAAACAGGTTATTAAGAGAAATTAGGTTAATGCAGAAAATCACAATATACGATTACATTACCCTACAATAACATCTAAAACCCATGTTTGCAGGTAGATGATCAATCCTCTGTAATATTTCTTTCCACCAGTCTGAAGAACATACCGCTATGGCTAAATGTTGCAATGTAGGCAATGAGTGGAAACAAACTGTGGGCATTCCATGTTATAATATTGTCATCATAATATGTGTATCTGTAATTTTGTTGGTCTGGTCTGTTCATGTGCCATCTATTGCATGTCTCTCCGTCTTCTGTTGCTCGTCTTGAGGTTTCTTTTTTTCACATTATAGGGATATAGGGAGTTTTTCTTCATCTGAATCGAGGGTTTAAGGACAGTGTCGTATGCTGTACAGACTGTTAAGCCCCCTAAGGTGAATTGTGATTTTGTGCTGCAGAAATAAAATTGACCTGACTTGACTAAAGCCAGTAGTTTTATCTGACCTTTCCTTTCTGTCCAAAGGAAGGGCTATGAAAGCCATTACAGATATGACAGCTTAAGCGCAGCAAGTTCCTGAAAGCAGAACACTTAAAGACCGGAAGTTTCGTTTATTCATATTTTACAATCAAGATAACACAAGAAAAATATCATTTGAAATCTCGTTTATTCTCACATTTCCAAAATACAGTATATGTTGATTATTTGATGATTTTGAACAGGGACAGGCTGAGATAACCAGAGTAAATTAAAAGTAAGACTTCCAGTATAACCTTTAAAAGAAAAGCATAGAATGGTTACAACTTCATTCATTTGGAAACAACAGACAGCAGCTTCATTAAAATAAGTGTCAGCAAATATTTTACAGCCCCTACACACCCATGGCTCATCCCACTGGTGTTTTCACTTAATCTGCCTGATCAGACCTCTTCTTCAGACTGGGTTTGATTCACATCTAGCTGATCCTCTTAGTAGTTTTACTGTACCTTTACCTTTATTGTTTTTATTAGTATACTGAGTTCAGTGACATCCAACAGTTCTCATCATAGCATCACACGAGCAGAGTTCCAACTGGCCAGAATAATTAAAAACACCCGTGGGAGTGTGCAAGGCTTTTGAAGTATCAATGTTACTTTATTTTTGGCCATTAATGGGCAGAAGAACTGACAAACACACAGCTCCTGATATTTTATTGCCTTACAAAGTTATTCTGTCTCTATGTGTTCGCGCACATAGCTCCATAGAGCTGCAGAGTTGCTGATGATATTCTGTGTTCATCTCTACCATTACACATTACACACACATCCGATGTTAATAATAACAAATACAGATTTAATGAAAAATGGCATATTACAAAAAGTTTCACATGATTTATTCCATGGAAGACATATGGAAATAATATAAAATGTAGCCTATACTTTTGTAGCAACTGTTTGTATAATAAACATACATGTACTATAAGTCATCTAGATGATAAATCATTGCATACTGAGACAAAAAAAAGTCAAATTAAAGTAAAAAATGTACTATAAAGGCACTTTTAACAGAATTTAACATTAACAGAATGCTTTTCAATCACCTTCAGTATGCATAAGAGCACGTCATTTGATTTGTTAATAGAGACAATTGCAAAAATTAAAATTAAATTCCTATGAAGAGGAATGAATGTGTTGTGCTCGTACACCATTGATGTATTGACAAAGGTCAGGACAGACTGAGAGCCCGAGCTCCCTCTGAGGGAGTTGTCACGTAGAAAGTCGGATTTCCACTGTATCGTTCCTGTTGACGAAAAAATAAAACACGCACGCGCACACACACACAAACACATAAACAAACACACACACACACACAATGAGGGCATTAAACCATGGTTACCTTCAACCAATAATGTATGTGAAACAAACAACCAAATCTGAGAGCCAAGCATTATAGTTGTATGTGAGCAAACTGATGTCCTTTGTGCATAATGTGAATAATCCACATGAATAAAGTAATGACTCATGATTCATGCTCATCACATCTCTAGGAAGGAAATTCAGAGAGGGAGCAATAGGAACCACTGGGTTTGTTTTCGCAACTAGACACCTTTCCTCTTCAGCCAAGACACATCTTTTCCTCCTCCACACTTCCTTTACTACTGCTTCCTCAAGACTAAAATTACACACTCAGTCCATAAGTCATCTGACTCCCCCTCTAAGTCCTTCAAAGAGAAAACAGATATAGACCCTCCCACAAAAAAAAAATGTAAAAAATGAATCATGAAGTATTATCCAAGTAACTAAATGTTCATATTTCCATTCACGCCAACTTCAGAGAAGACACAGCAAAGAACTGTCAGTAAAACAGGAACTAAGTGAGAGCCTACATGTAACTATGTTTAAGGTCTACGGCTGAATCTGTAGTTATTAGAAGGGGTTACAGAATAGCTACTCAGCCTATGCATGTGGCCACGATGCCTACTACACCTCCTCGAAAGGTCACTACATGTTAGGGGGGCTATATCACGTGTAGAGAACTGGGATTGGTCAGCTTTGGCTGCTTGTGTTTTCTTCTTAATGAGATAAGGCCATTCCCTTGCAGCAACTATATATTGAGTTTAAAGGAATATTTTAAAATTTTGGGAGGCTTTTTTTTTTTCTTTCTTTCTTGCTAAGAGTTAGATGTGAAGGTGGACACTCTCGTGTCTGTGCATTAACTGGAGCTAGAGCCAGGAGCTAAATAGCTAAGGTTAGCACAAAGACTGGAAACAGAAACGGCAACCTTGTGGTGATAACAAAGAGTCCAGGAAGTCAATGTGTCCTGGGAGAAACAGTTCCGGCACGTAACGTCACGTCTGCTTCCAGTCTTTATGCTACAGTACGGTCCTGTACAGTCAACATAGACATTTCCATAACAGACACCTATTTTTCAAAGTCCAAAAGCCATCACTTAAACGGAAAGATTGGAGCCAGTAATGTTTTGAATTCCATGTCTGAAAAGTTACTTCTAAATGTTACAATGTGACGTTTCAGCATTTGTAAAAAAAAATGTTTTATTTAACGCAGCTTATTATTTACTTTTGGTCAACTCTGTGACAGGACAACAGACAGGCTAATCTGTCTTTTGTTTCCATATTACAAAGTTAACCCTAACTCATACAAGATTTGATTAAACAAACTAAGTTCTAAGGATAACTGGTTCAGCTGTTACTAGAGACTAGAGAACAATCCACTGTTCATCAACTCGGCACACTCTGGTGCTTCTAGTTTACATTCTCCGCCCAGAGCTCAGCACTTGACGAGCCGAAGTGAGGTGCAGTTGAGAATTTCCGCCGGGTCGGGAGTCACCAGATCGACCTTGAACCCTTCAGCCAGAGACACCTTGAGCAGCTCCTCCACGAACCCCTGCGTGTCTGTGATCTCACAGGGGCTCCAGTGCACGTTCATGATGTCGTCGGACTGCGCGACCTCGGGGTTGGAGACGGTCAGGCCCCGGTATCGCTGCTTGTCGTACTGGTCCTGCGGGAGTTCGTCGGGCCTCGGCACCCACTCCAGTCTCAGCCTGTTCTGCCTCGGGTTGCATGGATGGGGGCTAGTGACACCCTGGGAATTTTTATAGGAGAAGCGCTCGCAGAGCAGAGCCAGGAAGGCCCTCCAGGTGCAAAAGAGGTCGACTGTGAAGGCTCGCACGGAGCATGTGCGAAGCTCATAGTTTTCTGGCCCGTGGCGTAAGTTAAAGTGAAGGACACGGACCTGGAATGAGAGGGCAGAATATGCTGACTACATATTCTCCAGAGTGTACACAAACAAAGAACCAGTCTTTCCATGTCTCTGAGTGTGCAAACAGATGCACACACAAACACACACACACACACACACACACACACACACACTGCTCCTATATATATGAACATTAGCTCAAAAGGTTAGCTAAGGCCAGTATTCTCTAGTTTTAGAATTCTCTATTGAAATCCAATCAAAATGGAAATTCAGGTTAAAGGAAAAGTTCCAAATTTTGAGAAGCGCTTATTAACTTTCCAACCAAGAGTTGATGAGAAGATTGATACCACTCTCATGTTAGTATGCTCAATATGAAGCTAACATCAGCAGCCAGCTAACTTCGAGCAAAAAGACTAAATGGGAGAAACAACTAACCTGGTTCTGTCCTAAGGTAACAGGATCCACCTACCAACGCTCTTTAAACATGTGTTAAAAACTCACTAAATAACGTTAATGTTCTTCCTCGTTTGTTTAATCTATTCCAAAACCAACGAAAACAAATGTCAAATCAGCATTTTACGGAGGTTATGTCCGTACAACAGAGGTTTGTCGGTTTGTCATTTTGTCATCAATCTTCTCATATTTCAATCTTCTCGTTAGTATACTTCCCAAAATGTCAAACCTTTCCTTTAACTTCTTCCTAGTCTCACGAGACCAGACCAAATCTGAAAACAATTTATCACTTATAATGGGCTACACGGTTACACTTTTCTTATGATACAAAATTTTGTGGAAATTTTATGTAGAAACCCATTAAGGTACTTTCACAAAGACAGGAGTTGTTTCCAGTGGGTGAGCTCCAAAACCCTAACACAGTGGCAGTTACTGTAGGTTGGGCGTAGTTTCTGTTCCATTTCAATTCTCCACATGCCGCTTTTGCCAATCTGAATCTATGATACTATGTACATATACATGTAAACAATGTACCACATGTACCACCAGCACTAACAAACTAATAAACGTATATTTCACACTGATTCTTGTGACTGAATCTGAATGGTGTAACTATAAGCACTGACTGTCTGAAAGCACCTTTATGGAAAAAATAACTAAATAAATATCCTTATACTCATTGTCAGATCGCCTTATCCTACACAGGTGCTGCTTTTAAAATCAGTTTGCCAGGTCTGATTACTCTGATTACACTTTCTACAGACAACTTATTAATTCTACAATAAATGTAAAAAAAGTGTCCACGTTTGACTGCCTAGTTAATATCGAATCTTAATTAAAACTCATATAATAGGCCTCATGCATTTTTTTTTCTTATTCCTAAATCTCTATCTTTTTTTACTTTGAGTTTGCTTGTACAAGTGTTCCAAGTCAAATTCAGCCAACTCTCTAAATTGGAAAACTTGTTGAAAACCGCTAGTTTAGGTGAATGCGCGTGATTTGGTCATTGGCATAATCAGAGCCCCTAAGTTGTGTGCTTCCTGACCCCCTTTACTGTCACAAAAATACAGATTATTATACAGTAGGTGATGCCACAGCATCATGAATTTGTTATGTTCCCCTGACAGCGGTCTGCATTAACACTCTGGGCTGGTGTCAGAGTGATAGAATCTTCCTAACAACTACAAAAATTTAGCTGTGCCCAAATATGCTAATAAAGCCATTAAATCTATAAAATGTGCCACAGCTCTCAGTAAATTGGCCAGGCATGATCACGGCGGTGAACAGTATATTCATTTGATTAATGTATCACACATTTTAAATAATTAATATAATGTTTGTCGTTATCATTTTCATTATATTTTACTTGATTTCACCATAATATTTAAACTCCAAATTCATTTAGATGAAGCCTTTATAATTCATTATTAGCCTGCCTTTCTCCACACGACTCTTATGACAGGCCTGGAACATGATGAATTTCATTTCTACTTGTGACAAGTTTTCTTAAATCACTCGTACGTGCCACTTTTAGAACTAATGTGTTCCTACAAGGGGCTCTTGCGTGAGGCCGAGTGACTTGACTTGACGGTCTTACTTCAAAACACGTACCTTAGCGTCAACATTCACCATAATCATGGCTCCTAGAGGCCCTCCTCTGAGGCTGAGGGGCACTGATGCCTCGTAGTGCTGGATCTCCTCCAGCAGAGGGCGGATCTGGAAGAAATCGGCCTCTCTCCGCAGCAGTGCCAGCTCTGAGAAGCGATCTGGCAGGTCCAGGGAGCTGGAGCGCAGGTAATTCAGAATGTACCTGAACACTTTACCGTCGCGGTCTATGAAAACATTCCCTCTGTTGTCTCTAAGCGCGGGGATTTGCCCGGTGAACATAGCTCCTAGCATCGAGTCCCGGCATCGCGTCAGGGTGTCCAGGGTTGTGGTGTAAATCTCTCCACCGACGTTCAGTGACACCGGGTCCTGAAGAGAGTTCCTGTTGCTGTTGTCGTCCGGTGAGTTGAGGTTCAGCATCTTCCTATGATCCGTTCACCTTCTCTGCTGTTGTTGTCGGGAGCATGAGGATCCTTCTGCTCTGGTCAGGAATGCTGAGGACGAGGGACGTGGAGGCTTCAAGTGTTTCTTTTGTTTCCGACAAAGACTTGTTTTCTTGGACAGTTAGCAAGCCACAGTAGTAGCCAGGATACAGCCAAGTTAGGAAAGATGCGAGGAAACCTGCCAAGTCTGCTTCCAAAGCTGAAGATTTATAAAACCGGGGTTTCAAACCTATAAAAAGCTGCTGCTCTTTTCCTTCTCACTATTGCTTCAAAGCAAACGTGTCATCCATATAAATGCAGGTGTTTCTCGTTTTCTGGGGTTAAGTTTTACATCTTTGTTGGATGGTGTCGGGCAAAGGCAGGCCTACAGTCTGACTGTGTTAAAGCAGAAAGGCAGCAGGGCCACAGTGACCAGGCCGGCATGCTAATAACTGGACACTTCTGGCTCCGTCTCCACGAAGCTCGCTTTTATTCTCAGCTCATACCCCCTGATCTCTCTCTCTCTCTCTCTCTCTCTCTCTCTCTCTCTCTCTCTCTCTCTCTCTCACACACACACACACACACACACACACACACACACACACACACACTCACACTCACACACACATTGGAGCTGTCTGAGCTAGACACGGGGGACTGGGCAATTTGGCTGAAATGCCCCCCCCTTAAAGTGACAGCCAGAACACTGAAAAGTGCTTTCTATCCCCTGTGAACAAATGAACAATGTCCTCACACTTTTCGTTTCAAATACCCTTTGGAATGCCAAGATTTTCCAATTTCCCAACTAAACCACAACAAAACCAGCTGTGTTTTGTTGCAGGATGAGAATAATGTAGTCCACTACTACTACAACAAACATGATCTTCTAAAGCAAATTATATTAAATATAATTTAAACTGAGAGCAGTGGCGAGAAAAAGAAACACAGGCCTTGGAAGAATGAGACCTAGTGTGTTCCTGCTGCATCCACAAAAAACTGCACATGTTCAACTTAAAATTAGAAACCTAAAACATCTGGTGGCTGTTGGGTGTAATGTTTTGGGTCACAAGAGTGAAACAATCATTTTCAAACATCTGAGATGGATGAAAAGAGAGGAGCCAAAACCCTGGGGGATCATGTGCTTTCACAGTCTGAGCAAGTGTTGACGAAAAATGTTCATTGACGGCCTTTTTTCACAACGGAAACGAGGCTAAAACAAAAAAAAGAGCAACATTTGAAAATGAGAAATATGATGAAATGTATTAAATTTTTAACCAACAAATAAAAACTAAACGATCATGTGAAAGATGGACAAATTAACTTGTCACTGTTTGAAGTAAAGTCTTTTGATCTGTTTGACCTGTTGCATTACCATTAATAAAAAGAATCTTGCATTCAGTAACGTTCTGGTTATCTGACGTTAAGAAAAGAAGCAGCAAGAAAACAGCTGAGACAAACTATTAAAACATGCAGGCAGCATGCCGACATTTTCTAAAAAGTTAAGCAGATGTAATGGAGTCCTGTGGATGTGGATTTAACCTTAAAACTACTTTCAGTAAGTCTTTTTTTTACTATCGAAAGGAAGTCGACGGTCAAACACCTAAATCTTCCTCTAGATGTTCCCTATGTTATGCAACGTTTTAGCTTCTCTCAAGCTAAACCCAGACACACACCTGTAACCATAGTAACTGTACAAGACAAACATAACGACAGCTGTGGCCTCAAAATGCTCAGAAGACAGACACACTTTAAATGCATGACAAACGCTACAGTTTGACCCGTGACACGTACTGGAAAGCATGTTAACTGTGCCAAAAATGACAAAAAGACATGTCTGAGCTCTGTTTCGGTCTCCACCAACTCCCCAAGAAACATATCCGGCTGCTAAATTGTCAGTCTGCTCTTGGCGTACCGTGGGTGTCGCTGTAGACCTTTTATCTGAAAACAGCAGAGACTGAACCAAAACAATGAAGTTCTGGGCTGTAAAACCACAACAATGAGCTTTAAGATGCTGAAAGGCTCTGTAGAGCTGAGGAAAACTGCAGAGGTGGGTGATATTTCTCTGCGGGTACATCACTACGAGCACCACCTTTCATATTACACACATTTGACCCATTGTTGATATAGAAACATTGATTAGAGCAGCCTTAAGTCTCTAGAATAACATGATCTGTGAATTGTGCTGACAAAGGCCCTATGCCAGTTAGTTTACGTGTGTGTGTGAAGGTGCATGTTTGAACCTGTATGTGGAGTATAGTCCTGTCAATGGCGTGAGCCTGCAGCAAGGTGACAGTGCACCCGCCAAATCCTCCGCCCGTCATCCGGCTGCCAAACACCCCCTCCACCTCCATGGCTGCAGACACCAGCTCGTCCAGCTCCGAGCAGCTCACCTCATACAGGTCCCTGACACGGGGACATGAAGTTAGCACACCGCCGCCTCGTTCCGTCCCACACACCGACTCTAGGCTGAACGGATATGACATAGCTGCTTTAGCTGTACCTCAGGGAGTTGTGGCTCTCCACCATCAGCTGGCCAAACTCTCTGTAGGCTCCTCTCTTCAGGGCTTCGGCAGCTCGGACCGTTCTTTCTATCTCCTCAATCACATGACGCGCTCTTCCATAGGTTACGTCATCCAGTCTGTGTCGTGCCTCTGAAATGAGAGATCTAGTTTTGAACGCTTTCAAAAACGTTTCTGAAATTTTGGCATTTATGGAACACCTGTATCTCTTATACATCACTGCTACTTCTCTAATATGGGATGTTGCAGTCACCTCCACTCGACATCATCAAAACATTTCAACCTGGAAATGTCAGTTTAAATGCAGAATGGTGAGGACTTTATTCTTTTTTTTTTCAGTACCACTGCTAATAATACACTGCCTGTCCTTTGACTTATAGGCTACAGTGATAAAAGCAAGTCAGTGTACACTCTGTCTCCATACCACTGTCGACTCAGCTGTCAGTGAAAAATGCATGAGATTCTACAGACGCCATAGCCTGGGGGCTAAAGGGGAAATTCTGGCTGCATCTCAAAGAAACATAAAAAGTTTTGGTGGGTGTGTTTTTTTTAGCTCAAAGGCAGGTTAGCTGTTCCCCCTGCTTCCAGTCTTTATGCTAAGCTAGGCTAACCACATCTGATACCAGAGTGATGTATTTTCGAAAATGTTGAACTTTCTTCGACGGAAAGAAAAAGGACATACCTAGATCACAGGAAGAGAACACCTAGTCAAGACACAAGCAGGACAGGAGGTAATAAAACTTAAATAGTATACTTCACACCCTCCAGGTCCTTCATGGTAGCATCTCTGAGACTGTCCTTTCCCAAGATGGAGGCTGCCTCCTCACACTGTCTGCGTCTCATGGGGTACTCACTGCCGGTCAGAGAGTGTTTCACATTGGAGTTGGTGATGAGAATGACCAGGCCTGGGTCTGCCAGAGGGACAGGGGTGGCCTCCAGGGACCTGAGTCAAACCACCAAGAAGTGCATGACTGATAATGGTGGATGTGCTTGAAAAGGTTTCGTGAAAACATGCCAAAATTAACAAAGAAGAGACAGGACCCATCATCTCAATGTTGCCAAAGACCGTTGGACTACCTGCAGTCGATGAGCAACGCGTGCCCCTCCCTGCCAAGGACGGACACAAACTGATCCATAATGCCACAGGGTACACCAGCATGAGTGTGTTCGGCCTGCTGACAGGCTACTGCTTTGGACACCTTGTCTCCATCATCTGTGGGGACAAGACAAAGACATAAAATGGTTGCTAAAGATCCACGGTCACCTACCTGCAGATCAACCATCAGAGCTAGCAGAAATAAAGTGAATTTATTGCATTTTGAGCATCAGCTGCAGCAGAATTTCCAGCTTTAACTGGGCAACATCAGTTTACGTTAACACCAACACATCAGTTTGCGGATGTGTCGATCCAATATTAGCCTTTCCTTGAAAATCATTGGACAAATACATTATTTAGCTACGATGCTGCCTGTTGCTATACGCCCTCAGAGGTGTCCCCCAAAAGACAAAGGAGGGTTGGGCCTACCAGACCTACGGCTGTATCATATTTCGTTTGAAATAGCCAAATTAACACTGGATTAAGGAAACCAGCTGGAGTGGGTTACTATCCAAAACAAGATGTGTTTACCATTTCCCCCACTAAACAGGTTATCTCAGTCTCTTCACAGTTCACCTAATCCTATACTGTCTCACTCAAAAGAGGTTTGGATCAGAATACATACAATGTTAAAATGACCATAGTGTAGACAATTTTACTCCACTAAGATTATTATCGGGACGACACCAGTTAATTGGAAAAAGTGGCAACTTAACGGGTTATGTCCTGTTGGTGATTTGTACAAAGAGGGTGTGTTTATGACATATCCTGATATGACACAGGGACACACTCTTATGGGAAATATCTCCAAATTAAGAAGTGTGTCAAAACGGTATAGCAGAAAGACCTGGGATGCCAATAGAAGAAGAGGAATGGTCAAAAACCTTGTCCAATTGTGGCAAATATCAAAACCCCAATCAGAGAATCCAAAAGTAAATGTACTCAGTATAAAATAAGACACAGGTAATACTGGACGTCGACTTAATGAAATATAAATAATTTTAGTAACTACTAATTCATGTTGGAAATGCTAGAAAGAAATAGGCACATTCCTTCACCGCATTTGGGAATTTCCACTTTGAGGAAGAGAAAAAAAGACACATGAATAAGTGGCTGGATAAGACGCTGCCAGTACCTTAAAGAGTGTGTCTATTAGGAGACAGATCACATGTGCATAACTTATCAAGAGAGGCATTTTCAGTTGTTATGGCTGGGGTTGTTACGGCTGCTAGAACAATACTGAACTGCTAGGAAAGTATTGGAAATCACCTAAATCCCCAGAGTTGAAAGAATGGGTAAATTACACGACACCACCTCATATTAATCCATGCTTATCAGGATGAATGATAGAAACCATAAGAAGAATAATAATAAAGGAACCAATGAGGGATCATTTTTGGAATTATATTACATTATCTGACGATCTTTAAAGGTGATTGTCATCTTTGTTTACCTGCGTAGCCTCCTTTTCTTTAGTTTTTCCTTTCTTACTCTGGATTATGGCAGGTGCTGTACTCTCTCTTACACAGATTTATCCTTTATTTTATAGTAATTTTATGTATATTAGTGGAGTCACCTGTATAATGTCTCATTTGATATGTTAACCTGTCATGTACCAACCTAAAAAATAAAAAAATTAAGAAAATGAAAATCACTGGACATCCTCTATCTCTAATATAATGAGGATTTCTCAGTCACAGTGGTCTGACTGTATTCTCTGGACTCAGATTCTGACCTGGCTTTAGTTGCTGCAGGAATGTGTAGACAGCCACCTCCAGAGAGGCAGAGCTGGACAGACCTCCTCCGAGGGGGACACTGCTGGCTATCACCGCCCTGAAACCTGGGACAGGAGGAGCTGAAGC
The DNA here is from genome assembly GCA_031216445.1 of Lateolabrax maculatus. NCBI lineage: Eukaryota > Metazoa > Chordata > Actinopteri > Acropomatiformes > Lateolabracidae > Lateolabrax > Lateolabrax maculatus. The sequence goes on from CM062200.1 coordinate 18,829,736, forward strand.
GTACCAGACACACACAGAGTGCACAGTGAATAAATACCCTGGGGTGCCCAAACAAGGCAGGATGTAAGATCAACAAGCTTCTGCTGCACATTTGTTCTCGTTCACTGTGACAGGACATTATTCACTACAGGAGGTGAAAATGAAAAATAACCTCATAAAAATAAAATAAAAGTTTATTTTTACGATTATACCTAATTATGATAAATCCCAGGTAATGGTAAATAGCTGTGGGTATATTTGTTTACCCCTGTAATGCTGTATAACACCCTTCACATAGTTTGCCCAGCTGGGTAAACCTGGAGGCAGCGGCGATCCATCACTGGGCAGGCTGAAGTCCACCCTCCTAGGCTCCTCAGCATCCTCAGCTGCCGTTACCACGGTAACACCCTGGCCAGAAGTTTGACTCCCTACCACCACAGTCACCAGGGGCAGTGCCTGACTCACCAAACACAAACAAACACATGGAGCTGGGTGCTTATCTCTCTCCTTGTCAGAGAGGAAATATCTTGCCAAACTCAGGGAATAAAAATCAGGAAGTATCACGTTTCTTTCTTATTATCGGCATATGGAACTATAGCCCACGTGCCAATCCTTAGGTTCTGCTCTTCTGTTAATTTCGGCATGCAAGTGACCCACCAAACAGCAGGTACAATCTAGATACTCTAGACTACAACACTGTAGTTAATGCAACAGCCTGGTCAGTGATAAAAGACGCACTGCATGCATGCCGAACAGTAGAGTAACTTCGTAAAAGTTTTTGAAGAGGCCCAGAGTTATGTCATGAAAAACACATGTCCGGCAACAGGCGAGCGAACAATAAGGTGCCCGATTTTTTGAATGACATTTGGTGTGACAAACAAGGATGCTTCACTTTTCACCCGAATCACATTGGTAAGCTGTTTGGTTACCATTGGAAGTACAAAGCCCTGGTTGTAGTCTGTGTGCTCCCCTATCAGGTTGACTCTTCCGGGAGCACACACCGCCATCTGAGGAGCCTCTTCCCCGAACAGCTGGCCATACAGGCGGCGAGCAGCCGCAACCAGCTCGGACACAGTTGGAAATGAGCTGGCCATTGAGCAATACACGATTCCGACCGCTAGTTTAAACACGAATTTTATCAGCCGGACGACGAAACAACAAAAGGCTAAGTGACAGTGACATATGTCATAGAGAAGCTGCAGGTCTCTTCTGACATGTCAGGTGATTTTTACTTCCCGGTGGTGTGGCCAAGGGGTTTGTTATGAGGCTCTGATTGGTGGGAAGACGTCACATGACACACCGGCTTGTTATTTCGGCTGGTTTGGATTGTCGAACTGGGACAGAGTTGCTCACCTGGATCATTTTTACAGCACTGGAAACAGTCATCCTGCCTGCTGTCACTGGGACCAGTCCTCGGTGCTGTGTGTGTGTGTGTGTGGGGGGGGGGGGGGGGGGGCGCTGGTTGGAAAAGTAGTGTGATGGTGGCGCCTGGTGGCCGCTGTGTTCAGACACCTCTGTGAGGAGCCGCGCAGCCGTGTATAACCTGTTTTACTTTCAGGTGCTGTGTTGAGAGGAGGACAAAAACACAGGAGTTACCATATTATTTACTGTTATGCGCCCCGTGTTAAAAGACATCCAGATGCAATTCGTTACGCACGGCTTCATTGACCCCTAAGAAAGGCTAATTAAAATATTACTAATATTATTTTTCTAATCTCGTCTTTTATGGGCTGCAGAATGAATCCCAGGGGGCCAGCGAATATATACTTATTTATTTTCGGGGCGTCCTGGTGGTCTAGGGTTTATGAGGCTGACCATGCACCCCCTGCTTAGTCCACTCTACTGTGCTGTCTAATAAATCCAAAAATATAAGTAAAGAAAAATTCTCTATTAATTAATTTAATTGACCGTTACACAATAATTGTTTATGAATGTATGTATGATCTTAAAAGGAAAGTGAACTGAAAAGACATTTGTCAGTTTTACCACGTCATCTAATGAGAATATCTATATTTATGAAGCACATATTTTAAACATATATACAAAGAGTTCCTCAACCAAACAAATAGAAAAAGAAGATAATGATGAGAAAAGAACAAATGTTTTTGTTGTGTCGTCTGTTGTATGTTGTAGGACTTTAACGGTAACAAGCCTTTATTGTGTTTTAATCACTGATGATTGTAACTGCTGGTCAACAGAGTTATTTTATATTTTAACCATCAAATAAATCAAATCAGTCAATCAGTGACATTGAAACCAAAGCTGGTGTAGAAAGGAAAAATGATCAAGCCAGCATCAATGTAATATGTATGCGTTTGGTTTTGATACGTAAGAAAACCGCAGGAGAGGCGCAGGAACTGTAGAAGTTGTGAAAAGTAGCGTGTCACGTTGTAGAGGGTGTGGAGTACTGCTTTATTAAGGTGTAGCAGCATGTGGAGTGTGGCTCCCCTGGTGGTCACTGCCCCACCCTGCATCAAATCCTCTGGTGGTTAATGAAGCTGCCTCATAAAGGGAAGGTTGCAGGTTCAAGTCCCTTTGCTGTTCCTCTGGACTCAACAACACTGCTTATTTTTATCTAAGTTAAACATTCTGAAAAAGTTCATTAAAAATATATTTTTATGGACATAAATCAGCGTGATCCATTGATTAATGTTTAAGTGATTTCATAAAACACAATTTTGCTTTTTAGTCAAATCAGTAATTGGAGGTAAACGCAAAAACTGACTTACCTTCTTAAATAAAACTTTCTAAGATTAAAAATTTTGGGGGGAGAGCTATTATATGATGATAGCCTGGCATCGCCAGACTAATTCACAAATGTGTATTAGTCTGGGACCTCTCAGTTCATTTTGGATTTCCAAGGGGCGTTATTGATCGGTGGAGACAACCAATCAGAGCGATGAAACGCTGTTTCGATATCCTGTCCTGTACATCCTGTCAGAAATTTGGCAAACACATATTTCTTATAAACATAAAGTTTAAGAGCAATTGTAAATTTACCATCCAGTCCGTTTAATACTGCCACTGTAGCCGGCCGCTGAACGGGAGCGCCATCTTGGATATTTACAAAGATACCTGAACCGCACTCCTCTCTGTCAGTCATCGTATTAAACCCGCCTCATACTAGATAAACGCTTGTGATTGGTTAGCCCCATAAATCGGCAGAGTAATCAGTTTGAATGGGAGAGGGGCCAGACGGATCTGCCAGAGCAAATGAAACATGAGCTCGCAGATTTGTCTGGGTCCCAGGCTAATATGATGATGATCAGAAAAGATAATAAAATTAATGATGTATTCTTTTTCATTTGGATATGTAAGCTGACGATTTAGTTAAGAGCTGAACTTGTATTACTCAAATATTATCTGACATTATGAGACTCTTCAACTACTTTCAGAATATTTTATTGCATTTCTATTCTATCATCATGTATATATTACCTGTTTAAATAAATAACATCAGGTTGCTCATACAGCTGGTGCAGCACAAAAGCAGACAGTATAATATTTCAGATATCATAAATAAAGGAAAACAATGTCAATGCTTTGAATGGTACACATACAGTAATTGTTATCATTGCTACAGTTCAAAAAGCACAACTTTGGTTTTCTAAACATATCTGTAGTTCTCACACTTACAGTTCCTAATACATGTGAGTAAGTGCAATATTGTGAGAAACAGGCCAGGGATTTGTTTGAGATTGTTAAGTATTGGCACTGGCTGCAAAACTTTTACACAAATTTTATACATTTCTACAAGAACCTTCTGATAATGTGTTATACCAAATATATTCTGAAGCTGTTTGATTATTTCATCCATTTCTAAGATGCTTGAAGACTAACACTGATCTCAAGTAGGCGATCTCTTCATCTTCCCAGCACCCAGCCCTGATTAAAATGCCTTCAAGTCATTGGATTCCCTGTGAGATAACTTTAATATGAAATATTTATAGTTCTTCTTGTCAGTTGTAAATCAACAAAATATGAATGTTCTAAAACCGACTCCTACAAAACATTTACAAAATCAAGTGTCCCTCTTCAATAAAACAACACTGTATAAAACCTTTTCTTTTACATGTTAAGCTACAATAGATGACTTAACAGAGTGATGTCTAACATAGAAACGTGTCTTATTATCTGTTCAAACATTGACAATAATAAACCCTTCATGTCACAGTTGCCAGGATCATCAGTAAAGCAGACTCTCCTTGCACAGTACATGTCCAAACACAAAGTAAACAAAGACAAAGTCGAATAAAACAAAGAAAACTCATTGCAACTATGAAGCACATCCATATCTCATCTAATAGGCTAACAATAAAGAGGCAGATTTATCTAGTGCACATTTTGCTATTGCATAAGTGAGCAAAGTTTATTTATAATATAAAAACTCTAGTTTCTACGTAATTATATAGTTTGGTCTTGGTCATTCACAAATAAAAAGAACATATATACTGTAGAATGGAATGGTGCAAACTAAAATACAGTCACTGTGAATCAAACATTTAACAAAAACTTTTTTTTTTCCCCATTTAACATAATACACTAGGCTACATTATAAAAGTACTGGGGTGGGATTTAACTGTCAGTAGGACCCTCATTAGTACAGCACATGTCAGACAGGCCAAAACAAGAACTTGTCTTCATCATGGAGGTCTACAGTAACGTCAAACTGTTATTTTCCATATGGTGTAGTATCAGATTCACACTGAGAGGTGTATTAGGATCTGGCCCTCTCTAATACAGTTTTAAAAGACAAGTTTGAATGTTTATATATTGATACACAAGCATGGAGACTCTTTCTTGACCTTGGAACACAAATCTGTAGAAACTCAAGGTTCAATTAATGGCTTTTTCTGAGCTTTTGACCATATGCCACAGCCTTCTTCAGTCATGTGACAATAAATGGCTGTATATGGAGGAGTGATCGTAACCCCGAAGACGGGGGAAACCATCCGTGTGTTTACATGTACCTATGTCACCGGGTAACAGTCAGCTTTCTCCAGTAAACTACTTTCTTGATTGTAATGTAAATGAGAAACCTGGTGACTGTAATCAGGGTAGGGGATTAGAGAAACCTAGTTACTGTAATCAAGGTAGGGGTTCTCCGTGTTCTCCCATTACCTGCCTAACCTGGTTTCTCTGAGGAACCTAGTTACTAAGGTGCATTTAAACGCATTATACAAACTCTCCAGAAAAAGCTTGAAAGTGAACCTTGAAAATAGAATATAAAATTATTTTAATACATATCTTGATACAATACATGCATCCCATATGTATGCATGCCTTATCGGTTACTGTCAATATTCCTCCGGTTCATACTGGCTGTGAACAGATCCCTCCTAATCTGACACCGCTGTAAAATTTGGGCTAAAGCTAAAATGAGGTTTTATCAATATAAATTAGACATCAAATGGGCATCTTCCAAAGTTACCGAATTTTTTGTTAGAAATTCCCTTTCTGTTTCCCATTCATTCTCATTTCCTTGATCAGTTGGTGCAGAACTTCCTGGTACTCGCATGTAAATTTGTTTGCTGTTCTGCGAATAGCGTTATTCTACTGTTTATCTCACAATCATGATCATCATACAGTTTCGGCCACTTGTTTATACAAAAAGTGATGGAACTTATTTGTCTGAAGAATGAGAGAGAAGAAAGCTTCAGAGAGAAGTTCAAACCCACCCTACTCCCAGCCCGCACATCTGGCCAATGCTTGGTGAATTGTTGGTGACAGAAAAGTTACAAAAATTGGCAGATGCACTTTACTTCACGGCCAATATGGGCGGCAGGAATGACTAAAGCAACCAATAGTTCTTTCAACATAGATATGACAACAGAGGATTGTTCATAGATGATGACCTCATGGATGATGTCTCCTTCACGTACTATTTGTAAAGTCTCCACTTAGGATGTAGGCTTTCTACCTTTCCCAAGTACTGTACGAATCACATACCAGCAGACATTTCTAGACTGTTCTAGAAAGTAGACACTAAAAGTAGATGCTTGTTATTAAAAGTCTTTCCTGCAGAGGGCTTGAGACTTTACAAGTTTGAGAGGTTAGCTAGGAGTCTTCTATGTTCAAAATGTGGAGACAAAACATAGCACCAAACTTTGGTCATGGTCTCATAGATTAATATTTGTAGACTTCAGCAGGCTGGTTCACTGGGTTACGTTCTTGAGTCCTGCTCAGGATTAAAGAGACAGTTCTGGCTTCAAGTATAAATATATACCAGTCACAGTGACTGATGGATTTTCTTTGAAGGGATGAGGCTGAGATGGCAGTTAAACCAACCAACCACAGCCAAAAGTGACATATGGTTGGGTGTTGATAGTATTTGCCTCTATGACTGTATCTCCACTGGTTGTTTGTTATCACACCTTTGGGAAGATCAGGGGGTAAATAACAAAGTTCACTGGCATGGTTAGATTGATATACTTGGCTACAAGGATTGCAGAACAGTGTTTTCTTTCTTCTTCATAAATTTTAAATACTGGTCAGTTTGACTGTTTGCATTCAATACAATCCTCTTGTTCCATAAAATATAAACAGGTCGAGGATACAGCTGCAACGTTTGCAAGACATGGTTACCTTTAGTAATAAGTAGAATTAAAAAGAAAGTAACCTTCAAGTCTTATGAATTAGGGCCTAGATCTTTTATTACCTAGATCCAGTCAGGTATGTCCTAAGATCTTCCCTAAGTGGCTTCCATGCTTTATGTTCCTGTTAGGGTTTCTTGGCTACAGATTTGGACGGTGACCTGGCCGGTGATTTAGCTGATGATTTTGAGGGACTGCCCTGACATGGGGTGACCTTAACATGGATGAAGAGGGAGGAGGGGGAAAGGCTGGAGCCATCCACCTTGAGCAGTCGGACATGACGATAACCTGGAGAGATGAAGGACAGAAGGTCAGGAGAGCAAACCTTTGTTATAGCCCCTATAATAGCCAAACTCTACTTTCCCGCACGCACCTGTACGGAGACTTGTGAAAGGCAGGGTGTATTGTCCTAGGAAGTCATTGCTTGAGGTATAGTCGTGGTCTTCCACCATGAAGCGAACCAGAGCCAGGTCAGGGACATGGACGGTAAAGTTAAAGGTACAGTCCCATCGTGGGTTAAAGCCTGAGACAAGGAAAGAACACTTGGTATACTTGGTATACACTAACTTTCAATGTTTAGGTCACATTGGTCAAGTTTGCATCACTACTACAAACCCTACAATCACTCAAAATTGCAGAGGCTGGAGGTTTCAACCATTTATCTATTACTTTTGGCTATGTCATCGATTTATTCACTACTTTTAGCTTTTTCACTATTTATCCATTACTTTAAACTAATATTTCAACTGTTTATCCATTACTTGTAGCTAACTGTTTAGACTTACCTGCTTGCTTGCTAGTTTTCACGTACTCTCAACACTACGTGTTCAGGGATTACAGCTGATTCAATATGTGGATACGTGTTTAAATAAATCAAACTACTTGACAGTCTTCCCTCGTACCCTCTGGCAACTGCAGAAGTACCCCCTGGGGTACAAGTACCCGTGGTTGGGAATCACTATTCTACAGTGTGTCATTGTCATCTTTAAGACACTTCAAAGATGCCATGGTCATTGTACCTTTTGTTGTTGTTGTCATACAACTCGACTTATTCAGTCAGGCTCCACTTGATAGTTTTTTCTAGAGCTTTTAACCAGATCTCATGGTGTTCATTAGCTATAATACAACTGTATGACTAGCTAAAGCTGTGTAGAAATTCCTCAATGCTGTTACTGAAGCCATTCAATTTGCAACAGGTCTTTTGTCAGCAGGGTAATTATTTACCATTGTTGTCGACATGATGAGTTTTCTTCTTATTGTTGTCTATGGGAACACCATGTATCTCCACCCACACCTGAGGGTCCACAATGGAGCTAGGCTTGTCCCATTCTGGTTTAGGCAGCTGCTGAGCAGAGATAACCTGAAGAATAATAAAATAGCTTAATTTGATTAGAGTATCATTATAGAATGGAGCAAGAAGACATTATCTTTGAGGATACTCTTGTAATGTAGAGTTCCTCCAAGGGTCATGTTTGCAGTCAATTAAAACTCCCTAGAACCAGTGTAGTAAGAAACTTACAACCTAAAATAGTTCTATGTTGAGGAAAATTATCATCTTACCAATGCAAATTGACAGTGGGGAAAATACTTTGGAAGCCTGCGGTTTCAGCTATTTTGCTACTTGCTACTCATTTAGGGCAGGTTTAGCACCATCTTACCCGAACAGTGAGCAGGACAGGTCTGTGGCCAGGACCTCCACCAACATTCTCCGGGTTGAAAGTGGTGTCAGGCTGACATATGAAGGGAGGCTTAAGGATGTACCCACACTGACCATTCTGCAGGAACCTGCCGTGGTTTAGGTCCATCTGCTCACCAGGTGTCTGGAAATTCAAAGCAACTGGAGAAAACACAACTGTTAGTGGCATTCACCTCTCTCTTCCAAAATATTTTTTTAAATACTACCCAAGGGGCAACATCCAGGTCTGAAAAGTGATACCAATGCCAAAGTGCCCTAAACCTGCATTTTTTCTAATGGTCAGCACTAGGAGACTCCACTGGCTCCAAAAAGAAAGTATGATTGTATAGAAGTCTATGAGAAAATGACCCTACTTCTCACTTGAGGATACAGCTGCAGTTAGACCAAAGAGAGGAAGGTAAGAATGAAGAATAATTTGTGTCGAGTAACAACTCTGTATTAGTCTGTCTGCTTCTCTTAAGAATAGAATAACATAAGATGAGCTCTCACCAATCTGACAGCCTGCGTTCCACATCTCCTGAGGATTGTAGTTGGAGGACTGGAGGCGCTGGCCTGAGGGGTAGATCCTGCTGAGCTGGTGGCTGTTGTGACGCACAAAATATATCCCTAGAGGGGCAGGACAAGAAGAGTCCAATTAGTCCAGTTAGTCCAACGGTGTGCTGAAGAAAGACTGATTTTGCTTTTGCTGCCTGAACAAGGTAGAATCAACAGGTAACTGTGTATCCACCCAAATCTTAAATCTTAAATTGAATCTTTAAGATTTCCATTAGAATATTCTCTATTCTCACTTGTGGACAGCATGCAAACTATTACTTCAAGAAAGTCAGCTACATGCACACATCATACCTGAGTCCTTAATGTGCCTGAGCGCTTCACTTTCAGAGAAGGAGGACATGTCAGTTGGGTTTTTGGCTGCTTGTTCAAAGCTTTTAAATGGAACGCTGCGGGTGTACACCACCAACTCTGATAGCTCTGGACTCAGCTTAGACACACCTGGCTGAGATGACACACAAAAACCATCACATTCTTTACTGGCCCGACTGATTATCAGTTTATCTTCACCACTGTATGACATAGTGGTCCAACAAAAGGGTGAGCTGGCAGTGTTGTGCCCACCTTCTTGTCCTCTGTCTTTGTCCTGGGTTTGCCTTCGGCACGGCTGGCCTCCTCGTCTGAGGAGCTGAGGTCGGAAGAGCTGGACGAGCACTCCTCCACCACACGCTCCTTCTTTCCCTTCACCAGGATCTTACCCTTAAGATCCTGCACACACAACCAACCCATCAAACACACACACGCACGCACACACATACACACACTATATATATTAACAGCTTGTTTGAAAAATATAGATATAATAGTTCAACTATTTTGTCATACTAATAACATCACTAAAGCTAACATCACTAACTAGTACCACTAGCTTTCCTGGGACAGACAGTAATCACGTACATTTACTCAAGTACTGTACTTAAGTACTAGTAACCCTAACCACAGACCCCTTCCAAATACTGCACTTAAGCCCAAGTAACCCTAACTCTAGCAGTAGTAGTAGTAGTAACCCTAATTCTAAGTACTAGGTTTCAGTGTTCAACAGCATAATTTAAAAAGTAATTTAAGTTACCTTTTACTTAAGTAAAACATCTGAACCACCACTGCCTTCTGCTACTGCTGCCTTTATATGACTGCTTATAATTTAATAATGTATGACTGTGGTTACATAAGATTAAACAGTACATGAGAATAAAATCTTCAAAGTGAATGATATAAAATCGTGTGAGTGAAATTACAAGCACATACTATTGCGAAGGTGCCTCAAATGAGTGTGATTACTGGGGCACAGAACATAAGTACATGCACCAACCCTCATGCACGTGCAATGATTATGTGGAAATATAGAATAAGTGGGACACAGAAGAGCAGATGGTCCCAGATTTCCCATCCAACACAAACAGTCCGCTCCCCACTATGCACGTAATCCTAACAAAGTAACAGTTGCCATAAAGGCAGAGAAACTGTTTACAAAGGCCTCACATACAAAACGGAGGAAGTCCAGCCATCCAGTTGGAGAGAGTTTGGATATTAAAAATGTTGTCAGAGTGAAATCCTTGAGAGCAGTCATTGGCTATTTTTAACCACATCCACATTCCATGGAAAAGTAACAAGCACACTCCAAATATCTATCTGGAGAAATCATTTAATCATGTCTATGTTAATCATATTTTTTCAGGCAACTGCAAAAACTACCATTGTGTGAAGGAATTGAATGTGGTTCCAGTGCACACAGGCATAATCTACAGTCAAACACAGTATTCGTCTCAATATATATATATTGTCATTATAGATATATATAGATATAGTCATATAGTCATTCTTATGGGCATTTAACTTACATGTGGTCATAGAATGGTGTCTCCTTACCTCTGGAGAAGGCAGGTTGTGAGGATCCAGATCTCTGAGGGGCTTAGTGAGCAACTTCTCTCCCAGGATGGATCGCAGGTGTCGAGCCATTACTGTCTGCTGCTCCACAGAGCAGTGGTTCTCCAGGGACAGGATCAGAGGGTAGGGAGATGCCTGGGAGGGAGAAAAGGTTTGTTTCCCGCAGAGGAGAGGACAAGGAAATCATCTTTTCAGTGTACATATAACTCTTATACCATATGGATTTTAGAAGTATATCATCTTTGTCCAGATAAATTAATTAAATTGATTAATTTAGAAAGTCTACATGTCTTAACTTATGATAATTATCTGTACCGTGTATCTCTGCATGAATGTGACCAAGGCAAAAAAAATGTTTATTAGTGTACTCACTTTAAAAGCATACTCATTGATAGTCTCAATGACTTCAACAAAGGGCACTTTGGAGGTGAGTGTGTGTCCATGGTAGATGACTGGCTCTCCTTTATCTCCATCCCAACAGTCCAGCTCCACACAGCGGCAGCCATGATTCAGGGCTCTGAGAGAGAAATCATCATTAGGAACCTCTAAAACAGAGATGACTCGGGGAGTGAAGATGTCATTTATGAGCTTGTAACTAATTGCTGCCCTTTATCTCTTCCTGTTGGCGAGCAGTCAACTGCAATAACATCCAGAGAGAAGCTGTGTGCCTGTCCACAGCATAAAGATATAAAGGCTAGGGGCCTGAACCTGGAACTACTCCCCAAATGAGACATTCTAGCCTCACAGCACATTACCACTGATGCCACATCAAATCAACTGTCTATCCTCCACAAACTCTCTGTTATCCTTGCAAGGGTGTCTCATGACTGGGATGGAATCTGCATTGCTCTTCCTGTGGTTCAACCAGTCTCCTCTCCAGCACCCTGGCATAAGCTTTCCCTCGGAAGCTGAGAAGTGTGACACCCCTTTAATGGAAGCACAGCCACTGCTCTCCTATTTTAAAGATGGGAACCACCACTTTTGCCAAACTCCACAAATCATTGAAGAGGCTTGTCACCCAAGAAAGCCCAAAAATATGCAGATCCTTCAGTATCTCAGGGCATACCTCATTCACCCCTAGCACCTTGCCACTCTGGAGTTTTTTGTAACCACGTCAGTTATCTCTCCCAGGGAAACGGTTAAGGCTTTCTCCATGTCCTCCAACAGGTCAGTGAGTCAGGGTTAAGAGGGTCCTCAGAGTCTTCTTTCGTGTTCCTACCATTTTCCCAGTCAGGGTCAACAGGTGTCCACCATACTCACAGCAGCCTGGCCTAGGACCTGCCTCTCCTCCCTTGTCAGGCTGTTTGCCAGGACCTGTTTTAGCCCAGATAAAAGACATTCTGGCCTCCCTGACATCCTCCCATACCTGGGTCTTTGATTTGGCAACTACAGAAGCTGCAGCTCTTCTGGCCCCAGTATACCTGAGACCCCTGACGCACGGTAACAGTTAGGAGACTAATAGACTAATAGTAGTCTAACTATTAGGAGATAATTTCCGATAATGTAACAAAAAATTGTAGTGACCATAGCATGAACCTGTTTTTCCTTTTGATAGATGTGTAAATTAAAGTTATGTGATACAAGATAACATCTCATTTCTTTTAGCAGTTGATTTCTTGGCTTTACCTAGCCTAGCAAGCTACATAGCAAAGTGCAGTACATTGACACATTCATTTCAGAAATGTGTACAGGTATGTACATTCATTCTCACCGGATGTATGGCTCTGTGCTGCTGTCACCAGTCAGCTGGTCCTTGGTGAGGTAGGTGTTGTGGGAGGAGGAGATGAAGTAGTGGGCCAGCGGGTGTTTCATGTCTTGGTAAACGACAGCATGTTCCGGGTTGAACACACAGTTCTCCTTAGACAGCATGTACATGGTGAAACCATTGGGGGTCATGAACTGGTTCTTCTGGGCTGCACTGGGCAAAAGGCACAAACACAAGTCAAAGGAAGGGAATTATTATATAGTAGACAGACTGATGCTGGTAGACAACAATCTTGGCTCAATCATACAGTTTTGTTTTTGGACATACAGTTGGAGGCTGATATGATAGCATTTTTTTTTTTTAAATAATAGAGGAACAAACAATGTTTTGTCTTGTTTTGGAAGGAGGCACCTTGTCTCTTGCGGTTTAGACAGGGGGTTGGGTTATGCTTGTTCAGAACTAGTTTGTACGACATTTTGTCCAACCATGTCGGAAATCAAATGTGTTTATAGTTGTTTTCCGAACGGCAAAACACAAGGTGTAGTGAAAGGCCAGCTGTCGTAAAGGGAGCAGAGGTTATATCATTTAAATATGGGGATAACTGTGCACATTTTTAGACAGTCTCTGCTGGAAGGCATTCCTACTGTTACACACTTGTTCACATGAAAAGTGATGGAAATAGTTGTATAAAGAATGAAAAAAATAGAGCTAAAGAGAGTTCAAACCCTGGCTCTTTTCTCACCACCTCACAGCTGGCCAATCACTTCATGAACTGGGTGTAAATGTCGGATCATGGGTTACAGAAATGGCCTGGCACAAATGTCTGTACACGTGCAAGAAATCTGGGTGTCGTTTTTTACTCTGCTTTAAAATTTGACAAACACGGGACAAACATTAGTTGTCGAGTAGTAGTACCTGTTACCACATTATAGCATAGTGAAAATACAAATGTTCCTTTCTTTTGTATATTCGTAGACAATCTTACATGCTTTTATCTTATCACATATTGACTACTGAATCAGCCTTCATGTGGGACTCAGTTGGTCATTCCTATCTCGCCTGCAACTTGTTAAAAATGCAGCGGCATTGGTACCAAGAAAACAGACAGTATCTCCCCAGTAGTAGCCTCCCTTCACTGGTTACCAGTGAACTATAGAACTGGTTTCAAGATTATTTTAATTGTTTTTAAAGTACCACATGGACAGGCACCAGATTACACCTCTGATCTCATTAGTCCCTATTGTGTGTCCAGACCCCTAAGATCCTCTCATCACTTCTCACTGCTCAAGGGTGACCAGTGTTTTCCATTGCTGCTCACTAACTGTGGTACAGTTTACCCCTCACAAATCCTGTCTTAAAACTCATTTTTTACAAATGCTTTTGAGTTGTTTGGAATAACTTGCTTATGTACACATCCAACAGACATACCAACTCCTGAAAAAAAATATCTGGCTCTTTGGCTGCTGGAGGCTTTTCTGTGTTGAAAATCTGGTCTCTAACTTTGTCTGCATCTTAGTTGGGGCTGGGCAGGTAGAATCCAATGAGTTTATCAGACACACACACCAGATAAATGTTGGTACTTTGCAATATATTGTTACTAAGCACCGTACCCCACTCGTTAAGTTCATAGGTGAATATGAGGCTTTGGGCATGGATGAGTGAAGTGTCCTCCCCCTGGTCCTTGAAGAAATCCCTCAGGTCCACAGTGGAAAGTACACAGCCATTTGCAGAGTAGCGGATAAACACAGCATCCAGCTCCGGCCTCCGCAACAACTCCCTGCAGAAAACCTCAATCTCCCCGTGGTCCAGACGGCCGTCGGCTGACTGGTCACATTTCTATCAGAGGCACAGAGTGAAACACAGGTGATCGCTCTTTGTTCAGGTGTAAACATCCATTTTCAAGCTGGTCTCAATTGCCCAGTGTTTTTAAGTACGTGTGTGGGCGTTCCGTTACCTGGAAGAGGCTGCGGGCATACTGGTCACTCAGGTCAATGTTGATCATCCGCAGCAGTGTCTGGACTTCGTCATAGCTCATCTTATCATCGTGGTTCTGGTCGGCCCGACTCAGGTATGCATGGATCCAGGTGACACACAAACATAGTCAAGGAAGCAGCAATAGCACAACAAAAAGACAGTATTTGCTGGTGTTACAATTCGACAAATAACATCTCCTTCAATCAAAAATGTAGAAGACGACAAAAGTACAATCATACTGTATGTTTTCATGGGATACTTAATACACTGTTGGCATTCTGGTTTGGGACTCTTAAGGGGTCTGATGGAGCCTCCAACAAAAGCTATTATTTCCCCAATACAGTGTAGACTGTTCTACAATTCCAAATGAACAACAATTAGGATATTGGTCAAGTTTCTCTTTCTGGGTCATGTTCTCCACCCTCTCCTGCAGGGTTCGGATGCCGCGGGCCCAGTGCTGAGCCTCCTCCTGGCTCTGGCAGAGGAGATCCAGGCTCTTGCGGGGCCCTTTGAAGACCACGGTCAAACACCGGCCCTCAGGTATCGAGCCGACCATCTGACGCAACGTCTCCGACTGGCAACCCTCGCGGACGCACTCCACTTCCATGACCGAGACTGAGGGTGTGTGAGGGGAACAGGGAGGGAAAAAGTAGAGGAAGAGGAGGAAAGAACAAGAAAGTCAAGAGCAAGTATTGCCCAATTAATTATCCACCCTGTTATCAAGTGATATTCACGCCAAGAGGAATTCACAAGCACTTTGTTGTTTTGGAGGTTTATTGCTTTTAATGGGAAACTAGGTAACCAAGGAATTTTTTTGTATCAATCCTAACCTCTGTTGCCATGATGGAAATATCTAAGAGCTTGGACAGAAAAAATTGGGACCAAACATTTAAAAAGGAGACCACAGCAACAATCATGATGATTAAGAAGTCATTCTTCTGGAAACAACCGTTGCAAATGGCAAATTATCAATTAACTGAAGGCGTCTGTCTGCTGTGGGTATTTTACAGAGGAGAGCATGGAGTGGGGTGCTAAAAGATGAAATGAGAGAATGGGGCTTCTGTGGTCAGGCCTAAGCAGAAATAAGGTATGTGATGCTTTCCTACTCGAGGTAGTGGCCCTCAAAACAGTTTCAGTGCTCCTTGTCATGGTCCACGTCTCTGAACCCTACTGAAGGGATGGACAGCTTTCACCCAAAAGATATACAATCTCCATTTATTCCAACCTTGTACAAAACTACAAATGTCTTCTAGGAGAGCCTGTCTGAAAATGTGCACTGTTATTCCCATATTTAAACAATTATCATGTCCCCCGCCACACTTTTTTCCTTTCGGAACAGCAATAAACACTTTTTCCTTCTGACCTGGTCGGAGAGCACGCCGTACGGTCCAGTTGTTTCTAGAATAACCCGACCCTTACATCAGGAGGAGAAATAATGAGAGGAAAGGGAACCTTTAGTCTCTCTCAACTACAGAGCATCTCCATGCTGCAATAAACGCATTATACAATCAAAGCTGTCGCTTTGTTTTTGTGACTTGACTTACTATCTCTCACTCTCTGCATTATCAATTAACAGTAGTTTGAGCATTTCTAGCACCAAAGGCAGCTCACAATAACAAATCACTTTCTCTCATGCTATTATTCTATATTTAGGCCTCTGTGTATTTAAGGCAAGTCACTAAAAGATTACATTTTTCAATACAGATTTGTATTGACACACACACACACCTGAGCAGCACACTAGGAATAAACAATAATATATTGCCTCCATTCCTTTACTTAATTTTGTTTGAATAATATTAATAGGCATAATATACTTTCCAGTTTGTCTGGGTATCTGTGTACTGCTAATATTTGTCACACTACCACTATTCCTGCCACTACCACTTTTGCTACAATATACTGTATTCTTTGTGTTAAAATTAGATTTCATTTTGGATTTTGTGTAGTTTCCACATGCACTGCTTCTGCTCCACGTCAACAGGAAATCATGGTTGCACGGTACGAGGCTTGGCCACGGACAGGAACAGGCTCCAAGACACGTTTCTTCCTGAATGCTGCTGAAATACCAGCTTATACTGTATTTTTGCAGGACGGTGTGTGAGGAGACCAACACTGGCTTGGCAACTAATAACACTGATGACAGAGCTGCACTGTTGATTCTAATTCCTACTAAATTTAGACACAAACAACTTTAGTTGAGAGGTGAGCTGTCTGTCCTGAGGGGCCCTCACGACATTATTCATGCATATACATGTAGGTTACTTTCCTTCTCACATACACATATGAAACCAAACTCATTCGCAAACTACAAACCACACACACATACAAGTGTAATGCTTTTACATACACAACTGAAAAGCTCTTATGGAAACTACTGAAAAGTTTTCATACATACTAGAAAAGTGTGCTCATATACACAGCTGAAATGCTCTCATCTTGCATTGTGAAAAACTTTTATATAAACTATTGAAAAGCGTTCACAATTAGGTCTAATATTGAACGCCCCCTAATGGCCCCTCATAGTCTGTCTGTGGGAAACACACACACACAAATCAAGTGTACACATTTCCACAAGTGTTTCCCTCACAAACTGAGGTGTTTGTGTGGTATTTTCAACCTTGCCGCTCTTTTCCATTGCGTCTGTGTGCCTGCTTTAACAATCAGAATTCTTAAAGGACTTAAATAAACCAAATGAAAAATCACTAAACACCAAACATCAGCTGATGTTTGTCGATCTCTGTTTGCCTGTGGCTTCTTTGGAAACTCCACTCAGCTTGTTTCAGATGGACGGTCTGTGTACTGTGTGTACCTGACAACAGACAGACGGCAGAGAGAGGGGAACTCTGCTCAAAATATGTCAAATACTGTTCCAAAGGAAGATGCTCACAGAGTATAGGTACACTGTAGCACAGAAATATTATCAGCAAAATGCGCTTAAGGTATCAAAGTAAAACTACTTGTTCTGCAGTAAAATGTCCCTGTGACTTATACATTATTATATATGACATCATTAGATATGGATATAAATATAGATTATACTGATGCTGGATTTTCTTACTAAATTCTATCAAAACAGTGTCCTCTTATCACCTTATTGTTGATAAAAATGTTGATATGCCTATCTGAGTATCTACACTCAGTTATTACCGTGCGCTGAAAGCAATAAGCATAATGAGCAGGAGCAAGTGCTGCGGTTAGGGATTTGCATGGATTTTCATTTTCATTTCTTTGTTTACAGGTTGTCATATGGAGCCTGAAGGGAAGACCTGCAGACATTTTTCAGGTTGAATAATATCTTCCTAAAAAGACACTTGTCTAGAGCATCAATCAAAAATAGGGCAGTAAAGTTCAGAGGTCCTTTTAGTAAAGATGCAGTTATGTAAATGAAGTGGGTTAGTGCATTACCAATGCAGTAGATTTGTTTTAGTATTAACTTTTTGTTTTGTTTTGTTTTTTTGTTATAGACAGACATTATGATGGCAAGCTAGACAACCAATTTCATCATAATTATTGTTGTTTTCTTGCTGAAATACCTCTTCGGATATCCAAAATTCTTTCAAATGAAACTATCTTTAAAAGGAAAAACTGCTCTCTGATTGAACTGCTCTCAAATTCCATATTTATTCCAGCATCTTTGTGCTCTGCATCATTGCACTATTGTCTTCTTGTTTACAATTTTTATTGTTGTTTATTATATATACTTTTTAATATATATTAATATCTGCACATAGTAGTTAAATGTTTATGTTTACCCTTGTTCAGTAAAATGTCTTGTATATGTGCACATAATTGGCCAATACAGCTAATTCTGATTCTGAAATCACACTAAGGCCATAACCTGGGAATAGATGTATTAGACCATACTTCACTTTAATGGGCCACAAGACAAAAAGGTTGGGAACTACTGCACTAGACCACCCAGTCATGTTACAGCAAACACATATGATCAAAAAATTGTGGGATAAATTACTGGGTGTGGGTGGCAAGCTTCCACTTTCTCATATCCAAATGCCAAGTCCAGTTAAATCTACTTAGGAGTTTCCGGGTATGGGTCACAGAGGAGTACAGACGATACAGTTAAAACAAGACATGAACAAGCACAAAACTTTTGCTTGTGAGTGTGTTTGCAGTAAAAGATAATGTATTCTTATTTAGAAGTTAGAAGTTCTCTGAGAGAGGATGCACATCGGTATCTATGAAAGCAAGAGATTCATGACCCACACACAGACACACACACACACCTGCATACCAAACATACACTGTGCCACATCACAAGCACATATAGTCTTTTGGCAATTAAAGGCCTTGTACTGTTCTTGGGAGGCTAACCTAGTGGTTGAGTTGTATGGTAACTATATAGCACCAAACCACAGGCTCCAGGGCCGACTCCCACCACTATATTATGTCCTTTAATCTCAATGTTTGAACTACAGCAGGATCGGCTGCCGTCTTAGGCTGAAAATAGATGAGCTCTATAATCAGGGCACTGTGTGTGACCCTCAGATAGCGGGGGAGAGGGAGAGTAGCTGTGTGAGTGAGTCTATGTCTATTACAGAGCAGTAAGTAGCATTTAAAGTTCACAAAAATAGATACTGTATATCCATGTTTCACCTTACACGCCCAGTCAGAGTACTGAGCTTTTCTGGAATAGTAACTATGTCAAAATAACAGCAATTTGTTACCAATTGCTGCATGGAGAAAGCTTTTAACCTCTGGGTGGGGCCCCTTTAAGAATGATTTTAAAGGGTTAACAAAACTAGTTTTACAGTGGTTAATGCATATGTTAGAGGTCCTCATGGATCCACTCAGTTCCAAGTAACCAAGACATGACCTGGGACCCGTGTTGGGCTGTGTCCAAATTATATTTAATCTAATGGGGTTAGGTAAAGTCCTGTTCTATTGCCACCAATCTCATGTCAGTATATCTACAGCTGGCTGTCATACAGAGACATTATTGTCCAATTACAAACTGTGTGACAATAAAAAATAAAATAAAGCGCTGGTCAGTCCATGCCTATTCAGCAATCAAAGCACAATCTGGCACTTCTTTTGGCCTCAAACTAACATTCCATCCATGACAACATGACAAATTTGCTTTTCTTTTTGCAACCATTTGTCATATGCTGTCACATTAAACTTTTAAATAGTACTCCATCAATTTAGCATCGCAATCCCATAAAATTGTTGCACTCAAGATGGACGGACATAAAGCACAAAATTGATGCAGAATATTTGAGAACAGCATGCAATGCATCTCTCTGTGATGTTTGCAGTGTAATTTTCTTTGAGGAAGTAACATTAGTAGCGAAACCAGTAAGAGTAGTAACTGCAAAACGCCCGCAGCATCCTGCATCAGCTGCATTAGCTGCGTTGGGCATGGGTTGGGCTCGGACATTAAAAAAAAAGGATGCCTGTCAGGTTCAGGTCAGGCTAGGTTACTACTGTCTCTGACTCGGGTCGGGACAGAAATATGCACTCTGTTCCACACATTTTTTTTGCCTTGTCAAAACCTGGCATCTAAATTACCCAAGATGCAACTTGACCACCAACAGTTTTGTCAGAGATTCGGGTGTATTACACTAGTAGGGGCTGATGTAGCCTGGATCCTTTAGCCTCAAGCAGGCATGAGCAGCGGGCTACAGAGTTCTGGGCAGCTCTCTTCGTTCTAACTCCGCCCCTGAGATAGTGTTCATTTTCAAACTAGTAGTCTTCAGCCCCAACCGTCTCTCCATGGCTTTATAGTTCTTTTTTCACATATGCAGTGGTACTCGTCAAGACCTTGACACACACCTTGACATGTCATACCTATGCATCAACAAATTGATTCAGATTAATGTAAAAGAACACACACACACACACACACACACACACACACACACACACACATACACAAACACACACACTTACAGGATTGTTGCTCTTTGGCCCGGCTGGAGGTTTTATGGGACTGACACCAGACAGTGACACCGTCTTCCAGCAGCTTCAGAGTTCGTCGCTTCTGCCATCGAGGAGAGCGGACCTTTACATGTGATAAATTAATTCATTAAAATCTAATTCAGTTTATTACAACTACAACAACTAACAACTACTCTGGGTATACAATTATTAATACCTTTACCTTCACCATACTGGAGCCCTGCAACATCCTCTTCACATCTTCATCTTCCTGCACTCCTAAAAGGCAAACAGACAAAAAGATGGTTGAAGAAAGATGCATATGATGTCATGAAAACTGTACTCATTGTGTACAGGACAGCAGTAAGTGATCTGAACTCGGGAGCAATGAAAGATGGCAGGGAGTGAAGAAAAGGGAGGATGAAAAGAGGAGAAAAGGAGTAGAGTGTAGTCAGAATTAGATGTTGGTGTATATATACATCTGTTGGACCACAGCGGCTCATATGGGAGCTCTGTAATTCCTGAACCAGCATTTGGGTGTGGCTAGAGATGACAAAGTATGGATGGAGATATAGATAAAGACAGAGGGACTTGATGTTTTGGTAGAGGAGAAAGTAAAGAAGATGAAGAGTGAGAGATAGACAAAGGATGTATGGTGATGAAGATTAGAGAAGAAATTCCAATTAGCAAAGTGCTTTTGGCCTGTTATGAAAACCATATCCCATGACACCTTTTACAAAGATTACAAATGAGGATATATGCTTATCAGCTGAATGTGCAGAGAGTGCCCTGTGGTTAAACTGAGCAATAATATTGCTTTAGGGACATATAGCGGCTTAGCATAATCACTCAACCTGTATTTGTTACTTATTTGTTCTGTTGTTTATTTGCCTTATAGGAAACCACACCTATAGTAACAGAATTCACCTGTCTGTGAATGGTGTGGTAGTGGCCATCTCCTAAAAAAAGGATTGAACCTGACTTGTGATTCTGGTGGATCAACTGTGGTGGGCTAGTTTTCCCAGTCCCGGCACTTAAGTTTCATTTGGAGTAGCTTCAGGCAGCCATTCTTTCATTCTTTAAAGATTCTGTAATCTTTTGTCAAGCACCGTTATTTTTTAATGTACAGCTTGTTAATGATAATGGCTAATCTTCCATACTGCTAGGTAGGAGATCCCTGAAGGCATTACTTTTCATCCAGTACTTTTTAAACCAACTTAACTCTTAGTTTCAGCATCAAATTCCACTTCTATGCAGATGACATTCAGCTCTAAGTTGCAGTCAATTCTACTGATCACTAAGTGCTCTCCGACTTAAGAGACTTATTTCCTTGCTGATTAACAGTGCATGACAAATTAATTTGTCCTCCAACATGTAGAAAAATAAATCAAAATGCTAATGTTTTAAGCAGCTGTTGTCTGTTAAAATCGTGACCAGCAACCATATTATTTATCGCTTTGTTTCATTTTCATAATATAGCCATGATTAAATCTTGCAAAGGATCTCTCCTTAACAAGACTGATGCTGAGACTTTGGTTCATACCTTCAAAACTTGTCATTTTTCTCTGTTGATTAACAATTTGACCTACTCTTGACCTGGGGAAGGAGTAAACAGCCATGCACTACCTTATTGACACATGGTGTCGCCATCCAGTGACTATCATTGGTTTTGCCTAGTGGCAAAATTGATACAATGAAGAAAGCTTTGCTTCTTATTCTGCAGAGTTGTATGAAATCTGATGGTGCAACACAGCAAATACATTAAATTTCAGTTTTCTTCTATTCCTCAGATGTCAGCACTGTCAAAATGGTTTGCATTTGGTCAATGACGCAACACTACTCAAAAGCACTGCTTGAATTTGCTTGACCTCAGAGAGTGAATTCACTAACTGGCTTTGCTACAGACTTCTATTATTTACAATGCAGTTATGACTGAGTTTTAACTTGTGGGTGGTTTATGCTGTCCTCCTAGTTCCAGCCCCCACTGGGCAGCCTCATAAATTCCAAACTTGAAAAATATAATTTCCTCTGAATATTATCTTAATCTGAATATCAACCACTGATGTGCTGATTAGATGTACTTAACTGAATCTTCGTGACCATACGTTTAAATAAACCGCCAGCTTAACTAATAATTAAATAATGAAAATAGTTGTTAGTTGCAGGGCTAATCCAGATATGTAAAGCTCCTCTGACAGAAAATTTGAGCTTGAAATCTTTTATTACTCAACATCCACACAGTCTGGCTGTACAACATCTGTTAACCCACATCCAGATGATGACTGATCTTTGGGTTTATTTCTTCACTGGCAGTACATAAATCAGAGCGGGGATTACTAGTACGGTGGCTGTTTTGAATTGGATTAGCAGAGTTCAGAGTTCAGTAGGAGTAAATGTATAAGATCTTGTGATAAATGCACTCTTGACCCATGAATCACTATGAATAAGATATAAATATATTTCAATTATGTTCAACAGCATTAGTCAATCAGTAACAATGCAATGTTGCAATGTCATCAAGTGCATGAAACACTCACTTTTCATTTTTAGAAAATGTTTCTATCTAGAACAAGAGTTCTAGAGCATAAGAGTTGTAGATATCAATATTTTTCATGTTTATGAAATAGTTCAACATTTGGGGGAATACACTTATTTGCTTTCTTGCTCATCTCTACTATACTATTACTATAATAAATGTATAACATCAAAAATGTTAAAGCTGCCTCTATTTTTTTTTTTTTTTGTTTATTATGCTAAGCTAGGCTAACCCCGTCCTGGCTCTAGCTCTATACTTCATGTACAGATATCAGTGGTATCCATCTTCTCATCAAACTCAGAAAGCAAATAGGCAACACATTCACCGTAACAACTTTATAAGATGATATGTCAATGTCGTGATTACCGCCTGTTCCACTGCAACCAGCTGGCCAAAAATAAATTTAAAAAATGCAAAGTCTATTTTGCTCCTGTCAAGTGGCAACTGATTGGAGTAAAAGCCCTGAGCAATGACTGCAGACCTGTATTGGGATGATTTCCTTTTTCCACTGCAGAAACACTTAATGCCAAGCAATCTCATCAATGACCATCCAGCAAATGAAGCGACTAATAGAATGTGTGGAATGTAAGTTATCTTAAGTTCCCAATGAAGAGAGGCTTAAACTGGGCTCTGAAGGGGCCCTGTGGCTTTGCTATCATATAGCTATACATAACCTTATGTGTGTGTACATGTGTATTGAGGAAAACAGTATGTTATAAATTATAATTTCAAGCAAAGAGACTACCGACTGCAAAAAGGAATCTAGTGCTGTGACGATTGCCTTTATGCTCCTCTTCACAGATACTGCTGAGTCCTAAGCTGAGTAAGCAGGAAACTGCAACAGACCTCTCACTGTGGTTTGGGAAGGGCTGGGTCACTACACTCACAAAGGCGTTTTGATACTGGGAAAAACACACAGAAGCATGCAGGCACACACAAACACACACACACACTTTCTTGTGTACAGGAGTCAGCTAATGTAAATGAGGAGCTCAGCGTTGCAGCGGTGAGAGAAATTCAGTGTGTGTGTGTGTGTGTGAGGGGGAAGAGACCCAAACCGGCTGAGGGTCTACAACAGATACCCACCACCGCGGAACAGTGTTCTTCAGCCGGTGTGATGAAGAGTGTGGTTTGACTAATGATACAGGCTGCTGCGGAGAACCAAAGAGTAATTGCAACAACAACAACTACTGGACTGCACGTCTACAATGTGGTGATATTTACTCTATTAAGAGCGTTGAGATAAAGTAAAAACACACACAGAACACACACACCCACACACACACAGACACGAACACAAAGCCATTGTGTAGCACACACACGCACTAAAACCAGTGAAATTATGGTCCAAGTGATTTCTGATTTTGCAAGTGGTGGAAAACTACTAGCACTGAGATTCTTGTCTTGTGTTTTCACAGTACATGTACAATGCTCTGACAAACTGGCACAATCTTTGATCACGTTTTCTGCCCACATCATTTTAGCTTGAGTGCAACTGAAGCGGACTTGGCCCGGACCCAAATCAGTAGTAGGGGGGCCCTGCTAATATGCCAAATGGGGCTTTAACAAAACAGCAACAGGATCTGAGTCTTTGTATCCTAATCACAGCTGATTCTGGGTCAAAGAAAACACTAATACCTTCTCAAACCTTTGAAAGAAAGAGTTTGGTGTATTGTGAAAGGCTTTACGTTGTTAACATTAGCACCATCCTCTATCTAACCACAGGAAACCTGAACTGTCTACCAGATAACCTGAAGTGTGAAGTGGAAAGTGAAATCTTCATTAGTGAAGAGCGTTAATTGTGCTGGATGATGATCACAGCTAAAGGAAGTCGGCTTTGAAGTCCCTTTAGACACACAGACAGCTCTCACACACACGCAAAGGTCTTCACAGTCAGACACAGCTCTGGGAGATAATTAGCGCTCTGTCAGGGCCTTAATTAACTGGCTGACACCTCAAAAACGTCCCTTCCCTAATAAAGGCCATTGGCTCGGGTAAAGGAAACATTAGCATGAATTATATCAATTATTTGTCACTCAAATAAACGAAAGACAAGGTGCTAAAAGAGAAAATCATACAAAATTTAGAAGGCAGGTTCGCAAATATTGTTACAATTACTTTATTATTAAGTTTATTATTAAGTTTAGGCTGGTGCATGACTGAAAGCCCTGAGGTGGAGAACAAACAAACACACCCGTGTCTCTGCAGCACAGTCATCGTGGATAATAGAAACTTTCCAGGGATTGGGGGGGGGCATGTTGTAGCCAGATTAGACAGCCCATGCATGTTAGTGGAGGCCAAGATGTTTTCCAATAGCTGATTATTTGAATCAATCAATCAACAGAACATTTATAAATTAGAATTTTGATTGTTTTTTTAGTTTGGATAAATTATTATTATTTTTTTTATTAATGTATCCAGTAAAAGTAGCAAACCAAAAGTATTTATCATTTTTTGACATGTTGTAGACATGTTATATGTATTTATGAATCCAGATGATAATGAGCTTTTGCATCCTTGTTGTGAGTCACTCTGTTGTAAACAGAATCACAGACCGTCTATTTGTGGGTGACGCTGCTCTACATCTGAATGTAAAAACTGTGTGTGAGTATTAACAGGCTTTTCTCTGACATTTAGAGGCCCGTTGGTGCTGCTGCTGGTGTTATTGTCTGTGCAGGCGCACAGGGCAAACTCTGGAGGGTTTTGAGGCTAAATAACGTATTATGTGTCAGCTGTGGTAACTTTAACTTTTTAAACCAGATTTAACTCCAGGTTATAGATCGGAATAGGAGCAGAGGTTAAAGGGTCAGTTTACATATTTTCTCAACATCAAAGTCTCTTTCAAGACATCTTTCCTTATTATTCTGGATAATCCACAGTTTGCACTGGGAACAATTACTGTGGGAGAAAATGGTCCTGATCTGCAGATCGACAATTTAAGATTGAGACAACTTGAGACGGGTGCTAAAGATTTTTAAAAAAGTGTCTCTGTTTCTAACTGTTAGGTAAAAGCTGGATAGATAAGTTTGTGCGGTGCCAAATCGTGGGCTAAAGAAGAGAAAATCTTAATTTTACTTAAATCAAACCTATTATTACAACCAATAACGTCTCCATTTGTTGACCTGTGTCTTGTTTTAGTTCTCTGAGCATTAACAAATTAAATCAGATGTCTTTTTCTGCCTTGGATAACTGAGACATAAATATCTTGTTAGGAGAAAATAAACAACACTGTATAATGGTGCACATATTGCACACAGTTAAATCAGAGAATAGCAGCATAGTGCAGTGACGAGGAGGTCCCAGCTGCTCCGTGTGTTGACATACTGACCCGATTATACCGACCAAACCCCCCAAAAAGCATGAGGTGGACAGCAGCGACAGCACTGGCTAGCACCTGGAAACCTCCTGCAAATATGTGCTCTGGTTGTGGGGAACATTTGCTCAACCAGCTTGTTTTTTTCCAATGTAGGACACCAAAGTTTAAAATCAGTCTGCACAAATCTACAGCCCGTCCCCACAGAGCAGAAGCTGTGTGTCTCTTATTATCCTACTTGAAGGTTTTTTTTTTTGTGATTTAAAAGTTTTTGTTATTGGTCATAGCTTGAAAAATGTATGTATATTCCTGAGAGAGCAACAGCATACAGTGGTGGCAGGGTGTATACAAGTAATAAACAGAAGTAAACTGACCTCCAGTCAGTGACCACCTTTATCAGTTTAAGCATTACCTTTAATTCAATGAAATCAGTCTAAAAATCAATTTTTCCAATGAGAGGACTCTACTTCCTTATTAATGCTAACACTGTTCAAGTCACTTATAAAACAAAAAAGAACAATTTTTCATTTCAGCTCCACTGTAAGGATCTGCTGTTTTTTTTCTTGGTTTCATTGTAAATTCAATAACTTTACATTTTGGACTGATGGTCACAGAAAACAAGTCCTTTGAATACACCCCCCTCTGAGCATGTCTCACTATATTCTGACATTTTATAACCAGATTTACTCTGATGATTAATGGACATATTCAATAGGTCACTACGATAATGGTTAGTTGCAGCCTTGAGGTTTATATAATTTTACATCACTTCCACAGTATTTATGTGGTATGTAAATCTGTAGTCTTCATCATGATTTATTGCACAAACCATACCCCTGTCCACTGTTGACTGTATCACCTTCTATCATTCGTTTGATTTGAAACATTTCTTCATTCTAGCAGTCAGAAGGGGGTGGGGGAGATAACGGTACTCCTGCAGTGTCTCAGCATACTGCCTATCTTTGATCATTGAATACGTCCAGATTGCAGGAGCTGTGACACAAACACTCACCCAGGTTCTTCAGGGGGTCGATGGCCTTGGACTCGGACGTCCCGGCTGCTTTCTTCCTGTTGCCCAACATAACGCAGGGAAGCCGCGCGTTATTACTCTGCCTCCCGCTTGTCCTGAGGCCGGATCCCGTGCTGTGTCTCAGTCGGGAGACGGTCTAGTGGATCAGCTGCACGGGGCTCCTGCAGGAGGCTGATGTGGGAGAGTCCACGTCGCTCCGCGGGCTGCGCCTCATGGTTTTATCCTGGAGGAGGAACACAGGAGCCTGGCCAAACCTTCAGCCTGCTGATGTCACTCGGGCTGGATTTATAAACACAGAGCTGGAGCGATCACACGGTCGTCAATACACACAACTGACGGGGACTTCCTGAGGGGGCTTTCAAAATAAAAGCTGCTGAAAGTCGCTTGGATGTTAGGTTTGGATGCCATGCCTATATACACACAGCTTTACACAGGCAATCGTAAATCGCATTATAATACGATCATTTATATTATATTTATATGAATACAGCAGGTCTAATAATAATACGATTTATTAGCATATTGTAAATCTTATTGTGACTTGACAGACTATTTCTAAAACGAGCTTTGTCCTGAGCTTTCAACCACATCTCATGGTGGGTTGCTGTTGCAATTGGTAAAACTGAATATTTTCCTTTTGTTTCTACTGTTTTTATTCGATTTATTTTCTGTTGTGTCAATAAAAATGACAAACAATTGTTATTTTGTTTTGAAGACATTTCCGGGTTTGTATTGTGTGCTTCCGGCAGCTTGACGACAGACGCAGTTTAAAGGGATTATAGACCGAGAAGAGACGCTCCTGGCTCCCACGTGAAATAGCCTTCCTCTTCTCGGTCTATTAATCTGTAATTTTATCCAAATCACAGTCTAAGTGATGAACGGACTGATCACTGAAAAGAGGTTATCCTCTAATACTGTCCGCTGTAATTGGGGCAATGGTGCTGCGTAACGACTGATGCACAAGTCGGCCGATGTGTCCCGTGTCTGTCGGCTGTATACGCAGTTTGCAGAGGGTCTTTATGAACTGATGGCTCTAGTCGATCTGAAATAGGCCTCGACTAGACGAGTAATGCAGTTTTTATTGTTCAGTTATTTTCAATTCGTTTTTAAGATAATATGGGATAATATATATGGGATTATATATTTACACACACAATTCGTCATTGGGACAACTTTGAGTGGGAAACTTAAAAACGGTTTTCCCAGTTTGATGGTTTTTTAAATTGAATAATAATAATAATAATAATAAACTTAATACCAGTCCATCCTGTAATCAACATTTTGTACTGAATTTCTTGATTTTGGACGATTCTTTGGTATTACTTAACAGCCAACCTTTTTTAGCTTTCTTTCTTTTGCTTCAGGCTGCGCCAAATATTAAGGATGGGAAATATTCTCTCAAATTATTGGGATTGTGTTGGGAGTTTTTGTATTTTGTTCAAGGTCTTTAAACTGTTGCGTAAAACATCCTATATATATATATATATATATATATATATATATATATATATATATATATATATATATATATCAATTATGACAACAACATAACAACAACAAACAAATATAAATTAATATAAATGAATAAAATCTAAAAGTGTCAAGTGAACAGCTTACATTTTACTCAAATAGCAAGAAAAAATATATACACATGTACACATATATACATATTATATTCACACCTTAGCGAATTAATATTTAACTATATATTTTAAAAAGGTGGGTTTTCAGAATCTATTTAAAAGAAATACTGAAATTGCAAGTCTGGGTTCTTGCATTATTATTACTATTATAGTTATTTTTATTGTTATTGTAATTTATTTGTTTTTTTTTTGGGCGAGGTGACTTTAAACGTCCAAGTGGGCGCGGTCAAGTACATGTCATGTGATTTGACACGGAAGTCGTCTCCATAAAGTACATCCCGGATGGGTCAGTCAGCCCAGGTAGGTCCATGGGCAGTCTGGCAGCTAAACTCCATCGTCAAAGTAAACCCATAAATATCCCACACCACCGCCCCGGTGAACAGCTTCATATTTGCCCCCCGATAAAGACCACACCGCCTGTGTACATGGCGCTGGTGACGGCCAGTGACAGGACGCACAGACACTGAGGTAAGACAAGGGAACAAGCTAACGCGGCTAAGCTGCCCGGAGCAGGTTAGCGGGCTCAGCTAGGTCTCAGCGAACCGAGTTTAAATCGAGCAGCGCCGGCGTTTCTCGGACTAAATGTGCTGCAGAGTATCTGGTGTGACGTTAGGTGTTTACTGAAACCGCTGGCAGGTCTTCTACTCGACGTGAAAGTCCAGTGAAAGCCATAAACATGAGTAGTTAGTTGCTGCGCCTGGTACTGGGACACAACCGTGGCTGTACGAGGTGCAGGGTCACGAGCAGCCTCTGCCAGATCTCGACTTTAAAGGGTAAATAATTAAGCAATAAGTTAATAAGTTATTTTTAATTAGTCTAGGTCATTTTATAGAGATTAATTTCCACTTAGGCATTACAGTCAGAGTGGGGAGGGGAGTCCTGTCTGGCCTGTGGCAGACTGAGAAAAGGCAGCGCGATATCAACACAGTGTTCAGTGTTCAGTGTTGCGCAACGTTACTTTGTGATCCCGCTCTGCTAACTGGCTTTTCCTGTTCCCTCCGTGTTTGTGTGTCTCACAGCTCCAGTTGCAGTCGCCCCTTCCGGCTGGATTGAACAGGTCGAGGTGTCATGCCGGTCCCTGCCATGGCACAGCCCGCGGTTGATCACCAGAAGCAGTTCCAGGCTGCTGTGGATGTCGTCCACAACCTCCCCAAAAATGGTGTGTAGCCTTTTCACAGCCATGGCTTTATCTCACACACCGCGGGACAGAGTGTCTGCTGCTGGTTACTCAGTAGGAAGGATTCGTTGAACTGCATCTTTATTATTGTGCCGTTGAACTGTGTAACTCAGAAGCTCAGGGGCAGTTGACCTGTTAGTGCAGCTGTGATGCATGCTGGGCTCTCCTGCACAGAGAGGGAGAGCGTAGAACCAAACCTCATTTAAAAACCGGATGATTTAGTGTATCCTTCACAGCTATATGTTATTGCCTGTTTATTTTGTCATCCAAACGAACAGGACTTTGACTTGCATGAAGTAGTAATAATAATAAAGCAGCATGGGGATTTCTCAGCCTAAATGTGCTACAGAGTATCTTGTGTTACGTTATGTAATAATA
Source organism: Lateolabrax maculatus (assembly GCA_031216445.1). NCBI lineage: Eukaryota > Metazoa > Chordata > Actinopteri > Acropomatiformes > Lateolabracidae > Lateolabrax > Lateolabrax maculatus. Next base: position 18,860,094 of record CM062200.1, read on the forward strand.
CATAATAATAACAATAATAATAATAATAACAAATATGAATAATTAGAATAATATGAGACATTGTATTCAAACTGAAATGTGGCTCCTTATGATTTGTTTAACATTCCATCCAAAATGTGCCGTTGCCAATAAGGAGGACGCGTGTCTTCCATACAGCCACACCAAACACCACCTAGGCCAACCACTGGTAAAATCTTTTCTAAGACAAAATGTTGTTGCATTTATTGATGTTCTCTCTCTCTGTGTGTGTGTGTATTTGCTTTGATAATCACATCCATAACATCCATTTTCTTCTTCTTATCTGGGGTATTTCTGAACACAGCTTTAAGTTTCCTTTGACCTAAAGTGAAAGCAAGCTGCTATTTTCCCAATTCTAAACTCATACATGTGTCTAATCATGACAACTGAGATGTGGCTCCCAGAGTCTCTAAGGACCTGCAGTCCTGCTCAGTTTACCTCTCTCCAGGTAAACGGAGAACTAAGCAGACAGTTTAATAAGCCTGATGAATGCCTGTGTTATCCTGCAGGTTTCTACCGGCCGTCCTATGAGGTGATGCTGCGTTTCTACAGTCTGTACAAGCAGGCGGTGTGTGGACCCTGTACAGTGCCTCGACCCGGCTTCTGGGACCCAGTCGGTCGCTACAAATGGTGTGTGTTTGTGCTTGTGTATCATTATAATCAGTAGCAGAGACAGCAGCTGCTCTGATAAGTGGTTTTCTTTCTCCTATGCACTTTATACTGTACATCATATTTCCATTTAAAAACATTGTTTTTTTTTATTCATTTGGCCAGTAAACATTATCACAACACAAGTTTTGATATAGTTTTGTCAGTTAATAATTCAGTTGATCTCCACGTTGTGTCAACTCACCATGTCAGTGCCTGCAGCCAAAGATCTTTTGGTTCTTGACGTGCTTATAAAATGCAGGCTGGGGCTCAGTACATGCAGACGTTGGATGCTTTCACATCAGGGACCTTTTCCCGGATCCAAGTACGCTTGACCCCAAAGACCAGTTTGTATGATTAGTGTGAATACTGTTCTGTAATCCATGCCAGAGTCCACTTGAAAAGGTGGTCTCGAGTACGGTTCATGTGTGGTATGTAAACATCCTTACACTTGCACAAGTCCACAGCAACTGTATTGTATACTTAGTGAGTGGAGAGAGGATCAGTGTTTTGCTTAATCTTGATAGGACACATGGCCTGACACTGAGGCTAATGTGGGGTTTGACCTTGATAGACAGGCACTAACATGTCCTGTCAGTTCACTTAACTTCTAACAGATTAAGAGGGTGCAATCAAATCCTTCAGACGCATGCTGCTTGTATCTTGGATTCAGCCTTCTGTAGAGCGGAAATTCTCTACAGAAGGCTGAACGTCGACAGAAAATGAACACTTCAAAGAGAATTGGCACCATTTTCTGGTCCAGCTGGTCGAATGTGATGATCTGCTGCTTCTCTCCGTGTGATATCATAAGTTGAACATCTCTGTGTTTTGAACTGTTGGGCGAACAAAACAAGATGGTTGAAGACATCGCCTTGGGTTCTGAGAAATGTGAGTGCAGTAAAACAGTTCAGTAGAATGCAGTTCTAAAACAAAGCTTTTTCTAAATGAAGAAACACGGTCTCCTCTGGTTTTTAGCCTCCACCTAGAAACTACTAACAGTCCCCTACTGGAGGATGTCCAGGCTTGAGATATAGACAAGGGTCAACCACATACATGCCTTTGTAAAGTAATAATACATTTTTAAAATCTATTCTAAAATGTATAGGTCACCAATGTAGGAATGCTTAGTTTGTGTGCATTGTGTGGTTGGATCTTGTGAGGACTTGCTGCAGCATCCTGGGCCAGTTGAAGCTTGGACAGTGTTGTTGTATTGACTCAGACAGGAATGTGTAGAGTTGCAGCAATCAATTAAAAGCATGGACAACAGTTTCCCTGTTCTTTGTACATAAAAAAGATAAACATTTTGAAATGTGGTGAAGGTGCAGGGAGTAAGATTAGACAACAGACACCACATGACGATCGAAACAAGGTCAGAGGTAACGCTTAGATTCCTACAGGACAGAAGTATGGGGGATCATGTGATGAATGGCTTCTGATTTATCAGTTTAATAATAGCCAGTTTAACATGTCTGTAGAGGGGGGATCAGCCGTGTCGTGTCGGAACCAAAAGAGAAAAGGTTACCAACAAACTCCATCAGGATCAAATCCTGGAAGGCTACATGTTGTGTTCAGCAGGCGTATTATCTTCATACTGCTAATGTTAAAAATGTTGAAGTCTCACTTCTGTGATGCTGCAAGAGTTCACATGGCACAGCACAGTGGCACAGTGCACTGTCTGGAGAGTGCTGTAGTTTAATCAGACACTGTGCAATGGTTGATGCTTTTTTGACTGATTGTTCTTCTGTATGTGCCAGGGATGCCTGGAGCCGCCTGGGAGAGATGAGCAGCGACAGAGCCATGGGAGAGTACGTGGACGAGATGAAGAAAGTAGCACAGGAGGTACATGACACCTGCACGCTGCAGATGACAAAGATTAAATGTACATTTGAATGTATGTCCCCGATAAATGAATAGATAATTCTGATGTGAAGAGTAAATGTGACGGCTTGTCAGGGCACAAAGTCTCCCAGCAGCATGCTTCTTGGTCAGATGTACGCAGTGACCTGGAATTAGCCATCCGGAGATCACTTAGGGTTTCCACTGACTCTGCAGGTCATCGACACCGTGCCCATGGACGAGAAGACGGCCTCACTCTTCCACCACTTCGAGCCTCTCTACCTGGTGATTGATGACATGCCGCGCCCTCCGGAGACACTGCTGACACTCAGAGAAGGTCAGCGAGCCCGAGGGCAAGCTTCTAACCGGCACTGACCGAGCAGCTGGAGGGCTGCACTGGGATCTGCTGGGAGATATTTATTGGGCAAAACTGGTCATTGTTTGTCTCTGAACAATGTATGTTTGTGTCTTTAAATGTATAGATAAAAGACAAATACTTGCTGTAGGACACTTTTTGAACAAAAAAACAAAAGAACCATATTGCTGAATTCCTGACTATTTTAATTATTTAACATTGTTACTTATTTTTTCAGGGCATTTCAGACACACACACAGAGATAGATAGATAAAACAATAGATTGAAAGACAAAACCACAGAGAATTAACAGTTTTAGCTTTATTATTTTGGTTTTCGTGCCAGCAGACTCTCATGAACCCAGCAGCAGCTGTTTTCAGTGAAAAGGCTCTGATAAACCCACTGTACAGGACCTGCTCAGCAGCAAACAGCACACAGACACAGTTAGAGACCAGCTGGTGAACACAGTGGAGCATTTAGCAGCTAAACAGCCAGATTTTTCTCTCAGGAGGTGGTAACCAGAAAAAAACAAAACCAGAGCAAAAAGACAGAGAATATTGGACTTTATACAGTAATAACATGTCAGTTGTGTTCTCAGCTTGCTGTGCTGCCCCAAAATTGCCAAAAAAATCATTGAATGTAGTAAAAATAGTGATATATAAACTATGTGGTCTGCAACCCTGTACAGTAAACAGCTGAGAGCCAGTGTTCCTCAACTGCTGGCGTGTACATCAGTTTCCATTCCCACTCAGCTTGGTAGGAATATATGATTGGACCTGTAGTGACTTTTTGATCTCGACTCTCACAGTGCATCACTTGTCTATTGTTGTAGGTCTTAAAGGTGGTGAGCACTCTGACAGGGCAGCAGAGATGAAGGATGAGGATGAGGAGCAGGGTGGCCCCAAAGAAGACACTTCTCTCCCAGAGGGCGCAGATCCAGATCAGGAGTTCAGCCTGTCTGAGGTCATAGACCTCACCGCCAACACCATCACTAACGGTATGTAACGGAGGACAAACTCCAGCAGAAAGATGAGCTTTTCAGATATGAAGAAACCATTCTGCTTTTTCCCCTCATATATACAAAACGCTCGCTGTGCTCCTGCAGACTCAGGGGTGTCTGAGGGTTTGGTGTTGACCAGCGACTCAGAAAGTGAGATCTTCTGTGACTCTGTGGACTCAGTGGAGCAACTTGGCAATGTGAAGGTACGACTCGCTCTCATCCTCCCAACAGGTGGAGGAAGTACGGCTGTCTGATGCAGATCAGCCATACGAACTGTTCCAGTGGAACATGGAGTCAAAAGTAGTGAATGAAGAGCTTCATTCTACACAAATGAGACTATTTTCAAAGATTGATTTTCGTTCACAGATTCAAGTCGTCAAGTCCAATGGTATTCACAACGGCCACGCGTCCTTGGAGTCCAACCCGGTTCAGAGCCATCAGCTGGAGGTCCGACAGGTCGGGGCAGGTCAAGGTGGAGAGGGGGCAGAGGATGGAAAGGGTCAGGGTCCCAGCAGAAGGAATCGAGACACCGGGCGGGAAGGGTCCTACCACAACTGGAGAGGCCGTAAGCTTCCGCAAGATGGAACCCTAAAGTGTTCGATATTAAATAATTAAGATATAATGAAATAATGGACTATATTAATACGTGTAAGACGCAGCTCATTATTGTGAATGCAGAGCTTCACTTCACACGCATGCTGTGACCCTGTGTACCATTTATCTGACATGTCAGGATTCAAACAACCTGTCCTGGTCTGTAGGGGGCGTACCTCAGGGTAGCCCAAGGCGGGGGGGCCCGGCGGGCGGCAGCGGCTCCGGACGAGGAGGAGGGGACGGCTCAGAGGGCGGGGCCGAGAGGCTGCACGACACCCATCTGCAGCAGCAGATCATCCTGGCCCTGCGGAGGCTCCGTGAGGACATGAGGAGTGTGATGGACAGGCTGGAGGCGGTGGAGAGGCTCGCTGCCACACATGTGAGCACGTATATGATGACTGCGCTTATTTTTACTGGGAGAAACCCTTTGATGTTTAATGTTAAGGTAGACGGTCAATTCTTACTTGCTTTATTAATGTGGTCATAGAAAGAGCTCACAGACTGATGGATTTTCTCTTTAAGCTTCAAATATAAAAAATATAATGTCAATAACGGCGCAGGTAAAAGCTACAGAAAGATTAATTTTGTAAAAAAGTAACAACAAATGTTACTCCAACAGGAGGAAATAGTGCATTTGTTAGGGACTATTTTCAGCAGCTGATTAATCCACATTTAGTGCTGTAGTGAGTATTTGGAGCAGTGACCAGATAAACTACAGTGTGGCTCACTCATGTGTCTCTGTCAGTGGGAGACAGTCAGTGTTGGTTTGACCTCTCGGTGCTGTGACACTCACTGTTTTCTGCTTGACAGACCCAGGTTTCGGAGTGGAGACCATGCCTGCAGTGTGCAGCCGCAGCCTCACAACAGGTAAGAGAGGAGCAGTCGGTCCCGGCACTGTTGGGTTTGTCCCTTAGCGTCCTGAAGTGACAATAATGTCTTCAAACAAACTGCTGAATGTGAGCCTAAAAAATAAAGGGAAAATTTGCCGATTTTCAACCACGCCTCTATCTGTCCGAGTTAGGGTTTTGGTGTGAAAAACGAATGCAGGTGTTGCTGATGTTCTGCGCGTCTCTAGGCGCAGCTGTTGTCCTTCCCATGCCAGTGGTGGCAAATGGCCACGTGGTGGGCGGAAGAAGAGCAGCTGCGCCCAGAGACACGGAGAAGATCGGCTGAAAGCTCTGGAAACTGCTAGAAAGTGGCCCTTAATGTGTCAGAATTAAATATGGCCTTTATGATCTATATGATCTATTTGCATCACTAATGTTTTTAATTTTGGAGCAGAACAAACCTCTAGTCAACACTCAGCTATGCAAGTGACAGTAGTAGTTAAAGCTGCACTGATCAGTATTTTAATATTACAACTTCATCAAATAACTGTGTGTAATGTCAAACATGTCACAATGATCACTCACCTCTACAGTCCCCCACAGCTCTATGGAGCACTTTAGCATCTTTTAGCTCATTGTTTTGCAGCTGTATAGTTTTGGTTCGGCCTCACGGGGCTGTCCGAGTATTATGACGGCTCCCGGCCTCATGCTCTGTGATGAATAATGAGCTGTTCCATGTCTCTCTCAGGAGGACGGGTGGTGGCCGTTTGACGTGTCAGGCCAGACCGTCCTCCTCTTCCTGTTGTGGCCGTTCGTCGCCCAGGGCCTGGTCCACCTGCTGAGGAAAGCCCAGAGGAGAAGTCGCATATCTTCATGAAGCACAAAGACATCCAGCCTTTTACCTACAGTCATCCACCGGTGCAAGAAGTTTAATTTCTACAGCGAGAGCAGAGGACGGAATCCAACAGGAATTCAGGCGAAGGCTTCGTCCTCCCACATTGTGTGCCCTGAAAAGAGGGAGAGAAGTCTTTGGACTTGCTGTCTGGTGGGACAGAAGTGCGTTTGGCTGTGTTTGTTAACCTCAGGATCCAGAAATCCTCTCACTCACTACAGCAAATGAATCTTTATTTAAAGTGTTCAAGTGGATTAATCAGCTGGCTTGTGTTGGGCGGCAGGAGGCAGATACTGAACACAACATTGTCTTTACCAAACCTGGACAAGTGCTTACACTGATCATGAGAAGCCTGAATGAAAAACTTGAATTATGTCATTCTGTTCTTCAAGTTAGTGAGACATCTTGTAAATTTACCATATTTCATTTACTTTTGGGTTAATCTCAATGTCTTTTGAAATATACAGAATATTATTAGTGTCTAAAACTGCACAATGCAGCCAAAGTTTCTGCTTTCTTATGGAAGAATCAAGCTACTGATGTCTTGCTAAGAAGTCATGTAGTTGTAATATTGTCAGTTACTTTGAAATGAGGAGCAGCAGCTGTTCACAGCTGCACTTGTCATTTCATTGTCATTTTTCACATCAGATTCTTGACCTCCGATTATCTCAGCATCTCTTTTGACTTATATTTAAGTCTTGCAACTGGACTGTCTTTTCAGTGCTCCGGCGCTCCATCTCTGTACGGTAATTACACCTTCGGATCACAGTGGCCCTAATGTTGTAGGTACAATATCAACGTTAACATAATCAGACTGTTGTGTTGCATCTGGAGTCGTCTGTTGTGACTGCAGGTGGAATCGGATGATGAAGTGCACTGAAGTGACAAGTGGAATTGAGACTGTAGTCACTAAATGATGGAAGAACTGCAATCCTGTATAATACTAAAGCATGAGCTCAAATTAAAAAGTCTATATTGAATAAAAGGTTGTGCTGTGTCAGCTCTCAGAGGAAGAATTGTATCGTGTTTCCCAGCAGAGGTCACTGTAGCAGATGTTGATGGCGATGGGAGGACACAGACTGGTGGTCCCTGTGTGTACAGAGGGATGTTATCTATACATAGGGATGTAGGAGTATTATGCAACAGTGAAATGAAAAAGTGAGTGAACTAGGGCTCTGGATGTTTTAAATGTTTCAGGACTGTTCATATGCAGTCCTGCTGCCTCTGTGAAATCTATTTGGCATAATCAATTTCCTAATTCCATGTTTAGGTGTTATTTATTAAATGCACACGGAAATGGATTAAAAGGCCACGTAATGTAATTAGATACTTTTTAAAAGTGGTTCTTGCACACACTGCTGTTGAACGAGGGGTCCCAGTCTGTCTACATTCAGCTTGGTGTTTTTCCTGTAACACAGTGGGAGGTAAATCCACATTTGAAATCACTAAATTCACATTTGAAGAAAAAAATAAATAAACAACCCCATTTCCAAAACAAATAATTTAATATATTATGTATAATATTTATATACACAGGTTAACTTAACAAGGCTTTGTACAACCGTTACAAAATTGGTCCACGCACAGTCACCCACGCACATAAAGTACATGCACAAGGAGAGAGAGAGAGAGAGAGAGAGAGAGAGGACAGACTAGATATGATTAAGACAAACATGGAGTCTGGACAACAGTGGTTGGCAGTACAGTTTGGGTCAGCTCCATTTAGTTTTTTCCAGACTCTGCTTAACAAAACTTCAGTTCTGGGAAGGGAGCAAAAATACTGAAAATGTGAAAAAGAAGGTAAGACTCTGGTTTTGGATTTAAGAGAGCTTTTCGCTCACTTTCAACTGCTACCATGACAGAACTCTCTTAGTAACACTGATATAATGTAAGAAGTGGACCTTCGCTGTTGAACTAAGTGCTCAGGGTCTCTTAGGTTCTCTCTTGGCTCCATACTGTTGATATTGTACAATTACCCAAATACAAAAAAATAATAATCATTTTGGCATGACTTCACATAGCTGCCTTAAACACTTTGCTCCTCTGACCAAACAGGCGTTAGTATCTTCAAAACTCTGGCCCTCCTACCCAAAAACAAACACACACACACACACAGTTGTACAGCTATACTTGTGAGGACATTCATTGACATAATGCATTCCCAAGCCCTTAACCTTAACCATCAAATCTAAATGCTTAATTCTAACCTGAACCTTAAAACCAAGTCTTAACCCTCAAACAGCCAATGAAGGTGTCTTAGAAAGTGAGGACCAGACAAAAATGTCCTCACACCCATGGTCTAAAACTCAAAGTGGTTCTCACAAAGATAGTTGTACAAGTGCGCACACACGCACGCGCGCACACACGCACACACACACACACGGAAGTACGATAGGCTTGTGTTGAACACTTAGGGTTTGCATATTTTTACATGTCACTGACCCCATGCATGCATTTTTTTAGTCCACGGAAGCTTTGGCATAATGCCCAAGTGACATCATCAAGAGAGAGGGGGAGTTGTTCTGCTCCTGCGGATCTTTGAAGTTCCCTGTAGATCTGCAGGAGGCTTTGGAAGAGCTTGTAAAGGGCTGAGAAGTAAACTGAAGAGTGGTTTCCTCTGAATCAGAGTGCTGTGCTGTCCTCTGGCTGGCAGGAAAGTGTGCATGTGTGATATTTGCCCACATTGGTGGGTCAAAGACATCATCGGTGAAGACCTGCGGGGGAAAACACCAGCATACGTACAGCACAGTCGGTTCACAATGAAATGACTCCGATGACTCTGCTGAAGTGTTTGCTGGTAAGAGTTAGTTGTGACAGCAGCAGCTGGGCTCTGGAGTTTCAAATGTCTAATATGGCTTTCTCTCATGTTTTACTTCTATTTATTATCACTATTCACCCATTTTCAATTTACAATTGAAGGGTTTCATTCCAAAACATTATTTTAGAAGTATATGTTAAAGCCCCTGTGTGGATTGTGGAAACGCCTTACTTTGGCACCACCTAGTGGTGGTATCAAGAGTGACAGTAAAACATCTCCTGCACCACAAAAAACAACTTCACAATAATTTAGAAGATGCTTTAACTGTTGTTTATAGGGTTGAATGTTTTTTTTTTATCATTTTAGAAAGATGATCTCCTTCCCTGGATCTCTCCCCATAAATGTAATTTAATAAAACAGAACTGTCGATACTAAATCAAAATATTCCTTTTAAAAGTACACAATCTTGGAAGGGGAAAAACAAAGCGGTTATATGGGAGCATCTGACCATCCTCACAGAGCAGACCAGACTATATTATAACAAAATTATCATATTAGCATGGAAAGTTTTTGGATGAAACTACTCCAGGTGAAAAGTGTGTCCAGGTATACTGCTTTAAAGGCCCAGTTACACCAGCATTTAAAACAGCATTTTGCAGCAAAATCAAAAAATTAATTTCAATGGAGTTGGTGCGATCAGTGACAATAAATCCTCAAAACTTCAATACATGAAGTTGACCACTGCTGACCGTTGAGGGAACAGAGTAGAAGAAATCGAGAACAGTGGAAGCTACTGTAGTTTATTAGCTGCGTTACTCCATCCACACACCTCTTCTGCTGGAGTGAAACGCTCCACAGAAGGAAGGTGGTTTGTGGATGGAGCTTATTGGCCTGTCAGCGACCAGTGAAAGAGAGCTACTGTGACTAACACTAGCGTGTCACCAGGCTGGTTAGCGTGTAAGCTGGTAGTTCAAGATTGGATTATATCTACCATAGATGCGTAAAAGCGTCGTATGTAAACACACAAGCTAAAAATCACAGGACCCCATTGGTATTTTTCCTGGGAAATAATAACCCGATTCTGGCGAGAACATGGATAATTCCATCTACAGTTAACTTGTAAGTAAAGATGGATAGCTTCAAAAGCAGTTGAATAGTAGAATTTGGATGCTTTGGATGTCACATTTTTCAAATGGTGGGTCTCTCATTTTGGAATGAAACTCTACAAATGCACACCATGTCAAAGAATTCCTTTACCATGAGTCTCTAACTTTGGTGCCAATAAAAAAGGCCAAGAGGAAAGAGTCTTGAGACAACTGAGATCCCTGAAGCAGCGTGACGGACGCTTGGCTTTAGAAGCAGTGATGCAGGTGATCCAGTGTTTGTGAGTAAAGGGCAGATACCCGGTACTGCATTAGTAGAGGAAACAGTCAGGTTAAACTACCACTGTGTGACGACGCCACGCTCTCGTCTTGTCCCGTGGGTCCAGGGCTGATTTCCTCAGGACCACAGTGGAAGGTCCCGGGGAGCTCTGATCTATCCATCCTGAGGAAGAGGAGGAGAGAGGGGGAGCCTCTTGGAAAAGACGAGGGAGGGGATCTATTTGCTCAATTGGCCCGGGACTTACTGTTGTTCCTTGAGGAACCCCAACGCATCCATGCTGACCCAGTGTTCCCTCAATGTCTCGGATCACCTCCACCCTATCTGCTCTCCATCCTCTGACTCTGTCCTCCCTCCTGCCCAGCTCAAGGTCCAGATTCATGGACATAACCCTTGTCCTCCCCCCTCTGGTCTTCCTGTAGCGGACTGGCGCTGACTGGTTCCAGTCTGGCTGCTGGATCCTGTGAAAACTGGAAGCCTGGTACAAGTTGGGAAGCTTGGTTGGGCTGATCCAGAAAGGGACTGTGGGCCGTCCTCTGGCCGGATTGTGAAGCCTCAAATGGGAAGGAGGATTAGTCACAGTTGGGGTTCTTGGGTATGTGGTGTGGGTCTGATGGTGTGAGCAGAGGAAACTCTTTGGACGAAGTTGCGGTGCATCTCCTGGCAAGGTCCTTATCTGCCTGCTCTCCCTCTCAAAATCTTTTCCGCCATTGCCTGTTCCGTTCCCTGCATCCTTTTCCTCCTCTTCTCCTGCCAATGAATCTTTTCCCTCTGTGGTCTCTTTCACCCCATTTTCCTTGTCATCCCTCTTTTCTTTTTTAAGAATGGTACGTTCTCCCTCGACTGCTTCTCCCTCTCCTCTGTCCTCCTCCTCCTCCCCTCCACATCCGTCTCCCCCCCTGTAGTTGCTGGCTTTGACTGACTCGTGCTCGGAGTCCTCGTCGGTGCTGCTGCCCTGCATGTGGGTACTGGGGCATTTTTTACGTTTACGGGTCACAGCGGAGATGATGGACATGGGCAGGAAGTCCCTGGCATTCAGGTCTTTCTTAGAGCCCGAAGAAAGCTGAAAGGTTCAAATTCCAGTCAAATAATGGTCACTCACTCCATGCTTTATATTCCAGTACTCATGATCCTCTTCCCAGAAGTAAAGTTAAGATTTCTTGCTTACCTTTGATTTAAGTGAATCGCTGGCTGTGGAATCTATCAGAGAGGAATAAGATGTGGATTAGAACCACGTCCACACTGAACACGTGGTGGTAGTAGTGTTAGGAGTGGTACAAAGGTGTGATATCTGACTAATCACAGCACACAATACCATTACTGCAACCTTTCAGGAGAACTCGAGCCATTATTAGAGGATTTTCCTTTAAAATCAAGCAAACAACTGCAGTTTTCTCTGCTTTTACTTTAAGTAGCAAAAATGGCTAGAGTTCACCTTTAACATCAGTAACAGAGGAATGATGGTACACTGGTGGGAAACCAAGACTGACCAAAGGAAAATAAATGTGCAATAGAAACACCAAACACAAACACACAAGGAGAAAGACCTTGTCCTACCGAAGAGGCTGATCCATTGTTTCAGCTAGAGATAGAGTGCAGAAAGGTCCGGAAAAAAGAAAAAGTAGGAAACATCATGAGTATACACAGGTAGAAACATAACGGCTGGAGGAGTACAGAGATCTACTGAGAAGGAAGGACACTGAGCTAAATCTCACTTGATAAGGCCACCGACTGGTAGCATTAGGAGCGCAGAATGTAAAGGGAAGGTTAGATTTGGAAGCAGTGAAACATGAAGCTTTTGATTAGCATTAGTCATCCTCATGAGAAGTTCTTTTCTCTAAACTGTATTAAAGACTGTTTCCTGAATGAAAACCAGCAAGATTACACTTCCAGTCAGGTCAGGTCAAATTTCCCAGACAGGTAGGTTTGTGCATTCTTATAAGTGTCTAGCTTTCTGTATGGGACTAAAGGGTCAGAGTGCATATGGAGTATTGCTTGGATAATTTAACAGTGTCTGAAACCCCCTCCTCTTCCCTTCGAGTGCGGCACAAACTGCTGTAAACACTTCTGCCAACACATCGTACGACCACAAACCCAGGCCCCAAGTGCTCATTGCTGCACCTTCCAAATTCACCTGACAGGCTTTGATGTGGCAGTGTTGTAACATCTTTTTCCTGGACTTTATGTAGATGAAGGTAATGTTTACGTGGCACAAGGCTATCACTGCTAATGTTGAAATTTGAAATATAAAATGATTAAACGGAACACATAAGATACATGTGATAAGATCATCCCATCCATCTGAAAGTCTGGGATAGGTAGATCCTTTGTCTGATGCATTTAGTGCCCATAGATGAGTGTGTTATTTTTCACTCTGCTGCACCTGCCTGGAAGAACAGTCAGCCAGTCATCTGAGGTGCATCTTGCCAGTGAAGTGCCTCTACTCTCTACATGGGGATTTAAGAAAGGATGGCTCAAATAACTGGAGCACTGTGCATTCTGCTGGGCTAACTAAGGTACTACTACTACTACTACTGTTACATACATTTTAAATCTAAAAATATTTATTTAATTATCAATGATTGAAGCTGAAATAATTTTAATGGCCTTAGTGAATGTTTGCAGTGTTGTTACTTCATTAATGAGTATCTCTGCGAGTGCTGATCACTTTTAGTAGCCAGCCAACCAAACATGAACTTTCATTCCCTACCAACCAAGACTGGATTACCAAGTGGGGCAAAGCATGCAATTTGTGGTAATTGAATGAAAGGCCAATGTGTGTGTTATTACTATGATAAACTGAAATGATAGGGGCCTTAAGGCAACGTCTGCATTATTACTTAATCTTGAGGTCCCCTCTTGATTTGTGTTCAAATCTTTTTAGACCTTTATTATTTAGTATATACTGTGCTTACATGGTGCATTACACTAAATACATTTCTGCTTCATTTAGTTAACATAAACTAATCACTCATTTATAATAGAGCTGAAATGATAATCGATTAGTCTACTAATTGATTAAGTCATTGGAAATGGTGACATTTTTACTATTTTCTGATATTATATCCTAATAATCAAAAATAAAATTAATCGTTAGTTTCAGTCCTAATTACTTACTAATACATACAATGCACAGTGAGAGGGTCGAACGGGGTCAATAAAGACCCAAAGCTTATTCTTGCCCCTACTGGGTTAATCCAGCCCTGCTCTGAACATATCATGTGGTCGTATAGGGAAATTCTAAAAAAAGGAACAGTTTTGTTAATAGAAGTGCCAATCTTTTCAGAACACAAACTTGGTGCTCCTTCATCATAAGTATGGATGGTTAAGATCAGAAAAAGTTTGAAAGTTTTTGTTTTCTGTTTTCAGTTAATCGGAGATAAGCTGGATCCTCTCATAGTCAACATGTATCTCTATGTGTCAGATTATGACTTCAATGTTGAAGGAGCCCTCACCTGATGCCTCTCCTGGCATGCCTGTCCTGCCGATATTAGACAGCAGATGGTCAATGTTGGGCACAGGCTGCATGTCCCGCTTATCCTCTGGGGCCTATACACACACACACACACACACACACACACACACACACACACACACACACACAACCATAAAAATGAGGACATCTGAGTACAAACAATCCCTGTATTCATGAGATTCTCTGCTTTTTGTTGTATCAAAGACATACCTTCTCTTCCTTATCAAACTCTCCATTAGTGAAGAACCAGTCATGCTGTTGAAGTAACAAAACACAGCATCACTGGATGATATTGAGACAAAACTACATCACAACTAACTTGTAACAAACGGTGCAGTATTGCTTGTGTTGGTTCTTACGTGCAGGAGAAGTGTCTCCACTATTTTGTAGCGGTCAGGCATGTGGGTGACCATGTCAGTCATATTGTCCTCTGACGTCCTCACCAGAGTGGGACCAAACACCAGAGCCAGGTTTCTCGGCTCCATCTGGAAACAATATCAGAGTCATGTTCATGCCTGACTCCACTGATGGCCACAGTTTGTCCGAACACAAAAACCTAACTGCTAATACGAGGGGTTTAGGTTACCTTATTCATTTCAGAGTTATCTGCCACCTTCTTGAGGTGGCCCACCAGGAATTTAAGGGTGTGATAATAGTGATCTGGGAGGTCGTGGATCTGGATAAAGTAGGGTGGGGAGGAAGAAATGTGTGTAGCAAAGAAGATAAAAAGGTAAGAAAGAGTTTAAAATGAATCTATGATAAATATATATTCATTGCTTTTTATCCTGCTGTCCTTTGACACATACCAGTTTTTTCATGGTCTTCAGTCTGTCCTCTGCATCTTCTATCCGGTTGGCATCAATGAAATCATTGTATTTGTCTGTAAACAGACAAGGCATATGACTAACACACAATGAAAGGGCTGCAATACAACAAGTTAAACAGGTCAGCAATATGGTAATTTCCACATGCAGACAACAGGAAGACATTTGTATACAAACTGAAAAAATAATCCAGTGGCAACCCTCCTTTTATACAAGACACGATACACACATGATGATGATACATACATACGTTCATTATGATTCATGCTACACTTCACAATAAATAAATAAATGAGCGGTCGCACCATCAGTAAACAGCGGCTCAGGCAATTTTCGGAAGAAGGATTTGAGCAGGCTGCTGATCACATTCAGGTCCTGCCATCTCTGTGGAGACAGAAAGGGTGATGGAGTTAACTATTTCTAGTGTGGCATTATACAAATAACACACCTAATTCAACAAAATGATTCTTGGTATAAAACTACTCTTAGGTATGACTCCAGCTAAGACCTTGATTACAAAGACAGTGTTTCTGTGTGATATACAGTAAGCATGTATTCTGCACACCTCCTCAGCAGTGTTGATGTCCAGGCCCTTGTTGAGATGCTCCTGCAGGTTGGACACCATGGCATTGTTCCCCGGCACCCGGTAGATACCGGTGTACTCCAAACCCGTCGACTCCACCACGTGACAGCACATCTCCACAATCAGAGGAACAAACTGTGAAGAGGTGGAGGGAGCGAGGAAGGCAAGGGGAAAGGAAATTGATGGGAAACAGGAAGAGGGAAGGAAGTTCAATTTGTCCACAAATGACTTGAGTTATTTAGACAGAATTCATGTTATTTTTACGCTATGAATCATGTTGTTGGTGTATCTGTTCATTTTTGGCCTCATAAAACACCAGAGGCTCACTTTGTGGTTGACAGCAGGCTGACAGTCCTCCAGTCGCACACCAAAAGCCTTAGGACTCCCTGTCTTCTTGGCCTTCTTCATGATGTTAATGCCCCACAGTGCCTTGTTTTCATCTGAGTGCACACATACACACACACACACGGACACACATTTAAATTTGATATTCATATCACTAACTGGCTGCAGCAGCTCAATGGGGTCTGATAAAACACAGGTATTGGTTTTGCTTAACAAATAGAATGACATGTCAGTGTGCAGGATGCCTTGTGTGCAAAGCAAAGAAGACATTCTGACCACAAGGAAAATAATTGATGTCCATGTCCATCAAGTTCCACTGATTGGAAAGCTGTTGTTCACAGCAGCCATGTACACAAACAACTGGACAAATGAAAACTGTCACTTCATGCTGACATCGAATGTAAACTCATTGCATCCTCCTAGGACACTGGGCACAGATTAAAGCCCTTCATGCGCGCTAATAAGGACATGCCAATGTTCTTATAGAGGTGTAAGTTCAGTTATCAGAAACTAGTTACCCTATGCTTTATTTTCAATGTCAGACCTGTCTCATGCTGGTTTCATTTCAGCTAAGGCACATTATTATTGTGTCATTTTTAATGAGGCACACAGACTGATTATTCATTGTTGATCTGCTTATGGTAAAAAAAAATGGTGAAAAAAATGCACATGACACATTCCCATTATAATCTTAATTATTACTCATATTCAGGCAAAAAAGTAACAAGTAATATGCAAATATTGACAAACGTGCAGTAAATAGAAACTATTCAGCTCACAAACTTCCACTCATGGCTCTCAAGTCTTGTATTCTATACAGGTATACAAAAAATAGCAGCAGGTAGAATTTTGCTGTACACTGGTGAGCACAGAGCAGAGTCATGTTTGTACCCACCAGGTCTGGAGGCTCGGTTCACTGAGGCATTGTCAGTCTTGGCCAAGAGGAAGGGAGGCATCATACGATGGGCTCTGGGAGAGGAGTCAGGCTTATTACCTGTCAGGCTGCAAGTGAGAGAAACAGAGTGGAAAATAAAGTAAGTTGAGTTGTTTGTTTGAGGATCGGGTTTTAAAGACTTCAGTAAATAAGAGGGGCTCTCAGGTCTTAATACTTTTATAAAAATCTCATGATGACCTCAGTTTTATGTTGGAAAAAGATGGATGCCTTGTTATTTTTGGTTTTTGGAAACTGCATTTAAAGTTATTGTTTCTGACAGGCTTATAGCCCGAGAGCTATCGTTACTGCTAATTACACAAAGGGTAAGGGACAGTTGTGATCAAGCAAAGACTTTTTGCTAAATATAATCCACCATGCTGACCTGTGTTTCCTGTAGTCGTTCATCTTCTTATTGATGAGAGCTTGTCTTGAGAAGCCAATCTCCTACAGCAAATGGAGATTACAAATGAGTTTGGTGTGCGTGTTTGGGTACATTCTATCAGATTAACCGGTTTTGAAGATCTGACCTCGTTGTCGGTCTTGCTGTTCTCCCTGATGACCCTGATCCAGGCCAGCATGTCGTCCCTGTCCTCGGCCTGCAGCAGATATTCGCAGAAATCCTGCGTGGTCAGCCTCAGGGTGTGCTTGCGCTTGGTTTCGCTGTAAGCGATGTCAATCAAGCAGCCGCGGATGCTGATTGGAGGATGTTCGTCCTGGCTTGGCCCCGCCCCCGCCCCGTGAAGGACGGCCTCTCGCTTGTCCTTGTAGAGGAAGAGCGAATGGGAGCGGAGCACGGAGAAGACGCGCTTCCACGGCCGCATGCCGCCGCCTACTTTCTACAGTGAGGAGGGACGGAAACAAGGACAGAAAACATCAACTGTCCCATCATAGCTTAGCAACTGTAACCAGCCATAACTGTCTTACTGCAGTGTGCACAAGTCGTGTGTTGTACCTTTCCCTTCTCTGTGAGGATCTGTTTGTAGTGCAGCCAGCCCTCCTTACGAACATCACTGAAGGTGATGGTTCCCAGCTCAGAGGTGGAGTGGCGCTTGGACCGGGCCTCTTCCTGGGCTCGCAGGCTCTCCAGGGACTAAAACGCAATTTAGGATTATTACGGGTTGCACACTAGACATCGTTTGCTCAGTTACTCGAATATGAATAAAACAGAAATAGAAAGCACATGTAGTCAGGCTAATAGTGAACTGCGTTGAAGACTCACCCCATCAGTGAAAAAGCTCTTGACTCTTTTTGGTAGTTTGCTGGGGAACAGAAAGTAGTAGTTACTTCTAGAGAGATTATGTTCAGTGAGTAAACAGTAAATATAATTTATAACAATCAACATAAATCAAAAAGTGAAAATTCCATTTAGTAGAAAAGAGATTGTATGTCTCTGTATAAGCCTATTTTAGTAAGGGGCACAGCTTTTAAAGTGTCTGGTGAGTTTGTGACTTACGAAAAGACTCGGCCTTCCTCCCTGAAAGTGTTAAGACCCTCATCACAGGACTTGGATCTCTCTGTGGTGATGGCCAGCAGGTAAGAGGAGCGGCGACCTTTAATACTGCCTACAAAGAGAAAAGACAAGTCAGAGAGGAAAAGAAAAGGATAAAGAGGGAACAAAAATATGCAGTTTATGGTAGTGACACGTGACATGACAAGACAATCAGTGACTGAAGTGATTTGTTGTTTCAAACTCAGAGAGATGAATATGGTGTTAGCCAGATGGATGAATTAAGGGGTTAAACATATGTACTGCATATTAAAGGAATACCTTGACATTAAGAATTTTAGTTCCCAGTTTAGATACATTTTAGCCTAAAATACTTAACAACACCAAAATTAAGTTGAAACTTTTCCATAATGTAGTAAGCATACGGTGAAAACTTTTAAACTGTGTTTTGGATGTTTTGGATGACTTTTTATGATTATAACATGTTTCAAATCATTCTGATGAATATAATAAGAGACGTCAATTATGACATTTCACTTTTGGACTACTATGTTGCTTTGTTCCCAACTGCAACAACAAAGCATTCCAAATTAGTTCCAGCTCTAATTTGCACCACTGACTGGTGGATAGGAATTGTTGGTAGGTGGTATTTAGAGCCATCTGCAGTTCCAAAGTGATTAAAAAGTTTTGAGTGGTAAAAAATACATCTGGAACGCGTGGCTCATCCGAGTCTCAGCCCTGTTGCTGTGTTTGGATGCCAGTAGGGAGCGCTTAGGTCGGAAATGTTCCAATTCTACACACAGTGTCTTGGAGTACTTCCTAATTAAATGATGAATTCTAGGAAACATTTGGTTTTTCCAAAAAGTGTAGTGAATTCTTCAGTTGTAAATGTCACTGTACTCCTTTAAGATGAGTCTGAGGCTAAGGCTAGACAAATATATCAGTGTGCCAAAGTAAAGACATACCGAACGGCTTGTCATTTTGACTCAGAAACACTGGCAGTGGTGTTTGGCAGTGTCAGTTCAAACATAGAGGAGAACATACTGTATATTGTTCTAGCCTTTGTGAAGCCGTTCAGTACTTAGAGTGGGTGAGTGAAACTCACTGCAGTCTTGAGAACGAAGTCGGACAAAGGGGGAGATGGAGGAGAGGGTGGGGGAGACAGAGGTGGAAGTGAGGGTGGCCATAGTGGAGGCCTGGGAACTGGACACCACAGAGCAGGCTGGTACATAGCAGGCCTGTAGGTCAGTACTAGGACTGGTGGCTTCATCTGCAAGGTCATCATCACAGGTGAGCAACAAGGGATGAGAAATGATTAAACACAGGACTGACGGGACAAGACAAGCTGAGAGTTTCCTCAAGTGGTGTTTGGGTTGTTAGAACTCTCTCTCTCTGAGTCCGACCTACTCTGGAGGCAGAAATAACCTCTGAAGGAGAACCACAGCTGTTCACAGGGGAGATTAGCTACCTGACAAACCCAAATGGCAAGAACAGGAACTATTTTTAAAGCCCAACTATGTACATTTTAATGTCCAGTGATCACTGAAGCCAAATATGGCAATTATAAGATAATGGTACACTGAATTTCATTACATTTTCAAAAAACTTCTCTAGTCAGTTAAAAGATACAATCATCAGGCCATTGTAATTCCAAGAAGCCGTGTGGAAAGTCTGTTTACATTATGTCCTACTGTACTTGTTATTCCGAGTCAGAGATATTGAAAATTCATGACAGCTACATAAAACTAAATGAAAAACAATGGGTGGGCATGGCTGAAAAAAGTTAAACCTAATAAAATCCAATATTCACAATAATACTAAACATTGTTTCTGTCTGCTTTCACTTGTTAGCAAACCGATACACATATGTAATGTGATTTTAAAAATAGCTAATAGAATCATCATTTCAAGGCTGTAGCAGCAAAACCTGTTGAACAAGGTATGTGTTACTTTTTCAAAAAACACATTGTCGTGCTCTAAAATGAAAAATGAACAGCAATTACTAATATTTCTAGTATTCAGTTTGAACTTGTAAGGTAAGCTGGGTGGTCTAACTAAAATTGTTAACAGACTGCATATTTTCAGTTTGTAGCAATAATGGAAGGCCTCAACAGTTCTTCTCTCATACCCCTTAGCTTTTCCACTTAGTTTCAGTCTACATATATTTTAGTCAGCAGAACTGACTTACATTTGGCCTGGAAACTTAGCCTGTAAGATTATTTCTGACTCCAGAGCAGAAGTAAAACTCCATCTACTGTTGCTTATTTACAGTATACAAGCATTGGACATGGAGGTTCAAAAACATACTAGAACATTTAACAATCAGAATTCATAAACACAGTTTGAAACATAGACTGTAAAACGCACACAGACAACTAAATACACAGAAGGTACAAACATTTATGTTGACATGTACATGACATACACAGACAGGTATAAACACAGAAATGTTGAAAAGGATTGAAACACACAAAAATGAAAAGGTGCACTACTAAAGGCTCACTTAAAATAAGTGAAATATTGAAGAGCTCTGTAGCAACAGACAACATAATAACTCAAAATGTACAAAAATGTGCCCGTTAATCATTGAAAAAGTTAGTGTAGTGTAATCTCATCTTCAGAATGACATTTTTGAATTTTATACCACTTGTAACATAATAACCAGTTCATGTCAAATTACATTTTTGAGGTAAATTGTGTTACAGTGTTGGCGTGGTGTGATGTCTTCTGACAGCTGAATACAGTCAGTTGCTACAGAGAAAAGGTCACTAACCTATGAAGGGAATAGAGGACAGGGAGTTGAATGCATGCTGTGCCAGGCTACCGTTAGCCCTGCGGCTAGGCCCCCCGGAGACAGGAGAGTGGGTCCCTGCTGTAGGTATCGAAGCTGGGGGCTCGGGTGACTCCACAGGTGTGGTGTAGTGGGGATGCCGCAGGGCCTGAACAGGGGTTCGGCGGCCAGAGGGCGGCTTCTGCCTCAGGACCACCTCTTGATTCAGGGAGATGGGGGAGATAACCTCCCTGTCCTCGGCCAATCGGGCTCTCTCCTCCTCTGATGCAGACAGGGCGGGGGTAGACTGGGGTCTGGGTACCATCCCCCCCTCGCTGTCCGCAGGGCTGCTTCTACTGCTGGGGCTCCAGTTGAGGTGAGGGCCGCTGTAGCCGGGCTCTCTGAAGGAGTGGGCCTGCTGGAGGAGGTGACCAGCTTTGCGGGAGAAAGACGGGCTGTAGCTTCTGTAGCCGACCAGCTCTTCTTCTTTTACCCGCCTTGTTTGGGGTTCAGCTACCTGCTGACCTGACTGCCTGCCACTAGGAGGCACTGTGGAAGAGGCTGTGATGGGGGATATCACTGTGGTTTGGTGCTGATGCCCTACTGAGACTTTCTGGTCTTTGTGCTCACTGAATTTTGTCTTCTGGGGGCCTTGTAGTGAGTGTTCGTAGCATGGTGAGACCAGTGCGGAGGCTTGTGCCAGTGTTTCCACAGAACGGCCATAGTTGTGCTCATACTCGGCATAGGCTGCCAGCAGGCTCTCTGAGCACGACCTGCTTCCTGGTCCTGATACACCGCCCCAGCCCCCTAGCCAATAGGAATCATGGGAAGCAGCAGCTGCCTGGTGGTGGGACAGGAGGGTTTCTCTTCTGCGTTGTTCTACTGAGGTTGTGGAAGCAGATATGGGTCCGGGGCCGAGCGCCAACCCCAGCCCCAGCTCCGCTAAACGATCCTGAGATATGCTGCGGTGGCGGGGGGACATGCGCTCGGCAGCCTCGGCCTGACTGTAGTACCAGTCCGACAGAGCCTGGTGGCAGAGAGCATCAGCGTGGGTGCGGGCAGAGGCCGGCAGGCTGCTCTTCCGTGGCGCAGGCAGAGTTGCGGAGGCGATGGCAGCATTGTGGTTTGCGAAGTGAAAGTCCAGAGCATTGATGGCCGAAGAGGAGCGGCCGCGGTGCCGCCCCGGTGGGGCAAAGTGGACGCTGTCACCCTCAGGACCCCCGGGCCAGCCGGAGGTGGGGGTGGAATCAGCAGGTGGGCGGTTGTCCAGTGGAGAGGTGGTGGGGCCAGGTCGGCACTGCCAGTTGTCCAGGGGGCTGTGGAGGTTGTGGCCGGGCTGTGGGGCAGAGCAGCTGGGCTTGGTGGAAGGGTAACAGAGAGGCGGTGGCTCAGGGAGGTTCTGGGCCTCGCCCGAATATGGCTCATTGCCTTTCAAGTAGGCATCCTGGGAGTATGCCTGAGGACAAGAGGGGTTAGGACACAATGTAAAACATGACAGAAAGGCCTAACAACGACGGAAGGACCAGCTAGAGGGCAGAGTGAGGCAGATGCAACATGCAGCATGCAGTGATATTCTTTTTTTTCAACCTATAAAAGCAAAATCCTTATTATGCAACCGGCACTGGACCTTTAAAAAAGTGCTGCAGAAAAAATTGCTGCAGTATATATTTGAATAAAATTAAACCTTAAAGGATAAGGCTGGCATTATTCTACATTTTTGTCATTGTCAACAAATCCCATTAAAAGAACAAAACCAACGATGTATTACTCTGTCTCTTAATACTTTCCAACTAGCCATAAGCCCCTCATGCTGAAGATGTAAATCTGAAGCCTGAAGTGACGTTATTTGGACGAGAGTGGAGCTAAAGTAAGATAATTTTCTCATTGACTTCTATACAATCTGACTTCTTTCTGGATTCAATGGAGATGCCCTGGTGGCCATTAGGAAGAATGCAGGTTCAAGGCACTTCCACACTGGCTTCGCTTTTCAGACCTGGAGGTTGCAACTTGGTCTACGCATGGGATTTGTTGAGTACAAGTAAACTATTTCCCCAACCATATTCTTTAAAAAGGTCCAAAATAAAAACAACACTGAAAAAAAATGTGAATCTGAATGGCTTTGATTTTTGTTCTGACCATTTAAACTGAACAGAAAACTGCCAACCAGCATTTACATATATACATTCTTGGCATGTGTGAATTTCTTTCATGAAGGAAATCCAATGTTTTCAATTTTTTTAACCCTACGTTTGTTATTAAACATCCTCTTTTCATGCATTTGCTATACCCATCTGCACAAAGTAATTGTAATTCGTTATCTGCCAATCAGTACTGCCCATGCACAATTAAAAATGTCTTTACTTTAATAAGTGGCTTCATTAGTTATAATACATGATATTACATTAACAGCTTAGCTAACTGCTGTGGCTTCACACAGTAACAAGGTGAAAAGAAGGAAAGAAAAAATAGAAGAAAGATAATACTCACACTTACCAACTGCAACACATCCTCATCTTTTGGCATAATAGAGAGCTCCAGAATGTTTTCACTACAAAAAAAGATCAAAATATATGAACAAAATAAGGATGGGCCAGATGTGAACATTAGATATGATTTATAAATATTAAAACACTCTCCCACCTGTTTTGGATGAGTGCGATCACTTGAGAGTAGGTTTTCCCCAGAATGCTCTCCCCGTTCACCTTCACCAGCCTGTCCCCTGGAGTGCACACACACACAAACATTCAGAAGAAGGGTAAAATATGTGTTGCATCAAGGGTTTAGCTTTAGTGCGGGGCACAATAAAGCCAGAGGTTTTTCAACCATGCTTTCCATAAAATAAAATAAAATTTAAATGCTGTTAAATGTTTTATGTATGTCTGTATATCTTCTACCTGTACACAGTCCAGCTTGTTGGGCGGGGCCATTTTCTTTGACACTCTTCACAAAAATGGTATCCATTGGCTCCAAACGAGACCGCTGACAACCTGCTTAAACACACACACAGATACGGATTATGTGTATCCACTTACTGACTGAATCCAAATTCACAAACATTTCCTATACTGAAGATATCCGCAAAACCCACAAAGTTGAATCAGCTCCACCTACACATGGAAACAAAAAGTTTCCTCCTGCATACATACCCTGAGCGTTCATGCATTATAACACAGAACAGAGTAGATCGTGATCATGTGGAGACACTTAGAAGAAACAGATTCATCAGAGCTTAATGTGTAGAAGAGGGTGTGTAGTCAGCAGAAACATGAAACACTCACCTTTTCCAGTAGCATTTCCATTCTCCTCATCCTGTGGGAGAAACACAGAGCAGCTGTTAGAGGAGATGAGGACCACAGGGGGGTGCTGCTCTGCTCACATTCAACCCAAAACCTCCCCTCCCCGCCCTGACTGACTGACTCCAGCTGACTGGGCAGTTTGGGGCTGTTGCTCAGCTTCCTGACTGGCTGATTTACAGTTTGACTGAGTGTGTGACTGTCTGACTGACTGACATACTGACTCCCTGTCAGTTTGACTGCCTGTCTGTCTGTCTGGCAGGCCTGCTGGCTGGGTCTATCTGGAGGCTTTGATGCTTTGCTGAGTTAGCTCATTCCTGACCTGGACACACAAAGGGCCCTGCAGACAAACAGGTCTGCTGCAACATCAACCTCCCTCCAGGCCAGAAGGATGGGACGTAAGTGTGTGTATAACAGTAGGGCCTGTATCACCTTAGATACATGGTTAGAATGACTTACGGGTTAAATGCAACACCTTGAAAGTGCACACAGTTCGTAGACTTGAGTTCTCCTGATCAGCTTTAAACCTAGCAGCCTAATCCAGTCGGTGAACACAGGTTTTGGCCTCTGTACAGGCATAATGGTACCAAAGCTGAACACCTCACTGTGACAACAAGACTCAAGAAAGATGCAAACAGTCACTGCATCCAGCTGCTGTTCTGCAAGAAATAGTTCCAGCATATACGTAACTCCCCCTAAACCCCCCCTAAACCACAAATTGTCATATCTACATAACTGACTTTGACTGTGTCATGTGGTATAGATTTAACCCTTTAGCGAAAAGTGGTTAGTTTAGCAGATTAGCTCCTGACGGCCCATTACATGAGATTAGTTTACTGAGTATTCATTAGAAGACCATGTGTTATCTGTGTGATTGGTCATGTTCGCCCTCTGGTGTCTTCATGCTTTACCATGACTACAATATTAATCTGTAATGCACAATAATTATGTATTTTCTGATAATGTTTTTGTGCTTTGACATACATATTTGTTCCTACGTACTGTCCTATAATACTGTGATACAATTTAGAATGTTGAAATTGTCAACTGTGTATGTCTTATTAACCTCTGAATTCTTATCTGATGTTTTCCAGGGCTACAAGTCAGACCCATCCATGCTGGATGAAATGTTTCAGAAACTTTTTATTTGTTCCTCAAGGTAGTTTGTTTTCATAATGAAATTCCTAGAGGGAAAATTTAATTGAAATCTAGAGAGAAGAACATCTTGACACTGATTTGTGTCTGAACATGAAAGATCCAACAGAACCCCACAGTCTAACTCGACTTATTTATCTGAGTTTGTGTCAGATTAGGGGCTGAAAATTTCAAACGGTCACGAGTGAAACCTTAACGCGCAACACATCATTTGAGGCACGTCAGTTGAAGCCTGTAGCACAAACACGACACGTCATACAGTCACAGGAAGCAGTCATGGTGGAGCAGCTGGGGTGTGGTAATCCAGGGACTGAAATCGATAGAATTGCTGTTTTTCTGAAGTGATGAAGTGATGAGAGATGACAGCAGTATCCTGATAAATATCCAAAGCACCGCTGGTATGTGGGCTTACACTGAAAATAGATCTAGACCAAAAATCGTCCCAACAAATATTTTGGCTGATATTAGCCTATTGCAGATATATTATAGGTATCATAAGTTGTGCAGGCTGCCCTTCAATAAATCTTCAGGAATTTGTGATAATATACTGAGAGTGATAATATATTGTACTAAAATAAAATCAAAGTTATCACTGACACAGGTTAGCAAACTATCAACTATTTTGTCGGCTGCTCTCCTGATGACACTTTTATACAGTATGACTTCCAACAAATTTCGTAAGAATTTGTAGTCAATCTTTGCTTTTTTGTGGAATGATAACAAGAATTAACTAGCTGCTCTGTGAGGAGGCACAGCTGTGCTTTGAGCACTAACACCAGCAGGCTAACATGCTCACAGTGACAATGCTGACATGCTAATGTTTAGCAGCTCATGTTTACCATTACATTACATTACATTTATTTAGCTGATGCTTTTATCCAAAGCGACTTACAGTAAGAGCATTCAACCAAGTGGATTCAACCCAAAAATTGCCATCAAATGCAAGTACATCAAATTCATCAATTAGCGGAACTGCTTCAAGTGCTACAATTAGAAACAATAAGACATAGAGGGAGGGTTTTATTGTGTTTACCTTAGTCTTAAATTAGAATGTTGGCATGCTGACATTTGCTAATTAGCACTACAACTACAACAGTACAGCTGAGACTGATGGGAATGTCGTAACTTTTGCAGGTATTTGGTCATAAAGCAAATTCAAATTCTGACCTGATGATGGTGCTAAATTTGTTCAAATCCTTCTGGAGTATTGTGTATTGTGTATGTGTGTATTTCACTGGATAAATGAATGAGTCTGACCTGCTGATGGGGCCTGATAAAAACTCAAATTTCCATGGCAATCTATCCAATATTATATATTTTCTATCCAATAAGATATTTGGACCAGCTGACAAAATGAAATTGCCATGCAGAGAGCCGATTACGGATCAAGTCCAGGCCCATCAAAGCTCCATTCACACTGCAGCTGAAAGGATGACTCTGTTGACTTTCATTTTTTAAATTTAAGATAAATTCCCATAAGACTCCTTCAGCCGTTTACCTTTGAAGGAATGGAGGTGTATTCCCAAATACTAATTTAACTGTTTTGCTCAATCTCTGTACTGGCTGCTTGAGCCACTGTCTTATGTTCTTGTGGTCAAGAGGATGCAGATTTTATAAAGGCATTAAGATTCCCTGAACATCAGATTGAATCAAATCACTGAAATTAGTCAAATCCAATTTTGTGTCCAGGCCAAAGTCCAACACCAGAGAGCAGTGTGCTAACCTTGAGGCTGTGGCTGGAGGACTCTGGTGGGTAGACGATGAAGTGGCGTAGAGTGAAGCCAAATCCCTGTGAGTTCTTCTGGAGGAAAATGGTCCGCGGGCCATGCCACGACACGCCCTCCACCTCACCCGACGACAGCGGCCGGCGCCTGTTCTCATTGGACGACACCATGCCATCTCTCCGCCCTTTAGCCTGTTGAGAAGAGAAGATAGAGAAAATGTTTAGATCAATAACGCTCAGCCTTCCTTTTCCTCTTGGTAGGACATGAACACTTCACAGAACTTTACCATGGGAGTCTTAAAGTACGTTGCAAGTATCATTTTCACTGGTCTCCACTGAGCTTGTGTGTGTGAGTGTGTATTCATCCACAGTTGAATACATTTAAGGGAAGTGTGTGTGGGTGGGTGTGGGCGTATGCGGTCCATTCACTGAGGACTGTGCCCTGATCCGATCAGGGAAGAATTCCACCAACACCAGGAATTTCTCAGAGACTTCCTCTCTCTAAAGAGGAAGCTCTATTTTCACCAACAGGCTCACCTATAATCACATTTATTACCTGCAGCCAACAATGGAAGTTCAAAATATATACTGTCTATAAATACAGTCATGGAACAACAGGAAATTATTAGGGCTCATAATCACAGATCTGGAAAACCAGACGAACAATAGACAAAGGGAGCAGACAGCTTCACAGAGAGTGTGACTAAAAACATCCACTGATATTTCTATAGGGTGCAGTGTTTCACATACAAATACACAGTGGATACTCCAACACTGAGCGCGGCAACCTTGATAAGGGGATATATACTGTAGCTCAAACGTGCCTGGAAACAATACTTACTTACATAACAACATTGATCTTGATTATTAGTTTGGGGCAATCAACCAAAAAAATGTTTTGTTCATGTCGACAATATGGAAAGCTTCAAAACATAAGGAGGATGATGGGGTCGGTTGATGTATTACCCACTGATGGTGCATGAACGAAACAGCTGATAGCTGGTCAGCTGATGTAAATGCAACTTCAGTGCTCTGCCTGAAAGAAAGCCCTGTCCAATTGGGTAGAAGGACTAGGCAAACACAGTATTTGGACATGATGTAATGATTATATATATCTTTTTGGTTACATACTTCTTCTAAAATTGGTCAATACTCGATATTATAATTTGGGTTAAGTGAGTGAGTGGGTTAATTTCAATGATAGTTACAATTACAAAGGCACACTGAATATTAAAAATAGGTCAAAATTTAAAGCTGCATTAATTGATTTTCAGCCACTAGGGAGACAGATACACAAAACGTTGTTATAGCTAACTTAATAGCAAACTGTTGTCTATTTACTCATCCTGCAGATCAGGAGCAACATCATCAATAATTTGGAACTATGTTTTCTTTCCACCCAATAAAAACCCATTATTCACTCCTCTTCTAGCTCCAGCTAGTTGCCTGTTTGGTGCTGGACAGGTAGTGTACAGCGGTATTTTCAAAGGATTTACACAGAAAACAGCTGCCTGCTGCTGCTGGACACCTGGTTGTTGAGTAGTAAGACTGAACCAAATAGTAAATGTGCCCTTCAAAACAATGAGCAGAAAGGCGCTATACAGATCTATAGGGCTTACATATTGATTAGCGCAGCTTCAAAGATGGTAAATACTTCAAACTAGGAACTATTGAAAAGTGGACAAAACACAGTGGGCAGTACTGAGGAAATCCTTGTATGCAAATATAATTTTGGACGGATAATAAAACCAACTCATTGCTGCATTATGAAGAAACACTGAATAGCCATCATGGTGTAGAATGAAACATCTATTTACCAGCATACACACTGACACACACACTCAAACCCAACTCAGCCAGTTACGAAAACAACAGGAAGTCTGTTTCTTGAGACAGGAAGTGGATGGCCAAGCCCTTGAGAGGCGTGATTTTGGGAAACCTTCGCCTCTAAGAATAGTTCCAAGGAAAGACACTTTCCACAGAGGGAAGCCAATCAGTTTAGATGAATGTTTCCATTATATGGACAAACAAGTAACAACAATTTATATGAACTCTTGTCAAATCAGTGACAAGCAGTGTGGGTTGGTGGTGTTGCCTTAATATAGCTAATGTAGCTGAATATCAACCTGTGTAATGTGCTGAAAGAATTCAATCATCAAATTCAAATATTTTTAAAGTTTACTGACTGTTTCAAACTTTTTTAAAAGGACTTATAGCATTACATAACATATATCATCTTCAACATCAGACTTCACAAACACAATGAAATAACCTCAGAGGATTGCTGCCCACTGACATTTCTGCGAATGTGTGTCTGTGGGTGTGTTGGAGGGTTGTGCTGCGCGAGCCCCCGGAGCATGAAGTCATCCTATCTCTGCGTGTGTGTGAGATACTTAGGTGTGTTGCTGTGTTAGATTTCTCATCGTCTGACATCTCTGCAGGTGACATTTCACACATGAGCGAACGTGGACGTGGAGATGAGATGCTGTACGTGCTGACCCCCCCCCCCCATCTCTCTCACTCACACACACGCTCACCTCGCTCGCCTACCCACTCAGTGTGTGAAATGCCAACATCCCACAGTGTGTTTTATTGAAAGTGTGATTGTTTTTGCCAGCTCTCTCTGTGACACAGCTGTGTGCTTGACCAGACTGCACAATGCATGTCTGTGTACATTCACTTCTTTCCATAATTATTTTTTTTACTTTTCTTATTGAAATAAGAGACAGAACAGAACATTACAAACTATAAGTGGTGTGTGGTGTACATCCAGTGCAATTTAAAAACAGAAGACAACGTTGACGCACATAACAAAAGAAAATTATAGGAAATAACTATAACTGAATCTGAATGCACTAGCTCTCAGCTGGGTAAGTGGTAAGTATGAGTTGGGTTGAGATAAAAATGAGGTGTATGTGTGTTGTGTGTGGGTGTATGTGTGTTTTTAAGTCTGCCAGTCTCTGTGTAAGTGTGTGAGGGAGAAGAGGGGGAGAATAAATGAGCTTGAAAAGGACAAAGTAAAAGTAAAAGTTAGTGGGGTAATAGGGAAAAAAAGAGAAAAAAGCAAAGGCAAACATGAAATAGCATCAAAAAGAAAGCTGTAAGAAATACAAATATTTAAAACTTAAATAAATTACAGTTAGAATCTACTTTTAGGTTTCCTTCAATTTATTTCATATCAGAGTGGATTCAAATTAGGGTGGTATTTATTATTGTTGGTTTAATTCCAGTTATCATTTTGCAAAACTTTCACACGTGTGAAGAATATTGTTTGATCTAATAGATCCAGTGGAATAATCAGTTGTTTACTCAATATGGGATTTTGTTTTGCGAGGGACCCATGGATTTTTGTTATGGTACAGCTGTCGGCTAAAAACTGAATTTTACTCTCTTTTAGTCATGTCATATGGCATTTATTAATGTCATTAATTCATAAAAGGAACTTAAAACCAATAGAATGAAGTATTATATTGTTTAATGTATTCTCCCTCTTACGCTAGATGACAGTCCTTACCTGATCCTGAACACTCAGCCTGATTGTGCAGCTCTTTCAGGACAACAAGGGCCTGTTGTGCTGACTCAAATATAGCTCATCATTAACAGGGGCCACTCACTCAATGTACGTATTTGTCTGTCTACTGCACTCCTCATTTAGCACACTTGGATTTAGTATTTGAATTGCAGACCTTTGGTGATTTAGCTCATCTGACATTTAGACCACAGCAGAATGGAGAGAAAGGGTGACACAATGCAAAAAGACACACATCCACCCCGCATACACAGATCAGATAATACAAACTGTCAGACACTTTGAGTAATAACACACTCTCTCACACACAGTGTGTACTAGAAGCCGGATTACTGAAACAGTCGCTATATCAGCATGCAAACATCCAAGCAGTGTGTGGCAAAGGTATGATCCTTGGTGCATACTTGAAGAGATGATGTAAAAGCCCAACCCCCCACACACACACACACACACACACGTATATATACACACACACAAGATTTTATATAAGATAAGGTAAACCTTTATATATATATATATATATATATATATATATATATATATATATATATATATATATATATATATATATATATAAATAAAGCTACATGGATCCCTGTGCGTAGTGAGGGCATCAGCCTCGTCTCCCCTCCGTGTAAACATGCCCACAGAGCTACATTACATAACAACTAAAGGAGGCACAGAGATATGGCACACAAACACACACACACACATACACACTCGAATAAATCAAACACCACGTGCTGAATCTGTGGATGATGACAGCCTGGTAATAGCCTGTTTGACTCCACTGTTCAGCAACCTATACGGACACAGGTTAAAGTCACCCCTAAACTTGACAGCAATGTCATAAACTGGGGCTCCCTGTGATTACACCAGGACACCCACATATAGCTGGAAAAAGGACGGGGACGGTCAATAATGGTGTCCTTCTCTTGCGCTGATCGGAGCAGACAGGAAAGGTTAAAGCAAGATGGCGGGAGATGCATCCCGGAGGAACTACACCTGTCTACAGTCATCAGATCAGACAGGAGATATTTTATAGAACTGCAGTCAATCTGCTACATACAAGGATGGACCACAGACAAATTCCAAAGCTAGTCCAGTACACTGGACTGATACCGCTGAACAGCACTGTAGTAACCACACAACAGAACTGCCCAGTGGAATAGATAGTTCAATTTAGTTCCAGTGTAATTTTACTCAAGTGATGACTCCTTCATTCAACATTATAGAGTTGTACAGGAAGCAAACGTACTTGCATCAGGAAAATTAATAAAATCCAGACTGGTTCCTTGGTTGGGTTATAAGCACTGGAAGGTTCTTGCAGCCACTGCCAACATTTTACATATCAGAGGTAAAAACCTCAATACAGTTCACCCAGATAATTAAACTTTAAAGCTGCACAAATTGATATTTTTATATCAACAATTAAAAATTTCGTACACTGATAGTATAAATTTAAATTTAATTGAAAGAAGTGGGTTTTGAAAAGAGCAAGAACTTCAATGTCAATTCCTTAAACTGTCTCATCATCTGGGGTACTTGTTCGATATGGCTTTTGTAAGAACTCCCCACCTGATGAGGTTTGATCGGATGCTCTTCCTTAAAGACCTGTTATTCCTAAAAGAATTTCATCAGTCTGGTTTAAAGTCAAGTCAAGTCAAGTCAATTTTATTTGTATAGCACCAAATCATAACAAAAGTTATCTCAAGACGCTTTCACATAGAGTAGGTCTAGACAATACTCTTTAAAATATTATTTACAGAGACCCAACAGTTCCCACCATGAGCAAGCACTTGGCGACAGTGGCGAGGAAAAAGTCACTTCTTCTCCACCCTGACAAGAACATGTCTTGGTCAAAATATTGACCCCTTGGCCAGAAAATAATAAAATGTAATAGTAAATCAGGTATTGGCGGTTTCAGCCCAAAATGTCTATTTCCCCTCTTACCCAGGACAAGCGATGGCGCTGTATGACCCTCCGGGAGCCTCGTCTTCTCGGTGATGCGATGGGGGTCGGCCGGGGTGAGGCACGAGGCGAAATGCTCCTTAAAACTGCCAGCCATATGCAGCGAGGTTCGGCATCGCTGCAGTCCACCCCGACAGAACACTGAAACCGCCACTCGTGGCCCGAAGGAGCCGGTGCGACACCCGACACCCTCAGCATAGCACCTCCACATTCGTACGCACATGTACTGTCTGTGCGGCGAACACACACACTAAAACACACCAGGGTTGCTAGGTTTCAGACCCCTACGACTGAGATATCCAGTCACCTCCGCACGATCGCTGCTTGATGCATTATGGCCAGAAGTGACAGTCAAGGGTACATCAATGGAGGACACACGTCTACACAGTAAGTCTACTACTCAAAAGACACAATCAGCACTATGGATGCAGAACGCCAAGTCTTTAATGTGTGAATTTGTAATACTTGGATCCTCCTTGGATTGAGCTTGAGCTTCATTATTCATGTATATCTTCCTTTGGGCAACTCATCAGATCGTGCTCCTTGGGTCTCAAAGATACATGGTCAAGTCGTTACAATCCTGTCCAAAGCCAGGGAGAGCATCCGATTCTTTACTGGATTAGACCTCATTTGTCATATTTTGTCCAGTTTTCTAGTCTTTCAAGTCTTTTCTAGGATTCTTCTAGTCCTCATTTTTTACCCCTCCAAAAAAAAGTTAAAAAACAGCAGCTCAACCAATCTCAACCTCTTCTTGCCTTATTGCACTTTTCATTTAGTCCAGTTCACAGTTCTAGATGAGGAATGCTTACGCGTTAATGGCATGTTTGCGTTCTGATGTGAAACAGCGTCAGTCCCAGGGTAACTATAGTGGCAGCATTAGCCGACAGCCCTCTCAAATCTTAACTTGTCCTCTTCACAGCTTAGAGTAGAGTAGAATTGTCCCCATGTTAGAAAAACCACACTCAAGTCACTGAAGTAAGGGTTAGTTGGTGCCGCACGACTTGGCTTAAATATAGTGCTCGTCTCTGGATTTCAGAAGCGAATCCATCCAAGACCAGTTGGATTCCGTTCCTGGACCAGTTGAGCTGAGAAGGCAGTTTGTTGTCAGACCAGGTTTTAGAATTGGATACAATCCCACGCTGCTGCTAAGAGATCCAGTGTGTCCTAGTGCTATAGTGCAGCATTGGCTGTGGCTGACTATCTTTATTGCTGTCTAAGTATAGTCCTCCCTCCTCTCAACCCTGCCATGCCTCTCTCTCTCTTTTCATTCTCTCTTTATCCCTTGGGTCTATTTGCTGACATCCCCGCACTCTCTCTCTCTCTCTTTCTCTGTTTCTCTCTCTCAGTCACATTCCTCTCATCCCTTTGCTACACAGCCCAGCCCACTGGTAGAGCAGAGAGCAATGTTTCTTTCTCTCTCTCTCTCTCTCTCTCTCTCTCTCTCTCTCTCTCTCTCTCTCTCTCTCTCTCTCTGTTTGGAGTCTCCACGTCTCCTCCTTTTAGACTCACAACCTGGTGGTTGATGCTGCCATTGGAACCCAGGAGACCCTATCAACTACTTGTGTTTAAACAATTATTTGATTTATTGATTAGTATTAGTATTAGTATTAGATTGACAGACAAGTCTTCACAGTTGATTAATGAGACAAATGACACATTCATCAACAATAAAAGATTAAGCAAAAATGCCAAACATTCTGTGGTTCTGGCTTCTGAAATGTTAGGATTTGCTGCTTTTCTCTATTTTATATCAAAGTGATCTCTTTGGTTGGAGATAGGTGGCAATTTGAAGATGTCAACTTGCGCTCTGGGAACATAAGATGAGCATTTTTCACAATTTTTCTGTCCACTCACATGACTACAACACCGGGGCCAGTGTGCATTCATGTATCGTGCCTAAAGTAAATAATGTAGCCAGAAGCTGTTTTTTCACACTGGCGCAGTACTGTGGAACAGCCTTCCATTAAACATGAGCTTGACAAAAACAAGAGGTTGGGTCAGCGCTTAATTACGAAGTAAGGGTTATTAATGAAATTGTATTTGGCTGCTCACTATACAGGAAACTACTGAGTATCTATAGGCAATAGTGAATGAGTGAACGAATAAGATAATTGATTGATTTCTGACACAGCTTTTATGCTAAGCTAGGCTAACCATATCCCAGAACGAGACATGAGATTGATATCAATCAATCAAAACAAAAAGAAAGCGACTAAGTGTATTTGCCTGAACGTTAAACTGTCCCTTTAATCAATAGTGTAAGTAATCATTAGTAGCAGTGCTGTGTGTGTACAGTAAGTATAGTAGTACAGTATTCTAACCAAATTGTGTGAGTGTCTGAGAGAGTAAAAAATGATTAGAACCAAACTGTCAACTAGAATAAATGTTTGTGCTTCTTGAATAACTCTAAATGTGAACCCCAGACTGTGTGTGTGTGTGTGTCCATTCTCTTCTAGCCCTCCATAACAGTTCTAGCAGTGCTGTCAGCCCCTCAGTCCTCTTTTCCTTGACACCTGAGAGCAGCTAAAACGACAGACAGCGAGAGAAAGGGAGAACGAAGATAAAGAGGGAGAAGTGGGATGTGGAGATGCTGAAAGAGGCTGACATCCATGCAAACATCGTCCAGCAGCCTCTGTATCTTTCATCTCCTGTCCTCCTCTGGCCTCTTCCCTTTCCTCTTCTATTATTTCTCCACTCCAATACTTTATTTTCCTCCTCTCGCCTAACACCTTCTCTTTTTTCCTTTCTTTACATTCTTAACCTTTCCTTCCCTATATTACAACTGTAAAACCAAACCTACAGTACGCAAGTTATGCTACCTGGAAAAACATTATTTTGCTCGTGCCTTGATGAGTGTTGGTTTGGGAAAAGCAATGTTACCAAATTGTCCACAATATTTTCCTGACTGTTAGGACTCATAATCACGGAGTAGTCAAGCCAGAAGAAAAATGACATAATGTGATGTGTGAGTCAGAGGAGAATATGCGTCTATTCTGCCCTGATACTTCATGCCTGGGCTCTGCCGGAGCTCCAGGCGAGCGGCGCCTATATGAGGGCGACCAACCACATGATGTCCACGAGGACAAATGCTTCGCCCCAGCTGTCTGACCGTCTATTCAATTCAGTTAATGGTATAAAAATACAAAGTACCTACTACCAAAGCAAGAATCAATTCTTCTAGGCAGACTGTACAGCATTTATACAGACTTGACGCAAAAAAGTGCAGAAATGCCAAACTAGGTTTGAGGTCATTTAGCAACAATGTTTCCATTACATAGCGTGTCTACCAGAGAATACTGACAAGTTGATTTTCACACTGCAAAATGTCCTATTTCGGATGTAATTCGCTCACAACTCTACTTCTACAATTCTACTCTCAGCTCCAGACAAGTCACTATTCCACTAGCTCCTGTAACTCAGTGCAGTTTCTCAATGAGGGATTTTTTCAATGCTCATACTGAAAACAATGAATATCATACTGGGGTTTAATTTCTATAAAAGAGAAAATACTATCTACTACAGCACTAGCTATTAGAATTCAAACAAGAAATATATTATTGTGACGGTTGGTTTGTCCTTATCAAAGATATCCACTTACACTCTCACAATCACTAATGTCATTTTATCAACATTTTAACTGTGCTGTCTAATTAATATCTATGCCATTCGTCCAGCGAAATTCTTGGACTTGGCAAATTATGTTTGTTCAAGTCTGCTAAAAACAGAAATATTAAATAAACAACAATAGAAGATAGTTAAAGAGAAATAACCATCACTGTCCAGACAAATGGCGTGAACCTTACTGCTGAGTAAGGTTATATTCCAAGAGTAGACTTTTTTAGTAGACTAATTTTAGTTCTTCGAGGTAAAGTGCTCATCAGGTACGACTACAAATCACAAGAGGAAGCACTTCTATCCCAGTGACTTATTCTTAAACTCAAATTAACTTCACATATACATTGAATCCTGCACGATCCTTATTTTCCAATGAAAATAGAGAACATACTCTTCCCATACCATGTCATCAAAGTATAAAGGAAATAAACACATAACATCTTGTAGATATCTCTAAATGAAACTCACCTGCTTCAGTTAAGTAAGTTGTAAACGTATAAATGTTTTTGGGGTCAGTTGGGGTCAAGTGAGTACTTGAGTTTAGGAAGGATGAGGAGTGAGGGAGAGAGCAAGAGAATGAGTGGGAAGAAGAACAAAGCAGAGCAGGGTAAATAAAGAGCTGTCAACCAGAATCTCAGTCTGAGAGGAGAAGACACAGACAGGGGGAGGGGGGGTGTTCAAGATGAGAGAGACAGGAACAGAGAAGAAAGACGATCCCTGTAGGACACACTGAAGACAAAGTCATGTCACTTAAGTGAAGTGGGAAAACAGCTAAATGGGATTTAAAAACCATTAAAGGGGAAAGTCTGCAGCGATAAACAAAAACAGAGTATGTATTAGTGGACTGAGTTTAACTTTTAAAGGTAACACGCAAGTGCATTGCATCGCAGCTTGCCACCATTGGTGTGTGAGTGTGTACACTGGGTATCAACACTTAGGTGTAGATAATGGATGAATTAATGTTTTCTATGATGCAGTTCTAAGATAATCATCATGACTGCTAATCCTGCCAATAATTATCATGGAGGTTCTCCCTCCACACAGCTGAATAAATAATCGATAAAGCCTGCAATAAATCAAAATTTTCATTCAATTTAACCATGGTTTGCTGAAACCAATACACGCCACTCCCAAAGTTTAAACTACTATTAAATAGAGCAACTAATATTATTTTATAGGCTGATACCAATATCAATATTTGAAAGTTAAAAACCTAATACCAGCTGATAAACATAACAGAAACAGACATTTGAAGGATCCCTTAGATGTGGTTATTAAATAGCTCTGACCAAGATATGGTCTACTGTTACAGGAGTCACCAACCTGTAATGAGACGTTAACCCTCTCAATTTCCTTTGCCTAGCTGTTAGTAGTATTTAAAGCTGTGTTAATAAGTGCTTGGCCAATAGGGGGTGTAAGAAGCACTAAACAAGCTGAGAGGCACTTTCACATTACACAATGGTTATCTGATTAAAAGTTAATGTAAAAAAGGATTAATGCAGCTTTAGTATGCCATGTTAGTCTTAATGCTGTGTCAGGGGCTTTTTTACCCTAACAAGAGTGGGAAAACACTCATTCAGGTATACCATGTCATATTTAATAATGTCCTCTCTCATTCATTCCAACAGAACTCATGTGAATTTAAAACGGCCAACTTTTTTTTAGGAGAGAGAGAGAGAGAGAGAGAGAGAGAGAGAGAGAGAGAGAGAGAGAGCATGAATAGAGGGATAAAGAGGAGGCTGGATCTGATGACGCTCCTAAACTCACAAACACAGCAGCAGAGGACACTGAATAGAGACACTGGACTCAACAATACCACACGTGGGACAGATCAGTGATCTGAGCACATAGCACAGGCAAGTGCTGCAACACACACATACACGCGCGCATGCATCCTCTCTTCCTTCTCAACAGTGTTGATGTCAAACGTCCCACTCTATGATACTGGGAATATTTCCACCCAGGGAAACACAACTTTTCTACCATTTCAAACTAAAACTAGCACAAATTCTTCCATTCCAACCTACAACTTCAAAAGTCTTAAATTTATGAAAAAGGGTTTTAGGTAGGCCAATTAAATACTATGTAAAGTTGTTCAAATGATTTCAGATTTTTTCCAACAATATACTTCATATTGATTATCCCCTTGTTATTTTTTTTTTCAGACCAATACTTTCAACTTTTCTACCATATTTTACTTAGGCAATCAGAATCCCCAAAGTGAGAGGACTTTCTCATGTCATTCTGCATAACAGTAGGCTGCGTGTATATCATCATTACCCAGCAGTGTTGATGAGAAGAGTTTAGTTTTGTTTTGTAAGATACATTATATTGACACTGATTTAGCAGCAATCAAGACTGAATATAAACTGTAATGCTGAAGAAGACACACACACACACACACACACAGCAGTCACAGAAAGAAGAAAAAGAAAAAACACACGTGAGTTCACTGATTCCACCATACAGCCACAAGTGGGCAGCACTGCATTACAAAGAGCCATTCACTGGCAGTAATGGACTGCATTTAAAATAGTCCCTAAAACAGCTCATTTCATATAATCACTGTTTTTAACTCTTACTGCTTTGTCCTCACTGCTTTTTCTTTCATTTGAACTCATGATACAAAATATGTTGTTCTATATGCAACCTTTCCTGGCATAAGTTATTTTGTTAGAGGTCTCTACAACTTTACATTTAACTTTGACATTTTGGACAGTTAGCTCCTCTCATCCAGTGATACAATTATCTTTAATTCCTAAATCACCAAACAACCAAACCCAAAGGTTATTGAAGTAAAGCCCTTACAGTATTCATGTTACTTCTTCCTGATGTCTGTTACATCCAATAAGGGTGTTAGCTGCATTGATCTGTTAGTGAAAATGTATATAGTGCACTGGTATATATGCTAACATGAGTAGGATGGTGTCGGATCGGAAGCATGTATGAGTATAAAAGGAGGCCACATGCCCTGATAATAAGTCTCTGATGAAGG
Source organism: Lateolabrax maculatus (assembly GCA_031216445.1). Lineage (NCBI taxonomy): Eukaryota > Metazoa > Chordata > Actinopteri > Acropomatiformes > Lateolabracidae > Lateolabrax > Lateolabrax maculatus. The sequence goes on from CM062200.1 coordinate 18,899,061, forward strand.
CAGGAAAAAGTCACTAATTGACCTATTTTTAGTCAACTGTGAAAATCGTTCTGAGCTAAAAATAAGTTGAAATTCATGTTTTATGTGTTTCTTTGTCTTGTTTCATTTGAGACACAGCTGCTGTCACTAGACTGTTCAGAATAACTGACATCTAATACACATTCAGTCTATTGTCTCTTTTCACGAACCGAAAAACCAGTTTACCTTTCCACTTGACATAACTGCTGCAACTGCAAAACATCACAGAATTGAGCTCAGCTCTTAAACCCCTCTGCGGACAAATATACACAAAAAACATGCACACACACACAGTTAATGGTGGTACCCATCTTCAGGCTTCGGGAAGAAAAAAGCCAGTCAGTGAGGCTGAGAGATCACCTGTGAACAAAAAAATAAAACCCAACTCTGATTGTTGACCCAACTTGAACGGCAGTCAGTGACACTAGCATGGGACGTTCTGTAACCACGAACCTCCACAGATTCCTTATTGTTGTGCCCAAAGAACAGACCTGCTCTGAGATCAGCTTGGTCGAGTAAGCTGTCAGCAGACATTTGACTAGAACTGACCACAGACCAGCCAGAAGAGATGAACAAGACCATTGTTCCACATTAGACAGTGGCTCTGTGTGACTGAGGAGGCAATGGGACAAAACAGTTTGGCTGTTTGTGTTTCAAAGAACGCAGCGCTATAAGAAAGGAAGGAAACAACAGCCGAGGATACCACAGCCAGACACACTGATAACAAGCGCTCAGTGGCATTATTGTTCCAAACCATAAACTAGTCTGACATACTGTAAGATACCATGTTTCTGACCAAAAAAACAACAGCAAGTAGATCAGGTGACTCTAAATTGAGGAAAGATTGTCCCAAAGTGTGCACATCACTTAAACCTAAATCTTCCAATGGAATTAAACAATCTCAGTTTCAAATAAGATTCATGTCGTTACAGGAGTTTGCGGTTAAAGCTCTCAATGCTAGTAAGTGAACTTTTGAGCTTAGACTACTTTGCACATAACAGAATAATGTGATTTTGTGATAGTTTTTCAGTTTTTTTTTTCAGCATCAATATTAATTACGTGACTTGATTAAATGCACATGTATGCCAGTATGCTGCATGCAGGCAGGAAGCTGGAAAAACAAGCCCATTATGGGCAAATTCCTATGGACAGAAGGATGAGCTCTGCAGCCACTTCACTCCCCTTGTTTTGAATCTGGTTAGCTGCATTAGTTGCTCTGCCTTCCACTGACCTGGCACGTTTGACAGGCGCTCTGTCTATTTTAGGATCTGTGTTTTGCTCAGAAACATGTGGAAATGATGAAATCGGTGGTTAGCAGATGGAGCTCTTGTCTTTGATGTTGCCCATCCTAGAAGCAAACGCCTTCCACAGAAGCACTGCTTTTCTCAGTGTAGTTTTATCGCAGTGTTTGATGCTTGCAAATTAGCTTTTCCAGCTGCCTGTACTGCTTTTTCATTGTCACTTTTTTAAGTTTGGACCAAAAAAACACAAAATATATCGCTGTGTTCACATATAGGCTAAACCATATCACTGCTTCACTACTTCTTTTGATGTTAGTATTGCTGAGTCTTAGCTTTGGCTGTGCCAACCACTAGGCATGGAGCCAGATGGGCTTCTGGTGCCAGTTTGACACCTTTGGCCCAGATCCACCACAATGAAGCCAACCAGAGCAGTAAACAGCAAATGAGCCACTGGAGGTGAAGTGCAGTCAGTGATTAACAGCTGGAAAATACTAAATAATAATACTACATCTCTGTGCTGTATACTGTATCAATTCTTCCTCTACTCGTCCAGTGCTTATTATAGAGGGTACTGAAGAACAATGCAAACACACCTGCAGATGTCAGGCTGGGGGGAGACTGTGTGTGTATTAATGCATAATGAGACAGTTAGTGAGGTCTCAGGGCTGTGTCTATTGCTTTCCCAACCCAGTTAAGGTAAAACCACGCCCACGTCTGTGTGACGGAAAGCCTAAACGGCTGCATTCCTACAGAAATCACGCTCACAAAATCAAACAAAATGGGAAAGGGTTTTAGTTTTGTTGCCTAGGCCTAACCAAACTGCAACTGAAAACTGAAAATAATAAGTCAGCTAAGTCTAAAAATAATATGGGACACAAACCCGGTCTCCTGGATTAAAGTCCTGTGTTTGACCCATTCATCCTCAAGACCTCCTCCCTACATGTACTTTGTCATACTTTATACTCCATCGATATTAACTCCGAAGTCAAAACCGTTTCCAAGCAATTGCAGCCGCTGAGGCGCGATTTCACCTAAACTGGGTTGGAAGAAGGATCGACGCCTCAGGGCTGCACTGTGGTACCTGATCTCAATAGCACAGGGCAGCAGCTGGGTGGCCAGATGGGGCCGGATCCCCCCCAGAGAGATCCAGCTGGAGCTTTCTGGATTGGCGGGGTAAAAGGGGGGCATGTGTACTGCCATCCACATGCACACACAGAGTTAACAGCGGACAGCAGCAGCAGCAATTGACTGCACCTGATCCCTCCTGAGTACCGCTCTTCTTCTGCTTTTATCTGTTTTGTCGATCTCTTTCTATCCAGCTCCAACTGAGACAGACACACACACATCATTCCATTGCTGCAGTGTAATCACCATCACTCTTTCATTGACACATTCCTGAGCAGCCCACCTGTTGGAAGAAGAATGGTCCAGTGTGTGCAAAGTAACACCCCCCCCCACCACCACCACCACCACCACCACACACACACACACACACACACACACACACACACCTTTCCTCCCTGGGTTTAGGTGGGAACCATCAGCATTAAACAAGGCTGTACTGGCCTCATGTCCGACCTTACAACCTTGACCCACACAGCATCTACCCACATCATTCCTCTCTTTCGCACTCACATGTACACACATGGAGTACACACAGCTTAACAGAGCTCCATTGTCACACATTTCACAGCAAGTCTCAGCCTGTCCACCCCCCTACCCCACACGCATAAGTACCCCATCCACTGAACAGCCCCCCACCCCCCCAGACAGTGCAGAGCCAAGCCTCCAAGTCCAAAAACACAAACACAACACAACGATGACTGTTACCCATGTGCAGCAGGCAATTTGCTCGCTGTGACCAGCCCCTCCCCCTGACGTACACACAAACACACACACGCACACACACACACACACACACACACACACACACACAAACACAAACACTCCCTCTGCCTAATGTGGGGGGGTAAGTGCTTGTTAGTACAGGGGCACTTCATCATTGTAATTGGGGAACTCAGTTAGCGATATAGCTTTTTCTGATGAACTGCACTACTCCCATTAACAGATACAAAGAACCAATGCAATACGTCGTCATCATATATGTGTGAATATATATACATGAAATTTGTTTGAGAAATTTCTTTAGTCTTGCTGCTGGTCCATTCTTCCATTTCCTATAGCTGCTTATGGCGTGCAGGATTACCTATCCCAGCCACAGACTGTATAAAAGAAGTGGACGAAGCCTCCGTGACGTCACCCATTGGTTTGTGAACGGTTGAGGTTAAGGCACTTCCACATTGGCTTCATTTTTCAGACCAGGAGGATAGGTAGCCAGTATATCACAGCGCAAACACGAATATTTCAGATAGACATGCTATTATTCAAGTTTCCAATTGATCTGACCTGCAGGTCTTCGGACTGTGGGAGGAAAATGGGAGGAACATGGATGCTCCACATAGAGAAGGCCCAACTGCCTTACAAATGTATCGAATGTATTATTGACATAAGTATTTTTCAGCATAAAAGAAAGATTCATTTTAAGTAATACATTTGAACTTGTTGAACTTGGGCAACAGCAGTACATAGAATGTAGACATAAAAGAACAGAGATCCAGGGATGTTGTGTGAGTCAACTAGAGTTGAGTCAATTTACACTTAGTTGCTAAGCCCAGCTAAGCTGAAATATGAGCTGAAATCGGAGCCTGTATTTAGAATGTGATGTCTATGTGTGATGCAAATCTATAACCATCTCTATTCTCTACAAGCGAAAATGACCAGAATAGAAAATAATACAGAGCACCTTGACCATGTTTAACCCAAAAAGAAACTAACGCTGACAGAGTGCCAGCAGGCTACACCTGAGGCCAGCTTATGCATCACATGCACCAAATTTATTCAACAAACCCATGAATGACGAAACAGACAAGTCAGAGCCTATTTTGAAACTTTGACTTGACTATTTGTGGCAGAGATAGAGAGGGAGGGACAAGCTACTTTAATGATGCTGACAAGCTGTTAAGCATTACACATGTGCCCAAAGCTACAGCTGTAACAGTGAAAAACATAAAACATGTGTAGATAACAAATCTATGAGATAGGATAAGATAAGACTTAATTGACTAATTATATATATATACACACACGTACATATACACATACAATATACATACATACTGTACATATACATATAATAAACTATATAATGCTATATATATGTGCAATATATGTAGAAAGAAACTCATTACACCTCATTTTAGCCAAGTACAACTACTACCTACCTACCAATGGTCACATATAGATTCTTTCTTAAAGGATAAGGTTTTAGACGATATTCTATATTTTTCTTTTTGTCAACTAATACAACAAACAGACCAAAACTAACAAGTACTGTGTGTGTATCACAGCTTGATATATCATTTTCCTCTGTGCCATAGAGCTCCATTGTTGTCCAAAAACTGTTAAAAACACATCAGTGAGCCTCACTGTTGCACTGGGTGACATGTTCCTTCATCACCATGAACACACACGCTGTAGTTTATTAGCCGCGACCTGCTGCTCTATATGTCGCTTTGTCATTTGGTTGGTTGGGTGGCTGGTTGGTCGGGCCCACAAAACGCACCCTTTGGCAGCCACAGTCCTGCTGCCAGAATCTACCGCTGAAAATAGTCCCCAACAAATGCACTATTTCTTCCTGTTGGAGTAATGTTTTTTAAAAACTACAGTGGCCAGCTGCTTTAGGAAATTGATGAGTCTATTTTAAAAATTAAACTTTACATCTGTAAGCAGTTTACATCTTCAGTAGGAACCAATGGGCTTGGAGCTGAGAACCACAGTCAGGGTGGGGAAGTGGGTTTGATAAAGTTTTCTTAATTTTCTATTCCAGTATGTAACCTAACCTTGCAATAAGTCTGCCTTAGCCAGCTGCATCAGCACTCACAGTTCTAATGTAACTGTTACCGGCTATCACACTAAATCATCATCTCATCCCCTCCTTTCCATTAGAACTACTCTGAATCATATGAGTGCACTTTAGGACTTTTATAGAGCTAATTAGGCTCCAAACATTTTATGAGTGCTAGTACATATGCTCAGATGCTTATTAGCCTGCATGTTTCCTATCTTCATGGTTGCTGTTGGATAGCATTTCATACAAACAGCCATTTAAAGATCAATCAAGGGGAAGTGCCATACAGGCTGACATTAGACAAAGCTCTATAGAAAGAGGTATGAAGGCAAGGAAACAGTCCTGAAGCCTCCCAGTCTGTATCGATACTCCATGCATTATTAAAACAAGTCTTTACAGAACAAACAGGCCTATTCTGAAATCCCTAACCTGCTGTGAAAGACAAATGCCATTGTTTTACTCACATGTGCACGTGAAGTGAAACCAGCACAAACTAATTACCCCTTACTGCCTAAGCTAAGGGCAACATTTGACAGTCAGATACAGGACATATAAGGCAAGAGGAGCCTGCTCGGCTGAACACACAGAATCTGATGGGGAGGGGGCCTTAGATAACCCACATATTTGGAAATAGTGTCAAAGTAGGATGACTACTAATCATGTGAATTCATGAACAATACAGCTAACGCTCATGAACAGTGTGATGAGGAACTTAAACTGCTTCATTTTTACATCAGTCTTTCTCATAAAACACGTTGATCAACACAGAACTAATCTGAAATGATTGTTAAATATGTTAAATATGATGATACAGTGAATTTTGGGGGGGGGGGGGTTGGACTGATGTTTGGCTAAAATAAGGAATTTGAAGATGCCAACTTGAGCTCTGGGAAATGATACTGGGTATTTTCATTATTCTTTGACATTTTATAGAGTAGATAATAAATTATTCAAAAAATGATTGTCAAAGTAATTGATAATGAAAATAACCGTTAGTTGATGCCCTAATTCATAGATAAATGTGTACTTTTAGAGGGAGAAACATGCTGCAAATATTTCTTGGCAAATAGGATGCTCGGGACAGCAATGTGTGGAAGTATTTTGGGTTCTCTGCGACAAACTGCCCAGAGAGAGCTTGACTCCAGCTCTGTACTGCACTAACACACAGACACAAGAGTGATATTGATCTCATCTAACTCTCAGAAAGGAAGCAAAAACTCCCATTTTCCAAAATATTTAACTCTTTAGTTATAAATAGTACTAGAGATGTACAACCTCCCTGTCTGCCTGAAAATAACCATAAACTTCTGCAAGTAACTCAAGAGGGAAAAAAAGACCCAACATCAGGAAAAATGCTAGCTCACAAATCAGCTATAAACTGACCCACTTCTCTCTATCTGTGACATTTACAGTATTTAATCCTATATGAAAATGTCACCACACGGCAGTTATCACTGGTGTGTGACCCATGACCCTGATGCTAAGTGGGCCATGACACAATCCCACAGTAACAAGCTGGGAATAACATGAAAACCACGCAGCGAAGGGAGAAAATAGCTCATACGCTCTGAGAAAAGAACAATGAGCCGTGTGATGGGAGTGATCAAAGCCATGACAGATGACAAGGAACACATGTCAGAGTGAATATTAGCAACAAACCTCATTAATATGCATTAAGTTCAACTTCCATGCCGGCTGTGTTTGTTAAGAGTGGGGAGATATTTCTGAACTACTGTGTCACTTTTGAATGAATTTTTCCCCACTGAGAGAAGACTAACGGCCACAATGTGCCTTCTGTCACTGACTGTGCATATGTGGGCTGGCATATGGAAATACATGCATTCCAGCCCAATTTCTTATTGTCTCCCTGCCCACCGACCCGTACCTCATCTCTGCAATGGGGGGGTTGTAAAACTGTCACAGCAAGTGTATGTGCTGCATTCTGCAAATAACTGAATAATTTCCCAGTGATTTCAGAGAAGGCAGCACATATTTTTGCTGCATATGATCCGCTGGTGAAAAAAACACTGCTGAAGACATGACTCTGAATTTGTTTAACTAACTGCAAGTTATTAGATGGATGTGCGTTCTGCTGTGGGATGTAGGCACTTGCCTCCCTCTGCTTTCAGACTAAACAGTGCACTTGAAGTCATCACTTATTCATGGATTAACATTACGGGCTTGAGCAGCCTGCAGCTTGCACTTTTTTTGTTTCAAGCTGGGGGAATTTGACAAGTTGCATAAGACGTGGAACAAGTGCAGGAGAACGTCTCCAAACACATGGTCCCATTGTGGGGGGGTGTTTGTGGAAGCTGTGCTGGCAGTTCAGTTCAGATGTTGGGATGTAGTGTGAAAACTCACTTTAACTGAAACTTAAACTGTGACTATGCTGCAAATATTGGTTATGAGGGTTGAATAGAAAACAAAAAAACAGAAAGCTAAATCACTCGATAGAGGGTTTGGAAAAGGCTTTTAGGTTGTGTGCATGATGGAGATGCCACAGCTACATCAGCTCTCACATCAGTTCATCATTAGAGCGGCTACAGCAGCACGAAGCCACAGATTAGCACCGTGAAGGTGAGTCTATAGGCACCGGAGGAAAAAATGCAGGTTACAAGAGGAAACACAGAAGTGTACCAGGGAAAAAAACACAACATGATGAAATAAAACGGAAAATACTTCCAGTCATGACAGAGACAAGAGCAAGACACTTATTAGACCTTTTTCCAGTTTGGACTTACTTCAGTGTCCGACTGAGGTGGAATTCCAACAAGGCAAAAAGTAACTCCATTCATTGGGTTCTGGTGTCTGGTGTGTGGAAAAGTAAACCGAAAAAAAAAATGGCTTCAAACTACTCTGCTGTGGACATTGTGGACTCTCGTCCCGTCCTCTCCAGTCCTCTGGCTGACAGCGGCTCCGGCAGAGACTGAGCGGTGCTCTCCCTCTCTGTACACCGTAAACAGTCCCGCTTTGAGCGGCGTCAGGCGGCCATATTAAGACACAGTGCTACCGGAAATCTGCCAGGTTGTACTTCAAAATAAAAGCGTAAAGAGCGCTCGCCAGTGATGGGAATTTCCGGCTCAGCTCTGTCGGCTTCCAGTAACTGTACTACTGAAAAATTTGCAATGTTTTGACCTAGGATTGGTATGTGCGCTGATATATCTCTTAAATTATTCAATGTAATTATAATAAACTTTCCATTTTCACTGATTTCCAAAATGCCATAATTGTACATTATGCTTGGTGTAAAAACCTGTAAAAACTATTACACATGTATATTGAATGTTTTATTTGTATTGAGCTATGTAGAGCTGATTATTATCATTATTATCATTATCGATTAATCTGATGATTATTCTTTCGATTAGTGGTTTGGTCCATAAAATGTCAGAAAGTGGGGAAAAATGTTGATCACTGTTTCCCAAAGCCCAAGGTGACGTCATCAAATGTCTTGTTTGTCCACAACCCATATATATTCAGTTTACTGTCATAGAGGTCCAAAGAAACCATAAAATATTCACATTTGAGAAGCTGAATCATAGAATTTTTTCCTTAAAAGTAGACTCAAATCGATTATCCAAATTAGTAAAATAGTGGCATGTTTCTGGATCATATTTAACAAATACATTATAGGATCATCCTATGTCTTGTGTTTATTTATTTAAAATAAATAAATAAATAAATAACCTCTCAGACGGAAGCCGGCTCCCATCGTTGTTTCATGAACAACACATAATGGCTCTCCTTTGGATTTACTTTAATTCAAACAGATTAATCAGCATTTTTTGCAAGACTGACCCTTACATAGACCACATCTTGCATCCTGTTTCAGTACAATGCTTTAACTGGCAGCTTCATGTATTGCAACTTCCATTGGGACATCGCATTATATTGAAGGACTTAGCATGCTGAATCAGCAACTGAGCCATATGAGCTGGTCTTGTACATATATCCAACTGGAAAAGGCAATATTGAGTCACAGGTGAAAAGGAGCGTTTTTTAGGTTAAATCTCCCTTTACCATGAAGTAGTGGCCTGTGTGTTTCTTTGAGAACTTATGAGTTTATAAAACACCTCAAAATCCATTGACTGCAGGTTCATTCTTGACCTTGAAAATAGTGTTTGATAAACACAATTCCTAACTCAAGGTCCACTTACTAGATTTCTTTCATGGGCTTTCAGCCACATCATAAGGATGGCGTTTGCTCATGATAGTTTGTGGTCGTATCACAACTAATCAAATTCCTTCTGCTGATGACGACCATGAGATCTGACCGAAAGCTCTGGAAGAAATCTATGTTACCCTTTATATTAGATGTTTGTCTGTCTAATGGAGCACAAGAGCATTTACCTTTGTGACTGCAGGCTATAAAAGTGATATACAACCCAGATCCACCCAGACTGGAAGGAAAATCTGAATTTAAAGCCCCTGCACATCCATGTTCCATGCACAGGGGCTTTCACTTAGGCTGCCTGATTAGAGTTCTTCTCAGGGCTGTGTGTACAAACTCTCAGTCCCCTCCTCTGTTGTTGCACATGTTAGGGTGGGGCTCCTTGAACTATTATCACTCTTATTAGTCCATAGCTCCACCCAATACCTGTGTAGGTGTGGATGGAAATTACGTTAATATACTACTAACTGTATTGCCAAATTCATTTTTTAAGAAAAAATAATTGCTGCCTGGATTATGTTCAACGTATTTCCGTAGTTTTTTTACAGTATGAACTCGTAGCAACTAAAGCAGAATTAAACTTTGTTGTGGTTCTGTTTAGGCACTCACAAACCTGGTTATGGATAAGGAAAAATCATGGTCTTGGTTAAGTATTGAAAAATTCAACAGTGACTTGAAACACAACTGAAACCATGGGATCTTCCTTGAACCTCAACCAAAAGTGCTTTGGTTGTCTAAACCTGACCACAGATGGGACTGCACGTGAGTTTCACTGGAAACAAACCCTTCCACTGAATAAAATACAGGCAGCCATTATGACTCCCTCAAAACACATTTTGCAAAAGAAATGAGCACTGTTTGAACATCATTTCTCAGAGACAAGTATATTCTAGACACATTAAATATTAAACTTTTTTTTTTTTTTACAAATAAAAGGAAGGACACTTCAGCAGAAACAGGCAGTTGGCTGCTGCACACACACACACACACACACACACACACACACACTACAGTATATAAAGCAGTCTAAACCTACAGTATGTTATTTTCCATCAGTGTGCTTCTCTGTGTGACTGACTGTTCTCTGCTGTACATGTCCATACTGTTATCAACTTTAAATGTTGTTTTCACACTCTTATTTAAAGTTATTTTAGAGCTGTTGCAAACTGACTCTATTGAAAGCCACAAGATGTAAGTCATCAGTCTGACAATAAAGTTGTTCTTAATACTGCGAGTGTTGCTAAAGTTTTGACTGTTTCAGTCAGGGTTTCTCAAAGTTTTTTTGCAACCATGGACTGCTCTTATTATGACAATTTTGTTGCAGGAATAAAATAAAGAAATTAAGTAAAACTAAAACATAACTTTATTAAGGCAGTTTGTCATTGTTGTTACTTAGTGATTTAAACAAATATCTGTAAACAGTCTGTAGAAAGTAGTTAGGGGCATGACAGGGACTGATGAGGAAAAGTGTAATTACTAAAAAGTGTAATTCAAGGTAATTACTATAAAAATAGTCTATAAAGTAACACAGTTCCATTCCGCCTTTTATGGATTCATATTGTTTCCTCACAGACCAGTCAACATTTCGAGGCCCAGTACCATTCCATGCCCCAGGGGTAGGGAACCTACCGTAAATATGCCAATCATGCTTTAAATGACACAAGAAAAACAAATGAAACACATTGGATGTGAACATTTTACAGACATGTTCAGTGTGAATATATATATATATATATATATATGGTTTTTTTTGCTGTTACAAATTAGTATGAAGTATATGAAGGTAACCTTTAGGAGGCAGGCTTAGACGTAAGCCCATGTCCAGCTTCATGATAGAATGCTGTCTAAAGCTATAGGATGTCATTTTCCATCAGTCGGCTGCTCTGCTGATCTTTTTTTGTTGGACTGCCCTCTGTTGTACATATATCCAATCTGTTGTATGTTTCAATTTGTAAGTATTTTACTACATTTTGTCAGTCTGTCTTTCTGTCTAACTGTATGCTGTGTAATGGAATTTAGTGGGAGAATTGTCCTGCCTGAAGGGGTGTGTGTGTGTTTGTGTGTGTGTGTGTGTGTGTGAATGCATGTACATCGTTGGTCAGTGGAGCGAGAGACACAGCCCCAATGCTGATGTTGGCCGACAGTGCCCTCAGGACAGAGGAAAGAGCATGCGCAAACATGTACATATAGTCATACACACACACTTGCACAGACTGAGTCATTATGTAATAGTAGGGCATAGAATCATAGGGGAGAAATAGAAGAAAGAGAGAGAGAGGAGCTGAGAGTGTAGATGTACACTCACACACACCCTCTACTGGCACACAGCTACCAGCCTTGATCATCCACTCGCTCCCTTTGACGGGCAGGGAACTCCTAATGAAACAGCTTCCTGTGCAATGAGCACATAATAAAATATTATTTAAAAAATAATAAAAAAATAAAGAAATCACACACACAAACACAGACAAAGTTGAGTCTTTTCAGGGAAATTTGACTCGCGATTATCATTCCATCAACCACTCTTACTGTGAGATAATGTGAACAAACCACCCAGTGTGTACCTAATGGTGGATGAGAAAATGATGATGTACAGGATAAATGAATGAGCATGAAAAACGAGCGGTTGCAGATTAGTTTTAATAATTCATGTCTTTTTCTGCCTCTCTTACATCACTTCTGACATGCTGTCGCACACTGTGGACCACAGGAGGACCGCTCAATTCTGTTATGTAAGCACAGGTCCAACTTACATCAGCCAACATCATCTGACATCACAACGTCACACTGGGATTGTGGACGCTGCTCCTGTTTGTGCGGGCTTGGTCAGCAAGTTTGGTTTAATTTTGATCATGCCTCAGAGCATCAGGAAATGATTTACAATCCCTCAACTCACAATGTGGTACCCGTTACAGGAAGAACCCTAAAAGTGTTGATACACAGCAAGTTATGAGGGTGACTGAAATGTTTTACCAATAAGCTGAGTACTTGCTGAAATTGAACATTATTTTCCATCATGGGACACAAAAACTGATGAAATTCTTTATTTTTTGAATATAAAAAAATGAATGTAAATCACGATTGTTTCCAATGAAAACTTCATGTGCTGATTTTAATAGTATTTACCATCAAAGCTTCCAACTTATCCATGTATCATTAGTTAAATATTTCGGTGGAAATCCGGAACAGAAGTGAAACAACGTGAAAACAGGAACTCCAACGAGTTTTGCGGTTCCTTTCAGTATCTTCATATACTGCCTTTGTTTGGGAATTCAGTTGATCCCATGTTTGTCTTTTTTTTTTAAATTCAAATATTACCTCAAATGTGGATGACAGGACTGGAGATTAATTAGAATTACTGCATCTGATTTTCCATCAGAGGAGATTAGCAGCAGCCAAAACATCCCCAAACAAAGAGCTTCCAAAATGCTCTTCCACCAAGAATCAGCGCTGAGGACCGAGCAGCCCCGAGGTCTCGATCCTAACACCCCTCTGCTCCAATAAAAACAAGGCTGCTAGGGATTTAATCCAGACATTGTGTTGGAAAGTGATGATTGTCAGGGTGTGCAGGGAGGAGGGTGACCTGTGTGTGTGTGTGTGTGTGTGTGTGTCTGTGTGTACATATGGATGGGGGTGCTGTGGAGCCGCTAATCTGGGCTTGTTCTGAAAAGAGTTTCATCCCCACTGCAGGGGGCCCTGCATCCACGTCCTCCCATCATCCCCCAGTCGCTCTCCTCATGTTCCCTGTGACCTCACCCGCACCCATCCCCCCGCAGGGAAAAATCATCTTCACATCTTCCCTGCACCTCCTGCCAGAGAAGCTTTGCAGGCGTAAATCTCCCCGCGACCACATTTGGATCCGTTCTGGAGATGGGAGACATTATAGCTGTCGGAAATTCCTAATTTCCCAATTTTTGAATGTAACTGTAAAGCTGTTCACAGACCTCTGGACCTCAAAATGGCCAACACAGGATATCCTAAGTCCCCTTACAGCCTTTTCAATTCCTACATGTACCCTTCCATCCAAGTACACTCCCCCACCTCTGCTTCCGCATCCTCACCTTCACAGACACAAGTTACAGTAAAAAAAAACAGTAATAATGAAGTTTAATTAATAATATTAAAATTTAAAATCTTCAGAGAGTTAGATAACTACCTCATATTTGTATATTGCATTTAAGTATCTAAATATGATTAAAAAACTCAACATAATTGTAGACTACTTGTTGTCATGACATACCTTATATTCACTCTTACCAAACCATAAATGATTGACAAAACATTGAACATCAACTTTCAAACAAAATTATTATTTTAACTGTTCATATGATATAGCAAGTATGATAATATTGCTTTTGTGGTGTTCTGTTATGTTGTGGCCTGCTTGACAACAGAGAGGCTGGTGTGTGTGTGTGTGTGTGTGTGTGTGTGTGTGCGTGTGTGTGTGTGTGCATGTGGAAGGAGGGTGGGGGACACACCCATCTGTCTATTTACAGCAGCATGGGGAGATTTCGCTAAACATCTAATCCATCTAATCCTCACCACTGAAGCTATGGATAGAACATGCAGTGGTGCCAACTGACCACTGGAGGGCGAGCTAACTGTTCGCTGCTGATGGAAGGGAAGGGCTTGTTTTTACTCATAAAGACGGATGAATTCGAGTAAACTTGTAGGGAAGAGTTTGTGTACGATTAATGGATACAGACAGGGTACAGGCAGTGCAAATATACAATAGATTTCATGTATACACACACTTAAAACACACACACAGCTCCCCACGTGTGTATGCGTGTGTGTGTGTGTGTGTGTGTGATACGTGACCTCTCCGGCATCAGTGGTCCAGTCGTGTTGGGATGTTTCTGCAGGGATGGGCTGTCCTGTCCCACTCACATGTAAATTGCTGATTGAATTAGAGCTCTGTGGCTTCAAATAGAGGGTCTACTTTACAGAACTATCTCCTCGCATCAGTGTCACTTGCTTGCTTGCCTCAATCTTACACCCCATGTACTCTGCAGAGTTTCACCAAAGTTCAGTGAAGTTTGTCAAAATACTGTAATTCACCTGCTGTAGAGATAATGGCATCCTCTCACAAGATGTCTGGGTATTTGAAGCTAAACTAATCAATATTTTTATTGTCACTGCTTGCAGAGTTGAACCCATAATGAGTTATCACCCAGCTCTGCAGTTCGCCTCAGCTCTACAGAGCTTACTTGCATCTTTTCGCTCACTGTTTTGGTTTACCAGCCCAAATTTTTACTGCATAGTTATCTGTAACCGTTCTCACCATATAAGAAACACTTTACATTTGTCTTCCTAGTAATTGAGAAGATTTGCAAACATAAAAAAATGACGTGATTATTGAGTAAAAATGATTGTTCTTCTATGTATCCTCTGTTTTTGTCTCCAAGTAGCCTATGCCGTTCTTTGCTCTGCATTTTATTTATAGTGGCTGTTGGAGCCCTCTTGGTAAGCAGTGCATATAAAGGTGAATATGTTCGATATATGTTCAAATCACCTAAAGATGCAATTCTCTATCCTAGGCAATTAGGCCAGCTGCACTGAACATTTACTTGCCTGACTTTCGAAATTCTTTCCTTATTATTGGTCTCTGCACAGTCTTCTACATTCTAAACACAGGGTTAGGGTGTTAGAGTTAGTTAAATGTGTCATATAGAGGATATTGAGCTGGGTAACAATGATACGCTCTGTTTTTTTAGCATCAATTTTTGGTATCCTTTTATTTCAGGTCTGTATGTAATACTTTTTAACTACAAAATCATTTTTTTTATTATTCTTCAGTACTCTGCTCACTGTTATACCAGTGCAGAAAGGAACCTGCTCTAAAATCATCCTGAAATAAGAGTGACCTTTTGTATTGTGCATACTCATTATGCAAATTCACAGCCATAAACTTTGCTCTTGAATACAAAAAAATTGAAGTGCTCATGGCAATTTGTCTCTCTTGGTAATTCCAGTGTAATTCAAATGTAATGGATAGAGTAGTTAAGGCCATGAATGTTCCTCTCAGACAGACACCTGCCCGTCAGAGGAGCAGTCCCCCCCATTTCAATATATTTAATCCTCACAGAGAGCACATGTCAATCTCACAAAGCACAGGCCCACATACCATTACACAACAGCCTTAATCTGCTGGATTTAAACCCCACCACAGCTCACCATGCTCGCCAGCTCACACTCACATGCACACGCCCTCACACCACCACACACTCACACAAATACAAATAAGTCTTATCTGGCCTGCGCTGCATCCTGTCACACATCTCTGGGAGGTTTGACAGCGCTCTTGAGACTCCTAACTTTATTGCAGAGCAAAAGAAGAAAAAAAGAATTGAGTGATTACACCTTTAAAAATTCAAAACAGCACAGGAACTGTTAAGGGACGTTCCAAGTACACCACTAAATGTGATTGGGATATTCCATGTATTTTTATACAGGTGTACTGATGCTTGTGCATCACCTGCACACCAACTAAACACATTACAAGCACTTAGGACTTCCTGGTGCCAAGAGGGTGAGTGGAATCAGCATTCATTTACTTTCTGGGCTCCTGCTTGGACTGTTGCTGCCAACTCGGTTTAGTCACCTGAAGTTAACCTGCAGCTCATGTGGAAACACTCTTCAGGTTTCATGCTGTGCCGGTCGGTGCCAATATAACTTGTCACAGTCTGTTAAAGACGTGCAGGTTTGACTTTTTAAATGTGTTCATAATGGCTGTCCAAGCTTCTCTTCCATCTAGCACTGATATAGACAAGTTGTCTTCTCCTCCATTGGAATCCAGTTACTTTGAAAGCATGGTGACGGCAGGTGCAACAGAGATCTGCAACATCAAATGTTGGCATTGGACTTTAAAAAAACATTGCCATTCCACCTCCTCACTCCTCACCTCCAGTTGTTAACACAGGTCTTCCGCTGTAAATTTGTAGTCTGATGACATCACAATGACATCATCAGGGTTATTTTTCAGACTTGACGAAGCTCCTCCAGAGATACAGAAGACACTATACAACAGTTTTCACAGGCTGGGTGATACAACCATGACGACCCAGCTGTATAATCAGTGGAGTGGCCCTTTAAGGTACCATCAGAAGACCCTCCATCCAATGAAATGACTCCGCTCTGGAAGCTGGAAGCTCAGACCTGATCAGAGAACAAAACTGAATTGTAATGTTGAATGATTCATTTACTAATTCATTTTGAAACCATGCAATAAAGCCAAAATCTCATTTGGGTATTGTCACGTTCAGATATTTACCACTGAACAGGCTCAAATGGAACTGGAGATGAGGATGAATTAAGAGCATGTGTTACTGGTCAAAGACTAATGCATATGTCAACTGGAAACACATGCACAGAACAGATGAGACTTGCACACCGCCATCTGCTTTCATAAAATAGACACTAATTACAACAGTGATCCACAACATTGGCATGCTGATTAGCTATTCTCTATTGATGTATTCATTCTAGATACATCTACTGTAATTAATACAGTAGTGATATTTTGAGAAATTCAACCTCTAGCAACTATTACATTTTCTGTCTTTATTCTTTTTTTTTTTTACATTTTCTAGTTTGCTTGAATTGCTGTGGAGAAACTAGTTAACATGAGCTATGATAACCACTGTGGCTAAACAGACCCAAGGAACAGTAGTCAGGTTTCCATCCAAATGTAGCGCAATTTTCAACCCAGTTTCCAGAAAATTGGCATCACTTTCATTCATTCTTTACTGTTATGTGAATATTAGGAGTTGAGCGCATCAAGGTAAACAGCTGGTGGCACTAATTCTCCAGTCTGTACCATTAAACCACCGCAGAAGAAGAGGGTCCAATTAGATGACATTATTAAAAGAGCTCCAGTCAAAGCTCAGACAACCGAACACCACGTGGAAAATGTGATGTAAATATATATAGTTACGGATATTTATGTTTGCTTCATGTATCAATGTGAGGAAGGTTACAGTCTCCTTGTTGCACCACACAATTCTGATGTTTTAATCTGTTCAGTGGAAGTTTAAATCACATGTTTCATGTACTTCATGATTTATTCACTAAGTCAGCTTCCTTTGTTGCATCTTGTATTTATCTTTTCCTGAATTTCCAGCATTTCCACTCAGGTTTTTTATTTTTATGTGAAAATTGGAAATGTGCATATATGGGTGGATAGAAATAGAATGTCGTTTTTTACTCACACTGCTGACTGACAAATAATACTGCATTTAATTGTAACTTGAAACATGAGTTACTAAAAAGACTTGACTGGCACGGTTAAAGCTATTGGTGTTGGTGGGAGTTACATACTCTGGAGGGGTAGCACTCTGGAGGAAAGCTATTATCAGGTCAGGAGCACACACACACACACACACACACACACACCACAGAAATAAGCCTTTCATCATTCTATTTAAAGCTCTGATACAGCTGAATGAACTAGAGCGGAGCAGAAACACACACACACACACACACACACTCTCACACATACAGACTCTAACTTTCTTAAATGCACCCACATCATTACACAACCTCCACACAACCACACAGCCCGTCCCCATGGAACTGTGTGTATGTGTGTGTGTGTGTGTGTGTGTGTTTGAGTCTGTGTGTGTGTGTGTGTGTGTGTGTGTGTGTGTGTGTGTTTGAGTCTGTGTGTGTGTGTGTGTGTGTGTGTTTGAGTCTGTGTGTGTGTGTGTGTGTATGTGTGTGTGTGTGTGTGTGTGTGTGTTTGAGTCTGTGTGTTTGTGTGTGTGTGTGTGTGTGTGTGTGTGTGTCACAGCACCGTTGGTGCAATCAGCCGCTGTAGGTGTGAGCCATGCAGATTGCAGCACTCTGATGATGTCACACATGGGCCCAACGTGGCAGTGCAAAGATGATGTTAAAAAGGAGTTTCAGCAGGGACACACTGATTTATACGTAATAAAATAAATACCAGATGACTGATGATGTAAGATTAACATGATTACAGGAAGATTGTTTTATTTATTTCAAAAGTTATACAGTCTCGCTTTATGTCACAAATGGACATGAAGGGCTTTCTGCTGAGGGAGGCTGAGGCAAATGAAAATATAATCTGACTGTCTGTGAAACAATAGCTGCTGAGGCTCAGGGGTCATTTACATCTCACCACCACATTCCACGCACATGAAATCACCCGCACAGATTTTACTATATTGTCTGATGAAGTGTGTCTAAATGCATGAATTCATAGGCAAACAATGAAGAGCAGCTGCTAAAACATGGACTCTGTGTGTGTGTGTGTGTGTGTGTGTGTGTGTGTGTGTGTGTGTGCGCGCGCCAGAGGCTAGTCTGTCTCCTGCTATTAGTGATTGTTGAAGGGGATGTAAGGTGGACATAACTGCAGTTACATACATTACATAACTCCCATTCTGACAGGAGGTGACACACACATACACACACACACACACACACACACACACACACACACAGTAACAAGAGAAATTGAAGTTACTCTAAAGCTCTAATGTGGGACCTTTTCAAAAGCATTGCATTGTGAAAAGAAAGGCCGAGTTTAAACCAGGCTCTTCTAATTAGAAAGAAAGGTCTGCAGTCAAGCAGCCAGCAAATTCAAAGCAGCAGAGCTTTGTAAAGCAGCGCATGCTATTTTTAAAAATGAAAGTGAACGGTGGTTCTGGCGTCTTGCATGGCAGTTCAGCCACAAATGTCTGCATGTGTGCCTCTGAGGCAGGGCGGTTCTGGTGAACAAAACTATGATACCAGTTCAGTTCTTTAATGGGTGGATCCCAGTAACGGGTTTTCTGCTTGAGTGAAGACGGAATTGTGGGACAGAATAAAGCAGTGGCAAATACTGGAGGTAAGGTTATTATTAATAAAATATTCAACTAGACCAAATATATGAATCAAAGTCACACTAGCTGAATAACATTTGTTACTGGCTGCAGTATAAATTGCATTGAAATTAGTTCAAATCCGGTTCTAACAAACATGAAGATGCCTAATATGAATGTAATGATTTCTTATAGAATGGATACACTATACTTCTGCCAGAGCCACGCCTTGGCTAAAAATATCAAGTAGACTGCAAGTACATAAAAAGCTGTTCAGCAGTAATTCACTGGTTATCAGCATCCAGAAACAAATGGAAATTACTTAGTTTGAGGCTACTGCAGTGGAATTCAATGGCAGTTGTCCAAATAGTATAAGAATGACTATTGTAACCATACATTTCACTCTCCGCTGTGTCCTGTCAGATACACAAAAACCCAATCTCTAGCAGCTGAAACCCCTCCAATGGGACCTGAACTAAATGTGATCAAACAGATCTGCCTGTCACATGAAAACATTTGAGAAGCATGCAGTAAGGGGGAATTGTCATTATAATTTGTCATTCCCACCTCCTGTTCGTCTCTCTTTTTGTCCTCCCCTCAGTTTTGCCCTCCTCCCGCCCCCCCTCCCCTCTCCTCTGCTGGGTGCTGATAACAGTCAGGTCCGGTGCTGGGATGTCGATTACAAGGCCGGATGTAAGAATAGCCCACAATGCTTTTGTGTCTCACTTCATCATGTTTCTGGAGCGTGTTGGTGCCTCTGTGGTTTCAACTCAATAACAAACACATTTGAAAGCAAAGCAGGATATTATTGTGTGATTATTGTACATAGTAAGAGTGTGTTGGGCATCTTTAAATACATGTGTGTATATCCTTAAAACTACTAAAAACTGCTAGTCTGGCTACAGTGCACTTAGGTTAGGCTGTATGAAACATTCCTAACTGGAAAAAGCACTGGAACCTCTTCATTTTTACATTCACGTTATCCTAACTGGGACGCTTTGATCACATTTGATTATCTATTTGGTTGTTCAGTGGTAGGGGGAGTAGCAGCGGTAGTAGAAAAATTCAGTTCCATGATGGCGAATATAGTCTATAAAAGCTTTTCAGAGTGAATATTTTTCACACTGAATATTTGAATTCAAACATAGGTCCCATGGTCGTCCTACCCGTCCCTCTGCTGGATGAGTCTGCGAGGGCAGTGTACCGGGTCAAATCCACATGTAAGGACACACACTGGCCATTAGAGCACAAGTGGCCAGTGCAGTGTGATAGAGAGAAGATATAAAGGGAGGAGCCCTGGAGGCTCCCTGCTGAGCTGGACTGAGTGCAGAGGACATGTCAGCTCAGGCTGAGTCACTTCAGTGAGTCACACACTAAAGCTCATGTATGTTGACCAAACCTCACAAAGCGATTTCCGCTGTTTCACGTGCAATACAGGATACGTATTTTTAAACCTTCATCTAGGAAGGGTTTTTAAGGCATGCATGCTCTTTCTCAGCTGTGCCACAGTTCACACTACAGTTTGACACAGAAGACAGATACTGATGGTGTTGGATTGACGGTGCCCTTATTTTGGAGCAATAATGAATATTCAATTTTCATACTAAATACAAGTGTTAATGTTGCACTGTTTCCCTCAGTGAGAATAAAGTGAAACAGTGAACAGGGATTTGCCATTAATAATTGATTCAATAGATTTTGGGGAGGTTTTATGGTTTTAATGGTTATTGAGTGAATTGGCCAGTGGTCAATATTTTATGCCAATATTCAGTCCAACCGATACCACACTTTTGAGGCTGATATCAATATTTGAGAGTTAAATCAAACTGATAGCTATTTATCCTCCGTCATTTGTTTATTTTTTAAGATAAACACACAACATAAGCAAAGGTTTTTGATAACAATCCACTACATTTGGCTTTTAAAGAACTGACTGAATCGACTGATAGTGAGCGGGACAAACTTGTCAGAAACAATATGCAAATAAAAGCATACATTTTATCAGTAAACATCACTTTAAAAATATATTATGTTATTATATATTAAAAAAATAAGACTCAAATACACAAAAAACAACTTGAAAACTGGAGATCCCATCATCATTGGAATCAGGGCTTATTCCTACAGTCTGTGTATGATGACTGAACTATTGTGAACTACTTAAATAAAGTGATTCATTTAGTGGACAAGTCTGTTTTTGAACATGAAAATTTAAGTGAATTTCTGAATGACGTTACACATATCTTTGACATTTCCATTCTGTTACTTCTTACTTATCAGCTGACATTTTCATATATTGTTGTCAGTGATCAATTAACCTGCTGATAATATAATATATTATCCATGCAGAAGTGTCTGTTTCTCAGATTAAATACAATACCTGAATGTACTCTGGAGTGTGATGAGTTCATAAATACCCCTGAAAAAGCATTTGCACCATAGGAACTCTCTACTGATCTCCAAATTGCTGCTATTTATAGGGCTCTCTCTCTCTATATATATATATACATATCTCTAATCAATGGGGTCAAGGCCTAAGTCTTTCTCAAATAAAGCTTTTGCGCTGATGTTAACTTGTGTCTTTTCTAAGTGAAATAGTGTAATACTTCACAACATCTCAACAAAATCAGTGGAGTTCCCCTTTAACACACAGATTATGAGATTGATAACAATTTTCTCATCTCACTCTTAATGAAAGAAAATGACTGTACTTTCCAAAATGTTGAACTACTCCTTAATATAACTTCTACTCATATTATTAATAATAATCACATTTGGTCTTATGTATTTTAATGGAATTAGACATATGTTCAGTTCAGCTTACAGTCGCCCTGTATTCAAACAATAATACATATTTAATTTGCCAAAAGTCATATTGTAATAAAAGTGTAATATCATTAGTCCAGTCCTATCTGGTGATCCATGTTTGGTTCAGATATTGTTGGAAGGTCCATCAGTATGAACCTGTCCCCTATTTGTTCCAGTAAATGTGTTTGTCTGTCCACAAGAGCAAGAGCAGGATATCCTGACGTTTCCACACACACACAAATGCACAAACTCCAAAAACACAATGTACCTTTCACACTCAGGCTGACCACACAGTTTCTCCGTTATCCTGCTGGGCAGAATGAGTCGTCCCGCCCTAACACACTCAATGCCCACTCTATCTTAGAGGATACACTGTCCTTTATGTCCACACACCATAAAGACCTCACAGACGTCCCATGCTCCTTTTCTTACTGACTGTGTCCATCACCGAATATGAAAAGACTACACATTCTGCCTCACGGCTGTACCCATACACACATGCATAACACAGACAGAATAAACAGCATCACTTGAGCCGATTGGCTAAAAATACACAACCTTCCTTTCTCTCAGAGAGATGCCCTCTCCCTCATAGAAACAAGACCAAAATACTCCCCTCTTCGTTTCACTGGGTTCTGTTGCACCTGGTACACAGCGGCTCCTCCGCTGGATCACACTTCACCCTCATCCCAATAAATGTTTATCTGTCCTAGAAGATCTTCTTCCCAAAGATATTTGGGGGACAAAAATACCAAAAACTGTCGGGTAAAACTACACAAAGGCTACAGCAAAAAGTGTCCCATTCTCACGAGCTGACACCCCACAGACACCTCCATCTGGCCCAGATGCAATGCGTGCATCAGGTGTGGTCACAGAAACGAGATCCTCTGAACAAAGGATGTGACAGATCAAAACTGCAGCGTGCAATACAAACTGTCAGTGAACGGCAGGGAGCGAGTCCTCCCTTCAAAACAAGGCTGGACTCAACAACAAATGTTCAGACTGCTGCCAAACAATCTCCTCAAAGATGAGCTGTGGGCCCCTATTTACTAAGGAAGGAAACAAGGAAAGGAAAAACGTTTTTGGTAGCAATTGTTGATGTCTGTACTGTCATTTTGTTATATCTGTGTGGACACACACTAAAAATTGTAACCAGAGGGGCAGGACTCACTACGTTAATCTGCCACTAACTTCATGATACTCCACGATTCTCTGCCTGTCTGTGGTCTAATCCTATTTTGAAAAACCTAAAAATATGAATTAAAGCTGCAGTGTCATTTCATTATGCAAAAGTTAGAAGAATTCAAAGTTCAGTTCAACTTGAAGGCTCTTAGTGTGTGATATCGCCAATACAATTTGAAATTAATCAAATTGCCACACAGACAGCCTGGGGCTTCTCGGGGCAGTTGCCCGCTTTGCCCACTTGGTAATCCAGCCTTGGGTCCGTAATGTTACATCATTTCTGAGTAACGATGCACTTCTGTTGTTGCCCTCACTTTGAGCTGTTCTACGTAGGAGCTGCAGAGATCAAAGTAAAGTAACTCACACACTGGGCTAATGCCCGCATGCCTCTTGAGAGAATGAGAGACGTCAACAGAGAGGCAACGAGAGGACAAGGGACATGTTCTGGATGATTGGTTGACTCAGGTAAACTCATCGTGTGTGTGTGTGTGTGTGTGTGTGTGTGTGTGCGCCTCTCCTCACCTGGGCCATGGTGTTCAGCAGGACTCCGGCTGGCTCCAGGTCCTCAGCATGGCTTGTGAAACCTCAGGGTGGTTCTCGGTAGATGATGGTGAGGTTTTGACAACGGGGGAGTTCACTTCACACACACACACACCTTAGTGTTGTATCACTTGTGTTGCTGGGGTGCGTTGCAAACCCACACACGCTCACACACACACACCACCACCCTCTGCTCCTCTGTGACAGCCCGTCCTCTGAAGCGCTTGCTCTTGGAAATACAGGACTCCTCTTTCTTTTTCTTCCCCTTCTTCTCACTCCTTCCCTCTTCCTGACCTTCTTGATCCACTTTTTTTTTCTTTTCACAGAAGGAGATAATGTGTCAGAGGAGCCTGTATCCCTTTATTTCAGTCCTCCACGCTCCTGTCGTCCCTGCTTCTGTCTGTGGTTGGTTGTAATCTGGGCTCACTCCGCTCACTGCCTCTCCTTTTCCTCCTCCTCCTCTCGCTCGCTCTGCTCTGCCTCCCTCTCAGCTGCTCCCCCTCCTCCTCCTTCCTCTAAAACCCTCCTGCCTTTTCCCTCCCTCACTGTACACAGCATTAGTGAGCGACAGGGGAGGGGAGGGGCGGAGGGATCAGAGGGATAGAGTGTGTGTGTCTGTGTGTGTCATGTGACCTGATGGTGTAGTAGGATTCCCCCAGCAGCTGTCGTGCTCATTCCTTCATGGTGCTCTACTATGAGCTTCATACACTTCCACTGATGGCCAGTGTTGTTAAACTGTCAATGGAGCAGGGGCACTGAAAAGTCCCTGCTGCATAGTGAAGGACAGAGGGTCCCACCCTGACCAGATCACAAGTCTGTGGCAAAAAGAGGAGTGAAAATCCAAATGACATTAATTAAGTGACAGAAACATGGCTCCCCCAGAATGCTAATGTTGCTAGATGTCTGCTGGAACTCTTTGTTAACGTTCGCCACAACAACTTTCTAAGGTGATGATATAATGTTGTTTTTACAGCTTGTTCTGCTGCCCCCAAAGTGGCCAAAAAAATATTTACTACCAATTTAATGGTGTCAAATCTTTTTACAAAACTATCATTTTAAAGAATAATTGAGGTTTATTACAACTTGGGTCATATTTAGTTGTTTTGGGGGAAAAAACATTGGAGTTGTGTCATTTTTCCAAATGTTTGGTAGAAATTACATTAACAAGGTCGACATTGACGCAATAGCTCGAGTTTGGTATTTTGTGCATCTCCACAGGCTGATGTTACAACAAAAGCTGTCAGTTAAACACATCATCCTCTTGTTGCCTCAGCAAGCTTGAATGAACTTCCAACAAACTTCCTTTTTCTTTTGTTGAAAAGAATGAAAAGAAAATTGAGATAATAAGAGCTTAGAGACCAGCTGAAGACAAAGAATTGTTCAGTTTCATCTTAGACTTGATGTGCATTGTTAAACTGAGAAATGTGCAATGACACTGTGACATAATTAACTGGAATCATCCTTTCAGGTATCATCTTGGACTGAGTTTTGGCCCTGTTAAATTTTACTGTTGTGCTTCAGAACATTCCCAGGAATTGTCCGCTCACACTTTTTACCTTGTCAGGTTAGAAAAAGCTTTTAACCAGCATTTAGACCACGGAACACCATAACTTTGTATTAAAATCACTAACACCTCCAGTAACATTAGCACTGCTGCTACTACAAATCAGTCAGAGGCTTGGGTCATGGTTCCATGTTCTGGAGGCCTATTTGACGCATCACAGCAACAAAGAAACGCAACTGACAGAAACCAGCAAATATTGACACATTTGAAACATGTTAACGATTGTGTTATTAAATAAAAACACACATGAGGAACACATCAAACACACACACACACACACACACACGTACACAGAGTCATTCTATCCTTGAGGAATGAGGAAAAGGACATCCTGTGGTGCTTCCCCTGAGCTGTATAGCTGGAAACTCCCAGCCCACAACAACAGGAACGGGCAGGCTGGTCCCCTTTTCTCCACTTCACAAATCACTCTTATTACTCCTGTTTGCACAGTAGTTTAGTGCTCACACTGGAAAATAATCATCCGCCACATATTTCATTTATAGCTTTTTTACTTTCTTATCTTCCTGGTTTCTAGTAATTATTGATACTGAACACTATACTATAGCCCCGAACAACTCCTTAATTACTCAGTTTAATTAAAGAAACTGTGAGTTTACCAGTGAACCGTTAAGTGGAACAGGAGTGGTCACAGATGATAGGGATAGGATGTGATAATGTTGCTCTGGACAGAAACTATAAAAGGTGAATGGCACCATCTGGTGTACAGTACCCTTACATGGACTTGATGGCAAATAGACATTTGGAGCCACGGGTCTAAATCATGCATTTTACCATCATACATAAGAGATTATGCAACATGATGATATATCATAGTTCAATATTTTATTTTTCGGTTGAGGAAATAAATACTCACCAGGAATGTTACGACTATTTGAACCCTGAATTTGAATAAATAAAATCTGCTTTCGTATACAGTTTGGAGAGTTTCACATTTTGAGATGTGAGTAAACAGGGTTGTTGATTCTATACACACTAAGGCAGCCAACCCTTTGACATACCCCTGTCCTATCAGATAAACTTCACTGCGCGTGTCTTTTTCTGGCCTTAATGGATGATTTAAAGTGTGTGTTGGCCTACTGATTCCTTTATACCTGCTGGTGATGATGCAGCCAACGATACACAGAAAGGTGTACTGACGCCCAACAGCAGGGGGCAGTATTGTTATCAGTACAATGAATGGTACGCGAAGAAGAAGAAGCGGCAGAAGAAGAAGAAGAAGAAGAAGAAGCAGCAGCAGCAGCAGCAGCAGCAACTGCAGCTATGTTTTTAGCATCATGACACGATAACTCGACCCTGGACAAAGTACAGCGTTACGGTGGCCGGTTAGCTGCAGGGCTTTTTAATAATAAATGAGTTAGTAGAGACATTTGGCCGCAGTGTGTGTGTGTGTGTGTGCGCGTCAGCCTCCTGAGCTGAAGCCGAGCAGCAGCGGCTGACAGCAGGGTAAGCGTCCTCACTGTCACAGAACGGCTCCATGTTTGTTCACCGTTAGCCACCGACCTGCGAACGGCCTACAGCGCCAAACTTCATTAAAAGTTCCTGCTCTTCATTCTTCTCTTGATTGCCACTAAACTGTGACAGTTAGAGCAGGAGTGTGTGATGGCCTTGTGGCTAACTGTCCTCATTATAAACTATTCATGTCGAACCGCGTGTGTGAAGATGATTACACAGAAGCAAAGGAGCAGTGTTTTATGTATTGTTCAGTGTACAGTCCTACAGCCACCTGTCCGTTTCTACTCATGTAATTCTTTAACTGTTTAGTCTATAAAATTTCAGGAAATAGTTCCCAGAGTAATGTCTTGTTATTGCTTGTTTCACCTGTTATCAGTGCAAAACCCAAAAGATATTCACTAAACTATCATAGAGGCAAAACCAGCAAAAAATAACATTTGAGAAGATGGAACCAGATAAACTTTTCTATGTTACAACATTGGCTTTGTGTGTGTAAATATGTGTGTAATGAAATCAAATGCACCTCATTTAAAATGGACACTAAATATATGTATTCTCATAGAATTCTCACCCTCAGATTTTTTTCACTTGAATAAACCATCACGTTATCGGTGAATGTCTTTCAGGTCTCCTGTTCATTCTCCTGACTGTTGCGGCTGAATCAGAAGCCGTCTCCTGCCAGTCGAACGGGATGTTGTGTTTGCAGACATGGCCAGAGCGAGGTGGGATCTGAGGACACAGACAGTTCTGGTGGAGCGATCAGGGGGGACGAGGGGGCTCTGGCTGTGGGGGACGCCTCAGCATGGTGAAGACGGCAAAGATGGAGCTGCTGAGAGCGCTCGTCAGCGAGTGCTTGACCGCAGCCGCTCAGGAGATCTTCAGGATCGTAGAAAGAACCATCATGGAGTACGAAGATGAAATGTCCTGTTCCAAGTGGGTGGTGGACAGCCACCGCAGACTGCTGGATGTTGCCAAGTCACATAGCGAAGGTCAGTTTATCAGAAATCAGGATGTGGATCAAATCAAGTAAAGTGAAAGTAACGTTTTTTTTAGTGGCCTGACTCAAATGAATGATCTATTAAGAGAAAACTGCACTAGTAGTGCTTGTGGAGCTCACTAGGAGTAAAGACTGGTGTAAACTGGTGCATAATAAAATCATGAAGCGCTTGTAATATGTCTTTTTTTTCATTGCCAAAACACTCATTTTAAAAACACAAAATAGCAAAACGTCTCTCTTGGGTGAAATTAAACGAGCCTCCAGATGTGTTACAGATGCTGTCAATACGTGACGGTAACATCCAGTAAATTACATCATGTTTTTAATATTCAAGTTTTTTGACACTGAAATTTCAGGCTTATCATCCTGACAGACAGAACTTTAGAGAGGCCACATATCTGTGGTCAGAGATGGAGAACTATGTGGTAAAACTGGCTGCAGTGAAACAGCGTGATGGTGATCACAGACTCCCTCCCTCTTCTCTTCTCTCTAAACACAAACAGCTTTGTTGTGTATGTGTGAACATGAAGTCAGAAACAAAGGAATTAAATCATTAAAAATGTAATTTAATTCAACTGTCAACAAATAAATGCATTTATATACATTCACAAGTGAATCCCGCGCAAATAAAGACCCGGTGAGTAAAGGTAGTGGAGCGAGGGAAAGGGCCATGTTTGACACTCAGGGCACGGACCAGAATAAGTTTTCTGTACAAGAAAACCTTGGTGCGCCCCCACCAAGGTGGCTCACCTGTACAACAAATTCAGTAAAATTTTACAAAGCAGCCCTAATTAAAGTCTGAAATAAACCTTGCCCTCTCCTCTGCTTCAGACTCTCTCCAGATGTCTGCCACAGATGTGAAGTTTCACTCCGGTCAACAGCAGCCAGCTGCCGGTGTGAGTGTCAGTGTGTGCTGGGAACCAGAAAACAGCCCTTCGGAGCCAAAAGAAGACTGTCCAGGCCTAAACTACACGCACCCAGAGTCCTCTCCTGCCAGCGAAAACGATGCAGAGATACTGATCGATGTTGGAGGTGTTGGTATGAAGCAGGAGCGTGACCTGAACATGCCTTTGAAAATGAAGAAACCATTCAGATGCCCCATTTGCCTGAGCAGTTTCTCTTCCAAAAAGACGATGGTGCGACACGTCAAAAAGCATCCGGAGGACAAGTTCTCATTGTATCGGTGCCAGTTCTGCGACCGCCGCTTCTGCCAGAAGTCTGAATTCATCATCCACACCAGGACACACAAAGGCGCCAAGTCATATAAGTGCCAAGACTGTGACAGAAGCTTTGAGCAGAGGGACAGTCTGCTCATTCACAGACAAAAACACACTGGGGAGAAACCATATCAGTGTTTTAGAGGAAAGGTAGAGGCAGAAACTCACCTTAGATCAGTGACACCTGCCAGTAAGATCGAAGAAGAGCTGGACTCCAGACAGGATGAATCTGGCATCAAGACGTTTCCACTTACCATCACTCCCTATGATAAAAGTGAGTTTGATCAGGAGTCTCTGCAGCCCCTGTGTCTTTACCAGATCCAGACTGTTGCTGATATAGATAAAGACTCCACGGCTGCTGTTCCAGTTGATCACATTAAAACCGAGCCAGCTGAGGCTGATGGTGGAGTGACAGATGGCACCACAGATGATCGGCCTCTCCTTTCAGTCCGTCCGGGTGAACAGGATGAAGGAGGGACAGAGCCCAAACACCTCAACATAAAAAACATCCTGCCAAGAAGACCTTCGGGGAAATCCACCGAGCTCATCATTCAGTTTGAAGCAGGAACAGCACAGAAACCCTACAAGTGTCCTTGTTGCACCAAGTGTTTCTCCTTGACGAAGACTTTAATAAGACACGTAAAGATCCACACAGAGGACAAACCCTATCAGTGCCAGTTTTGTGGGAGGAACTTCTGTCAGAAGTCTGACCTGGTCAATCATACAAGGATACACACTGGAGAGAGACCGTACCAGTGCCAAGAATGTCACAAATCCTTTGCACAGAAAGGCAACCTGGTGGTTCACATGAGGAAACATGCGGGACAGAAACCGTATCAGTTCCAAGAGTGCGGCTTCAGTCACAAGCCATTAGGCTGTCACAAGCAGCGCCACACATAGTTTGCGGCTTTGTCCCAAGGCTGGGTGTCAGACCCCCATACTTCTTTTGTTTGTTGCAAGTCAGGAACTGTAAGCTGGAATTGAACGTCTAGTCAGATTCATACCTGTTTTCTTATTCTCTGATCACACAGTAGTGATTTCAATCAAAGCCAGTTGACAAAGCAGTCTCTCCACAAGGCCCATTAGTAGCTGTTCTGGAGCTTTTGATCGTATCACGCAATCTTCCTCAGCACCTGGAGTTTATCCGTTTGTTCACATTTGCTTGAAAGGTGAAGAATACTTTTTCAATCTCAGTTTGAGTCCTTGAGGTGCCCTGAAAATCTAACGTCTAATGCCACGACGACTGGGCAAACTCCATTTGCTACAGAAGAAATTTCCAGCACAGCTACTGAGAAAGCCTTGGGGTAAGGAGGTTCCAGACCTCTGCCGCCCGCTGTCTTCTGTTTTCCAGTCATAGCTTGGTGGGTGGGATTTAGAATGACCATCTTCCTAGCTCGACAGCTACCTACCTAGTTTCATTCCTGATAAATAGCTACAGAAAAATGGCAACAAGTGTGGATGAGATGGACAAGGCTGTATAGGTGACGTACAGCAAGTCTACTATCAGATAACAGCCCTTAAATCTTTATTCATATAATGTATTTATTATAACTTTATAATACTACACCATTTTATAGTGTACATTCATTCAGGAGTGTGGCCTGATGATAAGAGTCATTCAGATTTCAGAGGCCAGCTCCTGTCTCTCCAGTTAAAACCCTGATGAAGACTGGTTGTATTTTTTAAATTGTCATGAACAAGCCATGTAACCTACGAAAGGCTTTAAAAAAAAAAAATCTAAACTCCACATACACCTGCTCCTCCCCCTGAAGCAACCTAGCAACCTTTACTGCAGCCTCTGTGTCAATTGAGAATGGCTTTGGCGGGACATTCGCGTCACTCGCTGCGGATTGCTTAAGGCAAAACAAGATAACCATCCCTCCCAACAGGAGTTTGGCTAACACGAACACGTGATCAGTCTGAATGAATGAATGAAGTAAAATGAAATGGCAGTTCAGTCTGGTTATCAGGGAACCCTGTGGTAAGATTGTTCTGTCAACTGATGTTTCCAAGAATCAATGTTAAATCTCAAAATATTAACAGTTTTAGGCTGTAAAACTGTTTATTTAGGTGAAGCTCTTGTCCTGCTTTGCTTTGGCTTCTTTTATTGAATGAAAAAAAGAAGACATCTGTATTATATCGGCACTGTATTTCTAACCGAGCCCTGCTCTATTTGTCATCGTGAGTGGTATTACCTGTAAAAAGACTAAGAAATGAGACTTTACCGCTGTGTCTTTCTTCATACTTTCCTTAATGTCATGTCATTAATGTCTGACGCAGAGTATTCAGCACACAACACCACTGTGATTACTGACAAGGAAATTCACTATCTTCTCAGTCACAGGGTGGAGAATGTGATTTCAGATAAGATGATTGCAGAGAATTTGTTTGCCAAAAGAAACCAGTGTAGCAGCCCTTTATGTTCGGCGTTGAGACGACTTTTCTGTACAAGCATGTGTTTGTGTAGGAAAATTGTAGAGAATGAAATTACTGATTTTTGTGACACCTGTATTTTAATTTTTCAAATCCCATTGGGTCTTTAGTATCTATATTGTATTCGAAGATTTTTATTTATTATAAGGTTTAAAAATTGTCTGGCTGTTTTGTAATCATTTTATTTTGCAAATATGTGTGAGAAATATGTGTCTACATAAAATATAAAAATGTACTGTGTAAAAGCAAGCTGTAAAAGTCTCAGTGTTTGTTCAAAGTAGCCCAAGGAAAGCCACCGTGTATACTAGCTGTATACAGTTTAAAGTCATTGCTGAATGTTTTGACTTGTGGTTTATGTGGTTTCACATAATGTAGGAAGAATCAGAATATGGCCATATATGATCATGTTGCCACAACTTTTCTGCAAACTTTTCATCCACCAGAAGGCACATATATCGTCTTGTCACGATGACTTTTAGTAGTCATAAGAGTTTATATAGGACTATATAAGTGTATGCCTGTTTTATTTTACAACAATTAAAGAAGCCTCATAAATGTCTGCTGAAAGAAAGACACAATACACTCCCAAAGACATAATAAACATAACATACGTTTCATACAGAAACACATGAAATTAAGAAAACTGATGACAAAACCATGGCAGTAGAATGTGCAAGTTGTAAAGTCATGTCTCTATAAAACAGTGTTTCCATTGAAATGATTTATCATCAGAAAAGGTAAGACCAGTTAATGTGTTTCCTGGATGGATTTGTTTTTCTCTTACTGTATGTGAAAATGCTGGAGAGGCATACATTTATTTTTTAATTTCATTGTTGTTAATGTAAAAAAGCATGAAATCTTTGCTTATTCTATTATCATGAAACAACAAAATCTATAAAATCGAAAAAGAAAAAAAAAAAAAACATGGTGGCAGGACTTTTTGCCAGCAGACATTTTGACTTGTCCGAGGTGGATGAAGTCTTATGAATCTTTGGGGACTTCTCTCTTTTTTTATGTGAAAAAAGATATGAAGTTTTGGGGCATTGAACCAAGCAAGCACAGTTACATCTTGAAGTTTGCTTGGAAGCACTTCAAGACTGGGGCCAAAACACTACAAAGCCTCACATGGAAATATTCCCATAATTTTGTACATCACCATTTTTCTCAGTTATTTTCCTCTCTTCTTATCCCAACAATGTGCCTCTCACTCGAGCATATAGTTTAGCTGCAAAACTGTCAAACTGAATGGAGAACTTCCTGAAACACCAGTGACGTTTGACTCTTCAGACATCACCAGTCATGTGGTGTTCTTCATATGACAGAATGTACTGAAATAGTGCACTTCACAGTTGTGAAATAAGCATTTATCACATTGAAATAGCATACAGAATACCAGGTCCCTGAAGCTGAAGCAGCTCAATGGAATTCAATAATCATCAACTCTATTATCAACCCCTGTGCTGTTCCTACTGTGACATGTCAGATGTCTTCTGTGAAAAACACCTACTAATGTAAAATTTACTTTTTGTTATGGCAATGCTAACAAATTCCAGTTTGAACTTTCTGTGGGATACAAGTCTGGTGCAGTAATGTCAACTGCCACAGCCTTTCATGTTATATTATGGCAACTTGGTGCTGGGGTGAACTGAGTTTAACTGTGACAGGCCAAAGGTGGGCTGTGAGCTTTCTGACACTGAATACAGCCTGTGGTGAAGCACATCCCCATATGTTTGTTGGTAGATATGTATCGGACTGGCAGCTGCCTGAGCCAACAGCTGCCTTTGTGTGATTGAAGAATGAACAAAGTCAGTTGATTGAGGTTTCAAGTATTGGACTGGGTTTTGAAGCAGGGAATCCGAAGAGTGGGGATTGTCCATGGTTAAGGGAATGCTCAAGGTATCCCTGCATAGATTCTGAACCTGAGAGAGTGCGAGGGTTCCTGCAGGGTAAACAGTGTTGGGGTAGATTTGAGGAGAAGCAGGGTTGAGGAGGGAAAAGGGAGAGGCGGCTGCACCTCCCTCCGCCCCCTCCGCACTTTCTACCACAAAGCTGTCATCCAATTCCTTGGGTGTCTTGATGTTTCTAGAGGGAGATGAGAAAAAAGCATCCTTGGGAGTGGGTGGAACAGCTTGCCTCCTGTTCTTTGAGATGCTGTTTCCAAGCTTGTTGAGAGGTTGTGCAACACAGATATTGTGAAGTACAACCTGTGATCCTAAGACAGGTCTTACAGAATGGGTCAGCTTGCTCATTTTGTTGTTTGTCACTGCTTCCTTAGTGGCTTTAGTATAGGGTTCAACTGCTTGGTCTTGTCTGGTACTGAGTGTGTTTGCCAGAGACACAGTCAGTGGAAGCCCTTGCCTTGCTCTAGAGTAATGAGCAATGTTGACAGCTGCAAGTCCATTATGAGAGAGCACTTGGGTACTCTCCTGATACCTCGTGGAACACCTGACGGGAAAGGAAGTGTAGGGCTGGTGGAGTAGTTTGATAGAGGACTTTGGGAGACTTAGATCTGTGGGTTGATTATCAGAGGCTGCTGTTCTTGGACTGAAAGTTTTGTCCTGATCAGTAGAGGTGGAGTACTTTGAAGCATCAGCAGACTGAGGGAATCCCACCAAGCTACCAGGGTCTCTTGAGAGGGTAGCTCCTTGCTCCTGGGGATGTTTAGACCTATCATGAATTAACTCTGCATGGACTGTCCCATCAGCTTTCTCAGCTGCCCTGTACCAACAATGAAGGTGTGAGAACGATGAAAAAAGGTCACTTTGGAAGCCTTGTGGTGTCCAGCTGGATCGGGGTATCTTAGGAGTGAGCAGAAGTGTTGAGGGACACTTAGGCCCTTTGTGATGGCAGTGAGAAGTGGGCACATCATGTAAATTATGTTCATGAGGATATAAAGGAGGAGGTGTGCTTTCTTTAATCTTTCTTGCTCTATCTTTCTGCACTCTTACCATGAAGTTCTTCACTTGCTGTATCACTGAAGGACGACCAAGTACCACCACTGAGGAATCTGCAGCTACACCTGGTCTCTCTGTTGCCTTGTCCATGATATGACTGGTTGAACGAGAGGTAATGAGTGGAGGGGGCTGGCAAAAGCTGAAAGGACTGTGGTCTTGATCAGGGCCAGTACTGTTGACCTGCAGTAAGAGCTTTTTTTTGGCCAGTGGAGACATAATCCCCTTGCTAACCTTAGAGGAGTCGTAGAGAGTTGTGAAGCCCAAAGAACTGTCATCTGTCCTTGGTAGTTCAGCTTGTTCACTGGGGGGTTCTGGGATTGTTGGAGACTGCAGGTTTCTTGATTTCTCAACATGGTACTGGTCCTGTAATGGTACTTGCTGGTTCTGCCAGAGGTCCACCGCTGAGTTGGCATGGTTAAATACCTTTGGAGTGGCCAATGGGGACACACTCTTGTCATAATTTGTCATTGTAGAAGTTTTGAAGAAGGAGGGTTCACACCCACTACACCTCCTCTTCCTCTTCACCTCATCGTCATCTTCAAGTTGTAGCATCGGCTGGATCTCTTTAGAAGAACAATCCTGTGTTGGCTGTTGTCTTTTTCTGATACTATGTGAAGTCTGTAAGGAATCCAAACGGGTTATGCAGATTTGGGGTTCAAGCTTCAGCTGAGAATGTTCTTCTATCAACTCCTGCAGGATGAAAAGACGAAGGGAGAAAAGAACAGACAAATTAGAGAGAAAGAGAGACAGAAAGACTTTGGTTCCAATTCAGATAAAGTTTGCAAGGTGTGACTTTATAGGCGACTATACATTTTCTTGCTTACTTAAGTTAATTGAAATTTAGAAAGTTTCTCCTGTTTTTCACCTCACACATGACCTAGTGTTTTGCAGTGTTCATTAAGAATGTGTTGGTTGTGGTCTGACAGGAATGGTTATCTTCTTAACTCTATGTATGTTCAGATTTTTTCATCTTACATTCTGTTATATGCTACTAGTGTCAACGAGGGAAGCAAAGGCAGTGTAATGATGTGTAACTGAAGGATGACAGTGTGAGACTGACTGGGCTGCTGTGATCCTGGTCTTTGGGGCATGCCTTGGTCTTCAGGATGGGGGTACAGATACTATTGGATGACTCTGTGCTTGAGCCCGCCTCCTGTTTCCTGGCTTTGAACTGAGGGAGGGGCTTGTCCTCCTCCCCTCTGATGAACCTCTCATAGGCCAGGATGAGTCTGGAGGAGAGATGAACAGCTGAATGAACAAATAAAAAGCAGGCACTGGGTCGAAAGTTGCTGAGAGATGCATTTAGCCAATTATAGAAAACTGTGCTGCTTTGGTTCACTCTCAGTGAGCCGATTCCAGCAGCAGCAAGCAACCATTTTCAGCAAAAAAAACTCTGATAAACCTACTGTGCGGAGACAGACACAGTTAGAGACTAGCTGGTGAACATAGTGGAGCATGTATTAGCTGGATATCTCCCTCAGGAGTTGGTGGAGACAGAAACAGGGCTAAACATGACTCCAGATCACTAATAATGTTGCTGTGTGTGTGCTGGATGTGTAAACAAGCCAGTTTGCTAATACTTTCATCATATTAACATTACTGTATAAGGTTATGTACAGTTTATACCTGTGTTTACAGCTTGTTGTGCTGAACCCAGAGAGGCCAAACAAATCTATTAAAGCAGGTTTTAAGACAGAGAGTAGATATATGTAGTGTTTCACTCCATTCAAATAGCATGGTCACATTGAGCTATAAGTCAAAGTTAACATTAAAAAAATAACAAGAAGAAGGAAAGTTATAATGGCAAAAACTAGGAAAATAATTAAAGGGAAGCTACTGAAATTATCCTTTAAAGTCTCTGTTAATCCATTAGGGGACTGTTTGTACAAGGCTTTACAGGGCATTTAAAGCTTTAACTGAGCCCTCGGGGGATTTGAGTACCCTTACAGGGACTTTGAGGTGTTTTAAGAATCTGCTTGCATGGTAGAGCTGAAGGGCTGGTTTAAGAGAATCAATTGTTACATGAATATCCGGCACTAAAAGAACCATTTTATTCCCGCCAGACTGCTATGTGGCTTATGAAACTGCATAAAACTACATGTCAAACCTCTCCACTGAGAACAATACAAATGTCTTATGAACTACATGGCTGCAGCTCCACCAGCATACTCATTATGTGAAAATAAAAGCCAACGTTGTAACCACACCAGTTCAGCTTATTAACAAACAGCTCCATTAAGTTGCAAATGTCTTTTAGAGAAATGCACATAGAAGTGTTAGTGTGAGTGTGTCATTTCTAAAAGGTGACATACACACTCACCTTTCGTAGTGTCGACGTGTGCAGGTTGCTGCGCTTGTGCTGCCTGGGTTTCCTCCCAGCTCATCATAGATGTTCTTCCACTGTCTACGAGCTGTAATCTACACGGATAAAAACAAACAGAATGGTACTTTCCACTTTCCAATGAGGCAACCTAAATAAAGGGTTTATAAGTTGTAACTTATAATTTTATCGACATTAATAAACCATTTATTAACAAGTTATTAACATCTACAGCTGCAGACTTGATGGCTTATTGTAAAAACCCTTCAATTACTTTAATTATTGACTTACTAACAATTATAACTGCATTATTACGAAACAGACTGTACCAAGAGTCAACACAGTGCTGGGGCCTCATCAGGTGATAGCTCCACTTTACCACTTTCAAACTAGAAGATAATCTGTAAAACTCACCAGTTCATATCCTCCCAGCTTCTGGGCAGCTTGGAACATGGTCCAGAGGTTTACTGTGAAAGAGAGACAGAGGACACAAGACACATATAGGAATAAATAATATCCACACAAAGATGTGTCACTGCTTTAATTTCTATGAGAACAAGTCTATCTTTCTCTTTTGTTCTTGAAGTAAAATTACAGTTCATTACAACTTCAGTCTTGTAATACACAAGGTCATTTACTCTGTTTGAACCCCAGGTAGGGGATCCTCTCAATTGGTGTCTTCCTCTCTTTCATATATTTATACAGAGACACCAGGAAAGCCTGCTCCTCTGCTCTGTACTCCAACCCTCGTCCTCTTCCTCTTCTCTCCTTTGACAGTGCTAGTGTTGTGACCTGGCTACTGTGATTGATACAACTACTACCGTTGCTGCTGCCTTTGGGTTTGGATAAGCCCACTTTGTCTGCTGTCACCTGAAAGAAGTGAGTGCAGGAACGAGAAATATGTACACAGTTACTTTGATGTAAATATCCAAAAACATCACTGAATGCACAAAGAATGTAATTACTACCGGGATTGAGAAAATACTTCAACTTGTACCTTGAGTGTGGTTTCTCCTGCTGTTGTTTCAGAAAGTGAGGTTTGACAATTAACTTTAACCTCTAATCCCTGACTTTGACCTTGTGAGTCACGATACAGAAAGTTTGATGGCTTCTTTTTCCGGGGACGGCCCTTCAGGTTGGGAGCTGAAGACAGAGAAAAAGACAATAATCAATCAATCATTTTGGTTAGAAAATGTAAATAAGCTCTCTTACACTGTATTGGGGTTGAACTTTAAGTTGTAGCACTGAAAGGAGCTGAGGTGACAGTTGAAATGTAATTTCTGAAAGCATGTGAACTTTCACTTTAAGCCCTGTAGAAATGTAATTCTGGCAGAACACAACATGTTATATGATCAATGATGTAATGCATTGTCATGTTATGGGAAATATAGCTCTACAGAGATTCTAATTAATTAATTGAAGTGTACTTGTAATGTCTTCCATGGTTTGTATGGATACCTTTATATTTCTTTACAGTAAATTATGTTATTTTGTTGGTGTTACTTTGCACCCCCCCCAGTTGGGAAATTAACTGCTGAAAACTACAAGATTATACAGTGATGGATTCAGGCACTCTGAGAAGCAGGGGTGAAAAACTGAATAGGGCACCATCGGCATGTTATGGGGCACCAATGCGCAGACAGTTGTGAGTGAGTGAGTTACTAACCCTGATTAGGATGACTATTACATACTACTAATTTTATAGCAGGCAGGGCTGCCCATATGGCACTGCATTACATTTTCTCTACTGGAAAGACACTGCAGAGGGTTTTTTATTGTGTTTTATCTACAATAGGGTCATCCAAGGGGACACTCTACAGAAGTGAAAAATTACCAGAAAATAATAAAATATAATTGTGACATTCAAAAGCTTATATTAACTAATAAAAGTTAATATTTGGCAATAATGATATGAATAATGAATAATGAATAATGCTCCTGGAAAAATATGTCTAAATTGTTTTATGAGAGAGCAATACAACAAGAAAGTGTTTCATTTTTAGTGTTTGTCCAATTTAAATAACTAACGTTAATTTGCAACAGCTGAGTAAATGCATACATTACTATGTAACTGCTGACTTGAAAATCTATTCATTTTAAATTGCAATGAAGATATAAATAAACGAATCATTCAGGATGTAGTTATTTCAGTTTAGAACATAAGAAAAAAGAAGAAAAGGTTGGTTTCACATGGAAATTGTGTAAAGTAAAAAGAAAAAAAATTAGACATTTTAAGATGTCCAGTGAACATTTACGACCTACTAAAACTGCTGTGTTCATCCATCTAATGACAAAAAATAACAAACCATGTTAAAAAAATAGGTTACTCTGTGGAGTCCTCCCTTCAGAGGTTTGTTTAGGCCTAGCAGTGTGGACCCCAACCCCTAATCCTCCTGCAGACACACCTGTAGAGAAAGGTATAAAGAGCGTGGACTGAACTGAGTCAAACATCAAGCTTCAAGGAGTCACTCCACAGCAGCTCTCTATAGAAGCTCCATAGCCACCAGACCCACCCTGAAGATGACTCCATCTGTTAGCCTGCTGCTGCTGCTCCTGCTCGGCCTGTCTAAGGCCTATCCTCTCATGGAGGAAGGAAGTGGAGCAGAGGTCCAAGTGGAAGAAGACGACACTGTCGACATCGGCACCAGGATTCTGATCTCCAACAACGCCACCAATGAGATCCTCTTGGAAGGAGACTTGTTGGTTCCCAGAACCAGAAATGCCATGACGTGCTGGTCCCAGAACTGCCTGTGGAAGAAAGCGTCCAACGGCCTGGTGACGATCCCGTTCACCATGAGCAGTGAGTTCACCAGCTCGGAAAGGCAGAAGATCGACTACGCCATGAAGGCCTTCCACAGCAGAACCTGCCTCCGCTTCGTCCGCCGTCAGAACGAGTACGACTACATCAGCATTGAGAACAAAGTCGGATGTTTCTCTGCTCTGGGCAAAACGGGAGGCAGACAGGTCCTCTCTCTGAACAGATGGGGCTGCTTCTACCACGGCATCATCCAGCACGAGATCAACCACGCTCTGGGCTTCCAGCATGAGCAGACCAGGAGCGACCGCGACTACTACGTCAGGATCAACTGGGAGAACATCAACCCGCAGATGGCCTACAACTTCTACAAACAGGCTACCAACAACCTGAACACTCCCTATGACTACTCCTCCATCATGCACTATGGAAAAACAGCCTTCTCCATCCAGTTCGGCAGGGACTCCATCACCCCCATCCCCGACCCCAACGTCCAGATTGGACAGAGGCAGGGCATGTCCTACTGGGACATCATGAGGATCAACCTGCTCTACGGCTGTTGACAGCAATACATCTGATGCCTGATCCACAGTTAACTGTTCAGCAAATCAAATAAGCTCAATGCCAAATGCAACAAACTCACACTTTTTACCAGTTATCTGTACTTCATCAAAGATACTAAAAGCTATGCGATCCATGCAATAGATTTCTGTTTCTGTGACTATACCCATTGTAATGTTCAGACAATTGAATACATGTCAAAGTCAGAATAAATGTCTAAAATGTTTGTAATAAAGTTAATGCAAAGTGAAACAATAAAAACAAAGTTGGTTAGCAGCAGAGTTTGACAGTTTTAAATACAGCATGTGGAGAAAGATCATCCACTGGGAAGATTTATCACCCATCATTCTCTCTTTTCTTTCTGCCACCTTTCCTTCCTTGTTTCTTCCTTTCCCTTGTTAAAGTACCTCCACTGTATTGCGCTTATGTTCATTCTTTCTTCACAAGTAAATTATTTTCACTCCTGTCTACCTGCAGCTCACTAATATCCCTCTGAGGACCTTCTAAAACCAAAACTGAAGAGTAAAAATGTGTGAAAAATGGACAAGACAGTGTGTTTAACGTTTGCATGCCTGGCTAACTAGTTACCTACAGTAGTTACCTAGTGTCACTTCCAAGTCAAAGAGTTAGCACATTATTAGCTACTATAGTATTTTGCCGGGTTACAGGCCATGTTAGAAAAAGCCCCGTTCAGGACTGACTCATCCACTGGAGCCGGTGCAACACCAGTCCTGGACCGTGCTATACGCTTTATCTAAGTTTAAGGTAAGGTTTGACGCTCTGTCCTGCTCTGTACTGGATTTGAGCAAGTTTATCCGAGATGACTTTGCCAAGGTATCAATTTTGTCCTCATCCTCAAAGTTTATTCTCGTGTAAAAGTGAAACATTGTTTGAAAATATTTATAATAAAGCATAAATCCAACCCGTGTTACTTGTTAATGAAATGCATTATGTATATCTAGAGTAAACATCTGAACAGCGTTACGCTACGGCCTAATATTACATTTTCATACTTTATTGTAAGGGCTAACTGGCTACCGTGCAATACAAGACCGATGCTGCTCCTTTACTGCAGTGTCATCTACATGTTTCATCAACTAGTGAGGATAAAGACTTTACCTGGGACCTCTTAGCTTTAGCCTCAGACTCTTTTTGCATGATTACCCAGTGCTGAGTTGGCATGATATCATGTATTTAGCCATGAAATTAATTCATATTTTGGACCTGCTTGAAAGTTTCAAATTTTCCTGAGTGTCAGTCAGAAACATTCAAAAGGCAACAGTAGGTGGAGTTTTCAAACAACTCCCAGGGTTAACGTTATTTAGCTGGATTGCTACAGCTGATAAAACCTGCCAGTGACAGTGGTCATTTCTGTCGATAAAATCAACTGCCACTGACTAAAAATGAAAAGCTGCTTTTCTTTTATTTGATCTAAAATCAGATCTGTTCTTTTAAAAACATACTGTATGTTTTAAGTAGTCAAATATACCATTGTTATCACTGTAAACTGCACATAGTGCAGTGCTAGACTGGAAAGCTTTACGGGTGTAGCAACAGTATATCAGGGTGGTGGGGCTTAGTGAAGGGTCAATGATTTTTCTTTGTCTGTACTTTCCTGTACTTTTTACTTTTCAAAATAAAAAACAAATAAATGAATAAAGTTTCACATAGATCATGTGAGATCTAATTGGTTGAAGACAATAAGTCTTGTTAAACATGAGCCCCCGAGCTGGTCCAAAGTCCTCCCGTCTGGCCCTTTTGTGGTTTAGTAGATGGGCTTGGAGTCCCAAGGGACAAGGGAGAATGTC
The DNA here is from genome assembly GCA_031216445.1 of Lateolabrax maculatus. NCBI lineage: Eukaryota > Metazoa > Chordata > Actinopteri > Acropomatiformes > Lateolabracidae > Lateolabrax > Lateolabrax maculatus. The sequence continues at coordinate 18,940,831 of CM062200.1, forward strand.
ATTGGGACCAAGGGAATGGATAAATAAATACTGAAACAAATTTCAAGGTAATACGTATGATACAGGTGTTACAACTTGCAATGAATATCCCTCCTCCTTGAGGGCCTGGGGGCTGTTCAAGGTGGAAAACGATGTGTCCCACCCAATAGGAAAGCCCTCTACAAAGGATCTTGGTGTAGCCAATGGCCAAAACACCAATGCCCAAGGTTTCTTAAAGGAAAAGACCCAAAAATAAACAAATAAACACACCCTGGTGCTTCTCATCCCTGTTGTTGTGGGACTGGACTGGTGATCTGGTGGCCACCTCTGCCAATTCCAACCCAAAATCACTCAGTCTCCTCCATCACTATACTTCAATAACCCACTGCTCACCACCCTCAAACAGCCCAACTTCCACCAAATGTAATGTAATTCTTAACCTTCATCTTTTTCTCCTGTACCGGCCTTTGTTTCTCTCTAGCATGACTACACACACACACACAAACACACATTTACAAACACACGCAAACCCATATACAAAGCTTATCTGTAGTCTCTGCAAACTCTGACGCCACACCATCATACAAACACACTGACAAGTGTTTTTCATTACTCACATACAGGCCTCCTCTGTCATGTTTGTTGCACCAATAAAAGTAAAAAAAACACGTCCCACCCAGTAAACCAGACCATGTTAAAATAATAGGTTATTCTGTGGAGTCATCCCTTCACAGGTTTGTTTAGGCCTAGCAGTGTGGACCCCGACCCCTAATCCTCCTGCAGACACACCTGTAGAGAAAGGTATAAAGAGTGTGGACTGAACTGAGTCAAACATCAAGCTTCAAGGAGTCACTCCACAGCAGCTCTCTATAAGAGCTCCATAGCCACCAGACCCACCCTGAAGATGACTCCATCTGTTAGCCTGCTGCTGCTGCTCCTGCTCGGCCTGTCTAAGGCCTATCCTCTCATGGAGGAAGGAAGTGGAGCAGAGGTCCAAGTGGAAGAAGACGACACTGTCGACATCGGCACCAGGATTCTGATCTCCAACAACGCCACCAATGAGATCCTCTTGGAAGGAGACTTGTTGGTTCCCAGAACCAGAAATGCCATGACGTGCTGGTCCCAGAACTGCCTGTGGAAGAAAGCGTCCAACGGCCTGGTGACGATCCCGTTCACCATGAGCAGTGAGTTCACCAGCTCGGAAAGGCAGAAGATCGACTACGCCATGAAGGCCTTCCACAGCAGAACCTGCCTCCGCTTCGTCCGCCGTCAGAACGAGTACGACTACATCAGCATTGAGAACAAAGCCGGATGTTTCTCTGCTCTGGGCAAAACGGGAGGCAGACAGGTCCTCTCTCTCAACAGACGGGGCTGCTTCTACCACGGCATCATCCAGCACGAGATCAACCACGCTCTGGGCTTCCAGCATGAGCAGACCAGGAGCGACCGCGACTACTACGTCAGGATCAACTGGGAGAACATCAACCCGCAGATGGCCTACAACTTCTACAAACAGGCTACCAACAACCTGAACACTCCCTATGACTACTCCTCCATCATGCACTATGGAAAAACAGCCTTCTCCATCCAGTTCGGCAGGGACTCCATCACCCCCATCCCCGACCCCAACGTCCAGATTGGACAGAGGCAGGGCATGTCCTACTGGGACATCATGAGGATCAACCTGCTCTACGGCTGTTGACAGCAATACATCTGATGCCTGATCCACAGTTAACTGTTCAGCAAATCAAATAAGCTCAATGCCAAATGCAACAAACTCACACTTTTTACCAGTTATCTGTACTTCATCAAAGATACTAAAAGCTATGCGATCCATGCAATAGATTTCTGTTTCTGTGACTATACCCTTTGTAATGTTCAGACAATTGAATACATGTCAAAGTCAGAATAAATGTCTAAAATGTTTGTAATAAAGTTAATGCAAAGTGAAACAATAAAAACAAAGTTGGTTAGCAGCAGAGTTTGACAGTTTTAAATACAGCATGTGGAGAAAGATCATCCACTGGGAAGATTTATCACCCATCATTCTCTCTTTTCTTTCTGCCACCTTTCCTTCCTTGTTTCTTCCTTTCCCTTGTTAAAGTACCTCCACTGTATTGCGCTTATGTTCATTCTTTCTTCACAAGTAAATTATTTTCACTCCTGTCTACCTGCAGCTCACTAATATCCCTCTGAGGACCTTCTAAAACCAAAACTGAAGAGTAAAAATGTGTGAAAAATGGACAAGACAGTGTGTTTAACGTTTGCATGCCTGGCTAACTAGTTACCTACAGTAGTTACCTAGTGTCACTTCCAAGTCAAAGAGTTAGCACATTATTAGCTACTATAGTATTTTGCCGGGTTACAGGCCATGTTAGAAAAAGCCCCGTTCAGGACTGACTCATCCACTGGAGCCGGTGCAACACCAGTCCTGGACCGTGCTATACGCTTTATCTAAGTTTAAGGTAAGGTTTGACGCTCTGTCCTGCTCTGTACTGGATTTGAGCAAGTTTATCCAAGATGACTTTGCCAAGGTATCAATTTTGTCCTCATCCTCAAAGTTTATTCTCGTGTAAAAGTGAAACATTGTTTGAAAATATTTATAATAAAGCATAAATCCAACCCGTGTTACTTGTTAATGAAATGCATTATGTATATCTAGAGTAAACATCTGAACAGCGTTACGCTACGGCCTAATATTACATTTTCATACTTTATTGTAAGGGCTAACTGGCTACCGTGCAATACAAGACCGATGCTGCTCCTTTACTGCAGTGTCATCTACATGTTTCATCAACTAGTGAGGATAAAGACTTTACCTGGGACCTCTTAGCTTTAGCCTCAGACTCTTTTTGCATGATTACCCAGTGCTGAGTTGGCATGATATCATGTATTTAGCCATGAAATTAATTCATATTTTGGACCTGCTTGAAAGTTTCAAATTTTCCTGAGTGTCAGTCAGAAACATTCAAAAGGCAACAGTAGGTGGAGTTTTCAAACAACTCCCAGGGTTAACGTTATTTAGCTGGATTGCTACAGCTGATAAAACCTGCCAGTGACAGTGGTCATTTCTGTCGATAAAATCAACTGCCACTGACTAAAAATGAAAAGCTGCTTTTCTTTTATTTGATCTAAAATCAGATCTGTTCTTTTAAAAACATACTGTATGTTTTAAGTAGTCAAATATACCATTGTTATCACTGTAAACTGCACATAGTGCAGTGCTAGACTGGAAAGCTTTACGGGTGTAGCAACAGTATATCAGGGTGGTGGGGCTTAGTGAAGGGTCAATGATTTTTCTTTGTCTGTACTTTCCTGTACTTTTTACTTTTCAAAATAAAAAACAAATAAATGAATAAAGTTTCACATAGATCATGTGAGATCTAATTGGTTGAAGACAATAAGTCTTGTTAAACATGAGCCCCCGAGCTGGTCCAAAGTCCTCCCGTCTGGCCCTTTTGTGGTTTAGTAGATGGGCTTGGAGTCCCAAGGGACAAGGGAGAATGTCATTGGGACCAAGGGAATGGATAAATAAATACTGAAAACAAATTTCAAGGTAATACGTATGATACAGGTGTTACAACTTGCAATGAATATCCCTCCTCCTTGAGGGCCTGGGGGCTGTTCAAGGTGGAAAACGATGTGTCCCACCCAATAGGAAAGCCCTCTACAAAGGATCTTGGTGTAGCCAATGGCCAAAACACCAATGCCCAAGGTTTCTTAAAGGAAAAGACCCAAAAATAAACAAATAAACACACCCTGGTGCTTCTCATCCCTGTTGTTGTGGGACTGGACTGGTGATCTGGTGGCCACCTCTGCCAATTCCAACCCAAAATCACTCAGTCTCCTCCATCACTATACTTCAATAACCCACTGCTCACCACTCTCAAACAGCCCAACTTCCACCAAATGTAATGTAATTCTTAACCTTCATCTTTTTCTCCTGTACCGGCCTTTGTTTCTCTCTAGCATGACTACACACACACACACACAAACACACATTTACAAACACACGCAAACCCATATACAAAGCTTATCTGTAGTCTCTGCAAACTCTGACGCCACACCATCATACAAACACACTGACAAGTGTTTTTCATTACTCACATACAGGCCTCCTCTGTCATGTTTGTTGCACCAATAAAAGTAAAAAAAACACGTCCCACCCAGTAAACCAGACCATGTTAAAATAATAGGTTATTCTGTGGAGTCATCCCTTCACAGGTTTGTTTAGGCCTAGCAGTGTGGACCCCGACCCCTAATCCTCCTGCAGACACACCTGTAGAGAAAGGTATAAAGAGTGTGGACTGAACTGAGTCAAACATCAAGCTTCAAGGAGTCACTCCACAGCAGCTCTCTATAAGAGCTCCATAGCCACCAGACCCACCCTGAAGATGACTCCATCTGTTAGCCTGCTGCTGCTGCTCCTGCTCGGCCTGTCTAAGGCCTATCCTCTCATGGAGGAAGGAAGTGGAGCAGAGGTCCAAGTGGAAGAAGACGACACTGTCGACATCGGCACCAGGATTCTGATCTCCAACAACGCCACCAATGAGATCCTCTTGGAAGGAGACTTGTTGGTTCCCAGAACCAGAAATGCCATGACGTGCTGGTCCCAGAACTGCCTGTGGAAGAAAGCGTCCAACGGCCTGGTGACGATCCCGTTCACCATGAGCAGTGAGTTCACCAGCTCGGAAAGGCAGAAGATTGACTACGCCATGAAGGCCTTCCACAGCAGAACCTGCCTCCGCTTCGTCCGCCGTCAGAACGAGTACGACTACATCAGCATTGAGAACAAAGCCGGATGTTTCTCTGCTCTGGGCAAAACGGGAGGCAGACAGGTCCTCTCTCTCAACAGACGGGGCTGCTTCTACCACGGCATCATCCAGCACGAGATCAACCACGCTCTGGGCTTCCAGCATGAGCAGACCAGGAGCGACCGCGACTACTACGTCAGGATCAACTGGGAGAACATCAACCCGCAGATGGCCTACAACTTCTACAAACAGGCTACCAACAACCTGAACACTCCCTATGACTACTCCTCCATCATGCACTATGGAAAAACAGCCTTCTCCATCCAGTTCGGCAGGGACTCCATCACCCCCATCCCCGACCCCAACGTCCAGATTGGACAGAGGCAGGGCATGTCCTACTGGGACATCATGAGGATCAACCTGCTCTACGGCTGTTGACAGCAATACATCTGATGCCTGATCCACAGTTAACTGTTCAGCAAATCAAATAAGCTCAATGCCAAATGCAACAAACTCACACTTTTTACCAGTTATCTGTACTTCATCAAAGATACTAAAAGCTATGCGATTCATGCAATAGATTTCTGTTTCTGTGACTATACCCTTTGTAATGTTCAGACAATTGAATACATGTCAAAGTCAGAATAAATGTCTAAAATGTTTGTAATAAAGTTAATGCAAAGTGAAACAATAAAAACAAAGTTGGTTAGCAGCAGAGTTTGACAGTTTTAAATACAGCATGTGGAGAAAGATCATCCACTGGGAAGATTTATCACCCATCATTCTCTCTTTTCTTTCTGCCACCTTTCCTTCCTTGTTTCTTCCTTTCCCTTGTTAAAGTACCTCCACTGTATTGCGCTTATGTTCATTCTTTCTTCACAAGTAAATTATTTTCACTCCTGTCTACCTGCAGCTCACTAATATCCCTCTGAGGACCTTCTAAAACCAAAACTGAAGAGTAAAAATGTGTGAAAAATGGACAAGACAGTGTGTTTAACGTTTGCATGCCTGGCTAACTAGTTACCTACAGTAGTTACCTAGTGTCACTTCCAAGTCAAAGAGTTAGCACATTATTAGCTACTATAGTATTTTGCCGGGTTACAGGCCATGTTAGAAAAAGCCCCGTTCAGGACTGACTCATCCACTGGAGCCGGTGCAACACCAGTCCTGGACCGTGCTATACGCTTTATCTAAGTTTAAGGTAAGGTTTGACGCTCTGTCCTGCTCTGTACTGGATTTGAGCAAGTTTATCCGAGATGACTTTGCCAAGGTATCAATTTTGTCCTCATCCTCAAAGTTTATTCTCGTGTAAAAGTGAAACATTGTTTGAAAATATTTATAATAAAGCATAAATCCAACCCGTGTTACTTCTTAATGAAATGCATTATGTATATCTAGAGTAAACATCTGAACAGCGTTACGCTACGGCCTAATATTACATTTTCATACTTTATTGTAAGGGCTAACTGGCTACCGTGCAATACAAGACCGATGCTGCTCCTTTACTGCAGTGTCATCTACATGTTTCATCAACTAGTGAGGATAAAGACTTTACCTGGGACCTCTTAGCTTTAGCCTCAGACTCTTTTTGCATGATTACCCAGTGCTGAGTTGGCATGATATCATGTATTTAGCCATGAAATTAATTCATATTTTGGACCTGCTTGAAAGTTTCAAATTTTCCTGAGTGTCAGTCAGAAACATTCAAAAGGCAACAGTAGGTGGAGTTTTCAAACAACTCCCAGGGTTAACGTTATTTAGCTGGATTGCTACAGCTGATAAAACCTGCCAGTGACAGTGGTCATTTCTGTCGATAAAATCAACTGCCACTGACTAAAAATGAAAAGCTGCTTTTCTTTTATTTGATCTAAAATCAGATCTGTTCTTTTAAAAACATACTGTATGTTTTAAGTAGTCAAATATACCATTGTTATCACTGTAAACTGCACATAGTGCAGTGCTAGACTGGAAAGCTTTACGGGTGTAGCAACAGTATATCAGGGTGGTGGGGCTTAGTGAAGGGTCAATGATTTTTCTTTGTCTGTACTTTCCTGTACTTTTTACTTTTCAAAATAAAAAACAAATAAATGAATAAAGTTTCACATAGATCATGTGAGATCTAATTGGTTGAAGACAATAAGTCTTGTTAAACATGAGCCCCCGAGCTGGTCCAAAGTCCTCCCGTCTGGCCCTTTTGTGGTTTAGTAGATGGGCTTGGAGTCCCAAGGGACAAGGGAGAATGTCATTGGGACCAAGGGAATGGATAAATAAATACTGAAACAAATTTCAAGGTAATACGTATGATACAGGTGTTACAACTTGCAATGAATATCCCTCCTCCTTGAGGGCCTGGGGGCTGTTCAAGGTGGAAAACGATGTGTCCCACCCAATAGGAAAGCCCTCTACAAAGGATCTTGGTGTAGCCAATGGCCAAAACACCAATGCCCAAGGTTTCTTAAAGGAAAAGACCCAAAAATAAACAAATAAACACACCCTGGTGCTTCTCATCCCTGTTGTTGTGGGACTGGACTGGTGATCTGGTGGCCACCTCTGCCAATTCCAACCCAAAATCACTCAGTCTCCTCCATCACTATACTTCAATAACCCACTGCTCACCACCCTCAAACAGCCCAACTTCCACCAAATGTAATGTAATTCTTAACCTTCATCTTTTTCTCCTGTACCGGCCTTTGTTTCTCTCTAGCATGACTACACACACACACACAAACACACATTTACAAACACACGCAAACCCATATACAAAGCTTATCTGTAGTCTCTGCAAACTCTGACGCCACACCATCATACAAACACACTGACAAGTGTTTTTCATTACTCACATACAGGCCTCCTCTGTCATGTTTGTTGCACCAATAAAAGTAAAAAAAACACGTCCCACCCAGTAAACCAGACCATGTTAAAATAATAGGTTATTCTGTGGAGTCATCCCTTCACAGGTTTGTTTAGGCCTAGCAGTGTGGACCCCGACCCCTAATCCTCCTGCAGACACACCTGTAGAGAAAGGTATAAAGAGTGTGGACTGAACTGAGTCAAACATCAAGCTTCAAGGAGTCACTCCACAGCAGCTCTCTATAAGAGCTCCATAGCCACCAGACCCACCCTGAAGATGACTCCATCTGTTAGCCTGCTGCTGCTGCTCCTGCTCGGCCTGTCTAAGGCCTATCCTCTCATGGAGGAAGGAAGTGGAGCAGAGGTCCAAGTGGAAGAAGACGACACTGTCGACATCGGCACCAGGATTCTGATCTCCAACAACGCCACCAATGAGATCCTCTTGGAAGGAGACTTGTTGGTTCCCAGAACCAGAAATGCCATGACGTGCTGGTCCCAGAACTGCCTGTGGAAGAAAGCGTCCAACGGCCTGGTGACGATCCCGTTCACCATGAGCAGTGAGTTCACCAGCTCGGAAAGGCAGAAGATCGACTACGCCATGAAGGCCTTCCACAGCAGAACCTGCCTCCGCTTCGTCCGCCGTCAGAACGAGTACGACTACATCAGCATTGAGAACAAAGCCGGATGTTTCTCTGCTCTGGGCAAAACGGGAGGCAGACAGGTCCTCTCTCTCAACAGACGGGGCTGCTTCTACCACGGCATCATCCAGCACGAGATCAACCACGCTCTGGGCTTCCAGCATGAGCAGACCAGGAGCGACCGCGACTACTACGTCAGGATCAACTGGGAGAACATCAACCCGCAGATGGCCTACAACTTCTACAAACAGGCTACCAACAACCTGAACACTCCCTATGACTACTCCTCCATCATGCACTATGGAAAAACAGCCTTCTCCATCCAGTTCGGCAGGGACTCCATCACCCCCATCCCCGACCCCAACGTCCAGATTGGACAGAGGCAGGGCATGTCCTACTGGGACATCATGAGGATCAACCTGCTCTACGGCTGTTGACAGCAATACATCTGATGCCTGATCCACAGTTAACTGTTCAGCAAATCAAATAAGCTCAATGCCAAATGCAACAAACTCACACTTTTTACCAGTTATCTGTACTTCATCAAAGATACTAAAAGCTATGCGATCCATGCAATAGATTTCTGTTTCTGTGACTATACCCTTTGTAATGTTCAGACAATTGAATACATGTCAAAGTCAGAATAAATGTCTAAAATGTTTGTAATAAAGTTAATGCAAAGTGAAACAATAAAAACAAAGTTGGTTAGCAGCAGAGTTTGACAGTTTTAAATACAGCATGTGGAGAAAGATCATCCACTAGGAAGATTTATCACCCATCATTCTCTCTTTTCTTTCTGCCACCTTTCCTTCCTTGTTTCTTCCTTTCCCTTGTTAAAGTACCTCCACTGTATTGCGCTTATGTTCATTCTTTCTTCACAAGTAAATTATTTTCACTCCTGTCTACCTGCAGCTCACTAATATCCCTCTGAGGACCTTCTAAAACCAAAACTGAAGAGTAAAAATGTGTGAAAAATGGACAAGACAGTGTGTTTAACGTTTGCATGCCTGGCTAACTAGTTACCTACAGTAGTTACCTAGTGTCACTTCCAAGTCAAAGAGTTAGCACATTATTAGCTACTATAGTATTTTGCCGGGTTACAGGCCATGTTAGAAAAAGCCCCGTTCAGGACTGACTCATCCACTGGAGCCGGTGCAACACCAGTCCTGGACCGTGCTATACGCTTTATCTAAGTTTAAGGTAAGGTTTGACGCTCTGTCCTGCTCTGTACTGGATTTGAGCAAGTTTATCCGAGATGACTTTGCCAAGGTATCAATTTTGTCCTCATCCTCAAAGTTTATTCTCGTGTAAAAGTGAAACATTGTTTGAAAATATTTATAATAAAGCATAAATCCAACCCGTGTTACTTGTTAATGAAATGCATTATGTATATCTAGAGTAAACATCTGAACAGCGTTACGCTACGGCCTAATATTACATTTTCATACTTTATTGTAAGGGCTAACTGGCTACCGTGCAATACAAGACCGATGCTGCTCCTTTACTGCAGTGTCATCTACATGTTTCATCAACTAGTGAGGATAAAGACTTTACCTGGGACCTCTTAGCTTTAGCCTCAGACTCTTTTTGCATGATTACCCAGTGCTGAGTTGGCATGATATCATGTATTTAGCCATGAAATTAATTCATATTTTGGACCTGCTTGAAAGTTTCAAATTTTCCTGAGTGTCAGTCAGAAACATTCAAAAGGCAACAGTAGGTGGAGTTTTCAAACAACTCCCAGGGTTAACGTTATTTAGCTGGATTGCTACAGCTGATAAAACCTGCCAGTGACAGTGGTCATTTCTGTCGATAAAATCAACTGCCACTGACTAAAAATGAAAAGCTGCTTTTCTTTTATTTGATCTAAAATCAGATCTGTTCTTTTAAAAACATACTGTATGTTTTAAGTAGTCAAATATACCATTGTTATCACTGTAAACTGCACATAGTGCAGTGCTAGACTGGAAAGCTTTACGGGTGTAGCAACAGTATATCAGGGTGGTGGGGCTTAGTGAAGGGTCAATGATTTTTCTTTGTCTGTACTTTCCTGTACTTTTTACTTTTCAAAATAAAAAACAAATAAATGAATAAAGTTTCACATAGATCATGTGAGATCTAATTGGTTGAAGACAATAAGTCTTGTTAAACATGAGCCCCCGAGCTGGTCCAAAGTCCTCCCGTCTGGCCCTTTTGTGGTTTAGTAGATGGGCTTGGAGTCCCAAGGGACAAGGGAGAATGTCATTGGGACCAAGGGAATGGATAAATAAATACTGAAAACAAATTTCAAGGTAATACGTATGATACAGGTGTTACAACTTGCAATGAATATCCCTCCTCCTTGAGGGCCTGGGGGCTGTTCAAGGTGGAAAACGATGTGTCCCACCCAATAGGAAAGCCCTCTACAAAGGATCTTGGTGTAGCCAATGGCCAAAACACCAATGCCCAAGGTTTCTTAAAGGAAAAGACCCAAAAATAAACAAATAAACACACCCTGGTGCTTCTCATCCCTGTTGTTGTGGGACTGGACTGGTGATCTGGTGGCCACCTCTGCCAATTCCAACCCAAAATCACTCAGTCTCCTCCATCACTATACTTCAATAACCCACTGCTCACCACTCTCAAACAGCCCAACTTCCACCAAATGTAATGTAATTCTTAACCTTCATCTTTTTCTCCTGTACCGGCCTTTGTTTCTCTCTAGCATGACTACACACACACACACACAAACACACATTTACAAACACACGCAAACCCATATACAAAGCTTATCTGTAGTCTCTGCAAACTCTGACGCCACACCATCATACAAACACACTGACAAGTGTTTTTCATTACTCACATACAGGCCTCCTCTGTCATGTTTGTTGCACCAATAAAAGTAAAAAAAACACGTCCCACCCAGTAAACCAGACCATGTTAAAATAATAGGTTATTCTGTGGAGTCATCCCTTCACAGGTTTGTTTAGGCCTAGCAGTGTGGACCCCGACCCCTAATCCTCCTGCAGACACACCTGTAGAGAAAGGTATAAAGAGTGTGGACTGAACTGAGTCAAACATCAAGCTTCAAGGAGTCACTCCACAGCAGCTCTCTATAAGAGCTCCATAGCCACCAGACCCACCCTGAAGATGACTCCATCTGTTAGCCTGCTGCTGCTGCTCCTGCTCGGCCTGTCTAAGGCCTATCCTCTCATGGAGGAAGGAAGTGGAGCAGAGGTCCAAGTGGAAGAAGACGACACTGTCGACATCGGCACCAGGATTCTGATCTCCAACAACGCCACCAATGAGATCCTCTTGGAAGGAGACTTGTTGGTTCCCAGAACCAGAAATGCCATGACGTGCTGGTCCCAGAACTGCCTGTGGAAGAAAGCGTCCAACGGCCTGGTGACGATCCCGTTCACCATGAGCAGTGAGTTCACCAGCTCGGAAAGGCAGAAGATTGACTACGCCATGAAGGCCTTCCACAGCAGAACCTGCCTCCGCTTCGTCCGCCGTCAGAACGAGTACGACTACATCAGCATTGAGAACAAAGCCGGATGTTTCTCTGCTCTGGGCAAAACGGGAGGCAGACAGGTCCTCTCTCTCAACAGACGGGGCTGCTTCTACCACGGCATCATCCAGCACGAGATCAACCACGCTCTGGGCTTCCAGCATGAGCAGACCAGGAGCGACCGCGACTACTACGTCAGGATCAACTGGGAGAACATCAACCCGCAGATGGCCTACAACTTCTACAAACAGGCTACCAACAACCTGAACACTCCCTATGACTACTCCTCCATCATGCACTATGGAAAAACAGCCTTCTCCATCCAGTTCGGCAGGGACTCCATCACCCCCATCCCCGACCCCAACGTCCAGATTGGACAGAGGCAGGGCATGTCCTACTGGGACATCATGAGGATCAACCTGCTCTACGGCTGTTGACAGCAATACATCTGATGCCTGATCCACAGTTAACTGTTCAGCAAATCAAATAAGCTCAATGCCAAATGCAACAAACTCACACTTTTTACCAGTTATCTGTACTTCATCAAAGATACTAAAAGCTATGCGATTCATGCAATAGATTTCTGTTTCTGTGACTATACCCTTTGTAATGTTCAGACAATTGAATACATGTCAAAGTCAGAATAAATGTCTAAAATGTTTGTAATAAAGTTAATGCAAAGTGAAACAATAAAAACAAAGTTGGTTAGCAGCAGAGTTTGACAGTTTTAAATACAGCATGTGGAGAAAGATCATCCACTGGGAAGATTTATCACCCATCATTCTCTCTTTTCTTTCTGCCACCTTTCCTTCCTTGTTTCTTCCTTTCCCTTGTTAAAGTACCTCCACTGTATTGCGCTTATGTTCATTCTTTCTTCACAAGTAAATTATTTTCACTCCTGTCTACCTGCAGCTCACTAATATCCCTCTGAGGACCTTCTAAAACCAAAACTGAAGAGTAAAAATGTGTGAAAAATGGACAAGACAGTGTGTTTAACGTTTGCATGCCTGGCTAACTAGTTACCTACAGTAGTTACCTAGTGTCACTTCCAAGTCAAAGAGTTAGCACATTATTAGCTACTATAGTATTTTGCCGGGTTACAGGCCATGTTAGAAAAAGCCCCGTTCAGGACTGACTCATCCACTGGAGCCGGTGCAACACCAGTCCTGGACCGTGCTATACGCTTTATCTAAGTTTAAGGTAAGGTTTGACGCTCTGTCCTGCTCTGTACTGGATTTGAGCAAGTTTATCCGAGATGACTTTGCCAAGGTATCAATTTTGTCCTCATCCTCAAAGTTTATTCTCGTGTAAAAGTGAAACATCGTTTGAAAATATTTATAATAAAGCATAAATCCAACCCGTGTTACTTCTTAATGAAATGCATTATGTATATCTAGAGTAAACATCTGAACAGCGTTACGCTACGGCCTAATATTACATTTTCATACTTTATTGTAAGGGCTAACTGGCTACCGTGCAATACAAGACCGATGCTGCTCCTTTACTGCAGTGTCATCTACATGTTTCATCAACTAGTGAGGATAAAGACTTTACCTGGGACCTCTTAGCTTTAGCCTCAGACTCTTTTTGCATGATTACCCAGTGCTGAGTTGGCATGATATCATGTATTTAGCCATGAAATTAATTCATATTTTGGACCTGCTTGAAAGTTTCAAATTTTCCTGAGTGTCAGTCAGAAACATTCAAAAGGCAACAGTAGGTGGAGTTTTCAAACAACTCCCAGGGTTAACGTTATTTAGCTGGATTGCTACAGCTGATAAAACCTGCCAGTGACAGTGGTCATTTCTGTCGATAAAATCAACTGCCACTGACTAAAAATGAAAAGCTGCTTTTCTTTTATTTGATCTAAAATCAGATCTGTTCTTTTAAAAACATACTGTATGTTTTAAGTAGTCAAATATACCATTGTTATCACTGTAAACTGCACATAGTGCAGTGCTAGACTGGAAAGCTTTACGGGTGTAGCAACAGTATATCAGGGTGGTGGGGCTTAGTGAAGGGTCAATGATTTTTCTTTGTCTGTACTTTCCTGTACTTTTTACTTTTCAAAATAAAAAACAAATAAATGAATAAAGTTTCACATAGATCATGTGAGATCTAATTGGTTGAAGACAATAAGTCTTGTTAAACATGAGCCCCCGAGCTGGTCCAAAGTCCTCCCGTCTGGCCCTTTTGTGGTTTAGTAGATGGGCTTGGAGTCCCAAGGGACAAGGGAGAATGTCATTGGGACCAAGGGAATGGATAAATAAATACTGAAAACAAATTTCAAGGTAATACGTATGATACAGGTGTTACAACTTGCAATGAATATCCCTCCTCCTTGAGGGCCTGGGGGCTGTTCAAGGTGGAAAACGATGTGTCCCACCCAATAGGAAAGCCCTCTACAAAGGATCTTGGTGTAGCCAATGGCCAAAACACCAATGCCCAAGGTTTCTTAAAGGAAAAGACCCAAAAATAAACAAATAAACACACCCTGGTGCTTCTCATCCCTGTTGTTGTGGGACTGGACTGGTGATCTGGTGGCCACCTCTGCCAATTCCAACCCAAAATCACTCAGTCTCCTCCATCACTATACTTCAATAACCCACTGCTCACCACTCTCAAACAGCCCAACTTCCACCAAATGTAATGTAATTCTTAACCTTCATCTTTTTCTCCTGTACCGGCCTTTGTTTCTCTCTAGCATGACTACACACACACACACACAAACACACATTTACAAACACACGCAAACCCATATACAAAGCTTATCTGTAGTCTCTGCAAACTCTGACGCCACACCATCATACAAACACACTGACAAGTGTTTTTCATTACTCACATACAGGCCTCCTCTGTCATGTTTGTTGCACCAATAAAAGTAAAAAAAACACGTCCCACCCAGTAAACCAGACCATGTTAAAATAATAGGTTATTCTGTGGAGTCATCCCTTCACAGGTTTGTTTAGGCCTAGCAGTGTGGACCCCGACCCCTAATCCTCCTGCAGACACACCTGTAGAGAAAGGTATAAAGAGTGTGGACTGAACTGAGTCAAACATCAAGCTTCAAGGAGTCACTCCACAGCAGCTCTCTATAAGAGCTCCATAGCCACCAGACCCACCCTGAAGATGACTCCATCTGTTAGCCTGCTGCTGCTGCTCCTGCTCGGCCTGTCTAAGGCCTATCCTCTCATGGAGGAAGGAAGTGGAGCAGAGGTCCAAGTGGAAGAAGACGACACTGTCGACATCGGCACCAGGATTCTGATCTCCAACAACGCCACCAATGAGATCCTCTTGGAAGGAGACTTGTTGGTTCCCAGAACCAGAAATGCCATGACGTGCTGGTCCCAGAACTGCCTGTGGAAGAAAGCGTCCAACGGCCTGGTGACGATCCCGTTCACCATGAGCAGTGAGTTCACCAGCTCGGAAAGGCAGAAGATTGACTACGCCATGAAGGCCTTCCACAGCAGAACCTGCCTCCGCTTCGTCCGCCGTCAGAACGAGTACGACTACATCAGCATTGAGAACAAAGCCGGATGTTTCTCTGCTCTGGGCAAAACGGGAGGCAGACAGGTCCTCTCTCTCAACAGACGGGGCTGCTTCTACCACGGCATCATCCAGCACGAGATCAACCACGCTCTGGGCTTCCAGCATGAGCAGACCAGGAGCGACCGCGACTACTACGTCAGGATCAACTGGGAGAACATCAACCCGCAGATGGCCTACAACTTCTACAAACAGGCTACCAACAACCTGAACACTCCCTATGACTACTCCTCCATCATGCACTATGGAAAAACAGCCTTCTCCATCCAGTTCGGCAGGGACTCCATCACCCCCATCCCCGACCCCAACGTCCAGATTGGACAGAGGCAGGGCATGTCCTACTGGGACATCATGAGGATCAACCTGCTCTACGGCTGTTGACAGCAATACATCTGATGCCTGATCCACAGTTAACTGTTCAGCAAATCAAATAAGCTCAATGCCAAATGCAACAAACTCACACTTTTTACCAGTTATCTGTACTTCATCAAAGATACTAAAAGCTATGCGATTCATGCAATAGATTTCTGTTTCTGTGACTATACCCTTTGTAATGTTCAGACAATTGAATACATGTCAAAGTCAGAATAAATGTCTAAAATGTTTGTAATAAAGTTAATGCAAAGTGAAACAATAAAAACAAAGTTGGTTAGCAGCAGAGTTTGACAGTTTTAAATACAGCATGTGGAGAAAGATCATCCACTGGGAAGATTTATCACCCATCATTCTCTCTTTTCTTTCTGCCACCTTTCCTTCCTTGTTTCTTCCTTTCCCTTGTTAAAGTACCTCCACTGTATTGCGCTTATGTTCATTCTTTCTTCACAAGTAAATTATTTTCACTCCTGTCTACCTGCAGCTCACTAATATCCCTCTGAGGACCTTCTAAAACCAAAACTGAAGAGTAAAAATGTGTGAAAAATGGACAAGACAGTGTGTTTAACGTTTGCATGCCTGGCTAACTAGTTACCTACAGTAGTTACCTAGTGTCACTTCCAAGTCAAAGAGTTAGCACATTATTAGCTACTATAGTATTTTGCCGGGTTACAGGCCATGTTAGAAAAAGCCCCGTTCAGGACTGACTCATCCACTGGAGCCGGTGCAACACCAGTCCTGGACCGTGCTATACGCTTTATCTAAGTTTAAGGTAAGGTTTGACGCTCTGTCCTGCTCTGTACTGGATTTGAGCAAGTTTATCCGAGATGACTTTGCCAAGGTATCAATTTTGTCCTCATCCTCAAAGTTTATTCTCGTGTAAAAGTGAAACATTGTTTGAAAATATTTATAATAAAGCATAAATCCAACCCGTGTTACTTCTTAATGAAATGCATTATGTATATCTAGAGTAAACATCTGAACAGCGTTACGCTACGGCCTAATATTACATTTTCATACTTTATTGTAAGGGCTAACTGGCTACCGTGCAATACAAGACCGATGCTGCTCCTTTACTGCAGTGTCATCTACATGTTTCATCAACTAGTGAGGATAAAGACTTTACCTGGGACCTCTTAGCTTTAGCCTCAGACTCTTTTTGCATGATTACCCAGTGCTGAGTTGGCATGATATCATGTATTTAGCCATGAAATTAATTCATATTATGGAACTGCTTGAAAGTTTCAAATTTTCCTGAGTGTCAGTCAGAAACATTCAAAAGGCAACAGTAGGTGGAGTTTTCAAACAACTCCCAGGGTTAACGTTATTTAGCTGGATTGCTACAGCTGATAAAACCTGCCAGTGACAGTGGTCATTTCTGTCGATAAAATCAACTGCCACTGACTAAAAATGAAAAGCTGCTTTTCTTTTATTTGATCTAAAATCAGATCTGTTCTTTTAAAAACATACTGTATGTTTTAAGTAGTCAAATATACCATTGTTATCACTGTAAACTGCACATAGTGCAGTGCTAGACTGGAAAGCTTTACGGGTGTAGCAACAGTATATCAGGGTGGTGGGGCTTAGTGAAGGGTCAATGATTTTTCTTTGTCTGTACTTTCCTGTACTTTTTACTTTTCAAAATAAAAAACAAATAAATGAATAAAGTTTCACATAGATCATGTGAGATCTAATTGGTTGAAGACAATAAGTCTTGTTAAACATGAGCCCCCGAGCTGGTCCAAAGTCCTCCCGTCTGGCCCTTTTGTGGTTTAGTAGATGGGCTTGGAGTCCCAAGGGACAAGGGAGAATGTCATTGGGACCAAGGGAATGGATAAATAAATACTGAAAACAAATTTCAAGGTAATACGTATGATACAGGTGTTACAACTTGCAATGAATATCCCTCCTCCTTGAGGGCCTGGGGGCTGTTCAAGGTGGAAAACGATGTGTCCCACCCAATAGGAAAGCCCTCTACAAAGGATCTTGGTGTAGCCAATGGCCAAAACACCAATGCCCAAGGTTTCTTAAAGGAAAAGACCCAAAAATAAACAAATAAACACACCCTGGTGCTTCTCATCCCTGTTGTTGTGGGACTGGACTGGTGATCTGGTGGCCACCTCTGCCAATTCCAACCCAAAATCACTCAGTCTCCTCCATCACTATACTTCAATAACCCACTGCTCACCACCCTCAAACAGCCCAACTTCCACCAAATGTAATGTAATTCTTAACCTTCATCTTTTTCTCCTGTACCGGCCTTTGTTTCTCTCTAGCATGACTACACACACACACACACAAACACACATTTACAAACACACGCAAACCCATATACAAAGCTTATCTGTAGTCTCTGCAAACTCTGACGCCACACCATCATACAAACACACTGACAAGTGTTTTTCATTACTCACATACAGGCCTCCTCTGTCATGTTTGTCGCACCAATAAAAGTAAAAAAAACACGTCCCACCCAGTAAACCAGACCATGTTAAAATAATAGGTTATTCTGTGGAGTCATCCCTTCACAGGTTTGTTTAGGCCTAGCAGTGTGGACCCCGACCCCTAATCCTCCTGCAGACACACCTGTAGAGAAAGGTATAAAGAGTGTGGACTGAACTGAGTCAAACATCAAGCTTCAAGGAGTCACTCCACAGCAGCTCTCTATAAGAGCTCCATAGCCACCAGACCCACCCTGAAGATGACTCCATCTGTTAGCCTGCTGCTGCTGCTCCTGCTCGGCCTGTCTAAGGCCTATCCTCTCATGGAGGAAGGAAGTGGAGCAGAGGTCCAAGTGGAAGAAGACGACACTGTCGACATCGGCACCAGGATTCTGATCTCCAACAACGCCACCAATGAGATCCTCTTGGAAGGAGACTTGTTGGTTCCCAGAACCAGAAATGCCATGACGTGCTGGTCCCAGAACTGCCTGTGGAAGAAAGCGTCCAACGGCCTGGTGACGATCCCGTTCACCATGAGCAGTGAGTTCACCAGCTCGGAAAGGCAGAAGATTGACTACGCCATGAAGGCCTTCCACAGCAGAACCTGCCTCCGCTTCGTCCGCCGTCAGAACGAGTACGACTACATCAGCATTGAGAACAAAGCCGGATGTTTCTCTGCTCTGGGCAAAACGGGAGGCAGACAGGTCCTCTCTCTCAACAGACGGGGCTGCTTCTACCACGGCATCATCCAGCACGAGATCAACCACGCTCTGGGCTTCCAGCATGAGCAGACCAGGAGCGACCGCGACTACTACGTCAGGATCAACTGGGAGAACATCAACCCGCAGATGGCCTACAACTTCTACAAACAGGCTACCAACAACCTGAACACTCCCTATGACTACTCCTCCATCATGCACTATGGAAAAACAGCCTTCTCCATCCAGTTCGGCAGGGACTCCATCACCCCCATCCCCGACCCCAACGTCCAGATTGGACAGAGGCAGGGCATGTCCTACTGGGACATCATGAGGATCAACCTGCTCTACGGCTGTTGACAGCAATACATCTGATGCCTGATCCACAGTTAACTGTTCAGCAAATCAAATAAGCTCAATGCCAAATGCAACAAACTCACACTTTTTACCAGTTATCTGTACTTCATCAAAGATACTAAAAGCTATGCGATTCATGCAATAGATTTCTGTTTCTGTGACTATACCCTTTGTAATGTTCAGACAATTGAATACATGTCAAAGTCAGAATAAATGTCTAAAATGTTTGTAATAAAGTTAATGCAAAGTGAAACAATAAAAACAAAGTTGGTTAGCAGCAGAGTTTGACAGTTTTAAATACAGCATGTGGAGAAAGATCATCCACTGGGAAGATTTATCACCCATCATTCTCTCTTTTCTTTCTGCCACCTTTCCTTCCTTGTTTCTTCCTTTCCCTTGTTAAAGTACCTCCACTGTATTGCGCTTATGTTCATTCTTTCTTCACAAGTAAATTATTTTCACTCCTGTCTACCTGCAGCTCACTAATATCCCTCTGAGGACCTTCTAAAACCAAAACTGAAGAGTAAAAATGTGTGAAAAATGGACAAGACAGTGTGTTTAACGTTTGCATGCCTGGCTAACTAGTTACCTACAGTAGTTACCTAGTGTCACTTCCAAGTCAAAGAGTTAGCACATTATTAGCTACTATAGTATTTTGCCGGGTTACAGGCCATGTTAGAAAAAGCCCCGTTCAGGACTGACTCATCCACTGGAGCCGGTGCAACACCAGTCCTGGACCGTGCTATACGCTTTATCTAAGTTTAAGGTAAGGTTTGACGCTCTGTCCTGCTCTGTACTGGATTTGAGCAAGTTTATCCGAGATGACTTTGCCAAGGTATCAATTTTGTCCTCATCCTCAAAGTTTATTCTCGTGTAAAAGTGAAACATTGTTTGAAAATATTTATAATAAAGCATAAATCCAACCCGTGTTACTTGTTAATGAAATGCATTATGTATATCTAGAGTAAACATCTGAACAGCGTTACGCTACGGCCTAATATTACATTTTCATACTTTATTGTAAGGGCTAACTGGCTACCGTGCAATACAAGACCGATGCTGCTCCTTTACTGCAGTGTCATCTACATGTTTCATCAACTAGTGAGGATAAAGACTTTACCTGGGACCTCTTAGCTTTAGCCTCAGACTCTTTTTGCATGATTACCCAGTGCTGAGTTGGCATGATATCATGTATTTAGCCATGAAATTAATTCATATTTTGGACCTGCTTGAAAGTTTAAAATTTTCCTGAGTGTCAGTCAGAAACATTCAAAAGGCAACAGTAGGTGGAGTTTTCAAACAACTCCCAGGGTTAACGTTATTTAGCTGGATTGCTACAGCTGATAAAACCTGCCAGTGACAGTGGTCATTTCTGTCGATAAAATCAACTGCCACTGACTAAAAATGAAAAGCTGCTTTTCTTTTATTTGATCTAAAATCAGATCTGTTCTTTTAAAAACATACTGTATGTTTTAAGTAGTCAAATATACCATTGTTATCACTGTAAACTGCACATAGTGCAGTGCTAGACTGGAAAGCTTTACGGGTGTAGCAACAGTATATCAGGGTGGTGGGGCTTAGTGAAGGGTCAATGATTTTTCTTTGTCTGTACTTTCCTGTACTTTTTACTTTTCAAAATAAAAAACAAATAAATGAATAAAGTTTCACATAGATCATGTGAGATCTAATTGGTTGAAGACAATAAGTCTTGTTAAACATGAGCCCCCGAGCTGGTCCAAAGTCCTCCCGTCTGGCCCTTTTGTGGTTTAGTAGATGGGCTTGGAGTCCCAAGGGACAAGGGAGAATGTCATTGGGACCAAGGGAATGGATAAATAAATACTGAAAACAAATTTCAAGGTAATACGTATGATACAGGTGTTACAACTTGCAATGAATATCCCTCCTCCTTGAGGGCCTGGGGGCTGTTCAAGGTGGAAAACGATGTGTCCCACCCAATAGGAAAGCCCTCTACAAAGGATCTTGGTGTAGCCAATGGCCAAAACACCAATGCCCAAGGTTTCTTAAAGGAAAAGACCCAAAAATAAACAAATAAACACACCCTGGTGCTTCTCATCCCTGTTGTTGTGGGACTGGACTGGTGATCTGGTGGCCACCTCTGCCAATTCCAACCCAAAATCACTCAGTCTCCTCCATCACTATACTTCAATAACCCACTGCTCACCACTCTCAAACAGCCCAACTTCCACCAAATGTAATGTAATTCTTAACCTTCATCTTTTTCTCCTGTACCGGCCATTGTTTCTCTCTAGCATGACTACACACACACACACACAAACACACATTTACAAACACACGCAAACCCATATACAAAGCTTATCTGTAGTCTCTGCAAACTCTGACGCCACACCATCATACAAACACACTGACAAGTGTTTTTCATTACTCACATACAGGCCTCCTCTGTCATGTTTGTTGCACCAATAAAAGTAAAAAAAACACGTCCCACCCAGTAAACCAGACCATGTTAAAATAATAGGTTATTCTGTGGAGTCATCCCTTCACAGGTTTGTTTAGGCCTAGCAGTGTGGACCCCGACCCCTAATCCTCCTGCAGACACACCTGTAGAGAAAGGTATAAAGAGTGTGGACTGAACTGAGTCAAACATCAAGCTTCAAGGAGTCACTCCACAGCAGCTCTCTATAAGAGCTCCATAGCCACCAGACCCACCCTGAAGATGACTCCATCTGTTAGCCTGCTGCTGCTGCTCCTGCTCGGCCTGTCTAAGGCCTATCCTCTCATGGAGGAAGGAAGTGGAGCAGAGGTCCAAGTGGAAGAAGACGACACTGTCGACATCGGCACCAGGATTCTGATCTCCAACAACGCCACCAATGAGATCCTCTTGGAAGGAGACTTGTTGGTTCCCAGAACCAGAAATGCCATGACGTGCTGGTCCCAGAACTGCCTGTGGAAGAAAGCGTCCAACGGCCTGGTGACGATCCCGTTCACCATGAGCAGTGAGTTCACCAGCTCGGAAAGGCAGAAGATTGACTACGCCATGAAGGCCTTCCACAGCAGAACCTGCCTCCGCTTCGTCCGCCGTCAGAACGAGTACGACTACATCAGCATTGAGAACAAAGCCGGATGTTTCTCTGCTCTGGGCAAAACGGGAGGCAGACAGGTCCTCTCTCTCAACAGACGGGGCTGCTTCTACCACGGCATCATCCAGCACGAGATCAACCACGCTCTGGGCTTCCAGCATGAGCAGACCAGGAGCGACCGCGACTACTACGTCAGGATCAACTGGGAGAACATCAACCCGCAGATGGCCTACAACTTCTACAAACAGGCTACCAACAACCTGAACACTCCCTATGACTACTCCTCCATCATGCACTATGGAAAAACAGCCTTCTCCATCCAGTTCGGCAGGGACTCCATCACCCCCATCCCCGACCCCAACGTCCAGATTGGACAGAGGCAGGGCATGTCCTACTGGGACATCATGAGGATCAACCTGCTCTACGGCTGTTGACAGCAATACATCTGATGCCTGATCCACAGTTAACTGTTCAGCAAATCAAATAAGCTCAATGCCAAATGCAACAAACTCACACTTTTTACCAGTTATCTGTACTTCATCAAAGATACTAAAAGCTATGCGATCCATGCAATAGATTTCTGTTTCTGTGACTATACCCTTTGTAATGTTCAGACAATTGAATACATGTCAAAGTCAGAATAAATGTCTAAAATGTTTGTAATAAAGTTAATGCAAAGTGAAACAATAAAAACAAAGTTGGTTAGCAGCAGAGTTTGACAGTTTTAAATACAGCATGTGGAGAAAGATCATCCACTGGGAAGATTTATCACCCATCATTCTCTCTTTTCTTTCTGCCACCTTTCCTTCCTTGTTTCTTCCTTTCCCTTGTTAAAGTACCTCCACTGTATTGCGCTTATGTTCATTCTTTCTTCACAAGTAAATTATTTTCACTCCTGTCTACCTGCAGCTCACTAATATCCCTCTGAGGACCTTCTAAAACCAAAACTGAAGAGTAAAAATGTGTGAAAAATGGACAAGACAGTGTGTTTAACGTTTGCATGCCTGGCTAACTAGCTACCTACAGTAGTTACCTAGTGTCACTTCCAAGTCAAAGAGTTAGCACATTATTAGCTACTATAGTATTTTGCCGGGTTACAGGCCATGTTAGAAAAAGCCCCGTTCAGGACTGACTCATCCACTGGAGCCGGTGCAACACCAGTCCTGGACCGTGCTATACGCTTTATCTAAGTTTAAGGTAAGGTTTGACGCTCTGTCCTGCTCTGTACTGGATTTGAGCAAGTTTATCCGAGATGACTTTGCCAAGGTATCAATTTTGTCCTCATCCTCAAAGTTTATTCTCGTGTAAAAGTGAAACATTGTTTGAAAATATTTATAATAAAGCATAAATCCAACCCGTGTTACTTCTTAATGAAATGCATTATGTATATCTAGAGTAAACATCTGAACAGCGTTACGCTACGGCCTAATATTACATTTTCATACTTTATTGTAAGGGCTAACTGGCTACCGTGCAATACGAGACCGATGCTGCTCCTTTACTGCAGTGTCATCTACATGTTTCATCAACTAGTGAGGATAAAGACTTTACCTGGGACCTCTTAGCTTTAGCCTCAGACTCTTTTTGCATGATTACCCAGTGCTGAGTTGGCATGATATCATGTATTTAGCCATGAAATTAATTCATATTTTGGACCTGCTTGAAAGTTTAAAATTTTCCTGAGTGTCAGTCAGAAACATTCAAAAGGCAACAGTAGGTGGAGTTTTCAAACAACTCCCAGGGTTAACGTTATTTAGCTGGATTGCTACAGCTGATAAAACCTGCCAGTGACAGTGGTCATTTCTGTCGATAAAATCAACTGCCACTGACTAAAAATGAAAAGCTGCTTTTCTTTTATTTGATCTAAAATCAGATCTGTTCTTTTAAAAACATACTGTATGTTTTAAGTAGTCAAATATACCATTGTTATCACTGTAAACTGCACATAGTGCAGTGCTAGACTGGAAAGCTTTACGGGTGTAGCAACAGTATATCAGGGTGGTGGGGCTTAGTGAAGGGTCAATGATTTTTCTTTGTCTGTACTTTCCTGTACTTTTTACTTTTCAAAATAAAAAACAAATAAATGAATAAAGTTTCACATAGATCATGTGAGATCTAATTGGTTGAAGACAATAAGTCTTGTTAAACATGAGCCCCCGAGCTGGTCCAAAGTCCTCCCGTCTGGCCCTTTTGTGGTTTAGTAGATGGGCTTGGAGTCCCAAGGGACAAGGGAGAATGTCATTGGGACCAAGGGAATGGATAAATAAATACTGAAAACAAATTTCAAGGTAATACGTATGATACAGGTGTTACAACTTGCAATGAATATCCCTCCTCCTTGAGGGCCTGGGGGCTGTTCAAGGTGGAAAACGATGTGTCCCACCCAATAGGAAAGCCCTCTACAAAGGATCTTGGTGTAGCCAATGGCCAAAACACCAATGCCCAAGGTTTCTTAAAGGAAAAGACCCAAAAATAAACAAATAAACACACCCTGGTGCTTCTCATCCCTGTTGTTGTGGGACTGGACTGGTGATCTGGTGGCCACCTCTGCCAATTCCAACCCAAAATCACTCAGTCTCCTCCATCACTATACTTCAATAACCCACTGCTCACCACTCTCAAACAGCCCAACTTCCACCAAATGTAATGTAATTCTTAACCTTCATCTTTTTCTCCTGTACCGGCCTTTGTTTCTCTCTAGCATGACTACACACACACACACACAAACACACATTTACAAACACACGCAAACCCATATACAAAGCTTATCTGTAGTCTCTGCAAACTCTGACGCCACACCATCATACAAACACACTGACAAGTGTTTTTCATTACTCACATACAGGCCTCCTCTGTCATGTTTGTTGCACCAATAAAAGTAAAAAAAACACGTCCCACCCAGTAAACCAGACCATGTTAAAATAATAGGTTATTCTGTGGAGTCATCCCTTCACAGGTTTGTTTAGGCCTAGCAGTGTGGACCCCGACCCCTAATCCTCCTGCAGACACACCTGTAGAGAAAGGTATAAAGAGTGTGGACTGAACTGAGTCAAACATCAAGCTTCAAGGAGTCACTCCACAGCAGCTCTCTATAAGAGCTCCATAGCCACCAGACCCACCCTGAAGATGACTCCATCTGTTAGCCTGCTGCTGCTGCTCCTGCTCGGCCTGTCTAAGGCCTATCCTCTCATGGAGGAAGGAAGTGGAGCAGAGGTCCAAGTGGAAGAAGACGACACTGTCGACATCGGCACCAGGATTCTGATCTCCAACAACGCCACCAATGAGATCCTCTTGGAAGGAGACTTGTTGGTTCCCAGAACCAGAAATGCCATGACGTGCTGGTCCCAGAACTGCCTGTGGAAGAAAGCGTCCAACGGCCTGGTGACGATCCCGTTCACCATGAGCAGTGAGTTCACCAGCTCGGAAAGGCAGAAGATTGACTACGCCATGAAGGCCTTCCACAGCAGAACCTGCCTCCGCTTCGTCCGCCGTCAGAACGAGTACGACTACATCAGCATTGAGAACAAAGCCGGATGTTTCTCTGCTCTGGGCAAAACGGGAGGCAGACAGGTCCTCTCTCTCAACAGACGGGGCTGCTTCTACCACGGCATCATCCAGCACGAGATCAACCACGCTCTGGGCTTCCAGCATGAGCAGACCAGGAGCGACCGCGACTACTACGTCAGGATCAACTGGGAGAACATCAACCCGCAGATGGCCTACAACTTCTACAAACAGGCTACCAACAACCTGAACACTCCCTATGACTACTCCTCCATCATGCACTATGGAAAAACAGCCTTCTCCATCCAGTTCGGCAGGGACTCCATCACCCCCATCCCCGACCCCAACGTCCAGATTGGACAGAGGCAGGGCATGTCCTACTGGGACATCATGAGGATCAACCTGCTCTACGGCTGTTGACAGCAATACATCTGATGCCTGATCCACAGTTAACTGTTCAGCAAATCAAATAAGCTCAATGCCAAATGCAACAAACTCACACTTTTTACCAGTTATCTGTACTTCATCAAAGATACTAAAAGCTATGCGATCCATGCAATAGATTTCTGTTTCTGTGACTATACCCTTTGTAATGTTCAGACAATTGAATACATGTCAAAGTCAGAATAAATGTCTAAAATGTTTGTAATAAAGTTAATGCAAAGTGAAACAATAAAAACAAAGTTGGTTAGCAGCAGAGTTTGACAGTTTTAAATACAGCATGTGGAGAAAGATCATCCACTGGGAAGATTTATCACCCATCATTCTCTCTTTTCTTTCTGCCACCTTTCCTTCCTTGTTTCTTCCTTTCCCTTGTTAAAGTACCTCCACTGTATTGCGCTTATGTTCATTCTTTCTTCACAAGTAAATTATTTTCACTCCTGTCTACCTGCAGCTCACTAATATCCCTCTGAGGACCTTCTAAAACCAAAACTGAAGAGTAAAAATGTGTGAAAAATGGACAAGACAGTGTGTTTAACGTTTGCATGCCTGGCTAACTAGCTACCTACAGTAGTTACCTAGTGTCACTTCCAAGTCAAAGAGTTAGCACATTATTAGCTACTATAGTATTTTGCCGGGTTACAGGCCATGTTAGAAAAAGCCCCGTTCAGGACTGACTCATCCACTGGAGCCGGTGCAACACCAGTCCTGGACCGTGCTATACGCTTTATCTAAGTTTAAGGTAAGGTTTGACGCTCTGTCCTGCTCTGTACTGGATTTGAGCAAGTTTATCCGAGATGACTTTGCCAAGGTATCAATTTTGTCCTCATCCTCAAAGTTTATTCTCGTGTAAAAGTGAAACATTGTTTGAAAATATTTATAATAAAGCATAAATCCAACCCGTGTTACTTCTTAATGAAATGCATTATGTATATCTAGAGTAAACATCTGAACAGCGTTACGCTACGGCCTAATATTACATTTTCATACTTTATTGTAAGGGCTAACTGGCTACCGTGCAATACGAGACCGATGCTGCTCCTTTACTGCAGTGTCATCTACATGTTTCATCAACTAGTGAGGATAAAGACTTTACCTGGGACCTCTTAGCTTTAGCCTCAGACTCTTTTTGCATGATTACCCAGTGCTGAGTTGGCATGATATCATGTATTTAGCCATGAAATTAATTCATATTTTGGACCTGCTTGAAAGTTTCAAATTTTCCTGAGTGTCAGTCAGAAACATTCAAAAGGCAACAGTAGGTGGAGTTTTCAAACAACTCCCAGGGTTAACGTTATTTAGCTGGATTGCTACAGCTGATAAAACCTGCCAGTGACAGTGGTCATTTCTGTCGATAAAATCAACTGCCACTGACTAAAAATGAAAAGCTGCTTTTCTTTTATTTGATCTAAAATCAGATCTGTTCTTTTAAAAACATACTGTATGTTTTAAGTAGTCAAATATACCATTGTTATCACTGTAAACTGCACATAGTGCAGTGCTAGACTGGAAAGCTTTACGGGTGTAGCAACAGTATATCAGGGTGGTGGGGCTTAGTGAAGGGTCAATGTTTTTTCTTTGTCTGTACTTTCCTGTACTTTTTACTTTTCAAAATAAAAAACAAATAAATGAATAAAGTTTCACATAGATCATGTGAGATCTAATTGGTTGAAGACAATAAGTCTTGTTAAACATGAGCCCCCGAGCTGGTCCAAAGTCCTCCCGTCTGGCCCTTTTGTGGTTTAGTAGATGGGCTTGGAGTCCCAAGGGACAAGGGAGAATGTCATTGGGACCAAGGGAATGGATAAATAAATACTGAAAACAAATTTCAAGGTAATACGTATGATACAGGTGTTACAACTTGCAATGAATATCCCTCCTCCTTGAGGGCCTGGGGGCTGTTCAAGGTGGAAAACGATGTGTCCCACCCAATAGGAAAGCCCTCTACAAAGGATCTTGGTGTAGCCAATGGCCAAAACACCAATGCCCAAGGTTTCTTAAAGGAAAAGACCCAAAAATAAACAAATAAACACACCCTGGTGCTTCTCATCCCTGTTGTTGTGGGACTGGACTGGTGATCTGGTGGCCACCTCTGCCAATTCCAACCCAAAATCACTCAGTCTCCTCCATCACTATACTTCAATAACCCACTGCTCACCACCCTCAAACAGCCCAACTTCCACCAAATGTAATGTAATTCTTAACCTTCATCTTTTTCTCCTGTACCGGCCTTTGTTTCTCTCTAGCATGACTACACACACACACAAACACACATTTACAAACACACGCAAACCCGTATACAAAGCTTATCTGTAGTCTCTGCAAACTCTGACGCCACACCATCATACAAACACACTGACAAGTGTTTTTCATTACTCACATACAGGCCTCCTCTGTCATGTTTGTCGCACCAATAAAAGTAAAAAAAACACGTCCCACCCAGTAAACCAGACCATGTTAAAATAATAGGTTATTCTGTGGAGTCATCCCTTCACAGGTTTGTTTAGGCCTAGCAGTGTGGACCCCGACCCCTAATCCTCCTGCAGACACACCTGTAGAGAAAGGTATAAAGAGTGTGGACTGAACTGAGTCAAACATCAAGCTTCAAGGAGTCACTCCACAGCAGCTCTCTATAAGAGCTCCATAGCCACCAGACCCACCCTGAAGATGACTCCATCTGTTAGCCTGCTGCTGCTGCTCCTGCTCGGCCTGTCTAAGGCCTATCCTCTCATGGAGGAAGGAAGTGGAGCAGAGGTCCAAGTGGAAGAAGACGACACTGTCGACATCGGCACCAGGATTCTGATCTCCAACAACGCCACCAATGAGATCCTCTTGGAAGGAGACTTGTTGGTTCCCAGAACCAGAAATGCCATGACGTGCTGGTCCCAGAACTGCCTGTGGAAGAAAGCGTCCAACGGCCTGGTGACGATCCCGTTCACCATGAGCAGTGAGTTCACCAGCTCGGAAAGGCAGAAGATTGACTACGCCATGAAGGCCTTCCACAGCAGAACCTGCCTCCGCTTCGTCCGCCGTCAGAACGAGTACGACTACATCAGCATTGAGAACAAAGCCGGATGTTTCTCTGCTCTGGGCAAAACGGGAGGCAGACAGGTCCTCTCTCTCAACAGACGGGGCTGCTTCTACCACGGCATCATCCAGCACGAGATCAACCACGCTCTGGGCTTCCAGCATGAGCAGACCAGGAGCGACCGCGACTACTACGTCAGGATCAACTGGGAGAACATCAACCCGCAGATGGCCTACAACTTCTACAAACAGGCTACCAACAACCTGAACACTCCCTATGACTACTCCTCCATCATGCACTATGGAAAAACAGCCTTCTCCATCCAGTTCGGCAGGGACTCCATCACCCCCATCCCCGACCCCAACGTCCAGATTGGACAGAGGCAGGGCATGTCCTACTGGGACATCATGAGGATCAACCTGCTCTACGGCTGTTGACAGCAATACATCTGATGCCTGATCCACAGTTAACTGTTCAGCAAATCAAATAAGCTCAATGCCAAATGCAACAAACTCACACTTTTTACCAGTTATCTGTACTTCATCAAAGATACTAAAAGCTATGCGATCCATGCAATAGATTTCTGTTTCTGTGACTATACCCTTTGTAATGTTCAGACAATTGAATACATGTCAAAGTCAGAATAAATGTCTAAAATGTTTGTAATAAAGTTAATGCAAAGTGAAACAATAAAAACAAAGTTGGTTAGCAGCAGAGTTTGACAGTTTTAAATACAGCATGTGGAGAAAGATCATCCACTGGGAAGATTTATCACCCATCATTCTCTCTTTTCTTTCTGCCACCTTTCCTTCCTTGTTTCTTCCTTTCCCTTGTTAAAGTACCTCCACTGTATTGCGCTTATGTTCATTCTTTCTTCACAAGTAAATTATTTTCACTCCTGTCTACCTGCAGCTCACTAATATCCCTCTGAGGACCTTCTAAAACCAAAACTGAAGAGTAAAAATGTGTGAAAAATGGACAAGACAGTGTGTTTAACGTTTGCATGCCTGGCTAACTAGCTACCTACAGTAGTTACCTAGTGTCACTTCCAAGTCAAAGAGTTAGCACATTATTAGCTACTATAGTATTTTGCCGGGTTACAGGCCATGTTAGAAAAAGCCCCGTTCAGGACTGACTCATCCACTGGAGCCGGTGCAACACCAGTCCTGGACCGTGCTATACGCTTTATCTAAGTTTAAGGTAAGGTTTGACGCTCTGTCCTGCTCTGTACTGGATTTGAGCAAGTTTATCCGAGATGACTTTGCCAAGGTATCAATTTTGTCCTCATCCTCAAAGTTTATTCTCGTGTAAAAGTGAAACATTGTTTGAAAATATTTATAATAAAGCATAAATCCAACCCGTGTTACTTCTTAATGAAATGCATTATGTATATCTAGAGTAAACATCTGAACAGCGTTACGCTACGGCCTAATATTACATTTTCATACTTTATTGTAAGGGCTAACTGGCTACCGTGCAATACGAGACCGATGCTGCTCCTTTACTGCAGTGTCATCTACATGTTTCATCAACTAGTGAGGATAAAGACTTTACCTGGGACCTCTTAGCTTTAGCCTCAGACTCTTTTTGCATGATTACCCAGTGCTGAGTTGGCATGATATCATGTATTTAGCCATGAAATTAATTCATATTTTGGACCTGCTTGAAAGTTTCAAATTTTCCTGAGTGTCAGTCAGAAACATTCAAAAGGCAACAGTAGGTGGAGTTTTCAAACAACTCCCAGGGTTAACGTTATTTAGCTGGATTGCTACAGCTGATAAAACCTGCCAGTGACAGTGGTCATTTCTGTCGATAAAATCAACTGCCACTGACTAAAAATGAAAAGCTGCTTTTCTTTTATTTGATCTAAAATCAGATCTGTTCTTTTAAAAACATACTGTATGTTTTAAGTAGTCAAATATACCATTGTTATCACTGTAAACTGCACATAGTGCAGTGCTAGACTGGAAAGCTTTACGGGTGTAGCAACAGTATATCAGGGTGGTGGGGCTTAGTGAAGGGTCAATGTTTTTTCTTTGTCTGTACTTTCCTGTACTTTTTACTTTTCAAAATAAAAAACAAATAAATGAATAAAGTTTCACATAGATCATGTGAGATCTAATTGGTTGAAGACAATAAGTCTTGTTAAACATGAGCCCCCGAGCTGGTCCAAAGTCCTCCCGTCTGGCCCTTTTGTGGTTTAGTAGATGGGCTTGGAGTCCCAAGGGACAAGGGAGAATGTCATTGGGACCAAGGGAATGGATAAATAAATACTGAAAACAAATTTCAGGGTAATACGTATGATACAGGTGTTACAAAAACGATTTGTCCCACCCAATAGGAAAGCCCTCTACAAAGGATCTTGGTGTAGCCAATGGCCAAAACACCAATGCCCAAGGTTTCTTAAAGGAAAAGACCCAAAAATAAACAAATAAACACACCCTGGTGCTTCTCATCCCTGTTGTTGTGGGACTGGACTGGTGATCTGGTGGCCACCTCTGCCAATTCCAACCCAAAATCACTCAGTCTCCTCCATCACTATACTTCAATAACCCACTGCTCACCACCCTCAAACAGCCCAACTTCCACCAAATGTAATGTAATTCTTAACCTTCATCTTTTTCTCCTGTACCGGCCTTTGTTTCTCTCTAGCATGACTACACACACACACAAACACACATTTACAAACACACGCAAACCCGTATACAAAGCTTATCTGTAGTCTCTGCAAACTCTGACGCCACACCATCATACAAACACACTGACAAGTGTTTTTCATTACTCACATACAGGCCTCCTCTGTCATGTTTGTCGCACCAATAAAAGTAAAAAAAACACGTCCCACCCAGTAAACCAGACCATGTTAAAATAATAGGTTATTCTGTGGAGTCATCCCTTCACAGGTTTGTTTAGGCCTAGCAGTGTGGACCCCGACCCCTAATCCTCCTGCAGACACACCTGTAGAGAAAGGTATAAAGAGTGTGGACTGAACTGAGTCAAACATCAAGCTTCAAGGAGTCACTCCACAGCAGCTCTCTATAAGAGCTCCATAGCCACCAGACCCACCCTGAAGATGACTCCATCTGTTAGCCTGCTGCTGCTGCTCCTGCTCGGCCTGTCTAAGGCCTATCCTCTCATGGAGGAAGGAAGTGGAGCAGAGGTCCAAGTGGAAGAAGACGACACTGTCGACATCGGCACCAGGATTCTGATCTCCAACAACGCCACCAATGAGATCCTCTTGGAAGGAGACTTGTTGGTTCCCAGAACCAGAAATGCCATGACGTGCTGGTCCCAGAACTGCCTGTGGAAGAAAGCGTCCAACGGCCTGGTGACGATCCCGTTCACCATGAGCAGTGAGTTCACCAGCTCGGAAAGGCAGAAGATCGACTACGCCATGAAGGCCTTCCACAGCAGAACCTGCCTCCGCTTCGTCCGCCGTCAGAACGAGTACGACTACATCAGCATTGAGAACAAAGCCGGATGTTTCTCTGCTCTGGGCAAAACGGGAGGCAGACAGGTCCTCTCTCTCAACAGACGGGGCTGCTTCTACCACGGCATCATCCAGCACGAGATCAACCACGCTCTGGGCTTCCAGCATGAGCAGACCAGGAGCGACCGCGACTACTACGTCAGGATCAACTGGGAGAACATCAACCCGCAGATGGCCTACAACTTCTACAAACAGGCTACCAACAACCTGAACACTCCCTATGACTACTCCTCCATCATGCACTATGGAAAAACAGCCTTCTCCATCCAGTTCGGCAGGGACTCCATCACCCCCATCCCCGACCCCAACGTCCAGATTGGACAGAGGCAGGGCATGTCCTACTGGGACATCATGAGGATCAACCTGCTCTACGGCTGTTGACAGCAATACATCTGATGCCTGATCCACAGTTAACTGTTCAGCAAATCAAATAAGCTCAATGCCAAATGCAACAAACTCACACTTTTTACCAGTTATCTGTACTTCATCAAAGATACTAAAAGCTATGCGATCCATGCAATAGATTTCTGTTTCTGTGACTATACCCTTTGTAATGTTCAGACAATTGAATACATGTCAAAGTCAGAATAAATGTCTAAAATGTTTGTAATAAAGTTAATGCAAAGTGAAACAATAAAAACAAAGTTGGTTAGCAGCAGAGTTTGACAGTTTTAAATACAGCATGTGGAGAAAGATCATCCACTGGGAAGATTTATCACCCATCATTCTCTCTTTTCTTTCTGCCACCTTTCCTTCCTTGTTTCTTCCTTTCCCTTGTTAAAGTACCTCCACTGTATTGCGCTTATGTTCATTCTTTCTTCACAAGTAAATTATTTTCACTCCTGTCTACCTGCAGCTCACTAATATCCCTCTGAGGACCTTCTAAAACCAAAACTGAAGAGTAAAAATGTGTGAAAAATGGACAAGACAGTGTGTTTAACGTTTGCATGCCTGGCTAACTAGCTACCTACAGTAGTTACCTAGTGTCACTTCCAAGTCAAAGAGTTAGCACATTATTAGCTACTATAGTATTTTGCCGGGTTACAGGCCATGTTAGAAAAAGCCCCGTTCAGGACTGACTCATCCACTGGAGCCGGTGCAACACCAGTCCTGGACCGTGCTATACGCTTTATCTAAGTTTAAGGTAAGGTTTGACGCTCTGTCCTGCTCTGTACTGGATTAGAGCAAGTTTATCCGAGATGACTTTGCCAAGGTATCAATTTTGTCCTCATCCTCAAAGTTTATTCTCGTGTAAAAGTGAAACATTGTTTGAAAATATTTATAATAAAGCATAAATCCAACCCGTGTTACTTCTTAATGAAATGCATTATGTATATCTAGAGTAAACATCTGAACAGCGTTACGCTACGGCCTAATATTACATTTTCATACTTTATTGTAAGGGCTAACTGGCTACCGTGCAATACGAGACCGATGCTGCTCCTTTACTGCAGTGTCATCTACATGTTTCATCAACTAGTGAGGATAAAGACTTTACCTGGGACCTCTTAGCTTTAGCCTCAGACTCTTTTTGCATGATTACCCAGCGCTGAGTTGGCATGATATCATGTATTTAGCCATGAAATTACTTCATATTTTGGACCTGCTTGAAAGTTTCAAATTTTCCTGAGTGTCAGTCAGAAACATTCAAAAGGCAACAGTAGGTGGAGTTTTCAAACAACTCCCAGGGTTAACGTTATTTAGCTGGATTGCTACAGCTGATAAAACCTGCCAGTGACAGTGGTCATTTCTGTCGATAAAATCAACTGCCACTGACTAAAAATGAAAAGCTGCTTTTCTTTTATTTGATCTAAAATCAGATCTGTTCTTTTAAAAACATACTGTATGTTTTAAGTAGTCAAATATACCATTGTTATCACTGTAAACTGCACATAGTGCAGTGCTAGACTGGAAAGCTTTACGGGTGTAGCAACAGTATATCAGGGTGGTGGGGCTTAGTGAAGGGTCAATGTTTTTTCTTTGTCTGTACTTTCCTGTACTTTTTACTTTTCAAAATAAAAAACAAATAAATGAATAAAGTTTCACATAGATCATGTGAGATCTAATTGGTTGAAGACAATAAGTCTTGTTAAACATGAGCCCCCGAGCTGGTCCAAAGTCCTCCCGTCTGGCCCTTTTGTGGTTTAGTAGATGGGCTTGGAGTCCCAAGGGACAAGGGAGAATGTCATTGGGACCAAGGGAATGGATAAATAAATACTGAAAACAAATTTCAAGGTAATACGTATGATACAGGTGTTACAACTTGCAATGAATATCCCTCCTCCTTGAGGGCCTGGGGGCTGTTCAAGGTGGAAAACGATTTGTCCCACCCAATAGGAAAGCCCTCTACAAAGGATCTTGGTGTAGCCAATGGCCAAAACACCAATGCCCAAGGTTTCTTAAAGGAAAAGACCCAAAAATAAACAAATAAACACACCCTGGTGCTTCTCATCCCTGTTGTTGTGGGACTGGACTGGTGATCTGGTGGCCACCTCTGCCAATTCCAACCCAAAATCACTCAGTCTCCTCCATCACTATACTTCAATAACCCACTGCTCACCACCCTCAAACAGCCCAACTTCCACCAAATGTAATGTAATTCTTAACCTTCATCTTTTTCTCCTGTACCGGCCTTTGTTT
Source organism: Lateolabrax maculatus (assembly GCA_031216445.1). NCBI lineage: Eukaryota > Metazoa > Chordata > Actinopteri > Acropomatiformes > Lateolabracidae > Lateolabrax > Lateolabrax maculatus. Next base: position 18,976,118 of record CM062200.1, read on the forward strand.
CTCTCTAGCATGACTACACACACACACAAACACACATTTACAAACACACGCAAACCCGTATACAAAGCTTATCTGTAGTCTCTGCAAACTCTGACGCCACACCATCATACAAACACACTGACAAGTGTTTTTCATTACTCACATACAGGCCTCCTCTGTCATGTTTGTCGCACCAATAAAAGTAAAAAAAACACGTCCCACCCAGTAAACCAGACCATGTTAAAATAATAGGTTATTCTGTGAAGTCATCCCTTCACAGGTTTGTTTAGGCCTAGCAGTGTGGACCCCGACCCCTAATCCTCCTGCAGACACACCTGTAGAGAAAGGTATAAAGAGTGTGGACTGAACTGAGTCAAACATCAAGCTTCAAGGAGTCACTCCACAGCAGCTCTCTATAAGAGCTCCATAGCCACCAGACCCACCCTGAAGATGACTCCATCTGTTAGCCTGCTGCTGCTGCTCCTGCTCGGCCTGTCTAAGGCCTATCCTCTCATGGAGGAAGGAAGTGGAGCAGAGGTCCAAGTGGAAGAAGACGACACTGTCGACATCGGCACCAGGATTCTGATCTCCAACAACGCCACCAATGAGATCCTCTTGGAAGGAGACTTGTTGGTTCCCAGAACCAGAAATGCCATGACGTGCTGGTCCCAGAACTGCCTGTGGAAGAAAGCGTCCAACGGCCTGGTGACGATCCCGTTCACCATGAGCAGTGAGTTCACCAGCTCGGAAAGGCAGAAGATCGACTACGCCATGAAGGCCTTCCACAGCAGAACCTGCCTCCGCTTCGTCCGCCGTCAGAACGAGTACGACTACATCAGCATTGAGAACAAAGCCGGATGTTTCTCTGCTCTGGGCAAAACGGGAGGCAGACAGGTCCTCTCTCTCAACAGACGGGGCTGCTTCTACCACGGCATCATCCAGCACGAGATCAACCACGCTCTGGGCTTCCAGCATGAGCAGACCAGGAGCGACCGCGACTACTACGTCAGGATCAACTGGGAGAACATCAACCCGCAGATGGCCTACAACTTCTACAAACAGGCTACCAACAACCTGAACACTCCCTATGACTACTCCTCCATCATGCACTATGGAAAAACAGCCTTCTCCATCCAGTTCGGCAGGGACTCCATCACCCCCATCCCCGACCCCAACGTCCAGATTGGACAGAGGCAGGGCATGTCCTACTGGGACATCATGAGGATCAACCTGCTCTACGGCTGTTGACAGCAATACTTCTGATTCATTCTGATCCAAAGTTATCATTCAATAAAAGAAAGAAAACTTTCTTCCACTCAAATGTACTTCATCAAAAACTACTAAAACCTGTGATCATCATCAACTATCGATTTCAGTTCCTGTGGCAGTATGTTCAGACAATAGAATACATGTCAAAGTTTAAGAGTTAATAACGCCCTTTCATGTCTAAAATACTTAATGTAAGTCGATGCAAACAAAATAAAAATTTGATTAGCGGCATTTGTCCAATTTTCATTCCATCATTTTTACTCGTGCTTTTCCATCAATACCTTTGATTCACACTCAGTGTGTAAATGCGAAAAATTATATAGGCTGACTAGTTAGCCGGAGCTGACTGTCACTTAAAATGTAAACTTTCCTGGTGGCCGGTCATACCAGCCATTTAAGTCTGTGAGTAATGTGGTCTGTGTGCACTATTTGTACTAAGTACTCAGTCTAGTGGCAGTAGTAGTATTTTTCAAGTTCATGGGTGAAATTCTTGACAACTCATGGCAAGTATCCCTGGTTGCATTGTTGCCCCACACTAGTTCTTACTATTTCACCACTGTCCTCAAACAGTACGAAGTCTGTCACAGTGAATGAGATGCAAACCCAGTGTTCTTTTGAGATGGCTTACTCAGTCCCTCCTTACTTTCAAAGTGCATTCTGATTTTCAAAACACAAATAAATAAAAAAAATGGAATCAGTTGTCTCTGGTTCAGTACTTAGAGCTTACAAAGAAACCCTTTTCCATATATAGTAAAGCTAGCCTGGGAACCAGACGAATCTGCTTGCTCATGTTTCATTTGCTCTGGCAGATTCATCTGGCCGCTGTCCCATTCAAACTGAGTTCCCTGCCGTTTTATCGAGCTAACCAATAGCAAGCATTTATCTAGTATGAGTTTAATACGATGACTAACAGAGACGAGTGCCGTTTAGGCATCTTTGTAAATATCCAAGACAGTGCTGCCGATACGGAACATTCCCTGGCTGGCTACAGTGGCAGTTTTAAACAGACTGGACGGTAAATTTTCTCTAAAAGAACAAAAAAACACAATTAAACTTTATGTGAAGAAATATGTGTTTGCCAAGCTTCTGACAGGACGTACCCTATAACAGTACGGCATTTCGTTTCTCTGATTGGTTGTCTCCCTGCCCATTGATAACGCCCCTTGGAAATCAAAAATTAACTGAGAGGTTCCAGACTAATATGCATTTATGAATTAGTCTGGCGATGCCAGGATACAGTTAAGCCATTATCTACTGAAATTTTAACTTTAATGTGTTCATGTCAGGACACTTTCAAAAACCTTGGTTAAACTTTAAAATACATAATCAATACTGAAATAGTCGACATTAAAATTGCATATATTTGTTTGACTGTGTGTGCATCTGCAACAGTTTGTGTTTTTGAGTATCTGTGTTGTATTCTGTCTTACTCACCAAATTCCTCACATATGCTCTCGTGGTGCAGTAGTGTGGGGTGGTGAAACGTGTCTCGACAGTACAGGATGTGCGTGTTCTCAGATGGCACTGCGATGCCTCCCAATGCCAAAACCTCTCGGTTGGTCAGCAGAAATCTGGGCTGCTCACGTAGCCGGGCCACAACCGAGCAGTACCTGCAGTACCGGGGGTAGGACAGGACCAGCACCTGCTTCTGGCACACACCTTCACCTAAACAAATAGACAGAAGGGGACATCATTAGAAGGAATTCAACTAAGTCTACAGCCATGCCAGCAGTACTCATTACACACTCATGCTAACTTCAGCATTCAGCTCAAATGACAGCTTTAGTTATAGGGTTATAGTTGATCTCAAACCAGTTGGCTAATAATGTGTACTTTCCTGTGTTAGTTATCACACACGATGTTGATGTCTTTACATGCCAAGTTATTGCAACTTAACGGGTTCAAATCTGGTGTCTTTAGATGTTAAAAGTATGGTAATACACTGAACTTTGCCATGGTATCACAACATTTCTGGGGCCTCCATGCTCCACTGGCTCTGCTAGGCTCACCCTCTTTGAACATAAGGGCTGACCCTTGCCTATATTGTTGTAATATGCAGTCAGTCACATCTGTCCATGTTTGTGGCTAAGATACAGTTTTTTGTTTACATAATGTAAAACAGATTTCGAGCTGAATTAACTTTAATGTAGATTCACACTTTTCAGTTGATATATAGTGATATCTGTATATCGTGTAAATAATTTTTGATGATATCATAGAGAGATGATGTACTTTTCAGAATGAAAAAAAAGCATGGCAACAAAAAACAAAACAAAAAAAAAACTTAAAATAATATGACATACAAATAAATATACTACAAGGGGAAAAAATGAGCTTTGCGTAGGTACCACAGGTTGTAATATGGAGCGGTCAGGCATGAGAGAGGGACAATAGCCCCATCATATAGAGGGCAATAATTGATTATTTACTTTTGACATATGAGTTAAATGTTTTGGGTGAGTAACAGCTTTTTGTAAGACAAATTTAGTGGTACTCAATACAAAAAAATTGAGAAAAGCTGTTTAAATAGGCTTCCTTACACATCCAGCAGATACATAGCAATGTTAGCTTTTACTGGAAGTTATGTGTGTGTTCATCTGATAAATCTCATATTGCTCTGTTTTGGTCACCACCATCTCCCATCTTTTTAGCAAGTTGCTAAAACTGGGCAGACATATTTATTCATTTACGTCTTTTGTTTGTTTTAAGTTTAAGTCTGCCTTTCTGCCAGAACCTGCGTTGTGGAGCTGTGAACATGAGATGGAACGGAACGTCCAGTCGGTTTTGTGATGATTATCTGTGGGTCATTTGATTATATAAAAAAAGGTTAGTGAAGCTTTGTTGGATAAAGTCATTAGAGGAAAAACAGTCATTACTATGGTGAGTGGATTCAGTTTAAAGTTCCTGTTATTCTTTGGCCAGAGGTGCACCATAATCAAAATCAACAGCGTATTACAGTCAGCACAAAGAACTAAAAATAACAATAACTCAACAAAGCAGAAAAACAAAATTCCCACTATTATGTTGAATGTGATTATGAAAATGAGGATGCAAATTAGATTTTAATGTTTTACAAAAGCACAGAAACTAAAATTCAACAATGACTGCAGGCATAATGTCCTTGTCCCCATTAAACTTTTTATTGCATTTATAAAAGCTTTAATGTCATTGTTTACTGTTTTATTAGGTATTAGGTGAAAACACACGTGCAAATTAATGTGAACACACACAGAAGAAATGGGGAGAAAATAATGTCTTATTTATTCATCCAAACTAAATGCAGTATGCAGGATTAAACAAAAAAAAAAAAAAAATACTGCCATGGTTGGAGCCAGAGATACAGGGGTAGGACCCAAACACAGACGAAGGCGTGCAGTAGGATGAACTTTCAGAAGTATTTATTGTGAAATACACCCACATGACTCAACTGCAGGCAGAATCGCAGGCAAGCACAGGTAATAATTCAGAGCATGAAAACTCAGGAGTAACACAAGGGATAGAAATCAATAATCAACAAAGACAAACTGACAAGGAACAGAGGATCAGGTCTGGTATAAATAGAGGAACTGATGAAGGAAGTGAAGACAAGTGAGGCTAATAATGAACAGGTGAAGACAATCAGAAAGGCTGAAAAACCCACAAAGGCAGGAAGAGAAAACTGAAACGAAGAGACTACTTCAAAATAAAACAGGAAATTAGGAATGAATAACATGAGTACAAATAAAAACAGAACAAGGAAAACGACCACAGCGCAAACACTGCTAGACGAGACCGGGGAACAAAGGCAGGTAATGATAAATAAGACGTAGCCCAGTTCCTGTACAAAGCACGGTCTTCTCAGCACTTTAATTAACTATTTAAATATGTATTAAGCCAAAAGCATGTGTCAAATACTGCAGAGACAAATCATCACAGAGATGAAAGTCTGCTTCCTTCTCCGAGGAAAAAGACAGGAAATTCTGACAAACATCACTGACACAAAATAATCTTTATTTAGACCCATGAGTGGGAGAAATGTATAGATACACAGAGGACAGGCAGACAGTATATGTTGGCCGATAGCTAATAAGAAATGTCAGTACAGACATAACAAACATGTATCTGATTACCAAGTTTATCCACCAGAGAGCACCAAGTTTAGTTTTACACTGTAAAATGTGCTGCTCACTGTATACTTGATCATAATTATTTTAAACAATCAGTCATGTCTTTATGACAATGACAATATATTTTTGTCAGTTATCCAGGACCATTAGGGTTACAGGCTGTCTACACCATTTTTAAGTTGCATGTCTGTACAGATACACTTTAATTTTAATCAATACACTTTTATACACTGGCTGAGTAACAGCTTGCACTTTGCCCACACATAATGCTTCATGGCTATTTTCTTCTGACTTACACATGTAAATACATTGATTCTTTAATAGGCCTCTAGTGCACAGCAGTACTATGCCTGAACACATCCTGTGTAGACTGATGGAGGACTGAAGCTGCTGAAGCTGCTGATGCTGTTGAGCTGCTATAGCTCAGCGCTGCATAGACCTAACAAGGTGTTTGACTATGACACTTAACTCAAACAATACCCGACAGGTTTCACACCAGCTGAAACAAACTGTTTTGTTTGAACCACACCAAACAGGCTAAAACTATGTACACACAAAGGCACGTTTGCATTGTTCTGTTTTATAATTCTCAATCACTGTCAAACTGCACATGTGAACAAGTCTGATTTTTATTCCCAGTTAACCACAAGGGTGCAGACATGTGAATAGGAGGTGTGTAAAGGTCACTTTTTTTACATGAGGCAAAAGAAAAACCAACAGGTGGTTGCTGATTGTATTCTAAATGACTGTGTAGACTGCAAGAAAAAACACAAAGAAAAAAGTTATTATCTTAAGTGCCAGTGCCAAGGCATTTCCAGGGAGCTCTCACAACCTGTTTAAAGAAGCAAGTTAAGAAGAGCCGTTTTTGTCGAGCTGCTGTAGGTGAAGAAATGCTTACAAGCTGAAACAAAACACCTGTCAGAAACAAATGGCTGCTGTAATCCTGACTGAGAGCACTCATACAGTAGGCAGCACTAATCCTGCACACCAACTCGTGTGCATACATGAGGCAGACACTGCCAAACACGTATCAGACTCACTTGTGCTTCATAGGTCACAGTTTTATCATATTCTGTACCTTTGTTTGTGTTCATTTATTAGGTATGGCTCACTTTATGTTGAAAAGCACTTTGTCTCTGTATTTAAATAAAGGTTTTATGAATACATGCCTGTGTACACTCCAAACACAAGCTGTACAGTATACACAACATACAATTTGTCTCTTGATGCTTCTCTTAGCGGTTTCCATCAGTGGGAGGAAAGATCTTTGCTTCTATTTTGTAAAACATTGTTTTCCTCAGGGCTACCTGTCCTCCTCCTGCTGCTACTGTTGCTTCTCACCTCTTTATGGAGAAGAAATACTGTCTTCAGCATTCACACGCCCAATACATTTTAAGCAGAAATGACACGTTTCGGTGTGATTGGTTCTTCTGAATCAATGCTGCTCTTGATGATTTGCATCAATAAACCTCATGACCAGCTGACCAGGGGGGGATGGCAAATGTTAAAGACAAATATGGAGCCTGATCTGAACTCTGTATATTAAACAATGTGTTCTAGTCTGTTTTGCAGTAATACACCAATCCCATGCTATATGTATTAAAGAGTTACAGTTACACTGTTATCATTCCTTCTCTGTCCTCAGACTGACTCCCACTGAGATTACTGATTTCACAGCAGTGGTTTGACAGCACAAAGCCTCCATAATTGAGTGTCCCACCTCATCTCCATGCAGGAATAGAATACCTAGGCTTCCAATTAACTATTCAAGGACAATTGAACAGTTTGGTGGGGGACTAGGGGGAAATCAAAGACTTATGCAACACACCTTTCCTTCTCCCAAGTGCCCACAGTGTAAATAATATTGGAATATAATGATTTCAGGCTTTCCACGACTACAGGAATACCGGCAGACATCTGGGCTTACCAAGTGCTGCTTTCTCCTTTAAGACATCTTTGAAGTGAAGGCCACAGTTGAGAGTCGAGTCGTGGTAACGGAGAAAGGAGTCTGCCCTGCTCCTGTCCGTGTTTACTGTGCTGATCTTCAGGGGCAGAGCCTTCATCCCTCTTTTCCAGGCTTGGTGGTCCCATACTGTCCATTTGACCAGGTCCTCCAGTCGAACTACGACCTTCTGGGACACTGCGATCACCTCGTCCTGCAGCGCACCATACACACAGACACACACACAAACACACATCATCTATACAGTGATAGGCAATGTTCTGTACTTAAGCAACATCTTTCATGTTCTTGACTTGAGTATTTCCATTTCATTGAACTTTATATTTCTTCTGCACTATATTTCAGAGGGAAATATTGTACTTCACTACATTTATGTGACAGCTATAGTTATTAGTTACTTTACAGATGTACAGAAAATGTTCATACAAAATGTAAAATCATCTTATAACATATGATGCATAGTTATGAATGAAGAGTATATTAAAGAGTTAAAATAAGCTCCAGCTTGAGCAGCTACATTAAAATGTTACTCACATTTAATGCATCAATACCTGCATGCACAAGGACCTCCAAACTTTTCTAAAACCAGCAATTTGTCATTATTACTATAACTGTCCAAAAATACGTAGCTTTTATCAATAAAGAAAACACCACTTTTGACTGTCAGGATTATACTTTGAGTAAGTTACGTACACACACACACACACACACACACACACACACACACACAGCATATGAAGGCTGTCAGCTCTCTTTTCTGTTTTGCTTCAAGGATGCTGACAGACCAAATTACCATATAAGCTTTAATTTCTAATGGAAACTTCTTGATACTGAGTGACCTTGTTACATTATGTATCTGCAGTCTGGATCGCTATCATGCAGGGCCTTGATCATTCTGAGCGCCTGCGCTGCTTTGCCAGATAAATACATGATTCATTAACACGACAAGGCAATGAGGCAAAAGCTGGAGCCTGGCCATGATGGATGTGCTCATACACACAATCAATCAACACTGTTAGAAATACTACATTCTGTTTAGGTAGTCATGTGGGATGATGGTGTTTTTGATAGTTTGATTAAACAAATATCGAAGCTATTAACAAGACAAAGTAGGCCATTTTGACATTCTATACAAGTGTGTATTGGTTCTATGTCTTTGTTCTCCATGCTGTCTGTGGTCATATTTTCAAGTTTTCTTTGTGCTGCGATCATGCCCAAGAGTGGTTTGGAAAGGAGTGAATCTCAATGGGACTTCACCTGCTTTTATGGGAAATGCCACTCTTCTCCCTTTTTCTCCCTCTGTTCAACTTCAAAGTGAAGCCTGATCAGAGGTGACATCACCTGGGTGTTAATACGCCCTCTGGGAACATTGAAAGAGATGGCTCATAACGTCTCATTACAACTCCTAGCAGCACGCGCACACACACACACACACACACACACACACACTGTTTGTTGATAAATGTGCACGTGTGAAGCACCTTGTAACTCAAAAGAAAATACCTTAAAAAGGTTTTAAAAAAAAAAAAATTTGTGAACACAGCCAACAATAAAATGTATTTGAATACATTGTCTGGCCTGGTACCAGACCTCTGAATCACCCCGCACATCTCTTGATTCTTCAGTGACTCAAATAGGTCTGGTGTTGTGCTCCTGAACAACCATATCCCCTTGTTGAACAAACAACTGACCAGAGTTTTTTGTGAAAAGGCTTAAGAAAGGGGACCTCTTCTGGCGGCCTAGCGCAGTCTTCTAGTAATCGGAAGATTCAAGGAGCTCTGATTCTTTAAGCGGTCTCTCAAAGAGTCGAGCCCTTTCCATCTAATCTAACCGTACAACCATTCGAGATAAATGGTCAATTCGTTGACGCTAACTGAACTCAAGATTTAAGAACTCAAATTGTGGAGCAAAAAGCATTTAATGTAGACATCCCTAAATCAGTGACAAAACAAGAGTTCAGAATGTGGACACTGAGGCAGAACTCAACCCATCGCTGCCTCCACAGAGCTCCACAAGGCAGGTAGCACATTTACAATTAATTTGGCAGCTTAATGTTTTATGGATGACGTCTCAAATTATCACTTTGTATAAATTCTGCTTAAGATTTCTGAAAACATGCACATTTTCCCTGAAGCAGGAAACCAAAAAAAAAAAAAAAAACACTTAATCTGATTCTCTGCTTCTGGCAGAGGAGAAAAGTACAAACAATGTGGAGGAAAAAGGGAGTTGTTTTCTTTGCATTACTGACTAATATAATTACAATAACCAAGAGCAGAACAAGATGACACAGATTAGCTCATTACACAATACGTTCCAGAGTTGGGGTTTCCAAGAAATTCCCAATGTTACTGGATGAACATGTCAGTGCTTTGTTATGCAAGTGACGACATGAGGCAGAGTCGGTACACATACTGTATCCATAACTTTGTAACAATGTTCTCATACAGACAAAAATCACTGACACAGGCATAACAGGAAGCCTCCATTATTAAATGAGATTGTTATGTCTCTACTGTTCACACTGTACCAGGAAAATAGAAACTAGTACAAAGTAATAGCCCTGCAGATATATCCCACATTTGTGAAACTGGATATGTTCAATTTCTGTTGAGACTGTGTCAGAGAGGAGCTGACCTAAGACTGTGGTAACTTTTGAGGCCACCGCTTCACTTGTGCCATTTTCTCATGAACTGTCGTTCTAACACTGATGAAAAAGGTTGCCTATTGCTGTGAACTCTGAGTAATTATGCAGATTTCCATGCCACAGTCATGATCAGTATAGTGTAAATACCATACATTATTTTCTTAGTTAATGTTCTGAACAGGCAAATGTGCTACAAACCACTGTAGAGCTGCAGTCAGAGCCTGATCAGTCAGAACAGAGTAATGGTGCTGCTGCATTACAGCTGCAAGGTCAGTATCCGTGTTGTTACAAATACTCATTGTGTTCAAGAATAACTAGGGCTGAACCGTTTATCATTTTATGAATCTTTTTTTTTTAGCAAATTGTGGTTTGCAATTTTGAATTGCTCTCTCAAAAACCTAGATTTTCTGTATAGCTTGAATACTTGACAGGTAACCAGATGTAGCAGATGAGAGGTTGAGTTAGTCAGCTGTAGTTAATTACTGTTAATTGTTAGTGATGCCGATCAAGAGTTTTTGACCCCCAATCCGAGTCATTTAATGTCGATTAATTGTTGATTAACTAAGTATCTTCACATAAACGGAGTAGACGAATAAACCTGTCACCTTATTTGTATCTTAACACCTTATTATTATCTACTTGATGAAAATACTGGAGTTCTGGTTCAAAAGGATTTGGTTTATCATCTTAAATTATTTATCCTAAATGAATGGGATATGAAAAGCTGGGAGAATGTGACTCCTGAAATTGACGTGAAGCCATCACCTAAAGAGAAGATGTATCACACTGATGAAGTTGTGGGAGCTACAGAAACACTAGCAGTGAAACAGTGCTGCAACACTGCATTTTATCAGCTTTAGCTGATAGAAGCCATTACAATATGCCTGGATCAGATACTTGGGACCTTAGGAATTAATGGCTAATAATTAATGTGAACAGTGTGTCCTGTCAGGCTGTGGAGCTTTCTCCCTATCTTCTCTCTCTTTCTGGAATTCCTACTATTCACCTGCTTTTTCTGCTTCAATTTACTCTGTCACTTCCACTTTTCCACGCTGTCAAAATCCCTTTCATTCATTCCTGACGTCGCCATATCTGGCCAATGATTATTCCGTCCAGAGCCAATCAGTCCTCAGAGGACGGTCTCTAAATATCACTGAGTTTCTTCTGTGAACCCCCCAACTCCCCATAACCACTGAGTCCCTCAGAATGATCTGGAACCGGAAGGTTCCACCTTGCACCTGCTGGCTTTACTCCACCACAACCAGCGTCTAGCCTCCGGGGGATTCTAACTATTTCTTGTCTTCATGGGCTTACTGATGATGCATCACATCAGTGGGGTCTTATCACCAAAGTCCTTCCTGTTGTTAACCTCAATAAAGGTCGTTATACGCTTTCATTTGAACTCTCCTCACTGAAATGTTAGCTCAAGCATCGGTGGTCGTCACTCGCTATCAAACAGTGTTAGATGTGACCTGTTTAGTCTATTTCTGTTAGACAGTTCTATTATTTATTTTGTCATAAAAACCCACACATAACAACACACTTATCCAAAACCGGCATTATTACCATAAATTACCAAATATGTAGCAGTAAATAACAACACTTTTGAACATCAGGATTATGCTTCAGGTTAATTGAAGCTACCCGTGTGTAGTCGATTAGTATAACTCATTTTTTAAAGCAAATGAACATATTTGGGTTTGGGTCATTCAGACAAAACTAACTCTAGTTCAAGGAAACTGTGATGGGCATATTTCACTGTTTTCTGATGTTTTCTGGTCCAAACCAGTTATTGATTTGTTGAAAAATAATTGGCAGATTGTACACTAATGAAAACAAAGGTTAGTTATAACCTTAATGTTGACCACACATACAGGCCAATTTACAGACAATAATCACAATGAAATACATTGTGTTTCCCCCAAATTCTTCAGCCCTAGGAATAATACAAATGTCTTTTTTAAAATGACACATCCTGAAGCGTGACAGTGAATACATATAGGTTTTCAGGTCACAGTAAGTACAAAAACTGACACTCCACTTTTCAGTAGTTTCAGTTTCACGGCTTGCCTTGTAAGGCATGGTGCAGCCCAAACCACTGCACTCTGCAATACAGCCAACGCATTTCAAAATACAACTTACAACATTACCTTGCTGAGTGCTGCATAACATTGTCATAATATTAATAGCACAGAGAGGCTCGTTCAGTCACTGTAAAATTAAATTAATCTGGAGACTGCAGCGCTGTGACACAGTAACCCTCAGAAATGCCAAAGGCTCCCTTTAAGGCACAACCATTATTAATCAATTCATAAACCCAGAGAGCAGCGAAGCACCAGCACATATTTAATTTGCTACAGGCCTGCATTGTATCCTGCTAATATGGTCGAATGTTGATCTTCAAATATAATTGTGAGACATTTTCATTGTAATCAACTAATATTAATGTGCCTAAAAATCATTTGAATATATTATCATATTAATTTCTTAGTGTGTACTTTATGGGTTCACACAAGGAACTTTACATTAGTTTGTTATATCATCTCATTGGATTAGATTAAAGGGGAAATACGCAGCTTATCTTGTCAGATCGTTGTGTCACTGCAGGCAGAAAGCAGAACAGATTGCTACATGTGATATGAATCATTGCTAAATACAAAGTCTCCAACATGTGAGTCAGTTTCCCTTCAAAACAACTGAAACCATGGTCTGAACACTTCTCACCTTCAGGGCAAAACAGAGGATTTTGATTTCTCAACCAGATTTGAGCTACTTACTGTACCTCACAGTGTAGATGAGACTGTAGCTTTAATATCCCCAAAAAAACACTAAACAGTGCAATTAATGAATAAAACATGACATTTTTGGAAGTCCATTAAATAGTTAGAACATTGTACAGAGTTTGGTTGGTGGCTGGTTCATCATTTCCATGATGGGTGTGGTTCTGCTGGCCACTGAAGTCTAACATGGACTGCATGAGGTCTACCAAGTCCTGGTCCTGGTCCTTCCTGGCTTAAAGAAGCAACAGCCACTTAGCCACCTAAATAAATGACTTGATGACTGATCCTTCGTTTAGTTTAGTTTAGTCTTCTGCTCCTGACATTCCTGCTCTAAAGATGCATGTTCTCAGATGTTAACATATAAACAGCTAACAGCTAACTGGATCCAACAGCTTGTTGCTACTCCATGCTTTTTGTTTTGTTTTGTTTTTATGTGGGTAAGTTAACAGATCAAACTCTGCTGAAAACTCTCACATTCTTAGACAATGACTATCCGCCATGCTAACAAGACATACTTCAGTAAGTTACAACCCAACCTAAGTAACTAACTATTGAACACTGTATGCTTATAACTCACCAAACTACATTTTCACGTGCCTACCTTAATTCCGGCAAAAATACGTTATAAAAGTGGGGGTTTTACTCAAAAGTGTCGGTGTCTGCTGGACTGAACGCATGCCGAATTCGGCAGCTTTAGTGCTCCACTAAGGTCCCGTGTCAGTGTGCGTGCACGTCCACTGACACGCGTGTCAAAGTTACATTACATGCTAAAACACTCGTGGGGCTACAGTACGGTGCATGGATAACATGTCGCCTGCCGGTGTCAGACAGTTAGTGTAACATATCTGAGCGGGGGGGGGGGGGTCGGCTGAATTACCTCGCCGTGCCCGGCACTCCGCCCCTGCGGGGTGTCCTCAGGTAGAAAGTAAAGTTTGGAGCTGGACAGGAGTTGGTGGCCGGTCCTCTCCTCCCACAGCAGCTGCAGCTCGGCGACGCAGAGCGGCTCCCCGGGCCCACAGCGCACCACGAAGAAGTCCCCCAGAGACAGGAGCCGCGTCTGACGGTCCAGGTTGAACCGAAAAGCCTTGTAGAAGGTGTAGGGTCCGTGTAGACCGCAGGGCGAGCCCACCCACTGCGGAGCAACGACAAGGTGGCCCACGGTTAAACAGCGCATTCAGTTACAGTTGACAAATATGTGTACATTTCCCCTGCAAACACTCAATCACACCGCGTATTCAGCAGCGTACCGTGAGTGAGCCGGGCTCCATGTCGCCGCTGCAGACCGATCAAACTCCCAGCGTTCGCCTCCAAACTTGAGGGTCTGCCTGGTGAGCAGAGCCGGTCCTGGAGGGCTGCAGCCTGCGCGCAGTGAGGAAGCAGCCGGTGTCGAGACGGAAGAGCTGGCTGCCAGTGTGTGTGAGCGTGCTGCAAGCGACACCCGATGTTTCCCCGAGCCGCTGCGTTTACACTGCTCGTTCTGATTAAGGATTTTTATCCGGTGAAATCACTTTAGTGGAGGGACACGTCGCAGTGCGCGCGCGCGCACACACACACACACACACACACACACACACACTGAGCGGATCATCTCAGTCGTTACAAATATAAACACACAAATATGAAAAAATGATATTTTTCTACGAACATTTAAAGAGTTTAAGTATTTACTGCTTTCATGTTAAGAGCCTGATGTTGCCAGTTATATTATTATGATTCAATGAGCGTGTGCGTGTGTGTGTGTGTGTGTGTGTGTGAGAAGGAGAGCGAGAGAGAAAGTGCTGCAGGTAACAAAAACACCGGAAATGAGCAATCATTTTCAAAATAAATAATGTTCAGATAGAAAAGAAAAAGTGCACAGACACTGATACTAACACTGTGAGCCAACAACATGCCACCAATAAACCAGCCAAGACTCTCCATCTCCCTGCCTGGTGGAAGGGAACAGCAGGCACCAACCACTGCACAAACTAGAATCCACTGTCCACACAGCAGTATTACAACGTGGGAGAAGCCACTGGTTCAAGAAGTTTCTCAATGTTTCTGTTTGTTAGGGAAAAACAAGTACTTAGTTAAGGTTAGGGTCTCCGTGGTTACCATAATAAAGATTTGGTTAAAGTCAGGGAACGGTGGTGGTCATGGTTAAGAGAAACCAGAGGTGAGAGGAAACAGGAAACAGTGCAGCGGTCTGTTCAAGTCTGATGTTTTGTTGGGAACGATGATGCTGTTGCTCTTCTTAGGGGATTACAGTGTGGAATAATAATGCTTCTCACTTCACAACCCTGTTGGCAATGTTGGTGGGTTTACAAGACAGGTAAGAGAAATCCAAAGGAAAAGATGGAGCAAGAAACATCAGCAGGCAGAGGATCAGGTTGGAAACAAACCTCCAGGTGAGTCAAAGTCTAACATGGGGCTTAAGAGAAAATGACGGCAGATTGCGCTCACTTTGGATTTCACCTCCAAATAAAGTGGTTTAGATAAGCTGGATAAACTGGTTTGTTTACAACTTGTCTGATTGTCTGACTGCTCATGTTTGTTTCCCAGTATTTTTAGCAATGTCACAGTGTTCCCTGATCTCAACAATTACTTTGGCGAGTACAGCGTAATTATAAGTGGTGGAAGCAATGGCAAGAGCTGTGAAAACAAAACCCAAATTGTAATAAACAGTAGTTTTCCTTCAGGTCCACATGGGCGAGAGGTCATGATGGACAAGAGAAAGTTACTGTGCTGTATATATGTCAAACAGCAGGGTGTGAGGTTAGAGGGTGTTGTATCTACTGATTGTGAAGCCCCTTGAGGCAAATGTGTGATTTGTGATATTGGGCTTTATAGATAAACCTGACCTGTCCAAACTGACTCAGCAAAACATTGACTTGACCTCAAATTTCAAAAAACGTGTGAAGCAGATTGGAGTTACAGGCACAAGAACTTTTAAATGATGGGGAACGTATATGTTCTGTGACAACGATAGCAGTCTGAGCAGAATTACACAGACCAGGTTCATCAGACTGGGATTACTTCTGTCTGTGTGCAGTTCCAGGCGGCCTATTCCAAGAATTTTAGCAGTTCATGCTTTTGATTTGGCTAGTGTTTCTGTATGAATGTGTTTTTGTGTGTGCATTCTAGGAAAGGCTGTTTGGTGGGTCCTCTTTGTTATCTGATTATGTTTGCATGTAGGATTATTATGTTGTCTAAAAAACAGAAGTTGTATTTCAAGGTCTGTATTTTTACATACAGTATACTGTACGCAGGTATTCATGCAAAGCCAAATTTGCACATTCCTGCCTTCATCATTTATCGTGTGCTTCTGGACCCTTTGGGCTCTGGTGTCACTGATTTGGTGGCAGCACATCAGCTGAATTTTAGGATGCATAATATCACTTTGCTTAAATGTTCACACAGTCATTTAGTAATTGTGCTTTTCTTTAAATTAGGTCTACTGCAAAACTAAAACCTTTTGTCTCTTCTGGGAATCTGGAGATTGTTTTACATGATTTTATTTGTTCACATCTTTCACTGAACCTGTCTTGATGTGGTAGTAAGTCAAGCTGCCTTCTCTGGCCTGCAGCTCTCTCTCCACTGGTACCAAGGAGACAGAGAGAGAGCATATATTCTCTGCACTGGCCTAAAGATTTAAAGATTTAATTTAACAAATCCAATGGTAAGACCAAAACTAGTCCCCAGCCCATTGGTTCTTTCATACATTAAAAAGAGGTGATACAGTTATAGTTTCATTTTCATAAGAGGCTCACTATATTTTTTAACAAAAGTTACTCCAACAGGAGGAAATAGTGCCTTTGTTGGGGACTATTTTCAGCTGTGTTTTTAATCCACATGTGCTGCTCTAGTGGGTATTTCTGGCAGCAGAAACCACTGGACTAAACTAACAAAGTAGTAGTTAAAAGTAGCTCCACCTGGAGCAGCGACAACAGTAAAATGCTGCTCTAACATTGATGCTTCAGTATTAATCTAATAATGTCAAAAAAGTCACAGGGACATTTTACTGCAGAAAGAGGACTCATTTGATACTTCTTCCACCACTGGTTGTTGGTGCTGTCAGGTGAAACAGTAACAAATCATGAGACATGCAAGCTCTTATTGGTTGGAATCTGCCATGTGTCTCTGTCAAGTTGCAGCGAGAATTAATGACCCTGCGATCACCTCATCTGACACGATGACCATCTCAAAAGACATACATATCCTGTAGTCTGATCCCGGGAATAGTATGTCCATCAGGCTCAGGGTACAGAGCCCATTATCCTTTTGTTGCCGGCAGCACAAACTGGTTTGTCCATAAAGTCTGACCTTTGTCAGTTTTCTTTTTTTGCTCATAGTTTTCATGCCACTATTTTCCACTACCCCCACCAATGTATGACCACAGCATTACAGCATTATAGCTAGTACCGTAATAAAGCAAAGTCAGGCAGAGGTGCAGTGAGCTAAATTACTGCAGTCACTGCAGGGTGATGTTATGGAGAGAGGGATGAATGATAAATACAGAGAGCCGTGCAATCTCTCAATCATTATGTAAGCAACATTAATAATGCCTGAGAGGAAGAGGAATACATCTAAATTAAGACAGAGGGTAATGGAGTGTATTACTGGATGGAGGGGAGTTCGTGAATTTGTTGAGACAAGGAAGAAACAGAGAGTGGAAATGGAGCCAGTGACTCATGTTAATGTGACAAAATGGGTAAAATGCTAAACTAAGTCCTGGAAGAGCAATTGCTGAGTGTCATTGGCAGGGTTTTCCTTTGGGAGGGGCGGAAGTTGGGGTCTGTGGTGGTAATTCTGCAGTGAAACCGGGTTTTAGATGACACGGTGAAGTAGGAATGTGCTGGGAGCCAGGAGAGGCAGGCAGGCATGCGCCCCCACCACCAACATCTGGACACATCAGGGTGTACTGTCTGTGTACCCTGCAGGAGAGATTATGGCTTTGGTATTGTTATTATAGTAGGACCACTGTATGGGTTTCTGTATCATGTCATTTGCTTTGTAAAAACTACCACTTCCAACAAACCAGCTAGTAAGTCTATTACATGGACTTATTTTTGTGTAACATGCCGGCTATTTCTATTTATTATGTCGTTGGGTGAAAGTTAGGTTTTTAGCCATGTTAGCAGTGTGGCTTGGGGAATTGCAATGTCAGTGGGACCGTCCACCACTGTGGTCTAGACTGAAATATGTCAAGGGTTTTGTAGAGACATTCATGATCCATCCAGGATGAACCCTACTGACTTTGGTGATCACCTTACTTTTTTATGTTGCACACCCATGAGATGGTTTTCAGTGAAATAACAATTAACAATTATTGGATGGATTGTCATGGAATTTGGTTTAGACATTCATGTTCCCCTGGACTGGAATCATTTTTGTAAAACTAATGACATTCCCATCAACCTCAGCTGTACTTTGTGTTTAGTGCTAATTATTGAATACGGCTTTGTTGAATACTCGATTGCTCCTGCATTCTACGGTCTGTTATTTCTGAACTGCAGACCGCTGCTATGAATAACAGACTGTTATGGACACCGTTTTGATAATAGACTCTGGAGGACCACGTTCATTCATATTAATCAGCAGAGAGAAGTCTGGTACAGTTTGTCGACAGAAAAACGTTTCTCAGCGCAGTATGACCTGGAAAGACATTATACTGGTAGTGATAATAGTAGCCCAGTATTGTTACCAGTTGTAACATTAATAACTGTTGTGTTTCCAGAAGTGTCAACTGAAGTGCAAAGCCCCGGCAAGAAGGAAACGTAGAGATGAATGAAGACACTAATGTCAACATCAGTATTCCCAAAGAAGTCCCATTCACCTTGTCTCACTTCACCATCAGTTGACATGTTCAGTTTAACATGAATTATCACAGCAAGTAGGCTACTCTTAAGGCTACAGAGTTTACGTTGCTATGGACGCAGTTCAAACCAAAGAGTCTAACAGACTATTTTTAAATGAATAAAATCATGTTTAAATCTACAATTTGTGTAAAATTATTGATTTCTTTAGTAAGTAGCCGTGTAATAAGTGCATCCCTGAAAGCAAAACATTTAGTTTAGGCCACTAAACAATAAAACACCACAAACGATATCTCTAAATGCAAATGTATTAATAACTTTAATGCAGGCTAAAACAAAACAGACTTCCCAAACTTCCCAGAAAAGACTCGGCTGACTAACTTTAAAATATTGATTCACAAGCCTGACAAAAATAATGTTAGGTGCTGACCTAACTGGCACCCCAAGCAACCAGTCTTACTGTTACAAAGTGAACTTGATAAGTCAAATTTCAAAATTTTTGTTCTGTTTGGATTTTGCTGCAGAAATCCACAGAACCTCAGGAGAGTGATGTCACTTAAGCAGAGCTCGTTCAGACTGAGGTTTTTTAGAGACAAGTAATTGGACATCAGTGGTCATATTGTGCCAAAAAGCTGTAAATCTGTATAAGATTGAAAATATAAAACTATTGCATGACAGCTGGCAAAAGGGAGACAAGAGGATGGAAATCAGACTGATTCAGATAGACTGGAGGTGGAGTTTTAAAATCCTAAAACAGTCTTAACTCAAGGTCCACTTACTATATTTTTCCAAAGCTTTCAACCGCATGTCTTTATAAACAGATGCTCAACAGTCTTTTTAACCACATGCTTTCCCACTTTCACTCATACCACATCTCTTCTGTATTGGCTTAAGATTTGTGTGTTCTATAAGATTATTTTGTAATTTAAGAATCATTCTACTTTATTCATTTATTTCCCTAATTTCATAATGCATGTACCCATCCACTGATTTATTTTACACATATGTCAGTATTGGGATTGTTTACCTGGCAGGAAAACCTAGGCCCTTTAATGATATTCAGTGTTTCTACATTGCGTATTGTTGGCCAGAAGAGGGCAGACTATATCTGACAACTGTACACATATACACAAGCACACAGAAAGAGAGAGAGAGAGAGAGAGAGAGAGAGAGAGAGAGAGAGAGAATCAGCACTTGAATATTGCTTTCCCTGCTACATCTCCAATCAAAGTCACTATAGAAAAAAAACAAAACAAAAACGAAAGTAGATGATTTTAGTCAGAATTTTTTTTTTTTTTAGAGATTTTACTCACCCCTTACTATTGCAGGCAGGTAACCAGCATGAAGTTAAAAAGGATGTCTTACATGTAAAATCAGTTCACTGGAGTAACTCCAGGATCACCAGTACATGCAAAATATAATTTCTGTTTCTGATTGCAACTCTAATGTGACGCCATATTTTTAGATTCTTTGGTGTAATAAAAGCATTCTTTCTGAGGGTACATTATCTTTTGTTCATGTCAGATCTTCTCCAGAATTGTTGCCAGACAGCTGAAGAAACTGCAGACAACTATATGAACTACAAATGTATTTATTACTTTAAACAATATCACAACCAAAAGAAGTATAACAACAAAGACTGAAATATAGCAGTGTACCAAAACCCATCAAGACACATGATCTGTGATGTATTGTAGTTTTGGTCTGACAGCAGAGTTTGTCTCTTCAAGCTGTAGTTTGTCACTGAAGTGAGCCTGAGAATGACACACAGACACAAGCATCAGACTGAGATCATGGGATGGCAGAATACAATGCAGGGTTGCAGTCATATCTTAGAAATCCCCAAGAAAATAGCTGTGTATTTGTGACCCATTTTTTAAAGCTGCGCTCATTAATCTTTTCATATGAATAATAAATCAAATAACTATGTGTAAGTTGAGTGTTTTAGCATCTTTCAGCTCAATGTTGTGGTTTTACAGCTATGACTTAACTGTTCGTCTCACTGTCTCAGACTAGCTGTCTTCAGTGAAAAAGCTCTGATAAACCCACAGTGCACAACCTGCTCTGCAACAGACAGCAAACAGACACAGTTAGAGACTGATCACAGTGGAGCATTTAGCAGCTTCACAGCTTCACTGCACAGCCTTCACTTTATTTATTTACTCACATACCAGCTTTGACACTAATTGTCTGTATTATAAGACATGTTTTGTTGACTCCCTTTCTTTGCAAAGGAAATTCATCTCAGTTCAGTTTACTTGACTTTATTCCATATTTAAAAAATCCCTAATTACAACCATACTCTGACTCTAGGGGCTTTACATGTATTCTACTGCATACTTCCAAATTCAACTGTTTCAAACCCACTATAGTATTCACCTTGTGCTCCACTAGTTTTCAAGTTTTCTGAACACTAACCTTATAAGGCCTGATGGGAGCCACATGCCTAGTTAGAACCCTGGGAAACTCAAATATCCTTCCCACTCAGCAGACAGAGAGCCTTTCACATCTGACCCTTCTTTCCTTCTAGCAGTTTGAGATTCTATCCTGATAAAAGCTTTCTAAATAAAACATGCAGTGATTATTATTACCACAGATACAAAGGAGAGGGAGAAAGGATGGAGGGTATAAAATCCATTCACAAGGATGCAAACTGGCTATTCCAGTTTGGCAATCTGCGACAATCTAAAAACCCTCCCTTCTGTACCCTTGGTACAGAAGGGAGTTCTTTATTTATCATTAAGTTCACAGTAAAACCACCAGCACAACAAGTGAAAGTGTACTTTTGACCCATCTTCTATTCAATTAAAGTTCAACATTACTAATTGAGATTGATTTACGATGATTGATTTAGATAGTTAGATCTCATGTATTTTTGTTATACTTCACACTCAGCTCATTGCAAACTCTGACTATATACAGACAACAAACTATTGAAATGCCCGTACACTTGGGCAACACTGTATGGAATTCAAACATATAATCTTGCAATATAAGCCCATACATTATTCACACATGTTAAAATCCCATCTGAAATTCATGCATTCCTGCGTGCATTATTAATCTGCTCTAACTCTGTGGAGAGGTTTACAGTATGTCTGTACAGTGGTCAAAGATAGCATACCTAACACGACGTGTTACCACCTGACCTATATAAAGTCCAAATTTTAGCCCAGTTCATAATAAATGATCTATCCATTTATCTGTTGTGTGATGAGGCAGTCTAATAACATGGATCGTGTGAATGAGACAGGAACAAAGCAAAGTGAAGTGTGAACAGCTTATTTTCAGTCTGATTCCACAGACAGACAACGCCCTACAGTGGACAACAAAGGAATCACAAGTCCCAGCTCACACTGCTGCTGTCCCTCCGTCCATCTGTCCATCCTCACCTGTTCATTGTTCTGGATAGCAGGCAAAGCCATTTACTTGAAGTAGAGGTGAGTGGAAATGCCTTCCTCCAATGGAGTGAGAGCATCCAGACAGCTGAACACCTCGACGGTCCTCTGGAAAAGAGCATTTTCAAAATATTTAAATTAATCTAGACATGGACACACACACACACACACACACACACACACACACACACACAAGCGAGTCACAAGCTGCCTCACCTCTGTGCCTGTCAGTAGCTCCTCTCTGGATGTGGTGAAGAGAAGCTCATAGAGTGTGTATTTCTGAAACAGACTGCAGCCAACAGAATACACAGGCCCAGCTGCATCAGAGTCATTTTTAAAAACACATTGTAGCCTACAAGAGCACAGTGATATTTTATTTATTTTATCTCTATCTTAAATGATACAATACAATCACCATATAGTTTAACTTCAAGTGAGCATGTTAATGTGATGATGTCATCTGAAATCGGTGGGTAAATTTATGGCAGTGGTGGAAAGTAACTAAGTGAATTTAGTGTACCCAAAGACAAAACTTAAATACATTTTTGAGGTACTTTACATTAATATTTCCCCTTTCTGCTGACATTTCAAAGGGAAATACACTGTACTTTTTATTTCACTACAGTTAGACACTGGCTGTAGTTACCACATACTATGCATATTAAGATTTCATATGATCATTGTTGCATTTTCTAACTACTCAGTACACATAATATTCATATAAAGTAATATAAATGAGCCCACCCTGAACAACTGCAACACTGAAATGCTGCCTACATGGTAAAGAATCAATAAACATAAAACAAAAGTATCTTATATAATATTTTAATGTCCGAAAGGGGCCATTCAGAATCAGAATTGGGTTTATTGCCAAGTAGGTTTTCACATACAAGGAATTTGCTGTGGTGTATTGGTGCGTAACAAGTACAGACAAGTACAGACAAGTACAGACAAGACAAGTAATGCAAGGTGCAAGGGTATACATAAGTGTCATATTTTAAAGTACTACAGTGCTAGTGCTAAGTAAGTATGATTTACAGTGTTCTGCATAATGAGTACTTTTACCTTTCCTGGTATTTCCACATATCTGAGTACTTCTTCCTCCACTATTAATGTATCCCTAATACATCCTTGCAGATACAATGAGTTATATTTTACTGAAATATTTTTAAGAGAACTGTGAAAAGCTCATACTGTAAACAAGTCTCAAACACTTTTTGCTGATATTGTAATCTGGGTTTCAGCCCTTCCTGATTCCTGATCAAATGTGGGTTACAGGTGGAGCCTCAGAACCTCTTTTTGTAACCACTCACATTGTGTGGGCTGCTGATTTTAGCCCACATACCAGGACCTGCGTTTGACATGTGTTGTTAACCAAATAGGTTAAACATTGGTTAGTGTATACTACTATATCCCACATGGGGGCCTGCATAGAGCAAATGGATGGACACATTTGTATGCCAGCATATCACTAACCCATGCTGGTACCCACATGGACATGTTGGCTGAGACTTACAGTAGGTATGCATTTGTAACCTTTCAGGCATCTCTGAATGAGTTATACACAGAGCCTGAAAACTAGTTATCTGTTTTACCTGTGAATACAAGACCATTTTCTTACCTGTTTCTGACGTAACTTATGAGCGCCGTGGCATCTTCTTTGTCTAAAAGTGAAGTGGTGTCTTCTGAAGTGGAGGACTGGCAGGCAGCTCCTAAGGCCTTAGCAAACTCCATCAAGTTCTCCACTAAAACCATCTGTTTCTCTGGAATAGGACAATGAAGCACAAATTAATGTTGCCATTCTGATATATTTGTCAGGGTACATACTTATGTAATACATTTTACGGAGCAAGTGCTCATTTATTAATGCAGTACATTCATATTTTTTCTACTTTCTCATCTTACATTCCCTGAAATATCAGGAAAAAACACATTATCCATGCATTCATGAGCCCTGAAATAGCTCATATCTGTGTGAAACCTGTGTTGACACTGTCTCTGAGAGATGTCTATTCAACACTATCATCATTTAGAAGCTGTACTTAGCTGTGATTTTTTATTGGACAGCCTTATATTGAGATGTATTTCTAATATTCTAACATAAAAGGCAGGATTTAATACTGGGCTATTGTCTCAGTGTAAGGCTGTTTCCAAAGTTATTCACTATTTACTATATGGTGCACTAACCACTATGTTATAGTGCCTTTAAACATTGCATAATGGAACAAATAAGCAGTGTCCATACCATGTATACTTTCTG
Source organism: Lateolabrax maculatus (assembly GCA_031216445.1). Classification (NCBI taxonomy): domain Eukaryota; kingdom Metazoa; phylum Chordata; class Actinopteri; order Acropomatiformes; family Lateolabracidae; genus Lateolabrax; species Lateolabrax maculatus. The sequence goes on from CM062200.1 coordinate 19,000,312, forward strand.
CCAAAAACCCCATGCAATGTTCTGCATTTTATAGACAAGAAAAATGACTGTTGTGTGACTCCACACCTGTCAGTGTTACTAAAATGATGATGATTAGTAACTGTCCTAAATCTTTATCTACCGCTCACTACTGAGTGAGTTACTGAGCGTCTATTAAAGAGGGAGTAGTGACTGAGTGAAAAAGTAGCACAGTAGCACAGGTGTAATTAATAAAATGAATAGTGGCTGAATTCCATTTAGCTGCTTCGGTTTCATGCTGGCTCAGAGTCATGTCTTGAATAAAACGGAGCCTATGAAATCTACATGTCAGTGAAATCTTGCAATCTTTGCAAAATCTCATACTTTTCACATACATTCTATACAATTACTTTAGTTAGATCTGATATTTTCCATGTGTAAAGAGTTTTATATATCAGTTACAAAAAACTACAACAATAAGCAATTTAATTAATTTTTCAATCAAAAGTCGAGGAGCAATTGTTAGCAATTGAGAATAAGTAGTAATCGTGTGAAGAATTTTGAACAAACTGTAATTCTGTGTCTTCCCCACCTCTTATGTTATTTAGCAGCATGTGCAGTACAGCCATGGTGAAGGAGGTCTGTATGTTGGTGAAGTTGGCCTCTTTCGCCCACCAGAGACCACAGACATAGTAATCCAGCAGGGCCGCTTCCCTCATACAGGTCTGATGGTTCCTGAAGCCCAGAATCTCCTTCATTTCCCTACAGACAACAGAGAGCAGAACTGGATGAATACTACTTCACCGCAGCAGTCATTTTGCACTGACATTGAGCCACTTCAGTTCTGATGAAACATCTGGTATGACATCAGTGTGACTCTCTTTTCTTTTTGGTGAATTTGTGGGTTTTAGCTAACAAGGGAGAGTTCACATCCCACAATAAAAGCACACAGTGGGTTTGGAAAATCTGTCTCCAGTTGTTCTCAAGATGTTTAAATTAGATGTTTAGGCCAACAAAATAATACATATTGAAGGACTTTAGCATTAGATTTCATGCCTGGCAGTATGGAAGAGGCCTTGAAACACCATTCAGAATTTCATGTCGTCTGTTTCCAGTAGGTTTATTTCAATATTTTCAGTAGTTGACTGCTTAACATTCAGCCTTATAATTAAATGTAAAATGAAGATGAAACTACATAGACCATGTTAACATTACTGCAGCTTTTTATGTGGTTACCTTCTTTTATACAGTCTATGGTGGTAACACTAGAGCCACATTTAGCTCATGTTTAGTCGGTTATGTTTCAATTATACTTATCGATAAAGCCTGATGAAACCGGTAAGTTAGCCAAGCTTCAGGCATGTATTAAGGACATAAAAGACTGGATGACCTGCAATTTCCTGCTGTTAAACTCAGACAAAACTGAAGTTATTGTTCTGGGTCCTAAACACCTGCGAGACGCACTATCTATAGATATAGTTACTCTAGATGGCATTGCCCTGGCCTCTAGCACCGCTGTAAGGAGTCTAGGAGTAATCTTTGATCAGAACATGTCCTTTAATACCCATATAAAACAGACTTCAAGGCCTTCTTCCACTTACATAACAATATAAAAATCAGGCATATCCTGTCTCAAAAAGATGCAGAAAAACTAGTCCATGCATTTCTTACTTCTAGGTTGGATTATTGCAATTCCTTATTATCAGGCTACCCCGATAAGTCTCTAAAGACTCTCCAGCTGATCCAGAATGCGGCTGCATGTGTACTGACAGGAACTAGCAAAAGAGAACATATTTCTCCAATATTAGCTTCTCTGCACTGGCTCCCTGTGAAATCTAGAATAGAATTTAAAGTCGTCCTCCTCACTTACAAAGCTCTTATTGGTCAGGCACCATCGTTTCTTAAAGAGCTGATAGTACCGTATTACCCCACTAGAGCACTGCGCTCACAGAACGCAGGGTTACTTGTGGTACCTAAAGTCTCTAAAAGTAGAATGGGAGCCAGAGCCTTTAGTTATCAAGCTCCTCTTCTGTGGAACCAGCTCCCAATTTGGGTTCGGGAGGCAGACACCCTCTCTTCGTTTAAGGGTATGCTAAAAACGTTCCTTTTTGATAAAGCTTATAGTTAGGGCTGGCTCAGGTGAGTCCTGAACCATCCCTTAGTTATGCTGTTATAGGCTTAGACTGCTGGGGGACTTCCCATGATGCACTGAGCTTCTCTCTCCTCCTCTCCCTCTCTATCTGTATGCATTCCTTTCCCACTAATACAAGTTACTAACTCCACTTCTTCCTGGTAGTTCCTGTGCTTTCTGTGCTTTTTCTCCTTGTCACTTTCTGCAGGTATTTCTGCCTCTGGAGCTGTAGATTCTGGATCTGTGATTGCCGGCCATCTACTGCCCCCATGTTCCTGCTCCACACTCACTGCTGCAGTTGTTATTATTATTAGTCTGATTTGTTGTCTCTCCTCCTGTTCTGTCTCTCCTCTCCCCCTCTCTCCTCCCCTTTCAACCCAACTGGGTCGATGCAGATGGCCGCCCACCCAGAGTCTGGTTCTGCTCGAGGTTTCTACCTGTTAAAAGGGAGTTTTTCCTCGCCACTGTCGCCAAGTGCTGCTCATGGTGGGAACTGTTGGGTCTCTGTAAATAATATTTTAAAGAGTATGGTCTAGATCTACTCTATGTGCAAAGTGTCTTCAGATAACTTTTGTTATGATTTGGCTCTTTACAAATAAAATTGACGACTTACGTTTAGCGCATTCTTAACTATGCTAGCTCGTTGTGACGCAGGGCTATATTCCGGTGTGTATGTACATATACATATAGAGAGAGAGATATTAGATAAGGCAAATAAATCTGATTGAAAAATTGTGACACTGTTTACAAAAAAAAAAAGTTCATAAACTTCTCAGGTGAAGTCGTGGACTAGCCGTCACCTCAGTGCAGCGGTCAGTCTCTACTTACGACTGAAGGTCCGCCGCGGTGTTCTCCAGCAGCTCCTGGATCTGTCCGGGGGGCAGCGCGTCCCACTGGAGGAACACCGCTTCCTCTTTCTTACCAGGAGGGAAGACAGCCATGCTGTGGTTAATGTCACACCACCAAGCACGCAACCAGCGCTAACGGTGCCGCTATTAGCCTACCTGGAGCGTATTATCCTTCATTTTTGGCTGCTGTTTCTTCTCACGACGGGCCGCTCCGCCCGACATGTTGACGCTGTGGTCGTTGCCATAGCAACAGCCCATCACACTGCTGTGACAGTGCCTGTGTTTATTCCTCTCCCTCTCTGTCATCGGTACTATCTTTTCACTGGCTTTAGAGAATAAGTTATATCAGGCTTTGGATAAACACACAGACTTGTTAGTAGGATACAGTCAGTGTTGGGATTTGTTGAAAACATGTAGAAGATCACCAAGCTGATTCCTTAAAAAAATATGTTTCTGATCACACCTAATTGTAGGATCAGGTAGTGCAACTTCAAGAGCCAACACCTGCATGTTTCTGCTGGCATCTGACATGTTATCAAGATCAAGCGACATTGCAGTAAAGTGAAAAAACAGACAGCAGTTGGTTGATGGAGGCGTGTCCCAGGCTCCCTTTCCCACCCCTCTGGAACACTGAACGCCTTCAGGCCAGTCACATAGAGTTCCTCTGTCCCCCAGAGCTCCTTCAGAGCGTCTCTCAAACTCAAAGCGTCATGTTCTTCAAGTTCATTTGTGCCGTGGTGACCAGGTCCCTCTTTATCCTTGTCTCTCTCACAGGAGTGTGGAGAGTGGTGTGGGTGAAGAACAATGGACTCTACTGGTTCCTCACCATCCTCTACCTGCCTCTGGTGGTTGAGATGATCCTGACTCTGAAGAGAAGGAAGGGGAATGATTACAAATGGTATGAGCTACTCAACTCCAGTTCACTATTCCAGGATAAATATGTGTATAACATTTAGCCAGGATGTAACTGACTGGTTCTGAAGGTTAGTAAAGAGAAGGTAGGTTAACATTATAACAATGTTTATGTAATGATGTTTTCTCTCCCTACAGGTTTTCTCCAGCTATGTTCCTCTTCCTCATCAGTATTATCCCATCAATATGGATTTTAGAGCTTCACCACCAGGATAACAAATCCACTGACTCAAGGGTATCATCCCCGTATTCTATTCTATTTTATTCTGAGAGTTTCATGCCATAGCGACATCTTAATTGAGAATTGTCAGTGTTAACCTCTGTGTCACCTTTTCTAGTGTGAAAAACTTGACTCAACTGAAAATATTAAGAGTCTTTTTAGACTCTGGAAGAACTCAACCAATGGGAGTGAACCACCAGTGGTAAGTTTCCTGATAAACTTTAGGAAAGTTTTAAGGTTATTCTTATTATTAGAAATGTTTTTCCTTAATGTAGCTTTGGTTCAAATAATTTAAAGTACAACAGAGTCTGCAGTTAAAGAGTTCCTTGAATTTGAATTATTTAAACCGTTTTTAAATACTTTTTAAAGTATATTATTGTTTGGCATTTGAGGGATGTGGTCTGTGGCTATAAATAACTATTTTATAGGTTGAGAAATATGAGAAAATTTGGAAGTTTTTCAGTTTAGGTAGGATAATACTGTTCAAAGTTAATGAACTATAAACTTCTTTGTTTTTGCTGGGATCCACATTGTAGTGTTTTCTGGACTTGCTTTTCCATGTCCTCACACGTCTAGACAGTAGGGCTCTTTCACCGGCACAGTGTTTGGTAATGGTTCACCTCAAAGAGGCTGTTGTGAAGCTGCGGGTGTTTTTCCCCTTATAACCCGAGCACATTCATAGAGCTGGCAGCTTTTAATGAAGCGACCCACCCTTAATAAAAACAATTACAAGCTGAACATGAAAAGTCTCGTCTACACTATGAAATATGTTCTATGTTTTGAGCAGGTTTTCTTCATTATTGTCTCTATTGTCTCTTGTAAGATCAGAAAACTTGTATACTTTTGATACTGTGATTTGTAACTGCTACAGAAGGCTCTGCCAAACTATGATGTCTTGCCGACAGTGGTGTCAGATCAGAAGACGTAGTTACATTTTAGATTACAGGCGTCTGTAGATGTATCTTTTTTAACTTTGGACAGATATGTCAACAAACAGGGGTAAGATAGACATCAATTTTCTCATCTCACTCGTGGAAAGAAAGCCAATACATGTATTTCCCAATATTTAACCTTTAAACAGGAACTTAACAGCAGCTGAAAGTCTTGTTTTTGTTGATCTCCAGTGGTTTAATTTGTGGATGTGCACTGATGTAGAAGTGTATTCCAGGTTGTGTCAGTACGCTGTGACATCACTGATGCTGGGTGTGGTCACAGGTGAAACTGTAAACCATGATGAAAACTGCTTTACAGAACAGTTTTAAGTTACTCTTTAAGGTCGCACTTCTTGTAGTATCTCAAGTATCTTCACTCTGTAGTATGTATACTATTCTCCTGGGTTGCTAAAGCCTTGTTAGAACCTCACACTATATGTTAGCGTTGATATTTGAAAGACTTAAAATGTGATTGGTGTATACAAGACTTTCTGGGCTGTCAAACATCTGATCTTTTTGTTTCTCTGTATGACTTTCCATGTCTAACACACTACAGGGAATCCCTCTGTCCTCAGTGTGTGCCAACGACTGGATCCTGGCTTTACACCAAATCCTGCTCATTTTACTGATCTTGGGGAAGTGGCTGCTGCCGGCCGCCGGTGAGCTGACCAGAGACCAGCTCTCCCAGTTACTGCTCATCTTTGTGGGCACGGCTGCTGACATACTGGAGTTCACCTCTGAAACACTGTCTGACATTAAGTGAGTAAGAGGGGAACAGAAAGGGGGGGTTGGTTGGTAGAATGCCCCCAAAGAACCTCCTTGCAGAGGATGATGTCAGGCACTTCCAGGCTAGTAGGCTAGGCTAGCAAGTTAGTAAATGTTCCACAGCAGAAACAGTGTAGATTTTCCACTCCGGGCACTCTCTTTCGTCCAGGTCACACCGATATGGAGCAGCACCACAGCTGGAGATCGTCGGCTCCGCAGAGCTCCCTCTCCGACAGCACCAGGGAGCAGCTGGGGCTGATCAGTCCGCTTTTTTCTGCCCTGGTGTGACGCAGAGAAGGAGCAGACAATCTACGGTGTATATTCCGCTCTGGAAAGAGAATGCTAACCTGCTAGCATGCTAGCTAAATCTTTTCTCATTTGTGGTCTGATAAACAGTAAATTCATCAAATTCAGTTCGCCATATCGCTATTTTCTAAACTACACATAATACAGCCTCTGTGCTTAACTGTTAGCTCATAATGTTAGTCCTTCAGAATTGATGTCCCAAACTCCACATAGCCAGAAATGGTTGTTTCTCTGTTTGCACATCTAGTTCTGAAGCTGCTGAGGTTGACTGAGCATGTGCAGGGGAGGGGGGCTGAGCAACGGGTGCACGAGCAGTGACTGACACTGTGTTAGAAACTCCTCCTGCTCTGATTTGTTGTTTTCATGCAGGCGCGGTGGATTTCTACAGATGATTTTAGGAGCACTAGAAGGAGTGTTACTGTCAGGATATAGTGACAGTTTCAGCCAATATGACAAAAAGTTGTTTTTATAAAAGTTACCTACTGCACCTTTAACTCTTCACCTTTAAAACAATGAGGTGAACTCAAATGTGTGTGTTTCTGTGTTTGTGTGTATGTAACAGGGATAGCAGTCCAGCCATGGTCTACATTATTCTGGCTGTGTGGACTTGGAGCATGCTGCAGTTTCCACTGCATCTCTCAGGTACAGTACAGTAACGGCTGACATGGCTTCAAACAAAAATATGTATTCTGCATTCTGGTAATAATGTACATAGAACAACTACGTAAGATGTAAACATGTCGAAGTTTAGGAAAAATGCTCATTTACATCCGTAGTAGGCAGGGAACAAAAACATTACCAGTGACAATATACAGATACAGTAGAAAAAAAGAAAATACATTGTGCAACATGTCACGTTAGAAGCAACCACAGTTCTGGTTTGCCTTAAGCCATTAGCTGAGATGGGTCTTGATATGTAGGGCACTCCCTTCTTGCAAGTGGTAGGCCATTCTAATACTGACTTTACTGCACAGTTTGTCCAAATGTGGTGGCCCTGCTGCCACTATCAGCCCTTTGTTTAATCAATTAATTTATAGGTTGCATATGTAACTATTTACATATATTAAATAATAAGTAAAACAATACTCCATGTGTGAAAAAAATCATTGAGTGTAAAATATCCTGGCAGCATTAACCGTCAGAAATGGCCTGATTTGCTTAAAATTTTGTAAATTGAATTGTACCGTGGTTGACACTCCTTTCACATGACTTTTAAAGGTTAATGTAGAGTCCAATTTGACCCCATGATACTTGAACTCATTTAAAATATTAAGCTCCTGCCCTCCCAGGAAGACATTAAAATGTGTCACCTCTACTGGTTATTCTATAAACATCATACACACTTTTTTTCTGGTATAGAGACATTCATTAGTGGACGACAATATCAAATACCTTTTTTAAATATAGAGAGACAGCCCTGACACAGGAACTGTTATCCAGTAAACATTTGACTTTTTATAAAAAAGACACTTTGCTGATTCTGTGGAATGGTGGGCATGGAACCAAAATTGCGTGGGATGCAGAGGGATGTAGCCTTTATTTTGATGTCCAATCAGTAGCTCTGCTACCCACTTCTCAGCAACCTAGATATAACTGAGAGGAGGCTGATTGGCAGTGGATTACAATGACACAAAAAGACATTGTTGACAATTGACAACTGTTCTTACATTACTTAAAGCTTAAAGCTTTTTTTAACAATTATATATCAAATGACCATGTGTAATAAGAGGTTACACATATTGACAAAGTCACTCAGCCAATTCTGCAGTTCCCTTCAGCTCTACAGAGCCTTTTAGTCTTTTTTTTGGGTCATTGTTTAAGTTTATCTAGCTCACAAACCTCACTCCCATCAGCCTAATTCCCAGCTCCAGGCAGCTGTTTTCAGTGAAAAAACTCTGATAAACCCACTGTACACTACTCGTTCAAAAGTTGATGGAGACCAAGACAGAGCTAAAAGGTTGTCCATGGATATTGGACTTTCAGTACAGTAACAGAATACAGTAGTAATATCAAAGAATATTGCACAAAAATAACTTGTAAAAGTGTCAATTAAGTAAAGCTGATCTATACTAATGTATGCTCTGGGACTCTAAGGGGGTTAAGACCCTGCTTTGGGAGCCAGGACAGGCTTGGGTCACTGTGCCTATGAAAGGAAAAATCCATCCACAGCGGGTGTTTAGAACAGCACATGCTTCCAAGAAGGGAGATCCCTACAGTGATGTATCAAACAGTGATCAAGAGTGGGATAACAGACATTTTTCCTAAGAAAATATGGCAGATTACAACTGATGCAGCTGACATGAATTTATTTTCCTTTGTCTCAACAGTAATGGGTGCGTCCTCAGATGACCTCTCTGAACCTGCCCGCTCACGCCTCTCTCACCTCAGGACTGATATCTGGAGCACTGTGGAAGCCTTGTTTATCCAGGACGGGCCTTTCCTGTTGGTCCGACTCACTGTCATGATCTACTTCAATGTGGTACACCAGATGCTGATCTTCTTCGCCATTAAAAACTTCCTGGTTGTCATTCTCAACATTTACCGGCTCTCTGTCCTCATCTGTGACAAGACCTCCTGAGTTTGGATGTAATGATATTACTCTGAATGCTGTTATGATTGCCTGTCACGTCCTGGTGTATCTGCAAATTTTATTTGTTTAGACTTCAAACTACATATGTACATTGTATAAAAAGGTAGTCCAGTTTTTCTATTGAAGATACTGCAATTATCTAGTAAAGGCCGCACAATTTGTATAATGTACAGTATGTATATCAGAGTAACAATCTTACTTATGATGTGACAATGGAAGAAATTATCACTTGTTCAGAATGACTGATTAGAGCTTGTGTGTTAGAAGATATTGATGAAAAAAAACTTCCTGTTGAAATATTAGAAACTAACTTAATAAATATACTTTAAGTCTGCATTGGAGTTATGGCGTTTCACTCTCAGAAGAGGAAGTGCAAAGTAAAAGCCCTTTTGGAAAAATGAATGAAATGAAAAAAATATGTAAGTCCTGATCAGTGAAATGGAAGTGAACAATAATGTAATCAAATGGGGGCTGTAGTCTATGATTCAGTTTTGCTTTTAAGGGTTCATTTTTGGTTTCAAATTATATTTTTATTGACCCCAAATTGATTCAGATTTAATTGGCCTGCTATAAGGCTCCTCATTTGCTCCTTATGTTTTTTCATGGTGTGGCCTCTTGAAAATTGTGAGGATTATAATGAGAACAACTCCTTCAGGACAGCCCTAAGCCCAAGGTAGATCTGCCTCATATTATACAGGTCCTTGGGATCATTACACAGTTATACCTTTATTTTCCCCCACTCTCTTTGTGAACCTGTTCATAAGGTGACTTATGAATCGATTGAATGTTTTTCCCATTACTCCATGATGAGGGGATTTAGCTCGTTTACCAATATTATTTGTACAATATTAACATATTTTCATCCAGATTGAGTACTTTGGAATAACTGTTTAATGTAGTTATTACTCTTTGTTATGGAAACATGTCATCATTACTACATGATTTTACAAATGTTCCTGAAATATGTTATTAAAATAATAGATTTCATTACACAACACAAAAAATTATGAAGTAAAAACACAATACTCAAAACTACAATATCTGACATTAAAACATTGTCAGGACTGAATTAAGAATAAAACATAGAAGATACACATGTACATGAAGGTACACAAATGTTTAAATCCAGCCCGTCCACTGACTGCGCTACCGCTCAGCTCAACTTTATTAATTGATGATAAATTCCAACGCGACAAAATCAGTTAATGCAGCTTTAAGGTTTGGTTACAATAATAGTTTGGTAGGTTGCATACATCCAAGGACAGCACTTTAACTTAATATTACATAGGGTAAGGGTTAGGGATTAGAGGACAGTAAAGGATTGTATTCAGATCCTTTACTTAAGTAAAAGTCCTGCATTCAAAATGTTAGCAAGTGAAAGTACATAAATATTATCAGCAAAATGTGTCATGTCTCAAAAGTGAAAGTACTCATTATACACAAAAATATGTATTCTGCATACACTTTCAAAGTGTTGTCAATAAGACATTGTATTATTGGATAACATGACTTATCAATGTGTTGGCAACTTTATACACTACTGCCAGTTTAATAAAAAAGTATCATATTTGATAAACTCATATGTTTGGCATGTAAGATCTTAATCTGAAAAATAAATTTATTGAAGTTATTTGAAGTTATTTGAATTGCATTGAAAGTGAAGTGTAAAGTAGCGTAAATGAAAATATTCAGTAAGTAAAAGTAGAATCCTCAAATATGTACGGCTTAGCCTAATATCCAAAGGAACTCACGACCACACTGTGAAATTAATGCAATCTATTACTTTATTTATCCCCAAAAGGCAATTGGTTGTGGAGTAAAAATATAAATAGAAAGCATCAGAAAAGTGAAGTATTTAGTAAAGTTAGAAATGGAAAAATACTCACGTGAAGCATCTCAAAACTGTGCTGAATCCAAAGTCTCACAGCAAGTCATCCTCAAAGAGGACGGTTGCCATGGCTGCCACGACCCGCGGCTGTTTGATTGGCAGCCGGGACGTCACCGCCTCCCCCGCCTCGTGCGCCGCCTGCACTCTCCTTAACCGGGTCTCCCCGCCCTCGCGCGCTACGTAACATGCGGCACATCGTTCCGGGCAAATGGAGCGCAGCCACTCTCCTGACTGAGCTGCACCGAGGAGCGGCTGCAGAGGGACAACACACCGCCGCAGGTAACTCAGCCTTTTGCTTTTTGGAAACATATCGTCGATACGTTCACAGATCATCTTTGTCGTTTCATTATATATTTATTTGGAGAAATAACTGAATGATTGAATCTCTGCTGTGAATCACAGTCAGAGTGCAGCGCAGTCAAAGCCTATTAATAGCCACGTTTCTCTACTAAGGAGAGGATAGGTGCTGTAGATACAGGTAGTCTGTCCTCCCTGGACAACATTATTGTGGAGCACACTCGGTGCGTCCCTCTCCCCGCCGCCCACGCGTATGTGTCACTCGGGGGGAAAGATGTGAAGTGCAGGCTCGGTGACGGCGACACACACACACAGATGCATCTCCTCTCCGCAGATGGAGTCGGGACCACCGGGGGGCCGCGGCTGCCCCTCAGCGCCGCTGCTGCAGCCGCCGAGCTGGAGGAAGAGCGCCGGGCCGCTGGGCGGACTCCTGTGATCGGATCACCCTCTGCTGCACCCGGAGTAAGAGGAAGAGCACCGAGTTGATAGAAAACAAACACGCCTCATCCTCTACATGGAGCCGGGGGGCGCAGGGTAGGGGGCCCGGCAGGGGCCCCCGGGAGAGACCAGAGCTTCACCCCTGAAGTGCAACTCCACCAAGGCTAATGGTAAGATGCTTTAAAGCTGGACCCCAGTTATTATTGACGGTGTCATGCCTCCTGTTTTCAAGTGAAGTTTTTCTACTAGTTGTAAAAACAGAATTAAAGGGCAATTGCACTGAAGTTTAAATGTAGTTTCAACCAGAAGCAGCCTGAGATAAACCTGCAAACACTCACTGAAATACAGGCAAAGGAACACTTGTGTTATGGATAAGATACAACATAACCTTATAAATAATAAAAACATTCAAACATGTTTGTTACTCAGGAAACACAACAAAACTGGGCCTCAGGAGTACTAACACAGGTGTTGCCTTAATTAAAGGGGCACTCCACTGATTTTCAGTTTAGTGGATTACGAACAGTACTACAAAGGACAATATGGGGTTGCATTATGGGAAGTGTAGAATTCAATGTTTTGGAGCTATACCAAGGAAGTAAAAGTAAGAATATTCCTTTTTCTTTAAAAAGCCATTCTAGTGGTGTGGTTCTGTAGTATGGCAATGTTGGTCTGCCACTCGGTTTTAAGGGAAACTTCTCGACAATTATTGGGTGGGATTTCATGAAAAATTGCAGAGATATGGTGCCATGGTGCCCCGAGGATGTATCCTTATGACTCTGGTAATACCCCGACTTTTCTTTCAGCGCCACCGCAAGGTTGAAGTGTAAACCACTGTGCCTGAGTACAGCTTTACAGAGCAGCTAGCATGGCTGGAGACTCTTAAACTGTCCTTCCCAACTTCATGGAAGTGCAATACGACAACAAAATGATACACAAACTAATCACCACACAGTGAACCTGGAGCCTTTGGGAAATCTAAGGGTCTGGGGCCCCACTAGCTGTTTCCCTGTCTTACCTTGAAGGGTCTGCTCGTTTCCTAGCAACCAGTGTTGATGTTCTCTCTCTGTTTCTTTTTTAATTAGGTCTAATTATCCTTGGTCCCCTTTTTCTGAATATCAATTTATGCATGTTGGGTTCAGGTAGGTTTGAGCCTCTAGTTACAGATACAGAGATGTATCGTAGAGTACATTGTGGTGTTTTTGACAGCGTTTGTAGCTGTATTCAACTTGAATCAGGCTTTATGGTAGATGATACCAATCGATTAAAGAATGTCTTGCTCAGCCCCAATACATCCAGCACTGTCAGCTCAGGCTCCCTGATACTAATGAAATGTGTCAGATACACTCAAAATCAATAGTCCTCAACAGTGCTCGATTTAGCTACCACGTCTCACAGAGATGTAAACAGTAAGAAGAAAAACGAATGGTATTTAGAAAAAAATATGACTTTGTACCTTGTAAATTGTATCTAGAGTCCCTGTAACACTTGTGAGCTGGTGAAAAGCTCAGACGCTCTGAATTCAGATTCAGAGCAAAAGAAGCCTAATAACGAAATCTTACCTCGTGACACAGCGCAGGGTTGCTCATCTGAGATAAGTGGAGTGTAGTGCGCACAGATCTCTGCTGCTGCGTATGCATGCCTGTGTTTTTTTTTTCTTCTTCATTTTATGGGATCTGCAAAGGATTTAATCAGTCATGCTCTGTCTAATAGACGGGTTGTTCAGTGGAGCGTGATGAGAGCGCATGCTGTCCCGGAGTGAGAGAGCGATGAGAGGAGGAAGACATGACAGTGTCTCTAAAATACAGGGCCTTGGAACACAAAGGAAAAGCGAGTTGACGCTGTCGTAAAGACGGATCCGAGTTAGCTTTTGATTGTTGCCTCCACGGGGATCTTCAGCTTGAATTATACACATGTAGGAGTGCGTCCCAGTGAAAGAAAGGAGAAGGCCTAACTGTTGTTTGAAGGCACGTTTTGCCTTTTAACACAGAGGGAATGCTAGACCTGTCCAGGACATGCACATCACTTACTGTATATGAGTCACTTTCTCTAAGCCTCCTCCACACTCCTGCCTCCACAGCTAAGTCATCTGAGTTCGGCTAAACAATATGAATTCAAGTGCATTAATTCCCATGTCATTTAATGTATCTGTTGGTAGCCTCATGGATATGCAATGACCCAAAAGGACTAAAACTGTCTTTTGAAATGTCAAAAGCATGAATTAAAGGAATAGTTTACATTTAGAATAATTGTGTTTATTCACTTTCTTTGAGAGAGAGATTATAAAATTGATTATCATGTTTAACTGCCACCATTTTAGACTGCCGACCAAAGATTTCACCACGGTTGTCAAATTTGTGTGCGACAGCCCAAAATGGCACAGTTCGTATTACAGCGATGTCCCCAGGCATCAAGATGAGCCTATAATGGCTTAGTGTAGGGCTGGGAGACCTGCACCACTCTCTACTATAAACACAGGTTTACAGTTTTGTAAAAAATAAATAAATAAATAAATAAAATGACATTTTATTAAATGTACTAAAATTCTGCAGTCTGTAAAAACTTGAATTCTTTCTGAATCCCTGCGGTTGATCGCACTGTAGCTGGGATTTCCATGTTTTCTCCATGTAACAGCGTGATGGCAGAGGCTGATTGTTTGCGTGTTTGCCACCCGGGGTGGTGGTGGTGGTGTGTGTGTGTGTGTGTGTGTGGGGGGGGGGGGGGGGGGGTACATATTACAGTATATGTCATGATCATATACTGTAATATGAATGTACGGTTTGGTGCCTTTCATCAGTGGATGTGAATGTTTGGTCAATGAACTGTTTGTTTGCTACATTGGCTGTTGATTGTAAGGAAGAAATATGTCACCAATACAGCAGTGTAGTACTAGTGACAGTATAGTCTGACACTACATGTAGTTTTAATAGTTTTGGACAACAGTGGAGTTCTATGGCATGATGGAATGAGCTACTGCAGATCTGTCTGATGTTGTCTTTTATGTGACGGTGATATAACAATGTTGCAGTTCTAGAGAAGACACTGCTTGCAAATTTGTGGCAGACTTAAGTGAAAGAGCAACTGCAAGCCCAGTATGAAATCTAAAGAGCATACGTACATTTGGTGACTAGACATGTAAGCACAACCCACAGTTTTGCAATCCAGCAATAGGATTAAAGTAAAAGTATAAATGTAGACTATTGTCAGTGGTAGGAATACTTGATTATAGTGCTGAAACAGTCAGTTAGTTGAAAAAATTTAATTAACATAAATTCTGATAATCTGTTAATCACGTAAAGCTGCACTAATCAAAATGTTTATATTAACAATGTAAAAAATGACCATATGTAATGTGAAAGGGGTTGCTCATAGTAATGAACCCACAAAGAAATATCACTAACTCTGCAGCTCCCTCAGTTCTATGGAGAGTTTAAGCATCTTTCAGCTCATGCTTTTGGCTGTAGAGCTACAGCCAAAAGCATTACTGTATTTACCAAAGTAGTAAAGTTGTGAGATCTCACAACTTTACTGTTTTGGTTGAGTCTCTGTGCTCTCATCAATCTGCTTTCCAGCAGCAGCAGCTGTTTTCCATGAAAAAAGCTCTGATAACCCCACTGTACACTACCCGCGACTAGCTAGTGAACACAGTGGAACATTTAACATTTGCACTTTGTTGCGCCTCAAAAAAAGTCTAGGAACATTTTGATGGGCATTTTCACTTTTTTGTCTCACATTTTAGATCAAACAATTAATCGATGTGCAGAACACAATCTGCAGATTACTCAATAATGAAAATAAGCCTTAGCTGCAGTCCTACATTATTAGCATTGATGGTTAGGGCAGGCTTTCATAATGGCCGGTCAAAGCAGCTCCTCTCATCCTATCAGATCACCAGAAAGTATCTGGCTGGGAGAACAGTGCCGTTGGGTTCTCATAAGAGAAAAATGTTCTTGCCTGAGTGTTCCAAAAGACTATAGAGCTTCCCAAACAAGATCTGATAATGTGCCCTTTGTTAATTTGATTTCATATTTCAGGAGACACTGAAATCCCTGTTACCATGTTTTACATGTTTAATGATGTGCATGAGTTATTTTAAGACAGTGATGTCAGTGCAGTCAGGCAACACTACAGCTACAGTAGTACAAAGACTTTCCCTGTCTACAGCAAGCTGAGAGGGTTTGCTTCAATAACACAATCAATGTAATTAGAATAATTTACTTTACACTATGTTACTAGATCCTGGTACCACGTCAGGACATTTCATTAATACACTCATACCGAGAGAGAGGATTGAGGAGGGTTAACTCTGTAACGTTAACTCGGCTTTACAGCGTTACCGAGGACGAGGCGCTCTTCGGCTGCGCTTGGGCGACCCGAGGCTGGACTAATGTATTTGACTCGGTGGGGCCGTGAATGTTAGCAGTCTCTTCCTCATCACCATCACCTCCACTATTTGTCTGTTTTTCCTAAATGTCGCACAGGAAGTATCTCTGGTACTGATTGTTGGCTAGCTCAGGTTGCTAGGTAACGTTAGCTTGTGATAGTTGGCAGCGCCAAGCGTTGAACGTCACTCTACGCACAATGAGGAGGAAGAACACTGATCTCAGACCTGCTGTTTTGCTAGAGTGTGTTCACATTTTAACCAACAGATGTGGCTGGTGAGCTTTCCAACCGTTATATCTCCATTTACAACCGAGCCGCCCCACTGTAACTGTATGTAGTTTATAAAACTTTTCTTTAATGTATTCTTCTTAATCCCCAAAGCTTAGGCCTGGCGGGGATCAACTGAAACCTGGTGGGCTGCCAGGCTTGCGATATACTGGCAGAAACCCTACTTGAGTAATTGTGCACAGCTTTGGAAACGCGCAGCACATTCCAACGTCCAGCAGCAAGTCTGCAGGCTTCATGTAGTCATTCTGACCAGCATGAGTGAGTCTGGATGTCATGAGGGCTGATGGTTCATGGCAGTATTGTTGGTAGCAGCACTGTCTGTATGCATAGAGCAAACATGATGGTTTTCTTTTACAAGGACTCTTAAAGCTCTTTGCCTACAACAGCCAGGCCCCAGTCATCAAGTTACAGACCCCTGGGCATGAATGTTTGATGGGCCTCTAGCCAGCTTGGTTTGGTGGTCAGGCTTTTTTTCATTCTTAAATAAATCAGACATAGCATACAAGGCATGTACGGAATAGTAAATCGTTATGGAGAGCACTGTACCTTATTGGAAAATTAAAAGTTACAATTGAAAGTAGCCATTACAATATGACTTGACTAAAAGGCTTAAAGTATCTCATATTAAATAGAAAATAAAGCAACCAGAGCTTCTTTTGATTTTTCATAATGATAATGCTATGTTTAATGTAGGCTGCCCTCACACACACACACATACACAGAGAGACACACACACGCACACGCACACACCTGTTGCTGTGTCCTTGCTGTCTGTCTCTCTGCTGATCTCCTCCTCTGCTCTCCAGGGGCTGTCTCTGTGACGATCTCCTCCTCTCCTGCTCTCCTGCTCTCCTCCTTTCCTCTGCTCTCCTAGTCTGGTTATGAAAAAATGGCAAATGGCATAGGTCAACCAAAATCTAACCCAATCTCCCATTTTGTTGACTAATCGACTATTGCAGAATTTACATTCGATGTATGGGCTAAACAGTCACCAATGCTCATTATTCCATATGGGCAGACACTCACACAACACAATACAGGACCATTAGTTGCCAGCTGTAGGCAAATATGCAGTGGAGCAACAGATAACGAATTGACCAATAGAATACTGAACCCTACCCATAGAATGACTTGTTCCATGCTTTCCTGTCAGCAAACTCAGTCCCAACTTCATCAATGTCCAAGTTCCTGACAAGCTCAGATTCGATGGCCATCGGTGAGAACACACTAAGGCACTGTTCCGTCTAAATCAGACGGGTACAAAGGGTAGAGCACATCAGCCTGTTTTCGAAGAGTAGTCAAGTCAAGTCAATTTTATTTGTATAGCACCAAATCATAACAAAAGTTATCTCAAGACACTTTTCACATAGAGTAGGTCTAGACCATACTCTTTAAAATATTATTTACAGAGACCCAACAGTTCCCACCAGGAGCAAGCACTTGGCGAAAGTGGCGACTGCCTCCTGGTCAAACCCTCGGATTCCATGTTCCATGGAGTAGAATCCCAAACTTGTCTAAGTTAATGTTCCGCTATGCATCCATTGTATGGTCTAAACAGCTGACAAACTTGTCAATAATGACATTGAATGTTTCTACCTGGTTCTCCTGGCTTTTCAGTGTTACTTCGTGCTCTGTAGAGTCATGTGAAAACAGCTTCCTGGCCCACAGCAGTTCATCTTTGTATGACCGGCATAAACCTGGAACACTTTCAACATCTTTCAAAATGGTCAAATTCTCGAAGTGATATAACATATGATCATAAAGACTTGAAGAGACAGATAGCAGTCATCAGATCCATATTGGCCTTTTGTAATGATTCACTTGTCACTTTCTTAAAGAGATACTGCACACTTACACGTTTTTTGAGCTGTACACTCAGTTATATGAGTGTACTGTGATGAAACACATCAATGCTGGTGTTTTACATTTTTTGCTTAACACGTCAACACGCCATCTAATGTTTTAAATCAGCCCTGGACCTTGCAGGCTGATGCTGAGATAGATTTGACCGGTTTGGACCTATCTACATCATGAAATTTATATTTAAAAAAAGGTAATGCCCTCTTATCAGATGTGGTTGGATACTTCGGGCTGACAAACAGTAACGTTAACAGCGATAAACAGCATGGCTACACACCAGGGAACCTCTCATAGCAGAGCTGCTAACGTTAACCAGCTCTGTGTCACACACTACATGGACTCAAGACCATGCCTCCCACAGTTATTGCTCCCTCCCACTCCTCTCTGTTGTGGATTTTAAAATGTGCTGGAGGGAGGGCACTAGCAGGATTTGAGGGTGCAGTTACACTTTAATCTGCTCAAGACACAGTCCCGAAACTGTGGCAAATGAAATATCAACACTGCACAATTCTCAAAAGTGCTGCTGCAACAATCGAGTTTTTCACTTGTATCAGATGATATGTTCTTAAGTATATCCCTTATTGGTGCATAATTCCCACAAAGTGCTTTAGATGCACCTGCACGGCAACTCCAACGTATGGTTGACAGCGATTTCAACTTCATGTCTACCTTAAAACCTGCCCTATTGAAGAAATCTGTTCTACCTCTGAGTAGAACCTGCGCAAAAGGCATAGAAAGACTGCATATAGTCAAAGAGACAACTTGCATCTTGTCAGTTGCCTTCTAAATGGTTTACATCCACAAAATTGAGTGCTAATATGCAAGTAGAGTGCTCAGAGCTTTTCCCATGATCATGCACGTGTTTACGATGTTTCCAGTGGCATCAGTGCATATATAACAAACTGGTGTTGGTAAAGAAATAGTTCCAGGATATAACTCCCCATAAAACATTTCTGTTTGTATTTGGGTTAAGTTAACCAAGTCCTGAGAGAACACAGGAAGATGAGATTAGTATCAATCTGAACATTTAACACTCGAAAAGAAAGCATGTATGTTTCCCAAAATGCTGAATTATTCCTTTATGCTTAATAACATATGCAGACATGTACCGACGCACTACTGACCAAGTCCTCATTGGCTTAGATCAACACAGGACCATCTGGACAGTTTTGTAATAACTTTTTTATTGAACATCTGTCTCTCTCTCTGTGTTTTCCTTTTCATTATCCATTCTTGTGAAACAGATTATTGTGTTCTATTTGTAAACATCTGTCATTCTGCAGGATCTGAAGAGAGTTCTGTCCTTCCCACCATACCCCGGGGATTACCTGCATCCAGTGGTGTATGCCTGCACAGCAGTCATGCTGCTCTGTCTGCTTGTCTCCATCATGACCTATATTGTCCACCACAGGTGAGAAGAACATTTATTAAAGGAGTTGTCTCACATTTTTCAAGTCTATCTTAAAACAATACTCACATACCCATATGTACATAGGAAGAGCTATTGGTCACTGTAAAGGTCTCAGTATACTTCAATAGCATGTGAAACCCTCTTCCCAATGGTGGAAACTAACTACTGAAAGAGACAATACAGTAATGATTCCCTGTTTATGCAGGGTGTGTGCAGGCTTGACAGTAGGAAGGGTTTGAACTTCTCTCTTGGGCTCTGTTTTTTTCAATTTTCATACAACTAGTTCCATTACTTTTCATGTGAACAACCAAGCACAATACCATGAATGCCTTCAAGGTCAGAGATCATCTGAAAGTTGTGTGATGTTATCCCCATTTGTATGATCCAGCAGGCTTTTCTTTCTGCCTTTAGGGTGGCCATTGTGAATACTTCAGCCTTTAGACATAGTCGGACAATATGTCACTTTGAAGTATACTAAAGTCTTAAGCGTTCCTCCTGTTCATCCTGGTCCTGTAGTGATCCCCTCCCAATGTGACTTCAATGTGAGGGCGGATAAAATCCTGGCCCTCGTTCCAAAGTTACAAAGTCCGTGTATACACCCTGCGTATGCCAGTCAAATACATGCAAGCGGACATTCCTGATTCGATGTTGTAAAATCCTGTCTTATAGTATTTTAAACACATGCAGTATTTTGGTGTTTGATAATCCTTAAAACACATGAATCTAATACTGTGCCTGGACTTTCTGGATTGTTTGTCATCATCTCACTGGTACCAGAAGCAGCACGCCCACACCAACACAGCCCATTGCATTATTTTGACGCAGCACTGTTTACAGTCTGAGCGCTCTGTATCTTAGACTGCTTAAATGTCATATTAGCTTCAGCTGAACTTATACAATAAAACTGTATGCATTTCTACAACCCACTTTTTTTAGTGTGTTTACCCAGCAGTGGATATAGCAGGTAAAAAGAAGTCCATCTTTGTAAATTTTAACTCTTTTCTCAATTGTTCATTGTTTGCAGTGTGATCCGCATCAGCAGGAATGGCTGGCACACACTCCTCAACTTCCTCTTTCACACAGGGCTGACATTTGGAGTTTTCGCCGTGGGCATTAATCAGATCAACTTACCCTTTGTGTGTCAAATCGTAAGTTGTTGTTTTCCCACTTTCTCAGCATAGTGTTATTTCACAGCATTTTTAAAAAAAATGTGTTCTGCATAGTGTGATAGTCCTGAAAGAACTGAAAGCTTCCTCAGTTGTTTTCCGAGCAGTTTCAGTCAGCTTTGAGGTCACTGGCAGCTATAGGCTTCACTCAGAAACTGAGAGAGGCATCAGTATCCACGGGAAAGTAAATGTTCACTGAGTGTGAAGTTAAAGCGCTACCATTCTTTTACTCCTTGAGCTAAAATTCGCTTTGCTTGCAATTTTCTGGTTTCCTTTCATGCTGCACAGAACAGTCCCTATTAAGGGTATCTTGTTTGTTTAATTTCCAGGAAGTCACTGCTCCCAACCAAGACATAGTCCAGCTCTTACACACTTCTGGGTTTTGTATGGATTAAACAAAAACTGAAGTGAATGCTAAGTTAAGCTAAGCGTTTCCTGGCTCCAGCTTCGTCCTTAACAAACAGACATGAGCCACGTGTAAAAAATGTGTGTGCAAAACTAACATACACAATTAAACAACAGGCACATTTGAACTAAATGAACAAACCTAGTAGTTATATCAGCATGTCAATTACTTACTCTTGGTTGCACCCACAAACGGAACTGACCAGTTATTGAAAGCAGCTGCACCTCTGCCAATTAAAATGTCTAGCAGGGGGCAAAGAAATGTGGCATAACTAAACAAGCCTTTTCCATGGAAGACATGTTGACATGCCACAGTAGGAAGAACAATATAATGAGTGATGGTTGACCTCCATTTAACGGCTTCATTTTCAGGGTCCTGCTATATTCCCTGCTGTGTCACTGTCATGACTTACTGGGACACCTGTGGCGGTACCAAATATTATAAAAATTCATCCAGTTTTGTCGAGGTATTTCTCTATGGACCAAAGCGATTACTAACATTCAATATTTTTAAGTCCAAAGTGATGCAAATGATGCAACAATAATAGGATGGAGTGCAGTTTGTGGTATGGTGATTACTATCCGTCTCAAATTCATATTCAAAATGAACTCTGTGCTTTTAATAATCTTTGTTTACATCTTTATCTGTGTTAGGTTGGCATCGTGCTCCATTATGCTTCTTTGTCTACCATGATGTGGCTGACGTTTACAGCTAGAAACATCTGTAAAGATGTGTCCAAAGACCCACTTCGGAGCCAGGACAGGAATGGGCCTTCCCAGACCCGCACCAAACCAACTATCCTGAGGTAAGCTGTACGCTAGTAAGCAGGTGTTTATGTGCACAACAGGGCTGAGTAATGTTTGAATCAATAACTGACAAGGTGTGAATTAATCATGGCTGCGTCACTGGCTTCTGTCAACAAGCAGTATCCTGCTTTTCAAGACAGCTTGATGTAAGGCAGCTAATAAAATATACTAATTTACATAGAGGTGGACCTTTCTCGCCCCTTGTTGTTTTGTGGGACTGTTAAGAGTTTATCTATTTCCCAACCCCCATTTTGTTTGTGACCGAAATGACGACAATTTTTTAAATATATCAATGCAGAGGTGATAAGGGATAAGTGTGTGTAGGAATTGATGTTTTTTTGGGGATTACATTCTCTGCACCACAAAGGAGACAGAAAGCAAATTGTGTGTGTACTGTCTTCTATTCATCGATTAGGATTAGGAAGGCATTAGGATTCATCATCTGGGCACCATTGATATCTGTACCGGATTCCATGGCAAATAGAAATTTTAGTCTGGACCAACATGGTGGACAGATTGTTTTAGTCCCTTGAGCCACGTCTCTAGAGTGACTAGACTAGGCTGGAACAGTTTGTGGTTTCAAGAACCACAAACTGTTCCAGCCTTCAAGCCTAAAAGCACAAATGGTAGAGATACTGTACTTTGCTTCAGTTGGTTTCGTCTATCTCTCTGTCCCAGCTGTTACTCTGCAAAATACCCAAGTCAGCATTTATACTTAAAAAGAAAAATACTTTTGTTTGCAGATTTTATCTTGTAAGTGATGGAATCCCTCTCATAATTGTTGGAGTTACAGCGGCATTTGGTTTGGATAACTATGGCAGCAGGGATAACGCTTTGTAGTAAGTACTCATTATTTCTGAACAATCATGCTTTCACTTATTGTTTGATCAATAAAATAAATGTGCATGTCTCTGTGTGCCTTTTTTCAGTTGCTGGATGGCATGGGAACCAAGCCTGGGAGGTTTCTACGCCCCCATGGGTCTTCTGGTCTTAGTCATGTCTGTGTACTTCTTGTGCACCTACATCCAGATTAAACGCCACCCAGAGAGGAAGTACGAGATGCGAGTTCTGAGTGAGGAGCAGCAGCAGTTATCATCCAGTGAGTCAAACCATCACTGTCACATCGACACTGGGGGAGCTTCTGGGCCCACTGCGGATTGTCCGCCATTTGCAACAGGGGTTTCGGTTCTGGCTAATGAGCACTCTTTTAAATCTCAGCTCCGGGCCACAGCCTTCACCCTCTTTCTGTTTCTGGCTACCTGGGCTTTAGGAGCGTTGGCGGTATCACTGGGACACTTCCTGGATATGATATTCAGCTGCCTGTATGGGGCTTTTTGTGTCACTCTAGGACTCTTCCTTCTCATCCAGCACTGCGCCAAACGCGATGATGTATGGCACCGCTGGTGGGCCTGTTGCCCCTCCAAGTCAAAGACAGAGGATGGGAATGGGGACGGACAGAGCCAGAGGCAGGAGCTCCATCAGCCACACTGCCACCTGAGCTCCCCGTGCTCAGGCAAGCAACCACTACTCTCTCCTCACTTTGTGCAGAGTTCTTACCACAAAATGACACCACCTTCCCAGAGCCCCACACCCAATCACACAGGTCCATGCTGCGTGGCCGTGTTGGGTCCCGTTACCCCGACCCCCATCTCACCTCTCGCTGAGCCATTGTCATCGCCACGTCCACAGTCACTTTCTGACGAGCTCCCTCGTCCCACTCTGCCTCTACAGAGCTGCCTTAATAACAGAACGAAGTCACGCTCCTTCAACCGACCACGGCCACGCCTCCAGGACTATCGTTCTCACATGACATCGACCAGTATGGATGGGAGTGTGCACAGCTCCCACCTGGACAGCCCTCATGCTGTGCACCAACTTGAAGGCTCGCCTCTGGTTTCCAACAGCCCACACCCTGACTTCCAGCTTCCCTGCCCCAGCCCTCACTTGGATAAGCAGCTGGCTTCCTGCCACAGCTTGCAACGCCAGACCTCCTGCCACAGCGTACAAGACTCGATGACTTCCTTCCACAGCCACGCGCACAACATGCATGACAGCATTACTTCCTGTCACAGCCTCCTCCTGCCTTGTCACGGGGTGCACACCTGCCAGTGGCATATGTACAACTCAGCTGATCACTCTTCCACTGCAAGCTGCTGCGAGAAACCCGATCCTTTCGCCTTGCAATATCAGCAAGACTCTGACACATACAGCTGCATGTCAAAGACAACAGACAAAGAAAATGACGATATCTGCATCGAGGCAGAGCAGAAGGAGTTTCCAAGAAATACTCTGCCTCGGCAGCACGTCACCGTCAACCGGCGAGGTACCATCGGCCGAAACAGGAGCCTGCAGGAAGACGGCCTGATTGGTTCAGATGCCACAGGAAACATACGGACTGGCCCTTGGAAGAATGAAACTACTGTATAGTTTTCCTATGCTTGTACTTGCCAGACCTTCCAGCAGCCCTGTAATTGAATTACTCCATAAGTGTTTAGGTCTCAATGCCTTCAGCTTTGTCCTTAAACCACAGGTTGAATTTCCAAAGCCTCGTATCCCACTTATGTTTTCAGAACCCTTTATGACAAAGTTATCTTTGTGTGTGTTACTAATCAGTTTTTATAAGGAATATTTAAACGCAAGAAAGGTTCAATTAGTGTTGAATTGATGTTCGACTCCATGCAGTTTAAAGTTGCAATCAGTATTGAAGGGCTCTTTAGGGGCACAGTGTTTCAGTAGTTAACAAGAAGTTTGAACCCCATCAGCTCCAGTTTTTTTGTGTGGTGTTTGAATGTTCTCCTGTGTTTGTGTAAGTTGCTCCACATTCCTCCGACAGTGCAAAGATATGCAGGTCAGGTACAAAAATACTCCTGCCTCAAGGTTTTCACAGATTCAAAACTTTGAATCTGATCCCAAACAGACTAGTGGAAAATGTACACAAACTCAATATGCATGAATTAATTTTCTAAAAGAGAGACCTGATCCAAAAGGGACGGTCAGACCGATCTGAACAGACCCAAAGATTGCATCTAGGATAAAGCTGATAGCGAGTTTGCTTGAATCCCTTTGGGAATCAGACATATTGGTATACAGACTTGAGACTTGTGACAATACAACAGTAGCTTACCCAACCTGGTTGGAATGAGTACCCTGCCCGTCCAGGGTCCCAGCTCCGGGGCAGATCTTGGTTACAAGGAAACACATGGACCTGTTAAGACCTCCACTCCTGCCATTGCCCTCGACCAAGGAACTGTTTTTATTGGCATTTTACTCAGGAATTTCAGGCTTAAACTTGCAGTGCTGAACTTTTGTCTCCCCATTCTGGCAGTGAGACTAATTGTGTGCTCATGATGTATGCCAATGAGCAAACACGGAAAATGGTTATCTGTGTTTGTCCCTGCCTTCAAATGTGTTCACTTATTGACTGTAATCCGAGTTTCTTTTTTATCTGGAGCATCAGAAACTTTTCTTGGGCGTTTCTTAGGTTTTTCTGCCATAGGCTCCGCTATACTCCTATTTTCTTTAGCCTACTCCGTCGATATGGTTACTCCCCCATTCAGTTCTGGCAAACCAATCATTGCTGGTTACATAAAACACATCACTACCGTGCATCACTACTGTGCAGGAATTTCGCCACAGACACCAGATTTAAAAACTCTGGTACACTGCAAAATACAGAGAGATTTACCTGGCAGTGATAGGCTTATTTAGCATTGTGTGAATTTGTTTGGTGAGGGCTTGAATGTAACGGACGTTCATTTATATGTAAAAGTCCCGAACTGTTGGCTGACTCAGTGTTTTCCACTCACAGACAATACTTTCACATTTTATTTATCGTTCAGAGAAGAGAGAACCAAAATAAATGAATATTATTTAAAGATCACAAACACCAATAAGCTCATTAGCTACCACGTGGGGAATCTGAAGCTCCATTCATCTTTCAAATGCTGCACATGTATTCACTTGGGTTTTGGAGTAGAGGTCCTGGGGTCTTGGGTTTGGACCCAATCCAAAACGGATCTGTGGGAAAAAAACAAAGTGATCCAAGGACAGTGAGACCCGATCTGAATACACCCAAGGATATTTAAACCTGATCTAATATGTGGTTGACCCACAGTGGCCCCAATAGAGAGACAACACCAACACCAGCAACAGCTTGATGTGCCAGCAATTAACGATCAGCTGGGCTGTCAGATCAGCTATATTGACATTTAAACTCGGTGATGAAAGAGAAAGTTAGCAGCAACAAAAGGTTGCCATATTCAAGAACTGCCTTTATTTAGAACTACCATCTAAATAAACTGCAAATGTGTATTTATGCTTGTAAAACATGCAAAACTACTCTGTTAATATACAGTATTATGCAAAGAGTCAGAAAAATATCACTGATTGCACCTTTAAATACTTGGATTGATGGTTTTCAAAAGATCTTTATTTGTTAATGTTTATTGTGACAGGCATTGCTAGACACAATATAATTTTAAATATGAGTGGTTACACATGTGAAAACACATTTGAATCAGTGTGAGCATGTGTGTGTTTTTTTATGTGTGCAACAGTGCATGAGTAGGTACATACAACTGTGGTGTGTTTGTGTTATATGTATTAATTATACATCCACCCTTGCAGAATTTTAGATTTATTAATATCTTGAGAAAGATTAATTTATGAAGCCTATGAGGATTTTCTATGGAAACACTTTATGTATGCTGCCAAATAGAGTCAAACAGACTCTACTCTGACAAATATTGCACTACTATAGTAACACTCACCTGGTGAGATAAAAATTCCCAAAAAAGTGCGACGTGCTACAAAGCACAAACTTTAAATAGTGCCAACATTATGTGCCAGCTTTCACTGTGATGAGAAACTACACACAACTCATTCTCAATGAGTTTTGAGAGATCATATGGTTTGTAGCGTCTTACAAACTTGAACTCAGGTTTTAGAAGATCATCAGCAATCCTTTCAAGTCGTTCCAGAAACTTCCATATGTTTTCTTCAGATAGGCGATTCATTAAGCCAGGCTTAGTTATAATAGTATAGTATGAATCAGGTCTGTTCTGTTTCATAAAGGAGGTTTAAGTTAGTCTGACTTAAGTTACCATGGAAACCCAACCCTCCAGACAAGCCGAGTTGTGGTAAGGCTCACCTCAAGCTGAACCATCAGTCAGACTGAAACAGAAGTCCAGAAATAGTCGCTCTGTCTGAGAGTGAGATGAGAAGATATATATGGACTAGCTAGAGCCCGGAGGCAATTAGCCTAGCATAGTATAAAGTTCCAGCATGTGACTTTGCATAAAACCAGAAGTTGTCATTTTACCTGTTTGTTTGTGTATGGATTATACAAGCAAGACACAGTGTGTTTATCAGTGATCTTTAGAGGTGTTGATAGGTGTGTTTTTGGACCTTGAACAGAGCCAAGCTAGCTGTTTCCCCCTGCTTTCAGTCTTTATGGTAAGCTAAGCTAATCACCTGTCGACTCCAGCTCCATACTTACGGCACAGACATGAGAGTGATATCGATCTTCTCAGCTAACTCTTGTTGAGTTAGTTTCATGAAACAGCTCAGTATGAGTGTGAAAGGTCATTCTTGGGAATAGCAGTTTGACAAAATAATCTTAATTTTAGGTCCACTGACTAGGATTTTCCAGAGCTTTTAACCCTATTTCACTACGTCCATTAACAAATTGAAGTCGGCTTGGAGCTGGCTTAACTCCATGACCACCAAAACGTCAGCAGCTGATGAAGATATATATGGAATTATATTGTCCATACAGGGATTGAATGGAATTATTGTGTCCTATTTTTGAGCAAATAATTGGACATATTTAGCCCAGAAAAAAACATATTTTTACAAGTACATTATATTTTGTAGAGAAATTATCATGTCGAATTATTTAATTTTAGCAAACAAAAATCTATTCTGTCCTATTACCCACATAAGTGCAAAATAATAACCTCTCTTTTACTTACTTGCCAAGTTCCCCACTCGTTCTCAAACCCTTGCTCACTCGCTCACAGCATATACATAAATACATTTATTGTGTGTCTTACTAGCAAATATATTTTTCTGTGCTCGATGTCCCATCATGCTTTCAGAAATGAGATGCAAATATAATGCCATAGAGACGCAGGTTCTGAAAAGAGCTAGTGAGACTTAAGATCATTTTGTCAAACTTAATTCTGGTTTAAGCCCTGCTTTTCAAAGCCTTCTTTATGAAACACCTCCCTGGTTCATGGTATTTAGTGGCACATTTGGAACAAGTGAAAGCGCATAAGTATTTAGAATTTTACTCAGTTAAACCCATTTCTACATTTTATTCTACTTTTAGGCCATAATAGGCCTTCATCCTGGAACTAGTGCTACATTAAAGAGGGATGAGTCATTTCACTGTTATATATTGTAGGTTAAACACAGATGTTCACTTATATGTCAGCATATCCCAGTTTGATGTGCACTAACCCTCAGCCTGACGTTGATGAAAGTGTACATGTGACGTGTTGTTGTGTCCCAGTGTTGAGACAGCTCTAGGCGTCTTCCCAGGCCGGGGGCAGGGATCACCTGTTGGTGTTGAAATGACACTGAAGGACGCTGTCCAAACATGAGACCATTTTAATGTGACATTTTTGATTTCTCACTTCTATTGTGGGTTTTCTCAACTGTGTAAAGAAACAAAGTCACACCTTGTAAGACAAAGGGAGAACCAATATGAGCACTGTGTGTTGTCTGCACTAGAAATAAAGATTTACTGTGATACACTGCATGAGTCATTGTTCCCTCTCTGTTCAGGTCCCCAGCTGCCATCGAGGATGATCATGTTGTCTGTATCTTATTGGGAAGGGAAATATTTAGGAATATACATCCTACAATACATAGTGGGTATTTTATAGACTGATCCAGTAGTTTTACACTCAATACATTTAAATTATGTCATTAAATTGGACCAAAAAAGAAAGATTTTGAAACAGAAGGATTTAGCATTTTAGAAAATAAAATAAACGTACTATATGTTACTATAACTAATAGTTAATTGAATAAATAAAATAGACCTTTTTAGTATCAAAAAGCCACATTTCTGAGGGGGGCACGTCAGGCGGCTTTGACTCATGACCTCAGTATTACTAAAACCAGCTATGGCCTATTTCTGTAGATAGATTTAAAGCCAGTATCATTATTATAGGTACTTATATATATATATATCACACAACATGAACATAGTAATTCTATTCACGTTGAAATGGGAAACATTTGCTTATTTGGTGTACATTATTTTGCTATTGATTTTATAATTCACAATTTATCATTCAATTTACTCTGCGCTTGTATAAATGCGAACCCTGTCTTGTAATGGAAGCACTCAGGCTCAGAGGGAGCAGGTGGAGTGTCGTCTCTACAGGGTATACTCATTTTTATTTTATTTTATCATTGTTAATATTTAGTATTGGTAACTTGCACTTGGGTTATTGATAGTAAATCTAAAGGATTGAAGTTTGAAAGGTTTGAAGCCCTAAATGGGTCAGTATTTGGGCCCTAAACTTTTAATTTTATATATTACCAATATATATATATCAAATTTTAACAAGTTTTATATATATATATATATATATATATATATATATATATATATATATATATATATATAGTGATCTCTCTACACAAACAGAAATTAAATAATTACATGTAAAGTTTGGCATTTACATTTTATTAGTTGCAGATCTATCTCTCGACACTCAGGACCCTGAGCACATCTGGCAACTGGTCTACAGAAGAATATATGGCTGCCTGTTATTATGTAATCATCTATGACAAATCTTTTATAGAATGTAAACTGTTTCTATAACAAATTTCAAACAACAAATTTGTGTTATGATCATTTGATGATGATCAGAAGGAAATGTCATTTCAAAACTCAGTAGACATGCATTACATTAAAGCAGGTGTGTATACCAGTGTGTGAAGGCCAACTAAAAAAAATTTTTTGGGGAATGTTCTGCAACTATTATTCAATTTAAGCAAATTAGATCAAATAATTGGATGACAGGAATTTAATGAGTAATGCCTGTGATTAGTCTGCCATTGATTGTGTAGTGTGTACACGTCTTTTCAGTGTTTTTTAGAATATTGTTGAAAGTACTGTCACACCATATATATTTATGTTTTTTTATTTATTTATTTCGAGAAGGGATCATGTTATATAAACATATACAAAAAATGCACAAAAAAAAAACACCATTTAAAATGTATTAATTTTCAAATTCTGAATATGCACTTCGTTGGACAACCCTGTCTTCTCAATTGTCACTGACAGCATATTTAAATTCTGCAACATCCAGTCATGCAAACTAAAACACGATTCATATTTTTCTGATTTTGTGTTGGAAACTCACTTGGTTAAGGTTATGGAAAGGTGGTGTTCTTGGTTGAATACTGAGAAATTAACACTGACTTGAAGCATGCGTTTACTTATCACTTAATTATTATATTTAACCAAAACCACAATCTATATCATTTCTAGGAGGCAGTCCTCTCAGACATGGCCAGATGGCCAAAGTACCATTTGGGCTTAGACCTGCATACATGGCTGCTTTTATCCATACTGTCACTTGGCTGTCATTGTCCTGTGGATTAGTTGCTAAAATTCAAGAAGGGTGGGTGTTATCTAATATGAGCCTGTCAAAGGGTTTATGATTTATAATTATACTTGTTTGAATTACTCTGTATTACGGAGATCTTTACTTAAGCCCTTTGGCTTCCTTCCGCCCTGCTTATCCATTGATGCTCGATTATTGTATGTCTTCTACCCTGGTGTTTTCGTTGTATGACCAAATAAAGACTAAGAGACTAAAGGCAGATGGTGAAAAAAGGAGGAATATAACACCATCACAGGGCTGAGGCCATGATGGACAATGAATGATGACCTTTTTCCCTGAAGTGTTCTTGTTTACTTTGTCTGTGTCTCTTCTGTCCTAAATAAAGGAAATCAATGCTGGGCTGGGGGCAGTCAGTCGGGCAAACCAGTGGACACCAGCCCTGGGTCCTACCACCCAGCTCAAGTGAAACGACGCTGTGAGAAACATATCAGACTCACAGGGTTCTTTGGTGTCAGCAACCAATAGCACTTACCATGCTGTGGCCTGGTTTGGTGTTAATTCATTCCCATTGACACAACAACGCGTTTCATCTCTTATTTTTTTTTCGATACCAGTAACGAATAGATGACGTGAATCAAAATCACCAGTGACAAGTAGTCTTTAGAGCTTGTTGTATTCACATTGACTCAGTCACAGTCATCTTCAGCCAGTGACACATTACATGACTAATCCTTACTGGACTTAACCTGTCATATTTACAATCCATGGCCTGTTTGAGTCTATCAATGTGACTGAGAAAGAAATCAGCTGAGATGAAAAGTCTTCGGTCAGCTCCTGTGTTTGTGTCTCTGACAATGACAATGCTTCATGTAGAGGTCTTCTCCATCCCTCCCATCCCCCACACAACGCTCTCCTCCACAGCCACGGGCCACTGGCCTGAACCACTTCAGCAGCAGAGAAGTCAGTAAAATTATGCAGACATCCCTGATGTGAACATGACCTATTTTGAAGCCCTACAGAAGCCTGCAGACCTGGCTGTCTTCCTGCTGCGTTGGCCTATTGCCTGCATCTGCCTACGACATGCTATATTCACATAGTTACTTTTACATTACAATATTCATACCTAATTATTGCAAGTGTACTGCACAAATATCCAGTCTTTCTGCTGCACTGCCTTCCCTCTGGACAGTTTCTCTATGCATAAAACCCTTTTCCTATTTATACACATTATATTTCTACTTCACATTTAAGTGGATATTTTGCTTTTTTTTATCTATTTGATTCTATTTTTTTATATATACAAAAGCTATACACACATACACACACACGTATATATATATATAGTATATAATAGTTCCCACCATGAGCAAGCACTTGGCGACAGTGGCAAGAAAAAACTCTTAACAGAAAAAACTTTTAACAGGTAGAAACCTCGAGCAGAACCAGGCTCTGGGTGGGCGGCCATCTGCATCGACCCAGTTGGGTTGAAAGGAGAGGAGAGAGGGGGAGAGGGGAGACAGAACAGGAGGAGAGACAACAAATCAGACTAATAATAATAACAACTGCAGCAGTGAGTGTGGAGCAGGAACATGGGGGCAGTAGACGGCCGGCAATCACAGATCCAGAATCTACAGCTCCAGAGGCAGAAATACCTGCAGAAAGTGAGAAGGCGAAAAAGCACAAGGACTACCAGGAAGAAGTGGAGTTAGTAACTTGTATTAGTGGGATAGGAATGCGTACAGATAGAGAGGGAGAGGAGGAGAGAGAAGCTCAGTGCATCATAGGAAGTCCCCCAGCAGTCTAAGCCTATAACAGCATAACTAAGGGATGGTTCAGGACTCACCTGAGCCAGCCCTAACTATAAGCTTTATCACAAAGGAACGTTTTTAGCATACTCTTAAACGAAGAGAGAGTGTCTGCCTCCCGAACCCAAATTGGGAGCTGGTTCCACAGAAGAGGAGCTTGATATCGATAAGTATAATTGAGTACCATCTGCATAGCAGTGAAAGTTTATGGAGTGTTTCCTAATAATATTGCCTAAAGGAAGCATATACAAGGTAAATAAAAGTGGTCCGAGCACTGAACCTTGTGGAACTCCATGACTAACTTCCGTGTGCACGGAGGATTCATCATTTACATGGACAAACTGAAATCTATCTGATAAATACGACTGAAACCAGCTTAGTGCGGGTCCTTTGACGCCAATCAAATGCTCCAGTCTCTGTAATAGGACACAATGGTCAATGGTATCGAAAGCGGCACTGAGATCTAACAGAACAAGTACAGAGACAAATCCTTTGTCTGACGCAATCAAAAGGTCATTTGTCACTTTCACCAGTGCTGTTTCTGTGCTATGATGCTCCCTAAATCCTGACTGAAAATCCTCAAATAAACTATTGCTGTTTAGAAAGTCACATAACTGATTAACGACCACTTTCTCAAGGATTTTGGAGAGAAAGGGAAAGTTAGATATAGGTCTACAATTGGCTAAAACCCCTGGATCAAGCGTAGGCTTTTTAAGAAGAGGTTTAATTACAGCTAATTTGAAGTACTGTGGTACATAGCCTGTTAATAAAGACAGATTGATCATATCAAGTGCTAACTAAGGGTAAAACTTCTTTAAGCAGCCTAGTTGGGATGGGGTCTAAGAGGCAGGTTGTTGGTTTAGACGAAAAAATCATTGAAGTTAGTTGGTAAAGGTCAATTGGAGAAAAACAGTCTAAATATAAATCTGGTTCGACAGCTGCTTCTGAGGTTCCTGTACTCGAAGATATATCTGAACTGGCTGAGGGCACAAAGTATGAATTTTTTCTCTAATAGTTAGAGTTTTATCATCAAAGAAGCTCATGAGGTTATTACTACTGAGCGCTCTGGGAATACATGGCTCAACAGAGCTCTGACTCTGTGTCAGCCTGGCTACAGTGCTAAAAAGAAACCTGGGGTTGTTCTTATGTTCCTATATTTTAGTGCTGAAATGATTAGTTGATTGATCTATTAATCCACTGATAAATAATTTAATGACGATTTATTGATATTCCAAGCTTTCACATGCAATCTTTGTCACTCACTGTATATGTGATATTTTGCCTTAATACACAGTTTCTTCTCATATACGGTGTATATACAATATATTGTGTTAAGGTACTTATCTATACTATGCAACTGTTTGTACTTTATTTGTGTACTAACACATTTCCCAGCGTGTCTTTAGTATAACATCGAATCAATCAATGGATTAGAAGAATAAATAAATGGGAGCTTAAAGCATGATGTCGAATGCAGAAACATCATGACACAGTGAGAGTAAAAACATGAAGCTACATGTGGCTGGACATACAGAAACATGAAGCCACCAGGAAAAGAAGATATCCACAAAACCTAAACATTAGACTGCATTCATTTCACCAACTGAGTGTATCTAATATTTGTCGATTTTTAAAGCATGCAGGAACCCTAGCTATATTACAATAACACATACTAGCATAATCTATTTTACAAATCATCCCATAAATGTTTTATTTTTATTTTGGGAAATCATACTCATGTGTTGTTTCCAGTCCAACTCACTCATTACTCCCAGCAAGTCAGCTGTGGAGGCTCACTTCAGAATTATCTACAGTATGCAAATTGAGTTTCTGATTTAGGCCCACATAAAACTCAAGTTATTGTATCAGGTGAGAGATTATTCAGATGAATAAAATTCAGGTGGGAAATTCTGTAACATTGTCTTGTGCTGCCCTCATGTGGATCCTTTCAGCATTAGACAAAAGTGGGGAAACAGGCGACTCCGTGCTGTGTAAAGCACAAATAAAAAAACACCCAGCCACATTTTTTCAATAAGGTATGTACATTTATTAGAGGAGAGAGAACCACTTAGCTGAACAAAAGAATACAGTACACATTGTCAACCTGCCAAAGGACATTTGAGGCACTTAGCATGAGGAAAGATTGAGTAAAGATTTGAACAGTTTACTGTACATGATGAGTTCAGCATCTGAGGGTTGAAACCTACAATCTAGTTTGTGGGGGCTGGGGAGGAACGGTCTCTGTATATAAACTGAAATGGATTTCAATGATTGTTCATTTTTAATTTTAGGCTTGTACATCTGACAAAATCTGCTGATCTAGTAGTGTGTCCCCATGTCGTGAGTGGTTTGTAACTATCACAGTGCAGAACTCATTTGTACAGTTAGAAATCCCGTCAACAACACTTCTACTTAAAATGTCAACCAAACCAAATAGTTCTTTGGCCTGAAAATAGTGAAGAACCAAAAAAAAAAAAAAAAAAGAGATAAAAAACAGGAAACAACAGAGCTGTTTTCACACTGTGACATTAAATATGTACTGAACGCTCAATTGTGTCACTTGTGATTAGCCTATTCGATTAATTGTATCCCAAAACTCAATTTGTTGATTGTTGGTACATATCACAATGCAGATGTGAGTTTCACTTTAAAAAATGAAAAACCAATCCTCAAAAAAATGAATATTCCTCAACATAAGGATTGCAATGATAAAAGTAAAATGATTAAGAACCTTTAGTTACTTTATATTCTGTCATTTTTCCTTAGAGTATTGTATATGTAAGCAGTATTTTAATTGTAGCCCTTGATTTGAAAAAAAAAAACAAAAAAAAAACTGTTCCAAAAACCACAGCTTGAAGAGAGAACTATGAACCACATGGTTATTCTAGGATATGGGATATCTTAAAACCTTTAGACATAGTCATAACACTGTATGGATCCTTGTGATGCCAGACATGTTGCAGGCTGGTTATTTTTCCCACATAAATCATAAACTGTATAGCAACTTAAATCTACACCTGCAAATTTACCTTAAGTTGTAAAGAATGGGAGATTTTAAATAGCTTTTCACTGGGTTGGGATGTTATTACATCTAAAAAGGGAACAAAACAAGACTGTTAGTCTGGGAAAAGGGACATTATGAGAAAAGAAGGTCGCTTTCTGATGATGGCTAGGCTGGTTTCATTAAAGGAATAGGTAAACAATTTGGGAAGTGTGCTTATCTGCTTTCTTTCAGAGAATGAGATGAGAAGATCAACATCAATCTAATGTGCGTTATGTACAGAGCTGGAGTCAGGTCATGGTTAGCCTAGCTTAGTATAAAGACCAGAAGCAGGGGGAAACAGCTAGCCTGGCTCTGTCTAAATAAAAATGCCCAGAGACTCATCATGCTGACCAGTTAACATGTTGTATTTTGTTTGTTATATCCGTAACAAATTTAGAAACGACAATTTATGGTTAAAAGGGGGAGTTTTGTGCTGAAACAATTTCATGACAAACAACGGTCCTGCAGCTTCCATGGTTCCTGTACAGAGAGTTCTACCAAACCTGTGCTCACCTGTGTATCTGGCAACCCACGCTGTACCCGGAGATAATGCACAGAAGTACTGGGTGGATGTATAAACTTCTGTTAGTCTAGAAATTGTTTTTTGTTTGAGTACATATTAAATCTATCTCTCACTTTTTGGGGAAACATTTTTTTGAGCCTAAGCATATTTCCCAAAATATTAAATATTTCCTTCAAGCGGAGCTTGTGAAAACACCCCATGAATCAAGTGAAAGCTGAATGCATGTTCGGTTTCATGGTAAGTCACAGATATCAGTGGAATGTAGCTACTACTCATGTTACATTTATACAAGTTTTAAAGGAAATTATTTCAGGAAATAAACCTAATGTAGAATAAAATGGCCTGGTGT
The DNA here is from genome assembly GCA_031216445.1 of Lateolabrax maculatus. Taxonomy (NCBI): domain Eukaryota; kingdom Metazoa; phylum Chordata; class Actinopteri; order Acropomatiformes; family Lateolabracidae; genus Lateolabrax; species Lateolabrax maculatus. Next base: position 19,036,228 of record CM062200.1, read on the forward strand.
TGATTGGAGTGGCTGATTAAAATTAACACATAGCAAATGCTGGTGAGGTCAGAATTTCAGTAATTGGAGGCTGGCTGTTTAAAACCATTCTGAAAGAAAAAAAACATTTAAAAAAATTAACATGGCTTGCATTGTTTAGTCACTTTTGCATATTGAACGGAATAAAACATTCATTCCACTGTTCAATCATTACGTAATACAATCATTAAAAACCATAAAAAAGTCCATGTCCTGTTGCCAAAAAAAAAGGTATGATGTAATATCAAAACAAACGGTTGTACAGCATACTGGACTCGATGACAGTGAGCAGATTCACAGTACAACATTAATGCAATAGAAGGTGAAGGTTAATGCAGATTCCAAACACATGGGTTAAGTTCAGGGTCCTACTACACTTCTCACAATGTCTACAGAGCATGAAAAACAAATGTGACTAACTATTATATCACAAAGTATTTGATATTAACATAACCTTTTTATTGAACCAAGAACAGTTTAAAAAGGTATGCTGTGTTTTTATCTGGGGTCTGCGGGTGCATGCCGTCGCATATTGTACTTCAACTAAAAGATTTGGGATTTGGGATCCAGCCAACGTGTCTCATCATAAAAACTACCTTTGTCCTTATCATAACAGTAAGACTTTGTGTACAGATTTTTCATATTAAAAGCCTTCCAGAGGTTTAGAGGGCATATTCTGTCCTTTCTGGCAGGCTCTTAATGTGAAATATCTGCTGGAAGTGTTGAGTTTCACTGATGGTACCTTTACAACAATCAAAATAGGAAAAAAGGCAAGGAAGTAAAAGCAAGTGGAAATGTGTTATATTATTGGTCAAGGCCATTATTTTAATACCTGCTTTTATTTGAGAAGTAACATGTTTAACTTAACTGGAACGATTAGTTGATTATTAGTCGGTTGACAGAAAAATATTAGGCTATTACCGTGATCTCGTCTGTCAGACAAAACAAAGCCATTTGACGACATCACCTTGGTCTTTAGAAAATAGTGGCAGGCATTTTGACTATATTCTGACATTTAATAAATCAAAAGATGAATGATGACATGTCATGATAATACTTTACTAACATTTCCATGTTGTTTCTCACAGATTTTCCTATTAAGTCCCTCTAGATGTTAACATCCTGCACCAACACATTCTTTAATGAACAAATATTGAAATCCGAGACTAAAAATGTATGATCTGGAAAGCAAATTCATGGGACTTCTAAGATTTATCAGTAAATTCAGAAATTAACATGATTCACAACATGAGCACAAGCAAACAGCCTGAGATGCTGACAACAAAAATATTGTTGCTTTGAAACTGCATAGGGTGTAAAATGGGCTTATCTGTATTTACCACATACTGAGAGAGAGTCTTGAAACATCCCTGTTTAACAGATACAGGACTTCTCTTTTCTGCAAAAGTAGTTTATAAAACCATCTGTTTATTTGAAACACTTGGCAGGCTAAAGAGATTACTGTGAAAAATCTAAGCTCTAGTTATGACAAATGCATGCTACAGGTTGACAAAATCCTGACAAGGAAACTGTAAACTAATTTTGACAATAAAATATTGTAAAATGATATCCCCTTCAATTAAAACATCATACAAAAGGAATAATTTGGGCCAGAACATTTTTCCATCACAAGCGCAAAAAAGCTTTAGAGTTAAGCTATACAAATAGTCTCCTGTCCTTGTGCAGGATAATAAAAGATACAAAAGTCCCTTAAACTAGGCCTATGCTTTTTTGAAATTTATGAGCAAAAATGACAAACTAGATTAATATGAAATCACCTGAGTAATTTAATCAAACTCTGCATACAACCTTTGCTGACACTGTCCCCTTTCTTTAAGCTAGTCCTCTTACAACAACTCCTAATTACAGTGTACCATTTTCACAGTTCAAATTTGACCTGTGCGTGCATGATATAAATCATGCTTGCAGTATATAATTTACAAGAATATGCACCTATGAAAAGATAAACTATGATTCACTTAAGAATATGTATATACAGGAACAGAAATTGAACAAACGTATAGTGGAAGGTCAGTAAAAAATATACAACTTCAACCATTTGTTCCACCTCAAAAAGGACAGAATATCAACCCATTTAAAAGGTGAAGGAAAACTTTCAGAACAGTTTATTCCAGTCTCTAGTTGCCTCCATGAGGTGCCGCTGGCCGTGGCCAATCCAATCCTCTTGGCTGTTGAAGAGCCGACCACAAAACCAGCAGTCAAACACCACAGGCTCTTGACTACAACCTGATAAAGTGTCCACTACCTCATACTTTCTTTTGCTTTTTTTCCTTAACTTCAGTTTCAGGAGGAATCGCTCACGGACGGAACTCCGAACTGGCCGAGGTCTTAGATCATCGCTGGGAGACGACACACCTTTGGTCGAGGAATTCTTCCCTAGAGCACCAAGCTCAGAGAGTGCTTGGACTGTTTTCTGAGACAGAGAGACCTTAGTAACAGCACCTTTGTACCTCTTAACTACCTTCATGATATTGGCCACTTCGGGAATGTCAGCATCTGGATGATTGAGCACCACTACAGGTTGGTATCTACGAGGGCATTTGACCTGCTGTAGAGAACTGAATGGGGCAAGTCTCAGTGTCCTTTCAACTTCTTTGGCTACAGGCTTCCATAACACAGTAGTCTCTTTCTCAGTCAGTACTTTATTTGAGAGTCTTCTAGCTTTATGCACCGTTGTTGGAAGCTCATCAAATAATGGTTTCCTGCGCCTTTTCCTTTGGCTTGGAGGCCGAATTGGCCTTGGTGCTAGGATAGGTTTCTCTGCTTCATGTGGTGGCATCTTTACATTCATCTGAGAGGGTGAAATGCAAGATTCCTTGACGTCTTTTTGTGCAGTATTTTGTATGGTGATCAATTTCTTTACTCCATTGGAGGCATTTGCATTAGTTTTGTTTGATGACACCAGAAAACACTGGGTCTGAGGTCTGGTTGCCAAAAACAATGGTTGACTGCTTGAGGTGGGAGTGCCACTTGTAAGAAGGCTACCTGTAGGTGTGACAATTTTAAATATGACTTTGTTTCCAGTACTTTCACTGGTTTGGCTACACTGAGTCCCTGACTTTGCCTCTTGGTTGTTTAATAATAGGCCTGATTTGGGTGGAGAAATGTATCGGAGCAAGAATGCCTGCCGACCAGTCTGTAGAGTGCTGGGTTTGTCTGCAGAGCTCACAGGCATGGCCAGAACTGGCCGTGAGTTCAGCGGGAGTTGTGTACTTGCCAGTCTAAGGCCAGGAGTGTTGGGGGTCTGAACAAATGGAACAGACCTCTGTACTAAGTAGCAAGTTTGCTGTGTCTTTGCTGTTTTGTCTGTAGGTGTATTATGTGGTGTGCTTGAAAGGAGTACAGGACCCTTAAAACCTTGGCTGTTAATAAAGTAGTGATTTGAAGTGGTGCTAACACCTGGTTGAACAGTAGAGAGAAGTGTTCCTTTTTCAGCAGCTCCTGCATTTGGTGCCGATACACCTATCTTCCTGCTGCTCGGAGTAAGGGTTACGCCAGTAGGGTTACTTGATCTTTCCAATCCTGGCTTCATGTAAGATACATTGATCTGAGGATTAGCAGAATTAGTTATCAGTTTGAACCCTGGAGTGGCCTTTACCTGCATTGGCATGGCAAAGCGATTCTCAGTAGTCCTCAGGAGTACTGGCTGCTTACCCTCTGGCAATTGAAGAATTTGTAGAGTCGTTTTTGTTTGTTTTATAGAGTCATTGCTTCCACTTGAAGATCCAATTTTTTCCTTATTAAGCTGTTGGGTAATGATGGCATCTGAATGTTCCTCCACAAAACTGCCCAAGAAAGTTGAACTATTCTTTGTTTCTGATTGTTTTTTTGAAATAGGAATGTTTTCCTCCTCAATTTTGATTATATTAAAATCTTGGAGCACTGACTCAGGATTTTCATCCTCAAATATGCACTCATTAACCTCAATGTCACTATCTGACATTTTCTTCTCTTCTCCATTACCACTTTCTGTGAATGGCTCGGGAGACTCTGCCAATGTCAAGCTAAACTGTGATGATTCGCAAATACTTTCTTTGTCTACTGAATGTTCAGACATATTGTCAAAGTTTTGGGTAGTGTTACGTGAAGTGCTGAACATTTCCTTGGAATAATTGTGAAAAGTAAATACTTCTTGGTTTGGTGAACTTTGTGTGCAGTTTTCTGAGCCCATGGCACTTTCTCTGCGTCTACCTGAAGTGGGTGGGGATAACTCTGACGGTACTGGATTTGTCAAAAGCTTTTCAAGATTTTGCCGGACATTTTTATGCTTAATCCTAGTTCTGACCCTATCAGGGTTATCCTTTTCTGGAGTATTCTGAGAAGATTGGTCATCATTTTCTATAGTGTTAAATGATTCGTTCCATTTGTGTTCATCAATATGTTTATCTGCTATGGTTTCAGTTATTGATAACTCATCTGCAGCTCCACAGTTTTCAACAGTTTTCTTGGAGACTTGTTTGGAAAGCAATATTTCCTGAGCAACTTTTGAAGGTGAAGATACACCAGTGACCTTACCAGCACACACTGTGGAAGTATTACTGATTTTATAACCACTATGGCTGGTTGCATCAGAGTTAAATGTTGCAGAGTTATTATCAAACTTACTTTTCTCTGAGCATGTTGTTTGACCTAGGTGACTTTGGTCACCTCCATTATCAAACTCATTTGTCATGGGATATAACGTATCTGCACAAGTCAAAGACCTATTTAGCAAAGGATTAGTTGGTTCCCCAACATCATCTGTATGTGGGATGGAATCAAAGTTGCAAACAGAGGTTTCCTCCTCCTCAATCTTTACTTTTACTGCCATAATATCATCTTGATCCACCTGTATGCAAGATCCACTTCTTGGTGAAACAGCAAAGCAATGTGATGTTGAGCTCTTGCTATCAGAGCATTCCCCATTCTCAATAGTAACTTTACTTTTATCGAACACAGGATTTGGTGCTGAGGAGCCCACATCTTCAACTGAGGAACAGTTCTGAGTGGATAAGTCTTGCTTTGCTGTTGGTATTACTTTGAGAACTAAATGTTTTTTGCCATCAACCATCTTGAATCCCATCACTTTGGTTGTACAGTTGGGGGGGAGAGAGATTTTGTTCTTAACCATCAGAACAGTCAGTCCATTAGGATTGGTGTGACTTGCATCTGAACTTGCAGAGTTGTCACATTCCTGTAACATTACTGGCATTGACTGCTCTATGTTATGAGAGCCTTTGCACCAATTTTTGTTGTCCTTTTTTGCTACAGTCCCATCCACAAAGTGGTGGGTATCCTCTAAGGATATCTCTGGTTTGATTAGCCTGCCGTTTTGGTTTGGTAAACTCCCAGAAAGACAGTTCAGTTTTGACATCCTCTGAGCCTCCTGTGATTCACTCTTTTTCAGCAAAACTTTTAAGCTAGCAGATGAATTTGCAGCAGTGCCGCTGTCTTCTATAGCCTTCCATACATTCCTCCTCTCAGCCTCCTCTTTGTGAACAGCTGCCGTGTGTTTTTTAAGGTACTCGCTTCTTGCTGAACCATATCCACAGATCTGACAAGTAAAGGGGAATGTACCCGAGTGGGCTTTCATATGCTTCTGGTGATCCTCTTCATTCAAGCTGATATGTCTGCACTTTGAACACTTCCAAGGACTCTCATTATGATGATGGATGTGCTGGACGAATGTACCTGCATCCACAGTTGTAAACTCACACCAGTCACAGTTAAACTGCCCATTTAGACTGTGACACATGATGTAATGTCTGGTAAGCAAAAGTAGAGAGTACTGAACATCATCATTGCAGAGCTCACATGTAACCAAAGTATTCCTATGCTCAATCCGATGGCGCTGAAGAGCAGGGAACTCGTTTGTGACAAAACCGCACAAGTCACAAGGGTATGTTGGAAGGTTTCCTTTATGAGCCGCTTGAAAATGTTTAAGGAGATCATTGGGGCTATACGTGGAATCATCTTTACATACAGAGCATTCAAAACTCAGTATCTTTCCAGAGAAAACTGCCCCCTGCTGAATTTTACAATGGGCTTTATTGAGAGTTTGTTTATCTTTCTTGCTGGAACTCCCATGTTCCTTAATGGAAGATTCTTCTGCATTATTGAAGAGCGACCCATCGGTCACTTCTCTGAAATGCTTATACACAAAGTCTTTTACCTTTTCTTTTTCATCTTCTGTTACTGATATGTTGCAGTTTTTGGCAGAATCATGAGGTATTGTGAGATCTTCTTCCATAGTTGTAAACCTGCAGATATCTGAAAGAGAAGAAATAAAAGATGTTTTATTTAGTTTAATGTTTTTTTAATACAGGCAGAAGGATCCCACTTATACACAATGTATAATATATGTACTGCGGTGCACCTATCCAATAGTGCACAATAATTCCCTTTCCAAGTAGATAAGGGGCCAGTGGTGATCTGGGTTTGCTGCAGTATTTAATAGCAGAGGTGGACCACCTTGAAATAAGGACTCTGCTAATAGCACAACAAATAAATACAATTTAGTGAATTAAACATTAGCATTTGCAAGAAAACAGCAGATATGTCATTTAAAAAATTATACATTCAATGAGTGCCACTATTATTGAGGTCACAATCAACGTGATGAGAAATACGTCAGGACCCGAGGGGCTTAGACCTACGCTAAACATTTTCTGGTCAACCACACAAACTAAAAACAATCTGAATTGTAACAAAAAATACTGATTGGTGCATGTCAAGTAAGCACTGGTGTTTAAGACCTTTTTCCATGGACATTATACTAAACAACATTGAACAGTATAGGACAAAATATTATAGGAAAGTTGTTGATGCAGGCTGCAATTCCTGGAAGCAGAGATTTTCAACAACAAAAATGTTGTATCTTAAATGATTTATTACGTTTTGAGTAAGCCAACTCTAAATGTGAGTCTGTATTCACAATGAACCAGTGAAACGGGTCTCCATCAGTGAGCTTATGGGGTTACTTTTTGGTTTAGCTGGATTTAATAGCTTATCACAGAATTAATTAATTTAAGAATCAAGAATTAATTAATTACTCTGGCTTGGTTTTAAAGTTAAACAACTTGAGCAAAGGACCCTAATGGTCCAATTAATTGATTATTAATTTGTAGCCGCACATTACTGAAACAAGCAACTACATTACTGACACATTGCTCTGTAATGCGTTACTACCCTACACTGATTATACTGTAAGACAGCCGTTTTCTAAGCCCTGTTAAAGAATCTGTATTTCATGATGTACGTAAGGTTTACAGTTCCTGCAGTTTTCCCCCTTATTCCCCCATATACTCTGTATAGTATACTCTCTTTTACTATTAGGCTGTTTGAGTGTACTGAACTGCTGCAGTGGTTAGCATTGTTATATCAAGAGGGTTCTGGGGTCAGACCTGTGGGCTGGCTGGGGCTTTCTGTGTGGAGTTTTCCACCAGTGTGTCTGTGTGTGTTTTGACCCAAAAAAACATAACCTGGTCGGTGTGTCACAGCCTAACAGTTCAATGACAAATCAACTTCTGTTTTCAACCCAGTTTTCAGAAGGCAACTGACTGAGTGAATCTAAGATCATCGTCCAGCCTGTTACACTGGAAAACAACCAACATGAAGCAGGAAGAATCTCTGGTTTAACTCTGAATACTGAGGGGAGGAAATTAGCTATCACTTAGCTTTTGGAGGCATTTGATGAATGGTCATAACAAATATTGATTTATTTTAAATGTTATTGAATTATTGTTGCAGTTCCAAGAAGTAATTTGAAAATTTAAAACAGAAATTTGACAATGTTAAAATATAAAGTCGTTTTAAAATATCATCCTCAACATTTTCATGAAATAATTTCCCATTTTTGATACTATTTATTGTCAGTATTTTTCCAGCAAGAGCCAATCAATGTGCTGTTTCACATTTATAATGCTCAAATTGTCAAACACGGGATGGCTTTTGTTGTAAAACAGTCAGAGAAAATTTGCATTTGTCACAGAGGTTAATACTGACCATGATAGTTCCTCAAAAATGCATATATATATATATATATATATATATATATATATATATATATATATATATATATATATATAGACACACACACACACACACACACACACACACAGTGGGTACGGAAAGTATTCAGACCCCTTTAAATTTTTCACTCTTTGTTTCATTGCAGTCATTTGCTAAAATCAAAAATGTTCATTTTATTTCTCATTAATGTACACTCAGCACCCCATCTTGACAGAAAAAAAACAGAAATGTAGAAATTTTTGCAAATTTATTAAAAAAGAAAAACCACATGGTCATAAGTATTCAGACCCTTTGCTGTGACACTCATATTTAACTCACATGCTGTCCATTTCTTCTGATCCTCCTTGAGATGGTTCTACTCCTTCATTGGAGTCCAGCTGTGTTTAATTAAACTGATTGGACTTGATTTGGAAAGGCACACACCTGTCTATATAAGACCTTACAGCTCACAGTGCATGTCAGAGCAAATGAGAATCATGAGGTCGAAGGAACTGCCCAAGGAGCTCAGAGACAGAATTGTGGCAAGGCACAGATCTGGCCAAGGTTACAAAAGAATTTCTGCAGCACTCAAGGTTCCTAAGAGCACAGTGGCCTCCATAATCCTTAAATGGAAGAAGTTTGGGACGACCAGAACTCTTCCTAGACCTGGCCGTCCAGCCAAACTGAGCAATCGTGGGAGAAGAGCCTTGGTGAGAGAGGTAAAGAAGAACCCAAAGATCACTGTGGCTGAGCTCCAGAGATGCAGTAGGGAGATGGGAGAAAGTTCCACAAAGTCAACTATCACTGCAGCCCTCCACCAGTTGGGGCTTTATGGCAGAGTGGCCCGACGGAAGCCTCTCCTCAGTGCAAGACATATGAAATCCCGCATAGAGTTTGCCAAAAAACACATGAAGGACTCCAAGACTATGAGAAATAAGATTCTCTGGTCTGATGAGACGAAGATTGAACTTTTTGGCGTTAATTCTAAGCGGTATGTGTGGAGAAAACCAGGCACTGCTCATCACCTGCCCAATACAATCCCAACAGTGAAACATGGTGGTGGCAGCATCATGCTATGGGGGTGTTTTTCAGCTACAGGGACAGGACGACTGGTTGCAATTGAAGGAAAGATGAATGCGGCCAAGTACAGAGAGATCCTAGAAGAAAACCTCTTCCAGAGTGCTCAGGACCTCAGACTGGGCCGAAGGTTCACCTTCGAACAAGACAATGACCCTAAGCACACAGCTAAAATAACAAAGGAGTGGCTTCGGAACAACTTTGTGACCATTCGTGACTTGCCCAGCCAGAGCCCTGACCTAAACCCAATTGAGCATCTCTGGAGAGACCTGAAAATGGCTGTCCACCAACGTTCACCATCCAACCTGACGGAACTGGAGAGGATCTGCAAGGAAGAATGGCAGAGGATCCCAAAATCCAGGTGTGAAAAACTTGTTGCATCATTCCCAAGAAGACTCATGGCTGTACTAGCTCAAAAGGGTGCTCCTACTCAATACTGAGCAAAGGGTCTGAATACTTATGACCATGTGATATTTCAGTTTTTCTTTAATAAATTTGCAAAAATTTCTACATTTGTTTTTTTTTCTGTCAAGATGGGGTGCTGAGTGTACAATGAGAAATAAAATTAACTTTTTTTGATTTTAGCAAATGGCTGCAATGAAACAGTGAAAAATTTAAAGGGGTCTGAATACTTTCTGCACCCACTGTATATATCTTGACTGACTACTTTATTGAAATGTGAGTTTGTTTGGCTGTACTGTAACTGCTGAACAAGCATTCAAACTTGCTGCTACCACCAGTGACCATGGATGTCAACAAATCAACCATGACTTAAAAAACTTAAGGTTTATAACTTGAAGACCATTTGGACAAGATTAGTTCTGAAACAATTAACATTTTGCTCACAGGGTCTGATTTTCCTAATATAAGATTTTCTTCTACGTACAGACTCCCAAACTAGTACTGTGTGGGGGTCAACAACTTCCTGTTCATCAAGGTAGCCAAAAAAAACTTGTGCTTTTGTCAATACACATAAAAACACGACTTTAAAATATAAGGTGTCTGCTGAGCAGGGACCCTATGTGTGGACTGAACAAACAGGTAACTTGGGCTGTAAGTAATAAAGAGGCAGCAGAGGAAAAACTATGCACGTGTGCACAAACTAAAATTTAAGTCACATGTAATGTTAGTCATTCTGTAAAGAATTAAATTCATTACCTATGAAATACACTATTTTTTAAATGTATATTTTCTTCTACTTCTATTTACATAATTATGTATATAATAAAGAAATATATTATAAAACATGCTTGAATAATTCTACTCCACCCCCCACAAATCTGTATCTCACCAAAACTACTGAGACACATTAAGTCAAAACAGAATCACTCTAGTCTGCACACCAGTGTTGTCAGTGTAGTTGGAGGTGCTTGGCAAGTATATCGCCTGGTCATTGAATGCTCCATCAGAGTGGCTAGAAGAAACAAATCCTACCAATCAGAATACTCTGAGGCTTGCCTCCTGGCTTGCATGCAAATTAACTTCTTACTCTCAAGCTTTTCATACAAATTTAACTGAATAGAAAAGTTTGGAGACTACCTATGCATCCTCTCTTTTTTAAAGGAATAATTTTAGCAGAATGTGCTTCAAGCTTCCCATAACATTACATTAACAGCTTATTGCTGTCTCTGACCTTCACCCCGATCTCCTTCCTCTTTTGAGCTGGTAGCTTGTTACTGGATAAAATACCATGCTCTTCCACTGGATTCATGCTGTCTGCTGAAATCTAAGACTGATATCTCAAAACCACCAAACTATCTACATGGTTAGATACCACTAGTCATACATGTACCACTAGTAATAATACTAATAACAATAATCATATGATTATTGTTAAAATGTAGGGTAGAAGGGTAGAAAGATATAATTCCAAAAATAAGTTAAATAAGTCAAAAAGACACAACCCAACTGGTCAACTAACACAACATTTTTAAGATTCTAAAAAAGGCCCACACTGAAGTTATAGCTTCATTGCAGAGGTAAGAACAAACGGTTAAAATACATTTAGTGAGCAGTTATTACCTGTACTCCTTTAGGATAAACTCAAACATTAATGCAAGTCATGTCTGAAGAGGAGGATCTTGTAGTGTGGCCACGGTGCCTGGAAGACAGAAACATACAATTACAACTTCCAGTTTTCAAGCTGTACAATTTAACTTTCTTTTTAATACTATTAACTGATTTAAATATGGAAAAATGTATTTACAGAGAACAGAATGTGTGAGAATAAACCCGTTATCACACAGCTTGTTGATGATTTGGTGATTTAACTCCAAATTATTTATAATGACATCTGATTATTATTATTCAATTTTATGAACATAAAATAGTCTAGAATCAATTGAAACCATAAAACACTGGTCCTGCTGAGCATCATGCCACATGAACTGCAGTCCATGCCAGCCTGCTAAGGGACATGTAGCCAACATACAAAAACATTACTAGCTGGACATGAAATACTACGATTTTGGTGACATGTTTCACCTTCATATTTCGTTCCAAGTAGTGTTCAGATTTAACTGCATGTGCACACAAAATGTCCTTTGGACTCTAAACAAAACAAAAAAACACTTATGGAGCAGACTTTTATGAGAGGGTCCCTGTTATATTTGTTTTATGCATGCGCATGAGGACGCACATGCACATGGGTGACACAATATACATTCCTGCCAAAGGTTTGACAATATTCCAGAGAGCTACAGGTGGCGGTAATGCCGAGAAATTTCAACAAAGGCGGTAAAGAAAAAAACTGCTTGCTAGGAAACATGGATGTAAACAACGATTTTAAATTTAACTAATTAATTAAAAATCAGCTTTAAGGGAAGGACACACTCAATGCATTTTGGTGAGTGTAAACATGACTTCTGTTTGTTCACAAGAAAACAGCATTCAGTTTTCAGAGTTCTTTTAAATATAAATGGGAATCACCTCAAAAAATAAACTGCCATAATATTGATAACAATGGATTAAGCGTCTTTTTCACTTACACTAAGAAAAAACACATCTGCTGAATACACTCCCCAATGTGAGGATCAACTGTTTCTCTTTTAGGACTTTTACTGTACAGACAAACTAAATGATTAATTTAATTGAAAAAATCTGAGAAATTAATTAGTGAGCCATCCTTACTTCCAGCCCTTGTCACGTTAAAGTCTTTTTCTGTACGTTTTTTTCTTTTAAGGCTACCTTCAGTATGTGTGTGTGCATGTGTGTGTGTCGTGTACACAGAGATACATACAGACCGAGAATAATACATGAAGTTAATTTACTGGCTTCTCACTGATAGCAAAATTCAGTTAAGCATCTTTTTTCACATTCATATTTATAACACCTTCTATTTGCCTTGCAAATTCATAGCATTAGAGCATGAACAGGAAATCACCCTGTACGGAATCAGTTTAACAAGCAAGAGAGGCTATACAGTTGGAATTACATGAAAAGCGAACCAGTGCCTAGAGTCATAATCCTCCTAATGACATAACTAATGTGGTGTTAAATGTGGAGCTGAAATGATTTATCGATACGGCAACTTACAGAAAATCAGTCAGCATCAAATTTGATAATATATATATATTTATTGAGTAATTATTTTCTACAAAACATTCCAGAGCTGAACCTTCTTAACTGTGAGGATTGACTGCTTTTCTTTATCTAATGTGATAACTAAAGTATAATAGGCAACTATTAGAAGGGAAATCCACTTCTATAACGGTGCTGGACTCACAACAGTCAGTTAAAAAAAAAAAGGATCAAAAGCAATGATGGTCTTTTTAAATCAATCCATGCATTCCTTCCTCCTTGCCAAAACTTTTACATTACATTTACTTACATTCCCCACAAGAGATCCGGGTGTGTTATGCTAGCAGTGGCTAATGCAAGCAGAGATGAGGAGCAGGCTACATCTTTCTAACTTCACACAGCTCCCTCTGAAGACACTAAAAGCTTTACACTACTTTTTCACATATGCACTAGGGGTGTGATTCAATTCAAATCAACGATCCAATATCATCAATGCAAAAGGTATTTCTATATATATATATATATATATATATATATATATATATATATAGAGAGAGAGAGAGAGAGAGAGAGAGAGAGAGAGAGAGAGAGAGGGAGAGAGAGAGAGGGAGAGAAAGATAGATCTATCTATCTATCGAGAGAGAGAGAGATTAGCCTAAACACACACCATTTTTTGATCTAGGAACGGCAGTCATGTTAGTAGCATGTAGTGTTGTTTTCGGGTTTTTGAAGCTCACAGAGTAATAAAGTAACTTAAATTTTACACCCCTATAAAAGGAGTGAAAGTTCAGTCTATGGAACAGATAGTGAAAGAGTAACGGAGATGACTGGAAATCAACACAGGTAAATGTTTTTGCACGCAGGACATTTCCTGTTTGCCATGTGTACCTCCATAGAGGTTAATGGGTCTGATTACATAAGCAAAATGCAACAGGGTCTGCTCTTAAATCACAGAGCACTGCCACCTCAAGTCAACATCACACTATTTAAGAATTCATGGAAGATCAGCAGGAGACCTGCATCAGCCTACAACTCCATATGTCTCTGTCAGCTGTCAACCCTGTGGATCCCATGGAAGCCATGTTGGGGAGAAAAATGGCTGCCATGATTTCATGACTTATCTGCACCAGCTACTCCAGTCTAACAAAATGTAATTTCTGCCAACACTGCCTTCACAAACACTTAGCCTGGCTTAAATCAGGCGTATCCATTACATCCACAACACACTTGAAAACAGGACGCAAATCACACTATCCAAATCACATTCAACTATATAAGAGCTAAGCCTTCCCAGCTTTAATTTTTACTAATAAACTGCATATGTGGGACTAACAGTGTGAGGAAGCGGAGCAGGACCTCAGAGGACACCTGGGCTGCGGACAGGTAGGCTGCTCCGGGCCCACATCATCTGGACGGGACACACAGACACGAAGCCTGGAGATGAGGGGAAAAGTTGCATCGTCTCCTAACTCAGCCTCAGTACCACAACACAGGGGCAAGTACAACATGTTGCAAAAGATAAAAGACAACGTGACTCTTAGCCCCAGCATTTCGAGCAGACACCCTAATTCAACTGAACCTGTGTTTACTTTTTCGGGTGACTTTGCTCCACAGTCGCGTAAGTTTAGGAAACGCGAGGGAACGCTGCATTAGTGGGAGAATTAAGGGTTGCGGACGGGCAGCAACAAAGGGCTCCGGACCCCCTTCGCTGTGAATTGTGGCTGCACCGTGGCAGCTTCTGTCCCGAGACGTGGGAATTAAGTGAGACACTTCGCGACGCTGTTACTGTCCGTGGAGTTTAATGGCACAGTTATTTTACACCAAAATAAAGCCCCCACCCACGCGAAGATATTCAAAGTTACAGAAAATCAGTTGTTTCTTACTGTGAACTCGATGGAAGTTCGGGCGGCGTCCTGTCAGCGACCGGCATTATCACGGGAAGGTGTAGGCAGAAAACACACACGGGAGAAACATTTTGCCTTCCTTCTCTCCTCTCTATGGAACCACAGCGACGGCGGCCATGACAGTCCATCCGGGTACTACCGTGCTCTTGACACTCATGTAGAAGCGGATGAATATGTATTGCTTGTCAAATACCAAACTAGTGCCGTGAAGGACATTTCTCGTAGAAAACACAGTAAAAACAACTTTCACCACAATGGAAGTATATTGTCTTTAACGAGATGTCCATGAGAACCGGGCAGTGTTTTCGCAGCATGAGCCCTACGTCATCCGTTGCGTGTGTGTGTGTGTGTGTGTACTTGGTGGAAGAAGAAGCAATGAGCAGCAATGGCGGATGTACGCCATTTCCTCTTGAATTCGCTACATGTTGGCTGATGTGCCTTTGTTGATCCCGAAACTGAATTCATACTTGTTCAACTCTAAATACTTCTAATTAATCTATCTCCGCCTCTCTCTCTCTCTCTCTCCGTCTCTGTCTCTCTCTCTCACACACACACATTCACACACACAGACTAACAGTAATGGAGGATGTTAAGCTCATACATTGTTACCTCAGCACTCAGCACTGTAGCACTGACAGTGTTTCACACCAGATATACTAGTACCCTTCAGTGGGTAATTAGATATAAAGGTGTCAGTTAAACATTAATGCACATCATGTTGTGGTTGAGCGTTATGTCATTGTGTCCATTTGAACTGAAATGCTACCATAGAGTCAACAATTCAATTGATTGTGATTGTTCAACATATACATAGAGAATATTAGAAATATTAATAATAATGATAATAAGTCACCATTCAAACTATTTGTCATTATAAATGCTAGATAAAAAAAAATATGTTGGAAGACACTTCTCACCACAAGGTTCATATTGTAGCTGTACTGCTCTTTCAGTCCTGTCACATAATTTCAAGGACTTCCTGCCATGCTGGCTCAAACACTGAGCACTATGGGGGTGGGGGGGATTTGAGCATCTACTGTATAATTCAGTGAAACTCCATGTGCTGATGAAGACTACCTTATTTGATAGAAAGCTCCAGAATAGCTACTTGTAGTGGTGTTTTCTCAACAGCTTTTTCCAAAGTCAAGAATAAACATTGAACCTCTAAGCGTGAATGGGTGCAAACATACAGAGTGTATTGTCTAGTGGATGACTCAGCCAGTCTGTTTAAGGTGTGGCCCATACGAAGCAATGTCAACAAAACCCTGGGGATTAAGCTGATTAAGATTTCTTCTGTGTTTCCACATGGAAAGCAAGTAGCACAGTAGAGGATTAAACATGAGCCTTTTTTTAAAGTAGGAACTTCAACTAAAAAATCAAAAGACCTAAATGTCAGCAGTTTTTAAATATTTTTTATTGAGGAAATAGTTCCTGTAAATTCCATTGACACCATGTTGAGTGGATCACTCAGAGTAACAAGGACATTGTTGCGGAAAAGAGAAGTTGCTGTTGAATTCTGAAGAACTTTGAGCAGTAGAGATGAAATTCCATTTCATTTTTCATTTTATTATTTCCTATTGTATTTTACCTAGTTTATTCAATTTAGTCAAATTATAGATATTTTCTATAATTTATTATTTTGAAAGTTATACATACCGAGTTTAACAATCCTGGAGTCAGCCAGTGAAATATCCATTATGTGCAGCTTTACGACCAAAACTATATGTATGGCTAGATACCACTGGTTGTAAGTGTAAAAATAAGCTTTTTTGCCACAATGGATCAAATTATTATATGGCATGTGAAAGGTGACCCTAATAGTGACAAATCCACAGAGACACAGTGTCTGCTGGATGTGTAACTAGCTAATCTTGTTGTGAACATAATAGCCATAACAACTTTATAAGGCGATAACATGTCACAGATGTGTGTTTTCAGCTTGTTGTGGACTTTCTCCAAGTGTGCAGAAAATCATAGAATGCAGCTTTAACATCTCACCTGACACTTGGTCTTTGCTGTCCTTGCAGCTGTCAACTCTCCTCCTCCACACCACCAACATTATCAAAGCTCCATCTATGGCCCTGGGGGTTCTACAGAAACCTGCTCATTTATGGTGCTGTCCCGTATCAAGTGTGGACCCAGGCTGGTCTCTGTGTTTGCCAAATTAATGCATGGGTCTTGTTTCTTGTTCTTGTTGGTTCAAATGTCTTTACTGACGGAACTTCCTGCTACTTTCAGTCCCTGTTACATTTAAGCTTTCAACCTGTCAAACAAGCTACATAACAATGAAAAAAACTGTAGTTACAGTAGTTACAGTAGTTAGCAACTATTGCTTCCTGAATAACTCACGTGATACCGTGGGGGAAGGGACTATTTTTCAAGCTAGGTACAAGGTCCAGCAGATAGGGAGTTTCTAGACAAGCACTATGTTTTATTTTACTGTATTTTATTTTAAGGTGAGAACTACTTTCTGCTATGGTCTGATGCACCACTACAGCAGAGTCTGACCACTAGTTTGACAGATTCTCTGGCTATTAAAACGTATTTGGCCACCTCACAATACTTTTTAAAGATGTTTTTTCAAGACGAGTCTGTATATCCATAATTTGAATCTTTGAGTAGGACAGCAAGGACTCTGGATGAGGCCTTCAAACCAGACACCTATTGTTACTGGCATAAGATAATGCTCAGTGTATACAAAGGCTCAGAGAACAGGCCCATCGCAGGGGACAGCTTTGCCAAGCAAGTTGTGTTGCGAGTGCTTAGAGGTGTGTCATGTCCTATTTGTCCACACAAACCAAGGATCATACCTCTTTTGTGTCTTTCTCCATTGCTGAACATTTATTGTGAAGAGTGACCAAACGGTAAGCACTGAGAGACAATTGAATGTTGCTGATGGCCACAGAAACAGCAGTTCATAGACTTGAATCCTCACTTTTTCAGAGCTAGATTCAGAGTAAGACTCCTGCCAAGTTGAATTGCTGGCTTTATAATATAATGGTTTTGCATGAAGTCAAAAAAGTGTTAGGAAAGCAAGTAAATAAGATTAGGAATGTGTGACTGATGCCCTACTTTCCTGTTTTCTTCTTATCTGTTAATACCAGCTTAACGTCCTTCACACCAAATATACAGAGGAGATATGGGATCCAGCCACATTAAAGCTACCAGTATACTCCATCAGAAGTACTTGTTGGATGGTTAAACAGCTGCCCCCCACTCCTTTCTGACAGGGGGCTATGGCTGACAACTTTCCGAACCTGACAAGCTGACATTCACACCCATTCCCGATTGGTCGGCTGTGTTGAGGTGAGAAAGAAAGCAAGTTTTCTCTCTACCTTTCTCTTTAATTCTTTTCTTTTCATGTGAGACACATTTGCCTTCTGTACCAGTTCTTTTCAAGCATAGCCCGACCTTAAGACTCGACCCCAACTGCGTACCTACAAACACAGCTGTGATATAGATTTAGATAAATAAATGAACAGGCTATAGATAAATTCATGACTCACCAATCCAACATTCTACAAATCCTACAGTCTGCTGTTGGAAAATTACCCAGCGTGCTTTACTCTAGTAATACATCTCAGACCTGAACTCTATTGCTTAAGTATATTCAGTTTTAACTCTTTTAGGTGTGTTCAGTCTTTTCTTACTCAGCTAATTGGATTGGATTGATAATTTAATCCATTTTGTTTCACTTAGTAGAACAATGGTGAAAGAAGTATTCAGGACAAGTACTAATAAAACAATGAAAAATGTATTGCATACATTGAAAATCCTATTTAAAGGCACCCTGTGGAGTTTTAAACCTCTAGTAGTGCCCCTGGATGCAAAAATTGAATTATGATTTTGGGCTATATTAATGAAATTTGACTTTGGTGTATTAAGAGCTGAAGCTCAGGTGTCACTACACAGTCCTGCCAATGATTTCACACTATTTCATGTTGCGCAGCAATGAAGGGAAGAAGAAGAAGACTAGCTAGTAAACATTGATGTAAACAATGCATGATTTAAAAAATCACATTGCAAATGTTTTATGAGGAAGGAAATGTACTCAGACTGTTCTTTAGACCTCAAAGATACACACAATGCATTTTGGTAATTAACACTAAATGTAAATATAACTTTCGTGTGTTGACAAGAAAACACCACAGGGCCCCTTTAAGTAAAAAGTATTATTGGCTTCATGTAGATTAAGTATCAGCAGTAAAACTACTGGTTCTGCAGTAAAATGTCCCTGTGACTAATATATTCTGCTATATGACATTATTAGATTCATTAGATTATTAAAACCTTGATTCACCAATATGCCATATATATATATATATATATATATATATATATATATATATATATATATATACCTTACCCCAATCACAGAACCACAATTTTACCCAGTAGCATGCAAGTGACATGTTTGTAGTTTTGGTTTGTTTGTAGTTTTGGTTTGATTTGCTAAAGGTCTGGAGAACTGAGTCATCTGCCGGCGATACAATGAGGGTGAATGGAAGTGGTTTTGTTGCAGTCAAAGCAGAAAAATAACAGCAATGTCATTTTCCAGAAACAATGTCCTTTCCCATGGCCATCCACTGTTAGAAAATGTAGAACTCAATTTGTTGGTTTAAGAAGTTAGACTGATTGTTTAGTGAAACTTCTTCGTTTACTAAAACTTCTAGATTTGATTTCTATTTGCATTTAACCTGCAGCTTTTACTATACTGCAAACTGTCACGGCCAAACATTGTGATTTGCAGTCTGAAATTTGGCCGATTTGTGTAGGGAGTGGTTGAAATGAAAACTTGCCATCATCACGGTTTGCATTGTTGTACTTTTGATCAGATTTAAGACCGTGTGACTCATCTGAGACACGTAACAAACCTCCATCATAACTTTCCTCTAATCAGTAAAAAATGTTTTGCATAAGTTCTGAAATGGATCCATAACTAAAGAGCACAGTTGTGATGAATCACAGCTGAAGACTGTAAATTATCAGTCACCCACTCACTCACTTTTGTTGAGGCAAGAGACTGCTTTGTTGCCACAGTGGAAACTATAATAACAGTACCTGTGTATATAGCAGCAGGGGTTAGTGGACAATTGTGATTTGGGTGAACAGATAATTTAAGTGTAGTTCAGTGCTGACTGGTGCAGAGAACACGACTCTCATCTACCTAGCAACATCCCCATGAGTGAATTTCAACTGGAAAGGAAGTGAGGCTTGGCATTGATGGCCACCATTAGTTCCTCCTTCTTTGTTGTATTCCTTAAGTGGTAAGAAATTGGAGAAGCAGCATGGTGAAGGCTTTCGCTTCAGTGGCATCCTGGCAACGGTGGACTGATGTTAAAGTGAAGTCCTCTTCATTTTTATTAGATGAGACACTGGTTCCCTTTTCCTTACACTCTTTAACCTTTTACATCTACACAGATGGATATGCATGCTTGGATTCATCAACTGCAATGGCTTAAAGAATGTCAGTAAGGATTAAAGGATAATACCTAAAAGTTACAGTAATGGTACTGGTCTTAAGCTGAGTATGATCCTGCTGACCATGCAGAAGATGCCCTCCTCTGCATCTGTTATTGTGTCACAGATAGACAAAAGTCTATCTGCAATTTACATGAGATTATTGCATACTGAATACAAGCACTATAATTGTTCCGTGTACACACAACAACATGAAGATAAAAAGTCATGCAGGGATACTTCAATATTTCATACATTCAATATTGAGCTGCTGGATTCCAGGAGAAATCTTAAAAATACATTCTTTTGACACATAAGATGATTGAGCAGTATAAAATACAATGATCAAAATATGATATTTAATTTTGATTTGATATTAAGTCTGCTGAGATGAAGATGCACTGCCTTGCATTTCCAAAGCTGCATGTTCACAATTTGTGTCAGAATGAGACCATATAGAAATTTTATATATATATATATATATATATATATATAATACACTAGCACAGATTGTGCAGAAACCATGTAGGCTAAAACTATGTCAGACGTCACATGTGAGTACAATATGATGATGTCACCCTTTTAAAAAAAGACATATGACACTAATACTGACATCAGAGGAACAAGGGGCCAAATCTGGAAGTCCTGGGGAAATCCATGCATTCTTTTCATCAGATTTTGTGCCACACTGGCAGTGGCAGAGCAGCTATTATTACACACAACCATTACACCCGACTGTGACTATTTACAGTTTCCATATCATTAACTCATCACATGTCCTGTAAACCACCATCAGCTGTAATATCTCAGTCATCATTACTAAAAGGTCAGAAAGATAATCAGTGAGTTTATAGTGCTTATTTCTAATAAACTGTACAAAGTGAAGGGGGCGACTCTGCTGGCTCCAAACATGAAGCTTCAGAACGGTAGTCCACAAACCAATGGGTGACGTCATGGTGGCTACGTCCTAGAACGCATCTTGCAAACAGCCAGGTGGCTCACAGGCCAGGGGGGGGGTCTGCACTATGCCTGAACCAGAGAGCGGGCCAGTAGGATAGTGGCGGACCCATCTCACCCGGCTCATTGCCTCTTCAGAAAGCTTCCATCTTCAGGCTCTGATCCATCAGTACCAGGAGCAGCAGACACCTGAACAGGTTTTTCCCCAAAGCCATCACTCTCCTTAACCCAAGTCAAATTCCTGTGTACATTGTACATTTGGTGAATAAAGCGATTCTGATTCTGAGACAGATGAACTTCTTGAAGTATATGTTGATTCTAAATCCGATAATACATAACCCAAAATATGAACACACCAATAATTAATTTACTATGCAAATCAAACAAAAATTCACTTGAATGTGGTAGCTATAGGCCTATACAATTACTTCAAATGCATCAAGGCTACATAACATCTTGCCTGATACACAAAGACCAGATTAGTCTGAGATAATGTGAGAAAAAGCACAAGAACTACCAGGAAGAAGTGGAGTTAGTAACATGTATTAGTGGGATAAGAATGCATACTGATGGAGAGGGAGAGGAGGAGAGAGAAGCTCAGTGCGTCATGGGAAATCCCCCGGCAGTCTAAGCCTATAACAGCATAACTAAGGGATGGTTCAGGACTCACCTGAGCCAGCCCTAACTATAAGCTTTATCAAAAAGGAACGTTTTTAGCATACTCTTAAACGAAGAGAGGGTGTCTGCCTCCCGAACCAAAACTGGAAGCTGATTCCACAGAAGAGGAGCTTGATAACTAAAGGCTCTGGCTCCCATTCTACTTTTAGAGACTTTAGGAACCTAGAAGTAACCCTTAGTTTTGTGAGCCCAGTGCTCTAATGGGGTAAAAACGGTACTATGAACTCTTTAAGATACAATGGTGCCTGACCATTAAGAGCTTTGTAAGTGAGGAGGAGGATTTTAAATTATATTCTGGACTTTACAGGGAGCCAGTGCAGAGAAGTTAATATTGGAGAAATATGTTCTCCTTTGCTAGTTCATGTCATCTACAGTTGTTAAAGAAAACATTCCTTTAGACCCTAAATTATGCATGTTGAATTATATGGATGATAAAAGTTGGCCGCACCAAGAAAAAGATTGTGTCTGTTGGATTTAAGATTTCAAAGGAGTTATAGGCTCTAACTGGAGGATATTAACAATATAAATGATAAATAATGGCTACAAACCTTTGAAACATTACAAATTATGGAAAAAATGTCTAACTCCATATATACTCCCTCTTACAAAACGTCAGATTAATGTGCACATTTATAACCACATTGACTGCTCTGATTAAAAGAACATAAGCACCACCACTGATCTAATTTTATTATCCTGACATAAGTCCTGAAGTAGGTTACTATTGTCTTTACAACCTATAGACTGACATCTCAGCAACACAAGCTTCTGTTTAACATGTACACGTGTATTAGATTTGAATGTATACATAAACGTTACTATACTTGTGTAGTGTATGTGTAAATGTGAATATATACATACACATGTAGGAGTATGTATGTGTGTGGGCAGGTGTATGCATGTATACAAGTGTATGGGTACATGTGTGTGTATATAAGTATGTATGGTACATGTATGTGATGTAGGTATAACCATGGCCTACTACTATATGAGAAGTGCAGATCTAACCTGTTACCAGGGTTTATTCCAGGACATGAATATACTCTATGCAGTGAACGTACCATGTCATTTTGTTTTAAATCTTTCTTTCTGCACTTGACCTGATGAAAAACAACTTGCCCCAGAGCATGGCATCCACCAAAATGAGTGAAGTTGTGAAAGCATGTGAATTGTCATTTGAAGAGTAATACAGCAGGTTTTGCTAATGTTGTTTATTGTCTCAGACTGGATAATCAAACTGGTTGCTGTCTGAAACACCTTAAAATATGACAGCCGTTGAAATGAAGTATATTTCAAAGTCTGTGACTCTCTTGGTGGGGCAGATGCACCTTTAAGACTTAAGTACCTTGTTGGCTGATTAAATGCATTGCTGTGGACTGAAATAGCTCAGCTGGGAGGGCGTTAGGTCTTTTGTCCCTGGTTCAATCCAGGGTTTCGGCAAAAGAAAACTGCATTCTCTTTGTGGAGCAACTTTCAGTGCTCCTGTGAATATCCTGAATAATCCTATGGATACTATAGCAACATAATAGAAAAGGAAAATCCTAGTTTGTGCAAACGAAAATCTCACTGCTTCATCTAATGTGCAAGGTGTGTAACCACTGAAAGGAGATGCATTGAAGAGAAAAAAGATGAAAGCAGTTGAAATGTCAATTTCAGTTGAAGAATAAAAATAAGTTTAAGTTTGACATTGACATGATATGATTGAGAGCAGTCTCAGTGAAAGTGTAGGTGATGACAGCACTCATCTTATTTTTATCTCCCATCATCATATCACCCGCCGCTGGCAGAAGAAAAACATGCACAAGTATGAGAGGAGTTCATACCACACATTCTTTTATAAATTAAGAAGTGGAATATGCATATTATTTAAACATCTTTATTTCATTGGTGGGGGATGCACGGTGGTGCAGTGGTTAGCGCTGTTGCCTTACAGCAAGAAGGTTCTGGGTCTGAACCTGCCGGTGTGGGTCTTTCTGCCTGTGTCTGCACGTTAATGTGAATGTGAGCGTCTCTCTCTATTGTATATTTCAGTCCTGTGATTGACTGGGGACAAGTCCTCGCCCACTGTCAGCTGGGATCGGTTCCAGCCCCCAAAACCATTCATAGGATAACACCCTGTAGCTGTTGATGAATGTGAAAGACCATTTATGGAGATGCAAATAAGCTTGTCACTTCATAACCATCCACAAACAAAGAGACATAATCAGACACCTTGAAAATGAGTGTACAAATACAACACATATAAGAAAGCTCACTCTAATGTGCTGATATTAAGAAGATGGTAACAAACATGGTTCAGCTTGTTAAAGATTCCACAGCCCAATCTGTAAACTAACTATGATACTTACCTACTCTATGCTGAAATTTCCCACAATATCAAATCAGTAATACTAAGTACAACTGCACTAACAAATAAGACTTTTCTCTTTTTGTGGCGACAAGTAGTTATGGACATTCAGCACTAGCTGTTGCTGGTCTTTGTTAAACAGTTTGTTAATCCAGAGAGCCTGTTTTCAAAGGGCTGTCAGCTCACAGAATGTGTGCAGGTTCAGTCTGTACAGGAAACAAACTGCATGGAACCATAAATAAAAGGTAAAGCAAACAAGGTTCTTATCTTATCAATCTATAACAGCTGGTTCATTTTGTAACATGCCAACTTTAGCTGGCCAACATCAACATAATTGGCTAAATTCAAGAATAACAGTGAACTGTGTCACAGTTGGTACACAAGGGACATGAGAAGCACAGATATTGCAGAGCTCGGAAGCAGGATAATTGTCCAGAGGTATTTATGGAAAAAAGGACTTTAGAGGTGAAAGCAAACAAATCCAGGTATAAAACTCAGGGAACTCACAGGGACAGACACAAGCACATACGACGGGAAACACAGGAACATATATGCGTAGTCAACTAATCACGAGAACAAGGCAGGTACTGGAGAAAAGATGCAAACACAAGGGCAGGGCAAACGAGACCACGAGATACTGAGAAGGTCAGGAAACGAGGTAACTAGGAATGAGACAAGGGAAGCAACTACAAAATAAAACAGGAAATGAATCACAAGACTAAAAACAGAACATGGAAAACACAATAAAAGAAACACTGTTAAACAAAAGGCAAGTCATGACAGAACTCCATCCCACAGCTTGGTTCACAGCTACTTACTGTAGATGAAATACTGCCAGCTATTTGTCATAGCACCATTTTCAGTACTACCACTGATGATCAGCAAAGTCTGAAATGTACAAATTATACAACTAGTGGCTGTAGGTTTGGTCTGTGGCATCACCCAACAGCTGACTGAATATGTTGTAACAAGTTGACAAAGGTTTCTCCAAATGGAGCTGAGAAATGTCTGAACCTGAACACAAGTGTGAAGGATTTCCTCAGTATCTCAACCTATGTCACTGTGAGGCCGTGGCGGGAATTTAGGATGCTGTATGAATCCTCCGTAGGCAAATACAAGCAAACTGAGAAACATTCCCAATTGCACATTAATTTCAAATACAGAAACATCACGTGCATGTTTCATGTTGTTTTTCATACTTCAACTGCAGCAGAATAATGCATCACACATAATGTTTTATCAGAGACTATTTTAAATTAAATGTTACTTCTACTGGGCTTCAGTCTAGGAAGAGGGAGCCCCTCAACACTGTGCTAATGTTAAACATCATTGGCTAGTTGTTATATTCATTAGTTTTTGGTGTTCCCTGGAAATTTCTAAAATTTTCAGCATCAAGACCCATGAACAGAAGCTCAAAATGCACCAGAAGAGCCAAATGATTAAAGATGGTAAAATGTATTAACGCATCTTTGGGCTACTGTCCTAGTGTATGGTATGTTTGGTCTCTAGTTTTTGGGATATAGTCTGGAAATCCAGACTCCAGAGAGTGTTCTTATATTAACCATGGATCAAAGGACAGAGCGTAATGTGAAAGGGTTTTATTTACACAGATGAACTCACAGAAAATTGTGAGCTAATGCTACAGCTCTATAGAGCTTTTTTTAGCCTCTTTTAGATCGTTGTTTTGATTTACAGCACATTCACTGCTTTCGTTTGGTCTCTCATCAACTTTGTTAACAGCAGCAGAAAACAGCTATTTCTAAAGATTCTGATACACGCACTGTACACTACCTGCACAGCACCAACAGACACAGCTAGAGAGCCAGATATTTTTAAGACAGACTTATTTTAAAGGTCCAGTGTGTCAGATTTAGTGGCATCCAGCGATGAGATTGCAGATCGCAACAAACTGAGGACCCCTCTCCTTACCCTTCCCAACCTAGCCTGTAGGAAAACTATGTAGAGCCAGTGTTTGGTTTGTCCATTCTGGACCTGCTCCCTATGTAGATATAAAGTGCTCATTCTAAGCTTACGAAAACACAAAGATTCTGATTTTCAGGTGATTATACATTAATGAAAACGTACTCATGAATATGATATTCCATTTTTGCCAATTGATTCCCCTAAATCCTGCATACTGGACCTTTAAGCCTAAAAAGTTAGCCATCCTACACCCAGGCTAATTACCAGTCACACTTGCTGACCAGTGTTTCCATGGTAACAATCAGTGACACCTGCTGACCAGAGGAACCAATGGCTCATAATTGGTGGTTTGTTAACAAGGTGTGATGAGTGAGTCATGAGAAGGGGAAGAGTGAGAGTGCAGTAACCTGTTGGACACATACAGCAGTGAGGACATCGTCAGACGTTTTTATTTGCCTGAGGAAACTACCCTGAGCCTGACTAAGGGGTTAGCAGGAAAACTGAGCTCTGCCTCATTGAGAAGCCACAGCCCCTCAGCTCTGCACTGCATCCAGATTTTATGCTACTGAAATTGTGAACCTTTTGACATGGGGTAGAGCATTATTGTGCTGCAACATGAGGTGATGGGTGGTGGATGGGCCGCACGACAATGGGCCTCAGGATCTCATCACGGTGTCTCTGTGCATTCAAATCACCATCACTAAAATAAAGGTGAGCGTTTGCCCACTTAAATCGGCTACGATGACAAACTGCAGTCAGTTCAAGACCCTGGTGAGGATGACGAACATGCAGATTAGTTTTTTTGAGCCGGTTTCTGTCTGTTTGTGCAGAAATTCTTTGTTTTTGCAAATCAACTGCTGCATCAGCTGTCCGGGTGGCTGGTCTCAGACCCTATTACAGGGGAAGAAGTTGGATGTGGAGGTCTGGTGGACATTCCTGCAGTCAGCAGGCCAACCCTCTGTGGCATTGTGTTGTGTGATAAAACTGCACATTTTAGATTTGCCTTTTATTGTGACCAGCCCAAGGCACACCTGTGTAATAATCATGCTGTTTAATCAGCATCTGGATATGCCACACCAGATGGATGGGTTATCCTATTTATTTTAATTTATTTAACCTTTATGTAGACAGGTAATCTGTAATCCCATGGAGACACAGGATCTCATTCTCAAGAGAGATCTGGCAAAGGAGAAGTGCACACTGACACAGAAGTTGTGCACAAAAATGTGAGAGAAATAAGACTTTTGTGTGCATAGAAAATATCTTTAAAAATGGGAACGAAAACAAAAGTGCTGCATTAATACATTAGTTCAGTGTAGAATATGAATAGTACAGCCCAGCAACACGTTTCACTTTTCACAAAGACCGATGAAAGAGATGAGAGATTGCATTGATACAGCAGGGGTTAGCAGTTCCTGTTTGCAATGTATGGATGTACAGACAATTATCTCTGGATTACTTTGATACTGGAGAAAAAATATGATGATTCGCAGGCAATTCTGGAGTTATAAGAAGTGTCTTTTTTCTATGATTTCTAGGCAGATTCTATATTATTTATATAAGATGTATCTTTGCCTCACGTCTCTGCCTCCACCCCCTTTTAACTCTCCATCCAGCCCCCTGGGGAGGTGCCTCACAGTTTGAGAACCTCTGTGTTACAGAAGCTATTGGAACAGAGGCGAGCCTGAATGTAACTTCAGGACTTCAGCTCCCTACACTCTAGGGAAACACTACAGTCTTATACTGTTGGTCGCAAGAAAGTGAACTATTTCTCACTTTTATAGAAACAATGTTACTGTCTTCTTTATTCATCTCCCATCACAATAAAATATTGCATAAAACCAATCCATTCTCTTTATTTTACATAAATTACAGTGCTCCCAGACCCGATGCATCCTTTTAATATACATGTATGAACATAAACATTTTTTGCACATGAAACTGTTAAAACGTAGTCATGTTCCTGTTGAGAGCGTCATGCTGGCCAGCCGAGGAGGACATCAATGAAAGAAACATAAAACGTGTCTTGCAGTCATTTTTTAACAATTTATTACTTTACATTGATAAGACTCAATAGCTGTAATTCAATGCACTATACACATCCTTCATCACATAGCTTTCAACCACAGAGATGCGATCAACCAGATGATGAGAAAATTCACACACACATTCACACACATTCACACACACACACACACACACACACACACACACACACACACACACACACACACACACACACTTATAGCTATCTTATATCTGGTATGATATGGCATATCATTGAACATACATTAAAATTACACCCGTTAAGTTTACAGTGACATTCTTCCCCTGCCCATCAACACTGCTGTACAAATGTATACTGAGTTAAATTTTCTACTGAGAGGCTAAATCTGAAAAAAAAAATTGGATGCCTGTGATGTAGAATGACAAAAAGAAATTGTGGTAGTGTGAAAAAAGTCTATGTGTAGATTGGGATGACCCAGATTTCTGTCACTTTTCAACATAGCATTTTGAAGTAGTTGCCAGTAATAGTTGCACAATATAACCAGAATATATATCACTGAGTGTCCGCAAGTGCTGCCAATCAATGCCAGTCGCTCTCGTCCTCTCCTACTTCAGTGGCTGCTGAGATTTCAAAATGACCATACAGGCAAGCTGGCCCGGCTCTGTGTTTTTGCTGGGAATGCTTCACACTCCCAGGCCAAGTTCCAAGAAAAAGAAAAAAAAAACTATTACAAACCTTCAACCTCCATACCAAAGCTACACCATCCTCTAAATTAGATTTTAATAATAAAACATGTTTAGAAATGTTTTATTTTTAAAATTCACTTTCCATCAAAAACACACAGTAATGGGCAAGCATGCTGATATCGGATGGTGACATATATATATGTGTGTGTGTGTGTGTGTGTACATATATAGGAGTCGACAATTTGACCACTGAGTGGTGGCCATTTAAATGTATGCTATTGTAGTGCCACCTATATTTGGTTGAACTTATCCAATGCATTCAAGGGTTTTGACCATTTATGGTGAATAATGTATGCCAACAAGAAATAGTGTTTTTTGTTAAACAGCCAGTTTTAGAATGACATTATAGCATAAAACAAAAGCTTTGATATATGGGGAGATTTACAATTGGATGAGAATAGTAAGAGTGGCGGAAAAACTGTTCTTTTTTCAACTAAACACACAGTGCACATCTCAGATCCATCAGTAATCCGCAGATGAACACTGTTCACATACTAGTTTTTCCTTGCAGCCTTGCACCATCTTGATCCTTGTGCTGTTATCTCCATTGTTCCCAAGCAGACAAGCTTACAAACAAGCTTTCAGATGTGGTGGCTAGACGCCTTAAGATTTGAATGATATCAGCCACCGTCGTTAATACTATTTATGGCATCGGTTGAGTTGAACTGTTCCAATCTACAAATTCAAACCCACGCAGAAGGGACTCACAGGGAATGATGCATGTACTGGACGTGTAAAACAACATGTTATCATGAATTCAGTATTACCAGGTCTGAAGACACCGTTGACTGTCTTTTTTAATTATCAGCCCACGTTTGTTGGCTGTACATTAAACGGATACACCTGTTGTTGTTTTTCTGTTGTATTTATGACTGATAGCTGCCCAAGGTGTGTTTGCTGCCCCCAGTGGTCAATACATTTGACTTTAAGAACTCTGGGACCCATGTAAATTTCTTTTTTTTCTTTTTGTGCTGCCAAACAATGACTCAGCAATACTGAAGGTGATAGTGTAAGTGCTCGACATTTGTATTGCTCCTTAGACACGGTTTTACCATTCTGCTTATAAGTGTTTCGACATTCGTTAGTTTATAAATGTAGGCGGGTCGGCTGCACAGACAGTATGATGTAATTCCAGCTGATGTATACTGTATGCAATGTGTCTGTCATGAGTCCAGGTGACTCTGCAGCAGCATCCTTGCATGATCGCGTAATGTTCAGTTATCAGGACAGCAATGTAAGGCGACAAGCTGACAGAGCAGGCAAAACTGATCAACCTGAAGAAATAAATAAAAGGAATGAGATTTCCAGAGTGGGCTCAGCTGCGCGTACATGCGTTCACATTTGTGCTGTCCCTTCATTTTGCGCTTCTGTCCTCCGAATTCTTTTTTGTCTCTGTCTCTGCTGGTGCCCAAAGTCGAGGAAACAAGGATTCCAAGTCCACTGGGTCAAATCTTCATGCCGAGCTTGGCTTTCTGTGGAAACATGGACACATCATGTCTATCACCTTACTCTGAGTACCTCACCAGTTGTGGAATGTAAGTACATTCACTCAAGTATTGTACTTTTCTTTTCATGCACTTTCTATTTCTACTCCACGAATTCTCACAGGGAAATAATGTATTTTTTATTCCACTACAATTATTTGACAGCTTTATTAATTTTTAAAGCTTTTTGATAAACAGAGTGACCTCCTGACTTTCAGGCTGCTTTGTGCTAAAACACAAACACAAGGGCCAAAGGTCAACTTACAATGCCAGAGGCGTGTTTGGGTTTGACGCTGTAGGAAGCTTTCTCCTTGGCCTGTCGGAAACACTCTTCTGCTGCTTTTAACCTGCAGAACACACACCGCCAAGATTAATATCATGGTGGCAATCCATTCATTTTGCATTCAACGCATTTTAACTTTAGCTTATTCAAAGTACTTTACTATATCTAAGATATCATAATATCTTTAATTTATATTTTATGGTTTCGAAGAAAGTAAGAAATAAAATGTAACAACAGCAGATTCTAGATCAGCTTGTGTGACCGTACCTCTCCTTGAGAATGGCTTTGTTCTCCTTCTTCCACTGCTCCTTGAAGTCAGATGAGAACTCGTGCCAGATGGAGAAGACAGTGTTGGGTGAAACCTCCTTCTCTCCTCCCTTGGCCTTCACTGAGAAGAACACTGTGAGCTCCAGGAACCTGACAGGACATGTGTATCGAGTAGAGAGAAAATATGACACTGGAGCCAAAACTGGAGGGGTGGAACTGAGGGGATCAAGCAAACAGCAGCCGCCACAGCCTACTGTGATAGCTTGAGAGAACTGTCAGTGCCATATGACGTGACATATGCTATAAAGCCCAAGTCCCTGTGGTGCTAAGTACTTAAAGTACTTCCACCACTGCCAAATTCATAATGAGAGAAAGGAATAATACTCCTCAGGTCAAAGTACAATGATGCAATCCCATTCTAGGCTTCTTTTTAATAATATTTTGATTTCTTATTTCATATATTGCTATAATCTATTCACTCGGGTACAATGTGTACACATATTTTACTGTAGGTGTGTTATAATTGCCCCTCTGACCACCAGAGGCCCCTAAGTAGCAGCCCTATGGGCTCAAGGCCGACTCATGATTTCCTTGTAAAGATCACAGCTCTCCTCAGTATTTACAGGTACAACAACAGTGCGCACAGTGGTGTAGACAGTTGAAATTGACAGACAAAGGAGGTTGTTCTTACAGTTTGTGAGTGCTGCTGAGTTGAGCTTCCAGGGTCTCCAGTTCACTTTTAGCTAAGAAAGGAGGAAGAATACATGATGAGGTCAATACGAAAGAAAGTACTTGGGTTTATTGTTAGCAACTGCTGTGGCAACCTTCTGTCCAATAGACTTGACTTGATTTAATGTCACACTTTTCTACACTCTGGGAAAGGTTTACAAACGGTTTAATAATTCATAGTACATAGACTAATGATGGGTACTAATTGCATTTGGAGGTGTCCTATTAATAAAAAGTTTCACAGAGGTCTCTTTTATAAAGTATAAGTATCATTACAGAGGTTCACACTGAATGAAACCCTGGATTATGTTCAATGACAGCATTTTTTTATGTTCAATGGAAATGTTTTCATGTCCATGCACAAGAGGAAACATGCACACGTGGAACACAGATTCCTGTTGCTAGTTTCAAGCTATTCCACTGATGGACAGTTGGTGGCAGTAATGCACCAAAAAAAAAAACACAGCAATGCACCAACATAGGCATGAAAGAAGAAGAGGGCTAGCAAGTAAACATGGATGTAAACAATGCATGATTTCAAATATTTAAAATCTTTTCAAATGTTGAGTCAGGATTGGTTCAACACGTTTGTTAGACCTCAAGGATACACACAGTGAGTTTTGTTTGTTTACAAGGAAACAACACAGGGCACCTTTAAGTTTACACTTGGTTATGGTTAAATAAAGATTGTGGTTAATTGCAATTTTACATTAATTGCAATTCTTTGCGGGACATGAACCTTGTCACCCTCACTCTCTTCCTCGCTACCTAATGGACCCACTACTTCCTGCTTTGGCACTGAACATGGACACTTGACATCAATTGCTTGGTGCAGGTTGCTGTTCAAATGCGTCTGTTACCTTCTGCAAGGAATTTCTCCATCTTGTCTTTAAAAGGCTGCAGGTTGTCCTCGCCTGAAACCTTGCACACCTTTTCCACTTCTGATGTGCACGCTGATAAAATAATGGAGACAGAAGTTACAATCAAGCTGAGAGCACATTTTGTGTAAAATACAAGTAGACGGGGTGGTTAGATGCCTTGATGCTGTGTCAGTTTGATGCAAACAAAACTTTTTTTTCACAATATTGTGAATATATTACAGCTTTAAGCCAAGATGGCTCCTTTTGTCCCTTATCTGAAACCTTGTAAAAGCTCCCTGGGACTGAACGTGGAGAGTAGTTTTGTTTGGAGGTGATGCCATCAAAGGTGTTTCCGAAATTAATCTTGTGAATCAGTACTTAAACCTTCTTTTAGAAGCCATTTGATATACCCACAGCGAAGCGACAAAAACTGAGGCTGATGTAAACTCTATACTGTGTGTGTGTATGTGTGTTACCTCTCAGGTCCTTCTTGAGTCGAGTTAGGTCTTTCTGAAAGTCTTCAAATTTCATCTGTGAAGCCTGGAACAGGTCGTGAGGCTCAGGGATCGGGTACACACACGTCTCTCTGCCAGCATCCTGGTGATGGACAGACAGGCAGACACACACACACACACACACACACATTAACATTATATCATGAACAATTAGGACATTTAATCATACATACTGATACTGTGTTAGGACCGCCACAATAATGTAATTTACTGGCTGACAATGTAATAAATACTCTGAAATTATTACAGCTCTGTCAGGCAACACCAATGGGGTGTGAAAATGGTGTATACAGTATGTGTGTAATATGTCTACATTATAAAGAGAGGATGGATGCATTAGCCAAACTGTGTTTTTTATCTTGGGTTTGCTTTGTTGTACCTAGTAGCTCTGAAAATTAGCTTCATATGAGAGGAAGACTGATATGATAGAATACAGACAGGGACAAAATAAGCCAAGTGTGGGAAGAAGTATAATAAGTAAAGCTCACCTCATCGAAGTGTCTGAGGTAGTATGCAACAATGTAAGACAGAAGACTTTTCATGCTGTCCTGCATGTGGAGGAAAGAAAAAGAATTACACGAATGGAGAAGTCGGGTCTTGTTAATGTTTCTTTAGCACTACAAAGATAATAACAGTGATTATCACCTGGACTTAACAAAGATATTAACTGTGGATAAATCATTGTGACAGTAAAACTCCCAGAGATTATCTGCAGGCTTAAAAGGGTCAAGCAACAATGTCACATAGATATAAACGCTGTATTGTCAAGTTAACACATCATTTTTAAATTGCACAAATATAATAAGCACAAAAAAAAAACACACAAGGCTGTAAGCCCCAAGGTCCAGGGTAGAAGAGCAGCATCTTTCCCTCTTTACTCACGCTGCTCTTGACATCTTTGAGTTTGGGCAGGATGTCAAGGGTGAAGCCGTCAGCTTGGCCTCTGGTTCGGTTACCGCCATTCATGAAGTTACCAAACGCCAGAACCAGACCTAGAACCTGCTTCACTGTCTCACTTTCCTGCAATGCCTGCACAGGAGACAGAGGTGAGGGGATCAGAGAGGCAAAGTGGGGGTGGGGAAGAACACAGAAGAAGAATGACATTAAGTACGCACGACAATGCTGTTGAATCCTACACATCTGAGAGATAGGGGGTGTTCACTACAATTATTTGACAGCTTTAGTTACTTGTTACTTACAGATTAAGATTTTTGCATATAAAACATACAAAGATCTTATAAATATGATGCTTTGTTATAAATTAAACTGCCCAAAAATTATATAAAAGTATGGCTGAAACGACTAGTCAATTAACTACTCCATTAGTTAATTGACAGAAAATGAATTGGCATTTATTTTCGTTTGTCATTTGTCCTGTAAAAACATTTCATGGTGCCAGCTTCTCAAATGTGAGGATTTGCTGCTTTTCCTTCAAATTGTTTTATAATTTGGATATATTTTTAATAACGTTAAGGTTTGGACTGAAGTTTGGACAAAACAAGCATTGTGAAGGACTTTTCAGACGTTTGACAAACCAAACAATCCACCGATTAAGGACATTTTTTTGGTACTTTTACTTTTAATACTTTAAGTGGATGAATAAACTGTTGTTTGTCAAGAAACTGTTCCCGCATAGCCTGGCATCACTCTTTCAGTTCATTTTTGATTATCAACGGGTGCAGATGACCAATCAGAGCAACGAAACGCCGTCCTGTCGTACAGTACGTCCTGTCAGAAGTTCGGCAAAGACATATTTTAATCAACATAAAGTTTAAATGCAGTTGTTTGTTCTTCTTTTAGAGAAAATTTACTGTCCAGTCTGTTTAATACTGCTGTTGTAGCCGGCCGTTGAAAGCTCGTTATTGGCAGCCGCCATCTTGGGTTTTTACAAAGATGCTTCAACGGCGCTCTAGATACCAGATAAACGCTTGTGATTGGTTAGCCCCATAAATCGACAGAGAAATCAGTTTGAATGGGAGAGGGGCCAGACGGATCTGCCAGAGCAAATGAAACATGAGCTCGCAGATTTGTCTGGTTCCCAAGGTAGTTCCAGCGTGTAATTTTCCCTAACACCACTAATTGTTGTGTGAATATGGATTAAATAAACTGCATAAAACATGTTAATTAGTGAGATTTAGAAGTGTTGGTTGGTGTATTTTTCAATTTTGGACAGTTTCCAAAACTGTTTCCCCCAACTTCCAGTCTTTATGCTAAGCTAGGCTAACCATGCCCTGACTCCAGCTCTGTAATTAATACACAGAACCTCATGTCTCTGTGTTAAGTGCGGATATCAATGTTTTCATCTCACTAAACTAAATAAACACATTTCTGAAAATGTTTATCTAATTCTAATTATCTAATTCAGGTTTCTACCCGTTAAAAGGGAGTTTTTCCTTCCACTGTTGCCAAGTGATGGTGGGAGCTGTTGTGTCTCTATAAATAATATTTTAAAGAGTATGGTTTAGACCTACTCTATGTGACAAGTGTCTTGAAATAACTTTTGTTATAGTTTGGTGCTATACAAATAAATAAATTGACTTAAGGGAAAGACAACTTGTTTTAAATGAGACTAATTTATTTTAAGGAAGGATTCTTCATGTTTAAGCTTCTCAGTCAGCTGTAATCTGACAGGAGGAAAAATAACAGCAAATGAAGTTAAAGTGCAAATCATTTCAACTCTGAGCACAGTGGAGAGTAAAGTCCAAGTGGTGCTGCCAATAGGCTAGGTGTCATTCCTCTCTCAGCAACTTGAGTCGTAGCATTATCAACTCTCTCTTCTCAAGAGTCTGACCACGTTTCTTTCTGATGACAGGCATCACGGTGATTAGCCTTGCAACCCCAACAGCCTCGTGCTCTGCCTGCAGGATCTGCAGTGTGTTTATTTTCCTCCGTTTGGAGAGTTTGACTCACCTTGCACACCCTCTGCAGCGTGTCCAGTTTCCTTGTGATGGACAACATGCACTCAGAGAAGCTGGACTGGAAGAGGATGCAGAAGACTCTGCCAGAGAAGTCTGGGATCAGGGAGAGCTGGTAGAGAAATCTGCAACGCAGGAGGAAACACTTTCAGCTCATGTCTTCTGCCATCTCTCTACTCATTCTCTGCTGTGTGCTTCAGTCTTTACAGAAAGACATGTGGCACCAACCACTGTGTCTGCTCATTAGTGCTGAGGTGTCAGAGGAATAACACCAACTCACTGCTCGGGTTTGTCCAGAGGTTTGGCGTTCTCTTTGTCCTTTGTGGACTTTATGTGCTTTTCAATCTTGTCCAGCTCCTCCTGCTGTGCCCTCTGGGGGAGAGACACAAGAGACTGAATGTGTCCACAT
Source organism: Lateolabrax maculatus (assembly GCA_031216445.1). Taxonomy (NCBI): domain Eukaryota; kingdom Metazoa; phylum Chordata; class Actinopteri; order Acropomatiformes; family Lateolabracidae; genus Lateolabrax; species Lateolabrax maculatus. The sequence continues at coordinate 19,072,337 of CM062200.1, forward strand.
TCGTACAATTCATCCTGACAGTAGAAAGTAGTAAAGTCTGACACTGTGGGCCCCTCCTCAGACTAAATTGAGACAATTTATCAAAGATAACAATATCCTCTGGAACAGGAAAGTGTTCACGACCACAGACATGGAGTCAAAGCTGGATTACCAACAGGGCCAAACGGTCATTTAGGAATTGGGTCTTTAAGAGTCCCAGACCCCTATGAGCTCCCAGGATTAGTCCGACAAGCAAAATAAACTGACTGTGGAGAGTGTGTGTTGCTCACATTTTCATACAGGGCCTGCAGGGTTTCCAGGTCGACTACGGTGTTGTCCAAGTTCAGGATGGCTTAAAGACAGAGAGAGGGAGAGGTCTCAACTACAGGTCACAACTTCAAACACCAATCGCTCTATTTAGTGATGATGTTCTTTAATCGTGTACACTACAGTGAAGAAAAATGGAAAGTTGGGACAAAAAGCTGCAGAAAAAGAAACAAAGAACAGTGGCATTTTTTTTCCCCTTATAGCAGAAGCATCTTGTCCTTTGGTAAAAATCGGTTCTGACATGAATATGAGACTAAATGACTTGTTGGGGTCAATCTTTTCTTCTCAGTGTACCCTGGGCGCCTGTTAAAATTCTAACATTTCATGAGGAATAAGAACCTTACGTTACTGTATGCAAACATCAAGCTATTACAAATCGCTACGGCTGATAAACCGATGAGCTCACCATGCTGAATATCCTTCATGTCGAGATGCAGGGAGGACATGAGGATTCCCACCGCCTGAGAACGCTTGTTGTTTAGGAGTTTCATGACCTAAAAACACACAGATATGAGGTCTGATTCAAAAGCTGTGATGCAGATGTGCATTTGATTTTGCTGCATTTTCCCCGATATGGTTTCAGAGTTTACGCTGTAACTATAAAGACGGTGTCAAACTAATAAAAGTTGGCAGTGAAGGTTAAATAATACACAAAACTGATGAGGATGGTAACAAGACTGAAAGTCTAAATGCTCACTGCAACACACATCACACCCCACATTATTATTAAATGTGGGATGAACAGATATACCCAAACTTCTGTAAGAGGAAATGTCAGGGGGCATCAAAATAGATAGAAATGGATCCTCCCCTGGGGACCTCCAGTATCCACAGGAACATTTTAATGGCAGCTATCCAATAGCTGTACATCCTATGGCTTTACATGCATAATTATATATCATTGTCACAGTACATCTTTGTATTTTGTCATACATGTTTATGGGACTTTTTGCGCATTCTGTATACAACATTATACTGTATGTATGATATAGGTTTTATATATGATGGAAGTACAATCATATTTAAACTCAGTACATCAAACTGGAATTTAGTGATTAAGTCTAAAATCTCATTTAAATGAGAGTCTTTGAGTGACATTCATAGAAAACATAGTAAGCCATATCAAAGTTTTAAGAAAGACATTGACCTTATAATTGTGACAATACTACTGATATGTCTATGTAAAAGACAATAAAACACACAGACCTGTTTGGCCTTGGACTTGGTGATCGTGTCAGAGAGCGGCTGCTTCTTCTCCTTCACAGCCGTCTTGGAGAACAACTCGACAAACTCCTGAAAGTCCACGTCAGGCTCCTCTATTGTCTCCCACACCAGCGAAGAAGAAACCTCCCTGAGAAGCAAAAAAGAGCACTTACAGATGGTGGGTTTTCAGCAGTAAAGGATGAATATCTCAACCACTCTTACTGGCCTCAAAATGGTGCTGCAATTTTGCATAGATTTGTGCGAAGTGTGAACGTGATCCGTTCAATACTTTACAGGAAATCTGATAACAGGCCGTACAGCAGAGAGATAGCATCTGATGTGATGGCCAACTTTCAAAATGACATTCAACATCATGATGTGCATCTGAGAGTGTTACACAGTTTTACACAGCTTTGTAAAAGTAGCTTTGTTGGTAGAATTTAATACAACTCTGTGTGTTATACCCTGTACTGCCTATCACATTTACTTTGAAACATTAAGGAAACAGGGACACATCACTGAGCTACGCTATTCCTTCATCACCATGAACACACACACTGTAGATTATTTTGACTTTATCGCACATACACCTTCCTGCTGCACAAAGTACTCACTAGAGCACCAAATGTGGATAAGTCCAACACTGAAAAAAGTCCCTGAAACATATGCACTATGTCATCCTGTTTGAGGAACTACAGTGGTCATTGAAGGGACCAGCTTAAGAAAATTATTGTAAACAAACTGTAGCATCATCTTGAGGCTATTCTGGCTACACCAACTTTACTTTTTGCTGTGCAGCTGGATCCTTGTCCAGTAGAGGGGCTTCATGGGTCTCGGAGGCTCCACCACAGCTTTCCTGGGTGGTTTCTCCTGGGTCAGACCCAGAGAGTACAGCCCAAACGACAGTGGAGGAGGCAGGGAGCCCAGAGCCCCTGGAAAAGCTGGGGGGACGCAGATGGCTCCTGGTGGTGGAGGGGGAGGAGGAGGCCCACAGCCTGGAGGTGGTGGTGGAGGAGGTGGGCCTCCTATTCCTGGCAATGGAGGAGGGGGTGGAGCGATGCCACCAGGGAGAGGAGGAGGAGGAGGAGGAGGAGGTGGAGCCAGGACACCGGGAAGCGGGGGAGGAGGGGGTGGGGGTGGGGGTGGGGGTGGAGCAAGGCCACCAGGGAGTGGAGGAGGAGGTGGGGGTGGAGGTGGAGGAACCACTGAACCAGGAGGTAATGGCGGTGGAGGTGGAGGAGCTGGCATTGAGCCTCCTGGTAATGGAGGAGGAGGAGGGGGAGGAGGAGGAGGTGCCACAGTCTGCCCTGGTAAAGGATGAGGAGGCACGGCTCCTCCTGGAAGGGGAGGCGGAGGCGGAGGAGGGGGCTGCAGCTGACATGAACACTGGAAGCCATCCTGTCTGGACGGAGGCTGCAGGAAGCCGTTGGCTCCACCCGGCTCACTACAAGGCACTTTGAACTTAAAGCTGTCGTCCATGGGCGAGGTCTGCACCGACTTGGCCTCCAGGCAGCCCAGAGCGGGAGCTGCCTCGGTCTGCAGGTGGGCGTCACACACGACCCTGAACACGCCCTCCTCTCCTCCACACTCCCTGTCTGTGGTGGAGGTGGTGGGTTTCGTACTGTCTCTGTCCAGCAGAGGGGGCTGCCGCTCCAGCTCAGCAATCTTAGTCCTGAGGTCTTCTATGGTTTGTTCCAGCTGCTGGATGACATTGACATGCTTTTCCTTCAGTTTCGTTGAAGGAATGACACATTCTTCCTGCAGGTAAGAGACAACCAAGAGGTACGGAAAACATCAGAGGAGCTCTCTTTTAAGTAAAACACATTTACTGGAAGAGAATGAAGAATCACTTCCTCAGAAAAATTCTTTGATGAATTGAAAGGTATTGTTGCTGACGGATTCACGTTCAGGAAATAAACACTGACCCTCTGGTACCAAACAACATCACTGAAGATACATAATGTACGTACGCTGTAGAAACATAAAGGATGAATATAGAGCTTACACAAACCTATGCCAGAGTACTAGGGCTACTTTTGGAAAAAAATAAATAAAATTCAGATTTTGAGAATAAGCTTGTAATGTTTTGAGAAAAAAGTCACAATTAAAGTGGTTGGTTGTAATTTTACAGAAAAAGTGATGAAATTAAATTAATATTTTACAAGAAAAGTAATTATTTTATGTAAATAAAATTATGATTTTATGAGAATAAAGTAATGTATAATGTGTAAAGAAAACATTATAGGTTAAGAATATCACAACAAAATGTACATTGAGATTAGATTGGCTGTTTTTGATTACATGTGCATGTTTTAACATTGCTTGTATGTCCATACAGTTAATAATTTCTTGAAAATTAATTGTGTTTTTACTGTGTCAATGTCATTTTCCTGTGACCAGCACACAGTCAGTATGTCCTAGATGTGTCTATATCTGTTCTGAATTTGTGGCAAAAATGAGAGCACCAAAGGAACCAGAACAGTGGGCTCCTTTTGTCCAAAGTTGGAGTGAAATACTGACACTGAACGGATGGATCGCCATGAACGTTGGTACAAATATCATGGTGCCCAGAGGATGAATCCTAATGGGTTTTTTCGTCCCCTGACTTTTCATCCAGCACCTTCATCAGGTCAGCTGCACTTTGTGTTTGTGTTTTCAAATGGGGAACATTGCAAAACCTATACCTTTACCTGTTAGTCTTGCTTAAACTTCTCCCAGTCTAATAATCTGGCTTTCCCCTGCAGCCGGTGGTGAGAACATGATTTATTTCCACCCCTTGTGCAGCAGCAGTGATGTACCAGGAAACTGTTTTATTTTAGGATCATGTTGTAGCAAAACAAAGTGTGGAAATCTCAAGGGTTGTACAAGCTCCTACACAACGCTGTGCAGAATGAACTATAACGTGCTCAGTACACTGTGTTCTACTCACATTTTGCTGAAAATAATTCCAGCCTCAGGCTTTAAATTAAGTAGAGAAAATGAAAGTGACTGACCTCTTGGCTTTCCTTCTGTTGTTGCTTCAAACTTGGGTTGGCTGCATGATGTTCTGAACAAACAGACACATCAGCAGGTCAGCACAATACAGAACAACAGACACACCTTTCAGAAGACTCATAAATCTCCTGTAGGTAACTGGGAACATATGAAGGTATGAAGTAACATGTTACATAGGTTGAAATTTATATACAGCATACACCACGGTTAGGTCTGGCACATTGTGACTGACTGATGGCCTTTGAGTACCAGTATCTCCCAGTGGTATAACCAACATCCAGTAGTACTAGCACTAAGAAGCATCATCACTATTTTACTGGACCAAATAAATTGTAAATGTAATCTGATCCCGTGGCTTTGGATAGCTGCTTGAGACAATTAGCTGTAATTGGCCTTTGCTAAAATGTGACTTAACACTAGGTTGAAAAACAGTGTTTTGCTGCCCTCTCTGGTGCACAAGTTTAAGTCTGTTTCAGCTCTTTCTGACCACACTTTCACTGCTGCATGTGGTTAGGTGTGGCTTTGTTGCACCTATAACCGCACCCAATAGTGATGTCACAGGGTCCTGGAGTCCACCTATACATCACTGCAGCAAGGTGAGATGTTAAACCACTAGATGGCAGCAAATGCAAGCTTTTCGAGGGGTGTTAAGTTATTAAATAAAACTTTATAACATATACAATAAAAAACAGTAACACACTAGAATTTGTGATATATAATGCAATGCTGCAAATTATGAAAACCCTAAATAAAGTGGACAGTGTAGTTAGGCATGCTACAAAAATGCATTTGGTTGCATACATGTCCCACCAGGCCTAACATCTTAAATAGATTTATATTTTGATGTGGATGACATGATAAATGCCTGTACTGGAATCCTATTTGGCTGAGCAGCACAATCATTAGTAAGATCATAATGGTTATTAATTCTGAATGGTAATAATATCCCACATGTTTTCCACATAATTCAAATGTCAAGTTTGGATATAACTATGCAGTGATGAACTTGAAAACATACAATCTCCAACAGTCTTTTCTGTTTATTGATACACCAAACAGGACAGAGACAGCAGGATTCTAGTGACAACATTGGTAAAGTGCTCATGAGAAGATTACTATTTGCGGTGCTGTACTTGTACTTGTAGCATGCTCTATTGAATGGGAGAATTTCTCAAAATACAAAAAAATCACAAAATACAATAACAGTGTAGTTATTTTGTGGTTTTACACTTTTTGCTTTTTGATTCAGTGAGCATGCAGTAATGGCCAATTGATTTGAATATAATTTGGGTGACATATTTAGCTTATTTAGCCCTACATAAATGCTGCCAAACACAAGCTTTGTCCCTTTAAGGTTTTATTGAATGTTTAAGACACTGAAACTGTTGTCACCATGTTATCCATGCGCAATTATGCACAGTTTTATTTAGAAAACAATGATGTATGAGCAGCAAATTTTTCACAACAAAATGTGTTGCCAGACCTTTTTATTTAGTTGAGTATTTAAAAAGTGAAAGAGGCCAACTCAGCAAACATAAAGGGGCTTTATATGATAAAGGAAAAGCATATGTGGGCATGTTCACAAAAAAAATGTCACTAAAACAGCACAGACTACTTGTCTGTAATATTGTACCGTGACCATATCAGCATGTATGCATCACCAGCTGGGACACTCTACCCTTCATGGAGCGGCAGGTTTATTTCAAGTGATGATATTATCAAACAGGCGGACAAATCTTCACCTTGGGCCTAACATCAATGTCAATCTGCTAGTATTTGCAAATTCTCTGGCTTTGAGTCAGCACAGAAATACACATTATACAATACAATATACAGAATTATTACTCACCTTGATTGTCCTCTAAAAATGCCAAAGCATGTAGATTGAGGAACCCCATTCAGATGAAGATAGGAAAATGAAAAAGGAAACAAACAAAAAAGTTCTTACATCAAACTGAATGGAAATCAGGCATCAGTGAGTTTGGAAAACTTGGATATCTTGGATTTAAGTAACAACAATCCCCTCCTCCTGCTTATCAACACCCTGCCTTTTTTACCTCAATGTTTTACTTCCCTGTTCAGAGGGTGAAAGACTATTGAAAGCAGGGTAACCATGTCAAAAAAAAACACTGATGACATACATACAATCCCAGATACACAGAGTGAAAGACAGTCACAACCTTTACCCGTGTTATTCACTGAATACATTTGTGTTGTGGAAAACATTTTGTACAGTGTGTGCTACTATAGTTTTAAGTTTTAAAAGAGTATTGGATGTTTATTACTGGAAATATAGCCAACATTCATGTAACAGTTTTGTAAGATTAATTAATCAAGGACTGTCAGTCTGTCAATATGTAATGCAGTCTATATGTCCACACTTACTTAGTCATCAAGTCATTGAAATCTGTTGCAAAGACTGCTGTAAAGCTTGTCTACCTCCTGTTAAAGGAATAGTTCAAAACTTTGGGAAATATATTTACACTGACGGGCGGATGGATACACTATTGTTCGTCAAAAAACAGTTACTTCCCCTAAAACCACAAACTTTCATTTTCACGCTTTCATAAACAAATGAAATACAACATGTTGATTAGTGAACTTTAGAGATCTTGGCAGATTTATCGTTGAACTCTGATAAAAAAACTGAAGAATAAAGGACCACTTAGGTACCTGTCAGGATGTGAGGACTTAACCTAATATACATATACTGTAATATACAGTATATTGTAGAGTCTTTGAGTTACTGCCACACGTAAGCAACTATTATCCAAACTTCAGTGGTTAAAAAGTGGGTACAACACAAAACTAGTCAAAAAGGTTATCAGTGGATACAGGTGGAGGAGTTTCACATTTTAAGTCAGAAATCTCAGCATTTACTGACAACAATTATCAGCCCTGTCAACCAGCCGGCCTGTGATATACTGTATATGTAAAGAGCATGCGTAGGTGTTGTTCTTACCTGCCTCTGTGGATCTGAGTCTTGTCTTGTTGTCGCCGCCTGGCCGGGGAGGCCAGTGGCCCTTCAGCTGCCCTGGTAGTTTCCCCTCGAGAGATTCCAGGGAGTGGGTCGGCTGGTTAACTGCTGCCCATGTGTACAGCTGGTCATGCTGGGGAAACAAAACTCTTTTAAAATGATTTTGTTTACATGCCAGTTGTGCTGACATGCATTCCAAACAGCTCTGTAACCATGACAGTAAAAACTGGATTCATATTGACTTCCAGATGTTTCTAAATCTATAAATCTGCATGGTGAAAAGTCTAACAGGAATGGAAACCAAATCAGGACTTTGATTTCAAAAATGAACAGACAAATGCGAAACATACATTCAACTGTACCAAGTTGCCTTTCTGCCACCCTGCTTCTTTGCTAATGCATGGATGTGGGAGAGGATCCATATATTTGTTCGCTAAGACAAAGATGCTGAGTGATGCCCCTGTGGGTAGGCTCTGCTACACCACATTTGCAGATCACTGCACAAACCGGTGTGGACAAAATTCACAACAAACTGAATGATGATTTGAGAATTTCCACTGAATCTATTACATGAATAAAGAATATTCACAAATTGATTTCCAATACAATGTTTAACAAATCCCCTATCAGTGTGAAATAGTCATCCATTAAGGACACACAATATTTAAAAACAACTCACAACAAATATAACCTACAGTACAAAGCTGAGGGGGAAAAATTAAGTGTGACTACTTACATCAAACTTGGCTGATGCTGCGGAGGGAATGTGGGCAGTGCTGCCTCCCAGTTGCTCTCTAAAGCAGTCAATGAAAGGCAGCAGGAGACCCATGGCCAGGATCCTGGTGCAGAGCCTCTCAGCCTCCTCCGGCTCCTCCTGCTGCTGCTGCTGCTGCAGGAACAGCTTCTCCAGGAGAGTTCGACCTGGACAGCCAGTGATGAAGACAAGGCTTACTGTAAGTGACATATATACGTGAGAACCTGGGAACCACAACTGATGATGATAATAATGAATCGGAAAATCTATTGATGAATTTAATCCCCACAGGCAAAAGTAAGTTCAAACTTAAGGTCAAGAATTTACAGTTTGTCTTTTCATGTTCGAATGCTGCAAAACTTGAGGTTGGTGTCAAAATTAAAATTCTATAAGTGCTTACAGTGTCTCGTCCTGCTTTGATTAAGGATACACTAGAATCTGGATGTGTGATTTCTGACACGTCCTGGCAATCATAACGTGTTCATACAGAGGTTCCCCTTCATGAATCTATGTACCTACATGCCATATGACAGCCTACAGTGGAGTACAGTGGTCCCTGATACTGCCAAAGGGTTTAAAGGAGAAGGGAAAACAAGCAAGCTGAAATGATCAAGCCAGAATCAAAAGTAGGCGTCCCAGACTTTACATGTCAGTAAGATATGTGCAAAGAGCAGGTTTGCTAGACTCACTGTGCCGTGCAACGGTATACCTGCCATAGGATGGAACGCCAAGACAACATGTGAGACTATATGTGTGAGATATTACATAGTAGTTTTGAGAAGAACATGCATGTTGTTCAGGGCTTCACTACAGTTCCTCTGATACGCAACCAGACACAAGTTTAACTGTGACAGACCTTCAGCAGAGGACTTATACAGTGACATCAGACTGTCTAATGTACTGCACATCGATGACAAAACCCAAAGATGACAGCATGGCAATCTTCAAAAGGAGGGGAAAGTATTTCAAAGAAAGAGCACTGAAAAGGAACATGTGGTACTACATTTAACCATACTGTCACATCTACATGAGCTACAGTAAATAAAGCTTCCTGACACTGAGACAACTTGAAACCCACCCATGGACCTTAATGACTGACTCAACAGTATACAATATAGCCCAGAAACTCGTGGTATCACTTTACACATGAAGATATTGATGGACGTATTTTCTTTTGCAATGTTGGAAGTTTAGTGAGACCTCATGAGGGCCATTTCTTTACTCAGTCGGCTACACTGGAAAATCTTCTGTGATTTGTTTTTTTTTTATCACACCCAGAAATGTAGCCTTTTGAAAATTTGAATATGATTATAATTTATAATGGTGACAATAATGACGACACCCCTGTGTGTGTGTCATGGATTGTATATTCTCTATGGTGTGTGTGTGTGTCTGTGTGTGTGTAACTGCCGTTGTTAATTTGGTAATTTGGTAGAGGTTGACTATGGACACCTTGGCCCAGCTAAATGACACACAGTCAGCTCTGAAACAAAGTACAGCAATGGGAAAAAGAAAAGAGAGATCTGGAGAAGATGCTGCTGGTCAAAGAAAAGATGTGGAACCATGAGGAGGCAGAGAGGAAAGAGGTCATAAACCTGGACCAGTACCTGCCTGCCCCTCTCTGTAAGCCCACATATACCCTCACTTCAATAAAATCAGTGGACTGCCTCAGCTCTGCCTCTGTCTTCTGCATTTGGGTCCTTCCTCCGGTGTTCCGCTTACAGCAGCCGTGACATCACTCCTCCCTCTAAATTCTTTGTCTAATTCATTCATCTCTCTTCTCTCCCTGTGTTGTTTCCAGCTGCAGCAGGCAGCTGTTTTCTGTGAAAAAGCTCAGACTGAAAACTAAAGGGGACAGAGCTTTTGCAATCAGGGCTCCCGAGGCTCTGGAACCACCTGCCTGAGGAAATGAGGAAATTTGTAAATTTGTTTTGACAAGTATAGATAAAGTTGATGATTATAAATAAGTTAAATAAATAAGTTTATTATAAAGGTGATATGTCAATGTGGTGTTCACTACTTGTTCCCTATAAGTGCCAAAAAAATCACTGTAGTTAAGTGAAACATAAGGTTCAACCCCCAACCTCACACAAATCATTTTCATCCCTTACTGTCTTCAGTTTACTCTTGAATTTGGAATAAGTTCACTTTGTTTGCTGGTACAAACTCTTTTGTTTAGTCTTCTGTTCAAAAGTAGGCCTAAACACTATTTATAGGGGTTAATAGCTCAGCAACAGCCTGCAACCTGCAGTTTTTGCATCATGATCCTTTCTGTGGCTAGTGGCTTTTCCAGTAAGCACACACTGCATATTACAGCTGGGCTGACACTCCCACAGTGGGAGCTTCCACACTAAAAGCTCCTGATTTGGTCAGTGACATGGACGAGTCAGTTTCTAATGAGGATTCCGCGTTAAAGAATTGTTTGTTCATGTACTGCGCACCTATTTTACTTGTTATTCAGTGGCTGCAGGAGCCATGTGGAATATACAAGACATGAAAACTCCCTCAGATTGTCAGTAGGTCTTTTGGATTTGTGGACACAGTAGAGTGCTGGCTTAGCATACAAGTGATTGCAGCCTTAGTGTGCCCATCATTCAGGCTCACAAGGTTATTTTGTGTTAGTTTCAGTTTTAGTCTGACCTTGGATGGAATTATTCTGAATACAAAGATGTACCCCACTGCTAAAACAGTGCTACGTTCTCTTAAGCCTTTGCCTTGCACATGCTTACATGTAAAAAGCTGAATAGAGACTGGGGTTAGACATACAGATGGGTAGGAAACCAGTGTTCAGTAATCAGACTATTGCAGTGCACGTGTTCTCCTTATTCCTACTTGATTATACACAGTAATCTGGTTTCTTATGTGAATATAAATCTCTGTCCCCTCCCCCTCTTCCCCCACAAAAGGAAATGTATTTCAACCTGCAGCCCTGAAAGAAAAGCCATTCCTAAATTCATGAGGTGCAGTAAGCTGACCAAGCTTTTGACCTTTGTAGACAATGGTTCTTTAGATGAATTAACCAAATACAAAGGATATTACTGTGAACTTAAGGAACCGCACATGAGCAGACACAGATCAATGAAAAAAGGTTGAACTTGTCTCCAACTAAAAATACCTTTATGCACTTATTGATAGAACACAAATGTGATATATAGAATGCCAGAGCTCAACAACATCTATTTTTAGTGCATTAACTAAATGCTTTTACTGTGGACAGAGTCGCCTGCCATGTATTGATTTTCAATTGAACTAATTTAAATGTTTTCACTGGCCTGCAGGTATCAAAAGCTCAGTGTTACTGTTAGCACAAGTTTCATGACAGGAGATTATTCAACTGCTCCAAAACTATTAAGGTGGAACAACTGAGTCACACACACAATCCACACACAAGGCTCTTGCTTTCTTCTTGCCCCCAGGAAACAATAATTATAGACTGAACTGAAACTAAGAGCGGTCTGTGCTCACCTGTGAAGACGTCCTGAAAGCCACAGGTGGAAACCTGCCCACAGGAGGATCTTCTGGTAGCACAAATGGGTTGGCTGCCTCCTCCTCTGTAGCCCATCAGATATTCTCCTGAACCTCCAGAACCTCCTCCATCCTCCTCTCTGGTCGTCATCTTCCTCTCAAGCTCCTCCGTCCAGTCAGCTGAGCGACTCAGAGGGCCAGCAAGGCTTCGGGAGCGCTGCCTACGGACTTGGTGACCCTCTGCCATCATCCTGTCATTCACATTTCTAGTTAGCTTTAATTTGAAAGCAGGTCACTCACACAATTAAATAACAGGGAACATTACAATGACAAAATAAAACTAGGTTTTAAACGACCAAATCGGTATTCTTTATTTTATACTTGCACTTTGTATGTACTTTTAATGAAGACTATTTTTCAAAGGATTTTTCTGGTGTTTCAGATTTCTGCTTTGGTAACCATAAGGCAGCCATTGATTTCTCCGCTTTAGTGAAGTAACCCATCTGAATCTCATGTATAATCCCTACTTTTATTGCTGCAAACGGTCTCTCATTATTGCTCATTATGCAACTGAATGGGGCACTAGTTTAAAAGTTTTCACTGCATTTTCACACATTAGTGTTACTTCAAAAACAACAACAAAAGCAGGTATCATGCTAACTCTGAAGGCATATACTGTTCATCACCAGGATTATTTGTCTTTGGAAATTGACTTCAATACTAGATTGAGATTAATGAAAACAAATGGCTGTCTGGAAGTGGAGAGGGCAGGATCATTATTACATGCTTTCGGAGAAATTCCTGCAGTATAGACCATAATACTGTAAAGCCTTTCTCAGGCATGGAATACATATAATTCACAATACAGACGATACATTGCTGGCGTCATCTGTCTGTTAAAGCAATGGCTTTTTGTCAGTCAGACACATAGGGGACTTTTATGCTAATTACAGGCAGCACATTTACAGAGAGAGCTGCGTGTTCGCGCAATAGTAGACCAGCTGACCAACTGGTGACTTTTAGCTTTAGTGTCAGTCTTTTTGGCATCATTACACAGCACTGTGTTAACACAATATCATGTATGTAGTCAAAAAAAAACATATTTAAGAGCGATGTTGGGGTTCGGATTTTAAAATAAGACCCAGATTGTAGCATACTGGAATTATCCTGTAATAATCTATCAAACTGAATCCACTTTATCTGCAAACCTTGTTAACATCACCTGATGATAGTTAAAACCAAATCAAGTTTATGTTAAAAAACACACACTATCATGTCATACCATCATGTCAAAGGTAAAACAAAAGCAATGGTTTTAACATCATAGTTAACATGCTGGAACACCACAGATACCTGTGGAGGGTATGGTGGGCTCTCCGTGGGGACAGGGGGCTGTGAGAGGGGGACAGGGCTGGGGACTGTCCTGGGGAGCTGAGCTGTCTGGTGGTGGTCTTGATATAGGAGGGGAATATGGGAGGGTAGGGTTTCACCACAGGGCTAGAGGAGGTGGAGGAATGGGTGGACCTGAGGAGTCGTTTGGCCAATGTGGGGCTCTCCTGAGGAAGCAGCGGGCTGAAGCACACGCTGCTCCTCCTGCAATGCTGATTGGAGGGGGAGGCACCGGTGCTGTTGGCAGCTGACTGGTTGAATTCTGATCCAGCGCTCAGGCAGTCCTCAAGGGATTCAGCACTGGTACCCGAGCCCAACTGAACCTCACCTTCCTCAAACACGGTCCCTGAGCTCAGCTCTTCGGTGTGTTCAGAACTTTTGTTGTGGCTGTCTGCGGGTGGAGGACTAAGATCCACATCCACCTCGGGCTCCCTCTCATCCTCCTGCCCAGTTTCACTTCCTGCTTTCTCCTCCTCCCCTGGGCTTTTCCCAATGCTGTCAAATGTGAGATCAGGGAAGCTGTTACCACTGGTTGTCATGGCGACCGGGCTGACTGCTGCCCCCCTGCCCCCAGCAGTAGCCATGGAGATGTCTGTGAGAGGGGGCTGCTGAACCCAAGCATGCTGGTCTTTTGTGCCTGTGGCAACACAAAGAGAGGCTTCTGTCTCCCTCTCCCTCTCCCTCTGCCCCTTCCCATTTAGCTCCGGATGCTCCACCTCCTCCTCCTTTTCCTCCCTCCTCTTGTGCACCTCTGTGTGGAAGGGGAGATGTAGTGTTGGTGGCTGGTCCGTGTGCTTGACAGAACCAGACAGAGTCCCCGTCTCTAGGAATGACAGGGCATCAGACCCCAGTTCTAATTCCGGGGTCAGGTCAAGCACCTCAGGAGGAGTTAATTTAACTACCCCATTACTCTGCTTCCTCCTCTCCTCTCCTCCTCCACAGCTCAGATCCCTTTCTCCCCCTCTCTGTGCTTCCACAATTGAGTGAACCCCCCCATGCTGCTGTTGGTGCTGGAGCCTTATAGCGAGCTGGATGTCCGCTAGCAGATCCTCGTGATCAGCTGCTGAGTGGAAGCTGTAGATATCTGTGTCCGACCCCGAGCTCCCCCCCTTCTGCCCTCCATCCTCTGTGGGAGATGTCGCTGCTGTCGAGGCTTTCCGCCGCACCTCCTGCTTCTGCTCTCCTGCATTTCCATCCTTTGGCCCTTGCTCTGGTTTCTTTTTCTTCTCAGGGAAAGCGGCCTCTGTGTCGGACTGTCCGAGCTCATCTGCAGACAAGTCAGGTGTTTTTGTGCTGTCCAATTCATCATGTTGAGATGCTAAAACGTCCTCCTTTGAGCCTGTCACCGACGAACATGTGTCTTCTTTGCCTTTCAGATTGCCCTTTCTTTTCCGGATGGAGAAAACAGAGGACTTCGACTCAGATTTGTTTTTCTTCTTTCCTGGTCCTGTGCCATGCATCCCCCCTCCTCCTCCTCCACCGCTGCCTGCTCCTTTACCTCCATGCTTACTGTGGAGTTTCTTTCCTCCCTTTTTTGTCGTGTCCCCTCCTCCCTCTCTCCATCCTTCATCCAGTGAAGGGTAGCTTCCATTACCCGATGCTGCTGCAGCTTTCTTTTGCTTAGCCTCTTGGTTGCCCATATTGATGGCTTCCTTCCTCTACTCTCAGGTCATGCCTGGGAAAGCTCCTCCTGCCTGGGGGAGCTTTAAGATGCCTATTCCTGTGGATGATAGAACCGTTTTAGCTTAATCTGTGGATGCACTTCTGGTGGAAGAGGAGGAGCTGCTGCTGATGGTGTTTTTTTTCCCAGCTCTGTTGTGAGATGATCCTCCTCGTTGTTTTCCGGTGACGAAGGCTACCGTGGCAGTGATGTTGACGCTGATGCAAGAGAGGGATACAGCCCCATTTTCCTCCTCCCCTTTCTCTCTCTGTCTTACCCCCCCCCCCCCCACCCCCCCTCCATCTGCTGAAAGGAGTGACGCAGGCACTGCATGCTCAGTGGAGCTCCGACAGGCAGGCAGTCTGGAAGAGATGGAGATGCAACTGGGATAGGGACACAAATCAAGCCTGTTGGAAAAAAGGGTAAATAACCCTGAGAAGAATAAAGATGGTGGGACTGGAAGTGGGGGTATTAATGTAGACCCTCTTGTACAGACTTCGGCCTACATTACCCATAGTGCCAAGTGTGGGCTGGACTCCAATAAAGGGACCTCGTATGAAGCTCTTCGTTACTGCAGGATACTGGTTATCGAATGTCCAAAATGGCCTTAATTTTCTGTTTAACAGTTAACACACAAATAATACTTCTATAATAATTCTTCATAATACATAAAGGTAAGCCATTTGTTTAATTAAAAAAATAAAAAAGGGTTTCAGGTATATAACACCAGACTATCTACATTTAAGATCCATATAGTTGAAAAAACTATCTCACCACAAGGTCCCTTCAGTAACTCCTCTGGAGATTTCAATCACAACATTATCTTCCTCTGCAAAGGGAGTTTACCCTCAGCAGAGGGAAACTCCACAAAATGTAGATGTTCAAATTTTCATATTTTTCCGAGCACTTCATGAAGTTTTAATCCACATTGGCTCTTTTTATGGTCGATCAGTGGTAGATTAAACTGATTTCTAATCTTAATTTATGTTCCCCCACATCAAAACTGTATTATATTCCAAGTTTCCTTCACACCATTGGGTGTAGTCCATTTTTATTTTTCTAGTGCGTGTTAATCATTGCCTCTCACAAGGAGATCATTTTAGCTGAGACACAAGTGAACAGTGTGACAGTTGTGCACTAATTATCTAGGTCATAAAAAATTTTCATACTCAATGCAAAACAAACAAAATACTGTCACAAATATATAGACTCTTCTCATCATGAAAATACTGTGTCCAATACCAAGGTAAAGATGGATGTTAGATCTAAACATCCATGATGTCCAGACCCTTGATATTGTAAACAAGATCAAAATATTTGAAGATGAAAGTATTGTACATCATTGTGTAGTATATACAGCTCTTGACATCTAAACCATAAAAATTGCAGTGTGGTGAAATAATAAAATAAAAGTTTTGCACTGCTGTGTAGTAAGATTATTTGATAAATTAATATTTCAATACTTTTAAAAACAACACATGATGGGAAAACGTCCGTTCTTTATGATGGTGCACTGCATTTATGGCAAAGCCTTTCATGAATGTTATGTGTACAGCAGCATTAACTCCAAACCACTTGATGGTGCTATCACACCATTATTACAGTGACACAATGATCCAGAGTTGCAGTAATGTAACACAACATGACAAAATCTTTGTATATTTAAACATATTTTCAGCAATCATTAAATGTTTAATATATTATGTATATAATATGTATATGTATGTAAATATGTTAAGATGTATACATTTCATTTTATTGCTCTTCAACACATATATACATGTGAACATCAATGCAAATAAATGAACATTTTGTACAGAGGTTGCACACATTAATTAAAGGTGCCCTGTAGAGTTTGATACACAACAAAAGTTGTGTTTACCTTCAGAGTTACTCACCAAAATGCATTGTGTGTATCCTTGAGGTCAAGCAAACATGTCAAGTGCATTTTCTTCCTTAAAAAACATTTGCAAAGCCAGTTTTTTAACTATAAATCCTGTATTGTTTACATTCATGTTTACTAGCTTGCACTCTTATTCTGTCTGTCCTTGTTTTGGTGCATTGCAGAATATCTTGGCACGATACTGCCACCTTTTGGTCAGTAGAATGTGACACCATTGGCAGGACTGTGTTCCGCATCACCTGCGTCATCCATCCTTGTGCACAAGAGAAACAAAACAGGGACCCTTTTGTGGAAAAAAAGGTCCACAGCTTTACTTTAGGTCTAAAACTCCACAGGGAATCTTTAAGACAGTAATCAACACATAAGTGCAAAGTATTTACTCTTTGTTTTTAAAACCATGTATATATAAACTCACAACAGAATGTTCCCCTTATAAATATTCTCATGTTATTGTCATTGTCAAATTTCAACTAACTACTGTAAAATACCAAGGGTGGATGGAGTCTATCAAATATTCAAGACTGCTCTTTAACAAAACAAACCAACAAAACAGTCAATGCTGGATACACAGAGGGAGAGCACAGTTTGTTCATGGGTGTGTGGAAAAAGAGGAAAAGCATGCATTTTTTACTTATTTAGTCACTCGCCCTGAACACAACACACCCAGAGTAAATCTTGTTTATACTTTCTTTGTTAATGTTTAGTCAGTCAATTCAAAGTTGATTATCATGATGTGCAATACACAATAAAATGTCCCTTTTGTAGAATACATAATAAGTCTAACGGTGTTTTGAGTCTGCTTATACAGTCTCACAGGAAAATGACAAAATGTATTCATCAACAGGCCATCATGCACACGCATTTCTGAATGTCCTGCATGGACAACACAACACAAAATAAAATTAAGTTTTTTCTTATTTTCTTGTATTCTAACTGACAGAACAGGACATTGTCAACTTTAGTTTGCCCCCTACAGTGTAACCCTGTAAATTGGGGTTAGATGATCAAAATTACTGTTGCACATCCTTCCAAAATATGCATGAAATTTTAGCAAGCTGACATGTGATGATGTAACATCCATTCCAAGTACACTGAGCAAGTATCTTTAAATTACTACACTGTTCTATAGTGTTTCCACAGATGTACAGACAATCAAATTGGATAAGGGTCAGTGTCACACAGTGTTAGGTTTTTCAGTTGACAATCCATTGCTCTGAGCAGCTTCAGTACTGAATAATAATCATTCAATACTGATTGCCTGACTCAACATCTACAGGAATCTACTGTGTCCTAATGGTGACTTCCACACTTAAAAAAATCTCTATATTCTATTAGAGATTTTGTTTATTCTCTTTCAGTGTCCAAACCACAGCCCCTGAACAGAACTTTAATCAACACATTAGAGGTCACAATAGCAAAATCTCTAAACTAAATTATAGTGGAGATATGGAATACGAGTGTATTTAGAATATTTATATATTAAAAACACTGCCAAAGTTGTAATTTTATTTGGTGGACCTAGCTAAAACCAAGTGGCCCCCATATATATCAGTGAGGGTTGGGTGAAAATAAAAACTGGTATACGTTAGTTGAGCTCTAAATTGTCCTGGTAACATCAGCATTAGAAAACATACAAAAGCTGGGCTTCTTTTATTTTGACAAATAACCCTACGAAAGTCTTACATTCTACACTACACCAAACTATATTTGTATTATTTTATTTAGTAAACCTAGCTACAACTGAGTGCGCCCCCATATATATCAGTGAGGGTTGGGTAAAAACAAAAACTAGTATACGTTAGTTGAGCTCTAAATTGTCCTGGTAACCTAAGTATTAAAAATAAACAAAAGCTGGGTTTATTTTTATTTTGACAAATAACCCTACAAGGGTCTTACATCCTACACTGTACCAAACTATATTTGTATTATTCTATTAGTAGAGCAGAAAATAATTAAATGTATCTCTGCTTAGATCTGTATTTGAAAAGTCTAATGCCCAAATTATTAGCAATTTCGCTCTGGGACCATGAATGTTCTTTCCCTATATGGGCAGTAGCTGTCAAAATATCGTGTACAGGCTAAAAGACCAGCCTTTGGCCCCTCTGTTAGCTTGGCAAAACTTCCTGTAACGCTAGAATTAGTTTTGGTTACCAAAATTCAGGTTTGTATATTTGAAGTTTGTATACTGCATTCCAACTCCGAATATAGATCAGGAAATGCATCTTTAAACACAGATCCATCCAATAATTTTCCACTGGAATTTACATTGGATCTTTTTTCTTGAAAGCCACAGCCTTCCTCTGATGAAAATGAGGCTTGTTCTTCTTTTGATTCCACTGACACATCAAAATATCCCTGAATGTTGTCCGGAAAGTCTTGTTACACAGGGCATAGCACATGGGGTTGACTGTGCTGTTAACATAACATAACCAGTAGCCCAGTGCCCACAGAGTTTCTGGAATGCAGTCCTGACAGAAAGTGTTAACCAACACCATGATATTGTACGGTAACCACGTCGTAATGAAGGCAAACAGGATGGCACTGAGTGTCCGTGCTGCTTTCTTCTCATTAGCTTTTTTATCATTCTTGCGCTTGTTGATTTCTGTCTTGGCCTTAGAGGCAAACCGTTTGGCCATTGCTGCATCTTTCATGGTTATGGCTGCAGGTGATTGGTCAGCAGGTGATGAGGTGACAAGGTTTGATTGTGACCCTTTTCGACTTTTGTTGGATGATGATGGTTGTTTATCCTTGTTTTTCCTCACCTTTCTAGATTTTGTACCATCTAAATAGATAGAAAGATAGAGTAGACATTATGTATATTTGTATTATTTTTATATATATTATGCAAACAAGACCACTTAGTATGGTAATGTCGAACCTGTTGGCAGGCTTGATTGGTCTGCACCATCAGCTTCCTCCTCTGAACCTGACTGGTCCCCAGAAACACCAACTTCATTGTTGTTTAAGCTGTCACAGCTGCTCTGCTCTGCCTCGCCCAACGTAGTTGTGGTGGTGTTGACGGTTCTCTTGGATGCATGGCGACCAGGCAACAGTGATGAAAACTGGAAGCAGAATGCACCACACCTCCCTCTGCTTCCCGCTCCTCCTGGTATGCTGGCATTATCTTTGTTGTTGTTCTCTGAAGCCAGTTGATTAAGTTCATAGCTGCTGGAGCTTTGAGAGCTCATTTGGCGTTGCATGGCCGATGAATCCCTCTTGCTGTTAGTTGTACCTTTTCCACCTGATCTTCCACTACCACTCCCTTGATTCTGAACCTGGCTTGGGCTGTTGCCTGCCCCAGATCCCTTGAGACCTTGTATGTCTTTAGCACGCTTCTCTGTCTCCTGATAGATCTTCCAAAACAGGAATGCCATTATAGTTACTGGCAAGTAGAATGCAGCGATGGCAGTGCAGAATGTAATGATGGGCTCAGACAGGAACTGGATGTAGCACTCATTAGGCTGGACTGTCCGCTCACCCACAATGTACTGCCAAAACAGGATGGCTGGGGCCCAGAGAATGAATGAGATGGACCAGGCCAATCCAATCATGGTCATGGCACGCTTGGTTGTACGCTTAGCCCGGTAGGTCAAAGGTCTGGTAACAGAGAAATACCTAAGAGGGCATTGAAAGAAAGTAAGCAACTGTACACATACAGAGTAACTGCAACTTTACTGTCTACCACATTGCCTTTCTTGATATTACCACTAGCAGTCATTTTTATCAAAGATTCTAAACAAGGGACTTTCAACATGTCCAATATTAGAACACTGCACATTCATCAGAAAATGTACCTTTATTAAGCATTCAGAATCACCCCTTCTTACAAACTAATCCTCCAGATATCAGCATCCAGAGTGGTCCTATTTTATTCTCATATACATTTTTCATGAGGGTAGTACCAACAATGATGGTGGCTAAAAGGTTCATTTTAGTTACCTTCATCAACAAAAAATATAATAAATCATGCTCTGTTACCTGTCAAAGCTGATGACAAGCAGGTTCATGACTGAGGCGTTACTGGCCACGTAGTCTATTGCAAGCCACAAGTCACAGACCACTGGCCCCAGAGCCCACTGGTCCATGATGATGTAGGTGGTATATAGGTTCATTGACAGTGTGCCGATGGTCAGGTCAGCAAATGCTAGGCTAAGCAGGTAGTAGTTGTTCACTGTCTTCAGTGCCTTATTGATCTTGAAAGACACCAACACTAGGATGTTGCCAACAACAGTGACAAGAGATAGTGATCCAGTGAGGAAGACAATTATGATGACCTGAAGATGAAGAGGTAAGAGAAAGAACCAGAGGGTGGTTAAGTGCATTATAATGTGTAAGATACTCTCACTGATTTTGTTATAGTGACTTGAAATCTCAAAATGTAATCCTAGTTTACTGTTTGTGAAATCAAAGTTTGAACAGTGTTAACTTACAAAACATCAACACTGAGCCGAGCAAAACACTGTAAGTTAGGGGGCTATGAATGATCCTTAATAACAGAATGCTGTTTTTTAAAACTGGGAATTCTATTGACCAGCAAATGCCATTGCATTGTAATATTGTCAGAAGTCTCAGAACCTTAGTCAAATTAAACTGAAATCATACGGAATGCTGTGTATATGACCAGGATAAATTGGGAAAATACAATTTTTGAGATTTAGGTAAACTAAACCCGGACAATTAGTAACATTCTGCTGCACTACCATTTCTGAAACCTTTTTAGGTTTAGATGAATATTACATTCAATGATTTTATCACTACTTGTCAGGCAGAACTCAAGCAGTTTCAAATCAAGTGCCATAAGGGTCTGTTCTGGGTCATCTTCTATTTACTGTTTATATAAATAATTCAATTAAGTAATTTCTGCCACTCCCACTAAAATTAAATTTTTTATGCAGATGATACTCATACTCATCTCTTAATCTGGTCACTGCCCATCTGCAGTCAGCTTTTGAAGATTGGTATCTTTTTCTTTATAAACAAAAGCTAATTTTACCCAAAACTGTATGGATGACTAAAATTTAACCAGACTTATAAAAGTACTTGGATAACATAGAAAGAATCAAGTCATCATCAATCTAGACTAGTCTCATTGCATTCCATAGATGCAAAGTTTATCTTGGAACACCAATTATAAGCAACCGGTTCAAATGAGCCATACATTCCCTAGAGCTTTGGAGCAGCCATGTGAAGAGGGCAGCTCAATGTTTGAATACCTCGCAAGTGAAGCCATGGAATTTACACAGCGGGGGCCACAAAATTACCCTGCCTGCTCTGTTCTGTTCTGTTGAGTACTTTCAACTTGCTGTGTAGACGTGTCATGTCTGCATATTTAGGTGGCAAAAACTGTAGTAATAAGTCATATGCTATCAATTACTAACATTTATACATGTCTAAAACCTAGAAAAGTACATTAATAGTTTGTTGATGCCTTATTCAGCATTGTGTCACCAAAGCATTAAAAATGATGCAATAAAAAAAAGATAAAAAGTAGAACTGTTTACCTGCCAGATAGTATGTCCTCCTAATGGGTCAAAGTCCTGTGCTGGCAGCCTTAATGTCCTGTTAACCTGTGAATTAGTGAAGTTTCCTCCTTGGCTTGAGACATGACTGATATTATGCTGCTTCCACCCACCAACAATCTCAGATAATATGGCCAACTCCTGGTGAGAGCCACCTGAAGATGTGGAGAAAAATGTTAAAAAAAATTTAAAAAATAAAGCCACAACTCAAGGTATCACATCACAGATCAGGTCTCTTCGAAACTTTGTAGAAGGCTACATGAAATGTTATCATAGATTTGGACAGTCTACACATCTTTTAGTAGCAGATTTGAAGAGTTCTACATCTGGGAGGGTTTCTTGAATAAGCTCTTTTGGCTTCCTTGCACCCCTCTACATATCCTTTTATCAAATGCTTTTACAAAGATAATTTAAAATGTGCACACAACTTCACAATATCTGCATTACTTAGTTATAAAGATACTAAGTGCTGGAAACAGCTCATAAAATGGCAGACTTGGCTGTGATGGTGGTCTCTCATACCAGGAGAACTGTTGGTAAGGAAGTGGAGAGAATTAGCGCTGGAGGTCAGGTTCATGATGACCAATGGACATCTGGAAAAAAAGAGGAGAAAATAGATTTTGAAATGCCAAAATGAAGGATTGAAAGAGAGTGTTTAACTTTAATATTTTTATTCAATTCAAAGATGAAGTTACTATTTTAATCAGTGGAGACAGCATTATCGAAGAGAGCATATATTACCATCACTCTGCAGATTGTTTTAAACTAAAGAAAAAAGTTCTGTAGCCACAGCCACATATACTGTATATGTTGAATGCTAATAATATAAAATAAAATAAAAAATACTAATAACTGACCAGTACAGGTTTTGCTGCTGTGACCAAGCTGTAACCATCTGTGTTCATCATCCTGTCTAGGAATTTATGCGTTTAACATTCACAAGACTGTCACACGCCATCTCATCACACTCGCCCTCATAAAAGAAAAATGTGGCTCCACCAAAACCTTAGAACTAGTTTATCACAATCCAATTCATCATTCAAAAGAATGACAACTTAACTAAAGGCACAATGTCCTTAGTAACTACACCTCCCACAAATCCCTGCCACAGAAACCCAACCTATACCACATGTTGTCTACCCTCGCACAACTGCATCCTTGGTACCAGAGGAAGAATATTTAAGAACTAGTGAGAGCAACCATCATGATTAGACTGGTGTCTGTATAAGCTGGAAAAGGTAAAAGACAGCTGAAACAAGCATGTAGAACAGTGCATAAGAGAAGAGGGTGCGTGTCAGGGCATCAAGGCTAACTGTCTCCATGACACTTTCAGACAAAAACATATCTGAACTTTAATAGAACAAGCTCAAGGTAAGACATTACAGAGCACTGAAAAAATAGTTTGAAAAAAGGTAGTCCATAGACAGTACTAGATTGATGTCATAGACCCCTAGACTACACCTTTTGTGGGGCCACCTTCAATATTACTAAAAACTTGGAAAATTCAGTAATTTATTGACACTTTTGAAACAGCACAACAAGTGTGCAGGTAGTACAGACCAAAACACATATTCATAGACAGGCAACAGACACATAAACATATGTATACCTAAAGCCTGTAATACAAACACAGCAATGCTTTTTAATACATTCTCAGACCCACAATTCTTATTAAAATCAAGCAGGGTGCAGTTATTGAGTGCATATGAGGAGGTAGTGATGTCCCAATCGAGTCTTGTAATGTTGAGTAACTGCCGATACTGAGTCCAATCCAATACTTAGATTTACCTACATGTTGATTAAGCTTCTCCATCCATTCCAGTGGCAAACAAAACAGAGCTGGGACTAGGCGACAGACGAGAAGTCCAAAAAGGAAGGCAAGGGTACAAAAACGGGGAAAAAAAGGCTGGACCACTAAAGCAGGGACGCACAATATACGATCTGGCAGCGAGTAAGTGGTAGGCTGGTATATGTACTGCAGGGGTAATGAGGGGATGGGGGACATGTGTGGGAGTCAGGTGGTCTGTGAGATGGCGGGAAGTACAGAGTTACTGCAGGGCAGGTGGGAATGGCAGGTTCTGGAATGAGAGGAGTTAGTGGCAAGGTAAGGAGCAGTGGGAATGTTATGAATGATCAGATACTGTAACAGAAGGTCCTGGTTAAAGTTATTCTGTTTATAATCTTAAATCATTGATATGAAATTAATGATTGCTTAACAAAAAGAGAATGTGACTCCTGAAATTGGCATGAAGTAATCACCTAGAGAAAAGACTTATCACTCTATTGGAGTTGCTGGGACTACAAAAACACTCACTCACAAGTGTACAGTGATGTTACAGAATGAAGCTTCTTCCCTCACAAATAATATTTCACAGATTACAGACACCAGCGTACAGAAAGCATTTTAACCAGACAACTACCACATTTTAGTTTGGTGTCATGAACTTAGGTGTCAGTGCTATGCCAATGATACACAACTGTACCTTCACTCCTGTCTCCATGACATAAAAAACTGGATGACATCAGACATGTTCAAACTCAACACCAAAACTGTACTTCAGAGGGTTGGCGATTTGGTACTGGATGCTCCATCTTGTCCTCAATCTGGGCATTATTTTTGACTCCACACTTTAATTTGAGACCATAACCAAATCTGCTTTTTTTCTACCTGAGGAACATCTCCAGACTCTGACCATCACTGCCTAACTCATCCATGCATTTGTTACTTATCGCCTGGGTTACTGTAATGGAATCCTAATAGGACTGCCCCAAAAAGCCCTGGACAGGCTCCAATGTGTCCAGAACTCTGCTGCCAGGGTTTTGATATGAACAAAATACTATATCCATCTGAAACATACATCTCTAATATAGGGTCTGAATCTGCATTATCCCAAGCGACTTTTGAATATACTTTTTAAGTATTTCATCATATACCCTGATGCCACACCAATGGGCCCATATTATTAGTCAATAGGTTGATAAAAACATTTCAGTATTATTTTTCAGTATTATTTTGGTAAACAGTGTTGCCTTTGACACTGTTTGTCCACCAGAGAACACTTAAGACTGAACCTGTTTGCAACACTCCACGTGATGTGAGCTAGCAAAAGGAAAGACAGATGAGCAGACCACTGGCAGAGAAGCACAGTTGGAATGTTTTACTTCATGGCAAGTATTTGCTTGTGAAATGGCGCCACAATTTTGTCTTTTCAATATAAGCCAATATTACGCCTGACAAATGTTGTGTCAACACATGACTATATCACATTTTTTGGAACATTAGATGGCTAATTAGGTTCAACTTTATTGTTATTACGCAACAAGGGATGGCCACCATGTAGCAACAGTTAATGCTCGCAAGCAACTTTTCTCATTCATTCCACAACACTGTCGCTGGAGCGGTGACTACACTACTGACTACACTAATGTCATGCTCAGTTCTTACAAGTTAAGAGGCAATGGTGGAGAGCAAATTTTGTTAAACAAAAATGTCGATTTTTTTTTTATGTTTAGCTAGCAGACAGTTACTTTGTTTTAAATTAAGTCGCATATTCAACTTGGCTAACTAATGTCTAGCTTAGCTAAACTACCTTAATCTTTCTGCATAAACCTAACCAAGTAGCTCTGTTGCCTTAACTTAACTAAACCAAACCAAATAAAATAAAAAGTCAACAAAGTCTTAGAATGTCATTGGGCATGAAGATCTGCCTCCCTGGTGAAAGTGCGATGACAGTCCCAATCATCCACAAACATAGTCATCTAGCAAAGCCTGCGCTTTGCCTGCATTTCCTAAGTGGAGTGGGTGTAAATAACCAAATAGCTGCCGTTTGACTATTGTCGCCTGGGTGCAAATAGAAAAAATTAGAAAAGTTCCGTAAGAATGTGCAAAAAGCAAAATAGTAGTTCACAGAATAGCCTTCCTTTCCTTTAGATTGTGTTTGCGAGCTAATTTGCAGATTTTCTTTGAGGCAACTTGCATCGGTCCGTATTCCACCCTGGACCTGTTATTTCTCATGTTTCTCATCTACTATTTGGAAAAAGGTAAACTGGGTACTAATCTGCTAGGAAACTATACAATACAAAAGCAAAGGAGCATGACAGTGACTGTTGGAATAAATATTGTATGGGTAGTTCAACAAAGCTGAGTAAGGAACAAATCTTATTAGAAGTAGGCTATACTGTACAGCCTGCATTAGTCTACATACAGTAAAGAATATTATGCACTAGTGTTGTACCTGAATACAAACACAATATTCAAATGCGCAGATAATGCACTCTGAACAGATGCAAAAGAAAATCTTTTTGCAGAAATACTCCCATGACAGTAACACTTTACAATCAGGGTACCAATCATATACTTAAGTAAAGCTTAATGAACGCATGACTCATTATGATTTAATGCATGAATTAATGCGGGATGAATTCCTCTTGCTCACCATTACCAAATAATTAGGTCACTCTGTCTTTATGTGATTAGTTCGCACTTAATAGATCATCAATTAAGGAATGTTAATTCACAGTTACTTCATACATAAATTAATATGTGACCAAATCTGGATCCTTTCATTCAATTTTATTTCAGGACTGTGCATTTACTCAGCCTCTCTGGTAAAAACAAAAAACAAAAAAAATCTTCATATTCTATGGGAATGTGTACTGTTCTGCTTTCTGCTTTTAGTTAAGCATTACATAAGTATATGATTAGTGTTACCCACAGGACTTAATGTAAATAGGCTATAAAAACACAAAGGTATACTCAAGTTTAATACTCATTGCTCATCCTGAATAACCTCTCATCAGTTTTTCAGAATTTGCAATTATTAGGCCTTAAAGCTGAAATCTGTATTATTGAATCATACTTTTTGGTCATATATGTTGTTAAAGGTTAGGTCAGACACGGTTACAGTGGTTAAACATGCTGTCAATTTGCTGCAGCATTCTTGAAACAACAAAAGCATTACCCTGAATTAAATGGGCTAATTTGACACACAAAAGTATGATACACCTTGATACCGCCTTGAGAACAGCATCACCGACTGGTAATGGACTGCATTATAATTATGTACATTAAGCCAATAACATATCACAGTAGCATGATATACCAAAACAGTAGAGTATTGCTGCCCCAGGAGTTCCAAAACTTTGTACCAACTAAATAATTCCTTAATAAACAATTTACGGCTACAAGTAACAGTTCCTGTCACTAATCACAGGGTTAGCGGGTCAAACCCTGGCTCCTCTTTTCTACATGCCAAAGTGTCCTTGGGCAAAACACCGTTGGAAAAGTACTAACAATAGCTCTATATAAGTGCAGACAATAACCTTAAACTTAGTAGACCTTAATGGTGCTAAACAAAGTGGAAAAACATTCCAGCAGAGTTCAATCCTCAGCTTCCATTGCATTGCTGATTCTGGCATAGATTAGCATAGCCTGTAAAGAATAGACGACATTACTAATACAGGCTGTACTAATTAAAGCCAGAACCATCATATCTCCTCAGATGTGTCAAATCTCTTCAGTCTGTAATGTATGATGTTGGAGAAGAGAAAGGCTTGAGACATTTGGCTGAATTCCAACACAAATAAATAAAATGCACATTAAACAATATGGAAGCCCAAAGTGTTCAATATTAAACAAAAAATAACTTAAATTAAATAAAATATGCATTATGACATGATTAATCATATGAAAAAATATTTAAATAAATAAACAATTTGTGAAATAATTGCAGAAATTATTAAAACTCAACTCAATTGGTCATATTTTTTCAAATGTATCTTAAAACAATACTCACATTAAATTGAAAGAGTTGTGGCTGTGAAAAAATCCCTTCCTGAAGTGATTTCAATGTATGTGATGTGGATCAAAATCCACAGCACTACTTCAGTGCAAACATTTCTTGTAAAGGTCAGCCAAAGTTAATATGAGGCTTCAGCAGCATGTGATAGACAAATTAAGTGGACATCTAGTACACATTTCCCCCTGGGGAAATACAAAGGGATTTTTATTCTAAAAAGACTGTAACTTTTGAAGATACCCACTTAATTTGTGTTACTATAAGCTTTAACTGAGCTTAAGAATTTTTTCAATTTTACGAAGGGATAAGACCTCTAGATTTTGTCCCCCCAGTACATTAAAATTAATTTAGGAAGAGCTTTAGGAATGAAATCACTTCAGGGCTAATATGGATAGGAGGAATAATTACGGACACCAATAACTCTTTAAATGTACATATGGGCATATTAGTATTATTTCAAGATAGTATTGAAAAAATAAACCCATCCAAATAAGGAAATATCCCTTTTAGGTGATATACAAATAAAATTGACTTGACTTGACTTGACTTTACCACTTTTTTCATGTGGTAAAGAAAAGGGATATTTACATGGAGCGTGGATCTCAGCCAGAACTCACTAAACAACCTAAATCCCTGTGTTAAATCTTAGTTTTTAGTTTGAGCATCATACCCATATCAAGTTACTAAAATGTCTTCATAGATAACATTTAGGGTACTTGTTCTCATGTTTTTTTTTTTCAGAAATAGACTCTTGCTATTGGTTTCACTTAGTCACCGCTGGTGATGCATTAGATCTATGTCGACTGGGAGCTGTCTGTGAAGATTATGGGAACGATAAGCCAAACATTTCACTGTATTTCACATGCAAAATTGTGCCTGTCGACATCTTTCATACCAAAAAAACAAGAAACCCATGTCAAATCTTGCTGGTTTCTCATTGGTAACTTATATATTATATACTAATTTGCAACTGCAAATATGCTTTACTATAGAAGAAACATATTGTATCCTGGACTTTTTAGTCTCTATCCCTCTATCTGTTTATATATATATATATATATATATATATATATATATATATATATATACACAGTACAAATATATGCATGTATAAGCAAAACATTTCCTGAAACTATTTCATTTGTTTTGCCTGATACGTGTATATGTGAATATATACACAACCAAACAAGCAGATATACTACAATATATGATACAAAGTGTGGAAGAAGTGGGTTATTTTTGTCATTTAGACAAACCTAAAGTGATGTTTAAAATGAAGATCAAGAGTTTAAGAGGTTAATGAATTCCAATGACCATGTGTGCCTCCCCCCTCTAGTACTTATATTTAAGAATTCAAGGAAGCAAAAGCCAAATGATAAGTTTCTTTAATGAAATGCACTTACCAGTCCGCTCTGATTCCCAGTATCTGATTTGAGATCCTGTTGGGAGGCTCAGCTCTGCTCATGCAGCATGCTTCTCTCTGCTGTGCCTCAGACTGCTCAGTTGGTGTGTGACTGGAACCTCCAGCTCCGCCTTTGACAACTGCTTTGCTAATGTCTACAGTGGAACTTCTCGGATCTGGGACTTTACATGACAGAGGCAACTGTAACATTTTCTACAAGGGGGCACTATGGGATGTGACATGTGCTACAAATTATGGACACTTAAAAACTGGGAGTAATGTGTTTTAACTTGTAAGCTCTGAGTACAGTACTGCAGCAAATTATCTACCACCACATTAATCATGAATGAGTGGCAAACATGTCTTTATCATGCTTGTCAAAGTAAAAAATGTTGGCAAAAAACTGAACAGTAGAAATGTACAGATGCACAGGCTGTTTTAGATGCTCTGGTTCTAAAATGCTTGCAGTGGATATTTAAACCAACACAGAGCTGTTACAAAACCTCAAGGCAAGTAAAATACCACCACACAGTCAAATTAGACAGGTCTGATGAACTGATGCAAAAATAACTGATTTCATAAGTAGAATATCCAGTTGAATGAGTTCTGAAAAAAACTCTTTGCAAGCATTGCAAGCATAGTACCATTAGTGCTTGTTGCCCTAAATGGGGATGGAAAATTCTCAGGGAATCCTGAGCTTTAATTGACACTGGACAATTTCAATGGGCTTAAGTTAGCAAAAAAGATGCAACAAAGCTGAGTTTGTCGGCTGTTCAACTTCAGTATGAAATCGTGAAAAGAGCATTTCAAAGTCTGTGACTCAGTCAGTGTACCAGTTGCACCTTTTATACCTGATAGGCAAATTAAATGAAATGTAACATTACTCCAATCTGAAACCTGTTGACTAGAGATCTAATTGTTCCTGGACTGAACTCCCTGGTTTTGGCGAGAGGAGCCAAATTCTCTTTGTGCAGCAACCACACTTGTATCAAGGATTTTAGATGTGGCACTGTTATGAGAGAACTTGCCCAAAGATGTGTTCCTGACTGGATACTATGAAAACATGTGGAAACTTTGCAGGCAAATAGTATTGCCGTTTTGCCTCATGTGCATTGGCAGTACGCTTACATTTATACTTGAGTACTTGCCATTTTAGACACAAAGGACCAGCCTTGCATGGTCTGACTGTGGATGGCATCTGACATTTTCTATAAGGTAGAGGGACTTGTGTCTACCCTACAGATACATTCCTTCTATGAATGGCAACATATGGAAACTTGTGGATATATGGAAACAAAATGTATTGCCACTGCACCTCATGTGCAAGGTTCAAGTCCCTGTTCAAGCACTTTGAGGACATTTGCAGTGCTTCCTGTAATTGGCTTTTCTATAGAGTAGTGCTCAAAAAAACACTTTTGAACCCTGAATTCCAGCTGTACCAGTAATAGAACAATCATTTACATCATCAGACTTTTAATCTGAGGGTCCAGGGTTCAAGTCCCTGTTCAGGTGCTTTGAGGACCGTTGCAGTGCTTCCTGCAGATGACTTTTCTATAGGGTAGTGCTCACAAAAATGCTTTTGCCCTGTAAACCCTGAATTCCATTTGTACCAGTGACAGAACAATCCTTTACATTAGCGCATTAGGTGGACTTGGTAGACCTTCTCCTGTGAAGTCTAGGTTAATTGACACTGAAAAACGCTTTGTGCAAGCATAAAAGTCTTGGCTTTTTTGGGATAGAAGGATCAGTGTTTTCACGTGATTAAGCTTAGTTGGAACAAAACTTATGAGGGAATCATAGGCTTTGATTGACTATGGAGCATATGAAAGAGCTTAAGGTATCAAATGTATTGCATCATGTCAGAGTTTGTTGCTTGTCCAACTTCAATATGAAATCGAACGTGGACAAGTGCTAATTTTGACATTTCTGGGCCGAAATAGCGATACCTGACTGCCACTAGTCCGTATTTCGCTTCCAATCAAGAAACGAGCTCCATCTTTTGAAAACCAATGAAATGACAAGCTCCATCTTTCGAAGACCGATTGAATGATGTGATACAGTCTGTTGAAAAAAAGGCGCTCAAAAAACCTGGAAAGCAAGGTTTTGGTATGTAATTCGTATTAATTTATTAATAATTCATATCTGTACTCATGTATAAACATGGCATTTTATATTTGTATAATTGTATGTTAGCTAGTTCGTTTAAGTTGCTTAACTAAATACAATAATACATGTATTTTTTATTTTAGTGTTGTGTGTTAGTAACAGCTAGCTTGTTAACTTTACTTAAGTAGTTGCGGTCGATCAATTCTATTTTTATTTATAATTTAATAATGTTATGTTAGCCAGTTGTCAACATGACAGCTAGATTGTATTATAACGTTACTTAACTAGTCGTTGAGGTCGAGGTCGAGAGGAAAGTTTACATTTTTAATTTACACACAATTTAATTTTATATTGTGTCGTTGTGTTTCAGTGATTTCAAGCATTCAATTCATTGATACAATGATGTAATGTTAACATTTTCATCAACATATAAAATGTTTCTATGTGCAATCCCAATTTTTCAAATATTTACTGACTGCAAAGATTTAGATAAATGTAAAACATGGGATTCTTCCTCCTTTGAAAAGCAGTGAAGTAGAAGTGAAGTGAAAGTAAAGTACAGTAAAGTACATAAAAGATGGGTCAAGAAAAATGTGCATTTCCTATGAATGTTGACTTTTTATGTAAGTATCTAAGCTACACTACATGTAAGTCCTGCGAAGAGGACCAAATTGGTATTGTCCATGGTAAATGTAACCTTCACTATAAAGCTAAGAACCTCACCATTGCTATTCACAGATTATCACATCTCAGCCTCTGCCTTCTGAAATATGTAGTAATAGTGATATAGTAACAAACATCGTGATTATTGATGATATTACTTGCTTTTTGTCAGTTTGAAAAATCCAGGTTTGGGGGCTCCCATGTGGAAGCAGCTAAACCCAACCTGAATGTCCAGAGAAAAAAAGCTTCTCAGGTTAGTATAAAATACTATGACTGTAGGTTAACAAAAGCTGTTGTATTGCTTTCTATTGCTAATGAAAACTTTTCACACAGACACAAAATGACCCCGGTTTTGCTCCTGCCACACCCCTATCACCGTCTCCATCTCCACGCCATTCTCCATCTCCCAGCCCTCGTACCCTTGTTTGCCCATCCCCATATTCCTTCTTCCTTGCTCCACCGCAACTTTCGACGCAAAGACCAGCACCACCTCCATCTGTGCCAGTGCCTGCTGCTGTGATAAACCCGGTAAACTGCTATTTCAATCCTGAACATACTTGCACTATTTCATGTTTCTTGCCGCTTCTATTCATAACTGTGCTCATATTTTATCTCAGCAGATCCCCTTTTTATCTTACACTCAATCATTTAATAATATAATTAGTAAGTCCAGGTGAACCTGTCTTAATAATAGTGTGTTTATTCATTTGTTCTTTCATATCACCAAGAAGCTGACGGGGCCTGCTAAGGGCACTGCACAGTGGCTCAATTCAGTTGGCAACGAAGTGGGTCAAGTACTTGTCAGTGTCCTTACAGCCCATAAAGGACTTAGATTGGACCTCATGGCTGCAGGCCTGATGGCGAGGTACCGGAGGGCAGGTGTGGCTCCCCCCATCGCCCTCTCTTGCACTCAATCATTTAATAATATAATTAGTAAGTCCAGGTGAACCTGTCTTAATAATAGTGTGTTTATTCATTTGTTCTTTCACATCACCAAGAAGCTGACGGGGCCTGCTAAGGGCACTGCACAGTGGCTCACTTCAGTTGGCAACGAAGTGGGTCAAGTACTTGTCAGTGTCCTTACAGCCCATAAAGGACCTGGATTGGACCTCATGGCTGCAGGCCTGATGGAGAGGTACCGGAGGGCAGGTGTGGCTCCCCCCATCACCCTGTATGTGGACTGTGGCTGCTCCAAGGACGTGGGAGAGACCAAACTCAAGATGCGCTTCAGCGAGTGGCTGGATGTCATAGTTGGCACTATGTACTGACAGGAACTAGCAAAAGAGAACATATTTCTCCAATATTAGCTTTTCTGCACAGGCTCCCTGTGAAATCTATAATAGAATTTAAAATCGTCCTCCTGACTTACAAAGCTCTTATTGGTCAGGCACCATCAGATCTTAAAGAGCTAATAGTACCGTATTACCCCACTAGAGCACTACACTCACAGAATGCAGAGTTACTTGTGGTACCTAAAGTCTCTAAAAGTAGATTGGGAGCCAGAGCCTTTAGTTATCAAGCTTATTTTGAAGTCGTCATACTTTGACATTAGCAGATGCTTTTTCAAGGAAAAAACACCTGAAACTCAGTTTCAGAGCCTGGATAGCTCAGACGGTAGAGCATCAGACTTTTAATCTGAGGGTCCAGGGTTCAAGTCCCTGTTCAGGCGTTTGGAGGACCGTTGCAGTGCTTCCTGCAGACGGCTTTTCTATAGGGTAGTGCTCACTAACGTGCTTTGGTGCTGTGAACCCTGAATTCCAGCTGTACCAGTGATAGAACAGTCCTTTACATTAGCGCATTAGGTGGAATTGGTAGACCTTCTCCTGTGAAGTCTAGGTTATTTGACACTGAAACATGCTTTGTGCATGGCTTTTTGGGATAGAAGGATCAGTGTTTTCACGTGATTAAGCTTAGTTGGAACAAAACTTGGGGGAATCATAGGCTCAGAGCCTGGATAGCTCAGACGGTAGAGATGAAAGAGCTTAAGGTATCAAGCGTGTTGCATCATGTCAGAGTTTGTTGCTTGTCCAACTTCAATACGAAATCGAACGTGGAAAAGTCGTAATTTCAACGTTTCTGGGCCGAAATAGCTCAGATGGGAGAGCGTTAGACTGAAGATCTAAAGGTCCCTGGTTCGATCCCGGGTTTCGGCAAAAACAGCAAGGTTCTCTTTGTTGTTACCCAAGGGTGCGTTCTTCCTTTGAACTGATACTGTGGAAACATATACGAAAAGGTAGCGCCGCTTCACCTCATCAGCACCAGCGAGACATTTATAAAGATACGATTCCAATTTGGTAGGTGCTTTTGGGGAGCGTTAGACTTAGACTGAAGCATTAGCGTTAGACTGAAGATCTAAAGGTCCCTGTTTCGAACCCGGGTTTCGGCAAAAACAGCAAGGTTCTCTTTGCATCTCAGTTGGAACAATGTTGTTATACACAGTTGTTACCCAAGGGTGCGTTCTTCCTTTGAACTGATACTGTGGAAACATATACGAAAAGGTAGCGCCGCTTCACCTCATCAGCACCAGCGAGACATTTATAAAGATACGATTCCAATTTGGTAGGTGCTTTGGGGGAGCGTTAGACTTAGACTGAAGCGTTAGCGTTAGAGCGTTAGACTGAAGATCTAAAGGTCCCTGGTTCGAACCCGGGTTTCGGCAAAAACAGCAAGGTTCTCTTTGCATCTCAGTTGGAACAATGTTGTTATACACAGTTGTTACTCAAGGGTGCGTTCTTCCTTTGAACTGATACTGTGGAAACATATACGAAAAGGTAGCGCCGCTTCACCTCATCAGCACCAGCGAGACATTTATAAAGATACGATTCCAATTTGGTAGGTGCTTTGGGAGAGCGTTAGACTTAGACTGAAGCGTTAGCGTTAGAGCGTTAGACTGAAGATCTAAAGGTCCCTGGTTCGAACCCGGGTTTCGGCAAAAACAGCAAGGTTCTCTTTGCATCTCAGTTGGAACAATGTTGTTATACACAGTTGTTACCCAAGGGTGCGTTCTTCCTTTGAACTGATACTGTGGAAACATATACGAAAAGGTAGCGCCGCTTCACCTCATCAGCACCAGCGAGACATTTATAAAGATACGATTCCAATTTGGTAGGTGCTTTGGGGGAGCGTTAGGCTTAGACTGAAGCGTTAGCGTTAGAGCGTTAGACTGAAGATCTAAAGGTCCCTGGTTCGAACCCGGGTTTCGGCAAAAACAGCAAGGTTCTCTTTGCATCTCAGTTGGAACAATGTTGTTATACACAGTTATACACAATGTTGTTATACCCAAGGGTGCGTTCTTCCTTTGAACTGATACTGTGGAAACATATACGAAAAGGTAGCGCCGCTTCACCTCATCAGCACCAGCGAGACATTTAAAAAGATACGGTTCCAATTTGGACACGCAGGACGATTGCAGTATTTGATTGTGTCTGGGTTCACATCTGACATGGGTTCACCAACAATTACTGATTAATGAATGATTATAATAGCGTTGCCCACAGCCAAGATAGTTGTTTATAAAACCCTCCAGGGTCAAAGCAAGCGCTATGTGCTCAGACGGTAGAGCATCAGACTTTTAATCTGACGATCCAGGGTTCAAGTCCCTTGCTTCCTGCAGCTGGCTTTTCTATAAGGTAGAGGGGGCTTGCCAACGGATGCGTTTCTTGTGCGAAAGGAAAAAAAATGTAGGAACTGCGAAAACAAAAACCTTAATGGCTCTTCACCTCATGTGCAAGAGCAGTACCCTGGCATTCATAAAGAGGGTTCCAATTTGGACACGCAGGACCAGCCTTGCACCAACTGATTGCGACTGGCTTCCCATCTGACATAGATTCTCCAACAATTACTCATTATTGAACATTCTTAATAGCGTTGTGTTCCCCGTAGCCAAGATAGGTGCTTTTAAAACACTTCGGTGTCACAGCAATATCACCAACACATACAGTTTGTGTCTTCAGAAACCAAGCGGGTTCCTGGCTCTACTTGCCACACGTTTTGAAGTCGTCATACTTTGACATTAGCAGATGCTTTTTCAAGGAAAAAACACCTGAAACTCAGTTTCAGAGCCTGGATAGCTCAGACGGTAGAGCATCAGACTTTTAATCTGAGGGTCCAGGGTTCAAGTCCCTGTTCAGGCGTTTGGAGGACCGTTGCAGTGCTTCCTGCAGACGGCTTTTCTATAGGGTAGTGCTCACTAACGTGCTTTGGTGCTGTGAACCCTGAATTCCAGCTGTACCAGTGATAGAACAGTCCTTTACATTAGCGCATTAGGTGGAATTGGTAGACCTTCTCCTGTGAAGTCTAGGTTATTTGACACTGAAACATGCTTTGTGCATGGCTTTTTGGGATAGAAGGATCAGTGTTTTCACGTGATTAAGCTTAGTTGGAACAAAACTTGGGGGAATCATAGGCTCAGAGCCTGGATAGCTCAGACGGTAGAGATGAAAGAGCTTAAGGTAACAAGCGTGTTGCATCATGTCAGAGTTTGTTGCTTGTCCAACTTCAATACGAAATCGAACGTGGAAAAGTCGTAATTTCAACGTTTCTGGGCCGAAATAGCTCAGATGGGAGAGCGTTAGACTGAAGATCTAAAGGTCCCTGGTTCGATCCCGCGTTTCGGCAAAAACAGCAAGGTTCTCTTTGTTGTTACCCAAGGGTGCGTTCTTCCTTTGAACTGATACTGTGGAAACATATACGAAAAGGTAGCGCCGCTTCACCTCATCAGCACCAGCGGGACATTTATAAAGATACGATTCCAATTTGGTAGGTGCTTTTGGGGAGCGTTAGACTTAGACTGAAGCATTAGCGTTAGAGCGTTAGACTGAAGATCTAAAGGTCCCTGCTTCGAACCCGGGTTTCGGCAAAAACAGCAAGGTTCTCTTTGCATCTCAGTTGGAACAATGTTGTTATACACAGTTGTTACCCAAGGGTGCGTTCTTCCTTTGAACTGATACTGTGGAAACATATACGAAAAGGTAGCGCCGCTTCACCTCATCAGCACCAGCGAGACATTTATAAAGATACGATTCCAATTTGGTAGGTGCTTTGGGGGAGCGTTAGGCTTAGACTGAAGCGTTAGCGTTAGAGCGTTAGACTGAAGATCTAAAGGTCCCTGGTTCGAACCCGGGTTTCGGCAAAAACAGCAAGGTTCTCTTTGCATCTCAGTTGGAACAATGTTGTTATACACAGTTGTTACCCAAGGGTGCGTTCTTCCTTTGAACTGATACTGTGGAAACATATACGAAAAGGTAGCGCCGCTTCACCTCATCAGCACCAGCGAGACATTTATAAAGATACGATTCCAATTTGGTAGGTGCTTTGGGGGAGCGTTAGGCTTAGACTGAAGCGTTAGCGTTAGAGCGTTAGACTGAAGATCTAAAGGTCCCTGGTTCGAACCCGGGTTTCGGCAAAAACAGCAAGGTTCTCTTTGCATCTCAGTTGGAACAATGTTGTTATACACAGTTATACACAATGTTGTTATACCCAAGGGTGCGTTCTTCCTTTGAACTGATACTGTGGAAACATATACGAAAAGGTAGCGCCGCTTCACCTCATCAGCACCAGCGAGACATTTAAAAAGATACGGTTCCAATTTGGACACGCAGGACGATTGCAGTATTTGATTGTGTCTGGGTTCACATCTGACATGGGTTCACCAACAATTACTGATTAATGAATGATTATAATAGCGTTGCCCACAGCCAAGATAGTTGTTTATAAAACCCTCCAGGGTCAAAGCAAGCGCTATGTGCTCAGACGGTAGAGCATCAGACTTTTAATCTGACGATCCAGGGTTCAAGTCCCTTGCTTCCTGCAGCTGGCTTTTCTATAAGGTAGAGGGGGCTTGCCAACGGATGCGTTTCTTGTGCGAAAGGAAAAAAAATGTAGGAACTGCGAAAACAAAAACCTTAATGGCTCTTCACCTCATGTGCAAGAGCAGTACCCTGGCATTCATAAAGAGGGTTCCAATTTGGACACGCAGGACCAGCCTTGCACCAACTGATTGCGACTGGCTTCCCATCTGACATAGATTCTCCAACAATTACTCATTATTGAACATTCTTAATAGCGTAGTGTTCCCCGTAGCCAAGATAGGTGCTTTTAAAACACTTCGGTGTCACAGCAATATCACCAACACATACAGTATGTGTCTTCAGAAACCAAGCGGGTTCCTGGCTCTACTTGCCACACGTTTTGAAGTCGTCATACTTTGACATTAGCAGATGCTTTTTCAACGAAAAAACACCTGAAACTCAGTTTCAGAGCCTGGATAGCTCAGACGGTAGAGCATCAGACTTTTAATCTGAGGGTCCAGGGTTCAAGTCCCTGTTCAGGCGTTTGGAGGACCGTTGCAGTGCTTCCTGCAGACGGCTTTTCTATAGGGTAGTGCTCACTAACGTGCTTTGGTGCTGTGAACCCTGAATTCCAGCTGTAGCAGTGATAGAACAGTCCTTTACATTAGCGCATTAGGTGGAATTGGTAGACCTTCTCCTGTGAAGTCTAGGTTATTTGACACTGAAACATGCTTTGTGCATGGCTTTTTGGGATAGAAGGATCAGTGTTTTCACGTGATTAAGCTTAGTTGGAACAAAACTTGGGGGAATCATAGGCTCAGAGCCTGGATAGCTCAGACGGTAGAGATGAAAGAGCTTAAGGTATCAAGCGTGTTGCATCATGTCAGAGTTTGTTGCTTGTCCAACTTCAATACGAAATCGAACGTGGAAAAGTCGTAATTTCAACGTTTCTGGGCCGAAATAGCTCAGATGGGAGAGCGTTAGACTGAAGATCTAAAGGTCCCTGGTTCGATCCCGGGTTTCGGCAAAAACAGCAAGGTTCTCTTTGTTGTTACCCAAGGGTGCGTTCTTCCTTTGAGCTGATACTGTGGAAACATATACGAAAAGGTAGCGCCGCTTCACCTCATCAGCACCAGCGGGACATTTATAAAGATACGATTCCAATTTGGTAGGTGCTTTTGGGGAGCGTTAGACTTAGACTGAAGCATTAGCGTTAGAGCGTTAGACTGAAGATCTAAAGGTCCCTGCTTCGAACCCGGGTTTCGGCAAAAACAGCAAGGTTCTCTTTGCATCTCAGTTGGAACAATGTTGTTATACACAGTTGTTACCCAAGGGTGCGTTCTTCCTTTGAACTGATACTGTGGAAACATATACGAAAAGGTAGCGCCGCTTCACCTCATCAGCACCAGCGAGACATTTATAAAGATACGATTCCAATTTGGTAGGTGCTTTGGGAGAGCGTTAGACTTAGACTGAAGCGTTAGCGTTAGAGCGTTAGACTGAAGATCTAAAGGTCCCTGGTTCGAACCCGGGTTTCGGCAAAAACAGCAAGGTTCTCTTTGCATCTCAGTTGGAACAATGTTGTTATACACAATGTTGTTATACCCAAGGGTGCGTTCTTCCTTTGAACTGATACTGTGGAAACATATACGAAAAGGTAGCGCCGCTTCACCTCATCAGCACCAGCGGGACATTTATAAAGATACGATTCCAATTTGGTAGGTGCTTTTGGGGAGCGTTAGACTTAGACTGAAGCATTAGCGTTAGAGCGTTAGACTGAAGATCTAAAGGTCCCTGGTTCGAACCCGGGTTTCGGCAAAAACAGCAAGGTTCTCTTTGCATCTCAGTTGGAACAATGTTGTTATACACAGTTGTTACCCAAGGGTGCGTTCTTCCTTTGAACTGATACTGTGGAAACATATACGAAAAGGTAGCGCCGCTTCACCTCATCAGCACCAGCGAGACATTTATAAAGATACGATTCCAATTTGGTAGGTGCTTTGGGGGAGCGTTAGGCTTAGACTGAAGCATTAGCGTTAGAGCGTTAGACTGAAGATCTAAAGGTCCCTGGTTCGAACCCGGGTTTCGGCAAAAACAGCAAGGTTCTCTTTGCATCTCAGTTGGAACAATGTTGTTATACACAGTTATACACAATGTTGTTATACCCAAGGGTGCGTTCTTCCTTTGAACTGATACTGTGGAAACATATACGAAAAGGTAGCGCCGCTTCACCTCATCAGCACCAGCGAGACATTTAAAAAGATACGGTTCCAATTTGGACACGCAGGACGATTGCAGTATTTGATTGTGTCTGGGTTCACATCTGACATGGGTTCACCAACAATTACTGATTAATGAATGATTATAATAGCGTTGCCCACAGCCAAGATAGTTGTTTATAAAACCCTCCAGGGTCAAAGCAAGCGCTATGTGCTCAGACGGTAGAGCATCAGACTTTTAATCTGACGATCCAGGGTTCAAGTCCCTTGCTTCCTGCAGCTGGCTTTTCTATAAGGTAGAGGGGGCTTGCCAACGGATGCGTTTCTTGTGCGAAAGGAAAAAAAAAGTAGGAACTGCGAAAACAAAAACCTTAATGGCTCTTCACCTCATGTGCAAGAGCAGTACCCTGGCATTCATAAAGAGGGTTCCAATTTGGACACGCAGGACCAGCCTTGCACCAACTGATTGCGACTGGCTTCCCATCTGACATAGATTCTCCAACAATTACTCATTATTGAACATTCTTAATAGCGTTGTGTTCCCCGTAGCCAAGATAGGTGCTTTTAAAACACTTCGGTGTCACAGCAATATCACCAACACATACAGTATGTGTCTTCAGAAACCAAGCGGGTTCCTGGCTCTACTTGCCACACGTTTTGAAGTCGTCATACTTTGACATTAGCAGATGCTTTTTCAAGGAAAAAACACCTGAAACTCAGTTTCAGAGCCTGGATAGCTCAGACGGTAGAGCATCAGACTTTTAATCTGAGGGTCCAGGGTTCAAGTCCCTGTTCAGGCGTTTGGAGGACCGTTGCAGTGCTTCCTGCAGACGGCTTTTCTATAGGGTAGTGCTCACTAACGTGCTTTGGTGCTGTGAACCCTGAATTCCAGCTGTAGCAGTGATAGAACAGTCCTTTACATTAGCGCATTAGGTGGAATTGGTAGACCTTCTCCTGTGAAGTCTAGGTTATTTGACACTGAAACATGCTTTGTGCATGGCTTTTTGGGATAGAAGGATCAGTGTTTTCACGTGATTAAGCTTAGTTGGAACAAAACTTGGGGGAATCATAGGCTCAGAGCCTGGATAGCTCAGACGGTAGAGATGAAAGAGCTTAAGGTATCAAGCGTGTTGCATCATGTCAGAGTTTGTTGCTTGTCCAACTTCAATACGAAATCGAACGTGGAAAAGTCGTAATTTCAACGTTTCTGGGCCGAAATAGCTCAGATGGGAGAGCGTTAGACTGAAGATCTAAAGGTCCCTGGTTCGATCCCGGGTTTCGGCAAAAACAGCAAGGTTCTCTTTGTTGTTACCCAAGGGTGTGTTCTTCCTTTGAACTGATACTGTGGAAACATATACGAAAAGGTAGCGCCGCTTCACCTCATCAGCACCAGTGGGACATTTATAAAGATACGATTCCAATTTGGTAGGTGCTTTTGGGGAGCGTTAGACTTAGACTGAAGCATTAGCGTTAGAGCGTTAGACTGAAGATCTAAAGGTCCCTGCTTCGAACCCGGGTTTCGGCAAAAACAGCAAGGTTCTCTTTGCATCTCAGTTGGAACAATGTTGTTATACACAGTTGTTACCCAAGGGTGCGTTCTTCCTTTGAACTGATACTGTGGAAACATATACGAAAAGGTAGCGCCGCTTCACCTCATCAGCACCAGCGAGACATTTATAAAGATACGATTCCAATTTGGTAGGTGCTTTGGGGGAGCGTTAGGCTTAGACTGAAGCATTAGCGTTAGAGCGTTAGACTGAAGATCTAAAGGTCCCTGGTTCGAACCCGGGTTTTGGCAAAAACAGCAAGGTTCTCTTTGCATCTCAGTTGGAACAATGTTGTTATACACAGTTATACACAATGTTGTTATACCCAAGGGTGCGTTCTTCCTTTGAACTGATACTGTGGAAACATATACGAAAAGGTAGCGCCGCTTCACCTCATCAGCACCAGCGGGACATTTATAAAGATACGATTCCAATTTGGTAGGTGCTTTTGGGGAGCGTTAGACTTAGACTGAAGCATTAGCGTTAGAGCGTTAGACTGAAGATCTAAAGGTCCCTGGTTCGAACCCGGGTTTCGGCAAAAACAGCAAGGTTCTCTTTGCATCTCAGTTGGAACAATGTTGTTATACACAGTTGTTACCCAAGGGTGCGTTCTTCCTTTGAACTGATACTGTGGAAACATATACGAAAAGGTAGCGCCGCTTCACCTCATCAGCACCAGCGAGACATTTATAAAGATACGATTCCAATTTGGTAGGTGCTTTGGGGGAGCGTTAGGCTTAGACTGAAGCATTAGCGTTAGAGCGTTAGACTGAAGATCTAAAGGTCCCTGGTTCGAACCCGGGTTTCGGCAAAAACAGCAAGGTTCTCTTTGCATCTCAGTTGGAACAATGTTGTTATACACAGTTATACACAATGTTGTTATACCCAAGGGTGCGTTCTTCCTTTGAACTGATACTGTGGAAACATATACGAAAAGGTAGCGCCGCTTCACCTCATCAGCACCAGCGAGACATTTAAAAAGATACGGTTCCAATTTGGACACGCAGGACGATTGCAGTATTTGATTGTGTCTGGGTTCACATCTGACATGGGTTCACCAACAATTACTGATTAATGAATGATTATAATAGCGTTGCCCACAGCCAAGATAGTTGTTTATAAAACCCTCCAGGGTCAAAGCAAGCGCTATGTGCTCAGACGGTAGAGCATCAGACTTTTAATCTGACGATCCAGGGTTCAAGTCCCTTGCTTCCTGCAGCTGGCTTTTCTATAAGGTAGAGGGGGCTTGCCAACGGATGCGTTTCTTGTGCGAAAGGAAAAAAAAAGTAGGAACTGCGAAAACAAAAACCTTAATGGCTCTTCACCTCATGTGCAAGAGCAGTACCCTGGCATTCATAAAGAGGGTTCCAATTTGGACACGCAGGACCAGCCTTGCACCAACTGATTGCGACTGGCTTCCCATCTGACATAGATTCTCCAACAATTACTCATTATTGAACATTCTTAATAGCGTTGTGTTCCCCGTAGCCAAGATAGGTGCTTTTAAAACACTTCGGTGTCACAGCAATATCACCAACACATACAGTATGTGTCTTCAGAAACCAAGCGGGTTCCTGGCTCTACTTGCCACACGTTTTGAAGTCGTCATACTTTGACATTAGCAGATGCTTTTTCAAGGAAAAAACACCTGAAACTCAGTTTCAGAGCCTGGATAGCTCAGACGGTAGAGCATCAGACTTTTAATCTGAGGGTCCAGGGTTCAAGTCCCTGTTCAGGCGTTTGGAGGACCGTTGCAGTGCTTCCTGCAGACGGCTTTTCTATAGGGTAGTGCTCACTAACGTGCTTTGGTGCTGTGAACCCTGAATTCCAGCTGTACCAGTGATAGAACAGTCCTTTACATTAGCGCATTAGGTGGAATTGGTAGACCTTCTCCTGTGAAGTCTAGGTTATTTGACACTGAAACATGCTTTGTGCATGGCTTTTTGGGATAGAAGGATCAGTGTTTTCACGTGATTAAGCTTAGTTGGAACAAAACTTGGGGGAATCATAGGCTCA
Source organism: Lateolabrax maculatus (assembly GCA_031216445.1). NCBI lineage: Eukaryota > Metazoa > Chordata > Actinopteri > Acropomatiformes > Lateolabracidae > Lateolabrax > Lateolabrax maculatus. The sequence goes on from CM062200.1 coordinate 19,116,047, forward strand.
GAGCCTGGATAGCTCAGACGGTAGAGATGAAAGAGCTTAAGGTATCAAGCGTGTTGCATCATGTCAGAGTTTGTTGCTTGTCCAACTTCAATACGAAATCGAACGTGGAAAAGTCGTAATTTCAACGTTTCTGGGCCGAAATAGCTCAGATGGGAGAGCGTTAGACTGAAGATCTAAAGGTCCCTGTTTCGATCCCGGGTTTCGGCAAAAACAGCAAGGTTCTCTTTGTTGTTACCCAAGGGTGCGTTCTTCCTTTGAACTGATACTGTGGAAACATATACGAAAAGGTAGCGCCGCTTCACCTCATCAGCACCAGCGGGACATTTATAAAGATACGATTCCAATTTGGTAGGTGCTTTTGGGGAGCGTTAGACTTAGACTGAAGCATTAGCGTTAGAGCGTTAGACTGAAGATCTAAAGGTCCCTGCTTCGAACCCGGGTTTCGGCAAAAACAGCAAGGTTCTCTTTGCATCTCAGTTGGAACAATGTTGTTATACACAGTTGTTACCCAAGGGTGCGTTCTTCCTTTGAACTGATACTGTGGAAACATATACGAAAAGGTAGCGCCGCTTCACCTCATCAGCACCAGCGAGACATTTATAAAGATACGATTCCAATTTGTTAGGTGCTTTGGGGGAGCGTTAGGTTTAGACTGAAGCATTAGCGTTAGAGCGTTAGACTGAAGATCTAAAGGTCCCTGGTTCGAACCCGGGTTTCGGCAAAAACAGCAAGGTTCTCTTTGCATCTCAGTTGGAACAATGTTGTTATACACAATGTTGTTATACCCAAGGGTGCGTTCTTCCTTTGAACTGATACTGTGGAAACATATACGAAAAGGTAGCGCCGCTTCACCTCATCAGCACCAGCGAGACATTTAAAAAGATACGGTTCCAATTTGGACACGCAGGACGATTGCAGTATTTGATTGTGTCTGGGTTCACATCTGACATGGGTTCACCAACAATTACTGATTAATGAATGATTATAATAGCGTTGCCCACAGCCAAGATAGTTGTTTATAAAACCCTCCAGGGTCAAAGCAAGCGCTATGTGCTCAGACGGTAGAGCATCAGACTTTTAATCTGACGATCCAGGGTTCAAGTCCCTTGCTTCCTGCAGCTGGCTTTTTCTATAAGGTAGAGGGGGCTTGCCAACGGATGCGTTTCTTGTGCGAAAGGAAAAAAAATGTAGGAACTGCGAAAACAAAAACCTTAATGGCTCTTCACCTCATGTGCAAGAGCAGTACCCTGGCATTCATAAAGAGGGTTCCAATTTGGACACGCAGGACCAGCCTTGCACCAACTGATTGCGACTGGCTTCCCATCTGACATAGATTCTCCAACAATTACTCATTATTGAACATTCTTAATAGCGTTGTGTTCCCCGTAGCCAAGATAGGTGCTTTTAAAACACTTCGGTGTCACAGCAATATCACCAACACATACAGTTTGTGTCTTCAGAAACCAAGCGGGTTCCTGGCTCTACTTGCCACACGTTTTGAAGTCGTCATACTTTGACATTAGCAGATGCTTTTTCAAGGAAAAAACACCTGAAACTCAGTTTCAGAGCCTGGATAGCTCAGACGGTAGAGCATCAGACTTTTAATCTGAGGGTCCAGGGTTCAAGTCCCTGTTCAGGCGTTTGGAGGACCGTTGCAGTGCTTCCTGCAGACGGCTTTTCTATAGGGTAGTGCTCACTAACGTGCTTTGGTGCTGTGAACCCTGAATTCCAGCTGTACCAGTGATAGAACAGTCCTTTACATTAGCGCATTAGGTGGAATTGGTAGACCTTCTCCTGTGAAGTCTAGGTTATTTGACACTGAAACATGCTTTGTGCATGGCTTTTTGGGATAGAAGGATCAGTGTTTTCACGTGATTAAGCTTAGTTGGAACAAAACTTGGGGGAATCATAGGCTCAGAGCCTGGATAGCTCAGACGGTAGAGATGAAAGAGCTTAAGGTATCAAGCGTGTTGCATCATGTCAGAGTTTGTTGCTTGTCCAACTTCAATACGAAATCGAACGTGGAAAAGTCGTAATTTCAACGTTTCTGGGCCGAAATAGCTCAGATGGGAGAGCGTTAGACTGAAGATCTAAAGGTCCCTGGTTCAATCCCGGGTTTCGGCAAAAACAGCAAGGTTCTCTTTGTTGTTACCCAAGGGTGCGTTCTTCCTTTGAACTGATACTGTGGAAACATATACGAAAAGGTAGCGCCGCTTCACCTCATCAGCACCAGCGAGACATTTATAAAGATACGATTCCAATTTGGTAGGTGCTTTTGGGGAGCGTTAGACTTAGACTGAAGCGTTAGCGTTAGAGCGTTAGACTGAAGATCTAAAGGTCCCTGGTTCGAACCCGGGTTTCGGCAAAAACAGCAAGGTTCTCTTTGCATCTCAGTTGGAACAATGTTGTTATACACAGTTGTTACCCAAGGGTGCGTTCTTCCTTTGAACTGATACTGTGGAAACATATACGAAAAGGTAGCGCCGCTTCACCTCATCAGCACCAGCGAGACATTTATAAAGATACGATTCCAATTTGGTAGGTGCTTTGGGGGAGCGTTAGGTTTAGACTGAAGCATTAGCGTTAGAGCGTTAGAGCGTTAGACTGAAGATCTAAAGGTCCCTGGTTCGAACCCGGGTTTCGGCAAAAACAGCAAGGTTCTCTTTGCATCTCAGTTGGAACAATGTTGTTATACACAATGTTGTTATACCCAAGGGTGCGTTCTTCCTTTGAACTGATACTGTGGAAACATATACGAAAAGGTAGCGCCGCTTCACCTCATCAGCACCAGCGAGACATTTAAAAAGATACGGTTCCAATTTGGACACGCAGGACGATTGCAGTATTTGATTGTGTCTGGGTTCACATCTGACATGGGTTCACCAACAATTACTGATTAATGAATGATTATAATAGCGTTGCCCACAGCCAAGATAGTTGTTTATAAAACCCTCCAGGGTCAAAGCAAGCGCTATGTGCTCAGACGGTAGAGCATCAGACTTTTAATCTGACGATCCAGGGTTCAAGTCCCTTGCTTCCTGCAGCTGGCTTTTCTATAAGGTAGAGGGGGCTTGCCAACGGATGCGTTTCTTGTGCGAAAGGAAAAAAAAAGTAGGAACTGCGAAAACAAAAACCTTAATGGCTCTTCACCTCATGTGCAAGAGCAGTACCCTGGCATTCATAAAGAGGGTTCCAATTTGGACACGCAGGACCAGCCTTGCACCAACTGATTGCGACTGGCTTCCCATCTGACATAGATTCTCCAACAATTACTCATTATTGAACATTCTTAATAGCGTTGTGTTCCCCGTAGCCAAGATAGGTGCTTTTAAAACACTTCGGTGTCACAGCAATATCACCAACACATACAGTATGTGTCTTCAGAAACCAAGCGGGTTCCTGGCTCTACTTGCCACACGTTTTGAAGTCGTCATACTTTGACATTAGCAGATGCTTTTTCAAGGAAAAAACACCTGAAACTCAGTTTCAGAGCCTGGATAGCTCTACCTGGCGCAGGACCGGCTGTCCAAAATCCAATCTCATCGTCAAATCACAGGGCTCGCTGTCCAATGTGGAGATTGGATGCAGGCCAATCACAGGGCTCGCTGTCCAATGTGAGATTGGATGTAGGCCAATCACGGCGCTTCGTTCCATTCTCGACTCTCTGGCTGACATTGAGGCGAAGCGCCATCGGACCAGACAATTTATCAAAGTAAATAACTATTATTAAATCTTTTAATTTTCTTCTTTAATGGTCATTGATTGTATATGTTGTATTTCCATTCGTCACAACTCGTTTTATCAATTTGTTGTCGAGTTTTACATTTTACGTCGCTAGCCGCCGTCGCTAACGCCACTGCATGTAATATCTGTAATATTACAGAATTATCTCACCAATTTAGTTAGTTTAACCAGGTAACCAACATTAATCGTAAAGCTACCGCTAGCTCATTGATAACCGTGGAGTTACGTGTATTTGTTCAGTGCGTGTTGTCATTCAAAGTTTGACTTGTTGACGAGCTATTGTGGGTTTGCTTACAGTACCTACCGTTTTACTGTGGATATTAACTAATTATCTTGCTACTTGGCTGTTAATGGTTGTAGATAAAGCCATGTCATTACAGTATCTGAATGCCAAAAGAACATAAGATCAACTTTATTGACACACACAGTATAAATGTGAATAATGTGTATAAATATGATAATATACATAAATAACATGTATAAATAACTGATAACATGTTATCAGCTTAGTTTGCTGATTCAACAATATTATTTTACTGTACTCATAAGTGTGCACTTGTTCAGCCCACCATGTTTATGCTGTGATACATAGTTTTAGCTGTTGTTATTGTTCTCATTTCCATGTTATCTTTAGATGAGCACTAAACCTAAGAGCCACAAGGCCATGGGAGAGGGAGAGTGGATGGCGAGGCTGAGGGCATTCGCCAGCTCTGGGGTTTGGCCCTCTGGCGGAGGCAATAGACCAGCCCCAAGGCAGCGGAAGTGGTATGACCTCTATCAGAAGGTAAAGTATGGCAAAATATGGACCTGCTACTTATTACGGTCAGTACTAAGCAGGTCACTTGATGAAAAATGGGCCGATATTATCAATCATAAGATTGGACTGTACACTGAAAGACTCACTCCAGGCTGTATGACAATTCTGATGCTTTCAGATTGAGAAATGCCCCATGCAGGTCAGTGGACAGACTACCCTCTTTGGAGGGTCCAAGGCCTGTAATTGTGGATTCCACACCGTTAAGGTAATCTATTTAAAAATGACATCTCATTATTGTTAATCTTGCATCGCATATTCATTACAATGCTGTTATTCTATTGTTGTTAAATCACATGTTGTAATGCTGTTTTTCGTCAGCCTGCTGTAGCTCAGTCTCCTGCTACAGCCCCACAGTCTGTGGCATCAGACTTGGCCCCTGGTGCGACTGCTGCAGCCCCGCGGTCTTTCCTGCGCCCCCCTATGAGTTTGTCAATGGTGAAAATTTTCTTAGTAATTAATGTTTCTATATGAGTCTTTATGTATGTGTTACTTCACAAAATTAACTCTGTCTCCTTTCAGTTCACTAAGTCACGCTTTGGAGGGTCACAGTCTGCCTCACTGAAGCCCAATTTAGTGGCTAGGAGGACCCCCAGCCCTTCTCCTTCTCCATCCTCTGTGAGGACCCCCAGCCCTTCTCCTTCTCCATCCTCTGTGAGGACCCCCAGCCCTTCTCCTTCTCCATCCTCTGTGAGGACCCCCAGCCCTGCTCCTTCTCCATCCTCTGTGAGGACCCCCAGCCCTGCTCCTTCTCCATCCTCTGTGAGGACCCCCAGCCCTGCTCCTTCTCCTTCCTCTGTTAGGACCCCCAGCCTTGCTCCATCCTCTGTGAGGACCCGTAGCCCTGCTCCATCCTTTGTGAGGACCCCCAGCCTCGTTCCATCCTCTGTGAGGACACCCAGCCTCGTTCCATCCTCTGTGAGGACACCCAGCCTCGTATCCTCTGTGAGGACACCCAGCCTCGCTCCGTCCTCTGTGAGGACCCGTAGCCCTGCTCCATCCTCTGTGAGGACCCCCAGCCTTGCTCCATCCCCTGTTAGGACCCAGTACCCTGCTGGGAACACTGGCCTGGCAGTAGCCTCTGTGAGTACAGCGTCTATTCATTCATCCGGCTCTGTTATAAGTCTTCTTCAGTGTAGCTTTTATTTATGCAATAAACTTGTTCTTATTTGTTGTTGTCTTCCAAACAGGATGAGTCTGGAGGGGTTCAGCCAGCCACTGCTGGGGCTGCAGCTTCATTCTACTTGCCGGCTGAGATGAGCAAGACCATCCCTGTGCAGGACAGGAGGTGGATTTCCACCACACTCTTTCACTCCGGCAAACTGCGGCCAAATTTGAAGCTGTGGTATGAGCCCCCTGTCCCAGCCCTCATTTACCACCAGACACCGACACCTGACCGCTTCTTCACCCATCGGCTAATGGTGTGGATGCCCTACCACCTGTGGAAGGTGAGGGTGTTCTGCCCAACTTGTGGGAAGCAGCTGACTGGCTACGGTGTCCACAAGAGGGCTCGGAAGGTCCTGGCAATCGATAGGTACTACCTGATGGTGACAGAGACACTCAGGTGCACTGTGTGTTCCCTGAACTACCTGTCGACCAGTCAGACTGTCCGGGACCAGCTGGACCTGCCGCACCAAAAGATGTTCCGGCTGATCCTGACCTGCAAGTGAGTAAACGTTTTTTATATTCTTATATGTGCATTGTAGACACATATGTGCTATAACTGGTGCAATACCTTTATTTTGCACTGTCCCTGTTTTAAATAAGACAACAAATGAAATGAAATGTGCATTTTAGGTATGCTTGTGACATTAGTGTCATTCGGCTGCTTCGGGACCGGACTCTCGGCAACAGTCCAGCACGTCTGGTTAAACAGCTCAAGGAGAACCATGGGGAGGAGTGGCTAAACCGGTTGGCACACTATCTTGGGGAGTGTGCTGATTTTGTGGATCGGCCCAGCCTCTTCCCAGTGGTCTGCCAGGAGCCCCCTGAGCCCACTGAGATTCCTTCCAGTCGCTGGCTGCTGTCCGTGTACGGCAGGGACATCCTCTCCCGCATTGACCATATTAAGGCCAGCATCACTTCCACATTTGGTTCCATCTTAAAGATGGACTCAACCAAAAAGGTAACAAATAATCTCTAGACTTGTAATAGATTTCCATGTACGTAATTTCTACAACACATTAAGGTTGTTGTCAGTGACGACATTATGTATGCAGTTATTTTAAATGTGTATATAAATAAAATAAATCTACATACACACACTGCTAAAGATCATGTGTAAAAAATGTGTAATCTTAAACATCACTGTTGTGATATTCCAGATCACAAAGAAGCTGGCTGGCCAAGGCAGGGGGACGGCTCTCTGGGTGACCTCCATTGGAAATGAGGTCGGCCAGATCCTGACCAGTGTCCTGACGGTGCAGGAGGGGCCTGGACTGGACATAATGGTGGCTGGTGTTATGGAGCGGTACCGCCAGGCAGCTGTTCCACCCCCAGTGATGCTTTATGTGGACTGTGGCTGCTGTGTGAGTGAGGGGGACAGCAAGTTGCAGACAAGGTTTGCGGGGTGGCCCGACCTCCAAATACGGCTGGATATCTGGCATTTTATGAGGAGGATGGCCGTCGGCTGCACCACTGACGCTCATCCCCTCTACCCCACCTTCATGGGCTGCCTGTCTGCTTGCATATTTGAGTGGGATGCAGGGGACCTCACTCTGTTGCGGCAGGCAAAGAGAGAGCAGCTCAGGCAGGAGGGTGTGCCAGACCTTACTGATCTCCTGGTGAACAGGAGAATCAGTAAGACGGAGCTGAGCCAGTACTGCCGCAGAAGGACGCGCGGAGAGGAGACCACCATCAGCCTCATAGAGCGGCTGCTGCTGGAAATTGGGGGTTCAAATGGGAGAGACCTCATGGGGGTGCCGCTGCTGGACCAGGTGCGCATGGAGCATATCTGGCGTGTGCAGAAACACCATGTCAGTTGTATCCAGGACGTGCCAGGTGTGCACCTGTATACAGTAACAGGCACCGTCACCAAGGGGGGCGTTGTCCTGACGCAGTACCGCTGTGCCAGAGGATCCACCTCCCTAGAGTCTTTCCACTGCCACCTGAACAGGTTCATTCCAGGTTGGTGTCTCTCTTATATGTGATATTTTAAATCATTTTCATGTTTTTTTATGAAAGCATTATTAAGAACGTAAAGCGAAACCCTTTTGACTGGCATAATTATTTTGTTGTTTTCCCAGGGACCAGTGCCAACGCGCTGAATTTTCAGCTGTACCTCCTGGAAGGCCTGAACAGGTGGAACCAGGATCGGGGGACTGCGGCTGTGACCAGCAAGCCATCATCTCTTCTCACTTACTCTGGGGATGTGGCCCAGAGTGTCAACACCAATAGCCTGAAAGTGTTTGGCCGGGCACTTGTGCCAACTTTCAGACCACCTGCCAAATACACTGGTATGTATATTTGATGTCTGGCTACATAATACTTTTGGTTTGTGCGTTTTCAGGCTTCTAATTTAAGTTAATTGAGGCTGTATTTCTATTGTTCCCTTTGCCGAAACAAACCATACACTCATATCATGATGCAGGTACAAATCTGATATTAAAATTAAACAGTATCCATATAGAATGCTTTGAATACAACCAGTAACATGCGTGTGTCTGTCTGTTCTTTTTCACAGGAGAGCTGCTTGGTGTTGACTACCTGCTGAGTCAGACCGGAAAGCCCCTCAAGGTCAACCCCGACTCTGAGGAGACAGACGACATGCTGGAAGATGTGGAGGAGGGCGAGGAAGATGAAGACGAGGGCTTCGAGGAAGATACTGTGCCAAGTCTCCTCGATGACCTGAACTTCTCCTCTGCTTCTTCCCTGCCTGCTGCCTCCTCCCAGCCGACTGCTACCTCCCTGCCTGCTGCCTCCTCCCAGCCGACTGCTACCTCCCTGCCTGCTGCCTCCTCCCAGCCGACTGCTACCTCCCTGCCTACTGCCTCCTCCCAGCCGACTGCTTCCTCCCTGCCTGCTGCCTCCTCCCAGCCGACTGCTTCCTCCCTGCCTGCTGCCTCCTCCCAGCCGACTGCCTCTTCCCTGGCTGCTGCGTCCTCTCTGCTCTCCTTGGCATCCTCCTCCTCTCTGCCTGCTGCCTCCTCCCAGGCTGCTGCTTCCTCCTCGCTGGCTGATGCCTCCTCCCAGGCTGCTGCCTCCATGCCACAGCCAGGTGTCTCGTCTGCTCTTGCTTCAGCATCTCCTGACGAGTCCGGGGTTTGTAAATACATAATTATGTGTAAATAAATCACTGTATCTACGTTCTGTCCCACTTCACTGTTCTCACATTTTGTTACTCCTCTCTGTGTCTTTGTTCAGGCTGTGGATGACTCTGGCGTGCTAGGCATGGACAGAATTGACAGCTTGGCAGAGTATCTGGTGGAGCTGAGGAACCAGCCCTCTTTGGCCCTAACCAACCAGCAGGTCAGGAACATTTATTGTCTTTATACTTTACCTCTGTGCCCTGTTATTCATGTTCATACTTGCACATGTTTTTGTTTTCTCATGTGCTGTTGTGTTTGCTCTCTGCTTAGGTTAGCAACATTGTTGCTTTGTGGCAGAACCTGCTGGACTATGACAAGCAGAGGGTTGTGTTTGCTGCCAGACACCAGAGCAGGCTGGACACCGGGAGGTTCAGGTCTCCTAAGAAGAGGCAGGAGTTCACTCCAGGGGTGGAGAGTGTGAAGAGGCACGCACTCACCACCACTGCCCCGCTTGCCCAGTGGCCAGATTGTTGCCGCCTGATTGAGACCATCTTTGTCAGGCTCTGTAACATCCACCGCAGTCCCAAGAAGAGGGGGAATGGCACAGTGTCCAGATGGGATCTCATCCTGGAGGACTACAGGAAAATCAGGCAGCGCATTCTGGCCAACGGGACTGTTATGCAGCAAACTACCCTGCAGCTGGTGGATGTGAGCCACACCACCCTGGTGCAGTGGCACAACAAGAGGGTGAAGAGGCAGGAGAACGCTGTGGTGATGCAGGGGCTCAACTTGCCCAGCCGCTTGTCTGTGGCGGCTCAGCCTCTCCCCCCTGCTAATGTGCGCCCCCCGTCTGCACCCCCCCAGCCAGGCCTGGCTCACCAGTACCACCTGCCTGGCAGTACTGTGGGTCAGGCAAAGGTCAAGAGGAAGGTCTCGCCCGCAGTTGAGACACCAGCGGCTGCAAGGCTGCGTCCTCAGCGGCAGCTCTTCCCTGCTCCACCCCCTGCTCCACCCTCAGGCCCTCAGCTGGTGATGCTGGCACCTGTGACCTCGCATGTCCCTGTCGCTGCTACACAGGCCATGTGTTTCGGCCTCTCCTCTGCCCTTCCTGCTCCTGCTCCTGCTCCTGCTCCAGTCCGCCGAAAACTGACCCGCAAAGTACTACATAACACGTGCAAGAAATGCAGGCAGTTCAGGACAGCAGAGACTGGACACAGCCAATACAAGGGCGTTGTATACTGCCCCTCTGAAGAGGTTGTTCCCAAGGAGCAGTGGTTGGAGGACATTAAAAAAAAAAAAAGGGATTGTTGACCCCCCTCCTAGAGGCATGGACACTGTACATATTGTTCTTTACAATATACATATTTTTCTGTATATGTTGTCTGATAAGGTTATAATGTTCAGTGTTTGTTTGACCTGATTTAGACAAGTGTTTATTCAATTATTTAAATTATGTTTTGTGTGCAAAGTCTTGTTTTCATGTAAGTTAAGTAAAAAGTACAATATTGTCAGAAAATTGTCCCAAAAAATGTCCATCACTGTTTCCCACAGCCTAATGTGGTCATTCAAATTATATGTTTGTTTTCAACTGTTCCAGAGCCAAAAACAATACAATTACAGTTTTATTATCAATACTGTCTCGAGTCATGTTCATTTTTATGGTTAGTTTTTACTTATTTACGCACAGCCAGGTGAAGCCAGCTTCAAACACATTGCACAGGTCTTCTGCAGTACATTATGCTTTAGTCTTCAAACTTTTTGGGCTGTTCCTTATATACAGTCAGTCCTAAGTCATAAGGAGGATGTATGCAAAGTAACATCCTTTATCATTGTTTTGAAACAGTTATTTGCAACGAACAAGTGTTTTTAAGTCAATATTTTGAATAAATTCAAGTTTACACAGACAACTACAGCACTTTTTTCCTGCGTATTATAAACCACAATTCTGCCGGAGTCGGGATTCGAACCGGCGCTCTTGTGGACGAGTTCATCCTCATAAAATGCACAAAAAATAGCTTTTTTTGAATTAAAAAAACAAATACCATAATAGTGACAAATATTACGGCATATAAAGCCTTTAAAATGTCACAGGAGTGCTCCAACGTTGTGATTTCTTCTCCTTTTCTCTTTTTTTCTCATTTTTTCTTCCTTTTTCCTCTCCCCCCCTTCTTCCCCCCTTCTTCCCCCTTTTTTCCTTTCTTCCCCCCCCCAAACAGACTATTGTTCCCCAGCTTTGGCGCAGACGGTAGAGCATCAGACTTTTAATCTGAGGCTCCAGGGTTCAAGTCCCTGTTCAGGCGTTTGGAGGACCGTTCCTGCAGACGGCTTTTCTATAGGGTAATGCTCACTAACGTGCTTTGGTGCTGTGAACCCTGAATTCCAGCTGTACCAGTGATAGAACAGTCCTTTACAGTAGCGCATTAGGTGGAATTGGTAGACCTTCTCCTGTGAAGTCTAGGTTATTTGACACTGAAACATGCTTTGTGCATGGCTTTTTGGGATAGAAGGATCAGTGGTTTCACGTGATTAAGCTTAGTTGGAACAAAACTTGGGGGAATCATAGGCTCAGAGCCTGGATAGCTCAGACGGTAGAGATGAAAGAGCTTAAGGTATCAAGCGTGTTGCATCATGTCAGAGTTTGTTGCTTGTCCAACTTCAATACGAAATCGAACGTGGAAAAGTCGTAATTTCAACGTTTCTGGGCCGAAATAGCTCAGATGGGAGAGCGTTAGACTGAAGATCTAAAGGTCCCTGGTTCGATCCCGGGTTTCGGCAAAAACAGCAAGGTTCTCTTTGTTGTTACCCAAGGGTGCGTTCTTCCTTTGAACTGATACTGTGGAAACATATACGAAAAGGTAGCGCCGCTTCACCTCATCAGCACCAGCGAGACATTTATAAAGATACGATTCCAATTTGGTAGGTGCTTTGGGGGAGCGTTAGACTTAGACTGAAGCATTAGCGTTAGAGCGTTAGACTGAAGATCTAAAGGTCCCTGGTTCGAACCCGGGTTTCGGCAAAAACAGCAAGGTTCTCTTTGCATCTCAGTTGGAACAATGTTGTTATACACAGTTGTTACTCAAGGGTGCGTTCTTCCTTTGAACTGATACTGTGGAAACATATACGAAAAGGTAGCGCCGCTTCACCTCATCAGCACCAGCGAGACATTTATAAAGATACGATTCCAATTTGGTAGGTGCTTTGGGAGAGCGTTAGACTTAGACTGAAGCGTTAGCGTTAGAGCGTTAGACTGAAGATCTAAAGGTCCCTGGTTCGAACCCGGGTTTCGGCAAAAACAGCAAGGTTCTCTTTGCATCTCAGTTGGAAAAATGTTTTTATACACAGTTGTTACCCAAGGGTGCGTTCTTCCTTTGAACTGATACTGTGGAAACATATACGAAAAGGTAGCGCCGCTTCACCTCATCAGCACCAGCGAGACATTTATAAAGATACGATTCCAATTTGGTAGGTGCTTTTGGGGAGCGTTAGACTTAGACTGAAGCATTAGCGTTAGAGCGTTAGACTGAAGATCTAAAGGTCCCTGGTTCGAACCCGGGTTTCGGCAAAAACAGCAAGGTTCTCTTTGCATCTCAGTTGGAACAATGAGGCATCTTACCCAATGGTGCGTTCTTCCTTTGAACTGATACTGTGGAAACATATACGAAAAGGTAGCGCCGCTTCACCTCATCAGCACCAGCGAGACATTTATAAAGATACGATTCCAATTTGGTAGGTGCTTTGGGGGAGCGTTAGACTTAGACTGAAGCATTAGCGTTAGAGCGTTAGACTGAAGATCTAAAGGTCCCTGGTTCGAACCCGGGTTTCGGCAAAAACAGCAAGGTTCTCTTTGCATCTCAGTTGGAACAATGAGGCATCTTACCCAATGGTGCGTTCTTCCTTTGAACTGATACTGTGGAAACATATACGAAAAGGTAGCGCCGCTTCACCTCATCAGCACCAGCGAGACATTTATAAAGATACGATTCCAATTTGGTAGGTGCTTTGGGGGAGCGTTAGACTTAGACTGAAGCGTTAGCGTTAGAGCGTTAGACTGAAGATCTAAAGGTCCCTGGTTCGAACCCGGGTTTCGGCAAAAACAGCAAGGTTCTCTTTGCATCTCAGTTGGAACAATGTTGTTATACACAGTTGTTAGCCAAGGGTGCGTTCTTCGTTTGAACTGATACTGTGGAAACATATACGAAAAGGTAGCGCCGCTTCACCTCATCAGCACCAGCGAGACATTTATAAAGATACGATTCCAATTTGGTAGGTGCTTTGGGGGAGCGTTAGACTTAGACTGAAGCATTAGCGTTAGAGCGTTAGACTGAAGATCTAAAGGTCCCTGGTTCAAACCCGGGTTTCGGCAAAAACAGCAAGGTTCTCTTTGCATCTCAGTTGGAACAATGAGGCATCTTACCCAATGGTGCGTTCTTCCTTTGAACTGATACTGTGGAAACATATACGAAAAGGTAGCGCCGCTTCACCTCATCAGCACCAGCGAGACATTTATAAAGATACGATTCCAATTTGGTAGGTGCTTTGGGGGAGCGTTAGACTTAGACTGAAGCATTAGCGTTAGAGCGTTAGACTGAAGATCTAAAGGTCCCTGGTTCGAACCCGGGTTTCGGCAAAAACAGCAAGGTTCTCTTTGCATCTCAGTTGGAAAAATGTTTTTATACACAGTTGTTACCCAAGGGTGCGTTGTTCCTTTGAACTGATACTGTGGAAACATATACGAAAAGGTAGCGCCGCTTCACCTCATCAGCACCAGCGAGACATTTATAAAGATACGATTCCAATTTGGTAGGTGCTTTTGGGGAGCGTTAGACTTAGACTGAAGCATTAGCGTTAGAGCGTTAGACTGAAGATCTAAAGGTCCCTGGTTCGAACCCGGGTTTCGGCAAAAACAGCAAGGTTCTCTTTGCATCTCAGTTGGAACAATGAGGCATCTTACCCAATGGTGCGTTCTTCCTTTGAACTGATACTGTGGAAACATATACGAAAAGGTAGCGCCGCTTCACCTCATCAGCACCAGCGAGACATTTATAAAGATACGATTCCAATTTGGTAGGTGCTTTGGGGGAGCGTTAGACTTAGACTGAAGCGTTAGCGTTAGAGCGTTAGACTGAAGATCTAAAGGTCCCTGGTTCGAACCCGGGTTTCGGCAAAAACAGCAAGGTTCTCTTTGCATCTCAGTTGGAACAATGTTGTTATACACAGTTGTTAGCCAAGGGTGCGTTCTTCGTTTGAACTGATACTGTGGAAACATATACGAAAAGGTAGCGCCGCTTCACCTCATCAGCACCAGCGAGACATTTATAAAGATACGATTCCAATTTGGTAGGTGCTTTGGGAGAGCGTTAGACTTAGACTGAAGCGTTAGAGCGTTAGACTGAAGATTTAAAGGTCCCTGGTTCGAACCCGGGTTTCGGCAAAAACAGCAAGGTTCTCTTTGCATCTCAGTTGGAACAATGTTGTTATACACAATGTTGTTATACCCAAGGGTGCGTTCTTCCTTTGAACTGATACTGTGGAAACATATACGAAAAGGTAGCGCCGCTTCACCTCATCAGCACCAGCGAGACATTTAAAAAGATACGGTTCCAATTTGGACACGCAGGACGATTGCAGTATTTGATTGTGTCTGGGTTCACATCTGACATGGGTTCACCAACAATTACTGATTAATGAATGATTATAATAGCGTTGCCCACAGCCAAGATAGTTGTTTATAAAACCCTCCAGGGTCAAAGCAAGCGCTATGTGCTCAGACGGTAGAGCATCAGACTTTTAATCTGACGATCCAGGGTTCAAGTCCCTTGCTTCCTGCAGCTGGCTTTTCTATAAGGTAGAGGGGGCTTGCCAACGGATGCGTTTCTTGTGCGAAAGGAAAAAAAATGTAGGAACTGCGAAAACAAAAACCTTAATGGCTCTTCACCTCATGTGCAAGAGCAGTACCCTGGCATTCATAAAGAGGGTTCCAATTTGGACACGCAGGACCAGCCTTGCACCAACTGATTGCGACTGGCTTCCCATCTGACATAGATTCTCCAACAATTACTCATTATTGAACATTCTTAATAGCGTTGTGTTCCCCGTAGCCAAGATAGGTGCTTTTAAAACACTTCGGTGTCACAGCAATATCACCAACACATACAGTATGTGTCTTCAGAAACCAAGCGGGTTCCTTGCTCTACTTGCCACACGTTTTGAAGTCGTCATACTTTGACATTAGCAGATGCTTTTTCAAGGAAAAAACACCTGAAACTCAGTTTCAGAGCCTGGATAGCTCAGACGGTAGAGCATCAGACTTTTAATCTGAGGGTCCAGGGTTCAAGTCCCTGTTCAGGCGTTTGGAGGACCGTTGCAGTGCTTCCTGCAGACGGCTTTTCTATAGGGTAGTGCTCACTAACGTGCTTTGGTGCTGTGAACCCTGAATTCCAGCTGTAGCAGTGATAGAACAGTCCTTTACATTAGCGCATTAGGTGGAATTGGTAGACCTTCTCCTGTGAAGTCTAGGTTATTTGACACTGAAACATGCTTTGTGCATGGCTTTTTGGGATAGAAGGATCAGTGTTTTCACGTGATTAAGCTTAGTTGGAACAAAACTTGGGGGAATCATAGGCTCAGAGCCTGGATAGCTCAGACGGTAGAGATGAAAGAGCTTAAGGTATCAAGCGTGTTGCATCATGTCAGAGTTTGTTGCTTGTCCAACTTCAATACGAAATCGAACGTGGAAAAGTCGTAATTTCAACGTTTCTGGGCCAAAATAGCTCAGATGGGAGAGCGTTAGACTGAAGATCTAAAGGTCCCTGGTTTGATCCCGGGTTTCGGCAAAAACAGCAAAGTTCTCTTTGTTGTTACCCAAGGGTGCGTTCTTCCTTTGAACTGATACTGTGGAAACATATACGAAAAGGTAGCGCCGCTTCACCTCATCAGCACCAGCGAGACATTTATAAAGATAAGATTCCAATTTGGTAGGTGCTTTTGGGGAGCGTTAGACTTAGACTGAAGCATTAGCGTTAGAGCGTTAGACTGAAGATCTAAAGGTCCCTGGTTCGAACCCGGGTTTCGGCAAAAACAGCAAGGTTCTCTTTACATCTCAGTTGGAACAATAAGGCATCTTACCCAATGGTGCGTTATTCCTTTGAACTGATACTGTGGAAACATATACGAAAAGGTAGCGCCGCTTCACCTCATAAGCACCAGCGAGACATTTATAAAGATACGATTCCAATTTGGTAGGTGCTTTGGGGGAGCGTTAGACTTAGACTGAAGCATTAGCGTTAGAGCGTTAGACTGAAGATCTAAAGGTCCCTGGTTTGAACCCGGGTTTCGGCAAAAACAGCAAGGTTCTCTTTGCATCTCAGTTGGAAAAATGTTTTTATACACAGTTGTTACCCAAGGGTGCGTTGTTCCTTTGAACTGATACTGTGGAAACATATACGAAAAGGTAGCGCCGCTTCACCTCATCAGCACCAGCGAGACATTTATAAAGATACGATTCCAATTTGGTAGGTGCTTTTGGGGAGCGTTAGACTTAGACTGAAGCATTAGCGTTAGAGCGTTAGACTGAAGATCTAAAGGTCCCTGGTTCGAACCCGGGTTTCGGCAAAAACAGCAAGGTTCTCTTTGCATCTCAGTTGGAACAATGAGGCATCTTACCCAATGGTGCGTTCTTCCTTTGAACTGATACTGTGGAAACATATACGAAAAGGTAGCGCCGCTTCACCTCATCAGCACCAGCGAGACATTTATAAAGATACGATTCCAATTTGGTAGGTGCTTTGGGGGAGCGTTAGACTTAGACTGAAGCGTTAGCGTTAGAGCGTTAGAGCGTTAGACTGAAGATCTAAAGGTCCCTGGTTCGAACCTGGGTTTCGGCAAAAACAGCAAGGTTCTCTTTGCATCTCAGTTGGAACAATGTTGTTATACACAGTTGTTAGCCAAGGGTGCGTTCTTCGTTTGAACTGATACTGTGGAAACATATACGAAAAGGTAGCGCCGCTTCACCTCATCAGCACCAGCGAGACATTTATAAAGATACGATTCCAATTTGGTAGGTGCTTTGGGAGAGCGTTAGACTTAGACTGAAGCGTTAGAGCGTTAGACTGAAGATGTAAAGGTCCCTGGTTCGAACCCGGGTTTCGGCAAAAACAGCAAGGTTCTCTTTGCATCTCAGTTGGAACAATGTTGTTATACACAATGTTGTTATACCCAAGGGTGCGTTCTTCCTTTGAACTGATACTGTGGAAACATATACGAAAAGGTAGCGCCGCTTCACCTCATCAGCACCAGCGAGACATTTAAAAAGATACGGTTCCAATTTGGACACGCAGGACGATTGCAGTATTTGATTGTGTCTGGGTTCACATCTGACATGGGTTCACCAACAATTACTGATTAATGAATGATTATAATAGCGTTGCCCACAGCCAAGATAGTTGTTTATAAAACCCTCCAGGGTCAAAGCAAGCGCTATGTGCTCAGACGGTAGAGCATCAGACTTTTAATCTGACGATCCAGGGTTCAAGTCCCTTGCTTCCTGCAGCTGGCTTTTCTATAAGGTAGAGGGGGCTTGCCAACGGATGCGTTTCTTGTGCGAAAGGAAAAAAAATGTAGGAACTGCGAAAACAAAAACCTTAATGGCTCTTCACCTCATGTGCAAGAGCAGTACCCTGGCATTCATAAAGAGGGTTCCAATTTGGACACGCAGGACCAGCCTTGCACCAACTGATTGCGACTGGCTTCCCATCTGACATAGATTCTCCAACAATTACTCATTATTGAACATTCTTAATAGCGTTGTGTTCCCCGTAGCCAAGATAGGTGCTTTTAAAACACTTCGGTGTCACAGCAATATCACCAACACATACAGTATGTGTCTTCAGAAACCAAGCGGGTTCCTGGCTCTACTTGCCACACGTTTTGAAGTCGTCATACTTTGACATTAGCAGATGCTTTTTCAAGGAAAAAACACCTGAAACTCAGTTTCAGAGCCTGGATAGCTCAGACGGTAGAGCATCAGACTTTTAATCTGAGGGTCCAGGGTTCAAGTCCCTGTTCAGGCGTTTGGAGGACCGTTGCAGTTCTTCCTGCAGACGGCTTTTCTATAGGGTAGTGCTCACTAACGTGCTTTGGTGCTGTGAACCCTGAATTCCAGCTGTACCAGTGAGAGAACAGTCCTTTACATTAGCGCATTAGGTGGAATTGGTAGACCTTCTCCTGTGAAGTCTAGGTTATTTGACACTGAAACATGCTTTGTGCATGGCTTTTTGGGATAGAAGGATCAGTGTTTTCACGTGATTAAGCTTAGTTGGAACAAAACTTGGGGGAATCATAGGCTCAGAGCCTGGATAGCTCAGACGGTAGAGATGAAAGAGCTTAAGGTATCAAGCGTGTTGCATCATGTCAGAGTTTGTTGCTTGTCCAACTTCAATACGAAATCGAACGTGGAAAAGTCGTAATTTCAATGTTTCTGGGCCGAAATAGCTCAGATGGGAGAGCGTTAGACTGAAGATCTAAAGGTCCCTGGTTCGATCCCGGGTTTCGGCAAAAACAGCAAGGTTCTCTTTGTTGTTACCCAAGGGTGCGTTCTTCCTTTGAACTGATACTGTGGAAACATATACGAAAAGGTAGCGCCGCTTCACCTCATCAGCACCAGCGAGACATTTATAAAGATACGATTCCAATTTGGTAGGTGCTTTTGGGGAGCGTTAGACTTAGACTGAAGCATTAGCGTTAGAGCGTTAGACTGAAGATCTAAAGGTCCCTGGTTCGAACCCGGGTTTCGGCAAAAACAGCAAGGTTCTCTTTGCATCTCAGTTGGAACAATGTTGTTATACACAGTTGTTACCCAAGGGTGCGTTCTTCCTTTGAACTGATACTGTGGAAACATATACGAAAAGGTAGCGCCGCTTCACCTCATCAGCACCAGCGAGACATTTATAAAGATACGATTCCAATTTGGTAGGTGCTTTGGGGGAGGGTTAGGCTTAGACTGAAGCATTAGCGTTAGAGCGTTAGACTGAAGATCTAAAGGTCCCTGGTTCGAACCCGGGTTTCGGCAAAAACAGCAAGGTTCTCTTTGCATCTCAGTCGGAACAATGTTGTTATACACAGTTATACACAATGTTGTTATACCCAAGGGTGTGTTCTTCCTTTGAACTGATACTGTGGAAACATATACGAAAAGGTAGCGCCGCTCCACCTCATCAGCACCAGCGAGACATTTAAAAAGATACGGTTCCAATTTGGACACGCAGGACGATTGCAGTATTTGATTGTGTCTGGGTTCACATCTGACATGGGTTCACCAACAATTACTGATTAATGAATGATTATAATAGCGTTGCCCACAGCCAAGATAGTTGTTTATAAAACCCTCCAGGGTCAAAGCAAGCGCTATGTGCTCAGACGGTAGAGCATCAGACTTTTAATCTGACGATCCAGGGTTCAAGTCCCTTGCTTCCTGCAGCTGGCTTTTCTATAAGGTAGAGGGGGCTTGCCAACGGATGCGTTTCTTGTGCGAAAGGAAAAAAAAAGTAGGAACTGCGAAAACAAAAACCTTAATGGCTCTTCACCTCATGTGCAAGAGCAGTACCCTGGCATTCATAAAGAGGGTTCCAATTTGGACACGCAGGACCAGCCTTGCACCAACTGATTGCGACTGGCTTCCCATCTGACATAGATTCTCCAACAATTACTCATTATTGAACATTCTTAATAGCGTTGTGTTCCCCGTAGCCAAGATAGGTGCTTTTAAAACACTTCGGTGTCACAGCAATATCACCAACACATACAGTATGTGTCTTCAGAAACCAAGCGGGTTCCTGGCTCTACTTGCCACACGTTTTGAAGTCGTCATACTTTGACATTAGCAGATGCTTTTTCAAGGAAAAAACACCTGAAACTCAGTTTCAGAGCCTGGATAGCTCAGACGGTAGAGCATCAGACTTTTAATCTGAGGGTCCAGGGTTCAAGTCCCTGTTCAGGCGTTTGGAGGACCGTTGCAGTTCTTCCTGCAGACGGCTTTTCTATAGGGTAGTGCTCACTAACGTGCTTTGGTGCTGTGAACCCTGAATTCCAGCTGTACCAGTGAGAGAACAGTCCTTTACATTAGCGCATTAGGTGGAATTGGTAGACCTTCTCCTGTGAAGTCTAGGTTATTTGACACTGAAACATGCTTTTTGGGATAGAAGGATCAGTGTTTTCACGTGATTAAGCTTAGTTGGAACAAAACTTGGGGGAATCATAGGCTCAGAGCCTGGATAGCTCAGACGGTAGAGATGAAAGAGCTTAAGGTATCAAGCGTGTTGCATCATGTCAGAGTTTGTTGCTTGTCCAACTTCAATACGAAATCGAACGTGGAAAAGTCGTAATTTCAACGTTTCTGGGCCGAAATAGCTCAGATGGGAGAGCGTTAGACTGAAGATCTAAAGGTCCCTGGTTCGATCCCGGGTTTCGGCAAAAACAGCAAGGTTCTCTTTGTTGTTACCCAAGGGTGCGTTCTTCCTTTGAACTGATACTGTGGAAACATATACGAAAAGGTAGCGCCGCTTCACCTCATCAGCACCAGCGAGACATTTATAAAGATACGATTACGATTTGGTAGGTGCTTTTGGGGAGCGTTAGACTTAGACTGAAGCATTAGCATTAGAGCGTTAGACTGAAGATCTAAAGGTCCCTTGTTCGAACCCGGGTTTCGGCAAAAACAGCAAGGTTCTCTTTCTTGTTACCCAAGGGTGTGTTCTTCCTTTGAACTGATACTGTGGAAACATATACGAAAAGGTAGCGCCGCTTCACCTCATCAGCACCAGCGAGACATTTAAAAAGATACGGTTCCAATTTGGACACGCAGGACGATTGCAGTATTTGATTGTGTCTGGGTTCACATCTGACATGGGTTCACCAACAATTACTGATTAATGAATGATTATAATAGCGTTGCCCACATCCACGATAGTTGTTTATAAAACCCTCCAGGGTCAAAGCAAGCGCTATGTGCTCAGACGGTAGAGCATCAGACTTTTAATCTGACGATCCAGGGTTCAAGTCCCTTGCTTCCTGCAGCTGGCTTTTCTATAAGGTAGAGGGGGCTTGCCAACGGATGCGTTTCTTGTGCGAAAGGAAAAAAAAAGTAGGAACTGCGAAAACAAAAACCTTAATGGCTCTTCACCTCATGTGCAAGAGCAGTACCCTGGCATTCATAAAGAGGGTTCCAATTTGGACACGCAGGACCAGCCTTGCACCAACTGATTGCGACTGGCTTCCCATCTGACATAGATTCTCCAACAATTACTCATTATTGAACATTCTTAATAGCGTTGTGTTCCCCGTAGCCAAGATAGGTGCTTTTAAAACACTTCGGTGTCACAGCAATATCACCAACACATACAGTATGTGTCTTCAGAAACCAAGCGGGTTCCTGGCTCTACTTGCCACACGTTTTGAAGTCGTCATACTTTGACATTAGCAGATGCTTTTTCAAGGAAAAAACACCTGAAACTCAGTTTCAGAGCCTGGATAGCTCAGACGGTAGAGCATCAGACTTTTAATCTGAGGGTCCAGGGTTCAAGTCCCTGTTCAGGCGTTTGGAGGACCGTTGCAGTTCTTCCTGCAGACGGCTTTTCTATAGGGTAGTGCTCACTAACGTGCTTTGGTGCTGTGAACCCTGAATTCCAGCTGTACCAGTGAGAGAACAGTCCTTTACATTAGCGCATTAGGTGGAATTGGTAGACCTTCTCCTGTGAAGTCTAGGTTATTTGACACTGAAACATGCTTTGTGCATGGCTTTTTGGGATAGAAGGATCAGTGTTTTCACGTGATTAAGCTTAGTTGGAACAAAACTTGGGGGAATCATAGGCTCAGAGCCTGGATAGCTCAGACGGTAGAGATGAAAGAGCTTAAGGTATCAAGCGTGTTGCATCATGTCAGAGTTTGTTGCTTGTCCAACTTCAATACGAAATCAAACGTGGAAAAGTCGTAATTTCAACGTTTCTGGGCCGAAATAGCTCAGATGGGAGAGCGTTAGACTGAAGAGCTAAAGGTCCCTGGTTCGATCCCGGGTTTCGGCAAAAACAGCAAGGTTCTCTTTGTTGTTACCCAAGGGTGCGTTCTTCCTTTGAACTGATACTGTGGAAACATATACGAAAAGGTAGCGCCGCTTCACCTCATCAGCACCAGCGAGACATTTATAAAGATACGATTCCGATTTGGTAGGTGCTTTTGGGGAGCGTTAGACTTAGACTGAAGCATTAGCATTAGAGCGTTAGACTGAAGATCTAAAGGTCCCTTGTTCGAACCCGGGTTTCGGCAAAAACAGCAAGGTTCTCTTTCTTGTTACCCAAGGGTGTGTTCTTCCTTTGAACTGATACTGTGGAAACATATACGAAAAGGTAGCGCCGCTTCACCTCATCAGCACCAGCGAGACATTTAAAAAGATACGGTTCCAATTTGGACACGAGACATTTATAAAGATACGATTCCAATTTGGTAGGTGCTTTTGGGGAGCGTTAGACTTAGACTGAAGCATTAGCGTTAGAGCGTTAGACTGAAGATCTAAAGGTCCCTGGTTCGAACCCGGGTTTCGGCAAAAACAGCAAGGTTCTCTTTGCATCTCAGTTGGAACAATGTTGTTATACACAGTTGTTACCCAAGGGTGCGTTCTTCCTTTGAACTGATACTGTGGAAACATATACGAAAAGGTAGCGCCGCTTCACCTCATCAGCACCAGCGAGACATTTATAAAGATACGATTCCAATTTGGTAGGTGCTTTGGGGGAGCGTTAGGCTTAGACTGAAGCATTAGCGTTAGAGCGTTAGACTGAAGATCTAAAGGTCCCTGGTTCGAACCCGGGTTTCGGCAAAAACAGCAAGGTTCTCTTTGCATCTCAGTCGGAAAAATGTTGTTATACACAGTTATACACAATGTTGTTATACCCAAGGGTGCGTTCTTCCTTTGAACTGATACTGTGGAAACATATACGAAAAGGTAGCGCCGCTTCACCTCATCAGCACCAGCGAGACATTTAAAAAGATACGGTTCCAATTTGGACACGCAGGACGATTGCAGTATTTGATTGTGTCTGGGTTCACATCTGACATGGGTTCACCAACAATTACTGATTAATGAATGATTATAATAGCGTTGCCCACAGCCAAGATAGTTGTTTATAAAACCCTCCAGGGTCAAAGCAAGCGCTATGTGCTCAGACGGTAGAGCATCAGACTTTTAATCTGACGATCCAGGGTTCAAGTCCCTTGCTTCCTGCAGCTGGCTTTTCTATAAGGTAGAGGGGGCTTGCCAACGGATGCGTTTCTTGTGCGAAAGGAAAAAAAAAGTAGGAACTGCGAAAACAAAAACCTTAATGGCTCTTCACCTCATGTGCAAGAGCAGTACCCTGGCATTCATAAAGAGGGTTCCAATTTGGACACGCAGGACCAGCCTTGCACCAACTGATTGCGACTGGCTTCCCATCTGACATAGATTCTCCAACAATTACTCATTATTGAACATTCTTAATAGCGTTGTGTTCCCCGTAGCCAAGATAGGTGCTTTTAAAACACTTCGGTGTCACAGCAATATCACCAACACATACAGTATGTGTCTTCAGAAACCAAGCGGGTTCCTGGCTCTACTTGCCACACGTTTTGAAGTCGTCATACTTTGACATTAGCAGATGCTTTTTCAAGGAAAAAACACCTGAAACTCAGTTTCAGAGCCTGGATAGCTCAGACGGTAGAGCATCAGACTTTTAATCTGAGGGTCCAGGGTTCAAGTCCCTGTTCAGGCGTTTGGAGGACCGTTGCAGTTCTTCCTGCAGACGGCTTTTCTATAGGGTAGTGCTCACTAACGTGCCTTGGTGCTGTGAACCCTGAATTCCAGCTGTACCAGTGAGAGAACAGTCCTTTACATTAGCGCATTAGGTGGAATTGGTAGACCTTCTCCTGTGAAGTCTAGGTTATTTGACACTGAAACATGCTTTGTGCATGGCTTTTTGGGATAGAAGGATCAGTGTTTTCACGTGATTAAGCTTAGTTGGAACAAAACTTGGGGGAATCATAGGCTCAGAGCCTGGATAGCTCAGACGGTAGAGATGAAAGAGCTTAAGGTATCAAGCGTGTTGCATCATGTCAGAGTTTGTTGCTTGTCCAACTTCAATACGAAATCGAACGTGGAAAAGTCGTAATTTCAACGTTTCTGGGCCGAAATAGCTCAGATGGGAGAGCGTTAGACTGAAGATCTAAAGGTCCCTGGTTCGATCCCGGGTTTCGGCAAAAACAGCAAGGTTCTCTTTGTTGTTACCCAAGGGTGCGTTCTTCCTTTGAACTGATACTGTGGAAACATATACGAAAAGGTAGCGCCGCTTCACCTCATCAGCACCAGCGAGACATTTATAAAGATACGATTACGATTTGGTAGGTGCTTTTGGGGAGCGTTAGACTTAGACTGAAGCATTAGCATTAGAGCGTTAGACTGAAGATCTAAAGGTCCCTTGTTCGAACCCGGGTTTCGGCAAAAACAGCAAGGTTCTCTTTCTTGTTACCCAAGGGTGTGTTCTTCCTTTGAACTGATACTGTGGAAACATATACGAAAAGGTAGCGCCGCTTCACCTCATCAGCACCAGCGAGACATTTAAAAAGATACGGTTCCAATTTGGACACGCAGGACGATTGCAGTATTTGATTGTGTCTGGGTTCACATCTGACATGGGTTCACCAACAATTACTGATTAATGAATGATTATAATAGCGTTGCCCACATCCACGATAGTTGTTTATAAAACCCTCCAGGGTCAAAGCAAGCGCTATGTGCTCAGACGGTAGAGCATCAGACTTTTAATCTGACGATCCAGGGTTCAAGTCCCTTGCTTCCTGCAGCTGGCTTTTCTATAAGGTAGAGGGGGCTTGCCAACGGATGCGTTTCTTGTGCGAAAGGAAAAAAAAAGTAGGAACTGCGAAAACAAAAACCTTAATGGCTCTTCACCTCATGTGCAAGAGCAGTACCCTGGCATTCATAAAGAGGGTTCCAATTTGGACACGCAGGACCAGCCTTGCACCAACTGATTGCGACTGGCTTCCCATCTGACATAGATTCTCCAACAATTACTCATTATTGAACATTCTTAATAGCGTTGTGTTCCCCGTAGCCAAGATAGGTGCTTTTAAAACACTTCGGTGTCACAGCAATATCACCAACACATACAGTATGTGTCTTCAGAAACCAAGCGGGTTCCTGGCTCTACTTGCCACACGTTTTGAAGTCGTCATACTTTGACATTAGCAGATGCTTTTTCAAGGAAAAAACACCTGAAACTCAGTTTCAGAGCCTGGATAGCTCAGACGGTAGAGCATCAGACTTTTAATCTGAGGGTCCAGGGTTCAAGTCCCTGTTCAGGCGTTTGGAGGACCGTTGCAGTTCTTCCTGCAGACGGCTTTTCTATAGGGTAGTGCTCACTAACGTGCTTTGGTGCTGTGAACCCTGAATTCCAGCTGTACCAGTGAGAGAACAGTCCTTTACATTAGCGCATTAGGTGGAATTGGTAGACCTTCTCCTGTGAAGTCTAGGTTATTTGACACTGAAACATGCTTTGTGCATGGCTTTTTGGGATAGAAGGATCAGTGTTTTCACGTGATTAAGCTTAGTTGGAACAAAACTTGGGGGAATCATAGGCTCAGAGCCTGGATAGCTCAGACGGTAGAGATGAAAGAGCTTAAGGTATCAAGCGTGTTGCATCATGTCAGAGTTTGTTGCTTGTCCAACTTCAATACGAAATCAAACGTGGAAAAGTCGTAATTTCAACGTTTCTGGGCCGAAATAGCTCAGATGGGAGAGCGTTAGACTGAAGAGCTAAAGGTCCCTGGTTCGATCCCGGGTTTCGGCAAAAACAGCAAGGTTCTCTTTGTTGTTACCCAAGGGTGCGTTCTTCCTTTGAACTGATACTGTGGAAACATATACGAAAAGGTAGCGCCGCTTCACCTCATCAGCACCAGCGAGACATTTATAAAGATACGATTCCGATTTGGTAGGTGCTTTTGGGGAGCGTTAGACTTAGACTGAAGCATTAGCATTAGAGCGTTAGACTGAAGATCTAAAGGTCCCTTGTTCGAACCCGGGTTTCGGCAAAAACAGCAAGGTTCTCTTTCTTGTTACCCAAGGGTGTGTTCTTCCTTTGAACTGATACTGTGGAAACATATACGAAAAGGTAGCGCCGCTTCACCTCATCAGCACCAGCGAGACATTTAAAAAGATACGGTTCCAATTTGGACACGAGACATTTATAAAGATACGATTCCAATTTGGTAGGTGCTTTTGGGGAGCGTTAGACTTAGACTGAAGCATTAGCGTTAGAGCGTTAGACTGAAGATCTAAAGGTCCCTGGTTCGAACCCGGGTTTCGGCAAAAACAGCAAGGTTCTCTTTGCATCTCAGTTGGAACAATGTTGTTATACACAGTTGTTACCCAAGGGTGCGTTCTTCCTTTGAACTGATACTGTGGAAACATATACGAAAAGGTAGCGCCGCTTCACCTCATCAGCACCAGCGAGACATTTATAAAGATACGATTCCAATTTGGTAGGTGCTTTGGGGGAGCGTTAGGCTTAGACTGAAGCATTAGCGTTAGAGCGTTAGACTGAAGATCTAAAGGTCCCTGGTTCGAACCCGGGTTTCGGCAAAAACAGCAAGGTTCTCTTTGCATCTCAGTCGGAAAAATGTTGTTATACACAGTTATACACAATGTTGTTATACCCAAGGGTGCGTTCTTCCTTTGAACTGATACTGTGGAAACATATACGAAAAGGTAGCGCCGCTTCACCTCATCAGCACCAGCGAGACATTTAAAAAGATACGGTTCCAATTTGGACACGCAGGACGATTGCAGTATTTGATTGTGTCTGGGTTCACATCTGACATGGGTTCACCAACAATTACTGATTAATGAATGATTATAATAGCGTTGCCCACAGCCAAGATAGTTGTTTATAAAACCCTCCAGGGTCAAAGCAAGCGCTATGTGCTCAGACGGTAGAGCATCAGACTTTTAATCTGACGATCCAGGGTTCAAGTCCCTTGCTTCCTGCAGCTGGCTTTTCTATAAGGTAGAGGGGGCTTGCCAACGGATGCGTTTCTTGTGCGAAAGGAAAAAAAAAGTAGGAACTGCGAAAACAAAAACCTTAATGGCTCTTCACCTCATGTGCAAGAGCAGTACCCTGGCATTCATAAAGAGGGTTCCAATTTGGACACGCAGGACCAGCCTTGCACCAACTGATTGCGACTGGCTTCCCATCTGACATAGATTCTCCAACAATTACTCATTATTGAACATTCTTAATAGCGTTGTGTTCCCCGTAGCCAAGATAGGTGCTTTTAAAACACTTCGGTGTCACAGCAATATCACCAACACATACAGTATGTGTCTTCAGAAACCAAGCGGGTTCCTGGCTCTACTTGCCACACGTTTTGAAGTCGTCATACTTTGACATTAGCAGATGCTTTTTCAAGGAAAAAACACCTGAAACTCAGTTTCAGAGCCTGGATAGCTCAGACGGTAGAGCATCAGACTTTTAATCTGAGGGTCCAGGGTTCAAGTCCCTGTTCAGGCGTTTGGAGGACCGTTGCAGTTCTTCCTGCAGACGGCTTTTCTATAGGGTAGTGCTCACTAACGTGCCTTGGTGCTGTGAACCCTGAATTCCAGCTGTACCAGTGAGAGAACAGTCCTTTACATTAGCGCATTAGGTGGAATTGGTAGACCTTCTCCTGTGAAGTCTAGGTTATTTGACACTGAAACATGCTTTGTGCATGGCTTTTTGGGATAGAAGGATCAGTGTTTTCACGTGATTAAGCTTAGTTGGAACAAAACTTGGGGGAATCATAGGCTCAGAGCCTGGATAGCTCAGACGGTAGAGATGAAAGAGCTTAAGGTATCAAGCGTGTTGCATCATGTCAGAGTTTGTTGCTTGTCCAACTTCAATACGAAATCGAACGTGGAAAAGTCGTAATTTCAACGTTTCTGGGCCGAAATAGCTCAGATGGGAGAGCGTTAGACTGAAGATCTAAAGGTCCCTGGTTCGATCCCGGGTTTCGGCAAAAACAGCAAGGTTCTCTTTGTTGTTACCCAAGGGTGCGTTCTTCCTTTGAACTGATACTGTGGAAACATATACGAAAAGGTAGCGCCGCTTCACCTCATCAGCACCAGCGAGACATTTATAAAGATACGATTACGATTTGGTAGGTGCTTTTGGGGAGCGTTAGACTTAGACTGAAGCATTAGCATTAGAGCGTTAGACTGAAGATCTAAAGGTCCCTTGTTCGAACCCGGGTTTCGGCAAAAACAGCAAGGTTCTCTTTCTTGTTACCCAAGGGTGTGTTCTTCCTTTGAACTGATACTGTGGAAACATATACGAAAAGGTAGCGCCGCTTCACCTCATCAGCACCAGCGAGACATTTAAAAAGATACGGTTCCAATTTGGACACGCAGGACGATTGCAGTATTTGATTGTGTCTGGGTTCACATCTGACATGGGTTCACCAACAATTACTGATTAATGAATGATTATAATAGCGTTGCCCACATCCACGATAGTTGTTTATAAAACCCTCCAGGGTCAAAGCAAGCGCTATGTGCTCAGACGGTAGAGCATCAGACTTTTAATCTGACGATCCAGGGTTCAAGTCCCTTGCTTCCTGCAGCTGGCTTTTCTATAAGGTAGAGGGGGCTTGCCAACGGATGCGTTTCTTGTGCGAAAGGAAAAAAAAAGTAGGAACTGCGAAAACAAAAACCTTAATGGCTCTTCACCTCATGTGCAAGAGCAGTACCCTGGCATTCATAAAGAGGGTTCCAATTTGGACACGCAGGACCAGCCTTGCACCAACTGATTGCGACTGGCTTCCCATCTGACATAGATTCTCCAACAATTACTCATTATTGAACATTCTTAATAGCGTTGTGTTCCCCGTAGCCAAGATAGGTGCTTTTAAAACACTTCGGTGTCACAGCAATATCACCAACACATACAGTATGTGTCTTCAGAAACCAAGCGGGTTCCTGGCTCTACTTGCCACACGTTTTGAAGTCGTCATACTTTGACATTAGCAGATGCTTTTTCAAGGAAAAAACACCTGAAACTCAGTTTCAGAGCCTGGATAGCTCAGACGGTAGAGCATCAGACTTTTAATCTGAGGGTCCAGGGTTCAAGTCCCTGTTCAGGCGTTTGGAGGACCGTTGCAGTTCTTCCTGCAGACGGCTTTTCTATAGGGTAGTGCTCACTAACGTGCTTTGGTGCTGTGAACCCTGAATTCCAGCTGTACCAGTGAGAGAACAGTCCTTTACATTAGCGCATTAGGTGGAATTGGTAGACCTTCTCCTGTGAAGTCTAGGTTATTTGACACTGAAACATGCTTTGTGCATGGCTTTTTGGGATAGAAGGATCAGTGTTTTCACGTGATTAAGCTTAGTTGGAACAAAACTTGGGGGAATCATAGGCTCAGAGCCTGGATAGCTCAGACGGTAGAGATGAAAGAGCTTAAGGTATCAAGCGTGTTGCATCATGTCAGAGTTTGTTGCTTGTCCAACTTCAATACGAAATCGAACGTGGAAAAGTCGTAATTTCAACGTTTCTGGGCCGAAATAGCTCAGATGGGAGAGCGTTAGACTGAAGATCTAAAGGTCCCTGGTTCGATCCCGGGTTTCGGCAAAAACAGCAAGGTTCTCTTTGTTGTTACCCAAGGGTGCGTTCTTCCTTTGAACTGATACTGTGGAAACATATACGAAAAGGTAGCGCCGCTTCACCTCATCAGCACCAGCACCAGCGAGACATTTATAAAGATACGATTCCAATTTGGTAGGTGCTTTTGGGGAGCGTTAGACTTAGACTGAAGCATTAGCGTTAGAGCGTTAGACTGAAGATCTAAAGGTCCCTGGTTCGAACCCGGGTTTCGGCAAAAACAGCAAGGTTCTCTTTGCATCTCAGTTGGAACAATGTTGTTATACACAGTTGTTACCCAAGGGTGCGTTCTTCCTTTGAACTGATACTGTGGAAACATATACGAAAAGGTAGCGCCGCTTCACCTCATCAGCACCAGCGAGACATTTATAAAGATACGATTCCAATTTGGTAGGTGCTTTGGGGGAGCGTTAGGCTTAGACTGAAGCATTAGCGTTAGAGCGTTAGACTGAAGATCTAAAGGTCCCTGGTTCGAACCCGGGTTTCGGCAAAAACAGCAAGGTTCTCTTTGCATCTCAGTCGGAAAAATGTTGTTATACACAGTTATACACAATGTTGTTATACCCAAGGGTGCGTTCTTCCTTTGAACTGATACTGTGGAAACATATACGAAAAGGTAGCGCCGCTTCACCTCATCAGCACCAGCGAGACATTTAAAAAGATACGGTTCCAATTTGGACACGCAGGACGATTGCAGTATTTGATTGTGTCTGGGTTCACATCTGACATGGGTTCACCAACAATTACTGATTAATGAATGATTATAATAGCGTTGCCCACAGCCAAGATAGTTGTTTATAAAACCCTCCAGGGTCAAAGCAAGCGCTATGTGCTCAGACGGTAGAGCATCAGACTTTTAATCTGACGATCCAGGGTTCAAGTCCCTTGCTTCCTGCAGCTGGCTTTTCTATAAGGTAGAGGGGGCTTGCCAACGGATGCGTTTCTTGTGCGAAAGGAAAAAAAATGTAGGAACTGCGAAAACAAAAACCTTAATGGCTCTTCACCTCATGTGCAAGAGCAGTACCCTGGCATTCATAAAGAGGGTTCCAATTTGGACACGCAGGACCAGCCTTGCACCAACTGATTGCGACTGGCTTCCCATCTGACATAGATTCTCCAACAATTACTCATTATTGAACATTCTTAATAGCGTTGTGTTCCCCGTAGCCAAGATAGGTGCTTTTAAAACACTTCGGTGTCACAGCAATATCACCAACACATACAGTATGTGTCTTCAGAAACCAAGCGGGTTCCTGGCTCTACTTGCCACACGTTTTGAAGTCCTCATACTTTGACATTAGCAGATGCTTTTTCAAGGAAAAAACACCTGAAACTCAGTTTCTGAGCCTGGATAGCTCAGACGGTAGAGCATCAGACTTTTAATCTGAGGGTCCAGGGTTCAAGTCCCTGTTCAGGCGTTTGGAGGACCGTTGCAGTTCTTCCTGCAGACGGCTTTTCTATAGGGTAGTGCTCACTAACGTGCTTTGGTGCTGTGAACCCTGAATTCCAGCTGTACCAGTGATAGAACAGTCCTTTACATTAGCGCATTAGGTGGAATTGGTAGACCTTCTCCTGTGAAGTCTAGGTTATTTGACACTGAAACATGCTTTGTGCATGGCTTTTTGGGATAGAAGGATCAGTGTTTTCACGTGATTAAGCTTAGTTGGAACAAAACTTGGGGGAATCATAGGCTCAGAGCCTGGATAGCTCAGACGGTAGAGATGAAAGAGCTTAAGGTATCAAGCGTGTTGCATCATGTCATAGTTTGTTGCTTGTCCAACTTCAATACGAAATCGAACGTGGAAAAGTCGTAATTTCAACCTTTCTGGGCCGAAATAGCTCAGATGGGAGAGCGTTAGACTGAAGATCTAAAGGTCCCTGGTTCGATCCCGGGTTTCGGCAAAAACAGCAAGGTTCTCTTTGTTGTTACCCAAGGGTGCGTTCTTCCTTTGAACTGATACTGTGGAAACATATACGAAAAGGTAGCGCCGCTTCACCTCATCAGCACCAGCACCAGCGAGACATTTATAAAGATACGATTCCAATTTGGTAGGTGCTTTGGGGGAGCGTTAGGCTTAGACTGAAGCATTAGCGTTAGAGCGTTAGACTGAAGATCTAAAGGTCCCTGGTTCGAACCCGGGTTTCGGCAAAAACAGCAAGGTTCTCTTTGCATCTCAGTCGGAACAATGTTGTTATACACAGTTATACACAATGTTGTTATACCCAAGGGTGCGTTCTTCCTTTGAACTGATACTGTGGAAACATATACGAAAAGGTAGCGCCGCTTCACCTCATCAGCACCAGCGAGACATTTAAAAAGATACGGTTCCAATTTGGACACGCAGGACGATTGCAGTATTTGATTGTGTCTGGGTTCACATCTGACATGGGTTCACCAACAATTACTGATTAATGAATGATTATAATAGCGTTGCCCACATCCACGATAGTTGTTTATAAAACCCTCCAGGGTCAAAGCAAGCGCTATGTGCTCAGACGGTAGAGCATCAGACTTTTAATCTGACGATCCAGGGTTCAAGTCCCTTGCTTCCTGCAGCTGGCTTTTCTATAAGGTAGAGGGGGCTTGCCAACGGATGCGTTTCTTGTGCGAAAGGAAAAAAAAAGTAGGAACTGCGAAAACAAAAACCTTAATGGCTCTTCACCTCATGTGCAAGAGCAGTACCCTGGCATTCATAAAGAGGGTTCCAATTTGGACACGCAGGACCAGCCTTGCACCAACTGATTGCGACTGGCTTCCCATCTGACATAGATTCTCCAACAATTACTCATTATTGAACATTCTTAATAGCGTTGTGTTCCCCGTAGCCAAGATAGGTGCTTTTAAAACACTTCGGTGTCACAGCAATATCACCAACACATACAGTATGTGTCTTCAGAAACCAAGCGGGTTCCTGGCTCTACTTGCCACACGTTTTGAAGTCGTCATACTTTGACATTAGCAGATGCTTTTTCAAGGAAAAAACACCTGAAACTCAGTTTCAGAGCCTGGATAGCTCAGACGGTAGAGCATCAGACTTTTAATCTGAGGGTCCAGGGTTCAAGTCCCTGTTCAGGCGTTTGGAGGACCGTTGCAGTTCTTCCTGCAGACGGCTTTTCTATAGGGTAGTGCTCACTAACGTGCTTTGGTGCTGTGAACCCTGAATTCCAGCTGTACCAGTGATAGAACAGTCCTTTACATTAGCGCATTAGGTGGAATTGGTAGACCTTCTCCTGTGAAGTCTAGGTTATTTGACACTGAAACATGCTTTGTGCATGGCTTTTTGGGATAGAAGGATCAGTGTTTTCACGTGATTAAGCTTAGTTGGAACAAAACTTGGGGGAATCATAGGCTCAGAGCCTGGATAGCTCAGACGGTAGAGATGAAAGAGCTTAAGGTATCAAGCGTGTTGCATCATGTCAGAGTTTGTTGCTTGTCCAACTTCAATACGAAATCGAACGTGGAAAAGTCGTAATTTCAACGTTTCTGGGCCGAAATAGCTCAGATGGGAGAGCGTTAGACTGAAGATCTAAAGGTCCCTGGTTCGATCCCGGGTTTCGGCAAAAACAGCAAAGTTCTCTTTGTTGTTACCCAAGGGTGCGTTCTTCCTTTGAACTGATACTGTGGAAACATATACGAAAAG
Organism: Lateolabrax maculatus; assembly: GCA_031216445.1. Taxonomy (NCBI): domain Eukaryota; kingdom Metazoa; phylum Chordata; class Actinopteri; order Acropomatiformes; family Lateolabracidae; genus Lateolabrax; species Lateolabrax maculatus. Next base: position 19,149,216 of record CM062200.1, read on the forward strand.
GTAGCGCCGCTTCACCTCATCAGCACCAGCACCAGCGAGACATTTATAAAGATACGATTCCAATTTGGTAGGTGCTTTTGGGGAGCGTTAGACTTAGACTGAAGCATTAGCGTTAGAGCGTTAGACTGAAGATCTAAAGGTCCCTGGTTCGAACCCGGGTTTCGGCAAAAACAGCAAGGTTCTCTTTGCATCTCAGTTGGAACAATGTTGTTATACACAGTTGTTACCCAAGGGTGCGTTCTTCCTTTGAACTGATACTGTGGAAACATATACGAAAAGGTAGCGCCGCTTCACCTCATCAGCACCAGCGAGACATTTATAAAGATACGATTCCAATTTGGTAGGTGCTTTGGGGGAGCGTTAGGCTTAGACTGAAGCATTAGCGTTAGAGCGTTAGACTGAAGATCTAAAGGTCCCTGGTTCGAACCCGGGTTTCGGCAAAAACAGCAAGGTTCTCTTTGCATCTCAGTCGGAAAAATGTTGTTATACACAGTTATACACAATGTTGTTATACCCAAGGGTGCGTTCTTCCTTTGAACTGATACTGTGGAAACATATACGAAAAGGTAGCACCGCTTCACCTCATCAGCACCAGCGAGACATTTAAAAAGATACGGTTCCAATTTGGACACGCAGGACGATTGCAGTATTTGATTGTGTCTGGGTTCACATCTGACATGGGTTCACCAACAATTACTGATTAATGAATGATTATAATAGCGTTGCCCACAGCCAAGATAGTTGTTTATAAAACCCTCCAGGGTCAAAGCAAGCGCTATGTGCTCAGACGGTAGAGCATCAGACTTTTAATCTGACGATCCAGGGTTCAAGTCCCTTGCTTCCTGCAGCTGGCTTTTCTATAAGGTAGAGGGGGCTTGCCAACGGATGCGTTTCTTGTGCGAAAGGAAAAAAAATGTAGGAACTGCGAAAACAAAAACCTTAATGGCTCTTCACCTCATGTGCAAGAGCAGTACCCTGGCATTCATAAAGAGGGTTCCAATTTGGACACGCAGGACCAGCCTTGCACCAACTGATTGCGACTGGCTTCCCATCTGACATAGATTCTCCAACAATTACTCATTATTGAACATTCTTAATAGCGTTGTGTTCCCCGTAGCCAAGATAGGTGCTTTTAAAACACTTCGGTGTCACAGCAATATCACCAACACATACAGTATGTGTCTTCAGAAACCAAGCGGGTTCCTGGCTCTACTTGCCACACGTTTTGAAGTCCTCATACTTTGACATTAGCAGATGCTTTTTCAAGGAAAAAACACCTGAAACTCAGTTTCTGAGCCTGGATAGCTCAGACGGTAGAGCATCAGACTTTTAATCTGAGGGTCCAGGGTTCAAGTCCCTGTTCAGGCGTTTGGAGGACCGTTGCAGTGCTTCCTGCAGACGGCTTTTCTATAGGGTAGTGCTCACTAACGTGCTTTGGTGCTGTGAACCCTGAATTCCAGCTGTACCAGTGATAGAACAGTCCTTTACATTAGCGCATTAGGTGGAATTGGTAGACCTTCTCCTGTGAAGTCTAGGTTATTTGACACTGAAACATGCTTTGTGCATGGCTTTTTGGGATAGAAGGATCAGTGTTTTCACGTGATTAAGCTTAGTTGGAACAAAACTTGGGGGAATCATAGGCTCAGAGCCTGGATAGCTCAGACGGTAGAGATGAAAGAGCTTAAGGTATCAAGCGTGTTGCATCATGTCATAGTTTGTTGCTTGTCCAACTTCAATACGAAATCGAACGTGGAAAAGTCGTAATTTCAACGTTTCTGGGCCGAAATAGCTCAGATGGGAGAGCGTTAGACTGAAGATCTAAAGGTCCCTGGTTCGATCCCGGGTTTCGGCAAAAACAGCAAGGTTCTCTTTGTTGTTACCCAAGGGTGCGTTCTTCCTTTGAACTGATACTGTGGAAACATATACGAAAAGGTAGCGCCGCTTCACCTCATCAGCACCAGCACCAGCGAGACATTTATAAAGATACGATTCCAATTTGGTAGGTGCTTTGGGGGAGCGTTAGGCTTAGACTGAAGCATTAGCGTTAGAGCGTTAGACTGAAGATCTAAAGGTCCCTGGTTCGAACCCGGGTTTCGGCAAAAACAGCAAGGTTCTCTTTGCATCTCAGTCGGAACAATGTTGTTATACACAGTTATACACAATGTTGTTATACCCAAGGGTGCGTTCTTCCTTTGAACTGATACTGTGGAAACATATACGAAAAGGTAGCGCCGCTTCACCTCATCAGCACCAGCGAGACATTTAAAAAGATACGGTTCCAATTTGGACACGCAGGACGATTGCAGTATTTGATTGTGTCTGGGTTCACATCTGACATGGGTTCACCAACAATTACTGATTAATGAATGATTATAATAGCGTTGCCCACAGCCAAGATAGTTGTTTATAAAACCCTCCAGGGTCAAAGCAAGCGCTATGTGCTCAGACGGTAGAGCATCAGACTTTTAATCTGACGATCCAGGGTTCAAGTCCCTTGCTTCCTGCAGCTGGCTTTTCTATAAGGTAGAGGGGGCTTGCCAACGGATGCGTTTCTTGTGCGAAAGGAAAAAAAATGTAGGAACTGCGAAAACAAAAACCTTAATGGCTCTTCACCTCATGTGCAACAGCAGTACCCTGGCATTCATAAAGAGGGTTCCAATTTGGACACGCAGGACCAGCCTTGCACCAACTGATTGCGACTGGCTTCCCATCTGACATAGATTCTCCAACAATTACTCATTATTGAACATTCTTAATAGCGTTGTGTTCCCCGTAGCCAAGATAGGTGCTTTTAAAACACTTCGGTGTCACAGCAATATCACCAACACATACAGTATGTGTCTTCAGAAACCAAGCGGGTTCCTGGCTCTACTTGCCACACGTTTTGAAGTCGTCATACTTTGACATTAGCAGATGCTTTTTCAAGGAAAAAACACCTGAAACTCAGTTTCAGAGCCTGGATAGCTCAGACGGTAGAGCATCAGACTTTTAATCTGAGGGTCCAGGGTTCAAGTCCCTGTTCAGGCGTTTGGAGGACCGTTGCAGTTCTTCCTGCAGACGGCTTTTCTATAGGGTAGTGCTCACTAACGTGCTTTGGTGCTGTGAACCCTGAATTCCAGCTGTACCAGTGATAGAACAGTCCTTTACATTAGCGCATTAGGTGGAATTGGTAGACCTTCTCCTGTGAAGTCTAGGTTATTTGACACTGAAACATGCTTTGTGCATGGCTTTTTGGGATAGAAGGATCAGTGTTTTCACGTGATTAAGCTTAGTTGGAACAAAACTTGGGGGAATCATAGGCTCAGAGCCTGGATAGCTCAGACGGTAGAGATGAAAGAGCTTAAGGTATCAAGCGTGTTGCATCATGTCAGAGTTTGTTGCTTGTCCAACTTCAATACGAAATCGAACGTGGAAAAGTCGTAATTTCAACGTTTCTGGGCCGAAATAGCTCAGATGGGAGAGCGTTAGACTGAAGATCTAAAGGTCCCTGGTTCGATCCCGGGTTTCGGCAAAAACAGCAAAGTTCTCTTTGTTGTTACCCAAGGGTGCGTTCTTCCTTTGAACTGATACTGTGGAAACATATACGAAAAGGTAGCGCCGCTTCACCTCATCAGCACCAGCACCAGCGAGACATTTATAAAGATACGATTCCAATTTGGTAGGTGCTTTTGGGGAGCGTTAGACTTAGACTGAAGCATTAGCGTTAGAGCGTTAGACTGAAGATCTAAAGGTCCCTGGTTCGAACCCGGGTTTCGGCAAAAACAGCAAGGTTCTCTTTGCATCTCAGTTGGAACAATGTTGTTATACACAGTTGTTACCCAAGGGTGCGTTCTTCCTTTGAACTGATACTGTGGAAACATATACGAAAAGGTAGCGCCGCTTCACCTCATCAGCACCAGCGAGACATTTATAAAGATACGATTCCAATTTGGTAGGTGCTTTGGGGGAGCGTTAGGCTTAGACTGAAGCATTAGCGTTAGAGCGTTAGACTGAAGATCTAAAGGTCCCTGGTTCGAACCCGGGTTTCGGCAAAAACAGCAAGGTTCTCTTTGCATCTCAGTCGGAAAAATGTTGTTATACACAGTTATACACAATGTTGTTATACCCAAGGGTGCGTTCTTCCTTTGAACTGATACTGTGGAAACATATACGAAAAGGTAGCACCGCTTCACCTCATCAGCACCAGCGAGACATTTAAAAAGATACGGTTCCAATTTGGACACGCAGGACGATTGCAGTATTTGATTGTGTCTGGGTTCACATCTGACATGGGTTCACCAACAATTACTGATTAATGAATGATTATAATAGCGTTGCCCACAGCCAAGATAGTTGTTTATAAAACCCTCCAGGGTCAAAGCAAGCGCTATGTGCTCAGACGGTAGAGCATCAGACTTTTAATCTGACGATCCAGGGTTCAAGTCCCTTGCTTCCTGCAGCTGGCTTTTCTATAAGGTAGAGGGGGCTTGCCAACGGATGCGTTTCTTGTGCGAAAGGAAAAAAAATGTAGGAACTGCGAAAACAAAAACCTTAATGGCTCTTCACCTCATGTGCAAGAGCAGTACCCTGGCATTCATAAAGAGGGTTCCAATTTGGACACGCAGGACCAGCCTTGCACCAACTGATTGCGACTGGCTTCCCATCTGACATAGATTCTCCAACAATTACTCATTATTGAACATTCTTAATAGCGTTGTGTTCCCCGTAGCCAAGATAGGTGCTTTTAAAACACTTCGGTGTCACAGCAATATCACCAACACATACAGTATGTGTCTTCAGAAACCAAGCGGGTTCCTGGCTCTACTTGCCACACGTTTTGAAGTCCTCATACTTTGACATTAGCAGATGCTTTTTCAAGGAAAAAACACCTGAAACTCAGTTTCTGAGCCTGGATAGCTCAGACGGTAGAGCATCAGACTTTTAATCTGAGGGTCCAGGGTTCAAGTCCCTGTTCAGGCGTTTGGAGGACCGTTGCAGTGCTTCCTGCAGACGGCTTTTCTATAGGGTAGTGCTCACTAACGTGCTTTGGTGCTGTGAACCCTGAATTCCAGCTGTACCAGTGATAGAACAGTCCTTTACATTAGCGCATTAGGTGGAATTGGTAGACCTTCTCCTGTGAAGTCTAGGTTATTTGACACTGAAACATGCTTTGTGCATGGCTTTTTGGGATAGAAGGATCAGTGTTTTCACGTGATTAAGCTTAGTTGGAACAAAACTTGGGGGAATCATAGGCTCAGAGCCTGGATAGCTCAGACGGTAGAGATGAAAGAGCTTAAGGTATCAAGCGTGTTGCATCATGTCATAGTTTGTTGCTTGTCCAACTTCAATACGAAATCGAACGTGGAAAAGTCGTAATTTCAACGTTTCTGGGCCGAAATAGCTCAGATGGGAGAGCGTTAGACTGAAGATCTAAAGGTCCCTGGTTCGATCCCGGGTTTCGGCAAAAACAGCAAGGTTCTCTTTGTTGTTACCCAAGGGTGCGTTCTTCCTTTGAACTGATACTGTGGAAACATATACGAAAAGGTAGCGCCGCTTCACCTCATCAGCACCAGCACCAGCGAGACATTTATAAAGATACGATTCCAATTTGGTAGGTGCTTTGGGGGAGCGTTAGGCTTAGACTGAAGCATTAGCGTTAGAGCGTTAGACTGAAGATCTAAAGGTCCCTGGTTCGAACCCGGGTTTCGGCAAAAACAGCAAGGTTCTCTTTGCATCTCAGTCGGAACAATGTTGTTATACACAGTTATACACAATGTTGTTATACCCAAGGGTGCGTTCTTCCTTTGAACTGATACTGTGGAAACATATACGAAAAGGTAGCGCCGCTTCACCTCATCAGCACCAGCGAGACATTTAAAAAGATACGGTTCCAATTTGGACACGCAGGACGATTGCAGTATTTGATTGTGTCTGGGTTCACATCTGACATGGGTTCACCAACAATTACTGATTAATGAATGATTATAATAGCGTTGCCCACAGCCAAGATAGTTGTTTATAAAACCCTCCAGGGTCAAAGCAAGCGCTATGTGCTCAGACGGTAGAGCATCAGACTTTTAATCTGACGATCCAGGGTTCAAGTCCCTTGCTTCCTGCAGCTGGCTTTTCTATAAGGTAGAGGGGGCTTGCCAACGGATGCGTTTCTTGTGCGAAAGGAAAAAAAATGTAGGAACTGCGAAAACAAAAACCTTAATGGCTCTTCACCTCATGTGCAACAGCAGTACCCTGGCATTCATAAAGAGGGTTCCAATTTGGACACGCAGGACCAGCCTTGCACCAACTGATTGCGACTGGCTTCCCATCTGACATAGATTCTCCAACAATTACTCATTATTGAACATTCTTAATAGCGTTGTGTTCCCCGTAGCCAAGATAGGTGCTTTTAAAACACTTCGGTGTCACAGCAATATCACCAACACATACAGTATGTGTCTTCAGAAACCAAGCGGGTTCCTGGCTCTACTTGCCACACGTTTTGAAGTCCTCATACTTTGACATTAGCAGATGCTTTTTCAAGGAAAAAACACCTGAAACTCAGTTTCTGAGCCTGGATAGCTCAGACGGTAGAGCATCAGACTTTTAATCTGAGGGTCCAGGGTTCAAGTCCCTGTTCAGGCGTTTGGAGGACCGTTGCAGTGCTTCCTGCAGACGGCTTTTCTATAGGGTAGTGCTCACTAACGTGCTTTGGTGCTGTGAACCCTGAATTCCAGCTGTACCAGTGATAGAACAGTCCTTTACATTAGCGCATTAGGTGGAATTGGTAGACCTTCTCCTGTGAAGTCTAGGTTATTTGACACTGAAACATGCTTTGTGCATGGCTTTTTGGGATAGAAGGATCAGTGTTTTCACGTGATTAAGCTTAGTTGGAACAAAACTTGGGGGAATCATAGGCTCAGAGCCTGGATAGCTCAGACGGTAGAGATGAAAGAGCTTAAGGTATCAAGCGTGTTGCATCATGTCATAGTTTGTTGCTTGTCCAACTTCAATACGAAATCGAACGTGGAAAAGTCGTAATTTCAACCTTTCTGGGCCGAAATAGCTCAGATGGGAGAGCGTTAGACTGAAGATCTAAAGGTCCCTGGTTCGATCCCGGGTTTCGGCAAAAACAGCAAGGTTCTCTTTGTTGTTACCCAAGGGTGCGTTCTTCCTTTGAACTGATACTGTGGAAACATATACGAAAAGGTAGCGCCGCTTCACCTCATCAGCACCAGCACCAGCGAGACATTTATAAAGATACGATTCCAATTTGGTAGGTGCTTTGGGGGAGCGTTAGGCTTAGACTGAAGCATTAGCGTTAGAGCGTTAGACTGAAGATCTAAAGGTCCCTGGTTCGAACCCGGGTTTCGGCAAAAACAGCAAGGTTCTCTTTGCATCTCAGTCGGAACAATGTTGTTATACACAGTTATACACAATGTTGTTATACCCAAGGGTGCGTTCTTCCTTTGAACTGATACTGTGGAAACATATACGAAAAGGTAGCGCCGCTTCACCTCATCAGCACCAGCGAGACATTTAAAAAGATACGGTTCCAATTTGGACACGCAGGACGATTGCAGTATTTGATTGTGTCTGGGTTCACATCTGACATGGGTTCACCAACAATTACTGATTAATGAATGATTATAATAGCGTTGCCCACAGCCAAGATAGTTGTTTATAAAACCCTCCAGGGTCAAAGCAAGCGCTATGTGCTCAGACGGTAGAGCATCAGACTTTTAATCTGACGATCCAGGGTTCAAGTCCCTTGCTTCCTGCAGCTGGCTTTTCTATAAGGTAGAGGGGGCTTGCCAACGGATGCGTTTCTTGTGCGAAAGGAAAAAAAAAGTAGGAACTGCGAAAACAAAAACCTTAATGGCTCTTCACCTCATGTGCAAGAGCAGTACCCTGGCATTCATAAAGAGGGTTCCAATTTGGACACGCAGGACCAGCCTTGCACCAACTGATTGCGACTGGCTTCCCATCTGACATAGATTCTCCAACAATTACTCATTATTGAACATTCTTAATAGCGTTGTGTTCCCCGTAGCCAAGATAGGTGCTTTTAAAACACTTCGGTGTCACAGCAATATCACCAACACATACAGTATGTGTCTTCAGAAACCAAGCGGGTTCCTGGCTCTACTTGCCACACGTTTTGAAGTCGTCATACTTTGACATTAGCAGATGCTTTTTCAAGGAAAAAACACCTGAAACTCAGTTTCAGAGCCTGGATAGCTCAGACGGTAGAGCATCAGACTTTTAATCTGAGGGGTCCAAGGATCCAAGGGTCCAAGGATCAGTGTTTTCACGTGATTAAGCTTAGTTGGAACAAAACTTGGGGGAATCATAGGCTCAGAGCCTGGATAGCTCAGACGGTAGAGATGAAAGAGCTTAAGGTATCAAGCGTGTTGCATCATGTCAGAGTTTGTTGCTTGTCCAACTTCAATACGAAATCGAACGTGGAAAAGTCGTAATTTCAACGTTTCTGGGCCGAAATAGCTCAGATGGGAGAGCGTTAGACTGAAGATCTAAAGGTCCCTGGTTCGATCCCGGGTTTCGGCAAAAACAGCAAGGTTCTCTTTGTTGTTACCCAAGGGTGCGTTCTTCCTTTGAACTGATACTGTGGAAACATATACGAAAAGGTAGCGCCGCTTCACCTCATCAGCACCAGCACCAGCGAGACATTTATAAAGATACGATTCCAATTTGGTAGGTGCTTTTGGGGAGCGTTAGACTTAGACTGAAGCATTAGCGTTAGAGCGTTAGACTGAAGATCTAAAGGTCCCTGGTTCGAACCCGGGTTTCGGCAAAAACAGCAAGGTTCTCTTTGCATCTCAGTTGGAACAATGTTGTTATACACAGTTGTTACCCAAGGGTGCGTTCTTCCTTTGAACTGATACTGTGGAAACATATACGAAAAGGTAGCGCCGCTTCACCTCATCAGCACCAGCGAGACATTTATAAAGATACGATTCCAATTTGGTAGGTGCTTTGGGGGAGCGTTAGGCTTAGACTAAAGCATTAGCGTTAGAGCGTTAGACTGAAGATCTAAAGGTCCCTGGTTCGAACCCGGGTTTCGGCAAAAACAGCAAGGTTCTCTTTGCATCTCAGTTGGAACAATGTTGTTATACACAATGTTGTTATACCCAAGGGTGCGTTCTTCCTTTGAACTGATACTGTGGAAACATATACGAAAAGGTAGCGCCGCTTCACCTCATCAGCACCAGCGAGACATTTAAAAAGATACGGTTCCAATTTGGACACGCAGGACGATTGCAGTATTTGATTGTGTCTGGGTTCACATCTGACATGGGTTCACCAACAATTACTGATTAATGAATGATTATAATAGCGTTGCCCACAGCCAAGATAGTTGTTTATAAAACCCTCCAGGGTCAAAGCAAGCGCTATGTGCTCAGACGGTAGAGCATCAGACTTTTAATCTGACGATCCAGGGTTCAAGTCCCTTGCTTCCTGCAGCTGGCTTTTCTATAAGGTAGAGGGGGCTTGCCAACGGATGCGTTTCTTGTGCGAAAGGAAAAAAAAAGTAGGAACTGCGAAAACAAAAACCTTAATGGCTCTTCACCTCATGTGCAAGAGCAGTACCCTGGCATTCATAAAGAGGGTTCCAATTTGGACACGCAGGACCAGCCTTGCACCAACTGATTGCGACTGGCTTCCCATCTGACATAGATTCTCCAACAATTACTCATTATTGAACATTCTTAATAGCGTTGTGTTCCCCGTAGCCAAGATAGGTGCTTTTAAAACACTTCGGTGTCACAGCAATATCACCAACACATACAGTATGTGTCTTCAGAAACCAAGCGGGTTCCTGGCTCTACTTGCCACACGTTTTGAAGTCGTCATACTTTGACATTAGCAGATGCTTTTTCAAGGAAAAAACACCTGAAACTCAGTTTCAGAGCCTGGATAGCTCAGACGGTAGAGCATCAGACTTTTAATCTGAGGGGTCCAAGGATCCAAGGGTCCAAGGATCAGTGTTTTCACGTGATTAAGCTTAGTTGGAACAAAACTTGGGGGAATCATAGGCTCAGAGCCTGGATAGCTCAGACGGTAGAGATGAAAGAGCTTAAGGTATCAAGCGTGTTGCATCATGTCAGAGTTTGTTGCTTGTCCAACTTCAATACGAAATCGAACGTGGAAAAGTCGTAATTTCAACGTTTCTGGGCCGAAATAGTTCAGATGGGAGAGCGTTAGACTGAAGATCTAAAGGTCCCTGGTTCGATCCCGGGTTTCGGCAAAAACAGCAAGGTTCTCTTTGTTGTTACCCAAGGGTGCGTTCTTCCTTTGAACTGATACTGTGGAAACATATACGAAAAGGTAGCGCCGCTTCACCTCATCAGCACCAGCGAGACATTTATAAAGATACGATTCCGATTTGGTAGGTGCTTTTGGGGAGCGTTAGACTTAGACTGAAGCATTAGCATTAGAGCGTTAGACTGAAGATCTAAAGGTCCCTTGTTCGAACCCGGGTTTCGGCAAAAACAGCAAGGTTCTCTTTCTTGTTACCCAAGGGTGTGTTCTTCCTTTGAACTGATACTGTGGAAACATATACGAAAAGGTAGCGCCGCTTCACCTCATCAGCACCAGCGAGACATTTAAAAAGATACGGTTCCAATTTGGACACGCAGGACGATTGCAGTATTTGATTGTGTCTGGGTTCACATCTGACATGGGTTCACCAACAATTACTGATTAATGAATGATTATAATAGCGTTGCCCACATCCACGATAGTTGTTTATAAAACCCTCCAGGGTCAAAGCAAGCGCTATGTGCTCAGACGGTAGAGCATCAGACTTTTAATCTGACGATCCAGGGTTCAAGTCCCTTGCTTCCTGCAGCTGGCTTTTCTATAAGGTAGAGGGGGCTTGCCAACGGATGCGTTTCTTGTGCGAAAGGAAAAAAAAAGTAGGAACTGCGAAAACAAAAACCTTAATGGCTCTTCACCTCATGTGCAAGAGCAGTACCCTGGCATTCATAAAGAGGGTTCCAATTTGGACACGCAGGACCAGCCTTGCACCAACTGATTGCGACTGGCTTCCCATCTGACATAGATTCTCCAACAATTACTCATTATTGAACATTCTTAATAGCGTTGTGTTCCCCGTAGCCAAGATAGGTGCTTTTAAAACACTTCGGTGTCACAGCAATATCACCAACACATACAGTATGTGTCTTCAGAAACCAAGCGGGTTCCTGGCTCTACTTGCCACACGTTTTGAAGTCGTCATACTTTGACATTAGCAGATGCTTTTTCAAGGAAAAAACACCTGAAACTCAGTTTCAGAGCCTGGATAGCTCAGACGGTAGAGCATCAGACTTTTAATCTGAGGGTCCAGGGTTCAAGTCCCTGTTCAGGCGTTTCGAGGACCGTTGCAGTTCTTCCTGCAGACGGCTTTTCTATAGGGTAGTGCTCACTAACGTGCTTTGGTGCTGTGAACCCTGAATTCCAGCTGTACCAGTGATAGAACAGTCCTTTACATTAGCGCATTAGGTGGAATTGGTAGACCTTCTCCTGTGAAGTCTAGGTTATTTGACACTGAAACATGCTTTGTGCATGGCTTTTTGGGATAGAAGGATCAGTGTTTTCACGTGATTAAGCTTAGTTGGAACAAAACTTGGGGGAATCATAGGCTCAGAGCCTGGATAGCTCAGACGGTAGAGATGAAAGAGCTTAAGGTATCAAGCGTGTTGCATCATGTCAGAGTTTGTTGCTTGTCCAACTTCAATACGAAATCGAACGTGGAAAAGTCGTAATTTCAACGTTTCTGGGCCGAAATAGCTCAGATGGGAGAGCGTTAGACTGAAGATCTAAAGGTCCCTGGTTCGATCCCGGGTTTCGGCAAAAACAGCAAGGTTCTCTTTGTTGTTACCCAAGGGTGCGTTCTTCCTTTGAACTGATACTGTGGAAACATATACGAAAAGGTAGCGCCGCTTCACCTCATCAGCACCAGCACCAGCGAGACATTTATAAAGATACGATTCCAATTTGGTAGGTGCTTTTGGGGAGCGTTAGACTTAGACTGAAGCATTAGCGTTAGAGCGTTAGACTGAAGATCTAAAGGTCCCTGGTTCGAACCCGGGTTTCGGCAAAAACAGCAAGGTTCTCTTTGCATCTCAGTTGGAACAATGTTGTTATACACAGTTGTTACCCAAGGGTGCGTTCTTCCTTTGAACTGATACTGTGGAAACATATACGAAAAGGTAGCGCCGCTTCACCTCATCAGCACCAGCGAGACATTTATAAAGATACGATTCCAATTTGGTAGGTGCTTTGGGGGAGCGTTAGGCTTAGACTGAAGCATTAGCGTTAGAGCGTTAGACTGAAGATCTAAAGGTCCCTGGTTCGAACCCGGGTTTCGGCAAAAACAGCAAGGTTCTCTTTGCATCTCAGTCGGAAAAATGTTGTTATACACAGTTATACACAATGTTGTTATACCCAAGGGTGCGTTCTTCCTTTGAACTGATACTGTGGAAACATATACGAAAAGGTAGCGCCGCTTCACCTCATCAGCACCAGCGAGACATTTAAAAAGATACGGTTCCAATTTGGACACGCAGGACGATTGCAGTATTTGATTGTGTCTGGGTTCACATCTGACATGGGTTCACCAACAATTACTGATTAATGAATGATTATAATAGCGTTGCCCACAGCCAAGATAGTTGTTTATAAAACCCTCCAGGGTCAAAGCAAGCGCTATGTGCTCAGACGGTAGAGCATCAGACTTTTAATCTGACGATCCAGGGTTCAAGTCCCTTGCTTCCTGCAGCTGGCTTTTCTATAAGGTAGAGGGGGCTTGCCAACGGATGCGTTTCTTGTGCGAAAGGAAAAAAAATGTAGGAACTGCGAAAACAAAAACCTTAATGGCTCTTCACCTCATGTGCAAGAGCAGTACCCTGGCATTCATAAAGAGGGTTCCAATTTGGACACGCAGGACCAGCCTTGCACCAACTGATTGCGACTGGCTTCCCATCTGACATAGATTCTCCAACAATTACTCATTATTGAACATTCTTAATAGCGTTGTGTTCCCCGTAGCCAAGATAGGTGCTTTTAAAACACTTCGGTGTCACAGCAATATCACCAACACATACAGTATGTGTCTTCAGAAACCAAGCGGGTTCCTGGCTCTACTTGCCACACGTTTTGAAGTCGTCATACTTTGACATTAGCAGATGCTTTTTCAAGGAAAAAACACCTGAAACTCAGTTTCTGAGCCTGGATAGCTCAGACGGTAGAGCATCAGACTTTTAATCTGAGGGTCCAGGGTTCAAGTCCCTGTTCAGGCGTTTGGAGGACCGTTGCAGTGCTTCCTGCAGATGGCTTTTCTATAGGGTAGTGCTCACTAACGTGCTTTGGTGCTGTGAACCCTGAATTCCAGCTGTACCAGTGATAGAACAGTCCTTTACATTAGCGCATTAGGTGGAATTGGTAGACCTTCTCCTGTGAAGTCTAGGTTATTTGACACTGAAACATGCTTTGTGCATGGCTTTTTGGGATAGAAGGATCAGTGTTTTCACGTGATTAAGCTTAGTTGGAACAAAACTTGGGGGAATCATAGGCTCAGAGCCTGGATAGCTCAGACGGTAGAGATGAAAGAGCTTAAGGTATCAAGCGTGTTGCATCATGTCAGAGTTTGTTGCTTGTCCAACTTCAATACGAAATCGAACGTGGAAAAGTCGTAATTTCAACATTTCTGGGCCGAAATAGCTCAGATGGGAGAGCGTTAGACTGAAGATCTAAAGGTCCCTGGTTCGATCCCGGGTTTCGGCAAAAACAGCAAGGTTCTCTTTGTTGTTACCCAAGGGTGCGTTCTTCCTTTGAACTGATACTGTGGAAACATATACGAAAAGGTAGCGCCGCTTCACCTCATCAGCACCAGCGAGACATTTATAAAGATACGATTCCAATTTGGTAGGTGCTTTTGGGGAGCGTTAGACTTAGACTGAAGCATTAGCGTTAGAGCGTTAGACTGAAGATCTAAAGGTCCCTGGTTCGAACCCGGGTTTCGGCAAAAACAGCAAGGTTCTCTTTGCATCTCAGTTGGAACAATGTTGTTACCCAAGGGTGCGTTCTTCCTTTGAACTGATACTGTGGAAACATATACGAAAAGGTAGCGCCGCACTTTTAGAGCTTAAGGTATCAAACCTTAGAGCTTCAGGATCAAAGCAAGCGCTATGTGCTCAGACGGTAGTGCATCAGACTTTTAATCTGAGGATCCAGGGGGTCTGTCTCACCTTTGTGTCACTTGTTTGTCTTAGAATGAGGTGAAGAAGACCCTGCAGTCAAAACAAATTTGAGCTTTATACTTGTGTTGAAGTTTTTTCAAACATTAACAATAGAAAAGACTTGACATGCATTTGCACATAAGGAGTAACTGGTTAGTTGGGCAAATTTATATCTGGTTAACTTTCTCAGGGTGACCTACACTCAGTACTGTGCCTGAATGCATCCTGTGTAGACAAAAGTAGGATGGAAGCTGCTGCTGTTCTGCTAATGTGCTGCTCCACTAGACCTCCTCTGTAGACAGGTGCAAGCCTTTCTATGGGACGACTGTTTCATCTGAACGGGGCTAGTGAGCTATTAGGGATGAAACGAGAGTCCCAACAAAAGTTTATCATTCATTGCTTGTGTACTGTTAGACTTAATAACACAGGCACCTGAACTCACTCTCAGTTTTTCCTCTGTATTATAACATGTTTAACTCACCCTGTCTCTCCAAGTACCATTAACATATAAGACACCTATACCTGAATGACAAAAAGTCATCCCTTTAACAGTTAGATGAAGCCAGTAATGTTCTGTTTTACATGTCTGAGAAGGGCGTAACTGCTAGTTGTAGCTGCTATTAAAAACTGCTAATTAAGAACTGAATATCCAGAAAAAGGTTTATTTAACTGCAGTTAAATTACTTCAAATTGGAAACAATTAAAATTATCCCTCCTGTCCCAAGCACTAGCATTATTAACAGTCTATTATCTAGTGTGGGTGCCTTATTTAATAATGTTAAAAATAATAAGCCCTTAATCTAGCTGTAATTCTTTACTCCAAGCTGTCTTTTGATGCTCAGGTGACTTCATTGGTGTGGTCCCATTTCAGACTTTTTACCAAAATTAGGTAATTCCTCTCATTTGCAGACCGGGAGAAGGTAATCCATCTTTTATCTCCTCCAGACTTTATTAAATCCCTTTATTATGTTCTCAGCAGGCAATCATCCAAAGTCAATAATCTATATAAAAGGCTGCTGCCAGGCTTTTATTACGTTGTAAGAGATGGGAGCACATCACACCAATCTACTGTCCTTCACTGGCAAATTTTTTTTTTTTTTTTTGAAATAATTGTAAGATTTAGCTTTTAAAAAGCCTTGCATGGTCAGGTTCCTGCTTATATCATCTTCTTCTGCAAGCCTGTTTCTGCTCCTCTGGCAGGGCCATTTCTGTGGATCTGAGCCCCGCAACTGCAGAACTCCTCAGGCAACATCGGTGTCCTCTTTTAAAACAAATGAATATCTTATGGCTTTCTCCTAACAGTTGGTAATTTGTTCTTAATTTGTCATTTAGTCTCATTTGATTTATGTTTTGGATATTATTTCCTTGTTACTGTGGAGCCCTTTGTAACTTTGTTTTTTGAAAAGTGTTATATATAAAGCTTATATTAAAATTGATACATTATGAATACAGCTGCAGCTACATCATTGACCCTTGAGTTCCGTCTCTTTTTCCTATTATTGTCTTCTGAACTTCAGAGAAAACGATGTTTGCACCAATGTCCATGATTGGTGATGGGCTGTCTCACAGCAGCATGTCCACGTTAGCCACTGTGTATTTTGGCTCACTGTCTTGTTGCATAATAACCCCACTACATCTTTCATTAATTAGCCTCTCAACTAACTGTTTACTGTAATGTCACTCTAATGTGCATAGCACATAATTATATAATTGTGGGTGCTGCCTCTTTTAAATAAATGGCCCAGTGACTGTTTCTTTTGTGCTGTGTTGAGTTGTACTGTTTGTGGTTATACAGTACATAGGCTTTGTGAGTTTTATGTTCTCCCTTCAGCTATGACTGTGATGATTAGCACATTAGAGCAACCTCTCTTCAAACTGCTGTTGCTAATGTCACTATATTTAAGTCTAAATGACTTAATTGAAAATTAATCAGCCATTTTATCTACATTAAGTGGTATGGTGTGGCTGTTGTTAAATTTAATTTCTTCACTTGAGTTGTAGCAGACTTGTTGGACGAGTTAAGAGAGAATGAGATGGCGGACTACAACCGAGACCATTATTTGGCCCTCCCGGTCCCTACTGCCACACCTGAGGGTCGTGGAGTCACCAGCTTGCCAGGATTCCATCATGCTGTGTTCGCCTTCCTATACAGGCCGTGAGACATCACACCCCGACATCAGACCCCCACATGCAGCTGACCTGCGGGACATCAGACAACAGGGTGCTGCCAGGCAACCAACGAGATATCAAGGCTATAAACACAAATGGACCTCCTTTTAAATGTGTGCACATAATTTCAGAGTTCACATTGATTGTGATCGAGTTATACACACACAGGTTATCACAACAGTGTTCCATTTGTGGATATTATTGTGGAGCACTGACAGCAAAAGGTCAAGTGAAACAAAATTATTCTAGCTCCATGTTTGCAAATCCTCTACTGCATCTGTTAATCAGACACATAAAGCTGAGGAGCGTTTAATCAAGCAAGACTACCAGGTAGGCCAGGCTTACTTCAGTAAATGCTATCGTGTGTGTTTCACACACAGTTGTATTAAAAATAACAATTGATGATAGTGAGTGGATGTGTGAAAGTGTAGGCTTAGTGTTGTAAAATAAAGACAAATGCAACTAAACCAAACTAAAGAAAACATGGGGTGCTCCTTTCTCACCTCCACACAGCTAACCAATCACTGCATGAAGCGGGTGTGAATGTCAGATCGGAGGAAAGTTAAGGGGCCATTCTACTCCGTCACAACTGCATGTCGGGTGGTCGAATAGCTTTGAAACCCTGTGCTCCCACACCTGTTTATAAAGTCTATAAAGAAAACGTCCTTCGGTTTTGTTTTCATGATACACTTTTACACGGACTAACAGTTGCACAGCCTTTATTTGGACTCAGTTTAGATTAACTCTTTTTTTTGGGGGGGGGGACAGATACGTAGCTTTACTGATTTTGACTGAAAAGTACATATTTTGAAAATTGATTTTCATTAGCAGTAACCACAGTTTACGGTAGTCTAAACAAGTCCATTCTGCAGCTAACGTAGCTTGGAATGCTTCCACTAATAAAAAGTGAAAAGAAATAAAAAAAGCTGAATTATTGCTTGATTGTGCAATTTAGTTGATCAAAATAAGTAAAAGTAATGTAAGTAAAACATCAAATGTCTAAACTGCAGTGCTCCAAATATGTTTTATTTTTACCCAAATTTTCATAGTATTGATTTTTTAAATCCTCTTTTAAAACATGTTTTATTATAAAAAAAAGATAATATCCCACATTAATAAAATAAAAAGCTTAAAACAATGAGCCCTAAATGTAATGCAATCCACAACAACAGCTCTGCAATAAATCCTAGCTTCATAAAGATTTTATTTGTTTGTATGTTCTTATGAAAATGAACCACAAAACAGAAATAAACTTCAAACACATTGAATTAAGAATATTCTCCTCTCTCTTCACAAGTTAATAAATAAAGTTTTATTTTCAAAATCATGCAATTCCATTCATTACTCATAGACTCAGTTTCTCTTTACACATGTATCTCTCAGAAGTAGCAATAGCCTACTCAAAAAGTCTACATGATGCCCTACTGTGTGGCAAACTAAACATGCCCCTCTGTGGTAAATATGGAAAATATTTATTTATTTTTGCATGAGCAAAATACCACTTAATAATGGCATTATTCAGTCAGATGTGCAATGAAATAAATAATAATAAAAATTAAAAACATAAAAATAGGCATGACATCAGCATGGTATAATGAGCACACTGCAATATACATAACACCCAAACTGGTTTCTTGCAACTGTAACATCCACTGTGTTATCATACCTATGCACAATCAGTGCTAAATGTAAACCGCTCGTGTATCCTCACTCAACATTAAAGTTGCGGTCAGTAAAGATGGCTCTTTAGCAGCCTCTAGTGGCTGCATGAACAAAACTACTACAATGGCAATAGCATCTTCTCACTCCCCATGACTTTTTATGCAAATTATATAATGGAATCTGATTTAAAGTACCTCTGACATAATGTCACCTACAAACTGACTCAGTGAGATAACTAACAAATTACTTTCAAGGCCTTGCCTCAAATTTCCTCCCATGTTTTTCACAGTGGGAGTACTGCTCCTTTTAGCAAATGTGCATTATTAGCTGTGGTCTTATTTTTCACGTAGCAAAAACTAACATTAAGTAGCTTATATGGCTAACTGCATCATACTGTAGGTTGCTTATTATGGAGACCCAAAATGTTCACTATTTAATTAATAAGATCTTATGAAATGAATAAGATAAGTAAGTGCAGAAAAAAAAAACCTTCAAATTGTGAAATAATTCAACCTATTTTTAAAACTCTGCTTTTTATTATGAAAATATAAAATTATTTATAGTTTCCCAGTTTTTTTTTTACTTCGTAAATCCAATTTTCATCACTTAGTTATTTAGCCAATTATGTGGTTGGCTGTTGCTTTGGTCTGAAGAGTCAACAGCCAATCACAATATTGGCTCTACTCCTGGATTAAATAACACTTCATAATAATTTTAAATATGTATTGGATTATTTCACAACTGTAGGTTATATTCTATCTTTAGTCTATATTTTTTTGTGTGAATATTTATTTTATAATGTCTTATTTACTTGTTTAATATGAAACACTTTGGGTCTTCATAGCTTATTGGTCTAAGAAACATGAAAGTCTGAAGCTCAGTTCACCTTTCACATGCTTCACTAATGGTCACTTGAGGTTTAGAGAAACCAAACCAAGAGTAGAGTGTATGCCTGCTTTTGTGCAAAGAGCCAATATAATATTACTTCAATATACTGTATACACACACACACACACATATATACAGTATATAGCACCTATAAGATTAAGCGGTAAACTAATTTAACAGAAAAACCTCAGTTTTATTTCCTTAGCATTATTTGTTAAGTAAATAAAATAAATAAATAGCTAATAAATGAATAAATAGTCTTTTAATTTTAATCTGAGACAAAATTAAGCAAGCTTTTATCTGTGTTGCCTTTGTTTGCAATTCACAACGGTCAGTCACTTCCCATACACTCCCTGAAGGGCTATTGCTTGAGCTTAAAACCAAATGATACTTAAACAAACCTTTGACTCATAGTATATTAAAACAGAAATGGTACAGTGAGAGAAAAGCGATGCCACTTTCTTTTTTACAAAGGGATGCAGTTGTGGCAAATGACTTGAAGAGTTACAATGAAGCCCACAACACTTAAATACAATATTACAGAAATCTTAATTCATCTTAAATAATCTTATCAAACAATTTATGGGTGACATAGATTTAGTGTCTTTGTTATACTTGTTCATTAAACCCGCATAATAAACATGCAATGGCATTTTCTTTTCTGAGTAGTGTTTTTTGGAGAATGTCTATACAAAAAGAGTAACTTTGTTTGCTGTATTGCATAAGATCATCACCAAAAGAAAAACCAAAAGACCTTGGATAAACAATCCTCATTTGAAAATGTTTCCAGGACATGTTTGTTGAGCATTTGCCAGCTCTGAGCATTCATTCAATCAACATACACTTCCTATCACTGAGGAATGAATTAGTGGAAAAATATTAAAATAAAATAAACGATACTGCAGTTGTAATTATCCTTAAAAAAAATTTCTGATATTATCCTTGATTCATCCCTTGTTTCTGCATTCTGACCCAAAATCCTACAAGGTCCAAATGTTGTAAGTCATGAAATAAACTCTGCCAGTCATGGTTTCTGCTTTGCAGTGAGGGGTGTAACAATTAAAATACCAAATAGAAAAAAATGAGCATAGAATCCAGTATATTGACATCGCTGATGGATTTCTGTCTCTCGGTGTTGACTCCGATATTGCACGAGACAGAATGTATACAGTGTGTGTGTCTGCAGCAGAGTGTGTACTCGAACAAAGCTAAGATAAAGTTGGTGTTATGGCAGCATCATAAATGTGTCATGAAAACAGTTTGCGCTGTTGGAACAGCCATCACACGCATGTATCTTATTCTGCAGTAGACTAAACAAGTATTGCAACATATAGACATTAGGTCCACCTCGCTAGAACTAAAGCACTCTACTCAAACAACCCTGTAATAAATCCCAGTATAGGCTATTGTTTGTTTATACTGAGAGGTGTTTCACCCCATTTCTGTCAATGAGTGCAGATTCAATAGTAGAAACACCTGTCAGTAAAACACAATACAATTCAACACAAACCTCCAAAATGATCATACAGTTGAATCAACCGTTTTATGAAACAGCTTTAATAGAAAGTGAACATTTGCACCTTCATGCACGGAGGATTTATTATAGGACTTGTATTAGACTTCATTAGTTTGAGTTAGGTGAACCTCTTAAAAAAAAACAAACAAAAAAAACTGTCAATTAAGTGTATATAGAGCTTTTGCTAAGAGGCAGAAGCAATCTGCACTTGACGAGTAGCACAATACTATATTCAGTATGAGGAGAGTGGAGCTCCCTCTCTGATTACAACACTGCCACTAGTGACTCATGTCGGCTGTTGAACCTCACCACTCAATTTTCAGTCTGAAGTGGGACCTCATTAGCTGATGTCATCTCAAATTGAAATAGGACTTCCCAGAACTCAAAGATTATCTGACAGTACTGTATAGTCAAACATGATTTAATCCTATTGAACTATACATTTTTTAAAATTGTTTCACCCCAGTTTGCACTGCAAAAAGCTTTAAAGCAAGCTCCATCCTTCTTCCAGCTCTCTTTCTCTATTCCACTTTCTTATAGTGCTCACACATGGCATGTTTCTGTCCTCCATAAACCCCCAGTCACCCAGCTCTAGGTATTATCCTCACTCTTTACATTTTATTGATGTGATGCCCTCTCACATTCCTCTCTCCTCTTCCAACTTGCATAGCTCACCCCTGGCTTAGTAAGGCACTGTATCCTCCTGTCTCCCCTCCCTCTGCTTTCATTCATACATTGATCATCTGTCTCCAGCCAGCCCTTGCTGTGCATTCCCACTGCAGGAAACATGACTGACTTGTATCTTAGCTAACAAACACGCACTAACTTTGTTGGCAGCTATAAAGTTTTACAGATAAATCGCTTTTTTGCTGCTTTGGTATTGCTTTTCATAAAACTACATCATTTGATCAACAAATGTACCAAGCAAGCCATAATTAAGTAGCTTTAATTGAAAAAAGACAGTCTAAAGCCCCACTGGTGACACCTAGAGACTGTGATGCTTTTTACACAACACAATACTATTGGACAGAACAAACATGCTCACTATTTAGCTGTTCTTAGAGGCTTGACCAGCAGTGGGGCTAACAATGTAAAAGTTTGTCTGGATGGCGTTACATCATGTGGTCAGTAAAGTTAAAAGGGAGCATGAATGTGCTCAGTAAATTTCATGGCAATCTGACCAGTAGTTGTCCATATATTGATCTGGACTAGAGTGTTGGACAGACAGACAGACAGACAGATGTCTCTATCCTAAGGCCATGCTGCCTTACCAAAGATGTCAAGAATGGATTCAGCCATTTTGCAAGCATAGTTTGGGGATATTTATTTATTTAGTCTTTTTAAAAAAAAGGAAAACAGAAAGAAAGACGTAGATAAATTGCAAGCTGATGGAGGATTATGACTTGTTGACGTCCATACTTTGGCTAAGTTTCTAGTAAACTCAGCTCCACTGGAACGAAATGGACTGTTGATCATGTTGCTAGCAATGTGAACACTTAGTTAAGGAGCCCTTCACACACAGTGTTGGCATGTACAGGGTGTGGACACAACATTAACATCTGCAAACTATGCTCTCATTCAATCCAGTACAACGGCCCTATTTGTGAAGATCAGGATGTTCAGCTTTTGTTGACAGAGGCCCAGAGGTGTGGACTGAACTCTGTGGTAATTGCAGAGACTGTAGCTTGGTGGTGTGTTAGATTAGATTATTAAATTGAGGCACTGTATGTCTTCCCACTTGACATGTACCACAAACTAAAAAGCCTTAAAAAGTTGCCTTAGAGTTGAATCAAATCGTCACCTCTGTGACAGTCTTAACAAAAGCTGACCATGTAAGCTTCTCACAGCTCAGGTTTATTGCAGAACTGTTGTGTTGGATTACAGCAGGGTTGTAGAAGGTGTTTCTTTTTTGTGTGTCCACCCCCCATACCTACATGCAACGTGCATTGTACACATGAAAAGTAAACATCATCATACTAACGCCTGCTCTTTGTGTATCAATCATTGTCCTGAATGTCTTTCAGGAGGAATTCTCTCTTTATATTCCTTTGCCTCTCCTCCTCTGTCCATCTTTGGGTCCTTCCTTTTTTCCCTTACTCCTTTGTATTTTTTGCTTGTTACTGTGAATGTAGAATCAGATGAAGCAAAGAAGTCCTCATCTGAGCCGAAAACCTTGACGTGCCACCAGTCACATATTGTACAGCATATAATCTGATATTTCCTATGTACAAAGTCTTAGAAGCATTCCAAACAAAGTGTGCTGGAAGTTGGAGCAGAGCTGGAGAGTTGACTGTCTGGATGAGGAAGAGCTGGGAGGAAGGCTTAGGGTCGGGGGCCGGTAGGGGAGCTCTGGAGATGTAGCTCCTCCTGGACTGCGAAAGCGGAGCCGAGTTTAGGACCTGTCGGTCGGTAGAACAGGGACTCCTTAGAGAACAGTAAGAAAGATTTGAGGGATAAGCTGAGGGAAGATGGCTGTAGAGGGCCTTGGACAGGTTACAGTATGAAAGGGAAGAGTCCGTTGCTCCAAGGACAGATCAGTTGAGCTGATCCTCATACTGTTTCCGGAAACAGTCACCAGCAGGGAAAAACTCCCAGCAACGCTCCTGGTACATCTTCCATACGTAAGACTCCTTTAAGACAAACAGATGGGAGGAGGTAGGAAGGGCTTACATTCCATTTGACATATTTAGAGTCTGTTTGACTCATGTCTACATTGTGTACTACCTAGGTTAGTAACAGCAGTGTAAGCTTCAAACACTGAGCAACTATAGGCCTCAGTATGCTCCAAACGATCCATGTCGTACGACATAGTGTTTTTACCTGTTCCGAGTAGCAGGGCGATAAACCGGAGGGGGCAAGATATGAGTAATCATGCAAATGGGGATTACAACGCAAACTCTTGGGATGGTCTCTCATCAGGACATTCATGCGATGCACTCAAAAACACGAAACAGTGATCAAGTCGTTGAAACAGAGAGCTTGGGGGAAGTTTGAACCCTGCACACTTTCACACCTCAGATTATCTGTTTGGAAAGTTACACAAGCTGTTGGACACAGCCCTGCCCCCTATTCCACCAATGGGACGGGGTTTTGGATGCTGTTAGCGGATCTGACAAGCGCTCTGTTTGAAGCATACCGAGGGGTTTAAAAATAAAGCACTGGAGGAAAGTTTGAAGCTGAGCTGTACTAACCACATTGCAGTATCACAGTAATGTATATTTATTTCTATATAAATAGATTGACTATGAAATTAGTTGGTTTACCTGGCCTGTGTGCTCTGTTTCATCTTTGTTGATGAGATACATCACAAAGAATCTGAAACACACACACACACACACACATATTAGAAAAACATATCCTCTACAATATTAACACACGTATGGCAACATGCAGAAACCAAATGTACAATTTTAACCCTAACTACTTCTGAGTTGTACTATCAACGCAGAGCTCAAAGCTCTGACACTGGTGGTAGTCCAGTCTTTTGCCATAATTATTATTGTAGTATTACTATCATATTACTACGAGCCTAAAATGATCCTAAACTGAAGCAAAACTAGACCTGAGGGTATCATTTTTTTGACCTTGAAATCTTGTAGCTGAGGGGCATTAAGGCATGTGGGGGTCAGCTACCAGAGTCCTGTATCAACTGAGTGCAAGGAACCTCATAAGCCACACTGGTGTTTAAATACTGTGTGTCACTGCTCCAAAAACTCCTAGTCCTTATAAATCGGCAGCCAAGACCAAAGAGAACCCATCGCTTGTTGGGTATTCCAGTCAGGTAAACTGCATAAGGGAGACATTATATCTATAATAGTGATGGTGAAATGGCTCCCCTGTACCTGTTCATAAATTCCTATTCATAAAACACTGGTTGGCACTATGTTAGAGGTACCCACACAAACACACACAAAGTCCAGATGTACTCACAGGTAGTTGGCTAAGTTGTGCTCCTGTAGTGTGTGCGTTTCAAAGCCATGTGGCACTGTGTCAAAGTAGTCATTGCCTATTCCACAGATAAAACATTTTGTCTGGAAGAGAAACATTTAAGCGTTAAGTGAGTGTCACCACAACAAACATCTACCTGCAAGTCTTAACTTGAGACTCCTATTGGGTGTTAAACTGCAACTGTTTCCAAAATGTAAATGTGCACATGAGAAAGTGACAGATCATTTACAGATTTGAGGGGAGCTATGGGGGGCTGTAAAAAAATCTAGTAGTGTGTATTTCCATACATTTTATATTATATCTGTCAGTCAAGTGCTGTCTAAAGCTGCATTGTGGGTATTACGAGAGTATTATGTTTGTTTTATGTGTGTGTGTGTGTCTGTCACCTCCATATCTTCTTTCACTTGTTCCTGCTGATCCCTCAGCTCTCCAAAAGCATCGATGATCAACCCTAGAATTCCCAGAGCACAGAGAGTGTCGAGGTTAAACAGCCCACAATCTTTTGGTGTTCAGCTCGGTGAAACAATAAACTCTGACTCATGCAGTTATGAAAAATAAGTTGCTCCACAGAGGCAGACCTCTTCGTGTGTCATTTGCGATGACTGCCTTTATTTACTGCTCATATGCTGTTTATTCATGGCTATGAGGCGACAGTGTTAGAGCACAAAGATGGCAAATTCATAGGCAAATGTGAACGCTGTTAAAAAAGGCCGACTCAGCTCAGGTCTGAGATGTCAGACCCTCCTGATGTCAGAACATACCAAACACAAACGTTCTACAGACCCTTTTGATTGTAATAACAAACCAACATAACAACATAAGGGAGTCATCTCTATGGGGTTGAACCCTTATTTACAGTCAGTTTGTGTGTGTGTATGTGTGTGTGTGTGTGTTTTGTATCTCTCACCCTGGATGATGGCCAGGAGGATTACAATGACAAAGAAGAAGAAGGTGATGTCAAAGATGATGCGATAGATCTCATACTCGTCACCTGCTGGGTCCTCGATCTGGTCACCGATCCCCCCACCAGCTCTCACACCTACATACATGTGGAACATGTAGCACTGGGGGGCACAAAGAGACACACAGGAGGAGGGCAGGAAAGACAGAGAAGAAATTTAACATGCTAGATTTGAAATGGGAACCAATCGTAATTATTGCAACTCACAATGACCGCATTTATAGCAGTTTCACTTGCAACATGCTCAATGTTTTGTCCTTTTTTGACTAAATTACAGTAATATTTAAAAATCACAGATCAGGCAGACAAACAAATGTGACTCTATAAAGAGCTAATTGAAATTAATGTATTTTCAGTTGTTAGCCTTTTAAGTATTAATGTGGAGAAGCTCATGATGGCAAAAGGCCAAAAATAGTATATCACACCTGAATATACCTGATTATACACCAGTCAGTCATATAGTCTATGTTCCAGTGCACATCCACATGTGTAGTATGATCGTCATAAATTGAGCAAACAAGTACAAGGTAAAATCAGGTGTTACAGGAGTCAGTGTTACAGACATACTGTGTGTATAGAGGGATAAAGATACAGAGAACTGAGCAAAAGTGGAGAGAGAGAAAAAGGGAATAAGATGGGAAAACCTCAGTACACAGAGAGACAGATGAAGGCTAATAGAGGAACAAGTGAACAGAAAAGGAGAGATCAGTTCAGATCCTCTCACCCTGCTGTCAGTGTGATTGTAAGGGATTTAGTCACATAAAGGGGAGGAGAGGAAAGAGCAAAAACCTCCCCATGGCAGTGGCCCTTCATCAGTCTATCGCTCCATCCCACTAAGCCCCTGTCACCTTCCTGTGGACCAGGAGGAGCCGCCACCCGGCCCCTTAATAGGAAACAGAAGAGCTCTATGGAATGCTATGGGTGGCTGAGTACAGGGGATTAGAGTGTGTGTGTCCTGAGATTTCCGGGTGACAGAAGCCCCCCCCCCCCGCGCCCAGAAAACACACGCACCATAGAGCCCTTATATAGTATTTCTTTCAGATGGCTTGGAAACAGGAAAAAGCTGTAATTCATTCTAACCCTTACCTTTTTCCTCTCTCCATCTCGGACAACATATTCTTATATATTTGACGTGGCCATATGTTAAACTTACATCATAAGCACCCGAGTTGGTAGCATAAAATTAACCTTTCTGAATGTCACATGCACTGCTGCTATTCCTAAAAAGCTAACAGATGCCAAAAGAGAAACTGACAAAAAAAGACTGTAATCTCAGAGCAGCTTAGCTGGACCACAAACAGAGCCTGGGGGTGAACACTGTCAGACTACACGCTCTGACCCATGACTTTCTGTCCATAAATGGTGCCAGCTCCTCTTTACTGACAGGCTCTGCAGGATGCTTCCCACTTTCAATGAGACAGGCTTTACTGGCATTATCAGCCAGCACAGCAGTGAACCACAGCCCAGAGCAGTGAGACCCAACCGCTGAACGATGCTCTTAACATTTAACAACACATGTTCCATTAAGTTTTTGTTCCTGTCCCCATGGAAAATGTTATGCTGACAGTTAAAACTGACCAACACAGTGACACATTATGCTAAGATCCCTTTGAGCCACTGTACCTAAGTCACCTGTACTGGCCATTCAGGTGAAGGAGGACACGTTGCGAATGACTCCACTACAGCAATGTGCTTCTCATACTCACAGTCAGCATGTCGTCGCACTTCATGTCTGGCAGTTCTCCGTCTTCACCCTTGTTGTAGAATTTCCTGAAGAAGTTGAAGGCTACTACTGTGTAGAGGTACACCACCACTGCTAATAGGCCCACTGTTAACACCAGCTGGAAGAAAGGACAAAAGACAAGGCTGCTTCTATGTCTGGATACAGAGAAAACATGACCAATACGGCATCCATAACTCTAATAAAAAATAACAGCATTTCTGTATAATTGATGAGTACAAGTGTGTAAGTGCTGACATATGTGAAGAGTTTTATTCATGTTGACTATACTGCAGCTGAGTATGTAGCCATTTACCTGTTTGCCATTGTGTGTGACTGAGGACAAAATGGTGCGCAGGGTCTTGAAGCCCATGGCGATGTCGAGCAGATGGGCAGCAAAGAAGAAGTTGTTGTAGTGACCCAGGATGGACATGGTCATATACCAGGCCAGATACAGAAAGGACTGCAGGGAGGGAGAGGTTAGTGACTGTTGTGTTTGTAATGTTCAATTTGGGGCCACATTTACATGGTTTTCAACACTGGTGCAGGTCAGGATATCAGTGTAAACGTGGTAGCTTCACAGACTGTAAATGATCCCAAAAGTAGGCATTAACTGGACCAAGACTTTTAATAAATCACAAACAGTCAGACCAAACAGCAGGATGTAAGCCCTGCGTTGCTAAGTTATTTAATTAATTTCTGTATATTTTGCTGATTTAAATTATTTTCACAAAGTAGATTTATTGATATGTTTCTTTTTTTATAAGAATTTCCAGGATGTTCTTTGTGAAACTTTCAAATTATAAAATAATGACTGTTTTCAATTACTACAGAAGAAGTTTCAAGATTTTGTATAATTAGTTTAACTATTTGTTGTTGTCCATGCACAGGTAATAAATATATTCTTAAATTGACCAAATATTCCCATATCTGCTAAAAACCACATCATTAACACCTGCAACCTTATTCAATAAGTCAGTGTAAGGTAACTACAGTAGTGATCATGTGTTTGATTTGAATCAGATATCAGAAAATGTCTGCAAGGATGGCAAATTCAAGTATTTTATTATCATCCACAAGCAGTATACTCACAAGATCATTTGTACTATGGCAGGAAACCGAAGCCCACATACAATAATGTATTAGTAGTAATACCTCCAATTTGATTAATGAATAACTTCATTATCATTAATGAAAACCTGTGGAATTACTGTAGACATCATGATAATAATATATTTTTAAATAAACAGGACATTCTGCAGTGATCCACATGATGGAGCCAGACATAGCTGGTGAATGATTTGGTGCTTCTACATACTTACGTTGTCTGTGAACACAACCCCCAGCTTCCAGATCTGGTACTTGACGTCAATAGAGTTCAGCCTGGTAACAGAGGGAGAAGAGGCTCACAGAGGGGGATCATGTGTGATCACATATGACCAGAGGACTTTTTTTCCCCTGAGTTGTCCATCTCTCAAAGCTCCCAGTAAGAGCTGGTATTCTGCCTCTTAATATTGTAACAAATGGGAGCATTGATTTGGAAGAAAAAAACTGAATTTGTCCGGTGTGTAAAATGAGTATCATTTTGTTTTGTACTCCCCATTGTACTGGAAATGTCATGAACTTTTGTTTGATGACACAAAGGACACAAGTGAGTTGCTGGATATGAATGACTCAGTTAATCTGAAACGGCAGTTTGAGACCTTTAAATTGGAGTTCAGGGAGAAAACCTTGTATCAGTGAGAAGTGGATGATAACTGCTGTTGCTGCTGTCACATTATTAGATCCCCCTGGACTGACCTGTGACCAACACAGCTGGAAGCTTTTCACTGTTGTATTGTGTACATACAGTGTTTTTGATTCATTTTCATTAGTCTAGATGCAAACCAGGGACATTTAATAGTTGCTACAATGTGTGGGTGCTGACCTGAACAGCATAAAACCTCCTCCTTCTTTTTTTAATCATATACAGGAAATTGTTTTAAAATATAGATGTGGCGGCCTTTGACAGGAGTCTGTCCTGTTCAGTATAACATTACTCTGATCTGCACAAAATACAGCAAATACAGCTTCATGTGTACAGAAAATAAAAATATTTGAATGACTAATAAAAAATCAGGGTGTTAATTTGGTTATTGTCTACTTCATTTAAATCAAGCTCTTAGTGTTCAGGTAACTATTAATGAATATTTGTCTCCACACACACACACATGCACAGACACTCACACAGAGAGAATACTCACACAGCAGCCAGTGAGCTGTCCCTCCTGGGCTTTCTCTTCTTGTGAGCATCGCTGAAGTCCAGAGCAGCCTTGTCCATCCCCAGCAGCTCACTGATGCGGTCGTGGCCATAGAACTCTCCGTATTTATCCATCACCTGAAGAGGGGCAGGACTTCTTTAGGAAACACTTCCCAGCGCAACAACATTGTATTTTTTTAATCAAACTCTAGCTATGCAGGGACAGGTGACGAGCCTGCTCGCTGACACAAAGAGCTGCCCAGTACGTCCACTGTGAACTGTGTTTACTAGAGCCAGCGGTTAACAGGGGGTTTAGTCTGATTGATCTTCATGGCTCTGGGCCTGGGCTGATACTGATGTTCTTTACAATATCTCAACATCTCCCGACCTGTCTATACAGATTTACCAGGGCTACCTGGATTGTAATGATATATAATAATATTTTAAAGAGTATGGTGTAGACCTACTCTATGTGAAAAGCGTCTTGAGATAACTTATGTTATGATTTGGCGCTATACAAATAAAACTGACTTGACTTGACTAATGTCAGTACCTTTCAACCTGCAATAGTCAATTCACCAAAGAGGAGATGTTGTGTTTGAAAATCACTGACACCGGCCACCTGTCAAACACCAATCACTGAGACAGTTCATTCATGAAACACGATGTCATCCATAGCAACAGGGTCAGCCCCGCCCCTTCTCTTAGCTCAAGAGTTCTCTTAGTTCTTTACTAAAAGTCGCTCTCAGCAGCTTTGTGAAGAGCTCTTCAGAGGAAACTCTTGTACTGCCGTTTAGGACTCCTGGGGGGAAGAATAGATCCTTTCTGAATACAGCCCCAGATCTACAAAAACAGTGACACCTACCTTCCTCTTTACAAACTTATCCCAGTAGTTGTTGGGGAAAGATCTGAAAATCAGAGGACAAAAGGCTCATGAGTCATATCATCTATAAAGGTGCTTAATAATAAAAAATGAACACAAAAAGATAAAACTGAATTCGCAAAATCTTTTAGGGTTTGTTTTTGTTTTCTGTCCTTGGGTTGCACAACCCATGCAAACACATCTCATGTTCTTCCTCTGGTTCTTCACGTCTTTTTAATGGATGTTGCAACATATAGAACACAAACGACAAGCTCATACACGGCATATATACCCTCTGGCACACACAGAGTCTACTCACTGCGTGTTGATCACAAGTCTGTCCCACTGTCCTTTGATGTCATCCTCAGACGGTTGTTCTGTGATGTAAAGGCCATCAAATTCCAGCTTCCTGGCCACCTCCTTCTCACGCTTAAAGATCACCAGTGGCACCTTTATGACACACACACGCGATATAGGAGTGATTTTTATTTTCAATATTTGTGAATTATTTCAGCTAAGTATCAACAGTAGGCATCCTGCCTTGAGACAGTAGTATCCGATGATGCAGAAAAAGGAGATGACAGTGTGCAGGACAGCCAGAATCCGTAACATGGGCTCCATGTACCCAGTGCTCTCCTCCAGGACAAAGCGGACCGTGACGGGCTTCAGGGGCTCCCCAGCCTCATCCGTTAACTCCTTTGTCCCCATTGCTTCTCCTCCCAGTGGATCCCACTGAACCCTGCTGTCTGGCTCGGTGTTGGTGTACACCACTTCCCTTTGCTCAACCACAGAGGAGGATGTAGAAACCTGGTAGGGACAATGTATTAGTCCTTTAAATGTAGAAATCAAGCTAGGTCTGTGACAATAAAACAACATGGCAATAACCATGTTGTCACCCTGATGATACAACTGATAACACATTTATGGGCAGGGTATAATACAGCCTTACAATACAATATACTACCTTTGTAAACTGTCAGAGAGGGGTTCACTCCCCCAAACCTTATACAGACAGTGGACACAATAAGATGAATAATGTAAAGTTAACAAACACAATAGTCCTGCAAGACATACAGCTTTTTAAGGCTTATTATGTTCTGTTTTGTTGAGTTTCTGGTCACACAAAGAATCCAAAATTCTCCTTTGAGCTCTTTTTTGGTTTTGTTTGTTTTTTTACTGAAAACAGCTGCCTGCTGCTGCTGGGAACAACGCTGATGAGAGCGGTATGGCTTGTCAACCCCAACACTGAGCTGAAAGAGGCTAACAAGCTCTGTAGGGCTGAGGGGAAATAAAGAGTTGGGTGAAAGTCCTCTGTGGGTCCATCACTATTAGCAAAAACTTTCACCTGACAGACTGACATTGTGTCATTGTGGCAAAAGAGTTAAACAAAGTGCTCATATCAGGTATATTACCTTGTAGCATTAGGATAATCTCACTGTTTACCTCACAAACATCGAGACAGAGGAGAAAAATAGTTCTGTAATCATAACTTTCTAGAGTTGTACATTCATACTTCAAAGGAGAACAAACCAGTGTTCTATCCTGTAACATCATACTACCACAGCCCCTTGCAATGTGTTGCGACAGTGCTTGTTGATCTCAATGTGCTATTACTGTACTTCTCTCTCTCAGAGCGGTACAAGGAGAGAAGCTCTGTGATTCCATTTCTTACCAACAGCAGTAGTAACTGATAACATCCTTTGGATTACCTTATAGAATAGGAGGATGAAGTTGATTGCAAAGGCAACAAACAGTGCCAGCATCCTCATGTTGTAGAAGTTCCTGGCAAAGTAGTTCTGCAGGGGAGAAAGAAAGAGGAGCTCCTAATGTGTTTCTGGATGTTAGGCACAGAGCAATTGATGTTGGATGGGGAAACACTGAGTTGATAGAGAGAGTTTACCAGCACGGTTAAAACAAAAAGGCAGAAAAGTTCCCTGTACCAGTAGTTTCCTCTGGTAGGCTATGATCTTCTTCAAGAAGGCAGACTCCTGCAGGTCAGGTTCATCAGACTTTGAGGTGTGATGCCGTCTCACTTTTGGCTTCATCTTCTCATTCGTCTGTTGTTTCTCTTGCTTCTCCACATGTCCACCCCTGCAATCACCAAGCAATACACACTCACACACAGCCCCCCAGAATCTGTGAAATGAGTGAAGTCCCAGTGAAGCAGTGGTATTGCTTGCTAAGTGAAAGGTCTGGTAGTTGTTATACACTACAAAGAATGTTATAAGCTGCTAATCAGAGGATTGGCCATTGCTGCGTGGGTTTACACACCAAGTCATGATTTTTAAAATAATTGTCTATAAAACAAGATAAACTGCTGCAAACGTTGGTCTTGGTTGTAAGGACCATTATTCAGCATATACTCATAAATACAATATATAAATGTATATTCATTTTGTTTGTGGGCTACCTACTAAACATGCTTGCTTTTGAAAAATTCTTAACTCGAGGTCCACTCTGCTGAAGAAGACCATGAAATGTGGTTGAAAGCCCTGGAGAAAAAAAAGTAGTCTGTGGATCTTGAGTTAAGAATGTTTTGCACAGTGAGTGCATGATGGCCACGACTGTTAGATTCTTCCCCACTGATAAACATTTCAATAAATCAGTTGTCAGGTTGTAACTCCTCTGTGCCCACCTATCCTGTGCTTAACTTCTGTCTTTACACAGTGAGTCTTTGTCTGGACTGTTACAAGGCCTGTAGTTTCTTATGGCAGATTACATAACAAAAATGTGTACGTACTCTGATGTCTTTTCAGGTTCACCTTCTGGCTCTGCTATTGCTTCCTTCTCCTCTGAAGAAGAGCTCTTTGACTGGAACAGAAAACACTATTACACAAACAAGCCAATTTGTGGGTCAGTGTATTTTAGCCTGTGCGGCTTACAGGCCCTGAACACCTATTTTTCTCAATCCGCTCCTTCTCATGACTGAACCTACACGAACACACAGTTTTCTGCCAAAGCCAGAATCCTTTTGAGCATTTGATATGGGAGATTTCAGGATGTTCTATTCTCGGTGCTCTTCTCACTGGTTTGACTTTGGGGAAAACATGATGTCACACACTCCAACGCATCAATCAGGATTGGAAAAAAAAAAGACTGGAAAGAAAGAAAGCAGTAAGGAAAGAAAGCAATGATTATGAAAGAATAACACAGACTCACCTGATGCCTCCGTCTGAGCTCAGGTGGGGGTGCGGTGGGCGGGGTTGTGGGTGTTGGTGTAGGAACCGGGGAGTTGAGCAGTTCTGTCAGGCTGGCGTTAGGGTTGTGCGGGGTGATCTTGTACTGCCCCCCCTCTCTTCTTAAGTCCAGGCCAAAAATGTCTGACAGCAGCTCTGTCTCACTGGTGTTGACCGCCAGATCCGCCAAGTCCTCCTTTGGGGAGCTGCGGTCTGAGGGTCTCTTCTCTCTGTCCTCCCCTTCACCCCTCACCTCGTCCTGGGTGGGGTCAGGCATGTTGGCCAGCAGCTCTGACACCTGGGGATGGAGGCAGTGTGTGTATTCAGGAACAAAGCTTACTGTGTTTAATGTGTTTTGATTAGAAAATTGTATTCTTTCAGAATGATGTTTAGTAACCTTTATGGTCTTGGCCCCTTCCACCAGATTGCCTCCCATGAAGGTGTTGTAGAAGATTCGGCAAAATCCTCGGGCCACACTGAACGCCACGTGGAGGAGGCCCAGCAACACTGACCAGTAGAAGGACACCAGGGTGGTCACCATGTCCTTCACTGTCATGTTCTTTATCTTCTTCACCTGCTTCTTCAAACTCTTCATGGACAGCACCTGAGAAGAGAGTTTACGTGATTTGTCTGTTCAGTGGTACTTAACCTGTTGCTATTGAATATTAACAAGGACTGTTAGCTGACTAATTATCTACTTAATGTTAGAAAAAGTTGACAAACTCTAATGATAAAACAAACCAAAACAGATCACATCGAGGCCCCATGACACTGCACATCTGCACAGTCTTACAGCAGCATATTAGTAGTCAGAACATTCTCTCATTCAGAAGCCTGTTTGTCTACAATGTATTTCTGAAAAATTATTTTCTTAAAGTTAGAATTCAGAATGTTTAGAGGAACATTACCAAGTTTTGGAATATGTGCTGATTAGCATTTTCCATTAGAAAGTGAGATGAGAAGATGGATGGAAGGCTGGTTAGCCTAGATTAGCATAAAGACTAATAAAGTAGACAGGTAGTTTGGCTTTTTCCAAAGTTCAGCATATCAACACCTGTGAAGCTCTAAATGAACAAGTACATTGTTTGTTTAACCTGTACACAAACACAAAGGTAAAAATGACCTTTGTGGTTTTAGAAGCAAGAACTATTTCTTGATGAATGACTTCTGTGCAGCATCTCTGACCAGATACTTAACACACAGATTGGTATCAATCTTTTTATCTCACTCTTGGAAAAAAACAAAGAAAATAAGCATATTTAAAAAAAAAGTTCAACTGTTCCTTTAAAATGCTCCAGAACACAACCGCAGTCTCACCTTTATGAGCATCATGACGTTGTATCGCAGCGCTAACAGAGCCATGCGGACCGTGGTAACAGAGAAAAAGCCCATCTCAGGGTTGTCCTCGTCTGGCTTCTCCCGCTCACTCTCCTCTTTCACTGCCGATCGTTCACCGGCGTCAGACATCTGAGCCGCCAGCTGCATTTCAAAGATGGTGTCCTCGCAGAAATTCACAAACAGCTCCATCTTCTCCTTCTCCCCTCCTTCATTCACCACATCAAAGATGAACTGACGCTTGGATTCTTTCACCTGGGCAGAAAGGGAAAGAAAAAGGAAATTTGTTGTCACTATTGAACACTGTAACCAAATCAGATTTTATGTGAATTGATTCCTATGCGGTACCATGTTTACCTGAGGTTTCTCCCACTGTGTTCGACTGGACTCGCTGATCTCAAAGTAGACCCTCTCAATGCGCTTGGCGCTGCCCATGATCTCGATCCGGCCCAGGTAGGGTTGGAAGTAGTTGAGGACGCTCTCCGCCAGCTCCAGGAAGGTCTGCAGCCGGGTGTCGTGAGGCATGTGCTCCGACAGGTTGGTCAGCAGAACCGCCACATTGAAGCCAATGTCCTTTTGAATCACAATTCAGTTTGAAGTGATTTTTTTTTTGTCTTTTGAATAAAACAAGTTTCCTCTTTCAGCATGTTCCCCACTCTAAGTTCAGCACCACTCAACTTCCATACATGAGGCTAGCAGCAGAATGACGTTTCAAAGTGTTACATCCAAAAGTCAGAATTAGATGATGTGATTTGGATCTATTTTTCTGAGGTAAATGTGAGCTATTATTAAACTGGAATTTGCAGGCTGTAATCTAAAGCCTTACCCAATTTTGAAAAGTGAAAGTAAAGAAGTACATCTGGCCAGTGACAGATGACTCATTTACAGCACCATACCAACCAATCAAAAAGCTTTTAGTACTCCAAACTACTTTCAGATACATAATGTAGACGATATTTTTAAGCCGTTAGATGCAAATCAAATGAGTAAAAAGTTGCTAGAGTATGAAGTGAAACTACAGTATGTTGTTTTCTCTCTTCCCAATGTGTGCTATCCCAGTCGAGCTTGGAAACAAATTCAGCACTAGCTCCTTCTTATCCCACCTCTGATTCAAGCCAGCAGGGCCATTTGTATGCGCCCCAAACCAACAAAACAAAAGGATTCATTAGTGTCTGACTGAGCTACCAATAAAGAAACCCAAGGACAAGGGATGCCCCATGTTGGTTTCCCCATACAGTGTGTGAGCTACATTAGCAAGAGACCGAATGACCAATTCCACTTGGATATTGATAAAAAATATATTTATCCAGTCCAACTAGGCAGATGAAGAAAAGAAAGAAAAAGACACAAAAATAGAAATAACCAGAGAGCACTTCTACTAAACCCCCTATAAGATGTGTAAACAATTCTCTAAAATTAGATTTTAATAATAGATTTAAATCAATCTGAAGGGTTTTAAATTTGGACAATTTAAGGCCCTTTTTACACTTTAAAGATCTATAAACATCAAGGCACTTACCTTGGCTGGCTCATGAAAGCGCTCCACAAATTCTTCATAGTCCAGGAGCTCATTCTCATCAGTCTCAGCACAGGAGAGCAGGAATTCTGTCTCAGACTGGGTGTAGTGTTTATGGCTCTCCATGGCCTTGTGGAAGTCCCTCTTAGAAATGACACCTGTGAGTTCATTCATAAATCTATAAATCATCGGCAGCTCGCTCCATGTCACTCTGGAAATCTTTTTCACATTTAAATGACTCTGATGCTCCCCTAATGACCAATATGATGAAAGAAAATGTGCTTTGAGAGCCTTGCCTTTCCCGTCGGGGTCATACTCCTTGAAGGCGTCTGAGGAGGTCAGGTCTTTCAGTTTGAGGAACATGTCAAAGAACTTGAGGATCATCTCCACGTTGTTGGAGGACTCCACCAGCATGTCTACCATCTGCTTCCCAATGGTCCCATTTACCACATTACCTGTCAAACAATAAACAGCACATTTACAATATAGGAATTCCCTTGAAACCACAACACAGCATGACACATTTTGAACCATCCCCAGGAGGCAAAATCTTTGTCAAAATATTTGCTCAGATAATTAATTTAGCACCACCTTTTTGGGGAGATATTGTGGCTTTTCATGTTTCTATTACCTATTCTCCAGTTGCTACTGTTCATTTTTTTGGACAAGACTCACATCCTCAGCTGCGTGTCCATGCACTGATACCACAACCAGTAAGTAACTATACATGACCCTGGAATGTAAGGTATTTTACAATACAACATATCTGCAGACACTTTACAACAAGTTTATTTTTTTGACCTTGTGGTCATTCCACCAGCTCTTTCAGTAAGCCTCTCCTGCTTTAATATCTAATACAGGTGTATTCATGAAAGCAAACTTACCCTCCAGCATAGACAGCAACATGACCACCATATCTTTCTGCAAATCCATCAGCTCCTTTAGTAACTCAATCTGACTAGAGTCCTGCGGTGAAAAAAGAAAGACAGAAAAAGGTATTCAGAATTTTTCATCTACTCTAATTTGTTTAACAATTTCAGAAAAAAATACTGTAAACAGGTTGGTTTCTATAAATTAGAGGAAACATTGTTTATTACATCTTCCTTGCTTTATAAAATTAAAAACTTTAAATTTACAAATGGCAAAATGCACCTATGAAGTTACTATTCTTAGGTACTTTTTGCCTACATTATATAGTTCACATTGGAAATGTGACAAGAAATAAGGGAAGAGATAGAGGGAATGACATGCAAGAAAGATCCATG
The DNA here is from genome assembly GCA_031216445.1 of Lateolabrax maculatus. Taxonomy (NCBI): domain Eukaryota; kingdom Metazoa; phylum Chordata; class Actinopteri; order Acropomatiformes; family Lateolabracidae; genus Lateolabrax; species Lateolabrax maculatus. Next base: position 19,186,710 of record CM062200.1, read on the forward strand.
GCTGGACTCAAACTGGGGACGTTGCAATACTGTCAGCATCCTAGAAGCCGAGTCCACAGATGCCCCACGATGTGACTTTAACTCACCTGAGACAATTTCATCTGCATATGAGCGAAGACATGTAGAAAACCGACCACAGCGTCCCACAGGCGACTATGGGCCAAACTCTGCTGGTTGCCAGTACACGGACCCTACAACATCATCAGCGCCAATCACAATCCCATCACAACCAACAACCACCTGTGCAGCAGGTTTCCTACATTGAAATATCAGAGTATTTGCTAGTTACAGCCTACAGATATAGTAGAATATCAATGTCATGATGCGTTTCAAGCTTTCCATCACTCTACACAGAAGAAATGATTTCTGGTCATACCAAAAAATAGACAATCATGACAATCAACATTATCATTTTCTTACATATATTATCAGAAGTAAGGAATTTCTCTTTGAATAAAGCAACAGCTCACTGCCCTGAACAGGACCTCTAATAATGATGATTGACTAATTATGACTGCTAAACACCTTCAATGCTCTGCTGTCAGTTAATTCTAACTGCATTGTATTATCATACCTGGATGTACTCTGTGAGTGTATTGAAAACCTGCTTGGCCACATTTATTGCCTTGGAGAAATTTCTCTGGCCCTGTTCGTCAATAACATCTTTCCCAGAATAATACCAGTAGAAATCACTGATAGACTCCTGGAGGAAAGGGAAGAAGAAGACAAGAATGAGACACATCAACTATACTGTTTTGAACTGTTTTGATTATTATTATTATTATCATTAGTAGTAGTAACAGCAGTAGAATAGCACTGTGGAACAGAAGGCAGGTATGAAAGTGTAATGTGTAGAAAAAAGCAACAGAATCATAAAATCTAAGTAAAACAAAAACAGTCAAAGGAGAAAAAGAGAAAAGTCAGTTTAAAACAACTAATTTTTGAATAACCTGAACAACTTGCCTCAGTTATGAAAAGTTACAATAACTTATGATTTCAGTCACTTGTTAAAATCCAGTTACATGTTTGCTTTAGTCCAGGGGACATTCCATACAGCTATACAGACAGAATATGATCAATTCAACTATTTTCTTAACCATGTCTTTGGACGATAAAGTGAACATTCACAAACTGTTCTTTATGATCCGAAAACTGCAAGCATGCAAAAAGTTAAATACAGTTAGTTTAACATAAACCAGAAGGTGGCTCTGCAAGACAATACAGCAAAGGTGTGCCTGGTCTGTGCAGTGGTCTGCTACTGTGTCTTGTTTATAGTGGGGAGGATGTGCACAGGGGTACATGATTCCAACTGACTTGCTGAGAAGAGGTGTAAAGATATGGGAGACAGGCAATAATTTATGGTGACAAATGCTCGAGACATCATCACCAAGTTAGGTAACCATTTAAATGCTTTGTTTACTGGGTTGAACTGTACTTGCAGCTGCATCTCAGTGTCTCTGTAAATAAGACTGGTGCATAAAATGGCCTCATAAGTGAGTTATGTGGTGTTTAGTCAAGACTGTATGAGGAGTGTCTGACTCAGTGGATACACATTTAATCTCAGTTTAAATTTAGGAAAATAAGTGTCCCTTATGAACCAGCAGGAAAGAATAAAAGGAGCTGACCTGTACTCTGAGGAGGTAGTCGACGGTAGAGATAATGATGTTGACGGTTGTATTGTTCCCTGTTTGTGTCCTCAAGTAGTTCTGGAAATCTGAAACAGGATACAGCAAAAACATCTTTGTGCTTATAAAATGTGTTAAAATTAATAAATACAATAGTTCAGTGAAATACTGCATGGCATTTAATGTTCTGCCTCTGACATCAGAATTAAATCTACGTAGAGGAGAGCTTATAGTGACATATACAGGGTGATCCTCTGAGTAAATCACACATTAGTCAGTGGGTTAATTAAGACATAAAAAAGTGTGTTCTTTGATATTGACATATTGGTTGAAGAACAAATTTCATAATCAAAATCAAATTTCCAATCATTTTTTAAAAACTACAACAACACACTCTTTTTGAGGAAATAGAGGTTAAATAATATTGTTAGCTCAGCAATTTAATAACTGGAGTTAATGTTCTCACATTCTCCTTAGACACTGGAGCCACTTTCCTTTAATTTGATCAGCACAAAAATATAGTGCAACCCCATAGTAAACATGGTCAAACTGGTTAACACCTAATAAACGGCAGATCACAGCAAATCATTCGAAAATTTACACAAAAATGCTCATATTCCTACGTCCAATCAGGAAGTACCGGAGAACCTGCACACACACCTGAGTTGTGTCCTTCACAGAGCAGCTGCAGGAAGCGGAAAAGGTCACAGGTGAACTCATCATCCTGCATGACCTTCTCACCTGGCCGGAGAGAAGAAACACACACCCACACCCACATACATGCACGCACATGTACACAGACAGACACACATGCAGACACACACATATGCACAGGCACGTGACGGACACACGAGAACAGGGGCATGTGCAAACACACACACACAAATGCACACACACACATCCATATATACAGACACACATACACATAAACAAAGTCAGAGAACAGAGGAGACAAAAGCAGACAACATATAGGAAAGGGGAAGACAGACAAGAGGATGGAAAGTGAAGAAGTATTAAAAAGACATGGTGCTTATGTGAGGACATCCCCAGTGTTTTTTTTTTCAGTTAGTGAAAGGTGTATGCTCATAATACACCGTTCTTACCTAACACACACACAAACACACACACACACACACTCTTGGATGAGAAGTGGGCAGCCACAGCAGTTGGTGGTGCACTGAAGTGGATTGGTTTTTAAGTTGCAGCATTTTACAGTCAGGACTGCATTTAGGCTATTTCCATTTGATTCTTTTTCAATCCAGTTTTCTCAAAGCTGGTTCGGTTTAAAGAAACTGTGTTGGTTGCTGCTTTCCATTGTAGATTCTGCATAGATTACAAATACATTGAGGAGGTTTGAAGACAGCTGCTCTGACTGTGCTAAAATGCTGCTTTGAACCATTGAATGCAAAAGGAAAAGAGGGTCAAAGAAAGAAAGATGAGACACTACACAATAACTTAGACAATAACATCAACAGAAACATTTACAGAATACATCCATACAATATGGCAACAGACTGAACTGGGCTGAGGGAGGAAAATCTGTAGGTCTGAAACAAGACTGAAAGTGCAATTTTCTTTTTTTTCTTTTTTTAATTCAGGCAATTTAGTGGCAGTGCAACAATTCCTTCTCAATAGACCAGTCCCACCAGGATGGCAGAGGTTTAGTTTTACTTATGGCCCAAAAGGATTGAATTTGTGCTGACTTTTGCTGATGTCCACTTGTGTAATTCAAAATAAATATGGATCTGACTGCATCCGCTACATAAATATCAGAATTAAATTGTTATTATGCGTTACATTGTAGTAACAGTGATAATCATGATACATAATAACTGTTAGAAAGACTAAAAATTATGCAAACATTTATAGTGGTGGTGCAGTGGTGCAGTTGTTTGTACTGTTGCCTCAAGGCACAAACATCCTGGGTAAGGATGTACAACCGGGTGGTGTACCCTCATCTCACCAAGTAAGGGGTGGGATGGGCTGCAGCCACCCTATGACACTGATTTGAAGGGATGAAGGGAGCAGAGATTATGGATGCATGGTTTATACTACATCCACCCTTTCATTTTCCACTACCTATTCAGGTAAGGGTTGCAATAGCAGCAGTCTAAGTGAGCCATATGGGATAGGCAATCCCGCCAGTGTGCTCTGGGTATTTAAAGGGTCTCCTCCCATCTAGGAGGCAATCAGAGGCCCAAACCGCCTCAGCGGACATCTTTGGGAGCAGTGGTTCTACTCCAAGCTCCTTCCAGGTGTCCAGTCCCTAAGGGTGACCTCACACACCATACCAAGGATATTTATTTATCTGTGATTTCATTACCCAAAGCTCATGGCAAATACGATGTACACCAACTGGTAAATCCTGCCTATATTACTGCCAACCCTGCACCAATCCACCTGTCCATCTCCCACTCCATCTTACCCTCACTTGTAAGGGTAACTTGATGGGGGATAACAACTCACACTAAACTCAAAGGTGGCACCATTTTCTAGCAAAGTATCATGGCTTCCTGGCCACTTCACACTCGTTGCAAACCATCTTAGTGTGTGGTTTTGGTCACGCTCAGATGAAGCTGTGAAGAAGCAGAACTACATCTGCAAAATGCAGTGATGGAATCCAAAGGTCACCACACAGGACACTCCACCTGTCAGCTGAACCGTGAGGTTTTCTTACTCTGGGTTTACAAGGACCAGATGGCACATAGTAATGGCATAGGCTTACCCGCAGTGTGATGCTGTGATAATTGGAACACAGCTTCCCCCAAGTCATCTCACTCTGAAAATATTCCTTCCATTGTATCATTATCACCATCAATGTAAGCAGTTCACCTGCCCTGCTGAAACTGTATGGGCCTCCCTTTCTGAGTAGTCTGATGGTTTTCCAGGACCTTTTTCAAGGTCAACCAAAAAGTCCTTCTCTTTGGACTACTCTTATAGCCGACTTTTTGCTTCTGCATGCACAGAAGCGGCAGTCCTTCTGGCCTCAGAACGCTTGTCTGTTGCTTCAGACTCTTAGTTAGAGTGGAAGGTTTTATTATTGTAAATGTGAGTGGTTGTTGAGCAATCCTGTAATTATCAATATAAGGTAATTTGCAAGGTTTATTCTTTCTAGACCTGACATTTTGTGAGGATGGGACAAAATTGGTAGCTCCCATAAATAATGTGAGAACTGGTTGAATTTGTGTTCATGTTGTCTTAAATTCCTGGATGGACTCATATATGGAGTGGGTAAATCTTAATACTGAAAGATGACTGTGTTCTACAGTTTTTGATGCTATGGCAATAAAACTTATTCTAAATCATTAGATGCCAAAACAACAATATAAGATATGATGTTTAGAATTTTCAATAATAGTAGTGAGTAACTAACACTTTATCTTACCAGAACAGATATCAAATGTTTTTTCAATGACAATTTGTTATGAAAATTGTAAGAATTAGACAAAAATATTTATATTTAGTGGTTGTGTAAATGCACTTTCAGGCTTATTCCCAACACAGTGATAAACCAGATGAGGGGAATACAATTTTCATAGCTGAGAAAATGATGAGACCATATTGACTTTTTAATTTTTAATATCTTAATGATTAAATCTCTGTCTATAGATTAGGATTATAAAAAATGACAAGCTAAGGATGTAGCGTACAGTAAATGCACATAAAATCCTTTACTCCATCAAAAACTCTAAGATTGTAACACTATATACAGTATAATGTAGACTACAACTACAACCAAATCATGAATTTAAAATACAATACTGGGGTGAAAATAAGTCAAATTATAAAATCATAAAAAAGGAGGGGTTATTCAAATTAATTTTTTTTACGTAAGCAAAACAGTCATTAAGGACAAGTACACTACAGAACACAGCTCAGCCAGTAAACACAAAGAAGAAGGGGAGGAAGGAAGGAGGAAGGAAGGAGGGAGAAAAGGATCAGAGTTCACCCCCTCCACTCATAGAGCACCATGGCCAAAACAGCCACTTTAAAGTCCAAAGTGCAACACTAAACCTAGAGGTTAACCAAACGGAACGTTTAAAAAGATGAGAGATGAGAAATACGCAGGGCTGCATTTATAGGTCTGGTTTTTGTGTGTGTGTTATGTTTTTTTTGCAGATGAATCTATACATTAAACACTTAAAAACCTTTAATCTAGAATAAACAGTTCATTGTCATTACACTCATTAAAAATGTTGACCTAATGTATGGTGACTAAGTGACAAGACTGTATTCATCCTTGTATAAATTGGCAATTTCATATTAATTATTTCAGGAGACAGGAGAGGTCATTAAAATAAAAATAAAAATGTTAAAGCTGCATCAACAGATTTTTTTGGCCACTATGGTTGGAGCAGAACAAGCCGTAAACGTTACACTAGTATAGTATCACATCATAAACTAAAATGCCCAACGTGTTAGCAAACTTATAACACATTCCAGCAGACACAGAGCAACATTAGCATTCATGTGGGGTGGAGTGGTGTCCAATATCCACTCTTATTTTAGCTCTGTTTTGGTCTCCATCAGCTCCTGAGAAAAATATCGGGCTCTTTAGCTGTTAATTGCTCCACCGGTTCACCGGCTGGTCTCTAACTGCTCAGCACCAAACTGCAGACCAACGGAGGTAGTGTACAGTGGGTTTATCAGAGTGTCTTCACTGAAAGTTCTAGTGGGGCCTTAATCTACCATTTTTTGGTTTGGTTTTTCTTGTGATCATTGCAGCCCTAAGAGAGAGAGCCAGAAAAAGACAGAGATAGTGGCTGAGAACACAGAGGGGACTGTACACTGCACAACAGATAGCAAACCAACACAATAACCATCTCCATTACTGAGACAAAACAACCAGCTAACTTTAGGTTGACTACATGACTGAGAGGGTGGGGGTGGAGGATGATGGTAGGGGAAGGTAAATAGTCATATTAGTAATTTTTAGAATGTGCCAGATACTGTACAAATCCTGAGAGGGAGCACACATGGGTTCTGTTTTATGTGGCAGGTTGTAACACCACAGCTACACTTCTATTTCTTCTGCCTGGACATGTCTGGATTTTTCAATCTGAACATCTATATATTCAAAAAACAAGTCATCATAATAGCATCAGTAGTTTGCTCATTGTGGAAGAGAATGACATGACACATTTGACGTCAAAATTCAGAAGTGGACTACGACTTACTTCTTAATACTAAACAGTATTTACATTACAAAAGACCAACTCCAAAACTAAGCAGAGAGCTAGTTACAATTGGCCTAACAAAAAGAAAAAAGATTAAAATGGTGAGGGTAAGGCAGAAAAGTAGCTACAAGCACAGAGCAGGTAAGGACGAGGTTTGAAGGTCTACACTCAGGACCTGGACAGAACTGACACAATGACTAACCAACCGTAAGGAAAGAGAGAGAGGGAGAGAGCGACCAACCAACACACAAGAAAATGGCAGGAGGCATAATTACCACGCTCATGAGTGATGACTGAGGAAGGGAAGAAAGTGCAGTAAACCAAAATGAGAAAAGGAAAACAGGGGGAAGAAAGAAAGAGAGAAAGAAAGTAAGAAACAAAGAAACAAACAAAGAAAAAAGATTACATATAGGGAAAAGAGCTTTAAAAATTCCGAATTTAGTTGTTTGGTCAACATGAAAAAAATTATGAGTTACAGAAAAACCTGTACAGCTCAGCAAAACCCAATAAGAGTTGTCTAAAAGAAAAAAATATATATATAGAACATAATATAATAGAATATAAAGACCATGTGCATTTGTTTGTTTGTTATTGTGGACGTGAATCCACAGTGAACCTGTTTTGTAAAGGGCCTTTAAAAAGCTGGTTAGAGTGATAATAATGAGGAAATTATGAGTAGAAAAATATTATCAGCTGTAGTTAGTGCCATGACTTCATGCTACAATAGGTGCAGTCACGATTAATACAAGTCTATTTTAGTAATTGCTGGTTTGGGAAGTGCAAATTCTTCATTCTGCACATACAGGGATGGACCTGTTGTACAATATGAATTCAATTCAGTTAAACATACCATACAGTTGGATAAACACCTCAATATGAGCAACATACAAACTTTAAAAGGGTAGTATTTCTTGTAATATGTATTGACTTGATATTGAAACAATCATGATCTACTTGGTGAATACCAAAAAATAAAAGTAGTAATATTAATGTAGTAATGGCTGGTAAGCCATCATTCTAAATATACATGTTGTTAATCTTTTGTGAGAAATAGAGCCCACAATCCTAAAGGCATTTGACATGGTTAATGGTGAATTTATAGATGACTAATAGGGCCTATTTTGGCACTAAAAGTTGCTGTCATTTAGAATGTCCCAAATGAAAGCAGAGTAGAAATTTTCCCAGAGAATAAAGGTGATCAGAGAATAAAAAGTGTATCTATAAGGTCTACTTTCGTTATTAGTTCATAACTAACTTCAAATGCTTTGTTGGAGCCTTCCAGAACATATATAAGTAGACATTTAGGGATCTAGGGATTTAGGGAGAAAAATATTCATGTATAAGTGAGGTGAAATGAAAGAGTGAAAGGAAGAAATGTCATATACTGTAACAGAATTACTACAGGTGTTTAGATTTTTTTTTAAACCAGAAATTATTTGAAACCAACCTGCAAATCCTAGAAAATCACTGCACCTATTGTAACATGATAATAACAATAATATAATAATAATTATTAACCAATAATTACCTATTATTATCCAGTAGTTAGTAAATTTGCAAGTTATTACTGTATTTTAAAATCTAGTATGACAAAATGGTAAAACAAACTAAGCAGAATGTCTTACACTGTTATGGGTTGTCAACATGAAATTGATTTGAATTTTGAAAAGTATCAATCTAAAGGATGATTGTGAACATTTGTAACAAATGAATACACAGAGAAGATACAACAGGCAAATCATAAGCACATACACTTGTACACCAGGAAGTCCTACCTGATAATGCATGTGAACAGGTAGTACTGAGTTACCACTTGATAAAAATCTACAAAACGCTCAACAAAAGTGATGATGGGATAAATGGGACAAAGCAAGATAAAGAATGGTGGTTCGACAAGGATACAGGGAACCTTCATGTATCCAAAATAACAAACAAGATGTGTATTTCTTCTAGCACAACTACTTAAATGATCACAAGGTTTAAGTTATCGGTGCTGGACAGCACTCCAGGCCGAGTTAATGAAAAAGCTTTCAGTCTTTTCGGGGGAAACTTTGATATTTTGAATTTTGAATTTCCTTCAGCTACCTTAGGATCTACCCTTTAGTATTCCACTATGAAACCAATGGTTTCAGCAAGCAGTGCACTCTGGATTTTAACAGGTGGGTTAATTAAAGTGACATTTAAGAATTTTACCTGCACCTGGTGAAGAAAAGCATTTAATATCAACATACTACAGAAAAAGAGATATTCACTGAACTTTTCATTCAAAAATCAGTGACATGTAAACATAGTGAAGCTTACCTGATCCCTCCTCCGTCACCATTCCCAGTCCTTCTGCTTTGTTCTGCCTCTCAAATGCATTTAGATCCAGAACACTGAAACAAACACAAATTAATTGTGAATCTCTGTTATTTTGTGCTCCTTTCACCGACCTTCCTCCCCCCTACAACTATAGCTGAGCACAGCTCTGTTGATTACTGTAACACCTCAATTCATCTTTGTCCGGGGCAGCATCTGAAAGCTGCACTTCTCAAACCTTTTATCTTCTCAAAATCTTGGAGTACTGTAGTGTTGTGACAAATAAGAGCACCTGCACCCTTATTGGGATGATGTAGATTCAGCTATTCAGTGCAAAATAAATATTGGTGTTTGCATATGCACATGAGTACAAACTACTGATAATTAAAGCTAAGTAATGAATCCAAAGAGTTCCAGAAGTGTCTCCTTAAAGGAATGCTAGTTTGCTCGTTTTTAGTAGATGGGTCTATGTCTTAAGCATCACTGGATTAAACAAAGGGTATGGAGAGATTTAACATTGGCTTGGATTATCTTATTATGATGACCACAGTTTTCACCACAGTTTGCAAAACATTCTACCAGTTTGATGACACATCACCATTACCAATAAAAAGAAGCTCTTCACCTGCACCAAGACGGTCATACACTGTCAGATCATAACAGACCGTGTTTGACATGTATTACTGAAGGGAACTCTCTGATGTTGTGAAGTAAGTCTGAGATTGTGCCCCCCCCAAACCTCTGGGCTCTGTATTCAACTGCTTTAGCTAAATACACCTGACTGCTCTTTGAGTGAGCCGGTCCAAACCACATATAGTCAGAGGCCATTATCCAGCCCAGCTGAGGTATGAGTACGCTGTAAGTATATTTGTTTTAGTGCTGAAGCAGCACGAGTTAGTATAGTTACCTGCATGACTGCATCAGACCAGCCAAACTCTGAAAGAAGCCCACATCCTTCTTGTCTTTCAGATAGTCCAACATTTTCTGTCAGACAGAAAGTTAGCTGAGTTATATTTTAGATCCAATTCTGATTTAAAACAAGTACAGGAAGTGGACACAATAAGATGACATTTCTACAATTCAGTTTTTATCCTTCAATAATATGAAACACAAAACAACAAACACAAAACACTTCAGAGGAATACTGGATTAGATGGCATATACTGTACACATGCTCCTGTTATTCAGCCCAATACAGCAGCTCTGCTATAACATCCACCTTGACGAAGCTTGGAAGTGTATCAGAAATGGTTAAATTTAATCATATGTTCATTTTTGAGGCCATAGTTAAAGGCGGTGATGTACTTGACTGCATTATATTGAGAGGTGTTTAAAATTTTTTGTCCTCCCTATTTACAGTGCATACATGAGGATGTCAGAATATTAGAAACACCTCTGAAAACAATGCAGTCCAGTATAACACCATCACTAATTACGACCTCAAAGATGAAACACATCATTAAATGAACACCTGTATGACAGTACGACAGGCATCGTAAAAGTCGACTCTATGGTAGAACAGTTGTATTGGATTGCATTCAAATTTACAGCTGTACCTAATACAGTGGCCACTGAGAGAGGCGGGACTGAACAGTGAAATACCTGCTGTACAGTAGAGTTTCCTCCATTGAGAATAGCTATGCCCAGCTTCAGAGTAGAGGCCACCATGGGACCCATCTCACCTGGTGAAAAGGAACCACAGAGAAACCCTCTAGACATTAGGCCTTTATCTACCACAGTGCAGTGTCTTTCCAAAGCTCCTGTCTCCTTGAACAAAGACTTAATGGGCATTTACATTTTAGTAACTTTAATGCTCTCATGCAGAGAGGACTGGAATAAATACAGCAATAGAAGCAGTCTATATTCTGCAACAGAATTTCAGGTCAAATGTCAGAGCCAGAGTCCTGACAATATTCCTGTAATTCCTTCATGCACGTGTAGTGTGGGTGACCACTAAATGGATCATTAACACTGTCACTGATTAGTTATCATCAGTGCTATTTATCGTGTAAAAATATATTGTCTAATCAAAGTTTGAATATTACACAGTTTTAATGGGCGCCGACTGTGTAAAACGAGTGAGAAGTTTCAAGGTTACAACTGTGTGACCTTCAAATAGGGAGGGCTGCAAAAGAGTAAGTGAGCGCCTCCTCACTCCAGTTTTGAAAAATGCTTAGTCAAGTCAAGGCAATTTTATTTGTATAGCGCCAAATCATAACAAAAGTTATCTCAAGATTCTTTTCACATAGAGTAGGTCTAGACCATACTCTTTAAAATATTATTCACAGAGACCCAACAGTTACCACCATGAGCAGTACTTAGTGCCTTATTTATTTATAAATTACTTTTGAGTATGTCTGAATGAACATATTATAAATGTCAAATAAAATTATCTATGTACTTATTTTATAGATGAGCTCTTATTGATTTGCTTTACAATTTATTTTTGTTTTGTCTTGTTTTAAATATTCTGTTGTGGCTACTTGGTTGATTCAAATTATTTGCTCTTATTGCTGTTTTTCTATTACTAATGTCTCTATTATTGTGCACATTACTTTCAATGTGTCCTTAAAAAAAATAAAATAAAAAATGCTACTTTTTTTGCTGCCTCCAGCTTACACCTACATGCATAGGCTTGTAAGTGACTAACTAGTAGTGTTATAGTGAAGTGGTTGTAGTGGACAGTAATGTTACAGTAGGTGGGAGGAAACCCACCTTTGCTGGCACTGATGGTCTGAAGCACCATCTCAGCTGCTCCACGGTCATGCAGCCGAGCCTGCTGATACAGCAGCTTCTGCTTCTCCATCTCCTTCTCCTAGTCCGGTGAAACAGAACACATGTCTGACAGGTAGCAGCAAACCAGTTTACAGCCAAAGACCACCACAAGACTGACTGATCACCTACTTCAAAACTCTTCACTTCCTCTCCATCCTCATCCTCTTCATCATGGCAACTCTGGGGGAGTGGAGAGGGGTACAAAAAGTGAGAGTTACATGTGGACAGCAGAGGGGTTTTCAATACCATCATCATCATCATCACCACTATCAACATCTATCACTATCCTTCGCTTTTAACTGATAAAAAAGTTGGTATTAAGTAGCTGGTACCTTAGCCATGATGTCAGCATACGCCATGTAGAGGTTATCCTCATCCAGTTTACTGCAACAGGAAATACACACACACACACACACACACACACACATTAGCACAGTTTGACTGACCACAGTAATGACTGAACAGTTTTTAAGCTTGCTTCTTTCTTATTGCAGCATTGACTCTTACTCCAGTTATGTGAGGAGTGCACTGCTACTGTTGCTCCCACTGAAAATTAAGAGCTGGATGCTTTTTTATTCAAAACATGCTGGCTGGAGGGAAACCATGAGCAACCTTCCAAACACCAAGTGGTGACTCTAACAGCCCAGCGTATTGTAGTAGGCAGTTGTTTGCTGAAATGTTAACTGTAATGCATGTTTGAGTAGAAAAATATTTCACATCTGGTAGAACCTTGTATCTATCGGTCATATATCTACAAAACCCACCACTTCTCTGTGAGGGCTGTTCTGCTGAACAGCTGAATGAGCTGGTGCAGTGGATCGATGTGTTTCACCCCCTCCTCTTCCTCAGATGGCTCCTGTTTGCCTGGTTTCTGAAACACACATTCACAATAACAGGAGACTCAGTGTTACACACTAAAAAAAAACAACAGCCTTAGGGACTACTTTTCCTCAAAGAAATTCTGCCAAGGCTCATAATAACTCAATTTCTTTTTACATTTATATAGAAATGCACTTACAGCGAGGTCCTCTATGAGTTTATCTTCAAAGTAGTGTTCCTCTGCCTCAATCCAGGATTTCTCGTAGCCCTGCAGGAACAAGTTGACAGCCCGGTGCCTAGTTTGGGGGAATAAAAACAGTAGCAATAAAACACACACATGTGCACACACTTATCATATGTGTATCCTGTATGTGTGTGTTGAAGTGTGTGGGTGCGTCACTTACCTGGGCAAGTTATAGAGTGGTGCCATCCTGAAGCAAGCAACTACTGCTCTCTTCCTCTGTTTGGATAACAGTTTGTGCCACACAGCCTTCTTACTGCGCTGAGGATGTTCAACCTAAACACACAAACTCAACCACTCAGTACTGTCAGTGGATGTAGCTCGGTGCCTGGACGCCACGTTTCCAACACCTTACAACACACACACCTGGTCCAGGTGGAAAAGGACATGAGCAATGTCCAGGACTCTTGCCACAGTCTTCGCTGGGTCAGAAGTGTCCTCATGGTGGTTTGGGAGGTCTCTGTACAGAGCCATCTGCCAGCGAATAGCCGGGTCCTCCAGCTACACAAGACAGTCATAAACAAACAGGACATGCGCTCAAATGTGTGTCCATTCAGACCGACTACAGAAACCTTTCCATTTCTCTATCCAGTAAATATAATATAATGACATCATCATCAGTTTATCCCAGATGCACTTGCAAAACATTGAAAGTACTCTTACCTTTCCTTGTAAATGGAGATTGTTCCTGATGATCTCTCGAACTTCATCCTCTGTATCTTTCTGTTGACAGAGTAAATGCACGGCCTTGAATGACATACAACAACTGTAATGATATAAGCAAACGATATATGTAGTAACTTTGCTGCCATATTAAATTATCACAAGGGAAATACAAGAAAAATGTACAGCAGTACGTAGCACAATTCATACACAAGGCAGTTTAAGTGCTTTACAGATATTTTAACTTTAAATGGAATTGGACCAGACTTTAAAAGATTGACCGTACTGGCAGGTTTAGTAAAATATTTTGGGGCTAAGCCGTTTAGAGATTTATATATATTTATACGAAGTTTACGTCAGGATCTGTGACTACCCCAAGATTTCTGATTTGATTTGAGGTTTTAAATGAAAAATTAAATCTCACCATGTATGGGCAGCTCTCTTACAAAATAACCTTTGTGAGCTATGCACACACATTACACAGTAATTTACCAAAACCTTCAGCATAATATGTTCACGGCCCTGACCCTAGATTCTATAATCAGCATATCAAAAAACAGAGCAATTTCCCTAATCTACTAGACAAGTGCTGTTCTTCCTACCTGGGTGAAGCGGTTCTTAGCCAGAGCGATGAGCTCTTGTTCCCCGGGTGCACAGATGTTGAGTCCAACAGGCAGCAGGCGCTTCAGAGTGGCAACAATAAGACTCGTCTGCATGGAGTATCGATCCCCCTTCCTCTTCATCTTCTTCCTCTCCTGGTCTGAAACTATTCCCTGAGGCAAATTCAAAGATCAGAAGAGAAGAAAAGCACACAAAGGGTTCTTCCTCATGTTTAAATGTGAATGGACAAAAATGTAACTTGCAATACGCAGTAAACCTCTGACGTGAAACCCTTGATCCCCACTACACCCCCTCTATCCATTCCTCCATACCTTTGACATCTTACACTTGGTGTCAGTGATGAGGAAGGACATGTTGTTGATTTCATTCTGAACCACAAAGTTCTGCTCTTCTCTCTTGAAGTTCTGCAAGTGACAACATGACAAGATTTATAAATACACTTCGATGGTTCGATGACACGTGAAAAAGACAGAGAACATCTTAACATCATGTTGAGTTGATATCACATTCAAATATATTTGAATACAACCTTGGTGGTTTTCCAGCCTTCCAAAACCACCTTGGTGGTTTTCAGCGATGTCCATGTCTTTCTACTCTGATCCCGACTGAAATATCCCAACAATACAGGATGGATTGCCATGACAGTTTGTACAGACATTCATGGTCCCCAGAGGATGAAGCCAATGTTTTTTCTCTAGCACCACCAGCAGGTGGACATTTGTGCTTTTAAGTGAAATGTCTCGGCAACTATTGGATGGATTGCCATGAAGTTTGGTACGTTCCCCTTAGGATGAATTGACTTAAGCTAAGATGGTGAACATTGTACCTGCTAAAGATCAGCATTATCAGAGCTGCTGGCAGGAATGCAGACTCTTATAAAATACGCTGAATCTAATGGTTTAGACTGAGGTAATGCGTTTTTGGGCCCAGAGACACTGTGTGATCTGCAGGTCCATGTTTGCCAAATAGGTTGATGGAGCTGCAGGTTGGATAGGCGATTCTTAGTCATTTGATTCTGTATTAATTATCCAAAATACCAATCAGTGGAGTTTTTAAGAAACTGATAAAAATGACTTTGTGACACATACACTTAGATCTTGTCTAGTGCTCAGCTCTGTACATCTCACTGACATTTTAAATCAGCAGCATGTTATTGTGTTTCTTGCATTCTTCTTAGTGATTTTCTTACGTGAGACTTGGCCCAGAAGATGAAAACCTCGGCCACCATGCGGAATAGCTCCTCAGCCTCTGGGTTGGACTCCTTGAGCCACCTGGCCCTGTCAGCATATCAAGGAGGGTTAGTAATAGAGGCACTACTTATAGCTTCCCTTGCCATGAGATACACCCACAATGTATTTTGTAAATGTAAACACAACTTTTGGTTGTCTACAAGAAAACTCCACAGGGCACCTTTAAGCATAACAAGTATGTAGTCATGCTTTTTCCCAAAATAAAGCAAATATAGAGCTAAGTGTGAGTAACACAGAGCATCTGCAGAACAAGCATATAGGCTAGTATCACATTAATATAGTCATTCATTCATGACGTGGGTCATATCTGAGTAGACAGAGTGGTCAAGTACAAGCAGAGCAGTCTCGGAACCATCCAGTCAGAGCACCATACCTGTTGTAGTCGACAAATCGTATGAGGAGAGGGTAGAAGGCATACAGGTCTCTGACCAGTACGGTGAACTGATCCATGATGAGAAGCTCCGTTTCTGACATCTCGCCCCTCCCCTCCGCCTTGCTGTGCTCCTCATCCATCAGCACAACTGCTGCTTTCTACAGGACACAGTCATGGATTGCTTTTTCTTCATTCCAACACTTAATACATTGTGGTCTTGGTAGCAGTAGTATTATAATCATACTTTTAATCCCTTATAAGGACATTATAATCCATTATAAAAGAATCAGAGAGAACCCCAGGCCAGGCAGCCTCACAGTGACTCACATTAATATTAAATAGCAGTATTAGTGTGGAAATAACCGAAATATTTAAATGTTAAAAACTTCTTTCAAAACACTGCATTAGATTTACAAACTTACTGTCAGATCATTGCCTGCACCCCTCTAAAAGGTACATGTATATATTGTAAATGTATATACTGTATGTATTATTTGAGTCCAACTATATTGTAATGAGATAAATAAGAATCTATAAGACATAATGAAATGACGAGACTCACTTTTTTGAGTTTATCCATCAGAGGCAGGAAGTGGGTCTTGAGCAGCTGGGCTTTGGCCTTGCTGATGATTGGCTGAGAGAAGACTTTGAAGAAGGGACAGAAATTGAGATGGAGTTCAATGATTCAGCGTAGAATAATACATTTTCATTCAGCTTATTGTTTAGTTTGTGACAGTGTGTGTGTGTGTGTGTGTGTGTGTGTGTAAAGGTCATGGATGGTGGCAATTTAAAACATTTTTTAAAACCTTTTAAAAACTACCTGGAATAATATTCAAAACCATCTGAATAACAAATATATACAAACAAAAACATAAAGCCTTCCATTAAATTAATTTTCTTAAATTGCATTGTAATACAATAAGTTCCCGAAGAGAGTGTTGTCATGTTTACCAGCCAGTCTTTTCATCCACGCCCCTTCGTCTATTCCCAGGTTGTTGTAGATGATCTTGAGAATGTTTCCCAGCAAAGTGTTCATGTGTTCAGAGGTCACAGAGGTGCAGCAGCTGTCAGCTTTGTCTGGGTTGCTCTCTGGTCCATGTTCCCACCAGTGAGACATGTAGCTGCACAACATCGGCAGCACCACCTACAGGAAAAGGACATAATCCTGACATAATGCTTTGTACAGCTTCTCATTGACAGTTTCCAGTGTCAGACTTTTTAATGCACATTGTCGATCCATAACACTATAAAATACATAGCTGTAGATATATTGTTTAAAACTAAATTGTCTGTAAGGTAGGAGGGGAAATCAATCCAACTGAGAAGTTAACCATTTAACCATTTAGTAGCTGTTGGTGGTCAACAGTGGGGCACCATATCCAATCTAGAGGGTTTGGTTAAAGACAATGGAAAGAGTACCTCTAATACCAAACATGGATGATTTTGGGATGAGAAGAAACGAGAGCACCCTGAGGAAAAGAAACCCCGTGGATACGGGTACCACAGAAGTAAGGTTTATATGCATTTTTAATTTTGTTGGTTAGTTATATACCCCACCTCCATGACATGAGGCATCTGAGTGTATCTCATGCCAGACTCTGCCAGCTCCATGATCTCCTCCAAAGACTTGTCTAAATTGGGGATCAGTGGACAAACCTCCCCGACCTGCCCTGGAAGACCTAGAGCTGAGAGGTGGAAAGAGAAATGCCCCTTAAACACCAAAGATAAATATAAGTGTATATAGTATGTAATGTGATGACAGTGAAATGCAAACACACAGAGCAGCTAATGATCTAAATGAAAACCACATTCAGCCGTACCCGCTCTGTCTTTTACTCCTTTGCTGTTGTATATGGAAAAGCTGTTGAACTTGTTGGTGTGAGGCTCTAGGAAAGCAACAGGGAAGGCTGCTGAGAAGGCAGCTAAACACTTCCCTAATGCTGGACGCTGTCTGGAGAGGAGAAGAGAGGCGAGGAGAGGAGAGGAGAGGAGAGGAGAAACAAATAATCATTATTTTCATTATCAATCATCTATTTCATTTTTTTCAAAGTTTTAGTAAAAACAACAATACTTTAAGTTAGGTCACTTTGGAAAAAATGTTTGGTAATTAAACCTAATTAAAATACTGGTTTAAATGTAGATTCACCTTTTCTTTTTCTTTTCGCAAAGATACAGGAAACTGAAAATTGTGAATTTGTAACTTAACAGGTGTTAATTATGTTGGTGGTTCAGCTCTTGGTGTGGCAGCTCTGTTTGGATTTCTTGAAGCTCAGCAGTGCGTCCGTTTTTTTCTCATTATAGTGAACTGTTACTTACATCTTTAACTGTCACAGTTGCAGCTTGGGGCATGTGTGTAATGCTAAACAGCTTGTCTGCAATGTTAAATTAATTCTTTCCCGCTTTATTTTACAAACAGTCAAATACAGGTTGCTTGATAGACAATGAAAAGTGTTGGAGCCTTCATGGGGATCTGAAACCGGCCTCTTTACTGAGATGTACTGATTCTCAGACAGAATTCAGCACAAGCAAACAAACTTTTCTTTTGCTTTATTGTTGGTTAAAACATACACTTTATGGTTGCGAGACTCCTCTGTCCCCTTTACACTGTGTGCCATGTTTGTGTATTGTCATAGCGATCTTACACATGTGGCTTGATGGTCTTCCAGATGTTATTTGCCTCTAATGGCCAAACCATTCTGGTGTGTGGACATCAGTGAGAAAAATCAGAGTAAACTAAGCTGATTTTGAGTTGTATTTGATGTTCTGAATTCAAATGCTCTGCACAGTTCATGTAAACCTATTGTTTACATGAGTGTAGAAGAAACATGCTTCCGTGACAAGTTTCCTGTACCTTCAACACATATGTACTGTCAGGTATACTGTACCTCTCTACATAGATGCTCTTGTTGGTTCCCAAAAAGTAGAGGCTGTTGAGGATTCTGTAGCAGAAAACCTGGACATCATCCACTGGAAGAGGAGAGGCAAAGAAAAAATAACTTTTGCAGTTTACATTTCAGGGACTTCTGTCCTTATTGCTATGGAAAAAAGAAATTCCTGTTTTTTTGCATCAGAATGAAACAAGAATCTATTTGTTAGAAAAACTGTTAGGATTTCACCTTTGACGCCTCAATCAATCAAATCAAATAATGAGAACACCACAAGACAGTACGCACATATGAGGTCTTCTCCGAACATGTTCTGTCCAATGTGTTCAAACAGGGAGGAGAGGACAGGCAGCAGGGCGAAGGTGGTGTAGTTGATGATCTGAGTGACACCCCGCGGCTGCTCTCTGCTGTGGGTGAACTGACCGAGCTTCAGGTTCTCCTGCGTCTTCTCTAGATCTTCTGCAGCACTGTCGAAGTACGACCGCAGCGCTGCCTTCACTGACTCCAGACCAGTCTTCATCACTGTCCTGATATGGGGGGGATAGGTTTTAGATTATTATCTTTACAAGCGATACTTCTTATAACCACATAACCTTTTAATAGACAGAGCAACAAAATACACATACATTCTCCTATTTTAATCAATGCCACTCAAAATAAATTAAAAAAAAATGTCTAAAGGCTAAAGGAATAAAAGAGAAACAGACAAACTACATAAAATCACAGGTGAAATGTCAGGATAAGATGCTTGTTAAGTCTGAGCCCAGAGTTCAATTCAGAATGTCCATATATCCATATGTACAGATATAAATATGAATATATACACAAATGTATATATATGAACATAAATAAACAACAACAATGACATTTTGAACAAGGATATAATATGCTGGAATAAATATCTAAAGAATGTCACAGGTTACTTTATATACATGAGGTAGATGGATATGACAGTATATGAATGTATATACAGAATATATAGCGTGCTTAGATTTATATTGAATGATGATATGTTAAAGGGCTGTGTAGAATATATAGGTAGCGGATTATTGCACAAGGAATCTCACCAAATTTATACCTACATTTTACCATCCTTGACCTTGCACTGAAACATTATTTTTTGTGACCTCATGTTTTGACACAACCATTTGAAAAACATTCACGCACACTTAAAATTAAGATCGTGGATGGTGTCATCAACTAGAGGCACACATACAGCCCCCAACCAACAAAAACATTGATAATACAAAATAAAGATAAAAACAGCCTTCTGCTGCTTTCAGCATTCAGATATTTGTTGTGACACCTGTTGTGTCTCCTGTCCGTCAGGTATTAATTGTCAACTTCAGTCATCTATCATCCATCTTAATGAATGCTGCTGTCAACATCTGCCAGGTGAAAGCTTATACTTTGCGCCCCAATTGTCTTTCGAACAGGCTGTCAACACACATTGAGCCACATTTGTCAGTCATCTGTCTCACAACTTGCTGATGGAATAGATAGTTAATCATTACAGATATTTACACCACCCACACCCTGTGCCTTAAGAGCGTTAACTGCGACTCGAAGTGTCTTTCCAGAATTCAAGGCCACTCAAAGCTCCAGGAAATTGCATTAACTTCCAATTCTCAGTCCTCCTCCTATATTTGGTCAACAGAGATATACTCTATTGAAGGAGAAAGTTTAGGCCATGCATACACCATCTTCTGGTAGATGGATGTTACATATAGGAAAGATAAAAGTTCACCTTTGAGCAAAAGATGAGCATTTAGACAAACTGTAATTGGGTTAATGGCAGAAGACAGAGGACAATACACATTTAGATACACCTTAGCCAAATAAATTTAGTTTTTCATAACTCCTGACATTTAATCCTAGTAAACATACCTTGTCTTAGGTCAGTTAGGATCACTACTTTATTTTAAGAACGTGAAATGTCAAAATAATAATAGAGAATGATTTATTTTAGCTTTTATTTCTTTCATCACATTCCCAGTGGGTCAGAAGTTTACATACACCAAGTTAGTATTTGGTAGCATTGTCTTTAACTTGTTTAACTTCGGTCAAATGATTAGGGTAGCCTTCCACAAGCTTCCCAAAATAAGTTGCTGGAATTTTGGCACATTCCTCCAGACAGAACTGGTGTAACTGAGTCAGGTTTGCAGGCTTCCATGCTCGCACACCTTGCTTTCAGTTCTGCCCACACATTTTCAATTGGATTGAGGTCAGGGATTTGTGACGTCCAATCCAATACCTTGACTTTGTTGTCCTTAACCCATTTTGCCACAACTGTGGAAGTATGCTTGGAGTCATTGTCCATTTGGAAGAGCCATTTGCACCCAAGCTTTTACTTCCTGGCTGATGTCTTGAGATGTTGCTTCAATATATCCACATAATTTTCCTTCCTTATGATACCATCTATTTTGTGAAGTGTACCAGTCCCTCCTGCACCAAAGCACCCCACAACACGATGCTGCCACCCCGGTGATTCACGCTTGGGATGGTGTTCTTCGGTGTGCAAGCCTTCTCGTTTTTCCTCCAAACATAACGATGGTCATTATGGCCAAACAGTTCAACATTTCTACAAAAAGTAAGCTCTTTGTCCCCATGTGCAGTTGCAAGGCTTTTTTATGGCGGTTTGGAGCAATGGCTTCTTCCTTGCCTTTCAGGTTATGTCAATATAAGACTAATTTTACTGTGGATATACATACTTTTGTACTTGTTTCCTCAGGCATCTTCACAAAGTTAGGCCTTTGAATAAATCCACACACCTACGTTTGACTAAAATGATGTCAGTTAGCCTATCAGAAGCTTCTAAAGCCATGACATAATTTTCTGGAATTTTCATTTATTCCAAGCTGTTTAAAGGCTCGGTCAACCTAATGTATGTAAACTTCTGATCCACTGGACTTGTGATATAGTGAATTATAAATTAAATAATCTGTCTGTAAACTATTGTTGTAAAAATGACTTGTGTCATGCGTAAAGCAGATGTCCTAACCAACTTGCCAAAACTATAGTTAATTGACATGAAATCTGTGGAGTGGTTAAAAGATTAGTTATAATGATTTCAACCCAAGTGTATGTAAACTTCTGACTTTACTGGATAAGAGAGGGGAGTGGTAGCTTCTGGCTTGCTTAATTAAAAGGTGTGCAACCAGGAGCAAGTTTTGTGGGGGGAGAACATAAAAGCCAGGAAGGGCCAGTTAGCCACAACTGACAAAGTATGGTGTAGAGTATAACTCCCTGACTGATGAAGACCCCATCACTGTCAACTGGCTAACAGTCAGGAAATGAAGGGGAGCAAGAGCTGGACCCCAATGGCATACAATCGCCTACCAACCCTGCATTATGAAGAATCAAGCCCTCCAACTTAGAACAAAAATAATATAAGGAGCAATGGAGCAGATGTTTGATGTATTATTGAGGGGGGTATTGGGCTGTAATAATTTATTTTCACATCCATGACAACCCTTAACAATGTTGTGGAGGCAATCTTCAACCTAATCTAGCAGCAGCAGCTCAGCATGTATAACACACAGCATGTAAATAATATCATGAATTGTCTGTGCAAAATGCTACATGTAGTATGGTTGGTATTACCAACGGAGCGATGCATGATGTAGACAGTTATTTACTTAACAAGCCTTCTTGAAGTGGTATTAGCTGACTTCGGGAAAAAAAAGCAGTTTTGCCAAAACTGAAATTGTGGTCGATTTAATTGGCTGAAATTCACCAGACTATATTTATTGGAAACTTAAACTACGGAACTCAGTGGGGATAAAAGTGTCCATATGTGAAAAGATTTGGATGGATAGCTTGAAATCTGCAAACGGATACATTGTAGAATGTTGTACCAACAGATGATTTTAGCTGCACAGCCAACTAGTTTAGAGAATCAATGATAATTGGAGCTAAGTAGCCATACTTTTGGATGAACAGTATTAGAGAAGAAGTGAAATATGTTTCAGACAAAATATCAGAAGGGTGGCTACATACATTTGCTGAAATTGAACAGAATATATGGTTTGCTTTTGTTTTGGCCCCCTAGATGTATGCTGATGTATGAAAAGGCGGAAAAGTTACAAACTAAATGCGTGTTATACTTGAGCTGAACTAATGCTGTCACTGAAGGGACTTGTGTTTTGACCTCACAATAGTTTGCTGCATTCATTGAACCAACTCTTAACATGTCACAACACACACCTTTGATGCTTGGCACCCTGAGAAGTCCAAAGACAGGAAACATAAGAAACAACAAGAGCTATAGGAAATACAGCTATTAACTGCCAGACTGTAAGGCCTGTAGTCACTCTTTGGCTTTAGATAAACATACTGGTTCTCACTTGCACCAAGACAGTTTTTTTTTTGTGCCAGATCAGCTTTTTACTGATTTGCTCTCAGAGTTGTTCTGATCAACATTTGCACACAATATAAACATCTGCAGGCATTTCATTTCACAGCGTATTACCATGGTGCACAAATTTTACAACAAAGATGCATGAAGGGGATTCTCTACAAAAGTTCCCCAATCTCTGCTTGATTTCACACACTACATGATTCACCCTAGATAATACTACTTTGATTAATGTCACAGATTCTGACACTTGAAGGGGGCTTTGATGAATGAATGAAGGTTATGATGTGAAATGAAAATGAAAATGTTTCACAATTAAGGTAAAGAGGATTCAGATCTCTGAAAACAGACAATCCTAAATAGAACATGGCTCACTTTTTGGCCAATAACTATTTACTGTTCATCAAAATGTTCAGGTTCAGTGTATATATATGCATACACATATAATAAATCTAATCTAGCCTAATTTTTGAATTTCTTTAACTTAATGCAAATTAAGGAGAGATTTTGGTAATCATTGACACGCCCACCGTGACGAGCAAGAAGTGATGAAGGGAGAGACGCATGATTTGTTGGCTTCCAGTGGGTCTTGTTGTCAGTGTGAGTATTAATCTTTAATGCCATGGGTCAACATAGATAGTATGTGTCCTTCAACACTGGCTTGGACAAAGAGCTTTACCTTACATCTTTAGTGTGATGGAAAGGGGCACACACACACACACACACACACTCTGTTCATCTCTTTCCCTACCTGGCATCCAGGCTTTGTCCTAGTATCTGCAGACAGTTGACTATGGATGTGGCATTGTTACCTGGAAAGTAGACAGGATTACAAAATAAACAGAAGACCCTCTGTACCTGCTAGGTAGGGTTTGAAGTTCTTATCTGTCAAGAATGTGATGAGTCAAGGACTGTAGCACACTGAAACAACATGTCCTGTTCAAATCAATTGGAGCTGTCTGTCTGGGAAAAACAAATCTGAAGAATCACAACTGTTGTGTAATCAATTTCAAAGAAAAAAGATGTTCCTTTAGAAATAAAAACTTGAGGATATTACAAGCTCATTAATTTCAAGACTTTTATATAAATAAACATCTTTTTGTCCAAATGTGTCTGCAGAGGCCGAACATCGTTTTACTTTGAGGAGAATGACATGGTGCAATGCCCTCAGCATCTGGATATGGTACAACAAGTTGCAACACACACCACACAACACACACAGCTGCTGAGCAGAAGACACATATAACACACAACCGCAACATCATGCATGCATGCACACACACTCATGCACACATTATCAAAGGCTTTCTGATGTTCATCTTCTATCCATGTCTCTGTCCCACACAAACACATGCTATCATTTATCATCACATACTATAACACATAGTTGTAAATCAACAATATCAGACGCAAACCTCTGTAGGATAACTCAGATAGATGAAAGTTTCTGCGTACAGTAAGTGTGGATCTCAGTCCTCAGTATTGCTCACACAAATATATATTGATTCAACAAATTGTTAAAAATATGGCATTGGCTTGACATTGACTACCTTTAAAAGGTACTCTGTGGAGTTCTTGACTACTTGTAATGTCTGTACGTTTTGTTGCTATGCGATGAACAAAAATTACTTTACAAATGTTTTCGGAAGGAAGAAATGTATTTCACATGTTTCCCATCTACATGTGTCCTCAAGGATACATGCAGCATATTTTGGGGTTAGAAAACACTCCACGGGGCACCTTTAACTAACTTTTTCCTTACTCCAATTACAATAGAAACCACTTCATTATCATTCATTATCATGTCCTACATAAACACATGATGGACGAATGAATAATGATCTGATTAGTAGTATATATATTCATATTATTCCATTTATTTGTAACACCCCATGGTTAAAAACATAACAATAAAAACATTGTGATTATGCTTGGCTTTCATTATTTATACCTTATTTAAGTGGTATGTTTACCAGTGACAAACGCTTCATATTGAAATGCGTCCTTAGTATCGAGTATCAAAACCTGTGTCCTGTACCAAAAGCTGGCATTAAACACACCCTTGTTATAGTGTGTGTGTGTGTGTGTGTGTGTGTGTGTGTGTGTGAACAGGTGAACGAGAGCATTTATGTTAGCACACATTTTATATATAATATATAATTCAAGTCCAATATTCATTCTTCTGCTAGCTTTGTTTTTGGTCTCCATCACCTCCTGAGATTAATATGTCTCATTAGCTGCTAAATGCTTCACTGTGTTCACCAGCTGGTCTCTAACTGTGTCTGTCTGCTGTTTGCTGCTGAGCAGGTCCTGTACAGTGGGTTTTTAGAGCCTTTTCACTAAAAACAGATGCCTGCTGCTGCTGGAAACAATGCTGATAATATGAGAACCGTGATACTGAACTGAACAATGAGCTGAAAGATGATAAGAAGCTTTGTAGAGCTGAGGGGAACTGGAGAGCTGGTAGTAATTATCTGTGGGTAAGTCACTTGTGAGTAGTCATGTGATCCATTGTTAATATAAAAGTATTGATTATAGTTGCTTCAAGATTATATGATCAGTTCCCATCAAGATTATCATGTCGACAATATATGTCAACATCCTAATTCTTTTTATTCCTAATAAATTGTGGCTGTTTATCATGTAGACCAGGATCAGCTAATCGGATAATGTTTCATTTATTTTACCACACACTGTAAAAGTAATGTAGAGACTTCCCTATTCATCTTAGATGTTCTCTCAGGGGCACATCTCTGGTAAAGGCAATACTCCTGTTTTGGCATAATGAAACCATTTATACTGCATTCACATTCACTCAGAACAACAGCAGAGAAGGAGCAGAAGTGGAAACATTAGGCATGAACGTCCTTACCAAATAAGGATATCCTATGTCTGACAAGAACTCCCAGTTTGCAGAAAAGACTGGAAAGGATGAACGAAAAAAGAGAGGAGGAGGTAGAGAGAGGGGGCAGCAGAGAAAGAGATAAAAGAAAGGTGTGAGACAATCAAATGAGGGCAATCCAGAGAAAGACAAAGAGAGAGGAGGGGAGATACAAAGGCACACAGCCTGAGGTCAAGCTGTCGAGATGTCACAGCTCAATGTCACTGGTTACATCATACACTTTTAATCTGTTAGAAACAGCAGTCGACAACATACAGTCAAGGTCTTACTCAACATTGAATCAATAATACATGAGAGAGCGTGTTATATCCTACAACACTGCCATTGTTGGCTTTCTGTCCCTCACCTGGTCACCATCTCCTTTTCCTTGTTGGAGGCATGGCCTCCGCTGCTGATTGGGTGGATGGCTGTGGACAGGAAGTACAGCCTGTGGTTTTTAAAGTACTGATCCACCAACGGCAAGACGACCTGAGGGTTAAATGACACAGATACTCAGTGTAATGACCTAACCTAAAAAATGGGTCTTAGAGAAAGGTCAAGAATCAAAAGTCTTTAAAAACTTTTTTCGTCCATTTCAATGAATCATTTCACCACCAGTGAGTTAAATAAAAATATAAACCGCTACTGATTTCTTCTTTTGCTTTAATTTATCCATGGTTGATTCATTGAAAACTACAGGAACTCTCTGCATCAGAAACACCCTGCTCACACTCAGTTACATACATTGACACCTTGAAGTTGCCCAGTACGCTGGAGGAGCTGGGGTTAAGGGTCTCGCTCAAGGGCACCAAGTGCTGCTGTGTCACTTTCACCGCTGGTCACAAACCCACTTGTCTAACCTAAAGGTGGCGCACACTCACCAAATAACCACTGCCTATTTCCCACAAGCTTACAACCATTTGATGGGCTCCAACTGTGGTCATACTACTGGATTTTTAGAAACAGTTTCATATAAATGGCATCTTATATGTAAAAGTCATACACAAACTTGATTTTATGGCTTGTACTGCTCTTATTATTTATTAGTTTATAAGAAGTAACAATGTTGCAGACGAGCTTGATGATTACTGCTGGATATTGCACCCCGTCAAGTTAACTGGTTGCTTCAGACCCATATTTCAACAAGGTGTTTAAATCTTTACTTCACAATGTTTTCCTCAACTTAAAAATTAAAAAAACACTCCAGGATCAAAGTAAACATACCCAAATAAGTGATTGATGAATAAAAAAAAATGATGAGTTCTGACCTTTCCAAAGAACTTAATCTGCTGCTCATGAGGAATCTTCTCTCCCTTTGGTCTTGTTCCCACATCTAAACAGCAGGCAGAACACAATCAGAGCCAATAGGATCTGGGTAGGTTAATATGGTGAGATTCATCTGCACATCCGCCTCAAGTGGTTGAGTTAAGAGTTTTTATCTCATTCCAGTAAAAAAAAATGCAGTTCAATTTGAGGAGTCCATTCTAAAGAGTGGTTAGTCTGATAGCCAATATCCCCTTAAAACTGCAAAACTGGGTGCTATAGAATCACGACTTGCATGGCTTTGTCTAAAAAGTAATGGTATGTGTAAGCAAATTTAAACAACTGCATTCAATTTACACAGATTTAAAATGTGCTTATTGTAGCCACCCACTCTGCACCAGCCTTATGAATCCAGCCCAGAGTTCAGCTGCACATTGCATTAAATTAATTTCAAAACCATTATTTGTTTATTCTTCACTGAATAACAGAAAAGTCTCACCAAACTCCATCATGTGTTGCTGCGCCTGGTCTACATATGTGATGAGCTGCTGGAGGAAGGTGTAGGCAAATCGTTTCTCTATAGCTGGAGTGTCCAGCTCTTGCGACTTCACACCTCTGGAAACAACATACACACTCTTAAAGGGATGGGCACACATTTTTCATATTACCCATAGTCACATGAGAGGATAGATATCAATTTCATATCTGTGCATCCAGTATGGAGATGGATCTGGGATGTGTTGAGCTTAGCACAAAGAGTGGAGGTAGGGGGGTGCTGCTAGCTTAGCACTGTCAAAGGAGTAAACATACCTTCCACTGTAAAACTGTCTTATTTAACTGCTGAGTCTTGTTTATTTAACATGTTTAGATAGTTTGAATTGTTTCTTGACCAACTACAGCAAAGGGCATTGACTGCAGACAGCATTTCAAAAGTCCTGATATTACTGTCTATGTGTGTTAGGCTAAACACACCCCAGACTTTTCACTGGACACACAGGGATGAACTCAACATGACTCTGGGTCAGACATTTCAGCAAACAAGCCTCTAAAATGTCGGACTGTTCCTTTTAGTTTGTGAAAAACAAACCTAGTAGAGATACATACTTTTACACACACACTGTAGTACGTCATCAGGCAAATATCACAATTTTAAACTCAACAAAATCAAACAGATACAAGATTCAAATCTAGCAGCTGCACTGTGTGCGTGAAGTGCAAAGCCGGTTTCCCACCTGGACACAGTGTAACCGTTGATCTGGAGGAACTTGAGGATGTCTTGTGCTCTTTCTCTGTCTTTGGATTTCTCTTTGGCTGTCAGTGTATCGTAGGGAACCAGCAGAGGATGGTTTCCTCCACCTGGAGGCAACAGCGACACGGCAGGGTGGAGAATGAAGAGTGCAGGCGGACACGAAGGGGAGGCCTGTTTGTCTGAGCTACAGGGTCCTCAGTAGCACTGACATTTAGCTAACAGTATTAATGGCCTTGCCATCAACTCAGAGGACATTAGTGTTCAACCCAGTGATCTTTATATCCTAGTTCAAATGCACAGTTTAGTATAATTAAATGATGGCAAAAATATGCAGTTGGTGCTGATGGCAGAACAGGACAGTTTAAGGAAACACAAACAGTGGATGTGTTGTGTTATATCTACCTTTGGCTTCCAGCTCCATTTTCTTTTTCCTGGCCCAGATATTATGATAATTCTCTGCAAGCAGCTCTGCCATAGACTGGAGAAACACAATGTTAAACATGTGTGACTCTGTTACACTGCATGTATCAGTTCATCTATTCATGCACAATATCTTCGAGTTTTTATATTCATGTCAATTCCTTTTCCTTAGTGCTACAATAGCTCGGTTTAAGCTCAGGGATCAAACAAGTTCCTGTTTTATTAGTTTTTTCATATATATTGTTTTATCCTTCTGTATACAGTAACCCACCTGCATGTCTCTAGACAGTGTAACGTTGCTCATGTCAATGGGTCTGGGACTAAAAGCTGGAGCTCCTTCAAAAGACAGCTGTGAAAGACAGGGTATATGGTGTCACTTTTTCATCTGTTTTTCCTTGTTTTTTATATCAATCCCCTCTATAACAAAATGCACATTTAATTTGTACTGCATGTGTGTGTGTGTGAGTGTGTGTGTGTTTGTGTTTACCTGGCTGGCCTGTGAAATCCTCCTGGACTTGTTGTGGAGGCTGGCAGGGTCGCCCTCTCTGATCCTGTCGATGCTCCAGCCCCACGACAGCATGGTCTTCAACGACTCTCTGACTGACCAGCTGTACGTGTCCTTATCCTGCAAGATTACCACCAAACTTCAGACAGACACTGACTGTGGGTCAGTAAGTCGAAAGGTATTTCACCTACAAAACTGCAATAAATTACAACAAAATACTGCTAGATACAGTATTTCCTTTCCATTCTTTTCAGAAGATCATTTTTACCCCCATCTGTTGATCAGTGTGTCACCTGCATCCTCGTGCACGAGACAAACAAAACAGGGACCCACTCGTAGAAAAACTGCTTCATAATGCAACTAGAGGTCAAAAACTCCACACGTTACCTTTAAGTGAAACTACCACCATGGTATACAACTGCCTAGGCTGTCAATAGGTTAAATCTGACTTGCCTAGTTTACCCTAGTATGGGTATCCAGACTCATGCCATGCTAGTTGTGAATGGTACACCAGAATCAGGTTTCCATGACACTGGCTCAAATCACTGGCTATCATAATCGTACAGCCATATATTGGCCAGATATCACATTTGGTGATACTGTGCTGTAACGCAGCTGAATGCACTAAACACTCAGCTCCCTGCTGCAGTTAAAAATCTAAATTTGACATTTTTGAAAAACCATGACAACATGGAGCCAGACTCAGACAGCTGCATAAAGACTACCTTTTCAGAGAGGCCTTTGTATGGTTTCAATAAAGGATGGCTCTTGGAAATTTCACACATCTGTTCCCCATATGACCAGCCATTGGAAAACTGTAAAACATACATAAGGTATATTTCAAAATGCATACATCTTCTTTCATAGTATAACTACTGACACCAAAGAGACTCGTGGCCTCCTTACCTTTTCTATACACCACTTCTCGTGGTTGTGCTCTGCATATCTGGTTATGAAATAGTCCAGTTTCTCTGGGACAGTCACACTGACGAAGACAGACGAGAAAAAAAACACATTCAAACATATGAAGTCAACTGCTGTCGAGGCAATCAAAGCCATTGATCTGCATAGGATCTGCATCAAAAATAACTTTGAAAATAAGCATGACAGAAAGTTGTTGTGGAATAGAAATTGAACTTAAATAAGTAAATAAGTAGGTTGTGTACTTGTCAGTGTCTGCAGGCTGTGGAGTGAAGTTTCCCTCTGAGTCCATAGATGACTGTTTCTCCATCATGGCCATGTAGTTGGACTCCATGTAGTCTGGAGGAAGAGCTCCAGCCACAGCACTGAGACACGGTAACGCCAGTTTAAACAGCTCCTGGTCATACCGCTACATCATGAAAACACATGCGCAGAACATCATTAGACAGCACTGTTAGGCTTCCACAGCAAGTTTAACCCTCTCTGGTTCTGCTGTCACATTTAAAACTAATGACTTTGTCGCTCTCTTTTTTTCATTTTCTTTTTACATTCTTAGATGTTACAGCAGCCTCAAAGACATGGACTTATGCACATATATATATAAAAATAAAGAAATGTTCCGCACTCATTTTATAATCATAGTAGTGTTCAGGTTTTCAGTGTTTATCAAATAATTTGAAAATTCCTTGTAACATTTTAATTTACAAATTTCACAGATTACTTTTCATACATTAGTTAAAGGGAAATTCATATATAGTTCAGTTTACTTCGTCAAGGCTGAACAATTAACCCTCATGATGTCATAGTGATGTCAGCAGGGTTATCTCTGCCTGGGCTTGGGGACTACTGTATAAATGTAAAACAAAAAAACCTGATTGGAAGTGCAGCATTTGACAATCTATGTTTGATAGACATGTCCATTAACCAGCTAGGAAAGGTCTAACAAAGAGATGCTGCTGGTTGCATTATGGGAAATTTAGGATTCAGCGTTTATTGGAGCTGGACCAATAACTGATATCATGACTAAAAGTCATGATATCTCAGCTTCTACTGCTTTTGATTTTGATAATTCTTTAATAAATCTGTCTCTTTTGTGTCCCTTTGTTTATGAAAGGACAACACAAAATGGTGAACACCCTTTAAACATTCACTTATTTCATTTATCACCTAACTTATTTCATTTTCATTTAATGTTCTATAAAAACAGATCTAAACTGGAGCCTCACCTTGCGTGACAGAGCATCAAATATTCCCCAGAACAGTTTCCTGGAGAGGTGAAGCTCTTCATCTGATGCAACTCCAAAGTTGCCCCAGCCTCCAACCAGGCAGTAATACTTCCAGCAACGCTCATAGTGATTGGTCAACAGCTGGGGAAAGTCAAGAGGACCTTCATCAACCATTTTCATTAAAGAAGTTCTGCCCATGGCGCTTGTCCATGATCACCATATTTTTTTGTAAACCTCAAATCAGAGATGCTGATACAAAGGAAGTGCACCCTTGAAAGGGTTGTGTTGCTGACAGCTGGATTAAAATGAATATATTTTCTGAATGTGTTGTAGAATGTAACTTCAATTACAGACAATCAAATAAACTTCTCCTACTCATATTAACATGACACATCATCACAATTTCATGGGGAGTGCAGAATCCTGCCTGGATCTTCGTGAATTATGTCTAAGCTAAGATAATACAGGGTCAAATTGATATTTTTATCACTGTTTATTAACATAACTGTTGTCTTTCTCACCTTAAGAGGCATCTTGGTGTGTTCGTTAAGCAGAGGCACATCAAACACCAGCCTTCTCAGCAGATGCTGCATCATGGAAGGCCTTAGCTTACTGCACATTATTTAGATGTTGACATCAGTTGGTTATTTCCACCGCCACACAGAAGCAGTATAAACATCACAGTAAACAGATCAGACATTAAGAAAGCCTCACAATGACATCATAACAAAACAGTAATTTACACTGTGGGATTCTGATGACCCTCACACACACACACACAGTTTTGCTACTCTGTTTTACTTCCAGTCTTACCCACAAACAGCCAGCAGACACTCCTCTATGGCATCCCTCTGGGCCTTGGTAAGACAGCAGCCTTTGGACAGGCGGTACACCGTGTGCAGCAGGGAGTCGATGAGCGAAGCGAACGGCTCCGTCCCCGCAAACAGCGGAGCACATTTAGTCAGAAGAGGCAACACGGCTGTGCACAGGTATCTGTTGAGGGCGAGGGCCATGTCCGTGGCACTGAGAGCAACCTGACACACACACACAGACAGAAGGAGAGACGGAAGGTAGAAGAAGGACTATATTTGAATATGTGATCAAGTTTGGCGTGGGACAAAAGCCTGCTGCTGCTGGAATCCAGGTGGATGAGAGCTGAGACTGAACCAGCAAACCAGTAAAGTGGCAGGCTGTAAAACAATAATAAAATATAGCCTGAAACACACCCACACACAGCCACACACACCCACACACACACACACACACGTCTGTACAGCTATACTTGTGAGGACATCCATTGACATTATGCATTCCCCAGCCCCTTCCCTAACCTTAACCATCAAAACTAAATGCCTGACCCCAACCCTTACCCTAACCTTAACCTAAACTTAATTCTAACTTGAACCTTAAAACCAACTCTTAACCCTCAAATGAAAAGAAAGTGAGGACCGGCCAAAATGTCCTCATTATCCAAAAATGTCATCACTCCCATGGTCTAAAACTCAAACTGGTTCTCACAAAGATAGATGTACAAGAGCACACACACACACACACATTCACACACACTTACAGTGTCCAAAGAGGCAGCAGCCCTCAGGTCTGGTAAGAAGCCGACCTCCAGCAGGTGGAGCAGGAAATTTTGGTCTTCTATGCCGTAGACTCGGTCCAGGAACAGGACCATAGCTGCTTTATGGTCCGGACAGAAACCAGCTGACATGTCTGGCTCCACCACCAGCCCATCTGTGCATGCACAGGCAAACACACAAACAGACACTCAAGATTAAAGTCAAGATTTAACCATCAATCAAGTCACTGCCATAGAGGACCAAATCAGGATTACTGCTTTTTATGCATGTCAGGTGGGGTGGGGTTGGGTGGGTGGGTGCTGGACGTTTTGCTTACCTTTAGCCAGGTTGGGCATGGAAAATGGAATGCTGATGACTCCCACCAGGTCTTCAATAGGAATCAGAGACCTCAGAATGGCTCTGATACGGATCGCTTCCCCTTTACCAGCATGGATCAACTGCCAAAAATGGGTTAGGTTAGTGTGAGTATCTACGTGAGTCTGAGTGTGTGTGTGTGTGTGTGTGTGTGTGTGTGTGTGTGCGTGTACAGCGTGTTGTCACTCACATGCATCTCTGGAGCACAGCGGCCCAGCAGGTCAATGAGAGCAGCATAGAAGGTCATGATGGCATTCCCCATGTGGATGGTATCATCCTCCTCATCCTCCAGCATGTCACTGCTATACAAACACACACACACACACACACACACACACACACACACACACAAACACACATACAATAACATGTCACTGATGCGACTAAATAGTATCGACCACTCTTGTGAGATAAGGTAAGTTACGAGACACAGTGCAACTTTAAACACAGTATGTGTTTCCTAAAATCTCATTAATTAATACTAGAACAGCAAACTGATGAGTCGTAGCGATGATGTCTCACAGTGTCTTGCTGCTCTCAGATGTAGGAGAGGGACCATCTCTGGAGAGATCCTGAGAGATCTTAATAGCTTCCTCCATTGCTGCCAACAACCCATCACCACCTTCGCCCCGAAGAGCAGGGCCAAAACACTCTGGTCGGCGAATCAGTAGCCTCACCACGACATTGGCATTCTCCTCCACGCTTTCACCTGAGCACAGAGGAGCAGAGGTATTCACGGCACCATGCTGTGCATACTTGTCCAAGTTGAAAATAACAGATTTGACTGGCAATGTAGTCCACTGAGAGAAAAGGGGATTTGTGAATTGAGACGGTTCAAATTTTCACCATTGCAGAAAACCGCAAAGCGCAGGAAGTCGAGGTAGCGTTCACCCTCCACAGGATTCCAGCCGATGTCGGGGTACCCGTTACGCACCAGCATCGCACAGCTCTGCAGCCCACACCCGGCCAGGTACTGCACCACCTGTCACAAGGTGAAAAGGAAAATGTTTTTCAGCTTCTCAAATTTACCTCTTTTCTCAGCTTCATATTGACACTGACTGGTGTGCAACTGTGTCAAAACAATATAAAATAAATATATATAGATTGATTTATTACGCAAATACGCTTATCGGTGTATAATCCCGCAGATGCCAGTTAATTAGATAGATCTTTTGTATTACTGTAGACTGCATTAGTTTAAGATACGCAACACACCCTCTACAGCAGTACAGGTCTGTGTGAGGTGAAACAATCTGCTGATGTATTTTGACATATGTTTGTGTGTGTGTGGACATGTATTACTCTCATAATGTAAATCATTTCATTTTTTGGGTAAAGACTTGGTTTAAGGTTAGGGTAAGGGTTAGGTTTAGATTAAGTAATATATATGTGTGTTACTGTTTTTCAACCTCACCTTCTCCAGGTCTGGCTCTCTTAAAGCCAGGGCCAGTTCATTATTATCCATGACTGATGCTGCAGCCACATCCAGAGGTGTAGAGCCTCGCATGGAAGGAGATGCTGAGGACAGGACACAGGACACAGGAGAAGATATAGTTAATACAGATACATAAGAGGATAGGGAGTCTATTACCAATAAAACAACAGAGGATATCTGTTCCTTGATATATCACTATTCAAACATCCAGTGTTGTCTGTTATTGATAAGACATGAAGCTGTAACAACAAATCAAATTTCACAAAGTTCCAAAATCTCCTCCGAACACAGCACACAGACTCTCCCTGTACACACACGGATATGCAGGTAGAGCCTGTCAACAACAACCCTGCTGGAAGCAGGCAGGAGTGAGCAGAGGATATTATTTCCAAACACACGATGATCATGAGTATTTCTTGTGTTTGTCACATACTGTGTGTGTCCCCACTCATGTATCCAGTACCTGTAGCGGCTTATTGCATGCAGCTGTTACTGACACATCTGCTTGTCAAAGGCTTGTGTTTTGTCTGCATGCCTGATCACATGATCACAAGAGCCCACTGTAATGTATACATATACATATTGTATGTATTAATTTATTTACAGTAGAGCAACCCTATTTAACAATTTCAGAAGCAGAGAACACTGCATCATATGTAATTTTGAGTGGCTACATGTAGACAAAATAATCTTAACTCAAGGTTCACTTAGTGGCATTTTTTTATGCCTTTTCAACTGCACCTCATGGTCTTCATCAGTGGATGGAGTTTGCTCAGTTGTCATGCAGATGGCTCCGTTCTTGAACTTCCTGAATAATTTGGTACTAAGGTCAGCTTCATGTCAAATGATAACAACTGAGCAAACTCCATCTGCTGATTGAGACCGTGGCTGTCTGAAATCACTCTCTATTCACTAGTGTACTATATTGTCCAAATTCAGATTTATTACTAAATAGTGTCCAAAATTCCACTATGTAATGAAAAAAAGATTGTCCACGGCACGTATACTGCACGTTATACTGTATACTGCATTCTATGGATGAGAAAATGACTGTTGAGCAGCTCTACGGCTGTCAGTGATGAGTCAGTGGATAATTAAAAAACTAAACAAGAAACTGAAGCCCCAGATACAGTACAACTCACACACACCCACATACACACACATGCACACCCACTCACCAAGGCCAACGCTGCTGTTCTCCAGCAAGTAGCTGAGATGGTCAAACATGGCTTTCTGATTCTGACGGCTGATTCGACAGAAGTAGCAGAGAAATCGACAACAGTTGGCCACCATCTTAGGAAAAGTGATTTCCTGCAAACACACAGTACAGGGCTGTTACACAGAATTAATTTTCACTTTATTTAAATTAAAGACATCTATTCATTTACAGTATGCCAATAGATAGAATCTCTATTTAAACAAGGCTCATACTTAATGACCCTAACAAGAGAAAACCACATCTACACAAAACTAAAGAAAGCCACGTGTTTGGGATTGATTTTAGCTGTCCCTGGTCCTGGTTTCTGTCGACACCCTGATCAAGTTTCAGCACTTGAGCCTATTTTCTGGCCGTGAAGCTTCTACATACTTCATACCTTGGAGTCTCCTCCACTGAGTACGTTCACCATGACCTCCATGACAGTCTCGTGCATCCCCAGAGCTCTCATCAGGTTAGGATGTTGGTAGAACACCTTGTTGTTCATGATATCACTGCACAGGAAGAGGGACGAGTTCAAAGCTCAGTTTCACATAGGTCAGTACAGACAGCTGCCTCGTACCCTAACAAATGGAAATTTACTGTTAACAAGACAGAGAAGAAAAAGGAGTAAAGGAAATCAGAATCCAGAACAGGAGCCTGACAGATGAGTTCTCACCCGAGCCCTCTGATCATCAGCTTCTCCTCCTCTCTTCCCATTCGGACACTCAGCAGTGATCTGATCTGACCCAGAGCAGCCAGCAGGTTGATGGTGTCCTCGATCGATACCGAGTTTATAGTGTAGGTCTTAGGAAGGGCCCGCACCTGGACACAAACAGACAGATTCATAGCTTTTATAACTTATTGCTACAATCCACATGCTTCATTCATTGTCACTGTGAGACTTTATATTGCTGTGAGAGCCTGTGCAGACTGCAGGCTGAGCAGGACAGTTTACAGTGTTCGGTTACCATGTATGTCTCCTTCTTTGCAATGATTTTCTGTAATCATTCTTAGTTATTAGTTATTTATTTCAGATATAGTTTGTATATGAATGACAACTTCTTGTATCAGCAGAAGTTGTATGGAGGGAAGGAAGCAAGATTTGGTTTGATGACTTGTGAAGTAAACTTTATTACCACATTAAATACTTGATTATTATGATAGATATTGTTACTTGTTGCAGACATACTGAGGATTATGGACAAATGCATGTTTTTAATTCTATAACTTACAGTTGTTGCATTTGAATGTTTAAACTGTTGGCTTTTAAAAAAACGGAGGCTCCTATCAACATTCTCGGCTCAAGACCGTTTATGAAGCCATGGATGAAGTAAGGCTGCTTCTACAGTACTACACAAAGGCAGACGCACACACACACACACACACACAAACACACCTAAAAAACACATCTGTCTTTTTATTTGCCTTTATTTGACAGCCAGCCGAGACAACCTACGCCTGTCATGTTCAATTGCAACAGTGTAAACAGGGTCTTCAGTGGTCTGATTTCTCTATTAAAAGGTGCAGACACAAACCAACCTGTCCTCCAATACCATCATACTGGCGGTGCAGCAGGACAAACATGGCTCTGACCAGCTCTGGATCCTCAATAACTGACTCCTGAGCCCAGCGCACCATCGTATCTGAAATCAACTGCTGTAACGTACCTGCAGAGAGAGAGAGTGCGAGAGAGATAGAGAGAGAGACCCATTGGAGAACTCTCCTGATGTTCCTTGACTTTATATTTACATTTAATGTAGCAACGTCCAAATGAAGTTCGGATGATGAAGTTTTTTTGTGCGTGTTACTTTTGTCAGAACCAAATTATTATATTTAGGGTAACAAACTGTCAAATGTTCTAATGCACATTGTCAGTCAGCAGAGGACTTACTGGGTTTCCTTTCTTTTTTCTCCTTTGGCAGGTTGGCCATCTTCTTCTTCAGGTAAGCCACTTTCTCCACCAATGACAGGAGTCGACCCCGGATGGTGAAGTCACTGTCGCCATCTATACCTCTCTCCTCATCCAACTCTATACCTGACAGAACAAACAAATCAGTGCACCGTGCACACTGTATGTTTGCAGTTATGTGGATACATTGCAGTCACTGGATACTGTAGTTAATGTGACGTTTGGTTTGGCTGTGTAGGTGAAGCTGATGGGTAGTTTACCACAGTGTCTCATCAGGTCCTCGTGGAAGTCCAGCAGCTGTTCTCGGATGTATTCGGGGCAGGGACACTCCTGCTTCTCATCCTTGAAGTTCAGCAGCATGTTGATCTGTGCAAACACATGTGGGTAGTTATGGCGGCTGTCCATTAAATATTTCTACAGCAACAACTGGGATTACAACCATCATACATCTTATCATATATTTTGAGTGGGATTTTCCCACCAGGGTATTGAGATGCTATTTGATTAAGGGTCTGCAGTGGACTTGAGTAATAAATGTCTCCACGTTCAGTACAGTATACACTTTGAATAAAAGAACTAAGATCAGTAACATGTTCTGTATCACCTGAGTTCTTTTATTCAAAGTTTCTACTGTACTTCATGTTATTCTTCTCCACTGCACTTATTCACCAGTCTGCCTTCCTCTTGTACAGCCTATTCCTCTTATACTGTTCGGACCTCCAGCCCAGCCCCTCTCTTATTCAGTGGTGTGGTGTCCTTACTTGTTCCTGTGGAGGTGATCTGAACTCTTTGGTCTTCTTGGCGGTGAGGGCTGCAGACATGTTGAGTGCTAGCATCACCTCGTTGTAGCGGAACCGCTGGTTGTCTTGGAGACAGGCCACAAAGTCATCGGAGAAGGCCACCACTGCCTCGATGCGGTGGCGCACCTGGCAGTCGCACAGGTACTGCAGCACGTGGCACATCTACACACACACACACACAGATTAGACACATGCCATCAATCATAATGGGTCAACTACATGTTATGATGAAAAAAGGTGTTTGTAGGCTACAGTAGAAGCCTCTGTCATTAAGCTTTACTGTCATTGCAGAGTCCTTGCAGACTTTTCAAGGAATTGCTAAAACTTAAAGGCTAAGAAAAAT
Source organism: Lateolabrax maculatus (assembly GCA_031216445.1). NCBI lineage: Eukaryota > Metazoa > Chordata > Actinopteri > Acropomatiformes > Lateolabracidae > Lateolabrax > Lateolabrax maculatus. The sequence continues at coordinate 19,225,884 of CM062200.1, forward strand.
AATTCTTTTGGCGGTCTTGCCATCAGTTGCTGTTAATTTCTTCATGTTGTTGTTGTTTTTTTCTTAAACATATCATCTTTATTTCCTGGTTCTGATGCTGTCTTTTAAAACAGCTGGGCAGTGTTTGATCCAACCAAGAAAAAGATGTAAACATGTATTCCACTGCTCTTCACTGGGCGTCTTTATGTCATTAGGTTAATTAGTGGTAAGACAATGCCGACATAATAATCATTTGGTTTTTCATCAGAAGTGGAATGGCAGATATAAAGTATATGTACTGTCACTGCTGTTAGGGTTCACATGTAACGTTAAACAGCTTGTCTGCAGCATTAAATTAACTCTCTGAAACACAGAGCTCTTTTTGTCCCTCATGTGGCTGCTGAAATGTTTTGGTGTATGTGACAACATAAAGCCAGTCTACTACGTCAGTGTTCTGCACAAACAAACTTTTCATCTGGTTTCTTTTCGGGTTGAACTTTTGACGTGGGGGCTTGTCTGGGACAGATTTTGGAGGAGATTCCTTCACTGTGTTGTTTGGCCATGGGGTTCGTTGATTCTATTGACATATAATTGTAACACCCATGCCGTCCTGGTGATGGGACGTTTGAGAAAATCCTGAAGTAAGGTGATTTTTAACCCTTATTTGATGTTTTCTGTAACTTCAAATACTTTGCACAGTACTTCCTGTTTAACTAAATCTATAGATAAAGAAGTGATTCTAAATTTGTTTTTTTCTGTAACTGAAAAACAGCTGCAAACTACGACGTGTTGTTATATTGAATAGTATTTGAAAAAGAACACTGATCTGACATTGTAAAGAATGGACAAACTGAGGGGGTTTAGTGAATGTCACCTGGAGTTTTACAGGCTCTGGTAGCTTCATCTGTAGCAGTCCTTCTTTGGGCATGTTCCTCCCTCCATCCTCTCCTCGTCCTTCAGTCTCAGACTCCTTCACTACCTCCAGCTGCGCATTCTCCTGCCCTTCTCGTCCTTCACAGAACACCGATGGTTCAATCAGTCTGAGGATGTTCTTCAGATCTCCATTTTGGAAAACTCCCATGATGAGCATGGTGTAGAACAGCTTGATGAGCGGGACGAACAAAAACTCAGTGCTGCCTCCTATTGGATCCCTCACATGCATGCTCCCCTCCCGTACTGCCTCTGTCAGCATCTCAATGGTTTTGATTTTCAGTATATCTAAGGGGAATTCGGGGCTGTACTGGAAACAGTCTCCTGATCCTGATCCATTGTTGCCGTTGTTACGATACGCTGGTCCGCTCTCGCAGACAAAGCTCGGGGACGAGAAGTGCATTCTGGGTCTCAGGGAGGTGCTGAGGCCGATGCCTGGCAGACCATGCTTCTTCTTCTCATCTGGAAACAAAGTGATGCTCTTGGTTTCGTCTGTCATGGGAACAATGTACTCATTGTTCATCATGAGGCGAGCAGTGGCGTAGCTGCTCAGGTGGATGTCGATGAGGAGGTCGTAGTAACCCGCACGAAGCAAACCTGTGGGCAGACAGAAAGATAGAAACATAGCCTTAAATGTACCGTTTATGTTCTTATTGATGACCAGACTAAATCCCTTACGAGGCAGTACCATTTACATGAATTATTTTTTATATGGTGTATAAAGCCATTTCCTGACATTTACTTATTCTTTAAGGAGAGCCAATGTGTCCAAAGTGAAAGAGCTGCATTTATTGTTAGCCATTTTTTTGAGAATCTAAATTCTAAGTGCAAATTGTATGCATGATACAGTATAGTGCCCATAAATTGGCTACTTACTATAGAGTAAACTATAGAGACTTGTACGCAGGGAATAGTGAATGAATGGATGAGGAAGAGAGTTTGGAAACAGTCGTAGTCCATAACATGGCATCAACTTATGCTTTGAGGCCATGAGGTCACTATTACCTGGCCTCTTATATAACAGTAACAGGCATGCAGTCATTATTTCATACGATGTGTGTGTGTGTGTTACCTGGCATGTACTTATTCTCTATGGCCTGCAGGAGCTGTGACTCGTCTACGTGGGAGCAGAGGGCATGTGCTACCCGGTTGTTTCCCAAAGCACAGATCGCTGAGTACAGTCTGAGGGTATGGTAGTGAAACTTTAATAAGTCCTGCTGCTCCGACAGCTCCAGGATATCAACCGACCTAGACAACCCACAGAGAGATACCTCGTGAAAAATGAGAGAGCAGGAGGATGAAAAGGTGTGTGTGTGTGTGTGCGTGTGTGTGTGTGTGTGTACCCCACCTGTTCTCCTCAGGTATGTGCAGAGACATAAACTGCAGAGGTTTGTTACACTGGACCAGCCAGCCGTGTCTGTCGTTCACTCTAGATGCTGACACCTGAAAAAAAAAAGTCATAAGCCATGTCTACATTTCTCTCTTTTATATCCCAGATGCTGGCAGCCAAAATACCCCCCCCAAATCCCCAAATAAAAAGCCAAAAAATGCAACCTACTATTACCAGGTAGGAGCTGTTACCTTGAGGAAGTGGTTGGGAACACGACTCCATAACACAGGAGTGAGAAACTGGACATGAAGCCTCGGAGGACACTGAGGAACCAGGTTTTTGGTTTCGCTCTTGAACAGACCAGCTGAGAGAGGCATCACGTTCTGACAGGGAACAGACAATAAAACATTACGTCAGATGAAGCTGAACAGAGAGTATGCTGTGGACATATTCAAACTCACGGCACAGCCTTGGCTTTCACATTAGTGTTCATTAATCTGGGTATGTCTCAGCCCTGCAGGCTGCAGTTATGAGTATGAGTCTGAAATCTTGTCTCATAACCGCAGCCTGCAGGATTACCCCACTGTTTAAGAAATGCTCGGTTTTAATTTTGAATATTTTTCTCAGTGTAGACAGAGAATTTAAAAAAACACCTGATTCCTGCTTTCATTTTCTTTGTTAATCCTGTTAAATGCCAGCAAGTACAATTCCTCTTCAGAGTGTCACCAACCCTAAGGAGGAATTAAAATATCTCCACTTGTGTACAACCAGGAGGTTTTTATTATGAAGCAGCAACAAAAAATGCAGGGTTTCTTGTCACTGACGGTAGAACCAATCTGCTAAACCATAGCACCATAGTTACTTGATGATGAAACTGTGTATGTGTGTGTGTGTGTGTGTGTGTGTATGTGTCCTTCTCACCTTAATACGCCCCAGTTCAAACTGGAAGACATTGGGGCTGGTGGCCTTGGCAAAGACTGCTGGGAACAGCTTGGTACTGGGCTCCACCTGTGGAAAGGAGAGGGTGCTTAGCTGTATACTGAAGTCCAACCGAAAACACAATTAGTCTTTCCTCTCTGCAAGTCAAGTTTCAATTTGATTTTAAAGTCTATTTTAGTATTTTTTTTTTTGTTATTCAAACGCTACTTTAGGATATAAGCCTCTGAGTGGGTGGGTCGATGTACGTTATTAATTGGAACAGGTAAGGGCTCAAAGAGACAATGTACACAAACTATATCAACAGAAGTTCTCTCTATAAGTATACAGAGAGCCAAATATAAGGGGTTCCATCATGAAACCATATTACAATATCTGCCTTTTGTTCTATGAATTTTCCTCATATGACAGATATGTTCACTGTAGCAGAGACAACATGCAGTTTAGTTTCAGGTGGACAAATATTGGAGAATAGTAGAATGTGGTTTTAATAAAGCTGGTGTCCGACTGTTGTAGTGAGAGGGACTAATGTTAGCAGCAAACAAAGAAAATGCATAAGAAAGAGAAATTAACAAGGCAAGAAGGAAGGAAGCAAATTTTGCTATAGGAAGTAAAATGAAAGGGACCATTCAGAAACCTGTAACCATATCAGATATTGACCTGGTAGTATGTGCTTAGTTCTTTGCCGTTGGCTGTGAAGGTCAGCAGTCCGTTCGTTGTGTCGACCAGGCAGCCGATCTCTAAGCCGTTGTTGTTCCTCCCCTGACCAGGACTGCTGCTCTCCCCAGCCCACACCATGTAACAGTTACTGCGCTTTATACTTGAGAACACACAAACACACCATGTCACAGTTGATTTACAGGCATAAAGAAAAGTAAATCTTAAAGGTAAAGTAAAGGTTGAACTAGTCACTGAAATCATATGATGTAGTCTTAAACTGGAATGACAACCTGCTGCTTTCATGACATCCCGCCAATCTCTGCCCAACATACAATTATACAAATATAAGAATTTGGGTTGGCTGCAACTGGACTAACCTCTCATGAACTTTGCCCTTCTCGTCTCCTAGGGTAACGGTGACAGTTCGGACCTTGTGCAGCTCAAAGCCTGGGTCGTACTGATGGAAGTCGGAGGTTACCCAGCCCACCCAAACGCTGCTGGGCTCCTGACCAGGGAAGATCCGCACTGAGTAGTAGTGCTGCGGAGACAGAGAGGTGCAATCAAGTCCAGTTTGACTGCAGTGTTGGATCTAAAAATGTGATGCTTTGGTGTATCCAGGTCTTAACGAGGAAACAGATTTCAGACCTTTTTTGTGGCTTAGTCCTTTTTTTTTTGTTGATGTTATTGAGGTTATTTCATTTTATTTTTATGGTTATAATTATTACTGTGACTATTCATTTATTTTTTACATTTTCCACATTGCCTACTTGTGGTTTATTTATTGTGTGATATGCTGGTGTAACTTAGTCTCCTGGCCACTATTTATCCACATAAGGAATCCCGGATTTCCAGCCAAGCCCTGAGGAAGACAGGTCTGCGTTTTCCTTTGGTGATTTTTGATACTGTGATATGCCCTAAACTAAAAAAGACATTTTAACTACATCCTTGGCTCTGTGTGAGTAAGCCTGAAGTGAGCCCCTGGGCCTCCCTTTTCTATAGTTACTTTTTCAACTTTGTGAGCACCTTGGATTTATCTGGAGTTTACTACTTTACAACTGTGAGCACCACAATGCAATGCATTGACATTTAGGAGCTGTGGACCTGCACCATGTGGTCATTAAAACTGTACGTGGGTAGAGTGGGGAGCCATCAGTTACGTGTATATTGCATGTGAGTGTTTTGTGAATTGTGTTTTGCATGTTTACTGTAGAGGCTTGCGCGAGGAATTCGTATTCATCTCTGTCGTCAGCCATCACCTCCTCCGACAGACGAGCGGACGATGGACAGCTGTTGTCCGTCTTGTTTCTCTTCAGCATGAACCTGGAGGATCAGATGGTGGGTTTATGTTTATAGTTTTAAAAAACTATTAAATGTTTTAAAAATGACATCAGTCCATACGCTGGAGAGAAGTTTCTAAAAACTGCTGATATGAGGAAATGGGGGGTTCACCTTTGCTTGAGCTTCGAGGGCTTCTCCTGATTATAATCTTTGTGGTTGTTGAATTCGTCTCTCTCAGGTCCGTTGGGACCATTATGGCCATGAGAAGACTTCATCAGCACCTCAAAGTCTGACACAGTTTCAAAGTCCTCCAGATCCTGCAGAAACAGACAGTGAACACACCACGCATATTCTCAACACCCACCCAACAGTTCTATGGAAAATGGAAAACAGAAGAGTGTATGGTCATATGTGTGTATATGTGCAGTATGTGTGCGTGTGTGTGTGTGGTGCTGTTACCCTCTTTGGTGATAAGAGGCTGTCAGGTGGGGATCTGGAGAAGGATTCGGCACACTCTATGGGCATGCTCAGCCTGTAGAAGGTAATGTCAGTGTAACTGTTCTGGGAGCCAAATGACCTCTGGGTGACTCTTAGGCATGGGCACGACTCAACTGTCCCATCTATCCTGGTCACCTGAAAAAGGGGAGAAAATCAAAAAACATTATTTTTGTCTGAACTGTACATTCAGCATGTCACAGTCATCAGCTAGGCCTACTTAAAACACAGAAGACAAAAAATGATTTAGAAAGCTCCACCAAAAATGTACAGTGGCTGCAGAGTCTACCAGCTGCTAGCTACATAGTGCTGAGTGTATCCTGCAGGTGACACCCCCCCCCCCCCCCCTCACCTCTATGTGTTGGTGGTTGGGGGGGACAGGCACAAACTGAGGTAGCCTCTTGCTGAGCCACATGGTGACGTCCCGGTTCATGTTGACGGCGAACGGCTCGTAGCCCTCCTGCAGGCCACAGATGGTGAAGTACTTCAGGGTGCTGACGTCTTTGCCGAAGTTCATCCTCCCCACCTGACACACGCCCAGGCTGCACACCGGGATAAAACCTGGAGACGGACAGGAGAAGTCAAAGCTAAGAGGAAGCTTTTTTTGCACTTTACTATCTGTAACAGAGGAACTATTTAACAGAGCCTTTGTGCGACCCAATATTCACCTGGTTGGTTGAGGAGAATTCTGCACTGATTGACAATTACATGTTACAGAGCTGACTGCAGGCAGGGCCATGCCCTTTCTTTTTTAAAATGTTCAGACAAATCCGCCCATGGGGGCCCTCACATCAAAGGACCAGACTTAAAGAGATGAGCTTGAGAGGTTTGTCAGCTGCTGTGAAGATAACTACTAAGGTTCAGCATTAATGATAAGGAGCCGGTAGTGACCTCCTTGTTCTATAATTGGCGTGACTCAAGAAAGATTCAAACTGTTCTTTTACTTTATAGCCTTGATGCTAGTCAAGGCTATGAAGTACTGCAGTGTGTGTGTGTGTGTATGTGTGTGTGTGTGTGTGTGTGTGTTTGTGTGTGTGTATGTGTGGTCACTAACACAGCACTGACCTTCGCCAACTTCAAAATCCTTGAAGGCCAGCTCAGACCCAGAGTCATCCAGCAGCACTTCTCCATTGAGCGTGAACATCATGGTGTGTTCGTTCAGATCAACCATGCAGCCCACCACATCCCCTGTCTGCCAGGCACGCCCAAAGTGCTCATTACCCTGGTTCCAGCGCTGGACCTGGGGAAGAAAATAAAAAAATACTCCTTCACCCATTTATGACTCATTAGGACATTACCTCACCTCCACTGCAGTGCCAAGAAACTGAACAAATGGGATGTGTAGGGTAAAGAAAAAAAATTTGCCACCTTGAAGCCATCAAAGACAAAGGCCTGGTCGTCAGAGCCCAGCTCCTGGTCTGGGAGGCATCCCGGCCTGGCCCAGCCCACCCTCATCTCTCCTGCTCTTAATACCTAGAGGAGAAGCAGGAACAGGTTCATGTCCAGATTAGGAAGTGTAACAGTCACAGTAAAAGCTCAATAGCTGCACCCTGTAGTCTACTGGAGCTTGGGGACATATAGTATAGAATAGAATAGTAACAACATTTAGTTTCTTCATGCCGGTGTACTACAGTGCACTGTAGATCAGAACAGGCCATTGTGGAGGGTCTTAAGTAAAGCTAAATATTTGTAACATCCTAATAATAACTTAACTGTATATGTTAATATACAGTTATATTGTTGCTGCAATAAAATAAGTGATCACAGTTGGCTATATGTTTGTGTCTCCCAAGCGGCGATGTGTTTCAGAGCTATACTGTCATACATCTTATCATGTCTCTTCTTACCTCCAGCTCAAAGTACCACTTTCCTGCATTAACACAGTAGGTTTTCTCCGCTCTGAAAATGCGGAACCTCTCAGCGGACATGTTGCTGAGATCAGACTGAGCTGCTGGATGAGAGAGAGGCAGGGGTGGGGGTGAGGGATTATAAAAAGGAATTTCATGTAAACATTATGACGGAACAAATAACATGTTACATGTTGTCATTTTGTATAATCAAGGTAGTCATTTCCAAATATTATACTAAATATAAAAATATCCCTAAAAATGACAAGTTACTAAATGAAGGGTTACAATAGGTATTGTACCATGGTCCTGGTCAGGAGCTTCCAGGTTGTAGCCATATCCCAGCAGAGTCCTGACGGCCTCTCTCAGACTGTCTTTGTTGGACTTCTTGGTTCTCTCGTCCAGCAGTATGTAGGGAACCAGACGAGGGTTTCTACGATTCTTTACGTCCTGACAGGAGACAGAGGACAGAACAGTAACAAGGAAAGAACCAATTATTACTTTATACATAAAGAAATGCAGTGCTGGGTGGAAAAGATGCAGCTTTCACCTTCCATTCTGATTAGCCTGTTTTCTATTGAACACACACACACACACACACACACACACCCACCCACACACACACACACACACACACACACACACACACACACACAGTGCCCGGTATTTAACAGCATGTGTCACAGTCTCCTACCTGTTGGATGCCATAGGTCCAGCCCTGGCGGATGCGGTCTCTTGCCCAGACGTTGTGTGCATTCTCAGCCAGTTTGTCCACCATGGCTTCCTGGGTGGAGGTCAGTTTGATGTGACTCAGGTCCAGAGGAGCGGGTTTATACCCACTGGACAACTCATAGCTGCACAGATAGAGTTGAATCACTGGAACGTTAGCTAGCCAGCTGCTCAACAACCTTCCTGTACTGAGCCTATGTTGCTCTGGTCATCTATACACTAGTTTTCTTCTGTCCTATTAGTCATCTCAACGCCCGATCATCATCATCATCATCATCATCATGGAAGTATCCCCCTGCATCCTGTCCTTATTGAGCTGTGGCATTACTGATCTTTTATTATTCTGATGCTTGAGGTGACTTACGTTTGTGACAGTTTCATGCTCTTCACTTTCTCTACAGCGTGTTCATCTGCCAGGCCAACATGGCAACCCAAGGCCAGGAGAGTTCTGTAACACACACACACACACACACACACACACACACACACACACACACACACACAGACACACACACACACACACACGTAATTTAGTGTTCAGGTGTTTGATCTCGACCCAAAAATCTCCCATACTCCCACATACTACATGGAAACCTACTTAGTGAGTTACCTGCCCAGTCCACAGAAGGAAACTTACACGTCATGTGTCTTAATGGCGTCACAGATAAATATTTGATCTAAATGTCACATCTTATGTTGTTCATTGCACTTATGCATTACTTGAGAGTCTCCAGAGACATCTGTAAGTTGTAGCTTCGCTCTTGCTCGGGGAGCTTGGAGAACTCCACTAGACAAGGATGTTGCCGCTTGTTATCGTCTCGCACCTGAAACAAACACACACACACACACACACACACACACACACAAACACAAAAAAGCAAAGGTTAGGACAGTAAGGGAGTCTGCTGCTTGGCCACCTTTGACACAGACACCTGGATACATGTGGTCTTAAAACTGCAGTTACATTTAGGTCATTTCAACTTTCGTAGTGCTCCGCTTTCTATCAGGTTTCACTACTGACTGTATGGGATGTGACAGAGCTTAATATGGGCAACAAGTGTGCACCCTGCTGGAGCTGTAGCTGTGCCTGAGTGAAAATGCAACACAGGCAGGTCAGCCTGAGCCGGACTGCACTCACACTGCAGCTGCACTGAGCACAAAATGAGCCCCAGAGTTGGACATGACTGACATATGATGGCAGAGCCTGGAAATCTCTGGATTTAAAGACAGACGTAAAGACTTTGAGTAGCATGTAGGAAGGTGTCGATGGAAAATGTCACGCACCCACTGAATCTCACAGTGGTTGCCATTCCGAAAGTGACATCGCCCAATGTCAGGACAGGGAGGTAAAGTGTCTGATGTCACAGAGTGGTGTAACCTCAGACGTGCAAAGCACCATTAGAGTGTAGCTAAGTAGCATGCTGCTCAGTTCTGTAATCCTTTTAAGATCTGGAATACAGGACATTTCCAGCTTCATCAAGTTGTTAAGGTGACAGCTTTTGGTCATTTAAACAAAGGCTTTACTTCCCTCAATGTTCCTCACGTGGAAAGAGCTGCATGCTTTGAGATATTTGACAGCTGGTACATGAGATTGAGCCATGAAAGGAGCAATGAGTTGAAAAGGAGATTTTGCAACAACATAAACTAAGTTCAGTCTCATTGTTCTTTATTTTCTTTGAGCATGGGAGCTGATACTAACAAGAAAAATGTATCACAGCTTTTAATCAGTGGAACACGACCCGCATTTTATTGCTATCGGTGCGTGTTTCACTGTGTGCTGCTGCAGCCTTAATCTACATTATTCTGATGGCATTCAGGTCAGACGTGTGTCCGGTCACAGGTCCGACCTACTAAGATGCTTGTCGTGACTTTTATGTAACTCAAACATGAGACCAACATGTTAGATTTCCAGATGTATGTAAAGAGGAGCGTGTCTAAAGGGAGCTTATGATCAGTGTTTCAGGAACAGTATGGAGCTGTCTGATACTCACTGCACCGTAGGTCCAGCCCAGCTCTATCTTGTTCATCACCCACAGTTCGTGGATGTTTTCTGCAAGCTTTTCCCTGATCCTCTCCAAGTGAGGTGGCAGCACAATCTGCACACACACACAGACAGAAAACAGAGCGTGTTTTTTTCAGTCTGGCTCTGCCCTCTTTGACCGACAGAAAAAGACTAAGTCATGAAAATTGGCATGAAATAAAACACTCATTGGCATTGGCAAGTAGCATTAAAACTGATTTATATTATATATTGCATCTGTGTTTATTCATTTGATTAGTCATCTAATTTAATATTAAAGATTTTGGGTCTTCCTCTAAGTTGGTAAGAACCCTGACAGTGGCCCCCACCTGGCTGGTGTCCACAGGTGTGGGGGTGAAAGCTGCCTGGCTCAAGGTGATGGTGGGTCCCAGCAGGTCTCTGGCCGCGGTCTGGTCCTGACTGGGCTCTAGCTTCAGCTTCTCTCGGGGCAACACTGCCTCGTAGCAAGGAGCATAACCTGGAGGAGGGAGGAACTTAAACTCCCCATGGCGACCCCCAAGGAGGAAACGCACCCTGCAGCGGAGTCAGTCAATCAAGGAGGAGAGGTTATGGTTTACAACTTGGAAAAATGTATTTATTTACTTTCCCAAAGGTCAAAAGGAAGCAAAGCAGTTTGTACAACCACCAAATTGGCTGGCCAGATTTCAGCAATCTGGACAATTTATATTGTATTGTTATATAGTTAAAAGTTCTATAGCTAAAAATACTCTTTGATTGTCACAAATAACACAAATCAAAGTGCAATAATGCAATAATTGCATTTTATTTTGCTGTTTGGAAGTTGAAAACATTTCTTTCTTGACTCCACTGTATTGTATTTCTTCAATAAACTTTGTAAAATATGTTCATCTAATTGCAAATGATGTTTAGTACATATTTAAATGAATATAGTGTTATTCTGCTGTAGGTAGAGGAAAAGGACCTCCTGCGCATTTTAGCAAGAAATAAAAAAAATAATGAATCGTACATCTGGTCAGTCAAAGAGGTTGTGGCTGATTATTACTATATGGTGTAGCTGGTATTAGAAATATCTGAGAGAAATATAGCCTTTTTAGAATGTGACTCTTTCTTTCCCTTTTTGAAACGTTTATGGTTATGTGTCTGATAGTCAGACAAATATAATCTGACATGAGGGGAACAGATAATAAGTGAATTTTCATTTTGTGTGAACTGTCTTCAGCGAAGCACTGACTTGACTCCAGCAGAGAAGCTGGCCACAGGGAAGAAGAGGCCGTCAGAGTTGAAGTTCTCAAACATGCCCTGGACTGGCTGGCCATTGATCCTGAAGGAGATGCTGGGCACACTGAGGTCCAGGCAGCAGCTCACCACGTCCTCTGCTCTAAGAAGATGCTGGTTGGGTGAGTTGACAGTCCGCGCAATGCAGCCTGCAGAGCGATGACAGCTTTAGGTCGGTTTGAGTTTTACTTTTAGTCTGTGACATGTGGACACCTGAATTATGAATCTGCTTCCTGGAATAATCAGTTTGAAGGCAGGTAATAACATAAAGCATTAAGTAGAAGTATGAGTACCAGGCATACAATACCTAGTTATACGGCATCATCTCTCTACACACACACACACACACACACACCTCACCTGACCAGAGGTGGAGTCCATCAAAGCCGTAAGAGTAGAGGTCGTCACCCACCCCGTTGCCTCCCCACCCCTCCCCCCCGCTGGGGTAGGGTGCGTAGCCGCTGGTGTTGGCCCAGCCCACCCTGAGGTGTGTGGCCTCCGCTGTGACGAACGGCAGCACCTGATCCACAATCAGCTCGTAGTACCACTTCCTGTACTGAGCGGAGCCGTCACTGACTCCCAAGAAGATGTTGGGACGCATGCTGTGGGGGGTCAAGCAGAAGAGGCTGTCAGTGGCCTTCTAGTGGGTCAGAATGGCAACTTCTGTGAACTCTGAAAGCTGGTGATTTTTCAAGGCTGTGAACACAACAAATTACATTAAACTGCCTGTGTGTGTGTGTGTGTGTGTGTGTGTGTGTGTGTGTGTGTGTGTGTGTGTGTATACCTGCTTACGTGGTTGATCAGGCGGGTCTGCAGCAGCAGATCTCTTCCTGGCAGCAGGTTGTCACAGATCAGGTGCTGGTTGGAGCGCACTGCCACGCCGTGACACACACACAGTGAGCACAAGACATCTAGAACCTAGATATCCCACACAAATACACACACGCCAGAAAACATGTCAGTGTTGTAAATACATCATTGTTACAGTATGAACGCGCACAGACAGTACAAACATCTGTTGGCACGCAGACCAAACTGCAGGTTTGTTATCTCACACTGCTCGCTGAGGACCATCCAGGAATTCCTTACAATGGATTCCACTTGAGAAATTTAAAAAACAAAGTTTGCCTAAATGTTTAAATCACTGACTCACTGTGTGCTCAGCTGCCTCAGGTTCTGCCCACAGACGCCTGGGAGCCTTTTCAGACCACACAGAAATATCCATGTGGATTATTTGCACATAACTTTAAAACTGATTCCACGATGTATAACGGAAGTGTGTGTGTGTGAAACTTTTGTTATATATAAAGATATACAATGCTGTTCATATGTCTGTGTATATAAGAATAAAGTAAGTGTCTGTACCTTGTGGTTGCGTCCATGCTTGTCCAGCAGAGATATAATGGATTTGATGTGTCCCTCTTTGATTATGTTCAGTGCCTCAGGGCTCTCCACCAGCACACAGTGAAGAACCTCCAGTATACCTAGAAACACAAAATATGTATGTTAAGAATTCAAAACTATTCAAAAGCAGAGGCTGTATTTGCAAATCATCCAAAGGCTAGAAGAACTCCTAACTGGTCAGAACAGTGAGGCATCTGTCAGTCCAAACTTTAAGACTCCTAAGAGTAATTGAAAAAGGACTGACTGAGACCTGCTCACAGTCAGCCATGCACCTCACTGTGGTGGCATTCTGGAAGAAATACAATGAAAATGAACTTTTAAAAGCAAGCATGTGAAAGCGTTGATGGGATCCAATAAGCTAACAAACAAATGGAAACATCCAGTAACACCGGATGTTAAGGTTTACCAGCTCTGCACCACTATGACTCCGGAAAATCACAGTTTGCAGTGCTGATGAACGTGGTATATCTCAGCGCCCAGAATTACTGAATACACCACAAATGTGCTCTTCAGACCCCAGTTCATTAAGTGGACATTGCATAAGCTGCATTATATACAGTGAATATGTAAAAAATAAAGGCCAACGTCGGATCATCTGGTGAAATTGTCTCCATATGTAGAATTACCACATCAAGGATTTGTTTGGCAGAATAAAACATCACAGCATGAACAGGCAGGTGGTGTTTGATGCCAGATACAATCTACTTGTCGGAGTTTTATTTATCTGATTTAACTGAATTTGATCCTCACACAGACGGTCACCTGTGAAACACTAATCAGTGTGGACGTTCTGAGGACGTTCACTCGTGAATCATGATGTCATCCAGAGTAACAGGGTCAGCCCCTGGGAAAGCCCCCTTCTCTTAGCTAAGCAGTTCTTCTTTGTTTGGGTTTGTTTTTCAGTATAAATATATGTCCAGGTTCCTCTCACCTGCTGCTGAGTCTGGAAAAAACTGAAATGTGACCTTCTGCTTTCGACATGATCACTTTAAGGTGATCCAGTGGGGATCAGGGATCACGTGAATGTTGTGACTCGTCTCGTGTGATCAAGCTGACCTACCAGAGGAGGCCTCCAGTCTCTCCAGTCTGCTGATCAGCCAGTCCAATGAACCGGAAAACTGAGCACAGTTCTTCCTGTTTCCTCTGATCAGTGCAGCTGGGAGGAGGACAGGAGAAGACAGGACAAGGGACAGAAGGAGAGACAGGACTTAGTATCTGATAACGACGACCCACAAAACTTCTTCTTCTCTGACATTTTTTATTTCAACTTAATCTTTCCACTGAGTGAATTTTCATCTCTAATGTGAATGTCGCTTTATTTAATTTGATGATTTTACATAAAGCCCTTTATAAGATCTGGTTTAATATAATACGATTTGTTGTTATCACGTAATTCCTGTTTGTGCAGGTGTGCGGACATGAGTGTGTGTGTGTGTGTGTGTGTGTGTGTGTGTGTGTGTGTGTGTGTGTGTGTACCCAGTAGTTGGTAGAGTGAGTTGAGGATGGAGCTCCAGGCCTCTCCTGCCTCCCTTCCTACTGCCTCAGCAAAATGAGCTGCACAGCTGTAGACGTGGAGGCGATCAATACACTCCAATACCAGGCTGATCATCCCCTACAGACACACAGGATACTGGTTTTACTGGTTTATTCAGCTGGATTCAGGTGATTATAATCAGATGAGGTGGATGAGAGAGACAGAGAGAGAGAGAGAGAGAGAGCATAGCAGAAGGTTTAAACTGTTAACATGGTGAAGGCCCAGCTGACAGTGAACAGTGACTCTGCAGTCACAAACCTCAGAGAGGCCGGCTGCATTCCAACTTGACACATTTGCAGCCTTGTGCACTTTGTCAAGGCCACACTAATCCTACATGTTTGCGTAAACTGCAAACAGTATCCTTGTGTGCTTTACAATGTAGCATTGTCACTGTGCACTGGTATAATGCTGTCGACTCATAATACTCATACACAAACTCATAATCATAGATGAAGCCAAGCCAATTTTTATTTGTATAGGGCCAAATCATAACAAAAGTTATCTCAAGACACTTTTCTTTTTTGTGGCACTAAGATCTACCAGAACAAGTACAGAGACAAATCCTTTGTCTAATACAATCAGAAGGTAAAGGTTTAATAATGTTTAAGATGAACATCCAGTTAATGTGATTTTCCCTAAGGGAAACGTCCATAAGGAACTCAATTTGTTGGCTTTAATTGGAAATTTTACTTTGAGTAGCATTGCCAGTTATATTTTGACCAAAGAACAGATTTAGAATAGGAAATCCAACTTCATACTCATGGGTATTTAGGTATACAAAACCCACAGACACACAGACACACACACACACACACACACCAAAACAGGAAGACATCCCCTACCTCTTCCTGAAAGAGGTTCTGCCGGTTCTTCAGAGCTCTCAGTCGGTTTTGCTTGTCTTCATGTTCCAGGTGATCTCCAGGTGGCTGGAAGTAGCCGATCAGATCCTGCAGGCTCAGACTGACCGAATCTATTGGCAGATCTAGAGTGGAACTCTTCCCCTTTTTCCTCAGTGTGTCCAGACCCCTGGAGCATATAGAGTGGAGGATGTCAATCAATCTTTATAACGTGAGAAGTTCTCATTGGTACTCCTCTGATCACTGCTGCTGTAGTGCTGCCGTTTACTACTGTGAAACTAAATGTACACTGTATGACTTGCTTTTTTGTTGCCAGCTGATTTATATCTAAAGCTTTTGTTCGTCTATGTCCATTTTATGTGTAGCTTGATGATTACCAAAGTTTTTGTTCAGAGTCACAATGCTTTCAGGCTGCTGGCTCTGGCCGTGTTTAATCTTGAGTCTGTTGGTTGTGAGAAGCGTGTCAGTTTAGCATAAGGGTGTGAAGATTCCCCAGTCCAAACTCAGAAAGTCTACACATCTTCCATCACAGTACGAAAACTCGTCTGTTCAAAAAAAAAAGAAAAAGTTCCTTTTTGATAAAGCTTATAGTTAGGGCTGGCTCAGGTGAGTCCTGAACCATCCCTTAGTTATGCTGTTATAGGCTTAGACTGCTGGGGGATTTCCCATGATGCACTGAGCTTCTCTCTCCTCCTCTCCCTCTCTAACCGTACGCATTCTTATCCCACTAATACATGTTACTAACACCACATCTTACCCGTAGTTTCTGTGCTTTTTCTCCTTCTCACTTTCTGCAGGTATTTCTGCCTCTGGAGCTGTAGATTCTGGATCTGTGACTGCAGGCCTTCTACTGCCATGTTCCTGCTCCACACTCACTGCTACAGTTATTAGTCTGATTATTATGTTGTCTGTCCTGCTGTTCCCCTCTCCCCCTCTCTCCTCCCCTTTCAACTTAACTGGGTCGATGCAGATGGCCGCCCACCCAGAGTCTGGTTCTGCTCGAGGTTTCTACCTGTTAAAGGGAGTTTTTCCTCACCACTGTTGCCAAGTGCTTGTTCGTGGTGGGAACTGTTGGGTCTCTGTAAATAATGTTTTAAAGAGTATGGTCTAGACCTACTCTATGTGAAAAGTGTGTTGAGATAACTTTTATTAAGATTTGGTGCTATATCAAATACAAAACACTTTTATTAGTGGGTATTGGGTATTGGGATGTGAATCAGATTGGTCTCAGTGGTGAGAGCACAGTTTGCAAGGAATCTTTCAAGAACTTCAGCTTATTAATGATTCATCAGTCATAATGCATGCTGCTACTCATTTACATTTGATGTTGTTCTCATGATGTTGAAAGCTCATCTGTTCGTGGTCAGTTGCATGACTTCAAGACACTGCAGTGTCTTGAAGGCAGCAGTAGGTTTGCTGTGCACACTGAGACTTTCTTCTTTTCTCATATCAGGCTGCCACTGAAGGAGACAGTTCCCTCCTCAGTTTAAAGGACATTAAAGCAGAGCGCTTGCTGCTTCACATATAGCAGGTGCATTAAATGGATATTTGATGCCAGTATCTTGCCTCGTGTTCTCTCCGCCAGAGTTTCCCGTGACCTTCATTTTCGCTACCATTCAAGGGAAATTGAAAAGCTTGTTTCTTCACATTGGCAGGTACAGCTGCATTATGTTGCCACATGATCAGTGAGTGAAGGACTTTTCTAGCACACAAAGGCAGCTAGTTATAAAGTTATATGTACACACAGGACAGTGGTGTGGCTGGCTGGTTTTGTTTTGGTGGGTTTTCTATATATTTCCTGCCAATTTTCAAGAATAAAGAATCATCTTGTTCCTGTTGAATTCCTCACAGCACCTTGGAACCCACGTGAGCAAAGCCTTTTTCATTAGTTGCTGCATTGAATCCCCTATGTCACTTTCACATTTCAGATTATTGTGCTGCTGCTGCTGTTTAATCCTACTGTACCTGACATACAGTACAGCCTCCTCCTCTATTAGTGTCTTATTACCATACTTTTCATCGTATCTCTGTGTTATGTGTATTACATATCTGTATGTGTGTGTGTGTGTGTGTGCGCGTGCATGCACAGTAATCCACCTGATGAACAGGTTGAAGAGAAAGACAGTACTGCGGATAACTCTGGCAGTGCGACTCTCTTCGTGTTGTGACCGAGACAGCGTCAGCCCGTCATCCATGTGACCCTCATGGTGCATGATAGCCTGGAATTTTTTAAAAAAGAAAAAAAAAGACCTCTACTCTTAATATCAAACTGAATGAATCCAGTTACAGCATTGTCAAAAGTTTTGCTTGTTTAATGTAAAACCTGAGGGGCGGGTGATAAAAGGTGCAGTAAGGTACCTTCCTCTGTACTCCACCCATGCGTGCACACTTGGCATCCACAGTTTGGTATGTGAGCCACAGGCAGGTGTCAACATGTTGGATGTAGCACACAGAGTCGCCATACTTAATGTCAGGAACTCCCATCCCATCCACCTCCTTCTTCACACCAGGGTCCAACTTTTCCTGAAGGAGAGAGAAAGTCAGGGAGAAACTAAATAGTGTAATTATATGTATACTGACTAAATGTTACTTGACACAGGGCTGTGTTCAAGGATAATTACTTCATCTTTTAAGATTCCCGTGATTTTTAAACTGTGTCTCTAGTTTATGTCATCATGGCTAACAGCTGTGTGCAGATGTTTAGGATTTAAAAGGTTCAACTCGAAGGGTTTTCATGTTTTACTGACAAATCGCTGATATCATTATCATTCATTTACAACACTGGCCAAGACATGTCAAACAGTAAAAAGAACCTGTGGTGAACACTGTAAGCTACGTGTTACCATTAGTTTGACAGCACCATATCTCTGTGAGCATACATTTCAGTAGATAAGAAGGTTTTTATATTTCTCTTTTACAATATAAATCCAAACTCGGGACAATATTTAATCCAAAAGACTGAAGTCTGGTATCAATTTCCCTGATCGTGTCAAAATAACCGCACAAGCCAAGTAGTTATACAATTAATTGATTGGTTGATCAACAGAAAATTAGCAACAATGTTGATAATTGATTAAGCATTTGAATCATACTTCAAGCAAAAGTGACCAAAAAAAACAAATCACCATGTAACATCGTTAATAAAAGTGCAAAGTAAATAAGGTTGTTATTGAAGTTATTCTTTTCCCTAATGAAAGTCATTGAATTCATGTCCCATGATGTTAATACTGTAACACTTCACAACCTTTAATGCAAGATGAAGTTTGGTTGTACGTGGCCTTGTGAAGTATTGTACCAGGACAATCCACTTAGACATGTGAGCCTATAAAAAATGTATCAAACCATTCAGAGATTTTCCTTCCATGACAAAGTTATAAAGCATGGTGGCCTTCACAGACGCTGTTTGTGGATGTTTGGTGTTTGTACCTTGGAGGACCTGAAGCAGAAGGCTGTAGACTTGACATCAGCTTTCTCTTTGTCCATCAGCAGCAGAGATTTGTCTTCTATCAGACTCAGATACTTCCCTGTGGTCACATGTCTCAGTCTGAATGGCTGACCCCAGCGGATATGACTGCCACTCCACCTGGACACAGACAGAGACATGAATACTTAATGCACACAGAGACACGAAGAATCCTAAGGAAAAACATATAACCTCAAAAATCAACAAACTGGGCAGGATGAAAAGTGGATTAAAAAGATTACGTGTATACCCTATGCACTGAATTATGTTCCTTTTAAGCTGCACAGATTAATATTTTTATACAAATTAAGTGGCTGGGTAATATGAAAGTTGTTGCTCATAGTAACAAACCTATCGACTCAGCAGTACTCCTCGGCTCCACACGAGGCTGGATTAATAACCAGGCAAACCAGGAAACTTCCCCAGAGCCCCAGACCTTCAGAAGCCATAAAGGGCCTTGCTTCACTGTATGGCAATTGTAGTAATTTGATCAACTGCAAATGTGTTAAGCAATATCCACCAGCCAAAGCATTAAACAGAAATGATAAGTGCCTTCAAATGGCTCTTGCATTTTACCTAATCTTATAAAGGGGCCCTACATCAAAATGGAGCTTTAACACCTTTATCATTTCAGTTTTTACGTTTTTAAATGCATTTGTGTTAAATCAAATTGCCACAAACATGGTACATGGTATTATTCCAGAATATGAGCGCTGGTTGGTAAAATGACCTTCCTGATGGGTAACAAGTATACATACACAATACACAGCTGAGTTACAGTACTGCATGTCCCAGGGGCCCCTAGGATCTAGCAATGGCTCTACCGAGTGTTTTAGCATCTTTCAGTTTATTGTTTTGATTTTTCGCCCTTCAAACTACTAAAACTAAAGCTAGCTGGTGAACATAGAGGAGCATTTAGCTGCTAAAGAGCCAAAGATTTCCCTCAGATGTTGGTGGAGACCAAAACAGAGCTAATGCAAAGTGAATATTGGACTTGGAATGATAGTGTTGCTCTGTGTCCCCTGGATGTGTTAATTGGTAACTATGTCCAAAACATAACAACAACCGTTCTATTCAGTGTCCAGACTAGACTAATGCCAATGTTATGTCGACAGCTTGTTCTGCTGCCCCGAGACGGCCAAAAATAATGAATGCCTTTTTAATTGGTGTACATGAGTTGGGTTCACTCATAAATGTAATGTAAAATGTGTTGCAGCAGCTAAATTAGAAGCCTAAAGGCTGATGTTCATTCACTCCAGCACACAGTCCTGTGCAGTCAAGTCCAAATGTTCACAGCACATATGCAGCAAAGCATCAACAGCCAGACTTCAGCTTGTTTAAGATGTTTATTACAAAGATATGGGTCTGCCATATGTTAAAAAGATTCCACAGTTTGTATGTGTGTGTGAGTGTGTGTGTGTGTGTGTGTGTGTGTGTGTGTGATATCACTCATAATGGCTGGAGCATGCCGTGGGCATTGTCCATGCTTGCTATGAGTCATGGCTTACTGGGACACTTGAATGGAACAGAATGAAAATAATGGATGTAAGCTACAATCAATTTAAAGAATAAAAGTTTGTAATTTAAAGCAGAATTTAACTTTAACTTATTTACTTAAATTATTATAACAAACGGTCAATAAAAATGTTTCTTCATAGAGCAGTTCCAATGAGAGCTGTTGACAGTGTATTCTGTGGATTTTCAACACTTTCTGGAAATAAAGACACATCGATACTGATTGTTTTAACATGTATGTTTTCCATACTGTACCATACCATACCGCCAAAGCCAAGCTAGCAGCTTACCCCTGCCTCCAGGTAATCACCTCTGCAGGACGTGATAAACCTCTGCTAAACTGGGCTTACCATGACATAAAATTGATATTAAGCAAATAAAAATATTGAACTGTGAGCTCAGAAAACAGGCAGGTTGATTACTAAAACATAATAAAATATAATAAAATATACGTAGAAATAAGGGTGGACAAATTCTTCTTAAATTCTAATTAACAATAACTGAGTTTTCAGGTTATGCTCCACTCTGCTGTCAGCGCTACCAATCCATGCCAGACTCTTCACACTGAGAGGAATCCCCCAGACAGCTTGACAATAGATCAAAAACTGAAAGCACATGTGCGATGTACTCACACCAACACGTCTGTACAAACAGTACTAATCTTTTTGTGTATTTATGACTGCGTGGAAGTGCATGTCTGCTGGTGCGTATGTATGTGTGTACAGTACGTGCATGTTGTACTTACACGACCCGCAGTGTCTCCAGCCTCCACAGGGACCTGGCATGACTGGACACTGCTCCCCCTTCATAGTGCACCGTCCTGGGGGTAGAAATGAAACAATCACAGCTTCAAACTAATTCTATTCCTTTTCCATATGTAACACTGTGTGTTTTAAAGTTCTCTTCTTCCACAGCAATTTCCAGTTGCCTTAGATGTATGTCTCGATATGCTACTACCTACATGACTCACTAACAAACCTCAGCAGACAGTCAGTCTGCGTGAACACAGCCGCTCTCATCGGGATTGTTTAACAACATGGCTGTCCCCTTCGGGAACATCTTAAAACTATAATTATTAATAGTCCTCCCTGTCTCAGTCATAGCAGAGGGCTCAGCCTGTAATGGGAGTTGCTTTTTTCTCTTCCTGCAGGCCATGGTAAATCCCTTACAAAGGAAGCTGAGTCATGTATGTGTCTGTTGGTCTAAACTGGAGGGTGAAGGAGAGAAGTTTAAAGTAAAGGAACACAGAAGGCACAACTTTGATTGCAGAGGTGACTTTGGCAATGCTTTAGAACTGTAAAATATATATTTTGTAC
Organism: Lateolabrax maculatus; assembly: GCA_031216445.1. Taxonomy (NCBI): domain Eukaryota; kingdom Metazoa; phylum Chordata; class Actinopteri; order Acropomatiformes; family Lateolabracidae; genus Lateolabrax; species Lateolabrax maculatus. Next base: position 19,247,434 of record CM062200.1, read on the forward strand.
AGTTGCATGCTTCTATATGTCTTATAGACACCACAGAAAACACTGTTCCATCCTGTCTTTAAGCTGCTGTAAATTAACACTAATGACAAATGACAATGGTTCCATAAAGACACTGTATAATAGACTGGTCTGTAAAGTTAGACAAGTCTTATTTTTGCTTTTAAACTAGTCTAATGGAGCACAGCATTAGTATATTGAATCAGCTGATCGGCATCATCTGTTGCTCATGCTCGTGCTGCGTTCTTGTCATATGGGAATTAGCGTAACTACAAGTTTCTGACCTGTAAATAACATTCACAATAATACCCAAGTTGTTATAACGACAGGGAAACTTTTTTCCTAAATGCTCCAATATATGCCACTTGGTGTCTTATGTACAGGGGTAGCAGAAAACAAACAAACATGGACGCCTGATGTCACCAAAAGACCGTCAGGAAGGAGTCTCTTCACAGCCAGCATGGACAGGAGACCAGTTATGCAGGATCACCGGTGTTAGGCTTTGTGAAGGCAGATAGTCCAAAGAGAGCCAGACTATGTTGAACTTTGTGATAAAGGCTCCTGGACCGCCTGGATTTTCAATCTAAACTCTTCTGTGAATTTACCTCTTTAAAAAAAAAAAAAAAAAAAATCCTATTCGGCTTTACATTGCTTTTTCAATTGCAACTTTACTTGCAAAATCATGAGTCTGTTGTTTTTCCTCTTCAATACGACTACTGGATCTCTTTATAAATGTGTATAACTAAATGAGAGGAATGACATCTACTGACTCAATTAAACTACATTTCCCCTGGTTATTTTTGGGATTAAATTGTTACTAAATTTACTATATTGAGCCCATAAATGAGTCCAGTTGTAATTACCTCCTCTGCTCGTCCCCATGCTCCCCAGATGGAACAGTTAGACACTCGTCCATGTGACCGTGAAGGAGGCGCAGGACGTCCCCTCCTATCAGGAAACCTGCAGACAATGGAGCACAAAAGGAGGAAAAGGGGGAATGACATTGGTGAAAAAGCAATAAAAGGAGGAAAGAGAAATGAAGTGAGAAGAGGCAGGAGGGGGAGAAGGACAGTGGGGGCAAAAGGAGACAGACAGTCAGGGTTACATAAAAAGCACCAGAATTAGCACACATGCTACCTTGCCTACACTTTGCTAATTTTGAAACTCATTTGAGTGTTCTGAAGAGCCTGACTGTGCTGACGTGGGAGGAGGGCAGCGGGATCAAGTGCAGCAGGGCAGTTATGGTACAAACATGAACTGGACTGGCACTTCTGAAACCCACCTGTTGAGATATTAAAAGACCAGCAGAGTGGCCAGCCCAACTAAAGAACACCTGTGTCATCAAATCATGTGACTCAAAGAATTTTGGAAAATGTTCACACTGTAAAATTGAGTAAATAAAGAATTAGTAATAAGTAAGTATAAAGAAATAAAATAAAACTCGGTGTTGATACCTACAGGTTATTCAATGTAAAACAAAGTTAGTTCTAACTTCACATAAAATCACTAATGGACCAACTGTTGTCTTCCAAATATCATTACATGTATAAACTTCAGGACTTTGAATTTAATTTCAAAGTGAATTTGTGCAAAATACAAGAAGCAACAATAAAAGAATGTAAAAAAGAAAGAAAGCAGATAAGATAGCAAAAAAGCACACTACAAGCAGCAAGCAACAAAAGCAAAAAAAGAGAGGGTGATGGAAGAGAGAAAAAAGAGAGAGGGGCAGGAACAGACAGGTGTACCTTGTGCTACTTCACTGCCAGAACAGATGGGAGCCACACTCCAGAGTGTCTGCTGGAAGGCTGCATCTACATGGAGACTGCCATTACCGTAGGACAGATGCTGCAGAACGAGAGATGTGAGAGCCAAATTAAAAACACCGGAGGGAAACGCACACAAGCGGTTGATTCAGAGGCAGTCAGGAAAAAGAGAGGGAGGAACAGGGAGAGAGCCGTAAAGAAGAGAAGGGCTAAATGTTGTAAAATGACTGAGTCAAACAGAGTCTGGCATATGCAAACAGGCACAGATATGAAGCTAAACCGCCCCAGGTGTTTCCAGGTTTTAGAGGCCTGCTGCAGATTATATTGTCAAAGCTACTCTTGGATTAAAGTTGCAAAGCTGAACCAAGAACGTTTAGAACTTTAGATGGCTGCTAACTGTCCACATATTGAAGTGAACTGTTTATTGTCTGTGTCGCAACTGTTGCAGTATCAAAAACAACTTTATTGTGAGACCGACACTTTTGGCTTGTGGCCTTCATCAGAGTCATCATACAACACTTTACACAAACAGAAACGCCGGCAGCAGCCACTGGTATGTTCACATATACAGTATATTCACATATAAGGAGAGAAACAGTTAGGAGGAAAGAAGAGAGGAATCTAAGAGTGGAAAAAAATAACAGATGAAAGAGTGAAAGAAAGAGAAGGTGATAGTAAGATTGGAGCCCCCTCCTCACACCTGTTCCCACGCACGGCAGCTGCTACTGACCAGATATCTCTCAGAAGAGACGCTGACCAGGATTAGATCATCTCCCACTCTAACCTTCTCTCCCTCTGAACGCTGCTTTGATGCTGGATGGATGGTCCACCAGCACGCCTCGCCTACACACAAACACACACACAGTGAGGAAACACACACAAAAAGCAAACAGTAGCTGAGAGAATATTTTATACTGTTAATATATACCTGCTGTATCACCTCAGCCTGTGTACCACTTTGGTAGCCTAGATTTGTCTTGCAGCTGCTCTGCTTGTACTGTAATTTGCATCATTTTTACAGAAGCAGGTCAAGAACAAGAACGGGGCAGACGGTGTACTTTGCAGTGGCCTATTGTTCTGACTTTGTTCCAGCTATTTTTTTTTTGTTATTTTCCCCTTTAAGACCTTTACGGTTGGAAAAATAATCTCACAGTATGGATCACTGACAGTATCAGGAACATTCTCTATAGGCTTGCTCCAGATCTTTATTGGAGCTATATGATGTTTGCACTGAGTGAAATGTTCTTGCCCTCAAAATGGAACCTGACTTATTTTGTATATTTGGGAACTTTGGGATCTCACTATCAACATAATGCAAACTACTAAGCCGCACAGTGCAAGAGATGTGTTCGACTCCTACCTGTGGTATCTTCCTGCAGTCCAACGTCAAAAGCCAGTTTGTCTGTGGATGAGCGGGAGGTGGACAGACAGCACAGGTACTAAACAGAGAAACACAATTCATTGGATCGATTCATCTCATCCACTCGATCATTGGTTCTGCCACAATTTAAGTCACATATAAGCTTTAAAAACTGTATTTTTCTTTTTGGGGGGGGGGGGTGTAAGTAAGAGTGTCATCAGTTCAGTGTGCAAGGTGTTTGCTGCCAAAATAAGAGTCCTTTTTGGCAACCCAGATGTTCAAGGAAAAAGAAAAAAAAAAACGGCCGTTATAACACCTATTCCTTGCAAGCTCTTGGGCTTGCAATGGGCTTCAAAATAAATTAAAATTATAATTTAATTATTGAATTATGACGTGTGTGTGCATGTTTTCTGACCATTCCACTGTAGGAGTGTCGCAGCAGGACGGCGTGTCCGTACAGTAAGGTGCGATGACCACCACCCTGGGCCGTCTGACAGAGAGAAACATTGACGGGAGGGAGAGAGAGAAAAAGAGCAGAGTTAAAAGAGACAGAAAGTCACTGTCGCTGAGAGAGAAAAAACAGAGAAACAGCCAAACAGAGATATCAATAAACAGTACAGACAGAAAGATCAACAAAACAGATGCAGACAGGAAGAGAGAGGGCGAAGCCAACTGTATCAGTTAATTCTAGGAGAATCTGTGAAGCTGCTGCCTGAGAGTCTACAAACTATCACTTAAAACACCCAAAGGAGCTCAGCTGCAATGTCATCCATCCATCACTTCATCAGAGTCCTTTTTGAAGATACTTTGTGTAGAAGTTCAAATATCAATACATCACTGTCATATTAGCATCCCCAGCTGGTAGTATAATTACCATCACCAAGGGCTGTCTAATGAAATAATAATCATGATGATGATGATTTGGGCTTCCACAGTTAATTAAACCTGATCGGGTGCACTACTGATGCTTTGCGTTTAGAGTGGCTGCTCTGGTGCATCAAATCAGACGCTCCCCACTCACAGGTAAACTGTCTGACGAATCACAGCCTCTGCTCCCCAAACAGTTACATTTTTACTACAGGAATGAACTTGCAAAAGTCATGAAAAAATGCGTAAATCCTCTTTATCTTGTTGCATGTTTCATGTACAGGTGTTTGTTTCAACTGACTTTGATTTATGTGACGTAAGGTTTCCATACTGTACACCTGATGTGCTTTTGGTTTCATTAGGTTCAGTGTAACGTTCAGGGTGGTTTAGTAGTGATCTAAAATGTTTAGGTGGAATAAAACTGTTTTGTTTCAATGACAAATGATGATGAATAACACTGATCTCAGTGTTAAGCGCAATAATTGTGGTTGTTATTTTTGTCATGACCATGCAGCCCTGTTCCATCAACTAGATGCAGCCAGTAGTACAGTAACCCTGTGCTACTGCTCCTCAAAATAAACCCCTTTGCTCCTTGCCCCTTCTCCCTCTCCCCAGCATTTCTGGGGCCATTGTACTGCATGTAGTGTAGCGGCACTAACATCTTTGATTGCAGCAGTGTGAGTGTGCAACCCCAACAGACTGTACCATGTAACTGGACTCTGGCTTTCTGACTGACGTTTGTCTTCTTAGCAGAAGAAGCTCCCATGTCTCTTGGTCTAGTCATTTCTCCTGCTGCACTGCAGTCATTCTGCCCTCCTGCTAGTGAACAGGCAGAGCTGTACAGGCCTCACAGGCACACATATTAATGAAGGTGTGTAAACAGCAGTTATGGGATGCACACTGGCTCGCAGAGCTGAAGCTTGTTTTCCCTCTCCTTATTTTTTTTATATAATTGGTGATGCAATGAATTTATAAGGTATATTAATATGTGGATGTGTGTAAACTGTTTGTGTGGCCTGCAGAAAATCTCTGGATCCAACCAAATCTAACACTGGAGCTAAAAAAAAGTAACTTGTACCAGAGTCACCAATGTTAAAGGTTAGTCATTCCCTTCTACCCCAAAGCAAGATCTAGTGACAGCCATAGGAAGGGTTAGGCAAACTGAAAACCATCGTCACAGTCATTTATTCATATGCAGTAGGCCTTTATTACTACGATGTCATGAAATACTTTACAAAGACAGAATAGGAATAGGAAAACAGACTATATGTAGTGTGGTTAGTCACTTATCACAAGGACACCGATGCCACCAGAAGAAAACAGAGTTAATAATAGTCAAACTGCAGTAAAGTAGCATTACTCCATCTGCAGGTACATATGTTTGAGCCAGTAGAGTATCCAGTATTTCCCCCTGCTCACTAGGGGAGAAAGACGTTGTTTCTGTAGTTTCCCCACAGAGCTACTAAGGTCCCAACATCTTGATTAAATAGTGAATAATTGAAGACCAGTATGAATTGTGAATGCAGACCGCAGGAAAAAGCTGGAACTGGGCCAGCTGGACATCTAGTTTACCCCAGTAGATGTGACATGATGCTTATGTAAGGCCTCCGTATGCTGAAAGTGCAGTACTTGTTGGATCGTCCAACAATCAGGGGGGTAATTTATGGTGTTCACAAACATTACAGGTATTTTACATACATTTTCAACTTCAAGTTTATATAGATAACATTTGCTTTTGAAATGCTTCCTCTGTGTATAAATGTTGAACAGTAATTTTGAAGGTTTTTTGCATTTCTTGAAAGATTGTTATATATGTGTGCATGCATCGCCTGATGTGTGGATTGGGTTTCACTTGTGTGTGGAGTTTTGAGACTTTTTTGGTCTCTGATCCACAAATGCATGTTGCATTCAAGTGCTGGTGGAAAACCTGGATGTTCAGTTTTTTAGTGCATTTATGTGGAATTTTTTTTTTATGTGGAATTTATTTTTTTCACAGTATTTATTTGTGGGGTTGTTTTACATATGTTCCAATTTGGTTGGTATTTGTTGGAGTGGACAATGCATTTGTGAACACTACAAATGATTTTCTCACAAATCATCATACAAATTTCCAAAATCCCATCTGTACATCATGAAACACACATTTGACACTAATATTTAGACTTTCCCTATTCGGGCCTTTAGACATAGTTGGAAAACATTTCATAAATTTTAGTTTGTTTGGAGCATGCTGAGACCTTAAATGACTCTGTTTGTATAAATTGTTCCTGTGGTTGGCCTCCTTAGGACTGTCTTACAAGTACTGCAGAACAAACAAGTTTGCTTATTCTCTACTGCCTTCTCCTATTTATTCAAGTTGTGTGAACAGAGCCACTGTGGTATTAGGGAACACAGTATTGCTAAACTTTTGTCAGTCCATCATAGCTAACACATGGCTACAGTATAGGAAGTTTAAAAGTGTGGCGTCATAAACCCAGTGATAAGCAGCTCATGGTGTGGGACTGCTGCACATAAACACCTGAATTCTAGAGAAGGTTGACTCCAAATAACCGCACTCAAGTTTTGATTGGAGACATTTCAGCTTGTCCAAAAGATTTCTTCAAATCTATTCTAAAACTATTGTGGGAAATTGTGGTGTTTATCCCTGTGTGATGTGTCCAACACTGTTAAAAAGACACGGTGGTGGTGGGGGTTTAGCAGGATTTCTCCTGTTTGCTGTGTTTTTATGATCCTGTACTGTTTGCTCTCCTGTGCTGAGTCATGCAGTTGGAGTTTGTTGATGAAGGAAGAGATGGATCTGCTTGCCTCCTGGCAGAAGTCCTAACTGCTTGCTATGGTTCTGTCTGCCCCTCTAAAACAGAACCTTGTTGAGACAGCAGCTCAGTTCTGCGCCCCTGAAAAATAGTTCTGGGACCTAACCCTCATAAAACCCCAACTTGTTGTTTTTATGTTTCTGTAACAATAAAGAGCTGGAATTAAACTGGACGTTCAATGTTTGCCTATTGTTCCTTTTTAAGATGTAAATCACTAAACACACCTCACACATTACCTCACAAATATATAGTTTCATTTTAAAATATTCAGTAATTTCCTAAAGCAGGTTCTTCCTGTAGTTTTTTTATGAACATTACTCCAACAGGAGGATATAGTGCATTTGATGGAGACTATTTTCAGTGGCAGATAAATCTACATTTGGTGCTCCAGAGAGTATTTCTGTCTGCAGCATGGTGTACGTGGGATTTAGTCAAAATAAAAAAGTGTGTGTGTTCATGGTGATGATTTGGTCACCCAGTGCAACAGTTTAACAGTTTTTGGACAACAATGGAGCTCTATGGCACAGAGGAAAAAGATATATCAAGCTGTGATACACACACAGTACTTGTTAGTTTTGGTCTGTTTGTTGTATTAGTTGACAAAAAGAAAAATATAGAATATCGTCTAAAGCCTTATCCTTTAAGAAAGAATCTATATGTGACCATAGGTAGGTAGGTAGTAGTTGTACTAGGCTAAAATGAGGTGTAGTCTTTTGACATATATTGTACATATATAGCATTATATACTTTATTATATGTATGTACATATAGCATCATTGCCATCATCAAAGTAGCTTGTCCCTCCCTCCCTCTTGTTCTCTGCAAGTGAGGCTCATTGATGTGTTTTTAAAGGTTTTTGGACAACAATGGAGCTCTGTGGCACACAGCAGGGGTGTTAAAAGTCTGCCCCCCTGTCTAATGCCACTGCCACACCATGATGCCTTTTTTGTCATGGCTGCCAGCACTTTTCTTATGGTTGTGGAAATGCTTACAGTTTTTGCAACAGACTAGTAAATAACAGAGAATTAATATTGGTAATTGTGTGTGTGTGTGTGTGTGTGTGTGTGTGTAAATTAACTCTTTATATCAGCTTGCATATCTTTCAATATGGAGGTTCCACATGGATGAGGTCACATCCAAAATCTCCACCTCCAACCGGTTGACACTCAATAGATAACAAAAACACACACGTGTACGGCGACTCTGCCAATACTGTTGATGCTCATCACAGTGACTGTAATAACCAACATAAGGACGGCGACAACCAGGACAAACACAGACAGCGAGTGGAGGCACACCTACCCATATTTCCACATCTACATGCTGTGTGGAAATGAGAGAGAGGAGGAAAAAGTAAGTTGCCGTGGTTATTTTGCAGACGACACATATAAAACACACATCTATCCATCAGATAGGACTGTTGGATGAGGAGGTAATGAAAGCTTAATGAATGTATTCAATGTCCTGTACTTTAATTTCCCTCTACGTGAAGATTTGGTTTGGTTTGTAAATACCCTGATTTGCTTTCTTTCTGAGAGTGTGATGAGAAGATCGATATAAATCTCATGTCTGTGCGTTCAATACAGAGCTGAAGTCAGGACCGGGTATTTTTCTATGTACTTGCTTGTTTTTTTTTTTGTTTTTTTTGTTTCCCAAACCAATTTCCCGTTGGTTTACATTTCTCAATGAGCCCCCCCTTTATTTGTGTAAAATCCAAGTACTTCTTAAAAAAAAATCACAAGAGGCTAAACATGACTGCTGCTGGTTTATCCCCAGATAAGGTTATCCTTTTCAGAATCCAGCAGCCTCCTCTTTAAGTGTATCTGCCTATGACAGACTGGGTGTCTGGAGTTGACAGATGTGTTTATTAGAATGCTAAACCTTTTTTTTTCCTCAGGGCACATGTTAAATAATCCGAAAGCTTACTCCATCAAGGGTGAGGGAGTGCTAAACTAAGCTGAACTCAACTGGAGATACATGTACATGTACGCTGGATGTACGCAGAAGTAACAGTCTTCTCTTCTGAGTTTATGTTGTCTTTAATACAGTTAAATTACTTCAGTGAGATCCACCACAGGACTGGAGCTGCACAGGGTCAGCGCTGAAATCAAGCAAAATCTCATTGCTGACTGAACCGACTGAGCTGATTATGCATCACCCCCCCCCCACACCCCCACCCCCACCCCCAACCTCTTTACTTCTCATTTTATTGCGGCATATGAACATTACATAATGTCCTGAGCGGTCAGCATTATGTTTGGCTACATCTTTATCACAATGCAGAATAGTCACTTGTGAACAGGATTCAGGGCAAGCATTGCTGTAAAGGCCCTGATTCAAAACTCTGTTTGGTCTGTCTGTCTAAACCCAGTCAGGTTGAGTCTGGCGAGGGGGGTTCATCCTTTCCTTTTTGTTCCACACAGTGCGGTGAATACCTTGAATACTGTACCTTGCAGTATTGTACTAACTTACTGTTTTACCTTGTAAACATAAAAATGGAAGAGAAAATGCTGCTGTGATAACTTCTGAAACATGTACAATCCAACATGAAAAGAGTATAAACTGCCATGTGATGTCTTGATGCTCGGACTTCCTGGTTAATATTTGATCTTCAACCTGTACCCTGAACAGTGGTAACCTTAATCTTAACTTGCCCATGCCAACACATCCCGTTGCACTGTGTTATTGTCAGCCTGACTATCATGATCAATGTTAGGCCTATGCACGGCAGTGAGGAACTGATACCTCATTTCACTGCATGCATCTTGGACAGATCAGATAGCTATGTTTCTTTTTTTTAAAGTCAAGTTTAAATGCATCCAAGATGCAACAGAGGCAACAGATTAATATGTGAATGCTCCAAATGCCTCTGGAGAATTGGTCGAGAAGATGTAAATGCAACACTACACATAGGTAATCTTTACTCTTCCCAGTGTAACTACGTAAGTAAGTGGGTGTAAAAGTATACTGTAAGTGGCCTAAGGCATATGTTAGACTAGGATTCAAGCAGACTTCCCCAATGGCTGCCTAACCAGCTTGTATTTTAACACATGTCCAATCAGACACTATATTAATCAATACACAGGACACACAGTTTCTTGCTGCCAAACATTTGAGTGGCAGCCCCTCCCACCCAGCTCAAATTGGCGGTGTGCTGGTGAGGTTTTGGAGCACACTCTACTGTGCAGTATAGTCTATGTGTATGATGTATGCAAGACACGTAGCTGCTAAAGATTCACCCCAAACTTTAATAAATATAAATGTGCCTGGCTTTGTAGTAAATAACACACACAGAATCTTCCATATCACACATTCACCTGAACATTCTCAGTCATGCTCTCTACATGTGTGTCATCTCCCTGACTGAATGTCTCTCTCAAGGTCAAGGTAATTTCTTTGTCATTTACAACACAGGGTTGCAAAAAAAAAAAAAAAGGAAAGCAGTAGCCCCTTCATGCTACACACACAGATAACATATATACAAATAATTACATTTAGAATAGGCTAAGAAAAACTAAACAAACCGTATATACATAAATCTTTCCCCAGCCCTGTCAGGTCCAGACATACATATGTTGTGTGTGTAAGTGCACGCTAGGTTTTTGTCTATCCATTATGAATAAACTATGTGTGTTTGTGTGTGTGTGTGTGTGTGTGTGTGTGTGTGTGTGTGTGTGTCAGTTTGCCTCATGGCTCTGGTCTTGATGCCTGCTGACAGTGAGAAAGGAGAAATTAATAACCCTCCCCTCACTTCATTAAAAAAACTGCAAGTCATGATGAAATTTGACATGACTCTCATCCCTATTATCTTCCTCCATCACAACAACGCTGCATCTGCACTGCGGCTCTGAGCACTTTGTCTTAAACCGCACGTGACTGAAGCTGCTCACCTGAACGACTCAGATACAATTATTTCAATGATGTTTTTGTTCGCACTTTTAAGTATGCATATGTTAAATGAAAAACCCTGTGGCTGAAATGCACCATTACAGTTCTTCTATCTACCCTATTAATGAGCAACAAAGGGAAACCATAAACTGTAAACCTAATGAGCCTCAGTATTAAATTAACATAATAAACAACTTTATAAAGTAAAGTGAATAATAGTATAATTTCTTTTTCAAAATGTTTAAATACATTTTACAAAACATGATACGCTTGCAAACACCTGAAATCTTTGCCATTTAATGAGAAAATGTACATAATCTGATTCTTACAGGGCTGGAAAACTGGGGCTTAATCCAAGATAACCATGATGACTTGACAAAGCCCCTCCAGAGACACAGAAGACACGACACTACTGTTTTCACAGTCTGAGTGGTGCTAACCATGAAGAATAAACTCACCTTCATATGTAAATGAGTGCCCCTTAGCAATAAGGTTATGGAAATTAACCTCTAAGATGATCATCAGTGCAGTTATTGCCACAGGTGAGGAGTGGAGATGATGTGAATCAGCAGACCGGAGGCTCTGCTTTGAAATGTGTGGAGCTTTTCTGTGAGCTGGGTGGTGATTTGAGTTCTGCTCTCCTGCTACAGTTCACGTGGATCCAAAATGCTATTCAAAAATCTGACCCTGAGCTTTGGCTTTGTTTCCATTTTTGGTAAGCTCGTTGTTTTAAATGCCTGGAATTTATATGTCTACTCTGACAGCCATTTTGTGGCTGTTCTTTTATCTTTTTAAACATAAAGCACAGTTTTGACAGTGGTTCAGTGTTGCTGAGCTTACAATATGTTTCATGTTACACAAAACAAATAAAATACAATGATTTAGGAAAAATATATATGGTAAAACAAAATAGTAAAGCCCCATAAATTAATATTAATAATAATAATAAAAAAAAATTGCATAATAGTTACTCTACATTTTCATGTGGGGTAAAAACTAATGCAACTACTGCAAATATCATTCCAGATATGTCTCTAATGTAAAACAACTGAAATACAATCAACTGTCTCAGATGTATAAAGGACTGATGAGTATGAGGCTGTATTCTTCTGTTAGGGATGACAGATTACTGATTACAGTAGCTAAAATTAAGGCACTCAAAGGTGATCCAGCCAGCAGTCTGATACAACTGTTGAGGAAGTGTTTGGAAACACAGTGTTGATGCTCTGCAGCCTCCTTCATGCTGCTTTGAATTGTTCATTAGTGCTAGCAAAGACCTGACACAAGGAAGCGTGTAGATGACTTCAGCCCAGAATGAACAGATCAGAGAGCAGCCTGCTACTTCCTCCCATCTGTGTTTCATCAGGCTGTTGTCTCACCTGAAGAAAGCCCTGACCTGAGAGCAACCTACTGTGTGTGTGTGTGTGTGTTCACACGCGTCTCTTAACACTCACCCCTTCAGCCTTCTCCTCGGTGTTGGCCAGCATCTCCTGGAGGGCTCGCACTGACAGCGACTGCTCCAACACAAAAGTGCAGATGGACAGATCTGGAGGCACATTCTGAAAGAACAGGAACACACCATTAGATGATTTACTGACTTCACTTTTACATGTTAAACAATAATGTGTGTCTCGTGTGTGTCTCGTGTGTGTGTGCGTACTCCTCATAACAATCGTTAAAGAAATATGATTACCATGCAATCTTGCACAATCCTTGAAATAACACAGACATGTGAAATGCATGTATGTGTGTATGAATGTATGTAATACTTCATTTTCTTATGAAATACCACAGATTGATGTTCTATAATTGCTTCAGTGGATATGAGATTTTGCTAAAAAAGGGCAGAATTGATTAAGAATATGACACTACAAACAATACAAATATTTATTTACATCTGCCAATGTGTGACTAACTAACGTTATGTGTTAGTGTTCACCGAAATAAAACTTAAATACACCTCCTCTTCCAGCCAAGGCCAGAGATGCCATGGGGAGAGCAATTTGTTTTTGTTTTCGTACCTGAAGAACAATTTCATGGCTTTGACAGAGGAGGCTTTGTTTTCTCGTTTATGTCATAACCAAAGCTGTCTTCCTGAGATAACACACAGGATTGTGATGTGGGAATCCTTTATAATCATCAGACAAGAGGAAATCTCTGCCAGTCATATCACTGCTCACATCTGACATCAGCAGGTAGCGGTCATTATCTTGGTCTTGCTTGTTGCCTGTACTGAGTACACACAGGGCGGCAGATACACAATTGCTCTGTTGTTTAGGGGCGTCTTACATCTCCCTGCTATTAAGTATTGAGCAGGAAGCAGTCTGGGGATCAATGGTGTAAGCATAACGCTACAAGCAGACAGGCTTTTTTGTAAATGGAGTTGTTCATGTAGCCTGCTGATTTTAATGATTGACAAGTTTATTTTGGCAAAAACCTCAATGGCTGCCTTACCTGAAATATAATCACAATACAAAACACACACCCCACCCACATCAGAGAGATAGTGGTTTATGGTGTGTCAACTTGTGATAAAGTGTATGGACTTGCGATGTTTATGTGTACATAGGATTGTACCTTGATATGCTTTTTTCCATTTTTAACATAAGAAAGAGAGAAAATAACAGCAGAGTGACATGCATAGAAACACTATCATCACACCTCCAGTAAGGCATGTCTACTGATATCCCCCTATTTCACCTCAATTCAGCCTATGTGGCAGAATGGTGTAGAACTACGGATACAGTTTATGACTTTAAGGAAACTTTAAGGAAAGCACATAAAAAAATAAAAATGTCCTATTAAGGACTATTATTCAGGGACCCCTCATACCTGTTATGGAGGCATTTGCATAGTTTGTGTTTATGTCTCCACTCATTAGAGTTTTTCATTTAATTTGTCACATGACTGGCATTCTGTCAGTCATGTGGCATAAAGGAGTATAATAAAGCTTGGACCAGTACCTTGGAGTTGGAGATGGATTCAAGGAAGCAGAGTCTGTTTCCAAAGCCTTCAGCAGCCAGACAGAGTTTCTGTTGCTCCTTATGGATTGTGGCTGAGCACTGTAAGACCACCTCATCATCCTATACAAACACACAAAGATATAGTTACAAATCAAGACATTCATTGACTCAAACTCACTACCAGAGATGTTTTCTGTCGCTCGTTGTAGGTTGTGGTTTAAAACTGCAGCCCTACACAGGCTGGCCCTATGGGCTATGGCACTACATCTTATCACTGTGAAGAGGACTCAATATTAATACATACATACATAGAATACACATCATTTAAACATCAGTACATCCCATTCATTAGCAAAAATCTCTTGATTCCAACCAATCAAAGCTGGAAGATGTTCTGCTCAATGCTATCTATTTATAGCATGTTATTGATGCTGTGCTATCACATGTTGTGCTGTTTGAGTAAAACAGAATTTATATTATTATAAACACTTAGGGATAACCAATTGGTTTCCATAGTTCCATTGCCAGACAATGGCGTAGATATTGAACCACTTTAGGTAACACTTTATAATAAAGGTACAAATCACATACTTAAGTAAGGTTTAACTAATGCTTGAATCAATGCATGATGTATCAGGAATCCCTGTTGCTCACCATTGACAATTATAGTTGCTCTAACTTTTGATACTACTCCACTTCTTTCAACAACAACCCAAATATAATTTAAAAAAACTCATGTTAGTACCTATTCCTATAGATTATGAAGCTATTTAGCTATTATACAGAGAGGCTGAGCAAATGCACAGCCCTTGAATAAACTAATGAAAAAGGAATTCATATTTGGTCACATATTAAATAATGTATGAAGTAACTGTGAATTAACATTCCTTAATTGATGATCTATTAAGTGTGAACTAATCACATAAAGACAGAGTGACCTAATTATTTGGTAATGGTGAGCAAGAGGAATTCATCCTGCATTAATTCATGCATTAAATCATCATGAGTCATGCGTTCATTAAGCTTTACTTAAGTATATGATTGGTACCCGTATTATAAAGTCTTACCCTTTTCCCTTTTTTTGCCAATTTTATACAGTTTTAGGAAAGTTTCTGTATTTCTTTTGTTTACAGAGTTTAACATTTGAGATCTTTGGTGTATTTTGCTAAATTATTTTGCTAAATTTAATTATTTAATTATTATTGATTAGACCCCCACTAATCCTCCCATTGTTTTGAGCCTAGGAGTCATGTTAACTTTTGGTCCTATTTCAGTCAGAGTTTTTGTTCTTTCTGCAGCACACATTTAAGCAATTTCACACTTCCTATAAACACAACGACACATCTCTTTCTGTGGTGTTGTACCTCTGCTAGATAGACCCAGATCCAGGAACATGAAATAAATTGTCTAGACTAGGCATATATCATTCCCCATTCTCTTTAACTCAAGCCTTTTAATTAGGAGTTAGATTGACAGAGACAAGCACACAGTGGCATTCCAACACAAACAAGTAATGTACGCTCGCTTTGTCTCACACACAGACACACACACAGGCCGAGTCTAGTGCACACTGAGGCACAGTGTGTCCTCAGCTATTATGTGGTTACGATAAGCTTCCTATCAGTCAGTCAGACACTAACAGCTCTACAGCATGTCCTGCATCTGAGTGTTACAATCAATTAAAAATCTGTCTGCTCCCATATCACAGCAGCTAATCCTGCTGTAACTGAGATCTAACCAGCATGCATCTGTTTGCCTGCCTAGTATCTGTCACCCCATACATGGGTGTGTGTATTTTCTTTCATGTAGAAACAAGATAGGATTGTGATAACAGAAGCTACGCAAAATTACTACAGATTATTTAAAACTTTATGAATAAAAAGCACTGCAACTTTGAAGTGACTGTATAATTACTGCAAACAGTGCTACAAAGGTGGGTCATATTAGGTTGTATACTCTATAAGGGTGTGAGAGTGTGTATCTGGGGTGGGGGGTACACACTAGGCCTGAGCAGAGTTTGAATGTAATTGTTAATTGACTATGCGGCACGTTATTGAAGTGCATAACACTGAGCTGTGGAGAGCTGTGTTCTCTCACTTTGATGCACTAAATGATGAAAACGTGTCCTTAAATGTGCAGCTAGACGAGGGCGATTCCCAGCCAGCCATCAGACTCACTCATTTAGAGAACACACACATACTCACAAGTCTGTATCTGCCAAAAGGCACACAGACTCAAGCTCACAGCTCCATTTGACTCTCTCTCCCTCTCTGTATGAACCTGCCAGAGGGCAAATATGAGGAGAGAGAGAGCAGAGGAAGAGGAGGAGAGAGTGGTGTTCTGCTGACAATGAGAAACCTTTTGTTGAAGCCGTGATGGACAATGAATGATGACCTTCATCTCTGCAGGGTTCTGGTTTAGTTTCTGTCTGTTTGTTGACTACGAAGCCATGTGTGCGGCCCTGCGGGGGTGAGTGGAGCAACTTTTGGAATTCATGTACGGCCTGTATACATTTATTTTTGTTGGCCTGTTAGGGGCTGGTACAGCCATAACACTCAGTGTTAAATAAATCCCTACACATAACAACAAAAATGACCTGTGCTACCAGTGCCATTACAATGGAAAATTAACATTACATTACATTACATGGCTGTTCATCATTAAATGTTTCCTGGCATTTTTTATACTAGGTAAGTGGACATGTAGACTACTAGAACCCATTGTTAAACACAGACTTAAGTCCCACCAACATTTATAACAGCAAAATATCAGACCAAAGTCAGTTATTTTGTGTTTGTGAATACATTTACTTTGAATTTCCGAAATACGTTTTCAAGGAATTAAACTTTGGTGGCCTTTGACATGCAAATTCATATTATAGACCATTTACAAAATTTAATTTTATTCTATTTTGATTTTATTCTGTTATATTGCTTATTGTTTAGAAAGTAATTCTAATGCTTTTATTTACCTATATAAAACACTTTGAACTGCCTTTGTGTGTGAAATGTACCATATAAATAAAGCTGCCTTGCCATCTCTTGCCTATTAACCCTATTTACCATTTTATTTGAGTGTCTGAGCGTGAAATGCATTCACAACATAGTGTGACACAATGGAACCAAAAAAGTAGTGTCCATGGCGTGTACATTCCTTTCTGCTAACAATCCCACAATGCAATGCTCGGTGTTTCATAGATATGAAAATTACATTAGCTAGACAAATGCAAAATTATGATGATTAGTAACTGCCTGAAATCTCAACTCCCTGCTCACTATGGAGTCAACTAGTGAGTGTTAGTTACAGAGGGAATGAATAAGAGAAACCAGGGACTGATTTAAGACACAGCCATGGTGTAGATGGAGCCCGGAAAAACAGGATCTTATTTCACCTTATATAGTCAAATAGAGGGTGGAGCCTACCAAGGCCACAATGCCTTATTTGGTCAAAAAAATATTAGGAGTCTATAGAGACAGCCAGGTGTACTCGAGGATGTATTAAGAGAGCTAACACGCAGCGTCACTTAGTATGGATATCAATCTGACCCAGTGGCCAACCATGGTACTGCAACAAATAAAAACAAAAACACATCCAACTTCCCCAGATCCTACAAAAACGATTTTAAAGAGCATGACATCATCCCAGGTAAAGGCTGGGCCAAGCAGGAACTCGAGGACAGAGCCCGTGTCAGAAACGCTAATGAGCATGTACAGTGGGCAGTTGGGCAGAATCTAGAAAAACTTATTTGGCTTATGCACTCTGCGAGCAATTTTCATTCAAGTGACTAGGCGCCATCTAGGCATCCAGTACCTAGTTCTTGTTATACATCCATGGGCATACGTCGTATGGTCAGAAGGTAGGTGGAGCCTGCAGTACAAGCAGCTCATATCCAGCCCGATAATCACACTGACTTACTATTTTGTTTCACCTTATTAATTCAGCTTGAAATTGCACTGATGTTCGATTGGATTGAAAGTAAGTAGCTAGCTAGATGACATTTTCATTCTTAATCGCACCTAGGTAAGCTCTTTTCTTATCATCAACTGTTTCTCCGGCCAGTGTAAACAGCAGTCAATTAGCACCAGTACTGAATCAGTGAACAAATCAAAGATGTGGGTGCTGATTCAGAGGTCTGGTACCAGGGCAGCTGTTGCAAAGTTTCTCTCGTAAATCAACATGCATTACAATGAATGAGGGGCTCCTTTGTTACTTCATCATTTATGAGGGCTCTCTACCACTAGAAGTGCGGACGGACTCAATGTGGCTGTGAAATGGCCACAGAGTGGACGGTCTCTCCCAAGGGGACAGTTCTGGTGAATTGTCTGCTGCAGTGTTTCTCTCAGGCTGCAGCTTGATGATGTCGGTGAGTATTAGGGAGGGCTGGGCTTCTGGTTACTATACCACACAAGCAGACTGCAGCTCCATACAGTAGATACAGCTGAAACAAAGTAAATGTGATACAGTAGCAATTGGGGATCATTGCAGTTGTCATAAGCTGCCTCGGGAATTCATCAGTCACTCTGCTCCGGCTCAATTATCTAGACGTGTGGGCTGAGGGAATACCATCACACACACACACACTCACATTCACACACGGAGCCATGTAAGGTTTGTTGGAAACTGGTGTAATGTCTTAATGACTCTTATAATGTCTGGCACATGCAATCCCTCCTGCCCACACACATGCACACACGAGGAACTGGGAGGCAGCTCTGGGAGGAGATATCTGCTAACATTAACTTGAATAATGCCTCAGACATTTATAAAGGCTGACACACACACACACACACACACACACTCATCACAAACTGTTCCCTACAGGAAGAGGTCTGGTGTCTGTCAGCAGGAGTTTGCATTCCAACCTTCTATGGAGAAAGAGAGAGAATGATAGAGAGACCCAGAGAATCAATGGAAAAGAGACAGACAGAGGGAAGGACAGAAGATCAACAGCAGCACTTCTGAGCCACATGCAGTAACTGCACATTTGTAGCGTGTGCGTTTATAAGTCACTTTGTGGAAGTGGAAACCATTTGATAATTAATAAGTGAAAGGAACTGCCTAAAGCTGCATTTTCTGCAATGGCCACTAGAATCTGCCTCAGAGAACATACAGAACAATACAGTAATAGTAAAACATGTCGATTCTCATTGCTTTTGAATACAGGCCATATTAGAGTTTTCAACATAATTTGTTGCTCTCTTCCAAAAATGAGTCATGACTCATATTTCCTGATCTGGACCAGTAATGTTGCTAATCACCCCTCACTGTACAGTAACACCAGGAGGTGGGACAACTGCAGCTAATACCAACAAGTCGTCCAAATGAAACAGCTAAATAGGTCTTTGGTCCATGCCCACCGGACCGACACACAGAAGTGTTTTCTGTTTCAGGATGTCACAGCGCTCTGGTTAAGGTTCGGTTGGGTTTAGGTCCGAAAACAACTTGGTTTAGGGAAAGATCATGGTCTGAATAAATATTAATGCTTTGTGTAGGTTGAGGGACCTATGTCATCTTGGATTGAATAATAAACAAGGGTTCAGGTTATGGAATGACAGTGGTCATGGTTAAACAAACCAACAATGACTGTCAGTAGGAAACAGGAAATGAACAGCCTGTGTTGAGGTCGGACATGCATTGACTGATCCATCCATCCCTTTGAGTTGCTCTATAATGATGTCACACTACTTCCTGCTCCGCTCGTGGCAGACATTTTTAGTGACGTCAATGTGTACTGAGACCTCAGCAGTTACCAGTGCAGTGTCATCATATCCAACAGAAGCCATGACCAGAGATACAAAAATAAGTAGTGTAAACCATTACATTTCCCTTAACATTAGGGAACCTTTATGGTCATTCTTAAAAGCAACATTGACTATTGATAGAAAGTGGTAAACCAAATTCTCATGTGTCACGCAGTCTTTCTCAGCTGACCAATGCATTCCAGCAATAATTAAGATCAAAAATATATATGCTCCATATATCCCTCACCCTTTATTTATAGCAATAAAAAGCAGTGTGAGTTAGGCAAAAAATGACACCCAACTGAATTTACCTAAAATCTGACCTGATGTGACCTGTCGGCAAACTTTGATTGTTATTAAAATGTGATTTCTACTGTGTTCTGCTCTTGGCCAGCAGAGGGAGCTGGAGGACTCTCAGCATCACCACACCTATGCTGGAGTCCAGACAATTCTAATTAATGTCAAGCAAAGAGTGACACTGGAAGGCTTCTTTTAACATTGTAACATTACAACATTACAGCAACATGTCAAAGGAGAGCGTGGCAGTAAACCGGAAAAGACATTCAGTACGTGGATGAATGAACTGCCTATTGCTTTACCGTCAATAAAGGGACGAACAGAATACATGGGGAGAAAAGAAAAAGAAAAGACTTTGAAAGTATGTGGGGTTCATCAATGAATTAAAACACAAAGCATGGACTGCCTTGGGGTACACAATATAAGGGTTTTTAAAAATATTTATCAGTGTGCAGTGTGTGTGCACTGTGTGTTAGCCATAGCGACAGAATGGCTACCCCTGCTCGAGAAAAACACTTTCTTAGGCTGCATCTGCCCTCCTCCCACACACGCAGAAATAGACTGACATAAATTAGCATTGCTTCTATAGTCTACACAGTCACACACACAAATGTGTGCACAAGCACAAAAACTACCTGAAAAAAAAAATCTTAAATGTGCACACACATGCACAAAAGCACATTAGAGTGCATGGTCAGTGCTCATCAGGACTACACTCGAAAGCAGCACAGACATGAATATACCCTGTCTTACACAACAGCTTATTCAACAGTAGCAGTCAGTGGAAACATTAAATATGACCTTCCTCAAATACAGTGCACAGAGAGAGAGAGAGCAATGCCAAAGAGGCCTGTCTGTAATCCAAAGGTAGACAAGTAGGATCAGTGAAAGATACAACAACAATGATTAATCCTCCTCTGCCACAGGAGAGAGGGAGAGAAAGAGATTTTAAAGTGAGAAAACAAGATATTGGGAAGTAAAAACAACAGTTAACATCTTAAATCCCCCAGTTCAGAAGACTTTAATTTCAAAGTCCATACAAAATCCCAAGGTGCCACATATATCATGCTGAATGTAGGGGGAAATCTATAAAATGACACTTGATCTAAAAATCCAAGGGAGGGAGTGTTTTTATTTTCTTTCTGCACATTAAAGTATAAAACTGGTGTTATTCTACATTTTTCTTATTGTCTCTAAATCCCCTGAAAAGACTAAAACAAACAATGTGTTGGTCCGTCTCTCAATACTTTCTGATTTTCCTATTCTGTCTGTGGTTCTCAGCTCCAAGCCCATTGGCTCCTATTAAAGGTGTAAATCTTTGAAAACACCTCACAAATATATAGTTTCATTTTTAAGACTTTCAATTTCCTAAAACAGCTGCTCTCTGTAGTTTTACTCCAACAGGAGGAAGTCATGCATTTGTTGGGGACTATTTTATTTATTTTATTATGTTTCGTACTGTTACAAGCATTTCTGAGAAATATGAGATGAAAATAAATGACAGTGTTTGTGTTCATGGTGATGAAGCAACATGTCACCCAGTGCAACCATGTGGCTGGACGTGGTTAGCCTAGCTTAGCCTAAAGACTGGAGGCAGAGGAAAACAGCTAGCCTGGCTTTGTATGAAGTGGGGAAAACAAAAATTAACATGTTGCTTCTGGTATGTTTGACCTGTACAGACAGAATAATGTAAAATTGACAGTTTGTGGTTTTACGGGGAGGTCTTGTGAACAGCAGCTGGGTGCAGAGGCCTTGATATTTTGAGTATGGTCTAGACCTACTCTATGTGAAAAGTGTCTTGAGATAACTTTTGTTATAATTTGGCGCTATACAAATAAAACTGACTTGACTTGACTTCCTGGAGTCTTGTCATCACAGGTTTGGTACCAAGTTCTAACTGGATGGACAGTTTGAAAAGACATTTCTTCCAGAAGCCAGGATGTGATTTGCCTAATGAGCTAGGCTAACCACGTCCTGGTTACAGCTCAGTACTTAAAGCACAGACATGATAAAATTATACATGAAAAGTATAAAGTTATTAGGGTTAACGTTTTAGCAAACAGCTTATTTACACATTCAGCAGACAGAGCTACACTTCCATTCCTTCGGAGTCATCTTTGTGTCCTGCTGAATGTGCCTAAAATATTCTCTCTCTTTTAGCTCCGGTTTGGTCTCCACCACCTCCTGAGGGAAATATCTGTCTCTTCAGCTGCTAAATCCTCCATTGTGTTCACCAGCTGGTCTCTAACTGTGTCTGTGTGCTGTTTTCTGCGGACCGGTCGTGTACAGTGGGTTTATCTCATATTTTCCTCTGAAAACAGTTGTTGGCTGTAAAACCAAAACAATGAGCTGAAAGATACTAAAATGCTCTGTAGAACTGAGGGGAGCTGCAGAGTTCATGCAGCTTTGTCCCTACTACTACTATTACACATTGTCATGGCATCTATTATTAACATAAAAAAATAAATTTGATAAGAGCAGCTTTCCTTTTCAAGTATTTCAATTCAGATCAAGGGTCGTTTGAAACTGAGGACATAAACATGATTCATCCTTTTGAAGAAGTGATACATCACATTAAGACCATTTTGATGAAGTTTTAATGATGCATGCTAATTCTGGCCTCGTATCAAAGCAGAGTGATAAAATATGGCATGAGTCACTCTAAAGCCCTTCATCAACATTTATATATGGTCTGCTTGCCCATATATTTAGTCATATATTTAGCTGTTGTGGAATTGTGTATCCCTGTCTATTTGCATGTCAAAAATGTCTGTAATAAACAAGTCAGAATCTAATGGAATGATTTCGGAGCTTCTGCTACACTGCTGCAGTACTGGATGTGCCAGATCAGCCTGCTGTGTGTCAGTATGTACTGTAGTACTCTGTGTGTGTGTGTGTGTGTGTGTGTGTGTGTGTTGTATTCCAAGTATCCAGTGTTATAGAGCATCAGGGATTTGGAAGACATACACACAAAGACACACACACACATGCTGACAGTGGGCAGGTCAGCGGAGGAGGGTTTAAAAGCTTGGCACAGAGAGAGAGAGAGAGAGAGTGAGTGTGGAGGAGGGGAAAGCGTCAATGATGATGTAATCTGAGAAAAGCAGAGGGAAGAGGAAAACAGAGAGGGAGACACTTCACTCTGATCAGATACTGCTGTACACTGTTTATTATTTTCATTTACATTAAGTTACAGATGACTAGTTTATTTAAAATACTGTTTAGTATCTGTATAGTATACTGTTTGACGTATCTTATAAAGCAATTAATTCATCTTTAATATAATAAGTGCCAAGTTAGGTCTGGGCTATTGCATGGTTTCCATATCACCTTTTAATTGTCACATTTACCTCTGTCACAATGAACAATATCTTTCTAAATACAACCGTGCACAAGATTATCCACCCTCATAGGTATTGAATAATAAAATAAAACAAACAATCAGAGACCAACATTCTCTGGACCCAGCTCTCAAATAGGAGTATTTGCTGCTTAACAAGTCCACACATTATAATGCTATTCACCTGTTAATCAATTGAGAGTAGCATTAGTTCAAAAGCTAAACTACAGTACTAAATCCATCCACCATAACTGTGAATTGTTCAGGAAGTGATCTTAAGCAATCCATATAAGAGATTTACTGTATATTTCTGCAAATCATTTGGTAACCATGGTAACACAGAGATTGTCCCTGATCAACCCGACAAGGTCATAAGCACCATAAACTGCTGTATCAGGCTCCTCTTTTTCATCCTGTCTCAACCTGTTTGATTGTTTTTATTCATTATTTAACAGTTGATTGCAGTCTAATAAAACTAATCTTACAATCACTTACCCCCTCATGAGCTGTTTGTGACACCAGATAACATAAAAATACACATTAGAAACACTAAAGAATTTGATTTCTTTGATTGATATGGGTCTTGATGATGTGCTGATGATGCAGGATAACAGTCACCAAAGCTGTCCAGTCACTCCTCTTGGTCAGTGTGAACATGCAGAACTAAAAGGCAACAATGGATCATTTTCTGTCCCTTGGTCCGAACCAAATGAACCCAGCCACAGCTGTGAAAACCTATTTTACCACAGACAGCCCTGTCCCGCTCTGTTCTGCTTCTCTGCCATGCTAAGGCAGGGCGGTAGCCAGAGCAGTTTGTAGAAATATTGGATTTGGTTTGGTCCTGGGAAACCATTTCATCTTCTGTGCAGACAGTATACATTTGTAAACACCTCAGAAGATACAACCTGCTGCTGGACAACAGGTTAAAAGATAACTGATCTTTCCCTGAGGTTTGCATACTGTAGGGAGCGCTATGTGACCGGATCACAGAGGAACGTACTGAGTGCCGAGATCCCAGATGCTGCTAGGAATGAACATACGCATCAATTAAAACGAGTGAAATTTTTACAGTACATCTCCCAAAAGTTTGCATCTGGCCGGGGTACCACTGGCTATTTGGGAAACGTTGTCGGTCAAATGAATGTTAAGCTTATCCTCCCTTGACCTGAGATGATCCTGCCTAGACCTGAGATTCTCCGGTCCTGGATCTCGCTGTAAAAAACAAAGATATTGAGGGATGGTGGGGCGTTAAGAATTTCTGCTGATACAGCCGTGTTCACTAAGAAGCTAAGGCTAAAGATCCACCCGGTCTTGGTCTTAAACAATGCAGTGGGGTGTATAAAGGCCAGCCTAACCTGCACCGCACTGCTTGCTCAAAGATATTTAACACATGTACCCCATCCTGCTGAAAAGAACGCTCTTATATCAGTTCCCCTGAATCCCTCTGAAGCCTGCTTCAACTCTTCAGACTCTCCAGCTACACTCCCCACCGACTGCGAGTTCTCGTATTTATTAAATGCTGAATTCTAAACAGAGATTAATGTGCTGGTTGTTGTGCTTTCAACCTGAGGTCATGCATATCAGGAGCAAGGACTATGTTGTTGCTGAGTTGTGTTTGTATGTGAATAATGTTTCATTATGTTCTCATTATTCACCATTTGTCACTTTGTGGGTTTGTGGCTATAAAAGGAAGCGTGCAGAGTGGCTGAGGAGAACAATCTGCTTCTTGCCGAGCACTTTGTTTCTTTCATTTGTTGAGTTGATTTCTTATTGTTCTTATTAATTTGTTTGGCTGAAGGCTAGTGCAGCTGAACTGCTGTTTTGACAGTCAATTTTCCCGGTGATTTTCTGTTGTGGCACGTTAATACATTGTGCTCTCTGGTTGAGCCACAGTGAATTCCATAACAGAAAACAGTTACAGTACAAGCTGCTGAGATTGTACACAATCCCTCTGACTTCATTTTACATTTTAAGTAAGTCCTCCAATACCCTATACTTGTATCAGCTGCTAAAATGATATTATAATATATATATAAGATCAGTTGGTATTATGATACTTATTGTTATTTTCCTTGTCTGTACATAAGTGGGTAGGTCTGAATGCATGCATATGTTTGGGTAGATATACATCAGTCCTACACTGTCATACTGTTACTTAATGTTTCGTTATCTTATAGGGCTTCCACATTTAAAAAAAAAAATCAAGGTGGATAGCCTACGTTCCATCATTTGAGGTCCCCTGGCCTCCACTGGCATGCAATGGATTACAGTGACAGTTCATTTTAAAAACACCCACGCTACAAGTACAAGACAATCCCCTTTTTATTTTCTTCATTTGAACGGTACTGAATAGGGGTAAACCAACTCAGCTTTTATCCTCTTTTAGCTCATCGTTTTGGTTCTCAGGCTGAACAAAGACTGTATGGTTGAGTCTCACGGCTCTCTTCTTCACTCCTACATAAAACCGTAGGCAGCCTTTTCCAGCAAAACAAGTTCAGACTAGCCGAGCGTATGGTAAGTACCCAGCATAGGACAAAGACAAAAGTCAGATGATACTAAATTAAAAGTCATGTCCCACACATTTGATTTCCCGCTGAATCTAGACTATGCTACATGCGCTGACAGAATCCCATCCAGTTGACCTCAGCATGACCCCGCTAACTCACCACTGTCAGGAGGATTTTGACTTTAACCATACAACTGCTGCCAACATTTCTCTGACAGCAATAAAACATCAAGCAAACACGCACACACACACACACACACACACACACACACACACACACAGGCTAGTGACACTCCTGGCATAATCCCAGATGTCTCTGTAATTACAACAACAGAGCAGCACTGCCTGGCTAACACTAAGCTAGGAGAAGGACACTGATATTGGAGAGAGGCAAGAGGAAGAGTGATGCTGGCTGACACAGATTAACCGGTGCACATTCAAGTGTGGAGGGGTTAAAGCAGGGAGGTGCAGCCAGCTGTTATGTAAGCCATGTCTTTATGTGGGAGTGAAGACATATTGCTGAGCTAACAGAGGAAACCATCACACTGAAAACAGCCAGCACTCCCAACAAGAAGGCATCTTCCAGGGTTATTTGGTTGGAACAGTGGTTCTTTATGGGGCCTGGTTCCACAGCCACAAACCATAGTCCTTTCTGATTGGCTGACAGATGTCCGTTTAAATCATGTATACAGTAACCTGAATGCGGGTTGGTTGTTCTGTCCATCTGTGGTCCAGATAAAGATATGTCCGTGGGGCGGCCGTGGCTCAGTGGTAGAGCGGGGTTGTCCAATAACCCAAGGTTGGAGGTTCGATCCCTGCTCTCCCTCCCGAAGATTGGTGGACTGACAGCTGGTGGGGTGGCAGCCCACCTACTTGCCACGG
Organism: Lateolabrax maculatus; assembly: GCA_031216445.1. Classification (NCBI taxonomy): domain Eukaryota; kingdom Metazoa; phylum Chordata; class Actinopteri; order Acropomatiformes; family Lateolabracidae; genus Lateolabrax; species Lateolabrax maculatus. The sequence goes on from CM062200.1 coordinate 19,273,851, forward strand.
CTGAGGTGCCCTTGAGCAAGGCACCGCACCCCCAATTGCTCCCCGGGCGCTGTGAACTGCTGCCCACCGCTCCAGTGTGTGAATATGGCACCTGTCTCCTTGTGTGACCCTGTGCATGTGCGTGTGTGTTCGTACAGGTGCCACTGGATGGGTTAAATGCGGAGAAATGATTAATAAAGTAAAAAAAAAAAAAAAAAAATGTCCACAGCTACTGGGCCACTTGCTGTGGACATCCATGCTCATCAGAGGATGAACCCTTCAGATTCTACTGACTGCTTGTGCATGGCCTCTTCCAGTGCCACCCACGTCACCCAAGTTCTTAAGGCCACTATTGAAAAACTATTGTCAATATGTTGTTTATTCCTTATTATTTCCTTTCTATAATGTTACATCACACCTTTTCAAACTGAATTGCTCCCTTTCCATTGCTAGGCTTTGTTCAATTCAAAACATTAAAGCCATCCAATTTCTTCTTTTCTGGGCTGGATTGGATTTTTAAAACTTGTCTGTTTGTCTCTCTGTCTGCAGCCAGTGGCAACAGCAGAGTTAGCAGCAAGCAGTCAAGGACATGGACATTGCAGAGGGAACTGGGAATTACAAATTAGGAGGAAACACATGAAAAAGGGACGTGCAAAGTTTCAAATATGAATGCAGTAGCTCAAACATACTGCCAAGAGCAAATGATGACTCTTTTTAAATTGAATTCACTATTCTGGATAAGATTTTACGTGCATAATAGTGCTCACTTTTATTGACCTTTTTTCAATCTCAATGATGTACATACATTATACTGTTGCCATGTATAAAATGAAAGTGGACCTGTTAGCAGAGAGAGAAGTTTTAATGGATATATGATTTTTAATGGAACTGTGTGAAATGTTTTCATTCTCAATGCGCCTGTTGATTGTAAAATTGTGCAGGGCACACTCATTCTTGGTCCCAAGATTTCAGTATGCCGGTGGATTGGCATCACCACAACTTCCCATTCAATCCTGTTACATCATCCAAACCAAATAGTGCTATCCTCTCAGTATTTCTTTGGGATGGGAGGGGGATGCCATAGTCAAAGCTGTCGGGCTACATCATGCATACATCTGTTTTTATGAGTACTAACTTTAAAAGACTAACACTTGTTTCACTTTCTGCCTCTCTAACCGAGCACTCACAGCTCATCCAGCCAAAGGCTAGTGGGAGTACATAACGCTCTCACAGAGAGGCATGAGTGGCCCCTCACACCTGGAACCTCTGAAGCCGTTTTAGGTTTAATTTTTTTTTTCATTTTTCATCATTTTATCAGGGATTTAAAAAAAAAAATAAAAATCCACTTATTAACATATACAGAATAAGCTAATTTATTTGATGTCATATCTGCTTCTCAATTCCTCATCCACCAGCAGTGTATGTGTACAGTATGTGTCCATTATGGAGATACAGTAGATAGATCAATAGACTACGATCACACACAGCCCACACACCTCCCACTGCTGGAAACTTGAACTCTAGAGCTGCAGCAGAGGAGAGGAGAATAGATTCCATACAGGCGCTAATGTTTCAGCAGCTGTTAATCATTCTCCATATTGTCAGCTACTCTGCACAAAGTCATCGACACAAACGAGCAGGATCACGTTTCATCAAATGTGTGCACACCATTGTGTTGTACACTGCATGTGTGTCCTTTTCTTTGTGAACATCTTTCGTCACTGAGTTCACAACAAAGCACAGCCCCCACTGCAGTGCGTGAAATAATGTCATTAGGTTTTTTTGCATTTGACAAGCTATGTCAACTTAGCAACAATTGGACAGCCACAACCCTGCACACGATGAGCAGGAGTGGGTACAGAGATGGGTAGCATTTTTTATATAGTGCTCCTTTAGTAGCAGGTAATGTAGCAAACATTAATAGTGCATAACAAATGACTGGCTGTCCATTGTATGCAAGAGTGCAACAAACACCCTCTTGATTCCCAGGTAGATCATTCTACAAAATCATTTATAATCCAAATAAACTAATAATTATTAATGTCCACGAGTTAATAGTGGACACAATTGCACTGCAAGAACATTTACAGTAATTGAATTATATTACATTTCAATTAAAGCTACAGTATGTCATTTTTACTGTTTAAATGTGCTCCAAAGCTAGTGTTGAAATGATTAGTCAAATGACAGAAAATTATTATTCCATACTTTTGCTAATCAATTGGTCATTCACACAACCATGCCAAATATTTGCTAGTTCCAGTTTCTCATATGTGAGAATTTGTATCATCATTGATAAAATATCTTTGGACTGATGGTTGGACAACTTGGAAACACCAAACTGGGCCCTCAGAACTGGTAATGGGCATTTTTTACCATTTTAATACAAATTACAAAGACAATAATTTGTCAAAATTCTATAAAATTGAAAACCTAAAAGATAGATCAGTCAATAATGAAAATAATTATTAGTTATAGCCCCATACATGGCATGTATTTAAATCAATCCCTTTCAAATAAATCCCATCACCTTTGTCTATATGCACAGTATGTGCTACATAATATTTTGTAGCTGTCAGCCAATGATTGAGAAATTGGAAAAGGCCTATCACAAATAAGTCCATAAGTCAGACATCCATTAATTTAAGCACTTTAGCCACTTGCTGCTCCATTTGTCTTGATTAGTGTTGGATCCGTGGGGTCATGGTTTTTGTGATGTAATAAAGACATCAGATCAACAGCTATCACTCTCTCCTCACCCCACAAACCCATCTGCATCTAAACCTCTACAACCTATAAGTGGGCTCATTGTGATGCTGCTGGTACACACACACACACACACACACACACACACACACACTGTTAATCAACAGACATAAAACATACGAATGCACACAGTAAAATGGAAAAAATATACATACCAAGTCAAAAAACACAGTAGTATAAATACACACACACATTTTGCCAAATCTACTTCACTTCTCTGTTTGTGCAGTGTCAGCAGAAAGGGCCAATTAGGCAGTTGTTTGTGATGCAATAAACCATGAGGAGAGAAATTCACAGAGAACACACAGGCTGTGTCTAGACTCAGATCCACAAGTACAAAACAGCTTGTGTGTGGCTGTTGTATTGCTCATTGGCACAACAGAAGGGATACACAATGGGATCACATGCCTTAGAAATTGTCTGAAAAATGACAAAGAAAGGCTGTGCAATGAAGCTATACATGTTGGCGTGCAGCAGAAAATAACATCATTAGTATATATATTTACATTATTTATCTATTTATTCATCCCCACTTAGTCGTTAGTGATGTAAGACATTTGCTACTCTAGATAGACTGATTGTGTTGTACAGACTATCACAGGGGACTAAGCAGCTGAAATTCAGCCTTAAAAGGCTTCGATCTCCTGTCATCATGTTGATAGTTTAATGTATGACAGTTATGTACAGGGATTCTCTCTCCAAGGAGGACGCCACACTAATCAATATTGTATACCAACATTGGATCAAATGACTATGTGTAATGTGAAAGGAGGAAAAGTGTCAGAGGATGTGTTCAGGGTTAGGTTAACCCCTAACCCTTACCCCTAACCCTAACCCTTATTCCGCTGCCTCCAAGTGAGGCAAAACAAGCCAAAGCAGCAAATTACTGCAGCTTTACGTTTTGTGTTAACGTCCAGCAACTTTTCTGAGACAAACCATTTGTCATCGGATGAGGGCAAGTACAGGATCTGCTAGAATAATTTCCGTTGTGTTTTATCACAGCAAACAAACAAGCTCACTAGTGATGTAAAGTGTAACCTATTTTCTTAATTACTGTATAAGTAGAGTTGCGAGATACTTTTACAATACAATTTATTTGAGTATTTCCATTTTATGCTACTTTATACGTCTACTGCACTGTATTTCAGAGGAAAATATAATGCTCCACTACATTCATTTGACAGCTGTGTTTACTAGTTACTACAGTATAAGGATCAATTTTTTACATACTAAGCATATCAACACAAAATATGATGCATGGTCCACCCAACAGTATATAAAGTAGTTACGCCACCTTAACCAGCTACAACATTAAAATGCACCAGGAATAATTCCAATGACAACACTCTAACGGGCCATTCTTCTGCCAAACCAGTGCTTTAACATCCACCCCTGGTAGAGCAGCTGTAAAGCCTACTGTACCATCCTGTAACAGACTGCATTGCTATGTAAACCATCACAATACTCATTTTCAAACCTGGTATCCCCATCCTCTCTCTGAAGTCCTAGTACGATGCACAAAAATAAATGGAGCGACGCCTGCAAGCTAGTTCAGGCAGGCAACTTGAGCTGCACTGCTTCATACACACCTGACCTGCCTCACACTCCACAACATCTAACAAACACTCCCTCCACCACAACATCTACCAAACACTAGACTAGATGCCAAACTCTAACTATGTCTGCTGTTGTCATAAACATTTCAAACGTGAGTTGTCTGACTGAACTTCAATTATGTGTTATTATCGTCTCACTTGTTCAAAATTCTTTTCTTATTTTTAAGTGACAGTCATAGTGACAAATCCAACAAATTTCTGGTTCAACTGTGTTCAGTGAGTGGTGGAGAGCACTTGGCCACATAGCAGCCTGACTGAAAAATTAACTGACGGTGCAGTATCCACAGCATATGTAAAATATGGCATGGTGTTCTCCTTCTGGTCACTCGGTCACTGGTGCGCTGTATGTATCACGCTGCACTCATGGGCCAGCTAAATTAGTCTTACCCAGTCCTGTTTTTTTAAGATACATTTACAGTCTGAAAACTGCAGGCAGACATACACGTACACACATGCCTACCTATTTACTTACCTTTAATATACCTGCAGGTACATCAGCATTGTGTTGTCATTGTTGGATTGGAGATGAAACTTTGACTATGAAGTTAATGTGTTGGCTCGCAGCTTTAATCAGAGGGTTTAAGACCCAGTCCAGTGTGCTGGAGTCCAGAGCCAACACAGAACTGCCTCGATCCTTACGATTGAACTGAACTAATACACGTATATGCGTTATGTGTGTATTTCTGTATCTATTAGCATGGCCAACAGTGTGATCCCAATAAATGAATGTGTGTGTATTTGTACTGTATGCAAGTGTGTGTCTGTGTGTATTGGCAACCTGCCACGATTATCATCACAGTTCCATGGCCAACTGGGTAGACCCTGCAAATGAGCTGACATCAGCAAAGGGTGTGTGTGTGTGTGCATGTGTGTGCAGTGAGGAGTCTGGTATTTTCAGCTCTCATGCCATAGTTAGGTTTCAGCCTACATTCAGAGAGGATATACACTAAAATGTGGCATGCGCATGTAAAGTGACTGGGACTAAATCAAATCTCACTAATGTAACACAAGACTATCTGATCGAACTAAATCCACACTGTCAACACAAACTGAACATTATAAACGTCACAAGATAATTTGCATTTGCATGCATGTTATGTTTTGTAGCGACTACTTGCTACTTTTACAACATAGTGTATTTATAATGATCCATTACTAAAATAAACAGATGAATTTACTTCCATTATCTTTTATCAATGCACAACTTGCACAGAGAGTGGCTTTTGCCCTTGTCCCTTTAACTTCATAGAAGCCAAAATGCTTCCACACGCTAGCTTTTAAGCCAGGGGGTGCCGGTCGGATCGGTACTGTGCATGTGCTCAACAGAGAAGAGGATGCAAGAGGGCTCACTCGTCAGCTACCTCCATCATCAGCTCCAGAAAAAAAACAATATGTTTAATTCAGAATGTTATCGATAAAGACTTTTTAAAAAATGATAGCAGTACTGATCAGGGGGGACGTACAGATTGGGTAGCGTAGCCTACGCGACGTACATGATTAGCGTCCATTACATTTCACCATCAAATTGGTTGAGCGGCAGTTGTAAAGAGTGTACAGCCCAGTCTTACAAAACTGTTACAGGTGATCATAATTAGAATTAAAGGAACTGATATACCGAATTGAGAAATTTCCAATTATTGAGTTTTCTGCATCAAGACAATCTTTCAAGAGAGAATCGCAAAGCATCTCAGAATGGATTTTTTCCCCCCACCCCTAAAAACTACTGGATGGATTGTCGTGGAATTTTGATCCTACTGACATATGCACTAACAATTGATCTAGTGTTAGCTAACAGCTATCCATGAGCTTACACAAACACATGAATGAATCGTGTTTATGAACTACAAGCGAGAAAAAATCTGGAGAAGTTGTGGATCCAACACTACACTACTACACTACTATAAACAAACTAAATTGCATTAAAGGGATGCTCTTCAACTGGCTTTGTATTGTTAAAATGCTGGTATTATATGCAAATGAAGATTGTTTACCTTTCCCTCCATGTTGCCTGCACCCGAAGGAAGTGTGCCAGCATCAAAACGTCATCCAGCTGAGTTTTGTGGAAGTCCATGGCTGAAAATCTGCAAAGTATCCCTTTAAATGTAGCCATCAACCTACTATGTCAATAGAAGTCAATCTGGTTGATTAGCCTGACCTCAAAGCACACAGTCTTAAGAGAGCTGATGGTTTTTACCACATTTTGCCAGAGGTTGTATCTGCAAAAGTTTTTATTTTGAGCAGCCCATATTTTGCCATTATTGCATTGAGAGATGTGTTTGTGCTGTTCCATTTGACTTTTCAGACTAGCTAGTGAATGATGATGAGCAGCCAATTTAATTCAAAGCAACTTTTATATATTAATCGTTCAATTCATACTCACAATCTGAGTGTAATTAATATCTAATTTACTAAGGAGGCAGTTAATCAAGAAATCAGAGACAGGGCTTCCCACTAAATACATTCTAGGTGTGACAGAGAGCTGAAAGGTGCACTTCAGTTTGCATGTGTATTTGAAACAGCAAGTAGAGAAATGTTATACAACTCCCAAGGTACATTTGGTAACTGGTACTGTCTACTGTCTACTCTTGATCACCCACTGTATTTACTGTGTGGAGACCTGTCTTTAGCCATTTTTACCACCTTCATTAAATGTTATTAATGTAATGTATTTATTTTAAATAACAAAAGCATTAAACATAAACCTGTGAGCACTCCACAAAGATTGAATGGGCACTCATAATGGTCGCTTTATTAGTCATGAAATATATCAATCAGTCCGTGAGATCAGCTGTATAATGTCTTCTGTGGCTCCTGAGAAATAACCCTGATGAACCTGGGGACAATAAATGTAGCTAAGAAAGCCTAAATTAAAAACTGGGGTTGTGGAGTTTGAAAGACACAGGCATTTAGTGGGCAGGGAGGGTCTATAAAGATGCTATCGGTTGCATTACGGAAAATGTAGGATCCAGCATTTTTGGAGTTTTAGCCATTCTACAGACTTGGCCTCTGCTGCACAGACCCTCGATCATTTATTTTTATTTTTTTGCTCCAGGGATGGAAATGTCTTCTGTTGGTCAGTCAGACCACTATCACGACAATTGTTGATGGATTGCCACGATGGTCCCTTTATTATATAATCTAGCACCATTATCAGGTCAACATTTAAATCTGGCATGTTAACATGCTAAACTCAGATGTTGAACGTGGTAAACATCATCGGCCTAATATTATCATGTGAACATTGCCATTGTGAACATGTTAGCATGCTGATGTTAGCATGTCACTCACAGCACCACCACAACCATGGCTGTAGACACTTAGTCTCTTATCAGTCCCTAAACTTTACGGAAGTGCAATACTACAGGAAATCGAGTACCCCTATAAAAAATATCGATTTGTAAGGTTCTTGTTCATTTTTCCCTTGTTTACTCCTATGACTAATTGCTGGGAAATTTCACATTAGATTAAGAACTCTCTGTGAGTTTTCTTAGAATGTGTACAGTAAATACAAAGATGGAACCCGAGTACTGGCCATCACCATCAAAGGATATATCTGACTGGGATGCAAACATTGCTTAGTTGTCATTGCTCTACAATCTGTAATAAAGGCTGAAAATGCCAAAGCTACTTATTATCCACCCGTGTTGTGGATGTGAATGTTGTCTGAGGGCTCCGCAGCAGCAGCTGTTAGCACTGCAGAGCCCTGTGCTGCTGCGTGCTCTGAGCTTCATATATGGGACACTTCACATGAAGTTAGACTTCAGAGTTTTACTGGTGTCTTTGAGAGGCCGCAGCCGGCCTCTGGGACCGGAGTAAAATACAGCACTGCAGCAGCAACCTGTCAGTGTGTGTTGGTTCTATGCCATAGGTAGGTCTCCTAGAAATAGGCTGCCCATGCAGCCAGCCATCCATCCGCACCACACATAAGCCATGATGTATGAGATGCTGCACAGAGCCCATTATTCAAACTCTCAGTATGCTCTGCTCTCCCTCTCTGACACACACACACACACAATCACAATCACATGCTCACCTGCTCAACTCACAGAATGTAGGTTGCTGCGACAACTGCTAAGGGTCACAGCACAGAAAAACTTTATCCTACTTTTCCCAGTTTCAAGAAGCAGGACAACAAAAAGCACGGCCATTTTAGTGCAGGCTCCTATACAAAGGCACAGTTCACACTGGCTTCAGCCAGTCCTGTGTGCCCTATTCACACGGGACCAGTATTACCTGGGGACATCTAATAATTTGTAATATTTGTGGAGGTCATCTGTGATCTTAATCTGCCATGTCTGTAATTTGTAAAGTAAAAATTCCACTGCAAAACATATTTTACCAAAGGAAATGTGATAATATTAGTCCCGTGAAAGTTTCAAAACCTTCGGGCCTTTTTGCTTCGTTGGCAATTATTTACATAATTATTGCAGGCGCATTATATTACAACATACCATGTGTGTATAATTTTGTGCAATTATAACAAAAAATATTTTTTGTTTGTAGAAAAAAAAAATACCACCAGTGAAAATGTATGCAGTCCATGTTTTGCTCTCAGCCTCACTCTGTGTTGGAGTAGATTTCAAATCCTTCACACGGTGGCTTTAAATTGGTGCTAGAGAGAAGAATTTTTAATATGGAAATAATTCACATATGAACATCACTCTCAAGAGACAGGAATGGAGACTGGTGAACGTTCAGACAACAGGAAGAGTCGCTGCAGACAGAAAGTGGTTTGCGTTTATGGTTTAGTGACTGCATCATTTACTATCCGCAGTGAGAGAAAAACATTACATGTCACGGCTCCTCAGTCACAGAGCCTCCTCTCATCTGCCCCATGCCTTCATCTCATTTCACATTTCTACTTCCTCTAACCACTCCTCCTCAGCCTCATTCCTTTCCTCCTCTCCTCTCCTTTCTTCCCATCCACTCTGCACTGGAACATTCCGCTATGATCAATCAGATTACATAAGAGCACTGCAGTAAGAAGCGGCAAGGAAGAGAGAAACAGAGAAGTGAGGGGTGCCATGCCATCTTGCTTTCCCTCTTTTTCACTTCTACTCCTATCTCTCTTTCACTCTCTCTCTCACACACACAGAAACACCTGATCCTCTCTGCAAGTGTTCACACTGCAATGAGGGTCAGACAAAGGTGTTTTCTACCACTGTAAAAAAAAATGCATTTGGCAGCTTGAAGAAAGAGAAAAGCGAGATCCATTCTGCTCCAGAGCACAGCAAGACTATAAACTATCTAGAGGCTTGATGGAGCTGTAGCTGAATACCAATTACTCAACAGTTACCAATTCAGGTGGTGGGTAAGATATTTCTACACGTCAAGTGTTAATAAAGTGATGATGGGCATGATTGCAGGAATTACCATGTTTTTGTGCTTTGTTCTTTGAAATTTGATATTTTGTGTTTGTGAAGTGAATTCGGGCCACACAATGGACACAAAAAAACTCCTAAAAAGGGGAAAACATACTGAAATGGTTCTGAATCAGTGAGTTTGAAACCGTCTGCCTTAATTCCAGGTGTGCAGAATCATTACATGAATGCACACAGCAACAGAGCAGATCCTCAGGGTTGACATGGTGGAGAACAGAGAGATGTGGTTAGAACAGTGGCTATTGGTGCAGTTGTGTGAAGATTACAAACAAGAGGGAAATACAAGGTAAGCAGAAAGTTGACAATTAATGAACAGGGATGGAACTTGCCGAGGCACAGTTTTGTTTCAAGACAAATATTTAGTCTGCACACTTGATTAATGACTGGCAAGACCATTTATAATATGCAGATTTCTTTCTTTTTTTTATGACTTGCCTATGGGAGCATATGGGACCTATGCAGATTTGACACTATACTGTATATATCGCCACAATTCTTTAAAAGAAAAAATCTAAGGGATCCATGTCCCAATTGTTGGCTTTTATTATGCATTTATGTTTAAAAAATGTACAAGTGGCCAATATATTGTTAACTGAGTTTTTAGAATTAAGTGTCAACATCAGTATCAGGCTCAAAAATCCAGTATCGGCTGGGCAACACATAAAACATTCTGCAAAACTAATTAGCCATTAAAAAGAAAGGCAAGGGCAAAAAGATATTGCCAGTTTATAAGCTGAGGAAGGGGATCTGCTTCGACATTCCTGCATTAGAAAAAACTTTAATTGGAGGTCATTCATCTCAGTGTCCTGGCTCCAGATCTGTGGGGGGAGAAGGGTGCATTGTGGTCTAATACAGTGTCTTTTTTGGTAGTGCAATGGATGTTTTCAAACCCCCCATATAGGGGCTTTACATCCATTCAGCCAGTCAAAAGGATAATAATCCTGGACCATACAGCCAGCCCTGGATGATAAAATACCTCCTCCTGACTGCCAGCAGTTGGGTGTCTCAGTCTCTGAGTCATACATGGATTCACCTGCACTGGTCATAACATGGATTGTGATTAATGGTGACTGTGTCTGTGTCCCTTGAATCTATCCAGGCACAATGTGTGTGTTTCATAAAGGCAGCTCAGAAAAGCAGAGCTTGTTGTGAAAAGCCTGGCTTGAATGAGCTGGACAAAGTGAACCAGATGTTTGATGAAGCCAACGTGAAGCTAATGTGATCAAACTGAGTTTACTGAAATACGCCTGGCTACCTGTAGCTCTTGCTTTACTACACACCCCTCTGTTCATGTAATTTTTTCCCCACAGGGAGGATTGTGTGACGTTCTAACAACCACGTCACTGCTGAATTAAAGGGGAAACCTTCGCCCCCTGCTGAAATGAGGACTCACGCCTCGTCCTCTTTCTCTCTGTTCATCCTTTGAACCTGTTAAAGGTCACCTTCAAAGCATGCTACACTTTTAAAGCACCTGCCCCTCAGCACACACACACACACACACACAGCACTACTTTCTCACCTTCTGACCCTTTAATCATTATCCCTGTCTGTCTGTCTTCCTTTCTTTCTGTTTGCTTTATTTACATGAAGAATCACAAATATCTTTGCCAAAGCACTAGGACAAATTAACTTTACATCACACATCTCTCTCTCTCTCTCTCTCTGTGTGTGTGTGTGTGTGTGTGTGTGTGCTGTTATGTATTCAGCTCTTGTACTCTGATTCCACACTACAGACTGTACAACAGTTGCATTTATTGTTTTAGATAGAATATGCTGCCTGTTTACGGTTTGTCACGTTCCACAAATTGTTATGTTAAATTGGTATGGAGCAGTAAAACCGAAAAAGCAACTTGCATCATTGTGAGAAGTACACAAAAGCACGCTCAGCTGTTCACCTGCCAGCATGCACACGCTGTAATAACTACACACACACCCAGGTTCTAAATCACAGAAATGCATTGACCAATATGTTGTCCAACATTAATTATGAATCCACCAATCAGCCTCACCGCTCCTTTTGAATTATTCAGCAGTGGCATACGCTGTTTAATTGAGCCTGACCAGACCCGAGGAAGAGCAGTCAACCATTCTGGTGATTGACTGTGTGTGTGTGTGTTTTGGGGATAAGCAGAGGAGGTAGAAAGAAAGAAAGAGACACAGTAAGTAAGAAGTCCCTGTTTTCTGATCTGCTTTTAATTTGCTGTTGGTGCAAAAACTCAACACTTCCTTCAGGTTTACCTGTTGTTCCATCAGTCCAACAACAGTCGTGTCATACTCACCACTCTACTGCTCTCTCCTTCTATTTTGAACATCCCTAACCCTGAGTACAGATTGCATCCACTAATTATTTTCAATCATTTACATTTTGCAATACACACCTTCACAATAAAATCCCTCCTGCAGGTCTGAGGTCTTAATATCTCTTGTTCCTGATAAGCATTTAACTTGAAACATCTACAAGAGGCTTTAAGATTCACTGACCAAAGCTTGGCAGTGGTGAGTGTGACATGACTATGTTGTCGTACTGATTGAATTAGAGCTTTGGGCGTTTATCAGTGCACAGTAAAAATGTGCCAAACGTTGGGTGGGTATTCCTATGGAAGCCCAGCACTAATGTGAAATAAGGTTTGACCTTTCATTAGGTCCTGCTGTGGGTAACAGGCAGAGCCCTCTGACACGCAGTGCCATTCTCTAGCCCTGACCTCACTGATCTTTAAACTGCCGTTAACTTCCACTCTCACCCAGGCAAAGAGCTGACACTCTGCAGCATGACCAAGCCTTATATTTACGTCGTATCTGCTCAGGCTGAACTCCACTGGCTCGATCATCTGAGCGCTCAGTTGTCCAACCATCATCAGTCGATACAGGAAACAAAATATCCATGAAACCAGTTGAGGTTCTTCAATATTCTGATCCGTGTCACCGGAGCAGGCGCACTGTCTCATACAGTACACTATTTGTGTGTTCAGTAACAACACATCACTGTAGTGTGGTGGTATCTAAGAACTACAGCATCTACACCACAGGGAATCACAGGTGGACTAACCATACTCTACTGAGAAAATTTGCTATTACTCCCATTATAACAAAGGTGCAGGCACACAGGCGATTCTGTGATACGACATATTTAAAGACAGTCATCTACAATCCATGAGAGTACCTGTGTACCTGAGAAACATGACCAGAAATAGCTGAAGAAGTTATTTTCTGCTTTTCAAAGGCATAAATCAAACAGAGCCTGTGTTTATTTACTGCCTCATCAAGAGCGTTCACTTTCACAGAGGTGAACAGAAACTGTTTGTATTAAAATATCAGCCTCAGCTTTTTTAACCACACACACACACACAGCAAAACGTGCACAATCATTTAAATGTCAGACAGCCGAAAGTGGCAAAAGGGTGAACAAATCAGGACAGCAATCAGATGAGGTCGGACGTAGTAACATTTCTGTAACAGCTTGAACACGACACACGTCTAAACTCAGTAAAGTGCTGTCAGATAGCCATAAAGGCCGGAGCACCAGGTGAGGCACGCACAATGTCCCGGGGCTTACCAGGGCCCTACAGCTCACAACTGAGTTCAACTAACCAAAATGTTTGTTGCATGAGCATTCACCCATTTTACCTGCTGGTCATTGGTCAACACAGCCAAGGAAGTGAGAGCTTCCAATAGGATTTATAGCAGAGGGAACTCTACAGGGGCTGTAGCATTGTAAGTCCAGAGGGGGGGGGGTATACTGTCTCAGAGGATGGCTTTGTTTAAGTACCCTAAACAACTTGTATAGTTCACATTCCTGTGTGGGGATAGTTACAGTAATGATTAGGAATTGTTCTTATTGTTTTTCTATTTAAATGTTATGTCTTATTTGATTATGGCCCAACTGTTGGTTTGGCTTCCTGTTTAGAAGCAACAGGTAGGAGCTCCTCATAGTGGGGGTGCAGATCTGCTGGAAGTGTGTTGCTCAATAGCCTTGGGCATAGCTAGCCTAACATTTCTTTGTTGACGGAGAGATTTTTTTTGTTCTTTTTGAAAAGTTTTATACAATTTTTCATCTTCATCATCTTGTATACAGTTGTCTCTCACCACCTCGCTATGAGTCTGAACTGTGTGCAACAGACTCCGGGTGAAGATAACTCCGGCCTCCTTCCACCACTCGGCCAACACACAGATTTTACGTGTTAACCGGCTTCTAAAGTCCCTCCATCTCAAAGCACACAGAAAATAAAATCTGTAGAGCCAACAATTAATCAATTAGACGATCATCAGAAAAATAATTATTTAGTCAACTGACAGATCGTTTCAGTCACTTCTCCCCTCGTGGTGTGACCTGGGAAGAAGAGGTTAAAAAAACACTACTAATCTGACCCACAGACTCTTCAGTCAATCTTCATTCAGTCTTCCAACTGTTTGGATGAATAACTTAATATCCAGCTAAACACTTTACATACAGCATGTGAGCAAACAAGGAATACATTAAATGATGAAATTGATGTGAAACTGTATCAGTGGGATTCACCATGACAAGCGCTGACAATGGTTTATTAATTAATGCTTCAATAGCAAAATAAGCTGTAAAATCCATCAGTGACGCAGCCTGAGAGACACCGTAAACCTGCCTGCAGCGTTACATGTTCCAGAAGGGCTCAGGCCCACTGGAGGACAGGGATTCACCTGATTGATGCTCCTTTTAGTCATGTGGTGGATGTGGTGGACCTTAAGCCAAAAGGATGGTGCACTGCGCCTTGACTGCCCTGATCACACACACCGACAGTGTTCCAGATCAGTTCAAACACCCCCACACAGGGCAGAGTGTTTGGCTGATGGATAGTCAGGGAATTGTGTGGCTCAGAGAGAGGACATAACATTTATGAAACTAGGAGGGAAGTCATTAAACTTTCATATTGAGAAAAAGGGCTCATCAGTTTCTTTGTGTGTGTGTGTGTGTGTGTGTGTGTGTGTGTGTGGTGCACTGTTAGTTGATGGAGGACTATAGCTTTTTGCACTCCCATTTTTCCCCCTAATGCAACAGCCCCTCACCCCACCCTGCACCACACAGGATGACTGCCACACATAATCTATCAGAGGTCCTTGAATATAGTTATCCATTGTTTTAAAAGGACCATTTCAACAAACTCTGAGGACTGCCCTGTTCAAAAAGCCTAATAAAACCACTGTCCTTTTCATTTTGCTTCTTCTGACTTATTGGAAACAAAATGTAAAAAGTAGGCTCCCAGATTAAGATTCCTTTAGTTTATTAACACTAGGAAGACATGCAGTGCATTTCCAGTGTGAATGCAAATCCAAAAAACATTTTGCTTAAAGCAAAAATCTAAACTTCAAGCAGAAATAGAGTATTTTTTGTACCTCATTGTTATTGGCATGCAAGACTTACAATACAAATATCTGATCTTTTCAATATTTTATTTACTGAAGTGGTCAGAAGGTGGACACCACCTGAATTTCCTCTCTGGGCATGACTAAAGGCTTATCTGATCATTTGATTTCCCTGTGTTCATGTTCCATTCAGTTTAATAGTGCTGCCCTAGCCTGGCACACACAGCGACTATTTCATAAATGTGTATTAGTCTGGAACCTCTCAGTTCATTTTCGATTTCCAAGGGGGCGTAATCGACGGGCGCAGACCAAAACGCCTCTGGACATAATTGGATAGACCCACAACCTTCTTTTAGAGAAAATATACCGTCCAGTGCTTTTTATACTGACGTGATAGCTGATTCAACAGAATGTTCCACATCAGCAGCAGCCATCTTGGTTGTTTACGAAAATGCCTTAGATAAACAACTGCTTTACTGCTTAAAACAAATGGTTGTGATTGGCCCATGAAATTCCAGGCTGGGTGGAAATCTGTATGAACAGGGGCCAGATGTATCTGCCAGAACAAATAAAACATGACCTTGGAAATTAGTATAGTTCCCAGGGTAGGGCTGCCCCCTAATAGTCCACCAGACGTTAGTCGATGATTGGTTGGTTGGTTGTTCGCAGGAAAAAACTAAAAAAACTCCATTTGGGAGCTGCGCATTGTCAAAATAAGGTCAAAACCTATACGGCTGGATCATGTATAAAATGTTAGACAATTTGAAATGGTGGACACAGAAAGTGTCAGTACCGGACAGACATTAGCTGGTCCTTGCGGTTATTATATAGTTATTTACAGATAGTTATATGTCGGGCAGGAAATCCAAAGTGTGGGATCATTTCGAGAGTAAAAGACGACCCCCAGAAAGTGACATGCAACCTATGAACATTAATAATCATTACAACTTTTGCCGGTGTCACTGCGGCTTGCTTTGTGCATTTTATATTTCAAAGGCTCATTATTACAGTTTGTATTTTTCTGTAATGTAGCACAGTGTTAACAATGTTACTTATAACATTCTTTCTCAGCCCTGGAACTCAAACCATTTTCTGATGCCCCCCAACAATATATATTTAAATAATGAAATCAATATCAGAAACGTGCAACTCCTAGTCGGCTAGAAGAATCTTTGGTCAGGGACAGCCCTAAAGTTTAAACTTTATTTTGAAGCACTATGAAAAGTCTGTTTCACTATGCGTGCATAAACTAAATCATTGATTACCTGTCATGATGATGGTGCGCAGGTACAAGTGATTAATTAATGGTACAGGAGCTATATAAAGCCACAGCTGTGAGTAACAGTCAGTGTGTAGGAACAACTGCTCTGCTGCTAGAGAACCTTGCGTCTCATGTATTTTCTGACTGACAGGTGTAGAAGCTGGTGGAGCAGTCAGATGTGCTGATACGCAAAATGTGATTAAGGGCATGTCCATGACCAACTATGGCAACGTGTAGGAGTGGACAACAGGCTTGTGCACATACGCCCATTTTCACATGACTGATGTTTATGAGACAGAAGCATCAACGGAAAGAATTTCAATTTTTCCATAGAATATATTTTACCACGGTGCACCATTCGAAAATATTTACTTACATCTCAAATCTTTGTTATACATGCAAGACACACAGAGGTACTGTTCTTCATCTGCTTGGGTCCTGCAACCTTATCCAAACATACTGCAGCGACATACACTCTATCATTCAACATGTTAGCAGGATCAAGTCTGTGCCAGTGCTTTTCCACTGGTGCTATTTAAGTACATCACAGTTTGTGCAGTTTATTCACATAAGAAATGTATTTTATTGTTATAGTTCACTTCATGTATGTCTTCTTCTTAATGTCAATCTGGATAGCTGCTATCACGCCACTGAAGAAGCTGTTTTATGATTTTTACCCCTTGGTTTTTCTTATGTTATTGTACAATGTCTTTGTGTTGGCCATTGAACTCAACGTGTTTTTCTCCAGATCATGGTAACGTTGGCAAACCACGTACTGCTTTTATTTAGCTTCCCCTAATTCCTTTAACAGTTGTTGTCATACTTTTCATGTATGTATTAGATTGTATACTGGGTCAGCAGTGTGTGTTAATAAAAACTTGTTTTGCTCCACAGGCCGGTCAGCATGTCCTTACATGGGGAACTGAGCTCCCTTGATGAATTTAGGACAGTGCTGAACTGGCAGAATGGGTACAGTAAGTTTTATACTAACACAAACAAGCTCTGCATGGCTGCTTCTAACCACGGCATAAACTCTCCGAGCCATTCCTCACGCTCACATTTCCACGCACTGCTGCGAGTTCCTCTAATAACCGCAAATATCACACCGCCTGTGGTTACAGCCACTTGTGAAATGAGATTATTCACCGCTTTCAGCAGTAATCTGATTGCTGAAAGTCATGTCAACAACAGAGCTGGTTTCTTTCATCAGCAGCTGAACGAATTCTAAAATACCTGGGCATGGGTCCTTAGTCGAGAGCTTCTGGAAAACAAAGACGCGGGACAGGGGGAAGTATCCCTGTGCAGCAGGATGAGAGCAAAGATCCTCACCTGTAGTTAGGAGACTGTCCTCTCAAGACAAAAGATAGCATCTGTTATTAATGTCAATGTTTCATTTCGCAGCCATGTATATCATAAGGCTACATTGATAAATCGTCCACGGCCCATATTGCAAATATATCAGTATTAGTGTATATGTCGGCCAAAGAAACAATAAATTGGCAGTGCAGAAATGCTAAACTAGATTTGAAGTCATTTAGAAACAGTCCACTAGAGAGCACTGAAAAGTTGATTTCTTCACTGTAAAATGTCATGTTCAGTGTATCTTTTTCAAGATTATCCTTTATATTATGTATTTGTATAAAAAATATACCAATATATCTTCATCTGAGTTTTTAAAGTCCCAAACATCAATATGTATGTCGTATGTGTTGACAAAGAATGGGACTTTGACATGGGAGAGTGCTGTTAGTGTTCCGGTTCCAACCAGCCATGTTTCTCAACCATAACCATAGTGATCTTGTCTTAATCCTAACCACAATTATCTCTTAACCTCAACAAAGTGTCTATTTAAACCAAACCATCACCTTTCCCTAACCCTAGCTACATATTTTGTGTCTAAACCTAACCAAAAACTTAACCATTATGGTTACTGATCAGACAACAGTCATAAGAATCATTGTTGTAATGGAGATTTCAACTGTTTTGGAGGGCACTAAACGCTGAAGTCCTCCTGCTGAGAAGGGCTAATATTGGTCCTTTTTATAGGCAATATTCTGTCATTTAGCCTGGAAGATTTTGGTGGTTATCTTTGGATTTATGCAATTCTATTAAAAATCCAAATGAAATCCAACAAAACTGTACTGATCATTTTGTTATGAACTAATAAACAATTTGTCTTCCATGGGTGAACGTAATAGCCTGGGAACCAGACGAACCTTCCAGCTCATGTTTTATTTGCTCTGGCAGATACGTCTGGCCCCCCTCCCATTTAAACTGATTTCCTTGGTGCTGGAAGCACCGTTGTGTTGGGCGAACCAATCACAAGCATTTATCTAGTATGAGGCAGGTTCAATACGATGACTTTGTAAATATTCAAGATGGCTGCCGCGTTCAACAGCCGGTTACGGGCAGTAATAAACGGACTGAATGGTACATTTTATCTAAAAGAACAAACAACTACACTTAAACTTTAAGTTGAAAAGAAATGTGTGTTTGCCAAACTTCTTACAGGAGGTACCGTCTGACAGGACGGTGTTTCGTTGCTCCGATTGGTTGTCTCTGCCTGTTGAAATTCAAAATTCAAAATGAACTGAGGGGTTCCAGACTAATATGCATTTGTGAATTAGTCTGGCAATGCCTGGCTATGAACGTAAGGCTTTTTTTCGTGCACGTGCACACATACACACAAACGTACACACAAACACACAGACACAAACAAAAGAAGACTCTGTGTGACTCACTGTGTGTTCTCCCACTACACAGCCTGTCCTTTTACTTCATCTTCGGTCCACAGCCTTAAGCTCACTCTTAATTACAGCTCATCATTTTGGAATTTTACCACAACATGTTAAACTGACGGTCCTCCCAAGAAGAACGACAGCATCAGTAATTTCAGAGAGTGCCCCGGAGCAACCGATGTTTGTGTTTAAGTGCCCTCCAGCCCTCCAGCAGCCGCAGTGATAATGAGTCCTGTCTGTCGGGACGACGTAAAGGAGAAGGTAGTGTGACAGAACAGAGCCAGGGGTTCTGCAGAGGGAGGAGGTCGGGGCTGGACTTTAACACGGCAGGCTGCTGTTCAGGGTTTCTGTCTGGTTGACCACGTCATGCCCACGATAGTTTGCTTACCTTTACCAGGTGTTTATTATTGTAACCATGAGAACGAAGGACCCCTAACTTTAATTAAGTAACAGATTTTGTGCAAAAGTTTCCTGCTGCGATTCCTGTTGCCAGATATTGTAATTAGATATTGTAAAATAAACTCATATGATATATATCACGATATAAATCATATGATTAGACAGACAAAACACATTCATTGGCAATTCTGATATAATCCAATAAACTGTTGAAACTCAGCTTTATTGTTATTAAATGCTGTTTAATGTGTGTCTTTGTACAACAGCTTACTTATTGAAGGTCTACAGGGGCTGTGTGTCTGATACTGAACAGTGATACTAATGTGGAGTGTCCCTTTAATTGACCCGTAGTGGTTCTCCATTGGAATTCTGGGCTCAGTCCATTTCAACAGTCTGCATTTCTCTGTAACAGAGATTAAATGAACACAAAGTCACGGCTGCTACCATGCTGTTTGCTTTGTGCTGAGACATCAGCAGTCACCAGTAACCACGTATTGATCTGCATTCAAAGTGCACTTAGCAGGGAGTACTGCAGGATCAGGGGAAGGGGGAGCAGCGGAGGAAGATGAAAGGTAGGGATGGAACAGGAAGAGAGGAGGGGGGGGTGGAAACAAAAAGCTTGGATGTTGAGTTACAATTGTTATTAAAACCATTTTGGATGTAAGATGCACATTTCTTTCTAATCAGAGGCAGGAAGGCCAAACATTATCGGCAGGAGCAAAGGGTTGTTGGCAGGTAGCTGTGTGATTGGTAGAGCCAGTGGTGATGCAGTGAGGAGGTTTGGCTGGTCAAAAATAATGAGCTGTGTCTGTTGTTCATGTGCCATATAAACTACTGATAATCAACAACCTTCATCACAGTTCAACACAGTATTGATTCTGATCACTAGAGACACTTTTCATTAAAACCCACCTGGACAAAACAGTGTACAGCCTAATCCGAAACGAAACACTAAGATTTCCGTAATAGCTGGAACATACTGTATGTCCCTTTTATAACATTTTGTTACTGAAGTGACTTGTTAAATGAATCCCATTCCCTCCTGTATATGTAAACATATTCATTGTACATTATGTGTGAGGCAGCAGAAGGTGCAGCAGTACTGCATGCACCACATCTGCATCGGTGACCTCTGGCCTCAACAGCTGACTTTCCATCATTAACAATCTAGTGTTGCATTTGTGAGGATCACCGTGTTGTCGTTGGTCTACGGTGAATGCGTGGATTCACAGTGTTGCACAGAAGTAAAGAAGTGAAGTTGGACAACGTGCCACTCAAAGCTGATATGGAGTGTGGAGAGTGTCCAAGCACAGCAAAATGCAGTAAGAATGGTGTTTGAAATAGTGTAAAGTAAGTAATTCATTAAACTGCAGAGGGAATCAGGCCTTTATTTAACATAGGCTTATATTAGAGAGGCTTTATTCCTAAGCCCCCCACCACAGTTTTATAAAGATTTTTATCATCAGCAAGGATCTGACCTGCTCTTCATTCAACACTTCCTCCATGTTTACTTGCCCTCTTGATAACTTCAGTGTAATGTGCATTTCCACTAGACCTAAACAGTCAATTTATCCATTAGTGGATGGACCGAAAATTAATTGGCAACTATCTTATTAATCAATTAATCATGTGGGTCTCTTATCAAGCAAAAATGCCAAACATTTGCTGGTCTTCAGGCGTTCTATTTTATATCATTGTAAACATCTTTTAAACTACTGGAATGAATTACTCAATGAAAGCAGGGGTGTTGAGTATGACATGACTCTTGATGGAATCAGTAACACAGAAACGTATACTATACTGAATTTAACATGTGAGCCATAAAAATACATGTAATTATAACCATCATAAATCATTTTTACATGGCAAGGGTATGTTCACCAAAAAAATATTGTCGATTTCAAGACAACCATAGTCATCATTATATGGTAAATGAACTGCATTTATAATGCGCTTTTCTAGTCTACTGACCACTAAAAGCGCTTAACAACACATGCCAACATTCACCCATTTATTCCTACACTGATGGCAGAGGCTGCCATGCAAGGTGCCAACTGCTCATCAGGAACAGTTAGGGGTTCAGTGTCTTGCTCAAGGACACTTCAGCACCTTCTCTGGGGGACTCTTCTGATTACTAGACGACCGCTCTACCTCCTGAGCCAGGCCATCCCAATATATCCATACAATTTACATATATACTATAGCTAGAATAAGACAAATGACACCAGGAAATGTTAAGGGACATGATACAGCTGGCCTGTCATGTTGCAGTAACCCTGGAGTGCCTTCAGACAGTATATGAGGCATGTATAAAATGATCAACAGTCAAGTGCAGTAATGTACTGCACCTGAAATTGGGACTTTAGAGGACTTTATGTGCAGTCAGACTGATATTGACAGACCTATCATGAGCCATTTTCAAGCAGATGGAAAGGACAGTTGTAGTTCTGCAGCTATAGATCAATGGCAGAGCTGTTGACAGGTAGCCAGCATCAAACACAGCTTAATAACACAAAGCTACCAGAGCACAGGTCATTGGTGAAATACACACAGACTGTAGCGCTGGACCAGTTCAACCTCACAAACTCACTGACGGGAAAATAACTGAAACAAATGAAAGTGCGAGTCCTGGTGATACCTGTATCAGCCGGGCTATTATGCAACCTGTTGACTCAGAAAAAACCTGATAAACTAACTTTTCACTCGCTGCCTCTGTTGTAGAGATTCAGGAAATGCCCTCTGGGTAAGCAATGTGTAATGGAGCAAGCCTCCTACGTACATCTTCCCAAAAACACTTTACAGTGTTTACAGTTTTACACAAATCACCTCTAACACTCGTCTCCAAGTCCCACAGACAGCAGACTGACATTAGCTACATAGGAATCCATTTCTGGGACAACTTGCCGGCTAACCAAAATAACTCCCTGTTTGTCTGCAGTAATGATGACCATGGTTCTAGTTTAGGCTGTCATCTAGTGACTGAGTGAATCTCTTCATAATGTTGGATAGAAAACATGTCAGTAACAGTAATCACCTCTTCTTAATAATAAACAGTGGTTCCTATAACCTTCATAGGATTCCAGTTTGCCTTGGATAGTCTTCCTGTCTGTGCTGCCATACTGAATTGTTCGGTCTCGTTGAATGAGTGTTGCTACGTTACTGTCTTTTGCTCTTGTCTCTGCCAATACCATTTGACTCTGATGAAGATGCAGCGCGCGTCCAAACGTTAGTCACTTGAACCTATTGAAGTATTAAATGAGGCAGAGTCTCTGGTGCTTTCCCTGGGTCCAGTGCCCATGAAGTGGCCCTTGCGTCCTCCCCGTCCTCGGAGCACGGCCCCACTCCGTCGTCGACGTGTTCTGAGGCGGTTCGATCCATCATTTTACTCACTATCAGTGCAGCTCACGAAAAACACACTGTGCTGACAGATCTAATACTGCAGCAGCACATTACACACTGACATGATACAGTAAGAGCAGAAACTTATTCTGTGGAAACAATGCAGGCACAGCAACTGCTGCCAGACTGATGGTGCCCTGGAACGAATTAACCACAATATTACAACCTCATCTGATCTGGATACACAAGGTAACTACTGAACTAAGCCATACTATGACTACAGCTACAGCTACTACAGCTCAAGGATTATTTAAGCTCAACAGAAACTGACTTTATTATATTGAGAGAAATGTTGATAGTGACTGATATGAAAACAAGAAAATTGGCAATACCTCATCATAAGCTTCTGTCAAATACTTTGGAAATGCAGGATAATATAAAATCTTATATGTCTTCATGCACAGCTTTACTCATTTTCAGCAACACAAGCCGAAGATGAACTAACTTTCTGTTGACTACCTGTCCAATAACACACCTGATGAGCTGCATCCAGTCATGGTGCTGTCTGTACAGAAGGGAAACTGGCAACATGGTAGAAGCCGGTTGGTTTTCAGGAAAATTCCAACATTAAGCCACCTATTCAATATTATTTTTTCCAATAGCAGTTAAGGATTGTAGTTAGTTAATTCAGTTAAGTTTGTTGACATTTTTTGAAAGTCAGTTAACTTGTGTTGCTGAAAATGAGTCATTACATATCCATGGACTGCCGTTTTTGTCAAAATACTAAATTTACATTTTTATCAAATATTAAGGTTGTAAAAGCCAGACTGGACCTTCAGTCAGGATGAACAGGAATTAGTCTTGATGACAGGCTTTGTCAACAGAGCAGCACATCACACTGCAAGCTATGGCTCAGAGGCTACCAAATGCTGAGATGGCGACTGGGGGCAGTTGGGAGCCAGTCTGTGTAGTAACCACGAACCTCCACTGCAGTAGCTCTGTCCTCACCTCACAGTCATGTATAAAAATCTGCACATTAAGTCAATTTAATGTGTTTTTGAAAACTCTGGTTTCCAAATATCTCCCATCCATTTTATCTGTTTTTCTGTCTGAAGGCAGCAGACTAAACAGACAAGCCCAGACATCTTTTTTTCACAGCTCTTCCTGGCTGAATACCAAGGAGCTCCAAGGCCAGGCTGGATATTTAAACCCTCCAGTGTGTTCTGGTTGTGCCCCTCCTGGCTGGACACGCCCACAGGCAGGCATCTCAGAGGCCTCCTGACCAAACCAAACTACATCAGCAAATGAAATAGGAGCAGAAGTTGCACTCTGAGATCCTTCAGAATGTCTGAGCACAGTCACCCAGCAGGAAACTCAGTGTGGCTGCCTGTATCAGAGACCTGGCTGCTGATGCACCACCTAGAGCTCATGAACACAGGAGAGGACTGGAACCTACACTGAGAGCTTTGGTTTCAGGCACAGCCAACAGTCTTTGTAGCCATTATATATTTAATACACAAATTTTTTAATGAGAAAATGTTTTTTTGACATGACTGTGTGTTCCCATGTGAAAATGTAAACATAAAAACGATCGTCAAAACTGCTGCCGATTAATTGAGAAATTTCGAATAATCGCTGCAGCTCTACTTATCTGTACAAATGGCATGTTTTTTGTCTTGTTTTCAGGAAAAGCAGCAGACATGTGGACCCAATCAGGAGGATTTGAAAGAAAAAAACGTGATTTACACCTTTCAGAACAAGTTCAACCTTAAAGCTGCATTAATCAGTTCCTTTTTATCTTTTTTTCCGCTTTTTGGCCTTTTGGGGATATCACTTCACAAGGCGCTGAAAACCACACACATTTGACTGTAGCCTTTTAAAGCTAACATGTTAGCAAATGATACACATCCAGCAGACATATCATTCACTTGGAGTGGTGTTTGTGTCCACCTGACGGGATGACAGTCCAATATTCTCTCTCTCTTAGCTCTGTTTTTGGTCTCCACCAGCCATTTAGCTGCTCAATGTTCCGCTACGTTCACCGGCTGGTCTCTTAACCTTTTCTGCCATTTGGCACTGGACAGGTAGTGTTCAGTTCAGCCTTCTAACTAAAAACTCCAGCCTGCCACTGCCGGACACCAGGCTGATCAGAGCAGTGAGCCTGAACCAAAACAACCAGCTGAAAGACACTAAGAAGCTCCGCAGAGCTGAGAGTAACACACTTATTTGAGCCATCATCAATAGGAAGAATATTGATCGGTGCAGCTTTAAAATGCATCCTGCTGGAATATGTTAAAGCACACTCCACATTCCAAAATGTCCCTCCAGTGGAATAGTTCGATCTTGTTGCAGGGATTTCCGAGCTAGAATCAAGACATGGCATCGTAGTAGCATTGCAGTAACCTTCCTTCTGTTGTCAACACACTGGTGCTGACAATCCCAGAAACAATGGAGTCATCCCACCCCGACAGAATGATGACATATCAACCTACACACCCATTCATCTATACATATACATATAGACATTTCTTGTGCCCCCCCCTTAGAATAAGAAATACTCAGTGCAGTGAATTCACGCCTGACTTTTGTAAAGCAACAGCTCCACTCATGTCCAGTACCTGCTGATTTGACTTCAGTATGTGACATTAAACGGCCTCACACACACACACACACACACACACACACACACACACACGGGGTACCGTGGCATTGCTTCAGTGTGGAAGCTGATTGAAGTGAAGTGAAGCAGATGCGGCAGGCTTCACGCTGCCAGTCCGCACCGCACTGCGCCCCGCGTCCACCCAACACGCAGCCCGCCGCCCGCTGCTTCACTCCTCCGTATGAGACAATGACAGCTACAACCACCACCTTCCCCACCCCTCCTCTCCTCCTCCCGCCTGTCACTCTCTTTCACACCTCTCCCATCCTTTCGCCGCTCTGTCAGCATGATGCGGACTCACTGACCAATGACTTGTATGTAGAGGAGCTGTCATCCTTAATGCGGTAAACTCCCTGCCCACACACACACACACACACACACACACACACACAGAGGCGAGCCGAGCAGAAAGACGCAGTAACACCCCGCGCCAACCCTCGGCTGCGGCGGAGCGACGGTTAAAATAAAAAAGACGACTTACAGTCCGCAGGAACTGGATTTCGTCCTCGCCTTCTCCTCCTTCAGCCATGGTTAGCTTTCACACGGAGATGCTCGAGCCGGATCTGCGTGCGGAGCGCAGACTGGGTGCGCGCGTGTGGCGGTGTGTGCGCGTCTGAGACACCGAGAGCCAGCGCGAGGCACAGCTCGACTCTCATTGGACGGCGCGCGCTCACCGAGGGAGGAGCCGCACAGGTGTGAGCGGTGTGTGTGTGTGTGTGTGTGTGTGTGTGCAGTGTGTGTGTAGAGAGTGTGTGTGTGTGTGAGCGGTGGGTGTGTGTGTGTGTGTGTGTACAGTGTGTGTGTGGGTGTGTGTGTGTAGAGAGTGTGTGTGTGAGCGGTGGGTGTGTGTGTGGGTGTGTGTGTAGAGTGTGTGTGTGTGCAGTGTGTGTGTAGTGTGTGCAGTGTGTGAGCGGTGTGTGTGTGTAGTGTGTGTGTGTGTGCAGTGTGTGTGTAGAGTGTGTGTGTGTGTGTGTGTGTGCAGTGTGTGAGCGGTGTGTGTGTGTAGAGTGTGTGTGTGTGTGTGTGTGTGTGTGAGCGGTGTGTGTGTGTGTGTGAGCAGTCTGCTGGGCGGTGTGCCCCCTCTCTCGGCCGGCCTGGTATGGAAGCTCATTCCCGCCATCAAAGTTTTCAAGTCCATTAAAGCGT
Organism: Lateolabrax maculatus; assembly: GCA_031216445.1. Classification (NCBI taxonomy): domain Eukaryota; kingdom Metazoa; phylum Chordata; class Actinopteri; order Acropomatiformes; family Lateolabracidae; genus Lateolabrax; species Lateolabrax maculatus. The sequence continues at coordinate 19,300,469 of CM062200.1, forward strand.
CCATGAGTGCAGTAAAGTTCGCCTGTTAAACGTCTATATGTTATTTATTCATTTCACTCCCACTTTCTCTCACAATATTTTCTGTTTTCTTGTGTTTCCCAACATGAAGGTCAAAAGGCTGCATGTGAAATATCCAGCATGTGTAGGTGAACTTCCCCACCTTACTAAAACCCCTCCCAGGATAAAACACCAAAGAAAATGACCAAAGACTGACCTCAGTGTTTTCAGCAGTAATTATGACCCTGTTATTAAGTAAAAACTGTGGCATGATTATACGCAGACTTAAACAGTTATAACATAATTAATTAACGTTAAAAAACATATGTTTAAAGAAGTTCTCCAACAATTTGATGTTGCATCTCCATAAAGTTGGGGGATTTACAAGAGCCACATTAAAAAATAAAGGAAGAAATATTCTGACTTTTAGTTGCTATGGGTCAAGCTCCAAAAACACTGTTCTACACTTCCCATAATGCAACCAAAAGCTTTTTAAGACCCTTCCTGTCTTGTAAAATCCCACATCTTTTGATCTCCATGCCCTCATGTTGTGATAGAGTTTTTGTTATAAATTTTTAACCTTGAAACCTGAGCTGACATAACCCCAGATTACATCATTAGGGGTTACTTTCACAGACTTGAGAAATTTCCCCACCAGAGCCACAGTTTTGTGTTTTGTGTAAAACCTGTGGAATGTCTGTAAATTACAGCAAAATATTTTTTCTTTAAAAGGTTGTCCGGAGGTGTACACTCAGAAAAAGACAAACAGGAAATATATTGAAATCCTTTATTTTGAACAAAATAGCACTGTTCTGTCGCTCCTCTTTGAGTGTTTGCACTGCCACCATCATTTATCCACAACTTCTTTTTTCAACATAAGAAAATATAAGGGGATTAAGAAACGATCAAAGTTTCATACAAACTGAGATCAGCCACTGCAGCACATCAGGGCTTTTAAGACACGTGAAATGCACTTCAGCCAGAAACCACATTTCAGTTTCACACTGCTTGGTTCACTTGCGTCTTCACAGCCAATTACAATTACATTTAGTGAAATAAACCTTATCTTTGATTGTTAGTGAGTATTATTTGTGTTCTTATCACAGCCATGAACCTCCAACAAATAGCTGTTTGGTTTCATATCAAGTCAGAAACATGTTACATTCCAGTTTGTTTAAGTGACAGCTCTATGTGACGGTACAGTAGTTTCTCTCTAAGGTTTTTTTCTTGTTTTAATTGTCATTACTACTGCTTTGTTCTTCACTATATAAAAACAGCACATGAAGAAAAATATGTGATTGAATACTTTTGAAACATACTACAACATACGTTTGTTTTTTTTTTTTAAATACAATCATCCATATTTATCTACAAATTTGGCCTAATTTAAAGATCCTCTGCACTCTTAAGTCACTACAGTGACATTTGGTTCAGTGTCTTGCCCAAGGACACCTCAAAACGTGGACAGGGGAGGTGGCGATCGAACTGCCAACTCTGTGATCAGTGGACACTGACCACAGCTGCCCCTCTTGGAAGACAAGAATTTACGAGACCTCACAGACGGGACAAAGGCTTCTACTAATGAACTAATCTCTTGTTAAAAGTACACAAGATAAACAGAGAATCTATGGTAAAAGGTTGAATGAATTGTTTGTTGTATGTTCAAATGTGTGGAGGCTGAAGTGTACTTCTTTCTCAGTTTGCATAATGACTGCTAGAATTAGCAAATAAATTATGTAATAACAATCATTAAAAAACTAATAAAAGTATTTCTTATTAAAAGATTGGTTTTCATAAGCCACTGAATGCCACATAAATGAATTAATTTTAAATTATTTAACATGAGAATTTTTAAAGAGTAACTTTTCAACAGGGTGACCAGCAGAATCCAATACCCTCTGTGGTTTTTTTTTCTCTGACCACAGCCAGCATCACTGATGGGTGTGGTCAGAAGTGTACTGTGTCGCACCTGTAACCACACCCAGCCGTGATGTCACAGTGTCCTGATGTACACCTGCACATCACTGAAGCAAGGTGACAAGTGACCACCTCCCTTGCTGACCTCCAGGGGTTTAAGTTACTTTTTAAAAAAGGCCTGTAAAATGACTTGTTGCATTTCTTTAGACTATAGTGCGATGAAACACTAAAAACTAAACCCACAGACTAGACACAGGGGCTCTGAAACATGACGGTTGACCAATGATAGTGCCTGTTACTGCGGTGTGGATGGATCCACCTTAATTTAATGTATTACTTATAGTTTTTTAATTGCATAAATTAATCAAAAGTTAAATCGCTTTATGAAGCGTTCTTAAATGTTATGTAATCAACTTTAATAAACCACTGGAAATTTGTTATCAAGCTAGTACACTCCAGCCTGCATGCAAACAATAAAATGATCATTTAAAAAATAAATACAATCTGTGTGCAAACGCCTAAACGTTCACATAGAAATCTAAAACTTATGTGAATTCAGTAAGAACATTTCTAAACCCTGTATGTCCAGGGTTTACTGTATGGTTGTAGTGTCATTGGTTTGCTTTTATACATATTGGATTTGGTTTGAATGAAAAATTCTAGCATTTGAAGCAAGTTTTATTTATAATTTGGGCTGTTTACCTCAGTACCTTTTGAGTGGTGAATATATTGGTCTGTACCACCAAGCATAAGACTGTCAGCACTGAATGTATCAACAGATTCTTTATCACTGAATCTTTGATCAGATATTTCCTGACTTTAATCACAATCATTTGTTGTTTGTTTTTCTGAAACAAATTTCTTCCAGCTGTTTTCACTAAAAGTAATAGTTCAACTTTTTGGGAAATACGCCTATAATTACACACAGTGTATGTGTGTTTAGTAAGAAAATGAATTATGTGCGTGTAGTAAAAGTAGTAAATTGGTGATAACCTGAGTGAAATGACAAGGTGTAGTGTGCTTTTACAACAGTAAATTATGTAGTATGGGATGTCAAAGAAACCCTGTGTAAACCAGTGTGAGTTACAGGGGAATGGTTGGACTGTAAACCTGATTCTGTGCTAGTTGTGAACCTGCTCTGATCCGTCTGTGGTCCAGTTTACTGCTGGAGACGTCACACTCTATGCATCACTGTCATAGCCCAGTATGGGAGCCAGCCATCTCTCCCCCTCCTCCACACTCATCTGTTTCCTCCGGGAATAGTCCTCCACCTAAAGACAAGAGGAGCAGAAAAAAAGGCTCAGTCTGGTTTTGCCCAGAGTCCTCTCGGGGATTTCACTTTAAGTTCGAACAAATATTTTGATGGAGCATTAGTAACAGTTTGGATCCCTCCTCTGTTTTGTCCGTGACATCACTTGAGGACATTCATCAGACTTTACGCAGCTGGAGACACTAAAGGTTTTGTGGTACTCCCCAACACTTGCGCAAAATCAGTGGAGCTCCTCTTTAACAAGGACATTAACATGTAATTATTTTATTTGATCGATTTGAGACATAACATACTGTAAATTCTGTAAAGAGTGGTGTTCAGCAACAGCAAACACAAGCAGGCCTTTATAAGAAACAAACCTGTACTCCTTATTTACCCTGTTCCACGGTTAATGCAAACTCAACACTTCCTCCATGTTAACCTGCTGTCTCCAGAAATTCAGTATAATGTACATTTCTAGAGCACTGATTCCATCAGTAACAACTGAGTCATGTCATACTCACCCCTCTGCTGAGAGCACCTTCTCTCCTCCTCGGAAATAGTGTTTTCATTCACAAATTGTTTTCAAATCTCTTTTACGTTGTTGTTTTTCATTGTTTTCTGCACAGCTAAGTGGGGGTACTCCTTTTCAGTCCTTGTAGCAGCAGGCTGGTGAGAATGACCTGACTGTTGCTGTACTGATGAAATGAGTGCTGTGGAAATGTACAATACTATATTGTCTGAATTTACCCCGAGAGGCACTATACAGACATGATTGACACCCACCCTATTTATTTATTTATGTGCTGGCCAGGGCTATTATTTGGGACTCTGCCATTATTTGAGAATTATTTTGGCATTATTTGGCAGGATAATATTTTGTCCAAATAATTTACATACTGTTTTTACACTACACTTAAAATAACTTATGTTGCTTGATCAATACAGAATTTACCTGGTCTCTTTATCCAAACTTCTTCTATGTCATGTTTTGTTTAAATATATAGCATGCACACTTTATTTCATAAAACACCGACATCTAGAACACCCAAAGCGATGGTACAGTAACTGTTTGTTCCAACACTAACGGGATATCTTGTTAACATAAACATTGACAACATTTTGTTGAGTTATTTAAGATGTGGACGGTTAGCTGAACCTGCTCCTTGGTGATCTTTCCCACAGCAAAGTACGAGGCCTGAGGGTTGGAGAAGTAAAGTCCAGACACTGAGGCAGCAGGCGTCATGGCCAGGGAATCTGTCAGAGCAATACCTGCACACGCGCACACACACACACACACACACACACACACACACACACAAGTTATTACATATGCATACAGCCAAGAAAACATATCCTGCAGGATAAATACATACAAACATACACAAGCACACAAAATGTCAAAGTGCACACACTTAAGCAGTAAAATAAGGTAAAAGCTGATGGTCAGTGTTTCATTTTCACGCTTACACAATCAGAATAACCTTGATTCTGAATAGCCTTATCGACAAAAAACACTTAGAACAAGTCTAACTTTAGTTTGACAACTTTTATTAGCCTTGTTTTAGTCTTATTTGATTCCATCTGTTTTAAATGAATTGGCTCTTTTGGTAGTGAATTTCCACCGAATGATGTATGTGTCCACTAATAGCATAACCCACTGAGTGGAAAACATGACATGAATTGATTACCCCCGTGGCTTAAGGGTTAGGAAGCCAACTGTGAACCACAATGTCCCCGGTTTCAATCTGGCTAGGGACCTATGTTGCAGCTGTCTTTCCCTTGTTTAATGTTATTTCTCCACTACTGCTTATAACAAAATAAAATGCCCCCAAAATTTGACAGTTCAGCCGAAGACACGAAGTAAACAAACTTGTGCTCAGTGAAGGACAGGTAGTGTTTTGTTAGAGAATAAAGACCACAATATTGATCATTAAACTGATGCTGAGTTTTGCAGGTAGGTTTTGAAGCTGTCCAATGTGCTACAGCTGACTAGATAATTAGCCACCTAGCCTGTAAACAGTTATTAGCGGTTCACTTTCTTGTGGGGGAGCATTGTTTGGTAACTCCTTCAAATAGTTATGGGATACACAGATGACCCAGAGCTATAAGATCCTCCAGTAAACTCGAGTTAAAGTCTCCTGTTTAAGAAAATTACAGTTACTCAGTTAACTAAAATGACAACGGACAAAGACAAGTGGATCAGATGAACCCTATATGCTGGTGTTCTGCCTGCCGTCAAGCGCCCACAGCTAAAGCAAAAACTATCAGACATTGTAATCATTTTTACAGCAATGTTTAAAAACAATATAATCCTCTTTGTGGATGTTCATCAACGATGAGAAATGATCTGACGATGACAGTTTATGAATGTTTTATTAGATTCAGTAGAAGCAGCATGTTAAGATTGATCTGTAAACACTACACTATATACTCTACATATTTCTGAGGGCAAACTCCTTGGTGTTCTTCAGTGTGAAAAAATGCCAAACTCAATCAAATAAAACATGTGGTCATAACACCATGTTACTTATCAGTTCAATTTGTCCTTACCGAGTCTTAAAGCTAAATGCCAGATTTGATTGTGCCTGCCAAGTAATACATACCGTTATTTCAGTTCGGGTCATTATTAACATGATATTAATACCAGTGTGCATATATTTTTGTTAACAAATATATGCTGATAAAACCATTTGGTTCCCTAGATCTCTAGAAATAATGTTGCAGTATGGATGCATTAGACAGCATGTATTTTATTACGTAAGTAAATTTTACCTTTCTATTAGTAGGTTGCAGCAGTACTGACAGACTATTTTTTGTTTAAGAAAGAAAGACCCATAGCTTGTACAGTAAACCATTGTTTAATAAAAGCTATTCTATGTTTTGTGTTTCTTTTTTCCCCAGCTGTACCGAAAATTTACCAAACTGTGACTTAAAAACCGAAGTACATACTGAACCGTGATTTTTGTGTACTGTTATCCCCCAGGCAAATATGTTAGCAAACAGTTGCCTTTTTACATATTCTGCAGCAACAAGCACTCATCTGCAGTGCCTGCTGCAGCTGGAAGTCAGGTTGATAAGTGTAGTTTGTAGAATTTAATGTGAACCCTGCAGTTCCTCTCAGCTCTATAGAGCTTTTAAGTGTCTTCCAGCTAGTTTTGGTTTTAGCCATTTCATCTACTGTTGATATAAAATACATTAAGAAAAGTCAAACTGAGATTATTATTATTATTATTATTATTATTATTATTTCTAATGTGGCTCAAAATCAATGCGGTTTTTACCTCACATGATGCCAGACAGATCTGAGGTTCTGTCATCAGTATGAACAGTAGAAACCTACATGGGGACCAAAACCTTCACTTTCCATCTGGACTACACTGGGATGTGGTCCAACAACACATCCTGATGCCCCCCTACCTGTCTGCAACTGATCACTTTGAAATGTATAAGTGTTGTGATGACAACACGGAATCTAATGCTCTTCACTTCAGACGGACAGTATGATGAGTTGGTGCAACCATCACAGGAAAGCTAAACAGACAGCTTGACTGAGAGTTAGGGAAATACAATGACAAGCTGATATATAGTAAACCATCCCCCCCACCTTCAAATGGAGACTACGTATGTGTCAACCATAATACAGCCTTCTTTGCTAATGTTGGCTCGGCCAAGCAGATAAACTGCTTGTTGTAAATTCTAAAAAAGTATTTTGCTAGGATGCATGGACCTCTTTGACCAGAGAAGAGCTTATGAGGGAACATCACAGAAACAACAGCGGACTTATTTCCCACTTTTCTCCTTTCATCAGTGGCATTATTGGACATTCATCTTCTGTGCTTTATGGAGACGCGACTGTTGATGACGGACTCTGCGCTGCAGCTGTCAGGCTTCCAACTCGTACTGACAGTGGCTGGTGTAACGACGTGACAGTGATCCTGCAACTTTCACAACTCCTTGCTCCCCAACGCAGCTCAGTGTGCAGGATACACAGCACATACTCGCTGACCAGATACTGCATGTGGAGTATCCTTATATTTCAATAACTAAGAAACCAGAGGACAATAACTAAGAAACCAGAGAGGTACTGTCGCTTTGAAAGACAATGGGACAGTCCTGAAATCATCCCCCATGACTCCATCCATCAGCTCCAGTCCACCAGCTTCACCTCCCCCACCACAGCAGGGGTCTGGGCCTCTCCACAGCTATCCACCTCAGAGCCCCCCTCCTCCCCTACCAGTGACGACTCTCTCCATCCTCCACTTCATCCTCCAGCACCTAGACTCCCTTGAAACCTAAGCCAGGATCCTGTTTGTGGATTTCAGCTCCACCTTCAACACCATCATCCCGGCTCTGCTGCTGGACAAGTTTTCCCAGCTGAGCGTGCCTGACTCCACCTGCACGTGGATCACAGACTTCCTGTATGACAGAAGGCAGCATGTGAAGCTGGGGAAACATGTCTCTGACACCCAGCACCGGTTCCCCTCAAGGCTGCGTTCTTTCCCTTCTACTCTTCTCCCTGTACAACAGCTGCACCTCCAGTAGCCAGTCTGTCAAACTCGTAAAGTTCGTGGATGACACCACCCTCATCGGGCTCATCTGTGGTGGGGATGAGTAAACCTAAAATGTGGGAGATTGACCATCTGGTGACCTGGTGCAGCCAAAACAACCTAGAGCTCAACACTCTCAAGACAGTGGAGATGGTTGTAGACACATCATCCTGTGTGACTCTCCAGTCGACACTGTGGAGTCCTTCCACTTCCTGGGCTCCATCATCCCTCAGGACCTGAAGTGGGAGCTGAACTTCAGCACTCTCACCAAAAAAGCCCAACAGAGGATGTACTTCCTGCGGCAGCTGAAGAAGTTCAGCCTGCCAAAGACGATGATGGTGCACTTCTACATCGCCATCATTAAGTCAATCCTCACCTCCTCCATCACCATCTGGTACGCTGCTACCAGTGCCAAGGACAAGGGCAGACTGCAGCGTAGAGAAGGTGATTGGCTGCAATCTGCCAACCCTCCAGGACCTGTACGCCTCCAGGACCCTGAGGTGAGCAGGGAAGATTGTGGCCAACCCCTCCCACCCCGGACACAAACTGTTTTAGTTGTCAGAGGCTGCGGTCCATCTGGACCAAAACCTCACACCACAAGATCAGTTTCTCCCCGTCTGCAGCTGGCCTCATCAACAAGGCCCGGGACCCCCACTAACACAGACTCTTATACCCCTGTACCCTCACACCACACGTATGTTAATGCAGAGTCTATACCATGGTATTATTTTAATGCATCTTTTGTTTACTAGCTTGCCCATTGCAACATTCTTCACACTTCATACTGTGAACTTCTGCACATCCCTGCACAAAACTGTACAGCTGTTTCATTTCAGATATTACTTTTCCTATATATATATATATATATATATATATATATATATATATATATATATATATATATATATATATATATATATATATATATATATATGAGGGAACATTGTTATGTCCGTTGTCATCATTTTTTTATTTTACATTTATACTTAGACTTGCAGTACTTACTTTGGTTTACTTTATTTGAGAGAATAGAATGTGCAAATTAATAAACATAGCATAGTAAAAAAAAAATGCCCAAAGGTAAAAAGTCTTCCTAAAATGCATCAAAGGTAAAGGCTTTATCTTTATTATATTTCTATATTTTATACTTATATTTATTGCTATACGAATATTCCAAGACAAATTCCTTCTATGAAAACCCACTTGGCAATAAATGTGACTCTGATTCTGATGTCAGAAACTAAACAATTCCAGTTTGTGCACTCAGATATAAGCTGCACAATCAGCGTATGCATTGCAATCTTTTTTGGCATCATATCAATGTGGTGACTGTGTGTCTTGTGGACACATTGAAAAGATCATGATGAAGGACTCTATTCCCTCTCACTTCTCCTCCTTTAATATTTACAGTTTCCATTTCATGATTACATGAAGAAATGTGGCCAGTGTGCCACCTACAAATGAATGCAGTTCAACCCACCAAGCAGCAGCAGGATCTCCTGTTCTGTGGGTAGGGCTTTTTTTGTTTTGCATGATCCTCCCTTATGCACTCACAAGAGAGGCACACATCACTGACCAAATAATCACTGCACCTCAGATACACGGGCAGAATTTCCACTGGGGATGGCTCTTTACATTTTTGCTTGTGCAGGACAAAGAGCAGCTGGGTGAAATGAGTGATAATTACATGGAGAGACGCATTCTTGTAAACAATATAATTCAATCCAAAGTCAAACAGAAGCTCAAACTGATGCAAAGTATCCTCTGAAAGTCTAAATAAGTCTGTTTCTTTGAATGAACATTACCAACAGTTAAAATAAGCAAGCCATGGTTCTGGATACCTGGATGGTACCTTTGTGCATATAAACGTACTGATTGCAAAGATTGAAGAAAATCCATTCAATAACTGAAAAATGTAATTTCATTTAGCTGTTCAAAGACTGTTAAGAAAAAAAGTAGACCAGCATCAAGACCAGGTGCCTTTCAGCATCAGTCATGACAGTGAAGCACTGCTCTCACCAGTCTTCTCCTGGATCCCAGCGAGGCTCCACATGGTGGTCTTCTCTGTGTGGTCAGGCTGGCTTGGGTAGCCAGCTGCAGGTCTGATGCCCTGGTATCGAATTCTGTGGAGGTCCGAGGTCTGCAGAGCCTCGTCAGAGCTGTAGCCCCACAGCTCCTTACGCACACGAGCGTGGAGCTCCTCGGCAAAGGCCTGGAGGACAAACAGAAGGTTGTGGCAGAAACAAAAAAACACTTCCGTAGCTACAGTTAACATGTCACTCAGCACCAGTGACTCTCTAAACCATGCACTACCAGCAGGGATGGTGCCCTAGTGTGTTGGGAAGCTGTCCGAACTGTACCTCAGCCAGTCGATCAGCCAGGGCTTTGACCATGATGCTGCTGTAGTCGTCTCCCTCAGCCTGGAACTGCTGACTCAGCTCTTCAGCTCCAAACACACCCACAGCAAACACACCGATGTAGTCTTCCACACCGCTGTCTACAGGGGCAACGAAGTCAGACACACTCAGGTAGGGCTCTGAACTAGAGCTGTCCTTCTCCACCTACAACACACACACACACACACACACACACGTTACTTTCAGGTCACACTGAGACTGAATGCTGGCTGATGCCGCCTCATGGTAAGACAACATAATGCTTTGTTTATGCTACATGTGTTCACGCCTCAATATTTTAGTTAAACAACAAGATGGGTTCTCAGTGGGTCATGGGTAGTGTACAGTTATCCAGTGTTGGATATATAGTGCTGCTATGATGTGGATGTGTGTATCTGTGTATAACACAGAACTTCACTACACTGAACTTATAAAGCAATAGGATGAAATATGCTGTTACTGTTAATGACCCTCACCTGTTGCCGTAAGCCATGGAACGTGGCGATGGGCTCTGTGTCTCTGTGCACTGTCACATCATCTTTGTACACATTGATGTCATCGCCATCACTCTGGGCAGGCCAGAACCCCACCAGGCCTCGCCCCTTCAGACTGTGGTTGTCAATCATCTGGTTGAGCAGCCGCTGGGCTTCATCAAAGACACGCCGAGCCTCCAAACCTGCAGGAAGCAAATGTTACTACGATCAGACACTTCTGTTATTCAACAAGGCTGGAGGTTATTCCCCTGACTCACTGCTGCCAACTCCTTTGTGTTCTTGATAACTTTATAATCATGTTACAATAAATTACATGCAAAGTTGATACAAAACAGTACTGAATTACCTACAAAACAGAAGTTTTCTTCACACTAATCTATGTTTACAAAACTGAGTGGTGCCATTTTTTACAAAAATAAAATGCACGAGCAACGTTTGAGTGGAATATCATGTAGCAGGACGGATGTTTGTAGTATGAATCATGATGAACCGTGACGGAGGGCGAGCTCGTACCAACAGTCTTGTCGTTGAAGATCTTGGGGTAACCTCTGTTGGGGTATTTCCCTCTCAGCTGCCACACATCAAAGAAAGGCTTCCAGTCGATGAAGTCCACCAGACTGTTCAGGTCGTACCACTCAAACACACGGGTGCCCAGGAACTGAGGACGCACTGAAACACAAACGCAAAGGGCAGAGCACACGTGGTTTTTAAAAAGGTCCATACAGAACCACAGTATTACATACAATATACATTCTCTGTATCTGCTTATTCCAACACCTCATTGAAGCTATATGATGTTTACATTTTAAAGACAGATACTGTATCATGGTATCTGTGATGTAATAATGACTTTGGAATTCCTCCAATTCCTTCATGTGTGCTCACTTACCTGGCCTGGGCAGAGAGAGCCAGTCTATATGTAAAGCCTTCTCTCTGGCCTGGGAGAGAGACAGGTACCGGCGATCCTGACATGGAGGATGAGGAGGGAGGCAAGGCAATTTCAGTTATATAACACATTTCATTACAAGTAAACACAATATGTTCTATATTAAAATGCATGTGCAAACATGCATCGTCCAACTGTAAAACAATTCTGGACATTCAAGTAATTGATATAATTAATACCAGCTTATGTATAGGACTAGGATAGGAATATTATTATAGGAGAGGGGAAATGCACAGCTGTGTGTGATCCATATAATCCATTAGACTGATGAATGATATACAGTAAGTATAATATAATAAGTATAATAAGTTTACATTAACTTGTCAGTGTCACTTATTTTATGGCAATTTGGGAATTTCTGGGACAGAATTGGGAAATGTTCTTCTTTGTTGTGGGTCAAAATCTGAGGGGTACAGCAAGATACAGTATATTTTAAATACTGGTGGCATGGAAAGAGCTCAGTGCAGATTTACAGATGTCAGGAACCTTCTAAAAACAGCCGGTCCCAAAGAGCAGTGCAAAACTTTCAATTACAATTATTATAATAAGCCTTCTCGGAGTCAGCTGTGATGTGAAGCAAACCTGAAATAGAAGGTCTCTTTGAATCACTGTTGGTCATTGATAACTCAGGGAAGAAAGTCAAGGGAATAATGAGTAGATGAGAGGGAGGAAGAGTTTCGCAGCTGGTTCGACATCCTGAACGGTCTTATTAGACCATCTCCGCCATCACTTCAACTTGTTCCTGTTCTCTTGTCTGTTGCCTTTGTTATGGCTCTTTGATGTACTCTAGTACACAGTAGAAGGTCAACATGAAGATTTTGAATCTTCTTGGACGATACTATGTTACAGTTCTGTGTGATGTACTTAAACTGTAACACCATGTACTACTATTATTGGTCACAGTGCAATATTATCTCAAGTGACTTGGGAGACTACTGTAACTAGACTTAACTTCAAACTTCTGAATAATTAAGTTACATTAAACATTAAACATGCAACTTACAAATTCACACTAGAAAATGTTCAGCATTAGAGTGGTTCAGCCATAAGAGCAAATACTATATAGTACAGACTATGTAATGTGAACATATCCCAAAGATGTGACGTAATTGTAATAGGTGGAAACAGTATACCATTCCAAACATACAGAGGGGGGTTTTGAAAGAAAACATGAATTGACGGCAACTGTACATAATGTCACAGGACCCAGAGGTTTCTCCTCTGGTTCCTACCCTATTGGGTGTATCCACCAGCCATTCTTACCTTCAGAGAGTCATAGTGATCCTGCCTGATTTCCTCATACTCATCTTTGAGGTCTTCAAAGTACTCCTCCCTCTCTGCCTCATCCAGGAGCTGCGAGCACTGACAGACAGGAAAATACGACTCAAACATCTCTCATATCTCATATCATTCAAGAATGCTACGGGGTTCTCTATAGGTTAGAGAGTTGTTTTCTAGTCTTAACTGTAGAGTGACAAATGCCAGTAAAGACTCTAGAAAAGTTCCAGTGATGTCAGGTAGCTATTCTTACCACCACGACACTCCTGGAGGCATCCAGAACATGGATAGCAGGAGAAGTGTAGCGAGGGGCGATCTTGACTGCCGTATGTGTCCTATCAAACACAAATCACACAAATTACCCAAGAGAGTACTGCTTCTCCACACAGGTGCCCTGACCAACCAGAAGGATGATCAGTGGTCCTTCCATATACACTGTCACTGGTGATTGGTGTAACGTTTGACCGAGCTAGAATCACTGCAGTTGACTTTGGCCAGATGTGGTGAGCAAATTCTCTGCACCAGCTAGGACGTAAAAACGTTGGGTGTGAGCTTAGCAAAGTTTAGCCTTGGGATAAATATTTATGCCTGTTACACCATCGAATACTACGACTAGACAATGCACGTCCACGCTGATACATTGTACCCCAGAGATAGTTGCCACGCCAATCACATTGCTATGGTTACAAATGTACACTTACTGCCGAGGAAATAGAAATTAAATTAGCCCCACTGTGAAGTGCTTGAATTATTTGACACAGTAAGTATTTGGATATTTTAGTATGCAAATAAAAGAATACCATAAAGACAACAAGAAACAAGACATCTGGCAGATGATAACAGTTGCAGTCAATGAAGCAGAGGGTGTATTAGAAGCCAGGCAGTCCACAAAGTGAAGAAAACATGCTGCAACTGCGATGATAACAAACAAAATTTCTCAAGTTCTCTATCTCCATATATATCTGAGGATTGGTGTAGTCGCTCATTACTCTTTCACGCCTGAAAGCCTGCTGATGCTGTAGCTTGTATATTTGACGCGCCATTGTATCAGCTTTAAAACTAGTCAAGACTTTTCACTTAACACTTACCTTTGACAAGGCCTTGATGGTGCAACGAGGATTAATTTATATAATATTTCTAATTCTATTCTATCATATCGTGTATCGTGTGTGTGTGTGTGTGTGTGTGTGTGTGTGTGTGTGTGTGTGTGTGTGTGTGTGTGTGTGTGTGTGTTACTTTGATGTGGTGGCTCCTCCAATCAGCAGTGGTGTTGTCATCCCCAGTCTCTCCATCTCTTTGGCCACATAGATCATTTCATCCAGAGAGGGGGTGATGAGACCAGACAAGCCAATGATATCTGCAGGAACAAAGCAAACAAACACTCTGCTAATACAGCCACAATCATTTGAATAGTTTCGATTGCTGGCTACAGGGCAAATTATTTGACACTGAAGTTAAGTGTCAGACATCTGCCCAGGCTGACAGGAAAAACTAAAAAGGTGTATGCAAGGGTGTAGGGTTAGTAAGGGAACACAATGAAGTCAGATGTATAGTAAACGTCAATGTTTTTTTCTTTATTTATATAATTTATTACCATCAAACAAATAATAAATTGAGATTAAATCTGTTATCATGCTTTACATAATAATGTTAGTATACCAAAAACACACACATTGCTGCATTATAATAAACAAACCCAATAATCACCTTTAATTTCCTTGATTGTTATTATGTAAGAATTTTCAAAAAAGTATCATTTCCAATGAAGCAATGAGCCTTTTACTCAATTAATAATATTCTATCTGCGTTATCTTTGATTGATGATCCCTTCTAACACTTTAATATTTTGATTGGACAGGGGTTGGAGGGGAACATGTCCCCCATCCACAGTGGATGTGTTGTTGAGCACAATAGTCAGAAGGGTTTGAGGGTCTTCTCCAGATGTTGTAGTACAACAGTTCACTGGCTGAAGATTACAAGACTTTTCTAAAATGTTAAATTTATGAAATCAAACATTTTTCTGGCTGTCAGGGGTGGGCGGGACACCAATGTCACCAGTGTGAGGGATTAAGCAATACCATCATCACCCAATAAATAAATAATTATAAAAAAATAAGCCATTTTATTTTCTTCAAAAGTTCAGGTGTCTGAATACTTGTCATTATACAGTTTATATCTTAAATAATAAAACATATTCGATACTATCCTATCCTATATGTCATTGCAGTGTTTCCACTACGCTTAAATCAGGCAGGGAAGATGTACACCTGAATGGCAGAATGCTATTCCCCTCACTAAACCTCGTGACACATGCAAGTTAACTGGGATGGACCAGGAATGAAAAATGGCCCTGGATTTTAAGACTCAGACAGGCCCACCAAAATAATCGAAAATTGGAGGGGCACTGGCATCCTGGGTCTGGCTCAATCTACATCCGTCCATTGTATATGAGTAATCAGTATAAATTAGGGTATTAGTATATTATTATTTTTTTTTTTACAAAGTTAATATATTTAACTTTCAAAGGCTGAGCATTATTTGCATCAGTTGTGTGGCAAGACGCACTTCCAACCTGCAAAACATCAGACACTGCCTCTTATTTACTTAAAATATGTACCATGTACCCCATCCATCCGTGCGCTGCAGCCAGCAACATGCAATTTAAACTGTACACTGTACCTGCTTTCTGTTGGATTGCCTCTCTGAGGATCTTATCACAGGGAACCATCACACCCAGGTCGATCACTCTGAAAGACAAGAAACATCCTAAATCCAACAGTCACACAAACGTTCCCCTTTTCTTTGACATATATTACATCTTTATTTCAAGTAATATTATGTCTTTGTACTTCGTAATATTGTTTGTACTATTCAGTATTTACAGTGTAAGGATAAACCTACATATGTAGGTAGCTAAGAAAAACACAGCAAATTAGTGCCATTAAACAGCAGGAATAGTGTTGGGATGGTGCCCAGGGCCTGGCAACAAGTCAACACTGCCACTTCTTTCCCATAATGCAACACTGTGCCTTGCAGGGCATTAAAAGGCAATGTGAGGTGAACTGGTTAATTCTGTGAACTGTTCAGGGAGCTACTGTCAGTGCCTCTGAGCTAACGTTTCACCTCAAACACACTGACTGCACTGGGAAGGTGTGGTAGAAAAACAACCACATGCTCAGTGGAGAATGGAAGATGGAAGCCTGTCCTGTAAAACCTTAAGCAGCAAACCAGTCCTACCTGAAGTTGTTGCAACCCAGCACGACACCTACGATGTTCTTGCCAATATCATGGACGTCTCCCTTCACTGTAGCCAGGACAATGGTGGCCTTATAGGGATCCTGCAGACCAGGGAGAAAACATGAGGAGGATGAAATCTGTCCATGTTTGAATGCTTTAGTTTGTTATAAAGCTGCTCTTGGCTAGAGGGGTATACTTTGACTATGTTCTCTTGTCACTTTATCATTCTTCCTATGTAACTACTTCAGTTTATTTTGTAAAACTGTCTTGAACCAATTTGTAAGATTTGGGCAAATCCAGGCATTTTCTGACAGCTCGTATTGGCTACAGGAAATGGTTTAATTTTCAATCTTTGCTTTGTTTGCACCAAGTACGCCACTTCTCAGAAATGCCCCACTGCACTCCTTTAACTCACTGGAACCACCCCACACCACCGCCTGAGGCGCTTTGCCTCAATTTTCAGTGACAACTGTAGTTCTAAAGCACTGCTAATGGCTAATACACTTGGAACATTTGATGTTTGACAAAATGATCTCTCAAAGTAATTTACCTTTGGATATGTAATGTATGTTTAAAAAAAAAAAAAAAAAAACATAATCTGGTCCAGCATTCCAGCTTGCTAATATAAACTGTCGGAGGTAGTATTGTTCAATTAGTATTGTGACATCACATATAGGTTTCTGTGATCTTTGTCTTGCTCAAAATGAGAACTGCATTGAAAAAAAAAACACTAAATGCATCCATATTTCGTTCAGACTGACCACTTCCTCAGTTGACCCCGACAATGCCATCATCTCCTCCCTCTCCTTCTCCATGAAAGGGATCAGATAGCCCACCGCCTTCTTCATAACACGAGCCGACTTGATCACCTGAAAAAACACGATGACTTGAAGTTTTAAAATTATTTATTCTGACTGTTGTTTACAGCTGAAATACAATATAACCAGAGGTATCTGAAATAATGTGTATCTGTCACACACAGTAAGAAATATATTTGTATTGGAATTGATGGAATCATTAACCATGGGAATTTGCAGTTTGCTAAACACTATAGCTGATTGATATAATGTTGATTATGTGTATAGGATTTCATCTTAATGTTATTCAATGTCTGGTAGTACTTTCCTGGTAAAATAACTTTGGGGTGACATTTGGGGTAAAACCAGTTAGAGGGTTAATAAGTGGTATAGAAACATTTGGCAGTTAGCATCTAGGAATATAGATCTTCGCGAAAAAAAGAGGAATGAACAAAACATCAACACGACTGAAATTTTCTATACCACAATATTGGAAAAAAGGTAAAGTATATTTATATCCATCTTGTGTCTGCTCCATTATGTCAGCAAAGATAGTGCTGAAGCTGTGTCTGAGTGCTGAGCTACATGTGACTGTGAGCCAGTCTCCTCTAAACCCGTTCAGATAGTCAGTATTAACATTTCTGTATCACTTTCTGAACTGAATGCCATCAGATTAACGTAACACTTCCGTAGCACAAATGTTAAATACACAGGAGGAAATGAACTGAGTCTTGTTCAGCGTTTTTAAGATCACTGTAATAGACGTATCACTTCATTATTATGTCTCGTGCACAGAAAAAAAATAAATCAGTTGAAGAAACTATGAAAGGCTGTGGAGATTGTTCTCCTCTCCTCTTTCAGTCCTGTCATGTTTGAATAAAGCCATTAGGGAACATTTACTAAAAGGACACATTGTCTGAATGACAAAAAGCTATTAGTGTAACAGATAGATGAATTATAATCCTGGTTTAGTGTGGGCGCTGACAGCCAGCATGGCTCAACGGACAGAGAATCCTACCTGTGGCAGGAACATCTTCCCAGCTCCAAACAGATCTCCCACCACCTTCATGCCAGTCATCAGGGGGCCCTCGATGATGTGCAGGGGTCGAGTGTAGCGGTCAACCTGAGCCCGACACTCCTCCACATCCTCCACCACATACTTGTCTATTCCCTGACAGCCACAGCACAGGATGGAGCATTACAGGAGCAAAGAGGAGAAATGAAAACAGAATAGACTACAGGTATTAACTTCATTAGTCTTCTTGCAACAGGAAACTTTTGGCTGCATGGGGACACAAAACACAGATTAAAAAAATAAATAAAATCACTTTAAGTTGATCTGCTCCTTTAAAAATCAGTCATTCTGAAGTAATTGATAGACTAGAAAATTACACAACACTTTGCACACTTGAACATGTCTCAGCAAGTTTCGGTGTCTCAGACAAACATTTGATCATACCGTTGTTTGGAGCGTTGTTACAAATCGGTTTAATAAATTCTGGCCCGTTCTTCCAAGTTCCAAGAATGCCAATGAAATATCAGCATTTTACATCTTTACAAGAATGCTGGAGCGCAACAGAGGAATCCAACTGATGATAAAGGAGGCTCTTAGAGGCTGTTGAAACATGTGTCTCATCTCTCTCTTATTTTGTTCAAATGAAAGAAGCAAAACGTTTCTTACTGTGTAAAATCTTTCAGACTGTATCAACAATAAGCCATCTAAACATGAAAATACTGTGTACGTGGTCTGGTAAGAACTAAGCCAATCATCTGGTCAGACATAGTCTGGTTAGTCTGCTGAGTGTCGGCTCAGTCTGCTCCTGCTCGCTGTAATAACCTATAATGTATTTAAATACAGCCAACCTCACAATGTATTATACATTCACTCACACATTTTTCCATTTCTGTTGTCAGACAACTGACAGAATATAAACTAGTGATTTGATTGCAACTGAGAAATGTTACCAGTTATAAGGTGAATAAATCATTTAAAATGAGTGATCATTTAAATGTCAGTCATTTAAAATGATCATAGTGCCAAGTAAAGCTAAAA
This sequence comes from Lateolabrax maculatus, assembly GCA_031216445.1. Lineage (NCBI taxonomy): Eukaryota > Metazoa > Chordata > Actinopteri > Acropomatiformes > Lateolabracidae > Lateolabrax > Lateolabrax maculatus. The sequence continues at coordinate 19,319,383 of CM062200.1, forward strand.
TGATTCTGTTTGGTACCCAATATATATTAGTGATGAATGAGCTGATTCAGAGTACAGAGAACAGCTACAAGCACCTTGATCCTTCATTTGTCTTGTCCCATCTGAGATGTGTCAGATTTGGCTGATTTAGTGTGGAAAGGAGTCTAAAGCTTCAAATCTAATCAAATCTAATCTAATTACCTTAATGAGAGCGTACTCCAACCTGTGCTCCACACTTCCTTCTCTCCACTCGTCAGTCTGAACCACCTTCTTCGCTCCTTTCACATTGTTCTGTGAACAAGAGGGGTAAAGTCGACATCTGTTAAGACACTAAAGCAACAGCAACCCAGTGTATTGTTTGTGTGCAAGTTTGTGTACCTGTGCGTAGGCCAGTAGTTTCTCAGTAGCATCAGCATCTCTGTTCCAGATGAGGTTTTCACACAGCAAGAGCAGCTCTTTATCAATGTCATCATAGACCGGCAGGTTCCCAGCATTCACTATCCCCATATCCATACCATCCTGAGACAGGGCGAACGACAGAGGGTGGGTGTGTTACAAGTAGAGAGCCTGTCTGTGAATACTAATAGTCTTAATTCCTCTTTTCTCACTGGACTGGTATAGATTTAGGTATTTAACCCCCACATCTGTGTTTTGTGTGGTGCATTTTCATGAGACAAACACAGCCAAAACTGCTACAAGAGCTCATTTAAGGATCAGTTCACCCAATTCAGAAAAACTTTTCACACTTAACCCTTATAAGGTATCCAGCCATGCACATAGTTTTGGTTTACTCTGCCCAGGTTTGGGAACTGCTTAGACTTATGCCACCACACCAATACAACAGAGGTGAATGTAGTATCACCTGTGGTATTCAAAGCATAGAAAAATACTTGAAAAACTCTCTGGAAAACACACTTTTTTACATTGAACTGCTGACAATGAGGTCTGTGGCACAGCTGTGTGTCAGTGTTTACCTTTATAGCTTGGTAGAGAAATGCTCCGTGCATAGCTTCTCTGATGGCCTCCATCCCTCTGAAGGAGAAGGACAGGTTGGACAGACCTCCACTCACCCTGGCTCTTGGTAATGTCTCCTACATACACACACGGGGGGGGTTAACATGTTTGCAATGACACTGAGGCAAGTTTTGAATTTATTTGACGAAGTGACCCTTTTGTGTGAAGCTACTGAAAGAGGTGGAAAGAGGTGGAGTCAGGTCCATTACCTTGATAAGTTTGGTGGCTCTGACGAAGTTGACGCAGTAGTTGTTGTGTTCCTCCATGCCTGTACCTATGGTAAGGATGTTGGGGTCAAAGATGATGTCATTGGGGTCAAATCCCACTTTATTGACCAGCAGCTTGTAGGCTCGGGTGCAGATCTCCACTTTACGGTCTGTGTCTGTGGCCTTGAGAGGACGGCAGACTCGTCAGCACATGCAAGTGTGTTTCTGTGTGTGTGTGTGTGTGTGTGTGTGTGTGTTTCCCTCCTCACCTGTCCCTCCTCGTCGAAGGCCATAACCACCACAGCAGCTCCGTAGCGCTTCACAGTGGCAGATCTGAGCAGGAACTCCTCCTCTCCTTCCTTCAGACTGATACTGTTCACTATACACTTCCCCTGACAGCATTTCAACCCGGCCTCAATCACTGAGAAGTTAGAGGAATCAATACACAGAGGAACCTGGGGAGAAGTGGGAGACATTCAATGCCCTTTTCTGATTTACTGAGCAGGTTCACACATAGCTTAGTTATTAACAGGTTCATATGCTAAACTAAGCATTCCAGCTGCTCTGTGAGGCTGTAGTTAGGCTGTATAAGAACAACAAATGTAATGCTGTTTCCTATAATCATTCATTCAAATTATATACATATACATATAGACACATATACACACACACATATATACACACATATATATATATACATATACATACATACACACACACACACACACACACACACACATATATAAAGATGTGGTAACATTTATATACAAAAATTCTTATTGAGAATTTGTACACTTTCAGTTCCACTGCCTTTAAGCCTCCTACCCGTGCGATGTCTGGCTCCGAAGCAATTAAGTTACAAAATCGGGCCATAGCTGTTGGCCCGTCCAGCATCCCTTCATCCATGTTTATATCAAGAACCTGGGCCCCCATCTCCACCTGGGCCTTAGCAATGCTTAGAGCCTCCTGGACAGAAGTACATACGAAATAAATGTTAAACCCAACCTAGAATTCAACCCACGCTCATTATTTGACTATAATTTCAGAAAAGAAAAAATATAATAATAATAATAATAATACATAAAAATCAGTCTGTCTTACCTCATAGTTTCCTGCCATGATCAGCTTGGCAAACTTGCGTGACCCAGCCACATTGCAGCGCTCGCCAATGTTAACAAAGTTGGTGTAAGGGCCGATCCTGAACGGCTCTAAACCTAGAAATGAGAACTCACATTAACACACTGCACTTAGGACATCCCTGTTTATTTCATAAAGTCTATAAAGTCTCATGTCTGGACATAGATTTCAATTGGTTTATATGTTTGAAACATGTTTACCCCAGTTTTGAAGGAGTGTATCGTAATTTCTCAACAAAAAGGCAGTATTCAAATGGCTGGGGATTTATTGATGTATCATTTAAATATACACAAAACTGCTTTTTATTATTATCTGACCTTGATATGGTACATATATTAACACCTCTCCACATTAAAAGGCATCATTTCTACATTTATATATTACAGATTCATACTTATAAATAAGAGTAAACATGGAACATTTGGGCACCCTTTCAGACATTTCCATATAGCGGGGACAAAATATTAGAAACAGCTTTCAGTACAATGCAATCCAATAATGTTGACACACTGTGTCCCTTTAGTGTGCTTGGTATGATTCTGCTGTTGTTTCTAAGAACCTGTAACACACACTGACCTACAACTACATTGTATATGCACATATACTGACAGGTACGCATAGAGGAAGTGTTAAGTTTGCATCAACAGCATATTAAAGCAGGAGCAGATCAGAGTGCACAGAGGCTTCTGACCAAAAAAATAAGCTAGAAGTCTTAAACAGACTTTTTTAATATAAGCCTGTTGCAAATAAGGGCCTGGTATCTCTGTTGTTGAGTTAAAAAATAAATCCATGTTTGAGAATTCACTGTAATTCAAGTCATCTGATTGATATTAGTTCAATTCATTATATCATTCATCATTAGTTTCAATTCATTATCAACCAGAACAACCATGGTCTTTCTAGTCAAGTCAAGTCAATTTTATTTGTATAGCACCAAATCATAACAAAAGTTATCTCAAGACGCTTTTCACATAGAGTAGGTCTAGACCATACTCTAGACCCAACAGTTCCCACCATGAGCAAGCATTAAGATAAGGAAGTTTCACTGAAAATGAGATGCACAAGTATTAAGACCATTTTATCCAATGTTTTATAGCAGTCTTCACTGATGGTAACAGGAGGGTTTCATACCTGACAGCAGCAAGTAGTCTTGATAAATATCTGCAGCAGGAACTCTTGGCTGGCAGTGTTTGACTGCTTCCGATATGGCTCTGTGTGAGGGGGGGATATTATAACATTTTCAAGACTGCATGAAATTCAAGATGAACATTTTCTTGTCAGAAACATGACAGTGACCTGATGTGTCCTGGAGTGGTCCCACAACAGCCACCCACAATATTCACTAGTCCGTCCATAGCAAACTCCTGCAGACAAAAGTTAAAAGAAAAACTTAGCTGCGGCAATGAGGAAGCCAGGATCAGCTGGACTTAACATGCACTTTTCTATTTTACATTTTGAATTTAACTTCTATTAAACTTGGATGGTCTCTTGAGACCAGTAACTCTTTTTAGAGAGGGTTCCGGCAAAAAATATAAATACATCAATCCCCTTTAAGGTCAACTGCTTCTCAACATGGTACTCTTGGTCACCATGACAATTTATATCTTAACACCTTATCATAGAATAATATAACAGAACAAACCTTTAAATTGGAGGAAGTTACATGTGGAGTTTCATCATACCCTCCAAATGTGTTGGGAAGACCTAACAGAGAAAATATAAGACAGACCATGACATCATTACATCATACTGGGTGATCTGACACATGATGCAACATAAATTATGCCACAGATTAGTGTGTGCTACAGGTTCTTAGAAACAGCATAATTATATCAGGCACACAAAAAGGGACACAGTGTGTCAACATGCCCTGACCCAAAACTAAAGCATCCCTGCAATAAATCCAATAAATCCTACCTGTGTGTAAACAATCACTGGATTGCATTATACTGAAAGCTGTTTCTAATATTCTGTCCCCACTATATGTAAATGTATGAAAGGATGTCAATCTGTAAAATATAAATGTAGAAATGATACCTTTAATGTGGAGAGGTGTTAACATGTGTACCATGTCAAGGTCAGAGCACTTTGTATTGAGTGTTCCAATGGAATGTTCAATTATGATGCATTGATTAACTGATATTAAGCATTTTAAAAACTTGTATATCTAAATTATGCATGAATAAATTCAATTTTTGAAAAATAATTAAATTAAAGTTAAATTATTTTTTTTTAAAATAACTTCCTTATTAGTTATAACTTTTATAGTTTTAACTTATATAGTTACCTGCATTGGGATAACAGATAATGAAAGCTGTGGTGCTTTTGCCTATGGCCTCAATGAACGGCCTCATCTCTGTTGCCCCCAAGGCACAGTTCAGACCAATACTGCAACACAGAGAGGGAGTAGTGATGGAAAACAGGTATGGAGCATTACGTCACATAGTGTGTGTGGTGTGCAGTAACTCACCACAGAGGTTTAGTGTGGGATACACTCACTACAAAAGCTTCTCCTGTCTGACCGGACAGAGTTCGTCCACTCCGGTCAACAATGGTCCCTGAGATCTACAGGATCAGTGGGACAAGAAGGCAAGTATGTCAACTAAACCCTACAGGCAAACCCCAACACATCCATCCATGGTTTAGCCCCAAGACAGCTGAGATAGTTGGCAAGATGTCCTCTAAAATTGGTCAGAAACTTCATTTGTATATATTTTCTAAGCCACATGTTGAGAAAAATATAGTTTCAATATAATAAAACACGTACTTCACTTACATACAGACAGGCAATTAACTGACTCACTACATTAATAGCATATGCTCATGGGAAAACCAGAAATTACCAGAAATTATGAATAAAATATCATACATACAAATATAGGCTTTCTTTCGTAGCTTTTTTCAAACAGCAGCTCGATGGCGAATAAGGCAGCCTGTTGAAAGAAAACATACATGGCTAGATACATCAGTCCCTGTACATACAAAATCTTGCAAACATACAGCATCTTTAGGTTAGGTCTAAGTGTCTAAAATGGCTCTTTTAGATTTAACAGTCAGGCGATATTACTGGCCAATATTGGCCGATCACAGGGTTATATCATATTGGTGTATATGTTATCCGTTAAGCGCTCATATGAACACTTTTTATGGGACAATAATGCAGAAAGAGATGCTAAGGCTAATGCCTGTTATTTGTTGTATAGGTATAATAATGTTTAATACTCTTTAATAAAGTTATTTGTTTAAGAAAGCAGCCTTCTGCAAAGTACCTTTGCATAGTCATATCGGTGCACAATTCACATCAAAAAGATCTAGTTTAATTGCGGCTCAAAAATTCACTAAATCGGCCGCCATATCGGTAATTAGTTAATTTTTCACCCCTAAAATTGTTATTGGCCTCAAAAATCCCATATTGGTCAGGCACTAAAATTAGAGTATAACTATACAGTTGACATTTTTTAAAGATTTCTTTGCTATGTAATCAAATTAACTTGAAATCAATACCAAATAATTGTGGCCCCTTCAAGATACTGAACCCATTAAAAAGAATATCCTGCCATGATCATAATAACTGACAAACGCTCTCGATGAGCTTGGAGGCTCATATGCTGACCATAAACCCATGATGAGTGATTTGGGACATTGGGCTGTATAAATAAAATTGACTTGACTTTTTTACATGTATTTTTCCACTTGCCTTTTTATGCCACAGAAATGTTTATTTTCAAAGGGGAAAAAAGCATGTTAAAAGACTGTCACCTGCACAGCTAAAGCTAGAGGGCCACAGCCAGTTCTAGCTGGACAGATAGCCCCGACTAAAGCCACAGGCCAGTGCCTGGCTGTTTCCTATAGATGAAGTATATCAGTTTTTATAAACTTATATCTTGTTAATATCATTGATAACCCTAAACCAGCAGCTACATCCAATGCTGGATAATAAAAACTAAACCAGTCCTAAAAGGTAACTAGCCTAGCTTAGCAGAGTACCACTAACTGCCATCTCAGCTTCTGACTTAATGAATTCCTGATTTGGAGTGGTTCATTTACTTTTAAATATATTTTGTTTTTGTTGTAAGATAAAAAGACAAAAAATACACAAAATTCATCAGCCTGAAAACATTAAACCCTTACAGCTCCCATACTAAATAAACTTCAATTAGTCAGCATGTTTAAACCAATCAGGGGAGAGCTACCTTGGCGTTGGCGGTGTCAAAGATGGTTTCAACCAGAAGGATGTCCACTCCTCCATCTAATAAACCTCTGACCTGCTCCGAGTAGGCTTCTACAAGCCCATCGAATGCTGGGGAGCACACGCACGCACACATGCACGCAAGCACACACACACACACACACACACACACAGTACTTGCATATCATTCAATCGGCTTTTTTCTTCTCTTCACAGCAGACATTTTGACTTGGTAGGAGAAGCACAGGTGTCATTAATAATTCACAGCCCCGACAGTGTGACTGTGAGTCAGCATAAACAATACCAGGACCCTCAAACTGAAGCAGCTAAATGGAATTCTGCCTGGCACCACCAACATGATGTGCAGATCCTTTATTTGGTACACCTGTAATCTAATGCGATCCAATACAACCGCTCTGCCATACATTCTACGTTTTAGATTTTTTTGTTAAAGTTAATTAGCTATATGTGTGTATTATTGCGACTGTAGTTGAGATGCTGTTGAACTGGACTGCATGGTATTTTGCTCCCTCATGTATACATCTTTTTGACGAGTCTCGAATTGTGAAGATGCTCAGAAAAGTTAATGTGTAGATATCTGCTAACCCAAATGTTGATGCATTGAAACTGAAGACGATACAGTCTGTTGGACTAGAGATTCTGCTCCCCTGGTGTATGAGAATACAACATCCAAAATGGCAAAACTCTGACATACTGAACTGCTGCAGCCACTTGGTGGGTCAAAGTTCAATGTTACGCTGTATATCAAAGCTTATCTATCATGTGTGTTTCTCTGTCTTTGCAGGCTGGCTGCTACAAATTATATAGCCCCTGAAACAGTACATATCTATAACATGTACTCCATTCTGTCGCACTTTTGGACCCCTGAATCAGTCAGTCACTTTAAAGTGTCCAAAAATGCACAAAGACCAAAAAAAACAAAAAAAAAAACAACACCTTATTAGGTAATCTTACTGATGTTCCTGAAGTCAGGTCTCTCCACAGACGGGGAAACAGACAGGGTTTTATTGGTGGGACCCACTGCACCAGCCACATAGCGTTTACAACCTGGTAACACACACACACACACACACACAGAAATTACAGTTGATGTTACGCACATAAGGAAATCCCAGAGAGCCTGGGATTGTACATTTATCCATCCGATAGCGATACTCTGCTGTGATGCTAAAAATTCAGCTAACCAGTTTGTTTGGTGACATCGTCAGCCGCCCTCCTTGCCAGCTCGGCCGACGCCCTGTTGAGGCGGTAAGCCTGCACAACACAACAACAAACGTTTCCATTTTAAAGACTACAAATGAGCTGGTGACAAACTACATCCTTCTATTTTCTTATTATATTGAACTGGAAATGGTCTTAACTTGTCACTGGGAAACTGAATGTAAAAATGCCAAAACAGATTAGAACTATGCACACACAGTAAAGATGTAGCAATACTATGAAGACAACTGAAAATGTCATACCTCCCAATAATGTCAGAAAAATGAGATCATAATGTAACAAAATCTTCATCAAATAAATAAATTAGCAGCTTTTATATATATATAAATAAATATAAATAAAATAAACTGAACCAACACTACTTTTTCTTTGCACAAACAAACACAGATATATGAGTATTTTTGAGCTGTTTCACATTTCAAAACATATAGCGGTGGCCACTGTAGACTTTATTTTGATGAGAATTGAATTACTATTTATCTAATAAACGATTTCACTTATTTGATATAAATGTTTTGATTTTGTGTGTTGTATGACTCTTTGGCCAAAATTTTCATAGTAAGTATACAGTGGCATTCTGTGTTAAGAGTTTTGCGAATTGACGCTACGTTAAGAAAATGGAGCAAAAGCAACCATAAAACAGTGTAAAACTGACAGATAAATGTCTTGTGTGTTCACTGGTAAAGGAATGAGGTTTATTAAGACAGGGGCTCCAGGTCTGTCTGCTGAGTACAGGCAGGCTGTTGTGATGTTTAGTTAACACCAGTCAGCCTGTGGACTCTGTGGAGCCTTTGTGTCTGCCAGCACATGAAAGCAGGAGTTGCCCACAGAGGTGTGACACTGGCCTAGAGGGGTCAGAGATCGTACCATGTGTTCCAGTCCATAGTCTGCCTGAGCGGTGGATGTGCTGCTGAACGTGTTGGTCTCTATGATGTCAGCACCAGCCAGCAGGTAGTCCTTACAACACAGAGGAGAGCAAAGGTTGGACACTGTGGAGGCATGTGGATTACCCAGAGTAACCAGGATATTGTTCTTGGAAAGACATGCTGACTTTGAGTTTGTCCAACATCACCCTGCCCTGCTTTGAGCAACACAAACACAATTAAATTGCAGAATTCTCAAAATCACAACACATACAAGCGGAATTAAGTGCAGGGCTGATACCACTCAGGGCGAACAGACCCTTACCTTGTGTATTTTGTAAATGATGTTGGGCTGTGTGATACTGAGAAGGTCGTTGTTGCCCTTGAGTGGAAGGGAGTGCTCTTTAAGCTCATCTCCCCTGAAATCTTCCTCTTCCAGCTTATGCTGCTGGATCATGGTTCCCATACCACCGTCCAGGACCATAATCCTTTGCTGCAGCATCGCTCGCAGCTCGGACTCTAATGCACACCTGCATCCTGGATAAAGAAAAATGTTTTTTATGGGATGGGTAACTTGCAAATACATTCACGGCAAGACAAAGAATAAACCAAGCAGCTAGAAGAGCGCTCACGTCAAAGTCATAGCTGCAACTGGGAACCTCAATCAAAATATGGAGGCCTCACATTAGCCTTGGTCTGCCAAATGAAATGGATATGGTGCTATACTGTTAATGCACAGTTCTTTAATCCTTCACACAGGTTGTTTCTGTTACACCTTGGGCCAAGCTTCAGGGTTTCATGACAGTACCCACACTGGATGTGATGAGAACAGCTTGGGGCTTTGGAAATACTCTGCCATTCTAGCCTGACTATGAGAAACTATCAGCCGACATAAGGTTTATTTTTAAATCCATAACATTAACAAGCATTTGATATGGATCCCTTAAATTCTGTTCCTCAAGAATAGTGTCCAAGAGATGTATTAGGCTGGACATTTTTTACAGTGTAAAAATAATCTTGCTAGTCCCCTCTGATGGACACACTATATAATATATTTTATATATGATTATAAATAATGGAGTCTCTTTTTCTAAGACAGCTCAGTCATATCTTTGTCATTTCTGCACAGTATTTCTTCTTCTCCGCTGACATTCTCCACACCCAACAGATCTGTGATCCACCAATATCGGCTGATATATTTATTGGTCGGGATCTATTGCACGTCCCTGCGACCACAGATTGCATTTGGAATACACACACCAGTCCTGCTGCTGTCTAGTGCATACACGGACTTTATCAGCAACTGCTGTACAGTGGCACTGGCTGACTGAATCCCATACTGGTGTGAATTAAGACATGTAGCACACATGTATCCAACAGGACAGCACAGCGTTCGTGTTTAAGCAAAACCATACTGATCCGAATAAGGTCTCTGTAGTTCTGTTTTATTATCATATCTAACTACACAAGATAAACCGTCACATCCGGTTTTATGTGATAAAATAGTTAACTAGTGGAACTTGTCGCACATACACACACGTGGTGTTAAAGTGGACAAGTGGACAGCAGTGAGGACAGACACACAGGTAGCACTGCAGGCTAAAAGCTAGCGGTTCACGCTGGGAGACATTTACCTGCTCCTGGAGACCGCTGGTGACTGACGTTAGTCGGAGCCATCTTGTGAAGAGTAAACAGCCCTGCGGTCCGTTTGAAGACCAAGTGGTTAATCCTGCAGCCCAAACTTTTTCAACCCGCGGCTCTTATTTTCCCGGAGCCTCGACAGCTACCGCCTGCTGCAACGTCCAGCTTCCGGCCTCAGTACTTCACAATAAAAGCTTCACCACAACTCTAATATCTAACATTTTCTCACTTATCCAGGCAATAACATAGAAAATCATATTCCAGACGTTTTAACTTTAAAAGCTGTGTTTCTAATATTTTAAGAAGACGCTGAGAAGACGTTATTTCAATGTACAGGCCTGTAAATTAAAGATTGATGTTTTTTCTTTTTCCTTTTCAAGAAGTCAAATTTATGACTATATATAAACTTTTAACCTAAATCAAAATGATATCCTAAATCAACATTTTGCCTTTTCAAGTGAAAATTAGGAGACATTAAATTTAAATGATTGGGACTTTTCTTTCACAATTTTGTTTTACCATGATTATGCTAATTTTTCCTGTTTAGTTTTTTCTGTCTCTTTTCCTGGCAGAAATAGGCTTCTGTTAAGGTCTGCCTGACGCGGCCATATTTCTCAAGTCAAAACCTTTCAACTCAGAGAAATAGATGGTTGCAGTATGCATTAATTCACTCATTATTCAGTCATGTGTTTGGTGTGAGACTCTGCCTGAACTCATAATACAGTAGAAGGCACTCTTACAGTATGTATTCACAAAGGGGATTGTTTGACTTGATTTAATCAGACAAGCCTACATCTTTTTACGTGTGTTAACAAGTTACTTTGCATTTTCTGTTCAGTATAACTAGAGAGAGCCTGTTTTTTCCCCACATGACTGTCAATAAATAACATATGTTTTTGTTACTGTAACATCCTGAGCATTTGAGAACTACCCAAATACTTGAATATCCTGGTACTTGTTGATAGGTTGTGTTGAACAGTAAATAAACGGACAGAACAAAAACTAAATAGCAGCCCTTGGGACTTTTAGGCAGGTGAAAGGGCAAAACCTTGATATGTTATAAGGGCAGAATCTCACTGAGTCTCATACCAAACAAGTGAACGATGGGATCATCTGTAAAGTTAATCATCGTCCGATTTACTGGAATTACACAGAGCGCATGACCTCAGACAATAATATCTGACAGCTCCAACAACACTGAGATATGTGAATGAGGTCAAGTTTTTAGGTCATTATTATGTTTTACTAAAACAAGTTCAAAAAGTCAGATAACTTTTCCTTTACAGCTGATTTTCAATATCAATACAACAAAATAGAATACAAATGAACCTGGCAAAGTTATGAAACACAACATATGAAACACAACAGTCCAAAGAGCAGACCAAGCAGCTCAGTCACAGTCATGAGTCCAGATACAGTGAGTTAGTCATCCTGGGGCGCCCCCTTCAGACTGGACCTCTGCTTCTTCTGGTCTTTCTGGCCCATGACGCGGTACAGTTTTTTACGGGCTTCCTTCTGTCTCTTCAGCTTGGCCTCCTCCTGTTTCTCCTTCTGCTGCAGGAACTCCTTGTGTTTGGCGTGCTGTGCCGTGTGGCCTTTCTTCCTCTTGTGGTTGTGGACTGTGCTCAGAGCGTGGAGCAGGGCCACCACCTTATGGGAATGAGTCAAGAAAAACAGTGTTCAGTATGAGTTACTACAACATTATAATGGTGAGATGTGAACACACATTTTACTTGAGGTTCTAAATGCTCGCTCCTAAGTAAGGATATTGAGCTGCTGCACTGAGACTGCAGGGTCGGCTGTTGCTCACCTTCCTCTCGTGGGGCTCTCTGATCACGCTGGGCCTCTGGAGATCTCTGGGCGTCTTTCCTTTGGCTTGTTGCTGTTTGGGTTTGCTCTTGAAGGGCAGGGCCTTCTGGAGCATCTTGGGGATGTGGAGGGGGTTGAAGCGCCTTTGGGCTCGGACCACCGGCTGGAATGGAAAGAGATGGATATATTCTTGCATCAAGTCAGGATTTACAGTCAGTGCTTTTAATCCCTCGTTCCTTCACCAGACCAGGTGTCTGTCAGGCTGAGCCTTCCCTACCTTGTACAGACAGTCTGCGTTGGGTTTGTTGCGGATGCCGAGGTCATGTTTGAGCTGCCCCAGGGTCCTCATGCCCGCCCAGTCGTCCTTCTGACCGACAGGCAGTAACAGAGAGGTGACGGGGTTGTAGAGCTGAGGAACAGACACTGGATACCAGGAGCGCAGGAACACGATGTCTGCGTAGTAACAAGTCACATATTAACACAAAGACAACCAGAGGAGTCCTTCAGAAGTAATATATCATTGTCAAATGTGTTGTTACACCTTTGCATAATGGCTGTAAAATAAAGCCAATTATGGTGAAGATGACAAGTAACTTTTACCTAATGTAAGCGGTACAGTAAAGTCTGACAACACACGTCAAGCAGACACTCACCACTCATAAGCAGGCGGTCCTCAAACGTGGCTCTGTAGGCTCCTGGTGGTGTAGACAGCGCCTTCTTGATCTGACCTCTGACCCCCGACACTGTTCGTACAGACGCGCCTTCAAATTTAGCCACCTCCAGCACTGTGTTAAACATGCCCTGTAAACACAGAGGGAGAATTCACTCAACACAAGTAGTTACAGCGCCTTTAGTCAAACACTATTTTCTCTTATGGGAGAAAACAAAAGAAAACTTTGATGTTGATCCTGCTGCAGATCAGCCACTAAATTCCTCTAAGTTATTAAAAAATAGAATGTTTCTGAAGCAATCTCTCTATAATGTGGATTATTCACCTGTTTTAGTGATTAAAAACTAAATGACTAAATGGTATTGGTTCAAAGTTAAAAGACAGATATAAATAAAACTTTCCCTACCTTAATGAAAGAGGTGTTCTTAAAGATCTTGTAGGGGTAACCGATGAGTTTGAGCTTCTTCACTACAGTCACAGACTTATCCAGGTCCAGGATGACTCCTGTGGCTGCAATACGGAAGTTAGCCTGCAGAGAGAAAAGAGTCCCAAAGCCTTTAGCACATGATTAGACATCTTACTATTAGCTGTTCTCACCCTTATTATAACTGGAATTGTATTAATTTACATGATCTGAAGAATTTAAATTGAACACACTGGTATTGAATGCTGTAACTACAGTGAAACAAATGTCTTACTTTAGTTCCTGCTACTGACTGCACAGCCAGGAAGCCGGTGCCCTGTGGCGTGACAGGACCTTCAGTGAGACAAAGGGAGAGAGAATATTAGTTATCATCAGGTAGAGCTGGTAATTATAGACATGACCCCAAAAACATTTCTGCTCAACAGTTCAGGAATAAAAGTCTCATTATACAGGTTGAAATGACTTCTAATGCCTTTACAGAGCCAGTGCTAATGGATCACAAATGACTGTCATTTAAAAACAATATATGGCAGCACCTGAATGACTGATAGATTGGCTACATCGTGTACAGCAGTAATCAATTCATATAGTAATTGGGGCAGTGATGCGTGATGCCTGAATCAGATCATTATGGACATGTAAACACAGAAAACTACAATAAACAATCTAGATATGGCCTGTAAAACAACTAAATTCATATCTGCACTCCAGCAGTCAACATTGCAGTGAGCTTAAACTGCGTCTTACCCCAGATAGAGGCTCCGCAGTGCATGTGCTGCGGCGTGTATTTCAGCAGGCGGTGGCGTCCGTTGTGATCCTCGATATGGAAGAGGGGGATGGTCTGGAAGCGCCTCCAGCCTAATGACAGGATGAGGGGGTCCCGTGTCTTCAGGATGCGGCCGTACCAGCGGTGCTTCTTCAGGCGCATCTGACATATACACACATACAGCTTCAGATACGTGCTCACTAGGTTACGATGTTACTAAGAAAATCTTGGAGGACATTTATGGATATTTTTCACGTCAGTTTGAATGACAACTCCCACTAGCCTAAACTAAATAAATGGGCTTGCGTGATTGAGCAAATTAAAAAAAATCTAGCCAACAGGTTTGTTGTAAAAAAATAAATGAGCCTAAACAAGATACAAGCTCACAGGACATCCACAGGCACTACTAGTCATTCATGTGAGAATACAATTGAACCACTGCACGTACCTGCAGATATCCTACATTGCCCTCACTGGAGCCCAGACCTCCGAGGATGATGGGATAATGGGGATCGAAGTTTGTGACAAACTCACAGGGTAGAGAGGAAATTTCTAATCTGACGTACATTCCCGGTCGGAAGCCTTCGTACTGCACTCTGGTCTCATCGTCCACATCCTCAAACTCTGCCCTGTTCAGCTGAGGACAGAATGCAGAAAAACATCCTCATCAATACATTCTTAAAAATCAACCAGCAATATCTCAATCCAAGGGATATGAAAGCAACAGGAGCAGTGGTACCTCCGCCTGCTTCTGCATCTCCTCCTTCAGATCATCAAAGTAGGTGGCGTCTCCATCGTCGTACTCTGTATCAAATCGCTCCTTCAGTCTGCGTTTCTTCTCCAGACGTTTCTTCTTCTGGACCTCGTCATCATCCACCTTCACCAAACTCTCTTCAGCCTCGACGCCATCATCGTCATCGTTCTCACTATTCTGCTAGTCACAAGGTGTACAAGACGAAACATCATCCATCAGCGAAAACTAAAGGCATCAATGAGTCGTCTGGAGCTGTAAACCCGAACCCATTTGTGTATTTAAACACTTTTTTTTGTTTTAGACCCATTAATCAGATTAATTGTGACAGTTTAACAGGTGTGTTTCAGATGCTATAATAGTATTATATAATTAAGTATTGTCATATTTATGAGCTTGAAAGCACAAAACGTCACAGAAAACAATAAGTTGGTGTTTGAAATGCGTCATATATACACACATATACACACACGTGTATATATACACACGTACGTGTATACACACGCACACAGGTACGTGTATGTATATATACACACACACACGCGTACATACATATACACACGCGTACATACATATACACACACGTGTATATATATACGCGTATATATATACACACACACACACACACACACACACACACACACACACACACATATATACACACACACACATATATACACACACACACACACACACACACACACACATTATTGTATTATAGTGGGACAGATGTTACTTTATATGACCGCTGGAACAATGGTGCAACCAAACTCAAACACAGCATCCACTACAATACTTGTGAAGGAATTTTCCTTGTTGTATGTTAAAGTTCCCTCTTGTAGGTTAAAGGTAACTTAAGACAGTGCTTCACAGGTCAGGTCAACTGCCTGTCTCTGTTCGCCTGTCTCACTCTGTGTGCCTGACAAGGCTGAGTTGGCTCTGGCCTCTGGTAGACCAAGGTCTGCTAGATATCTTCTGTATTCAGGTTTAGACACAACAGGCTGGCGGCTGGTTGTTGACGCTGGATAAGAGAGACTGTAGAGAGGCTATGCTATTGCTAGGACAGCAATGGTTGACATCTTTCCTTGTTTGGATCTGATATCCAATAGAGTCATCACACATGCCAGGCTGAGTTAGGAATAACCCTATTTGGATTTAACAGAACTTATCAGTTCTGGTGAGGGTTAAATACTGAGCTTCAGGACACCATCTTCAGATTTGGGTAGCAGTACGCTGTGATTCACACGTGGTGTTTCTCTTTTCTCCTCGATCGACCTTTAATAAATATTCCTGTGTAAGACATCCCGGTCTCCTGAAACTTCTTGTTAGAGTAAACCAGCGCTAAGATTTCCATCACAATACTGATGTCCCAACTACATCCTAACCACATAGAAATACTGCACAGTGTTTCAGTCGTCAGTCAGCAAGTGGAAAATGATTTCAACTCTTCCACTGAACAGGACCTACCTCAGCCTGATCCTGTTGCCCAGTTTGGCCCTTGTGGACTTCTCCTGTTTCCAAATCCTCAAAGTCACCATACAGCTCCTCTAGACACAGCAAAACAACACAAGACTGTATATTAAGGTAATATAAGGTATGAGGTCATAATTTTATGCTACCACATAGACTGTGTACTTAAACAGTCAGAAACAAACCTTTGGTTCCCCATGACAGGACTCCCAGCTACACTAGTGTCCTTTCTAACTGAATGTCCAAATCCAAATTGCATGCTTTGCATGTAAAAGGTTACCTTAGTGTTCTGAGGGTTCTACACTGAACACAATCATTTAGTAATTAGAACTTTTATCTGTTTTCGACCATAAGTATAAGGTTTAGAGTATTGCTGAGTGGACTAGGTCTCTTCTCCTCTCTTACCGTCCTCCTTCAGCAGTGTGGCAGCATCTTGGCCCTCCTCCCACTTCCCTGTTACAAAGCAGTCCCTGATGGAATTTAGCATCTGGAAAAAAGATCACATTGCAACCTGTAAGTATTTAAACTTCATTTCAACATCTTTTTTGAATTTGTTTTCATATCAGCAGTACATTAGGAACAACTGTCCCAGTAACAGCAGTAGGTTAATAACCACTGCACCTCTTCCAAATCCCAGTTGTGGGAGGTGTCAGGGTTGAAACGGGAGCAGTCGAGAGCATTTGCTTGGAACCTTTTGCTGTTCTGAGGGCGGCTGACTCGAAACAGCCCCCCCAGCTCCTCCTCATCCTCAGAATCATCGCCCTCTACCACTGGAAACAAAAAATGAGGATTGTCAAGAGACTCA
Source organism: Lateolabrax maculatus (assembly GCA_031216445.1). NCBI lineage: Eukaryota > Metazoa > Chordata > Actinopteri > Acropomatiformes > Lateolabracidae > Lateolabrax > Lateolabrax maculatus. The sequence goes on from CM062200.1 coordinate 19,336,349, forward strand.
TAAACAGAGATATGTTTTCATGTGGTTTTGAAATGTATCATGTACTCATCTGACATTTGCTACAAAATGCCAATATATGGCTTCCACACAGCTTTTGTCACAAAGGATGTTCACGGTTTTGTAGCACACGTTTGCTTGAGATGGTAACAAGCAACAAACAGCAGGAGACAGCTAAATATACCATGCCAACAATAATAAGAGCTGGACTGATATATTATATAAATTATTATATAATATACATTAAAAAAGACAGAATTTTCCTAAAATGTATATTCATGTGAACATGTAACCAGAGCCTCAGGCTACCTGAACCATAAACCAGCTTTCTCAGATTGGGGGCAGCTTCTTGTTGACGTAGAAACGCTTCTGATGCTTTCTGCTGCAGACCCTCCTTCCACCTCAGAGCCCCTGTAGATGGAAACAGGAGGAACGACACAACCAGTGGATGATAAATAAAATCAGTGAACCTCCAGATGCTACCGTCAGTATCACAACATAGCTCACACATCCACACACAACCAGCTTCCTTCAGATTCTATTTAATTAAAAGGTTTACATTCCTTGTCCTGAATCATATCTACTCAACGCCATTCTTGAGAGAGCACCAACAAGCTGTCTGTATCGTCTGAGCTGACACAAAACTCATTACTCACAGATTTAAAGAGCAAAATAAAGGATGAGTACAACCCTTTTCTACAAACTGACAATGAAATTAAATTGAAAGGAAATAAAAGTAAAATCAGATTTTAGATTTATTTACCCTGCTCTTCCTCCTCTTCACTCTCACGCTCTGCTTGTTTCTTCACTGTAGCGTCAGCTGCATCATCCTCATCTTCCATTGATTTTTCTTCTGACTCTTCTTCACCATCTTCATTGTCACTCTCTTCCTCATCCTCTTCGGAACAGTGTCCGGAGTCGCCTGCTCTCCCAGCCTCCCCCTCTTCTTCACTCTCCCCCTCACTGATCTCCAGGTCATCTTCGCTGTCAGCAAACACCAGCATCTCTTCCTCCCTCTCCTGTAGCTTCTGTTTCTTCTCTGGAGGGGGGCTGTCTGCTACACTCTTTTCTGTCTTGTCAGATTTGGCTCTTGCCTCTTTGAGAAATGTGGACAGGTTATCCTCGTCTTCATCTTCATCCTCTTCTTGCTCTGCCTGGTCACCGTCATCATCATCATCATCATCATCATCACTGGAGCCGCTGACATCGCCGTCCTCCTCCTCAGTGAAGACCACCTTCCTCCTCTTTCTTTGGGTATTAGGGTCCCACACATGCTCCTCCTGAGGACCTTCCTTCTCTCTAACACACACACACACACACACACACACACACACACACACACACACACCAGACAAAACAAGAAGAAAAGTTTACATTCTCTGTCAAATACAGCGGGACAGCAGTAGGAGAATTTTTGGATGTTTTGTCTTATTTGAAAGTTGATAAATTTAGAAAATCTCAATCATCAGTTTCTACTCAGAAGTGTGTTTTATCTTGCTACCTGTGGATGTGTTTGCATCATATAGTTAGATATACAAAGGAACATGCATATCGAGAGTTTAGCTGACAGGACTGGAACCCTCTCTGCTGCTGCAGCCCATCCACTTTAGTGTTCCACGTGAGCACTGCATGGCACTGTTGGCCTTCCTGCCAGTTTGAAGCAGTCTGGTCCTTCTCCTCCGACCTTGCTCATTAACAAGGCATTTCGCCCACAGAACTGCAGCTTACTGGATGTTTTTGTTTTTGGCACCACTCTCTGAGAACTCTAGAGACTTTTCCCAGGAGATCAGCAGTTTCTGAGCTACACAAACCAACAATCATTCCACGCTCACATTTCTTCCCTATTCTGATGTTTGGTCTGAACAAGATCTGAACCCCTCGACCCATGTTTGCATGCTTTAATGCACTGAGTTATTGCCACATGATTGGCTGATTGGATGTTTGCATTAACAAGCAGGCGTACCTAATAAAGTGGATATTTAAATGACGATAAAAGCCCAAAATAGTCTTACACGAAAGGACACATTAAACCTGAATGAACTAATTGTTTTGGCCACTTGGGGGCAGTAGAACTAGCTGTGAACACAAGACTGACATTATCACCTTATAAAATTGAAAGTTGCCTATTTACACATCCATAATACTGGATCAATAGTGGGTTTTTTAAGGTTGATAACACAATGTTTGAGGGTGTATAAAATCTCATGACATCGACCGATATGTTCATTTATAACATGCATTTTAACAAATATTTTTACAAACCTGTCTGGTAGTGACACCTTACATTTGCTTATTACAGGAAAGTACTAAGTGAGACATTTTACAGTGTGAAAATGAACTTGTTAGTACTCTGGTGGACAAACTATAGACACTTTTTCTGAATGACCTCAAACACATCTTCTGTGCCGAAATATCTTTTTACTTATTGGCCGACATATAGTATATTCTATATGCTGTATTAGCAGATACTGATGAACTAAATTTGTAAAATAAAAAATAGCAACCATGCAGATGTATCAGTGAGATTGTAATGCCTATCCCTAATGAATTGCAAAGTGAAGATACTTCATGTCTCTTATGTCCCTCACATCTGTAGCTGTACAGAAGGGAGTAAAGAGACAGAGACTGGAGCTGTGATGTGTCTCACCTGCTCTGCTCGTCAATGTCTTCAAGGTCCAGGGTGGCAGATCCGCTGAACAGAGACACCTTGCTGGCAGCCATCTTAACGTCCAGGGTGGCATGTGTGTCAATGAGAGACTGGACCAGCTCTGTGGTGGGCCGCACCTCCTCCTGCACCAGGGAATGAAGAAGAATACACTTTGCATCAGGTACAGACAACACCTGTAATCTGATTTAAGACAAGCACAAAAAACACTGACACTTGTTTTCAACTCAGATCAGTCTGACGTAGAAGACACCTCCATGCCAAGCGCACGCGCGCGCGCACACACACACACACACACACACACACCTGCTGTTGGTTGACGTGGTTAGCAGGAAGGTCAATATACACAGCATCCTTGTCGTACACGACTCCCCCGACCCCAGCCATAGGTGCATAGAGCAGACGCTCCTTCTCATTCAGCGCTCTCTTCTTCTGGGCATCTGGCAGTGGACAAGGGTCCGGCAGGAAGTTCACATCTGCCACCTGGAAGTCTCCTACACCTGCAGAGTGCAACAACACCCAGTATATTAACACAACTCTTTCAGGGAAATGAGCACTATTTGGAGCATGGCTGCTTTAGACAGCATGACATGCAGTACAGAAGACTTTTGTAGGTAACTAACACCGTGCTTATGTACCTGGGATATGGACCTGGCTTTTGTTTTTCAAATATGTCCCTCGCAGGTAGCCGTAGAGTGACACTGTGCGGTCAGACTTGGGGTCCGTCCTCACCCTCTCAGGGTCAGTCAAGTCCTCCATACTGTTTGAATGCAGAAAGAGAAAAGAATGTTTGAGTGAGTATAAAGTAAAAGCATGTAGGTACACTTTTACAATTACTAAATATATCAACTACACACTTACTGCTCCTTCAGAATAAAAAAATTAAACATCAAAACAAAATTGTGGTTTCATCTGCAAACTACTGTAATGGATAATTTTCATGAAATCAAACTCATGTCAGTCAGGAACATGCAGCCTCAGGTTAGCTCTCACCGGTCGACCAGCACATAAGGGTGGGAGGTCTGCCACACCAGAGGACGGAACTTCATGACAGAGATGAAGCGGCCGAGGTTCTTCACTTCCTGAGTCTGATATTCACCGTACACCATACCAGAGAGATAGAACAGCTTGGCCCCCTGAGGTTAAAATACATATATGTTTACACAAGTAAAAACTGTCTTTAATCACATGGTCGTACTGTCACAGTGCATACAAGTTGTACTTTTAATGTCCAACATTCTGTATATGAGGAAAAGGAGCCTTTTCAGCAGTAAATATGTGATTGTGTTGCATTTACCTGGTAGACCTCAGTCCAGAAGCGATGTTTGAGGTTTTTCTTGGTCTTCCTTAGAACCTTGTTGTTCTTGAATGAATCCAGGTGAGTCAGCACACCCATGATGCGAGGGAAACCGTGTACCTGACAGATGTTCAGGAACTCAAAAGTCTCCATCTCAAAGCCAAAGCTGGCATCAATCAACATCAAAACCTGGAGGAGGAAAAACAAAGGTAATGCAACTTGTAAATGCAATATGTAATTCAACTTATTTTAGTTAGTATTTCTTTGTTCATCCCTCAAGAGTCTGTTCCAAATCCAGTTATAAAGCTATAGTACTAAATCGTAAAAATGTGCCATTCTGTTTACAAAAGGTTACAGGTACAACAAGCCTTAAGGACTTAAAAAAGTTCAATACTCACAACAAAATATGTACAGTTGAGTATATTACAAAGGACACAAATTGTTTTATTAAGTAATACAGCTTCACATTTCACTGAAATCAACTCCTTCATACAGTTATAAAAATTGACTCATTTACTGTGAAGTGAAGAACTCACCAGGTCAGCTACTTTTGCGAGGTCAATCATTGTATTAATGTCATTGTTACACTCCATGAAAGTGAGGCGGCGCTTCTTGCCTAAAAAATACAAAAATAGTCACTTATCGAACACAAAACAACAGATGGCCATTAAAAGATCAATTATGAATATATATATATATATATATATATATATATATATATATATATATATATATATATATATAATTATGAATCATTCATTTTACCCAGTTTTTTTTTCTCCAAATATCCTATTTTGTGGTGGCTCATAACATTATTCTGCACATGAGCGGGCAGTGTCTGTAATCTGTAATGATTACTGAGGTGGGGATCACAGGAATTCTGCTGTTATAAAAACCTGAAAACCTACCATGCTGTTCTCAGCAAGCCAACACAATCACAACGACAATGTTAACATGCAGATGCCGGGGACATCCGGTGGCCAGGGGGTTTAAGGTGCTGACCATGAACAACAACATGCACAGTTAGTATCCAACCTTTTGTTGCATGGTGTTCCCCATCTCTCTCCCCTCATTTCCTGTCTGCTCCCTACTGTCATGTCTGACGCAACACATTTTCTGGCAATTCACTCATTCAATAGTTGTTGAGATATTTCAGTCTTGACCAAAGTGGACTGACCGATAAGAAATCAGTGACCAGACTTACTTGAGACAATGGTTACGGGTCCACATATGTCCCCGAGCTTCTGTCGGGTGAAGTTTTTGATCAGGCAGCGGATCAGGGTGCTTTTCCCCACCTTGGGGGGCCCGACTACTACTATCACAATTGGAGGAGGTTCCAGGGGAGTCCGGTCTACAAGGGGGATGTGATGTTTTTTGGCCTTTATGTCCTGTGCCCTGAAGAAAAATACATGGAGTTGTTTAATACAGTTTGTTTTTTCATTCACATTTTCATTAGCCGACTAAACTGGAATGTATTTAATTATGAGTTACTCCCTGAAGTCTCAGTCTTTCTGACAGATATGTAGCAGCACAGCCCATAACAGAGCCCTCGGGACTGACCTGTGGAAGGTCTTGGCCATGCGCACAGCGGACTGAACCGCGAACGCTTTGGGGTTGCGTCTCCGCTCATCCTGTTCCGCGTTGCCACCCTGCTTCTTGAGCTTCTTCCTCTCTGCCTTCGGACCGCTGTGCTTCTGCTGATGTCGCCTCTGTTCCTTCACTTTCCCGTCCATCTTGTTCTGCTGAAGCACAAACAATTTCACTTGAACATCTCTTCACAGAGACTGGGCGGGACAGATCCCGATGAAAAGGCAGCCATTGGATTCTTGTATACAAAATAGTGAATAGAATAGTGTTCAACAAGTATCTCCCTGCAATGATAACAACTGGCAGAACTAACATATGATGTGTACTATGATGGAACGCAACAAGTTTCAGGTCTCTGCATGTAGATCTTTATACTGTGGAGACATGAACAGAGACCAGTGGCTGCCTTTATGGATAAAATGGTTTATTATAAAGCAGTCTTCTATGGTTAGGGTTTGTCAGCACCCACAAGCTCTGGTATCTGTTTATTACGTCAGTGTTAAAGGCCTTTAGATGCAGCTTGTTATGTGCCCTTTTTAGCGTTCAGTTTGTTATACTCTGCTGAACAAAACGGAAAATGGTCCTGTACCGGGACTAAGTATTTCAGCTAGTTTGTTAGTTTGTCGTCACCTCAGTTGTTTGCAGATGAACGTCAGCTCCGTCCGTCTCCCCGCCTGACGAGCACAAGCTAGCGTTAGCTAGCAGCAGTTAGCAAGAAAATCTAATTATTATTCGCAACACCTGGAGGTAAACCTGCTGCAGTCTGCTCACACACCGAGCCGCTTCGCTCCTCTCCTCACATGTGTATCGTAACCTCCGGCCCGGAAGTCAACGGAAGCGTCACTTCGGAGTAAACCGAGTGGAAACAGGATTCTAAAAGGTTCCGCGCAGTGAGGAACAGGCCGCTGCGGTGGCGCCCCCTGCAGGCCTGACTGACACGACCTCTCCTTTTCCATCGGGGAAGAAAAAGGGATGAAAGATGAATGTTTTATGCTAAAGCATGTTCTTTGGAGGACAAGAAAACTATTTTACAAAGAGACAAACACAGGGTAGCGGTGGTATGCTTTTTATTGACATTTACAAAGTGAAATCATTTAAAAGGGGAGGCCAGAGGAGTTAGAACAGATCCTATAATTAACATATGACTGTAAGTGCACTGTTGAATAAATAATATATAGAAGAACTAAAATGAACCCGGATTTGTTTGATCTTGGACAAAAAGACAAGAACAGAAAAAGAAACATGAACAAAGATAAGACGAAGAGAGAGAGGGGAGAATATATATGGAGAACATCAGAAAATGTAGAAAAAATGAATCCCAAGGGGAATAAATAGGACAAAGAGAAGAGATGAAAGGAACAAAAGGAGAAGTGAAGTAAAATAGACTGAGACACTGAGAAGAAGTGCAGTGAAACGTGCTGTGTAATGGTCAGCTGGTTGGCGGGCCTTCATAGGGACTGTGGGGAAAGAGCTAAGGTGATACATCTGACAAACCCTGTTGTTGACTCAAAGCTTTACAGCCACAAATCCAATGTTTCTTTCACTTCTAAGTTCCTCTGTATACTTTGGCCTTTACATTTCAGCTTCATTTCTTACAACTGGGCACTGTTTGACCCTAATAACCTGAGACAGTACAGGAGCACTGGAGTAGGTAAACATAAAGTCATGGGAAGTCTATGCCTGTGCTACAGTGGACCCACGTTCTTTTTATTAAGTATAAACATGTATTTCACACACCCCGATAGCACAGAAGTGGATTTTTGTGTTACCAAAGCTGCAGTAAAGATTTCGTACCACTTGATGGTGCCAGCAGACTTCCCGCTCTATGGACAGGATCCAGCACCACAACTAAATAATCACGAAAGAGATGTGACAATGCAAATGTGACAAAGGACATACAGGAGACACAAATAAAAAAGCAATTCTAGTGCCAGTAAAGATGAGCTGGAAAAATACTTTCTGTCCAGTGTTGGATGGAAACAAGCGCCAACCTGAACCTGAGTCCTTCATCCCAAATCTTACCCATCATAATTACAATCACTGTCATCATCATCATCATCCCTGTCTTCTTAATTGTCATCATTGTTATCATTAGCATCATGTTATGAAGAGTCCAATAGACCCTGAGCTGCCCTCCTGGTTTTCAAAGCCTTTGAACTTCCTCTCTTTAACTTCAAGTGCTCGTTGTCCTTCGGATGAGACATTTTCACTATCCTCATAATAATATTAGTACTGTTATTATCATCTGGTTTGCTACATCTGGCAATTAACCCCTACCTAACCTGAAAAAAATGCCAAATTATTGACAGTACATGAAGGGTTGCTCATCAGCATTTATTGTGTGTCAGTGATCTTTCTTGAATGGAATAGTCATGATCAGCAACATTTACTTCTCTTTAAATTTCTTCTTTCAGATATGGGATTTACTATTTCTAACTTTATCAAATTCCTTTAAAAAAAATCATACAGGCGCCACACAATATGCCATTAACTGATTTAACACAATCAAGTGACATGATTGCCAAAATCCAAAAGGAAATCTAACAAGAAAAGGCCACATTTTCTGCTGTCAAATTATAGGGGCATTTTGAATTATCTTTGTGTATATTAGTAATAGCTTGGGATTGTGTTCCTGTCGTTGAAGCCCTGAAAGAAGTTGAAGTGGCAAATCAAACGGAATTACTGTAAGGATTTGAAATAGCAGAAGGTTCGGTGTACGTCCTAAATGGAGAAAAAGGTTATTAGTTAAATAATAACTAATAACCTGACACATCAACACATTTTTAGTCAGTTAAAGAGTAAAAAAGTTAAAGAGTAAAAATGTGTTGATGTGTCAGTTGGCACTAAAAGCCGTAACTTGAAAAGTAGAATATGAATGGAAGGCGTTAATGTTTGAGGAATCATCAAGGATGTACAGTGCGTAGTTTTAGTTTTTTCCGCTTATATGTAATTTTAGAAAGACAGTTTATTTGTTTTTAAATGCTTCAAAGAAGGTGATTTATAAAAATCTACATTTGGGTAAATAAATAAAATTGTTAGCAAGATATTGAACCCCTTTTGTACAAAAGTCAAAAGTAGAAATTCTGCAAAGATTTTTTATGTTGACATGCTTTTGCTAATGTTTTTTTCAGACAGTCTCAAAAATCTGAAAATCTGGTTTAAAAAAAGATGTTCTAATTGTGGAAATTGTGGAGATTAAACTGCCTGGGGCCATGTTGACACCTAAACAATACATCTGGTCGTCAAGAATTCATAGTATAATAGTAATTTACGTAAGTTGTTTAATGTCTATACCAGCTGCATTTCAGCTCACGTTTTACTCCATAACGTGTCTTTTCTACCTTCTGACATGGAAAGCAGTGGTTCAGAGCTCACTGAAATTTGGTAAGATATAGGCCTCAAAGGATAAAAAGATGTGGAAATGTGAAAACTTTGGCCTAAATAATTAGATCTTAACGGGATTTGAAAGTTGCTTGACTTGAGCTATGACTTGTTGCAGGACTTGACCTGCTTGATTCTTGACTTGACTCAAAAACTTTAAGGTTAATACCAATGATGAAATACCCAGAAAGAAACATAACCCCCTGAAAACACTGATGATACTTCAAACTATATAAACAGTTCTTATGGGAATGTTATAATAAACGTCCCTTGCTCCATTATAGAACAAACCTCTCAAAATATGTCTCTGTGTGTGTGATCATCTCCTCTAAAAAAAAAAAAAACTTGTTAACGTGACGAGAAGAGGGTTTACTTGGATTTCATCTCAAAAGTATAAGATTAAACCCCACTGGGTAACACACTCACCGAAAAACACAAATACATACTCACACATAAAACCTTTTCTCTCCAGAATGAGACAGCAGAATTCTGACTCCACCTATAAAAAAGAATATATATTACAGTGTACAGTTTATGTTTTGGAAGATGCTAAAAGGCAGTTATGATGTTTTGAATATTTGAATGGATGAGCACCATCCAAAGCCCTGACCCTTTCCAAGCAGCATCATAAAATCTGAAGCAGCTCCATAAAACATAATTCACGCTCAGCACTGCTTGTGCTTCAAACATCCGCTGAGCAGTCTGAGACTTTCTAGAGTGAGAACCAAAGAAGATTAACAAGATGGATGGAGGGATAATGGATGATGGAAGGTAGGAAGGAGGGAGCTACATACAATTAGTAAGTATCTACAGTATGTATCCCATAGCTGATATATCTGTCCATACAGCCAAACAGTACTGTTTTGATGTGGGTTTACAGTAAAATCTACAGAAAAGATGAATATGTGTCTTGCCGTGGTGGAAGAAGTATTCAGATATTTTACTAAAGTAAAAGTAAAAGCAATACCATGGTGAAAAAATACCTGCAAAAAAGTCCTGCAGATTTTACAGTGGCTTTCGATATTACTGATCATGAAATGTTGCAGAACAAATGAGAATGTTACGACTTCAGACAGCTCGATTATCATGGATAAGTAGTTATTTAAGCAATAGGACAAAAACTCCTTTCTTTAATGGAACTTACTCCAGAGTAAAAGGTTTCAAACGTGGCATACCCCAAGGAATATACCACACATCAAAAGGTTTTTTTTTTCATGAATGACTACCAGATTTGTAAACTACCCAACGTTTCCCTTAGATGCAAACTGCTTTGGGAGGAAATTGTATGTTTTTCATCAGAAATAACCACAAACAGCTATATGTATTTTTGATGATATTGTGTGACATTCATCTGTACTAGCAGTCTGTCCAGAGGGAGTTCCCGTCTGTCTGTGGGTGTATGTGACAGTGTGTGTTTAGTCATAATAAAATAGGCCCAGCTCTTCCTGCATATACCCTGTGGACTGACTGGATCCTTGGCCGACCACAGAGAAAAGGAAGAATAGAAAAGAAATACATTTGATCATCATCAGTCAGTCTGACCAGTTGTTGCAGCGGCAAATTATGACAGGAAACAGGAAAAAAATATTGACACAAACTAAATATGAATAAAGAACATTATTCATATATCACTTTAATTACATAAGTCTTTATGCTCAGGTTAATTTGCTCAACATACATTCTAACTGGAAATAAGATTACTTTACTGTGGATGTACAATTGGTAGGGCAGTTAGCTCCACAGTTGAGGATATACCCAGGTTGGTTTCTAGCTGCCTGGACACTTTTTTACCACTCGGCTTGATCTGATGGCTGATGGCCAGCAATAGGACTGACAGTATCAGTGTCTGACTTTTCTGTTAAATTATTTATTTTTTGTTTTCCTGGGAATGTACTACTTAATGTACATGTTTCAGAAAGTGATTAGAACTGGTGTTTATATGCCACAGGTTCTTTCATATTTTTGAAACCAGGATAATAACATTATCAAATAACAAGAACTTGATGTGGATCCAATGTGGACGAAGAACTGCAAAGTGTGGATAAGGCCGAACAGATCAAAAGTAACAACCTATCGCCAATAAAATGTAGAACTGAAAGAACATCGGTCAAAAAGGTAGATATTAAAACCAGCTTATGACTAGTTTTAACAGAGTGTACTGGTCAGAATCAATGATGGCAAACAAAATTGAAAACAAAATTAAGGGATATGACGTGATTTTTATTGATAGGATTAACAAAAGGGGAGGGGGGGTTGCTTTGAAGATTGACAAAAGCTATGGGAGTGCATTTGTGAGCAGTATGTCACTTGTTAAAGACAATATCATGGAATATATTATGGTAGAAATTGAGATGGAGAAATAAAAAATAATAGTTATGAGCTGTGTATATATAGAACACCAGGATCCTGCCTTGATACGTTCAGGGATAAGATAGCTTTGTTGTATGACAACATCAGCAATAAGGAATTTGTTTTTAAATGTGGAGATTTCAATATTGAGTAAACCCACTTGAACACAAAGAACTGCAGAGTTCATCAACACAATGTAAAGTCTGAAATTATATCCCTCAATTATATAACTGAGCACAAGAACAACACAAAACTGGTGCAAAACTAGTTGTTATTGATAGGACAGTAGTAAGTGGACTACTCAAAAGTGATGTAAGTAACCATTTATCAGCCTATTCAGAGCTGTATTACAACCAGTAAGAAAGTTAAAATGACCAAACTAATAAGACACAAAACACATGGTGCAATTCATTCTTTTAAAGATGACCTGATGAAGCAGGATTTGGAATAAAGTCTATGTGGATGACGTAGATGAAGCCTATGAGATATTTCTGTCCATAATTATTGCACTTTATTAGACATTGCCCTTTAGTGAAAAAAGTGGTGCAACATAACTTTGTTGAGGAGCCTTTGTTATCAAAGGGCATACAGAATCCATGCAAAAAGAAAAATATAATATACAAGGAATTTGTAAAGAAAATAACAAAATAAACTGAACATTCATACAAAACATAAGTATTCTGAGATGCAGGAAAAGGGATTATGACACAAATAATACACAAGACTACTTCTCTTGCACTGATTGAAATTGTAGTAGAAATATCAGTAGGAAATACTGAATATACTGTAGAGGTATACCGGGGGCTCAAAAAAGCATTAAACACATTGAGCATGGCTTATTACTGAAGAAATCAGAAAGGTACTGAACTGGAGAGGCAGCATGCTCATGGTTAAGTAGCTACCTGGACAATAGATGTATGATCAAATAAATGATTTAAACTCACAATTCCTGAAGGTTACTTGTGGGGTTCCCCAAGGGTCAGTGTTAGGCCCATTATTGTTTAATTGTACATACATGAAATCTGTGGGGTTTCCGAAACATTAACATGTATTCTTTTTTGCAGATGATAGTATATTTTTTTGTGGTAAAATGTGTAAACAACTTTTTAATACAGCGAAAAAGAAATTGGAATCTCTAAAGAGTTGGTTTGATTTTAACTACTTTTAACTATCACTGAATTTAAGTAAGATTAAATACATCACTTTTGGAAATCGTGCAACAAATTCACAAAGCAAACTCATGATAAATTATGTTGAAAATGAAATCGGTCTGAAAGTAAATTTCTGGGAGCGTTAATAGATAATAAATGCTGCTGGAAACCACATGTAAATGACATCAAAGCAAACAAGTCAAGCTTCATTATAAACCTACAGTTCCCTTATAGTTCCATAATATACTGTGTGGAAGTCTGGGGAAATTCATACATAACAAATACAAATACTATCTTCATACTTCAAGAGTCTATGAACCAACAAACTTGCTGTTCATTCAAATAAAGACTCTAACAAACATTTAGTTGACTTTAAAACTTAAACTGAGAGAACTTAAAATGAGAGAAATGTCATTATGATTTGAGAGAAATTAGCATGTTTAAAAAACAATGCATGAGGACCAATTTAAAAAATCATTGCATTTCAGTTCAAGGGGTGAATTTATGGAACAGCTGTTGTGAGGAATTATACTGTTCCACGGATCGACAGGTGGTGGTATCGTGCCAAGATATGCTGCAAGGCGCCAGCAAAGACAGGGAAGAAGAAGACGGCACGCTAGTAAACATGGATGTAAACAATGCAGGATTTATAGTATTTAAAAAATTAGCTAGGGAAATGTTTTTATGAGGAAGGAAATGCACTTGACGTATTTGTTCGACCCCAAGGATACACATGTGCGTTTTGGTGAGTAACTCTGATTGTAAACACAACTTTGGTTTGTTTACAAGAAAAGTGGAATGTTCTGGATCGGGAAGTTGGAGGCAGCTCTGCAGCTCCTGTAAAAGCTGAACTCACTGTTGATCTGCTGATGGAGAAGTTCAGGGTCTTTAACCAACAAGCCAGCTGTCGCCCACAGAACTGTGACAGAAAAATAGTGGACAGAATACAGGCTACTCTCATGCATATGTATGTGTAAATATAACTTCATACAGAATCTGTATATGAATTTAAATGTGAATTGTCATGTATATGTATGTGTTTACATGCATTTATGTATGATACAGTATATTTTCCATTTTTCTGTTATTAATTAAAGCCACTAGAGCATGGTCAGTTTATCACTTTGGTCTAGACTGAAATCTATCTTCACAACTATTGGATTGGTTGCCAAGAAATTTGCTTCAGTCATGTTGAATTGCAATAACTTAATTTTGTCCAATACTTTGGTTTATGAGCAAATACCTGCAAAACTAATGACATTCTATCATCCTCAGCTGTTCGTTGTGTTTAGTGCTGAATAAGAAATGTAAGCTACACTAAGGTGATGGTGAACATGGGAGGCAATACACCTATAGCCTCACAGAGCAGGGGGCTGTTTACAACTCTGCCCTCTGGTCTCATTCAAATGTTTTTTTTCACGCGGAGCCAAAATCTGTCTGAACACAGCCTGGTTTACAACAGCTACAATCTAATACAGGACATGTTTAGATTAGCACTGTGAGGAAGTTTGTTCCAATATACAGCCGATATTGTGATTGAGAATACCTGATGCATGTGTTTTGCTGCCTTGTTTTGCATTTGTCTGTATAACCTGAAGATTGTTTACAGAGCTGCTGGTGCATCCTGCCATGATGGACACACTCTGGAGAGCAGGTCAGAGGTGTGGGAGAGTTTACAATACTTATGTTTAAAACACATTGTATGTAAGTGTGAAAGAAAGTCTTTATCAGCATCACTTTTTCAATTACTGTCTGTCCCACAAGTGAAGTGCACTCACCTACCAAAGAGTGCACAAAAATGACAATGTTTGTCCTGGTATTGCCTTTTCAGTGACATATATCTGAAATGTTCTGGTTCTACAACAAAAGGCAGAACCTAAAACCTAGACCTTACAGGCTCAGGTTATGGGAAGCTCCTGGTTCCTGTAGTGGAAAAGAGTTAAGAGTCTTGTTAAAGTTACATATGTCTACTCTTACGTGTGTTGTGCCAAATTATTTTTATGACAGGTCTTTTGAAAGGTCTAACCTAACAATACACCCATTACATGTTGATATTTATGCAACAGTTCATCGTATTATCAGTCCTTGGAAAATTAAGCAAGCGACCTGCAGGCTGAAGAGTGGGTGCAAAAGGAAGTCTCTTTACAGACATTCTACAATCTGTTATACATAAATGAAGAACATGCATTTACTTTACTTTCTGTTAACATTACCGGTGTCTGTGGAGGGAACATGTAGTGTATGGTGGTAACAGCCGGCAAGGAGTCTTACTGAGCGAGAGAGAGCGAGAGAGAGAGAGAGAGAGAGAGAGAGGGAGGGAGGGAGAGAGAGAGAGAATGGAGAGAGGAAGTAAAAAAAATATATAAAATGTAGTGTGTGTTTCACCTTCCCACCAGGTGTAAACACACACACACACACACACACATAGCAATAAAGTGAGCTGATGAATTGGTCCACTTTCGGCGCCGTTGTGTTTGAGGTGGAATGATCCGTCATTTAGTAGAGATGACCCGATGTTATCAGAGAGTGAGAGAAAACAGAGGAGAGAGAGATAAAGAGATGAATGAGACCATAACAAATCCATAGCCAATATTTCCACATCACTGAGCCTGGCTGTTGCCATTTGAACGATAAATACACACACACAGTACAAGGCAGCACTCTGTGGGTGAGCCGGCTGCTACAAAACTGAGTGTTGCATTAAATTGATTGGTCAAGAAAATTCCCTGCACATGCCCAGTATATCAAAAGTTAAAATGCATCATAAACAGTATATTTCAACACTATTGAGTGTGTGTGTTTCTTTTGTACTTTAGTTTCAACCTGTGGGGAACATGAATATCTGTACCAAAACCAGTGCGAGTCCGTCCAATAGTTGTTGAAACATTTCACTCTGGCAGCACAAGATCAAAAATTAGGGCACCTTTAAAGTCAGACGGGTACATCGTCTAGGAAATTTTAGTGACTGCACCGAATGTCAAGCCACGTGTCCGCGAAACTTGCTGACATGCTGGTGGCACTAGATAAAAGTCACCAAAATCATTAGGATTCATCATTCATCATCAGTAAAAATTACATATAACCGTTATTTAACCAGGTAGTCTCATTGAGATCAAGCTCTCTTTTGTAAAAGAAATATTAGCACAGCAATAAGAAAAAAAAAACACAACCAAACAAACAGAAGCACATATACATACAAAAACACATACAACATATATTTGCCAGCAAGACCCACATTTATTAGAGGGAAAACAAGAGAAAATGTGACTTTTTGAATAAACTTTGATGCATTATGATATTTTATGAATCCACTTTTATAGTAGCTCCATATGTTCACATATGAACCAGAGAAGTGACAGAACTGGCTGGTTCACATACCTTGTTCTTCTAAAATACAAACTTTTTTCTGAATGGCTATAAGATAGCTGAGAATGTCTCTGCTATTTTTTTCTGGCTGTGCTGGAAAATCTGAAAGTGACATTATGATGTGTACGCCTTGCCACTCACAAGAAAACTCACTACCAAACTACTAAATTCTCCAAAATGCCATTACTTTCCCTCTGGTTTTACCCTCTGGCAGGGATGGTACAAGGGACGTACATAATACACAATATACAGCACACTGAAATAATGAAGCTCTTAAAATTAGATATTAACTCAGGGCACCAAGATGGGCACCAATTTCAGTTTGCACTGTACTTTAGTGACGCAAACACTATTAAAAACATTTTGCAGTTACTGAAATCATTAAAAATGAATTGCCACTCAGTGAACCTGGAGCCTCCGGGGCCCCTGAGTATCTGGGGACCTGCAGCAGTTGCCCACTATGCCTCTTTAGTAATTCAGCCATGCCCTCTTGCCCAACATTCGCACACATTTTCAAAATATGGTGGACAGATTACTAAAGGTATAAAGCTTTGGGATTTTAATGACCCCATGACCTCTGTACAATCCTTGACCCTGTTACTGGCAACTCTCTAAGAATTACTCAATAGTTCTTCCTGTCTAATTCTTTTGCATTGTAGTGTACAGTAAACATTGCGGTCTACAGAGGCTGCTTATACTTTATACTTTATACTAATTTATACTGTAATTTCCTCCAGCAGCAGATTTGAGATAGACTGCAACTAAATATGGTCCCTTTCACACATGCGCTGCAACCCTGAACGTATCTAGACATTATTAGAGGAACTGTTTGTGAGAAGGCAAATGTCCAAATCAGTTGGACTGGACATTAAATTGACTTTACCCTGCCAGCTCCCAAAGTACAAAGTCTTTGTAATGTCCGATTGAGAATTTTTGCTTCATGTTAAGCCTCCTGCACGCTCTACCCAGACGCCACCCCTCACTTAAACCAAGCTGTATTCCAGTAGGTGAGAACCCGTGTGATAAGGACAATCTCCTGTTGTGTGCTAGGACTCCATGTGTGAAAGGGGAAACTCTGGACGATGGCCGGACCTGATTCTCCGGACATTGTCCAGAGCTCATATGAAAAAAAAAATGGCTTTGGACACTGTTATCCATGTCACAGTCATTGTTCGGACAAACCTCCTCCTCTTCCACATATCTGACGTATGCACAAATACCAAAGGAATTTGAAGACTATATTTAGCAGCATGACTTTAAAAATCAGTTATGACGTGCATTGATTCACACACACACAAACTGAGACAAAGGCCTTGTCAATCATCCATGACCTATGAGCTGGTCTTGATCAGTCACTTTCACTTCCTTGTTTTAGATCTGTGGATTCCCCTCGTGACACTGCTCCTGTTTATTGCAAATTTCACTCAATTTAAGGCAAAGTTAGTTTGATGCATCTCATGTTTTGTAGCCCCACTGCCACCACTATTTATGTACGCCATAATCATTATGGATTTACTCTGGGTAATGCTGACAGTGTGGTCATAGTCATGGTAGTCTTTCTTCAGTTAAGCAGCCACAGAACAAGAATTTCATTGGGCTCTCTGATTGCACAATGCCCCTCACCTGCCGATGAAGGATCTTGATCAGATTCTTGAACCACCTAACGTGGCTCACATGCTCCCCCTATCTTTTTTGGGACTCAGTATGCTTGTGTGTGTAATATGTAACCCAACTACATCACAAAAGTGTTTATGCCTGTTCTAAATGGCCCCACTAGATGGAAGGGCAATGCCTCCCTGATCTCTCTCCACAAAATGTTTGTCCTTTGAATGTCTTTGTAGTCTAGATTCAATGAATCATACAAATGCGGATAAAGGCACACACCTTTGGACAATCTCTCCTTGAAGGCATTCACTGGGTGGCATTCAGTTGTGTACATGAAAAGTTGTGTTTTGGTCAGTTTTGGAGAGTGTCGGATCAATGTTCAGTGTTCTGACAAGCACTTCATGCTCAGACAGACAAACAGAAAAACACCCTGCAAACACCCTGCAAACATATTCCAGCTGCTTGGAATGTACTGTAGACTGAAAGGTTTTTACCATGATGGTCTAGTACAACGGCTGCAGTATTGTAGACCCTGGGCCTGTCTGATTATTATTATTTAACACCCCCGTCTTAAGGGTTCGGTACACTTAAAACAAATTAGTTTGTACGACGCGTCATCCGAACATGTCTGAATGCAGTACTGAATGAAATCCTTTTTTGCTAAGAAATAGTTCCAAAACTCTGGTCATGTTGGACAGAGTCAGACTAGCTGTGTCCCCCTGCTTCCAGGTGTTTGCTGAGCCAGGCTAAACATGCCCTGACTCATATATGAGATTGCTATTGATATTTACTTTCAGAAACAAAACAAATAAGGGTTCTTGTAAAATGCTGAATATTACTTTAAAAGCCACAAACCCTGATTTTTGATCTCATCTATTAGTGCATCCATCCATCCACCCGTACATCCATCCATTATCTATACCACTTATGCTCAGAGTGGCATGGAGGTGCTTGAGCCAATCCCAGCTGACACAGGGCGAGAGACTGGGTACACCCAATCCCAGGTCTGACACATAGAGACAAACAGCCATTCACTCTCACATTCACACCTACAGGCAATTTAGAGTCACCAATTAAACTGCCTTTGGACTATGGGAGTACCAGGAGAGAATCCACGCAGGCATGGGGAGAACATGCAAACTCCACACAGAAAGACTCTAGCTGGTTTGAACCCAGAACGTTCTGGCTGTGGGATGACAGTACTAAACACTGCACCACCATGCTGCCCTTGTATTTTAAAGTTAAATTAATTTTTTTATTTTTCATCAACATATTCATTCCTCTGTCTTCTTCTTCTTCTTCTTAGTATTATTTTTTGAATCATTATTACTACATGTTCCCTGGCCCTCTATGTGTGGATTTATTCTTTAATGTGTTATTGAGATCACAGGAAATGATTCATCATGCATTGGTGTGCATGTGTTTCAAGTCTTTGTGTAGTAGTGACATTATTCAGATATTATACTGTATTATCCATTCAATAATTGAGCCTTCTTCTTTGAAAGATCATAATCTATTTCCTGTCTGAGTCATGATCTATCCACACACACGCACACGAGCTTAGATAAGCATCCAAACATCCTCTTTTACAAACAGATACGTGCTTTCCTCTCCCTGTCCCTCCACCTGTGTCACTCTCATGTTTAATAGTCATTAAGCACTCTCTCTTTCTGTCACTTCTTTGTTTTTCTTTCTGTTCCTCTGTCCTAATCATCTGTCCATCATTCTCCTTTTGTTATCATCTCCCTTCTAAACCTTGATCATTACAGTCATTTTGATGTTTTTCATGATCTTCAGGACCAAATGTTTGGGCTTAGAGTTTTTTCGTAATTATTACAGCCTGAATTGGACTTTTTTGTTTAATCCTACTAATCTGATCTTCCAGGAAATTCAAACAATTAGTAAGAAGGAGTTTCACACATTATTTGCCCAAAGTCTGCCATGCTCTATTTCTCTTTTCTTTTTTTGGTCTGTAATTAAGCGCAATTCCTTGTTAGAACACATTGGAACAACAAGGTCTAAGGCAGACATGTTCATTAAACCCCATAATATGAAAGAGTTACAACAGGATAACCAATATTCTGATGATTATACTCCTTTTAAGATACATTTATGTTTGATGTGAGGGGTTAATACGTGATGTAGATACCTAGATACCTGCTGATTTATTGATCAGCTCCACACTACATGGATGTATCGCACATGATCAGGCCGTACCGTGCTTTAATAATACAGCCCATAGTAATTGTGTTCACATTTTTTCATTCATTTTGGGATATGGACCAAGAGTTTACAGAGTTATGGTCTTGCTCGTTGTGTGTTTGTGAAAAGCAGCATATTTCTCAGTCAACTTCCTCAATTATCTTTTGGTCCACGTGGTATTTCCATAGCAGTAACCCTGATGTGTAGTTGCACTAGGGTGTAGCTATAGCTTATGGGTGTAGGCTCTTCTATGACAGAATCCCCTAAAAGTATAACAGTTTATCTAACTTTAGAACCTTGCCACTAGTGCCGCTAAAAACGTCAAGTTTGTTCTGAGGGTGGTGCTAGAGGAAAGACCACAGGGTCATTGAACTCAACAGGGTTCATCCTCTGGGAATGTGAATGTGCTTAGACAATTGTATGGAAATCTTATCATTAGACTTTCTTCTGTACAAGTGTTTGTAAATGTTGGCCTGGTGGGGCTCAGGAAATCACCAAAGTCATGGGGATTCATCAGTATGATTATTCAGAAATATGGTGAGCAAATGACCAGCATTGACATCCTTAGAGCCATGCTTCCCCAGTAAAAAACCTGGATTTGTTAAATTAAACATCCTGAATATCTGTGGCCTCATTTTTCATGTGTCGACAATCTGCCAAACAGTCAGCAAACAGTGAATGTGAAACAGTCAATTATTTATTGTGGATTGAGATTTTGGTGATCTCCTGACCTTTCCTCCCGCAAAAACATAATGTTATGGTTCAGATTTATATTTTTTTACAGTTGCTAAGTCACATTTCTCTTTAGTAGTTCACTTTTTCAAAACTCCTGACCACATCTTTGAAATTTCATGAACTGTTTTCTCCCTCAAACCCAACATTACTGTTTTTTACAGTGGCTAACAAGCCTGTTTGCCTATATTTTGGATACTTTTTCTAGACTCTGACACAGCAGCACACCTACATCACACAATTAGCAAAAACTAGTTAATTTCCTGCTCAAAACCACATTTTGTTCATTTAACAACAGCCCTTCATTTCAAAACGAAAAAAACTTTTCTACATATTAATAACTCTATCAAAACAGGGCAAACTTGTCTCAAAATCAAATTGTTCTTTCAAGGCAGAGGAACCAGGAGAAGAGGAACATATAGTTAGTCACAGCACAGCGACTTTCAAAATACTAACAGCTGATAGCTTTACAAAAACTGTTACAGTTCTACGTGCATACAACAGACAACATGAAATATGTTTTTTATAATTCAGTTTCCTTTTACTGTAAACCACTCAAATTTTTTTGGTTGAGTGTCTAATGTGTGGAACATACTATTTAAAAATTAAAGAGTCACCTTTACTTTAAAGAATGTACAGTAGAAAAAATAGCATATGACAGAATTGCTGCAGTAAAATCTTTATTATGGCTTTGGTTCCAAATATATAAAAATAAAATCCACAAATACAATACAAAAAAAGATAGAGTAGAGAAAAAAAACACAAACGTGCTCAGTCCTGTTCTTATCTTCAGCATTTGGCCACATCTTCTCATCCACATCACATTTTATGTCGTCTCTTGCTTGTGCACCTATACAACCCTGGCAGTCTCAGCTGAGACGTCTCTACAGCCAGCATCCATTACGTCCAGGGGGAACATTTGATCATGTGGACGATGATCATACACTTTCCTAGCCTGGGAAACAGATGAATCTGTGAGCTCATGTTTTATTTGCTCTGGCAGATACGTCTGGCCCCCCTCCCACTCAAACTGATTTCCTTGGTACTGGTATCAGGCGAGCCAATCACAAATGTTTAGCTAGTATGAGGCAAGTTTAATACGATGACTGACAGAGAGGAGCGCCGTTCAGGCATCTTTGTAAACAAACAAGATGGCGCTGCTGATACAGAGCGTTCAAGGCCTGCTAAACCGACTGGACAGTAAATTTTCTCTAAAAGAAGAACAAACAACTGCACTTAAACTATATTTTGATAAGAAATATGTGTTTGCCGAACTTCTGACACAACGTAGCGTTCGACAGGACGGGGTTTTGTTGCTCTGATTGGTTGTCCGAAATCAAAAATGAACTGAAAGGTCCTGTGATGCTAGGTAGAACATATTCCACCTCCAGGCAGGAAATTCTTCAGTGGGGTTAGGATGGGCGAGTAGGGGGTCATATATGAATACATTAGCTATTTCTCAATGTTTCAATGATCTGTGCATTCAAAAATGCTTATCAGCTGTTTCAATATACCTTTTGAGCTGCCATCGTTGCAGAAGTATAGGCTTTATACTATATTTAAGGTTTTGAACCTTAGGTTTTCATTTCTGGCATGCTGCTTGCAAGCATTTGTAAATAAGACAAGAAAGAGCCATAATTTTGGTATTAGGTAAGCTTGTATGTAAAGAAAATGTAAGCATTTTAGAAGTGTGTTAATTGACTGCATATTGTGTGAAAACCACATGAATTGTGTTAATGGTACGGTCCACAACAGACGGATGTTGTGTTAATTGTGTTTAGAGTTTTGAAAATGTGACTGCAGATAAGATGATGTTAGCGATTGTAACAAAAAAAAAAATGAATCACCAAAGCATGGTTTAAATTCTGTATTACCTTGACATTTGCAAGTGCCTTCATCATTTCAAGTGCCAATTGTCTGGTGATGTCTGGACACATTTGCCTCACCAGGAATGGATCAGGCATCACAAGGATCCTTCTCCAGGTGGACTGCAAGAGAAGAACATACGGACAGTGTAGACAGGGTCGACTGTAGTTTGATTTTGTGCACTGGAATTACTCTGCGAAAATGGCTAAATAAATCCTATTGTGATATTGCAACATTTCTAATTAATCTCTGTGACATATACTGTGAGGAAGCACAACCCATGCAATAAAGGAGTGACCTTATTCTTTTTGTAATGAAAACTTGGTTTATTCTAAATAGATTTAAAAAACGGCCAACATGGCTAATACTACCACCAGCGCGCTACTAAGGTCCAAAGCAGGAAACAACCCTAAAAACCCCAATTTGAAGTTGAAACTCTGATCTCAATGATGTGATAAAGGCAGAGTAAAACATCTGGTAGTATTAATAAGTAAGCAGGTTGTGTTACTGACTGATCAAGTAGACAGAATGCCTTGTGCTGTAAATCAAGCCTTCTTTTTCCAGGAACAATTGTGCCCCATGGCAGACAGTAAAAACCAAGGCTTATAGGGAACCAGTCTAAACGCAGAGGGTGTCATTATCTACAGCCATTACACTGTGCAATCAACATTTACTTCATAGTGATAAGTTAAAACTAAAATGTTGCCTGTTTCCGTTTTAATAAATAAAAGATACTTTTACAAAGACAATAGTGACACTACTTGTAATTTTACTTGCTGTTAGTGATTTTTATGGTCACTATATACTGACTGATAAAGTGTTTCTGTTGGCAGACAGTTGTCAGTGTTCTGGATGGTTGATTGATTGATTCTGAGGTGAGTGAAGTATTTTGGTTGCATTAGTGGATTTTGGATGTGAGATTTTGGATGTGAGATGAACTGTGCTGAGCTGCATGTGGGTAAGAGAAGAGAACTGTGTGAAGAGTTTTGGAAAAGTAGTTTCTATTGAGAAATGTGACTTAGCAATTGTAAATATCTTGAACTGAATGGATTTCCATGAAATTTGGTGCAAACAGTCATATCCCCCACTGGATGAACTGTAATAACTTGTAATAATAAATAAAGGAACAAAAGAATAAATAAGGATGTTATAAGGTTAAGTTGCATTATGTGTGCTACTCAGCACCTTTTAACATTTTAACATGCAAATGCAATATATGTTACATTATAGATAAACAGAAAATAATTAGCTTCATATTTGAATTTGGGGTTTTCCGGGTGTCCTAGATTAAGAGGTCCGATACCCCTCCAATGTCTCCATTATATTTGGCATATAGTTTAGTGTCTGACCACTCGTGTTTCTTGTCCTGTCATACTATGTTGTAGCAATTTCACCATGTTCCCAGATCTTAGCATTTACTCTGTAATTGTTGGGAGTACAATGTTATCATAACTGATAGAAGGTAGTCGTGGCAAACACTATGAAAATATGAATGTTTGAAGAAAATTTTATTGCAAGCCATCCAGAGACATTTCAGTCAAAACCACAAATGTCAGCCTCATGGTGGCACTACATGAGAAGAGGATCACCAAAGACTGCAAGATGCATTGGGCAGGAGCCATGATTATCTGTACCAACTTTCATGGCAATCCATCTAATAACTGAGATATATCAGTGATATACCAAAGTGACCAGTGCCATTTTTCCTGCCATGCTGCTATACCTATGTAAGATCTGCACTTTATTAATGTAGTCCTGCTTTTCTGCAGTGTGAACTCAAATCACCCTCAGCTGATGGCATTCAGTCAGTGTTAATGCTCTGAGGAAAGATGGCTTTGCTGCCTTTTGCGAGCTTAGTCATCTCAGGAATGTCCAACAGGAACCAGAGGACCCGGGATCCCCCTCACCTCTCCTCCACTGTCAACGGGCCCACAAAGACCTGTGCAGGTCCCTGTCCATCCATCCACCCCTCCATTTGCCCATACGTCATCCATCCATCCATCCACCTGTCAGGCGGTGGCGGGACCCAGCGCGGCCAACAGACGTGAGCTGCCGTCAGGTTGAGTCCTCTCTTACGAGGGCCCCTCTCGGAGCTGTCCAAGGGCCCCGTCGGAGCCTGGAGTGCCGCGCCAACTCAATCTTAGTAGTGGACAAAGTGAAGAGAGTGGGAGCCATCCCATCAGTCTCCATTATAGGACAGCGTTGTTGCGCCGCTGTCGTGTTCCTGTGGTACTCCAAGGGAGAGGCTGTCTCATACATCATCAGGGAACAAAGGGCCTGGCTGGGGGGGTGTGGGGAGAGGAGGTGGGAGGAGGTGGGTCCTTCCTGCCCCTGAGAAACACACACACATACACACACTCCAACCCCCTCCACAAGTTCCCCAATCATCAGCCCTCCTCTGGGGGGTGGGGGGGCTCTGCTCAACTTGAGGTTCGTTTGAAGATTATCGTCCTGTGCACACAGTAAGACCTTTTCTCTCCTTAAGTGTTAAAGGATTATTCTCAGCTGGGATTAAAACTACTTAAAAGCACTAATAGCTAGTGGTCACTGTTACTGATCTATGAAATGAGGCTGTGCCAGCTCCTATCTGTATCCAAATGCACACCCACCTTGCACACCAGTCCATAAATTAGTGTTTCTCTGTGCTTTCATTTCCACATGTTGGATGTTCAGTAAAACACAGAACACACACAGGACAGAGTGGTTAATGTGCTCCGGTGCACAGAATTGCAAATCAGATACAGAAGCAATTTTCAAAAGTGACACTCGGCCAGATGTGTTCACCAGCGGCGGCAGTAACACACTGGTTTGTATTTCACATGTGCATGGGTGATGCTGTGTTTTAGCTGTGTAGTAGGCCTGTGAGTGATCAACTGCACGTGGCAGTGGAGGATACAGACCGGCCTTGTACACGACTGTTGCAGTTCGAGTTCAGCGACCATCCAGCCTGTGTTAAACTCTGAATATTGAGGTGAAATATTAGCTTTCTTTTAGCTTTTGGAGATATCTGATGAATTATATGGAAACATTTCCACATATTTTCATTTTCCAGATATTTGGAGCGTGACCCCCCCAATCCCTTATGGCAATTACACGTTTGCTTTTCCAATTGAAAGGAACGAATTTCCTCTGCAATCTGATGAAGAAAAGCATTTTGTGTATAGTAGTTCATGCAACAAAAACCCCATATACTACAAACAACCAACTCTATTGTGTGAGAGGTCAAGGGTCAAGCCCGGCCACTTTTTGTATCCACTGTGTATTAAGCACTCCACATGTGTTTTGTTCAAGTGCACAGTATTTGTAGTTGGTCCTTTGTTTGTAATTTAGCCAGATAAGGACAGATACAACAGGGCCTGTGCTAGAGAGGAGCCTTTGGCTGCTGAATGTGATGAGCAGAACATTAGCATAGCAATGGGCAGCTCTGCTGTCACTACACTAGCTCACATCAGCCCCACCCCCATTCACCGCTGACAGTAAAATAGTCAGAATACATCCAAAATAAACTGGATAAATTTGGCTTTCAGTCCACACTATTCTGGCATTTACTCTCAAAAATGTAGATTTTACAAAACAGTCTCCAGAGTGGATGAATCTGGCAATGCTGACAGAATGTTTTACTGTGCACAAGGAAAAGGGAGCTTTGGAACAGTGATGATTTAAGCCTGGTTGAGGGATGTGAGGGAATAAACTTGAGAAGACAATTTTCCGGAGCCTCTGTTATAATTTATTTACAATGTCAATTGTCAGAGATCTTTAGGCAAATTATTGTGACAAGAAAAAGCCAGAATGATTTTTCTGGCTTTGTGTGGTCGTATAGTGTCAGAGCACTGCAGCTTCTCCATCAATATAAACACCAGCCCAGCCTGTTGAGCTGCTCTTAAAGGGGACGCCACTGATTTTACATCATCAAAGTGTTTCCAGGTGTTGGGGAGTTCTACTGCAGAGGGAGCGGTGTGAGGTCTGACAAATGCCCTTAGGTGATGTCACTCGAGTCAGCATCGGTTGGATTTGCAGACTACAATCCTGAGAAAAAAAAACAATCAGTTTTTGTGGAATTAGAAAGAAGTGAGCTGAGCCGACCTCTGCAGCCCGCTGCTCATCTCTGCTGCAGGCTCCAGACTACATTAGCTGCTACTAGCATAGCACACCCAGGTCTCTGATGGACTGAACTGTCTGCGGTCCAGTTGCATTGTGAGTAATGTAAGCACTAGGTTTTCACAAGAAAAAAGAATGTGTGGAATAAAAAAGACAATGCTAAATCGCTGCAGAACTCTGTAAATAAATTGATATGTACTGTATGTGCGTGTAGCTGCACTGAACAGCATTCAAATCAGACATGTGTTTGAAGTGTTCCAGAAACGTTACCTCTCTCGACCCGGGTTATTCAAGCATGAGGGTGACATATGAAATTACCATTACATTTAAGGGAGTGAAGGGCATGTCTGAAAAGGGCAAGAGATACGGCCTCAAAGTATTCCAAAAAGTGGCTTAGTACGACACAACACTGCAGGCAAACAGCACACACCACCATGAGACACACTGGAGTCACAGTTTACACAGAGGTAATAGTTTCTATCAAAGCAGCAACAGCAGTGACAAATGGGCTGGTTCCGCCCCATTGTTTTACACTTTACTCATGCCCCACTGAGCCCTGATTGATAGAGATGAGGTTGATTTTATCATCAGCTTTGGATGGGGAGATGGTTTTTCACAAACCAGTGTTTCCTTCAGGAGTGTGCATCAGAGGGGCCAACAGAAACCCAACAATCCTGAATCATCATACAGGTCAAATAAGAGTTATAAACAAATAACTAATCAGTTATCAATTGAATCATTAGCACCAGTTCTTTTTCACCAGATTTAAGCTGCGTTCAGACATACAGTTGCAGTGTAACAAAAAACCTAGACTCCTCATTCACTTCAATGACATCACTGCTACGATGGGATTGCTGCCACAGATAAAAACAGAAAAAAAAAACACAGGGTAGTCTAACCAAAAACGTTGATCCTCACACAGCGTTTGTTTGGCAAAGACCAGTATCATCCAGCAATGCACTGGGTTGACCAATAATGTACGGGCAACTACAATACCACGCAGCAACAGGGCCACACCAACGCTGACCATTCATTTACATATGCAGTGCTGTGGTTGGTCTCAACACGGCATTTGCACTTAGTTGCACACTTGTCAATAGGGGCTGCCCTGTACACACACAGCCCTGAGCTAAGTGTTACCACGTAGTCCATTGGAGTAGTTGAACGTTTACTGTTAGAGGGAAGTTGTCTCCATGTTCCAAACTGAACCTAATAATCATGTTTGAGAGTCAGGAGCAGCTAATGTTTCATATCAACTTCTACATTTAGAGAAAATAATGCCTGGTGGTTTGCTTTATATGGACATCTACAGTACAGTGAAACTGAATGGTGAAATGATGATAAAAAAAATAAACTAACAAATTAAAATAATTGCAATTAATTAATAAATTCTAAACAAAACTAAGGAAAAATCAATGCAATATAAAAACTAATAAAATGTGTAAAAACTTTAAACAAGACAATAAGGATTTTTTATGTTTGTCTGTATGTGAGTGTCTGTCTATGAACGTGTGTGTATGTGTTTGTGTGTGTTTGTGTGTGTGTGTGTGTGTTTGTGTGTGTCTGCAGTGCATTGCAGTCATCATTTCTAATCCTGAGATCTCAGCTGGGTGGTCAGGGTCTACAGCCCAACCATGAAAGACACAGGGAACACAGTATGACAATGTGTGCGTGTGTGTGTGTGTGTGTGTGTGTGTGTGTGTGTGTGTGTGTGTGTGTGTGTGAGAGAGAGAGAGAGAGAGAGAGAGAGAGAGAGAGAGAGAGAGAGAGAGAGAGAGAGAGAGAGAGAGTGATAAATGAGATAGTAAAAGCCCAGCAAACTTGGTGCAGTAAAACACACAGCATGGTTGGATCAATCCATCTGGATGTGATGAGGCCAATTCACAGCATCACTTTCTCTCAAAGTTACCCTCCTAACCAAATTCCATCACATGATATATACATTTTCCCTTGAGTATATATTTTAGCATTTTGTATTGTGTTTAATGTCTCATGTACTTAATTCCGCATATATTACTGTAAATACTGTAAAAAAACTGAGTGCTCTGGCTATCTCAGCCTTTAAAAATATCTAATCAATTTATCGTGGGACATTGCTGGTAGTTTTCCTAGTTACATTTTCAATATTTCAATAAACTTTTACATGTTTTTATTGCTTTGTATTGTCAATGTGCAAACGGATTGAGTCCCATTTTGTCCACTCCACCTTCCCTCAACCAGACATCAGCCAGGAGCAGCCTTAGGTTCAAGCTGGGTTAGCCTAGCTTCTATCCCGGCTCTCTTCCCTCTCTTCCATACAAGAAGAGATGGTGTGTGGGAGCTTTAAGGGGCTTTCTTATGAATAAATACTGATTGACATGGAAATATACAGTAAATCATGTATTATGATGAACCCCAAATGTGTGTTCATTGAGAACCCACCAAGAACACCTATCTATATAATTTTGCAATGAATTTGCATTTTGAATCTCATGATTCTGATGAAGTTGTGTAGGCTCACAGTCCACTGACGGACCTACAAAATCCCCAGAAAACCTTGGTCTGAAGAAAGCAGCTTTTTGATGGAAAGAACAAACATTAGCATTGCATCGTCTCCTGCTGCTTCCACTCAAGTTATGCAGACATTTTTTCCGGCAAGCTAATGAATTTTCAACTTTGGCCCGGGTTGTTAGCATTCTTTGAAGGACAACAAAGTTGGCTTCATTCTCAATGATGGCCTGATTCAATGAGGCCACGGGGGGCAACAAATAAAAGACTCCTCATGTTCTCGCATCGCAAAATAATGACAACTCTGATGACAGAGAACAGGCGGTGTATTGACTGAACACAAAGGCCACGTTGACTGGTCGAAATAAGTGATCTATAAGCAGCTGTTATCATTGTGTCATTGTCTCAATATGCTGATTCCAGAGGACAGAGGAATGTGTGTGAATATGTCTGTGTGCGTGCGTGTGTGTGCAAATGCTTGTTCAGTCACACTTGTATATTTGTGCATACTTGAATGCGTGTGCACATATGCACCTGTGCTTCCACCTGTGTGCATGTCTGTGTGTACATATAAGCATTATATATAAATATATATATACACACACACATATATATATATATGTTCGTGTGTGTGTGTGTGTTTGTGTATTCTATGCAAATTGTGGATATCCAGAATCACTCGCTCCATTCAGAATTCCTTGGCTGCCGCTCTGAGGACGGCATGATGAAGCTTGCTTGACTTCTCTGCAATGTCAGTCATGCACATTTTAAATAGCCAGGGCATAATGTTGGCTTTATGTCCGAGGAACAGCAGCAAATGCAAATAAGATCTCAGACAAACAGGGGTCTTTACAACTTTGTCCTCAGTGAACGCATTATTCAAACAATATTGTTTTATGCAACTTAAACTCAGGATTGTGAGATGCCTTTTAGATAGTTCCAGCAAATTCAAGACAAGTGCATAGCTTTGAAAACTTTAATATGACAAAATACCCCTTGCATGTTACTTATCAAAAAAGTTTGATTTATGAGCTTATAAGTCCATGGCATTATTCAGCATCACTGGTCGGATGCTCGTCATTTCAAGTGTCACGTATCCAGATAAAATGCAGATGCAATGTTACATGCATCTGTTTACACTTAACACATGTGTGTCCTTTAGCTGGATCGGATCATAAACCTGGGGGAGAAGGATTGTGTGTACAATGTCTGTTGTTGTCTGTTATAATTTTATTTAATTGTTTTACTTTAGAATTCAATTTTGAGAATTAAATGCCCAGTGTTTAACATATATATATATATATATATATATATATATATATATATATATATATATATATATATATATATATATATAGATGTATACAGATGTATGTATCATGTTTGTGATTATACATATATAAGCAGTATAGGAGCCTGTAATGTTAGAAGACTCCATTACATACCATACACTGTTTTGGAATAGTTGGATTTTGTACAGTGCCAGATTAAGTGTTTTGATCGTGAAACGTATCAGTATTATCTACCCTGGTATAGATCAAATCCAAAATGTGTTTTGTCACCCAAAACTACTAAAAACCACCCAATGAGATTTAACTTGGCCAATGAGCTGATGGCTGTGCCTACACCAGTGCCCTTAAGAAACATTGCTTTGGTTAAAACTCCAGTCTGCTGAGTGCGACGGTGTATTAGGGCCATTGTAGGTAAAGATTAAAAAAAGCCAGGGGAGGGGGTAATATATAATATGAGAAAAAACTCAGAATTTACAAGATTAAAGTCATACATTTATGAGAAAAAATAACTCTCTGGGATTATAAAGTCATACATTTTCTAGAAAGAAACAAAAAAAAATTGTGGTTTTACTCTGTCAGCTTTCGTCCAGTGTCCACACACACATGGATGTGGAGCTATGTGCCCCTGTTCTCTAACTTGTGACATATAGCCTATACATACAGAATTTACACTCTTGACACAAACAGATATGAAACAATTAGGCTACATGTAAAGTTTGGCATTTACATTTTATTAGATGTAGATATATTTCTCTACACTCAGGACCCCGAGCAGATCATGCAAGCGGAGCACATCTGGTAGCTACACCTGCAGTAGATGACCTAATCAAATTCTAATTTAGTTTTAGCAATAAGGAAGTATGTGTGATTTTAGCTCAGAATCAACATATTATCATAAGCATCAAGACTTATAATAGAAGAGACGTTGCTGTGAATTCAGCGTATTATGCTACATCCGATTACAAAGTATAATCTGATTAGGTCATCCACTTCAGGCATCATAAGCGGTGGCGTCTGTGGTGTGATGAGCGCTATTTTTCTGAGTTTTTTTCCCGTAAATTTGAAACTTTAATCGCAGAGAATGTATGAGTTTTTTTTCTCACAAATGTATGACTTTATAATCTCAAAGAATATCTGAGTTTTTTTCTCATAATATTAACCCCCTCCCCCTGCTCAGTATTTTTATTTATCCACAATTGCCCTATTATGCTGTCATAGCTGAGAGCAGAATGAAGAACTGAACAAATGAGTTAGTTCATAGGCTACCTCTTCGTCTGACGCTCTTGGATTTAAAATGTAATTTATTTAGTTTACCACATGCCTTTTCTAATGAAGGTCTCTGGGCAACAAGGTCTCATCTTACAGAGCAATGACACTGTGACTGTATCAGCAACACAGAAGTGTGTGTGTGAGAACCTTTAATGAACCTGGCCTCATTATTTCTCAAGAGGATATTGCTTTGTGTCTTCCTCGCTTGCCATGCAGAATGCATCATACATAATGCAACACGCACACAAATGCACTGAGTTACTCACACAGAAAAATATAAAATACACGTACTCAAACCTAAACCCACCCTCAAGTGTGCCAACTGTTCACTGTGCACACTGACACAAGCACAGATGCGATCAGTAAAGTGTTTGTGATGCGGGTGACTCAGCCCTGTGTTTGGTTGTTGGGTTAACAGGAAGAGTCTGATGGGTCATCACCTTATTGGCTTCATGGAGATGTTTGATTTGAAAGATTTGTAAAACAGACTCTGGCCTAGCAGACTAACTTTGACTCATGACTGTCCATAAATGGTAATTGGACCAAAGCGATGTACAAATGAGGTAAAATCCAAGCCACAGTAGATCACAGCGAAGCTTTTGATAATAAGTGTCTCAGCCCTCAGTTCCACCTGACATAAATATCACATGGCTTGCATGTGCATGAAGTAACATAAGTGCCTGGCAGATGACCTTTTCTCTTTAAAAGAGAGCTGAGAAGGATTGGGAGCGATAGAAAGAGAGTATTAGGTGAAGAAGTACTCTCACAAGAGGTAGGTCTTACTCTGTGTAGCTGTGCATGCTCATGGTTTCCCTCTGCACAAGGGATTATTGAGCAGTGTGTGAAAATATCCAGCCCTCTCATTCAATCAAATGGAGCCAGGGAAGAGCAATCAGAATCCGTGTCACATAAGACCTTTTGGAAGACCTGGTCAAGTCGCAAGACCAAAGAAGCAAGGTGCCACGTTGGCCAATCAAATACATGCAAGCACATATATAAACATTTAAACTTATTAATGTGTTACTCCTGTTGGATCATATTTCATTGTCTAAACATGCCCCCGCCATGATGACAGCATTAGTCGTTTCTCTTGGGAGTGTCTCAGTCAAACCGATGTAATGCAAATAAAACCCAAGTTGTAAAAAAAAAAAAAAGGAAACACAGTTTTCCTTTAATCACACAGATGG
Source organism: Lateolabrax maculatus (assembly GCA_031216445.1). Taxonomy (NCBI): domain Eukaryota; kingdom Metazoa; phylum Chordata; class Actinopteri; order Acropomatiformes; family Lateolabracidae; genus Lateolabrax; species Lateolabrax maculatus. The sequence goes on from CM062200.1 coordinate 19,368,880, forward strand.
CACATCAGAATTTATTAATTTTTTCTTTTTTTTAGTGGTCATGTCGGTCATTTTAGAAGACACTGACTGGTCTACTGTTCTGTTGTCTGTTGATAGAGGTGCCAGAACCTATGGTTGAGGAAAACGTATGTTCAGTGGAACAATGCGACTCATTGTAAAATTGAATGCACTTTGCAAAGCAAAGGCCGTTCTATTTTATTCAAAACTATTCTATTCTATTTTATAATAATGATATTTTGTATGACCTTAATGTCACTGCTGTACATACCAGTTAGTAGTATTTGCATTCTGTAATTGCAATTGTTTAGACCTCCGTCCACAAAATCAAGGAGCCCATTTTTTAAAATGATTGATGATGGCGCTATTTATTTATCTGTGCATCCTTGCATGAATTAATTCATATTGTTTAATCGTTTTATTTTTGAATTATTTAATTTAATTTTGGGTATTGTGCATGGTTCGATGTTCAGGACCAGCTACAGGTGACTACAGGTGCAGTCAAAGCCAAAATGAAGGACAAAGCTACACGTGTGGTCTCAAACCCTGACTGATGACTAGTCCCTGTATCTAATACGAAACAATCTTAAAGTGAGATGAGAGGGCTGCAGTAAGGAGACGTGCTAGAGGATGTGATGTTGCACGGGGAGGGCTGCGGAGAGGTCAATGGCCTGTCTGGCCTTCCCCTCTTAAACTCTGCTCCACCCCAAGGCAATGTGGGAAATGTAGTTTTACTGAAATGCAGGCTATCGTATTTATTATCGTGTCAGGTATGTTAATAAATGCCCCATTAATGCGCAACCACACACGTATGTGTGTTAAATACGATCTGATCATGTAGTGTTACGCTGTTCATGTTTACGTGAATTAGATTACGTTGATATTTTCCAATAAAACTCTATATCCCAGGCTGCTCTTCATTTCGTGCGCATGCTCCTCGAGCGGAGACGAGGGGGCGAGTCGGTGGAAACTGTCTGGAGGGAGGCTCTTATTCTGGGCTGAAATCACTCATTACTACCATGAGTTGCACGTTGTTTTTTATTAAAGTCGCATTTTTGTCTTTTTTGAACGTGGACCGACCAGCCCCCGAGGACATTTGGCGACAGTGGCGGATTAGCGGGGCATTTTAAAACTGTTTTATCTGTGAGAGCGGTGCCAGAGACAAGCCGATAACCGTTGACGTTAGTTTTTTTTTTTTTTTTTTTTTTTTTCGCAGCCAGAATGCCGCGGGACAACAAAACTCCTCTCATCCAGAAAATAGCCAAGCAAGCCTATGTCACCTATGAAGGCTTTAAGTCTACGGCCAACGGGGATAATAATCTCGTTGCGGACAAACAGAATGAACTAATCTCCTTAATGACCGCGGTCAGGGCTGCCGACCTGAAAATTGCTCCCCGGAAAACCAAACCGAGCTCCGGGGCAGCGGGGCTCCAGAGCCCCCCGGTCACCTACATGCACATCTGCGAGACGGAGGTGTTCAGCATGGGGGTGTTCCTGCTGAGGACCGGCGCCTCCATCCCGCTGCACGACCACCCGGGCATGAACGGGATGCTGAAGGTCTCTTTGCCGTCATGTGTGACGTGTTGGGGCCCCAGTGCCTCTCTGTGTTGCTGTGTTTAAGCTAGCTCACGTTACAGATATGAGCACACTGAGGCAGTGAGCGTCCATTTAATGAAGTCTCATTCACACTCTAATTCACGCAAGTTTACCAAGTTATGACTTCATGTTATGTCATGCTCTTTGGGTGCATACGTCTTCATAGTGAGGTTATGTTTCTGTCACAGAGGATGGAATCTATGCAATCTGTCCACACTTGTATTATTTGTATGAATATTACATATATTCTGAGATTTTGTGTAATAGTGGTGAATATAATATAGTTACTGAATAACTTTGGGGTCATTGAAAGCAACACAGTGGTCCTATTCTGGAGAAACATTCAGCACTGTCCGGATGGATTTGCCTTGCTTCATCAGTTCAATGGCATCATGCGTACATATATGTACTTTTTGCACACCCAAGGCCCAATAGCATGCTGGGCCCCCGTGTGCACACAGAGGACACGCTGAACATACAACATGCCCTGCACTAGTGATACACCCATCAAGGCTGCATTACCAACTGTCCTGGGGCCCCAGACCCTGGGGGGGGCCCTGCTTCCTTGCATGCCAATTGTTTTTTGTAATTTCATTAATTGCACATTTTGTTTGGGAATATTCATCACTGAGAATGTGGGGGGACCGTGGGTCAAAATAATTCTTCAGGAGCTTTATTATTTCAGCTGTTCACTCATAAAACACATACATTGTGTTTTATCAAATGACCACAAACTCATGCAGATAAAGTGTTATTCTGTTATATGTACATATGTTGCACTGGACTTCATTGGAACTTGGGTGACAGGTTCCATACACAACAGGGGTCAGCAGGGGCCAATTTCAAATTTTGGCCTTAGGGTATGCTAACAGGTTAACATGGCCATGACCAATATGATCAGCTGGATTTAAGCTGTGCTGTCTATGTGTGCTGATACTGGTCTTATTAAGCTGACAGACTGCTTCTCCTTCTTCTTCTTATTTTAGAAACTTAAAGGTTTCCCTGATCCCAGGCCACAGATCATCTCAGTCTAGGCCTCAAAATAATCCACATAGTAGAATACCCAGTCTGACTGTATCTTTACTATGCAGGCTCGATACTGTTAGAATTATGCATATGCATAAGGGTTAATACTGGAAATTGAGATCCTGGTATTGGTATTGAAAAATCTGGTGCAGTTTCCAGGGAAAGATACCTTTTAGCATGTGTGAACCTGTGTGTTGAAGAATATTATATGTACTGAAACAAAGGTGGCATCTCCAGACCTCATTAACTCCTCTTAATTGTCATAGATACAGTCCAGCCTTAAATTACTGTTGTTATAAAGTAGTACAACGAGACTGCAGCGTCATTTTGCGATCGATTTCTCAGAATTCTTTTTTTTAAATCACTGGTGACAGCAAGACTTTACAGAACAGTGTTTTATAATAACAACATGTACCAGTCAGGGCTGTGTAATTCATGCCATGGTAACCTACAGTATGTAATGGTGTTAGCAGCAGGATTGTCTCCTAACTGTATCCTGTATCTCTTTCAGGTCCTGTACGGGAAAGTGAGCGTCCGCTGTTTCGACAAACTGGAAGATAACCTGACCGTTGGCACCGCCCTGCCCCGTTTTGAGCCTCCGCTGGCTCCGTTCCAGACGGCATCCCTGCGGCGCTCTGTGCTCCGCTCGGTCGCCGAGTACTCGGAGGACAGTGGGCCGTGCCTCCTCACTCCCGTACGGGATAATGTCCACCAGATCGATGTGGTGGAGGGACCGGTTGCATTCCTGGACATCCTGGCACCTCCGTACAATCCGGATGACGGTCGGGACTGTCATTATTACAAAGTCTTGCAAACCGTGGCGGAGGGGGAAACCGTTGGACAGGGCAATGACGAGCAGCAGGGACAGGAGGAGGAGAGAGAAAGGGAGATGTGGCTGCTAGAAATCCCTCAGCCAGAGGACTTCGGGTGTGGTGGGGAACCCTACCCGGGCCCTGCAGTCTCTTTCTGAATGAAACCCCTGATCAGAGGAAGTAAGTTGCAGTGATAACATAGTGAGATCCATCCATCCATCCACAAGGGGAACATTTGTTTTTGCCCCATTCTACAGGGAGGTCAAACATGAGGGTCATTTTTCCAAGGAACTCAAAAGGAATGAGTGCCTTGCTCAAGGATGTTCCAACAGGGCAGAAGTTTGTAGAAACAGGAGCTTAAACTCTGACAGCCCACACAGAATCAGGACCACTGAACTGCCTACCACAAACCGTCAGTGACCTTGTCAGTACTGAGGAAAGAGTTGACACAAGGAGTTCACATTCCTAATATGATCTTTTTCTTCTGACACTAAGTTGCCTTGTATACACACACGACTGCCATCAGCCAACGTTCTGTGAATACTGGGGTGTCATTCAGACCTTTGATGTGTGTTCTGAGACGCTCGGAGCCTTTAACACATCATTTTTTCACTCAGCTGCAGAGCATTTCCACTTTGTGACGCGTCTCAATGCCAAAGCCTGTAACTCAAGTCATACCTGCCTTTTTTGTTAATACTGAATGTATACTTATTAAAGTTTCTATTGTACACACTCATTTCCTCTTTAGAAGTGCACACACTACATTATGTATACTTTATTTTATTGTGTTTAACTTATTCCAGATAACATGTTTTGGTCAGTTAAGGGGATAAAAGCTGATGTTCAGCTATTTCTTCACATTTGATGATGTAATTTCACCTAAAGTATTATCGAGAGTAATATGGTGTATATGATGCGTCATATTAAAGACTGAACCAAGTCTTCAAACTCAGTCCAGAAAGTATAGTCTATAAAAAAGTATTACATTTGTGGAATAAAACTGTTAGAGAACTTTAACATTTTCATGGTGAAAAGCCAACACACTCACACTTTCTTCACTGCCTTTTACGTGTAGCTTGATAAACACTATATCATTTCAATCTGTATATTACCTTACTTTAGCTTATATCTTGATCCTCCTTCAGTCTATATTAACTCCACACAGGTCTATGTGCCTGTTTGACAATGATTCTGTTACTCTGCTGTTGAATGTATTGTATGTGGAACAATAAAATACATGGACCGTCTCATTTGTATGCTGCCTCATATTGCAAAGTACGACGAGTTTTAGGGCCACATTGAGGGGGAGAAAATAGAGAAAGAGGACCATCTGACAGACAACCCCATTTGGGACTCTGGTCTCTGGATGAGACAGAGTTAAGGGAAGTGACTGTGCGCTGCTCTTCATCTGAGCTGATGTTTGAAAACACTGATGAGGTGCAAAACTCACCATTGCATGGCTTGTTTAACTTCACACCTCCCATAAAGTACAGCGCACAGCCACTTCCATCCATCTGCTTTTCAATGGAAAGCTTCCTGGAGGAGGGAAACGGTGCCCATAAGTGAGGGGGAAAAAGAGGAGACGTGAATCTGTAGTCCAAAGTCAACATAACTGGAGACTACAGCAGCCTACGGCCTGGCAGGAAATGCTCAACATGCACATTACACACACCTATACGCATTACATAAGTCGAAGCAACTTTTTCTCAAAATTTCAGAGTATTTTCTGTCATACTGAATCTTTTAAAGTTTGGTCAGTACAATAACCCCTGGTGCACATTTATTTATTTTTTGCTTTAGTTCAACAGGACAGTAGAAAGAGACAGGAAAGGCAGGGGGGAGAGAGGGAATGACCGGGCCGCTGCAGTGAGGACTCAGCCTTGACTCATGGTATGCGCTATTGGGGTGTTACTGGTGCACATTTGGGGTTGTAACTGACCTTTTCATATATCAACAATTGTCAAAATAAATATGAATAGAATAAGAAAAATAAAAAAACAATTTTACCCACAATTCTAAAGTTTAGCACGTTTCCCATTCTTCTACAAGGTTTATCCAATCCTTATAAAATTAAGTATCTTGGAGATATCAATGGACATTTGGAACAACTGGTGTTTTTAATGATATCAATGATGGCCCTTATACATTTGTGAATATCAGTGCGTTGGAACTGGCACAGCTTACTGGAGTGCAGCCATCATGAATGAACGTCATTGATTAGACCTGTACTTTTCCTGCTGTGACGTGTCAAAATGTCTGCTGTGAAACTGTTCTGTACCGACACACTGTGGCAGTCACATACAGATGAATTTGTTGTTGGCGGGGATAGTAAACAGGAAGCTGTTTCCCTGTATTCTTCCCCTAATCATCATATGTTTTGTTTTTTTGCATGATAAAGCTTTTTTTTTTTTTTTCCTCTCTCTCTGATCTCTGTACGTCAAGACAAATCCAACAAATAGGATCTGCCCAGTTTCAACCAACATCATTACTATTTTTACCTCTATGAGCTCGACCCAATCAGAACACCTACTTGAAACTTAACTCTGGAGTCCCAGAAGCAGCCACGCATTCATTCTACACAAGTGTCTATATAAACTGAAACATGTTTTGTTAAATTAAATTGAGAGCAAGTGCTCGGGGACAAATGTTATTATAACTGATCAGGATGGTGGCCATAACTATGAAAATAAGACAAGCAGTTGTAAAAAAAAAGGCTCAGTCAGAGTTGCTCTCCTACTGTCACTCTACTCTCGAGACTCGTGAAGCCAGAGAAGGGTCCTACTGTGGACCTCTCGTCTGGGCACCACAGGTCTGTGAGCCAAAAGAAAGAGAGTAGGGTCTCCAGAAGGGATGTGCAACATCCCCTTTTCTGCCACAAAAGTTATAAAACAAAAAAGTTTCATTTTATAGTTTCTTTTGCTCAGGATGAGTGCCCTAACTATTGTGTAAAAAACGTGAAATCAAATCCCACCTAACTCAATCAGCCATTGAGCCGATGTTAGATAAGGTGTAGTATTTTGTCTCCTCTCACAACACTACCCCAACGCTACTTGAAGTCCGGAGAAGAAAAAAAAAGGGAAAAAGAAGAGAAAACCTTGTTAAATAAGATTGTTAGGAAACAGAATAGCACTGAGGAAAAAGGGCTCATTGGCTCACTGACCTGGGGTCTGAGAGTTGCAGTCACATCCTTTTAAATGTTCCAAATATGTCACAAATATAACCTAAAGAAATAAAGGATATGTTCATGTTATATTTAAAGCTTGAGAACATTGACCTAGAAGAAAACCCTTAAAACCGTACAAGAAAACAGACTGAGAGGACTCACCTCCCAGCAGGACAATGACCCCCAAACAGAGTCCAGACAGAGACAGCTTGGACGAAAGCAAGGGAGAAGGTCAACGTCCGGACAGGCCAAGTCTTCTCCCACACTCCAACACAATGGAGGACTTGTGGCAGGACTTGAACTTCATTGTTAATCTGCAGTTCTCTTTTCATCTTTTATAATATTTGAAGAATCCGGTGTGAATTTACAGTTGAACAGATATATATATCTGCTGCAAAAGCTCTATATTGGTAGAAAACCTTCCTGTAACTGGAGGAGCAGGTTTCATCCTCCTCCACCATACTGATCCACAGTTTCAGTTTGAAGCATTCTTTCGTGTAGAAAATAACTCAGTACAGCGCTAACATTGAAGTCTACATCAGAGGCTGGCATCGACTGTCACTTGACTATAAGGCACTACGGGCACAGTGACCCTGCCAGTCAGGTCAGCGGCTGTGACTCAAATTAAATGCAATTATCCTCAATTTTCAGTATAAAGTCTATCAGGCCAGTGTATCAGTGTGGGGAATACTTGTGGTGCGGCTTGAAAAAGAAAAGCCATTTGTTGGCAGCTGCTAGAACAGATCTCAGATAGAGTGTGTGTCCAGTAATATAGCAGTCAATAAGGACTGATTATATTTATTAGGAAATATTCCACGATTTGCCATCAGCCAGGTACGACACCAACATTAGCATTCAACAAGTTAATAAGACAAGTGCAGTAGTGCACACTGACCATCATGACCAATAACACAACTCAGCCTATAGGGCGGGTTGACAATACTTTGGTATTCATAGGCAGCATATACTACTCAATAAATTGTTTATAAAACGATAATATATTCAGATCGAAGTGTTTACTCATGTATTTGTAACATTACAACTACAACTCCTCCTGTAGGTTGATGCTGCTTGAATGACAATATAATAAAACAATAATAATATTAAATATGTCCTCATAGGAGATGTTAAAATAAGGCCCTTATATCTGCTTACAACAACATTTTAGCGTGTTATAAACCATTTATTAAATTTTTGTATACTGCTTATAAGTGTTACTGGACTGTCAGTGAAGAGAGGCGGGCATGAAGAACACTGATTCTTTGTCCAGCTCATGATGACTCTCTGCAGTGTTGCTCACTTGTTCTTGTGGTCATGTTGGCGTCAGGAGATTAAAGATGTTGTAGATTACTGCAGGCTTCACAAAGCAAAAATCTGACACTGCTTGTTGCCATTTTCCCCAGAATCAAAGAAGTACATCAATGTCCCTTTAATCTCTGTGCGTCCAATGCGAAGACAGGTCCGACACGTTTGTAATGTATCCCGCACAGAGTCACTGCTATCTTTAATAAAATGCTACATGTTCATCATAGACCATTGGCTGGCATCAAACTCACAATATGAAGCAACAATATCTCAAGACTGGAGCAACGGGCTGTGACAGCCAATTAAAAAGGAGCCAAATCCCAAACAGCAAGACAATTACACCACCAATAATTGATCACAAAAAAAAATTATTTGACAAATGATATATCTAAAAATCTACTAAATACAACAGAAAAATGAGAATAGAAAAACAGGCAATGAAAACAAATGATTTTTATCAGCAAGAGCCTTGAACTGCAAATGTTCTATTTCCAGTTTCTGTTTTTGTATGCTGTGGAACTTCACAGATATTGTCTGTCTCTTCTTTCCCATCAATCACTGATGAAGTTCCTGTGGTTCTATAATGTTGTTGTTGCTTCATATTGTGACCATATAATGCTTGACGACGGTCTGTGGGCAACACGTTGCATTTCTAATCAATTTATTGCTGGACAGCAGTACAGTACAGCAGTTATTTCCTTTGTCTGTGTGCCAGGTGTGTATTACAAAACACTGAAATTATTTCATATTATTCACACCCATAGAATTTTTAAACCTGTAGGATAACTCTATAGTAGCAGGGAGAGGGGTCTTGTGTATATTATTTATTCGTGCTAACCCACTGTTGGTCCAGTTTGTCAGACCAACACAATAACAGTGTGGGGTAGTGGAATAAATTAACAGCAGAATGACCCTGCAGATGATTTTCAGTTTAAATGTCAGAAATATATTAGTGAACTGTCATCATAACATAACATATCTAAACATATAGGTTGTTCATTGCCTACAACAGGCCTTTACTCTAATTTTCCTCCAGACACAAGTGAAGAAACTTTTGTTTTGTTCACATAAAATGAATCATTTTAATGCATTTGTAAAGTTTCTAGTCTTTAACTTGGTCCTGTTGTGGAATGAGGCACTAAGATAAAGCACCATAAATAACCCTGCTATACCACTTCCTGGTGTTATTAATATGCAGACATTTAGTGAATGGAAAGGAGTCAGGAGACCACAGCTGCCCACTCATGAGTGGTGTTCAGGTGTGAGTCACAACAAATGTCCTCTTTAAAAATGTGAGCTGGTTAAAGTTTGGAAGATGAACAGGTCTTTTCAGTTAAGCTTCCAGGAGCAAAATCAAGAAATATAATTTACAGTCTTCATAAATACTGAAGTCCTTCATGTGTATTTTCTTCTTGAATTGTGTTGCTTTTAGCAGCCTGAGAGCTGCTTACCTTCTACCATTTAGTGTTTCATGTTTTACTGGTGGAGTCCAGTATTTCTGAACCCAGTGTATTATATTTGTAGTCCAACAAATGAATAGATAAACAAATAAAAGTGATACATTTGAAATGTAGACTTGATCCTGTTGACTCTTGACATTAAAGTTTGGGTACTTTCACTGACTTTGCTCAAAGAACAGTTCAGCTTGAAGGTCTGTAAAAACAGTTAATTTCACCTTTATTCTGACAAACATGAGGTCACAGTCTGTTTATAACCTGATGTTGTACCTAAATAAGGAGTGAGTGGGTGAAAACACTGAGTCAGAGATGCCATGGGTGACGCAAAGTGGGATTTACCCAATCAAATTTCCAACATCAACAGCTTTACACATCTTTTTATAAATATAGATGAAAGAATTCGCCACTCTGAACACAGAGACTCTGAACGCATCTCTGTTGACACCTTTGGCCTGTGTTGCGCTTTCGTTAGTTATGAGTAATAAACCAAACTGATAGAAGCTGTGTTTATCATCCCCATGAATTTAATAACTTTCAAAACACACATCACAACAAAAATGTCAAGTCGGTATGAGTTCAACATATTTATACTCCAACATTGTTTTACACGTGAACCACAACTGCTTAACACTTGAAGTTACACGAGACGAAATGCGTACAAAAATAGAATGTCTTCCAACTTTACATATTAAAGGACAAATATACATTGCATTAGAAGCGTCCTTGAATCAGTCAGTGTACAAAAAGACACACAGCAAGGCACTAAAGGGGAAATATAGTCATCAACAAACATGTTAGAATGAACACTTTGTCAATTCAATAACTTAAAACAGTTTCCTTTCTTCAAAACATTATTGCAGTTATTTCACATTTAAACGCGCAGTCTGTTGCTTGCTCAATAAGTGTTGGCGACATTAAAAAAAATCCCCTTTATATTACAACCGCCCTCGTGTATTCTTATGAATTAATGGCTATATTTACTTTTATATTCAGTAGACTGTGCAGGAAAAGTGCATTCGTGTCAGTCTCTCTGTCAGTTCTGGAGCAGGAATGGGTGGATGTGCGTAATTGCGCACGACTGCACAGAAGTTCTCGATCATTCCCATCCTGGTGTTTAGGCTGCTATCTTTAGTTCACAACAGTTTCAGAATCATTATTTAATAGTTCTTTTCTTTTAAGGTGTTAGTGTGCGTCACGCTGTCAAGGTGACAACAAAGTTTTCCAGGGAAAACTATGAACAAATCCCGGTGGTTGCGCTGATGCCGCCTGACGGCCGCTCCACCCCGGAGCTGCTGGACGAGGAGGAGGACGAGGAGGAGACCGTGGAGGACTTCCTCTCCTTCTGCCTCAGGTGGATTTTAGTGTGTCTCTTCCTCTCGTCGCTCCGGGCGAACTTGCGGCCGCAGAAGTCGCACGCGAACGGCTTCTCTCCAGTGTGCGTGCGAATGTGCGTGGTGAGGTGGTCGCTGCGGCTGAAGTTGCGCATACAGATCCGGCACTGGAACGGCTTGTGTCCAGTGTGGATCCTGATGTGTCTGGTCAGTTCGTCGGAGCGGGAGAAGCGCCGGTCGCAGCCCTCTGCCGGACAGGGGTACGGCCGCTCGTGGATAGGCGTCTTGCTGGGTCTGTTCGGGTACTTTCTGGGCCGCAGGATTGGCCTCAGGGGCAGGTTCTGTGGGCTGTAGGCGGAAGGGAGCCTCGGAGGCCCTCCTTCGGAACCACCACCACCCGGACCCCCCAGCGTAAAGTTCCTGATAGTGTTCAGCGGGGTCAGGGGTGGAGGAACACGGAATGTATCAAGCGGACATGAACCAAATGGTTTCCGATCTTGGATACCTGCCGTGTGCATGTCCCGCTGGCAAGCCGGCTGGAAGAAGCCCGAATAGTCGGGGATGATGGGGAAGAGCGCGTCTGAGCTGCCGGGCTGCTTGGGCGAAGAGTAGGAGGGTGGCGGGTAGGAGGCGATGGGGCAGGTAGAGGTGGACAAAAACGCCGAGGGGTCCTGGTACACCTCCCCGCATCCAGAGGATGAGTAAGGAGGCGGAGGGGAGTACATGTGGTGGTGGTGGTCTATATCTGCCTGGTTCTGAGCCGCCATGGTGCAACTCAAATTTCCGCTGGAGAAGTGATGGGGAGATCCTGAGGAAGCCGGGGAGGAGGACGCTGATGAGGAGGTAGGAGGAGGAGGAGGCGGCGGCTGGGCCACGTTGAAGATGCCCGAGACGATGTTGATCACCCCCTCGGGATTCCAGTTACCTGGATACTGGGAGTCGATGGAGAACTTTCCCATGTAGGTGAAGGTCTGGTTGCGGTGGGGCGCGGGCTGAGAGAAGCCGCTGGAGTAGGAGGAGAGGTCCAGGGAGCGCTTCTCTACGCTCATGTCTGCGCTCATCAAGCCATCTGCGGACAAAAACAAAACAGGTCATCAGTGAGGCAGCGCAAACATGATGAATTAACCTGATCACACTGAACAGTAAAGTCTTTAAGTGACAGAACGCTGGTGCGTCTTCATTACGCACGGGCTCAGGTCTTGTCCTGTTATTACATTAAACATTTTAACTAACTTTTTTTGCTATAATAGTTAAAAGAAAAACAATTGGAAGATTTTTTTTTTGAGATATGATTTGGAGTTACTTAAACATTCAGGATACAGGCAACTTTTCAAAGATGAATAAGCCACATTTCCTCAATATACACTCAGAAAAGTGTCAAACCAGCAGAGTGTCATCTTACCGGCATTCATCTGGTCGTAATGCGCTCCTAAATCGGTGTTGGGGAAGATTGCCACAGAGGTCGGCAAGCTGGTGGCGATGTCATCCACCGAGTACACGCTCTCTGCCACGGGGTGCACGAACCCCCCGAGATTCACCGGCACTTTCTCCAAAGTTTTGGCCGTCATTGTGCAGGGGCAAGAACAAAACGCTCTTACGTTCTCGCTTGCCTTTCTGTTCTTTTCCTCAAAGCTTTTAACAGATAACAGTGTGTAACCCAGCCGAGTGCGGGTCACCACTGCATGTCCTTGTCTGTCACCGGGTGCGAGAGGATGAGCTCCGAGTGTCTGGTGCGGTTCATGCGCTCTGGTGATAAAGTTAACACCGTGTAGTAACTCTTATTGGGAACGGGGGCCCAGGCGCTAGTATGTATATATGGGGAACCTTTTGAATACGGCCGCTACGTCATTACCCAAATATGGAGTGGGAGGGCTGATGAGCGCGGAGAGGGGAGAGGCGCTGCCGCCGCTGATTGGCCGGGAGGCTCCGTGACGATTACAAAGGGAATCACTTGCCAGTGGAGAACCCGCTGCTCCAGGAGAGATAAAACGGACTTTTTCCACTCGCTGATGAACACAGATAAACTGCTGTAAAACAACAAACAAACTAAATTTAGCCCAGTGAGCACACACAGCTCCAATTCCTCAACGTTTCTGTAAAATATGATTCATTTTTTACACGTATTCTCGTGTATCTTCTGTCTTATCTAGCTCTGATATCAAAAGAGGAATTCCGGTTGAGCTTCTTAACCCATAAAAGGTTGAATCCGGTAAGCAGGGGAACAGCCCCCATACTCCATATTTGGCTTCGATTCCGGAATATGATCATCGGAAAGTGACGAGTTTTACCGAGCTGAGCGAGAGAGAGAAAGCCGCTCTGGCATAACCACAATCAAATGAGACGGACAGAGGAGCGGAATTTACTCCTTTGGGTGCGATAGACTGCATGGGCTCGGAAACTTCTGTCAGTGTGATTTGACTATGCTCTAGGAAAGAATAGATACACCGAGGGGTTAAATATAGTCATTTAGACATATTTACAGTCAGGGAAAGGAAACCAATATTTATAGATGTGGGGGTGGAGAGCCATGTAAAATAAACATAAAGAAAAAAAAAGACAGAAAGGTGACAGTGGTCGACATGAATGAGGACAAGGTGAATTTCTTTCTGATTGTGTATTTAAACAAGAGTTACTCTCCATCAGCATGCTGTTGTCATGTCAGAAATGGCAGTTCAGTCAAAATGTGGAATATGTGTTTTTCACGTACTGCTGCTGTATAGGAACTAGTGCTTTCCTCGAAAATACTGTAATATTAGGGAATTTGTTAAGATTTGTTTATTAGTCCCGGGAGAATCGTGTGCCCTCCTGTGGCCTCCTAAGGAACTGTGCTGTCTTTCTCTCACACACACGCACACGCGCACGCGCGTGCACACACACACGGATCATGGACTCCCTCTGCTCTGTTTGATCTTGTAAAGTCCCTCCGTGGGTTGAGAAAGTTGACAGACAGAAAACAGAAAACACTGGGCATGCTGAGTGGAATACAGTTTCCATTCTGTGTGTTTGTGTGTGTTGCTCTGTCTCCACCACTATCATGCTGTAATCTAAACATTTAGGAGTTTTTAATTCTGAAAATGACAGGGTGTCAGACTTTTGAAAAGTCAAATGTTCACTAATAATGTCAGAGAGACCTTTAACCAGCCCTGCTGCTGACACTGGTACCATGTGGACAATGGAACAGTAATAGCAGATTATTACACAACTGCCTTCTTGACATCAGAAGGTGGATGGCTGAAAACAACCTTACTGGGTCACTGGTCCAGATCATATTGCTAAAGCTGGTTGACAAGCACTAAATTAGCCAAATAGGGACAGAAGACATTTAAAGGAGGTCTGGACCAACACCCACGTACTGTATAACTGTCACAGTATGTGCAGAGATATACTTCATATTGGATCCTCTGACTTTTCCCCAGCGCCACCATGAGGTTCACATTTGTGGTTTTGAATGAAATGTCTAAACTATTGTATGGATTGACATGAAATTTGGATCAGACATTCATGTTCCCGTCAGGATGGATTGCAATAACTTTCTTACTCTTCATCTAGTATCACAGGCCAAAATGCCAATTTGTCCTTTATTTTGGTTTATGACCAAATACCAGCAAAAAGAATGACATTCTCATCAGCCTCAGCTGTACGCCTTGTGTGTATTGCTAATTAGCTAATGTTAGGTAACATGCTAAGCAAGGATGGTGAACACAGCCTTGGAGTGCTGCAAGCATGGCTGTAGACTCTTAGTCTCATATCAAAATGTCTCATGTTTTAATGTTGCAAAAGACACAGCATATGTAAAGAAATGGGCTGACAGAATAGGATGAAATAGCAATGTTATTGTTATCATTAATTGAAGTCCATAAACCAGGCAGGAGCTGACACACTGGAGCTGGAACCCTACATTTCAAAAGTATAAGTTGATGGCTGCATCCACAGTTGTTTTTGAGTCTCAGTAAAAATAGACATTTTCACCGCTGTAAACTGCTTCATTGTTCTGATAGTGTTTATTTTATTTTTTCACATCGCTTGTTTTTGCTTTTAGACTTCTTCCTTCTGTTTTTTTTAACCCTGCACCTGTTCTGTTTCAGAATCCTGCTTTCTGTACTGGACTTATTACAGTTGCTAATGCTGTCTCACTGTCTAACCATCCCCTCCACCATCACTGCTCCTACTGCTGGTCTTTCACATGTTTCTACTGCTTGTACAAATAACAATAAAATGATGAAAGTGAAAGAAGGGCACTGATATGTCATCAGTTGTTCTTTTCAAGTCTGTAGTTACATGTTTACATTCAACATAAGGTGTGACTTATGAGACAACTGTTTAAATAGCTTCAGAGTGTCACAGCCACACACACATCCTTCACATTCATCTACACACGAGTCAATAAACCCTGTCAATAACAGCTCTGCATGTGTGTGTGTGTGACTGTGCTGTTACCAGGAAGTGGAAATATTAAATGGAAAAAAAGACAAAAAGAAAAAAAATTAAATTCAGACAGGGATGGTCCTTTTAACTGTTTCATCAAGAAGGATATGGTGAGCAGGTGTTATAAACGATTGTCCCCAGCATTTAAAAAATGAAAACTAAAAGCTGCATATTAAATAGAGCAAAGAGTAAGGGACGTCCCACTGTAGGAAACAGTTTTTAGGAGATGTTTCAAATGAATCCCAGTGCTACACTGATTTGCTGAATAAGGCTGTGTAGTGTCATATTGTGTTGGAGTCTAATGCTATGGCACTTTCAGTTCACTTTCAGTTTCAGAAAGTAAAAAAAAAAATTGTTGGACAGTCCCCACCCACCCACACACCCCACCCCCTTAACCCATTGTCGGAAAGTTGTGGGGACAGGGGGTTTGAAGCATACTGATGCATTCAGGTTAGGCAACTAAAACACTTGGTAAAACAGTTGACACAAAGTTGGAAGACCACTCTTGTCTAAAATAACATTGCATGCTGCAGCTTTATGGTTTCCCTTCATTGGAACTAAGAGGTCTGGACAGCTCCAAACCAAAAGTACACAAAAGTATATACACATACAGTTTCAGATTTTCCCGCTCTGTTGGGCCCATAGAGCATGGGCACTAGGGTTTCCTTAAGCCCCGCCTCCCAGCGGCTCAGCCCCGGGCTCGCTCACATGACCACGTACATGAGCCTGCTGGCTCGTAGTAGCTGCAACAGATTGTGTGTGAAGGCAGCGGTGGGGCATATATTAAATGTTAATTCCGTAATCAATCGTTATGTACATTACATTGTACGTCCAAAAATGTTCATTAAACACTGTTTTCATTGTTAATCATCATTGTTGTCAAAATAAATTCAGTAGATGTAATTATTATGTTACTGAAGCAACTCAAATAGGTGATAACTCTGTTATATAAAAGAAATAACCATGACGAGATAACAATTAGACGTACAGCTGACAGTAGGGCTGAAACCATGAATTAATATGACACATTAACCCAGTGGCGACATTTCATTATCAGGATTAGGAAAATATACAGATTCAAAATGTGTTGTGTCAGAACTTATGTATAATAAGAGGTTGTGCCCTGTACCTTTGCTCCACGTGTAAGTAAATAGCCTACAACTAATACTACGTTAAATTCTGTTATGCCATGCTATTAGTGCTGCTAGCTACTAGCATCCACGGTACAGGCTTTACAACATACAACCCACGGGTGTAATACAAGTTAATAAAAGTGATGGGTTACAGCCAGTATATCCTTTATTACAGGCGCAGGCAGCCAGCACGAAGCCCGCAGATCTGTCATATGAGCGTGCCGGGCGGTGCAGTGGAGCACTGTCCCCTGGGTCTGATTCGCGTTCATGATGCCGAGTAAAATAACTTTTGAAGTGTTCGTACTGGAAAGTTGATGTACTTCAAATAAAATTATCCACTGAGTTGTAAGTTGAATGTAAGTATATGAAAAAAAGTCTTTTTGGGCCCAGTGGCATTGCGTGAGGACATGGAAGTGTAATTCCACTGTTTGGCCACTATGTCTATTGTCTATTTAGCCTTGCTTAGCATAAAGACAGGAGGTAGGGGGAAACAGCTGGCCTGGCTCTAGCCTGCTCTCTCCATGGTTAGAAAATACTCCTACCAACATTGGCTTTAAAGTCTGACACACTTCCTAGGGGCTTGATTAGTACCAAATACAAATTATAGCTGAGGCAGATGGGAATGTTTTGCAGGTATTTCATCATAAACCAAAATAGCCTATTGGATCCTGACGGTGGTATCAAAGTCAGAGGATCACCAAAGTACAGTTCATCCTGAGCAAAACATTAATGTGTGGACCAAAGTGGTGGTCCGACTGCCTGACATTGCCATTTCTTGAACCACACCACTAGGATAGCTAGAAATGACTTTTCATGGATATCAACATTTACAGATTGTTCTTCCTGATTACCTCTTAAAAACCCCATGTGGGACTGATGTGACAATTATCGAATTAGCAGACATAAGACGGTTATGTCATTGATTACAGTTATAGTAACCTACTTGCAGCAGCAACCAGGGAAAAACCCTGTACTGCCCCTGAAATATACCTACTGTAGCCTACTGTGACTGATAGTGTGCCTGTGGTTGTCAGTGCCTGATCCTGATAGACACGAGGCACTAATATTCTTATATTAAGACTGATAGTGTGACTGTGTCACACTTTACTGTATGGGTCATGTTTAATTTACAAAATCAATATAATATATATAATTATATCATATATGTAATCTCAAGAAAACAAAGCCTTTATTGACACCACGGCATAAATGTTTAATTATCAGGATGTAACATTACATTGTTGCCTTTCTGGCCTTCAGTACAAAACAGAATATATGCTGCATTCCAGTGATTTAAGAAAGAAAGCATTCCCACTCAGGTTACACCACTGCCACACATTTAATATGAGAGAATATACAATTATTTCCTTGTCTGTTTAATTGTCACAGACATCAAGAAAAAGCCCACACTGGATACAGTTTGCTTTTGTAGCCCACGTACTTTCTCTGTGTGGGAGTACAGCAACTGGGGTGTGTGCATGCAAATATGTGTGTGTTTGTGTGTGTGAGTAGGGTGGAGAAAGACGATGAGTGTGCAACTGTCAAAGTGAGAAAGCTAATTTTGTTTCAATTTAAATCTGACCCATCTTCAACTGACAGATCAGCAAACACCAGCGGCTGCCCCCACACATACACTGACTTTCACTGCCCATACATGGAGCACTGAAAGGCTCATTAAGGACTTTCAATACCCCACATATAAATTCATATTAAATATCACACAGTCAGTATGATGGACGTTCCTCCCAAACCACAGCTCCACAAAACAGAAGCAACACAAGACTTGGCATTTGATTTGAAGGGTTCATCCACGGCCTTTGTAAATATATTTTTTCATCAACATAATACAATACTGCCTTTAAATAAATGTTAATTTTTTAAATTTGCACACAGAAATCCAATATTGTATCAATATTACTCAGCTTTGTTTTGAGCTATATGTTAGTTATACTTTTCTAATATTTTTTTATGTCTACGTTTTAATAAAAACTAAACTGGGTTTTCCCAAATTTTGAAAATTACTGGCCAATGAGAAGCAATGCGTCTAAAAATACAAGTGAAATAGTCAATACACACGAAATGGGACCTTACCAATTAACAATTGTAATGGCAAATCAAAACAAAACAAAAAATAGAACTTTAAAAAAAATATGTAAAAAATGTAACCAATATCACAGAGAACAAGCAACTACCACATGTCATTCATCACTTGTCAGCAGTGGGTAAAAGAGACCTTTTAAATCGCTCTGTGGAGCATCTGGGCATCTGTAACTGTCACTCAACACACTTTATCTTAGTTGGGGGAGTCAAACCATAATAGAACCAGCTTTCTTCATAACTTGTTAATCCTGTTTCTATTGGCAGTAATTCTGTAATGCAAACATACAGCATACAGCAAGGCACTGGCCACTAAACTCTGATAGAAAACATTGTAACTTCCTGCTGACCTCGAAGGGCTTTAATGCAGAAACATTACCGGCCATTTCAATTTCATATTACTATGACCCCCCACATATTTGCAAGAGGCAACTATTTTAACCTGCTGATTTAATGATAATTGGGGATGCTGCTTCAGATATCAATAACATAGGAGTAAAATTCTGTTACTAATTTTATGCAAAAATAAAAATAAAACTTTTTTAACTAACTTCCAGCATATTCTCATTGTGGAAACCTCAGGTCTAACAGCTGTCTACACAGAGTGTGTAAACTCATTAACAGCTTCAGGCCTGTATTCAGCCACAGGGCTGCAGTGCGGCCCCTGAGTTTTGGCAGCACTAACAACCCAATACCAGACCTTAGTTACTTTCACTCACAGAAGAAAAAATACACTTGACAATAAGAAAATAAGAACTATTTGAAGAGCTTTGACATACGGTAGCCGACAATGGCCAACGTGCTACTACGGCCGAAAACATTTCCATTAAGAGAAATGTGCTGCAGCTTCAGAAACAATGCCAATTCAAAAAACATACGAAAATCCAACAACAGAAACGTGCTGCAAATAAAAAAAAAATGTGCTGCAGAAAGCAAAAATAAATGACGCAATGCCTGCAAGCTAGTTCAGGCAGGCAACTCAAGCTGCACTGCTTCATACACATGTGACATGCCTCACACTCCACATCATCTACCAAACACTCCCTCCCAATTTGGTGGTCCATTTAAGCTGCAAAATTGCCCATCTCGCCCTCTGCCTTGCTTACGCCACTGCTGCCCTGCATCATCCTTGTTGCTGCTCTTTCAGCCCCACCATCACTCCCCAATATCTCATCTAAACATATCTGTGGCTAGTGATGAGGTCAGAGCCTAGACGCTAAACTATGTCTGCTGTTGTGATAAACATTTCAACGTGAGTTTTCTGACTGAAATACATTAACGGCAACACGCTGTAAATACAGAAACGATGCAAAATCCATAATACACAAACTCTGAAAACAAATTCAACAGAAAAACACTGCTACAAAGGTAGGTATTAGTTTTATGTCGCCTCTTTACTCTACTTTTCATACTCTATTATCTGTCTCTCTCTGGGGTGGAAGATAAAGTTGTTCCACTTCGCACTCCCCCCTAGAGGCCTGGAGGACTTCTGTTGTGTTGACTGGATGTGCAGCATTTTTCTGTTGTATTTGTTTTCGGGGTTTGTGTGTTTTTGTTTTTGTATCATTTCTGTATTTGCAGTGTGTTTGCCATTAACGTATTTGTTTTGAATTTCATATGTGTTTTTAAATTGGCATTGTTTCTGAAGTTGCAGCATGTTTCTCCCTTTGAAAATGTTTTTGGTTAGCCTCGGAACAAGATGAATCTGCAAGCTCATGTTTCACTTGCTCTGGCAGATCTGGTATGAGACGGGTTTAATATGATGACTGACAGAGACGAGCTCTGTTCAGGTATCTTTGTTAATATCCAATATGGTGGCTCCCGTTCCACGGCCAGCTACAGTGGCAGTAAGAACAAACAACTGCACTTAAACTTTATGTGTTTCCCAAACTTCTGACAGGACGTACCGTCCGACAGGACGGCGCTTTGTTGCTCTGATTGGTTGTCTCCGCCCGTCAATAACACTGAAAAATAAAAAATGAACTGAGAGGTTCCAGACTAATATGCATTTGCAAATTAGTCTGGCGATGCCAGGCTAGTTTTTGCCCATTTTAGCGTGTTGGCCCTGTTAGCCACCATATGGGATGCAAACTCAGGCCTCCCTCACAAAGGCTGCATGCAGTACAACTACACGTCTCCCTTACTTCCAGCTTTGCTACATAAAGGGTGCACTACTTCCTGCACTGACCCTGAACATTGGCATAAGGAACATAATTCTGGGGGATACTGGATTGACAGCAGCACCAAATTCAAAAGGGCTCATCCTCTGGGGACCATGATGCCAGTAATTGTCAAGATATCTTGGTCTAGAAGCATCACTTTGGCTTGCCAGTAAAAATACAGACGTTGCATTTTCAAAAGAGGTAGATCCATTCATGAAATTTGTGATTTATTTAGGTCATATCCACTTTTTGTCAAATTATTTTCATATATTTTAATACTTTTATATGGAATATAAATGTTTATATTTAAATAAACTAGAAATTCTTAAATATTCTGTACTCTAAGAGGATGTTCAGATCATTGCCTGTCCTCAGTTAACCCCATGCACCAGTGTGTGGATCAATGTCTCAAACACTTTCTCTTTATTTTGTAGGATAATACCTCACCCACATCACTCCTACCCAACTTCCATTCTCCCTGTCATGTCAATACACACTGTCTATTAAAGCAACAATAGAAAAACAATCCTTAACCAGAAAATAAATCCCACAAACAACCTGTCATCCAGCAATAGCCAAAATTAATCCCAAGTGAAACAATAAAATGTTCTCTTGACATCAATTTACAATAGCACATTCATCCTCCCAGAGGATATTTTTTAGTAAAAGCATAATTTTAGAGATGTTTTGTCAAGGATTACTACACTGATTTTGATTTTAAAATGTCTATGACTTTGTTCCCCAATGTTTCCTATAGAATCACAAGTGTTTGTCTCTTTCACATCCATTTGTGAATGTAAAAAGAATCACCCCTGTGGAGAGTTTAGGTTGATGCAGCAACAACAGAAATTGAATACACCCCCAAAAACAAGTTAAGTATTAGAATTATTAAGTATTATCAATCTTCTCATCTTACTCTCGGAATAAAGAAAATAACTATATTTCCTGAAATATCCACAACACTGTATTAAAATATATTTATACATTTCTGTATTCTATTTTTTGTCAGGTGTTTTTTTTTTTCGTATCTTGTGTGATGATACTTTTGTAGTGTGGACAGACCTGTGGCAACAAATTCAAAGCCACAGCACATAGACTGAGCTGGAAGCATTGAGCTGCCACTTTGATCCAGAGCTGCTTTCACGGTGACGGGCAGGTCACCAACGACCTGCTCAAAGACACTTCAACAGGACGGTCTTTCTAACTGACCAGTGCCCACCGGAGCACACACTCATGCCATTTTTCTTGAGGTGGAAGATCATTACCCCTGATTCTGAAAGTCAGCGCTCTTAAATCCATAATTCTTTCTTTAAAGCTGCTTTCCTGCCGCCATGACTGTTAGCTTTGTTGCATCACAGACTGACAGCTTTCATTGCTAGCTGTCTGAAACATGAAAGGAAGTGGAAACGCTCTGATATCGGTCCAAGATAGAGGAGGAGAAAAGAAAAGAAACTAGAAAAAAATGGATAAAAGAAGAGCTGCGCAGTGGGAAACCTCAGTTATACAGAGACATGCCTTGTCTCAGATGGCCTCAACAGCAGCTTTGTGGGGGGTCAACTATTCTCATTTCATACTGTAACTGTCAGCATCACAGTGCTGAATCCATCATGTTTTAACATAAACTGTAACAACATTTTGTCATATAACTCTACCTTAAAGGAATAGTTCAACATTTGGGGAACCGTTTTTACTTCCTGTCTGACTTTGCAGACAGACTGCAAATTCAGACAAATAATGCTTCGCTTTCTGTCTCAACAGATCTTGAGAGTGAGATGAGAAAATTAAAATCAATCTCATGTCTCTGTGTTAAGTAGCCTACAGAGCTGCAGTTGGAACTGCAGTATTTAGCCTTGCTTAGCATAAAGACAGGAGGTAGGGGGAAACAGCTGGCCTGGCTCTAGCCTGCTCTCTCCACGGTTAGAAAATACTCCTACCAACATCTTTAGGTCTATGTGGCTTACACAATATATTTTGTTTGTTAAACCTGTAGTTGAACTAGCCCAATAACTATAAAGGCTTTATGCTAATTGTTGGGTTGATGGAAAAACTGAAAAAAATAGCCAACTTATCTCTTCCAAGTCTTTATTCTAAGTTAGGCTAATGCTCTAACGTCAGCTCCATACTTATCTCACAGACATGAGAATGACATGCAGGTCTGCAGCCAGAAACCAACTGTAACAGGGGCTGCCCCTGAAGTTCAATTTCTGTTCTGTATTTCTGATTAATATTTATATGACAATATTTTTTACATGGTATTTGAGAGGCCTCATGGTCATTTCACCAGATCATACTGCCCTCCTGCATGCAGCCCCCTGAGGCAGTTTGTATAAGTACTAGAGGTTCACCAAAAGAGCACACATACACAAACACACACAAGTTCACAAACACATACACAGGCACAAACTCACACACAAATACACACAGTTTATGGCTTCCTGACTTTCTTTTTCTCGTTTTCTGAAAGAATTCTGTTTCCTATTTATTTCATGAATCATAATTTAAAAATTCATGATTTGATGAAGACCAAATCTTATGAGTTCAGCCGGTGTTTTCAGTCAGCTGTAAGGTCCCCTTTGTAAATGCAAATGGTGTCAATATACAGGCTGTATGTGTATATGCAGACAGAAGAGCCTCCCACCATGCTAATACAAACATGTAGCCGCCCCTGTAAAGTTCCAGAGTAAAGTGTCATAGCTGTAAGTGTACAGTCATTGTCCCCGTCACCATCCACCTCTGCCCCACACTACACTGCAGTGCTGACTGATCTGACATCACACTGTTCCACTGTGGAAACACTGTTGTCTCTAGTACAACACTGGGTTCACTTTTTGAGCCCATCCTGTCCTGTCCTGTTTCTTTCAGGCTTGTCCTGTCTTGTTGTGTCCTGTCTCTCTCTGTCCTTTTCTGTCTTGCCCTGTCCTGTACCTCTTTGTCACTTTCTGTCTCTTTCTGTCATGCCCTGTCCTGTACTGTCCTGTCTTGTCCTGTCTCTTTGTGTCCTGTCCTGTCTTGTTGTGTCCCGTCTCTTTCTGTCCTGTCCTGTACTGTCATGCCCTGTCCTGTCCATCTCTGTCTTATCCTGTCTCCGTCAGTCCTTTACATACTTTCTGCCCTGCCTCTTTCTGTCTCTTTCTGTCCTGTGCTGTCTTGTCCTGTTTCTTTTTGTCCTCTCCTGTAATATACTGACCTGTTTATTTCTGTCCTGTCTTGTTGTGTCATGTCTCTTTCTGTCCTGTCTTGTCCTGTCCTGTCCTGTATCCTTCTGTCTTAACCCTTCTCTTTCTGTCCTGTTACTCCTAAATGTAGGCTTACTCATGGCTAAAGTTTGCAAGCCAGCTGAGAACACTTGTCATATAAATAAGACGACGCTTGCATTACCGTGAGATACATAAATTGCAAACTGTCTTGGCAGCACTGTCCAAGTAAAAGCAAACCCCCAGGAACAGCGCTGGATTGGGAGATGATTTTGGCATAGTGGCCTCAGTCCCACTTGTATCACAAACACTCCAACACAACTCTCTTTAGTATCACAATTTAAGCCATAAGGTTAATTTAAAAAGTCTTAAAATGCTGTGTCTGTAAATTATTTTTTATACCATTCATTCACTGACAGCAAGTCAGCCTGCTCAGCCAGAGGAAGTCTCTAACATGCATGCTCTTGACTGGCTTGACAAGATTCAACAAAGTTAAGTTGTACAAGTAAGTCTTTTGAATAAAACGTGTTGAATTCATATCCAGTTCACCAATCAAGTCTCCTAGAAAAGATGTTTATTTACTGCCTTTCTTTTTTGGGCAATTACATTTTGGGGAAATGTAAGTGCTGCCTGGATTATGTTCAGTGGCTGAAGTGCCACCGTTTTTGTACGGCAGGCAGGTCATTGGCAACTGTTTAGGGTGAATGGAGGGTGAACAAAGCAGAGGACTTGGACTCTGGAGATGGAGTCCTGTGTGTGGTTAGGTTTGGGCAACAAAAACCTTTTTGGTAAAGATTTGTTAAGATCATGGTTTTGGTTAAATGTAATAAAGTGAACATATTGTGTCTTGTGTTTCATGTCTGTTTTCTAACAATTTACCAAAACCATGAATATGGAAAGCTGAGAGGGTCATTATTTCTCTCCTTCTCCCTGTCATTTGATGTGTTATATCTCGTCTAGTTTTAATTTATATCACCTGCAGGTTTTTAATAACACAGGTATAAAACATCAAATGGCAGGGTAAAGGAGACGAATTTTGACCTAGTCGGCTTTCCATACTCAATCACCTTTTCCTAACCTTAACCAAGTGCTGTGAGTGCCTAAACAGATCTGTAAAAACATAAATTATGTTTTAGTGGCAGGACCCGATATTGTAGGAAAACAAATGAAATACATCAGTATTAATATTTTGCAACTTTGCAGATGCATTAATCCTAAATTCAAATACTAACCATGAAAGATAGTCTTCAAGTACTGTAGTGAGCCTGGCCAGTGTGACCCACACAACCACACACAACACGCACAGACATACACACATACACACACACATATACAGAGGCAGTCAAGTGGAAACGTTCCTCCCTGCTAATGTATAATCACTGGGTGAATAAATGGCAGAAGTGTTTGACAGAGACATTAAACACACACAAACATCAATGTGACAGATTCACATATAGACACCCACACACGCGCGCACACTTTGAATATACATGTACATACATACATAGTGCATGAAAAGCGATGAAAGGATGGCACATTAGCACATCGGCACACACACACACGCTGTCATTCCATAATGAAAGCTCTGACTAATGAGGCCGTCCCCCATTTTACAGGCCATATTTATTGTGTCCCTTGTCACTAGCCGTAGATCATCTGCTGTCTCTGCCAGATCCTTGAGATGAGCACTGGCAGGGAATTAACTGTGTTGTCATGTTAATTCACACACACTTTAAGGTTCATCACAGTCCCAGAGGTTTACCAGAGTTACCTAACCTGGACACCATGACCTGTGTGTATGAGCTTGTGACCGTAAGGCTGGATAAAACCTAAAAAAAAGTGCTTTCATAACTATAACTGATTGTAATGAACTGAATTGTCCTTTGGAATTTTGTCCAAATGGAACAGAATGCAAATGTTGCTGAATGTGACTGTTTCTTTGTTGTGTCTCCTGCCTAACGATACAGATGTTCGCTGCAGCAACACACTCCAACTATAAAAAAATATGGCTGTGTGTGTGTCTGACTGATTTCAGAACTTATCAGGAACTCCAGTTGTTTCTTTTATTTTCTTCCAGATCCTCTAGTTTCTGTCTCTGTACATTCAGTGAGTGTAGCCAAAATAAGCTTGAGTTCTGTACCTGAGTATAATTTTGAGGTGCTTGTATTTGCAACTTTATACTTCCACTCCACCATATTTCAAAAGGAAATATTGTGCTTTTACTGCACTCCATTTATTTTAAAGCTGACTTACTGTACAACTTACTTTGTAGACTCGGATTATTAAAAAAACAAAATATAATTAACAAAGAAATTATGATGTATTATTATAAATTAAACAACCCAAGTACAGTACAATTAAAATTCAATTAAAGATTTTGTATATCTGAATATCTAAATTATTCTGAAATGTACCATTCTGCATAATGAAATTTTGGTTCTAATACTTTTGTACTTTTACTAGAAAAAAAAATTCTGTTGTAATGCTAATTTTACTATAGTAACAGATCTGAGTTTTGAATAACAGTTTACAGTCTATTATGAATGACCTGGTATTTAACTTCCCATCAGGCCTAAAATGCTCTTAATCATCCCCAGTACTCTTTTACAATGCCTTATGAATATATGATCCCACAACAATGCACATCATATGATGATCCCTGTATACAGTAGGTCATTGACAGCAGTATGTTTAGACCACAGTGAGGCTGCTCAGTCTAAAAACATAAGATGCTGATTGTGTGAGCAGTCCATTGACAATAGCTGAGCACAAAAGCCTCTAAGTTTCTGCAGAACACTGAAAGCAATTGAAAAGCCCCAGCGTTAATAAGCCTCGTCTGAATGTTTCGCATTTTCAGGAATGTTTCTCGTCCGCCTCCACAAACTCAGATGAGGAAACAGTTTGGCTGCGGGGACGTCCTCAGATAATG
Organism: Lateolabrax maculatus; assembly: GCA_031216445.1. Classification (NCBI taxonomy): domain Eukaryota; kingdom Metazoa; phylum Chordata; class Actinopteri; order Acropomatiformes; family Lateolabracidae; genus Lateolabrax; species Lateolabrax maculatus. The sequence continues at coordinate 19,395,507 of CM062200.1, forward strand.
CGGCCTGTTTTTCTCTTGTCTCGCCCACGGACGCAAAAATGTTTGCACACTGTGGCAGAGAAGTGAGAAAGGAGTGAAAGCCCTGCCAGATAACAGAGGAGGAAAGGAGAAGGAGAAGATGGGATGTAAGGATGGAGGGGATGGATAAAACGACTGCAAACAAGGAAAGGAGGGAAGCAAAGAAAAGAGGAGGAATAAGGGGATGGGGAGGAGAATGGAGAGATTGGGAGCAGCAAACAAAGGGGGAAGGAGAGAATACAAGGAGCAAAGGCAGAGGGAAAGGAGGGAAGGAGATGAGGAGTGGAAGAAAAGAGGGTGACATGAGGGAGCAGAAAGGGGAATGAGAAACGGAAAGAAGTGGGATGGAGAACAGAAAACAATCATACTTGAGAAGAAAAGAAAGACAATCAAGTGGAAGAACGGAGGAGGAATGGAAAGAGCAAAATAGAAGTACCATCCAGAGAAAGGAAAAGAAGCGAAGGATGGATCAGACAGGAGAGGAAGGAGACTGGAAATAAGAAAAGGAGTTGAGCAAAGGAGAGGAAAGAGATGAGGAAGGATAGTTTAGGAAGGAGAAAAGGGAAAGATGGAGTAAACACGGGAAGAAAAAAGGATGTGGGCGGAGGAGAGAAAACAATCAGAGAAAGAGAGAATTGAAGGGAAAAGAATTAATTCAGAGAGACCAGAAGAAAGGAAGAAAAGAGGGAGAGAAGAAGGAGAAAAATAAGAAAAAGCCAGAGGAGAGGAGGTAACGAAAGGAGAGAAAGGGAAGGATGGAGCAAAGAAAGGAATGATAAGAGTACGGAGAGAAAGACAAAGGAGAGAAGAGAAAACAATGAAGAGATGACTACAAGAGGGAGGGGGGAGGGATAGAGAAGAAGAAGGTTCACTGACGAGGCCTTTGGGGTTTGATGGCCGAACGCTCGGCGCGCCCACGCCACACCGGCCGCTCGATTACCAGTCTTTTATTTCAGCATGGGCTCCAGAGGCAGCAGGGGCCCCGGGCCCCTCCAGCTCCCTCATCACAAGATCAATCAACATTTATCTGCTGTTGCCATCGCCGCACTGACTCACATAATCCCTTTGTGTTCTACTGTTTCTCTGTTAAACAGCAAATACAGTTCCAAACCCCGCTTGGAGAATTTCTTCTGAGTGATGTTTGCTGATTTTATTTTATTTTATACGTTTGCTGTTTCATCTTTCTTCTGAGCGCAGCAACGGGTGATAAAGTTACAGGACAGAAGAAACTTAAAGTTATTAGTTTAATAGGGAACTCAGGGATACCAATTCAAACTTGTATCTGAAAGTGTAATCCAACTTCAAATGGATGTATTGTCTGTTGTTAACTGCAACTGGTAAGAAATAATGAGCAGCAACACAGATGTGTGCACCCACATCTCCACTGCCACATGTGCTACATGTACCTGCATGACAGAAGTGAAATTGGTTTCACTTTTTAAACACAGCTGTATTTCTTCCATCTCCCTATACAAATGGACTTTTCGCAGGCACATACTTTTTGTTGGGCAAAAACAGTATATTCAGCATACATTGGGTGAACAACACAGTCCAGATGTTGACTCTCTGATCAAATAAAGAGTCATGATGAAGCTGAAGGGACTGCTTCATACTGTGTGCATGTTGGGGTTAACCATACATTATAAGTCCATCAGGAGTTATATAATCTTTTGTTACTGTTTACTCATCAGAGATGATCAGAAAATACATTTAAGGATAGATTTATTTATTTTTTGAACATTTCCATTACAACACCATCAGCTTAGTAAGTTGGTGTGATAAGACTGAAAGATCCACAACAGCTACAGAGTGGATGTTGTGAGTTTTAATTTTACATTTGGTTGAAATGAATTCAAACTAATTAAGAAGTGGACTGGTTGAGTGATCAAATATTTAAATATTTGTTTATTTTTTTATTTCACTTTGTGATTGTAACACACATTTGTTGAAGAAAAGATCTGATGGATTTCATATTTAAAATGCTCATCATTTTAGACATTTTATAGATTGATTAATGAAAAAATCAAAACTGCATGAATAGATTAGGGTCCCTTAATAGTTTCCTATGAAGTGTCCTCAAATGGAATTTCATACTAATTATAGGGAAAACCGGGGCAGTGATTTGACACAGGATAGAAAACCTCAGAAAATGATACAGTTGTTTTTAGGAGTTTATAAGCAGTTGTTGACCTCTAGAGGGACTTCCTTTACAAGGCCTGCTGAGAGAGAGAGAGAGAGAACCCACGGAAATATTCATATATGTTGTACTTTAAAAATCTTACAGCATCAGCTGCCCACATCTTCTCTATAATTAATACCATTTTACATCGTCCTTCCCAGGAAACCTCCTGAGAATTTTCATTTACATTTCAGTTCTTTTCTCAGAAAGTATTGAAAACTATGTAAGAACCAGTTTCCAAAATAAATTACCAGAGAAGCTGATAATTTTCTGTAGATGTTACTTTAAGATACTTTTTTAAGGAAAGTGCTGACAGTACGCTGCGTCGTATAAATGACACATATTTAAACTCTGCTCTGCTCTCTCTCCCCTTCTCATTCACTCTTATTGTCTCTGTACCTTCATGCGCTCTCAGGGCCTGTCACTGTCCACCCACATCCCCAGATTCCCCCTGTCACCCCACGCTGCCAGGACACCCCCAACGCACACACTCACACACACACACACACACACACACACACACAACACACACACACACAGTGGTGAGGATGACCATGTGGGAGACGGCTGCCTGTTTGGCCGGCAGATTCTCTTTCTTGTCTTCAGGCCGTGGGAGGTTTCTGTTTTTCTTGGTAATTTGGTGTAGGTGGCTCTTTCCTCTATTGAGGCTGACCATCAAAGGAATCTAAGAAAGAGGGCACTGAAATAACATTTGACAGTGGAGAGGAGAATAACTATCATCTGACTGTTGCTATTTTAGAATGTTGCTTTACTGGAATAACTCTGCTGCCAGAATTACTTTGGGTTTTATATTCTTTACAACTGGTTTTCTCAGTTCAACAACAATTTAATTGTTTTACTCATTTCCTAATAATCATTCATTGTGAAATTGTTGTAACCCATTTTTGTTGTGGCAGGAGTAGATGAAAAGCAATGGAATTAATGCCACTATAGTTTGCTTATGCTGTCAAATTGTATTAATCTGGTGACTCTGACTTTGAACATTTTTTCTAAAATAAAACATTCAAATGCACCGAGACTTGAAACCCACTCACTGAAACACGCTTGAATATTATTTAGGAAAGAGAAAAATTCCCCCTTTTTGCTCCCTCTACATTCCACTCCATGAAATGAGCCTCTCACTGTTTCAAAAGAGAGCATCCCCATCTGCTCTGAAATCTGCTCGCAGACAACATGCAGTATGTTAATACCAACTAACAGCATGAAACCTGCAGAAAACGAGACGTTTTGGTGTACAATGGGCAAAAAGGAAAAAAAAAACATATACTTTGCAGCTCAAAACATCACCTGAGTTGGTCTAACTTTCATATTAATGTGGAAATCTGTGTATTAAATAAGAACTAAACGTAGTTTTGTGGTGAAAGAAACAAGAAAATCCCCAGTTTTTCCAATTTAATTCTAAACAAAGCGGTGAAGTGTATGCAGAGCTGCTGTAGCTACTCACTGTCTGACGCTGGATGGCTGCTGGAGGCGTCTACCTCCCTTCTTCTTCACTTCTGATGGACACAACTTGGCTCAACACAGCCAGCCTGCTCTTCCACTGACCTTGCTGCCTGGTTGCTACCTCTGCATGCTGGGCTGTTTTACCGGCCGATTGCGTTTCCTACCTGATTCCAGTACAACATCCACTTCTTAACCTCTTTTTTTCCAGGAAAACCTCACTTTGTGTCTGCCCGGGTCACTTCTGTGGTTGGTGTCATTTTATCTGTTTTCTTGCTTGTTTGGTTTTATGACTGTCCCATCCTCCTCTAAACTCTGTGCTTGTGGAAAATAATCATCTTTGGCTTTCTTTAAGAGAGCAGGGAATTTGTTAAATGAGAGGACAGTGCTGTGTGGGATGTGGGAAGCAGCAGTGTGTGTGTGAGTGTGTGTTCAAGCAGGCGTGTGTGTTTCTTCCAGGGGAGCGATGGGAGCTGCAACAAATCCTGGCAAGTAGGTCTGAAACAAAGACGGCGCAATATGAAGTTTCAATGATGCCTTGACAGTGACATTAGTGTGTGTGTGTGTGTGTGGGTGTGTGTGTGTATGTGTCTGCATTTCCACTGCACATGCTCTGGGTGGGCGATGGCATGCTATGCATCATGACAGGAATGCAGAGAAAGGTCCCATTGTGTTGTATTGTCTTTGTTATTGCAATCAGCAGAGTGCAAACACACATTTTTAACTGTATCTCCCACATATGAATAAATACAAGTGATGAATCTGTTTTAATACCAACCATCGATTTACTGACTATACTGATGAACATGTTTCATTCAGTTTCGTCTATAGTTTGATTGCTGTCTAAAAGTGTCAAAGGGTGTCAAAGAATGAAAGTGTGTCAGAGTGTTTTAGGAAAGTTTTTCAGTATTAAGATACTGAATCCTGAATTAACTGACCAAGCTCATATATAACATAACATATGAGCATCTCCATTCTCTCATTCACATCCTACATATATGTTCATTCCTAATCAAGTTCCTGTGCATGCATTTGTCTTATTACCTGATAAATATTTCACTTTGACTGTCAAATGACAAATGGGTCTTTCATCCAAGCAGCTCAGGGTGAATGGCTGAAAAAGTGAAACTTTGTTTTTTTAAGATCTGAAGATTTGAACAAGTGCTATCTAGCTATCTCGAAAAAGTAGTCATTACATCACCAAACTTCCAGCCCCCCTAAAGTGAGGACGTGCAGGTGAACTGTCTGGTCGGACCGGGCCTTTGGACACCAAAGACTACATACTACTACTAAGACTATATACTACCTCTACAACTGCCTGACAATGAGTCGTGGTTGTGCATACATTATAACCAAGGTGACCTAATAAATAACTATTACCCTGCCTTAAGGTTTCAGAAATATCAGCAAACCAAGTTGAAATGGATCAGCTGACATCCGAATACACACTGCCTAACATATCACTCTGCTAGCTACCGGTCAGTCGTTGTTTTAGATGATGTCATCCCACATCACATTTGACTGAGTAAATTAATTTAATCACCTGGATAAAGATTAAAGATATTTATCATTTTACAGGAAAGGAAAAAGTGAGGGATTTTGATATAAAATATACACATATTAGCATGTAACAAGAGATAAATGGATAACTGACTGAGGATTAGAACTTGGAAAATTTTTCAGTTCACCATGTCTTGACCATATTACAGGAATAGACTTTGACATGATCTCCATGCTGCCCAGACGTAATGTTTATAGAAAACAGAAGCATTAAAATGATTTATTTATTTAATCATTTCAGGATGTGTATCATTTGGAGTAATCCCTCCTCTAAACCCCAGGCCAACTATGATTTTTCTGGGATCAAAATCCCATCTTTTAAGTGATGGCTGTATCATTTTGGAATGAAGCTCAGAGCTCCCATTTATCATCTGCAGCATGTCTGAATGATCACATGGGAGCAGCCAAAGACCAGCAGGTCAGAGTTAATTGGTTTCCACTCATTAAAGCGATCCCCTGCCTCAGTCATTAGACTGAGCCGGGCTCCACCATTGACATTTGACTTCTGTATTATCATCAGAAAACATTAACGCTAATGTCCTGTACCAGTAATAAAGAGTTAAAAAACGCTCCCTCATATCAGTGTCATTAAGAACTATGGAGAAAGAGCTTATATTTGTCTGTTCACATATGTATGAAGGTAAGGAACTGCGTAACCATATTGCGTGTGTGTGTGTGTGTGTGTCATTATTCTGACAGCCCATTCAATACCAATCGTCACTGAGTTTGAGAGTGAGAGCTGTGACTGGAAATAATGGGGCTGCTGTGAACTAATGGGTGCCTCCAACTGCAGGGAAGCAGAGTCTTACGGTCAAAGAGTTCACAACCTTTTCACAGTCGTGTTATGTGTCATCTTCACTTCACACCGTGTTCAACGGAATGAGAGGGAGGACAGGAGAGGCATGCAAGAAGACAAGCAGACAGAAACATGTGCTACACCTTCTCTGGCAACATCACACTCCGGTGGCTGTTTAAATTTGGAAAATGGTACAGGATCCATTCATATCCAGAATGTAGCATGATTATGGTCACCACCCAAGCTATGCTATTTGATATGTTTCAGTAAGTTTATTAAATTAAATGAAATCATTTGACTTGTGCAAGATGATAATTAGAGTGTTATGATCAAATCTGTGTGTAATCAGTGGTTATCAGATACACAGATATGGGTTAGAACAGGCCTGCTACACCTACTAGGTAGTAGGTTCAGAAGGCCGTTGTAATCTATTCACGTGGTTGATCACCGATACGAATTCAAGAAGACTCCAGATCTAGTCCAAGAGGAATCCAGCTCACCGCTAAACCTCACGTCACGTGAGTTTCTTTCTGTGAAAACAAAACAAATAAATGTTAGTAGTTATTACAAAGATTCTGCAAACTTTTCTGTTGTTGTTATGGGTTGCTTGCGTGCTCTTTGAATCATATCTTTCTATACATTTCTCAACACAAAAACACAAAAGTGTCATTTATAACTCAACAATATGATTAATGTTAAGGCCATCAGTTTTAATTATTTCTACTTCAACTTTATGAAATAAAGTTTTTCGATAGTGGATGGCCCCTAACCTTGTAGTGTGTTGAGGGCAGAGCAATAGAAATGCTATCAAAATGCATTGTAATGTCAAAAAATATCATAAAATATTGCATTTTCCACTGAGAATAAAATGAATGTATGCCATTTTGTTTTGTTTTCACAGAAAAAAAACTTTCTAGCGTCAGCTGAATTCCTCTTGGACTGGATTGGGAGTCTTTTTGAATTCATAAAGAAATAAAACAAAAACATTCTACCATTTACAGATCGTTTTTGATAAAACTGAAGTGAACATTTTTATTGTGATTTTTCAGTGTGGTGTGAATGGGTGCGGTTTTTGGCGTCATAATATGGTGAACTGTGCATTGAAACAAGCAGCTCTCAGAATATTTAAACATTTCATCACAGTTTACTTTGTTTTCCAGAGAAAAGAGAGAGGACAGGCAGATAGAAAGAAAATGGCAAAGACATTAAGCAAATGGCATCATTAAAGCCAGTTAATCTTCACCTGTTGACTTCGTACTTGTGGGGCGCTCCATTCATCTTCCTGCACCTCCCAGGAGCTGGTCTGGTGTCAGACAGGCTAACAAATGACCTCAACTAATCGCTATTTAATTTACTACCAGCAGTCACATTGAGCCATGAAGGCTAGGTAGAATCCAACTAACCATCTGTGTGTGTGTGAGTGTGTGTGCGTGCATGTCTGTGTGTGTGTGTGTGTGTGTGTGTGTGTGTGTGTGTGCGTGTGCGTGCATGTTGTCTTGTGTAGATGGTGTTGGGCTGTACAAACATGGTGGAAGTTTACCCATTAGTCCATGAGTGCATTAATCATATGTGGAGGTTCTCTCAGCAATAAGCTGCTGTCCATCAAAATAATTAACCACCATAGTAGCAGTAATTAATGTCTCACATCAGCCTAGTGTCTTCACTTGTCTCTTCACTTGTCTTGTGTGTTTTTGTTTTTTGCCGCTGTTGTTTCTTTGCAACTAATAATGAACCCCAACAACACAAGGGTTCAATCAAAGTTGGGCCTTTAGAGTCTAGCACGCATCATATGGTTAAATATGTCAATGTGACCACATTTATGTGAAAAATGTGTGTGTTGCCTTTAATCTAATGACTTCCAAATAGGGTCAGACTGATAAATGTGCTGATTTTGGCCTTCTATTAGAGATTAAATGTGGTCTCCTTTGGATAACACGAAACTTAAATTATTAACCCCATTTTTGAAACTATTTACGTTTTATGTATTCAGTAGTTAAAGCAACATTATGCAACTAAGACAAAGTGTTTGTCAATAAGTCCACTCACAGCACTGGCCTCAGTTTTCCTCCAGAAGTTTTGCCCGTATTGCAGGCAGTGATTTCCGGATGGTCACCACTGCCACATGTTGACATGCCCAGTTTGTGCCAAATAGGTTCTTAAGTTCAACGGGCTTGTTGACATAGCTACCCCGCCGCCTGCTATTTTATGTTGATTGTATTTTCTTCGCTTGTGTTATGTCATTGCTCCAGGTGAACTTGTGGAAGTCATCGCTGTAGGTTTTGATGGCTTCAGAGCGGACCTCGGGTCCAGGAAGACGGACCATAACAAGAAATCTGTCATTGAAAAACACATCAGAATGCAAACAAATGAATAAAAGAAAATAATTTTTAATGCCTCGGTTTTGTGTTTTAGTGAAACTTTTTTTGATGCAAAATTTTATTTTCAATGCCAAATTTTAAAGTCACTGTTCTGGCTTCATAACTTACAATTTGATTAAAGTTGACTATGATGTTTCTTACATGCTCCACACTCCACCATAAATAATAATTATTTTTCTGAAGTAGCAAAATGGGACTAGATCTCCATCTCGTTGTACAACCCTGTGTTGTAGAATGACAATAAATTAATTTTGTATCCTTGTTAAACACAAGAACTCCCTACACTACTCTGCATCATGCTGTTGGCATGTGTCAGAGGGAGAGCACAGCGTTCAAATGTGAGCCTAAATGACAATGGAGCAGGTTGGCTTATTCTGCTCTGTAATTGTCTTGGTTGTTCCATGGTGGGGCTAACACAGTTCTTGGTGGGGCTGTAGCCCCAAGCCAGCCCCTGGAAGCAAACAGCCTTTTCAAAATCTTTGTGAAGCTTGAAAAGTTGACACAGTGTCAGAGAGTTGTTTCAGCTCTGTGGTCATTTTGAAGCTGTAGGAAGTGATGCTTGTTTACTGGATGGCATCATATTGAGAGGTGTTTCTAATATTCTGTTCCCATTATGTATGTATATGGAATTAACAAAATATTAGGAGCACTTTTCAATTGCACATACATCCTAAATTAACTGGTTACATTTGTTGGTTGACAATGGCATATTGTATTAACAAATTTCTGACATCTTATTGGTCCCTTCCTTGAAGAAGTGTTTGATGTAACAATATAATGTTACTTCTTAATGTTAGGTTAAGTTACATCAAGTATTGGTGGTGCTATTACAGTATCGTTCTTATGTCTTATTCAGTCAATATTTCAGAGCAAATTCTTGAATGAGTCGCAGCCTATCAGAACCATAAAATCTACAGAGACATATTAATACATTAAATCACTGGAGCCCTATGAGGCTTGGTCCTCCTCTAATAGCCTGGGTGATTAGGATCCTGACCAGTCAAGTGCCCTATATAAACATTAACACACACACACAATTACTGTATGTACTTTCTTGTCCATTGAACTAGAGTCATAAAAATTTACAGGCTGGTAAATGGGAGACTGGCATTCAGGCATTATTAAACATGTGTATCGCCACCATTACTTTAATGACTTCATCGATACCATTATGATATCTGATCATCTTCATTAACTTTCATCATTTCATGCTTTGTTGAAATGTGAGATCAATTGTGCGCTTGAATTTGAAATACAACATCTTGCTAATCCTACTCAAAATGTTTGTGTGTGTGTGTGTGTGTGTGTGTATATGTGTGTGTGTGTGTGTGTGTGTGTGTGGGTGTGTGTGTGTGTGTGTGTGTGTGTGTGTGTGTGTGTGGGTGGGTGGGTGTCAGGAAGACAGATGACCTCATGTCATCCAGGCAGTCAGGAGTCCTGTCATTAGCAAACAACATAGGAGGAGAGAGTCAAATGTGTGTGTGTTTTACTTTTTACTTTTATGGCGTGACTCAGAACAAATCATTTTAGATGAGAGAAGGGATTAAACATGTGTTCCTCAGATGGAATAAAATGCTGGTTCATGCACAGAAACTGTGTAATGTAACGGAGCTTCATCAAAGACAGAGCAATGTGAAAATTGATGGAAGTTTGGCATTAAACATTAAACAAAACAAAAGGGGAAAATATCCAATAAAACTCAAATGTAAGAATAAAAAAATAAATCATTTCAATGAAGATATTATTTAATTAGTTATAAGTGGTTTATGTATTTTTTTCCATTTCAGTTTCAGTTTCAATTATTCAGGTCACAGTATTATTTGTATGGGGAAAAAAAGAAACCACGCAGGGGCAAAATTGTACTTTTCTTTATATCTTTGCAATGCCTTACTGCTTACCTAAAACAGGATTTCCCAAAATGTTGAAGTGTTCCTTTAAGGGCTTCCCATAGACACCCAGTGTACTGTGTGTAGCAATGGCAAATTCTCATTACTTTTACAATTATATATATATATCCTATATCAGTTTCTAATATAATCACATACACATACTCTCTCTCTCTCTCTTTCTCTCTCTCTCTCTCACACAGACACACACACACACACACACACATACACACACAAACACACACAAAAACACTTAACAGATTATTAGTGTGATCACCCTGCTCAATTTGGTCCACGCGTTCATTCAAATCCAGCGTCCCCCTCTTCTTGTCTTCCTGATATTGAATGTAATCCCATCAACATGTTATTGCTTTGACTCTCTTTGCTCAACAAGTCCATTAACACAGCTAGGTGAGCTAATGAGGGGACTAAATTGGTTTATTGACCCATTTAGTTTGGGACCTAGTGGATCATGTTTTGTTTTAATTTAGGCTGAGGATACCTCTGCTCAAATACTAATATACAAATAGCCATATAATACATACACCACATATCTCATTTAACTGACTGTCTGTATATCTATCTAAACACTGACAGTGTTGTTGGATGAAATCCTCAGAAAGCTCTCTTATAGTGTGTGCTATGGAAGCACTTTAAACCCCTGAGCTTTTGTACAAAACAATGTAGGTCTGTAATAATAATTACAAATACTTTAGCGGGAATTTATATTTGTATAGAATATTCACACAGAACTGTAAATACATGTAAAGTCACTGACAAGGGCCTCCCATTTTGAAACTTTTCCCTTTGCAATGGGCAAAGGAACTCTTTTGTTTGACCAACCCCTGGGAATCATCGAGGCGCTTAAGTCACTTTTGCATCGCACTCATATTAATGTATGTAGCAATAAGATGAATAAAAAAGCACACACAATTGGTAATTAGTGAGGAAGAAAGAGTATTTAACAAGTAGTAATGACTTGCATGCAGGATACGGGCTGGACTAACAAGGCAAGCAATCGAACATTCCGTCAGTTTCCCATTCACTTAATGGAAGCCTGAACAACTGACAAATTCAAGAATGCATTTCCTGTTTCAGTGTGACTCTGAAAAGTGAAGCCAATGCGGACCAGCAAGGGGCGACTCCACTGGCTTCAAAAAGAAGTCAGATTGTGTAGAAGTCAATGAGAAAATGACTTCCTACTTCTCACTGGATTTATTACCTCAGTAAACATTTTCCTAATGACTTTATGGTCTCAGTTGCTAGTTTCAAATCTTCTTCAGTACAGCAGGATGTTCATTTTGTAGATTATGGTCACATTTAGATGAAATTAGACGATCGATAAAGCAGTGTATGCCTTAAGACGGGCCTACCATGTGATTGGCAAGTTGTTTCTGTGGCGACCGCCAATCAGGATAGATGCAGCGCTACCCTTTCGTCAGACTAACATCCCTTCTGGCTCCAAAAACAGAAACAAGATGGCGACAGCCAAAACGCCGAACTCCCGGCTTCAAAACGGTCATTCACAAACCAACGGGTGATGTCGCGGAGGCTACGTCCACTTCTTTATACGGTCGATGGTTACCTGTGAATTTACATATTCGGCCAATAGAAACATGGATCCACTGTGTTTGGAAATGGAGATGTCATTATTCCAGCAGTGTTCCACCATCCTGCTTTATACAGTATCACAAAGATTACAAATCAAAGTATTACTCTCATATACTGTTAACAGTTTGTGATCACTCTAGCCCAGATCTCCTGTATTTCTCTGCTGTACAACCCTTGGCATTTCTTGCATTTATTGTGACCATGTGGCATGCACTGTAACCATTCGACTACCAAGGTGTTCCATTGGGCATTCATGTGAAGGTCAGTTATGACCTTAATATGACAGCCCCAGCAACGTAAATTTATAAGAAATATGTTTCCTTACAACAGCGATGAAAACATCATATTCTGTTTGATTGTGGATTAGTCTATATGGTCCAGAGTCCAGACGGCAGCCTGTGAGCCTCTGCTTGATAGAACAGACTTCTTATTCTGTGTGAACATTATTCGATGTCTTTGAAGCTGTTAACTAGCAGTGGACAGTTACTAATGATTGGCTGAACTTGGCGGTCAAAGGTGAACAAACTTAACTCAACTCACTGACCTTTGGCAACCCCAGAAACAAAACCCTGATCCTTGTTTGTCAAAACCAGCTTACACCCCAGACAAACCCTGCGTTAAAGAGCCACAGCAAATTCTTTAAGACCCCCAAATGAAGCATTCATCAACATCACAACATGGCTGCTTTTTCTTCCATTTTCTTCTTTGGGGAAGCTGGATGGTTCAACATAAATCGATTAGTCCCAGTTGATAAAATGACAAATCAAATTCACAGGGCTCATTGTGCAGTTAAATGATATGAATGAAATAAATAATATAATGTTATGAAGGCTGATTGTATGCTAATTGTAGGTATAAATCACGTTTGTGTAAGAAGGGAAAAGACAGAAGGTGACAGCATGGGGGTGGGGTGGGGGGGTGCATTACCAGAGATATTATTGAATCCATATCTCCAAATTCTCTGGCTCAGCTCTATGAGGATGAATGTGTAGAAATATGAATGTAAAGATATTATTCAACTAAAGCGTGAATAGTAAGATATCTGTCATGAAAACAGATGGTGGAAGGTTATTTCAGTGTGTAAATATGCCTTTATATTCTGTCATCACACACAATCTGCTGTATGGGAGACTGCTGCAACTGAAAGCACATATTCACCCTAAAACAGAATCTGCATGACACTGCTGTAGTATGAAGATAGCTGGGTTCATTTATAAGGATTCATTAAGAAGGATCAATGCATGAGATCACACAAAAACACCACAAATCTTGCTTGTTGATCGGATGGAAACACTGTCTGACTGAGTTTGGGAATTTGAGGTTTGAATGATGCCCTAAATGTGATTATTTATCTCTTTTCCGAGAATCCTGCTGCCTCTGGTCTGTCATTCGGAACTGTGAACTCCTCGGTAAAAATTCAGCAGCTGCTTGTTAGTTTTACAGGATGATTCTTTACTTTACTTGAGAGGCATAAAAATAGTAAAATTGTAACCAATGCTTAAATAATTAGAAATTAATAGTTACTAGTTTTCTGCGTTAATCACGTCTCATGAAGAACATGGTCAGTATGTTGATTGACAGATATCTATCCACTAATCGTTACCTAATGATTCATTAATATAGTATCCGGCTCATCATTCTTTACTATACAGTTCTTCATTCAGAGATATTCAGGAACTTCTTGTTAGTAACATATCAACTGCCATGACTCACTAATTCATTGGTAACTAACTCCTCAGTATTTTGTGTACCTTATGGTAAAGTGTTAGCAAAAATTTAATGAAAAAAAATCAAATGAAGACCAAACAGACAATTAGTGTGAGCCTACATTTACATAGTGACAGTAATTAGATCAGATTAAAAGTAATAGCTTTATTTTCAAATGCCGTAGAATAAAATTGATAATAGTTAGGAGGAAACATATTTGAGGAAAACTAATTCCTGAAAAAGTACCAACAATTTGTTTGTTTGTTGTTTGTTTCACTCTTCTTAGTGATTCAGTGGAATATGGGTTACTGTTACGATTTATGATTTAGGGTTGCCTTTGGCCAGGTTTCATGTTTTGAATAGCATTTTGTGTCTTTTATCACAAGCTGTGACAAATATTTGTAGGTCATGTGCTGTTCCATGTGTTGCAGATCAGCAGGTATTCTACATCAGTCATATGTGAAACACATATTAAGCTTGTAAGTTAAGTATAGATTTGAAAACATGCATATTTATTCACCACCCACAGCTTACATTACTGGAGGCCTACACCTAACTAAATGTCAATTTCAAGACACGCAGAAATGTGAGGATGCTTACCATGCAACTCTGCAACCACACAAACAGCACACACACACACACACACACACAAAAGTGGTGGGTGGCAAAGGAAATCCCCTCTGTGTATTCTTTGGCTCCAGCTATGAGTGTGTGTCTGACATTCATCTAACCCTTTCAGCACAGTCTAGTCCGAGCTCGGGATTTTCCTCTCTCCTCATCAACATTACCGGACTTACCTTTTAATGAGATGTAGTTTTGTGAAATGAGCCTAATTAAAATTACCTTCGATACAACAACTGATTGGTCTGTCATTTCACTTTTACTTTCCTAAACGTAACAACTAACCATTTCATTTAACACACAAGTCCAAAGGGAATGTCCAATCTGTGCTATTAGAGGAATATCATTTTACAATCATTAACATCTATAACATGTACACTCTAATTAAAAAGCAACTTTTTGGCACAAAAAGCTTTTTTAATGAAAAGTTTAATTATTTAAAAATATTTAATATAAAATACATAGAAGTATGAATAACAAATATACACATTAAAAAAAAAAAAATCTGAAGAAGAATCGAAGCCAGAAATCATAAGTAAAGTTGCTTTTAAAGGCTGTTTCAGCTGCAGATTAACTACATGTTGCCTTACTAAAGGGTTTGTTTTTATAAGACTGCTTCAGGTGACATTGCTGGTTCAAAGATGAAAAGAATTTCTGACATGTTGCATGATGAAATCCCAGCGCTTGATGAAGGAATCACAACATTTAAAAATCAGTGGGAAATAAGTGTGTTAGGGTTTGTTCAAGATACTGTAATTAGTGTGTAAAAACTTTTACAACATTATTTCTGTCATAGTTTGCAATGTATTCATTATATCCTGGACATACTGTAAGACAAAGGTGGAAACCCATCTGACTCCTACTGTCCTGGCCAGAGTCAGCGTGGCAATAGGGATAGGACCCGAATGCAGATAACTGAGCCGACAGGAACAGTTCAGGCACAAAAGCAGAAACATGAGGCGGGCAGGGGTCAGCACCGGGAGCAGGCAAAGGGTCCAAAAACATTAGCCAAGATCCAAAAACAGGCGGGTAACAGATTACAGAGGCTTAACAGCAAAGGCATAAGGCACTGTCATCATGTCAACTTTGACGATGTGGCAGGGAATGAATGGAACTGTGCCTGTATATGAACTGAGAGGTTCATGGGGGAATGAGGTGCAGGTGAGGAGGAAGTGGGCGGGAAAAGCCAGGAACCTGCAGAGCAGATGAGAGACGTGGGAACAGGTGTGTAGATTAGTGGGGGAGTCAGGTGATTGGAAAAGGGGGTAAGCCCAAGGGTTAATGGATGGAAAATGGCAATGAGGGGGCCTGGAATATGGGAATTACTGTATTTCATAATAAAAGACAACTGAATAAGATTTCCCAGTAATCATGTTTTATTTGTAGAACTGAGGGTGCATTGGTTCAAACAGTCTGTTGCAACATAGAAGAAGCATAATAAACCTTTAAAAACTAAAGGCACAATCCAAATATATACAAAAACTGAAAACACTGGAATAGAACCTGCTACCACTCACAAACTGAATGACTGCCGTTAATACAGGGACTAATGTTCAATAAGTTTCAATATCACTATTGAACAACAACGCCTGATTTGGCCTAAAGACTAAGAGCAGCCATGACGCCGGCCGGAGAAACCACAGCGGGGGAAACGATACAGGAGCAGATTTTATTCGAGTTCCCTGAATGATTCACTTCTTAACCAGCAGAGAACAGATAGATTGATTGTCCATGATATCACTAACCATTTCCCTCTATTTGAAGCTACAACCTGCTTGCAGCAGCCTGTGTTATACAGTTTGGCTGAATCGATGGTGCTAGGCGTCAAGATGGCAGTGATAGCTCACAAGTCGCCTCATGACTAATGGACCTGCACCAGGCGCATCTGCCTGTATACACCGTATGTTAAAGGCTGGACAAGTCGTGTTTGGAAATAAGCGATCTGGGATCAGTTTCTCTTTAGCTGTATTGATCCTACATCACTAAAGCCATGACACATGGGCAACATTTAAGGCAACTGTTGTTCCTTGTAGCCCATTATTTTACCCATATTGATTGGGTCTTGACATTAAAATGCTTCTCCGTTCTTCACTGTCTCTGCTGTCACCAACCAAACGAAACATGACCTTTGTCTAACTACAGTCTTTATCTTGGTCTTTTTAAATGTAATCTTTTTGTATTACCCTGTTTTTCTTTTATATGGTGTCTGAATGCCTTATTATGTCTTATGTATAGCACTTTGTGGTTGAAACGTGCTATAAAAATAAAGTTGCATTTCCTTGTAGAGGAATTTTGAAGTGTGAGTGAATAAAATGCATGTTCCCAGTGAAAAGTCTGCAAAGTTGCAGACGTATAATACAATACAGTATATACATCACTGCGATCACTAAACTTCCTGTTAAAGTGCAGAACATTTCTTTTGTAGGAATTGTAGGAATTTTACAAAGTTTTCACATTTATCTTTCATAATAAAAGTCTGCTAAATCCACATAGGATTTTACAGGAATTTATAATGCCCTTCTCATAACAAACGAAATACACACTACTGCACATGTCAGTGGTAAGGAAGACTGCTATCTGTGATTGCACCAATATCAACGTGTGGAGGGCAGTTCAATAAGCTGTGTACATGGTGTTTTGTTCCAGGATGTGGATCACTGAGTGGGGTGTGGCTGAGTATAGTGAGGGAGGAATCAGCTGGAGCTCTCTTGGACAGTGAATGTGTTTTGCATTGAAAAAAATATTAAACCAACAAGAATGCAAAGTTCTTGGAAGAATGACCTTGCAAGATACATATTGTGCAATACCCCCAGCACAGTGCTTCAAAATAACAAGAGTCTGTGACCATGACTGGCCAACTGGATCTCTAGCTAACTCCGCAGGCACTTGTGGAGCTTCTCAACTACGAAAAACACTGGAACACATTTTTCACTTTGCCATCAATTTTCGGAAAACTGCCAATATTTTTCTCCTCAAAAACTCTCAGAACTGATTTTAGTGATGAAATAGAATCCGAAAAGTGGTGAAATTTGAATTTGTGTATTGGGACAGAGCTTGGGCCGCAAAAGATGACAGTTCACAAGGACACAAGAACACATGTACAGGTAAGAACGCAGACTGAGAAAAGCCTATACTTTTATACCCAGGAAATAATTCTGTAGTGCATTTTATGAATATAAACAGTTGCAACAAGACAGAGTTAATAATATGATAGTGATCTTCACATTAAAAGTTCCCCATCTGGGAAACATTGTCCATCAACTTTGACTGCGTTTGAGCACTAAGTATCATAGAGTCTGCCTCCCCTCACCATGCTCAAGATTGTCGGCTCAGAACACCATGGTCCACCAGTCGAGAGCAGCAGCTTGATCTGGGGGGTCGTTGAGATTGAGCCAAGTCTCTGTAAATTTCTGGTCTCAACAGTCTGTGATATTCCATTGCTTGGCCATTTTGAGTCCCATTTCGTCCACGCCACCTTCCTGCGACCGGGCATTAGCAAGGAGAAGCCTCAGGTCCAAGATGGGTTATCCCGGCTCTCTTCCCTCTCCTCCTGGGGTGGTTGCACCACCTGCTGGGGGTTCAGGTCTAGCTGGGTGGTCCACCTGGGCAGCGATCGTCTCATGGTCCGCTGCTCTTAATCCAAACCCCACACTTCATTTTCCAATGCCTATGAGTGTCTTCTGCCACAGGTAATATGTGTTTCAGCAATGAAGCTGAAAAAAATAACAAATTAAAATAAAAATGGAGCAAAGTAGCTACAGACGCTGCATCTGGATGCGCTGCCGTTGCCATGGCAATGGCAGAATAATAGAGGTTATCAGTGACGCACAACCACAGGGACAAAAAAGCCAAAGTACAAAATTGCTGCACGAACATGTGAACTGCAAACAGCCCTCTTCAGTGCACACACACACACACACACACACACACACACACACACACAGAATATGGAGTATTGTGGAGTATAATGGTACATTGGAAGGGTTTCATGTATTATGACCCGATGCGTCACACATAAAGAGGCTCTCCACTTCTCATCCCTCTTCCCCTCTCTTTTTCTCCCCTCTTGTTTCATAATTTATCCTTCTCTCCTCACCTTGTCTCCTCTCTCCTTTTCCTCCACTCATCTGCATTTCTCATCTCTTCTGCTTTCGTCTTGTCTTTTCCTCCTATTCCTTGTCGCCTTTCATCCTCCCTTCTCTCCTACTTTGCTGCTACCCTTTCATCTGTCCTTTTCTTTCTTATCCACACTTCTGCTGTTCCTCTCCTTTTTCCATCCCTTCCCCTCCTTCATTATTTCTCTTCTACGATTTGCATTTGCTCCTCTCATCCTCTTTTTGTCTTCCTCTCTCCTACTCCACCCCTTTTCCCTTCCCATTACTCTTCACATCTCCTCTTGACCCTCTCTGTCTCTTTTTCTTCTTCATTTCATCTCTCCACTTCTCTCCATTTCTCACCTCCTTGCCTTTTCCTCTTCTGCTTCCCTTGTCACCTCCTCCATGTCATTACCTTATTTCATCTCTCCTCCTCTTCTCCTCTCCCATCTCCTGCTCTCCCCTTTAATCTTTCTGGTTCTTTCCAACTTTTTCTTTCCTTATCTTTTAATCCTTCTTTAATCTCTCCACTCCTTCCCTGTCCTTCCTCTCTTTTCCCATTGCTCCTCTTCACCTCTCTACTTATCAGTTCCATTCTAAATTTTCCTTTCTTTTCCTCTTGTTCTTTTTATTGTCATGTGTCTTCTTCTCCTGCTTTTCCTCCCCTATTTCCATCTCATCTCCTCTCCTCTTCACCTTTCCTCTTCTACTTTTTTGTCTCTCTTCTCTTCTCTCCTCCTCCCCCTACCCCTATCCTCCTTGCTCTCCACCTCTTCCTTTTTTTTAATTTCCCCCGCATCACTTCTCTACTTCTACTCCTTTTTCATCCCCTCTTCCCATCTCCTATTGTAGCATTTGCTCCTCTCCTTCTCTTCTTCTTCTTTACACCTCTTTTTTTCCTCCCACTCTCCTCCTCTTTCTTTTCTCCTTTCAGTGTTCCTCCTTTTTATGTCACCTCTCCTCTCCCGCTGTTCTGGTCCTCCTTTCCACTTCTCTTTATTACTCACCTCCTCTTTCCATTGTTTTCTTTCCTCTTGTTCTCTTGTTTCCTTCATTCTCTTTCCCCTCTTCCTTTCCCTCCCCTTTTTTTCTCTTCCCTCCTACTTTTCTCCTCACAGGCTCTTCCT
This sequence comes from Lateolabrax maculatus, assembly GCA_031216445.1. Lineage (NCBI taxonomy): Eukaryota > Metazoa > Chordata > Actinopteri > Acropomatiformes > Lateolabracidae > Lateolabrax > Lateolabrax maculatus. The sequence continues at coordinate 19,414,945 of CM062200.1, forward strand.
TCATCTCACCCCCTTTTCTCTTCACTTCTCCTCTCATACTTTTGTATCTATCGCGCTCTCTTCCACTTTTTATTCTTTGTTTCATCTCTTATCTCTGCTCTTTATTTTTTCTTTTTGTTTCTTTTCCACCTCTTCATTTCTCTATCTCTCCCTTCCTTTCGTTTCCTCTCATTTCCTCTCCTTTCTTCCTTTTTCCTCTCCTCCTACACTCTTCTTTTGTGACAGTTTGACAAAGATAATTCATATCATCTTGCAGTGATCACACACATACAAAAACACGCATATAGACATATACAAATGTTCCTGGTGCATCCCACCCACTCTAAGTATCTGACACCTAACTGTGATGAGTGTGTGACCTCTGACCTCCAGTCCTCTTGATGCCCAGTCAGAAACAAGTTCACCTTTAATTACCAGTGCTGATGTTAACATGCAAATTGCACACACACACATACACACAAGAATATACAATCCCACACAAAAAAAGTCAAAAAAGTTCACTTTTAATAACCGCTGCTGCTGATGAATGTAATATAGACCTACCAACCCCCTGCCTAGCGCACACACACACCCTGTTCATGAGTGATTACATTATGTCTGCTCACTAATGATGCTGGTGAGTCTTGTGTTTCCTCCTGGATAAAATTGATAGGAAACCGTACCTGCCCCAACGCTTTAATGATGTTAAAGCAGCATAGGAGAAGCTCATCCACTCCCTGCTTTCATTTCACTGGGGATGAGTTGCTGGGGGAGGGTGGTGGGGGGGGAGGTGTAGACATTATAATCAGGCATTATTATCAGATGCCAATGTGTGTAGTTTAGATAACGGAGGAGGAGCGGGTGGGTTGGGGGGTCTTAATGTTGTGACAACAGAGTAGGAGTGAATTAGACGGGGCCCTAACCTCCAGGCTGATAATAGCGCTCATAATTGAATGCCATTCAGTTGTACAGACACTAGTTAAACAACAGCCCAGTCAGAGAAGAGAAGAGAAAGGAAGACAAGAGAAGAGAGGAGAAGCATTAATAAACATATAGAAACGTTCTGTATATAGTATGGAGAAACTTAGTTTAACCCTGCAAAACTTTATTTTAAATTCTATCATACCGTTTCTAATGATACCAACTGTATCTGCATTTAGGGTACATACTGTATGTACTAACCTGGGAACCAGACGAATCTGTGAGATCATGTTCATTTGCTCTGGCCCCTCTCCCATTCAAACTGATTTCTCTGCCGTTTTATCGGGCTAACCAATCCAAAGCATTTATTTAGTATGACGCGGGTTTAATATGATGACTGACAGAGACAAGCACAGTTCAGGAATCTTTGTAAATATCCAAGATGGCGCTAAAAGAAGAACAAACAACTGCACTTAAACTTCATGTTGATAAGAAATATGTGTTTTCCGAACTTCTGACAGGACGTATTGTGCGACAGGACAGCGTTTCATTGCTCTGATTGGTTGTCTCCGCCCCTTGGAATTCAGAGGTTCCAGACTAATGCGCATTTGCAAATTAGTCTGATGATGCCAGGCTAGTACATACAAAATGATGCACAAGACAAAGAGCATTATATAAAAAATGGCTTGGGTCCCCTAACTAACTAACTTCGTGCATGTCATATATTTGCAAGTTTGGGAGTTGCTAATTGCCAGACATTGAGTAACCTATAACAATTTTTGTGATTTTGTGTCTAGGAGCACTTCATCCTGGAGGTAGGGCTGGGCAATATATCAAAATAATGCAATTCATTCCTATTTTGAACCTTTCATCCCAAGAAGAACGATAGTATCAGTTATTTCAGCAAGGGCCCCAAAATTATATATGTTTACGCTGAAACGACAAAGCTCTCTAGTACGTGTAATAATTATAACAGAAGCAAAGCAGAAAGTCATGTGACGGTATTGCAGAGCGACAAAGTCCACGGAGAGAGGTGGTTGGGGTGGTTAGGGGTGATAGTTAGGACAACCAGTTATTAAACTTAAGCCCAGGATATCTCTGTTTGTATGTTGTTTCCAACTGACAGTCACATTGTTTTTTATTTTTAAGCATGACCACAATGGTTTCCTTATTGTTGCTACCTTAATGACATGTTTACTATTGTAACCATGATGACGAAGCTTTCCTAACGCCAACATAGTCATTTTAACCCAAACCGTTATCTTTCACTAAACCTAACCAAGTCGTTTTTATTACTAAACCTGACTAGACCTAAACCTGAGTGTTGTCTCATCATAAAGCGTGAATTCATTTTTCACCAGTGATTTGTAACACACATTGGAAAGCATGTTATCCTGCCAATAGGGTCGTCTGATCGGAAAATGCTTGTCTTAGCTTTCTAGAAGGCCTTAACATTCTACAGCTCACAGACAAACATTGTCGTTGAATTTGGAGGACTTGTTGCAAACTTTATTTTTTTCACATTGTGCGAAATGTTTACATGGTGACAGTTGAGTTAATACAACATGTACCATCTGTCTTGAGTCACAACAGTCCCGTAAACTTTGATGTGAATTTACAGGACTGTCATGACTCCAGGTGGCTAGGTGGCTCTGGCTATCTTGTGGAAATGTAACGATCAAATACTTCAAACTGATCTGAGCTCTGGGTTTGTGTGTTCGTGGAGAGGTGAAGCCATGGGAGTTGACAGAACAAGGAAAAAATGTAGAAAAGGCAAGATGGAGCATCTTACTCCTCCACACAGTTTGTTTATCCTTTACTTAACTCCTTTAACATGGCACAGGAACATTATAGAAGTAGATCTTTACTTCTGATTTTATCTAAACTTCCTGTTTCCTATCTTTGGTCTTTGTGCTCAGATAGGTTAAATATATCAGTGTGGTTTACCTCTGGCCACGGAGAGTCTCTGTCTTCTTCCTGTCTGTCAGATGTCTGGCGCTCACTCCAGTCTGGTGTAGGAGGGTTTCACTCAACATTCTGTAAAATGTGTAACGTCACCTGCCTCACCCTGACATACCATATGGACCTACCCTTACCTATCTGTGGTAGGCTTTTAGCATGAGGTATTTTTGTGTAAATGTATGTAGCTAGAGGTCCATTCCACGCACAGTTGGAAGCCCATTGCTACCAAGTGTCTCAGTAAACATATTCAGCGCTGACTTCTGTAAAGCCTCAAATGCTGCTATTGTTCTTGAATCAACTGCTGCATCTTGAAACCTCCACACATTAGTATCACATCATTGGCTGTTTTCTGTGGCAACTTCAACTTTTATGTCTTGAGTAAATCTTATCCTGCACGCCAAATCAAGAAAAACAAATCACCCTGCACCTGCGTTTTGTCATTAAGAAACCACGATTATACCATTTATTGGATTTCAGTGCCACTGGAGGATGGCTCGAAAACCACAACACTGGCATTAAGCAGAATTCGATCCAGCTGTCTTCACACTCTTTAGCAGGTTTTAATTGGTGGGGAACAGAAGAGAGGAGAGCGGCAAAAACATCATTACAGGCTTAAACTACCACAACAGGGTATTGCTGAGATTTAATTACACTGGGCTATTGTTTAATTTGCCTCTCAATGCTTCAATTAAGCAAAAAACGGAATGTGAGGGTTCAGGTTTCAGGCTCATCTGGGCAGGAAAGGAGAGAGTTTCCCTAGTGAAGTTCATATAACATCACACAGCGGAGATCAAATGGATTTGTCATCGTTTGACTAATGACAGGAAAGAGGAATAAACCCTATTAGAAAATCATCAAGAATCCCTCTCTCTCTGCTGATAGTCTTTGTGTGTTGTGTGTCTGCTGTGGAGAGGCCTCGGAGCCGATGCTGATGTATTTACCGTTGTATTGAATGGGGCAGATGATGAGATCTGAAGTTGATGGGAACCAAAAATAGCAAAACCTCTCCCTCTCTTCAGAATAAAGGAATGTACAGAAACTCCCGGAACCATTTCCCTTATTAGTTTTGTCGTTATTCAATCTCCATCCCGTTTTCTCGCAAAATAATATTCTTTAATCTGCATCCACAGAAACATTTATGCTGTAATTCCACTGAGGGAGTAATAGCGAAACTTTTAACTCAGTGATGTGGAATTAAAATCTCTGGGAGAAGCTGGAGGGCGGAGGGCTCTCTATACTGGCAGCTCCAGCACAGCAATTCACACACAAGTTCTCTTCTCAGGGAAGTCAAATCTCTTTTGTTAATGCACAATATATATATTAAATATAAGTATAGCTACTATGTGCGTTGGGGTTTGTGTGTACTTACTTGAAAAGCTCCTCAGGTGTGTAGACCTGCTCTAACAGTCTGTTGGTCAAGAAATCCTGCACATACTGTAGAAGGCCCTCAGTATTTGTGTGTATCCCCATCTCCTGAAGTGTGGCACCTACTGCCATTCATGTGCAATTAATCTTGAGTGGCAATTTACATATAATGGCAGTGCAGTTTGGAATGGTGAATGGGCATATTAGCATTTGTATTTAGCGCCTGTATTTGTGTAGCTACTTTAAATAATAAATGCAGCTCACAATACATTACAATTTAAAGAAACAGACAAATTCAAATGATTATAATCACATAAACACATGCACAAGAAACAGATTTAAAGAAAACAATTGAAATATTTGGAAACACATGCAGAGCTTGAAATGTCTATGTGTGTAGTTGTCGTTATTTTGATTGTGTCGATCTGTAGATTCTGAACATTTCATTCAGGAGATTGAAGTCCAACTAAAATGACCATTAGGTACTTAGTCCTTTCTACTACTATCTTGCTATCTGGGTCTCTGTAAATAATATTTTAAAGAGTATGGTCTAGACCTACTCTATGTGAAAGCGTCTTGAGATAACTTTTGTTATGATTTGGCGCTATACAAATAAAATTGACTTGACTTGACTTGACTTGACTTGACTATCTAACCAGCAAACCGACACTGGCAGTGCAGTTTGGTGACACGTGTCAGAAATGTTGTCATTGTAATCTGTATACACTGTGATTTTGTTGATCTGTTCTGTGCACGCGACATCTTTTGCATGTCCGTCCGTCCTGTGAGAGGGATCCCTGCTCTGTTGCTATTCCTGAGGTTTCTTCCATTTTCTGGGAAGTTATTGCTTATCTGAATCGAGGGTGGGTGGAGGATAGAGGGTGTCCTTTGCTGTGCAGATTGTAAAGCCCCCTGAGACAAATTGTGGATTTGGGCTATATAAATAAAATTTGACTTCACTTGACCGGGTGACTCAGCTAAGGTGCAACACAAAACGTGTGTCTTTGTTTGTTGATAAGAAGAAATGCTGTACCAGCAACAACATGCAATGTAATATCGTTTCAGTTAGAACTACAGTACATTAAATAAAACAATTTTAGGCAAAACTGCAGTGAATTTTAAGGCTCTTTCCCCAAAATTTTGTTGTAAGCATAAATTAGATCTCGCAGTGACTTCAGCTTTGACATACCATGCTGACCATGGTTGTACTATATGCGCATGCAATAATTTTAATTAAAAGGACCACATAATGGTTTCAGACTGGCTTTAAAAAGATAAGGCTAACCATGAAGCCTTCTGTAGGTGTTATATGATAGACAAGGGGGATATCTACACCTTCACAAGATTGTCTTTTCAGTATATGTCAACATGCCCTCACTAACCATTAGTTACTTATGATGTCAGGATAAAATGTGTCAGTGATTTTCCGCATTTCGGATCGTGTCTTATGGAGCTCTTCTTATCTCTCAGCAGTCTTGTGACATCTTTATGGATGTAGCTGTAGTCACAAGTGCCTGAGATTCCATTGGATTAAAATTCACTTATCTGTCTCCCTGACACATCGAGCCAGAGTGACAAGATATTTTCTCCTCATAATGATTTGGTGGCTGCTGAGAAAATGTATTTAATTTTTCTCTGGATATTGTTGCCTTATCCGATCACTCCACACTTGGAATTGGGTGTATGGTTGATTTTATGTGTTCATTGTGTTAATTTTCATCATTTTCACTTTAGATTCTACAATAACAGCCAACCTAATGACTTACAGAGACAGGCTGTTGTCCTGGTCTTCCACATGTGAGCCAGGCTGAAGATCTTTGCTCTAGCCAGTGTGAAACATCCCAGAATATCCATATAAAGCAGGATGGATTGCCTCCATTCCCAACATTTGGATGAGGTCTTTGAATGTAATTCTTCTTTTTGCGTGTTGGGAATCTTCTGTCGTCACATGCAGATGAATAGTGTGATGTTCTCTTAATGTCCTGTGGTCAAGAAACATGCCAGATCAATACTTCCCATAACTTAACGCTTCAAAACACTGGTCTTGAATTTCACAAATGATGGGTACTTCATGCTTATAAACCTGTGTTAGCTATGGAATGTTTTCTTTATTTTTATTGTATTTTTAGGAAAAACAACCATGAGAGATTTTTTTTATTGAGCAATTTGAGGAACGATTTCAAATCTCTATGATTTCTTTCCTGAAATATTCATAGTCAGGGCTTAGGTGTGTCTCTTCGTCTTACTGCAGTGGGCATTTGTCCTTCTGGATCAATACACGCCGGTCATAACTTATCAGCAATCAATATGTCAGGGCTTTAAAACAGGGCTTTTTGTAACCTTTATTTAACCCTCGGTAGGATCATTCTCTTTCAGCAGTGCTCTGATCTTTATTCAGGCATACACACAGGCACAATCTTAAACCACAGGAAACAGTTTAAGGGCGACTCAATGAGATTTAATGGACGAGAATAAATCTAACTGAGCTGGATTACTGTTTTGGGAATATACGCATAAGTGAAAGGAGAAACAAGACGTGTTTTCTGTACATTATTATCAACTCCTGTCTGCCCCATACAAGCCTGTGTACAATTAAGTAACACGTTTTCAAGCCAGCCAGGACGTGGTTAGCCTAGCTTAGCAAAAAGACTGAAAGCAGAGGGAAACAGCTAGCCTGGCTCCAGCTCTGAACTTAACACACAGACATGAGATTGATATTGACACTCTCTGAAAGAAGGAGAGTAAGTGTATTCTTCAACATGTTGAATTTCTTTGAAGAAAGACTTGATGAAGCTGGGTCAGCAGTTTCTCCCTTCTCCAGTCTTTATGCTAAGCTAGGCTAACACACCATGGATCTGCCTCAGTACCTGATGCACAGATGGACAATTTATATCAATTTCTCCTATCACTGAGGAGGAAGCCAAACAAGCATATTTTCCAAAATATCTGACTGTTCCTTCAATATTTGTAATCTTTGCTTATCTGTTTCCATGTGAACATCCAGTATAGGCTCAATGCGATCCCAGCACCCTCTTTGTTGCCAGTAATGAATATGACTTTTCATGGGTGTTCCACCTCCATACTTCCTCTCTTCTCTGCAGCTTCCTTCCTTGCTGGAGTAAAAAACTACAGACATGGCCATTATGGCTGATGTGTTGTCGCTCCTGTCTTGTCTCGTCCAGAGAACAAAGACGCCCAGAGATTGATGACCTCTGTGTGTCTGTGATGAGACGGAGACAACAAGACCGTCCTCATCACTGAGCATCAAAGATTCCAATTTTCAAGAGAGCTGCGAAATATAAAGACGAGGCCAAAAGGTTGTTTTGGGGGCTGAAGTCATGGTTTGCACAGTGTTTGACCAACCCTTAACACTGTATTCAGCTGCAGTAGAAAGGCCTTTGAATAATCAAGACCATTAAACACTGAGACAAATAGTTAGAGAAGCAAAAACGCACTTTAGTGATAGATTTATGCAGTAGGAGAAAACTATGACAGGGCAATATGTGATCTGTTATTTATCTGCATAAGCACACACAGTAAATCAGCTGATAAGTTCACCGACATTCTAATGATGTCTGGTTCAATTCAAAACCAGCTTTACTCCAGGGCCACAGGAAAAATGACTTGTTAATAAGGGATTTTTTAAACTCTGGCTATTATTTTTAGCAGAATTCTTGAGTCAGGTAAATTCTGGAATTTCAGGATTTTGTTCAAAGACAAATTTTAAGTACAATTATTAAAGAATGTTATAAGAATATATGATTATGTGGTGTGAAAATAACACATAACAGAGACATGAGGTTCATTGTGATGAAGTCTTTATACTGTATGTTCATTTTGACAATGTAAAGTCAGGTCTAATATTATGTCAAGTCAATTTTATTTGTATAGTGCCAATCATAACAAAAATTATCTCAAGGAACTTTTCACATTGAGTAGTCTAGACCATTCTTATATTACAAGGCGTTTTATTATACACAGGAGTAAGAGTGCCATGGAGTTTTTCTTTTTTGCAGTTGTAGTGACCCTTGACTCCATTGATGGTTGAGTGTGACTTTTTTGAAAGAAAAAACACTAGGACAAAGCAAATATGCTCTGCGTTTTTTTCCTTTTGTGATTTTATTTCTCAAGCCAAAATCACAAATTGGTTTTTGAGGGTTAAAAGGTGGTACTATATACAGTACCCTCTTTTCTTAAACAATCGATTTAAATAAGGAAAACTTTACAAAAAAAGAATACCACCAAAATAAAATAAAAAGAACAGGAAAAAAGGGTAGAGGCATGTAATAGGTGCCAGAGAGCAGACAGTAGTAGAATTACAATATGGAGAAACCTAATGACGGTATAATATATAAGTAAAAATAGAAATCAACTTTAAAAAGCTATTCTAAAGGGAAAACAAACTCAATTCTACATTAATTGTGCAATGTAGACCTTTAGAAAAGGTTTAGAAAAAAGCTGCACTGTACGGTGTATGAGATTTGTACTAAATGGGTCAAACATGCACAAACATCAGAATGATCCTGCTACGGTTCAAACCTCCAATAAAGGTGACCATGTGGACAACTAGCTGCTAGATGAAAAGTGCTTGAAAGCTCAGCATAACGCTCCTCGTCCACCTCCCTGTTTCCTTTGCCTTCCTCTCTGCCTCCCGCTGACTGAGTTCCTGCTGCAGCAGAAAACTACAGACGAGGCCATTATGGCTGACGTGTCGTCATCCCTGTCTTGTCCTGTCCAGACAAACAAAGACAGAGGATCCTGTTGAACGGCTCTGTGATGATGAGACACTAGCAGTCCCCCGTCTGCCTCAGCAGGGCCTCAGGATGCAGCAGAGAGCACGAGCTACATTCACTCCCATTCACAGTGGCAGCCTGTGATGGAAAGCCTGTTAATGTTCAACCACAGACAGGAACTGATGCAGTGCTTCTGCCAGGGAACGATACACCCCCTCATTACACCTCTTCATCTGTATTTATTCATAATCTTCTTGTTGGTTGGATAAAACAAGGTAGAAGATTTGAACAAATATCCACTGGAATATATTTTTTTATCAATATTTAATGTTTAATAAAACATGCACACTATTCTGAGAATGTTCTGAGAATGATGTATGTTATACAAGCTATATATGAATGCAATACACACACCTGTCTAATTAACATCATGTTTAAAAGACCTTGCAATACATAAATACTAACTCAAACATTTGTAAATAGCATACACAAGCATATTTAGACATACCACGACATCTAATATGCATACAAATATACACTATATACACACTAAATTGACTAAAAATTAAGTGCAATTTCAGCACGACACTGTACCCCCGTTGACATCTCAGTGCTCGCGTATGGGAGTGCTGGTAGAACTGAGAGACCCATCCATCTCCCAGGTGACAGTCAGTACTACTCCACCAGGCCTCCTCCCAGCTTGCAGCTCCACATGTCCTGTTGCCCCCCTGCTGCTCTCTGTGCCCTCTCTGAGAGGCAATGTGTCCATCTATCCTGCTGACCTACACTCTGGACCAGAGCAGGGTACCGCCACATCTACTGGACAGATTTTATATTCATGTTTCCTTTGGATGAATATTGATAGTGTGGCCCCAGTACCGTGTTTCTACTTTTATCGTCAGTTTAAAATGTGTGCTTCCGGAGCACATGAGTGAGTGAAAGCACTCTATTTCAATGCACCCATTGCCTCTTGTATCATGCATGCTGAATTACAATGGTGAACATGATAAACATGATCTTCTAAGCATAAGCATGTTAACATTGCGATTTTGAGAATATTAGCATACAAATGGTAGCAGTTGGCTCAAAGCGTGCAGTGTAAGTACAGCCTAAGTCATTTGCATGGTTGTAAACTCTCAGGCTGGATTTAAACTTGACACAACGGGAGACCAGCCATAGGCAAGTGCAACATTTTATTTATATTTCTGGATTTCATCCCTGCACCACCAAGGGAGTGTATTATACCTGATGGGGAAGTGTTGTGCTTTAATTACCTTCTGCACAGTAACTGTGTTGATACAATGATGGTGGGAGGGTCTTACCCTAACCTTAGCCCTTACCAAATATGGGACTATTCCACTCAGCTGATGGTAGTCGATAATATTGGCCTATTTGACTCTTGTGTTAGTGATTGTGGTGACAGGGCCTCGTTTAATTACAGGTTGGGTCTGAAGGTTTTAAATGTATTAAAATTGATTACTGAACACTCAGAACTAACAACACCTCAGGCACATTACAGTGTGTGTATGTGTATATGTGTCTTTACAGTAAACAGTGTACTGTGTTAGCCCCATGCTGTTTCTTGACTGCTATTCACCAGGCCGTACAGAGTAAATCAGCTCATCGATCTGTGTTAGTGAAAGTCACTTTGTCAGTTGGTCCCAAAATGTTTCAAAAGTTTAAATGTGCATGTGCCAAGCTGTGGTATTGTATATTTCTACATCTCTTTTGAGTTTAGCTGATTTGGTAGAGCAGAGATTTTGCAGGGTTTGCCCTGTTCACACACCAAACTTTATACTGATTAATGTCGGTAGACGTGTAACACTGATTCTAATCCCGCGCCAGTGTTTTTGTCAGGAGCTGTCTGACGGTACAGCATCGTATCATCCATCTCAGTGTGTCTTTGTCTCTCTGACAGGACAAGACAGGAATGACGACACAGCGGCAATAATGTCCATGTCTGTAGTTTTCTGTTGCAGCAGGAAGTCAGTCAGTGGCAGGCAGAGAGGAACACAGAGAAGGTACGGAGATTCTGATGGTGAGGTCATGGGAAGAACAAATGTAAAGCTGTGGTGTCAACTTGTCTATAATAATGTCCATAATAATGTAATAGAGGAGTACTGACCCATGGTTACCTTTAACCACATTCCCAATGGGAGCCCACCAGCAATGCACAGAGCACATAGCTCAGTCTTTTGTTCATTAGTGTTTCAGATTGTTTTCTAAAAGTTAGTCAGTCTCACTGAAACATGATCACAACAGAAAAGAGCCTAAATGCATTCTGTCTTAACAGAAACATTATTTTTAATTGCATCAGAAATTTAAATTGAAAGATTTTAAATCATAAATCGTATAGTGATATTCTAAATCTTCTCCTATAGTCAACAAATCTCATGTGCAGATCCACACCAACAATGGATGTGTCCTATTTACAGTGTGTGTACCAAAGCCTGAGATATCTTGTTGCTCTGTTCCACAGAGCTCCACTGTTGTGCAAACATTACTGAGAACACCTGTAAATACACACTAGAGCACCAAATGTGGAGTAATCCGCCACTGAAAATAATCCCAACAAATGCACTGTTTCCTCCTGTTTGAGTATTGTTTGTTAAAAACTACAGTGAGCAGCTGCTGTAAGAAACAATTGAGACTTTTTTTAAATTAAAGCATATATTTGTAATCTGTTATTAAACCCTGGGGATTTTCAAAATAATGAGATTAAGTTCCCCACCCAACCCTTCTAAAATATTTTGTTTGGATTCTTCATACTGGGCTGCTGAATTATATTTACTGCAAGTTCTATTTAAATGGAGTCGTTCCTTCAAAAAACTGAGAATCAATCTGCCTTTAACCTCAACACAACGTCTTACTAAATAACAGTCTTCATTCCCTATAATTAGCACCAATTAATGAAAATTAAGAACCTGTAAAATTACTTTTTTTTATCATTATTATTATTCCTTCAGACGGTCTAAATGCCTTTTACTGCTGCTGCAGGCAGCCAGAAATTCTAATTCTGGTGAAGAAATACTGAATCCTGGTGTAAAAAAACTAGGTCCAAAACTGTTTGAATCAGCCTAAAAACTCAGTTTTAATACATACAATATAATAATGTTGCTATAAAAAGCAAACAAACAAACAAAGTCTAAGAAAAATTACAGGACAAGAGTATAGTGTCCTCAGTGGCTCTGAGAGGAACCTATGGGCTTGGAGCTGAGTGCTACAGACAGGGTAGACAAGTTGAAAAGTATTGATTATTAATGACGTTATAATTAATAGCATTTCTTATCCCTATTCCTCCTTAAAATACTGCTGAATCCTTAATATGATAAAACAAATGCATACATTTAAGAAGGAAATGCCCTTTGTGGAGTGTGGAATCCCTCCTGGGTGTGTGGGGAAGGTGTGTGGGAGTGTTGTGTGGGCTTTCCCCATACAGAGGGGCTCTAAAGGCCAGCCTACACACTCAGGGTCCCGCCTCTATCCTAACCATGACATCCAGCTGGAGTCTGTCAGCAAAACAGCCAGCAAGGCAGAAACCATAGAGGAAGAGGACAACAAGAAGACCAGAGGAGAACAAAGACTGTGTGAGAGTGAAAGTGTGAAGAAAGGAAGAAGAGTGTGTGATAGAGAAAGTGTGAGATGGCCGGGGATGCAGAAAGTGTGTGTCGGTGTGACCATCCTGGTGTGCAGAATAGGCCCACTCCTACACACACATTCCTCTGTATTATACGGAAGTCAACGGGAATGACAGTATGGACACGGACATCCTTGACAGCTGCACAGTGAGCAGTACCTGCAGCAGGGAGATATGTGTGTAGGAGGTGATGCAGCGGGAGACTTCGGAAACAGTAGCTCACGGCTTTGTGTTTGGCAGGTTTGGACAACCTCAGGCTGGAGTGGTCTGGGACCCCACTGGGCAGGGTGGGGTTTTTCATCAGATGTGATTCTCATTTATATGAACATGAAAAAAAAGGAAGCAAGCCAACTCATGCCCACTGGTTTTCTGCTGTATTTATTATACGTATATTTTGCTACCAATGGTGGACAGTCATAGTTCTGTGGTACTTGAAAGAGTACCACATTTATTTTAGGTACTAATTTCTTTTCAGATTTTCCATACAAAGCATATGATCATTTGCTAACACTTTAAATGGTTTATAACAGACTATAATGTAGTAGTTAGCATATATAGGAGTAATAATTTAAAATGTCTTCAGAGGAACAGTTATAAGTGTTATAAGTTATAATAACACTTATATTTGCATACAACTACACTATATTACATTCTAGTGTGTAATTAAACTACTGTAGATACATTTGCTTCATCTTTACCAACTACAAAAATAAAGCCCTTCTTATATTAATCCATCAACAATAATGAGCCACAGAAATAATCACACAGGGGCCTTCCTGCATAATGAGTACTTTTACTTTTGATACTTTAAATGCATTTTGTTGCCGTTACTTCTGTAGTTTTATTTAAATAAGATTTAGAATGTAGGATTGTTACTCATGATAGAGCACTTTTCTACTTATTGCTACTTTTGCTTAAGTAAATGAACTGAATACGTCCTCCACCACTGCATTTACAGCCAACATCCATCCCCTTTATACAAACAGCTCAACCTTTAATGGAAGGGCACCCTGAGTTACTGAGCCTGGGTATTTAGTTGTTGTTTCAAATGTGTTTAAAATTAGTAAATTCAATAAATGATAAAAACTTCATATTTAGCTTCTTGAGAAAATGGCAGTGGTGAGGTCTTATCAGGCTCCTCTCCAAAAATGTAATTTCACATTTACACAGTTCATCATCTTAAGAGGCTTCATTACTGTAGAAGCTGCTTGTGACCAAGAAGTTGCACAACAACTTAAATGTGAAAATGAGAAACTCACACTAGCAAGAATACACACACACACACTCACTCACACACACACACACACAGGTTTCTCACTGTCCCACTGACAGCTCTAGCTTAATGCAAAAAAATCCAGTTTATCTGTAAGCACACATCTCAGAGAACATCAAAGATATTAAAAAGCACCATATATCAAGAACAGCTAACAAAGTCCTCAGGTAAATATTTGAGTCTTCTTTTTGTTGGGAACAGAGAGTACAGCATACAGCAGGGTTCTCAGAGCCAGAGTTTATCTAGTGGCGCCCCCTAACGGTCACGTCTGACTCAGTGACAGTGCTGTCCAGCACACTAAACCAGGAGCCCATACTGTACCATGTACTGTGCCAATATGACACAAGAATGTGTCAACTCTAGACAAACACAAATGATCAGGTGAGGTGACATCAAACATCTTAAATCACTTTAAGGTTATTCATGTGAATAAAGGAATAGTACACCACAAATGAAAAGTCAGATTGCTGTTTTGGAAATTTTTCAGCAACTAATATAACCTGCCATGTGTTCACTTGACTGTGCACTTAGTAGGTCCTGAAAGGGTTTTTGGAGACAGGAGAATTTACTTAGACCCCTAAAGAAGCATCTACAACTTGATTTCAGCTGACTACACCACAACAGAGTCAGTGGAAAGTCCACAGAAGTTGGTTGGACTGTGTAAAACAGCCTCCTACAGCATCTTTGATCATCTATACAAGTAGAAAAGGGGATGAACTGAAAATGAACACAATGTATTTTTCAATGAAATCATTATGATAATAATGATTTGTCATTTACAAGCAATAAAAAAGTAATTAAGCAAGGTAAGACGTTTAGTGGACAAATGTCTCCTTGGTAAAAATAACATTAAAAGGACACACAACTACACACTTCTGATGTGATTTAATCTTTAACAATGCCTTGTAATAATATTTTTTTAATGTACAATTTAATCTAAATATCACTTTCAGTATATGTATGTATGTAAGGATATTGTGTTATAGTTTCATTTCTTACACATTTCTGCTGTATTTGTGTGTATACAAGGTGAACTAATACTTTCTACAAACTTGAACTGCTCTATAATAATGACTATTTTGATTAATACAAATTTGTATAATCTCACAGGCACTTGTGTCTTTTTCTTGTGTTTCGGGTTCCTGGCAGATTTACAGCTGAGATTGTGCTGAAACAGAGGAGGACAGTGTAAACGCTGCTAAACAAGACAAAAACCAGACAATAAATGAATGCAGAGACAGTTGGCTAAAATGTGCCAAAATAAAGCTGGACTCTTAATTTCTCATCCCCATGCTTCCCTGCAGAGACAAAGTCATCACAGTGGGACTTCTTGAAGGCATTTTAGGACCATGTTAAGGATAAGCATGGACTGGTATCAAACAGGCTTCACCGTAGCCAGGTCTGCTGAGCTGCCACATCCCTCTATGCTCTCTTCACTGCTCTTCACTGCTGAGAGGCCACTACAGCCCTGCGACAATG
Source organism: Lateolabrax maculatus (assembly GCA_031216445.1). NCBI lineage: Eukaryota > Metazoa > Chordata > Actinopteri > Acropomatiformes > Lateolabracidae > Lateolabrax > Lateolabrax maculatus. The sequence goes on from CM062200.1 coordinate 19,430,294, forward strand.
ACGCCACTGTGTTATTAAGCTTTGTGTTGTACTATATTCAAGCTCCCCCCCCCCATCTCCCTTTTCATCTGACCCTTTCCCCTCTCACTCACAGCCTTCTGCCTCTTTAGCAGCTTCTTGCTATAGATCCCCTCTTTCTTCCCCAAGCCCTCCCATCTCTCTCTCTCTCCCTCTCTCTGTTCCTTTCCTCTGTCTCTTTCCAGTTCTATCTGTTATTCATTGAGCCATGACTCAATTCACATTTGTCTGTTGTTTGCATGGACGCCTACAGAGTTCCTGTCAGACAGTGCTGAGGGCAGAGCAGTGCAGGGCAGCTGGAAACTCTGCTCTGTATGAAGGCCGTGTAGATGTTCTTGTAGTTTACCTCAAAATGTATACAAACTGTACATTTGAAGTACAAAATATTCAATACTTGGACACAACGGAATTTCGATATAAAAATATGATAACAAAAATATAATACATGATTGCACTTTTGTTTGATAATGAACTTTACACAAATAAATGAAGGTGTTCCTTATATTAAATGAAATAAGTACACCGCTGTGATTAAAACATTATGTTGCTGTCTTAAAAACTGATTGGTTGTAGTAGAAACAGTTAATCTGTGGATAAATTCCCCTCTTTGAAAAAATAAAATCCAACTCACCACATACCACAGATGATGATTTGAAGTGAAAACAGATTTATAAACCAGTTGTTTAGTTTGTTCTATTTTTAGTTGTACTATTCATTAAAATTTTTGTGAGACACATAAACCCATAAATAAACCCATACTTATTAGGATGGTATTAAAAATTCAAGTCACTAAATCCACTTAATCTACAGCCTATGAAACTAGCCTTTAAAGTGTTCAATAAAAATGTAAATAATGCAAATACTTACATTTGTAGTACTGCTAATAAAAACAATGGTTGAACTCGTTGGTGCATGCTCATCTGTATGTTTAAACTTACATGAGTATAGTTCATGAGTAAAGTGGGTATGTTCAGTCTCTGGTTCCAGTGAGCAGTCAAGGCTTTAATTCATTGTTTAACTGCCACCAACTTCACCTCTGATATAATTAAAATCAACACCCAGTCCAGATGATGATGTACCACGGTTTATCTCCTCATGGAAGTAGATATGAGCGGTGCGTATAAACTGCATGAGCTGAGCTCCATCTAGTGGTGTAACATAGACCTAATCTATCTGATTAATTCAACCAACCAAAATGCTCATCAGTAAAGTGCATTGGTATATTTGGAGGAACAATCCTTGTCAAGCATTGTTTTCATCAGTTTATGAGGATATCTGCATGCCAGGCCATGCCCCGGGGAACCCAGATCACTAGTCTGCTCTTCTACGCAGGATATATTTAGGGCAATAACAACTACAATCTGTAATCTCATCTTTAATCACTCAGCAGATGAACTGCTAATGACCCTGTTCTTGTAAAACATACTAAGAGAGGAACATGTAAGTGGAGCTGACAGCAGTAAAAATACAGTTTATATATCAGGCCTTTATCATTATCCATTATAGTACTGGATACTGGCTGAAGAACTTCACAGTAAAAATGACACACATATGATTAAATCATTTTATTTTTTTAAATATCATCCACCTTTGGATTCCCAGCCAGTATGGACTTAAAGACACACATACAAAAAAAATTAAACCTTTTAAATTAATTATACCTACATTTCACACAAAACACATACATTTAAACCCACATGTACATACATACTATGTATACAGGCCAACTCACTGTGTTGTTTTCATTGGGGAAAAGCTTAAGAAAATTATGCAAAGAAATGCATGCATCACATTTCATTGTACACATGGAAGATTATGAAAAGGGAACCAAATAAAGAAAACATGTCAAATATGCTTCATTCAGACATCATTTAAAGATAATTACAATATCAATAAAGATTTTTTCAAGAAAAGTATTGGAATGATAAAGAAGTGGTGGTAGAAGCGTCAGGTACATTATTTAAAAACAACTGGATCACTTCTAAACGCTTAATGCTTCCAAGTACAGTTTAGTGGTGTCAAACCAATGCCTGGATGTACTGATTCAAATATAACATGTATTAAAGTGAAATAATTACAATCACAAAATGTTTCCCAGAAAAGGTACCTTAATAAATGTGCTCTGGCACACAAATCATGTAATCACTACAGGAGCACTCCAGTAATGTAGTACTGATCTTCCATAAAGTCAGGGGATTCATGAGAGAATAAAACCAGAATGCACATACTCGCAGTAGCAGAGGCCGAGATGTCCCCATTTTTTGTCTCTAGTATCGGTCAAACTCCTAAAAGGCCCCGAATACGTGCAACAATCCTACAATTCTATCCAGTGGGAGTTCCCTGTTTCCTGTCACTCTGTTGAACCCACACCAGCAAGTAGCCACAAGTACCCACCTCATCCAGGTGAATCACAACTCGTTCATCTTCCACAGAACCTGCACAGTGACTGATGGTGTCAACACAGTGTCAGTGAAAAAGCAATTTAACTAATCACAATCATGATAATATCAACATACAGGAAATAGACTGCTAGACATATGATATCATATGATACATCAAGATTGCTGAAAGGAAACTATACACCCACAATGGCTAAATAATTTTTCAGAGAGAATGAATCCATCATGTATTTATTTTCTGCATTATCAAGTGCGCTCAGATCCAATTATGTTTATAGACAACTCAGATCAGACAGTGCAAAACAATTCAGTTCTAGCCTTTTACACATGTATACATGTGCAAGTGTCTTTCGGAACAGCCGCGAACTGACAAAAGGCTGAACCGGCAAAAAGCACAAAAGAGTTTAAAGTGTCTGCAGTGATGAAAGGAAATGCCTCTGCCTCAGAGACCAGTGCAAAGTCAAGAAAATTACAAATGGCACATAACCTCACAAACAGCAAATAACAATGAAAAACTCATCATCTATGTGCTCTCTTTAAAACAACATACTGGTGACAGTGAATGGACAGGAGGCAACCAACACCATGATACCCTTATCTACTGAGAAGAAACCTGGGTTTCTTTTACTGCATATCAGCTTGTTCAAAGCAGACGTGGTTTTGTATCTAACATAGCATGTGGTAATTGAAATGACCCAGGCACATTGTTTAATTTGTTTTACAAGTGTCCTGTCCAGTGATATCAATTATTTTCCTACATCACTGGTACATTTTATGCTGAATTCCATTGTAGTATTGAGTATTGAATATTATTCGCTTTGGATGGCCCCTAAACAAGAGCCTCTGTTTGAAGTGACTGTTGTATATGTACATTTCTCACTCGGACGTCACATGGCTCAATTCAAAGTAGGGATGTCCTAATTTTTTTTATCTGATTCTGATCCTTTAATGTTGAGTATCTGATTATCTATTTTTATTGTATTTTTGTTATTTTCCCCTAATATGGATTCATTTTGGATAGATGGAGATTTTGGTCATGCTGCCTCATGCTTCAAGTCACCGTTGAGTTTTGTATTATTAGAACAAGACCACTAGCTTCCCCTAACCTTTAACTAAGTGCTGTGTGTTGCCTAAACAGAACCATGGAAACAACCATCATACTTTCTTTGCTAAGAGAGGATATTGTAAGAAAACAAAAGAAATACGTTGCCACTTGTGGTGGGCATTCTGAAACGCTGTTTTGTATGAACATTTTTACTGTTAATATTGTTTTTTTTTTAAGTTATCCAGATGGCATTACGCTTCTTTCAAAACATATTTGCTGTTGCAAACTAGTAGTATAAAAATGTAATTTCTATGGGACAGGGTTGTCATATCTTATTTTATCTTATCTTATTTTATTAGTGGCTTCACCATACTGACAAAGTATTGTTTTGAGATTTTTTTCTAGGTCACATGATTGCAAATTACATGTTGACATTTTGCTCCATTTTTAAATAATTGGTAATGCTTATGATATGAGTTTATATATAAGTTTCAGTCGAGCCATTTCAATTCTTCAGTTAAAATGTAGTGTGGCTCTACAGAAAACTCCCACCCAAACTGAAGGGGGTGAACTTCTGGGCCTGCTGAGCTCCAATCTCAGCCACGTACAGGGCCCCCGTCTTCAGGTCCAGGTCTACCAGATGGGGCTTCACTTCATCAGCCAGCTGGATCACACTGACCACTCTGCACTGGCCAATCAAACCTACCGGTGGGGCATCCAGCAGCGAAATCTGGTTGGTGTTGAGCTGGACGACGACAAAGTACTTCTTGTCCGGGGTCAGGCGGACCGAGTAGGGCGCATCCTCAGTGAAGCAGCTCCCCCACGTCCCCAGCCAGTCCCCGGTGATGGAGTTAAAGACTTGGATCCTCTTATTCCCCCTGTCGGCCACCCACACCCTCTGGGCGTTGTCCACGGTCACGCTGTGGGGGATGTAGAACTGAGCCAGGCCTTGTCCTTTCTCTCCGTGCATCCACAACACCTCCTGCTCTTTGGACAGCTTGATGAGGCGGTTGTTCATGCCACCGTCGCCGTCCACAATGTACATCTCTCCGGAGTCGTGGACAAAGATCTCAGCCGGCTGGTCGAACTGCAGAGGGCTCAACCCAGAGCCTGCCCTCCCTTGTGTACCGAGCACCTGACGAACACAAGAAAATATTCAACACCAAGCAACTCCTGGCTTTTCTAATGCTATATATCACACTAAATACTTCAATGGGAACATACTAGTGGAACCTGAACCAACCACAAGTCAAATCCCAGATAAAGCACAAGTCACCTGCAGGAGCTTCCCAGATGGTGAGTACTGTTTGATGGAGTGGCCGTACGGGCCGTTCCCCACATCTGTGATCCACACAGTGGGGTTTGACGACGCAGCGTCTGCTAAAAATATCCCATGCGGCATCTCCAGTGTAGTTGTGTTCCAGGACATGAGGAAATCTCCATCTGTGGTGAACACCAGCACCTTCGGCACATTGTCACCTGGGAGCAAAGCAAAGGCAAACACTGTGTGAAATGTTAACATCAGGCAGCAAACTTTATATTCATTTGATTTTCACCTGTTCAAAGTATGGTCAGTTTTTCGTGATCCCTTAGGATGTTGCCATAAGGAATAAAATGAGAATAGGTGAAAAATTAATAAAACATAAATAATAATACTATTCTGCAAATTAATGGTTATAAAGATACCAAGAAGCAGTTGTTTGACATCTATTCAATGGTTTCTAGTGGACACAGCTCTGCTTAAAATTAAAGGTGATCAGTTAAGTTAATTTTAAACCTCAAACAAACCAAAGCAATTTTGAAAAAACTTTCTAATAGGGCACTCTTTATCTTTATCTTGCTTTATTAATTGTTATATCATTTACAAATGCTTCGTAGATCAGCCATAAGCTAAGTGTGCAGTGATAACGGTTAGTAAGTCATTAAAGCATGTGTAGGTCTGGTGTTATTCTATATTTTTCTAGAATCTCATTAAAATGATGTTGTGTGTACTGTATTGTGAGTGTACCAAAGCCTAAAATATCCTCTTACTCTGTGCCATAAAGCTCCATTGTTGTCCAACAACTGTTATAATTGAGTGACATGTTCCTTCACCATGAACACACACAGTTTATTTTGACTCAATACACACACACACACTGTCCTACTGCCAAAAATACTCACTAGAGCACCAAATGTAGATTATCCACAGCTGCAAATTGTCCCCCACAAATGCACTGTTTCCTCCTGTTTGAGTAACGTTTGTTAAAAACTGCAGTGAGCAGCTGTTTTAAAAAATGAAACTATATATTTGTGAGGAGTTTTGAAATGATTAGCTCTTCAGTAGGAACCAGTGGGCTTGAGCTGAGAGCCACAGACAGAGCAGACAAGTCAGATGGCATAACTAACTATTATTGTTTTGATCTTTTACTGGAATTTGTTGACAACAGGAAAAATAAAGAATAACACCAGCCTTATCTTTGTAAACTTTCTTTTACATGTCATCAAACTGTTAATAACGGAAGCTCCCAGTGAGCAAGGGGTCCGTCCCAAATACCCATACTTGCAGTATTTGTGACTAGTGAAGTACCTACTTGTGCAACATATTTGAAGTAACTGCCAACAGTGGCCAAGTGCCCATAAGAGCGCAAACACGAGGATGTTTATCAGAGCATACTAGGACACACCTGGTTAATGAGCACATCCTGTCAGTCATGCAAATACATGCATATACTGTATACACACAGAACTACATTTCTGAATCGTACATTACAGTAGCAATCTGATGACAGTGACAACAAATGCACATTCAGGGATTGAAACATAATACAGTTTAAAAAGCAATTAGACTTATCAATTACAGTTATCTAGAAGCAAACAGACTTATTGTACATTCAGCGTGTTTTTCCAAAATCACTGAGCATATAACGTTCAATATTTATGCTCAGATATGCAGTATTATTCCTGTCAGTCTCATCAAGAAGGACAGATTTCTTATAGTAAAGGATCTGTACACATTTAGAACAGGCAATCATCCAAATCACTAATGTTTGTGAATATTTCCAATTTATTTAATATACTTGAATATCTATCAAAATTCAAGTCAAGGTTTAACTAATGTACATTTCCAGAGCACAAACTAAGTAAATGCAAACGTAGCCTGAGCTGGAGTTGATGCATGTGTTTACCTCTCTGTGCCACATACACCACGCCAGCATACTGGTTGACAGCCACTCCGAACACCTCCCCGGTGAAGAGCTCCGGGTTCTTGGGCCAGCCCAGGTCCAGCTTGTACAGGGGTCTGCCCAGCAGCTGGTAGTCGTGTCTGAGGCCGGGGCCGCCCCGCTGCTGGGTGCCAATAGTGCCGTACAGCAGCATCATGAGCAGGACCAGTGACACCATGCTGGACGCGATCAGACACGTATGGCCTCTCTTCTTCGTCAACATCAGTGGCTTCGCTGCTGGCTCGTGCTCGCTTCGTGCAATATCCTGGTTTCGGTGACGTTAGCTCCAAATGTTCTAACAGCGCGCGACACAATGATGTAGAAATCTAACGTCGGCTCAGAAACAAGCAAACCGTTAATGTGCTTTAAATTATAAAAATCCGGGGATTTATGTGTAATTTGAAACCCACTGGCCACGTCCAGAGGTTCACCTCCTGTGGAGTCCTGCACGAAAATAACACAAGAGAGCGTGACAGAATTACACAAAGCATTTCCGTTGAGTTCAAGTATCACAATAAAACCAGTACTTAAATACCAAGAGACAGAGCTGCCGGCTAATGCTTTACTGGTCAGGTTATTGGGCCAGATTGATGTCAGACTCAACGTGTGGATACATCTTAAATAAATATAGACGCGTGCTTGTTCGTATTTTACTTAGACTGTTGCCACAACTTCAACACAATTATTTTTAAGGCTTTTAATTTTTGGGCAAACCTTTTCTATATCTATTTAACTTGACGCAGCAAAACACGTGACCAACACGTACTGCAGAGCGGCTGTGACGTCACTACGTGTTGACGCAGCGTTAGCTGTGGAGGCGATTGTGCTTCCCTGACACTCATTTTCTTATAATTATTTTGTAGATTCTTTTTTTTTTATTTTTTTTTTATCGCAGTGCGAATGACAGTCCGTGAGGGACGGAGACACCTTTCATGTAGTGTAAGCCATCGAAGAATCGACTCCATGGAGGTCGTGGATAGCCCGCTCAATCTCGTAAGTTTCGGGCTTGATGTTGCAATAACAGGCTAACGTAGCACTGTAGCTAGGAGATTGCACAGGCAAGCATCATTAGCGTTAGCAGCTTAGCTCCGCCGTGGTCGTGTTGTTGTCCCGTCGCTTGGACATTCTACACATGATACATTTTGCTTTTGTCCTCGACAGAACGACCAGGACGTTTGACGCCGGAACAAAGTAGCCTACTGTCATATTTGATTATGTTGTTTTGATTAAGTAATGCCAAGAGTTGTTAACAGCGAGGGACGAAACATTACGTTATTAGTGAACTTGTTCGCAAGGCCATTTGATAATGTCTTGCTGTTAGCAGGTTATTCTGAAATGTGATACGGCTACACTGTCCCCAACCTCAATTACACAGGGTAACAGTGGAACAAAATACTACCTCCAGTATTATTTCACATCTAAGATGTCTTGTTGTTGTCCATTAAGGATAATGGCAGAGGCATTGCCCTGAAGACAAGTTGCCTAATTAGATTTACAATTATTTGGTAATCATCACGAAGGAGCAGACACTAAGGGGTCAGTGTTTTCAAGTATCAGTCACAGCCAATACAGTGAGAGAGTTGACAATTGAAAGGAAGAACCAACGTAAAGTCTATCAGTAACGTGTTATTTCATGATCGTCAGGAACAGCTTAAGTGTCTGTACTGTACCAAAGATATTCCCTCTTTGGGTGTGTTTGATCGGGTTTATTGCCAAGTAAGTATTCACATACAAGAAATTTGCTGTGGTGTATTGATGCAATAAACATAGAAAAGTAAGAACGTATAAGTAAAAGAAACAAGTACTGCAAAGGTCAATAAACATAAATATAAAATACAGAAAATAAATCTTTACAATACAGAATATGAACAAATATTATTACAAATATGTGCAATAAATCAGTTTTGAAAATGAAAAAGCTGTATAGTTTTTGAAGGAATCTGCAAAATATTGCCAGGGAAATGTGCAAGGGTTAACGTAGTGATGGATGTCATCTGTTTGGGTCTCTCATGTATTGTCCTAACATTCAAATCACAGAACTGAGCATCTGGTCTGTTTATTATATTTTTTCAAAAAACTAAATCCCTGACAATCACACTTGCCACTGGTATGAATGTATTTCCTGAATCCTCTCCTGACCATCTGGTATTTTCATACAAAATTGTGTGTTTTTATTTTCTTGTGAATTTCAAAATGAGTAAGGAGACTTGCCATTTCTTGCTACAGACATAGGAAATAGAGTCACAACTTGGAAAGTAGTTTGAAAGAGATTCAGAATTTTTTTTTTTTTTTTTTTTTTTGTTGCTGGAATTAGTAAATATGCTACAGTAGAAGTGCAGACAGGAAATGCAAACGCAAAGGGGGTCCCAGCAAAAAATTGAACCAGGACACTGATGTTATATTGAATTCCTACTACTAATTGACACAAATTATACAACAGTTAGTTTCGACCAAGTCATGCTGATATAGAGTACAACAGTACTGGGACTTTTAACAACATGTATCACTCCACTTTACAGGCGTTATTAATTATACTAACTGTCAATATCTATCTTATTGTATTGATTGTAACAAACTTTGCACCGTAAAGATAAACAGATTTCCACAAATAACATTTAAATTAAAATTTGAATGGTCGTCAGAACAGGACGAAGGGAAGGAAAGTTTTCCTCGCCACTGTCGCCAAGTGCTTGCTCATGGTGGGAACTGTTGGGTCTCTGTAAATAATATTTTAAAGAGTATGGTCTAGACCTACTCTATGTGAAAAGCGTCTTGAGATAACTTTTGTTATGATTTGGCGCTATACAAATAAAATTGACTTGACTTGACCTGATCAGGCTGTTAATTCATAGGAATCACTCATTTCACCAAAGCAATTGTCAACAGACCCTTATTTCACTGGTTGCCAAATAAATGAAAACACACAGATAAATGTACATGATACAAAATAGCTGACCTGCAGTAACGAGTATACCAAAAAGAATTTAGATTTGACATTTTATGAATCAGAACTGTGATATTCAGTTGTATATCCGATATTCAGTATAACAGCACTCCTTCTCGTGTGATATTGCTTAATTCTATAAACTAGACCTGGCTATCTGAAACAAGAATATTTTGTTGGAAATAAAAATAATCTGTTCTATTTTCTTCGCTCGCCGCAAGCAAATCGGGCAAGAAAAAACACTGAAAATCAATTACATATTATATGATATAAATGCTCAAATATGAATCCAATGCTTGCCAGTCCTACTGATTTTTCCTGCACCTCTCCTGCTGTTCTCCTGGAGTTTCGATTCCCCCACATGATAAAATTTCAAAATCTGCCCATTCGCTATATTTATTAGAAATAGTATCACTGCTGTTTGTGATTTTTTTTATTACGTACTGATTGGGGTGTACGAGCAGTGACTAACACTGTGTTAGAAACTCCTCCTGCTCTGATTTGTTGTTTTCATGCAGGCGCGGTGGATTTCTACAGATGATTTTAGGAGCATTAGGAGGAGCCAGAGGAACCTGATTTTTTCATAGACTATCTGTCTTGTGTTACTGTCAGGATATAGTGACAGTTTCAGCCAATATGACAAAAAGTTGTTTTTTATAAAAGTTACCTACTGCACCTTTAAGATTATTTTCTCAAATAATTGATTCATCATTTTGTCTGTTAAGTATCAGAAAATAGTGAAAAATGCCAATTCTAATTTCCCAGAGCCCAAGCTGACATATTCAGACTGCTTGTTTTGTCCAACCAACGGTCCAAAACCCACAAATACTCAGTTTATTGTCATATGGGATGAAGAAAGCAGCCAATCCTCACATTTGAGAAGCTGCTACTGGCAAATGATTGACATTAATATTAATTATTGCCTGAATGGCTGAAATGATAAATATTATCAAAGTAAATCATTCATCAGTCATTTTGGCTCTCGTTGTATCCGTCTAAACTATGAACAAATACAGATTTCCTTGATTGTTGTGATATAGAATGTATACAACTGTGTTTTTCCACCCATTTCTCTTATCTTTCCTAAATTCTCTACCTCCTTTTAAACAATTCCTCCACCCACTGACTGTACTCCTTGTCTGCTCTGTATTTGACTCACCTGTATCCATTTCTTTTTGTCAACCCTTCTCTGTTCCCTCCATGTGTCTCTCTTCAGGCTCATCAGCAGTGCAGGAAGGCAGACCGTTTGCTAGCGGCTGGAAAGTATGAGGAAGCCATCTCCTGCCATGGAAAAGCAGCAGGTAAGTCCTGTGACACCTGCCCCAACCTCGAGGACAGCTGTTCTTAAACAAGCATATGATACGGTGGCCGACATTGTATACAGAGTATTTCTTTTAGAGGATCTCTGACACATATTCTTACCAAGGTTTTCATGGTTTTGTTTTGAAGTGAAACAATGACTATAAGGATAAAGTCACATGACTTCTATTCAGCCGGGTGTGCATTTGATTGCAATAGGTTGTAACCAAATAATAAATGTGATGACTCTATTTAAGTGTGTCATGTTAAATGTTCCTATTTGTTGCTGTCCCCCACAGTTGGGGATTATGTATAAAAGGGCTACAGTGAACCCTAACCCCACATTGTTCCATTTCCAATTCAATGCTGGAGTACAGAACCAACACAACAAAGAATGTGTCATGGTTCTAATATTCTGACTGCAGTGTGCGTTAAGCTGCGTGTCTCATAGAATGTATGTAACTTGCTACAGCATTCATTGTGTAAATTGTAAAGTATGTAAAATAGAAAGTTTGTGGAACTCCCTGCCTGGGGATCTCAGACAGGCAAACTCTCTTTTAAATCTCTTTTTAAAACTCACTTTTATCTTATGGCTTTTTCTTAACTGATAGTTTTTTGTTCATTGTAAAGCACTTCGTAACTTTGTTTTTAAAGGTGCTATCTAAATAAAGTTATTTTTATTTTTGTATTGAGAACCCTTTATTGGTTGCAGCATCCATTTGCACAGTTAGTGTTGCTCAACTCTGTCTATGTTTCTCTCCCAGATCTTTTGACTGATGCAATGAAGACAACAGAGTGTGAGCAGGTGAGACATTCCTCTTTGTGTGTGTGTGTGTGTGTCTTCAAGTAACAGAACCCCTGACAAATCTTGGGTACTTTACACATTTAGAACCGGGTTTCAGCCTACCTGTTTACTAACGGTTTACAGACAGGGCCATTCACTTTGTGCCTTGTGTCAGTGTTATTGTTATTATTGCTAGTGCTGTGGCCGGTGTTGACTCTCTGTGTCTGTAGGCTCGGCTGTCAATGGAGCTGCAGAGGGACAGTCATATCAAACAGCAGCGACTGATCCAAGAGCGCTGGAAGAGAGAGGCTCGTCGTGAGGCGACAAAGGCCAGACCAGGTCCAGTTCAGCCCAGCGGCCCAGCCCTCCACCCCCAAACCCAGTCCACAGGCCAGTTCCAGCCCCATGGTTCTCCAGGACTCTCAGCTGCAGAGTGTGGAGGAGTCAGGGAGAGAGAGTACGACACCCTGCTCTATCAGCTTCAGAAACGGCAGACTGGAGGCTGCCAGCCTGTGACTCCACCGTGCCCTGGATCTAAGACCACCAAAGACGACAAAACTCGGCTGGAAGAACAACAGACCACCATCGAGGACCTGCGGCGCCTGGTCGACCACCTGATGAACGAAAACCAGCGGCTGTCAGCCGACAACGAGCGGCTACAATCCGAGAATGCCCGGCTGCGCTCCGAGGCGGTGGAAGCAGCAGACTTTGTTGAGCGTTCAGAGCTCTGGGTGCTCCCGCAAGCAGGTGGAGCTATGGGAACAGGGGGTGGGCAGGAGAGGAAGACCACAGGGAAAGGGAAGGAGATCGCAATCCCTCAGCTGCCACCTCTGGAGATGCCAGCTCAGGAAGACCTGTGTCTGGATGATCTGCCTCCTCTGGAGCTGCCAGAGGACATCCAGAATGAACTACAGGAGCTACTGGACAGGGATAAACTGTGATAAGAGACATGTCTCACACACACACACACACTCACACACACACACGAGGCACCAGGGTTCAACCAATATGGCTTTTGAGTTTAGATGCCAAAGTGTTTAACATCTGAAACCCACAGGCTCTGTCTGATCAGACCTCTGCTCAAGTTAAAAGTGGACACAGCTATCATGGATATTCCATAAGCCCCCCCCAAACTCTCTGCACTAATGAGAATAATACAGGTGTGTGTGTGTGTTGGGGGGGGGGGCTTATTTTTTTCATACAGTCTTCAGAAGAGGTCTGATCAGCCAGATTAAGTGATAACACCTATCAACTATACTATTAATACAAAGCAATATAAGTCAAAGATATAGTAGGAATAGTTCACCCACATTATATGTCAGTTGGAACATCAGGGAGGTTGTATGTCATACAGTGAGCTTTGTATCAGCCTCAACTGAAGTTGTCAGGAACATAGCCCTTCTTGGCCTTAAAACATTTTGTTTGACAAAATAATTTTTAACTCCACTTGTTCCACTTACCAGCTTTTTGGGGGGCTTTCAGCCACATCTCACCGTCTTCCTCAGTATTATATCACTAAAATCCCATACTTGGGTCATTTCATGACAGCTGAGCTCTTTTCATGACAAATGAGCAAAGACCATGAGATGCAGTTGATAGCCAGTAGGTGCATGTTGAGTTTTTTTTTTTTTTTCGTATCAAACAAAATCTTACAGAGTCTGGAAACAGCCATTAAATATCTCTGTACAACTCAGGCAGCATCATTTAAGTGTTCTGAAGCGAAATGATGGTGCTTTTGATCTATAAGTCAATTATTACATAATATCTAGCACTTTCTGGAAATGTCAGTATAGTAGCCAACTGATGATCCTTTTAAAAGGTGCTGGAAACAACGTTTGTATTTGTGTGTGTGTGTGTGTGTGTGTGTGTGTGTGTGTGTGTGTGTGTATGTATGATCCAAGATGTAAAAACTTGGACATGTAGGCCTCAGTATCACTCAGCCAGCCAATGGCTGTAGAGATTGATTAGTGCAAAATTAGTTGACAATTTAATTTACCAAATATTCAGGAAGCAACAATATTACTGTGTTTTATTATTACATTGGGGGATTTTCTTGGTAATTTATGTTATTACAAATGTCAATGTGATTTGATATTAACTTTTGACTTACTGCAACAGAACCTGCAAATTCTAGTTTCTATAGGAAAGGAAGAAGAAAAGGGATCATTGTAAGGGGTTAAAACACACCATTGCTTGAAACTTGATTGAAAACAACTGAACTTGTCTAATTCTGAACATCTTCCTGTTTAAAATCATCTGGAGTGATTAGTGTCTTGTTTTTGAATGAATGCTGTTCCAGAAATGCAGGCGATAATACTATAATCATTGACTTTGGATTGTTCCGTTTCAGAACACCTAATATGCTTCACGAGCTGTTTGTAGTACATTTCTGGTTATTTCCTGTGCTTCAGTCCTCCCAGCAGCTTCAGTTGCCAGGAAGGATGTTGAATACCAACACACTCACTAGATGTCACACTGATGTTTAATCTTACATGAGGGTCAGTGGCTAATGGCTAAATGTGGAATTTGTGGATGAACTGTTCCTTTAGGGCATCGGTGGAAGTGCTCAGTTCCAACTTGACCACCTATTAACAATGTCAGAAGTATTGGTCCAACCCTAGCGCGCGCGCGCGCACACACACACACACACACACACACACACACACACACACACACACACACACACATAGATCAGGATCGTGTGCAGTGTGAATCAGTGACAGAAAAGAATATTGCTGTTGTTGAGGAAAAACTACAGTGCTGCATTTTTTATTTTATTTAGCGTACTTGAATTAAAGGCTTAAATGATCATTTGTGTGCGTACTATTGTTTTTTTTATGAGCAGGCCTTTGACATGACATAACGGCAAATTAGAAAAGAAGCACACTTTTTCATGCACACTAGTGTTTTTGTGCAACAACAGCAATATATAGTATATACACACACACACACACAGATGCCATGAACTAAGGCTGAAGCACACACAGGTGATGGAGCCTTGTGGACACATCGAGTCACTGCTGGTTCACATTGCAAGCAACCAGGTTGATGAGTTGGTGTACTCTGAAAAGCTGACAGACATCGCGGTTTACAACAGGAATGTAGATCGTGTCTTTCAGAATGCTCCTCAGGGACGAAAGTGCACCAGTGTTTCTGCATGTTTCAACCACAAATCATCTGCACTTACCTGCTGACCCTTTTCTAAAAGTCCAGTTTCTGACATTTTTGAATGTGTTTTATCTTCCTGGCAGAAGCTGCACATCTCAGCTGACTTGAAACATGATTGTAGAGCTCAATTAATTGATTGACAGAAAATTTACTATTTCATCATTTAAAAAGTTTTCCAGTTTTCTTGAAAACATTAATTAGTTCCAGCATCTTAACTGTGAGGACTTTTTGCTTCTCTGTGTTTTATATCATTTTTAAGTGAATAATTGAGTGAGTACTCAAAGTGAGTAATTTGAAGATGTCATCTTGGGCTTTAGGAAATGGCAGTGCAGCTGTGGAGACATACTGATTTGAATTGCATTTCCATGCAATATCAAGCATGTCCAAAGTTGAGAGGAACCCATTCAGAAATGTGAAACACTGTTGGAAGTTGGTCAGCAGGAATAAAGTTGAAAAGACTAAAACATGCAAAACCACTGGATTGGTTCTTTTAAAACTGCATTCATTCATTTCTGAACTCTGAAAGAAGTTGATAGAGACAGTCTGGGTACACGTATCAACTAGTTAATCTGCATTGTAGCAAATGGTTGAGTATTGACACATCAGGCAGACACAGAGCAACATTAACATTCCTTTGGAGTCGTGTTTCTGGCCCGCTGATGATTGTTGGCCCTTTTTCCTTTTTGGCTCTGTTTTTACATCATTCTGTTTGGTGCTGGGCAGGTCGTGTAAAGGGTTTATTTGAGCGTGTGTGCTGAAAACAGCTCACTGCAGTTAGGAATAATGAAAGTGCATAGAATGAACCAAACCAAAACCAATGAACTAAAAGAGGCTGAATAGCTCTGTAGGCCTGCACAGTTGGGGATGATTATCTGTGGGTCCATCCCTACGAGCCTCACCTTTCACATGGTGTAGTTTAATTGATTTTGTGTCAACATAAAAACAAAAAAGCAAAATTCATTAATGCAGCTTTAACTGACCTGAGTAAGCATTTAATCTAACAAACTTGGAATGGATGTAATCAACTTCTGGTGTAACGAAGACACGTGATTGGCTGCGGACAGCTGTTGTTGGCCCAAAGGAAAGAGAAGAAATTGAGGCGACTTGTTGACCCTGTTGCTTGCAGTCTGAATGCATGTGGCGTGTGCAGGCACACAATATTACACACTTGAAGGCATTTGTACAAACTCATGGAGTCACTTAGAACAGTGTTTTTTCCTTACTGGAACAATAATGATGTGCAGAACTGGCTGCAAACAGGACATTATGCTGCGTTCACGACCTATGCAAAACATGATAGATCCATATTTTCAACAATAGAATACTCCCATAGTGTTTACCTGAGCTGTCAGCTGTTAAATACTGAAATACATGTTTCTTTGTAAGGGTTAGCATTAGGACTGACCCTGATGCTGACATGTGGACAACTGTAGAAAGTAACGTTTGCTTTTTAAATAAGGCTATTTGAGTAAATCATCAGTTATGATCACAGCTCCTGAAAGCTATGGCAGGACATAAAGTCTGCATGTTTGTTTTATAATTGACATGATAGTGTTTGATTTGCTGTGGAATATTTGACATACTTAGGCAATGTGTGTTAAATGTGAAAAGGTAGAAGAGGAGCTACTGGTCTTTAACAGAAATCTACATTGATGGACTGAATTTGGACAAGTGAGTAACTGTCAGGTCGTTTAGATGATCATTCTCATAGGACGTGAATGCAGCATCACCATGAAGACAGACACACTTCATACAGATAAAGGGAGTCACTTCTCACTAGTAACTGATGGCCTGAGTACAAAATGAAAGCTTAAACTGCCGGCTGGCCGGCTAGCATTAATCAAAGTAGCCGAAACAGCTTCAACAACCCTCCAAAACTCTGTACCTATCAACAAACCCAACCCGTGCCTTGGACAACTTCCTGTTCTGTGGTGGCAGTCACATCTCTGGACCTTCAGATGGACAGAAGCAGTAGTCTGTTGACCTAACGTCTGACAGGATGGTTAATCAAACTGTCCAGCAGACGGATGAACTCTGACTGAAAACAACAGTTCTAAAGTCATCTCAGCTCAACAAAGCTCCCATCTCTATCTGTAACTCATTTGTCAGAATATTTATCTGATGCCGTCGTACCGTGGGCCCGCCACCGCCTGCTGTAACCACACTGTGCCAAGTCATGATCACACCAGGGGATAACCATAGTCACCGCTGCCTGGTAGTCCTGCTTGGTAGCAGAGCCGACCAGGGCCCATCTGTGATAGTCTCCCCGTCAAACCAAAGCTTTTCCTTGCTCAGCACCGATTAACTCAACACCTGGCTCTGTTTGTGATTAGAACCTGGAGAAGGTGATAAAGGGTCACTGACATTTGTCTACCAATTGCACTTGTCTCGATTCCCTCGGGAGCAGAAGTACTTCGAAAACAATATGGGTAAAGTTGATCATGGCAGTCCACAGTTTCCTCGTATGTAAATGACATGCTTATACCCTCCTGTGTAACATGGTCGGACACACCATGGACAGTTTAAAAAAGTATAAAAACTGATTCAGCATAACCAGAGATACCGTCTTTTTTATTCCACGTGTTCTTTTACTTTGACAAAACTGAGTACCTACATTACCCATAATGCAACTTGACAGCCGTTCAGCTGGAGACTCAGGTGTGCTATGTTAGTAGCAGCTACTGTAGCCTGGAGCGGGCTGCAGAGGTCAGCTCAGCCAACTTCTTTCTAACTCCACACCCCCAGATTGTTTTCATTTACAAATTGTAGTCTTCAGCCCCAGCCCACGCTGACTCGTGTGGCATCACTTGGGGACATTTATCAGCCTTCACACAGCTCCCTCTGGATACACTAAAGGCTTTATACTACTTTTTTCACATATGCAGTAGTACTCCCTAACACCTGGGAACACACTCTGTTTAAAACCGGTGGAGTTCTCCTTTAACATTAAACACACCAGCAAAGCTTCAGGCTTGTGAGAGACAGTGGACTGCCTGGTACCTGAGTCTGTATGTGTAAACAGGGCAGAGGAAGAGCTGAAAGCTTACTGTGGCTTGTCATGCACAGTGTCTTCTACTTTGCTGTGCTGCTTGGTGGAAAAGCATTCTTGCTGTGCCAGCTTGGCTCGGATGGTGGCAGTTGATTGCGGCTTGGCTCAGTGTGAATATCCCCACCCCCCACTGAAAGACTGCATAAAAGTCATGTTAATACAGACGTATTTGGAGCGAACCATTGTTCTGTTATTTGTGGTATGATGAGGCCTCTCAAACAGAACTGAGCACAAGATGGTGAATGTGAGCTGGGATGGTTTTAGAACTGCAGACCGTGGAAGGATCTGACATTTTCTCTCCTTACACCCAGTCCTGTTCTCTGCAGACAAAACTTTATAATGTGTGTGTTGTTTCGATATGTGATATTCTGTGATTTGGAGCTATCCTTTGGAAGACTGACGTGTTTCTATTCTACCACCTGAAAGGCAGAATAGTGTTTGTGAGAGCTGTGTTCTCTAACGTGTGTTGTATGAGTGTGACAGTTTATTAGGGTTTGATGGGTATGGGCTCTGAAGGCCAGTTCAGGTATCACTACCTACCTGCTGTAACCAACAGTTACCTATGTTTTGGCTCATAATTAATATTATACGCTGGTATCCATTGGAATCATACAAGAATAATAAAATCCTTTCATGGCCCAACAATTAGAAGTAATCTTTTTTTTCCTCGAGAATTGTACAGTTTTACCTTTTTTCGATAACAGTGCCAAAAAAAAAAAACAAAGACCAAGTTTCATTACGATACTGAAAGAATACTATTTTGGTTTGACAAAAGCATCTTAATTCTAGGCCCTATTACTAGCTTTTTTTTTTTTTTAGCATTCAGATAACGGAGAAGGGTTTTTCTAAAAAAAAAAAAAGTCTTTCTTTTAACAAAATGAGTTATAGAATGTTAAATGTTGTCCAAACACAAGCAGCTGTACTTGAACTTTGCCAAAAATTGGAAAAAATCTTAATTGAAATTATAAACAGTCTGATCAAAGTGAACAAGATTAGGAGCAAGATTAGGAATCTGACCATATATTCAAATGTTCTATTTTGCTATGGACACACTTTGGTTGCCACCAAGGGAGTATTGAGGTTTGATACCTGGCCCTACTTGTCACAGTGGTCTACGGGAAACTAAAGCTCTCTGAAATATTAAAAATAAACTCCTTGATATAAAAACATACAGTAACCACGCAGACTTGTGTCTCTTGAATCTGATTCAAATGTCTGTTACATCAGTTCCAGGAGTTTCCCCACAGACCACCAATGTGTAGATTGCTCCTCCATTAGACAAACCAGATGATATATTTTATATCAGCAGGAAGTGTTGGCCTTATATCAGTCTAATCCTTGTAAACTCTTCTGATGTCTTTCCTTCCCTTTCTTCTTCTTTCTCTGTTTTGCTTCTGTCTTCCCACCAGCCTGTGAAGGAAGCAGAATGTTTTTTTGTTTTTGTTTTTTGCATTTTATTTTGCTAATCAAATAAAAATGCACATTAAATGTATTTTCTTGTTTTACAGTGCAATGCAGTATATTATTTGTAGTTAGTCTGCAGACAACTAGCTAATTAATGTGGTCATGTTTTGCCTCAGAGAGGGAGAAGCTGAGATGTAAGCTTGGCCTCAGTGGTTTCTCATTGATCGCGGTAGATGATGAAATCACCTTTCTGTCCAAAGGAAAGCAACATCTTAGAGCGTACAACATCTCCCAACTCCCCCGACTGACCAATTACCCCGCTGCGGTCGCCCCTGGGGATCCATGGTTAGTTTGGTAGAAGGAACCTTACCGCTGAGTGACTTAATGAAGGGAAGAAGATGGCAGTTTTTACTTTCAGTAATTATAGAAAGTCCAGCAAAATTCCTTTCAAGTGGATGAAATGTAATGTTTTTATGAACAGTTCATGTAGCTGTAGTTTATGGCAATCTGTGGATTCATTGGCCTGTTTACCTGCCACTCATCTGGGTCGGGGCTGTGGTGCCGGTAGGACATCCTTCTGTCTGGCCACATCCTCCAGCTCTTCCTGGGGGATCTCGGGGGTTGGAATCTAATCACTCCAGTGTGTTCTGGGTCGATCCTGCATATCTCCTCCCAGTTAGACATACTTGGAAAATTTCTTGATGGAGGTGTCCTAATCAGATGCTTGAATCACCTCAGCTGGATCCTTCAGCTCAGAGGAGCAGTGGTTCTCTGAGCTCCTTCTGGAGTTCTGAGCCCTGCCAGCAAACAAATCTGCCTCATTTAATGGTTGCCTACATTTAGTAGAATACCTTTCAGCAGCCCCAAGAAAAGGACCATGAACTTGTTCCATCCAGCTGCTCTTGGATCTGTGAGGTTAACCACTTTCACACAGCTGGTAGATATACAATCTTTCATTCAAACAGTCCTCCGACGAAACTTCCTGTCCTAACCCTATTTTTTGTACCTCATTAACAGCAGCAAACGCTGGTCTGTCAATCCATCCATCTAACACCAGAGCAAGATGTCTCTACAGCTACAGGCCAGATTGTCATGAAAGTAGCTGTGGTTATTCATGGTGCCCAGAGGATGGATCCTAATGTGATTAACCCCCCACAGCACAAACTTAACATTCTAGATCTGTAAGAAGAATATACATCTTCTGCATTGCTGGGTGTAATGAACATTCAGTCTGCAGGCATTGCTGGAGGAGCTTTGTTATTTTATTTACCTTAATTTTACTCTTTTTTAATTTACCTTAATTTTACTCTTTTTTAATTTTCTCAAAGGCACTTGTGTGTGTTTTTGTGTGTTCTCCAGACATAAAAAAAACCTGTCAGTGATTTTGTATCAGGGTTGTGTGAAGCTTGTATTCACCTCCAACCTGGATTTAGTTCAGGTGAAGAACAGGGTGTGTCACTTTACAGCACATACACAGACATAGTTGCAATTCCTGTATGAGTATCTGTTGTTACCAACGTGTGTTGTTCTGAATCAGAGACACAGGTGTCATGGCTGCATCAACCTGTTGGGGGCCCCAGAGGAACTGTACAGTATTTCCTCTGCTGGAATATTATGTAGCCCGTGGTTATGTGTAAATGTGTCCTTTGATTAAACACAAACTAATTTGGGAATACGCAGCAAACCCTGTAAGCACAGTATCAGCTGAATTAATACAGGTTTTAAGATGAGGCTTGGACAAAGGGCCCACTTTTAAGGGATTAGCTGATGAAGCAGGACCCACTTTATAACCTCAGAGAGATTCTGTGTTTTTGTAAATCAGACAACCACAAACCAGCAGCCACACAGTGAACCAGGGCTAGCTGTCAGCACAAATGTATCTGTACCAGCACACAGAGGAACTCTTCAGGCTCCACTGAAAAGCTCCGCCCCCTCTGTGAGGTCACACGCGTGAGGTCATTCAGGTGTGCTGTGATAGTGACGAAGCCTTGTGCCAGTCTCAGAGCCACAACCACACTGGTCTTATGCTTCTAATATTTTATCTTGAATGTTCAAATGCATAGTACAGTTAATTTTGTTTGTTATGTGAGCGTGATGTCCAAATCAAGATGTGCTGTTTCTCATAATCTCATATGAACAGAGACGATAGTGATGAATCTGTTTTTCTCTGATGATGATGCATGGATGATCACAACTAATAATAAAAAAGCAGCTCCTTGGTGTGTGTGCTGTGTCTGCATCATCCATCAAGCTTTCACTCAACATTATTTTCATGTGACAGATTTCCATCGCACACCATTTAAAATCACAACCAGTAGTATTAGTGAATATTATATATGATATTACAAGTAATGTCAGCAGCTCTAGCTGCTTTTTTAAATAATCACTGCACAGCCACAGAAACTAACATTTTTATTTTAACAAGGCTTCACATGCTCACTTATGGAAGCCTATTTGCACCACTGTGTTGAAAAAAATAACGCTCCTGTAAGTCATAATTCTTAGATACTCACTAGCTGTGCTGGGTTGTGAGGTCGCTCTATTCCTCAGCATCAGAGTGTTAACGGCAGCAGCTAACGTTAGCCGGTCAGGGTTACCTCGGCTGCATTTTGAATCTACAGATGTTTCTTGGCAATCACACACTTCTTGAAGGCACGGAGAATAAGAATACAACAGGCCACAGACACATTTATTTGTTGCCCTTACTGTAATGGGACAGTATTTATTGTATTGCATTCAAAATCCAGCAATCCACACAAAAGACAATTTCCCCACACAGATCAAAACCCCAGCCCCACAGCTCTGGGTGAGTACATGAAGCTTTGGTATCATTAGTTGGTTACGAGCATTAAATAGACATCATGACATGAGAAAGTTTGGCGGGTTATTGCACCCATGAGCCTCCAGAACAGCTTCAGTCCTCCTTATCATAGATTCCTCAAGTGTATTGAGTGGAAAAAAGATTTTCCTCATTTGACTTTTTTTGTCTTGTATAAATCCATTCCTACCATGCCAGCATGGCTTGAATGGTCACGGTTGCTAACAGATAAGCTCGGGACGAGAGCCCCCACCAGGAGCCGGTACAATGGGCCAAATAGACACCGCAGCCATAGACAGCAGGGTGACATGTTCTTCTGTTTGTACTACACTGGGTGAGAGGCAGACATGTTGCCCTCTGGCCTGTCCTCCTGGAAGAGATCGCTTCCATTTATTCTTTAACTTGTCACCTGTCGCATCAATTTTGTAGTTTCCAGGATGGTTACTGGGTCAGTAAGTCATTTGGCTTCAGCCAGATGTACGGCTGAATAACAAACCATATAAACTGACTGCTCTTCATCTCTATCCCCATAACAGTGACTGTAAAAGATACTTTCTCCAGCTTGTCAGCGGTGTAGCCTGTAGTACCAGAGAACAAAAAACAACCAAACTTTAAAATGTCATGAGAGGCCGTTAGTATTAGCTGTGAGCTGTGTCCTCCCACAGCAAAGAACATTATAAAATGAGATGACAAGCAACAACAGCATTGATAAAGAGGTTTGGGAGGAGGTATATGTGCAAAAACAGGTGGTTACAAGACTCCTTTTGATCCGCACACACACACACATTTAAAAAGCTAATCTTACATTTAAAAAAAAACAATAAAACTAGAAATTTACAACCAGGGGAGTGTTTAGGACAGTCATATAAAAATACAGGAGTAACAAGCGGGAAAATAAGGAATCCTTTTTAAGTTTGAGTGGGAGGTCTTTCTAGAAGCTGACATTCTCTCACACTTTGTTTCATTCACTTGGTTCTCTCTTGGTGTTCAGTGTCTCCCTTCTCTGACAGCAATAAGGTCTGTTCCTCTGCTGGTGTTGAAATGTGTTTTACTCAGAAGGCTCAGTTCCACATCTGATTCATTGGACTCCACTCTCTCCTAAAGTTCACGTGTTCATGTTGGAACTGCAGGCGTCCTGCTGCGGCGCTGGGCTCTCATGTTGTCACCACTGTGACAGGGAATGTTGCATGTGTCTGAACTTACATGTGCTCCTCGGGGTGAAGAATAATAATGTCTATTAGTACATTGAGCCATACGGAAGTTAGCGCTGCTATTAGAGTCGTAACTAGGGACAAGTTCCTCACTGATAGAATACCTGAAAGGCAGCAGAAGCAAAACTGCTACCACTTTTTAATAAGGTACTTTTTATAAAGGGTACTGAAGTTGAAACAAATAACTACCTTGATGGGTAATACAATCATTTAACAAGGTTCTCTAGGTCACTTATAAGCCATTATAGAAAAACGTTTTGGATTGCTAAATTGGTAAAAGATCTCTTTGGTTAAGTTTCATGTTTACAGTTAGAAATGTCAGTAAGTCTTTAAAGCTGATGTTCAATATAATAGCTAGTTTCTAGTGTACAGAGGTTTTAGAGCTGCTTCTCTGAAAGCAGCTGCCTGCTGCGGCCAAAAACAACGCTATGAGCGCGCTGAGAGTCAAGCCCAACAGTGGGGTCGTGGGCCTTAAAACAACCTGAGCTGGACAATTCAACTCAAGAAAAGCCGGCCGACACAGAGGGCGGGGGGACACAGGGCATCCTGTAAACATAGAGGCAGTCTCTCCTGGAAGACATTCATAGTGTTGCACTCTTTTGTTCTCATGAAACGTGACAGAAATGGTTGTGGAATGAGTTCAAACCTGTAGCCCCACAGCCATATCTATTTAAAGCTGTTGGACACAGTACGGCTGTAGCAGTAAAACAAGGGAGGTATTGCTTAGAAGTCAACTCCTCAGTTGTGTGAGAGAGGAAGAATGCATTATTTTCTTCCAAAAGTTGCATGTTTACACTTTAAAGCTGCATCCATCAATGTTTTTACAATAACAAGAGGGAACATTGGACTGTGTGGCGGCTGGATGTTCACCTTACCAGCTATATAGAGGGATAAGTGACATGTTTCCTTCCTAATAATCTATAAGGTCACTGGTTGTAAATGTTGATAAGTTGTTACATGATTAAAGCTATTTTGTCCAGATGCTGTACAGCCTTCCACAGAAGATGAACAGTCTCCTGGAAGCTCAAAAACAAAGCAAGTTTTGATTTGTCACAACCTGAAGCTGTTCTTACTAATGGCTTAGTGCTATGAAGCATTAGTGAATGATTGAACTATTAGTTAAGCTATTCATTACCTTATTAGAAAGTGGTACCACAAAACAAAAAAAGATTCAAGTGGATAGATGGATCTAAAGGAATACAACATATATGACATCACATCTAAAAACTACAATTCAAATACAATGAGCAACAGATAAAACAAGTCCATGCAAAAAACATGTCCATCATCACCCCATGAAAAGCTCTCTGGTTTGGATGAATTAGGCAATAAATATGTGAGAAGAAAGCTCATCATCGTAGAGCTAAAGAGCTCAGCAGAGTGAAGTGTTGGACTGAGGCCAGCTGGAATATAGGCCGAATATACCATCCACCAATCAGCAGCCTGCTCCGCTGTGTGTGCGTGAGTGTGTGTCTGCAGTAGTCTTTTCACAGTCCATAGTTAACAGAGCTCAGCGCTGGCCTCTTCTTGCCTTTAATCTTCAGGGATCCATAACGAGCCTGGTGACAAAAGGATGAAAACAACACAGTTATCATGTGTTCATGCTACACCCCTGACTTTCTGCACTCATGGTCCAGAATATATAAACTCCATATGTACAAACTCTTAAGCACCCTAGTTTTCTGTGAGGTGTTTTTTGTTTTTGTAGACAGTGACAAAGGAACAGAAAGGATCAGAACACTTACATCTTTGCGGACTCTGGATCGCGTGATTTTGACACTCTGCGATCGCCTTAGTCCTTTCTGAGTAACAGCCTCGTCCTCGGATAAGGTTGGCTCGGTCTCTTCATCTGTCCTCTCCTCCTGGTCATAAAAGTACTCTGAAAAACATCAACACACATACACACACTCATCAGGAGACTCAGACTCACTCAGTTCTAAGTTATATATTGAATTATCCTGAAAGTCACCTTGTACATTAAGGTAAAGATACAATAAGGTAAAAAATAATGACTGCTGAATTTCCACTTGAAATGAGCAGCTTACAGGAGACCAAATCATGGGAACCTTTTCTGTTTGAACTCGGGTTACAATAAAACGAACCCCGACGGTCGTCGGTGGCTGTCGATGATTACAGATTGTGATTACGGGCCTGTGTTGATTTTGTGATGAGGTGGCGGCACAGAGAGCTAAAGGGATTCAGACTGTGAGTGAGAAGGCAGCTGGTCCAGCAGAGGTCAACAGACACTCGGCTCTCTTTCTCCCCTCATAGAAGCACGACCGTTAGAAAGGTGTGTTTCACTCTGCAGCCGGGCAAATCTACTTTATCAGCATGGTAAGTCCAAACAACTCAGAATGTGGCTCAAATTAACAACATTAGGCCACATTTTCATGTTTCATGTTTAACAAACCAACTACTATCCCTAATGTTCATCAATATAAAACTTCTGAAGAGCTGACATCCCTGTTAACACCCAGTCCCCTTGTGTTATGTTACATATTGTTAAATAGTTCTTTAAAGGGTAAATCCCCGGCACTGTAAGGGTCCATTAGTGTCCTCTAAGGCTAAGTTACTAGTTTAACAGCGTGCTTTCTATTTGTCCTGGTTCTAGCTCCTGCTGCTGCTGCTGTCACATCTGGAGTCTATAAGCAAAAACCTCCCACTCTCCAGAATTGGAAGCAACCTTTCCCCTCGCAGAGGAAACAGGGTGGGATGAGAAAGAGGGCAGCTTCACACAAGATTTCACTTTCCAACACAAGAACAGAAATACCATCTGAATTCTGTGCGTGTTGTTTGGATGGAAATCAACCTTTGTCACAAAGAGAAGAAAACACTGCAGAGCTGCAGTTTTTAGGTCGGTAGTGATGAGAGAATTTAGTTCTGCTTAAGATTATTGGGTCCTCTCTTCCCTCCATTCAGGAGAATATTGCACCAAAGCGTTGCATGTCTTGAGCTAGGAATATCCTAAAATACTCCGCACACCCCCATCGTGGACTGTTCACCCTGTTACATTATTCCCACCTTTATTCTACCTCAGCATGCATTATTGTAGGACTGTGTTCTCTAGTGCACTGGTGACAGTTCTTGGGACTCTCACTCCAAGCTGTACACTGTAGATTGACCTTTGCATTATTATTACTCCACAGGCTACCACTTATGTATCTGCTATTTTTGTTCTATGCACTTTATAATATTTATATAGTAATATGTTTGTACATAGTCTTTTTTTTCAAGGTGTATATTTTTTATTATTTCAATGCTGTTGCTAGGCCTTTGTTACGAAATTTTGTTCGATGTACACTGGTTGTACATTGAATGACAAGAAAACCTGTCTAAGACTAAGTCTAAACAGTGTTCAGCCCTGCAGTTGAAATTAGCCTTGACCAGAAACCAGGCGCTTCCGTGTCCGCAGCTTGCACTGATCATTTGCACGGGAATAGCATGTTACAGTAATGTTCCAGGGTGGGATTGCATTCTTTTACAGAGCTAAATTCCCTGTCTGGACTGTGGATAAAAAATAATTCAAGTCATTCCAGTCATTCCAGTAATCACTAGTCTATTCTGTGGTAAAACTCTCCAATTTCCTGTCATGTAGAGGGCTGAGGGCTTTATTAAACAATGCTCTGTCTAGCTCCGCCAAAAGCAGAGACCTGGAGCAGCTTTTCCTACCAGGATTTTTGAATCCTTCCATGTTTCTCAAGAAGAAAAAAAAAGAAATAAAAGAGCACAATCTAGTGTTTTCTTGTCCCGTATATATATATATATCATCTTAACCTGCTGTTGAGCTTTACGTTCATTCTCAAGACACACTCCAAAACCTCCAGTCAATTTCACCTGTAAACTCCCATCAAAGTTCACCTAATGTATTTTTGGACAAAGAAAGGGGTCGTGGTGTTTTGTTTTTACTCTGAAGCTTGCAGACCTGGACTTCAGCCATCCATTGTACTCTGTGCTCAATTATTCTATGTCCTCAAATAACAGAATACAGCCTAGCTGATGAAAATCAAAAAGGTTTGATCAATAAAATAATGATGATAATCAAAAACAAAAGTTTCCATTCAAATATTTTCCTAAATCTTGTTTTACATACTCTCATACCCAAGGCTTCGGTTTGTGCCCTATAAATAAAGATTTATTGTAAAGTTGATTTTGTCATTTTGATGCATGTTATCCCCCCTCTCTCTCCCTCTCCTGTCATCTCTTTACTGAACTCTCTAATAAAGTCTCCCAGTATAACTTTTAAAACAGTGATTGATCCAAATGGACAATGTGTGATGTTGGAGCAGTGTTTTTTGTGCATACCAAGGCCAGCAGATTCATCTGTGGGAGTGTTTCCAAAGCCAATATTCTAAATTTTTCTAATAGTCAACAAATCCTATAAAATGACCAAAACTCTCGTCCGTCTCTCAATACTTTCTGACCTGTCTGCTCTGTGGTTCTCAGCCCCAAGCCCATTGGCTCCTACTGAAGCTGTGAATCATTAAAAACACTAAAACAGCTAAACAAAGGGAATAGTGCTTTTGTAGTGGACTGATACATCTTTGGTGCTTTAGTGAGTATTTCTGGCAGCAGGACGGTGTATGTGGGATTGAGTTAAGATAAACTACAGTGTGTGTGTTCATGGTGATGAAGGAACATTTCACCCAGAGCAACAGTGAGACTCACTGATGTGTTTTTAACATTAGAAGATATATCAGGCTTTCATATACACACAATATTTGTTAGTAGCTACATTCAGTATTGGTTTGGCTCTGCACATGGGATTTGCTTACAGTAAAATAAATATAGAATATAGTTATTATTTGAGCCATATATTTAAAAAAAACAATCATCTGTAGAAAACCATTGTTGTCTAAGAGCGGAGGAGCTCCAATATGGCCAGCAGAGGGTGTGTGATGTCACGTGAAAGCCCTCCACAGCAGTGAGAGGCATATGAAAGAGAGCAGTTAAATGGGAAGAATAGAGGCAAAGGAAGAGAGATGTTTTTTACCCTTCATCTCTCTGTCTTTCTGCTTGCTGGCTGAGCTGAATACATAATATAGTCTTTCCTCTCTCAGTATGCTAATGTTGTCTACCAGCCTTCCCTCCATCCCTCCATTCATCCACCTCTTCTTCCAGTTCACTCCTTCTCTGCCCATCCCTTACATCTCCACTCTCTGCCTATAAATGAATCTCTGTCCTCTCCTCCTTCTCATTCACTCCCACCCCCTATACTCTTCCTCTCCATGCCTCACTGACTGGCTGTGTGTGTGTGTGTTAGAGCGATAGAGTCAGAAGGGACAGAGTGTGTGTGTGTGTGTGTGTGTTTGACATTCCACAAGCATCCCACCCAACCTCATCTCATCCCCTCTGTCTGCTGGGAAGTCATCACACACACACACACACACACACACACACACACACACACCTTTCATTGACATGCCAGCCAGCCTGCAGCTCTCATCAAGGAAGGAAGGAAGGAAACAAAGAAAAGACAGAACCATAGAACCACAGTAATGAGTTGATGTGGCTATGACAGCCCTATATGTTTGCTTACTGCTAAGAAGACATTTCAGGGGATTTCACAGTGCGGCGGCATTTCAACTAAAAATGTGAAAATTTGCAAAATTTTTCTAAACCCAGGTGTACGCCAAGAAACATTTCCTGAGTCCACCTGTACAAGGCTGAAATCCACTCTCACAAGAAGAACAGTCTGGTGTGCATGTCATGGCCTCAATATCAGTGGCGTTTCTCTTAAATTGCTTTTATTCAATTTTTGAGATATTTTCACATATTGTAATACAATAGCAAGGCATGTCATATTTTCTAATTTTCCAAAATAGTTTTGGTTACTCAGAAATGAGCACTAAACATGTTGTGGGTTTTTGACAATGTGACAATGCGTGCATGTCCACAGGGTTTCAACACACAGCAGATGTCTGTGTATGAATACGTAGAGGAGAGTGTCAGTGTTCCTAGGATATATGAAGCATGTTGATGGGATGAATTCTTTCAAGGCATGTTTGCGATTTGTACTTGTTAATATTACCAGACTAGATCCACAAATACAAACATACTGATAATTCCTAAATGTATGATGAAGACTTTGGGTGACCAGGCTTTTTTATTGGCAGCTCAATAGGTTTATCCACATTTTCTTGTTGTGTATATAACACTGCAGGTATTCATAGATTTTATCCCCTTTTATGTGAAGCACACGGAGACGTGTGTGTGTGTGTGTGTGTGTGTGTGTGTGTGTGTGTGTGTGTGTGTGTGTGTGTGTGTGTGTGTGTGTGTGTGTGTGTGTGTGTGTTTGTATGTGTACCAGCTTGGTCGGCAGCCTCAGAGCTCTGAGATCTCCTGATGGCGGGGTTGGCCGAGTGGGAGCTGTACTGGTAGAGCTGGTTCCCTCCTCTGTCATCCTGCTGGCTTATCTGTGTGAGGTCGTGCATACTCAGGCTACGCAGCTTCTCTGTGATGGCACCCTGACCCTGTGACACACACATACCAGTCAATATTACATCACCTGCAAACAGCACTTCAAACCTCTCAGGGATCAACAGGACAGGATCCCACACAAGTGAGTGAATGTCAACAGAATGTTCAACACAACTTCAAACTATTCCCCTCAACTTCTACAGACAGTGAAAAGTCTGGTGCTTCCAACTGAATATCTGGAGTGCTGGAGGTTTTTGGCTGTTTTGCATGTGGTGGGATTTTAATAGCAGTCAGAAACAATTTCAATTTGTGTGGTATTTGTAAAAGTACATGATTGTCAATGATAATCGTTTAAGCAATGGGCAGCTATCATACAACTGAACTACTGACTCTGCTGCTACAGTGCTGCAAACAACTGCAAAACAACTATAGTTTGACACAAAATGCAACAAGTGTGGGACTGAATTACTGTGGTAAGGCAGATGGATTGGTAGGGACAAGGGCAACTGTGATTTCGTCTTATAGCTGGCAGTTCATCAGGCGTGTCAGTTTTCTAATACTTTCGTGCTACTCTGTTATCATTCAGAGACATGCAGTGGAGAGACAGGCCCGTCCACAGCTTTAAATGCAAGGACATATATTTGGAGAACTGAGACCAATTTGTAAAATAACACAGGTACTACATGACCTTGAGTCAAAATGTTTGCTTTAACGTGATCTCTAACGTTAAAGAATAGGAAGCATCAGATCAGCCAATTCAACATTAATTCAGCGATCATGTCGCCCCTAAAAAGTGTGACTGGAGTGTCCCTAAAATTAAATGTTGGCTAAAATACATATATAAACAATGCACTTAATATACAAATAGGTTACACTGATATATATACTTTTAAAAGCACAGAAATTATCATTTGGGATATTATTGACAAGAAACCAAATTTCTACAATGATGACGATGTCATAATGGAAACAGTTCACAAAATGAGCAACAGCAACACGATAAAGAAACTGAGCAGATTTTTGATTAAATTGTTGTTAAAATGAAATGAAAGATTTAACACAGGTAACAAAGAAAATTAAAGAGGGTATAAATGAAGAAAATGAAGGTGTAAATATTGAGTTAAATGTATCTGCAAATACTGTTGATACAACACTATGGACAAGACAAAAATAAATTCCAAGATTTATTTTCAGCTACCAGGTCTGATAAAAGAATAATGTTTGAAAATCAAAGGGTGGGGAACATGGTGTCATGGGAGAATAATGCTGGTATGGAATGGAAAAGGAATGTTCTGTCCATGCAGCTTATACTGACTGCTTTTTACCTCCCAGAGAAGCCTGCTGAAGCACAGAAACCCTGAAGAAAGAAGGATGTCAGTACAGAGAGAGAAGGAGAAACAAAGTCACAAGAGGGTTAGCTAGTAGGCCAGTAGGGGCAGATCCACACATCATGAAAAATTAAAATTAAAATAAAATTCAATTAGTTAGATACTAGAGCACAAGTCCAGCAGAAGTGATAGTTCTCCCTCAGGCTCTCAATATAAACTGATAACACCATTTTTTAAAAAAATGTGTTTTATTTATGTATGTGTGCACAGATAGAGGAATCTCCCTACTGACTAACCCAACTGATGTCATTCATTCATTTAGCCAAATGTAATTGGCTAATGTTTCATAATTTGACATATGTTGTGTTATTTATATGAAACAGATACTCCTCTATTTATCTTCACTCAAAATGTATATATATAATATATTAGTAAGCTAATGAGTGTTAGTTGAGTTACACCTGGCAGTTAGCGGTGTGTTTATTTAGTAATAACTAATCTCTGCATAAAAACTAGTTTGTGTGGTGCAAGCTGTATTAATTTAGTCATGTGAGAAACTTTAGTTGGTAAACACATATATTAAAAGCAGGCTAAGGCTATAAATTGTTATAAGCGCTGGCAGGAACATGTTATTCTGTGTCTGCTAATACTGTCTCCAAGGGCTTGCTGTACAGTATCCAGGGTACTGCAAGCGTCACACACAGAAATAGCAACAATCTAAGGATTAGGTGGATTGTTTTTATAAAATAAACCACTGACCAGGGAGTAGCACTGCACTAGCAACAATTAAAGATTCATTAATGAAAGAAAAGAAATGTTCAGAAAATCAGTCTGCTTCTTCACACCTGTAGAGGCTTTACAGATGCAATTTAAATGCGCCTCAGGATACATGCACATCAATATGCATGTAAGCTGCATTCATAATAGAGGATGGTGCATATAGTAGCATGAAATGTGTGTCTCTCAGGAGTTTCTTACTCAATAAAATCACATACTTATAAGGCTGGGTACCCATGATCTAAATTCTGAGGTGCATTTGCAAACCACACCAAAGCTCCAGTCCCTGCTAAAATCTTTCAAAGTGCTCTCTGAGCTGTTTGATTCAGTCTGTTAGACAGGTTCAGACAGATGGATTTTATGTACAATGCAGCTGGTTTCATTGTACAAGCCAAGGTTCATCAAATTCAAAGTTAAAAATTAAAAGATCTGAAGTGGCACGGAGACCTAAAGCAGTGATGATAAAACACGGAGGGAGAAGGAAGAAGAGAGAGAAGTTTTCATGCAGAGGAGAGGGGGAGAGAAAGAAAGATTTAAAGTCTGTGTTTTTATCAGAGGGGACTTTTTTTTAAGGAGCACATAACACTGCGGCCAGTCCAACACAAAGTAATTGAGCACAGTTATAAAAGGAGTGAGCAGCTTGATAGTGAACCAAAGGACATCAGTAATAAAAGAGAATAAATGTAATTGCCTGTCTTGTGGCATTTTACCAGGGCTAGTTTTTCCTGAGACTTCCTAATGGCCCCTGACTACTCAAAGAGTGAATTTACACTCACACTGGTATCTATTATGGTCGGGTTTTGAAGTATCTAGTTTATGCCTATGCCAGTGTTGTAAGCTGAAGCGTCCAGCTGATTTAAACCGACATTGTAGCAGTCAGGCTTTGAAGAACAATGTTCCATGTAAACATTATATACCATATATGACCAAAACCAGGATACTAGTGTGCATGTAAATGTACTGAATGGCTAAATTAAGTTCTACTGTCAGGGCAGTACATTATCTGAAAATCTATCAGATATTACAAGCTGCTTCCTGATTCATCTTCTCTCTTATGTTTACCATATACTTTTGTCCTGTTTAAACAAAAAAAAAAATAATAATTCTGTAGCTTTATTAATTCATTTAAACTTTGCAAATCATTTTCTGTCACACATAATCCTGACAGACACACTGAGTATCTATGCTACTGGTTATTTTTAAAGCCTGGGAATTACGAGTTTAAACTCATCCAGTTTTGACCTTTTATCATCACAAGTATGAAGATGTGGTATAGCACTGAGACAGAAGAACTGAGACATGAAGTTCTGAAAGGTAAAAGATGACTCAGCCAAAATAATGAGTTCTGGAACTGATGGAGACATTTTTAAACTCCAGCACATCTGACTTCTTCTCTTTCTAATGATCCAGCTCAAAAAGAACAACATTGTTTGTTTTTACTTGCTTTTCTTCAAAAAGAAAATTTATTGTTGCCTCTTGATTGTCTTCATTCAGGTTTTTGGTCACTATGTAATATAACAGTGACCCAGTAATCCAGAATCATTAACCAGCCCAAGTCACATCTATGCTAGATGGCTTCTGCTGTGAATGTGGATCTAATAACTTGACTTTCTATTTACTGGTAGATTCCCACTGCCTGGGATTACCTCAGTGCGGCGAAGCCTTAGACAGGAGATCAGCAGGGGATTATCTGATACACTCAGGTATTCACGCAATGCTGATGAAACCAGCTCACACACACTTCATTTATACTGACTCTGCAGTGAGTGGTAGCCATGGGGTAACAAGATGCTTTAGAGACACAGTGTTTCAGGATTGACTGTAGCATTTTTTCTGCAACTCTCCTGCATTAATTTACACAACAGTAACACTATTTCTGTCTGTGTTCTCTTAGGTGTGATTTGGCAGGCCAAGGGAGCTAAGTGAGTCTCAGCCAACAGGTTGAATTTGGCAAAACAATCTGCTGGATTGCTTTACTGTTTACAACAGGTAGAGGGTGCTATTGTATGTAAGCAAAGGGAGCTCAAGCTCTCACAGTTTAGAAAAAGAGAAAAAAATGCTGCTTCAGAAAGAAATGTTTATCCTCCTCAGTAAAGCCAAAGATGTTATGAGGAGGGAAGAGGAAGCAATGGGATTTATGGGGAATGTTATCTTAATTTGATGAAACACCACAGGAGAAAGATATAGACTACAAACTGCCTCGGCCATGCTTTTGTGAATTTTCATTAAATAAAGAAAGGCATCTTAAGTAAAATGATAATGACAGTACATTAATGATGATATACAATAAATAAAAAGGCACACCTTTAAACAAATATGAAATACAAATATAGAATGGAATACTCAAAGTTGGTATAAGCCACTTGCCTTGACAGCTGCACTGACAGCAGCGGTGGCTGCGATGCTCAGTCCCTGTTTACCAAAGTTGACCATGGTCTCATAGCTCCTCTCTTTGGCCTGCACAATATACTCATCTATTTCCTACAGGGAGAAAATCAATAAGACCTTTTCTAGTAGACAGTTTAATCGAGCAAAACATAATGTGGTCATAATATCCTCAACAACAAATAATCCATGTACACAGAGGCAGACACAGATGGATGGATGGATGATCTTACCCTCTCTCTGGAGGACAGCAGGGGGTGCAGACATTTCCGGTAAATGAGACTTGCTCCTCTGGTGTAGGGGGACAGCAGCCAAATCACAATGGCTATCTTCAGCTCATAGTACAGAGGAAACCTGTATGCACATGGAGAGAGAGAGAGAGAGAGAGAGAGAGAGAGAGAGAGAGAGAGAGAGAGAGAGAGAGAGAGAGAATCTAAACATTAATAAGGGCTCTAATATATATATATATATATATATATATATATATATATATATATATATATATATATATATATATATATATATATATATATATATATATATATATATATATATATATATAAAATTATTAAGTATTTCTTCTTTTCCACAAAAGGAACAAATGTAATTAAGCAGGTAGCTTTAAATTATGAGTAAATGAGATACGACCATATGTGTGCATATGTGTGTAACTCACCATGCCAGTGTTAGGTCGGTGATGGTCTCCAACACAGTGTAGAGGGCAAATACAATCCAGTACATCATCCACCGCACCTGCACAGATATACACATATTAATAAAAACAATTGCTTATAAAATCTAATAATTTTTGGAGATACATGAATATTTGAGCCTGCAGCCTTTCATGTCACCTGTCATATGTGTATTAGAAAATCTAATTGCAGACTTTCTGAATGAGCAGAGGTATTGAAAGCTGAGAAAATATATAAAAGAGGAAAAAGAACAGCAAGAGATCTGACTATGTTTGGTGACGCTGATTCAGTGCCTATTGTTCTACCAACCCTGTTCTACCAGGTGAACATGGTCATTATGGTCAATCCTTAAGGACTTTTAAGCCACTTTAATACTTGGTAAGGCATCAGAGCTACAGAATTTGAGGCTTATATGGTGTTCTTCTCTTTTCATCCTGCACCTCTTTCCCTCTCAGGCCAGTAGTAGTGAAGGGAAAACAGAGGTAACGGATCTTTGCTTTTATGCTTTATGTTATCCTCCCTGCTCTCTCGCTCCCTCTGTCCCTCTTTAAGGGCTTTCCAGGCTCTTCTCTCTGGATTTCCATATCAAAGCCAGCGGTAGAGGGTGGCAGACAGGCAGACAGTCACATGGCAGGCTGAGGTTTTAGCCTGACCCGGCCGCTGCCGCATGACTGAACACACACTGACACTAGCTAATGAAATGTCGGGGAGGGGGGCAGAACACAAACACATTCACCTGTCTTACAAGCAAAAAAAATCTAAGAATTAAAAAACACACACGCCTGCAGTCAAACTCACATTAGGCAACACACAGACACAGAGAGACACAAACAGACACACCACTGTCTCTCTGCTGCCTGCACCATTACTGCTGGACTGGTTAATTGGTGACCTCATAGTGAACTCCCTCCCCACTCACACAAAGGCTCATGGGAATGACAAATGTAAAGGAGAGAGAGTGAAACACAGAGCAAGTGAGATGGAGGGGACATCTAATTTATATGTTTCAATCTACTTCACTGCTTCTGTCTCTCTTCTACCTCTCCCTTTCATGTTCTACTTTATCCTCCTTTCTCTCTATGTCTCTAACAGCATTATCCCCCTCTTTCCTCTTTCTCTTTCCCTCCCTCCTTCATCTCATCAGTAGGGAGGACATTAAGACGTGACCTCAGTGAAATATACAGCAGCCATTTTGCCTTCCTGAGGCAATAGCAGACATTTACTGGCTCCGTCTGTGAATAACTGCCTTCCATTAAAAGAGAAGAAAAAACACCTGACATCAGCTCTTTACAGCCACTGGGCCCACTGGTAATACCAAACCTGGTGGACAGAGCATGAAGACAGAACTGAGCAGCAGTGGAGGCTGACCAAAAGTGCGTGCTACACGCCACCAACCACCCAGTTTCATTCAACTCTGAAATAGTTCAAATGACTAAATATTGTTTATGTTTGTTTTGCATTCTTATTTTTCCCAAGAAGTTTGGAGTGAACCTAAAGTAAAATTTTGCCACAGTGCAAAAAGGACTGCAATTATTTTCACTATTGATTAATCAGCAGATAATTCTCTTGATTAATTGTTTGCTCTATAAAAGTTGTGAGAACCCAAGTTGACATAGTCAAACTGATTTGTTTTGTCTATCAGTTTACTATAAAAGAAGACAAAAAAAATCAATGTTCATATTTGAGAGGCAAAAACCTGTGAAACAACTAATCGCTTAGTCTTACTGTTAATCAATTAATCTACTACTTGTTTCATGTCTACAAAAAAGTTTGCAAATGAGTGCCACGTAAATAGAAAGTAGAAGAGGGTAGAAACAGAGTTGTTTTCTGCACCTTAAAAGTATTAAAACAATGCGTCTATGTGGGTCATGTATTGAATTACCCTTACACTCTCAATAAATAGGAGGACTGTGAGGTTTGAGGAAACAGAAAAAAAAAGTCTAAAACACTTCTGTATTAACACATGTAGTGCAATTGTTACCCTAATCGTCACATCGGATACATATCTGTTTATACCACATTTGTGTGTCTGCATACACTCACACATGTTCACACGTTTGTTGGAGTGGACATTAGGGTTGGGCAATCCTACGAATATATTGGCTATCGGTGATTGGCTGAGACCATCGCCGGTTGTTTTTTGGAGGGGGGTTTTGTCATTTTATTTTGCTAATTTAATGGTCTGCCTCAGAAAAACGACCTGCTCAGCGACAGACTCTCTTTCAGCAAGCTAAAAGAAGAGAGAAACAGTGTGTATTAATAAATCTATAATTATGTAAAATTTGGAGGGAAAAGGTGTTTCACAACTTCAACAGTAAATGTATTGTATTAAGTGTAAATAACCCTAATTTCTGTGTGTATTAATGTCCCCATTAAAGATGAATGTCCTTATTTTACCTACAACTAAATGCATATACAGTACTGCTGCTTTCCAACAGTAATAGCACAGGCCATCAGACAAGTCTGCTCAAGTCAGACAGATCCAGACCGCTCAGAACAGAAGACCATTTGTCTGAAACCGGAGTTAAACAGTGAAGCCTAAGGGCAAGCTGTAACTGTCCTTACTCAACACTTTATCAATCCTGTGACAGCAGTAAATAGGTAGCATAGATGTAGCGAGGGGCAGTTGACAGTATGATTTTTCTAACTGAATGGTGTTCAGTATTGATAATTGATGGTTCTGAGAGAAGAATGGAATGAATCTATGGAAGAGCAGCCACAGGTCCGTTTCAGCTGTAGAACAGCTGCTATCATCAAGGATGGAACGCTGGTTCATCAATGTATACATGAAATCCTTCATGTATGTGCTTGAGGGTGTGCTTAATTTAAAAAAAAAAAAAAAAAAGACTAACCTTATGAATGTGGTTTAGTTGGATGATCATGAAAGGCTGGAGGCTTATTAACAAACAGCAGTGAATGTTGCACCCAGCTCATCCTGAGATACAGTGTTATCTGATTCAGCACTCCTCTTGACATTTTCTGAAAGAGGCGGTGCAGCTGAGGTCTTACCAGTGAAAGCTCACGTTACGAGTAAAATCGTACATGTTGAGCAGGAGGAAAAAGGTGGGTCATTTATCTCTACTTGCCCAACTGCTTTATGCAACAAAAAGTGGACCTGAGAATCATTAACAGCAGAGAAGCAGCGGAAGCAGACATTGAAGGAGACAAAGAAGCAGAAACAGAGTCAAAGAAAGAGTCACAGCTTACTGCGTCTGAACTGATAAGCTGGTGTGTTAAAGCTGTGTGTGAATGTGTTACTAACTGGGATTTCACTTGCACTGACATTCGTTACATCACCCAACTCTAGCAAGAAAACACAGCCAAGCACTTAAATCTATATGCATGTATAGGTTTCCGTCAAAACATGGGTTAAAATGGAGTGCTGAGACACACTCTGCTACTCCAACAATGTTGGAAAATCCACTCTTTGTCTACAAATACAGACAGCTCAGTGGATGCTGTCATCAGGTGACAGTATCACACAGTTCAATCTCAGACTTTCCATCAAAATGGGGGTCATTCAAAGAGAAGAACTCAAGCTGGGTATTTAAAACTAAATAAAAATAATTCCATTAAATGTATGTGGAGGAAATACAGGATTTAGTTATGTCCCTCTGCTGCTCAGTTCTGAGAGAGACTGGTTGAAATACACTCAGAACTGAGCCACACAATCAAATCCCAATAGTGGTTGGATTTGCAATTTGACAGGTACTTATCCTTAAAATTGTATATAAAAGTTATCAAAACAAGAGCACCAACTATGTTATTTCCCCTTAAAATGTATATGCAACATTGTAATGTTGAATCCTCCACAGAGATTTCTTGGAATCAGAGTTTCTTAAATAGCCTAGGAAAAGGTTTGGAACAGTCAGTCAGTTCCCTGTCACTCTTTAATTTATTTGCACTTGTGTTTAAACTTAACTTCATGTGGGCCTTTGGTGAAATGGGGAATTTATTTACAAATGTAACAAACTAGATAAGGTAACTGACTAGTTGACTATATTCACTAACTACCCACTGGGCACAGGTAGACCTTAAAAGCAACAACTCCATGCACCTTCTATGGGGATTGTATCGAGGCAGTCTGGGTAATGTAGAAAATCACTAACACACATCAACCTGAGGTAAAACCGGTACAGTAAAAAGAGCAAGAGAGTGAAGTAGTAAATGCCTCCTGGAAAGTAATGAAAATCAGAGACAGATGATTCACAAGTGTATCTCCGACCAGGAGTCACGTATACATCAGAGATGGATGGGGGTGGGATGCTTCACTTGAGACCAAATATTGGACTATGTCCCATGAATTAATTAAATTGCACATAGATTAAGAACAGTGTGAAACTGTAGCATATTTACAAATTAATGTTGCAAGACAGCTATTACAGGAGAAGGAGCTGCCTGTGAAAGCTATTTGGTTTTATGGATAATCAACAATGCAGAAAGACAGGAAAAAGAGGAGAAGAGCTACCTCCCACGTCCACATGCTGCGCGGACACACACACACACACACACACACACACACACACACACACACACACAATACACAAGGCTTGACTTGCCAACCCACCATATGCAGATATAAAATTAAATGTAGCAAGTAAGGTCATCACGCTGCTGATGTGTTGAGATCACATGCACTAAGATCACAAGATCACATGAGACGCAGACAATGACAACGTGCCACTTCTGTTTTCCTTCATATGAATGCAACGCTCTGTGCACCCAAGTCAGGTGAGGCCACATATAAATCAAAAGGGTGTAGAGATAAATCAGTTTCTTCTCAGTTGCATAGCTCGTCTGACACCTTTGAAGCTGTCCAGTTCACAGAGGGGTGTGACCAGATAGTCTAAACTGAAAAGTCTAAACTGGAGGTTTAGTAAGATGCCACAAAATACGATGCGACAAATGAGACCTGGTGATCTTTAAGCTGAATTTGTGTTTGCAGAGATACTGAACCCTTTGGTCACTGTGTTTATCATCCAACAGTTAAAATAAATCATTCTAGCCCATTCTTAATGATAGTACTGAAAGTACTGATTCAAGTTTCAATTTGCAGTTTGCAAATTATTTCATGATTTAATCTGGTTTGTTAAACAAATATTCAGCTTAATGAAAATTTAGAACAGCTGCTAACTCGCTAGCTGCTAACTAACTAGTTACCCAAAACCCCTCAAACCATTACCCATGGAAGGTTAAGTGAAGGTTGGGGTTAGTGTGTGTGTGTGTGTGTGTGTGTGTGTGTGTGTGTGTGTGTGTGTGTGTGGTTGTGTGTGGTTGTGTGTGTGTGTGTGTACAACTATCTTTGTGAGAACCAGTTTGAGTTTTAGACCATGGGAGTGATGACATTTATGGATAATGAGGACATTTTGGCCGGTCCTCACTTTCTTTTCATTTGAGGGTTAAGAATTGGTTTTAAGGTTCAAGTTAGAATTAAGTTTAGGTTAAGGTTAGGGTAAGGGTTGGGGTCAGGCATTTAGTTTTGATGGTTAAGGTTAGGGGAAGAGGTTAGGAAATGCATCATGCCAATGAATGTCCTCACAAATATAGCTGTACAAATGTAAGTGTGTGTGTGTGTGTGTGTGTGTGTGTGTGTGTGTGTGTGTGTGTGTGTGTGTGTGTGTGTGGTAGAATCATACACAAATCAAGCAGGTCATCCAAATGCTCATAAACTTACATATTCCTTGACATTTTTGGTCTTGACAGCTTTGTAAGAGTAGTATGCAGGATACAGAGTCCCAAACACCAGCCTGCAGGGAGAGGGAACACACAACATGAAGCTTATCATTTCTATTACACTCACATGCTAAATAACTACACTTGGCTATTTACTAATATTTTTTGCAAACCTGGAAACATAAACACGCTGCTGAATGTTCTCAACACTGCGACAACATTAATATTCCTGGCTGAGAGTGGTACAGTGTTCTCATTCTGATGTCTCCACACAAACCTAAAGGTGGTTTGAATATACTAGTGTAAATAGCCATACACAGGCCATTTGAATAGAGGCTATATAATATTTACGCTTTATACACTGTCAGTGTATTTTTAAGTTTTAAGTTCAAAATGTATGAGACATGTTTGCACTAAAATTCGGAACTGTGTTGGTAGGTTTTCACAGGGTATGAGAAAACTGACAGATACAATTACTGTGTTTTCATTAGAGTCCAGTTAAAGTCCAGCCTACAGTTTGTCTCCACCTTCACCGTCTGATATCTACGGCCACAGCAGTTTCCCCATACTTGTGAGGGGGATTTTACACTCAAACCAAAATGGTAGTACAGTATAATCCTTAATGCAAATTGAGGCTTACATGCATAATTGTGATTTTTCAGTTAAAAGCCATAATCTGTCCCTGCAGAACAATCTGGGGACTTTTTTTTTTTTTCTTTATTTATATCGTCCTATGATCGGGTGCTGGGTCCTGACCCAGAGTCTGAAAACCACTGGAACACAAGACAATGACTCAATGTTTCCTCTATAATCTTTTGCAGCAGCGGTTAGGGGTAATGTGGGGTTTGGTTCCATGTCTGGTCCAGTGCAGGTCTCAACACTACCTCAACATACTAATCTCTTCTTTTGTTCCTCTGCACTTGGATACACAGTACTTGCTCTGTACAAATAACATATTCTTTAATAATATATTCTTTTATAATTCCAGTGTCTTTAGGATGTGGTGTTTTTGCAGTGAACTAGTTTCTGTAGGTGTTGCTGTTCCGTCTGTCCAGTCATGCTAACTGCACAGCCACTCTTCCATTTACTGGAAACAGAATGGAAACGCATAGATTACACAAAAGAGCTATGACACATTGAGACCATAGACCAATAACCACTCAAACAGCTTGTGTCAAACCAATCAGTTAAACAGCATAGGGGACATATTTCTTGAAAATCTCATACAATTTAGAAGGTTTGAGTAAGCAAATTTCAATCCGTCCTGAGAATGCTTCTTGGGTATATTGGTACCTAGCTATTCTAATCACCTAAGGCTCATGATGTGCCTCAATGTAAATGCATTATCAGTGGCAAGTTTACTGCATGAACTTAGTTAACACTATGTAAATATATATAAGATTGTGGTTTCTAGTAGCCTACCCTCATTGATATAAATTGGTTCTACAAAATATTAGAAACACCTCTCCATACAACACAATACAATCTAACAGTACAAAAAAACTACAGTCTACAACATGACCATAACGTTTAATCAATGTCTCTCTAAAACAGTTTCAGCAAAAACTGAATATTAGAACCTACATAAAGGTAGAAATTATTGTACGATTGTTGTACTGGATGTATTTAGCTGATGTACCTAGTAAACTGCAAGTGTATGTTGTATCTGGTCTAGTTATGTAGAAAAAACAAAAAATTGGTCATAGTTTGCTAAATATATTAATGTAAGTGTACATGTTAATGAATATTTGGTTATTGTTCTGTACTGGATTGGTCTCGCTGTGGGACATTATCATCTGTATCATTTTTCAATCTCTTTAAAGCTTTTTTGGGTTTTTTTTGCCAATAGGTAACAACATATAACAAACATATTTCCTATTTACACATCCAGCAGACACAGACCAACATTATTATTAATTTGTGTCCACCGATGTCCAGTCATGCTAACTGCGCAACCTCTCTTCCATTTACTGGAAACATATTGGGGGGCCCATATTCACTCTCTTTTAGTTTTTTCTTTTTTTTTGGTCTCTGTGTCTGTCTACTGTTTGGTACTATGCAGGTAGTGCACAGTGGGTTTTTAGAGCTTTTTAAATGAAAGCATCTACAACATTCAGTCTTAGCTGTGAAATAAAGCCAAAACAATGGGCTGCAACTGTCTAAAAAACTCTTGAGTTGAGAGAAACTGCAGGGTTAGTGATAATTCTCTGGGATTCATCACCAGGAGCAATACCTGTCACATTACACATAGTCATTCTTAATTTTTAATATAAAAGTGTTTGTGAGTGCAGGTTTAAAATGAATTGTATTAATTTATGAACATGTCATCCCTTTCATTGTTTATTTTTTTGTCTTACTTTGATTTCATCAGTGCTACAAAAAAGATTCTAAAATGATTTG
Organism: Lateolabrax maculatus; assembly: GCA_031216445.1. NCBI lineage: Eukaryota > Metazoa > Chordata > Actinopteri > Acropomatiformes > Lateolabracidae > Lateolabrax > Lateolabrax maculatus. The sequence goes on from CM062200.1 coordinate 19,473,308, forward strand.
TGTATTCAAGCAAAGATTATAGATTTTATATGCATATTACTATAGTAGTTTTCATCTCACAAAGAGGAATACAAGGACCAACCAATTTCAGCACAGAGTAAGACTCTGTGGCTATTGTACACTATCTACTGAAATCAACAGAGCTCTCTTTCTATCCTGACTCCCCCCCCCCCCCCACACACACACACACACACACACACAAACAGTGAAGAAAGCACTAACAAAAGAATGAATATCCACACCCTCGCTCACAGACACACAGAGTAACAAGGGCAGTTTGTCCAGCCTTTCTGCTCTCAGCTGCACACCATATATTGTTCCTGAGAGAACTGTGTGAGAGAGTGAGCGAGCGAGAGAGAGAGAACGACGAGATGAATTTATAGCATGACACTCCTTCCCTCCAATTCCTCTCTCTAACATTCTTCTGCTCCTCCCTCCTCCCCCCGCACACTGAGCCTGCCATGTCTACAGCACAGTGTGTTCTCTGCAGATTTAGAGTGCATGCTGGATCTGTTCGGCTGGAACACACAGTGACTGCACATTCAGCCATTACTGCAGGTACTAATATGTACATTTCAAGAGCTTTTCCAAAGTTTCAAGAGTGATCAGATATAAAAGGTGTTTACTAAACAACTCGCACACCTTTTTAAGCAGTGACTTTAGACTTTTGTTTTACACTCTGCTGCCATCAACCAATCATACGCAGGACTGGACATATTGTAGGCAAATGGATTGCAGTTACTGGCTTGATGAAAGAGGGGAGCAAATTAGCATTTTTGTTTTTTGTAGTAGTGAAGAAATGCAGTGTAAAGGTGTATTCTAGTTTTCCACAACAGAAATATAACAAATGTTCAATAAATGTTTGATATAACTAAACCACTCATACACCAGGACAGGGGGGCACTAATGCACCTTAAACTCTAGTTGCCACCGTATAAAAGAACGTGACATCACCGATTGATTTGTGGACTACTGTTTTGAAGCCTCAAGTTTGGGCCATTGCCAAATTGTTTTTTCTCTGAGCCACTGGAGTCGCCCCCTGCTGGCCACGATAAAGAATGCACTTCGGCATAGGATTCAGTTTTCAGACTTGGAGACTACGTCCACTACGTTTATACAGTCTGTGTTAAGTTCTAAGATGAAAACACGGACAACACCCAAAAACTCACCCAAAAAATGCACACAGTGCCATGGATACGCATTGCTCCACCTCTATCCTGATAATACCTGTGACAACACTCTTAATTACGTATAACTCTAACAGATTGTCAACAGCGGCTGGGCATTGGCATCAGCAGGGAGAGGAAACCGGATGGACAGGCCTGTTCTTGCTCTCCTTGCCAATCGCGTTCTTAAACCACAATTAACCATCTGGTTTCTTCATCAAAACTCAGCCCTTAAACTTGAAAGAAATAATGATTTGACATTTATCATGATAATTATAGGTATTGACTGATAGGAACATTTTCATTGTGATAACATCACCCTGCCCTAACTCCACTTGGGTACAATGACAATATAGATTTAGTGCCCTTGGAATACCACAGCCTTCCTGTAAATTACTCAACTGACTCATAACCAGTGACAAAACTGATGCACAAGGGGAAAAAAAGAGGAATTGGAGGAGGCATGATCTTTCTTAGACCAGTCATGCAACCTGGACTGGTAGAGCTGCTAAGTTTAAACTGACCCAGTATTTTAAACTGGCATCAGGAGGAGACGGGGGATATAGAGGGAAGGTGGGGGAGAGAGGAACTCAGGTTGCTTACGTAAAAGGTCCTGACACACCAAACTGACTTTTGCATTTGCATGCAGAAAGTTGCCACCGTAAAATTCTGTGTAGCTTTGCACTGTTGCTTTCAAAACAAAGACAAAAATTGGGGTAAACCCCAGCATCCAATATTCAACATGATCAAACGCCCATATCGTGCCAAAAATGATGTATTCTGCAAAAAACTACAGGTGATGGGATGTCACAGACATGCAAGGAGGGACAAACACCCTTAAGACAAATGCAGACTTGGAACCAAGAACGCTGAACTTGAGTACACATTATGCATGAACTCAATTCCTTTTTAGTCAGTAAAAAACTTGGGAACTTTTCTTCTGTCTGCTGGTTTCATAGCTTATCACTGACATGAAGGATGCACTTATACCCTGGATCTTGACTCATTTGCTTTCCCTGTGGCAACGACCATGGGATGAATGAATGAGTTTAGAAATCAAATTGAGGTAGTTTGGCTCATATGGGAGCATGAAAACCAGCAGAACTGAAATGATAAAGGATTTCACAATAACAGCAACCTTCACAGTGTTTCCCCAAGGGGTTTTTTCCAGCAGCTGGGCTGAGGTGCTGGAAGATATTTAGCATGTCCACTTAAACCAGAACGGCTTTAGACACATACGTGTATACAGTTGTAGATGTCGAATTGCGTTTAATGAAACAACAGCGCTTTCGAAAGACCAATAACCAATAATAGTGGCAAAGTCTTGGAGTGTTTGACTTATAATTCTCACTCATCCCTGATTCTGATTGCTTAAAGTGGAAATGGTGAGTTTATTGAGTTTGTGGAGATTTTTATATAGCAGTGCTAATCATTTAGAGGCGGTACTGCACCGCTGTTGAATGCATGTAGGGGAAACACTGCTTCAGACACACACAGATACTGTATATAGTCTGATACTCGGCGCAGAGTCCCCTCAGCAGCAGGGAGCCGCCAACAACCACAGCAATTTATTTTCATGCTGTTGCTATAGAAACAGCCGGGCTGCCAAAGCTTCCATACTCTCTTCCATGTCTCTCTGTCACATTCTGCAATTTCAACTCACTGTGCTTTATTTGCATAAAGGTAGAGAAAAATACTGCAGAACAATCTGCCCCGAAAAATTAAAGTTTGTAAATGAGCCCCCTCCGGAACTTCAGTAAATGGGTGTGTTTGTAGTGGAGAAACAGGCTGAACAACAACCCATACCCTCTGCTGCCCGAGCACACAAAAACAGCAGCCTGGGGGTGGGGGGATGTTGAGGCATTGTCTCAGCAACAAAGATATCAGGATAGTCTCTCTTACTGTATATATTCAGAGCTCCAAACTAACTTTTCACCAGCACCACAACTACCAGCTTTGGTTAGTATGTCATTGGGGGGGGGGGCATTTCTCCTCTACTTTTCCTGGTGTAACTCGTAGCACGTGTCTGGTTGAGGAAGTGAGAGAGAGCAAGCAGAGAAGAGGGAAAGGTTAGCATTGAAGTTGTCCACAGCTAAGTGGATTGTTTCGCAAAGTTCTACCGCTGTCTACACATGCATCTTGTGCAGTGCGTAGGGCACCAAGGATAGTGATCATCATGCATTTGTGACCACGTGGATTTTTAACTCACACACTCACAAAATATGGTCTCAGTGTGGAGCCCTGTATATATTACCAGCGTAGAACAACTGCATGCAAGTCTTTTCTCTCCAACGATATAAGTTGAAGGTTTGTGTTAGCAGATCTTAGTCATGCTAGTGAAGGGCGACTGCTGATGCTGGGATAATAGCGTATCTAATAACAGATATTTGTGTCTCAATTGCTCCTAATTTGCTTTTGCTGCCATGAAAATCTAGTCACAGCTCCTGCAAACTCATGGCTCTGCCCATGGTGTGAAGGAAATAAATACAGTAATAAACAATAACAACATTAAGACACTTATATGTCATTGTTTTTGTCTTTATGTCTACGTTCAACACACAACCATTATCTTGTTTAAAAAAAAAAAAAAAATTGCTAGAGAAGAGTGTCTGTGTTCCAGGAATATAACAACCATGACGATGGGACATTTGTAGCCTTGATAATGTCAAAACATGTATCTGTAGGCTAAAATGAAAAAAGCTAATATTGATGGACTGTGTCACTCCTACTGATTATCTTTTGATTTCTTTCTGGGATAAACATGGCCGGAGTGCAGTTTCCATCATTCTTTGGGTTATGTAAGCCGGAATGCTGCGATGGGCAGTTTTAAAGCAAATTGCACACATAGGGTTCAATATCTGCCCAGAGAGGCCTAGTTTGATTTAGCATATGTATGGCATGCTACTGGCATAGACTGTAAATAATGGTTTTAATTTCACTGTATACCGTACACAGTACTCCTGCTAATACGTCACTAATGGCTAATCTCAACTGGTACTAGCCTTGCCGGATCACCTTGCCACAGCAACAGTAGATTAAAAAAAATAATACAAGGGTAAAATTTATAAAGCAAAAAAACTCCCAATCCTACATGGTAATACTTCATACGGTGCCAACAGTATCAACTTTGGATACCCCAACCTTCAAATAACTGTATCGAAGATATTTCTTTATATTTTTATACACTGACTTCTTTCAGAGCAACTACAGACCAGCACTAGACATAACCAAGTGTCTCCATAAACCAATTTCACACAAAAAGTTCAAAGTGCACTGAAACGTTCTTGAAACAATTTAGTAAAATGCAGGGCCTCTTCTTCATACCAAAACTACCATCTCTCTATTTCCCTTCTCTCCCTCCTCATTCCCCTTCTTCCCATTTCGACACCTTCTCCCCCTCTCTCTGCGTGCAGCTGAGAAAATAGCCCCTTGCTTTTAGATGGGCCTTGACTCTGGGCTCCAGGTCAATTTCCCTGGTTTCCTGACACCGTACACCACCAACAACCAGATGGAAGGAGGGGGAGGACAGGATGACAAGTAAGAGAGTGGAGAGAAAGAGAGAACAAGAGTAATAAAAAACAGGAGACACACCGAGAGAGAGGAAGAAGAAACAGAGGAGAGAGGGAAAAAATCCAGAGATCTCCAAGATTTGAGCTTTCACCATCTGGTTTGAGCTTCAGGAATAAGAATTTGATTACATGACTTTTCCCCTAAAAACACAGAGGGAAGATTGTTGAGAGAATTGCTGCTACAGCAAATGAGACTGGTTAGAGTCCAGGTCTGTACATCCCCAGAGTATTTCCTCATAGGGAAATACATCATTTAGACTGTTCTCATGGCTCTCTGGATCTTCCCACATTAAAAAACTTCCTTAATACCTCATATACAAGTTTATACTTAAGCCTTCAGTGGTATTTCTCAGGGCATAAATCTTCCAACAACAAAATACAAAGAAAGCCTTTTAATTATAATAACAATAGAGCAACTTTATTTTAATAGCTTTTACCATAATTTGTATCAGTTGATAACATTGTACTCACCAAGTTAATAGCTGCGATCGATCTGAGAACACAGCGACATTGCTATAACAGAATCTACACTAAAAGTGAGCACACCCAAAATGTTGCTAATAAACTGTGCCAATTGTTGCATGTACTTGTACCAAAACAAACATGGATGACAACCAGCAGCCTGGACTGTTTATATGCCGTGCAATTTGTGCAATCTGAACAGGCCAAAAAAAGAGGAACAAAGCACAGAGTTTGTGTGCTATCCTGGACGAAGTCGAAGGGGCACGGACTGCTTGGACTGTACAGCCAACCAGAGGGGGGGCAGGGAAAGCTGTTTATTTACTGGCATGTTGTCTCCCATGGGCGATACATACAGACATCGTTTACTGATGTACACATACTAAACATGTTTTAAAGTATCTTTATGCGAACAACTGGCAGGGAATGGATCTGAAGACTTAAAATTATAATCTCTACATAGCACTTTAAAGATTACTTGTCAACTTGGTCCAATAAGTCGTTACGCCAAAATCATATTCATAACTGTCATAACCGTCCTTATGTATGTTCCCGCCTCATGGCTATTTACACTGTGATTTAACTAGTTTGACTAAGCTGCCTTTTTAGAGATGAATATAAGTATCAGCCTCTACGTGACGCTCCGTGCATCCTACTGATCCTGAAAGGCCTGTTCTTCACTCAGCTGACAGGTACAGGCAGCCTGTACACAACATTCTAATGTAGACAATGCAACCAGCGTAGTTTAAAAGGTTAATACATTTCCACTCACACCTGCACAAAACCACAGCCCTACAACAAATACATCCTTCCAATAATACCACAGAGTTGAACATTCTGTATCAGATCACATTACACTGTAGAGGAGCTCATGATAGGGAGCCTGAGAACTGTGAGTTTCATTGCCAACGACTGCTTCACTGTAATTGTTGTGCACATGACAAGAAAGAACTTGAACTCCCTCCTGAGCTTTTTTAATTGTGCATTTTTCAGGATAAGAACACTGCTGTGCTCCGTGATAACTGTCACCACAGGGGTCCACATAATTGGAGACAATATCAGTGTTTTTCATGGCTGAGAACTCAAATGCCTTTGTCAACACTAAAAGAGGGGCTGCAACAAAGAGTAAGAGCTGGACAAATGGAGACTAGGAGTGACACAAATAAACTGGAACCATTCCTTGCAGGCTCCCGTCTAAAATTAGGTGGTCATGGACTGCTGAGTTGAAAATCAGAGTCTGACTTTTTTAACTGTTGCATGACAGGCGATTTGAAATGGTTTCAAACTTGTTGCGAAATCGACTACGCAACTGTATTAAAGTTAGGAGCAACAATAAATTCTTAAAACTAAGAATTTGTCATCGCATAAGTCCAACATTATAGTTGCAGGCTTAAAGCAGACCCACTTTACCCTCTACACTGTGGCAGTAGCCACTGTCAGAGAAGTCAGTGTAATGGAAATGTGTGAACACTTCTGACATTGGCACTGCACACCATTTCTACAGATTTATTCATTTATTTCACTCAAGTTCAGTTAATGGTAAATGACACGAACAAAATTATAAATGATAATTATCACAGATTTATCAAATCATCAGTATTTTACAAAATTTGCTTTTGAGATGTCTATGGGTCTCAATCAAATATGATGACTAAGTATACATCAATGTTTGTCTGGTCCCATAAAACTACAAACCTAAGTATGGACAAGACTACAATTCCAGCACTGCATCTTCTGATGTGAATGTAAATAACCTCAAATTAAAGCTGAATGTTAGCTCTCTTACCTTATGTTATACTTCAAACATACTGTTCAAGAGTAAAGAGACACACCAACAAAAATGTGTCACTGCCCAAATACTGGACTGTCTATTGGAAACTAGCAAAAGGCTGAATCCATTGTCAATGGACTGTCTGCTGAGTGGTGATATATGACCTTAATTATTGGCGGCAGGTTTCATTCCTCTCAACCATATATTGCTCTCCTCTTAATTGCAATGTAATATTTTAGTTGTCCCAAAAACCAAGTTCAAACAAATGAGAGGTGACATGCAATTAATTCCTATAATTTTGAACACAGACTAATCCTAAACTACATTGTAGAACTGACGTGGTTTGTTCATTCCCATTGCTGGTTGGCTTAAGCGACAAGTTAACAGGTGTCGACATATTTGTGGCCATGGTAATGATACTGCAAGGCAGATGAGTTTTAAAAAATGGCAACAAACAGGACTACGTGAACCACGTACTGACCTGTGACAACAGTGTGTTACAAAGAAAGTCTTTATCTTCCAACTACACAGGACTCGTGTTTGAAAGTTTCATTAGAGAAAACAGGAGAGGCATTCTGTATTTTTCCACCACTCCCTTCTGTCCTTTCCACTACATTCCTATCCTCCATCACACCAAGTTATGTAACTCCTGTTCCTGGATGTATACAGAAGGAGAGGGGAGAAGTGAGAGGGCTACAAGAGAAGAAACAGACATGTTGTTTGGTCAAGAATGGGCATTTTTATCCAAAGTAAACACAGCTCCAGTGTAATGAATCTGAATAACTGACTTCTGCTTTATTCACTTAAAGGATTTCAGTGGCATGACAATGGATAACTAGGAATCCAATAAACAAACAAATCAACGCAAACTCACTCAGATTCGTTTGAGAAGGCCTTTCTTCCTTGTGCCCTCACAATGTTGTGGTTGCCAGGTTAACTTGGGCAGGGCTGGCTAACAATATCTTCTCGATGGCAGCTGTACCTGACACTCCCTCACAGATGAACATGTAGAGTCTTGAAATGTTCCACCTCACTGATACTTTAAAAAAAGTCACACATTATAAGGGCTGACTCACCAGCACGGTGCATGGCCATGATTCCTAAACAAGATGGTAGCATTAGCTTCAGACTCAATGACAAATCCCCAGTCACAATGCTAGTGAGTTTGGGGCCCCACAACTATTCCTATTACAAAATAAGCTAATAAACCTAAATGCTGTCGTTTTTTGTCAACAAAGTTCCCGCACTGACCAAGAACTGTAAAGGACTGAGGTCAACACTTAGCCAGAGGACGGTAACAAGTTAGCCAAGCAAGCTAACAAAGCTTGATCCCATCAGCTGCCCTAATTTTCTCCATGAGCTTAAAAATACTAGTTTAGTTCACTTTCAGTACTCTCAGGTGTCTTTGTACTTACACAACGCTTCTCGAGATGATCCAGGACACCATGTTTTCGGTCTTTGTTGTGCAGGGCTGTGTCAGGAGTAGAAGACAGACCCGGTGATAACGTTAGCCGTGCCGCTGTAAACTTCCTCAGCCAAAACTTCGATGAGCAAATCCAGGACGAGCTAGCTATCTCACAACATGTCTGAAAAACGTCCAATCTCACTGCTCTGCCTTTCTAACCATAGCTAAGCGATGGAATATCTATCCAATATGATTCCTGTTGTCTGGTAGCAGTCTCTTGGTCCCCCCAGGTTTCCTCCTTCCCTTTCTACTTTGCTCCCCAGTTCCTGGCACCAGAACGGTGCTCAGATAGCCGCTGACGTCAACAGGAAAAGAACAACCTCCTGAACCTACTATTGGCCAGTTCAGTCTATTTACAAGAAACACATACTGTGATTGGTTGGCCACGTTTGCCCATGTGACTTTTGCGTTTGATTGGAGCGGTGGAATTTCAAACTCAGCGATCCGTGCTCCGATTGGTCCATCTTCGATTCGTGGCGAATTCTAACCAATGGGTGAGAGAAGCAATGACGGGGTTCTGTGCACTTTCCAAACGTTGTTGTCGGGCAAGCGTTTTCCTAGCATGGAGATGGAAGGTGACTTTTTTTCTGTTCCAGGCTACTCAGTGTGGGCGGGTCCAGTCTTCAGAACACCTGTTAGAAAGAAAAGAAAGATATTTCACTTTCTGTATGTATTCTATACGTACACGACATTTAATAAACCTTCGTAGGATAAACCGAATGAAGTGGGACCACCCGTAAGGGGCGCACAGTGAATCAAACCAAGCGCCCCCTTCCACAATCCTTGTTGGAAAATATATATACGTCAGGGGCTCTGAAAACGGTGTGCACCGTGTTGCTGTGGTTTGTCGGGGCTGAACGTGGCCCAGGTAAAGACTGAACATTAGGGTAAACCATTATTGATCCGTAGGCGTCTGCTTAACAAATTTATACCATCAAGTCGAATGGACCACATCAAGAGTCAGAGTGTCTCTCTATGCTGAAAAACTGAACAATAATTTGAGGACCAAGAAGAATGAGAGAACATACAGATGTGAAGTGCACACACAAGTGGGTCGTTTCTCATTAGAATAATGAAGAATACAAGGATTTGTTCATCAAGAGATAAAATAAAGACAAAATAGTACAAATAATCTTTTTTTTTCCATGGCACATTAAACATTAACTTCTAAATATTTCTGACGCGTTTCTCACTTTGCATCTGTATTAAACCTGGGATTCATATTTATTTTCTATACTCACTGTATAATTGACATTTATTTAGATTGCTGTTTAGCGCATGCAATGCAGGATTTTAAGGCCAAATTTCAGAATAAATGAAATGTAAAATAAACTGTTACACTTGGGAAACTGTAGCTTACTGAAACAACAGCAAAATACTGCGAGAGTAGATGGTTGAGAAAGAAATGATTTATTTATTCTGGTCTGGACTGGTCTGGATACCTGAAATACTACTGCAGTGACTGCCTTTGTCTTGCTCATTATGTAAACCACACCAGCCTTTAGGTCGTAATCATATTCATTACAGTTTTCCATACATAGCACTTGGCAGACACAAACCCCATCTGTGAGCTTCAGCATGCCTTTTTCTTTGTGTGTGCATGTCAATCTGTGTATGTAGATAATGATATCTGAGCGCATAAACGTGTGTATGAGCTTGCATGTGTGCAGCTATGAGCTCGTGCCTTTATGTATTTGCAGATGTGCATGTTTGTGACCACATGCGGATATGTGCGTGTTTTGTGTACATATGATGTGAGTATGTGCGTATGGGGGAGGAGGGAGGTGGGATAGCTACTTGTTATTCATGGAGGCGGCTGCTGCAGTGTGCAGCAGTGTGAGGGAGATTCCCAGTGGAGCCTCTGTGGTCACACTGCCTGTCTGGGACAGCATCAGAGGATCAGAAAGCACCTCCACACTGAGCATTCAGCTGCTCCACTGAAAACCTCTTAATACTGCATAGTGTCATACACAGATGCAAAATCCAGCCAGTAACTTGCAAATATTTGCAAATAAGTCAAACTCAGCAAAGATATGCTGAAAATCAGTCATGGGTAAAAATCTAGTTACATTAGGTAAGTCATCCTCACTGCTAAAGAGCATTTAATCACACAGTGCATCAATGTTCAGCAATGTGCATAAAATGTGACGTTAACAGCCAGTTCAACAGTATCATATTCATCACTATATCAAAAGATATACAGTACAGTGTGGTCTGCTTACTTACATATTACAGCAGTTGTTGATTCTCATTTACGATTTTGTTTGCGAGTGCGTTGCAGTGTTTTGTTTAATGTTTCCCCTCTACATAACAGTATTTGACCAAGCCAGAGGAATCATACATCCTGTTCACTCAATAAAAAATAAAATCCCTGTCAAGCCATCTGGAGGTGTCACATACCTAATGGAATGAAACAACTGTAATGTGAGGTGATGAAATGGTGCCGGAGTAACCCAGATTACATGCCTGCACTTACACACTGTCCTGTAACATTCACATTAGGTACCTTGTGAATGGTAGAAATGCCAATTCAAATCAGGCAAGAATCTCTACTTGAAAGTCCGATGGGAGATTCTCAAAGGGTGGTTACAAGATATCTTAAGCAAACACCTCATCCGCTTATAGGCTATGTAGGATCTTCAAAGCCTTCCACAAGAACATATTTAACCCCAACAGCTCTTCTTTCACATGTGTATCCATACACACATGTGTCCCTGTGTGTAGATTTACTCTGTGGTAAAAGCATGTTTAAAATGATTCTGATTGTATAACCTTTTGTTAACAGAAAAAATGAGACAATGCCAATGTAAACTGGTGCTGGTCTGTTGCTTTTAGCCTATTAACTGTTAGTCTGCTTAGTTTAGATTGAAGAAGGAGCTTTAACAGTTTTCATATTAACAATGAATGCTGCTTGTATTAACCCGCAAATTGTCACCTAACTCTATTCCTCCTAATTTAACCACAGGATTGTTTTTGTAGTCTGCTTGTTCACCAAAAACAGGCTGGCTAAGCACAAATTATTCACTCAAGTTTTCAACTTGTGCAGACGTGTGCCATTGCCTCAGTATGTACTGCACAGGGGTATGGAATTAATGTCTGTGTGTTTACATTGTCCTTATGTTTAATTGGGCCGCCAAAAATGTGCTCTGCATTCAGTCTGAACACACCTTTAGGAGGACAGAGCATGGCCAATTCATGACTCCCCCTAAAACCACAAATTGTCCCTTATACACTTCTGTTTGTGTACAGATTAAACAAACTAGATACCACCTGATAATTAGTGAGCTTTACAGGTGTTGGTACTTGAACTTTGAACAGAGCCAGGCTTGCAGTGTGCCAGTGTTTATGCTAAGCTAGGCTAACTTTGTTCTGTCTCCAGCTCTGTACTTAACACACAGATATGAGATTGATATACATTGGTATCCAATGTTGTACAGTTACTTTCAGTAACACAAATGCTCCCTCATCTGTGGCTATGGGTTGACAGCAGGTTCTTCCTCTCGTAATTAAAGGGCCACAGATGGGAATGGTGTTTAACCTATTTTAACACAAAGACTACAAGCAGGGGGTAACTGCTACCTTTGATTTTGAAAAGTGGAAAATATACTTTCTAACAACTCTAAAACCAACCAGCTGCCCAAGGGTTGTTGCTCAAGAAAGAACTCTAATGTTAACTACAACCACAATATCCGTATTTTGGATTACTACACCTGTTCAATAAACATGACACAATATGTAAATGATGCAAAAAATATGTTAGTCTCACTTCTCCATAGTTACTACAGTGCTTTTCCTTTCAATTGTTTCATTTTCTTATTCCACCACTGTGACCACCTCTGCTCTATTTTTTTCTTTTCCTTCTTCCTCTTTTTCTTGCCTCTTTCCTCTTCTGTCTTGTGTGTCCTCAGCATGACTGTGTCTCTTCAGCATCTTTCCCCTTTTCTGTTACTGTTTTTCTACTCATCGTATCCTGCCTCTCCTCCTCCATCATGCCATCTCTCTTTCTTTCTCTTCCTCTCTTGTATCCCACCCCTGAGGTCGCTCCAGGCTGATTGCTTTCTACATGCTTCACACACAGACCTCTATACTGTTCATAAGCTTCCCACTCTCTGCACACACACATACACACACGAGCATACACAAGTGAAAGCACACAGGCGTTCAATCATCCATGGAGCCACATGCACACAGAGCACACACACAAACCTTCCCTCTCTTGTCCTTCCTCGGTTTGTCTGCCTTATTCTCTCCTTCAGTGATTCTCTCTCTGTCTTGCTCCTTTACAGCCCAGGAGGCCTCAGTGCAACACATTACAAACTAGTAAATCCACCCTGAAAGTAAGATACCAAACATTTCAGCTGCATTCTGATTGAAATATTTACATAGCATAGAGCAAGATTAAGGAGGTGTAAAATCCAAAAATAAACAGCAAATTATAATTGATAAAATGAAAGATAAATATGACTTTATATCCCTTATACACTTATGGTGGTTTGATGGGCTTAAACATATGCTGTAATATGTACATACAGTATGTTTGCTAATTTAAGATCTTAAACTACAAATAGTGTGTACTACACATTTTTTTCTACCAATGGAGGCTGCCATTGGTTTCCATTCATTACAATACTATATGAAAATCAATTAGCAGACTCTTTAACACTCACTTGCTTGAGTTGTTTAATCCAATAATGCATGCAGTAATGCAGATTAAGCACAGACTGATTTACAAACAGTGCACTGCTTTCCCTCAAACAATAGTATAACTGACAAAATGAATGCAGACTTGATGTTCATTGCTATGGATTACAGAGGAGTTTCAGAAGTGTTGGGTCCTTTTCATACTATGCAAAAACACACTGGATGCCTAGAACAATATAAGTGTTTTGTAGTTAATAAGACTTGCTAAACCACTGTTGTGGTCCTTTTTTTTTGCTCAAGCCCTCACTTCCTTATATGCAAGGAATTATTATTCATTAATTTAATACACCCAACTGTTATTTGCACAAGGTGGTCCAATGAGTGCTATTAACTCTATTTTACCTAGGTACCCTATGTACACAGGACACAAATGCAGATATAGCCTACTGTGTCACTTCACATGCAATTATATTAATTCCAACTGAAATAAAAGAATGTTAAACAGACTTTAAACCAGCACTAAATAATTAAATACATAAATATGGGTTAAAGTCTAAAATATCTACAATTGATCAAACAATTGCAGGCACAGGTATAGTCATGTATGGAGGACCTGCTGCTGTTAATTTGGCACTTTGTTGTCTGGAATCTTAAAAGATATACTGTATACCAATAGTCTGCTTTACAAACAAGACCTTAACAATATACAATAAATGCCATATGCATTCTCTTTTCTGTTCAGGTGATGTAAATTATTAAAAATAAAGTCAGTTAAACTCACACAAAAAATCCAAATCTGCCATAGCTGTGGTGCGGAATTATAACTTTATTACAATAGCTGCAAAAGACCCTTTTGTTGTGCATGCTCATTCTCTGAAGTGTCTTACTGGGACACTTTAAGGAATGGAACCATCGTCAATGTTATTATTAAATCTGAGCTTTACCTGCTTTAAAAGTCAAAATGTCTGCTGTGAAAAGGGTCTATCATCAACATTATTATAGCCTTATTATAGCCTGTATGATGCTGCGGAGGCACTAGAACGAACAACAGCAGTAGTGCTATTACAGTGGTGATAGAAGCAGAAGTTACAGCCTACACCTGCTGCAGACAGTAGTCGTGGCAGTTCTGCAAATACAAGCAGCGGTATTAGTTTCGCGAAAATAGTACCGGTGGGGTTCAAGCCGGGCGGAGGGACACAACTGTGCTGCGGTCTGTGAATGCCTTGGGATCCAGCGGAGAAACACGAGTATGGATGGCGGCGGTGCTGCGGCTCAGTGTTCCACCGTTTTTTCACGCTGAGAGAAAAGAGCCTGACGCTCGAGCGGGTGGAGACTGCTACACATTTAAATCCCCCGGGTCGGTTTTTCAGCGCTTACCAACAAACAACTTTCCTTTTTTATTTTCTTTCTACTGTTGGATTCTCCAGGGCTGGTTTAATGTCGTAAATGACAGGTCTGTAAGGGCGTCGTTGTTGGGAAGTTTTTTCGAGGGGGGGTTTTGACCAGCGCAGGGCCATGGCAGTCGAGGCTCGGCCGGAGCTGGTCGGGAAACGGTTCCTCTGTGTCAGCGGGGACGAGCCGCCTGAAATTGGCGACATTGGTCGGTGGCCATGGAGGTCTGGGGTCATACGAGCCGTTAACCACCGTGACAACGACAGTCTTGACCTAACGGTAAGGAAAACGCTGACTTTGTCCTCCTCTTTGCTCTGTTACATGCAAAGCAAATGGTAAAAATCTCTGTGGTTGGTGGCTAGCCAGCGAGGCAATGTTGCAGGCTTGCCAGGCGGAAATAATTCAGTGGCTTTCTCTTAGGCATCATGGCTCTTCAGACCAGTGAGTGTACCGCTTGTGTTTACCACTGTTTCACCTATTTGTCATTGTTGCGTGTACAAGTTTGGCTAGTTATTTGGCCACTTAGCGAGCAAGTTAATGGGAAGCAGACTGCCAGCAGGGGGTTATGGAAAGCAAACAGCTAAGTTAGCGCTGGTCTAGACAGGGACGTTACTCTGCTTATTTACATAAAAACCTTTTCAACTTATTTCACGTAAAGCATTTACTCCTCATGTACTCCTCACCTCCGTGCTTTCCTATTTACTTAATGCTAAGAAAGGTGAACCCACAGCGGGCTCCGTGGATGTACACTGCGTCTTCAAGCCATAAGAGAGAATGGGACGCGTTCATTTCAAAATCATCAGTTTGTCAGTGAGAAACACCTGGAATTTGAACTGATGTCGTGTTGTCCTGTCAGAGCAGCAGCGTTTGTAAAAGCATGTGTAGGAATTTGAGACCCGAGCAGCCAACTGCTTTAATCTGCTGTATACTGCAAATCAGCTGACGGAGGTAAGGTTAGCGTTCTAGATTTAACCCGCGTTAGAGTCTTTACGTTGAGCTAATCCCTATTACCTCGTGGTTATTGGTCACGATCCACGTTATTTGAGCGTGATGATCGCCCATAAAGCCCCGTCTGCCTGTATTTTTCTGGCGGACAACCACCCCTCCGTCTTGAATGGGGACATAGGAATGTTAGGACTTGTAATAACATAAAACTGGCTTGCTGCAGGGTGAAAAATGGGCCGTTTGTCTTCATGTACAATATTGTCTACAATTTTAAGACCTCTCCATGTTGTCACCTTTGGAGCTTTCAGGAGCAGACCTATATCCTGCTTGAGTTGTAATTATTGCATTCTTAAGTGGGCAGGCAGTGCTGGAAAAAAATCTTGGCAATATATTGGTCTGAATTTCCACCTCCTTTTTTTTTTAAATAAAGAAAAAGGAGCTATTTTCATAATGGGCTAACATGCCAAAACCAGCAAACAATGAAATATATGCCCTGACAAGCCCTTGACTGGCAAATACACAGTACTGTCTCAGTGTACAGTGTGCCTGTTCCCCGTTTTTCTTTTGTTCACAGAGTCCTACTATCCGTCTATGCAGATAACTGGCCGAACCCCAGTACAGTTCTGATTTGATTATTTGCTGTGATTTCTGCGTACATATGTCTATTTGGTAAGCACAGTAAAGTCATCGAATATTACATCTTCCATCAGATATGATCATTTAATGGTCATTGGTCTCTGGGTGGGTTATTCTTTGTGTTTGATTTAATTTGAGAGTCATCGGTGGTAATTCAGTTGTTGTGTGTTTATATGTGTATTTTAAAGCATACATTTGGGCCACAATACATGTCAGAGGTCCTTCCTGCATGACTCTTAGTACTCATGATGCTTTCTATGTGATGTAGGCAGGAGATAAATTCCAGGTTTCCCAGCTTCATAGCTTTCTGTTGTTCTACATTTCACTCATGCGTTTACATCAAGTTGTCTACGTTTTTGACCAGGAGTAGTGAAGTGTCATGATTTCATGAATTGATTACAGTGTCATAACTGAAAATTTCTAGCATAGAATTGCACGTTCCCTCGTTTATGCAGCATATTGCATGTGCTTGTTTATCTCGCACAACAAACATGCACCCAGCTTCCTAATTCCCTTGTAGAATTGGTCCTTGTGTGTGATGTGATTTAGGCAGTGAGCAGTGTTCTGGTTTAATTCCATACAATAGGGCACAGTCTCATTAGCAAGGAGCTTAACTAGCTGAGTGAATACAGTGAAGAAGGATTGGAGATTAGATTAGAAGAAGTGTGTCAAGCCAAGCTGTCAGGCCTTTGTCAAGTGTCTGTGGTCAGATAGGCCAGTAGTGCAGGAGTGTACTGGGTAAGCAATGCCTCACTAAGGCTTATTGGTTCATAGCTATACATCTTAGTAGAAAGATTTAAACAAGTCAAAAAGGATGACCATGCATTGATATAGATCAGTCTGAGATCGCCTCTCATTAAGCACCAAATGTCTAAAATCAACGAGGGTTATCCATCACACCTTTTGGTAGTTTAAGACAATAACATTTAATTTCTTGGCTATACCCACTGTTCTCAAATAGCTAAACATTTTAATAACCAGGTGAAACAGTCAAATAATTGATTAGTAGAATGTAAAAAAAATTAACCAGTAACTGGATTTTCATGCCATCATAGTTATTTCACAGTTCCAGCTTTACAAATGGGCGGATTTACCGCTTTTTCTTCTGTCTCAAATTATAGTGAACATATTATTTTTGGGGTTTGGACTGTTGGTTGGACAACACAATCAATTTGGATATGTAATGCAGTTGTTAGCTTACAAATCATTTGAGGTCTCATTGTCAGTGCTCCCCACCTGAAAAACCTGACAGTACTTTTAATTAGCTCAGCCTTTTGGGCTCTGAGAAATAGTGATGAGCATTATTTACTATTTTTGGACGTTTTATCAACCAACCAAATAATTCATTAATTAACTGAGAAATTAATCGGCAGATTTCTGGAGAATATAAACAATCTACAGTCTAATATAATTTAGCATTAATGTTGAAATGTGAAACATTCTTACTGCAGCAAACAGCAAAGTGTTTTGGGATTTGCATCATCTTGCTGCTTTTTATTTCATCACAATGTGCAGAATTCAGAATGTTATTATGATATTCAAATATTTGATGTATTGTGTAAGTCAGTTAAAAAGATGGAAATAATTATGCAGGACCCAATAATACACACTTTACATAATCACTGCACACGATGGGATCTTACTATACTATATTGCAGTTCAGGGTTATATACAGTAATATGTTACCATGCTAATGAGCACCACAGGAAACATCAGACAGTGCAGGTATACTTCTGCCAAGGTTATTAAGTGTAATACCCCCTATTTGAGTAGGTACGATGACATTCTTTATAGTTAAAGCTATGATAACTGTACTTGGCAGGCTATTATTATTATTATTATTATTATTATTATTATTATTATTCCATCAGATCATTTAAAACATTTAATGGTGAATATGTGGTTAGGCTGGCCCTGTAATAGACATCTGGTCTAGCAGTAGATTAGACCAGTTTGATCGGCTTAGAGCCGATGTGGGCTAAACAATAAAAATGAGGACAAAAAAATAAATGTAATGTAAATAATATTAGAATTACTGATGTGATAGATTTACATTTTGCTTAATTGCTTTAGCTCCAACTCTCTATATAGGATATAAGATGGCAGTAATAGTGAGGTAATAGTCACTGTAGTAATAACTGAAGGTTGGCTAACTGTTTGTACATATTATTATATATTCTTTTGGGATATTCCATCTGCTCACTAGCATGCCCATAGTCCACATTATGCAATGAGCTCATAACCAATTAGTGGTATGATATAATGTATCTGATCTGATGAAACAGCAGGTTGAGGCTCAGTCCAGGTACTTGTTTTCATATCTAAATGCTGCTTATTGAATATATTGAAATAATGGTACCGTATGTGTACAGGGTTAGAGTCAGTCCAGTTTATTTTATTGTATGTCTGAACTAAATGTTACCACTAATATTTATTGCAGTCATACAGTTGTTAGTTGTTAGCTCACAATCTACTTGGGGTCTCATTCTTTGAGTGCTGTCTACCTGATAAACCTGACATTACTTTAAATGAGCTCAGCTCTTAAGAAAGAATACTTTTCTCTTTTGGGCCTGGCATAAGAAAAAGTTAACACAGGCTCCTAGTATTAAAATACAGTACTCCATTAATGGCATTGTAAATTCCTTTGCAGTGACCCAGCACTGGCGCTGCAGGGACAGAGTTTCAGACAGAAAAATACATGATAGAGGAGTTAAAATGGCAACAACAGAGACTAAAAGATGACAATTAAAACTGAGCTGAGAATCTGTGCAGCAGTGGCATATAGAGTGAAATACAGAACATCTAAAGAAATGTTGTAATTCCCTTGCAGACACGTAGGTTTTGGTGGGACTTATGGGACACTGATACAAGATAAAAGAAAAGGCTTAGCAGCAGAACCCTATGCTGGCACATTAGGCATAAAACTGCCACACTCATCTGGATTCACAAAGAATGGAAAGAGCAGGGCAGCCAGGTCATTGCCTATAGGAGCCTTTGTTTTCCATGACTGTCCACTGCGTCTCTGTGTGTGTGCATACAGTAGCACTGCTGCTGGTTTGTTTTTAGGTCTGTGGCCTGAGGTTCATCTCTGTGTGGCTAATCAGCAGAAAATGACAGGCTGTGACCGGGGAAGAACCTTCCACATACAGAATCCATGCATGGTTGTTGCAGTGCTGCAGAGGCATTTCTAAGCTGTGAGTGTGTGTTGGGTTGTGAATAGCAGCATTGTTTAGGATACAAACACAAACCGGATACTCAGAGAATAAACATGGCAGGAGAGAAGCTTTCACTTTCTAATGTAGATGCTAGAGTAGGGCCGGTACAGATATGTACCATGATATGGATGTGGCTACACCATTTGTTCCAGTATAGAACATTGTGTATTGTGTATACTTCAGTGTAAGTGTTCTTTAAACTATTACTAATCTGCCAAATTTACATATTAAAATAAACCAAATGGGTAACTAATATCTGTATTCATTCATTTGAAAGTAAAATATACTCATAATATACAGAAGGTACTTCTTCACCTTCATTATTTCATTATTACAACTTTATTGTTCACTATTATGAACACTAAAATCACAATATTACAATATGACCTGCCACACTATGTATTCTCTCACTATATGAGAATATGGTGGTTTATTTCTCTAGTCATATCAACAGGTTTAGATACATAATAGATAGACTCAATACAACTACAGGTATATTTATTCTCACCCAGTAACCTTCATGTTTTTAGGTGAATGTATCCCATTGTTCACTGTCTTTGTGTTGATGTCTACAGACAGGGAAATAAAAGTAGTGTGTAGAATGGAGTTATAATGAGTCTATTTTATCAAGTTAATATGCGCACAGTGAGCTACAGTATTGCTATGTGACGTCCAGGTTGTGTGGTGTTTGGGCAGCTCAGTAACTGGATACACAGAGTGTTAGTGGTTTGTTTTCTGGTGCCTAAGGAAACAAAATGTAATCTGAAGCCAGGATGGGCTGGCTGGATTGCTGGCTGGATGTACCCTTCCCCCATGTCTTTTAAACACTTACACACACACACACACACACACACACACACACACACAGAGTGCACTAAAAGACCACTACATCACAGTGCTACATACGGCAGCCATAAAGCCTCCTATAGGCTTGCAGGCTTCCCAGATAACACTGGGAATACATTAGGCTCTACAAGTCAACAGCTGCTGTGGTTCTTGCAGGACTGTGTCAGACCTGAATGGTGTACTGTGCTGTAACACTAGGCTGCGATGGAATTTGTATTTTAGAGGTCTATGATGATAAAAATGCATACGTGCAAGCATTAGAAAACTGACAAAAGTACACCCCAGATGAACTTAATAAGAACCAAACTAATTAACTGCTAAGCAACAAGACTTGTGAAACAAATCACTTAAACTTTGACTTGATGGTGAATTCTCTGACTTATCTTTAATCTATTTTATGAAACAATTTTTACAAGTTTGAGTGAGCAAGCACTCAAGAATAGATTTTAGTCCAGTCAGTTACATATGGACCAATAAGCAAATGTGTACATGTTTTTTGTTAATAATTTAGGAGAAATTAGTCACCATGTTGTTTCCCCTTACAAAAGAACCCCCCAAAAAACAGTGAAGTGGTCCATTCAGTCTGGTGTGGCAAGGGTTTATGTTGATATCTGAGTGGAGATAACAAATCTGAAATAATATCAGAGCGCAGTGAACAAAACAAAATCTGTTGGATGGCTTTGCCGGATTGGTATCAAACCAGTAGGGTTACATACTGTATATGTCAGTATGCAAAATTAGAAAAAAATTGAAATGGCCTGTAAAATGATTTCTTTACTGGTTTACTGATATGTGATAATCGTCACTGATAAAGAGAGAGATACATTATATTTGCTAACTCCGCTGAACTGTATTTGGGTTATCCTCAGTAGTAAACCCATAGTCTATTTAGTAAAACATTCCGTGAGAAAGCAGCTCAGACAGACTGTGACTGTATCCTGAATATGAAATGAGTAAGCCTCAGACTGTGCGACTGCTGTTATCTCCATCACACCCTTTGACAGCTTGTGTGTTCACAACTGCTCTGAATGAAATCTCTCCTTCACTGTTTTGAAATATTGGAGCTGACAAATATGCTATGGTTTTGAATTCCACTGTTGAGATAATTAGACTCAAACTGGCATTTTTATATATTTACCTATATTTGGTATTTCTTCCACACGTCTAGAGAAAAGGCTCTATCATAGGGTTAAGGCCACCATGGGACACTAATAACTCTCTCCTTAAACCCCAAGATCACGCTACTACTACTAAGTCCTGCTAGAGTTCAACATAGTGTGTGTTTTCATAATTGTCCTTTGCTGAGCTCCATTGAAAATAATGTCAGTCCAAGTCATATCTTGGAGTGGTCCTGTGTATTTTCGAACACTGCTGTCAGGGAATACTGGCCTGACCCTCTAACTAGACTGTTTTACCAAAGAATGTGAGGGAAGCTATTTTGGTGTAGCCAGTAATGAGGAGGTTGTGCTTGTTCAGTTGGAACATCTCATAAATGGATCGAGCAACTGTGGCTCATGTGTGTCCATCTAGTTTGGCTGTATGTTTTCTTTTGACTAGAAGACAAGATGTCACCCACTGCTGTTTGTATTCTGATTATTTCTGGGACTGGGACACAGGATGTGTAAATCGTCTTACTGTCCGCCCCCTGAGGTGAACCTGTAATTGTTACTTGTCCCTACCTTGTTGGGCTGGGGCCGATGGAATGTTGCCTTACCTGTCTGTATGTTGCGTCTGTCTGGAGTCCTGACACCAGTTGAACCCATAATGTAATTCACTTAATCTTGTCATCAACTAATTCATTACATTAACATGGTTGCTCTGTGCCAGAGGGACACTACAAGGGGGTGAATGACAATAGGCCTGCTTACAGTCTCTAGTTGAATTTCAAACAGGGTCCCTGTTGTCCTCAAGAACAGTTTGTCCTCTACAACAAAAAGAAAACGGTCCTGAAGTTCATGATTAATAATATAAATTTCATTTTGGGATGTGTGCCAGTGTCTTTGGGGCAGTGGCTTGTGTTGCTGCTACCACTATAGACAGATGATTTGATTATTGGATTAGTCAAGTCAAGTCAATTTTATTTGTAAAGAGCCAAATCATAACAAAAGTTATCTGAAGACGCTTTTAACATAGAGTAGACCATAAACTAGACCATACTCTTTAAAATATTATTCACAGAGACCCAACAGTTCCCACCATGAACAAGCACTTGGCGACAGTGGTGAGGAAAAACTCCCTTTTAACAGGTAGAAACCTCGAGCAGAACCAGACTCTAGGTGGGCGGCCATCTGCATCGACCCAGTTGGGTTGAAAGGGGAGGAGAGAGGGGGAGAGGAGAGACAGAACAGGAGGACAGACAACAAATCAGACTAATAATAATAACTGCAGCAGTGAGTGTGGAGCAGGAACATGGGGGCAGTAGACGGCCGGCAATCACAGATCCAGAATCTACAGCTCCAGAGGCAGAAATACCTGCAGAAAGTGAGAAGGAGAAAAAGCACAGAAAGCACAGGAACTACCAGGAAGAAGTGGAGTTAGTAACGTGTATTAGTGGGATAGGAATGCGTATAGATTAGCGGTGTCATAACTACTGAACCACCTTAGCTTTAGCCCAGTCCCTGTCTTTTTCTGTTGTTCCGCTCCCTGCTGCCTTGTCTTGTTCTGTTTTAAATTGTCCTGTGCTGTTATACTGAGTGTTGTCCTGTTCTCCCAGTCCTGTCCTGTTACAGCCCACCCTGACCTGTTCTCTCATTTCCTGTCTGCTCCTGATCTCTCCTGTCCTGTCCCAGGCTGCGCTTTCACATTCATTGGACTTTAACTGGATTATGTATATTACCAAGCATTGTAAACATAGCTGTGCTTCCTTTACAAAGTCCCCATGATGGAATAAATCAAGTCTGCCTTATGCTACATTCAAATATGCAATATTGTTATTTTGTCTTTAGCTTAAGTAACGGTTTATACTAGATCTTCTTTGCAGTGAGGGATAAAATTGAATATTTGTGCAGAAAAACATCACAAATAATTAGGGGTGTCAAGATTTTGTAACATAGGATGCGATTACATTTTAAATAATTTATTTAAGTGGCCTTAATGTGGTTAGTTAAAAAATATGGTGGTTTTATCACACTTGAAATAAGAATTTGAAAATGTAAATGACAGTTATCAGGGCATAAAAATCAATGATGTGTTTTTTACGAATTAAGACAAATATGTGAAAAAAAAAGTTTGAATCAAATCAATCTTAAAATCTGACGCAGTGAACAAAACAAAAACTGTTGGATGGCTTTGTAGAATTATGACACGCCTACAAATAATACAAAATGTTTGTATGTAGAGCCCGAGCTCTAAACTACTTCAGCTGAAACAGTTGGTTAATTGTGTAGTCAATTGAAGAAAAATAATGGATGATTGTTTCATTCATTTTTAAGCAAGAATACCAACATCTCAAATGTCAGATTTTATGCTTATCTTTGTCATATATGACAGTAAATTAACTATCTTTGGCTTTTGTGGACTGTTTGTTGGATAAAGCGTCCGTGATGGACATTTTTCACTAAATGAATGATTGATAAATCAAAATATTCTACAAATTCAGTGATGATGAAAATCATTGTTGGTTCCAGTCCTAGAAATTATTGCACTGTTTTGTGTATCTTCAGATTGTAGTGATGGTTTTCTTTGCACTGCATACCTGATGAATTTAGAGGAGAGATAGCTGTACAGCCTGCATCATATCTGCTTTACTGAACATAACAGAGCTTCGTGTCCTTCAACACTGATTGTCCTGCTTTTGTTTTTCTGAACTCATCTATAGATTGCTGCTTTTAGCAGCTATATAAATATATGCTCCTTTTTCAGCTTTCTCACTTTCATTTGGTCTTTAAATTTATCTTGACTTTAATTCCTGGTAGCATTCAAGAGGTCTGAAACACACACTGGCATATTCAGCCTGGTCTTGTGCTGTTGGTGCATGACTCACTGGTTGGCTTTCTGATATTACAGAAAGCCAACATAAGAAGAGAGAGAGAGAGAGAGAGAGAGAGATACAGAACGAGAGATGGGCAGATGAAGGGAGGAGAGAGAGTTTTGAGAGACGTTTCAGAGAGCCGAAGTGAAAGAGAGAGTGAATGTTATTTGAAAAATGAAGAGAAGGAGCGAGAGAGAGAGAGAGAGCTGTGTATTCTCATTAGTCATTTGGTTTTCCAGCCAGCCAGGCTCTCTGGCAGAGAGAGAACGAAAGAGCAGAGGAGGAGGGAAAGAAAACCAGAGAGAGAGAAAATGGGAATGTGAGAGAGACGGAGAGAGAGGGGTTTCTTTCTCCTCTGTCTGGCCTCTCTCCCATAGCAACAGCGGCTTAGCCACGTGAACGCCAGTTCCTTTGAGTTCACCCACTGCACAGAACTTAACTCCTTCAGCACTGGATTACAGCGCAATACAGCAGCACAGAGAACAGAAGCGGACTCCACACAGAATAAACATTCAAAAGGAGTGCAATTTATCTGATTTCACCAACTGAACTGGGATTCATTTCTTTGGGGCTGGTTCAACTGGAAAACCATACAAATTATTAGAACAGAATAGAATTAAATTAAATACAGACAGTGAAGAAACAAAATGTACAATATATAAATAAGATTGTTTCTGTGTTAATGGACTACACAGCCTTTAGGCATAATGTATTCACTGCCAAATGGAATACCAGCACATAAAGTAGAGTAGAATGTCGTCATAGAATGCCACCACATAGAGGGGAATACAATGGCATGGTATAGAGCGGAGTACAATATCACCATAGAAGGCAATCATATACAGGGGAGTAGAATACTGTCATGTAGAGTAGCAGTGTGCAGTTAGATTGAGGGGAATTGATACAGAACAGTGAAATGATTCCACTGTTTGGTGTAAGAATGAAACAGTGGAATGATTGTTGACTGGAGCCAGTGTGGGACAAAATTGGTTTCTGTGGGTTTCCTGACTCCACTGCTCAACTTCACTCTGTCAATGAAATGCAAACAGAGAAATTAAATCTCTTTGCCAAGACATAAAAAAAGTTAAACACCGTTCAGTAATTTCACTGCCATCACTGTATACCATAGTCAGTGATGCCAAGGCATGATTTTTCAAATCTACATAGCTAATACAGGTTTGAAAACACAGTATATAGATACCCATAATCACCTACAGTAACACAAAACAGTCGTTTTATTATACATTGTTACTCTTTCATTTTTTTATTTATTTTTTTGAATTACAGCTAGTGAGTAGTACTTTCAGTGTAAATAGGCAGGGACAAGTAGAAATGAAATGAAAGAATATGCTCGTTTTTTGATTCTATTAGAAGGTTACCGTTGGACCATTGACTGGAGATCCTACATCAGTTCCTGCATGTGTGTAACAGTGTCAGACAGACACATAGACAGACAAACAGTCGCCTACTATTCTGAAATGGAGCATCTCCATTTCACTAGAGTGAAACAGAAAAAGTCAAAGATCTAGTTTATGTGCTTCTCTACCTGTTCACTCTGTTTCTTTGTTCAACAGCTAGCTAACTCTTTCCAGATGGTATAGAGTTAACTCTCCTCACCTCTCATCTCCTCCTCTCTCAACATGTCTTTACTGACATAGATGTTACCTGAACTATTTTGATAATTGGCCTATTATTACTATACACTGTAGGAAATATTAGAATCTATTATTCGGACGCAAGGTTTCAGATATGTAAATAGATAATCACATAAAATAAGGGACTTTAAGACTTAAGTTTGGGCTGTAGTAGCCTGTTACTTTTTTTGTTGACTCTAATTATCCATTAATAATAATTAGTTTTTTTATTAGTTAGTAAAAAATAGAATTTATTGGAAATTGCCGGCCTGACTCCGTATAGTTGAATGTAATGGTGCTTTGTTTTTGTTATTGCATTGTACAATAGCATGTTTGTTACATTTTTATTATTACTTATTACACTATGCAGTTTCATTTGTTGGCATTGTCTTGATTTTAGTCTTGATAATCCAGAGTAGTATTTGTAATTAGTACAAAGATATTGTACTTCTATCATAATTATGTGAACAGTCACCCTCATAGTATTTGAATGAAAAGCACAATATTCATAATGAATATTGAGATTAAGAAGGCTGCAGCAGTGCTTGGACTGCTGAATATTGCTGTGTTTATTGGCCTTGAAAGCTCATATTGCTTCAACCCTGGTGTGAGAAGACTCGGTATTTGACGTGTCTCAGCTGGAATGTGAACCACAATTAAAACATGTTAACTCTTGTTACCTGAGTAAAGATTCCCTCTCAAAGAGCCTCATCCTGTCATTGTCAGTGCTCTCTCTTTGTCTGCCTGTCGCTCACTTTTTGTCTCTGAGAGCAAACAGCAGTATCTCTCAGTAGTACTTTCTAGAGCTGCAACTATCAATTTATGTGTTGAGTTTTTTTTTAATTATTAAATAATCATTTATATTCACATGACATAAACTGTCCTAAATCCAAAGATATTCAATGAACAACAATATAAACTGAGAAAAGCAGCAATTTATCCCAACTGAGAAGCTTAAACTAGATAAGGTTTGGTTTTTGAATTAATGACTTAGATGAGTAACTACTTATCTAAATTATTGCAGATTAATTTTCTGTTGATTGACTAATCGATTAATTTGAGAGATTTCCTCAGCAGAGATAGTATTCCTCCATAGTGTTACACACTGTCACAGTTCTCATGTCTTCTTCTGACTGGTCACAGCTGTATTACTCACTGGCCAGAAATGGTGTGCGTTATCACCACATCCTAAAGCATTGTTAATCACCTGCACACACAGCTGATCACACGGATTTGACTGGAGCTTTCGGTCAATACTAGGTGACATGTTAATACTAGGGCTATCAATTGATTAACATGTTTAATCTAATTAAGTACATGATATGCTGATTAATTAATCAAATCAATCACATCGATATCCATATTTGCTTGGAAGAGCCTCCAAATAAGGATATTTCAACTTAAAATCATAATATTATTGTGGCGCATGACTATGGTATAGAATAGAAATATTAAAAAGGCCATTAGAAATCAATAAATTGTTTTATTTCCAATTATTTAATGTATTTTCTATCATTGAACATATGCATATCACCTATCACAGCCTTCATGTGGCTGTAACAGTTTTATTTTGTGTGTGTGTGTGTGTGCGCGCGCGCGCACGCGCGTGTGTGTGTGTGTGTGTGTGTGTGTGTGTGTGTGTGTGTGTGTATATATGTGTATATATATATTTAACATAAGCTCATCATCAATGTGGTGCCTAAAGCTGGTGTGTGGAACTTTTGTCTCATCCGTCTGGCAGTGATCCCAGGAAGCAACACATCATTGTGTAAACTCATTTGGTGAAGGCTTGAATGTAACAGACGTTAATTTATATATAAAAGTCCCGCACTCCAGTTTTAAGTTACACATTAACCACAGTCTTTTAACTATTTACATGGGCAATTAACAACATTTAATAAAAAATAATATTGCATCATACGTTTTATCAGCATATAGCCTACTCAATATTAAAGAAGAACAAGACCAGATAATATGGTCTGAACCTACCTGTTCATTATATATGTTAAGTACTTAATTGCTCTACATGATTGTCTATAATCAGTATTGCTGTTATTGTTGTGTATCATCTTTGAGCAGTCAGTCAGCCAGCAGTGGCAGCCACAAAGCTGTACAGCTTGTCAGACAAGCAGACTCTCTGTTTTGCCGGCCATGCAGCCAGTCAGCCAGGCTTCTCTCCCTCTTTCAGCCGTCACCATGCTGTCAGCGTGTACAGCAAAGTGCCTCTACTCAGCTTTCTATTGTGTCCTCTCATATCACGACAAAGAACACTCACATGTGGACTCCAAATGTCTGTGCACGCACATGTAGTCACACACACGGCCTGGTTTGTCCCTACTAGTGTTGGGGCGAGACGGAGAGAAAATAAGACTGGAGTAAAGCTCCAGCATGACACACCTTGAAACACCTGTAACAGAAGTGCGCTGGGAGTGTCTCTGAGCTCCGAACAGTCACACAGACTCACATACACCTCCATAGTGAGGCGTGACTGTAGTAGTGGAGTCCTGCAGTGTAAAGCGGTGGCTTTATCTACATGCTGTGATTTTGGATGGTGGGCTCCATCTTCTGAATCACACACAGTCAAGGCTAGAAAATGTCTTTCAGGAGAGCTCTGTTTGATCTGATAAACTTCAGGCTTGGCTTTTTGTTAATTTTTTTTATTCAATTTAAAGCCTAAACGAAGCCTAATGAAGCCAACTGTGTCATCAGTATCATAGTAGGAAAATTCAGACTACCAACAGCCATAGTGTAAGCTGTACCTCACTAGTCAACCTATCCACCATTTGGAAGACAGGCTTACTTTAAAGACCCTATTCTAGGAATCTGGTTAGTTGTTGAATTTTTGTGTTCTGTTTTGTATGAATTAGGTGTGTGATTTGTAAATACTGTTACTGGACTTAGACTTAGGACTTAAATACTGGACTTAGAACTAGGAATGCCACGAGGAGGAACATTTTCCCCCGGTTAATATTATTGTGAGAACACCGGTGTTACTGATTAAACCGGATATTTTATACAGAAAGGTAACAGCCACTGGTTAAAACTATAAGCCAGCACAAAAATTACTATTACCAACACAAACTCCATGTTCTGAACAGACACATTATAAACTCTAAAAAAAAGTAACATTTGCATTTTGGAACATAACCACCAAACTTAACAAACTCAGTCCATCACTAGGCATGATAGGAAATAGGCCATTGCTACAATACCTGTAGAGCCTTAGATCTTTAGATCTTACCCTTACTTTGAACAAAATTAATGCTTAGTAAGGTTAAAAGGTTAATTCATTATTATTTTTAAAACAGTGCATTTTTTCTGAAATGTCATGAGTGCATGTGCTATTGGTGTGTGTGTGTGTGTGTGTGTGTGTGTGTGTGTGTGTGTGTGTGTGTGTGTGTCCTGTGGATGTAGTGGTGTGTGAAGTCCGAAGTTTCTGTTGACATTACAGCAGTACATTGTTACAGCTTCACCTACTAGTTGCCTCTGAAATGACCAACATGCCAAAAAACAGCACTACATGGACATCAATGTCTTCTCCTATTTTTTCCCTTATTTTGTGATGTTATATTGTAAGGTATTTGTATTATTTAGTGTAATAAGTTCACAATATGAAATAAAGCTGTCCACTCTATCTCCATCTTGAGGATGAGCCACTAGAACAGTGACAGGACGTTAATCACGTGCTACAGTGAGGAAGATAGTCAAGTAACGTTACTTAGGGAGGTGCTCCAGGTTTTTAGCTATACGCCGAAGATTTGGAGGGACTGCCTTTTATAAATATATAACGTTAGGGGTGGATACTACAATATTCCAATATTCTAACTGGTTGCATCATAAAATATTTGTGATGCGAGAGAATATTCTAACAGTACTCATTCTCAAATGTATCCTTATTAGACAAGTAGACAGGCAGGACTAGTGGATGAGCGTGGACCAGGATAGAGGGCAGAAAGAGATGAGAAAGGAGAGGAGAGTGAGGGGGGGAGGAGAATAAATATGTTCTAAATTTTGTTTTGCAGTCAAGTGTCATTGTATTTCATCTTTTTAAATTACCTAATCCTGTTTTACCAAGCAAAATATAAATATGGCTTTGCAAAACCTTTAATTTTTAAAGTGGAAACACAGATACATTCATCAGCTCAAAGGTCACTTAATATAAGTGTGTATGCAGTCCACCTAAGTGTGATATTTTGTCTCTGCAGTGCTGCACATGCTGGCCTGTGAGACTTTTGTGCAGCCTTGACAAAGGCCAGCTAGACCAGAAATGTAACATGAGATTTCTTCCTTGAGAATCTAGGGCAAGGTTCCTTCTCCACATGTGTCAGTCTGTGTGTTGCCTGGCTGCCTCCAAGTGTGCATTCATATATTAAATATGTGTGTGTGTGTAAGTTTACTGGCTTTGGTGTATCTGTCTCCTTAATGGGATTTGCAGATGTATAGGTTTGAGAGCATACTATTGTGTAAAAGTATGGGTATGTGTGCTTGGACCGGGCTTGTGTATGCATGATAACTTTGTGTGTGTGTGTGTGTGTGTGGCAGATGAAGGCAGGGAGGGGTGTTCTACTGCTGGCTCCATTGATTGGTTCCATACAGACTGAAACTTGACCTTCACAGCAGATGTCTGTAAGGCTGCCAAAGACATGCACGCACACACAGACGCACAAAAGACAGAGTACACAACTCTACCCTTATTATGCTGCTCTTGCTTACAGTATAGCCGCTTTCACATATGCAGTCCGGATAATGTGTGGACAGTCAGGTCCGGACTATGTGCGGAGTTGCCCTTTCACACATGCAGCACACAGCAGATGTCCATGTCAGACACACACTAACTGATGAAGGCTGCAGGACGTGACACAAACAGTCACTGCGGTTTGTAATTCAGCGTTTTAAAGATTTTCACCAGTAATTAAACAGCTTTTACTTTACAGGAAGTGCTTTCTCCATTAGCGCTATCTTTGCAGCAGAGCGTCAAAACTGCAGCTCTGAGCTGCTGCCTTTATCAAGCGCAGCCACATTTCTAAAACACAGCGTCTGTGGATGAGAGCAGCTGACTGCTGGAACACGGCCACTCGCTCACCGTGAATTGTCCGGACAATTACCTGCTGCATTCATACACTGACATTACGTGGACTTTGTACTCGGGAGCTGGCTGGTTAAAGTCTGTGTAAAGTCCGCTCCGACTGACGTGGACATTTGCGTTCACACATATAGCGTGACCGGAAAATATCCGGATAATTTCAGGGTAGCAGTGCCTGTGTGAAAGGGGATTATGTCTGTTTCTAAGTATATTTCAGTTTATATGTCTTATCACTCTGTGTTCATCTGTGTGAAGTGGGTGTGAAGTGTGTGTTTTTTCCCGTGTGACCATGACAGGCTCTTCTAATCTCTAACTTGATCAGTGACAATTATTTCACATTTCAAAGTTGACACGCTTCCACCCAACATAGTACACAAAATTCACAAATCACCTGTGATCAGCTACAAGAGAAAGATGAAGCATGGTGTGACGTGTGCTCTCTCCATCAGTAACAGCTGAAGGGGCCCTCTGAAAGTCTCTGCAGCCATCGTCTGATAAGGCCAAATGCCACAGACCCAAACATAAAGCATTCATGCAGATAGTTTTCCAGCACCTGACACTGCTGGCAGTGTGTCACCTTTCTGTAGTATTTCACAGCTCTGAGACAGCTTTAGCATGGTGGAGAGAGGGAGACAATTTTCAAATTGTGTGTATACTTGCTCTTTGTGTTTCAGAAATGAGAAACACCATTGGGCGTAAGTAGTGTTTGTTTTTTAGATATGTCGTTCCTGGAATAGCTTTTCATAAGTAGACAAAAATATATCTTCTATATTCAAAAACAAGTATTTTGATATACAACTGTAAAAACATCAACAAAACAAAGTTTTCATCAAAACATTAGTTAGTTAGTGTTCCTTAGGGCTGTGATGGTATGGATGTTTCTCACCACAGTGAAAAAGCAATGTATCCCTGTGGTTTGGTGAGAATAAAAATAATAATTACTGGCTAACGTCAACTGTATGGGCAGTATCGCCTCTCTCTGTCTGTAGTCACTACTCGTTCAATGTCCTGCCCACACAACTATCTGATTGGTTACATGTCACAAGTAGTAGCCTATCAAAACTGTAAGCTGCTGTGCCGCAGACAGGCAAACAGACTGGAGCTTCTCCGAGCCAATATGTGTGTCAAAGGGAAGACAGCGTATTGCTGAAGTTATAATAAACATCACAATCTTATGATCTAGCGTAGGTCAATAATGACAAGCATGTCCGTTTCCCAGTTGCATCACTGGAAAATTCCCAAAGTCATAGCCTATAGGATTTCACTCAATGGAGGTAAAGGCCAAAAAGGCAGGCTGTGATGTTGATTGAGTTGAATACAGGAGCATGATAGACACAGAACCTGTGCCCATACACTCCTCCCACCACAGTGTACACACTGGCTGCACTTGAATAGTCTTGAATAGTTTTCCTGTATGGTTTATTTATTTATCCAGGGGGTTTTCTTGGCCATTGATTGCCAACCAAAAAAAAAAAAAACGTCAAGTTGGATTTTAAAATAGTAACTGTAAAGGATTATAGTGGACAAACTCAAACAATCACACATACACTCCTTCACACTGATATTAGTCATAATAAAGCTTCTAGTGAACACTGATTGTATGCTGTTTGGCACTGTTTGAACTTTCCATCAACATGAAACCTAATCACCTACTTTCTTATCAGCTGTTACAGTTAGGGCTGTGCCATGATTCAATATTTATTGACTTACAGTGGAATGGAATTATGATGATATCTTATTGCTTAACAAAATACTGTTGACCAGTTTGAATAATTTCAAGCAAATAGTGCATTACACCGTAACTCAGCAAGTTGTTGAAGATTTGTTTATCACATGAATTCTGTGATTGTAAGTGTAGCAGTGGAACACAGTGGACATGCTTTGTCATAATGTGATACTGTGTGACAACTGCATACCTAATTAAAGTTGTTAAAATCTCCTTTGATAATGGGATTTCCCAAATCTCTGTGTTTCTCTGTGTCTGAGGATCTGTGATTGCCGGCCGTCTACTGCCCCCATGTTCCTGCTCCACACTCACTACTGCAGTTGTTGTTATTATTATTAGTCTGATTTGTTGTCTGTCCTCCTGCTCTGTCTCCCCTCTCCCCCTCTCTCCTCCCCTTTCAACCCAACTGGGTCGATGCAGATGGCCGCCCACCCAGAGTCTGGTTCTGCTCGAGGTTTCTACCTGTTAAAGGGGAGTTTTTCCTCACCACTGTCTCCAAGTGCTTCCTCATGGTTGGAACTGTTGGGTCTCTGTAAATAATATTTTAAAGAGTATGGTCTAGACCTACTCTATGTGCAAAACGTCTTGAGATAACTTTTGTTATGATCTGGCGCTATACAAATAAAATTGACTTGACTTAAATAAAATGACATTGCGGTGAACTCCATTAGACAAGTGAAATCAGTCCCATGTGTCGTCGTTTTTTGACTTGTACAGTTTGACCCTGGTGCTACTTTATAACCCGCTGAAGACCGTGAGCAGCATGAATCAGTGTTGACTTTTGTTATGTGAATGAATACACACACACACACACACACACACACACAGGAGAGGAGGGATTTACCAGTGAAGAGAGTGCAGTGTGTTATCTCCACATGATTCTGGGCTCAGCACACTGCCTGGCGGCTGCTGTTGAGAGCCCTGTACTAATTTGTCTGTGTGTGTGTTCATGTGCATTTGTGTACTTTGAATATGTTGAATGCAGATGCATCTGTCTGATGTTACCATGTCTGTCAGCTCATTGTACCCATAGCAGTTTTAAAAACTTTACTGCTGATGTCCAAGCTGGCAGCGAGTCAGGTTCCAGTTGTTTACCACATAGAGAAATTCTGTTGTGATCATCAGGCTGAGACCGCCTGAAATGACAGTTGCTGGTAGCTGGAGCTAACTTAACTTATTTCTGTAAACCGTCCAGACTACAAAATGAAGCTCTCGGCTGTTGTCTTTTTAAATGTGCTCTTCAAGCTGATGTGCCAACCAGGGCTGTGTGATATGACCAATATCTCATAAATTCAAGGAATAGATAGTTTTTATAAAATGACCACATGTATACTCCTTTTTCTTTTTTTTTTTTAGAACCTTTGTGCAAATTTACAGTTAAGCATGTAACAAAATATAAAAAGGTAAGTAATAAAAGTTAAAGGATTTTATAGTGTCTGAGTCTGTTGTGCGTAACAGTCTGCATCATTTGCCAAGTACTGTATTCTGGTTCATGTCAGACTTCTCAAACCCAAACCACGTCCACCTCTTTGAGGTACGAGCTCCTCGTTTTGTCCTGTCCTCCTGTTGGGAATTACCCCGCTCTGTGTCACATTCACTCTCCTCCACACTTGTTTGTTTTGCCTTCAGGCAAATTTCCTGCCATATCTGTGTGGTGTGGGAGAATGCAAAGCGTCATACAAATGACGAACAATATTGCCTTCAAGAGTATGATTTGTGACACAACAAAATTAACGATAGAGCATAATATGAAACAATGGATGCTTTTCTATAGCCACACAATATATATTGTCATATCACACAACCCTAGTGCCAACTACTTTGATAAAGACAAGACTGTTACTGCTGTAATAATCTGTCAATCATGATTGTATAAATACTGAACTCAATGCACATATTGAGACAAATAGTGGCACTCTCTCCAAGCATCAGCCTAGTTAGCTAACCATAACAACATGATTAAATTATCACTCTTCAATGAGATTGAAACATTGATATTGAAAACCATAAAGCAAATGACTAACAGACTTATTTCAAAACTGACTCATCACTGTCTTCATTAAGAACATGATGACAGGTTTTGGACTTAAATTCTCACAACAGAAACTCCAAATCTTCTCTAAGCAACTAAACTCAACAAGCAGAATCCTACACACGATGGATTGGAGATTAATCCATTCTTATTCGAGTATTAACATGAACAGCCAAAACAATTAGCCAGTGTGGATGTGTTCCGGAGGATCTTTGAACATTTTGACATTTTAATACAAATGTAACAAATGTGAATATTTCGAGCCATCCTGAAGGTATGGTCACATTAGATTGTTGGCTAGAGACCTCACTAAAAGTGAATGAGGGGTGGAGTGAAAAATAGCAGGATGGAAGTGCAATGTGACCTTACCTTAACTAATTTCCTTACATAATTTTCGGGTTGTAAGTAACCAGGTAACTAGCTGAAGGTAATGACAGTTGGATTGTTCTAGGACATGTTGTCAGATGTGGCTTAGTGTTAGTTTGTTACCAACTGTGTAGCTTTTTTCAATCATCATAAAATGAATTGATACATAATTATCAATAAATATTTAGGTGACAGATTGATAGAGAATTATTTGTATAAATCAATCAAAGGCATTTATTATTAAATAACCCATAGTTTAGTCAGGTTGTTGCTCATATTATGCCTATTCGTGTGTGAGTGTGTGAGTGTGTGTGTGTGTGTGTGTGTGTGTGTGTGTGTGTGTGTGTGTGTGTGTGTGTGTGTGCGCGCGCGCGCGCGCGCGTGCGTGTGCGTGTGTGTGTGTGCGCGCGCGAGAGAGTGTGTGTGTTTGTGCGCGCGTGCTCCATTTTGCAGAAGGCAGGCTGTGTGTGCACATGCTCTTTTTGAGCCAGGAAACATGCAATTTGAAACGGTGGGATGGTGGAATTTCTAGCCCACATGCTGTAGCAGGAGACGAAGACACGTGAGCCGGTTGACCTCAAACCATCTCTGAGAGGGGGTGGTGGGGTGGGAACAGCACAGTGGTGAAATACAGACACATCCAGGAGAAATGACTGTGTATTAAACAGAGGAAGAGAGGGACAGGGGAGAAGGAGAGGCTGTGAACAAATTGAGGAAGACACCTTTTAAAGGAAAGGGAGGTAGAGAAATAAAAGCAATGGACAGGGACAGAGGAAAAACAAGAGGAGACAGAACACAGAGAGATAAAGAGTAAAGATCCTGTTGGTAACATAACGTGTCCTTAGAGCAAGGCATAAACAGTGCCGATGTTGGGGGTTGTCTTCCTTCAGGGGACACTGATACATACTGTATTCAGATCAGGCACTTTAAAGAGAGAGAGACAGAGGGAGAGATGGAGGTTTATTGGGTCTGGTTTCAATTAACATGCTCAACAATCCTGCTGTGTTTGTCTCTTGGCTTTCACACATGAACATGTGAGGTGTGTGTGAGTGAGTGTGTGTGTGTGTGTGTGTGAGTGAGAGAGAGAGAGAGAGAGAGAGAGAGAGAGACACACGTGACTTTGTCTGACCACAGTTTGAGTGCTATTTCATGTAGAAGTGCTTCTCTACTGTGGCTCTATTTACATGTTTGATTATTA
This sequence comes from Lateolabrax maculatus, assembly GCA_031216445.1. Lineage (NCBI taxonomy): Eukaryota > Metazoa > Chordata > Actinopteri > Acropomatiformes > Lateolabracidae > Lateolabrax > Lateolabrax maculatus. The sequence continues at coordinate 19,509,422 of CM062200.1, forward strand.
TATATACATATGGCATGATACGCATACATACATAATAAAATATCATTAAAATGTCGGCATAATCAGAATCAAGTTTATTGCCATGTGAGAATCAGCCATTCTCACATTGTACAAACTGTATCTGAGCAGTCCCCCAAGCCTTTAGATGTTGTTTATTCTGACCAACAGTCCAAGACCCAAAGATATTCATATTCACTGAGAAAAGCAACAAATCGTCACTTTAGCAACGTGGCACCAGAAAAAGTTTGTCATTTTGCCTAATTATGGCCCAAAAAAGATTATTGATTAATTGTTTTGATCGTCATCTAATCCATTAATGGACTAATTGTTTCAGCACTAACGTGCATCTTTCGGTAGGATTTAGAAATGCATCTGTTATGCTGTTCTCAACCGTACCCAATCTTCACATGCATTCATATGCACAAGAATCCTTATCACTGCTTGACATTTATGCTGACAAATACATGACTAGCACTCTAAAATCTTGGCACACAAGCATCACTTTAACACTGGCTGCCGTCTAAACAGCAGCTGCTCCTTTTTATATACTGTAGTGAAGCTGCATTTTAGGAGAGATGCAAGGGCAGGCTAATATTGTAAATGCTAGTTATATGCTATGAGTCTTTGTTGTCTTTTTGTCAGAAATGACAGTAAAAATTAGTGCATGTAGAACAACAGTAACGTTAACATTACAGATTCTGCTTAGAGTCTGGCACAGTGGAAGTACACACATTTACATATCACTACAAAGTAGTTTTAAATGTCTTGTAGGCAAACTTATCTTATCTAAAATATCTGCATGTAAACACCCCCATGGCATTCTCAGTGAATAAGTTAATAAAATTCTGTCATATATCATGATATCAGTTGGCCTATAGTGCATTATTATAATTAATTTCAATGCCATAACTTAGTAGTTAATTTTGCACTTCATGAAATGTGTGTCTATTATTATTATTATTATTATTATTATTATTATTATTATTATTATTATTATTTACTACTACTACTGATTTTCATTTTCAGTGCACCCTGTAATTGAACCATTTCCTTTAACTTCCCTCCCTAAGTCCCTTCTGGTTTTTCATCAGGTTTATCTTCACTTTCTATCACTGAAAGCTTTTTCTGTGCCTTGTTTACTATAAACAGTGCCTTTTTGGGGCAAGAAACAACATTGTTTGGGTGATTAGGTGCATACATTTAATGGATAAACTTAAGTCTGCTCCTTTTTTTAAAAAAACTGGGTATTTGTGAAAATCAAAAGAATAATTTCTACATTGACAGGTTTCGATTAAGTTTGAATTTCAACATGTTGCTTTCTTATCTACATTTGCGTAGCTTTTCATTTGGAATTGCATTTCTTCTTTTAAAGTTTATAACAGTTATTTTTCTAATTGTTAAAATCTGGGCACTTTTTGGCCATTTTCCCTGAATTAAGAACAAGTTGGATGATTTCACCAACAAAGTGACCTAAAGAAAATAAACACCAATATGTAAAATGTGTTTGTGCATTCTGCTGTCAGAAGTTGAGTGAGGTTTTAGTTTGAGTACGACTGAGACTGAGGAGTTACAATAGTTCACTGCAAACACAGACACAAACCTTTTCCCTGACCAAGCAGAAAATGCGTCCTGTTGCACTGCTGGATAAATGTCAAAACACACACACACTCACACCCACACAAACTGACTTTGTTGATGTTTGCGTCAAATAGTTTTGGGTTGAGTCACAGCTCCTCTGTTTCTGCCACTCTCATTATGTGATTTTTTTGTAACCAGCTGTCTGTTTAAAGCTGTAGTCCACATTATAAGAGAGGCAGCTTTTTCATCTTTAACTAAATTTAGATGGAAAATGAACACAAAGCTTTTTTTGACACCGCTTCTTATAATAAAAAAAAACAATAAAACAAAACAGTTTTCTTTGTCCTTCGTTGAAATGTGAACATTACTTTCCATGGTTTTGGCTTCACAGACCCAGCAGTAAACAGGCCTTGTAATAGCAAAACCATTCTTATATTTTTGGGTGGCAGAATAGCACTGTGAGGTTTGATTCTTATGTGCCATGTAATTAAGATGGAACTAAATTTAAACCAAACTGTGATTAGATTTAACAAGCCAGTGAACAGACAGCACTGCAGCTCCTACACGTCACATACATACTGTATTCTTAGAAATATTTACGCGTGTGTTTATTGGTTACTGCAGTGGGACTGGCAGTGAGTGGAAGAAAGTACACTGATTAACTGCAAAATATAAAGGCCACGAGAAAGTTTCAGAGACCATATTTTGGGGTAAGTGTTGCTTGAAGGCTTGTTTGTTTTTGGGCTTGAACACACACACACACACACACACACACACACACACACACACACACACACACACACACACACAGTGGCCTTGCCAGAGCAGAGCTGACAAGTGGTCGTAATGATGCAGAATTATGAAAAGCTATTTTCCATGATGTCAGTCACTGGCCCTGACATGAATCCAGAAAAATCCAGCTCAGTCTGGAGCTGTCAGTCATTCTGGATGCTGCTTTGTTTCTCTGCCTGTTCTCCCTCACTCACTCTGTCACAAACGAAAATATCTATAAAGCAAAGTAAGATGGAGGAAGACGGATTACAGAGGAAGGAGTAAAGTCATGTGAAAGTTCAGCAGTGGAGGAGGAGGAAGAGATGGAGGAGAAGTGTCAGAGAGTGCCAGCAGTGTGTAAGTGATAGCAGTGCAAGTCAGACACATCTACCTAGAGGTCAGCCAGGCTGCTGTGTGTCCGGTCTGCATACAGAGGCTTCAGCACTCCTTTGTTTCAGAGCTTATGTGATCGGCAAGCTCCTGTCATCTTTGACAACATGCTGCTCATCATCTGATCAAAATCACAATCGCTTTAATCATGATGATTTCAATAGTGAGTGAACAAGGAGAGGCATTTACAGATGTTATTGTCACTATCAGCGGGGTTGGAAACCAGTGCTGAAAGAAACAATTAGTCAGTTAACCGATTAGCCATTTGCTAGCAAAATTGTCTTCAATTTTCACAATCAATTAATAACTTGTCATTTGCAAAATTACAAACATTACCTGGTTCCAGCTTTTCCAATGTGAGGATGTACTGCCTTACTCTGTCACTCTTAATTGAATACCTTTTTGAGTGTGAAACTTCATTATTGGCATTCAAGTTCTCTACATTTTATAAAGTAAACAATGATTGATAGAAAATATAATAGATAAATAGTAACTCGTTTGAGCCCTGGTAAGAACCTAACACCACAGTAAATAAATAAGGCTGTACCTTTTTAAATTCATTACAAGGTTCTTGGAAATTCCTCAAAGTCAGTCACCCTCTCTGATGACCTATTTAGCCTAAGAGATGGCCAAAAAGTATCAATTGTTTGCAGAAAGGGAAAATCCCCTTGATAATGTCTCTGTCGGTTGTTTCTTGCCACACCTCTTTTCTTCAGATTGTGCAAGTATGTCTTTTTTTGGCACGTGTATCTAGCGGAACATTTTTTCTTTAGAGATTGGTTCTTTTCCCCCTCTGATTTTCACCAGACACTTTTAATGACTCTACTGTAGAAACTGTTGGGTGGCTGGTGCTAATGCCTGGTTAAACCACTTTACTATTTAGGTCTGCTGTTGAACAGATGGTAGCTAGCAAGCTGCAGGTGTGTGTGTTTCATTGTAATGACACAAACCTAATCCTAAAAGGGATTTTAGTGTTGAAGTCTGATCAGTACCACAAAGAGAGCGTTACACATTTTACATTGGGGACAAATCAGAGAGCACTGGTATCAGATGTGTGCCACTTTGTATTGTTAAAGAGTAGAAGCTGAAAGTATGAATAAAACACTGAATAGATGCTGTATGAACTGATGGTAGCCGGAACCTGTTAGCTCAGTCCCTCTAGTCCCTCCATGCTCTGATGACCACTGAGTCCAGGGAGAGGGAAACGCTTTCATAACTACATACACACACACACACACACACACACACACACACACACACACACACACACACAATTGCTTTTCCTCTACCAGAAACACACATCATCAGAATTGTCAGGTAATGTTGCTTTATTACAATTCTGTACTTTGTGAATTGCTCAGTAAAATGACCTGAAGTACAGTTTAGATTGGGGTCCTGTAGTTTTTGTTGATGTATAATTATTTGTAAGTGGACCATACTAAACCAGCAAGTCACACTTTGCTTTGGTCCAGTCCATTATGTCATTTTAATTGTTACTTCCTACCAGGTTGAATGGCTGTGTATTTATTTCCTAAGCATGCTGGTTTCTTTGGGTTAATGAGCCATGGTGTTTCCAACCCAGTGGTCTGACGTAATGTACTGTATGGAAAGTGATAATCATTACAATACATGACTCTAGGGTTTGTATTCCAATAGATAAATGTTTTTAAGCGATGGCTTGGACTGAGTTTCAGAGCCTGTCTTTAGGTATTAAAAGGATTGTCAGCTGTTATCATTTTAAAGCCAGATTGGCTGATTTACATGTTGGTATTGTAGTATCTGCAGACAGTCCATCAGGTATTTCTTATTGGAATTTATTCACTAACAACACGGGAGGATTTGCAGAGGACAGCAGAGAACAAGCAACAGGATCACATGTGACAGACCTATACCACACATTATAATGTTAGACATATCCACCTGGGATCATTCCAGAGTGTAAAGGGAAATTGCTCCCTTTCTGCCATTGCAACTGTGAACACAGGCAAGATAAAAATATGGGAATCAGGGATTGAATGTGTGATGCCACACTAAGAATTTGTGAACCCACAGCTGTAGTGATGGCAGCAATTGTTACCTGTACTTCTGGCCACAAAAACAGGGTAGTGCTGATTGGCTGCTTCTGTCTGTGTGGTAAGCAGGTTCAAGGACTACAACAGTAATTTTGCATGTCTTAAGCCCAGTAACCAGAAATCATGCACACTTTACATCACTGCTGACCATTTTGCACACCATGCTGTAGTATTTCAGAGTCTTGAATTTGCCTTCTCTGAAGCTCATTGGTTACGATTTATTTCCGAACAGTATGAAAACCAATTAACAGGCTGTTCCAACTTGCTTGATTTGTGTAATCCATTCCATTGAATGTCAATGCTGCATTCATTTTCATTGTTGTTTGGAAAATGTAACAATGCAATGTGCATTTACCTACATTGTTTTATAAAATGCTATAAAACTGTTTGGTTGCAGCAGGTGAGGAAAGATGTCTGCCTGTATCATTTCTGTGCATTAATAAAACATCAAGTACTGTTTTCTGTCCTAGATGTGCAAATGCAGTGAGTCTATGCTCTGCATGAAGGTGTCACAGGGATCAGACGCTAGCTGCTCTAATAAACAGATGCCTCCATTTGTAGGATAGACTGAGTGGGAGCCAGTGACTTAACCCAGGACCAGGGTTGGATCCTTTCATTTATGTAAACTGCTAAATGAATTGGCTGTATTTGATGTTTTAGTGCACATGTTGATTTTAACTGCTTGCAAGCCACGGAAGAGAGAGGCTCACCATGTGTACCTTTTGTGCTGTCACTGGGTTCATTTACCAGCTAGGCTCTTCTCACTCACTCACTCACTCTCACACACACACACACTCACTGAACAGAGACTGGTGACCTGCCAAGGTAACAGGTCAAGTTGAGTAACTCACCAGTCAATAATGACTATCATTTGGCTGATTGGAAGTTGTCATTTAAAATCCTATCCTGCCTTATTATTTATTCAGGAGTTAGGGGATTTCTGTTATTATCTTTTTATTAAACATATAATCAGCCTGTAGGGCCCCTACATCTTCTTTAATGCTTGAGAAAAACCGTGTTGAAATCTGACTTTAATTAATTAATTAATTAAACTCCAATTATTTATGTGCCTAATGCATTCAAGAATAGGTGTGGTGGGTCATCCTACCTTAAAACAATCTTCCTGTGTCAACCCATTATAAGAACAGTCAAACATAAAGATACTGCTCATTGGCATAATGTACATTACAAACACAGTTTTTAGTCGTAAAATGATCAACTATTGTCTGTTTGGAGGAAACAATGTACTTGCTATTTTCACACTAAAACACTCACACAAAGCTTTATCTCACCTTGCAGCACCACATATTTTCAGTAGTTCTCGCAGACAATTATCCATGGCAGTTTATATCTGAAAAACAATGGGTTGTGTGTTTGAACACAAACTAATGTCGAAGCAAACACAAATGTAGGGAAGAAGGGACTCAGAGTATAACTAGTCAGTTTTGTAAGGTCTCACTTAAAGTTAGAATAAGTGTGTCTGAGACATTCAGCTCTGAATACTCGACCAGATGTTGATCTGTATGCACATCCAAGCCATGAATGTGCTTCACATTACACACCCTCATTGTTCTACAGGCCTGGCTCTCTAGCATTCATACCAGTGTTTCGGCTGAAATGGTGGAAGACCTAATACAGTCCAATTCACATCCCAGGTTTCTTGGTGCAGTTTGGCAGAAATCACTCAAGAACTCCAAAATGGATATTTATGGATTAAATTCACTTGCAGCATTAGTCTTATTTCATTCCAATGGGAATTAAAATGTATCAGGATGCCTTAACCTAGTGCAACTAACAGACATTGCAGATCTTTTTATTGAAAGCTAACTCTTGCACATGATTCATTAGTTTGTTCTGAATCTGTCTCATGTAACCCAGCAGTTCTGGATGAATGTGTCTGTGGTTCTATCACTGCTTGTTGCTGCTTGTCTCTGGCTGAATTTGACAGCTTGAAGCCTGAAGACCTGTAAACCACTCCTGGTGGGAGGCACTCTCTCACAGACAGAATGTTTCTGCTGCAGTCAGAGTGATATATGTGTGGAAGAGGAAACAATACAGACATGTAATGATAAGAATGAAATGAACAAAGCTTCAAATATCAACTTACAGTTTTGAAATTCTTGTGTCTGGTGGCCTAGTGGTTAAGATGCACACCAATTAGCTACAACATGCCTGGGTTGAGTCCAGCTGGGGGTCTTTGTTGCATGTCACTAAAAATGGCAAATAATATCCCCTAGAGTTTGGAAATGGCTGCTGCACACACCTTACAGTATTCTTTGCATGATCAAATCGATGGCAGTTCAATAAAACAGTCTCAACTCAAGGTCCACTTATCACATCGTCTTCATCAGTGGAAAAAGTCTGCCTGGAAATTTATTTTTTTTTCTGAGAACTTTCAATATTTCTTTGGCAAGAGAGCAAACTATGTCTGCTGATAAAGACTATGTTATTATGATTGAAAGCTCTGGAACTAAGTAGAAAGTGGACCTTGAATTGACACTGTTTTGTCAAACTGCTGTTCCCAAAGTCAAGAATGAACTTTGAAGCGCAGGTGGAAAACTGTTCTAAACGGGAGTGTGAACGTTCATTTTGACCTTGGAAGCAGTAGTTGTACAAAATAATCTTTACTCAGTCGTCATCATGTGACCCAAGTATGAAACTACAGCACGTGATCACAGATGTTAACTTTAATCTTTATGGTTCTTGCATTGATATTGTATCATAAACTACAACTCATCCCTGTTAACAGTATTCTAACCATTAATGACCTTACTCGTAGAACTACTTACTATACAAAGACTGCCTGCTCACTCACTTTGTAATGTGTGTCTGACGGCAGTAATAACAGGCTAGTGTATCTGAAAAATACCTCCCTCTGGAAAGTGATGAGATGAGGAGAAGATAGGAAAGGATGTAAAGGGAGGGGGTGATAGAGGTAGAAAAGAGAAAGAGGGAGAGGATGAAATAGAGAAGTAACAGACAATTCAATTTTCCCAAGTGCCTCCAGTCGTGTTTCTTGCTATGAAACAGGAGAAGCTTTATGCGCGCGTGTGTGTGTGTGTGTGTGTGTGTGTGTGTGTGTGTGTGTGTGTGTGTGTGTGTGTGTGTGTATTTCCTGAGCCAGTTCATTCACGGTAATTAATGTAACTAGAATAACAGCCTCTGGAAACAAGTTGTTCAACTTGCGGCTGGTGGAAGCAGCTGTGGGTGTGTGTGGAGTCAGATTTCAGACAGGTAACACTGGAATCCTTCCACACCCTGAGCACGTTAGAGGGAACAGTTAGAGGAGATAGTGGTCACTTAAATCAGACCCTAACAACTCCCTGGCCTGAAGTGTACCAGCCTGAGAGTTGTTAGTGAGCTTCCTTAATACTGACAGTACTTTTTGTATATATTTTTTTATAAAATGTGTTTATTGTTCAAAACTACAGTTGTTGCCTGTGGGATGACAGCTAATTCTAATTAGAAATGTTGATCAGATTCTACTTACATAGCAGTCACAATTTGTTCTAAGCAGTTGCTACATTAGATGTTTTCAGCCCAAGTGGAGGGGAAACCAGAGGAAAGGAATAACAGACGAGAAGGGAAACCAAGGAAACCTGGTTTTCAGAAATCTCACAGGTTCTGCAAAAATGTAAGCAAGGCATTCCCTCAAGAATGCAAGAATGCCCAGCACCATCATACTTGCGGTGGTACCATGATTCCAATCCAAAATAGTTTGTTAGAGAGTGCATGATAGAGATATTTTAAGAAAATACGGTTGTGGCTTTAATATAAGAAAACCTTCATTAAAGGATAACCCACACTTTTTCAACTTCTGCTTTTAGAATAAGATATTTTGTAGTCAAGAAAAACTTCATCAGACTAGTAGTGTTGTTTGTCCAAGATAATTAGTCCAAGGACAGGACTACGGTCCTTAATTTTAAAGCCGTGGCATGAACTCTCATAAAAGTTAACATATAATACGCCCATTTAAGTATAATTTAAATCCCATATTTTTGTAGCTTCTCCAAGGTCTGTTTTCAAATGCAGCTAATATTTCATTCTGTTTATTGGTCACATACTCAGAGAATCTTTTTCTCTGGCTGTAAACAATCCTTAGACTTTCTTTTTAAGCTCCTCCTCATGACATTGTGTGACACTGGTAGTTCTTGGCTATGGTTCTGTCCCAAGTTTGTTTCTGTAGTAAAGATATCACAAGATGCTTTTCTTTAATCAGAAATGCGTTCCTTCCACAGCAACAAAACTCCTGTAGGATGAACCCATGTTGTGAGCTAGCTAGCCTGCTAATTGCTGCTCTGATTCTGAGAAAAATGCTGTTGTTTTTGACCAGCCCTATTACAGACAATGTGAGTAATATTGTGAAATAAAAAATCGTGACGCATGTTGAGACATATTCTTATGCCAGGTGTGAACTGCGCACTTGTGATCTGATCCGATGCATGTTAAAGGCAGGTATAAACAGGGCCAAAGACATGATCACATCTGTGTTAGTGGAGCTCTGAAGTGGTTTGTATGTAGTGAAGGAGGAAACTAAGGTTATCAACAAGCTCCTCCCCCCACTCACCCTCCCTCCCCCATCTTTCTCCCCATCACCCCTCTCTTGTACCAGGCTGTTCCTCCGTAATAGCCTGAGATGTCAGAGACCATTTGTCTTCTGCAACACACACGCACCACACACACACACCCGTTCTTGTAGCTCTCCAAACCTAGTGCAGACCTACTTTTGCATGCTCGCTCAAATAGAGGTCTTTGTTCACTACATCAACCCCAGAGCTCGTTCTGTGTGCGTGGACATTTTTTCTTTGTTTTCTCTCCCCCCTCACCATGTCTCTCACTCTGGAGCCAATCCCAGCTGACATTGGGCGAGAGGTGGGGTGCACCCTGAACTGTGCGCCATTCAGTAATAGGGCGCACAGTCCAACCACTGGAGACAGACAACCATTGACTCTCACATTCAAACCTACAGGCACAACCAAAGTAGAATGTAATGGTGCTAACAACTCTAGTAACTTGGTAAGTTAGCACATAGTAACCAGCCAGCCGGTGCAAATATAATATACTAACGTTAGTTAAGTACAGCCGAACTGAATTTGCAGACTACATTTGTACTAATAGCTGGTAAACTTGGCAATATGTCACAATACTCTCAGCTACATTTTTGCAACTTGTTAGACATCAGTAATGTCAGATATGATTAAGATTTGACAATGACACTCAGCCCTACCTGTGTTTTTATTGGGGGAATGGCTTGGGAAAAGACTGTTTGTTTGGGCTCTGAGGTTGGTCATAGCTGCAATAAGCCTAACCCAGTGCTTTCCCAACCTTTTTGGGTTGTGACCCCTTTTCAGGGAGTTATGAGCATAGCATGTCAACCAAAGAGTGACGTGAAGTTTCCCTCGTAGATTGTTTCATTTGAAGGATTTGGAGAGAACTTTTTAGAGGTAAACATAAAATACAAGTTTGTATTTATGATTGTGTACGTTGTCAATAGAGGCATGAATCTTTGGGAAACAATTCTGGATACAAAACTGATTCTGGATCGAATTAATAGAAAAGTTGGCACTATTTTCGGTCTGTTGCTCCTGTACACTGTGTGCCAAAGCATTCACTGGTGTCTTTAGTCCACTGAAACACAATATGAAACATAACTAACAATTAAGATAAATTATCCGCAGCCTTTCATTTTAAAAAGTCAACAGCATTCATTAATGAATTAATTAATTTGGAAGCATCTTCCAGTGTTTTGCCTGTATGTGAATAAAAAAATGAAAGGGAGTGCTCCACTGTGTTATTGGCTCTATATCTCCAGGAGTGGAGAGCAGCCTCTCTATTACGAAAGGAAAAACTGTCAAATAATGAATTGGTAGCATGTCTTAAGAGCTCACAGAGCAGCCATGTCCCCACTATGCTGCTAGTAGTCAGTTGTAATTCCACTACTTTATATGGGTGTTTCAGAGTTCTAAACATTTAGCAAAGTGATGTGACCTTGTTTGTCTGCTTCTTCCAGTATGATTGGAGCACAGTGTTGAATCCAGGCACGTTGTTTCTATGAAAGACTATCCAGATTGCAGATTAGAGAGGCTGCACACAGAATTTCATTAAGATTTGGCCACCGTTCTGTTAAAAATCACTCTTGGCTATCTTGTTGTTATGTAAAAAGTCCCACAGTTCTTCCTGTACAGGATCTATTGAATGCTAACACACAAATATGCATGCACAGTCCACAGGCCGGCATGCAGGCTGGAGAAGACAGGAGGGATTTTCCCATACTGCCTCTGCAGCGGCTGCCCTAGATTCCACAGAACGATTGTCTCGATGCAACTCAGCTATAATTAGAGCTGTATTATCAGGAGGGATGGAGAGAGAGGAGAGATGAAGGAATATGCAGAAAGGAAGAAAATGTGGCTGAGAGAAAAGAAAAAGCAGGCCTTGTTTTTCTTCCATTTGTGTACTCGCCTTCTGCTGAATATTCAACACTCTGTCTCTGTTGGTTTCTATCAGAAGTCAGCTTCTACGTTCTGTATTCTATATCTCAGGCCAGGGTGTATATAGCTCTTTATTAGATTCGGTTGTTCACTACAGTGTAATTAAATGTTGTCATCTCAGCTTCCAATCTGACTAATGCTGTTCAAACTGGGCCCTCATATAATTTAATAAAATAGACACAATAAGACACATCACAAGTTCCCAGAATGCGTATTTTCCCCTAGGACATTGGATTTATATTGATATAAAAGAGGGATGAGCAGCAAAGACGAAGTAGGAAGCAGTGAATGACATTTTTGCTTGATAAACGACTTTTAATCATTTACATAAATGTTGATTCATTTTACCTCTGAGTAATGAATCATTTCAGCATTAGTTGGCATATCTGAAGTGGGATCAGAAAGCTCAGTCAGGTCTGCAGAGTTAAACACCCCATGGAAACTGATTTGTGCAAGTCAGATTACAGAGCTACACAACAGTTTGGTGTACTGTTGATTGCATCACTTAGAAAATGACTTATAAAACTGATCTCACTTCCAGAGTGCTGTTATCCAGCTGTGACTGCAGTGCTGACCACCACCTCTGTTGCTGATGTTGAAGAGGAGCTCTGCATTGACAGCATACATAAATACACCGATGTTGTTTCCACAGCAGACAGAGGTTAACAGGTCCAGCCCTTGGACCTGAGAAACAAATTGGATTTGGCTGCAGTCTTAAGTCTGTAAGTCAGTCAACAGACTCAGGGTCAAGCATACTGTATAGGAATCAGTGGATTACAAGGAGCAGAATGCTGAAGGCTGCTTTTCACAATGTTTTTATTCTATTTTCTTAAAATGTGTTTTCTAACATTAGAAATATATATCTGGTGATATTCTTTATTTTTTGAATGTCAGCACATCCCATGTGCAGAGCCAAACAGCACTGAATGTAGCCACTAACAAGTGAATGTGCTTATTAAAGCCTGATACATCGTCTTCCTCTGTTCCATAGAGCTCCATTGTTGCCAAAAACTGTAAAAACACATCGTTGAGTCTCAATGGTGCTCTGGGTGACATGTTCCTTCATCACCATGAACACACTCACTGTAGGTTATTTTGACTGAATCCCACACACACTGTCCTGTGGACAGAAATAATCACTACAGCACCAAATGTGGATTAATCCGCCGCTGAAAATAATCCCCAAACAAATGCACTATTTCCTGTTTGAGTAACATTTGTTAATATACAGTGAGCTGTTTTAGGAATGGACTGAGCCTTATGTCTTCAGTAATAAGCAATGGACTTGGGGCTGAGAGCCACTGAGGTAGTAGGGAAGTCTGAAAGTATCGAATATGTGCTCTGGCGTTTGTGAAGCAGTCACACTTGTTGGTCTTTGTCTGCAGTTAAAATGTTCTGCACCAGCCAAGTAAGATTAACATAAATATATTTACTGATTAATTAAACTGATAAGCTTTGTAGCTATTTTATTGAAAAAAAGGTTTAATTTATATCTCTACCTGATTTAATTAATTGAATTCCCTTTAATCTTCCTCATATCTGTTAGTTGACTGATGCCTTCAGTTTGTGGAGACTAATGACTTGTGCTAGCTAAGTAAATATATTGGCATTGGACAAAATTGTAGTGCTAATACAATGCAGACCATAAACAAATGTGGAAACACATAGATAAAACAGATTTCAGCCTTAAATTAGTGGTTCAGAGGAATTGTTTGAGTTAGTATTTTCCTAGTAATGCGTCGACAACAACACAGTGCTATTTTTGGATGTGCCTTTTCCTTCCCTCTCTTCCTCTCACCTCTCCCTCCCTCCTCTCTCCTGGGCCCACACATCCTTCGTATGGAGGAGATGAAGGAGGAATAAAGGAGGGGGGAAGCTGGGTCACATCACTCCACTCAAAGCTGTTTGCTTTGCCCCTCTCTCTCGCCTGCTCTCCATCTTTCAGGTTTTCTTCCTCTGTTTTCTTCCTCTTACCCTTTTCTGTGCATCATTCTCTCCAATCTCTGTAGTGCGTTGCGTGTCTCCATACTTTCGATCGTTTTTGCCATCTTGCGTCTGCTCTGGTTCCCATGTGGGTTTGACAGAGAGAGGTAGAGGGAGACAGAGAGAGATATGACCTTGTAGAAGAGGGGATGTCTCTTCATGCTGTCATTGGCTGTTACTTCAGCTCATGTGCTCTCTTATTCTATCTCTCTCCTTCATATTACTTGCACCCCAGTGAACCTCCACAACAGAGCCACTCTTCTCCCCTTCTATGTTATGTCTCTGTTGTGTTGGAGCTTTAGCCTGGTCAGACCATTCTAAACTCTTCTTTTTTGTAGTCTTGCTAAGCCACATTGAGGGTATTTTATTAGTTTGGTGACTTAAGGGAAACATTATGAATGCCCTCCTGACCTCAGTCTCTGTGTGGGCTTCGATCTAAAGCTGTTGCCTGTGGACTCCGGCAATCATTTGAGTGTCTGTGTCTGTGTCTGTGTCACGAGTAGCCACTTGTCTTTGTTCTCTGCAGATGAACACCACATATGTAGCTTACTCAGAAGAGTTGAAAGTGATAATGTGACAGTGGAAACAATAATAATGTTATTGGAATGAACGTGTGTCCAGGTGCATCCTTTTTCATGTCCTTCAGAAGTCAGAAATGATTGTTGATTGATGATATGTCATCCTGGGAGTTGTAGTGTTAAGAAGTCCTGATTATGGGGAAATTGAATGTAGTTGAGCGCTGTTGGGGGTTTGGGTATTATAAGACGCAAATGACTGATACAGAACATTACATTTAAGAATTATGAACTAGAAAAGGCCAATTTGTCTTTGAGAAAAAATTAATATGCAAACTGTGTGCACTGTAAACAGGTCAAAATGTCTTAATGTGAATCCTTCTGCATGTCAAATATTGAAGGGGAGCAGATCAAACAGTTCGTGTCAATTGAAGTTAAAACCCTAAGTTTCACCCGAAGAGCTGAACCCAGTTGAAAACATTTGGACTGTAATCGCCAAAAGCATTTCAAATTTTAGTTTCAAACCTCAGACATGTGAACAGTTGAATTGTCAGTTTGTACGTTTGCACTTAAAGTTGTTTTCAGTTGAAGTTTAGTGATGAAAGCAGTTGAAATTTATGTTCAAGTGGAATGTTAGATTGTTGAAGCGTTAGTATGTAAGCAGTTGAACTGTCAGTTGACATGTATGTGGTGAAAGCATTTGAAATGTAATTTTGGGCACAGTGGGAAGTTGAATTGTCATTGTCTGTATTGGGAACAGAAAGTAGGTGAACTAACCGGTAAAGAGTAAGAGCTGAAAGCCATGGAGCTGTCGATCAAAGTAATAGTTTAAACAGTTGAACTTTTTTGTCTGGTTTTAGTTTAAACACCAAGTACCACTGATGAATCACATTTCAAAAGTATGAGACTCAGAGGTAGGTTTTCAGGTAAATGCCTTGTGTGCGCATTCACCTTCAGTCTGGTCGTGCATTATTGGCTGCTGTCTCCCAAGATTGCCGTCCCTCCATTTCTTCCTCCATTCCATTTTCATCCCTCTTTCTCCCCTCCATCTGCCTCTGTCCCAATTCATCTACATGTCTTCTCATTGAACAATTGCCCTTCCATCCGCCCTTGTACCAATTTCAGTAGTAAAAAAAACCTTGCATGTGCACACACACAGTATTTCTGTATTTTGTGTGTGGAGGGAACTTCAAACGTGTCTTTCTCCAAAGCAGGCCCACTTGAATTTCTTTCTTGCATGATGAGATTTTTTCTTCTCTGCTCACTCTGTCCCTGCATGATGAAATTTCTCTCTTCCTCTCTCTCTCCTTCTCACTGTCTGACTCTTTCTTGCTTGTTGGTAATTGTGAGGGGAAGACAGGCAGCAGTCCAGCGACTCAGGCTGCTTCATATATTTATGTACCTCTGGGGGGCCATATCTCTATCAAAGTCTGTGTCTCTCTCCCTCTCTCTCTCTCCCCCGCTGATTGATATTCTGGAGCAGTAGAAAGCAGCAGCAGCAGCAGCATCATTTGGTCCGTTGTCAGGGAAGGGGCGCCTTGGTTACAATGTTGTCAACCTGGTTGCCATTGTGGTAGGCTAGTCTCTTAGTTTCCAGGCAGCTTGACTATCCTTTCTTGTGTCATCCATACTTTTTTCTGCCCAAGTCCTTTTTGCCCATAGTTGTATTTGACATCTTCTTCGCCATCACTGGGCACATCTTCATTCCCTCTTTGTTCTTGACATCACATTCCTCCCATTTTTTCCTTTGGTTCCGTTTCAGCCTCCTCTTTATAATAATTTCTCTTTTATGCTTCTTTTTCTGCTGTCTGTTTCTGGTGATGCTTTCCTCTTCATCATAGTCATCTTCCTCTCCTCTCTTCCCTGCCTCTCTTTGTCTGTTTCCTCCCCCATGCCATTGAATCCATTTCTTTCATCACCTCGTTCCTTTTTTTATTGCTCCTTCTTTCAGGGCATAGGAATCAGAGTTTTCATTTTTGCTTTCTCCCTCTTTTTTTCATGATGATCATATCATCTCTTGTAATTATCAGCAAGTCCAGATTTTTTCTTTGGTCTTTACACAAGCACTCTCTTTTGTGTTGTTTTCCTCCCTACTGATGTTATTGCCACTGTTTTATTTGTTTTTTACTTGTGTTTACACCACTTTCTTCCCTTAAAGTCCTTTTTTCCATTATTATTATATTTTATATTTTCAATTCTTACTTTGTGTTTTTCTTTATACTTTTCTTTTCACCCAGTTTCCCCTTTTTTCTTAGCTATTGTCATCCCTCGTCCATTCTATCTTCTGTTGTTTGCTTCACTCATCCTCCTTATTATCCTCTGCAGTTCTTTCTTCACTCTTACATACTCAGCTTCTCCTTTTTCTCTTCCTGTCTACCCCTGCAGGTCTTTGCTCTTTACTATTTCACACGAGCACAACAGGCTCAGCTGCTGTCTTAAGCTCTGCTTTTGTGTAATTTTCTCTCTGTCCCTTGTTTCTAAATAAAAGCATTCTGATGGCCTTGTTTTGTGTTGTATTTTTGTACGCCTCATATGTCACTCAGGCCTTATCCATCAGGACTTGTTGATTCATATAAACCAACAGACACACAGTTGACTGTTACATTTGCTGTTTGTGGCAGTAGAAAAATCTATATATAAAGTATGATTCCTGTTTGTTTGAAGTTAAAGAATTTGATAATTTCTTGCATGCCTCAGGAAACCTTTCTGTCTCATTCCAAGCTGAAGATAGACGTACATCAATGTTTGGTACAGGCTGTTGTAACATATGTGGAGTTTGGGGCTGATTTTCAACCATGACCTACAGTATGTTACACTTCGTAAAGTTTAAAAAGAATAATAAAGCAGAGGCAGAGGTATCTTTACTTATGTTCCGTTGTATAAGTCAAGCTCTAAAAGCACAGTTTCCTACAGTTCCCATAATGAAGCCAGTAGCATTTTCCCCTGACTGGTAAACACCCATGCCTTTCAAGCTCCACACCTCCACTTTTATAACACGTTTTCTCATAAATGTGCAGGCTCTTGGGGTAGCCTAGTGGCCCAAAACATATATATCACTGAACCACAATGTTGGGGGGTGGTGGGTGGTGGGTGGTGGTATGTGTTCGGGGTAAAGGGGATAGAGAAGTCTTTTTAGCCTGGCCAGTCTACATGTTTTCTGTGCAGTCAAGCTCAATAAATCAGATTAGAGTTTTTGGAGAGCAGGATGGAGCTTAGTGTGTGTGTGTGTGTGTGTGTGTGTGTGTGTGTGGACATGACTTGCAGCAGGGCATGGCTGGGGCTGAGAGCTGAGCAGACTGACAAAAAGAGTGTGACTGAGAGAAAATGAGGATCATGTAGCTGCTTGAAAACCTTATTAAGTCATTAAAAAGGGTTAAAAATGCTTGTTGGGCTAGAAACACAACATTATTGCTCCAGAATGGGCATAAGGGTAATTGTTTCAAGATTGTTGACTCTTCACATCTAGGTCACTCAATAATAGTAGTACACAATATCATGTCTTTGTCCCTGTCTTTATATTAATGTCCTCCCAGTGGAAATGGTCACAGTACAGCCTCCGTGCTCGTCTCCTCTGTATTCCATACTCTGTATCGGTATGTGTTTTTTCCAGCTTTCTCTGGCGCTCTATTTAAAAGGCAGATTTTGCTTCTCTCTCTTTATTGGTTGTTTGCTTTCATGCCCCGTGCTCATTGGCTGCCAGTGGCTTCTGGTGCAGCCAGCCAGAAAGCTGCTCTGCAGCCGTTAGTGATGGGCAGATTATACGCTGCTGCACCGCTATACACACATCCACATTTACTTATATATGTATATTACTCATACTGTACGTGTATGTGCAAAAACAAACACGGAGACACATAAATATGTACACACATCAATGTCCACACACAGTCACATCTCATTACGCATTGACTGTACATGTACAACCTCTTCGCTTCCTGACTAATATTCAGCTGGCCTTGTATCTGCTGTGGTTCTTCACTGGGTTTAAAAGCTAACCTGAAAGAGGCAGTCGTTCTCATTTCTCAAGTGAAAGACTCGGATTGGATTCAAACTTCCAACCCTCCAATAAACACAACAAAAGGCATCTCTAAACCCCCTTACCTAGTTCAAATGAAATCTGCTGGTAAACATGGTAATGACATGATATTATCATAAATATCATTATATATAATGTGTGTATATCTATATATATATATATATAATGTGTGTGTGTGTGTGTGTGTGTGTATATGTATATATGTGTATATATGTGTGTTTGTATATATATGTGTATATATATGTATATATGTATATATATGTGTATATATATATAGATAGAGAGATAGAGAGAGAGATAGAATGACCACTGTAGAATAGAGGACAGAGTACACACTCACACGTCCTACATTGGAATTTAATATATATATGTAGTTTTTTAAACATTGTCACAAATCCAAGTAGCATCTTCAGGGGTGCTGCTCAAGATTTTGGCCCTCTGAATGTGGGCTCCTGAATCATTCAGCCACACGTACACTTGCATCATTTGCACAGCGTGGGGCGCGGTTGTATGGGATGACCTGGGTCTGTGTTCAACTTAATTTTTGTGTCTAGGTCAGTGTTTTTAACTGGTGCATTGAGCAGGTCATAAGGACAGAGTGACACACAGCCTTTATTAATATTGAAAGCTAACACTGACTATATCAGATGCTGTACAGTGTTGTAAGTATGGCATCTGCTCTCCTTTGTTCTCTCTGTCTCTTATTTCTGCTCCTCACTGTGGCTGATAGAAGCCGACTGATTCAGAGATGTGTGTGTGTGTGTGTGTGTGTGTGTGTGTGTGTGTGTCCATGGCCAACGCTCACTGCTGCCTCCAGTAACTATAGCAACAGACTTACCAGACACAGTTTTCCCATTCCTATCATGTGTATGTTTTTCTCGACTGAGTACTCAGTGTATTCTGTTTGTGTGTGTCGATAGACTACAGTATCCTCCCTGCTCTGGAACTATCAGGGTTATTAATGTTGTTGCTGATGGTAATCAGCGCATACAGACAGATGACGCTCACAGTGCGACAGAATCTGTTCTTGGCTTCTCATTGCACCCCTTACCCTGCGTGTGCTGTATATGTTCATATTCTATATGCAGATGAAAATAAATTGAG
The DNA here is from genome assembly GCA_031216445.1 of Lateolabrax maculatus. Taxonomy (NCBI): domain Eukaryota; kingdom Metazoa; phylum Chordata; class Actinopteri; order Acropomatiformes; family Lateolabracidae; genus Lateolabrax; species Lateolabrax maculatus. Next base: position 19,528,359 of record CM062200.1, read on the forward strand.
AATCAGTACAGATTTTAGAGCAGGAAGCAGGAACAAAGATACGGCAACACACATGTATATAAAACCACTTGCTGTGCATGTGTGCAAGTGTTTTATTTTTGTTCATCTATCAGAGAGCTACAACACACAACTCAGACTTAGGCTTGTACACTGATAGCTTTAAAGGATCAAGACTTGTCATATAGATGCTGCTACTCCTGTACACACACACATGCACACAGACACAAACTGATTGACACAACAGGTTTAACAGGAATGTCTCACTCTCCCTGTCATCATCCCTCCTCTTGCGAGTGACATCAGCTCATTCTACAGAGATGGGCAAGGCTGGCAGCGGCGTTGAGGACACAACATTAATATTTATTAATAATGAGGAAGATTTTAGCCTTCACAACAAATTCAGATTGATCAGTTGCTGTATTGACTCTTTGCATTTGGTGTGTCTTCTGTGCATCAAAATCATGTGCTCATAGCTAAACCATCTAACTATTTACAGGTACTTTGAGGGTGCTATGGATAACATCGGCAGCTAAAAATCAAGGCAGATTTCATTGAATTTTAAGTGTTCACACACAATTAAGATGGATGGGATTTGTCAGAGTAACTAAATTGTAGAAGTAATTCTGGTCATGGTTGTATTATGGAGGATCTTTGACTACATTGTGTTCACATTACCAGACAGAGTTGTGTCGTGACTATTGCAGAACTCTGACTTGTTTTTTGTAAATTCATGATGTATGTCTGATGTTTTCTAAGAAATAGGATGTGGCTAAGTCAGTGTTGTTTCTTCTCTGTTGACAGACAAATAATTTTGTATTATTTGCGTATCATATTTGGCATTGTATTCTGATGATATTATCATATCATGTCAGACTACCAATAACATCAGATTTATTATTCAGTATGTGATTTGATATAAATTTGCCATATCTTGATATTTATCTATATTGAAATAAATGATTCTCCATATTACCATGATATTGAGTTCAGCCATATTGTGTAGCCTTAATCTTAACAGTGTACTAAATGCGAATGTGACCGACAGACACAGTGAGAGACCAGCTGGTGAACACAGTGGAGCATTTAGCAGCTAAAGGGCCAGATATTTCCCTCAGGAGTCGGTGGAGTCTAAAAACACAGATTAAGGATGTTGGACTTACATTCATCAAGTGGACACAAACAGCACTCCAAACTAATGCTAATGTTGCTCTGTAACTGCTGGATGTATAAATATGCAACAGTTTGCTAACAAGTTCACCATATCAACTAGGTGATGTGTGTTTCCGCTGTCCCCAAAAAAATCTCTTAATCTGAAAGTATCAGTCACCTAATTTTGAAGTACAAACTAACCGTGGTCAATAATGGTTACAGAATATACACCTATTTTATTCATTAATGTTCTTAATAATAGTAAATTAATGACAAATGTCAATGACAATCACCTTAACTGAAATAGAGACTGAGACCGTGACAGACAGAGGTTAACCTTTGTTGTCTGGAATGAATTTGAGATGAAAGGATGGATAGAGAATGGTGGAGCATGTGAGATTGATGGATTAGATCAGATGAGGGTGGAGGGAGCAGTGTCCTGGAATAACGACTACTCATATAACTGAAATGGACAGAGGGATCAATAATCAATAGAAACAGAGGTGTAGAGTGAGATGGGTTTAACTGATAGAAACATGGAGGTATTAATAAACGGATAGACTGCAGTAACGGTAAACAAAGGAGGACAGGCTAAGGTAGCTGCCCTCAGTGCCTGTTGGCTGGGACTGATCACCCAGTTGACTGCAGTAGTGCATTATGGGGCGGGGATGGGCGGGAAGCTGAATGATGGAGAGATGCACCCGTTGATCCCACTTCCTCCCCCTGCCTATGGAGGGAAGAGTGGGGGAGGGGGTGAGCTATATAGAATAAGGAATGAGTGGAACAGGGAGGAAGAAGATCAGAGCAGAGAGAGAGAGAGAGAGAGAAAGAGAGAGAAGATGAAATGGGGAGATGAACAGAGAAAGATGGCTACAGTTGTGGTTATACATACAGTGTCTGTTGTTTGTTCTGTGTTTTATTGTGCTCATTCTGTACACTGTACAGTGTACACAGCATTTGTGATTTGTCAGTAGTGTGTTTCTTCTCTTTATCTTCTCCTCCCCCCTCACCTCCTCCACTTCCCCCTTATTTTATTCTGCTATCCTTTAGACCCTCCTCTTTCTCCTTATCATCCTCCTGCTTTTACTTGTCCTCCTCCTCCTTCTTCCTCTTCCTCTTAGTATTATTATTTGTTGGGAAACAGGTGTTATGATTTAATGTAGGTCATGGAGTTAAAAGGTGTAAGGACTATGTCAACCTATACTGTGTAAAATCTTGCTGTAGAATGCTACGTCCCAACAGGCAGATCTGATCCAGGTCTTAAATCCAAAACTGGTTTGTGATGTTGTCATTGAAAATTGTCTCTTTTTTCGTGGTGTGCAGGTATATGTTGAGTTTGATGACCAGGAGTGGGAGAAGAGAGAGTGGGTGAAGGTCTATGAGGATTTCCAGCTGTTTCTACTGGAGCACCAGCTGGTCTGGGCCAAGAGGAAGGAGGGAGCAGGAGGAGGAGCCGGAGCAGGTGGAGCAGCAGGAGGTCTGCTGCAGGGAACCAAGGCCAAACACATACAGTGGCCTGCCCTGGTAAGACCTTTGTTTTTCTATTTATAGACAGGGCACAATAATAGAAAACAGTCAGCCATATGACCACGCTGCCTGGGGCCTTACACATTCACCACCGTGTTTAAAACAAAGTGTTGAACTCTCTTCATCTAGAAACAAAGCCTCGGGATCGTTCTTCATCCTCACTGTGTTGATGCATTTATTTGTGTTTGTGGTCTTGGATATAAGTGGTTACTGAGTGTCAGCCCTGCCACAGTTACCAGCTTTGTCATGGTCTCCATTAGTTTTGTAGAGACTGTCTGAGATTCTTTAGGACTCCTTTAGTGTCACACTAGCTGTGTTGGGCTCACAGCTGCTGCAGTTTGTGTACAGCTTCAATTACAATAATAATAAATAAAGCAGTAGTTGCCACAAGAATCATTATTATGACAAAAGGTGGACATCTCTTACAATATTTATGATGTTAAAAAGTGATTCAATGTGATTATGCTTCCTGACTATCTGAAAGAGTAAGATAAAGAGAGAGGAGTGTGTGAAAAGGAGAGGGAACATGAGCAAAGAATCTATAGATAGAGGGCACTGATCGAGAGAAGAAAGCAAGTAAAAGAGAGAAACAGAACAACTTTTATCGTAGTTACACACTAAAGCAGAAATAAACAATCCTCAAACACTGAACAGTCTGTCTACAACACTGTGTACACAATACACAAACAACAATAAATGACTGTGTTGTTTCCTCGTGTGTGGAAATTGCGTCTCAAACAATGCTGTCATTGTTTAATTTTAACTAATCTTCACGGTTCTTCACATGTGGTGGAAGTGCAGCCACAAATGTGTAGAAGGACTTTAAGTTCCTAGTTTAGTTCCTCTGTGTCATTAGTTCCTGGATATATTTGGTCAAAAAGTCTAAAGAAGAACAAAGGCTTTGCATTTGATGTTCAGACACTCAGCCAAAGACCTGATTCCCTGTTTCTGAGTTGTAGTAAAGTTCAGTATTGATTCAGATAATAAAGGTTCCGATTATACAGTTATGTTGGTAAAAATAGAGGTAATGGTTAAAATGTCAGACCTAAGTGGTTATTGTTGGAACACGAGGTTTACTGTAGATTAAAGGTGCCTTGTAGGGCTCCTGAATGAAGGCAGAATACAATGAAGTGACTGTAAGAGTGAAGCAGCAGCTGAAATCACAGTTAAAATGTATCTGTCTGATAGTGGTGTTAATTGGAGCGTCCTGCTCTTGTGTGTGTGTGTGTGTGTGTGTGTGTGTGTGTGTGTGTGTGTGTGTGTGTCATTATCAGTGAACGCATCCGCACTCTGATGCGGAGTCTGCTCTGCGTCTCACATCACACACACATACACATGCTTTGCTGTGGCGACAGTGTGGTCGCTGTGGTATTTTTGTTGTTGCCTGTATGTCATACTATTACACACTCACTCACACACACACACACACACCCACACACACACAGTGTATCATACAAACTTCAGAAGGCAATGGTGTCTGTATGCATGGACATGCTGAGGCAGTGTGGATGGGTGTGTTTGTCTGTGGCTGTGAAGTCATATTTTTAGTCTGTTGCTGCCAAATGTTTTTGTGTCTGTCCCTGACTGGGGGATTTGGTTCATAAATGTTTGACATTGATGGCATTTAGTTTTGAACTGTGTGCATGTTTGTCTGCGTGTGTGTGCGCCTGACAGTGGCTGCGAGTATGTGCATGGAAATGTGATTCACTGTTATGATTATGTAATAGCAGAGTACACAGCGCCATCTGGCACATGCATGGGAGATAAGAGTTCAAAGACTTCCACACACAGTTTTTTCTCTCTGTCTGACTCCTCCTCCATATCTCTGCCCCTCTGCTACTATTGTCATGGCAACAACATCAAAATCTAGCACAGACACACACATACAAGTGGTAAATGGAGCTCCAAGCCTCAAGAAGCAGTGATTGACTTAAAAAAAAAAGAAAAAGAAAATGTTAAATTATGGGTTCATATTTTAGTTTACTTTCAATTTTAAATTTTAAATTTAGGAACAATGTGATAATAAGATTCAAAGAATTCCAAGTTGTATATTAAGCAGAACATTTGAGAAGCATCATTTCTTCTTATTTTTTTATTGTTGCTTGAATGTGCTTTTCACTGAAAGCAGCACCTTAAATCAAAAGATGGCTCAAAGAAAATGTCTTCCTACAAACCCACTCACTCTGAAATACTAAAGCTTCATGTTGCTTTCCAGCGCTTCAGTTCTGCTACTGGTGCTTTTCAAATAATGTTAGAGTCTCAAATAGAACAAATTAGGGCTGGTTGCTAATAAAGGCTGGCTAAAAAACATTACTTGTGCTCTATTAGTTCACATGGTCAATTAAGCATGTTTTGTATTTCCACATAACTACTTCTATCAGTGCAACAACAGAGTCACATCACTTTCAGTTTTTGGTAGAAGATGCTTTTCATTCACTATTTTCTTAGATGATTTATTTTTTTATTTTTTTATCCACTGTCAGGGAAACTTCCTACAGATTTCACATTAAAAGCCTATAGAAAAAAGGAGGGATCATTGACCTTTGAGCTACTGCAAGGCTTTTAATGTAAAACATGCAGGAAGGGTTGAGTTTCATTGATGGAAGCTTAACATCTGTCAAAAACATGGCAACATAGTAGTAACTAGAATACTGTGGAAATTACATTATTCTGGCTTTATCAAGAGCATTTAGAACAGGAGCGGATCAAAAAACAGGCAGGCTTCTTACTAAAATATTATAAATATTATAAATGCATATAAAATAATAAAAATTTGAAATGAAGACCAGTCTCCAATACAAACCTGTTTCAAATAAAGGCACAGTAATTGAGACATTTTAAATTTGCAGCTGCTTCACAGTAAAGTACCAAAAAAAGCATTCAACAATTTCACTGTTATATACAACTATAGCATCATATATTGAAAATATGAAGTGTGGAGGCACCAGTTGACAACTTTTACCGTGAAGCAAATGCAGGAACAGTTGAGTTGACTTGATGACAAAGACAACGCTACATTATTTTTCTTATCAGTTTAGTCAGAAACTGTATTTTAGTTTTTTTTTTACTTTTTACTTTTTTATTTGCTCCTGAATTAAACTCTTTTTAATGTTTAGAAACTCTGATTTGCTTTTTGAAACATGAGCTCTGAACACTGCTGCAGGAAAACTGCTGTTGATTATAATAATAATAATAATAATAATAATAATAATAATAATAATAATAATAATAAACTTTATTTGTACAGCACTTTTCTTAACAGTGTTACAATCAAAAGAAAATAAAAGCATACAAGGCAGACAGAATGAGAGTGAGGCCAGAGGAACACAGCACATAGGAAGTAAAAACATTCACATGAATAGGAACAATAAATAGTAAAAATGTATAATAAATACAAATAAAAACATACATCAAAGATTTCCTAAAGCATATTAACCTAGAAACAGACACCTCCACAGTCACACACACAGATTAGTCCTCACACAGGCAGACCCAGAAGATTGCTTGTCTAGTTATTACATTGTTACATAACGAAACCCCTGTGACTTCCACATACTAACACACACACACACACACACACACACACACACACACACAGTGTCTCTTTTTCCCCCCTGTTTTGTCAATTATTCATGATGGTCTTTGTTGAGCCTTTTACTCTTTCTGTGTATTTCACATACTTTTTTCATTTTCATTCTATTATTCTCCTTCATCTCTGTCTTGTGCTTTTTTTTAGCTTTGGTCTTTATAGGGGCTGTAGACAAATGAGTGTAAATTGGTTATGGACTGGAAAATATGGATTTCTACTCTGCACTTATGTGTTGACCCTGTGACCCTGTATGCTGCCTGTTTTTAGAGTTATCTTATACAACTCAAAAGGTTAGAAAAAGTTTAGTTTGAATTAAACACACTGCTGTTACTAATACAGCATTATGGCGTCTATGCAAACTGATCCATGCATTTTGTTATTATAGACATAATTAAAATATGTTATTCCCAAAAGTTCTGTTGTGAAGCTTAATTTCATTATGGAACAATATTATATTGATATTACGTAGTACAGTCATCAGCCCTTAACCCAAAGGTATTCTGTTTACAATATGAACGCTGGAATCAGCTAATGTTGTGTATTTGAACCAACTAACTAAAACAACCATTACACCATTTATATTTTTCCTTTCGTTTTCTGTTGATCAGCTAATTAATTCATTGTTTCAGCTCCACAAGTAGGTTAAAAGCCCTTTTTAAAGCTGATATCACACAAGAGCCGTGGTGTGGCAGGTAAACAATGCACCTCCAGCTGGTATGCATCCACCGGTGTGTATCACTCACTTTACTCAGTGTGGGGATTCCCCAAAAGAGCCAAGTGAAGTTATCTTAGCTCTCCTCCATAATAGCAAATTAGCTGTGAAGGGCAAAGCTGCAATTAATCAGCCTGATCACAGTAGAATGGAAACACAGAAACGGATGGAGGGTAAGAGAGAGAGAGGACTGAATGATAAGGAATGTCTGAACTCAAATGTAGCAGAACTTGCCTCTGGTCCACTGTTGTAGGATAGATCATTGCTTCAGTGATGCTAATGACATTAGCAGCAGTTGTGGGAGCAGTAGTAAGAGTATTAATAGAACACATAATGCCGGTAGTAGTGACAGCTACGGCAGTAGTAGCTGTAGGTGGAGAGGAAGGAGGAAGTTATCTGATAACCAGTATTGGAACTAGAAAAGATTCAGATGAAGTATCAGCTACAGGTTGTAAGGCTGATCTTCAGTCTGTTTCTTAATATATTCATTTCTATTGTTCATTCATACAGACAGAAGGTAAAAGGGTATTAAGGTCTTATAAACAAGAGTTTGTCAGTGATGTTCGCAGTGTGGAATTACACACTTACAAACTCCATGTTGAATTGTACCTACTTTTTATAAAGAAAGTGTTCAGAGGGATGAAAACCAGTACCACTAATTTAATTAGGTACTTGAAGTATCTACATTCAAACTGTGCTAGCACATATAGATGGACAACCGGTCACACCTACTGGCAAATTAGACATTTAACATCACTGTCTTTGGACTATGGAAGGAAACCGGTGGAGATATGGGGAAAACATGCAGACTCCTCACACAGAGGGAGCCCAGACTGCATAAAATCTACCAGCTTGAACCAGGCTGAATCTGAGACTGTCACAGCTCAATCGATAATGGCTGTATCACAAAAGCCTGTAGTGATAGGTCTTATCTCTTTATTTTAGTGCCTGATAATGTCATTGACTGCCTGACTTTCTCCATACACTGCTTCCTAATATGGGCAATAGACAGACAAATGGTCACAGTCAGCCAGACCTCAGGTCTCCTCGGAGAACTGTCCCTGACTCCATGCCTGGCAAATGTTGATAGACTGTTAGATTGACCCATTAATGATGGGCTGATCATACACTATGTGGGAGGGCTTGGGATGGATGTACACACACACTACAAGGAAGACCGATATGAAAGCTAATGGACTGAAAGGTGCAGACAAACACGACTACTATATGACACGACTACTACTGATTTATGATCTCAAAGAGAGGGGATCAAAGTTTAATTTGTTGTTGGGATACACAATTAATTCATAAATTCCTGTCAACATCACTGATTTGCTGAGTAATACCTGAAGACAAGTGTGAAGGCAAGTGAATGGTGGACAGGTCAAATGTGCCTTGCTGTCTGCACAGAAAGTATTTTAGCTGTGTTTTTCAGTTGCTTGTTTCACACAAATCTGAAGGATGAAATACTTGTATGAGACATGTTCCTCTGTGTGTTGGTGTATTGGCCGGTCGTGTCAAGTGATGTAAGGCTGCAATGTCATTTATCCGTCCTGTAGGATAATCTTAGCTCTGTTTGCTACTGGACACTGCCCATTTCATCAGACACAAACACGCACACACATAGATGTTTTGACCTTTTCCCTTTCAGACTACAATCATCCGTAGTCACTCAGTGCAGCTGAGTGTGTGTGTGTATGTGTGCATGTGTGTGCATGTGTGTACAGCTGTCTACAGCTGTCTTCTGCGCTGACGCAGGCGAGAGAAAGAGAGAGGACTGGTAGTCAGTGAGAAGTGTTGTGTAAATTAGAGTCCCGGTACAGTATGTTTGCATGCTGATATGCTGTATACGGGATGTGTGTGTGGGACAGATGATCCTTGTTGAGGTGCTGTTACTTTAATGGCAGCAGTCACTTGAGACAGGACCAGCCACAGGCTGTTTGTCTGGGTTGGGTCTGTTGTGCTGTAAAGATCCTAGTGACCCCACCCTGCTCACACTAGCTCCATAACTCACCACACACACGCACGCACACACACATTTGGTTTTAATTTAACCCTCTTGTGTTTACCCTGCTCTGTTGTTCTATGGTTATGTGTTGCTTTTCCATTGGTTCCCCATAGATACAGCTGAACAACACTGTCTGCATTTTCCTCTGTTGTTTCCCAATCCAAAACATATGTACTTGGATGTCAGGCTTTTATGCCCATTAATGTATAGTAGTCTAGTTCTGTGACTGTGCTTAAATGTAGCATGGTTTGCGTGTCATGTGATGGTGGTGGCTAACATATATTGTAGTACTTTGTGTCCAATGGTAGCCTAGTGCTAGTGCATAATTTATATGATGTAAGGTGACCTTGAGTGCCATAAATGGCGGCACCTAATATAAAGTATTATTATTATTAGTAGTAGTAGTAGTAGTAGTAGTAGTAGTAGTAGTAGTAGTAGTAGTTGTTTAGGTAGTAGTAGTAGTAGTAGTAGTAGTAGTAGTAGTAGTAGTTTAGGTAATAGTAGTAGTAGTAGTAGTAGTTATATATATTATATATATATTACATTATCTGTCAGTTCTTAACAAGTCATCTGTCAGTGACAGACACAATGTAACATGGACCAGAGCACAGTGTACATTATTTACACAGTGAAGTGGAAGTTATGTGGAAACATGTTGCCTGTAGCTGATAACTGTCCACCTGTGTGGAAGTTGCAAACTTAGTTCTATGTAGAGCTTGATTAATAGTTGACTACACTGACAGAAAATTACGTTTCTCAATTGAGAGGATTTGCTTGCTTGGGCTATGTGAAAACGTGATGGCCTTTTTCACAATTTTCTGACATTTTGTTGACTAAATGATTAATTGAGAAAATAATGAGCATTTTACTTGATTATGAGAACTTGTCATGCCACCAACAACAGTTCTACTGCCATAGTAAACATATTGCTTGTTAGCTAAAATGTTATGACACCTTTCTGTAAAATGTAGATTGTCCCATCTTACTTCACAAAATCTGAAAACTAGTACAAAATTAATAAAATCTCAAGACAGAGAGAATCAGATCAAACTGTAAGTAAGGACCAAGGATTCAATGACCTTTAACAGTAAGGAACCACTCAAAAAGTACTGAGCCTATGACACTTGAAAATAGTCAAATCTTTTCTTTGTAAAAACTACCAGTAAATTAGCTTTTGGTGATAAGTATGGATCATTTCAAATCTATACCAGTCAAAAAGCTACCGAGAGCTTAACAGAGATGTGTGTGTGTGTGTGTGTGTGTGTGTGTGTGTGTGTGTGTGTGTGTGTGTGTGTGTGTGTGTGTGTGTGTGGTTACTTTTTGCTGAGTCCAGAGAAAAATGACCTTTAACTGATTATGTGTGCGTGTGTGCACAGTAACACAACAGGCAAGCATGTCAACTCAGGCTTTTGGGCTTATGTTTACTACACACACATCACATGGTGGTACCCCCACTCACAGTCTGCACTTCAGTTCAGACACAGATACATGCACAGAAATATGAACACATACACTGAAACACCTGGACAAGACACACACACACACACACACACACACACACACACACACCTCTTCCTCTCATATTGTTTTTGTTCACAGCAGAGGAAGTGCTCCCCATTGTGTGTGTGTGTGTGTGTGTGTGTGTGTGTGTGTGTGTGGGAAATGAGTCTTCTGTGGGTTTCCTGTCTGCCTAGGGACTGATAAGGTGTGTAGATGGGCAGATTTGCTGTTGCCTCTTTTGACTGTCTTCACTCTCCATTTTCCTCTTTCTCATAATCTGATATGACAGTGATGTAAATGCTACAGTTTTGGAATATTTCATTGTGAAATTGATTTTGTATATTGTATTCTTCTTGAGCTAAAAGAGACTTTAAAAGGTGTATGTTCAGTCTGCTTGCTTAACTCTTTACATACTCTGAATATGTTATTATTTTACATCAAAATGTCATACTACATTCATTTTGAGTCATTACCATGACTCAAATTTAGTTGGTATAATTTGTTTAGTACAAAGAAATGAACTATGAACTATTCCAGTTCAGCTTTTCAACTCAGACTTTCAACTTGACATTAGCATAGATTGTGTTGTAGTTCATCATTATTGGTCCCTGTGCACACAGGATTGTAGATGTGCATATTTTAAATGATGACTTTGTCATCATGAAGTTGTAGGGTTAGAACAGTAAAGTTGTGACCCTGATTATTGTCTTTAGGTTCATCACTATAAGTGACCCCTGTAACATTGTCCCAACGTTTTCACATTAGGGCTGTATGATATATTGTTTCAGCATCGACATTGCGTATGTGCATGTGCAATAGTCACACTGTATGACGCGTGATTTCACTGTCATGTTTTTCCAATATCATGCACCCGTATTTCACATTGTCATTTGATATATTGTCATTGTAAAAATACAGACTATAGCCACTTCTCCCTGGTGTGTGAACTCCCCAGTTGTCAGCCACAGGTTCAGTGTTGATGTGGCTTTTGTCATGACAGGAAAACCACGTACACTCTAGGTCTGGTTCACAGATAATGTAGTAGCAGAGTGTGTGCTTCTCTTTCTCTTCTGTAACAGGGCTGCTTAAGTAACAGAATGACTTCCGCAAATAATGATTGAATAAGGATGTATAACACACACAGGGTTACCACAGTGCTGCATATTCAGGTGTGGCAAGCCACCAGTGAGTGAATGTAGCGGAAACACTACAGCTTTATCCATCGATGGTTCCTGCTAAATTTGGTTTACCAGCCACTAACCAGGACCTCAGAAATTACGTTTTGCTTCATTAGGACTGGGCTTTGGTCCCCATGAGGACTACCAGTCCCCACAAGGTTGATGTTTATACCGTAAAAGGTCAACAATAGGTAACAAAAACCATCACACATACACACAGTGACTCAGCCTCTCACCTATCCTCTCTCTCTGTCTCCTCTCTCACCACTCTGTTCTCCTTGTCAGTCTGTGTGTGACATGTGGCCTGTGGTGATATCTCCCTCCTACTCACACACACTATTACACCTTTTATGTGAGTACAGCTGCCAACATACAGGATGTGATATAACGTTCTGATGTAACATAGGTCTTTAGTGTATGTGCTATGGTAGTAAATAATACATTCTGATAATGTTATATTAGTATTTATGTGAAGCAGGCTGCATTTAGTTCAGTGTTAAATGCAGAAAGTCAAGTCACCTGTACATTTTACAGTGGTAAAATAAACAATGTGATCTAATATACAATTACAGACACACACTCTTTCCCTCTTTAAGTCCCTCATATTGGCAGGATCCACATAACTACAAGATCTACTAGACTTTTATTGGCATTTACATTTTTCTTATATTGCTTGTACTCATCCAGACCTACTCCCATCCACCAACAGTTACACTCATTATTATTAAATACAAATGATCGATGATAGATTGATGATGATTTTTGCTCAAGTGATGTTGCACTTCTCCTGACTTCAGTCATTGTGTGATGTAACATTATATGTTCACAATAGTTTACATACTTGTTGGTCAGTGGCTTGTATCCTTTGTGGCTTGACTGTGACAAATTGTTTTACCTGATGTATTTGACAGGAGAGAAATCACAAGTGCTTATCTAGTATGAGGCAGGTTTAATATGATGATTGACAGACAGGAGTGCCGCTAAGGTACCTTTGTAAATATCCAAGATAGCGCTGCCGATACGGAACGTTCAGTGACCGGCTACAGCAGCAGAATTAAATGGACTAGACAGTACATTTTCTTTAAAAGAAGAACAAACAAATGCACTTGAACTTTATGTTGTTAAGATATGTGTTTGCCAAACTTCTGATAGGACGTACCGTCCGACAGGACGGCGCTTTGTTTGCTCTGATTGGTTGTCTCCACCCATCGTTAACGCCCCTTGGAAATCAAAAATAAACTGAGAGGTTCCAGACTAATATGCCTTTGCGAATTAGTCTGGCAATGCCAGGCTAAGTTAAGTGTGCATAACATTGCATTGATACTTCAGTGTTATCTTTTTCAAAGGTTGAATCATACAGTAATGTTCTCAAAGTGTTCTATGTTTGCAGTCTGTTATCAGGTAAAGCAAAAAGTCCCCTCCTTTCTTCTTAATCCTTTTCTCCAAATCCTTTATCACTATAACTAGAGTGGTTATATTGATATCTGTTGATATGATACGTTTCATGAAAAATCTAGACAGAAAGTACTTTATCACTTTAATGCAAAAATCTATTAAAATTCCAATATGAACATGAATAGTCTTAGTCACTGATTTGCTGAAACACATATATATTTCATCTTAGCTCCCACTCCTAGTGTCGAATGACATGTCCCTGCATGTTGGTTGTGTTACTGCTCGTCCAATAATTTCATGCTGTTTGGTCATACCAGTTTTTGCTACAGGTCCAACTTAGTTTTAAACTGTGCATTTCTCTGTTTATGGTTTTTGTACACACGATGGAAAACAAACTAAGGCAATTGAATGTGATGTTTTAGCATTTTCACCAACATTTGTACAGTTTGAACATAGTAAACAACAATCACGTTGCTTCTATAGTCATTAAGTTGTGCTGTAATAAATAAAAATAAATAAAAAGCTGAAGCATTTTTTTCCCCTGTCTGTATCACTTTTGTAATTTGTATGCTGTGGTCTAGGTAGGCATAGCTCTTTGCTTATTGAGCTGATCAAACGCTTGTTTACCAAACACACTGCTGAAATTTGGGCCATTAGACACACCTGACAGTCAGCATCCGGCTGCTCAGACTGTGCCATTAGTGGAGCTAATAAAGCTGATACTGTCTGTGTTTTGACTGACTGTTGTATATGTACTGTGTTTAGGAGTGGCGTCTTCAGGCTTCCCCATACTGACACAGCAGCTTTATATTACACTGATCAGTAGGGACCTCTCACTGATGTGACTCCATTCTGAAGCAGACTGCCAGCATTACACGACAGCAAAGGAAATAATAAAGCAACGCTGTTACATGACTTCTTGGCAAACGTGTGTAACATCAGCCATCTTTAACAAAACCATAACTGCTCTCGTTCAGACATTGATTATTTCATTCTTTCAATCATTTTATTTACAGTTTTTACTGGTTACACACAGGTTACATAGGTTACACACTTAATGTCATGCTTAAAATGAATGGTACATAACACAAGTACGAGACCCAGACAACAGCTAATCATACAAACAATCAAAGGAGATAAAAAAAAGACAATAAAACAACATAGATCCCCAGCCTCCATAGTACACTGATTCTGACAAAGAACTCTTAGTTGAAGTATTTGTTCTTGTTGGTTGGTATACAGGCTTACATTTTTACATTTTAAAAGAATATTTAATTTTAGTGCCAGTGCTTGGTGTTGGTGTTTTGATTTATCAGCATGGCTCTGCTCTGGCCTCAACCAGCTCTCACATGGGATCAGATCTCATCTGACAACCCAGAGAACTCCAGCTGAGAGGAAGATTGACAAAAGAGGGAGAGGAGGCAGACTAGTGGACAGAGTGTGAGTGTGTGTGTGTGTGTGTGTGTGTGTGTGTGTGTGTGTGTGTGTGTGTGTGTGTGTGGTTGCATCTCTGATCAAGATATTACATCATCTCTCTGTCTCCCAGGGAGCCTTGAGTACTGTGTGAACTCATTAAAGGCACACACTGCCGACTACCATCAAAGGCACAAATTCCAGTGACCAGACGACACCCAAGGGGAGGGAGGGAGGGAGGGAGAGAGAGAGAGAGAGAGAGAGAGCGAGAGAGAGACTGAACAAAGGGAATAAGGATAGAGGAGAGCTTGGCAGCAATGCTGCATCATAGGAAATGAAGGAAAGAATATAGGATATAATAAAACATACTCAGGTTTTAATGCAGCTGTTCAGTAGCCCCTCTTTCATTTGACATTTTTGCTGTCAGTTGCTGTAAGTGTTTGTTGGCATTACGTGGTTTGTCTTCTACTGCAACTTCTGCATATTTCATATGCCAATGCAACCACCACTGTGTCTCGTGGTAACTGTCACAGCTGACCGATGAGCTGAAATGCTTCGTCAAATAAATGTATTTGTCAATCAACAGAAAATGTATTAGCTATTTTAATAATTGATTAATCACTAAAGTCTTTTTGCAAGCGTATATACAACATTCTGTTTAGTTCCAGATTTGTATTAGTGTGATTGTTAATTGAATATCTTTGGTTTTGGGTTGTTTGTTGCACAAAATAAGTAATCTGAAGATGCCACCTTGGGATTTAGGAAATTGTGATTTTTTACCATTTTCTGACATTTTATGGACCAAATGAGTAAACTGTTGGTTCCATCCTTAAAGTCAACTATTGAGACCCTCTCTTTTGGACAAAAAATTTCCTTTTGAAAATGACTTATTTTAGGGGAGTATTTAAGACATTCTACTGTCCATAACAGCAACTGCATCTTAAACAACACATCTGCATTTTCTTCAGCATTCAATCATAAAATATGGCCACTTTGTACACACATCTGTATTCTTTTTGTAAACGTGGTTTGATTGTGTGAAACCCAACAGCCTTTGTCCTGGGCTGAATTTTCACTATTCACTGTCAGCTGAGAAATGACAGACAGGAAAGATGTTGGGTGGAAGGCAAGAAATTTTGGAACAATGGAATTTTTCACAATATATGATGCACGCTTTTAGTGTTAGGTCATTTGACCATATAAACCTTGAGCTCAAACAATAACTGGATTAATCAGCACCTATTTTGATAATTGCTTAATTATTTAAAAGCAAAATTCAAACAGTTTTACTTCCAGCTACTCAAATGTCGAATATAATAATAAATTGAGTATCTTTGGGTTTTGAACTGTTGGTCGGATACAGTGTCATACTTGTTATAGAGACAGTGATTAATACAGTATTTGAGATAATAAGTGGCAAATTAATTGATAATTGTTAGTTTCAGCACCATCTAAGAGATAAAGATTTGTGAACTATTCCACAGTTTGAAGGTAGCTCTCGCTTTGCTATATCAGGTTATATTAGGTCATTGTTTCAGTCAATGAGCAGGAATGCTATGAGAAGTATTCTATTTTTAAAAAAATGTTGGCATTACTGTAATTTTTTTTAGGTATTTATTTGAGTGGATTAACAAAAACATCTGGTCATTTTATCTTTACCAATAGAATTTCTAGAAAATGTACTATATCACTATAGTTGTATCTTGGTGTTGCCATATAGAATAGTCCTTAGGCTATGATTGCAGATTTTTAACATAAATGTACTGCTCATCGGAGCCCCGGTAGGTTAGAATGTGGAGGTCTTCCCTGCTGTAAATGGAGATGCTGCTGAAGTGACTGACAGGCCACATGATAGTATGTCTGTCTGCCACCTCTGTGGCAAAGGCAAGTGGTGCAGAGCCAGCATTAGAACTAATGGGACACTCCTCTGGCTCACACACACACACACACACACACACCCTTACATGCTGCGTTCTGACTGAGTGCCCGTGTGCTGCTACACACCAACTGGCAGAGCTCTCCTATGTCCTAATTTCAGAGATAGAGAGACACAGACAGGAGGAGAATGAGAAGATGTAATTTCACAGATTTTGTTTATGTTGAGAACTGAAGGTTAAATCTTGAAGTGTGTGTGTGTGTATTGTAGGAGGAGGTTTTATCTGTAGCTGCTGCCAGCACGGAGGATTTGATGCAAGTATCCCTGAAGAGATACTATAAATATCTTCCCAAAACAAACTTCCCAGTCCTGATGATTTGTGTTCATAAGCTTGTATCATTTGTCTCTGTTAAGTAGTTTCTAACCATTTTCCCACAGAGAATCCTAGTAAAATTACAAGTGATGAAGTGATTCATGTCAGTCCGAGTCCTGAGTTCTGATAAATGTACCATACATTGATCAGATTGCAGGCAAAGCAGCAGCTAGGCAGGATTCAGTGCTGCAGTTATATTGAAGATGGTGATGGTGGATACGTATAGACAGCATACTGGTTAATGTCTGCACACACTTAGAAATGATCTACAATTGTCTAGGATTCATACGCACAAGTGTCCACTCATCTCCACAATGAGATTTGCGAAGGCTCACTGAGTGTAACATGAACATATTCACAACTTCACACGCACAAACCCGGTGCAGTGTGATTAATTCACTGAGCTTAGGCCGATCTCAGTGAGATGCAGAGGGAGGGAATGGCAGGAATGCTGTTTTGAGTTTCAAATGAGAAACAGAATGTATCTACTTGATGTAGTTTGCATTATATTGTTTGACTTCATGATGTGGTGAAGCCACACTCACACCAACAGCAACTTATAATCCAATATAACCACCGTATATATTCTTGAACATATGTATTTAAAGGTAACAGCTGCCCAAGTGTTCCATTGTCACCTCTCTTGGACAACCCTAATAACCATGTTTAGAGTAGTAAACCCCCAGCAGTTATCTTAAATTAGTACTTACAGTAGGTGCTCATGATGCAGGATATTATAGAAAAGTCTTGTATGCAGATATGTGTTAGTCTCCTTTTTACCTGCATGTGATCTGTATCTCTGTGTCATGCGTATACAACAACGTTTAGCCAGTAAATCTTTCTGTCAATAACAAAACTGAAGTATTCGGTTCTATACTAATTTATTTCTAGAACAAAGTTTCTAATAAAATGCTCTCTGTTTGAGTAATGCTCGAAAAGGTCTTCCATCACATCATTGACTGGCAAAAGTTAATATCTTGGCAAAGTAAAGGGCCTGCTTGAGAACCCTACGGAAATGTGTAGCAATAGTGGCAGTGAAGATGTATCAAGCTGCTTGATTGGATCAGTCTTTATCATCAGTGTCTCATACATGGATGTTAAAGCAGTGAAAACAAGTAAATTAAAATCTGACAAAGAAGTGTTTTCTCCAGTCGATGAACAGAAGTGTTGTTCAACAATCACTGCCTCTGTTGAATGTGCACATTTTTTGGAGGGTATTCTTTGGTGGTATTTGGGTCAGTGGAAAGCTGGGTTGATCTCTGTCTGTCTGAGAAACCCTTTTTAGAAAGATGAAAGAAAAAGAAGACCCTCTACAGCCTCAGAGAACATATATAACCACAGTCTGTGTTGGTGTTTGTTTTGAATGAAAGGTCTACAATAGTATATAGTATTGTCTTGTTAGCTGATTTTTGTGAACCAGTCGAATGTGCTGTGGCTGGTACGTTATTATTTATTTGCTAGAGGTGTGCCGTGCACTGGAACTCGGCTGTGTTTAGTTATATATCAAAACACTGACTGTGTTCTGGGATATAATGGAAGTCCTCTGCCTTTACTAAAATTCCAATGGGGCTCTAACTCTGACCGACATGTTGTGGTTTATAATGCAAGCAACATAGCTAAATCCAGTTTCACAAGCAACACAGGACTGCACCACCCCACTCTACTGTTTTATTCAACTTCCAAAATAATATATTGGTAATGAAGTTAAAATGATTTGACTTTAAATGATCGCTGCAATGTCACCTACGTCTCAGATGTTCTACTGGACAGTTAGTTAGTTAGTTAGATGGGTGTTAACTGATAGACTTTACTCCGTAGGATTTACCTGAGCCTTATATTAGTCACTCAGTCTGTCTCTCCATCCGTCTGCAGGTCTTCAACTGTAGCATTATCAGTGTTTTCATGTTCCACAGTGGGCACTACCTGTGACATTTGTAAATGTGCTGACAACCAAATACATTAGTCTCTTAGGTGCCTTTCAAAAAGCCTTCATTCAGAGAACTGATATGAGCCCTGGAGGTGTCAATATTTAATGTCCAGATATACTTCAAAGTAGACATTGACAGCAAATGAAATGTGGTTCTCTTCATACTGTGTTGAGTGTTTAGCATATGCGCTTTGGCATACTTCAAACATAAAGGTTACTTAATTTCACTGATTATTTCAGGACTGCTCTGACCATGTCAGTGGTTTTTATAAGAAAGAAGCCTTTTCAAATTGTCATTCTGCTGTTTGATACAGTTTGAATATTAAGTTGTTTTCTTCACTTCTTTGGCCATCACAGAGAAAATCGGGGGACAAAAGCCAAGAGGTTTGGAGAAGTCAGTGGTATGGAAGAAAACACACGCAGAATGAAAGCATGAGAGTTATATCTTTGTTTGACTTCTCTTCCTGCTACACTGCTCAAGTCCTGCTATGTTACCTAGCAACAATGGCCCACTTTGTAAAATGAAATACAGCATGCACACACACACACGCACACACACACACACACACACACACACACACACACACAAATAGATATCAGCAGGGATCTTATTATCTGGTCACTGTACTGGCTCTGTTTATGATGACAGGAGGACAAAGGCGTGTGTGTGTGTGGTATGTGTGTGTATTTGTGTTACATCACATGAGGCTCCCTCCTTTGAAAGCTGTCTGTCCAAACTGTGTCCACCATTGTAATTGATCTATAAGACAGCTTGCCTTACACTCTGTTGCTGTGGGTGTGCGGGTGTGTGTGTGTGTGGGTGTGCGGGTGTGTGGGTGTGGCTGTAGAGCACATCTACCCCCACAGACCCACTGGAACCGTCTGGGGCTTGTGCCTTGCTCATCGGCTTGTTAGACAGTCAGAGGGTAAGCCAGTCAACTGTGTAAGATTTAGTTTTGGTGGAAATTGGGTCAATAAAAATGCCAACCCCCCCCCCCCCCCCCCCCCCGAGCAGATGGAGACGCTAGTGTAATCTCCTGCCTCCTGTGGATCTGTGTATGCATGTGTAATTATAGCTTACCTTTATGGCAGCGAGGGCAGAAAAAAACATTTGTCTCCCTGCAAAGAAGCAGTTCAGGCCGCTTACTCTGACAGACAGTAGCAGCAGTCCACAGGAGGTGCTTCTGTCCTCCTTTTATAGTCATTTTAGTCCAGAATTCTTTGAGGCCTCAATTGTTTTTATGCCAGTGAACAAATTATGATTGACAAGTGTTTCATACTGGATTCAGGAACCTAACACTACCAATGCACATGTATTCTACACATGGCGTTTGCTGGACGGTCACAGGAGCTGCCATTTTGTTGTATCTGATATTGTTTGTGAGTGATGCAAGATTTAATAGCAGGTGTGTGTGTGTGTGAATGACTGTAGCTTTAATCTTGCATCAGTGTGGCAGATGGAGTGCAGGGTATTACTGCACAACTAAGTGTGTGTGTGTACTGTTACAGTAGCAGTGTAAATCTGCTGAGCGATGAACAGATTATTCAGAGCTGGTATGTGGTCAGCTGATGAGTTCAAAGGTGATGGTTGTGTGTGTGTGTGTGTGTGTGTGTGTGTGTGTGTGTGTGTGTGTTTGTCAGCAGTGGGGCAGCCAGCTCTATTTAAAGCCAAACCCTCTGCAGTCATCTAAATATGTCTTAACTTTCTTTTGTTCATTATTAGTCGGTAATGAATCCTGTGTGTTAAGGCAACAATTTTTGTTTCTGTCTTTGTGTAGTCAAAAGGTGATAGTTGATAGTTGACAGTGTTTTAAAAAAGACCCGTAGTGGGAAGGTTTGCAGGATTGCAGCTCAGTAGTCATTATCTTTTTTTCTGATTTTGCCTTACATCATTTGTTGAGTATTTGTTTATTGCAGTGATGCCCTCATATAATTTTCCTGGTAACCCTTTTACTACTGTAAGCATCAATAAATATTTAAGTAATTTTTTAATAATCCTGGATTGGGACCTCTGATCTCTATTTTAAAAGAGGTCAGAGATTTGACTGGCACATATTCAGGAAATTCACTAATTCCCAATTAGATAGAATTCTACAGAAGGAGGTGGTGGGGTCAGGCCTGGCATCATCAGACTAATTTGCAAATGCGTATATCAGTGATCATATAATACTTGTGGAAAGTGTGAACCATAAGCTTGCCAGCCAAGTAGTTTCACCTCTCTATCGAACTTGAATTACTAAACCACCTTTAGACATACCTTAATTGAGAAAGTAACCCATGGATTTTGTGATTGGAATATTTCCCTTACCCAGCAATGACTGTACACAGTAGGTAGCATATGTCCAGTAAAAAGAATGCAGTCTCTCCAATTAGCTTCACAGGTTGGATAACAGCATTGATATAAATAATAATCCCTCCTTTCAGCAATCTTGTGACAGACAAGAACAACAACCATTGTGACAGTACTCAGCAAAGATGGCGACCTCTTTTCTTTAAGTTGGGTTAGCATACAAAGTTATATCCTTTTATAATTCCAGATATAATTTGAAAGCATTGTGTTCCATCTTTTAAAACTACTGTGTGGAAATGGTTTTGGCAAAGTTTGAAATAAGAACAAGAATTGTGGAAGAGTCATCATGTCATCATACAAACTTGGTAGTTGTCTATGTACAGGGTGTTTATGTCTTCCCAGATTCCCACATATTACAATTTCTTTAAATCCCATCTCAATTTCCATACATCATTGTGTTCTGATGATATCTGTTTTCTAAATGTTTCATGTAGTTCATAGCCTGAGTGCTTGCTGTATTCTGAGATTGCTGAGAAAAAGGGACAGCAGTGGAAGTGAGACATGTTGATACAGAGAGCTGAGAGGCAGGGAAGTGAAAGAGAGACAGTCAGAGCGTGGTGAGTAAGAGAGAGCGAGTCTGCGTCACACACATACACACACACACACACAGAGGAAGTGTGTGTCGGTCGGCCCTGCCTCTGTCCCTCCCTCTCTCTCCTCTCTCTCCCTCCTTGCGTCAGCAGTAGTTAAAATGTCGGCTGTGTAGCTCGTCCTCTGCTCTGCTTTCTCTCCCTCTTGGCCATCTGTCTTTTCTTACTACAAGAACAAACCAGACTCTCGCTCTCTCTCTGCCTTTTTTTACCCTCGTCATCCTTTCTTTTCTTTCTTCCTGCCTATACCCTGCTCGCTGGATCAAAGCTAGTATTTCCTCAGAGCCACTGCTCCTTGACGTTGCTTGGAGACGGAGGAGAGAGGTAATGTTGCAGTTTTATATCCTCTACTGCTTCTAAAATCACTTCTGTATTCCACCTAAAACCAGAGCTGGGTTTGATTTGATCTATGAAATTGAATGGAATAAATTGATTAAACAAACTACCCGGGAACTTTGGACTAGAATAGAATGGATGGTCTTTCTAATCTGTTCTATCTTAGATGTCGACATGTTTGTGCGTGTTTCTCTCTGTGTGTGCGGGGGTCCTGAAGCAGTCTCTGAAGGTGCTGTTAGCATTGTAATTTAGCAAATTTGTGTAATAATTTGTAGCTATAATAATGTAATATTTGATTAACATAAAAATGATGTGGTTTTAAGACCTCAAAAAGTATGAAAGGGCCTGTGGATTCCACTTTGTAGATTTGTTTTTCCCAAACTCACTTTTAATTTTTGCTGTGTTGAGTTCTTTTCTTCAGATGTATGTTCCTGTGATACATTTCTCTGTTAGCCTGTGCAGTGACAGTGGGAACCCTGTTCTGAAATGACACAGCAAACACTGCACTTCTGATTGTGTTTTGATGAGTCGGAAGCACCTCTTATCTTTCTGTCTGAGTTATGGTGGTGAATAATTTCATGTGTGCCAGTATAGGGTGTGTTTGCAGAGTCACTGATTCTTAATCATACGGGATATTGCTCAGTCCTAAACATGGCTGACAGTGATACACCATTATCAGAAAAACTGAAACTGTTGAAAATTGTGACTTTTATCCTCTTTGAGAAGTCAGACAAATCCATCATGTGACTTGTGCACATGTATACCGTAGTTTAAGTATTTCGTGTAGCTCCAGAACTTGTTCTGCTTACATGCCTAATACAGACTTTAAAGGGACACTGATTTTACTTAGGCAAAATTGTTAAATGCCACAAGGACTACAAGGTGCTAATCAGCCTGTAAAGTAAAATTGTTGGATAATGTCTCCTGTGGCTCTAGAGCAGCTTTGTAAAGTGGGAAAAAAAGAAACTTGATGATTTCATCAGTATCAAATTTGTAATGGAAAGTCTGGCTACCAACTGTGAGCAGAAGTTTAAAGGATGTTTTTGATGAATTTCTCAAATCCTAAAAGAAGAATTAAGAATAAGAACTAAAATAAAAATGCAGCATCATTCATGTGTTAATATGCCTGTACACACACACACACACACATATATGTATATGTGTATATATGTATATGTGTATATATGTATATGTGTATATATGTATATGTGTATATATGTATATGTGTATATGTATATATGTATGTATATATGTATGTATATGTATGTATGTATATATGTATATGTGTGTATATATATATATATAAAGAGCATAGTCGAAATGAGAGGAATACAAATAAAATCACAAACACAGACGAATGAACTGACTAACTCAGCTACAGGTTATAATGTGTTTTATCTCACTTACCTGTTTCTCGACTTACTCTAGCTGACTGATATGCTAGCTGTTTTGAACAGATGAGCTGTCTTCTTTGCAAGTTGTATTAGTTGTGTCATTAACAGCTGACTAATTCTGATATTGTAGTATTCAACATTGGGATGAAGTTCAAAATGAAAGTCTTTTCTATGGTTTCGTCTGCTCCTATGTAGGACTGGATTATAAAGGTTCTCACCCAGTGCTGTTGAGCTGCCAGCTACAGTAGCTGTTTGGAATAGAACTCCAGATGCTGGTTGTTTCCCTGTAGAGTAGACTAACTTAAGGATGGCGGAGAGGCACAGAAAAATCACTCAGCCACCTGTTAGCCAGAAACATTATTTTCTATTCATCCTGCTGTGATGTGTCATTCATCCTTCATATGGCTGTACCACACACTGAGCTGCTGTCGCCTGACACTTAAGACTGGGCAGGAAATAACATTTTGTTCTTTGAACCTTGGAGCAAGGTTGGTTGCGTTTAATTGTTTAATAATTAGTTAATCATAGTTAATTAAGTTTGCTTTAACAGTAGATATTTGTAGAGCTTTTTGGAAGCTTTGAATTGAATCAAACTAAACTGATCCATAGTGTAAACGTAGTGTTACACCCTCACATATATTGGAGGGTCTTTGATACTGAATTCAATGCTGACCACTAGTTTTTTGTTGTGAAATGTTTCCTATGCAATTACATCAACCTAGCCAGCCTATCAGGTCATATTGTTTAGACAGGACTATAGCTCAGGTTTAGGATTAGAAGCTGAGATCAACTTGTGTGTGTGTGTGTGTGTGTGTGTGCGTGTGTGCGTGTGTGTGTGTGTGTGTAACACAACTTTTGAATCAAGCCATGTCCCTGTTATAAATATAAATCCAAAGACTAAATCACTGAAATACAGATGAAGAGGACAATTGACATCAAGTTTAAATACAAACATTCATCAATTTAAAAAGTATGAAGGCTTTTTTGAATCAGGTTCATGGGTAAAATCTAAACCAGTTGCCCCACATCTAAAACCCAGTCACACCCAATCAGTGATGCGGGTCACGTCCGTGTCCACAGTCTATCTGACATGACCGTCATGTCCACATCATGCCAGACCACACATCCAAACCACATGTCGTCTCTAGGTAAAAGCTCAAGTGACTTCAAATTAGTGCTGACATGATACGTCGATTAATGATTAGTGCATTGCCAAAAAATGAATTTCAAACAATGTTATTCTGAACTGTTAATCCAACAAAACCAGCAATTTGAAGACGTCACCTTGATTTTTGTGAAACTGAAGAACATTTTACACCTTTGTCTGACATTTTCTAGGCTAAACAATTGATTGATTAATTGGGTAAAAAATTGAAAGATGAATCCATACTGAAAGTCTGCAGCAGAGCTTTGTCAACTCTGTAACAGAATAAACAGCACAACACCTTCTTATTGCTCTCTTGTATAGCAATTTTTATCTCTAATCCACCCTACCATCTGTCAAACCATTGCTCAAACTGTGTAGTTGATCATTGATGATTATCAGACCCTTCAAGTCCAGCTGCCTGACCAGCTCTGCTGCTGCTACCTCTGTCCCTCGAGTTACTGTAGCTCCTCAGCTCTATGCTCTTACTTTTCTCAACTGCTGTTTCTGTCTGGTCATCAGCATCCAACTCCTCTGCTTTATTACAAAATCTATTTATTGTTTATTTTGTTGTAATGTCATGTCTCATCCTTTTATTCCTCTTTTTTCTTGTTGCCCTGCTTGGCAGATGCGCTCCACCATCAATTATCGTGTGTTTCTCTTTACCAATCCGACTCGTAGCCTAGAGCAAAACACTGAGCCTGTGTGCAGTTAGATACCTGCTTTTGGGAGCTGACACCCTATACTAATCAATAATCCACCCACTACTGTTTCACTCAAAATAAGCTTTTCTTTAGTGACCGTTTGATTACACACATAGTGCTTTAATGTTCATGGACGTGGGTGCTCTACCTGCAGCTGATTAATTTAATTGTCTCTGCATATTGAAGGACTTTCTAACATCCCGTACCCCCTGATGGTAGATGGCATAGCTTGCCATGTCTGTCTCTGTCTTGATTGGTTGAATTTGTCAAAAAGTACATCCAGACTGATCCAGACCCCCCCCCCCCGACCTTCATCAGATAATGGCCTCCTGGATGACAAAGCTTTAGTGTGTGTGTGTGTGGCCTCTCCAGCTCTAGGTCACTTAGTAATTCATGGCTTCATCATCCCTTCTTTATCTTCTTTACACATTCTGCTGCACTTTTCCTTATCAATTATTCAACACACACACAGTAAGGAGTATGTGTTGTGTTTATTTAGACTGATCTGCTTTCTCAGAATGCCATTTTCTCATGCCTTTCCTCTTCAGATGTTTTTACTGCCTGGGAGCTAGTGTGTGTGTAAATATGCTTTGTCATGATGTCTTATGTTCTATTTAAGGAGACATTAGTTTGCATTTGTTTGTGTGTAGGTCCACTTGTTTTAATGTGTGCTGTGTAAGTGAATGTGTGTCTCCTCTGCTCACTCTCCTGCTGCCTGTCTGGAAATACGCAGGGGCAGAATGTTTTTTCCTGGCACACTGTGGCAGATGTGACCCAATTGTGGTTGTGCGTGTGTATGTGTGTGTATTCGTGTTGTGGAAAAGTCATTTTAGAGGGGATTCAGTTATTGAGAAAGAGGAATGAGAGCAGGGATCGACAGGCAGCCATGCTCTGTGTTTGAAGCTGTTAAGTTTAGATGTTAAGTATCATAAATCCACTCATGAGAAGCCTCATGTTTTGACCATCTTCTAACATGTTTCTGTGAGCCTACATGAATCCAGAACAGGTTTAGCAGTACGGGTCTGCCTATCCTCTGCTTCACTAAACACACTGGCCTTCATGTACCTAAACTAACATCCTGCTGTGCCATTATTTGTAGTCTTCTTTTTTTTATAGTCTTTTTTTAGCTATCATGAGATAGCAGAAGGCTGATTTTTTTTTTTGTCCTAATTTGGTTGTTAAATTGTTCTTTACAAATTTAAGAATAAACACAAAACTAATTTGTTTCCAAAGATGGAAACTAGATGACTAAGAATCAACGCTATGACTGCTAGGTGTGAGTTAAAGTTGAATGTGCACAGTAAAGCCAGCCATGACATCGTTAATTTCTGAATCAAAGTGATTCACACAGTATCTTTGTTTATCCTGCTAACTTTTCCTTTGTTTTCCTTGTTGACAACTGACCTTACAGAAGAAAGACCTGTCTAGTTGAGTGTGAAAGTTCATTTACTGTCTCACCACAAGATGCACAGATAGCTGTTGACAAGCTTTCGACTATATCACAAGGTCATCCTCAATAGAATTTCATGGAAATTGAAATTTGAACAGCTAACATTCAATGCCAACTTGGCAGACTATATCATGTTACAGGACTGAAAGCTCCAGAGATTGTTTTTTGTTTCAACTCAAGGTCCACATCTCATGGTGTTCATCAGCAGATGAAGGCAATATTTTAACATAAGCTATTTTGATAAAGTGTTGTTCATGAGCAAGTAAGTAAGTGGGCCTCATTTTTTCAAAGACTTGTATAAGTTTTTATCTGAATCTGATAGGACTGCAGGGACAAAGCTGCAAATATTATTTTCTGCTGGAAGAGAAATATTTCATTAAACTCCAGGTCCTTAAATAGATAAAACACGAGGCCTCCAAAGCGCACACACAGCTAAAAAAATGCTTCAGACTTATTGTCCATTGTTGGTCAACATGCTAAAATGAAAGTCCAACACTGGTTATGGACACGATACATTAGATTGTTGCTCTTCTGTTTTGTTGCCAAAGGTCAGATGGAGAAGCTCCTGTAAATCCAGTAGTAAATGCATTCCATGTAGCCAAAAAAACATACTGAGTTCAGCCTCAATAGTTGAGACAACTCAGTTGGTACAGAAATAATGTTAGTCATGTGTTAGTTGTTAGTCGTGTTCCGTATAATCATCACATCCTCCTAATATGATCAAAACTAGGGTATTAGTCTGCATGCACTTTTAAATATATATACAAATAATTTCCAAAATAATATCCAGTAGTGTGGCCTCTGCTATCGACTGGAAATGAGATATGTATAGACTGACAGAAATAAAACTGCACATTCACACTATCATGTTTTGCTTGCACACACAATGTGCTCCTGCCTCCTGTAGGGCTGTGTGTGTGTAAGGGAAGGGGTCACAGTGGTCATGTTTCTCACCTCTAATCCCTCATCTCTCTATCAGACTGACCTTGTTATGTAACCATAAATCACAACAGCACCAACCCCTGCTACACACACAAACATGCACTACTGCTGTATCCTCTAGATGTATTTGTTCAATGCTTTTTGACTGACTAACTGATATCAGGCACAAAAGATGGAAACTAAAAAGTGATGTGATGGCATTTTAAAGAAACCTTCAAACATAAGAAGTAAATGTAGCTGTAAATAGTGTGACTGTACTACATTCTAATCACATATCTATGAAGAGGAGATATGGAAACCAGTGCAACCTGGTCTCTGTGTTCTGTGTGCAGTAACAGCTGAGTTCAGGCCGCAGGCTGACAGACATCACATCAGTTTGTGTGTGTGTGTGTGTGTGTGTGTGTATAAAGTCAGCAACATCAAAGTGGAGTGTACTGCTTTTGAACTGTCAGACTTCCTCTACTCATTAATTTATTCATCATTCTGGAGCTCTCCTTTCATCCACTGCTCTGTCTCTTTCTCCTCCATCCCTCTCTCCCTCTCTCACTTCTTCTTGTCTACACTTGTGCTTTTGCCCTTTAATCTCACCCATACAATCATTTGTCTCTCCTCCTTCATTCCAATGCTTCCACTGCCTCAATTCTTTTTCATATGGTTGTTACTGTTTTGTCATAGAACACTTCAGCTCCAAACTGCATTATACATGTATTGTTTTTTTCTTATTGTATTGCCTATGTATTGTAGAATTAATGAATTCTACAAATTACTTAACTTAAAATTGATTCTGATTTGACGTTTGGATCAGATCCGTCATAGAAATGAGCTGTCCCGCTGATGTTATTGTGCTGTTTTTGACCATGTTGTGTATTTTGTGTACAGGCGTTTAAGCCAGTTGTGGGGAAGAGCCTGTTGTCGCCAGTAACAGCAGTGGAATTCTTGCTAGATCGACAGCTGGATTTCCTGTCTGACCACTCAGCCTACCAACCATACCAGGTAATAATCACACTTGCACGTAAATACACTGAAGGATCATAAAGCCCTTTTGAATTAACTTGCTGTGCCTGATTACTGATGATTTTTGGTCAAGTAACTTTTGTAACTACCTCCTATAATGTGCCTGTAACAAACTGCCACTTGGGCATCTGACACCTGCAAATATTTTTTTTTAACTAAGATTAGATTTGATGACTGTAGTTCAAATTTGAAAGGGATAGAATGACATTTTGGGAAGTGTGCTTATTTTTTTGCATGCTGAGAGTTAGATGAAGAGATTAATTCCTCTCACATATCAGTACGGTGAATGGTGAAGCTACGGCCAGCAGCCAGTTAGTTTAGCACAAAAACAGCTAGCCCGGCTGTGTCCAAAGGTAATAAAATCCATTTTCAGAAACATTGTCAGCCAGCATTATTGGCACCACAGCACATATGCTTCAGTATGTTCTTACAGTATTGCTTCCAAATTCTTTGAATCTTTGTTCTTAGTTTGTTAGAGCAACTAATTTTTCAGCATCCAGTAGGATACTAGAAAACAAATTGTAAGTCTCAGTTGATGTCAGTTGCTTATACAATTGTGTGAAACTGAACGCACTTTACAGGAGTAAGACAGCTAATTAAAGCAGAAATTCAGCCGGAATGTTGCTTTAAAATGACTCTTTGACTGTGCTGTTTCATAGCAGATCATTTCAGAGCAGCTAACACTACTAAATAATAAAAGTCAAAGTTACCTGTTGTCTTGATGTGAATGAAAGGTTTCTGTTGGCTAAATAAGAATTATGAATATGTTTTGGCAGATGCACACATTGTAACTGGATCTTATTTGCTAATGAAGGCTTAGTCATTTAGTTAGACAATTAGTTCTAGGCTGGATACTGTAGCCATGGAGTGCTGTTGGCCCTAGAGAGTGGCCAGGGCTGGGCACTGTGTTCCATATGGATCTCAGACTGCCAGGGTTTAATGTGAATATAAAGCTGCAGTCTGTCCTCTGAGTGGTTTTACACATGCCCGCTCACTACTGACTCATAAATTACACACATGCATCCATGCGATTTAAAACTGACTGATACACAGACACTCAGTAGATACTGTCACGTCACAGTTGGCAGTAATTCACAGGGACATATACTTATTTTCGGCTGTGTGTTCGATGTGAGAGAGAGAGAGAGAGAGAGAGAGAGAGAGAGAGAGAGAGAGAGAGAGAGAGAGAGAGAGAGAGTGTGTGTGTGTGTGTGTGTGTGTGTGTGTGTGTGTGTTTCTGTGATCTGCAGCTGAACACGGCTTGTTGTATTGTGCTGGCTGGAACACTGTGTTCCACTCAGTGTCAACCAGATGGGAGGACTGTGTTCTGCACTCTCACCATCAGTCATCAGTTTGTGCTTAGGACAAGTCCAAAAACCAAGACATAGACTATTTTTAGTTTTTATTTTGTTTGCAGCCAATCAGAAGTCATATCCACGGTTGCCGTGTCCTTTGGTGACTCAGTCTCCTCTGGCCAGTGCACTGCCTTACCACAAATGTTCCACACTCCGTAAACAGATGCGATGAACATTGTATTCTGTTGTTAGAAAAACATTTAGAATATTGTAGGAGCTTGATGGTATTATATGAAGTTGCCCATGTTAGTTCTCTTTAGCTAGACTAACATGAAACCATAATATATGTGATATCAAAGTTTGAGATGTGAGGTGATTTATTTTGTCATTAGTCACAAAAAACCTGTGTGAGAAAATAATTGGCCATTGCAAACTATAGTCACTTAGTAACTGGTGGAAGATGAAAAAGACAACAGCAGATGTTTATCACAATATAAATTAAAGCACCTTTTATGTTGAGCTGAAAAAAAATATAACTTAAACTTGAAAAAAAAGAAACCTCTAGTAACTGGACTGTGTCTGTCCCTCTGCCCACCAGGTGTGGGACAATTCCATGATGCACAGTTTAGTTGTTGATAACTGAAAAGAGATAAAGAAAGAAACTATTTTGCCATTTTCCTATTCTTGTAGTGTGGACAGAGATGTAATGAAGATTTGCGCCAGAGTGATGTGTGAGACGAAATATTTTAAAATAAGCTGGAGATCACAGATGTGGCCTACGTATTGCATGTACATTATTGGAGCCTTGCTGGCAAAATGGTATGAAGTGCTGAAAACCTCTATTAACAAGTCATACAGTAATGCAGTCCTTTTAAAAAGCTCTGCACTGTGTATTTTGCAGTGCTGTTATATAGCCTAGTCTGATGCAGGATACTGTCTGCATGATCCCCAGTGTCCTGTCCTATTTACTACACACACACACACCTGATATCTGTGACAGGGAAAGTCTGTTGACTTTATTAGTCTCTTCATGGAGTCTGGCATGACCTGGACTGAGTCTTACACACTAACGCACACACACAGGCACACTTCTAGTTCGACAGTGTGTTAATGTGGTAAACTGGACATTGTCAGTACATTGTCATTTGTTACTGTTAAATGTTTTACTTAAATGAGGATAACTTAAAGTAATGTTGCCACCTTTCTTCATATCATGAACTATAGATAGTAATTTGAATGTTTGTCTGATGAAACAATTGCTCGTCTCCACAGCAGATTTCTCATAGATGTAAGTTCTCTCCGAGCACAATCACTTATTAGTGTTTCAACCTTATATTGGTTTCAGACACAGAAACTAATAGGTTTTACTTTACACTATACAAAAGCAAAAAGATTAGAAGTGCAGTGACAAAACACACTGTGGCCCACAGATAAACTTGTAAATGTAAACACAGTGTATGATGTAACGGCTGTTAGGACACTGAGCAGAGAAACTTGCTAGAAACAAGATGGCTACATCACATCCAGGAACGTTTTTGAACACACTTTGATAAAGCAACACACTCAACGGCTCCAACTCTGTAGAGAATGACAGTTTGTACTTTGTATGTGGTCTTTCTTCAGTTTGCTTCATGTTGTCCTCACTAATAACAATCTCCACCGGCATCAGAAACTTGTAGTAGAAAACACAAGCAGTCCAAGCTGACCAGTCACAGTTCTTGTTGTCTCATCTATCTTCTTGGCACTGTAACCCTGAGATGGAGTTACACGTATGAGCAGGCGCATGTCAATAACTGCATAGCCTACAGCAGCTACAGAGGCTATGCATGTAACCCCTTAATGCAGAACTACATTAAATTATTTTTGGAAACACTGTGGAGATGTTCAAGTCAGCGTAGACTGCAGTTTACAGTTACGCTCAGATACCATACCACTTCTGCTACAGACACCTCTTTCCCCGTACAACACCAGATCACAGCAAAGAGCTCACTGTGTCCAATCACAGACAGCATGGGCAGTTGTGCCATCCCACATCAAAGAACTATGTAGTACCTACAAAGGCCAGCTGCATTGGGTATCATCGTTTATTAATGGCATTTGGGTACACAACAACTACAGCTGATGGCCAGCTGACTGTGACATGCATGTACAGTCTGTGCCTGTGTGTAAGGAAGTGACTGCAAAGTATTTGTACTCCAAAGAATAATAGATAGAATATTAGGTAGATGAAGATAACAAACCAGCAACTGAGCTCTCTCGTCTGATCAGCAACAGACAACTACAACTGGCACTGTAATGTTTAAAATTACATTTTTAGTCAGTTTTGCTGCGATAGTCTTAAGGTGGATATTTAACAGATAAGATGTGAGACATTTACTTACAAAAAGTCAGTCAGTGATACTCAGTCCTTTTATACAATCATAAGCTGATCGAATAAACTTGGATACATCGTTTTTGGTGGTATAGCTCCTTTTCAAAATGACAAACACACTACCCAATCACTACTTGTATCGCACCGCATACCCACAATAGACACATTCAAACTCCTACACTTTCCTAGTACCCCACATAAGCACTAACTGCAGCCATCTGAAGTGAAGGAAAGTGGGAGCCTCACTCTCACCCTGGCACTACTTACTGCAGAGAAGTACTTTCTTTCATTCGCACTCTCACACACACAGAGATTCCCCCATTCTTAAATCACCCATGCCTGCACAGAGCTGCCTATTATTCTGGAGACCTTTGAACCCCACAGAGCAGTAAAAACAGTCAAACTCTTTCTCTCACACACACTCAGAGCAGTGAAGCCATGGCCACTCCCCTCTCTGTTTTTCCAGTTGGACAGGAAGACCAGAGGGAGGAAGAGGAGGGATGGAGAGGGAAGGGGCTACAATCTGTTTGGCATAAACTATACAATGAAGTCACTGTTTAGTGGGCCAACCCAGCCTGCTGCTCAAGTGTGAGTGTGTGTGTCTGTGTGAGTGTGAGTGTGTGTCTGTTATAAGGTTATGGAGTGTGCTGAGGCTGAGGGACAGGAGGTGGAGATTAAAACTGTTAGTGCTGACTCAAGAGTTTGACCAAACTACACGCACACACACAAACTCACAAACATAGAGCTCAGTAACAGAGCAGAGTGTTTTCCACAGTATTGTGCTGGGACCAGCAGCAGTTTCCAATCTGTCAGTGCACTGTGTAAAATGTTTTTCTACTTCAAAACAACAGTATTAGTGGAGAAAACATTAAAATGAAACACCTACACAGAGCTGAGTTGACTAGTTGAGTCAAAATGTTCTAAAAAGCAATCCATAACATCTGAACCCATTTCATTATGTTGTCACATAGATTGCAGCTTTATTAGAATAAGTGTTAATAGAAAACATCCTCTACCTTCCGAATGTCCTCGGGATCCAGTTGTAGTTGTAATGGTTTTGTTTCTGGCTGGAGGATGAGCTGTAGCTCCAAGCTGCAAAGTGTGGAAGTGTGCACACTGAGCCTCTCTTATTGTAAACAAATCCCATGTGCAGAGCCAAACCAACAGTGAATGTATCCTCTGAACAAGTACTCTGTGTGTATCAAAGCCTGATATATCTTCTTCCTCTATTCCATAGAGCTCCATTGTTGTCCAGAAACTGTTAAAAACACATCAGTGAGCCTGGGTGAAATGTTCCTTCATCACCATGAACACACACACTGTAGTTTATCTTAACTCAATCCCACATACACCGTCCTGCTGCCAGAAATACTCACTAAAGCACCAAAGATGTATCAGTCCACCACTGATAATAGTCCCCGACAAAAGCACAATTCCCTCTTGTTTGGGTGATGTATGCTTTCACTTTTGAAACTGAAACTGAATGTTTGTGAGCTGTTTTTAAGGGTTACGTCTTCATTAGAAGCCAATGGGTTTGGGGCTGAGAGCCACAGACAGAGTATGGAGAGACAGACTAATAGGTCCAACCTTATCCTTTCAAAGGTTTCATAAGTTGTCTAGGCTGCAGGTTGAATCACCTTTTTTTTTTTTTATATCATTCAGCAGAATATCAGACTGACAGTAAATCACATGCTGCAGACCAGTTGTAATTATGTTGAATTACTTATGATCACCTGTGCTCTTGATTGGATAGTTGATGAGTTAAGTCCCAGTGAAACAGCAGACTTCGTTTAAGAGTTCTCTATAGTGTGACATATTTCTGAGTAAATGGAATCTGTGGGCAGGTTATGATTTCTGAAGGGATTTGATTTGGATTTGATTTGGCAAGCATGGCGTTTGTGGAGAACCACAGTGATTTGGAGCGGGATACCGCCAGCTATAAAGTTATAGAGGACTGTTGCTCTCCACCCACACCTCCCTCGCCTGAGTTGTTGGATCAGGAGGTAGAACGAGGGAGAGATGAATAAATTATACCTCATCTACATTCTTTGGAAATGTAAACAAAGTCCTGCCATCTAATATCCAAACACACTTCTCAGAGCCATGATGTTGGTCCTGCAGCTGCTACGACCCACACACTTTTATATGACCGGATGGGTTCGCTGATCACAGTGCAAATGGAGAGGGATTTTGAAGTATTTATTCTTTTTCAAAACTCTTTACTTGTTTTCTGTTACTTTACTCAACCTATATTTTTCAAATTCTAAGAGACAGCAGAACAGTTGATGGAGGGACACATGATAAGAACATGGAAAATGTTTTTTCTATTTCACTGTGTTGATACTAACATAGTACTGTGCTGTAAAACATGATACTGTTATGATGCAAACTTTGAACCAAACTATGATTTTTATTTTATATTTATACCTTTTCTTTTAGTCACAGAGATTTGAGTTTGTTTTTAGTGGCATCTGCAAAGCAGTAACATGTCCTTATGACAAGGTTACTTCTGTGAGTAGTTGCAGCCAAGAGTAGGAGGAGTGCGGTGAGTTTCACTGGGGGAGGAGGGAAACAGCAGCTGCCCCACACACACACACACACACACACACACACACACACACACACACACACACAGACACACACTCACTCACTCACACACTCTCTCTTCTTTGATGCTGTTCAGCTTACAGTCCTGCCTCAGTGGAACTTTATGGCTTTATGCCCTGCAGTGCTCCAAATACAAAGCGCTCTCTCTCTCTTGCTCCCCCCTCACCCAGCCCCCTCCTCCCTGCTGTCACACATACTTCTATATTCATCCCAGTGTCACGTTACTTGACAACATCTCGTTTGCTTACACATACACACACCCAAACACATGCTCACACAGACACCTGTGGTTT
Organism: Lateolabrax maculatus; assembly: GCA_031216445.1. Taxonomy (NCBI): domain Eukaryota; kingdom Metazoa; phylum Chordata; class Actinopteri; order Acropomatiformes; family Lateolabracidae; genus Lateolabrax; species Lateolabrax maculatus. The sequence continues at coordinate 19,563,496 of CM062200.1, forward strand.
CAGTTCACACTGTTGCTAGATATAGAGGGATTGCCTTTCATGTGATTTCTACCTGTCTAGCTACCAACAATGGGCGTCCCATTGTTGGTAGCTAGAGAGAGAGAGAGAGAGAGAGAGAGAGAGAGAGAGAGAGAGAGCCAGCTTGGATGTAGTAACCTGGTACCAGCAGTAGTATTGGAGTATCTTTATTGGTGGTTACTATAAATAAAGCCACTTTTTTGTAACTGCATTTGCAAAATAAAATAAAATAAAAATAAAAGTTTTTTTCCCCCCAATGAATGTGTCTCTATTTGAGTGACATTGCGTGTGTGGGAGATCTGATATCTCAGTGGACGTAGCCTTAGTGGTAGAATATCGACATTAATTTCATAACATGTCCGAAAGACAAAAGAAACTCCTGGCTGTTTTCCGCTCAGTGTGCTCTATGAAAGCAGATGTCAGTACTATTTAGATTTGACGAAAGATGAGTTTCTGAGAGAGACAAACCCCAATCTGTATCATTCTAAGTGAGAGCCAGTTACTGTGACTTTTTGGTGGTTTGGAAAAACCAACAGAATGGAACTCTACACATAGAAAGCAGGCCGACTGCACATGCTTCACTTAACAAAATGGATGCTTGTTTTGAAGAGAGGTCGTGCAAGGAAATCGGCCGTTACCCACGTTTATATAATTTGAAAGAAAAATGGAGTTGAGCTCCTGGCGAAAAATCACGCAAACAGAGAAATGGAAATGCCTAAAGCACATGCTTCTTCTTCTTGACAGGCTGGCAAACAACTTCATGGTGCATTACCGCCACCAACTGGAACCAAACTGGTTACTAGAAATCTGGACAACCTGTTCTAAAATTTACTTTGGACATAGTGTCACATCTACACAGTGTCTGAAATGGACACTAGGCCACAGTTAAAATGTATCAAATAAATATGACCACTAGCCAGCTGATCCTCAGTCAACTTGTACTGTACTGTCCTCCTCGTACCTGAAAAACATCTTTCTCACATACACAGAACATACATACACATATCCAACATTCATAATTTGATCCCTGAACAACAAAGAATAATAACATCAGAAACTCTTCCACAGTTTGTTCCCTTCTGCCTCTGTCTCAGCGTCTCCACAGCAACGAGCATTGTCCCTGAAAGGAAGGCTGGGTGAAGTTATTAACAAGCCATCTGTCTTTGTCTCCATATATTTGTGAATTTGTGTCTTATTTGTTGTTATGTTACTAATTATCTGGTGCACAAGATGTCCTTGTGTCACACTGTGGTATATCTGCCTCAGCCCTTTGTTGTATTCACAGCAGAGCTTGAACAAATAGCCTTGAGTCATAGAAATAGTCCTAGGAAAAGGCTGAATACAATAATTAAAGCTGTTATCCATAATGTATTTTATTTAGTAGATCATAAAGTATCTCAGTTTTGGAAAGCACACAAGAAATCCCATTCACTATTGAAAGTGCTCTCTTTGTACTCAGCTTTTGAAACATGTTGATCAGGTTGTCCTGTCCCGATGTTCAAAACAGAATCACAGATTGGTTTCACACAATTGTTGTTTACTGTCATACATTAAATTCAGCATCATACATTTTTCCAGTGGCTAATTGAAATAAACAGCACATCATTCCATTTACCTGTCGCTACTGACACTGATTCTGTGTTCATGTTTTGTTTCTCTCCAGACTAATGAAAATATACCAATCGTGGTCATGGTGACTATGTTGCCTTGGTAACACGGTCTCTTTGTGTATCATATCTAAACAGGTCAACAGTAAACCAGAGTAAATTGCAGTGGTGGTAGTAGAAAATAGACTCACAGGCACACACTACAGTACATGTGTGTTATTTTCTTTCAGTGTAAAGCTAAATATAGGTACCTCAAGAAAGTGAGGGCTCTATGAGGCTTTGCAAAAGTTCCACTCACATCGCTGTTAGTAGAAGAGCCTTCAGCTCCAGTGTTGGCAGTATTCCTACAGATTAAGGATGCTCCTCTGTGGTTAGATAAATCTGCCACCCTTGGTGTAAGAAGTGTTAGAAAAATGTGAAGGAAAATATTTGCTGGTTATAAACAAAGCTGGTTATATGTCTTTAAGTGTTTTTTCCAAAATGTATTTCATATAATACAAACATTAGAATATTTTAAAAAGGGATAATCTCTTATCGGCCTGCTATAAATGGCTTTTTAATACTTAGTGTATGATTAATATTAATATTTCGAAACTGAATAATAAATGTTCCTATTAGAGGTATTATTTGTTTATCGTGTTTTTATGCTTCATATTGTGTCAGAGGTAAATCCAGGGTCAGCAGTACCCTTTTAGAATCTTTGGTCCATCATATAAATCACATCAAGATACTGTTTACACATTCATTTCATATATTGTTATTGTGTTCAGAATCAACTGGACTGATTGAGAGCTGTAGCTGTGTTGTTGTGTTTTTGGTATAACACTGGTAAAATGACAAATTGAAAGAACATATGAGAGACGTTTATGCTAACCTCTGTAGCAATGCATTCCAGTGTTCTATTTTTAGTGTGTATGCCGGTTTAATTTAGAGCTGAACAAGGCTATGAAACTAGAACACTGCAGCAGGACGAGAGAGAGAAACAGAGAAAAGAGAGAGTGAGAGAGAGTTAGAAACCGAGAGAGTCGGGAAGGTGAAATGAAAGCTGTGACCTCATCTCGTCTGCCTCCGGCCTCCCTGCCTCTGTTCGACTCCTGCAGCTCTGAGTTGTGAGTAGACTTTCAGGTTGCTTTTAATATCTGGATCCTTCTAGTATGTTTAATGTCTGTCCCATATGAACTGTAGTCTGTGACTGGGGCATTCACTTAGGAATTTTGATTCTGTATGTTTTAGTTTTTAGTCTTTGTGAACTTGATGGATATTGTGTTCACTGAAGTAATTTATTATAACAGTGGATGAATGATAAGAACTGGAAATATTTACCATTTATAGATATGGGTTACAGAAAGTGTCTTTTGTTTCATTCCTCTCCCCAGCACAAAGAAGTTTATCTTTGTCAACAACCACTACTATATATCAGCCCGTAATTAGAATGCAGACAGACTTTTGACCTCATCCACTGAGAAATGTCCTGCTAAGCAAATGTAAACACTATTTTTGAAATAGGAACCTAAATAGGAAACCAAATGGACAAACCTCACTACAAGCAGCAGCAGTGGTGTTTGGCTCAGTGTTTCATTCTGATAAGATGAAAGAAATATTTTTCTGTTCGTCTGTGATTTAAACATGTGATGCATCATGAAGACTCCCCAAAGTAACCTCAATTGAACTGTGTGTGCGCGCGCGGGCGCACAGACAGACAGACACACACACACACACACACACACACACACACACACACACACACACACACACACACACACACACACACACACAGAGAGAGAGCAGAAAGCTGAAAAGCTGAGTGTGCTACCAGTATGGTCGATGTGGTTTGGTTTCCTCTTCCTCACGCTTTTTTCTGTCAATGTTGTGAACATTGTTGCTTTGTGTGTGTTTGAATGATAAAGATGATTTTGATATTGTCTGTTTTGCAATCTTTTCATTAAACAACAAAATATTATTTTCTTCTTCTTTTTTTGATTCTTTCAGTATTTCACCTTCTTTTAGCTATGTGACATTGTGTGAAACAAACTCCCTTCATGCTGCTTTGTGTTTGGGTTCGTTCCATAGTGAATTCCAGTTTCAATTCGCAGAGAGAAGTCTGGTACAGTTTGTCGACAGAAAAACGTTTCTCAGCGCAGTATGACCTGGAAAGACATTATACTGGTAGTGATAATAGTAGCCCAGTATTGTTACCAGTTGTAACATTAATAACCGTTGTCTTTCCAGGAGTGTCAACTGAAGTGCAAAGCCCCGGCAAGAAGGAAACGTAGAGATGAATGAAGACACTAATGTCAACATCAGTATTCCCAAAGAAGTCCCATTCACCTTGTCTCACTTCACCATCAGTTGACATGTTCAGTTTAACATGAATTATCACAGCAAGTAGGCTACTCTTAAGGCTACAGAGTTTACGTTGCTATGGACGCAGTTCAAACCAAAGAGTCTAACAGACAATTTTTTAGTGGAAGCAATAAAATCATTGTTAAATCAATATTTTGTGTCAAATTATTGATTTCTTTAGTAAGTAGCCATGTAATCAGTGGGATAATATACAGCAAGCCCGTCAGTATTGCAAAAATAAGCCCTATCAGGCTGATGCAGGACTTTTGTGGCTTTTATAAGCTACAAATAAATTGCAGATATATTGCAACAGACACAAAAGAATGTCAATTAAAATACCACAGTGTCCATTTGTTGATAGAGAGCAGGAGGGGATGGAGCAGAAATTTAACCATGTAAGACTCAGCAGAGGAACCGGGCTGTTTCTGCTACTACTAACTACGTTTCTACAATGCACAACTTTTCCAGACTTATTAGTCTTAGTGTGGACTACTTTAAACAAGTGTCCATTGATATCCTTTGTGTGTGTGTCTTTCAGGATGAGGTGGACAGTCAGAACCCAGTGTTAAGAGACAACCATCAGCTCCATGAAGAAGTGAAGGGCTGGCTCAAAGACCAGAAGGTGCAGGAAATTTTTATGCAAGGTAAGCTTTTTACTACACTATTTATATCATCAAGTATTACAATGTAGACTGTATCATTGTTAAGTGTATAAAGTATAAACAGTTTTTTTTGCAGACTGTTTTGGTGGTCATGTTGTGGTTACTCAGTTTGCTCAGTCATCTTGTTACTGTTTCCAGTGTGAACCTGCAGTGAAGTTTAGTACTTGTTTCCTGTTGCTTCCAGGTCCATATTCATTGAATGGCTACCGTGTGCGTGTGTACAGACAAGACTCGGCCACCCAGTGGTTCACTGGCATCATTACACACCACGACCTCTTCAGTCGAAACATGGTCGTTATGAATGACCAGGTACACCCACACACATGCAATGTTCTTTGAAAATGTATGTGTGCATAACTTAACGTAGTATAATGCATAAAGGGGAATGACAAGATGAATGCTAATAGAGAAATGAGTGAGTACTTGGAACCTGAAGTAGTCATTTGATTTTTGTTTATTAGTTTCAGTCCACTATTAGTCTAGTTTTAGTCAAGAAAACTTGACCAAACAAGAAGAAGTCTAGTTTTCATCAGTGAAATCTCAGTCTCATCTTTGTCATGTATTTAAATTTCCATGTCTACTAAAAATGCTGAAGCTACAGCTGTGGCCATCTTTGGTGTGTACTGCTACCGTGGTTACAGGTGTTGTTCTTGTCTAGTCCAAGGTCAGGCCAGTCAAATAGACTGTAGACTGATTCTCTAGTAAATCCAGTTGTCATTCACTAACTGGCTGTTTGAACAGAGCTGCATTATTGTATTACCCACTTTATCACTAAAATGCAGTTTATTCTCTGAGTTTAGGCTAAAATGAGTAGCTTAAACAGAAATGGGAAAATATTCCTTTAAACATTTTGTGGAAGCTTTAGATTTCCAGCTGACATTAATCTTGCACTCATTCCTACTGACAGCCTCTGAACCTGCAGAATAGCCTCCTGAAAGTAACATTAACTTTACCTCCATCCAAATGCCTTGATTGTAAGCTTAACTATTGTTTAGTCAATGTGCTGGCCTGCTGTTTGTTCCAGCTGTTTGGTTGCTGCTTCTTCATAGATTAATTTAGTCCATAAGTCTGTTAACGTTTTCCTTCCAAGAACTGGTAATGTTGGCTAACATTACTAGCTAACAGAGACATAACTTTGCTACTTTTTAGCTTCTGAGGAGGAGATATTTTGGGTGGTGGAGGATACTGTTTTACTCAGGAAAAACAAATCGTAATACAGTCCTTTATAGTTTTACTTTTCAAAGACTTTGTTCACTTTTTTTTTTGTGGAAAAAAGTTTTCGTTGACTAAATTACCACCATGAAAGTAGAACACAGCACCTTTTAAAACCAGGAGGTCATCAGTTTTAATAGACGGGGTTCATATGTGGACAGTGTAAAATGAATCTGGTGTGTGTTCAGGTGCTAGAGCCTCAGAACGTGGATCCATCTATGATCCAGATGACCTTTCTGGATGACGTGGTTCACTCCCTGCTGAAAGGAGAAAACATCGGCATCACTTCCAGACGAAGGTCACGATCCAGCCAGAACAACAACACTGCCCACGTGAGTACACACACATACACACAACAGAACATGTGCACAACTGTTTAGAGCTTTCTAACAGCTGACAGTGGTGCTAAAGACGATGAACACATTTGAAAACGTACTGATATATTTAACTGTAAGGTGTTTTATATATTCAAAACGCATAATACTACAACGCAAAACTGAAGAAAATTACAATAAAAATATAAGATACAGAATAGACACATTGAATACATTATGATCATGTACTGCAGCTTCACATACAGTCAACAGTAGGAGCTCACATGATACAATATGTTTCTGGGTAGAAGCAAGTTTAAGAAAGAAAACGCTGCCCTTATGTACTGATTAACTCTTCCATATGCCATCAATAATTTATGCAGGTGATGTCCTTCTGTCATCATAGCACCATCAGACCACAGTCAAAATAATTAAATAGGAAACAAAGTAGGAAAAGTGTCATTTTGGCCAGATGAGATGGATGCATTATTGACAATATTAATTAGAAACAGATGAATTGAGGTTTATGATGACTTTGCCGAAAAACCAAGTGGCTGGCATCTTACTCCATCAAAGGGCTTTATGTTGTTGCCATGGCATGGCCCCTTTACATGACTGAAGAAGACGACACTGGTAACATAAGCACATGAACAGTTTGGTGCAAATCAAAACTATTTTGAAAAGAACAGCATTTTTCACATTGTGCTATATAAATAAATTACACAATTTAATTTAATCCTGCAATTTATGATTAACTGATTAGTCTATAAAATGTCAGTGTATGTTATGTAAGCTCTACCTGAATGTAGCCAGTAGGTGGACTATGTTGTTGTGTTTCTGCTGTTGTGGGTAAACTGCTTGTTTTGACCATTCCCCTGACCTCAGGATCGCCTGCATTGCGTCTGTTTATTTCAGAGACATTGGTCAATCTCTCAAACCCTCCCCAAATGTTGAATTATGCTTAGTTCTAAACCAGGAAAATCTAATTGTATTGCATATCTTTTGTGTTTCCTAAATCGGGCAGTAGCTGTGGTGATCTATGAATTCTTTCTGTTGACTCATGTCTGCTGTCTCATTTTTCTGCTTCCTTTCTTTTTCTTAATGGAGATAGCTTTAAAGCAAAAGAAGTTCCTATGTGCTTTTTGTTTGGCTTTACATTAAAGCTCGACACACAAAGACATACAGTACGTACTGGTTACATGTCAGCTCCTTTCATGTTGAGGGGATGTCAGAACACTATTTAGAAATTGGTGTTATTTGGTCAAAAATGCATGAGACATATATGGAAGTAGCCTGTTGGTGAACCAGTGTGCTGAACACTCAGCCGTTCATTCCTGGTCCCGCAGTCATTAACAGAATCTCTCCTTGTCCCACATTTCATTTAATTTTGTTATTTCTCTTTTGATTTTATTTTATTTTTTTCTTCTTGTTGTTGATACATTAAAGATGGCGGGAGGGAGACCCGGCGGGACCACTGGCAACACTCAGGTACCCCCAACCCCTCCACCACAATCCTCAAACTCTCTAGACCCACACTTTTTACAATACACTACAAATGAAGAACATGCTAAGTCTATTTAAAATGTAGAGTCACAGCTGACATGCATGACCTGTGCTTGATTGAAAAGAAAAACTTCAAAATTGTCAGTATCTTTTTATCTTATATTTTTTAATGCCCAATAAGCACCCCCAAATTTGAAAATTTCCTTTCAGCCAGCTGCTGAGCTTCTGAGCTGTAGCTGTGAAGTCTGTTGGTTCAAAACATCAGTACTGGGGCTGCAAGGAGATTTGGGGACAGTGTTATGCACTATAACAAATTTGGAGAGTGTATTTTTAAACTCAGTCTGGCAAAAAACATTTCTGTATTGGCACTTCCATGAACTATATATCAGCTTTGGAGGAAGTTATCCACCTGAGGTGTGACATCCTGAGTAACCTGTGTGGAGATTGGTCCTGCCTTCCTAGTATCACTGGTGATTGGCGGTAAATCTCCCCACAGGAGCGATTCTTTAAGCAATTAATCCAGAGTTATAAAAAGAAACCAAAAGTGTCTCAGAGAGAAGGTATCCCCAGAATCTAAAATCAATATTTTCCACCATTCCTGCTCTGGTATCTTCTGGTCATCAGAATAGCGCTCCGTTAAACATTTAATGTCACCAAACAGACAATAAAATGACCTGAAATCTGATGACAAATGCAGAATCTTTTTGCTGGTAAAGTAATTGAACGAATAAATGGCATACGAAAAGTTACAGTGGCTTTTTCATGGTAATCTGTTACACTGTGAGCTATAACAGGCTAATAGAGGCTAATAGTAAGGCAGTATAAGACACTTCAAGCACTTGTCATGTCTTCAGTATTTTTATAACCGTACACTCTGACCTGTACATTTTCCCTCTCTTAGAAACAATATTTTCACTTTGACATGAATTGTTCCTCTCAACAATTATATTCCCACATGTATGCACCAATGAGTGGAGATAAGGCTTGAGAGTACAATTAAATAATTCATAATTCAATTTCTACACTAGTCAACATAAAATGGGAAACATTTGGATTATTTCAGTTGAACCCTTTTTGCACCAGTTTAAAGAAAGATTTTGATATTCATCAAATAAAAATCAGGTACAAAGACAGACAGTAGTGGATGTACACTGATAAATGTCTTCCACAACCTGGAGAGGAAATGTCAAAGTGAAATATTCATTTAAAAAGCTTCTTCACCCAGACAGAAAAAAATCTGCCTGCACTGCCATCTAGTGGTTGCTGCATCTGCCACACACTGGGCTGTACAGAATTTTACAATGTACAAAATGCGACGTCACAGTTCGGTGGGGTCACAGCACACAGACCACGCCAGACCCCACCCAGCTGTGATGGTTGGGTGTTGACAGAGGTGACTCAACCAGGCCCTGAAATCAAGTCCAATTTGAAATTCTGAGAAACATTGACCTCTCTGCTATTTGATTGTTGCTGTTGCAGTTTGTTTTTTGTGGGTTGGAGCAGAACACCCCCATAGCTTTATACATCTGCCCCAATAACCTAGTGCAAGGCCATTATGCACTATTTACCCCACTGTAATTTCCTTCTGAACATTAGCCAAAGTCACAGCTTGTTTAATTTAACAGTTCACCCTACATGGTGGCATACAAATTTTTTCTGCATGTTTGAAAATGACAAGCATGTCCCAGACAGGGTCAGGAACGCAGGACAGCAATTAAAGAGAGTGGCACATTGACCTTCTATCAGCAGGGGACTGACAAGGCTCCATAATAACTCTGTAGATGCTGTCGTCTACGTCTAGTCATCAGCATCAAGCCCCAAATTTCTGACACATTATTCCACTTTCATCAGGTTAACAGCAACATAAGAACAACTTAACACCTAACGCCTACTGTTTCGGATGACTTGGGTGACCTATCTGGTTTACATGGAAAGCATGAATACCATATCAGAGGCATGGAAAGTATACTTTTCCAGAGTCAATGTTTATTTCAAAGCTAGAGAGATTGTGGCTTCTCTTGCTTTCCATTTCCCTTTACCTCATTCTGCTCCAACACATCGGACAATAACAGTGCAGCATATTTGCATGGAAGTTGCTGTTTCTTGAAAATACAGATTGGACCTTTAGCAGATCATCTCACAATTAGCATGACAACTGTGTTGCAAAGAAATGATATAAAAACTTCAATAATCTTCCTTAGTTTCACTTAAATAACTCCGTAGTCAAGCTTCAGAAGTCCAACTTACTTCACTATATGGGCTTTGAAAGCAGCCATTTCAAAATATCAGTAAAAATCTGCATTTATGCAACAGAAACCTACAAAAATGGGACGCCATGATTGCATACATCCATAGATACAACATAACTGTAGTTAAGGCTGTGACCTGATAGGACCCCCACTAATAATGTGTACATCTTTGTTACTCAGAGATGTACAAAAAAACAATAAGAAGAGGTCTACATATTGGTCTAAATAAATGTATTGCACCTGCATGTTCTCTGCAGCACGGTTCAAAAGCAACATCCTTGAACTCTGGGACTATGTTTACTGGTAGTATAACATGCCGTAGTAGTATGTTAAACTAGACGGATTAAATCTTACAGTTGGAAGTGTGTGGTGCATTCAGTGTGTTAGGACAGTCTAGCATGTTTTGTTGTGTTGTCTCTGCACAACCACACATTGGATTGGAGATGAAGCAGTGACTAAAAGATTCCATTTTGTTTTAACTTTAACTGTTCTAACATTATAGTCCAATTGCAGAGCTCAGAAAGAAATTGGACTATTAATGAAAACCGTGGTCATATTTGAAATTTGGTGTAAAAACTCTTTGCCTGACAGACGTCAGCAGGCACTTGGTATCTTCCCTGTTGACTCCCTGTCATGCACCTTTACTTCATAGTAGAATGGTCGTAGAGAGTGAAGACCATTGCAGTATAGCTTTCCAAAGCACTTATTGTGTTGCTCAGACGTGGGCGCAGTTGCTGGAAGACTGATATGATATCTAGCTAGCTGTAAATCATTGTGTTGTATTGGTTTACATTATACTGAACCCTGTCTACTATTTTGACCATTTTCATTTCCATACAACAGGGGGGTTGAATTCTAGAAGCGCATCCCAATATACACTCCAATTAATTAGGAGCATGTAGTTTGCACTAATGCAGGCAATAAAACAGTTCTGAAAGAAATCCTCCCTTCATGAAGGTTCTGATATTCAGTTTGGTTCAAACTGTTTTACAGAGGTGTGATTAAACTGTATGATAATTTTCGAGTCTGTAGTTTGTGCTGCTATTTAGCTTTAATGCATGATACATTGTGGTATTTCCCATATTTAGTCTGTCATTAAAATTGATGAGATTAAAAATATTAGAAACACCTGTCAGTATTAATAATATATAGGTGCCAGGGTTTTGATTTTGCAGTAAAGGATGACTTTCATATTCTCAAAGTCAACTGTTGACACTCTTTGAAAACCGACATTTGTATTAAAGTTTTGCTGGAGTTAAGGTCACACCAAGCATGCAGCAGAATGTGTGTAGTGATGTTTGTCTCATTAACTAATTAAGAAAAAGATGGGGCTGTGTTATGTGGAATGAACCCAAATTCCTATTAATATGGACAAGAGATGGTTTCGTCAGTAGCCACTTGTTATTTTATGTTTATGTTCAGCAGTAGCACAACTTACATCCTCCAAAATGACCTTACAGTCGATTACACGCCTCTCTAACACCGTCTCTATTACATTAGAACCTTAACAAAGGCAGGATTTACTGCAGAGCTGTTGGATTAGATTAGGACCAAAGAACCTGACAACTGGGTGTAGTTTAAAGCCAATAAACACCAGTATAACTGTAAACAGGATTTATTGCAGTGCTGTCATATTGGATTGCTTTAAACTGTAGAGGTGTACTCAATAAACTGGTAACTGAGCGCATACATGTGGAGTAATGTTTGTAATTCACAGGTCTGTATGTGTCTCTGCATGAGCTAAATTCCGCCTTTATTTATTCTTACAGAGTCATTATACGCGAGCCCAAGCCAACAGCCCACGCCCCATCATGACCTCATCAGGCCCCAACCCGAAAGGTTCCCAGGGGACGCTGGCCTCCCAGCAACAGAGCCAATCACAGCAAAGCCAGCAACCAGCCTGCCAATCACACAACTCGCCCGGCGGCAGTGGGCGGGAGCAGAGAGACCAGCGCAACTCTCGCTCTTCTAGGAGGAAAGGATCAGATAGCAGTGTTCCAGAGGAGGACAAGGACAGGAGAGAAGAAACCACAGGGAGAGGTGAGGACAGTCACCATCCAACACTGCTGTAAAGTTCAGCTCAAAAGATTCTATATGTACACGTTTAAGGTAGCAAGGCAATTTGTGTGATTCCTCCAACTCATCTTTATCCATGACGGAATGATTGAAATGCATACTTTTTTGTCATGACAACCTGCCACCGTAGTATGGTGGATAGCACAAAAGATTTGTTAGCTGTGGATTTAAGTGAATTAATGTATTTTATCAACCTCGAGCCACATCCAAAAATAAATTGGTTATTGGAACGCAACTCTATACACTTGCTACATAAATCAGAAAAGTGTCAGACATTAGGCAGTTAAGTGTCTAAGTGTGATTGTAGTGCACATAGCCTCTGTGTTTTTCCTTTATCCCTTTTGCTGTAATGGTCAGCACATAACAAGAGGTTACAGCAGTTTGCTGTAATCTTGCTGTAAATTGGTCATTTAAACAATGTCGACAAAGCAGCATAACAATCAACAAGTGATCTTTATTTGCTTGGTATTTCTTTTTTGTCCTCATTTTATTGTAGAGTTTTCAGTTTTCAGTCTCTACAAGGCAATAATCTAAGTAACATCCAAAAGAAGGCAGGCAGAAGACTCAAGACTTTTGAGGGATTAAATTGAGATGTAGAAACTTAAATTGACAGTTTTGGATTAGAATTGATATCCATTTAGCCCTGTGAAGGGTTGCTCACACCGCACCATCCAGATATGAGACTATCTCACATGCTTTTGGTTTTCTGCTTAATGAGAATTTTTAATACGCCTCGTCAGTAATAAACAACACCACAACAAATCAACAATCAACAGCATAAAGCCAAAAGGCAGAGAAGATGAGCGGCAGGGGTAGAGAGTAATCAAACCTGTGTTTGAGTGTCCAAAAATGACTTTGTTTCTTCTTTTCATTTATCCAGACTCCAAGTTAAAGGCCAAGCAGGCAGTAAACAAACGCAGGAAGGGCGAGGAAGATGAGAAGAAGGCAGGTCTAAAGAAGCTGAAGACTGACATGACCTCTGATCTGTCAGAAAGTAGTGACTCAGAAAACCCACACAACAAGAGGACCGCGCACTCTTCATGCTCCTCCTCCTCCTCATCGTCCTCGTCCTCATCGTCCTCCTCCTCCTCTTCCTCCTCCTCAGAACCCAACTCTGAGAACGAGCTAAAGACTCGCAGCAGTGATGCGAAACCAAGTGGTGTTTCCAAAAAGGAGGAAGATGAGAAGCCGCTGATGCAGGGCCCCAAAACAAATGATTCCTCGTCTCTCGTTGGTCGCCTGTCCCCATGGGCGGAGCTTCAAACGGCAGAGGACGGCAAGAAAGGTGTGGTTAAGGAAACAGGCAAAATGATAACGAAGGAGGAGGAGGAATTGGTTGCGGTAACACAGATCACCCAGTCTCCACGGCAACAGACGCCTCTGATGTCTGACACTGTCCAGGGTGCCATTATAGAGAGCAGCAAAAACACTGTGAAAGGTACTGTCAACCGATACATAGCAACTGTCTTATATATGATAATTATCAGTAAGTTTAGTATTCTCATAATATAATGTGTTTTTTTTAAGCGTCATCTCGATCCCAGACGCCGTCGTTGTCCCACCTCCAGGGCGGCAGTGTGATCGATATCACTGATGATGCCCAGGCGACCGTGCACCAGGAGAGTTCAGAGGCAGTGTCAGCACTGCTCGCTTCCCAGAAGGCCGAGTCCACATCCCTTTCACCTTACCTCCCCCTCAACCCCTCTCCCGTTTCCTCGCCTCCCGTCCCTCCATCTCCCTCTCCGTCAGAAGGAGGCCGCAGGACGGATATTGAGCCTCCCATGCAGCAGCAGCAACAGGGCATTATGGGAGGTGGCATGACGGCAGCCAGGAACTTAGGCAACAAGATAGAGTTTGCTCCTTCTGAGGTCATCAGGTGAGAATAGAAGGCTTCAAATTAAGTTTAAGTGTATTTCTTCAGTCAGGTTCTGAATGTTACAACTTGTGTCTCTTTTTGGATGTCCTAATACGACGACTGTTGGCAGGTGTGTTGATTATATCGACCATCTGGTCCCCAAAACATGTCCCATCCAATTGACGCAGTATGTTACTCAGAGAGATTCGGTTACATGGGTAATCATAGAATGAGTTTACATGCACTGTAGTAACCTGGTTACTGTAAATCCGTGTATACATGCTGCAGGTAAGAAATCAGATTTCTCAAATAGCCCCGACCTGATTTTGGAACCATGGCATGCTTAATTTAACTGTTGTAGTGATGCAATACACTGCTTCCTGATTTTTATATATATGTGTGTGTTTGTGTGTGTGTGTGTGGTTGTGTGTCAAAGGGCAGTGAGAGGACACTGTAGAGTGAGCGCAGCTCTTCCTTCCTGTCCACAGCTTGAATGTGACAGAATTTTGCAAATAGTCAAATGTTCATTGGTGGAAACTAACTAACTCTTTGTGTTAGTTTCAGTTTAAGTTTAGATGGAGTTATTGTAAATACAAGGATCACTTTTATATGTACTTATGTAATACGATTTTTTTTTTTTTTTTTTCAGGCCTGTCACATCGATGGCTGAAAATGTGGTGCTGGTTGAGAAGGAGAAAACTGTCCTTCCTCATCATCATCATCATCATCATCTTCTTCATCAACAGCAGCATCATCAGCAGCACACACAGCAACAGCAACACTACACGTCCATCCACCCCAGCATTAAGAGCCCGTCTCTGTCTGAGGAGACGAGAAAACACCCACAGCAACCACCACCCCCCCACAAGATGAACACAGTCCTCCACACTGACTTGGCCAAATCCAAAATGAGCCCCAACCCCAACCCTTCTCAGCTCGACTCCCTAAAACAGAAACTCAACAACTCTCAATGCCATCCCTACCCCAACACAAACCCAGCTGACCTTCTCAAGGCTAAGCCCCACCCAGGCCTGCTGGACATCTCCAAACCTAAACCCAATACCTCCCCGGAGGTCTCTAAACATAAAATACCGAGGTATTCAGATACCTCCCCACCTCCGACATGTCGTTCATCCGCTAAAGTAGAAATAGCAGAACCGCCGCGGTCTGGTTTCAAGCCGGTGCAAGCGCGGTTGGAGTCGGGGGGAGTCAGTACTAGCAGCAGCAGCACCAAGAGCCCTCTGATCATCGATAGGAACGAGACCTTCACTGTTTACAGGGACCCAGCACTGGTCCGCTCAGACGCAGAGAACTCTGTCTCTGCCACCGTCTCCTCGAACCACGTGGCAGCCTATCTCCATCCCCACCTGCACACCCTCCACTCCCCCTCCCCTCACTCCCCCTGCCTCACCCCCGCATCCCACCCCCATGCCGCCTCCCACCTCCTTGCCCCTCCCCACACCTCTGCCCTACCTCACCCACACCTTTTACCCCCTGGGGTGCTCCCGGGCATGCCTCCTCCCACAGCATCTCTCCTCGGGGGCCACCCTCGGCTCGACTCCCCCGGCGGGTTGGGCCACCTCGCTCTGCCTCACCCGGCAGCCACACACCAGCAGCAGTTCCTACAGGTCTGACTCCAGACACACAAACACCATTTAAAGCCCCACTAGCAAAGACTGTTGTGTAAAATCCACCTCCGGGGGTTGATATGGGGAGAGGGCAGATGGGGAATGGATAAGAGTAATGTTGCCTCCTCTCACAATTTATCCAATGAGTATATGAGAGTTTGAAGCTGAACATTATTTCCACCATTCTCTCAGAAAGAATACAAAACTAAAAAATGTGTCTTTGTTTTCAGGGTCAGGGCCCTCCACCTTCTCTTCTAGCCCAGGCTCACAGTGGGGCAGCAGGACTGGGCCTATATCCCATCCTCTGGCAGTACCCCAACGGAACGCCAGCCTCCTACCCCCCAGGGCTCAACCTGACCCCCACAGCTAAGTGGGTCCACCCTGAAAATCCTGTCACCGTGAATTCCGAGGCCTCTCTCAGGAGGGTAGGTGTAATACATATTGACCTGTATTTGTGTGTGTTTAGGAGGAGTTGTGCACATGTAATTGCGTTTTTTTTGTTTGATAGTTAGCCTGTTTGGAGGATGGACGGAGAAAGGAGATTTTGGCAGGCAGGGAAAAGAAATAGAGGAGGAATGAGGAAAAGACCCCCTGAGACCAAATCTGATATAGCTGGGCTTTTAAGGGAATAGTTCACCTTTTAAAAAGGAAGGGATGTAACAACATGTTTGGCTTAATTTATGCAACCCTGTTCTAAGTTTGGTGTAATGGATTGTACAGTATACTGCCAAACAGGAAGTGATGAACACACACTGTATTATTGAGTGTCTGTCTGCAACAGACTCCAGATTCCAAAGTCTGACCGTCTGACCAGGGAGCAGCTTTTATGTGCTTAGTTTTTTTACGTATGTGTACAGGTTGAAGTGGATTACCCCTTTTATATAATTTCCACTCATTTTCACATTAGTCCAATAAAATGGAGAAGCCTAATAACAGCTGAAACCACAGTGTGTTGATCTGAAAATAATCCACACCTTCCAGCCAATTACAACTGGGTTTCCATGGTGTAAGGCAAAGTTGTTAAACTAGTATGTATGTGGAATTTATGGTGATATATTTTAGTTGACCATGTGTCTTCACTCTTTGTTGCATTTCTTTTTTTTTATTTTGTACTATGACATGTATGACCACATTTTGTGTGTGTTGTGTGGGTAGAACACAGCCAGTCCGTGGCTGCACCAGGCTGCTGGTAGTGCTGGTGACGGTCTTGGTTTGCTGAGTCATGTTCCCGTCCGGCCAGCCAGCGCCGATGCTCACCGCCCCCCTGTCAAGATCAACACACACGCAAGCCCTCCACTTTCGAAGACCAGCTTGGACATTCATAAAGAGTGAGTAGAAATATCAGTAATATGTTAATTTCTCCAAGATTCTGGATTCAACTAAAAATGCACCATCAGTCTAACACTTACCAAACACAACTAATGGATCTTTAGGTGTTTGTTTTATTCCAAAATTTGCATTTGTAGGATCAAGATTAAGTCAGTGTTTCATTAAATTGTAATGTTCTGTTCAGAACATGTACAATTTTTTGTTGAAATCAATCAAGGCTTCTTTTGTTTTGTGGTTTACACCATGTAAGACATGATCTGGATTGCCTTCAAATAGAGTGAATCAAGCTCCAGACAGAGAGTGTGGGAAATTAGTAAATTCCCATGTACAGTCAAGGGAAGTTCAAATGGGGACTGTTAACATTTTTTTGAAAATGATTTCACACATTCATAACATGGATTGATGTTTTGCCCAGCTGCATTCAAAGGTGGTCAGTGAAGCTCTTCAGTGTGGGGATATTATCAGAAAAATCACTGAGTCCATTTGTCTTAAAGACAGTTAAAATAAGCACTTGGGAGCCTGACTGAAAAGAATGGCACAGGAGAAAGATGGAGCAAAGAATCTTGCTTGTTTCCTTTGTAAAGCTAGTCCACATAGAAGAGCAAGAGAGCTAAGATAGCCCTGAGACATAGATAGGCAATGCCAGGTCGGTGAAATGAAGTGGCACTAATATTAGTATTTCAGACAGAATGCTGTTCATTCAGCAGCCTGTGCTTTCCTTATGTTACCACCGGCCAGTATTTAGAAACCACTGAATACCCATACACACACACACACACACAGCATCACAGAGGGAACTTTACACATCACTTGGCCCTCTCATTAGCCTAGTTATGTTATGTTCATTCAAATCTACTGAACAGGCAGTAATACAATGATACCCTACAACTGGCCTAAACCTGTCCTACTTTGACTGTAATTCACTTGTGTTTTTCAGTAATTCCTTTGTTTGTTTGTTTGTTTATTTGCTGAGTAATATATGTGTTTTATTTAGGTTATTGTACTGTGCTACCTAAATTGACCATACAAAAACCTTCTGCAGGTTCTCCTGGAATTTCTGGAATTTTGGGAGTCAGAATTTGATTTATTACGAAAATGAAAATGTATATCTAGAAATGTATAAAAATTAATTAAAATTAAATTCAGCTTGTTTCAAACATAAAATCTTCTTACAGGAAAGAATTGCAAGAAAAGCACAAATAAACCAGACTGTAAAAGCTTACAAATGTCTTAAATTAGTTGCCATTACCTAGTTTGTTTGTTGCAATATATGGTGAAACCTTGTGAAATGTAAGGACTTGTAAAATGTTTGACTTGTCTGTGTGCAGAGATGTGGATAAGAAAGTCTATGTGGACCCGATCAGGACGTTGACATTGGCTCAGCTGAAACAGGAGCAGACCGACAGGAGTCGAACCCCTACAGGGAAAGACGCGCACCTACACCGCCTCTACCTAGACCCCCACACCAAGGCTCGCCTTGCAAATGCCCAGGTACACTACACCACTGAGATATACTTATTAGCATCATTAATGTTGTTATGAGTACCTAATAGTAGTATTATGCAATATGTTTGGCTGTTAAGAAAACTAAATTTTGGTTATAAATGGCTCATGTATTGCCAAAGGATCTCTTCATATTTATTTCTTTTGAGAAATGTTAATCAGTTTTTTCAGTCATACCTGTCCTGGGTGACAGTGACCTCTCCTTTCACACTGGAGATGGACACCACTAACGTTTTTACATCCAGCCCCATGTAATGGTTTATATGTAAATCAAATTACCTCAAAAATGTAGCAGGAGTGCTGCAATCTGAAAATGAGAAAATCAGTGTTTTTGCATTTTCTTTTGCAGGATGCAGTTCAAGCAGCAGACCGAGCCAGTAAGTACAAAGAGGAGAATCGGCAAATCCTGAAAGAGAGCATAGAGGTTGCTCCCTTCACCGCTAAGATCCAGCGCTCCGGCGACCCCGGGATGGACAGAGAGAGAAGCAGAGATCCAGGCTTCCCTCTCCGGATACCAGCTCTCGCCTCCCCAAGCCCCAAGGTCGGCCACGCCCATCCTCACATCATCCAAACAGAAAAGAGCAATTACTTCACCACACTGTCCAACAGTGTAGTGAATGAACCTCCAAGACTTTACCCCTCCAAGGAGCTCAGTTCTTACTATGAGAAAGTGTCTGCCGGCGCTCCAGGGGTCGTGGCCAGTGTCGGGGCTGCTGTGCCAAGCCAGGGAGCTCTGTCCCTGGGCAGCTACAGTTCCAAAGCCTCCCTGTCCAAGCCCCCTCCCCTCATTAAGCACCAGCCAGAGGGAGGGGAGGGTTTGGCAGGGAAAATTACTGAGCAGCTCAGCCAGCAGGTGACACTAGTCCAACAGCAACATCAACACCACACAGGTATTGACAGGATAGAACGCCGCAGCCCTGCCATTTCTCCTCCCTCCTCTACATCTTCCTCTTTCTCCTCAGCCTCCAACCACCACCATCACCACCACCACCACCAACATCAGCAGCAGCAGCAACAACATCAGCTCAGGGCAATGCCATCTCTCCACCGAGCACCTGTCTTCCATCCGCCCACACAGCACGCGCTGGAACGCAAAGAGGCTGCAGAGCGAGAGAGGGAGAGGGAGCGGGAGCGGGAGAAGGAAAGGGAACGAGAGAGGGAGAGAGCAGGTTATGGTGGACGCCTGTCTCCACCAACACTCACACCCATCCAGCCAGTTAGCTTAGCGGCAGCTGGCAACAAAACATCGGTGGAGCAGCAGAAGCCCCCTACACTGCTGCCGGAACTCAGGGATGTCAAAGGTCATGGAAATGCTGCCACTGTCACTTCTGTGGCCTCAGCCATCAGTGGGGAGATTATGACTTCATCTACAGACGGGTGGAGAGGCGGAGAGATGATTCAGGAAAGAGGAGGCTCATTCTCTGGAGAAAAAGGAATGTCAAGGGGCAAGCCCCAAGCTGCAATGGCATCAGTCATTGTGCGTCCATCAACATCTAGTAGATACGACAGTCCCATTGGTGCTAACAAATCTGGTGCTATGATCCATAAAGATCTCCTCCAGGGGAGGTTCTACCCATCCAAGCTTCAGGTGGAATGTCCTAGACTAGGGGAGAGTGTTAGAGAACATGGAGCTGGCAGGGTTATCCAACCCAACTCCAACCTGGACGACATGTGTGTCCAGTATAAAAAGACTTCTATGCGTGGCATGCAGGGAACTATGGGACCTAGTACTATTAACTCTGTGTGCAGGACTGCTGTTTCAGCTGCATCAGCTTTTGGCATACAGATTAGAAGTGGGACATCCATCCCTGAGCTGGGCTACTCTGTCACAGCTCGGGGAGAGATTTCAGCCCATAAAACTGGCATTGGTGGCTGGATGCTGAGCCCTTCAGGACCAGGAGAGCACCAGGAGGGGTTATGCTCACGCACAACATCTCCAGGGGGGTCTCTGCCTCCCCCTAGTCCGGCAGTGACACCCCAGCCCAGTCCAAGCCTCACCCCAACACCTAGCTCCATTTCTGGCTCTAGTCAGCCTTACTCCTCCTCCTTCGTCCACCTTAAGAAGCACAAAGCTGCCTTGGCAGCAGCCCAATCCAGAAGCAACTTCTCCCCTGCTCCTGCATCCATCGCAACTGGAAACTCCTCCCTAACTATGGATTTAGTTGACAAGCCTCCCATTCACAGCTCGCCCCCTCCACCCTCTTCCTGCCAAGCCTCATCATCCTCGTTTGACAGCAGTAGCGGCAGCTCGACAAGCGGGAGCACAACACCAGGCAAGTCCAGTCCCCTGCCTAACGGCCATACCTGTGGATCAGCCTCGACAAGCAGTGTGCAGCCCAATAACTACCACAAGCTGAAGAAAGCCTGGTTAACCCGACACTCAGAGGAGGACAGGAACACAACTGCTACTACAAGCTCCACCAGTACTAAACCAGAGAAACTGCCCAGTACCATCACCAGCACAAGTAACACCACAGCAATGTCAGAAATGATCAAACCCTGTACGGTCAATCTCAGTGCCTCCACCTCCAGTGAGGTGGAAATGAGTAAAGACAGCGGAAGCAAAGTCGAGAGAGAGAGGCAGCCGGAGGAGAAGGTGGGAGCAGCAGCAGCAGCAGCAGCAGCAGCAGCAGTAGTAGCAGCAGCAGCAGCAGCAGCAGCAGCAGCAGCAGCAGCAGCAGCAGCAGGAGGGGAGGAGAGGAAAGCAGTTCCTTCATTAAGGCGAGGGAACAAACGATTGTACGAGTCCGGTTCAGAGAGCGGGGGAGATGACTCTGACGGCAGTGAGAGCAAAATGGAAGGCCGAGCCAAGCGTCAGCCTAAACCAACCTACAAAAAGAAACAGAATGATATGGCCAAGAAGAAGGGAGACAACGAAAAGGAGGAAGATGACGTCAAGCCCAATGGCATCTTCAGATCAGCCCGAGAAAAAACTAAACTCAAACTGGCCAGCAGCAGTAAGTCTTTTGTAGTCATTTAGTGTAGCACTGACAATCGTTTCTAAACAGTTTCACAGGCAGCAAGATTAAAAACACAAGTGGCAGTTCTGTACTTTTGTTACTGTTAACAAATCTAATTGAAAAACAGTGTGTTAGTCGGTCTCTCCCCTACTGTCTGTAGCTCTCAGTCCTAAATCTATTGGTTCCTACTGAAGACGTCAATATTTAAGAGCTCACAAATAGTTTAATTTCTGCAAAAGGCTCAATAATTTACTAATGCAGCTGATCACTGCAGTTTTTAACAAATATTACTCAAATAGGAGGAAATGGCGCATTTGTTTGGGACTATTTTCAGTGGTCAATTAATCCACATTTGGTACTCTAGGGAGTATTTCAGTATTCTATAAAGTATTTTAATTTAGTTTTTGGACAACAGTGGAACTATATGGCACAGAGGAATAAGGCTTTGATACACACACAATACTTGTTAGTACTTGTTAGTATTGAGACCTCCTGGTTTAAGGCCAACAGAGTGGCTACTGCTACCTGCCACATTCACAATTTAGCTTAACCAAAGCATTGCAACAGAGCAGCAAAAGCAAGGAGGGCTAGGATGAAAGTCAAACTGTTGGAGTCAGTTAAGACCAGTCCACAGTGGAATGGTTTGCTATATCATGCAGGTTTCAGAAAATCAAATTCAAGGTGATTAAGTCCTTTTATTCATGATAATTATCTGGATGAAAGATGAATTATTTATCATAAAATAATACATACAGTATAGCACTTACTAAACCTACCCAGCATGTCAAAACATGTGTCACCTTTTACCCCCATAAGCTGGCTTACTTTTAAGTATTCTTAAAAGGAAGATTTCTGTAAACCAAAAATGGGAAAATAGATCAAGTAGATTGCTCATGTATACTGAAGAAGAAAAGCTTTCCAGAATGCTTATGTCACGTGTAAAAAGAGCTGACATGGAATTTTTACATGTACTGTATTGGGAGTATGAATGCAAAAGAGTTAAGCCAGAAATGTTCAATTTTCCAAGTGTAAAAAAAACAAATTGTCTTCCCTCCTGTGACTTTGACACCAAGGTAATGAACAACTCTATTAATCTCATAACAAAATGTCAATGACTAAATAATGGGCACTCTTCTCAGATGGGATCCCTCGCTCCGTCCTGAAAGACTGGAGGAAGGTGAAGAAGCTGAAGCAGACGGGGGAGTCTTTCCTGCAGGATGACTCATGTTCAGAAATTGGACCCAACCTGCAGAAGTGTCGGGAGTGCAGGGTGATCCGCAGCAAGAAGGGCGAGGAGCCGGCACATTCCCCCGTCTTCTGTCGCTTCTATTATTTCAGACGGTAAAATACTTTTCCTTTGCTGTAACTGTTGGACGTGACTACACTTACAACTGCAACCATCTTCCCTTCAGGTATCATTCTTAAAGATCTTGGGATCTTGAAACCCTACATAGCTGCAATTGTAATAAGCCCCCAATTCCTCCCCAAACACACGTCTGTTTGTCCTTAAATGGCAAGAAGGGAGCAAAGCATCCACAACCACTCCTGAGGCATTTTCATACATTTACCTACTACAGTTTTCGGTAAAGAGAGCAAGCCTTGGTGTCTTGTTTGTGTCCTGCATGTCAAATCAGAAGAATAGAAATGGAAAGAGGACAGGAGAGATACATTTAGGTCTGTCTCTTGTGAAAATTCTGCCCTAGCTACAACACATAGATTATTAATCGTATGGCTTGTACAGAGTTTACTACCTCTGTCTGTGTTTCTCTCTCTCAATCACAAGTATTTATGTGAATGCACATTGAACAAACAAACGTACACACACACACACACACACACACACACACTCAAGTTGGATAAGCAGCTGCAGTCTGGGGTCTAACAAGGTAAATCTGCCAAAGAGGATTTTCTGCTCTATAATCTTTTCCTCACTGCAGGACTGCTGCTGCCGCAATCTCTCTTTGTTGCCCCTCCCCCTCCCCATCTCTGCATCTCCACTTGTAATTCTTGCTCTCTCTCACCCTATCTCCCCTCTTACCCTTCTGCCCCAGCAGGGATTCATAAACATTCACCTGAGCTGACTGGGTTGTTTAAGGACAACACAGACAATGGTGGTTTTAGAACGAAATGGCTCTTCTAGAAAAATTCATATATTGAGTCATTGTGTCAGTCCCACTAAATAATTGCATATACCTTACTATTTAACACATGATTGTTTCATATTGATGAGGATTACTTTTTAGGATGTTACATATACATTTATATCCGTATCACCATACAAGTACTTCAGGTATTGTAATGTAAGACTGCTTGGGCAATGACAGATGCATCAGAAAAAAGAGGATGCTTGTATTCATATAGTAGTGTTTGCAGCTTCTATCTCCTGTGCATCAGGAGTAAGTATGGTTGTGTTATGACTTTATTGGATGCAAATTTTTGAAATAAAAAGGGAAAGCTTTCAATTTGTGTGCTGTTGTGTGTATATACTGTGCACTACTTCAGAATGGAGATGTGAGTAGACAACATATCAGCATTTCTCCAACAGCAGAGTACCATGTTACTTTGCCTTTCTTATTTATGTTTGTGAAGCAAAAGTAGCCATAGCTGTTTTTGGTGTGAGCTTGCTTCCCTAGTCTCACTGCAGTTTAAAAAACATTCAAAGATGTTGTTATGTAGTGTGCAGTGTACCAAAGAGGCTTTCAGTCGTATCCATCATGCTGTATGAGTCCAGTATGATACATTTATTATCTGGGTGGTAATTCATATGTATCTACTTCTGTTACCTTAACTGGACAAACTGTGTGATAGTAACCTGTTTCCTCCCATCCAGGCTCTCCTACAGTAAAAATGGAGTCATCCGGATGGATGGCTTTTCCACTCCGGACCAGTTTGATGACGAAGCCCTGTCCCTGTGGGTCCCTGGGGTGATTGAGGAGAGCCACCTGGACCAATCTACAGCCAAATACATCCTCAGCTTCATAGGAGACAATTTCTGCCAGATGGTTGTGACTGAGAATACTGCAGCCACCTGGGTCAAGAAGGATGGTAAGGTGTCTTAAAAATGGCTGACACTTTGATTAAACAAGCCTAACTATGTTTTTAAATGGAATCCATTTTGTGTGTATTTCAGCCAAGCTGGCATGGAAGCGAGCGGTGAGGGGGGTGAGGGAGATGTGTGACGCCTGCGAGGCAACACTCTTCAACATCCACTGGGTCTGTCAGAAGTGTGGCTTTGTTGTGTGCTTGGACTGCTACAAGGCCAAGGAGAGAAGGAGCTCCAAAGGTCAGTTGTGTGTATGTTTGGACAGTTGGGAGTCAAATGAGAGGCCAAACGACCAGGCTATACAGGGATTTTTGCACGCACTCACATCACAGAAGTGATCTGACTGTTGCTAGTCGAGTGTAGATTAAACCCCACACACAAGTTATTGATTAGAACGTACTTTTTGTACATGTTCTGACTTGGTTTAGGTCCATGGTTTTTGGTCCTGGCAATACAGGTGTCAGTGACGCAGCAGACCTCAAACATATATGTGTGTGTGTGTGTGTGTGTGTGTGTGTGTGTGTGTGTGTGTATATATATATGAATATATATATGTGTGTGTATATATATATATATGAATATATATATGTGTGTGTGTATATATATGTATATATGTATGTGTATATGTATATATGTGTATATATGTATATATGTGTATATGTGTATATATGTATATATGTATATGTATGTATGTATATGTATGTATATATGTATGTATGTATGTATGTATGTATGTATGTATATATGTATGTATTTGTGTAACAAAAATTGGAAACCTAAACATGAAATCTGAACATAAACATGACCTGACAAATACTTCAGAATTGACATCCTAACCAAATGGGAATTTGAAGTTTCTTTACTGACTTTCCGCATGCAAACGTTGATTTACATTAACCAGATTATTGCAGTGCAATTAAATAAGTATAATATATATATAATATAATATTCCTGTATAACCTTTTATACAGGTAGCCTGGTTGCTTGTGTGTATGTAAACATACTGCATGGGTATGCAAGCTTCCTCTGTTACTCTGTTACATCAGCATTTAGTCAAAGTTAAAACTCAAAGAACCACTGATCTTAATTAAAGGAAGAGAATGCATCAGTATGTAACCTTGCTAAGAAAAGTGCTATATAAATAAAATTATGTTGTGCGTGAACAGTATTGTTCCTTGACATGCCAGTCTGGGGTCATTTGTACTGACTCTAAAGAGCTAAACAGCACTGACATTATAGAACTCAAAAGTTTGCTACAGATCTCTGCAGGCTAATACAGTATATGTGTGGTGTTTGTTTCTGTTTGTTATATGGTGTGTGTGTGTATGTGTGTGTCTGTGTCCACTGTATTTTTACAACTGTCTTTCTTTCTGTGATCAGATAAAGAACTATATGGCTGGCTGAAGTGTGTAAAAGGCCAACCTCATGATCACAAACACCTGATGCCAACACAGATCATACCTGGCACAGGTACAGTACATTCTACTGTCTCTTTATCTTACTGTTTACACCATGTCTGCCTTTATCTTTACCTCTTAGCTGCTTTGTCTTTTTTGTCTGCCATTTCTTGAACACACATACAGTAGACTAGTTTGTGGTTGATAGTGATAATAAAGTGATATATTTAGACTGAAGTAGTCAATAACAACAATCTTATTATCTTCTTAGTTTTTCTTGTCATTTGTTTTTGGGTGATCCCTTCTGACTGAATCAAGTTCCTTTTTAATTAAGGTCCAGGTTATTTTAAAATTCTTTGTGATGTTTCAGTGCTGACGGAGTTGGTGAGTTCCATGCACTCTTTGAGAGAAAAACACAACATCAAATCCCACTGTCCTTGCACCAACAAACAGAACGTCCTCACCAAACTACCAGCCACCAACGGAGTCTCACAGGTACTATTTACTATTTCAGTTCCTGCGCTTGGACGCTGTGTCACTTATTATTATGTTATTTATTATTCTTTTTATAAATATCTAATAAATTGGAATTTCCTGTAAATGGCGCTACAGACACCTGACGTGTTGCTTTCTAGAAGGCCACTACAGACATAATTCTGAGTTACTGGAATGATGTTTAATCAAGTACAGCCAAGGCAGGCTGACTCAATTTGAGCATTTTATTCAACCAACAGGGCAAAACTTTTAACAGCCAATCAGAAGAGTAACCCCAAATGCAGCAAAAATCATTTTTATAAATGAATGTAAACAAGTAATATTTGATTGTAAACTCTTAAATTCTTGATCAGCGCCTCTGTCATCATGGTATAATTCTAAGAGCGGAATCCCAGTGTTGCTTCAATGGGCTGCTACTGGCTTCCAAATTCTTTATGGATGCTATCTGGTGGTTGGTGGTGCACACAACAGCTATTGTCCCTTAGTATTTAATTGCAAATTATCTGATAAGTCTCTCTGCTGGGAGTCAAGGGGACAAATGAAACCAATAAACTGCTAATACACTCAGGGCCAAAGGAGGTTATGCATTTTATGTTTCCCATTTTATTTGATATATGTACATGCAAAATATTTACGTGGTGTGGATTGGTAGAGTATTGTATATATTGGGAAGTTGTCATGCATGCATAGGCATGGGTAGATTTAGCCTTTTAATAAGTATCGGATCTAAAGGATGAGCACTTAAATTCTTCTCCTACTTAAAAAAACTTGTGACTTTTCACCCTCTCTTTCTGATTTTCTTTTACAAAGGAGCCATTGCCAATTTGTATAGTAAGTTAAGTCCTTTTCTTTGCCAGGTTCTGCAGAACGTCCTGAACCACAGTAACAAACTGTCTCTAGTGAAAGTTGAGCCGGGCTGTCAGCAGAACTCTGAACAAGGAGGAACCAAGGCAGAGACTAACGGAGGAGGTGGTGGAGGAAGCAGTCCTGGCAGCGACACAGGAAGTGTTCCCGTCACCCCACCAGAGTCCCAGTCACCTCTGCACTTCCTGGCAGACCTGGCAGAGCAGAAATCCAGGGAGGAAAAGAAAGGTAAGAAGGGGGAACGATTTGGGTTTAGTTTAGAGTCAGTACAGTTGTAATCATTCCCTGAGTGCTTTTTTAATGATTTCTTTTAAATGATCCTGTTCCCTCACAAAGTCCTTTTGTGTATTTCACCTCCAGAAGGTACATTGGGAATTAGTAACCTCTTTTCCCCTCTTTCTCTTTCTCTAACAGAAAACAAGGAGTCAGTGCTGCTGGGTAAATCAGTGAGGGAAGACAAGGAGGGGGTCAGCCTGGAGGTCCTGCAGCAGTGTAAAACCACCTCACTGGTGTCTAACAGTACAGAGCAGGGCTCCACACTCAGAGATCTGCTCACTACCACAGCAGGGAAGCTGAAGCTGGGCTCTACTGATGCAGGAATTGCCTTTGCACCAGTCTACTCCACTGCTTCACAGGTACACAGATGTAGCTTCACTTTTTGGAGTTGAGAAAGAGATCACGTTCACAATATTGAAATATTGTTTCTTCTCTTTTCTCCTCTCTTTCTAAAGACTGGAAAAGGTGGACGGAGCATGCCCAATATCCTTGATGACATCATTGCTTCAGTCGTTGAGAATAAAATCCCTGCCAGCCGACAGAACATAACCACCAAACTGTCAATCAAGCAAGAGGTTGTCGCCCCAGCCAACAACAACAATAGCCCTGCCACTGCTGTTACTGAGGATGCCAAACCAGACAGGAAGAAGTCAGCGCTTGTTACTGCAGCAGTGCCAGAAGAATCAACCAATGAGTATCCAGATATTTCCCACTGCTGGTTAAACAACAGACGGTTACTGTGGCTCAAAGATCACCGCAACCAGAACAACTGGAAGCTGTTCAGAGAGTGCTGGAAACAAGGACAGGTACACACCAGTTTTGCTAACAGTAGCATCAGCAGTAGTCATAGTAACACTACTGTACTAATAGTACTTAGTAAAGTCATTAGTGATAACAGCCATCTGAATGGTTCTGTGTTTGTCCAGCCTGTGTTGGTGTCAGGGATCCATAAGCGACTGAATGCCAGTCTGTGGAAAGCTGACTCCTTCAACCAGGAGTTTGCAGACCATCAGGGAGACCTCCTCAACTGTAAAGACCAGGTGGTGTCCAACTCCGGGATCAAGGAGTTCTGGGATGGATTTGAGGACATCACCAGTGAGTTCATGTCACCTTGGTTTCACTGTTCTTGTATGATTGATTAGATAGCTACTTACACACATCACGATCACCATGAACCACTGGGAAAACACTGATGAAGAATGATTCAGTATAAAAAAGAGTCTTCTTACCTGTGCAGAGCGGCCCAAGTCCAAAGATGGGGAACCTATGGTCTACAGACTGAAGGACTGGCCGTCTGGAGAGGAGTTCATGGCCCTCATGCCTTCAAGGTACGTATACACACACTTAACCTCTTTTTCACTCTGCAAAGAGTGTACTATATAAAATTGCAAAAGATGGCCATCTAAAACAGGTGTTTTTGCAGGTATGATGACTTGATGAAGAACCTACCCCTGCCAGAGTACTCGGATCCCGAAGGCAACCTCAACCTGGCTTCCCACCTACCATCTTTCTTTGTCAGGCCAGATCTGGGGCCAAGGCTATGCTGTGCCTATGGTAGGAAGGAAATTAGCAGCAGCAATGATTTAACTTCACCTGGCAACATTCGTCATCTCACCATAATGCTTTGTACAGGAATGCTTTGCTTATAAAAAATGAGCGAGGACTTCAAAGATCTGATAGCCTCAGAGCTAAATTAGTGGTTCATGAATAGTTTTTAAGTTGGAATCAGTTCCATTAGGCAAGCCCTAGAGTTGACAAATCTGGCTTGACAGATGCATCTGGATACTGGCTTTGACCTATTGGTAGTTTGAACTACTGAATAACTGTTCTCTTCAAAAACATATTTATGTCCTGTGCTTTACTACAGTTGCATTATGCACACCATTGTAATGTTGCAGGCCATAGCTTTATCATGCTTTAGTCCATATATTTACATTTGAAATGTTCTATGTAGATGGTTTCCATCTGCCCTTCTTCTTATGAATCAGCTGTTTGTCTACCTGTAGGTGTAGCTGCGTCTCAGGACCAGGACTTTGGGACTGCCAACCTCCATGTGGAAGTCTCAGATGTCGTTTCTGTTCTGGTCTATGTAGGAGTAGCCAAAGGCAACGGCGTCCTCTCCAAAACTGGTAAGGCTTACTACAGTCGATTAAATCATCAACGTAAAGAGGGTGGACTGATGTGAAATTATTCTCAATTAGTGTGTACAGGAGGGTAAACTAAACAATGGTATCAGACATCCTCATCCTCTTAATCTAAATTAGAGTAGTCCAAGGCAGTGATGTCCTATCCAGGCCAGGTAGGAGCACTGCAGCTAAATACTGCTGTCACCACTCATTGGCACTGCTGAAACATTACGAACACTACTCAAGAGTGACAGCTACATTCTTCTACATACCTGAATGTTAAAGGTAGACACTGTGTCACCTATAATCTCACCGCTGTTCTCCTACCCTCCTCCCCCACTCATCATACTTAACACAGGGATTCGCAGACACACATATATACACAAATATCCAAACACCTCTCTTCAAGGAGTTGTCTTGACTTTTACACCATAATCTTTATATATACTGTGTCAAGCTGCTGCTGTAGGTGATTATGTGTCTGTATATTGGAGTGGCAGAAAGTAACAGTCTAATTCTGACATTAATGTCTTGTGTGCATTTGTTTTATTATTGTCATCTTAATTCACAGCACAGTTTGATATGGGAAATAGAAAAATGGATGTTTTAAGAACCATAGCTGCAACCACACTGGTCCTTAATGGAAGATAAATAAGAGAGAACTTGAAACACAAAAACACAATGAAGTACTAGTTAGATTGACAAAATAGCAGCCACTGTAGCAGCCGTTTCTTTTGGTGTCCTCATTCTCCAGCCTTGCCTTGTTAGAAAACATCTTTGCATGAATAATGTATAAACAATATTTTCAAAGAATCAAATCAAGTAAATGTATCCAGGTAAGTAATTTATTCAGTAAAAAGACTAAACATTGTTAGTTATTAAGTGAAGATTTGCTTTCTTTTCTATATATCATCATAACATGAATAGTTTGGGATTTTTGACAGTTGAGAAGAGCAAAACTGGTGATAGGTGTTGGATGGATGACACAAAGACTAAATAGTCTAAAAACGATTATTTGATGAAAAAACAAACAATCAATCCACTATTGAAATGAT
Organism: Lateolabrax maculatus; assembly: GCA_031216445.1. Classification (NCBI taxonomy): domain Eukaryota; kingdom Metazoa; phylum Chordata; class Actinopteri; order Acropomatiformes; family Lateolabracidae; genus Lateolabrax; species Lateolabrax maculatus. The sequence continues at coordinate 19,594,011 of CM062200.1, forward strand.
GTTAATTATGTCTGTATTTGTAGGAGTGTTGAAGCGTCTGGAGGAGGAGGATCTTGATGAGGGTGTTCGGAAGAGGCTCAAAGACTCCAGTGAGACACCGGGGGCGCTGTGGCACATCTACCTCAACAGAGACATGGATAAAGTCCGAGAGTTCCTGCACAAGGTCAGCACTCTGTTCATAATACTGAATAACTGCAACAACTTCAGGTAAAAATGTAGTGAACTTCAGCAAAAATATTGAACTCACTAACAACTCTTCCCCCACTCACCCCCCCCACCCCCCACCCCTCCAGCTCTGTAAGGAGCAGGGATTGGACGTGTCGCTGGACCAGGACCCAATCAGAGAGCAAGGCTTGTACCTGAGCAGGAAGCAGCGTCAGCGCCTCCTGGACGAACATGGAGTTCAAGGCTGGACTGTAGTTCAATTCCTGGGAGACTCTGTACTTATACCAGCAGGGGCCATGCACCAGGTATATATAATATTCCCACACTCACACAGAACGCCTCAATTACTGATAGGTATGGTGGCTAAAACCATGAAATTAAGACCAAGGTTGTAAAAACAGGCTTTGGATTAATATGCAAATGGTCCTGGAACAAACACACTATTTCCTCCGGTTGGAGTAATGTTTCTAAAAACTACAGTGAGGCTGCTTTAGCAAATGACTGGGGATATATTGAAAATTAAACTATATATTTGTGAGCTGTTTTTAAAGGTTTACATCTGCAGTAGGAGCAGTGCAATGCTGTAATTCATGTTTTTATGCCCTTTTCACATACACGATGACATGTTGTTGAAATAGTTAAGTACCTGACCTGACCCTTCGATTGTGTGCAGCTATTATCTGAGTTCAGGGATCAGTAAAGTGTCCTCACATCCTTTCTCCCTTCTGTCTGTCAGGTCCAGAACCTCCACAGCTGTGTCCAGGTCATCAATGACTTTGTTTCTCCCGAGCATGTGGCCAACTCCTTCCACCTGACCCAGGAACTCCGGCCCAATAAAGAGGAGGTCAACTACGAGGATAAACTACAGGTGATGGACCACAGAGTTTTTTATTAGGTCAAAAAACAAATAAGAATGACTAGTTAACATGTTGCTAAGATTCCCTCTTGCATTAACATTATTAGTGTTATTATGGCAGTGCAGCTGTGTAATTGGGTGCACAGCTTAAAGGAGTACTTTGCTGATTGTCAGCCGGTTTTGTATCATTACAATGTTGGTAGTAAATACAAATGAACAATGTTTAACTCCCCTCCATGTTGCCTGCACCCAGAGCTGCCCACTCATTCTGTCTATATGCATTCTGTATGCATTTAGAGACAGCAAAAGGAGCTCTGCTGGCAAATGAGCAGGCAGCTCTGAGTGCAGGGAACATGGAGGAAAGGTAAACATTGTGTGTGTGTGTGTGTGTGTGTGTGTGTGTGTGTGTGTGTGTGTGTGTGTGAGAGAGAGAGAGAAGTACGGACAGAATGGCAGACTGAGTCATCACCAGTAACTCTTCTCTGAACATTTAATCTGCTCTGGATACACTCCACACACACTCATTCTCCCATAGACAGGATTATAAATGTGGTGTGAGTGTCTGTCTGTCTGTCTGTATGTATGTATGTATCTGCTCTGGCGGTGTTCAAACTTACAGGCTGCAGGGTAGGAAAGGCACTTAATATCAGCTCTCTTTGGTTTTACTCTGCAACACAGTGAGTGGAGGACAGTTCTGTTAAGGAACCACAAATAGAGAATCATGTTCAGTGGTGTGTCTACATGTAATGTTTCTTAATAAATCCCTGGTTCTTATGAAAGTGGAACTGGCTCCGTCTTAGAACTGGTTTATACCCAGTTCTACTGTTGTGTAGCTTTTACTCAGGGCTGACCTCCACTGTCCACCTGAAAGATAGTGCTGCAGAGATGTTTTTTTTTTTTAGGCAGGTTGTCGTGTCACTGCAGAGGAACTCTGAAGCTCTGTCAGAGTGACCTCTGGAGTCTTTGTCTCCTCCCTGACCAGGATCCCATCCTTGAGTTTTCCTGAAGGTTCCAAACGTCTTCCGTAGTACAATGATGGAGTCCAGTGTCTCCTGACAAGTTTTGATGATTTATCAATTTCCAATATATTTTCCCCAGATCTACTCCTGAACACAGTCCATACAGACACCTACAGAGAGTTTCCTGGACTTCATGTCCTGGTTTTTCTTTCAATGTACTAATTTTACTGTGGGAGTGTATGAAGACGAGTGTGTACTGTGTCCACTTGTCATTCATTATGCATAGGTGCACTTAAATCACGTTCTAGATACATCTCAAGAATGATGAAACAGAATCAGACTGCATCTGAGCTCAGAGTGTCACTCTAAATGATCTGAATGCATATTCAGATAAGGTATTTACCATTTGCCCTTTTCAAGAGATTTTTATTTTCTGAAAATATTATTAAAGATGACTCCTTTTAGATAGCTGCAAAAACTGATCTGTTCCTAGATATTTTCCTAATGCCCCTCCTCTGTTTCCATTGGGTCTGCATTAGTAAGGGATCTGTTCGTGTCCAGTATGAACAAGAGGAATGATTACAGCAAGCAAAGCCTGTTTCTATGTTCATATGGGCACCTGACTGTTGTTTTAATACTCACTTTCAAAATTGTGAAGCTGTCCTTTAAACATTAATACTGTGTGTTCAGTTCAACACTTGAATGGCTGACAGGCCTTTCAGATACTGTACCTAGTTTTCAGTCCAGGGTTGAAAGAGGAGCTTCTGTTCAGCAGAATGAAGACTGAGGTTAGCACTGAAACTGTTGTGGATTTTGTGCCGCTGTGACAAATCTTTCTCCTCCTCCTCCTCAGGTGAAGAACATCCTGTTCCACTGTGTGAAGGAGGCGGTGAGCTGCCTGAAGAGGGGTAGCCCTGATGAAGACGACGGGGAAGAGAACTCATGACACCCCCTTGGCCTCGTCTATGGCTTCCAGAGAGGGACACAACTCCCATCAGTGCCGTGTTCTTCCCACATCCGCCTCCTCTCTCGGAGGACTGTGTCACGTGACCGCGAGAGGTGGTCGGGTCGGAGCTAGTCACGTGGCCCAGTCGACCTCGCGGTGTGAACTGCACCTGCATCACACATCTGGGTGGCCAGTGAGCGACACGCCCGCTTCCATCATCACCCCAAGCCTTCAGTGCCAAGAGGAGACAAACACAAGACCAGAGGGGCCACTCGACTGACAGGGATTAAACCTCGACCACCGGACTCACAATACGGGGAGCACCGAGGAATTCTGGGTAAGTGAGGGCAGCATGTTGGGAGCCTTATAAAAGCCACTACGCTGGACTGAAACAGAACTACAAACCTCCACTGGAACAAAACTGAACTTAGTGTGACTGATGGAGCATCCCACTAAGATCCAGTTTCCATGGAGACTCAGACTGTCCTGTAGGCTTAAGTTCACAGGTTTGATGGCAGCATCTGTGACGACAGAGACGCTGTAATCCGCCGTGGATTCTAAAGGCCAGGAGGTTTAATCCCCGTCTGTAGCAGCCGCCCATACGTCTCGGACGGAAGATGTCGCTGATCACGACAGCATCACCAGCAGCAAGCAGCATCAGGATCCAAACCATAATCTCTGCTGTTTAAAAAACCCATAAAAAAAGATTTGAGGGGAAAAATGCAAAACATAAATGTCAGATGTTTTAGTCAGCGGCTGCTCCCTCATTTGTTGTTCCTTCAGTAATTTGTCAGTTCTCGTCCTTTTTTTCTTGTTCTGTCTGTTGTTTGTTCTTTGTTTTCTTTTTCATACGAACATTGTTTTATTTCCTCTGTGAAGATGTATTTATTTTATAGCTCTATATGTTATTGAGACAAAAAAGCATTAATGTAAATGTGACTTGTACAGTTTCTTTTTTTTTTTTTCTTTTGCTATGTGATTTTCAGTTGTAATACGGCTCTACTGTGATGGAGGACACAAACACACACACACACACACGCACACACACACACACACACACCAGCTAATGCCTGTAACCTTGGGAAATGTTGATGCTCTACAGTCCTCATGCCATAAATACATTTTTTGAAAATGAACTGCCAAACTATTGTAAAGACTGTAAACTTGTATTATGTAAAGAAAGAACAAAATGGCTTATACACTTCAGCATTTTATGAAAAAAGTATTTGATGTAAAATTAAGACATTTACAAAACAGATGTAATTTATTTAAGAAAAGAATGAATTGTCATGTTTTTTGTTTTGTTAAAATTTACTATGGTGAACTTTTGAAGTTAAAAGATAAAAAAATGAAAAAGTTTACTATATGTGTAAATATATACATATATAAATTCACTGAGGTATTTTTTTAAAACATGGCTTGCTTCAATTTCAAATTTTAAAGTGCAAGTGTTACATGCTTTGTACATTGAAGTTCAAAAGGGTTTTACATTTTCCATTAAAATGGATTTATCAAATGTTTGGTGTTGTGTTTTTGATGTTTGGGCTCAGGCTGGATTCCCCACTCTGCTGGAGTATTCAGAGGAAGAACCCAGATATGACTGCAGGTTCCTACAGTGGGTTTACAAATCATTTGTTGTTTCATTCAGTACATTGGATGATTAACATGGACTTAAAAATCACAGTTAAATAAGCACAAAGGAAGAACCTTATAGTTCATGGAGACGTCCTCGTATCACAACCACAGAAAGAATTCACTTCATTGAAATCCACCAAAATGTTTCCTGTTACGCAGTAATATCCTGTATCACCTCTTATGTCCCAAATCACACAAAACACATACTGTAAAAACAGTTTCATATTTTGCGCATCACAAAATTCACTTTCAGAAATGAGTGGATGTGTAATGAGTCATAATAAACTGATGAAATGAAGAGTTTGTCTTTGATTTTGTATCAGGGTATTGATTATTGATTTGCTGATGCATGATGGGATCAACACCACAGGATGTGTGACTTTGGGAACCACATCGATCTCACAATTTAGTAACAAGAACAAGTATCAACATGCTATGCAATGAACCTGCTTATGTGACCTGCACTGTGTGATTGTCACCACTGGGGGGTGCTGCTCTTCCACGTTAGTCATGTTGGCGGTGATGGTGTCAGCCTCCTCTGCCAGGCTCTTTCAAACTACATCCTGATGAACTACAACCTGCAGGAAAACCTTCTGATGTCACTTTGCAGTTGGATGTTGGAAATGTTTTCACAACATTTTGTGGATCTGATCAGGAAAACCCTATTTCAAACATCACTTCTGTTTCTCTCTAAGCACAGCAAAGAAGGCGGAAGAATAGAATATCTTAAATGAGGTTTACTTAAAATAATCAAGCCAAAGCCGCCATCCTCGCTGAAACCCTGATGGAAATTACCATGTTCTTTCTGCTTTACAACCTAATTTTACAGGACTTCTGGGTATTTAAGTTAGATTTCTTTCCCTTTGTCTTTTCTTCTGCCAGCTCTGCTGAAATTCACTTAAGCCAAGATCAAGTCAGTGTGTTGCATTTAAACTGTTGCTTCTCTGTGTTGTAGGTCGCCTGAAGAGAGCTGTATTCACTGTAGAAGTAACCCTTCGTGATGAAGTCATTCTCATCATCTTTTTAACACTACAACACTGAAACAAAGACAGATAACCACGTTAGTATCGGAGAGACCTGCTATTTGACATGTTACAGTTACTCTTCCATGCAGTATTCACATTTCACCAGGAGAGAGAGCTGCAGAATAATTACAGTATTTCTTTCTGTAAGCAGACCTGGAATTCTCCCAACTCTACATACAAATCCCAAAACACACACGCAAAAGGCAAAACTCCACAAAACCTTGCAAAATGAAAGTCTGCTTTTATCATCAAAGTGGTGTCTTCGCACAATCATATTCTGTGTTCATCTGACACACACACACACCATCATCTGAACAGACATTTCTAAGAACCAGTTGAACACTGAGGTGCTCAGTGTGAAACACTATGAATGGAAAGCACCATAAAGGCCTCATCAGGAGACCTCTGCCTGTGTGTTACAGGAGTCTGGTGCAAAATATTTTTGTATGGTTTTATACTCAAATATAAAACACACAAATATACTGTAACATACACAAAAATTTGTGTTTATTTTTTTTTTCCCAAAATGCTATGTACATCCCAACCAACACAAAGCCAAGATTGTAAAGTGTTCTACATACAGAACTATTTACAGAAAAATGTAAAAAATGCTGTCTGTCCTCTCTGCTGAGCCACATCTCATCAGAGATTATGGCCACTCTTGGTCTTGTTCTTCCTCTCACTCCTCTTCCTCTTCCTCTCTCTACTACGTTGGCATCCGCTGCTCCCAAAACAGAAGAGCTCACCTTTGGCCCCTTAAGTGCTAAAGCTCTTACTGCTACTTGAGCAACTTATTTGAGATGTGTTTACCCTGTGAGTCCATGTCAACACAGGAACTTTTATTCATGAAGGTTGTGACAGATGTGGAAAACTGTGTGTAGTATAGCTAGATCTTCTGTTGTAGCAGATTTGGTTCAGAGGGTACGTGAGTTACAGGTGGTTGCTGTGTCTCAGGTGTGTGAACACTGTATGTTGGTAAGAGAACTCAGTAAAGTTGTGTTATGGGGCGGCTTGGCTCAGGAGGTAGAACGGTTGTCCAGTAATCGGAAAATTACTGGTTCGATCCTCGGCTCCTCCAGAGAAGGTGTCGAAGTGTCCTTGAGCAGGACACTGAACCCCTAAGTGCTCCTGATGAGCAGTTGCCACCTTGCACAGCAGCCTCTGTCATCGGTGTGTGAATGAAGGCATGTATTGTAAAAGCGCTTTGAGTGGTCAGTAGACTAGAAAAGCGCTATAAAAATGCAGTCCATTTATTAATAACCACTGTCTTTCCCTAACCTTAGCCATGCCATAGTTCTAATTATTGTTAGAACTATGGCATGGCTATTGTATAGAAATAAACATGGATATTGTAGAAATAAACTGAAAATGAGTATCCAGAGCTCTGTCAGGAGATCAGCTTGGTTAGTCCTAATGACTGATGCTGTTCTACCTGTATCTGATCCTCAGTTCCACTTGTCTCAGTCTGCTCATTTCTAAAGTACACCCATCGCCAAGCTCTGCTGTCAGGTTCAGATCTGACCTCCTTCAGTAACTGAAGGACTTTTCTTTGACTTCCTTTCAGTTAAAGTGACATCATTCAGCAGACAGTTTTCCTGCCTGATATCATGTTTTCTCTGTAGGGGTGTGTTCGCTTTGAAAAACTAGAGGTCACGTTTGTGCTGTTGTGTATATGCATGCTTTTGCATTTGTGTGTGCGCGTGTGTGTGTGACAGGAGCCGTTGCTGACATGACTAATGCTGGGATCAGCTCCCATTCATACTTCCAAAGCTGAACTGGAAACACACATATTATCCTCCTGCTCTCCATTATATAAGCTGAAACTGTGCCTCCTGGCACTGTGTGTGTGTGTGTGTGTGTGTGTGTGTGACAGGTTAACTGGAGTACACTGAGGCAGAAGTTCACCAGTGAGTTCAGGGAGAGGTCACTCTCTCTCTCCTCTCTTTCTTTTATTTCTCCTCTCTGTCTTTGTTTCTCTCTGTTGCTCCTGCTTTTCTTGCCCTTCTTTGATTTTTCTGCTTTTTCGCGCTTTTAATTTTTTGCTCCTTTTTTTTTCTCTTTCTTGTCTGAGTATCTCTCTCTCTCTCTATTTTCTTTCTTTCTTTTTCTTTCTATCATTTGCCCCTCCTGTTTCAGTATGTTGTTTTTGACCTTTGTATCCCTCTCGTTGTTAATGTCTTTTTAACAGGATTCATTATTTGCTGACTGCTTGTTTCCAAACCAGTGTGTGATTGTGTGTGTGTGTGTGTGTGTGTGTGAGCGCGCCCTCTCTGTACAGCTAGTGGAAGTATCTTCAGGGTTCAGCCATAGGTCACTTGTAATGTAACTCCGCCCACACACACACATGCAAATACCACTGCTGTCAAAGACGGGACCATATAAAGTCATTCATTATAGTGCCGTTATTTTAATATATTTCATGATATTTGATCCACCATCATATTTCTCCCCCACAGACTTTATCCTCTTAGCAGACTCGGGGGGTGCAGGGGGACTCTGAGGTCCTGTTTCGACTCTCTGGTGGCAGCAGCCATCTTCTATGGAGTGGTCAGCTGACAGGAAGATAGACTACACAGGCTGGGTAAAGGAAGCCCCCTCCACCCAGTGGAGGTGGTGGGAGAGAGGAGAATGACGGCCAAGCCACCGTCCCTGGTGGAGAACATGTCCCACCCTGTGCAAGACACTCTGACAGCACTGGGCAGCTCCTTCAACGATGGGCTGCTCCACCTGTGGTGTGTGAAGGAGAGAGGCCTTTGTTCCTGCTGCAGTCAGACTTCAATCGGAACAGCACACCCAAACTGACACAGTCACTCATGTGCAGTATCAATATTTCCTATGTGTTCCTATTTTTAATACACTATAGTCTTCAGTATTATTGTTGTATATTGTTTGGTAGTGATGGCAGATAGTTGGTGCTGATTTTGTGTGTGTGTGTGACTGGTAGCAGCAGTCAGTGTACAAACAGAAGCCGCTGTGTCATAAATCATGTGTGTCGACAGCAGGCAGCTTCCTGCTGCTCCTCCCCGTCTGAGGCTGAGGCAGAGCCACAGACCAGTGACATCCAGGACCATTCACCACAGAGTCCCACATGTACCTGCAAACAGGCTCAGACCACACGCACTGCTCAGACCATTAAGAGATGTAACTATTGTAACTACGACACCAGCCAGTGTGAATTTAAGGCCTCACCATAGAGGATCATCTCCAAGAGGGGGCAGTGTGGTTCTAAAGGGCAGAGAAGAGACTGAGACTGGAGGGTTGCTGGTTTAATCCCCAGCTGGCAGCATACGTCTGGTTGGAGAATGTGAAAGTGTAGCCCTTGCCTCTCATTACCACCACTGAGGTGCCTTTGAGCAAGGCACTTGTGCTCAGCTGCTCAGATCAGATCAGGCTGAGGTTGTTCAAATGTAAAAGTTTAAGCTAAAACACTTCAAGTGACTTTTTTATCATGTTAACAATGGCTCAAAGAATTGCTCAGAATGTTTTGGAGCTTTAAATTTGTGGACACTGGTGCAATCCAGTCATACTGCCTTTTAAAATGTAAAAAATATGACAGACTTGCAAGAGACGAGTGAAACAAGATTTGCTGGACACATCATACAGGTCTGGAACGTGTCTGGACAGACTGTTACACAGGTAGTCAGTGGTTGTGTCTATGATGTGAATTCCTGGATATTAAATGTTCATCTGCAATTTCCTGTAGTGGTCCCAGTGATATTTGTTCTTAAGGCGGACTTGTGGCATCACATGAAATGGTTAATGTGCGACTGAGTTAAAACTAAACTTTCCACTCATATCTTAAGATGTTTGATTTGAAAGAGAACTTATAATGAAGCAAATGACACTCAGTAACAGTAAATTGTGGTTTATTAATTTCTCTGTTTATTATATGGTTTAAAAAAAGTTTATTTGGGTTCAAAGGAAACAATGTCACAATGTCATGTTACAATATCATTTGAGGTGATTTTCCCTTTAATTTTCTCAAACACTAAAAGCAGTGGGTAGTTGTGACTCCTTGTCATGCTTAAGATGTTTACAAATTGTTAGCAGTTCCATCAAAGAGACATTTCTCCTCTAAACTACTCACATTTGGTTAATTCATTAATCGTCTCACGACCCCTTAGATTTATCTGGTGACCCTTTGGAAGGGCCTGACCCGTAGGTTGAGAACCACTGGACTAAACTAGCTGACTGTTAAGTGAATGTAGCGCAGCTACAGTGCTAAAGTGCTGCTTACACAGTGATGAATAAACAATCTAATGTCACACATAATAATATACAGTCACAGGGGACACTACTACAGAACAAATACTTTTACTCTTGATACTTTTACTACATTTTGCTGGTAAGAGTTCTGTACTTTCACACTTTTACAATTTGATAGTGTCCTTCATTAGCCCCTCCTCATCTGATCAATGCCCACATCTTCCACTCCACACGCTCTCCTTTATTTGTAGTCTGCAAGGCCGAGCTGAGGTACCTCAGATAGCATCAGTCGTCCTCCACGGCCACAGAACACATCATACAGCTATTTCACAGGACAAGTGGTGCTACTCACGACTAGTAAATTGACTTTGATGTTAGATTAGTGGACAGTATCTAAGCAGTCTGCACGTCCCTCTGCTGCCGGGCTCTCTGAGGCTCAGAGTGGAGTTCAACATCAGACACATTCACAACCCTTCCTCCCTGATTCTTCCATCAGATCACTGTGTGTGGAGGTCACAGGCTCCTGCTGTGTCTTCACCAATGTGAACTCGCTCAGGGCTCACTAACAACAGCTGGCTTTGTGTGTGTGTGTGTGTGTGTGCGGCATACCTCCATTTGGCTGACTGAGGTTTGCTCCCTGTAAAAGTGAACCACAGGTGCTTGTCTCTCTTCTGACCTCCGCCTCACACTCCTGCTGCCTAACACTTTATTCCACATGTTTTAACTTTTCAAACCACAACACACATGAAATTACGTACCTGGACGGTCTGAAACACAGAAAAAGGTAACTGTACACCTATAGCTGTGAGGAAGACCATATTAATTCACATTTCAACAGGGAAGACGGGACATGACCTGAAAATGGACCACGCTTCTCATATCAGAACCTCATCAGCTCCTGAGCAGCGTCCCCCTTCTTGAGCTGTGTAGTCAAAAATTCCCGCCTGAAAAACAAATGCACAGGTGTAATGAAAATGAGAAAAATGTGAATTTGGCAGCTTCTTCTTTATAAAAGGCTGCCCAGCTGCAGCAGCAGAGGCAGCTGTACTACTGGGCTTTCAGACCACGCTGTGTTACAGCAACTCAAGGCGGTTTATTGTTTCAGGTATTGGTGAGAGGATGCAGGAATGCCAGTTTGAGTAACAGTCCTCAGAGTATGGAGGCTTATCAGTGCCAAAACACAGCACAGAGGTTTATAATACTCTGAGACAGGATTTAAAAACTGTTACCACTGTGTTCATTTCATCCTCCGTCTCCACAATCTCTCTGTTCATGTTATTGTAATCTACTGTTTGATCAGCCAACACAGCGGCATGCTGGCCGGATGATGTCTCATGGCGTCGGTTCAAGTTGGACTATGTTGCTGGACCACCCTGTGTTGGTTTGCTGGTACTTCAGACATCAGCACCCCAACTTTGACAACACAGTGATCTGACTGAAACGAATGAAGAGGTTGCATTTATTCACACAGTGCTAAACTCCACAGAGCATCTGAAATGTTTCCACCTTTGATTTTTTCTGTTGAAAATCAAGGATTAAAGTAATTTGGAATGGCTTGCTCTGTGTTTGTGTGTGTGTGTGTGTTGGGGGGGCGGGGGGGCGGGGTGACATAGCTGAGGAGGGAGCAGGAGAGGTAACAGGGCAGTGGGTGTTGGATGTTGGGTGGGGGTTAAGACTACGTGGAGAAGGCTGGGGTAAGATTGGGGTGAAGGTTTAAGTTGAGGGCAGGGGGGGAAAGAGAGGAGAGGAGGTGTGTGTGTGTGTGTGTGTGTGTGTGTGTGTGTGTGTGTGTGTGTGTGAGAGTTTAAGTGAAGGGCAGACGAGAGACTGCCTGTGTGTTTCTGTCCTCTGAACGACCCTCTCTTCTTCTAGAGGCTCCCATCTTAGTGTGTGTGTGCGTGCGTGTGTGCGTGTGTGTGTAAGAGAGAGGAAAGCAGTACAGGTGAGACCATTGTGTGTGACCTGTGTATGTGTAGCAGAACCACAGAACACTAACAAAGCTGGGATCCATCCAGTCATACTGGAATGTACACTTTTCCACCACATTTCATACATTTATTATCTCACCCCTATGCAACGATGGAGGAATTTATTCATCAAGTATTTTGCAGATATGATCACAAGTAGATTGGATTTTTACATTATTAGCAAAAAAACATGATGAATGAAGGCAACAGTATTTAAAATGCTTGCTCAGTGTACTAAGAGGGTTTGGTGAATCACACAGCAAGTACAAAAGTTGGATAATCATTCTCTTCCCTTTAGACCCGGTCTCCATTATTATGGACATCAAATGTATATTGGTCTCAACCAATGGAAATACACAGATTTTGAATTTGAATTGGATTAATTGGATTATTATTGTCAATAGCTGTTTCAAAGGTCAGAAAGGAACTCTAAATAAACTCCAAACAGCAATAGTTTATTTGAGGATTTTCAGTCAGGATGTAGGGAGCATCATAGCACAGAGACAGCACTGGTGAAAGTGACAAATGAACTTTTGATTGCATCAGACAAAGGATTTGTCTCTGTGCTTGTTCTGTTAGATCTTAGTGCCGCTTTCGATACCATTGACCATCGTATCCTATTACAGAAACTGGAGCATTTGATTGGCATCAAAGGACACGCACTAAGCTGGTTTCAGTCGTATTTATCAGATAGATTTCAGTTTGTCCATGTAAATGATGAATCCTCCGTGCACACGGAGGTTAGTCACGGAGTTCCACAAGATTCGGTGCTTGGACCACTTTTATTTACCTTGTATATGCTTCCTTTAGGCAGTATTATTAGGAAACACTCCATAAACTTTCACTGCTATGCAGATGATACTCAATTATACTTATTGATAAAGCCAGATGAAACTGATAAGTTAGCCAAGCTTCAGTCAAGTCAAGTCAATTTTATTTTTTATAGCGCCAAATCATAACAAAAGTTATCTCAAGAAGCTTTTCACATGTAATAGGTCTAGACCATACTCTTTAAAATATTATTTACAGAGACCCAACAGTTCCCACCATGAGGAAGCACTTGGCGACAGTGGCGAGGAAAAACTCCCTTTAACAGGTAGAAACCTCGAGCAGAACCAGACTCTGGGTGGGCGGCCATCTGCATCAACCCAGTTGGGTTGAAAGGGGAGGAGAGAGGGGGAGAGGGGAGACAGAACGGGAGGACAGACAACAAATCAGACTAATAATAATAATAACAACTGCAGCAGTGAGTGTGGAGCAGGAACATGGGGGCAGTAGACGGCCGGTAATCACAGATCCAGAATCTACAGCTCCAGAGGCAGAAATACCTGCAGAAAGTGAGAAGGCGAAAAAGCACGAAAGCACAAGAACTACCAGGAAGAAGTGGAGTTAGTAACATGTATTAGTGGGATAGGAATGCGTACGGATAGAGAGGGAGAGGAGGAGAGAGAAGCTCTCTCTGCAGGTGTTTCGGATACAATTCAATTAAATTCAAAATTCTACAATAGTTTTGAATTATGGGTCTACCCATGTGTGTATTAAACACATACATGATTAAAAATCCATTAACATGTTGCAGTCCATTACAGTGGACATGAGAAAAATATAATAGAGACAGGTGACAAATATGATTTATCTTTACACGGGAGAAGTAAGAACAACAACTGTAAAAACAATCTTCTGAGTAGAAAACAATCTGGTCTGAAGGGGCTAACATCCACATTAATACGTTTTCGAAAAACTATCTCCATCCTCACAAGTGTTTTAGCACCGTTTCAGAGCTCATCTCAGTCCACACTGCAAACGCATATCACATCTCCCACATATGCACTGTCACTCAAATAGAGACACATTTATTGGAAAAAATTTATTTTACAAAATCTGTATTTTATACTTACTTACTATAGCCTGTGTGGCTTAATCTCTCTCTCACACACATCAAATTTTAGTTTTACTACATTAAGCATGAAGAAATTTTGTTAACACATTTAACTCGTTTCCCCTCAGTTTTGTGTGTGACTACTGTGAGGGAATTTTCCTTGTTGTATGTTAAAGTTCCCTCTTGTAGGTTAAAGGTAACTTAAGACAGTGCTTCACAGGTCAGGTCAACTGTCTGTCTCTGTTCGCCTGTCTCACTCTGTGTGCCTGACAAGGCCGAGTTGGCTCTAGCATCTGGTATACCAAGGTCTGCTAGATATCTTCTGTATTCAGGTTTAGACACAACAGGCTGGCGGCTGGTTGTTGACGCTGGATAAGAGAGACTGTAGAGAGGCTATGCTGTTGCTAGGACAGCAATGGTTGACGTCTTTCCTTGTTTGGATCTGATATCCAATAGAGTCATCACACATGCCAGGCTGAGTTAGGAATAACCCTATTTGGATATAACAGAACTTGTCAGTTCTGGGGAAGGTTAAATACTGAGCTTCTGGACACCATCTTCAGATTTGGGTAGCAGTACGCTGTGATTCACACGTGGTGTTTCTCTTTTCTCCTCGATCGACCTTTAATAAATATTCCTGTGTAAGACATCCCGGTCTCCTGAAACTTCTTGTTAGAGTGAACCAGCTCTAAGATTTCCATCACAACTACCGCTTCAGCTTTTCTGGCTTTGATTCAGAGCCAACCGATGTCTGTGGTCAGAATGGACATCAGTACACTGAGATTTGATCTGTCCCATCTGAAACATCCATCTGATCCAGAGTCCTTTTTCTGTTGATCTGCCCAGTGAAGACCTTGTGACATTTCTTTAACTCCACCTTTGAGATAACAGTATGTCATCGCTATAACAGATACAGTACAGTGCACACAGTTTTACTTTGTCTAGAAAATCACAGAAAATCTTAACAAAACTTAACAGCACATGAACAAACAAAGGAATTAAATGATAGCCCAAACACGACCAAAATATGTGACGTCTTTTCCAGTTTGTGTAAGTGAAATTCTACAGAATTCAAAAAGTACTTAGTTCTCTCTAATGAAGAATTTTAGGCAGTGACAGATTGTAGCTCACTGATGTGCAGCTTCAGAGCCGCCATTTAGAGAAAAATCCTGCTTCAGTCTTGAGTGTGCAGGTTAGTTATTGAGCTTGAAAACTGCAGCTCACAAAAACAATAACTTAAAGTGAGAACTTAAACCTTAAGGTCTGACAAAATGTTTATGCCCTGATAAAACAGAGAGGCGGATGTCAGAATCATCCTGTTGGTTTAGTTGCTCATTTGGAACTATTTTATGATTAAAGTCAAGTCAAGTCAATTTTATTTGTATAGCGCCAAATCATAACAAAAGTTATCCCAAGACGCTTTCACATAGAGTAGGTCTAGACCATACTCTTTAAAATATTATTTACAGAGACCCAACAGTTCCCACCATGAGGAAGCACTTGGCAACAGTGGAGAGGAAAAACTCCCTTTTAACAGGTAGAAACCTCGAGCAGAACCAGGCTCTGGGTGGGCGGCCATCTGCATCGACCCAGTTGGGTTGAAAGGGGAGGAGAGAGGGGGAGAGGAGAGAGAGAGAGCAGGAGGACAGACAACATAATAATCAGACTAATAATAATAACAACTGCAGCAGTGAGTGTGGAGCAGGAACATGGGGGCAGTAGACGGCCGGCAATCACAGATCCAGAATCTACAGCTCCAGAGCCGGAAATACCTGCAGAAAGTGAGAAGGCAAAAAAGCACAGAAAGCACAGGAACTACCGGGAAGAAGTGGAGTTAGTAACGTGTATTAGTGGGATAGGAATGCGTACGGATACAGAGGGAGAGGAGGAGAGAGAAGCTCAGTGCGTCATAGGAAATCCCCTGGCAGTCTAAGCCTATAACAGTATAACTAAGGGATGGTTCAGGACTCACCTGAGCCAGCCCTAACTATAAGTTTTATCAAAAAGGAACGTTTTTAGCATACTCTTAAATGAAGAGAGGGTGTCTGCCTCCCGAACCCAAATTGGGAGCTGATTCCACAGAAGAGGAGCTTGATAACTAAAGGCTCTGGCTCCCATTCTACTTTTAGAGACTTTAGGTACCACAAGTAACCCTGCATTCTGTGAGCGTAGTGCTCTAGTGGGGTAATACGGTACTATCAGCTCTTTAAGATATGATGGTGCCTGACCATTAAGAGCTTTGTAAGTGAGGAGGACGACTTTAAATTCTATTCTAGATTTCACAGGGAGCCAGTGCAGAGAAGCTAATATCGGAGAAATATGTTCTCTTTTGCTAGTTCCTGTCAGTACACGTGCAGCCGCGTTCTGGATCAGCTGGAGAGTCTTTAGAGACTTATCGGGGCAGCCTGATAATAAGGAATTACAATAATCCAACCTAGAAGTAACAAATGCATGGACTAGCTTTTCTGCATCTTTTTGAGACAGGATATGCCTGATTTTTATAATGTTACGTAAGTGGAAGAAGGCAGTCCTTGAAGTCTGTTTTATATGGGTATTAAAGGACATGTCCTGATCAAAGATTACTCCTAGACTCCTTACAGCGGTGCTAGAGGCCAGGGCAATGCCATCTAGAGTAACTATATCTATAGATAGTGTGTCCTGCAGGTGTTTAGGACCCAGAACAACAACTTCAGTTTTGTCTGAGTTTAACAGCAAGAAATTGCAGGTCATCCAGTCTTTTATGTCCTTAATACATGCCTGAAGCTTGGCTAACTTACCGGTTTCATCTGGCTTTATCGATAAGTATAATTGAGTATCATCTGCATAGCAGTGAAAGTTTATGGAGTGTTTCCTGATAATATTGCCTAAAGGAACCATATACAAGGTAAATAAAAGTGGTCTGAGTACTGAACCTTGTGGAACTCCATGACTAACTTCTGTGTGCACGGAGGATTCATCATTTACATGGACAAACAGAAATCTATAAATACGTCTGAAACCAGCTTAGTGCGTGTCCTTTGACGCCAATCAAATGCTCCAATCTCTGTAATAGGATACAATGGTCAATGGTATCGAAAGTGGCACTAAGATCTGGTTAGTAATTCAAGTTGTTTGAAAGGAGGAAGCAGGATGAGATAAACCTCCAGTCATCTGCAATATGGAGTCAGTTTATGATTATTCCCTAGAAGTCTGGTCTTGAGTCGGTCCACGCAGTAAACACTAGCGGTCACATATATCTATAAACTCATACACACAAACACACACCGCAAACACATATCCTACATAGCCAACACCTGCAGTGCCGGGCTGGCAGCCATGGAGCAGACTGCTGCTTTCACGCTCCACAGCGTCTTACCGGAACATTCTGCAGGAATCTGACTCCAACTGGCAGCAAGGCCAGGAAGGACAGGTGTGGCAGAGTGTGTGTGGGTTGCTTTGTGTGTGTGTGTGTGTGTGTGTGTGTGTGTGTGTGTGAGAGACAGAGAGACAGAGGATTTGTAACTGAGAAGATGTGCATGTGTTGTAAGGTTTGCTATGAGTTTGTTATGAATGTGTTTGTCAGTCAGACAGAGAATGAGGAAGAGTGGGTGTAGCTTGGATCTTAGTCGGATGAGATTTCGATCTGAGTACACGGTTACTATGAAGGTAAAATTAAAAATTAGTGATCCAGCAGCCTTCAAACAAAACATATCAGGTTTACAAGAATTCCTGCTTGGACAGTAAGATTTCAGGGGAAAGACTAAGTATCATAACGCAATATTAAATCATCCATAACAGTGTGCTTGAAAACAGAATTTCACACTTGTAAGTTACGTTTTGTCAGTCTGTACAGTTAAAATGAGCGTGTGTGCTGTTATACCCCATTAAACAATAATCTTGTCTCTACTCTCAGCAGGCTTTGAGCCTGGCCTATAAACATTTTTTGTCTTTAGACATGGTCTGGCGACACAGCATATGAACTTGTTAGTTTCAGTCTTTAGGGTCTGCTTGGTTACGGGAAAATATTCCAAGAATGGGAAAAACCTGTGGGATTAAGAAATTTAGAAAGTTGAATAAGACACAGTAAACACAGACAGAATGGCAAGACATTGTGAGGACATAACTCCAAGTCTTCCCCTTTTCCAAACACACGGGGTAATGACACTCTTCACTCTGTGTTGGTAAACTGAATGGCCACTGACGAGCAGCAGGAGGTGTTGATTACAGTAAAGGAGAGAAGGGGGCAGTGATGTTTTGTGCTGTGGCCTAGGCAGCGATGCGAGGTAAACTCTGTTTGACCGTGCAGGAGGTGACTCAAGTTCAAATGTTACATAATCTCAATGGGTCAGTGGACACACACACACACATTAAAGAGGCATTACACCCTTTAAAACAATGTAGCTTTTATTCAACCAACACTCACTCAAGTCTGTGCTGTTTCTACATGCTTGTTTTTTGGCAAGAGAGAAAAACCAAAAAAACAAGACAGGATAGAAATACAGTAAGTAATTAACAGGAAGTACCTGGTTCTGTGTCTTGATACACAAATTTAAGAACTTCATTCTATGTTTTATACTCATTCATCTGACAGCTAAAACATCAGCAACATCGACTGGTGTAAAATTTGGTAAGACGTTCATTGTTACCAAATGATAAATCCTGACCACTTTGGTGATCTTCTGACATTTCCTCTAGCGCCACCACAAGGTTGACATTTTGTGGTTTTGAGTGAAATAGCTCAACAACTGTTGGCTGGACTACCATGACAGTTGGTACACACATCTATGTCCCATTTATAATGAATACTAATAACTTTGACGATATAGTCATTTAGTGCCACTAGCTGTTCAAAATTTCAACTTGTTCAGAACTCTTATCAAATACTTGCAAAACCAATAACGTTCCCATCAGCCTCAGCTATACTTTAAGTACAAGACAAGTCAGGTTTACTTATTTATCTTTCACTAACCTTATAAGTGCAGTGGTGTAGTCTAGTTTATTGTAGTGGGTGTCCTGTGATGAAAAAATCATTGTACAGTGCACTGTTGACTTGTAATCATAATATAATATAAACAGATAAGATATGCAAAAACTGCTGCAAATTGTACTTCCAGGTGTGTAATTTGAGAAAATCAGTGTCTTGCAAGACCAGTGACTACGCCTGCAGGTTAATGGTCTGAAATGATTGGCTTAGAATGGTGCATGTGACCCACAACCATGTTTGTAGTCGGGTACTTGTTCCCGACAGGCAGTATGGTATGTAGCCTAGGCCCAACATGCTCTCTGCGGGGTTTCGACGATGAGAATCTCTGTGCACGTTCGCCAACATTTGTTCAGTTTGCTCACACATCTCTTGACCCGGTATTTGTGAAAATAAATTGCTAAAGTGACAGCTCTGTCTCAACACTGTTTGTTACATATCTTTGGGCATTTTGAAATGCGTGTACGGCAATCCTGGAGTTTTCTTAGTGGGTATACGGCGTATACCTATGTATCAACTAGACTACACCACTGCCTGAGTGGTTTTTAATGCCTAAACCCAGTGGCGTAGCAAAAGAATCTGAGCACCATACTCAGTGGGCCCCCTTCCTCTCATTGTCAGGACTATACAAAAAACAGAAAAATAACTGACAGAAACAGGCATCTGGTGGTTATTAGGGTAATCAGTTTCTTTTCTCAACATTCTGTTATTAGTGTGTGAATCTTTCACTGTGAGGTTTTACAACATTAGAATATTATTTCTGTCATGGTTTTGAAGGTCTTGATTATACCCTGGACATAAGACAAAGGTTGAAAGCCATCTGACTCTGGCCCCTACATTGAGAAACGATTAACATATTATTGTATTTCATTCAATCTTTCATGGTAATCATGTTGTTTTTGCAGAATTAGACGTATTAGTTTCTAACAGGTGCTCACCCAGTCTGTTGTAACACAGAAGTAGCATAATACAACTTTAGAAACTAAAGGCACAATCCAAAATATAAATATACAGTATAAAATGAAAAAGGTAGCCCCAGTATGATAGGCACATATTGTTTTAGATAAAAGAAATAGTCTGTCAAACTATTTAACAGCATAATAGTTTATGATTATTACATCAACTATACATTTCAAAATTGCAGATAAAAAAAAAAACAACTTTTAAATCCTGGCTTTTTAAGGGCCCTCCCCATGTTGGGACCCTGGGTACTACTCTCCACTGTTCCCCCCACTCCCATGTCCCTGCCTAAATACAACCCCTGGTGGGACTCGATGATTTAAGTATGGTTAAAAAATCTAGCACTTACATAATAAACCAAAAACATTACCAATGTACTTAATCCAGACTGTAAATTCTGTTTCCAATAAAACCTGATTGACAAAGCAAAGAATAGTATGTGGATTTAATTTCAAAGAGATAGGGCTGCAACAGAGGGTCAGCTTTATGTAAAAAGTCAAAGTCAAAGCAAATAAAATAGGAGTAGATAGAAGAAAGTCATGATTAAGTCAACTTGTAAAGCCTGATGTGATTGTGTCTTTATCTGAACTACAGAGCACCACCTCCTCCCATGTCAAACAGTTTACGAAACTGTCACAATTCAAAACAATTGATCACAGGAATATTTGACATTGGCAAACCTTTCAATTAATTGGTTGAATCAAGTCCACCTATTAATGGTACATTCACACACTGTGTGAAGGAGCGGTTAGGGGTTCAGTGTATTGCTCAAGGACACTTTGACACTTTCTCTGGAGGAGCCGGGCATTGAACCAGGAATCTTCAGTTTCTGGTCGACCATTCTACCTCCTGAGCCGGGCCGCCCCCATGTGTGCATGTGCGTCTGACAGAAAGAGCTGGAAAGAGAGAGTGGTGTATCTGCCTGCACACTGTGTTACCCTGGATGAACTGCTGCTGAAAAAGTCACACACACACACACACACACACTTAGGCATGCGTGTGCATGTTCTGGGGTTCCCGCACTGGGACATCTGCCTTTTTCTTGACCACAGTCATTCTGTGTGTGTGTGTGTGTGTGTGTGTGTGTGTGTGTGGGTGTGTGTCTGTGTGTGTCTGTGTGTGTCTGTGTGTGATTGTTATGTACATGTGAAGTGAGTGTTTAGGTGTACAGCAAATGGTAGTTCCTGCCCTGCATTGCAGATACAGAGGCTTTGACCCTGCAGTCACCACACATCATTTATCAGTGTGTTATACCTCCACGTTAACAAAAAGTAAAATGAGCTCACGTGGTCTACACGAATGCTTAAAACAGTGTGGTGGTTGGGGGGGGGGGGTTAGACTGAGGTTTTAGAACCAATAAGTAAAGTGTTCATTGATATGAAAGTGTTGGACACAACAACATGTTCATTAACTATTATATATTACTATATGTACTTATTATTATATTCTTATGACCTATCGCGCCACAGGACAGCTCATAGATGGAACATGGAGGGTTCATCCTCTGGAAGCATGAATGTGCTCAGTGAATTTCATGACAGTGTGTCCATTTATTTGGACATTTCTTTAGTACAAGTTTCATCTGGAACTTGTTTGGACTTGCTCAAAGCAAAGTATGGACAGAAGGCTAGAACAGCCGACAAAGCTATGAACCCACCAATTGACTATTTTCAATGTGTATCAGAGCAAAATTAAAC
The DNA here is from genome assembly GCA_031216445.1 of Lateolabrax maculatus. Taxonomy (NCBI): domain Eukaryota; kingdom Metazoa; phylum Chordata; class Actinopteri; order Acropomatiformes; family Lateolabracidae; genus Lateolabrax; species Lateolabrax maculatus. The sequence continues at coordinate 19,615,266 of CM062200.1, forward strand.
ATGATGCAACATGTTACATAGTGAGTTTTAAAGGTGTTGGTATTTTTGTACTTTGGATGGATGGAAAGGCTAGCTGTTCCCCCCTGCTTCCAGCCTTTACCCTGATATCCTATTCCAGTTCTGTACTTAACACATAGGCATGAGATTGAATGAGGGCTACATTTATATCCATCTTCTCATCTTACTATTGGAAAGGAAGCAAATTTATTTGGGTATTTCCCCAAATATTAAACTATTCCTGTTATTTCCTACTCATGGTCGTAAGTAGTTTAATGGTTAACAGGTATGTTATACAGCTCTGTATGGATTCAGTGGCCACCATACACCCTCCACCGTACGTGTTTGTCAGTGTGTTGTGTAAAGGAATTTAGTTTTCTTCTACTGCAGTCAGTGTAGCTATGAAGTGTGTCTGGAGTATCACTTAATAATGCCTGACATGTAAATGCAACCATGTATAATGGGCCATCACACGCGCGCACAAACAGAGATACACGCATACACACACACACACACAGCAGATTGGAATGTGGACTAGGGCTGTGTGTTAAACACTGGGATGTTCACCCTGGGGTCACACAAGGGTTTAAGTCTAGAAGTGGCGCCTCGCTGTCTTAACACATAAACACCCACACTTACTTTCCAATACAGTACATGTACATGTTCATAGTAAGACAAAGACACACACAGTTGAAAATACATATACACATCCATACAGAGAAACACACTCAGAGACAGAACACGCCAGTTCATTTTAAGCCTTGTTAATCTGTCTGAACATACACACACACACACACACACACACACACACACACTGAAGTTAGGGTATGCTGCATGCCAAACATACGTAGCCCTGGACAAAGGTAACAGAGGGACAGAGGTAAAGTAGAGGTTAGAGCATGGATGGAGAGATGAGAGTGACAGATGGATGGCTGGATGGATGGAGAACAGAGGTATACAATCAGGAAACCAGGAGGAGAAAGGGCAAGGAGAAGAGATGATGATGGGGGTGGAATAGAAGATGAAGTGGAGGAAAGAGGGAAGGAGAAAAAGATGTATGGGACGAGGAGGAAGAGAAGGGAAGAGTCAGAAGACCTTCTCAGACATGGATTCTGTAATATTGCTGGCTTTGTCTATCTGTGGTGAGTTGAAAAATTTAACGATATGAAGGATGAAGTGTGTTTCCTTTTTTCTCACAGACTGCTTTACTGATTTTAAAAGTTGTTTTGTAGAGAAATCATAAATGACCACCGTGAAAGTAACACTTGGCCCTGCTTCTCTCTAGCCAACCCATTTTAACTGATACATTTTCTCATTAATGTCATCATTTATTGGATAGAATATAGAGTTCTGCTGCCTCAGCAGCACCACCTCAGTTAAGGCAGGTTTTACTTAGTTTAGGGTCATTTTGGAAACCTGGTAGTAAAACATAAACCATTCTTTTTAAAAATAATGCTAGAGATCTACCCTTCCTGACCAGAAATAATGCACAAAAAATAAAAAAATAAAGTCGCACTTCATTTCAAATGCACTACACTAGATTATTTGCATCTAAGAATAGATGCATTTAAGTAAAGGGTGTGACCCTATGGAACAATCTTGAAATACAGCCAAGTAGGATCCACAGGATCAAGATCAAACAGCCATAAGTTAAAGTCAGATACTGATAATACCTACAGCCCAGAGTTTAATGTGGAGGTATCAAAGATCTAATCTGTAATCAACTATATTCTAATATTAAAGTTGTATTATTTTATCCTGGGGATAAAAACAGGAGGAGAGAGAGGGATGGAAAGAAGTGATGATAAAAGATGGTGGGAGGGAATGACAGGCGGTTGTGATGGTAGGGAAAGAGGGGTAGAATTGAAATGGAGGGATGAGAGGATGGAGGACGAGAGGTGACTGAAGAATAAACGTGTCTTCATTAAATGGCTGGTAGTTAGAAGATCTGAGGCCTGTGGTGTTTATCACCACACCTCCGGCCTCCTGTCCTCTGCCTCTGCCCTTTCAAAGCTCCTCACATGTGTGAAGGGCGTAAAATCACTTCCTGGGTTGGATCGCTTTTGACCCCATCGTCTCGGTGGGAGGTGGGACTGAAGGCTGAGCCTTTCACAGGGCTAAAAGGTGACCGCTGTCTCACTGAGACAGACATGGACAGATGAGAGGAGGAGGAGAAGGCTGTTGATGGTTCCAGCTGGGAAACGAGTCAGAGAGGAAGACTAAGAGTTCAGGAGATAGACGGAAGAATACCTTCCCTAAAAAAATGGCTAATGGGTACATTTTTTAAATGATTGCTAAAGATATGAAATGTAGAATAACACAGTGGCAAAATATAATGTCCATATTAAAGGCACCTTATTGCGGGGCATCTATGATTTATATGTATTATCTGGGAACACCGCTTCTGTTTTGTTCGGTTGTTTTGTAGTTAATTTTGTCTGAAGTCGTTATTCAAATGAGCAATTCTAATTTTCTCTCTTTAAGCCCTATTTGTGTACCCTCTAAGCCATCCCCAACAACAGCGAATGTGACACACACTCACACACACCTCCACCCTGTGACCTGCAGTCAACCTCTGTCCTGCTAACCTGTATTTATTGGCCATTAAAGGCCAATAGTTCACTCGGATCCTGACAACTCTGATTTATAGGCAGATTCATCACACCATGTTACTACAGCACACACACTTACTGCCCAGTGCAGGTACACAAGACATGGATGGATGTGTGGATAGATGGGTAGATATGTGGAGGGATGACAGACAGATAAACAGCCACATAGTGTGAATGTTTGTCACAACCACTGAGATGCTGTGATACAGTAAATTAATGTAACATAAACACACATATACACATGTATGTATTATAGCAAAGGTGTATAAAAATCCATTGATGCCTGCCTTTTATTTAACAGTACCCAGTGCTGTGTGTGTGTGTGTGTGTGTGTGTGTGTGTGTGTGTGTGTGTGTGTGTGTGCGCGTGTGTGTCAGCTCTAAGTGGTGAGCCATTAGCCAGGAGTCAGATCGTCTGGTTACTTCTATTGTTCTATACTTCCTGATGACCCTCAAGGAGGTGTGTGTGTGTGTGTGAAATGTAGTAGCTTGTTCTTTTTATGTACATCAGGGGCAGGAAGTGCCAGCTCCAGCGGCCCTGTCTTTCCAGACCTTGTAGAAAGTACAATTTGTGTATGGCTTCATTCACAAAGCATGTTAGTATATGACTCTAGTATCAATAATAGGAATAAAAGAGTGTCCTGTAATGCTTATTTATTTAGATACATAGAAACAAATGACATCAGACTCTCAACTGATTGTCACTGTGGAGATGTATGTTCCGGAGTTTTCCATCTCCTTTTCCACCTCTGCATGTCTTCTCTCATCATAGATGTAACAGTAAATACATACATGTGTCATTGTTGCCTCATGTATAAAAAATGCATCAAACCCATTGTTTCTTAATCCGTCATCAGTCTAATTTGTCTAAACTTCATGATTCTTCAAATGTGGTAGAAATGCAAACAGGACTGCCCAAAAGGGATTTTTCACTATTTGAGCAGCTAACTACCAGATGTTAGGCTTGTGAAGTAGTTCACAAAGTGGTTACTCCAGCTAAAATTGATCTGCGATCGACCACAGTAAGAGATATTTACAACTTTTCCCTGGACCCAGGAACCATTTCATGATTCTTTCCCTGCATGTCCAAAAACCACCATCTAAATTTAGTATCTCAGTGACATGACTTCACACATGGGACTTTTAGTTCTTAAATTCATTCTTTTCAATACTAAAGTCACTCCAGAACCTTCACCTCGTTTCCTCTCTCTTTAAATAGCTTTTTCTTTTTAAAAATCTCTTCCCTCCACTTCAGTTTAATTCTTCGCTCTCTCTTCAGCGTCCCATCATTTGGATCTTTTGTCTTAACTTATCTACGCCCAAAACCTGTGTCTGATCTGTTTGTATGTGATAGGCAAGAGAAACACACACACACACACACACACACACACACACAGCCAGGCATGCTGCTACTTTGGGGTTAGGAGGTGAGCAGGGTTCATGTGCAGGCCAGATGACAGTATGAGATGGAGGGAGGGAGGGACGGGGAGGACTGTCACAGCGTCTGCCTTTTACTTGCGTCAGCAAAGGCCCTTTGGCACAAATGCTGATTTCAGTTCAGAGCCTGCATGGGGTATTTTTGTTGATTCTTACTTTGCTGAACTTGTCACGCATGTGAAAATTATGCACTTTAATAACAGCCTTGTTCGTCTGCTACCCTGGTTCTCCCTTGTGTTGTTATTGTAATACAACATTAATGGAAATAAATCTCATTAAAGCTGTTCTCAAATAGACAAATAAAAGCACATATGACAACCTTAATTTTACATTATGGACATCAGAATATGAATAGAATATCAAAATTTACAATTTTACATTATGGATAAGATTATGGACATTAGAAAGTCAGCATTTCAAGTTCTATAATATAAGTATAATACATGCAGTACACACCTATAGTCATAAAAAAGAATAGAGCAATCACACAACAAAACCCATATTAGCCACCACAGGTGCAGACTTCAAATACACTAAATAGACACATTGACAGACATATTGTGTTGGTTAAATTAAATTACTGGTATGATGAACCTCCATCAACAGCTTTAGTATGCCTTCTAGTACTTTTCTTCAGTCAAAATGAAAAATGCATGACCATTTAGGATTTTTAAAATGTAGTATTGCATTTGCATCTTGAACAAAATGTTGTCCACTACAAAGATTAGATTAGATTAGATTCAAGATAATTAAAGCTTTGGATGCTTCATCAGAATCATCAGTAAAAGTGGGAAGCCCCTCTCGTACTTGTTTCAGCATTACAGAAGCTGTTCTGAGACTGCAGATCTCTCAGTACACCCGCCGCACTAGGGCAACCACTAACCTGCCACCCACAACCCAACGCATGGGACAATGGGCGCAGATGGGAGACGCAAGGCTCAGGCAACAATGGGTATATGCCTGTTTGAACCCTTTTATAACCCCAGCTCAAGGCCCATTTCTTGGGCTTGGTGAGCCTCCTGGACATCTTGCACATGTCTATCGTTTGCAACATGGACCTCCTGCTAAAGAGATTTGAGAAGCTCCTTAAACGGGTTTTCTGATGACAATTAGCTTCAGGATCCCATTATTGCTCCATTGCCATTTTATCCTCGCTCCGACAGGGAAGCCACCGACAAATACCTCTGTCGCTCCTGGTTTGAGATGTTTTATCGTGTTTGAGACTTTTTTGTATTTGTCGGTCTGTTCAGAATCTCTTAGTGTGGACTCTAAGACCACAAATGGTGCAGCCAAATCCAGCACCATTGCCTTGGTGCCTTTAACTGTTTCCAGGTCAGGGAAACTAACTTTGCCACTCTCAAAAGACTCTCTTTTACCGGTGTAACTGACCACCCTTTGCTCTCGCACTCACTCTTTAGGAGATTGCATGTTTTGTTATGCCTACTCATTCTATTGCTCTTCATGGCTTTGTATTTCCCTACAATGTGTTTCAATGTTTCTTTGTACCAGCCACAGAGTCAACATTGTTTCCTGGCCTACTTCCATGCTCTTTGCCCTTACTCACTGTCAAGAGCAAAGATAATTTCTGTACACCCACTCGATTCTCTGTTCCGAAGACATTCATTGCTCACTTTGTCTTCTCTGAGGACCACTGTACCAACGCCCTGGGATCTCAGATTGTTCCATTCCTGGAACTCTTTGTCCCTCCACTAAACAATACCAGAGATGTAACACTCACACCCTGCATTACAAAACCACATCTGAGCCTCTTTATATAGTGTATAGAGAAGTGGGTCAATTGCCAGATTAAAGAGCACGGAGGACAGGGGGTCACTCTGCTATATCTGCCACTCCAGATTCAGGGATCTGAACTCTACCCCCTTTTGATCCACAGGGTACAAAGTAGGCAAGCACTCCATCCTTCCGAACGGGGTTTTGCCTATCTCTCAATACCCATGTTCAACTGCAGTTCACATGGACCTCCACTTCAACTGTCAAACCTTTGAATATTTTCTTCTACCACCATACTTATCTAAACTTTTACAATAATGCTGACATAATGACGATTCTTTTTTTGTTTGTTGTCTCAAGGCTTCTGGGATGTTTACACATACAGACTCAGAAGCTGGGACAGTGATAGGCTGCTATTTATTGTGAATGGGACCTCGCATTGCAGCTCATTAATCATATTTTTGCCATAACCATGATCTTCACTCACCTTAACCATATTGTAGTTGCCATTCATAATGTAGAAAGTGGGACTTATATTGCGAATGGATGTACAAAAATTGAATACCAAATCTGAGGTGTTGCAAAATCAGACAATATCGACATTATTGTCGGTGTTAGATGTAAAATATGCAAATGGTAGATGATTCATTTATTAACCACCAACTGCCCACAGACTATACACACCACATGACACAGACACTGTATGATGATTCAACAGTGACCATGGAAGCTAGAAATCTAGAGATAAAATTGAGACAAAAAATGTTTATATTATGCCTGACCCCCCATCTCCCTCCTCCTCACACCATCCTCCGTCTATTAAAGACAAACAAAAAAACATTGCTTACTTGCTTCATTTAGAGAACTATATGGCTACCATCTTAACACTTTCAGCTATGAAAGGGAGCCGTCCTCCTCCATTACGCAGTGACACTGGTGAAAAGGTATTAAACTTCCAGCTACTATTACCTGTTAGTTTTTGATATGTTGATTTAGTTCTCTCACAGTAAACATAAAACTATACTCTGTAAGAAATACAAATACAAAATACAAACAACAGTGATCCAGAGAAAAGGTAATGAAAAAACTCTCCACTCCACCGTCTCTCTCTAACACACACGAATACACACCTACACCACTCTACAAAGAAGAAAAGATAGTCCTTTGAAGGTGACAATGAAAGATGGCCAATAGCAGAGCAAACACTGGGACTATGATTGATCACGGCAAACACAGAGCCAACAGAAAGTGAAACTGGATGATAAATGTGTTCGCACAAATGTGCATTTGTGGGTGTGGGTGGGTGGCTTTGCATATATATGTGACTTTGTGTGAGTGTGTGTGTGGGTGTGTGCATGTGTGTATATGTGTGTTTGTGCAGGACATGGCAACCTGCCCCAAACTAGAGCCTATTGTCTTGTATCCAGGTGTATCCAGATTGTGTGTAAATCCAGCTGAGACATTTCACATCTGACATCAGAATGTGACTCTGATGGCTGGTGGTCGGGTTTCACTTCCTTGCTCACTTTTGATTTGATCTGTTTGCATTGCTTAAATGCACATATGTTGGAGTGTTTGGTGTGTGTGTTTCTCTTTAAATCATATACAAAATATTTAAAAAAAACATGTCACAGGGCACTAACCAGAATATGAATTGTGACTATAACCCCACTGATACCACCACACATGCTACCATCTGGCTATATATCCACAGGCCCAATATGGTCCAGTGTTAGAGTGATTCATACACAGTTTATACAGCGGGAAGTTAATTATTGATTTCAGTCTTATTTATTTATTTTATTTTGAACATTTTGGTTCACCATAATAGAAAGAGTTAAACATAAAAAAACTTGTCCAAACATCTGATGGATTAACCTTTAAGGCAGCAGAGTCCTAAATACTACGGCTATGGATGACATCATAACAGCTGAGCTTGCATGTCAGCAGATTCATCCCCAAACTCTTCTGATGAAGATTGTTTTTTTACAGCTGAAAGCTCCAAAAAAAGGCATGTGAGTGGACCTTGAGTAGCAATTGTTTTGTCACACTACTATTTCCAAGGTCAAGAATGAAGTTTGATGCGTAAGAATAAATGTGTTTAGCATTTCTTTTTATTTTGCCTTTATTTGGCCAGAAAAGTCTCATTGAGGATTTAGGGTAAACCCTTACATTTCATTGCAATCTGGCCATTAATAAAATATATTTCTTGATAATTACTGTATTAGCTTATTACAAGATTATAATAAAATAAAAAATATTTATCATAAAAAGGAGTTCAGTTTGTAAGGCCTGATTCTAATTCCTTTCTCCTTACTTTTACCTGTTTATTCATTCAGCTGGTGCACCTTGGTTGAACTGTAAGCTTACACCAGACTTGTTTTCCATCTTAACGCTCTCTGTCTGTCACCAGCCTGCCCTTACACCTTCACATGTAGCTAAGTGCTGGTCTTTGTGGAAAGTGCTTGGATGGTAACCTCTAAATGCATTCCAGACTTGGACATTCTTTCACGCCTACTCTGTCTTTCCCTGCCTGCCTTCGTTTCAACCTTTGTTTCATTGCATGATGGTCATTTGTTGTTCCTGTCATGAAGCTAAATTTGAAGTCATATCCGCAAACCTTTCTGAACTCCCGTATACTTCCTGTGTTATTTCCATCCATACGGTAGTAAAAGAAAAGTTTTTGATTCAGTGGGACTTATAGTGTTTTGACATTTCATTGTGACATTTGCTAATTGACACACACTTGATTTACAATTTATTTATTTATTTTTCTATTTTCCTCAGTTCAGGTTTGTTCATGAATCAGATTTCCTTACAAACACTCATCATTGTATTTGGACAAAAATACAACCAAAGCAAGGCATATTTCAAATATAATCTCAATCATTAAAAAAGTTTCTGGTAATGCATTAGCAGCCATAGAAAGACTCGGGACACTTTGTGTGTGTGTATGTGTGTGTGTGTGTGTGTGTATGGGATTTCTGTCCTTCCTGACAGGTTGATGAAATAGTTATATAGGGGTCTACTCAAAGACAAAGGCCTTTTTTTTCTTTCTTCCTCATCAAAGGACTGACTGCTGCAATGTGACATATACCTGTTAGATCCTCTGGCCTCTCCATGGCCTCAACCATCAGATAATCTGAGGTGTGTGTGTAAGTGTGTGTTCATGTATAAATGCCATGTTCTAGAGTCTAGAGTTTAGTATATGGATTGTTCTTAGTAAATAGTATGTACTGTAAGGATAGTGTGTATGATCTGCCAATCGTGTGTGTGTGTGTCTGACTGGAGACATCAGAGAGTCTGCGGGTCTATAAGTCTTTATGAGGCAGGGTGTGGCATTTGGATGTAAATGATGTTGAGGAGACGTTAAGGGCACTAAAGAACGAGTGTTGTTCATGTCTTTTATTTCCTTTTTATTGTCTTTTAGAGGTTTGATTGCTCCTGGGCTCATGAAAGTGGGGAATCCTTGTAAAAGTTCAGTGATGTGACCCTTGTGACCTCCTCACCTGCTCTATCCTGTCTTCAAATCCCTGCTCAGCCTTATTTACTCACTTACTTAAGAGTTAAAACCAGAGAGCAAAAATGCTCACATGGTGTCCACTGTGGAACTTTAGGATAATAGTATTCTATCTGTTGGGGGCTCTTTTCAAGGAATCCATGTATTCAAGTCTACAGTAGTCAGTAAATATGATATATATATATATATATATATATATATATATATATATATATATATATATATAAGCTATTTATATCCTTCAAAACTACAAGCTGCAAAGCATTAACTTCCCACCATACCTGCTAAATGGTTTTCACTGAATTTTGTTATCGCATTAATTTGTATAAAGTGCATAAAAGCTGAAATTTAATTATATTAAATATATTTTAACAGATAATGTTTCACAATTAAGCAATTTAATGCAAATTGTTAAATAAAGAGCTGTGTAAGTTTGTGATAAACACATTTTTCTTCCTCTCTATCTAACCTCCAACCAGCTGTAAATTGTTGTTAACAATGATTGGTTGTCCCAAATTTACATCACATGGCCAAATGTATATGGAACCCCAAACAAAGTTTATGGATACCTGAGAGATTGTTGAAATGTCATTCTAAAACCATGAGCATTAATCTGCTGCTGTAACAGCCTCCAATCTTCAGGATTCTGACTTTCCACCAGATTTTGGAACCTGGCTGTAGGGCTTTTGCTCCCATTTAGCCACAAGAGCATTAATGAGGCCCTACACTGCCATTGGGTGATAAGCCCTGGCTCACAGCCCAGTTCATCCCAAAGATTATGAATGGCCAAGTAGTTCTTCCTCAGCACACTGGGAAAACCATTAAGAAATATGATCTTTATGGACCTGACTTTGTGCATAGAGTTACTATCATGTTGAAATGTTACGCATTCCTATCCCACTAATACACGTTACTAACTCCACTTCTTCCCGGTAGTTCTTGTGCTTTCTGTGCTTTTTCTCCTCACTTTCTGCAGGTATTTCTGCCTCTGGAGCTGTAGATTCTGGATCTGTGATTGCCGGCCGTCTACTGCCCCCATGTTCCTGCTCCACACTCACTGCTGCAGTTGTTATTATTATTAGTCTGATTTGTTGTCTGTCCTCCTGTTCTCTCTCCCCTCTCCCCCTCTCTCCTCCCCTTTCAACCCAACTGGGTCGATGCAGATGGTCGCCCACCCAGAGCCTGGTTCTGCTCGAGGTTTCTACCTGTTAAAAGGGAGTTTTTCTTCACCACTGTCGCCAAGTGCTGCTCATGGTGGGAACTGTTGGGTCTATAATAATCTGGGTAATATTAAACGGACTGGATGGTACATTTTCTTTAAAAGAAGAACAAACAGCTGTACTTAAACGTTATGTTGGTAAGAAATATGTGTTGTGCTTCATCGCTCTGATTGGCTGTCTCCGCCTGTTGATAACGCCCTTTGAAAATCAAAAATGAACTGAGAGGTTCCAGACTAATACGCATTTGCAAATTAGTCTGGCAAAGCAAAATTCAAAAGATTAGATGTTCCTCATGTGGCATCAACTAGACCTGGCATAGCTTCAGAGTCACAAAAAACATCAGTGGAGGACACTGCCACTTCTTGGACTGGGGTGTGTGCTGTATTGAGTTTGTTGTGGCTGTGAATTTTCTTTATTCGCAGTGGACTTTAGCACTACAATCATTTTACATTGTATACATGCACCAAAGTAATCAGGTTACTACCTCTCATTTACAGAGCTAAGTTAAAAGTTTTATAAAGTGTTACAAATACATGCACTCAAACTTTTTCATGTTGCTGATTAGACTGACAAAACATTCACTGTAACTGAGGTAACCAGGTTGCTCAGAGAAACTCGGTCATGCAGGTAACATGTTTATATCCAGGTTACTGTAAATCGATGTATACATGCAGCCGGTCAGTAACCAGATTTCTCCCCCACTTCGACCTTGTTTTGAAACCATGGCTTACTGATTTTAACTTTACCAGTGACAGAAGAAGCTGATTTCTGCCTTGCTTGTTTTTTGGTGTGTGTTTCTGTGTCAACCAGAATGAGAGGAGGACAGACAGAAAGAGAGCGCTCTTCCTCACAGAGAGAATGTGTTTGCATTTAACAAATAGACAGATGTTCAGCAATGTAGGAAAAAAACTATTTAGACTACAGGATACTTTGTATTAGTTTAAGTTTTAGTTGGACTTTGGATGGAATCATTTTTAAAACAAGGATGTATCACTCTGTATAATGATCTGAATAATACTCTTTAGGATAATTAAAGTCCTGTTTTCACCAAAAGTACCCCTGAACTTTAAGGCTACATCGACACTCATACGTTTTTGCCTTAAAATGCATAACTTCTGCTACGTTTACACCTAGCGCCCACACTACTCCAGCATCTCAGACCCCCTAAAATGGAGACGTTTGGAAACACTACTCCTCCCCGTTTAGTTCTAAAACTCCAGGGTTGCGTTTCAGTCTGCCTGGGCAGAAACGGAGACCGCTGCAAACAATGACGCAGACACACATTCTCACTTCCTGTTTAGGTCTTATCAGTCATGGCCATAGACTGTATAAATTAAGTAGGCGTGGCCTCCATGACGTCAACCCATTGGTTTGTGAACATCCATTTTGAAGCCGTGAGTTCACCATCGCAATCTTGTTTTCTTAGAGCCAGAAGTGACATTAGTCTGACGAGAGGGTAGCGCTGCATCTATCCTGATTGGCAATGGAAAAAAAGTCTTTCTGGGCCCAGTGGCATCACGTGACGGACCCGGAAGTTGTAATTCCACCGTTTGGCCGCTATGTCAAATTGGCTTCAAAGTGTGGCGCACTTCTTGGGGGCTTGGTTAACCCTGTTAGTACTGATTGCTCTGTTAGCACAGTAAGCACTGGATGCCGTGCTTCTGAGATTATTGCAATCAAAACATGATCTGCCACGCCAACACAGTCTTAAGAAATGGTCTAAACAGCATAATGAGCTGTTTTTTGAACTAGTGTTCATTTATTTTTACACAGATGTTTGTGGACGCTTAATGAGACACTTAACTTTTATATCATACATGCATGTTTACTATTTCAAGCCAGATTTCCAGAGGCTTTAAGTTCACCCCCCTGGTATCCTCAGTATTCCCTGAACCTTACTGAGAATAGCTGTTATTGGAAGCACTGACTAACTCAGAAGAATAGACTGCCTGCCTCCTCCCCGAGGAGTCCCTGGCAGAGTTCAGAGCTGTGTCGAACTTTTGAACTTGGCAAAGTATGTTTGAGGGCAAAAGGCTGCCAGGGAAATCTGCACACTGTAATCCCTGTGGACTTTGACAGCAGTGAAACAGAGAGGATTTCCCCATCTGAGACCAAGAGAACTGCTCTTGTCCCACTGAGCTCTCAGGACAATGTGGTGTAAATATCTAAGCCTACTCTGTACAAACCACCTCAGCACCATTAAAATACTAACAAAAGATTAAAATTATGCTCTCATGCAAATGTTTTCCTTAGCTTGTACAAAGACAATAAGATAGTATATTTCACAGAGAGTAATAAAACTCATAACCACTAATATTCAACATATACTTACAGCAGTTAATTTGCACACATGCTATGAAAACTCAAATTTTGTATGACACGTAGAATCTCTATCAAAGAATATCAAAATAGCTGTCATTTTTTTTGTCAAGGCTTCCCTAATGATGCTTTGAAAAACTACCCAGGTTAATTCCACATGACCCACAATTTTTTGCACAAAGAAAACATGTACAAAATAGCCATTTTCCAACATAATGAGACATAATCCCCTTTCACACAGGCACTGCTACCCTGAAATTATCCGGATATTTTCCGGTCACGGTATATGTGTGAACGCAAATGTCCACGTCAGTCGGAGCGGACTTTACACAGACTTTAACCAGCCAGCTCCCGAGTACAAAGTCCACGTAATGTCAGTGTATCAGTAAAGTAAAAGCTGTTTAATTACTGGTGAAAATCTTTAAAACGCTGAATTACAAACCGCAGTGACTGTTTGCATCACGTCCTGCAGCCTTCATCAGTTAGTGTGTGTCTGACATGGACATCTGCTGTGTGCTGCATGTGTGAAAGGGCAACTCCGCACATAGTCCGGACCTGACTGTCCGAGAGAAAATCATCAGTAAGATCGTCACTTGCGCAACACAGAACATCCTGCACGAATAGCGACTGCAATTACCATACTGACTTAAGTCAGCACATTCATGATGCACAGTTTTCACAATGTCAATGCTGATGCTAAGCAGGTGTAATCTTTACCATGTTCATCATCTTAGTTTAGCATCCTAGCATGCTAACATTTGCCAATTAGCAGTAAACACAAAGTACAGCTGAGGATGATGGAAATGTCATTAGTTTTGCAGGTATTTGGTCTTAAACCAAAGTATTGGATACTTCTCTGTTGGTATAAATACATTTGCATAAGAAATAATTGCACAGAATTTATTTTATTTAGATTCACAATTTTTTAAGTATATGACCATCTGAGGGTGCTGTTAACAGGACCCCATGCTTCCCTGTTGTTCGTAGTATTTGTGACCAGGATCATGTTTGGTGCCCATGTATCATTACTGGTGTTGAAATAAACACCCGGTACACCTCACTGCCTCAAACCTCCTGTACTGATCCAGCCACTAAACAGTCATTCCAAATGCATTCAAATCAACAGTGTGACCTATTGGGACATTTGTCATGCACTTTTACAAAGATAAAGTTCAAAGAAGCCATGTACTGCTGCCTATTTACCAGGAAGACAAGCCCTTACTATCTGGCTTAACAGTTGCCATATCTCTGGAGACACCTTTCCTGTGGGTTTCTTAGAAAGTGTTCTAATCTATCAGTGCTAGTGATGGTCACACTGTATTTCTGTGATGAGAAGATGAATCATAACATGTTACTGAATGACAGAAGCAGGTAGATGTGATCTTTCAGTAGCAGCTCCCTGACACCAACTAGCAGCCAGTATTATAGCCAAGGTTTAAAAGACCATACCAAGATTTTAGCTCATTACTTCAAGTAGAGATTAATGAAATGATTCTATTCGTTACATTATAAGAAGTGTAGGATCCAGTGTTTTTGGAGCTTGATCCATATGAGGCCAGGATATTTCGACCTCTGCTGCCAGTGGGACACTTCCAAGTCATTCAACTTTATGGAACTGCAAAACCATGTTACTGCAATACCCATTTAAAAGACAAAAGAATGAGGAGCTATGAGAGTTGAAAATGTACAAATGTTAAAGTAAAACTGAAGATGAAATGTGCAAAACCACTGGTATGGTCCTTAAAGGCAGTGGCTCCTAATTGTAGCACCCCAGAGTGCTCACAGTACCCACTGGTTAACACGCAGAGGTTCACCGGGATCTCTTCAACTAATCTCTGAGGTCCAAGTGTCCGATGTGCCCATTGTCGTAAATGAATTGTGAAATATCACATAATGAGGTCACATGCTCCTTCTACACAGCCTGTTGAAGGCGGGAATGTTGCGCCGTTACTCCACCTAGCCTTCTGTAGAAGGTGTTGTTCTTTTTAAAATGGCACTGGAGGTATTAAAGCTGAATTTACGTCTGTGTAAAACGTGCGAGCTGGCAGGACGGGCTGCCGAAGCTGTTGCGTTAAAGGTCACCCCTTGTTGCTTCTGGAACCACTGATGTTTGGTTCAGTGTAAGGAAGCAAAGCTAGAAGTTAGAAGCATTAGAAGTTTGTATATACTTGACTATTAATACTTACACCATCTGTAAGAATCTGGCATGGAAATGCTGAGATAACACTTTCTCTCCTCTCTCTTTTCCATTTCCCCCATCCCTATTTGTGTTGTTTGCCTATTTAGTACAGTGGATGACAGAGGTTGTTCTGCAGCTTGCCAAATGTTTTACGTTCTACTGTGAACAGTGAAATCATCTATAGCAGCTGACTGTGAAGGCACTGAATCATCTTGACACCTCCAGCTCCAAAACCCCATCAACAACACAAACCCTGCCTGCACACTAGCAAAAAGAAATTAAAAAAACACTTCCTCAAAATCAGCTGTGATATTTTTTAATTAATTGATTAATTTTTCATGAAATTGGAATTGAAGGTTGAGACACAGGGCCTTATTTTTATCACAAAAGGGCTGGTGTGGGCGTCTCCACCTGCTTCTTTGGTTCATTTATGTGCAGCAGCACAAAGTGCAAAAGAGCTGGGTGAAGTAAATATAGATCAGAGGGTGTGCTGATTGATAAATACACTCTCAGCCAATCACATCGCTGATCTCAGATCTCTGAACCAGCTGAGCCAATCACAGTGAAGCATGACAACAATTTTTAACAAATAAATGGAAATAATTAAAAAGGAAAAGGAAATCATATTGTTTTCTAGATGATGCAGATGGTGTGGGTTCTTACTAACAGTTCATCAACACAATGACGATAGAAACACATAATAAAAAAGGTTGGCCTTTATGATTGCATCAATCCAACTCTATTTCAGTTTTAATTTTGTCGTAAATGATCACATCATATCGTGATTGATGTGACAGCAGAATTTGCTCTGCAATGCATTTAAAGGATAACACATGAAATATGAAACATCTTCATCATCCCACATAAATAACAGAACAGTGAGTAACAATGGTGTCATTTACACAATCAATGTAAACTCAATGGACGGCCGTGCGTAATGTGACTGCGCTTTAACCAAACACTTTTCAAATCAAAGGCTGCAGATTTATCTGCTGAGCACCAAAATACCACATGACGGGCAAAGCCACTTTCAATGTCAGGGTAATTGTAAACTGTTGGAGCACTGCTTGCACTGGTCACTGCACTGCACCCGAGTATGAATAATGCCAATGATGATTCAAATGAACAGACCTTTAGAAAACAGGACTGATGACAGATGATTTAAATAGTGTGTTAAACTTTTACATTTCTGTTTATGGTCAAACTAAAAAGAACAGATACAACAGGTTAATCAGTGACCTTCAGAGGTGTTCAACACACAGAGGTTTGCCTGGATCCCTTCAATTTATCTCTTAAATCCAAGTGTCCAGTGTGCCTTATTGTCCTCAGTGAAATTCTGACATATCACATAATGAAGTCACTAGCCCCTTTTACACAGCCTGTTGAAGGCGGGAATTCTGCCTTGCCTTTCTGTTTAAAAATGACAAACACAGAATGTGGGGACATGGTTCGTTAAGTCGGAAGCCACAGTTTGTGCATGGGACTTTGAGTCTGAAAGGTGAACTGCATGGTGTTTGTGTGTGTGAATTTAAAAGAGACTCTATCCAAACACATCCATTACTTTCACCTTTGTGCATTACTTAATGGCTCTGCTGTCTGGCAGGAAGCAAATGAGACGTGACTTCCAGACTCTGACAGTTAAGTTATAAGTAGCTCAGTAAGTGCAAGTGACCTGCTAAATGGGGATATAAGCAAATATATTTAAAAAAACAAATTCCAGTCAGCAGACATAGTTGGTCCAAGCTCGTCCTACTTCACTGCTCTTTATTGTGTGGTCTGAGCTTGGTGCTGATGGCCACTGATGATCTTTTAATGGGTTTAGGACAGCCACCCTCTAGATATCATTTCATCAGGGGAATCACATTTCCCAGTGTAACTTCCATCTTGACGTTGTCCAGAGTGACAGACCAGATCACTGGGCTGCTCCGACTTTAATAGCCCACCATGTTTGATAATAGTTGACACATCCCTAACAAGGTGAGGAGCACTGGGAGATATTAAAACGGGAATGTGCAGACAGCATTACGGCGGTGACCCTGCTGATGCTGCTCACATCCAAGTGACAAAAACACCAAACTGCCCTAGGCTGATCAAGACGGCACAGCCTGAACCCCACTTAACTCTGGATGTCCACCGGATGCAACAGATGTCATATCTGTCTTGGTTCAAATTTCTGCTGGAAGCATTTAAACAGTGAAGATGTTGTTCAACATTTCGTTGAGGTGATTTACAGGATATTAAAAACACATTTTCAGCTCATTTATGACTGATGTGGTAACATGTACTTTATGGCTTTACTTTATGGCTTTGTTTTTCTGTAAGCACCACTCTGTCTGGTGTTTTTTTTTTTGCATTCTTGCTTTACAGACTTCAGGGAAGAAGTGACAGAAAAAGGAAAAACTAGTTTTGCTGTTTGTACATGATGACAAAGTTAGAAATGAAACACATGTATCATTACATGTATACAGATCTACAGTATATATACATTTAAGAAGGAATTTCATGCTTCAAAATAGACCCAGAATGTAAAGAGAGTGGGGTAGAGGAGAGAGCCACAAGTGAAAGCCAGCTGTCATGTACCCAGTGACATGGGCACACTGGCTGGAATGGCAGCAGATTTCTCCAGTGGACTTTGAGGTTAGCTGATCACTTGACCAGTTCATGGCACGTTTTCCCTCCGTGGTTCAGGGTTCTCAGTCAGACTGCTTAATAGATCTTAACAGCACCAAATTCTCAGTATTGTACGCAGCAATCCACAGGCATATCTGGTTTTGCATTGGCTTCCCAGTGTGCTTGTTGTAGATTTGTGCAATGGCAACCCACACATGGACAATAGCGCAAATGTGTACAGAGACTATGCTCTCGCCTTAAGGAGGTGGCTGTGTTGTTTCTGTTGGTTTCAAACCACAGCAATGTAATGCTTATGTAAGACTGATGTTTATTTCCTCTTATTGGAGTGAATCTTCAATTAGCGTGACTATGATAACTATGATAACAGGATTATGTCTGCTGTCTCTTCTACTTTCCTTCCAACCCTCTGCCTGTGTTACATTCTTCACTATATTCCAACAACATTTAAGCGTTTTATTTGGGAAAGAGGAAGAACTGGATGGATAACACCTTACCCACAATGCTCTTTGCACCACAGTATAATCTGGCATGGAATACTGACAGAATGTTGGGCTCAACCCAAAATAATTTGTGTATAACAGTTACATGATAGGCTACATTCATTTGCAAATGGTCCTCTTTAACATTTAAGGAATTTCCTTACAAATGGTAGCTGGTAAACCTTGATCACATCAGTTGTGTGATAAAGAGGTGTTGATGTGATAAGCGCCTCTCTTCCAGGGTGCTGAACTTTATCTGACCTGCTGAACTTGTCAACAGTCTCTCAAATTATGAATAATGACAGTGAGCCATCAGCATGCTAACGGAACCATTATCATCTCTAACTGGGCACTCATATGACTCCACAGCAGGGGCTGGGGGGGTAAACAGACGCTGTGCAAACGCAGTTTGACAAATTAACGCTCCCATTGACTTACACTGACTTCTCCAGCACAGACACCATCAGGGATTGACTGTCAATGACCTTGGTCATCAGACCAAATAGCTGCCCATTAATGTTAAAGTGAATCTTCACTGTGCCAAATCAAGTACACATGATAGCATTCAGATAAGTGATTTTCATTTGATAAGATCATTTCCTTCTCCTACTGACCATTTGTTTGATGTAAACAGATATGTTGAGGCCCTGATTCGATTGCATACAGTCCCATGTAAATTTGATATATGAAAGAATACATGTCAGGCGAAGCTGTATTCTGTGTAAATGATGGATAAGTTAATTATATAATAAGACTCATTAACAGGTAATATTATAGAATTGTATAATTGTTAACTATGTTGACACAACTTGTGCTTCAATTACATCCTTTAATATATGAATTTGAATGAAAGATTGATTAATTTGATAAATTTGAGTGTCCATGGTATACGCAGATTCATTCCCTCCAAGTCCAACTCAACCTGTTCAGCAACATTCTGAAGTGTTTGAGTTAAACTGACAATCATAATTTGGTTATACAAAGCTTATTTATCTCTAGTAATCCCTTTGTTTGTCTCTATTTGCTACATTCAGCGAGCGCTTTGATCAACTATTCTATGAGTCAATAAATGGTTTTACCTGGCAGATTTGAAGATTGTGTAATTGAAGGCGAATCAGAAAGGTAACTCATGTTTTATGTAATTCATGTAGAAAAAAAGTCAAAAGACATTGCAGTTACGTAGATTTTCCGTGGCAAATAAAAATGTATTTTTATGCTCAGCTCCTCTGTATAGCATACTCCGTTTTGTGAGCATAAAGAAGGGCATTAACAACCTTTCTCTTTAGTTGTTGTGAGACATTCCCTTGTATTCAGTCTCTGTACTAAGACAGAACCATTATAGTCAAGTCAATTTTATTTGTATAGCGCCAAATCATAACAAAAGGTATCTCAAGACGCTTTTCACATAGAGTAGGTCTAGACCATACTCTTTAAAATATTATTTACAGAGACCCAATAGTTCTCACCATGAGCAAGCACTTGGCGACAGTGGCGAGGAAAAACTCCCTTTTAACAGGTAGAAACCTCGAGCAGAACCAGACTCTGGGTGGGCGGCCATCTGCATCGACCCAGTTGGGTTGAAAGGGGAGGAGAGAGGGGGAGAGGAGAGACAGAACAGGAGGACAGACAACAAATCAGACTAATAATAATAACAACAACTGCAGCAGTGAGTGTGGAGCAGGAACATGGGGGCAGTAGACGGCAGGCATAGTCAAGGCATAAAATAAATCTCAATCTGGTTGGACAGTGGCTTTAGTTAAGCCTGGTTTATACTTGTGCATCTGTGTATCTGCGTACCATATGCTGTAGTCTGATGTGCATCACACAGAACTGTAACTACACGTCGCAGCGATGCAGACTGTGATTGGTTGGAATGCATTTCCTCTTCCATGTCTCTCAGTGGCTGGACAAGCACAGAAAATTCACCTTCCTTCTGCTTCTATCGGTTCAACTGGGGCACTTGCATAGGATACAACGCAGAGCCTACGTACAACTACAAATCAGCCTGTAGACAGTGGCTCTAGTAGAAGCTGTAGTAAATGCATAGCAATAGAAGAAGAGAAAACGCAATCCATAGATAGTCCATGGGGGAGATCTAATGTGCACCTTTAAAAACACTTTTATAATGTAGTTTACATTACATAATGCAGGTAACATACTATAAATACTGAAACCAAATACAGACAACGGCTTGGAAAGCAGACCAGACTTGGTTCTCTTTTCCCTTTCCTTCCATTTCTGTGGTTGTCTCTGTCTCCTCCCTCACCTCTCTCGTGTACTGTTCATGGCAACAAAGTGGTTTGGTGTATAAAAGTGCTGCCTTCAATAACACTACTTCACTAGCTATAACAATGATTTACTCTGGACCATGTTCAGGCCTGAAGATCTAATTGAAAGCAAGCTAGTTTCAAACCTCTTTCAACACTGTGTTGTAAATTCACTACAATGGTCACAAATTTAGACAAAAATGGCCTTGGCCGTGCAAAGTTTTGTTTCCACTGGGTGATGGTGAACAATGGAGGGAAGCAGACGCTCTTTAGAATGAGGAGAGGAGGCAAAGTTCAGAAAAGTTCATTCACATCGTTCGAGGGCTGGA
The DNA here is from genome assembly GCA_031216445.1 of Lateolabrax maculatus. Taxonomy (NCBI): domain Eukaryota; kingdom Metazoa; phylum Chordata; class Actinopteri; order Acropomatiformes; family Lateolabracidae; genus Lateolabrax; species Lateolabrax maculatus. Next base: position 19,635,986 of record CM062200.1, read on the forward strand.
CCAGCAGGGATAGGATGGCCGGACATAAAGGTGTCAGCTACAATTTACTATTACAATTTGGCCATTAAGCTGAAACTCTTATCAACAGTGACTTACAAAAAGTACAACAGTTCAGCATTTGTGGATCCAATAATCGCAAGTAGCACAGTAATAAACAAGGGCCAGGGACAACAGCACAATGCTAAGAAGTCGACGTGGAGTGGAGGGAGGCTGGGTGTAAATCAGAAGGGCACCAGAAAGAGGAACAACTTGTGAAAGAGGCCAAAGCACATCTGCCAGTAAAGCTGCCATTAACCTGCAGTAACACTGGCTCTCTTTTACGGAGCTAAGGAAGACTTTTTTAAAGTGTTACAAATACATGCAGTCAAAATGTTTCAAGTTGCTGAATGACAAAACGTTCATTCACATGCACTCAAGTTACTAGGTTACTCAGAGAAAGCAGGTTATGTAGGTAACCAGAGAACCCGTTTCCATTCACTATAGTTACCTGGTTATTGTGAACATGTGCATACATGCAGCAGGTTACTAACCACATTTTTCTCCTACCGTTGACCTTATTTTGGAACCATGACTTACTGAATTTAACTATTACTCTGTTCTTTTTGTTGCTGTTGGGTTTTTTTGGCTGTGTAGGTCTGTGAGGACAGAGAGACAGACAGAGCTTTTCCTCACAACAGTACCAGTCCTACAGTCCTACAGTAACCAGGTTTCTTGTTTGCATGGCATTTGAGAAAAACAACCATAACTCGGTTACTTAACTGCTTGGATGTTTTTCAGTTGATTGCTCATACAACATGGCAAAATCTTGTTTTTGTACATGTTCTTATACGGAGAATGTAAAAAAGTTTGTTGTTTAGGGGGAGTTGCTGCTGCAACAGTTAGTTTGGTGAACAACAGCTGGGTGCAGTGACTGTGTACAGTTTCCGAGACTGTAAATTCACTATGTATATATATGATCTTATAACAAGGTAGAGAGCAGGGACATGCTCTAGCTGCATGTACTGACTAAAAGGATATGTCTGTTGATATTCTATTTATCATATTATACTGAGCTTGGTCCCCGCTCCTACAACATTTGTCCATATACCGTAAAGACCAAAGTCTGAAAAACTGAGAACTGCAAACCAAAAATAAAAAAAAGAAACCCAAAAGACAAGCAAAACAGTCACGCTAAAGCTGTGACTTAACTGCAAATCACATTTCTTTGCATTTCATATTGTAGGTCTTTGTCATATTTGGGAATAATAATAATTTGGGGTTGCAGTTATTGTACGATGGTTTGTGATCTCACATTTCTTTGGGCTTTTATTAAGGGACAACATCAATCCCATACATTTTGTTTGGTTCAAGCATACAGAACCTTTTGACCACCCAGATCATTTAATCATCAGCTGATCTCTCTACCAGCTACACACCCATCCTTTGAACAAAGTGGTCTTTTTAAACACCCAGATACACACTTTATAACTCTTGCACTGTCCACTGCCATATAAACACCTTCAACAGTAATCCATTAACTGTTTGTAATCCTAAATGTGAGGAAAATAATCTTATTTCTGACCTGGCAGTAAACCTGTATCCATGCTACTGCGACCAACTTCCACTATTCCACTGGAGGTCTATACTGGTTCAATGCCCTGAAACTGAAGTGATCAGTCTGAACTCTGTTTCACCCTCTGTCTTCTCATCTGCCAGGGTCATCAGCCCTCTGCGTCGCTTTCCCTCCTTCTATGGATTCCAGATTTATTTCCTATTTTCCTTTTCTCCTCACAAATTATTGATTCTGTTAAGATAATAGTGTGTGTGTGTGTGTGTGTGTCTGCGTGCGTTAACAGAGCAAATACATTAACTGTCATCAGTAAACTTTACCTGGTGTTTTCAATTAAACCACAGAGAGCTGCTCTTTATCTGTTCACACAAACACAGTCACACAGATCACTAATGACTTCACTGACACCTTTTGTTTTCGTTGTATTCTATGTTTATTAATGAATGTGTTGTAATGAAGTTGTGATTATTATTATTAGCTTATAGTTAGGGCTGGCTCAGGTGAGTCCTGAACCATCCCTTAGTTATACTGTTATAGGCTTAGACTGCCGGGGGATTTCCTATGATGCACTGAGCTTCTCTCTCCTCCTCTCCCTCTGTATCCGTACGCATTCCTATCACACTAATACACGTTACTAACTCCACTTCTTCCTGGTAGTTCCTGTGCTTTCTGTGCTTTTTTGCCTTCTCACTTTCTGCAGGTATTTCCTGCTCTGGAGCTGTAGATTCTGGATCTGTGATTGCCGGCCGTCTACTGCCCCCATGTTCCTGCTCCACACTCACTGCTGCAGTTATTATTATTATTATTAGTCTGATTTGTTGTCTGTCCTCCTGCTCTCTCTCTCCTCTCCCCCTCTCTCCTCCCCTTTCAACCCAACTGGGTCGATGCAGATGGCCGCCCACCCAGAGCCTGGTTCTGCTCGAGGTTTCTACCTGTTAAAAGGGAGTTTTTCCTCGCCACTGTCGCCAAGTGCTGCTCATGGTGGGAACTGTTGGGTCTCTGTAAATAATATTTTAAAGAGTATGGTCTAGACCTGCTCTATGTGAAAAGTGTCTTGAGATACCTTTTGTTATGATTTGGCTCTTTACAAATAAAATTGACTTGACTTTTTTTAAAGCACCATTAATACTACTGCAGTAAACATATTTATTCACTGTTTTCCTTAAACTCGGATTGGTCAAGTTTTAAAAGCTAAAGGTGAGAGAATTCTGCTGGATGTTCAGCCAGTGCCAGTACAGCAAGTATGACAAATGAATAAATATCATAGAAAATAGAGTTATTTGTTTTCTTTCTGAGAGTGAGATGAAAAAATTGATAACAATCTCATGTCTGTGTTAAGTACAGAGCTGGAGCAAATGGAAACAGCTAGCCTGGCTTTGTCCAAAGTGAAAAAATATTTTAAAAATGCCTTAGCAACAGTTCTAAAGCTTGCTAATTAACATGTTGTAACCTGTTTGTTTACTCCGTACAGAGAAAAACAAGCTTTTTCTTGGCTCACGGACCACATCTGGCAACCTGTGCTATGAGATGAGGAGCGGGCTGCAGAGGTCTGCTAAGCTCACTTCTAACTCCACACCACACGTCACCACTCTCAGTGAGCTTTAGAGGTGTTGGTGGGTATGTTTTTAAACTTTGGACATGGCTTGGCTATTTTTCCCTTCAAGCTCAACCTCTGGGGCTGAAAAATTAAGCCAATGCGAAGTGCCAAAAACTGCAGTTTCTCAAATGGGCTCTTGAGGCTGGCTCCAAAAGTGAGTCAATCCCCATAGGCCGCCATGTTACAATGTCTAACTTTTACAGCAGAAATGTTTACAGCCTGGTATGGGGGCAGCTCCACTGGCTACAAAAAAGATGGCAACGGCCAATTGCCAAACTCAAGGCTTCAAAACTGTAGTCCACAAACCAATGGTGACGTCACGGTGGCTACGTCCACCTCTTTTATACAGTCTATGGTTTCCCTCTGCTTCCAGTCTTTATGCTAAGCTAGGCTAACCTCACTCCACCTCTGTACTTAACAGACATTTGAGTAATCTGGATCTTTTCCATACAGAACATTTAGAGTGTTTTCCTCTAAATGTTCTTTAAACACAACAGTTTAACTATTTAATTTAAATGAAATGATGAAAACCAAGATTCTCCACAAAACAGGTTTATTAAATAAAAAGCCCATACAATATAACATAAGTCACTTAAATAAGTTGGGGTAAGATACAAAAGTTATATAAACAGACTCTACATTACATATGTACATAATCCTATAGATACACCTCTGAGCTGATTAAAGTGTTCCATGTCTGTGTATAGTGCCTCTCGTTTAGTTTGTTGATATCTTTAAAAAAAATATATACAGATCCAATGTATTAACATCACAATATAAAATGTAAAATACGTTCTCCGGTCATCTACAATATGTACAAGATAGGTCATGTCAAAAAACAAAAAAAAAAAAAACAAAAAAAAAAAAAAAAAAAAAACAACAACAACTCACATTGACAAGTTCAAACATTTCTGTCCATGTGTAAATGCAGCATTTGATCGGTTTCCTACAAGCACCTGAGTGCTTCCAACAACTCCAGAATTATCTTGATTATACTGCAGTTCCCCTGTGGATTTGGAGGTAAAACACAGATGATTTGAGATGTTTGAGAAACCTCACATTTCACTCTACACTGCTTCTAGGAAACACGACCCCTAATCATCTCAGTTTAATTTTGTACATAGCTGGTAAACTTGGTTGGCAGATTGTCCACAGGATAGACAGTAGGTCCCGTTTTCATGGTGGGTGGCCCATTTAAAAGAGTCCAGTGACACTGAGTGACCACTTCAACCAGGAAGATCTTCAACAGGACCTTAGCAAATTCCTTCCCCACACACATCCTGGAGCCCCCTCCGAATGGGATGTACTGGAACCTGTAGTCAGTGGAGAGTTTGGTCATGAAACGCTCCGGCTGGAAGTCCTCCTTGTTGGGGAAGATCTCTGCCACATCATGGGTGTCACAAATGCTGTAGATGACGTTCCAGCCTTTGGGAATTTGGTAACCCTGAAGTAGTGAAGGGAAATGATCAGTAAGCAAACAGGTTGATAAAAGTTGTGTCTCTGCAATCTCCTATTTACAGATGTATGCAGTCCATAGCTCTGAGTTAACTTACATTGAGTTCAAAGGTCTTGAGGGCCACTCTGAAGCCTCCAGGAACAGGAGGGTTGATCCTCAGAGTCTCCTTAATGACACAGCCGGTGTATTTCAACTGCTCCAGGGACTCGATGTTCAGACTCTGGAGGTCCATCCCCTGCTCCTCCTGAAAACAGATACAAATGTGAGTGAGCATGTGAGTGTGATAATTGGTGATGAGTGGGATAGTGCTGGTTGTCCACTTCACCCAGACTGATTCAAGGATAGTGATTTTGTATAACAGTAATAATTTCAGTGGTTGGGTCAAGTCATAATAAGTTATCCAGTAACTCAAAGCACACACCAAAACAACAAACTGGGAAAAACCCATGTCTGCCTTTGAGGTCAGATGAACAGCTCAGCACTGTTCATCTGACCTGGCTTCATGATCCGACGCTTGATCAGGGTTTAACATATCTTGCACTAATTAGCTTTACTGAGAAAGTTTCAATGTGAACCTTTTTTGGTCAACTCATGTTTGCAAGGACAACAATGAGCAGCCACTATTGAAGGACAACAACTCATAAGAGTTACAGTTGTGCATCGTTAATTACCTTGTCCATCAGTTCCTGCCTCAGTCTATCCACAACTTCAGGGTTAAGGCCCAGGAACATGATCAGAGAGGTGGCTGTGCTGGCTGTGGTTTCATGGCCCCCAAACAACAGCTCTGTAGCAGACTCCTTAATGGCCTAAAACAGAAACGCAGACACAGTTAGTTCAGGCCCCAACCAAAACTATGGCTTATAAAATGCAGAGAAGATACTTGAGGTGCTCTGTTTGTTTGTTCATATATGTAGTTTGACAAAGTCGTCATGGTCATGTGACTACCTGCATGCTGAGCGGTTCCCCGCTCTTCTTGCTGCTGTCTATGAGCTGCTGCAGAGCATCTGTGTGTCTGGACTCCTTGTCGGACTCCTGCACCTTCTTCTTGATGTTTTCCTCTATCTTGGAGTGGATGAAGTTCCTCGCCTTCAGACCCTGGATGACAGAGGGTGGAGGGATGGACAGAGGAGAGGGAGGGAAGGAACACAATGTAAGACAGTTCTATTCACTGGGTATATACATGGATACAGTATAGAAACACATTCATCCATCAACCATTTCACTTGGCTGCTTTGCCTCATGTGATTTGCTTGTTCTGTTTTAAAAGGACCATACCAGAGTTTTTGAACGTTTCAGGTCATTTACTACAATCTATTTAAATTACGGGCAGTTATTGGCTTCTATTCATTTCATAATAGTATGAACATCTATCTGCTGATGTCAGCATGCTTTTAAATATGGTTGGCTATAATTTAACATATACAATCACTGCTATAGTTCTCCAACTTTGCATTAATCAGTTCAGTGAACTATCCATAATCCTAATAGTCCTAATGTCTCCTGGTTGGTTTTGACATGTGATCCAGATGTTTAAAGCTTAAAGAAGTGTAGCCACATGGCGAGTACGTGTTTCTCTCTTACCCTGTACAGTCCACTGAAGGGAACGTCAATTGGCAGAGAGAACAAATTCTTGATCATTTCCTCAAAAGCTTCCACCAGCTGCTGCTCGTCGGTCCGGATCTGCTCTGGCTCAAATCCCAGGAGGATCCTCATGGCTATGCGGAACATCAGCCGCTTCATTTCCGGGTAGACCAGCACGCAGGAGTCCTTGGCCAGCCACTCCTTCACTGCAGCCCGCACCTCCTCCTGGATGATGGGGATGTAGAGCTCCAGAGCATCCCTGGAGAAGGCCCGCATGATGGCCTGGAGACGGACAGGAGGAAGGTTAGATTTATGAAAGCTGAAGTTCAGGCATCTGCTGTTCATCGAACAAACTACACTTCCAAATAAATGACTTAAGTTACGTTTTGGCCAATGGGGCCAAAGTGGATCTTATTGCACAGGAAAAATCTCCTCATTGTTAAAATAAATAATCTTTTGTTCAGCAAATTAAGAATATTTCAACCTTTTTTATGTGCAAATATACTCATAAGTATTTTCTAAAATCCAGTTGGATTTTTCTTAATTCTAGTACAGTAACCTGCATTTGTCTAGTCTCAAGATACTTACACTAATTTCTGAAAAACCTTTAAAAAGTATGTTTCTGTTGGAGATGGGTTGAAATAAAGCTGAATATTTTTTCTCTTGGTTTAAGAAAATACAGATTTTAGGATCCAGTGATCACACATTACTATGGCTACTTGCTCAGTGTAATTAATTATCAAACACAATATTGATTATTTAATTGCTGTAACTAAAACAGTTAGAGCATTGATGTTAGTTGTTGTGTCCCTAATATAAACAAGGCATGGACAAAAAAGAAAAAGAAGAGAAAAAAAACACAGGATATTTGCAATGCATTTCACTGATAACTAAAAGGGGTCAGTAGTTGTGGACTGTAGTGAGCTAATAACTCACAGGTAGATTCTAACTACTGACAAAGAAGTCCCACTGAAAGTAACGCCAAATGAACTCACCTTCTTCTTGGTCTTGTGTTGGGCTCCGTGCACGTTGGACAGGGTGTCCGAGCCCAGGATGGTGCGCACGGAAGCGGGCCACTGCACGGACACGAGCCGGTGCTCCCCCAGCAGGATCTGCCTGACGTTGTCCGCTCCCGTCACGCGCACCGTGGGGTTCCCGAAGAGGTGCGTGCGGTAGATGTAGCCGTACTTCTGCCGCTTCATCCGCAGGAACTTTCTCCTCTGCAAACAACACCAAGATGAGAAATGAACAAACACACTCACACGCATACTGATGCAGCACTCTGATCATACACAAGTCCGCTACAATCAACACACACACACAGAAAAATCTATAAAAAACAATAACTTTAAAATGAATCAATGCTGCAACGATGACAAATGCGCAGATTATCAATAGGTCTTAATACACGAATTAAGCAGTCTCTGAATGTAACCTATTTTTAAATTAAAATGTAGTCCTATATATACATATTTAATTATTTAATCTAATCCAGTTAAATACGATCTTTAACCCTGTAGGTGCCATGACGTCTCATGGAAGCCCGCACAGCTGAAAGTAGTTATTTGTTTACCAAGAAGACAGATAAAAGACGTGAAGGCAGCTCAAATCGCTTCTGCTCATATGCTGCATCCTTATCCACGCGTGGACAGCCGGCATCACAGGGCGTTTCAGCGGAGCGTCGCCGTGTGTTTACCTGGAGGATGAGCTGCAGCGTCTCTCCAATGAAAGGCAAGCCCATGGACCCGGGGGGCAGCGGGCTGGAGCAGCTCGGGTCTCTGCCTCGGATCATGTAAACCTCCCACAGCTTCACCGCCACCAGGAACAGCAGGACGGGAAGCACGATGGTGCACAGGAAGGTGGCCAGCAGGGTGCTCAGAGCCATGTTGCAGCGGGCTTCGGTCTCGTCGGTGCGGCTCAGGTGAAGCTCTGTCAGCAACGGAGGCTCGGGGATGCCCACCCGGCGCTTTTATAGGCTGCCGGGACCGCGGGCAGCCTGCTGCCTTCTCCTCCCTCAGATAAATTAGTTCACTCAAAGTTCATCTTTAATTGTGGGTGTCGCTCGGCCCCGCCTCCGGCCTGCAGCCCACTGGCTGACTCGCCTCACCATTTGTTCCGAGGGCCGCATCTTTAATCCCTACCTCCTGTTGCATGCAGACAATCCGCGGCGGATTTCACTGAGAAAAGGTGACGATTCCCTCCGAGACAATGGGAGCGCGTCCCAAGACGCCTTTGTTGGCAATAAGGCAGCTAGTTTACACACTCATTACCTTGGCTTAAGCCCCACTTGTAGGATCAGTAATCGTGCCTGCAGGGCGGCCCGCATTCAAGAGCAAAAAGCTTTTAAGCAGCACATTTTTAACCGCTTCAGAAAATGGAAAACAGGCTCCGGGTCGAAGAATGTCTTAATCCCTGTCCCTGTGGCTCTCAGGCTGCCTCACAGTTAACCCTGCTGCTCACGTTGGTGTAGCTCAGCTCTGTACAGACTGGCTTTTTAGAATGTGGTGCTTTCTGGAGGAGGACTCTGGTCACACCTCACAGACGGTCGCCGTGTGGCTGTGAGTATTCACACCACCGGCCTGGTCCTTCCCTGTCCTGCAGGATGCGGGGACAGGCCTGAGACATGACATGATGACCAGCAGCTCTCTGAGAGCAGCGCTGCCCGCTCCATGACATGACTCCATGTTTCCATCAGTCCGCCTTCAGAGTGAACCTCTGCCTAATCTCGAAGGAGACTTTGACCTGCTCTATCTGCCCGTGTGTGTGTGTGTGTGTGTGTGTGTGTTATAAAAATGATATCTTTCCCCGCGGGGTCAAACTTGGGTCAGCAGAGACAGGCGGGGGGACGCAGGGTTATCCCCGGGCTACGCCGCATGCAGAGTAAACAGGGAGCATGTTCTCATCAGCCTCTCCGCATTTGGACTCTTGTTTTTTACGACCTGCCATAACGTGTGTGCGCGTGAGTGTGTGTGTGTGTGTGCGTGCGGCAGGGCCAATCGGTCAGTCAGAGAGAGACAGCTTGGCTGCTGCTTTTACAGCGACACATTACATGGACGGATCCGTCTGTTCTGGCTGACTGTGCGTTTTAAAAGAAGGCGCCCTGAGCTTCACCCCGGTGGGAAGGCGCGCCAACTATCACTATCACAGTCACACAAAAGCTTGCACATATAATCTGATCTCCCATCACCGCCTCAATGTAATTCCATGACTTTTCCTTTGACTTTTTGCAGTGGGGGGAGTTTACATTACTGCAGTGAAACACTTGGGTATTCTTTCGACTGATCCCAGTCTAGTTTAGACTCAGTAGGCTATTTGACTAATTTTTAGACCAACAATAACAAAATAAGAAATAAATGATTTCTTATTTATCCGGTAGAATTGTATTTCTAACAGCATGGGGAATTAGAAAAAGCATGTCCGGATTAACCTGCTAGGGGCCCCTGGGCCAAAAATGAGCTACAAGAGCCCAACTCAGTGCAATGTGTCAGATTGCCATCATGTCAGATCCTATTGTGCTTTAGTGGTACACAATCCTAAGCAATGTTTTGTTGAAACTAGCACAAACCAGTTGATCAGCAATGAACCTGGAGCTCCAGAACTCCAGGGTCCCCAGGGGAGCTCCCAGCTTTGCGCAGTTGGCGATCCACTCTTGGAAACAGTATGCAGACCTTTTTTTTTTTTTTTGGCAAATAAAACATTTAACGCTTTTTTTTGTGGGTCTATCATTTCCTGATCATTTCCTAATGGGTTTCCTGGAAAGACCTGTGTAATCCAGTATTCACCACAGGGGAAACAGTTTGAGTATAGGTGAGTTTATAAGGAATTCATTTTCATTTAAATTTTAATACGAAGAGAACAGCTGCATTAAAATAAAATTTGCAGACAATATTGTTGAACAGCTAACAAGCCTAAATGAATAACATCTGAAAAAAAAAACAATACACAAAATGTGGACTTTCTTTTGGGAGGCTGCTGAAGACACCTGTGTGCAAGTCATTCTCACTTTAACTAATGGCTTCATTCCTGTCAGGTAATCCATGTGAAGACTGTTAGTGATCATTTAGTATCATAAAGCAGAATGAGTTCTCAGTCTATGTGAAATGTCCACAGATCATTTATTGAAGTGCAAGGTTTTCCCTGGCTGGAATACATCTCAGAACATGTGTCATTCAGTCCAGAGCAGAACAACTGAGCCTGTAAATATGAATACAGCTATTTGACAATAGAGGATTTGTGTCTGAAATAAGGATGGTTTCTGATCTTAAAAGACAAATCTGAACATGACAGGAGCAGTAGATCAACTAATAAAATACATCAATTTCCATGACATTATTGTATTAGTGTAGCAGTATATAGACCAGTAGAAACTGACTCCCGGCATCAGCCACAGTATGAAGGTACAGGTGATGGTTTACTCAGCGCTGGGACAGACTGCTGCCCCTGATGCACGCTCAGGGTGGATGGGTTTCCAGCTAGTCAGCTGTAGCTGTTGAGTTTCTCTCATCACAATGTGAATGTGTGAAACAGGATTCTGTTGTTCAGGTGTGATAAAGAAGGGGGGAAGAGGAGGAGGGGGTGGCGGGGTGTAGGGGGTGGGGGGGGGGGTTAAGGGAAGTTCAAGTGTGGGGAATAATTCCTCGGCCTGCACCTCACCATGCTGCCTGCTCCACAAAAGTCAGTGTAACCCAGCCCATCGCCTGCCCGGCTCCCCCCCCCCGACACTGACGGCACATCTACACCTTCACTGCTGCCACACACAGTTCCTCCCTGATGGAGGGCGCAAGCCCAAAGTTGTTGATCTGATGTTCTGTGTTTTTCTCCTCTCCAGGCACCACATGTACAGTATACAGTTCATACTGGATGCATGGATGTGATTTCTATTTTTCCCACTCAGTACCACCACTGTATTTAATCTTAAATATAGTTAAGTTTTACCTTCTGTTTGTTGCCTCATAACTAGGTGTTAAAGAAAGAGTATAATATTATTATTATTATTATTATTATATTTTTTTCTATTCTCCATTTGAATTCTTTAACCTTGTTATTAACTGACATATTCCATTGTATTTTTCACTTGTCTAATAATGTTTAGTTGCCTTTTGTCAGGGTTGGGGCTCCTTACCAGGTGAAGATGAAGTGAAACTATGATGAAAAAGTACTTTACCCAAGTAAAAGCAGAAAAAACAGAATGGAAAAAGTGTTCATTTTGAAGGTTAGTTAAAGGTGTCAAATAGCCTATAATGGTGTGAATAATTCAAGTACTCTGAGGCCTGTAGTTCACAGTACTGTGTATGAGTTTATCATGTGTTCTTAAACTTAAGCCTCCAGAGAGGTAGTGCAGCCAGTTGTGTATATATATATATATATATATATATATATATATATATATATATATATATATACACACACACACACTCAGGTACCCTATATATATACATACATATATATATATATATATATATATATATATATATATATATATATATATGGTACCTGAGTAAATGCATGTAGTTACTTTCCATGTGTTGTGATGAGGCACAACTATTACAGCTGATTCACTCACACATCTTTTAAAGTGTTTACTGTTATCACTGCTCACACACACACACACACACACACCGGCAGAGAGCGCGCAGTCAGCACGCTGCGGCGCGTGTTTGTATCGCTCCTCCGCGCGCTGGCTGACCCGCCTGTGACCCTGACATCTCACTGAACCCTGCGCGCAACCAAGTTCACTGGCCGTCAAACAGAGGGAGGGAGGGAGGGAGAGAGGGAGGGGGAGAGAAAAAGAAAAGAGGACAGAAAGAGAGACAAACGGTAGCAAGTTTCAATTAAAGGCCTGTAGACAACTGATCTGTCTTTACCAGTAAAAAAATCATTGTTGAATAACTGAATTATTGAAGCATAACATGTGTTTGTGCTGACATCACTCTTTGTTGTACAGCTTTCAGTTAAAAGTTAACATGAAGGACTTGAGACTGGGGCATGCCAGTAACAACACATTACTGTAATACAGTTGACAATGTCATCAATATCATCATATCAATTAATATTGCAACTTTACTCTTTTTGGTTCACTCTCCTGGTTCTCATTTTGTTGTTCGCAGCAGCAGCAGCCACTGTACACTACCTGCCAGCAGACAGCAGACAGACACAGTTAGAGACCAGCTGGTGAACACAGTGGAGCGTTTAGCAGTTGAGACAGATATTACTCTCAGGAGTTGGTGGAGATCAAAAACAGAGCTAAAACAGTGAGAATATTGGACATTCATTCATTAGGTGACACAAACACGACTCCAAATGACTGATATTGTTGCTTTGTCTTCTGACAGTATAAATAGGCAACTGTTTGCTTGGACTCATTTTAGTACTATAGGTCAGTGTTTTGTTTACAGTGCAGCTTTAATGACACATTTAAACTTATGCCACTCGGTGTCCCTGCTGTGAGTTTGGTAAGAAAAATACCCCCCATCTCCCCATCACTGTCATGACTCTTGGTGCTAGAGAATACTTTAGTTAGGAGAGGAGGCCTATATTTACACTGATTTACAGCACATTTTATGGCAACCGTTCTTTCTGACTAATGGGATTTGTAGTTTGAGGTACAGTCACAGCGGGAGGAGGTCAGATGGAGTGTCAGGCTCCTGGTTCAGCATGAGGTCACTCGCTGTTTGTCTACTGATGTCATCGTTTCTCTGTGTCTCTTTCCAGAGACACCAATGTAACCTTTTCAGATAGTTTCAAGGAAACATTCAGAGAAACAGACCTTGTTCTATTATCATCACTTGTACTGCAACCTAGATCCACAATTCAATCTATCTAATGTAACGCCTGAAAATCAGGTGTAATTTAACCAATACTTTTAATTGAGATATCATGTAAGCATTCATCCCAGGGGGAAACTTTGGCCTTCCACCTACAGGAAATAGCTGCATCCCTCAATTGGCACTGTCTCTACCAAGGTACATGAAAGGGGGAGATTTCTGAACATATATGTTTATTTCCCCTCCCTTGTAAATTTCATGCCATCTTATAGATAGTTATAGACGGGTAGTTGCAATCCAACTCAGTAACTCTGTAATGTTAATACATATATCAAACTCATGGGATTCATACCGGGATAGGCTGGAATATTCCATACAAACAGATGCTGCATTCTGCTACCCTTGTTGGAAGTTTCGGTCGCCTGCATTTCCTACACCACTTTTACCTGCTGGACACACGCTGTGGAGAGATGACAAGGGATTCCATAAGCACGCATCAAAATAACATGAGATGTGTGAAACTCCTTGGAGGGATGAAGGAAGACACAAAGACAAGGCAAGAGACATCCACTCTCATCAGTGCAGATCAGCTGATGCCGAGTCAGCGCTACTCTTCATCAGTTACTGGTGTTTTGGAATTGGTGAACCAGCTGGATGGAGTGGGTTATTCTGGTCCTTGTTTGAACACTCTTTGAGCAGGGATGAAGAACTGACCAAAATAGCACAGATTATACCTCATAATGCCATATAAAACAAGAAATGACCTTCTAACAGTAACTGAAATGATGAGCACCTTGCTGACAGAGGAAATACTCAGAGAAATTCTACATCACAGAAGTTGATAGAACACGTGACTCGATAGGAACAGAAAACATCTCAATGGTTTTTGGCTATGTGAATGGAACCTGTGATGTCACTGAACACCTTTTAACCGCCACCGACCAACGGGATGCTGTCCCACTACCGAACACTGTCGAATGTCGAGTCAGGTGTCGGAAAGCGCCACCTTGATGTCAGGGTAACATCAAGGTGGCTTCTGTCAAACACCACAGCACCAGTTTGTAACACAGGCCTTCTGTTATACACGTCATAACATTTTACAACACACTCAAGCCCAAACTGAGATTGGTGATGATCATCAGGATTATTTTCCCACACTTTGGAAAGCTCCTCACAAGATTTTACACAAGCCAAGCAGTACTCCTTGTGACGAGTAAACTGACCTTTATGTGTAAAATTGGTGACGTGCCTGTTTAATTATGTGTCCAATAAATACAAACGAAACAGTCAAGAACTACAACAAGTAGAGAACCTGGAACTGAGGCTAAGACAAGAAGCTGAGAATTAGCTGTGAGAAGATAAAAAGCCTGACGCACTAAGACTGAGATCAGAGCATGTGAAGGTGTTCCTGAGCTTCCTCCTCCTCCTCTTCCTCCATCTGCCTGCTGTATTGTTGAATGTAAAAGCTGTTTACTGCCTTGGTAAAGTGTTTGATCCCTGCACTAAAATACTTGTCACACAGGAAGGTAACACCCCCACCACCACCCCCCATTTCACTGCATTGACATTGACACAGGAACGCAGTATCTCCTGGTTTCACCCAGACATCATCAGTCAGAGTGCAAATGTGCAGAGACGGATGTTGGCTTTTTATTATAAATATGATCCAGGCTGGTTTTCATCAGGTGCCAGCTGCGTTTAAAGTGAACCTGGGACTAGAAACACTCCTACTTCAGAGGACTGAGAGTGGTGATGAAGCTTTCAACATCAGGACGCCTCCAAGTACACATTATAATAATGTGTTGTTTTTCTGACAGTTGCAGTTATGATTATTAGCGGTAAACTCCAAAACAGAAAAAACAGCACTTTATTATGTGAAGGCTTTCTGTGTATAGGGAAATATTTTAGGTTATGTATGCAAATAAGTCACCATGTTGGCTGAAAAATATATGATTCTAATTATTTTATATAAACATTTTGAAATGTGTGACATAGGCTTCTACGCTCCTGCACAGACAAAGATGCTGTTGCAAACCCTATGTGGGCTCCAGCACCTGTGAAAAACAATCGGTCCAGTGGCTCACAACCTTTGTGGCTGGCAGAGATGGAAGAAGTATTCAGATCCTTTACTTAGGTAAAAGTTGCAGTTCCTTCAAGTGAAACTACACCAAACACTGAATTCAAACGATACCTAAGTCAAAGTTCAGAAGTATTATCAGTAAAATGTACTTAAAAGTATTAAAAGTAAAATGCCCCCTGTGATTCTTACATTATTATGTATTCTGAGGCTTTAATGTGGAAGTACTTTACTGTTATAGTTGGTTGAGTTGGAGCTCATTTTAAATACTTCATATTCAGTTTGAGAGTTTGTTTTGTGACAGTGTACCATATTTTAAGTTTAAGTTGATAATGAGTTGCTCTTTTTACGTCAAATCTTAATATAAAAGGTAACTAGGAACAAAAGTTGTCAAATAATTGCAATAAAAAGTATAAGATTTCCTTCTGCCATGTGTGGAGTAGAAGGATAAAACAGCATATTTAAGGTACAAGCACCTAAATATTGTTCTTTCCACCACTGCTGGCTTGTCACCCCATGACACAAAATGTGTAAATGATCTTCTAATTAAAAATAAAGAGGTCTGAAATAAATAAGCACAACGCTGTGCAGCTGAAAAGTGTGTTTTTGTGTTCTTCTGTTAAGAATCTCACAACCCCTCAGATTTATCTTGTGACCCCTAGTGGAAGCCCAACCCTAAAGTTAGGCACCACTGCTCTCCTTCACAGTCCAGTTCCCCTTTCAACTGCACCGTCTGTTAACTTATGTGCCTCACAGGTGGGGGTGAAATTGTTTTTTTTCAGTGTCACCCATCATCTTTAAACACACACAACAGGATTTGCACACAGGAGTGTGACTAGATTTCTCATAGCTTCAGGCTGAGTTATGTACAGATATCTGAACGTGAGGTCATGACAGGCTTGTTTCTATGTGAGCATGTGCTTTCCTCCAAAAGGACAGTCGCAACAATTATTCAAGTTTTGCCAAAATGTTATATTTTTAATATGCTTATTGTCACAAATGAACATCTCTCCTACCACAGAATGTCTCCATCTGACCTCCGTCTCCTACTAACTCTCGTCAGGTGGACTCCTCTGCACACACAAGAGTCAGTTCATAAGTTAACATAGTGGATTCAATACTTAGGCCTAAAACCAAATGTGCATCCCTGTGAGAATGTTTGGCCAGTTAGGGATGGTTTTCTACCCAGAGACACTTCTAAATACTGGCCTTAGACTGATGTGCACAAAGGTCACAATGTTAAATAAGAACAGTGGCAGAATGTAACCAGACAGTAGAGCTAAGAGTGCACAGTGACCCTCTGAAGAAAAAAAAAAAACACATTTCTGTGTCTGTGTATGTGTGTGTGTGTGTGTGTGTGTGTGTGTTGGCAGGGTGGCTGATGTCCAGTGATAATAGAGCTCTCCAAATGTCTCTCGCCTCATTACATCTGCGGCGACAGGGATCCTCGCATTCAAACTTTGACCCAGGCCAAAGTTCACTTGCTGTTTCCCAGTTAGTGTTGTGTGGTGGGATACAGCGGGGCTCCAAGGGTGAGATACAAAATGACAGAAAACGTTTTTGTCTTTGTGCAAGTGTGTGTGTGTGAGTGTGAGTGAGAGAGAAGAGAGAAAGAAGAGAGAGAAAGAAGAGAGAGAGACAGAGAGAGAGAGATAGGACCCATATCTACACTGTGACCAGTGGTTCAGATAAAGATGAGGCACCTTTATTTCACTCAGTTCACCCAGGTAAAATTAAGAAAACAGACAGAGGTCCCGCAGTAATATTCCTTCACACGTGCATTGTTAAACCTGTCTTGCCCCTCCTGTATAAACCAGCATCAGCTGCAGTCGTCCAGGAATTATCTGGATCTCTGGATGGATCTCCAGGGATACAGGCAACTACTCTACTAGACCGTGTAAAACTTGAATAGAATGAGTCTTGACTAAACTGAACTGTTCTGACTCTACTGCTGGCTCTAACGGTCAATTTAAGTTATAAGTTATAAATATGCAATACTTGTCTTCATTTTTAAAATATATGAATATTCAGCTTAGAGCCTTTGTAATAGCTTATGATCTCCTGTGCCAAATCTCGTGTTGATATAGATGGTATTTGCTCAGATACACCTTGCAGTAGAGAAAAAAGCTGGACGGACAAACAGCCCCATCAGTGTTACCCATAAACTATCTTCTCAGCTGTACTGGACAGTATGCTTCAAAACAAGCAGGCGTTGAACTGTTGAATAAACCTTTATTACAGCACACAAAATAAAAACAACAAATTTAGGAAAACAACATCTCAGTCTTACTGAGAACAATGACAAAGGTAAAGCAAGGATTCCTTTGGATATCGACACGTACCCTCTCTCCACTTCTGTGGAAGGAAAGATAAACAATCTTGTTTTTTCTTTTTTATTCCAGTTGAAATAATCATTGGCATACAAGCATGTAATGTAAAACCTCAACTGTGAAAATCTGGATTTGTGCCGTTTTACCAGGAAGGATTACCAGATGGATGAGTTCTGTTGGGTGTGTATCAGAATCTACCACATTCACAAAGATCTTCTGTCATTGCCTCACCTTAGATTATGTGACACATTCTATATTATATTAATGACCATACATTAAATTGTCAAATATTTACCTCAACTTCAGTGAGCCAGGCCTTTGTCTCTATATTTGTCCTCTAGAAATGACATTTATATACAATTGACTTGCAAGAGCAAATACGTTTTTGAAGGAAATGTAATTCTGTCTGGATTACATTTCCTAGTGGCAAAATCTTTGCAATGAACGTATCAGTCAAAGTTTCATTCACAATGTCTTTAAAGTTTTCTGCCAACATGTCTGACCTTGCAATACAAAATCTACTACTGTGTTATTAAACCTTTTTTATGGTTGTGTTCAGGTACTCACAGCCCGACAGAGGACCCTATTAACATTTAACCAAAATCGTGGTCTCTCCCTGACACTGCACACAGGACTCAGGATGGGAACCTGGTTCTCTGGTGTCACAGCTCTGCACTTTGCAAATAAATAAGTATTTCTTAATGTAAACCGAATTTGTAGGAGTCCCGGTTGTGTTGTGTTTAAGTTACAGGCCTCGCTCTTTTCTGTCTGCTACTGTTTTAATTTGCAGTTGGTATAAACTCAGAACTCCCTCCATGTTTACCTGTTGTCTTGACAAAGTCAGTATAATGTACATTTCAGCACTAACTCCAACACCAGAGTCCTGCCACCGTTCTGCTGCTGTGATTTTTCTCGTTTTCACAGATGTGCTGTTTTCATACACTGATTTTTTCCTTCGCTTTTAAGTTACTGTCAGGTAAGTTCCATTGAAGGTAGCAATGGAAGTGATAAAAAAATAATAATAATAAAGAATTAAGTAGAAAGAGTTGGTTATAATTACTGAAGGAAAACAATATTTGTGGTAAAAAGGGAAAGTGGGCGCAGCAGAGTGGTGAATATGATACGACATGACTCTGTTGTTGTAATCTGGACATGTACAGGTATTTCTTTATTTGTTAGGGCGGCCCCAGCTATTGTTGGACTCTGCACACACCTCCAAACCAGGAGAAGCAGTTCACACTAGTGGCGGTAATGCACCAATAAGCTGGATGCCAACTGCCATAAATCAAAAAGAAGAAGAAGAAGCAGTTCACACTCTTGAGATGAAACCCAGACATGAGGTGTTTGCACAGGAACCCTCTGAGTAAAACTTAATGTGGATAATGTCTATGAGCAGATAGTTGAAATCATTAGGACCAGTATTTACATACTTCATATTGGAATGTTATATAGGGTCTATGCTAGATAACATAATATTTTTTTTTATCTTAACCATGCATGAGTGGAGAGAAGGTACCAATGTAAATCACTGAGCTCCTCACACTGTAGTCAACTGAGTTCACCAAGTAAGCACAAACAAATTCGCGCAAATTCGAACTCTTATTAATTACATATTTACTTTAGGTGTTGATGGAGGCGCATATCACAGTGTCATCCTCCAGTTCTGTTTGTAGCAGACAAACTGCTGTAATATTTTCTTTACAAAATATGCAGTATATACAGTGGCATTTACAAGCAACTTTTAAAAAAGGCAAAAAATTAAATCTAAAAAGGAAAAAACTTATATCTGTTTCAGTGCAAAAATGCCTGCTGAAAGTGGAGCACAGACCCAAAACATAAACAGAATAGAAACAGTCTCATTATAAAATTTTTATCACCAGGAGTCATGTGCAGGATTTAGGTAAGCGCAAGGAACCAATTCATTATTGCTGTGCTTTGTGGATATATGTGGGTTATGAGATCTAAAGCTTCATTTCACCCTGAGGAACAAAAAGAAAGAATTTAGAATGCAAGTTATTGAACTGTTAAAGTAGGCCTTGTTTTCTTGTAAGCATGAATCTAGTTTGAGTGGGTTGTAAGACAAAACTGTAGTTAACATCACATAAATAATGTCCATAACCCTATAACTGACAGGATTTACAGAGGGAGAAAGAGGGCATGCATTGATCACCGTTTACATGACACCACCGGGCCATGTTCGCCACTGAGTGGCCAAACACTGCCGTGGCTGCTGTGAATGATTACAGCTGTGATACTGATACTGATACCTGGCTTTAAGCTAGATCCTGTCCACACTGTGATCGGATCTCATTTGCAAATCAGGTCAGCGGACTTGTCAACAAACATGGCGTAAATTTCATAATTTACCCACGTCCGTGAGCAGCCTAAAATGTATGCTTGCTTAGACTGTATGAAAGCCACAAACTGCATGTGTGAAAATGTTTGCCTATACAGACACCAAATGTAGTGTAAAGAGAACCACATGTGCGTTCCATGGCAGTTCTGAGTTTATCTAGCTGTTACCTAGTTGCTTAAAGTGCAGATATACTCCAAAACACACAGAGGATGCGGCTCTGTTTATACTTTAGATGTCTAAATAGGAAGGTTCACATGCACAGTCATACAATTTAAGCTGGACTCTTATAGACGTGACTAAATCGTGATGTTGACATCACGAGGCTTGCTAGCTAAAGTTAGCTCAGGTCTGTCAGTCATGGTGTAGCAGTCCTTCCGGAGTCTCCTGAAGAGATGTCGTTGTATGTGCTCTTCTTCATCTGCCTTCGGACTGGTCTGTGGCTTTGTGACCTTTTAAGAATGTTCCCAAACTGTACAGATGTCATTTAGACCTTCCTGTGACCGTGGCAAACTTCTCATATGGTGACATTGCATGCAAACCCTCCATTAGGTTTTTCTTCAGGCAGTGGTCCCTATGACACACCAACCCAAAACCTTCATCAGCTCCTCGGAGCCTTTGTTGAACAAACGTATCCAATCTAATACAGTCCAGTACAACAACCTGCAATGACCCGGCCTATGCATGAACTTGTGTGTTGTTGTAACAGATTGCCTGATTTGGTAATGTGACACAATGAACTGCTTCATGTTAAGTCATTGTGAGGCTCTATCTTCGGGGGTTGGTTTTAATGTAAAATGTGAGGCAGAAAAAAGATGAACAGCAAGAGAAAAGCCACCAGGGAGTTGAACAAAACTTCACTTTTTTCATGAACATCAGTCTTTCAAGACGTCATTATCCATTAATCTATCCTCCGTCCATGACCTCAGCATCACTTTGTTTCGGCACACACACCTAGAGTAGCAACAGTAGAAGTACTGGCACAATGAGTTTAATTTGGTCTTAGTCAGAACCATCAATGGCTACTTTTCAATACTTCTGTGGAAGTAGACAGATGGGGAAAAAGGAAACAGTGAGATATTCTCATGCTGGAGTAAACATCTAAATATATGGTTTATTAAGTTTTTTTTTTATTCTTTTTTTTTTAAGAGATTACAGTTATTCTACAGAAACTGGTATGACAGTTACCTGGATCAAGCTAGAACCAGGAGACTGGAAAAACCAGGATAAGAGCCTTGTCACACCAGACAGTGGCACAAGCCAAATTCACGAGACCGTTGTTAAACGGATGCACAACGGGCAGCTCCTATTTTCCCTTTAAATGATCTGTTTCATTAAATCTACAAGAATGTTTATTTAACTGAATAATTTGATCAGGGTATTACCAATAGCTTGATATCTGTAGGTTAACACTTAAAAATATATTATTAATTTCTTCAGAAAGAAAGAGGGCAAGAGTGCTCTAATGGAATTTAGATGGTGTGTTGGAGATGTTGAATGTATAAAATGAGGTTCTGAACCCGTTCTATCCCTCTCACCTGTGCTGCAGTAAGAGTTGACCTCTGACCTCATTGTCCCAGTACATGTTAGTGTCACTTCCTCGGCTGTACCAGTCTCCCTCTGCAGCTACAATCATTCACAAATGTACAAAACATAGTTTGTCTTATCACAGCCATTAAAAATACTACAAACATTTTACTGTTCACTCCTGTGAAGAGTCCAGTTAACTGTTTAATATGTGTGTTATTAACATTGAGTATTCAGTCAGGTATAACAGTAAGGAGAGGATATGACCGTGTGTGTGTGTGTGTGTGTGTGTCTGTAAGTGTTGTACTTGGAGTCTGTTCCCTGCATGCCTTGTACAGTGTGTGTATTGCTGTGCCTTTATGTGATGTGTGTGTATGGAGGCTGTCCACCTTTCCCTTTTGTGTGTCTATGTGTGTGTGTAATTCCCTGTGTGGTTCTTCTGTATGTCTCAAGTTGTGTGTTATCGCTTCATTACATGTGTGAAAATCTCCTTCCTCTGTCAGTGTCCTGGCAGTTCAGTGTGTGCATGTGATTGCATGCATGTTTCATTCCTCATATCTCTTTGTGACACACATCACTCCTCTGCGTGTGTGTGTGTGTGTTTAGGAGGACATGCCATTGACCAGGCTCCTCAGCTGTTTGACCACAGTCTCTATCAGCTTCTGTTTGTCTCTGTCGTTCTTCCTGAACTGAGAGAAGATGTTGTTCTTCTTACTGGTGTCCTTCATCCTGGACACAGAGACAGACAGAGAGGGTCAGAAAGACAGGTCACACAGATGTATTCTCTCTGCACTATTTGTTCCAAGCTGAAGTGGAGACACAGATGTATTCTCTCATTACTATTTGTCACTTTGAATTTGCTTTTCCATCAGACATGGTTATATCACAATTCAATCTGGATTGGTTGAATAAAAAACAATTTCTCAATTAGTGAGCATGGAAGACTTTTCATTTGCAGAGGGGTGCTGTCACACCTAACCTATGTGGATTGGTTAAAAACAAACTGTGGTGCATTTGCCAGTTTAGCTCGGCACGTTTTTGCTTGTGTGAAAGCTGGTAATCAAACTGTGACCAAGCTATTCCGAGCTATAATAGCTGTCACCGAGCTATTCCGAGCTATTTGATTGCCTGACAAGCACTTCTGACAGAGCACACTGGTGCCTATGGAATTCCCCATGCAGGCCCATTTGGTGACGATGATGCAGAATGACATCGCCAAAGCTGTCCAGTCAAAAAGCAATAACGTGTAACTTTGCTCCTTGGTCCGGACCAAACAAACAGAACCACAGGTGCCGGATACCATATTCAGTAAAGGGAAAAGCTAAAGAATTTGCATACGGGATTATAACTTTTGAGCTTAATTTGACTTAACAGGCAACGTTTTCATCAGGCAAATGGCTAATATGAAAAAGGTCAAAGGTGTGTACTAGCACAAAAGTGTTTATATCATGTTGGTGTCACGGTCAGCCAATAACGTAAAACAATTCAAATACAATGTTTAAATTAAATACAGAGGATACATAGTAAAATAAAATCGTAAAAACAGTCATGAACAAGTTCTCTGTTCAGATTAGCCATGATCCAGAGTGGAGATACCCGATACCAGCCTCATCACTAAGTCATGGGTTCACAATGCTAAACTAGCCTGGACTACCTATGGTTAAGTCAGGTGGGCCTAGGTTCAAGCAGGAAGGCACTAAAATCAAATGGATGTTTACCGTGTGTAGTTTGTTTGTGTAGATTTAGCCTCCATGGATCCAATAATGGAATTTAACCTTAACAAAAATGTTATGCCTCAAGTCACTATTTGTTCCAAGCTGAAGTGGAGACAAACTCTGTACTGTAGAAGAGGTAGAATCATGTTTGGATAGGTTGACACTATACTACTGGTTCTGCACATATCAGAGCATGCATGGAGAAGACCAAAGAGAAGCATCAAGAAAGCTGCACCTACCCCCTGTAGACTCTGAGCAGCAGCAGAAAAACAGCAGAGAGAAGAAGATTTAGAGTAACAGAAGAGCAGAAAAGAAACCAAAACACAAGCAGAGGAGGACAACAAAGTAGCCACATTCACATCTAAGGTTGTCATAAGTTCTATGCAAGAATTAATATAATAAAGTGCTATTAATGAAAGTTAAATAAAATTTAAATGTTGAAATCTTCAGAAAACTTTAAAATCAAACTATACAATATGTGTTTATGTGTTAGCCCACTGACGCTTTCCTTGATAACATAAAAATACCTGTGGGACAAATGTTTATCATACATAACCATAATCATAACACCTATCCAAGTTCTGGATACATCCAAGAGCAACTTTGACACCCGTCATCTAATCTTGCCTTATTAGAGTCTAAAGTGAATGTGTGATAACCGTCCACACCGGTACATCCTTCTATAAACAACTGCTCTGGTGAAGCTGCTTCTGTGTTACTAATTGCATTTCCATCCACCTGTTTTTGTGCAAATTTTCACTTGTGCATTAAAACAACACACTTTTTACACAACTTTACACACTGAAATTTGGTGTGTTGACAAAAACAAAATGCAGCGAAGTGTAATGGAGACGGACTTGTGAATTACTCCTTGCACTAATTCACATTCTCTTTTGCTGAATGTCTGGAAATTTGGTTAAAATAAGCACATTTGAATGGAAACTTAACTACTGTTGAAGTCAAACATCCACACACTAATACTTGGAAAATGTTTCATGTTCAAGACATTTTGGCCTATTTGCTTCTTGGAGGCTCTTCACAGACTCTACTAGCACACCCACACCCTCAACCTCACCCCTGCACACATGTGAACTGTTAAAGCTACCTGGCCTTTAAAAATTGACACTGGAATATTGTGTACACGTCCCCAGCAGTGTGTACATCTGATGCACTCACTTCTCCAGTAGAGCCAGGGCAGTGGCTGGGTTCACTCTCAGGTATTTGGAGGTTGGCTGGCCATAGTCTGCCAGGTAAGTTGACCAGTCCCACACCATGAACAGGTCCAGGAGCTGCAAAACACACAAAGATATACAACACTCAGATATACAACAGAACCTCACTTCAGAGAACTTCAGTCACAGAAGAGGAACAGAGGGAGACTGAGGCTGGTAGAGGTTGAGAGTTTGATGGGAGAAGGTTAGAAAGAGACAGACGTGATTTTGACATACAAAGCTACAGTGTGTTTGATGTGGCATAATGAATGCAGTGTTTAATCCAAGATTGGTTGGGAGGTGGTCAAATGCTTCATCCAAGGCAAATAATAAACAATACAGTGAAAACTGTACACCTGTACACCATGTGAGTTCCACAAACCATTTTTGGCTGAGCGTACAGACACTTGTGATGCACAATTACCTGATAACAGTCAACAATGTCATTCTTTAGTTTGGTTAAAGTTAATTAATGAATATAATGTTAAATGACTACAGCTGATAAAAGCTACAAATGAGAAACTACACGGTCTAAACCAAACCCTTTAATACATGGTCAAACGACGTGTGCTGCAATGCTTTGCTGCCCGCATGTCACAGTTCAGTCAAGACATGATCTACAACACTCCTACATCACAGACTTACGATGGACAGTTCTAGTATGCCAACGATTCGTGCCCACACTGTCGACATTTAAAGAACGATCACAGCGAAGGTCACAGAAATCTTCTTAACTTTACTGCCACACAGCGCCCCATCCTGGGTTGGCTTCCTTTTGGGAAAGCTCAAATGTCATTGTACTCACTGAAACACCAAGCCGGTTTATGCACCCTGGAGGCAGTTTTGGAGCTCAATTTTTTGGGGGGAAAAAACGCCATTTAGGTCTGCACGGAGGGTGGACACAGACAAAAAGATTCTAAATGTACCTGTGCGTACTCTTAAGTCTTTGTTGTCAACTTTCAAAGTTTTTCCGTGTTCACTGCAGTAACCACTTCATCACTGTCCAGGAGAAATTGTGTCATTTTATAGAGTTTATTTGTCATTGTATGAGAAGTTACAGCTACATTCTACACTTAAGTTCAAGGACCTTAGATTGAAACAGTATTGAAGGCTAAGAGGACAGAAGTCCCCCTCACTATCTTCTGTAAGGTTACAGTAATCCTGAAATAGTGCAGTAGACACCATGTGCCTGTAGTTACTACATAAACCTGCGAACATGTCCTCGCAGAGTGAGAGTCGTGTTAAAGCCAGGTCAGGAGCAGGGTCAGATAATGTGATGATGGTGAACACTTGTGTATCCTGGGTCACGGCATCAGTCTGAGACGTGGATAGAAGACAGAGGAGTGAGAGATGAAGGGAGATGAAGGGAGGGCAGAGGGGGTTCTGCTGCTACATGATAAGTGTTAAGTGTGAACAGGAACATTTAAAATGACCCCCCCATGACCCCTGGTTAACCTGATGGAGATGACCCCCCTACACCACCCACACACAGTGTATGCTAATGTCAGAGGGTGAAACAGCTGGGTGTTTGGGTCATGTTGAAAGAGCAGTGAAAGAACAGCTTAGTGATAATAGCATTATTCAGCTGACTGAGAGACTCCGACACACAGAGAGAGGCTTAGCAACAATGCCATTATTCTCACCTGGAGCGGGTGATGAAGTGTTGAGCCACAAGCAGCCACGTAGAGGGTGCCACATCTTATCCTGACTCACTGAACTCTCCACAGTCCACAACAATTACCAGGATCTGACTGGTTTGGTACAACAACTCCAGTTTATTTCAACTTGGATCTTATTACATAAATGGTCATTGGTTATATCAGTTAGGATAACGTAGCTATGCACACAGTTTTCCTGTACAGTTTTTAGTGACATTTCAGGTGCGCTCACCACAGCCCAACAGAACCTGGATTTTTGAAACTGATACCAATACTGATATTTATCAAATATGATAGGAATATACGGGCCGACATTGTTTTTCCAACATGAACCATGAACCTGAACAAATAATTTTGATAAAGTTTGTTATTAAACAACTGTGACGAAAATATGTAGAAAACATATTGATGCTCTAATCTGGATTAACTGCTGACTTGTTAACAACCTGTCTGCTTGTATTTCATTTCCTTTCGGAAGTCACCGTAGTGATGCTTTACTGTTTCCAGATCTCAGCTATTACTTTGCTAAGTGCAAATCATAACTAGTAGAACCAATGCCCGAACCAACAAACCAAAGGAGAGTTATCCTGTCTTGTTAAATTCAGGATGTTCCTTGTGTTTTGTCTGTTTGCAGTGTTTAATTGTGCAATAAATCATTTATAATAGGCTGTTAGGTTCCCAAAATAATATAAATATTTTCCTTTAAATACAGTTGCACAATTTACCCTTAGCCCTACATTAAAATAGAGTTGTCACTTGTTATTTGAGGTTATAGCTATTATTCCAATATGGAAAAAAATTCACAGTTTCATTTAGCTAAATCTTTTGTATTTTGCATGTTTTCAGTACCTGTTATGGTCCACTGTATTATAAACACTACACAGGAGCACTGAAAGATGAAGTATCTGTAACATAGATAAAGAACAGTTTCACAGTTTACAATGTAGAACCATTTGTCAACCAACCCCACCCAGGGGAATCTCATTCACAACACTCCACTCTGTACATAAATCTGACGGATGACCCCAAAATGCAGCGAAGACAATAATCAGTGTAAACTAGGAGGACTCTGCTGGGCGAGCTGAGTCCTGTTATCGTAAGAGTGAAATAGTAAAGACTTCTAACTTCAGCTTTTGACATCGGTGAGACAAAGAGAGACAGGCTGTGTGTGTGTGTGTGTGTGTGTGTGTGTGTGGCAGTCACTATGGAAAGGTCAACTTGTACAAGTCCTGGAAAAGATCTCTCTCCATAAGTGGCTATAATTGGTTTTTAGGGGTGGCTGGGCTTGCAATAAACTGTAGGGTGAGAAGGGTGCTGCCATCACAGCGTGTACGTGGATAACCGGAGAATGGGTGGACTACAAGTTTGCAAATATGAGACATTTGAAAGATACTTGTATTTACATGTGAGACATGTTACTAGTGTCCAGTGGAGGCAATTGTATCGGCCATTTCTCTGCCACCAGATGCATGATCAGACAGCCTTGCTTGAGGCTCACAAGACACTCTCAAATCTATTTTTGCTGGAACAGCTTGTGTCTCTGAAGCTTGAATTTCCCTTGTGAATGACAAATATATCTAGTCAATATATCAGGAGATATTAGCTTATTGCCGATACATCGGTATCTGTGTATATGCTAGCCGATATGTAACAAGAAATTGAAGTGCAGAAATATAACAAACAAGATTTGATATTGTCTCCATTACATAATCTGTCAACCGCAAGCATGTTGCGGTTGACAAGTTGATTTTTACATTGTAAAACATTCTGCTCAGCATGTGTGTTGGTAACAATTCAAAAACAAGACAAACCTAAGCGATCCGTACATTGTAACATTGTTTGTTTACACTATGCGTTAAAACTCCCAAATATTGAGTGAACAAGTGCATTTAGACGGAATGGGAAATTTTCAACTTGCTATATTTCTGCAACTTTGACTACTGGGCTGTATTTATGTTTATTAGCCACAAACAGCCAATGCTAGAAATGCACACACCAACTGTGTGTGTTGAATGGTCCTTTCCCCTCTTTTGCTCAACTCTCACTGACGCATCTTTGCCTCAACTTGCGTTGCCTGGAGTAAAATCACATGTTTGCATCCACTCTTGTCATTCCATTAACTTTGCATGCAATCACACCACCACAAAAATGTTCAGTCTGATGGTGAAGACCCACTGGAAGAAAAAAAGATTGTGACATTGCCTCTGCCACTGTTTGCTTGTCGCTGTCAGAATGCTTGTAAGGAAGCATTGAGTAAATAAGCAACCTACAACTTTCTCCAACAATTCACATGACTTGTGCCAAGCAGCATTCATATTTATTTATACCTAGAATCCTGGAGTAAAGAGTCATACACAAGAGGAATCACAGAGCCTGCAGTAATGGTATTCTCCTCAACAGCAGGTAAACACAACACATCCTGTCAGTTTCTTGGCAAATACAGCCTCTACACAACTTTCCCGTGTCACCTGCTGTCCCTAAATGCCTTGATATACTACTGGCTCACGCCCCATAGAAAGTGAACAGTGAACTTCTCTGCACTACACCGCATTCAGTGCCATTCTCATGAGCACACCTACAGACATCTTGTATAAATGTATCAATCTTTATATAAAGCTGACTCCTTACATATAAACTGAGATAGTGTAGTTTATTTCATACATGTATTTACTGTGTTTCTACAAATTGTATCGGTTGTGGAATTGGTAAAATTAAGTTCAGTCAAAATGAAAAGCTGGATGAAAAATACTTCAAGTGCATCTAATCTTCATAGAACTCTGTAATAATCTATAAATAATTTATAGATCATAAAGCTAATTTCAAACTCACTAACAAAATATTTTTATGCATAAATTATTAAACTGGACACTTAAAAAATTACTTTCTAACTGAGCAAATTTCAGGTTGTAGGAAATGTGAGCAGAATGTTTATAATATTTATTAAAACACTAATATGACTTTTTTAATTAATAGTACTACTAATTGCTGAGATGTAGAATATTATTAATCAAGATTGGTTTTAAGTCAGTGCATTACCATTACCTATGTTGCAGGCAACAGAACATAGTAGTATACAAATCTTTCTATGCTGACCAAAACAACTTTACTTGTGTTCCCCCCCCCCCTTTTTGCTAAAAGGCAGAATCCGTTATAGCTACAAAATCTGCAGCCATAAGATAAAGGGAAAGTAAAAGGATGACCTCTGTGTAACCTCAGCCTGTGGATGCCTCCCAACCCCTTTACCTAAGGCTAAGATTAACATGTCAACCAAGCCGCCAGTATAAAAGGGAACATGGACACATCTTGTCTAATGAGCTGCATCGCAGGAAACTAAGCTCTCCTCAAAAACAGACCTAGGTGGGGCAGTGGCTGCCACTGAGGACACTGAGGTCATGTCCTTTGTATTTCTTTGTGGGAATTTGAGGTTTTAGCAACTTGGTGCAGGCATTTACATTCTACAGTTAGAACTATATAATTTGGTACAAATTATAGTGAAAATACAGTTGCGTTATTCTTCTTTTAAACAGTTGTTGATTTCCAGGGGAATTTCTCCAAAAGAACTGTTCCATTTAAAGTTTATTCATTAATAGTAAGAAACTTTATTCTTAATGTATGTTGAATTTTATGCTTGCCTGTAGAAGAGAATTTGAGCTGATATGCTGTGCTCTAACTAAAAGACTTAATATGATTTAATTGTAATTAATTTACAAGAAATGTGCAAATTAAAATGTATAATACCCCATAATAATAATAATAATAATAATAATAATAATAATAATAATAATAGGTACTAAATCACATTTCCCCTTCCAAATTGTTACCAAATCTGACAACTTTTAGGCAAAGAAAATAAATAGATAAATAAATGATTCAGTATTTCCTCAACCAGAATATAACTCTTGTCAGCATAAAGAGAGCTTTGAAACAGTATTTAGGCCTTTATGTTGGGAAATAAAATGGTAACACTTTATTTATGGGTTGTTTTTTCACAATAGTTTCCATGGGAGTTTTTTGAAAAGATCATTGTAATCTGGAAATAATTATAGTGAAAACAGAGCTCCGAATTATCTACTTTAGTTACAGTTTAGGTAGCTTTGTTGAGCTGAAATTTTTTTTAGATAATTTTAGAGAAGGGGGGTGTGAGGGGACTTTCGACACAGGACCCCAGTACTTTTAAACTCCTGGCTTTGGCCCTGGACCCAGTTACCACAAAAAGCAGATCACTGGAGCCAATACAGACTCCCCCCAACATACCTTCAAACATGTTTACATTGCCCAGTGTATGAGATGGCACGTTATTATGTGAAGGCAAATCATGGATCGGCCCTTCACCCTGAAATCCTGGGGGATTGATCATCTACTTTGATTCTATTGTAAAAATCTTGAAGTTGTCACTCTTCTTGCAGCATATTAAACAAACTCCCTCAGTATAGTACTGTGACCTGGAGTGGATGCAGAGCCAAGCCTCCACCTCAGGCTCAGATTAACAGGTCAACACAGAAACGGGTTAATGCGACCCAGTAACACTTTACATACCACTGCTGTTTACAACAAAAAGGGAGGCAGGGGGTTTGTGCTATTTCTTGAGCAGGTGAACTATAGGAGAGGTGAAAGTTGAAAAGGTTACATACAAACATGAGTTTAGAAAAGAAACGGCCAGTGAAACACTATATTTCTGGATGTGATATAGAGAGATGAGATGGGGGCCAGCTGAGATGTAAAAAGAGAAGTGGAAAGAATTTATAACTAAATATAAATAATTGGTTCCCTGTTTGGTTCAAGCACTCAGTGCTGAACATCTGCAATTCTTTTGTGTCAGAAGAAGAAAGCCTTTCAATATGGAATACTTAGAATACTGGTCTTCACAGGGCGTTGCCCTTGATGTGTGACTGGCAGGTCATTAATTAGTTAGCACTGAGAGCATGGCGGCATTACGCCCTCCATGCAGTGTTGAATAAGGACTATTACAGAAAAACTCAGAACCACATTAGACATATTCATTTGATTGAAAGCAGGCTCCATTTCAAAACACAGGATTGGAACCTGCTATCACTCCCAACGTCACTGATGGGTGTTTAAAGTCCCTACGTATAGACTACGTCTGACTGTGGCTACAGCCAGTGGTGGTGTCAAAAGAGATAACCCTCCCCCCACACATTTGATCTAGGCACACTGAGAATGACAGACTGAAAGCAACACAGACTGCAACAATTTCCTCCAGGATTGTCTCACTATTGTATAAACTTGACTTAATAACATACAAACATAACAGAATTTCAGCACATAAGAGATTTAAATGAAATAACTAACATAAGACAAAAGTTGATGCAGTAAATGAGCTGTCCTACACTCGTGCTGGCTTAGTCTAAGTAAATTAATTTCTTCTGTACTGGTCAGTGAGACAATTTACCTGTCGTAGGTCGATAAAGGCCAGCTGGAGTGTGTCTCCTTGAAAGCCAGGGACTGGCTCTGAACTCGCAAACACTGAGAAAAAACAAGAACACACCATCACACAACAATCACTTTACAGTATACAATACACAAAGTTAGTGTCAAAAACTGTGGCTTCTTAGTGCTGGGGATCACATATAACACAGTGGACAGTGTGGAGGTCTAAACTCATTCAACTAAAGACAAATTAAAATACACCTCAATAAAAATAGCAATCAGACTCGTTCACTTCATTGTGATTAATTACATACAAATAAAATAAAAATAAAATAATGAAGTCCTTACAAATGAGCAGTCCTCTGTATGAAATAATAATTCACCACATTTATAATGTGAACATGCACTGTAGCATTCAGGAAACCCTCATGGTAGTTAAAAATATATGATTTTGAACTTTCATTATCAATTTTTCATAATTAAAGTAACTGTGTAAAATTACTTTGATACAGATATAGGCACCATCACTCAGCTCAGTATACTTTAATAAAAACTCTAGAATGAACTTTGTAGCCTGTCAAAAATGATCATTCTTGATGTGCACGAATCATCAGCATGTTAAATCATCACTGCCTTCACAATGGAGTTGGTGGATTCCCTGGAGTCAGCACCCTGATGATCCGATAAACCCTCCATTTCTTTGTAGGAATTCACAGCCTCATTCTCACATTAGAATAGAACAGAAAAGTAATATGATATTGTGTTGTTTTGGCGTCCTGGATCATCTGACGTAGTGCTGAACTTTTGTTGACCCCAAAACACACACATACACACATTCACACACACACACACACACACACACACACACACACACACAGATTCAGAGCCATGTTTAAAGGGGCTCAACAGAGCTGTCCATTTAATGCTTTTATGACTACCTCTGAGGAGCTTCAAATGGCTCCAAATCAAGCGCACACCTTTGTGCAGGTGCCCCACAATTCTATTCTGGGTCCTCCTTCTATTCACTTGTTATTTATGTTATGTTACTGTCTTATATGCCATAGGCTTGTCTTTTCATGTGGCAAAACCTACATTCTGCTTTGAACTTTTAATTTTTCTGTTATTTAACATAAGCTTGTTTTAAATGAGAGAACAAGGCATGCTATTTTTAAAGTCCCTGGTAATTCTAAGATCCATTTGGATTACCAAGTTAAAAGACAAATTGGGATTTCCATATACAAACAAATCTTGTACTTACAAAATGCTTACAAAATGTCTGCACTTGACTATGGTGATTGTATGTATGCATGTTGTTCCATCTACATTAAACTTTAGCTATACCACATGTTTAAACTAAGCATGGAAAGAGGTTTTTAAGTACTATTAAGGGTTGGAATCTCAAACAATAGTTTTAAATGTGATTTCAATTTAATGTGATTTCTATTCTTGGTGTCACAGATGCTACACTGTACTCTTTGGTTGAGTTCCATCTTTTTTGTTCCGTCAACATAACGTTATTAACAGCTGGAATCGCATGGGCAGACCTATCTCCACACTTTGTTTTAGCGCTGTGCTGAAGAAAGGTCTGGTTGAACCCATTATCATTCTGGTATAGGGGAAAAATAACACTCGCTTATTTGTATCTGTTTAAACCAATCACGATTGCTGAATTGTGTTTGAAATGTGTGTTTTTCTTGTACACAGTTCTGTGAAAAAAAAATCTCTTTGGATAGTAAGTCTGGAAATTATATCAAACTAATACTAAACTAGTTTTCATTTTGCTGTCTTTACTTCTAATTGCCTACTTGCCTTCTTGCAGCTGAGACACAATTAATGAAATACCACTGGGTTTTTAGAAAGCAATCTTGTTTGCAAATGTTTCCCACTTTTGCTAGAAAATTAAATAAACAGAAAAATATGTTAGACGTACTTGTCAAACACAGAGTTACAATTAACAAAACAAATAATAACATGGTTAAATTCAGGATGAGATATAACTATGAAGGTTATTTTGTGTAAGTGTAAGTGAGTATTAAAAATACATTTTGATCTGACTGCCCCTATATAGAACAGTTTCATCAAGTTTATTTTCAGTCTGTGAGAACATCGAACTTAATTTTTTCAATTTATCTGTAGATAAAATAATAATAATAAATAAAAAATTATAACATCAATAAAAATATAAATTACATTTATGTTTTACTCACATTCACACTGAATGACATCTAAGTTGAATTGTTGAATGGCCCCCATGCTGATCTGTTTGAGTTCTGTGTCCAGCAGCATCTGCATTAGTGATGTGGACAGATGCTTGCAGGCTGACATACAGGCTGTCTGGGCCACTTTACCCTGCAGAGAGAGGGACAGTGGGAAGGAGGGAGGACAAGGAAGGTGACAGAGGAAGAGAAGATGCAAAAGAGGAGGGAAAGATGGAAAGGTGTAGGAAAGATTATGGGGATGAAGAGGACAGCAAATGAGAACGGGAAAGCGGGAGAAAGGGGGGAACATCAATAAAAAGAAGGAGACATCTCGCACAGAAAGGATTGAGGTATGACAAAGTGTGTAGAAAGGACAGGTGAGTAAAAGGAAGATAGTAAAGAGGTACAAAAGAGATTGTGGAAAACAATCGGCAAGAGAGTAAAAGGTTAAATGGTGAAAAAACAGAAGGAGGGTTTGTGGAAAGAGGATATAGGAGTAAAAATAGATATGGGGATAAAGAGCAAGAAGGGTAAAAGATAATAGACTGTTAGCTCCACCTTGAATTCTGGACAAACAGAGACACAGAGATACAGATGCAAATATGTATCAGTCAAGGCAACAAGCTCTTCACACACTCTACCATCTAGCCCAGGGGTCAGGAACCTATGGTTTGTGAGCAATACAGCTTTTTCAATGATACTTTATTATTGCATTTTCTCCCAATTCCAAAAGTTAATTGACAACAAATTAAGTGTCTATCTGTTTAGAGAATTTGACATCTGCCAAACCCCTCTTGGACAGAGTGAAAAACATGTGAATGAGTTCTGGAAAAGATGACTTATACATCACTTGCATCACCAGTGAAGTACAAGATGTACAGCAATCTAGCTATAAATGAAGTTATTCTTTACAAAATGGCAATGCTTGTTTAACAAGGATACTGGAAGTAAACACAAGTTTGACACTGAGTGCCCTATCTTAAGTGTCATTGCTAGATGTCATTTTCTCGCCCACATTGTTAAAATAGCAAATGTACTTGAGCCCATCTGCAGAAAGTGATTGCGCCATTGACCAACAATAACCTGGTCTAAAGTCAATGGTGCAGTATCCTCCTGCTTTTTAAAAGGTGCATTATTTAAATAGTAAGATGCACCTACATTGGCGGGTGCACAACACACACTCTGCTTTACACACATACAGGAACTCCGAAGTTGTGTGTTGCATAACATTGCCATGCGTCATTGATGTCTCTTGGACTTAAATGAGGACACATAACTTGACTTAGCAAGGTGTGATGCTGCATGAGTCGATTCCAATGAACCCAAATATGCCATTAGCAGCACGGGCGCTGAGGGACCAGTGAGAACAATCTCACAAAATGGTAATTATTAACATTTTTGGAGATTACAGTGATCAGGTTCCCATATTCATTTCACAATTATAAACATTATGATTGTATCTGTTACTCCATGACTGATTCATTTCTCCAAATTGCCAAAACTGCCATTTGAACAGCAATTCACCACGGTTGTAGCACACCTAGCGGTTAAAGAGAATGGGAGATTACCCTTTAGACTAAGAGCAACCCCTTTACGCCTTACTTTGAGCCCATATTACACGCTATTTAGCTAGCACAAGTGGATTTGGACAGACCCTAAATGCACTTGCACCATGCCCTTTAGACCATGTGCTATATATTATTTAAATAAGACCCTGAGTCTAAAAGTTTGGCTGGGTAGACATGCGTACCATTTCAATACTCATTTTCAAAAGCAGTATTTTCAATACTAAATTGTGTCTAAAGTTTGGGAAACTGCAAAATACTGAAAGTTAGTCAGATTTAAGGCCCGGTCACACAAACATGTAAAACTGTGAAATTTTATAACAATATTAATTAATTAGTTAGTCTGGAATTGCCACTGAGGCGTACATCTTCACAGTATTTTCATCAAACTTTTACATGCACATTTCCACAGTTGACAACTCCAAACCAACTTGGCAATGCTGAACTTGGAGCGAGAGCACAGCCGGAGGGCCCAAAAAAGAGAAAGCTAATAGCACATGCTGGCCAACTAAGGTAGTTAGTTCTGCGAGCAGTTATTATTTCAACAAGGTTCTAGCACCACCAATTCCGCGAGGCTTCACGGATAAAGTTTGCTGTGCCACTTTCTGGTGCGACAAGGGCTTCATTATGTGTTTAGGCTGAACACAAAGCAATCTTTTGTCTTGCATATGACTGCTGTAATGAATGCTTTTGCCCATTTGGGTAGAGACCACTTGACCTGCAGGGGAAGGTTACCTGAGACTCTGACATACACAGGCAAAGTGAACAGTTGATTGCTAACAAGATGAGTCTGTTTTAAACCACGACCAAACCAAAACATGAGTCGCTGCTGCAAACATGATGAGAGCAGCACAAGACTAAAGACTGGCAAGGCAACACTCACTGCATACACAGTCTACCTTCAGTATCCTAATGTTTGCATCAGTGCAGACAGAAAGGTGCATGAGGCTTTTAAAGTAGAGATTTCTATCAATGCATAAGTCGATACAAACTTCAATGTCACAATCACAATGACAATGAATTATTGATAGAGAAGCAAGACACAATGCATGAAATACAAAGACAAAGGACTAAGACTGAGCATGTGGGTGGTCGTATCAGAGATTAGAATGGTGTCCTTGATGCAGGAAACACTCGTGTGCAGTTAACAAATGAAAGAGAGGTGATGTATCTGATAAGATGAAGAAAAACAATGACGAATTCAATTCATATTTTTGGTTTTAATTTAGTTTTGTTTTAGTTACCCCAAATCCCACAAGTATGTGTCCTAACTTGCCCCTAGTGATATCTACCCATGTTGATTATTCAGATTGTACTACCAGTGTCAGACGTTTGTCTGAGTGCTGTTGATATTTGTTTTTTTTATGTTTTGATATTAGCCTGACTGTATTAATGGCCAAAGAATGTACATAATTAATGACTAAATTAAATTACCAAATCATCAGCATATTGCAAGTAATTATTCAATTAAATTCTAGAATAAAAAGAAATAAATTAAATTAAATTAATAATGTTAATATCATGAACAATAAGAACACAATAAAGGTTCCCAACCCCTGTCCTAGCCCAATAAATAACTACTGTGCAATGAAAATCCTCACACATTAGAAATAATGTTTTTTTATGGCATTAACTCTCACCTTACCGTGAATATCTTCTAAAACATGCTTTGGTTACCATGAAGTGAAAGTATCATTGGGTAATAAAATGAAAGGTATGTTCATTTATATTGCTATTCATTTCCCAATGTGTGTTCTTGGCAAAACATCACACGTAAAACAAAAACCACAGATAGCCCAATGCATGCAGGTAAGGCACAACATGAGCTCAATCAATAATTATACATATGGAACACTCCACATAATTTCACAGCATCATGTTTACACCTCCAAAGCAAAATAAGAACTGTGAGAGTTTCCACTATTTGAGGTGTCCTTGATTTTGCTCCTTTTGTGAGCTGGCATGTTTTAACTTCAACTTATCCAACTTGAAACAAGTGGAATTACTTTAAGTTAACCATCACCTCAAGTGTTTGAAACGCTGACAGTAACTTTGAATGGATCTGTAAATTACGGTTAGTGATTGTGGTGAAAAGGAACAGAACCGCAAATCAACACAATCCATTCTAACATATACTCATGCAAGGACTCTCAAACCCAGGGATGATGTGGTGACCCCAATGTCAAGGATAATGCACTGCCAGCAGTCTTATTGAAATGCATAGGGAGACACCCTAATTAAAAAACATCTCTGAAGAGACAATCAGTGACTCCTCTAATCAAAAGTATGGGAGTAAAAAACTGAAATGCCTGATGGCACTTTGCAAAATGGTTTTTGGAACACTGGAGAGGCTTTATATAAAAAAGTAAATGTGTTTAGCTTCCAAAAAATAAATTAAAGAAAAAGTATAATAATAATGATATACATACGTGCATATATATGGCTCATATATGGCTGCCCCTTTGTTTGAGTTCCACAACATCCCTTTTAACATCCTGCATGCTGACATGTGACCAGCAGACAGACAGCAGTGATACATGGTGTGGCATGAATAACGGCTGTCCATCACATCTCATTCTGATGACTGCACGTGTTATGTCACACAAAAAAAAACTGCTTTGCATCCGTTGACACACAGAGGTGCCGCTAACAAACAGGAACTCTATGCATGCCCACAGAAAGAAGTGCCTGCTCACATTCAAAGTACATCCATACTAAGTTGGCTAAATTTGAAAAAGAATTTTGAAAACTCTGTTTTGGCCCTTCATCCTCACTAAGCTGACGGTTTTGACACTGGAAAACTGAGCTTTTTGAAAATGTTTTTTCAGAATACCAGCTTGGTGTTTTACTGTAGATGTGTAAAACTAAGATTTAAATAAACAATAACAGGTTACTTTTAAAGAACTGCACCATGATATCATATGAAAGCAAAGGATATAAATAAAAGATTACCCTAATTCATTTATTCCATTAGTATAGGTTATCTACAGTACACCTTAGAATTAAGAGAACTTAACTCTTTAAGTTATGGTCTCATATCAAGAAAATGAAAAATGAACAGAAGAGCAGGAACACTGGATGATCTGACAGAATGTGAAAGATAAAATATAGCTCCAGAGGTAGGTAAGAGCTGATAGTTACACACTGCCCTATGCCCTCAATACAGGCAAAGCAGCGAGGTGAGAGAACGTATACTGAGGCTCATTAAACTTCACTTCATGCAGCTGGAGTAGCACTAGTAGGCTTGTTGTGAAATGGTATTGACGACGGTCCAAGTTTCTTCTTCTTCAAAAACAAATCCTATGTACAGAATTTATTCATTTAAGGTATCAAAAGGAACCAGAATGAATTATGTTCCTTTTATCAGGAATTTAAGCAGCGTCTTATTTTGTGTGGTACAGATAATGAAGACAGAACATGTTAAATGTTTACACCTCACCAACTCTGTGATCATCCTGAAGGCAGGAACTTGGGAACGGTATGTGTGACAACATAATCGAAGACTGTGAGTGGCAAGTAAGCGGAGCTTTGAGTTGAGATTATTTTGTCACACCTGATGACAGTTGCTATTGTGCCTGTTCATAGCAACTATACATATTCTACTGTTCCACTTTGATTCCCTTTGTTCTAAAATCCCCTCACTTCTCAAACCACAGCTACAACCATGTAAGCAAGACACAGTAAAGAAGTAATGTTACCTACAGAAGCCATGTCTTATGAAAAAAAAGACTGACTCTGCATTTTTAGAGAGGTGTTGATAAATGACTAAGATTTATTGGTCAGCATCTAGCGGTAATACAAAGGCCTTCTACTCTGCCTTTGACTTTCAGCTGTGGTTGTTGCTGCTTGATCCTCTCTCATTCAAAGATGAGAGTATTTATTGCTAAAACACAAACGTGAACTCAAAGTACTCACTAAGGGTTATAACAGGTACCAGAAGAACCAACAAGCCTGGAGTAGTGGAGCTTCCACAGTCAAACATAAGCATGCTTTTTATTTCCCCTCTGCCTGTAGAATGGCAGCATAGCGTTGTAACAGCCAGGCAGGAATACTCACCGACATCGACGCATGGTCATTGTTGTTATTCTGAGCAGAGACACCCCCAAACCAACCAAAAATGGAAGAGGGGGAGGGAAAGAGGGAAAGGACAGGAAAAGAAATGTGGCAACAATAAATGGACAGGAGGAGGTAAATTCAACTAGAGATATCTTGCATGCTTGACAAGTCAAATTAATCAAGGAATAAAACTGCTAGTAAAACAAATTAGTTACAGCGTTGTATATTAGAGGGGGAGTGGATGGGAAGACAGGAGACATTCTTAAAAAATGAAAAACAAAATAAGCTGGAACTCATTCAAGACATGATAAGAGATGTTGGAGAGAAGATCAGGCAAGTGGCCAACTGGGAGAGGAACTGAAGCTGTCAGCTATCTGGGCCAAAACACACATTTACTGACCAAGTCCTTCACACTTTGTTATCACCAAATGTGTCTCGTTGAAGATAATGTCAGTATGTGCAAAAGCAGTCTACGAGTCAGTAACAGAACAGTTACCATGCATATGGACCAATGCAACACAAACGCGGTTCAACTTTAAATTCAGAATGTAAAACATTTCAATTTCAGACGGTAGACACATTTTAATAGGGATGTGATGAGCATAGAGTAAAACTGCAGAAAACTGTTGGGGTTTAAGGAAAACCGAAAAAGAACAAAAAAAAGGAATTATCACATCCCTATAATCAACAAAAACACAATCAACACTGCCACACACCACTTGAAAGCAGCTAAAATTAATCTAAACCAAGAAAACAATGTCCCACAGTTCCAAGAGGAAGGCAGCTGGCTCAATGGGTCATAGGTTAGTAGGAAGATCAGACTCACCGGGAGGTGTGTGAAGACCTGGAAAGTGGAACGCAGGAAATTAATCAGGTCCATGAGGTATCCAGAGGCACGACCATCTGACTCAGACATTCCCCATTCATAGTCTGCCAGCTGGATAAACTCATCGATCTTCTGGTTGAGTTTGGTATAAATCTCTCCCTCTGCAGCGTGACGAGCATCCTAGAAAATATATTTGATTAGCCCCTTTGACAAGATATAATGGGTCTGAATACAGTTTCAAATGGAGTTTTACTGACAGTCATTCAGGAACAGAGAAACAAATTTACACTTAAAAAGACCAAAAGATCAACACTTTTGGAAGGGTTATGCTACTGTTCAGACCCTATTCCTTAGATAGTGGATAACTGAGTTAGCCTGATTTGACTGTTTTGAGACAATCCAGCATTTTTCACTTCTTCAAAGTTGGTTGAAAGTGTATCCAGAACTCTTTGGTCCTTAAAAACAGTACACCACAGATTTATAATTGCACTTCTTGACACTGTCCGACTCATGATGGACACTTGAAAAATACAAGGATCAAAATTGTCAAAATCTGCCGCTTACATTACCCATAATGCAACTCGACTATGGGTGTGTTATGCTAGTCGCAGGTAATGTAGCCTGTAACCTCGAGCAGAGATGAGAAGCAGCCTCCAGAGGGCTGGTAAGATAACTTCTTTCTAACTCCACACCCCCAGATTAAGATAAACATCATGACCGATCATAACCAAGATTTTTCAAAGTGAACCCCATACACAATACTAATGACTTTATAAGTGCTGATCTCTTGGTGCAATTTACTTAATTTCACACAGGAGTGAAAGATCAATACATGATAAAACTGGCTGGGTTCTGATCATATTGTTTTCATAATTGGCTGAAATACACATCGTTTTTATTATATAGCCAGATACAACAGATGAGAGCAGGTTTTCACTCTCTGCTTATGTTGCTTTTATTTAGCATGCTGTCTCCAAAGATAATTGGCCAGAATCTGGTATGGTTGAGATCACAGTGCTTTCAAAACATGCAGACAATACTGCAGCAAGAGCAGAACAGCCTGTCAGCAGGTCCCGGAACTGTCTTCCAGCACCAAGGACAAAGTAAATAATGTGCAATGTTGCACTCTTTGGACCAGTTTGAGTGATTTTGAAAATAATGAATGAAAAGCAGTAACAAGACACATCATTCCAGCATCAGACTGTATAATTAACACAAAGACAAAATAAAGACACAAATGTTACCTTGAATGTGGACAAGCCATAGAGTCTTGTGGTGTGTACTGTTTCGGGGGAGACATTGGTGATGTTTGTTATAAACTCCTCCAGATACCTGCAGGCCTGCTCCAGGTGGGTCGTGTTAATGATGATCTGCACAAGCTACAGTAAGAAGGTTACAATTTCAGACCAAATGACAAAATTCTTGTTCTAGATGATGCGTGTGTGGTAAGAGCAGTGATGTTCCTACTTCAGTCAGTCCTATGTGGGGTTTCTTGATGAGGTTTTGCAGACAGCTGCTGAGTGTCCTTGTCAACAGCAGGTTGGTTGATTTTCTCAACATGTCGTCAATCTCTGTTGAACTGGATACACAAACAAAGTTTACGGTAAACAAGTCCAGATATTCTACAGTTGCACAGCAAAGAGACAGAAAGTCAGGGAAGATTCGAACTGTAGAGGTGTTCTAGTGTCCACCTCAATATACTGAAACGTGAATAGCAATAGTTCAGTGAGACCAACCTGCGGTGTAGAGATTCTGAAAACTTGAGGCTGGCATAAATGAACTCTTTGACTTGTGTGTAGATCTGAGGGACAGACTGGGACATTGGCAGTTTCTTTGGAAAGTCCTGCTGCTCACACACACACAAAACACAGAAACAACAGTATCAAATGACTGACTCATCATCTAATATACATCCAGGTTAATAATTACATTATATTTCTTAGGTTTTATTCCTTAGTGAAAAATGTTTTTCACATTCACAATCCCCAGTTACATTTTTTAAAACACGTTTGGCCAATGCTGTAGAAATTAAACATCAAATATTGTGAAGATCATCATTTTACACACACAACTGCTTTGTGAATTTGTGCTGAAGACCAACTTTCTAGCTCTTATTATTATGCATCTATATGCATGTGCAATTAAACCATCAAAAATAGATGTCTTGCTTTGGATGTATACATTTGTGAGTCTGTGGTACTTCAACTCATTACCTTCTCTATCTCCGCATCGTGGAAGGGAAAGCGGCTGACTACCAGTTTATACTCCTCCTCGGTCTCCACTGGGATGGGACTGTAGTTGTCTAACTCAAAGATCTCCCTGTGGAAAATAACATAATTACGTGTTTGTGTACACTTACATCTGGTACAAGTATTACAGCTTTGAGAAACTCTCTCTCTCTCTTTAACACAAATGTTCAAAAAGTACAGTTTGTTCAGTTATTTTCATCAGATTTCATCCAAAGATGACACTGTGCTGTAATAGTATTTTTACTCATCAGAAACAACATGCACTCCAAAATATCAAATAGGTCACAATGGTCATGGAGACTTTTACATATGTTAAGACAAAGATTTGATGTTTCAACAAGGTAAAATTACTAAAAAACGTTACTCAGCCTGGCCACACAACAATTGAGACTTCGTATAGAAATTACACATTTTAATGTATTTTAAAGCTGTTGTGGAAATGCTAAAAAAAAGTGTGACCTATAGCCTGTGGCAATGACTGGGATAATTCACTAAATAGATAAGAAGGTTGACTTAATTGGCCAAACTCTCATTTCTTACAGGGTTAAAACTCCAGCAACACATGTAGTATTAAGCAACTTTATCGTGAGACTGACGTGTCTGGACGCATTGATCTCCCAGTTAAGTTGTTCTTAATACTAGAAGAGTTGATTTCTCTTCTCCATGCACGCTTCAAGCAGGTGAAGTTATGCCAGAAACGACCACTTTACATCAGTCCGTTCTGACAGAGAAACGTCTAAAGAAAACTCTGAAAATGTTTTTCCTTATCATGAAATTAAAGCCCACCTGAAAACCAGTGCCCACTTCTTCAGCAGAGTTTCGTTGTACTGGTCTCTGACCTCAAACAACAGGTCAAACAGCCGGTTCACTGGAAAACCATAACCCTGTCCACACATACAGAAAATTGAGTGTGTTAATATCCATTGTTCTACAAACTTCAGAGTCACAAGCTGTTCAAATGAAGTACAGCTCTGAACCAACCTGTAATGTGTCAGCGAAGATGACTATGAGGTTCTTCAGTTCCAGGACTAGGTCTGGGTCCTCACAATATGACTGGGGAAAACACATATCATAATCAGCAAACACTCAAACATTGCATGGGGAGGGGGGGGGTTGAAGAATCTATGGGAACAGCAGCAACAATAATATGGTAATCATTTATGAAGAAATGTTCATGAAGCTTGTTCAAGCACATCTACTCCTTCTCCCTCATTGAGAATTCTGGATCTATGGAATTCAAATATGCAAATATTACAGGCCTCGCGCCCTGCCCACCACCACTGCTTGCTTAAGGTTGACCGGTGAAAGAGCAGTGCGCATCAAATGTAAACACTGATGTAAAGTGTCCGTAACTCCAAACTCAAGGTACTTTTACCTCCAAATTGCATTCAGCTGAAGTACTTCAGTACATTTATTTACTGTAAACTTGTTGTAGTTACATTAAACTGCAGTTCACTGTTAAGCACTTCATATTCCTCTGAACAGAAACTCTTAGTGCTGTTGTGTGTTCAGCTTCGTTAGCTTTAAGCTATATTATCTCCATTAGCCAAACACATGGCCTGA
This sequence comes from Lateolabrax maculatus, assembly GCA_031216445.1. Classification (NCBI taxonomy): domain Eukaryota; kingdom Metazoa; phylum Chordata; class Actinopteri; order Acropomatiformes; family Lateolabracidae; genus Lateolabrax; species Lateolabrax maculatus. Next base: position 19,679,649 of record CM062200.1, read on the forward strand.
CCATCAAATTCTGGAGCCATCGAGGACACTTTTGCAAGTTTTTCTCATTCTTTACAAGTCAGCCAGAGACATTAAAACTCTTCTAGAGCAGAGTTTGCCACCAACTCACAAAGTTACACTTCAGCTGAAAAAAAAGAAATTGAGTGTCAGGTTTTATCTATCTATCTGGAATCACTCCCTAATTAGTTCATATTGCATTACATTTACTGTCCACCATTTTATGAGTGTGAAACTTATTCTCTATATAGTGCCCTCAAAAATTCCCCCAAATTAAATGAAAAAAGAAAAGTGTCCATAGCATGTATACGACTTTCTTCTAGCAATGTAGAATCACATTTGATAGTTTTGAAAAATACAGTCGTGCAATAGACCTGTAGGAAGCAAAATGAGGCTTATTCTGTTTACTGCCCACTGTACAGTAAACACTTTGATTCAAAGTTGTGATTTCGGAAACAGCTTCTTTGTTATGACAAATACTGAGATTTCAACAGGTAAAACTTCCATGATAATCATTGCAAACTGTGTACATGAAGTGCTAGCATAGAGCACTTGACAGGCATAGCAACAGTAACTAAGGGGGAGGGGCTTAGCCAAGGGTCAAACAACACCAACAAAGTCCCTCCATTTTTCTGGAGCGCAGAGTGATTTATGACCCTGAAAGCAGCACAGCTGAGTCCCTTAACTCTGACACAAGGATCCTGCCAAACACAGGAGTGTGTAAATCAACAGAGTAAATGAACACAGCCTGAGATTTGACGTAAAGCAGCAACCGCCTGCCTCTTTGTTTACACAAGACACACACATACACACAACAACAATCAGCTGGAGACTGGACAAAACAGCAGCAAATCACAGCCGGTGCAGGCATATACCTCACCAGTTTAGACAGTTTTATTACTCTATATCCACCATGTTCTGATCCATGCTATATATGTGAATATGACATGTTTTAGTCATGCAGTGTGTACTATTTAAGAGTTTTCTCTTAATTTGTTGTTATTCATGATGATTTGGTAACAGTTGTGTTGTGAGGTGTTTGTTTAATAAAATAGTGTGAGAACTAACAGTATGAAGACCTTATATTATTTGCCATAAAATAGTGGAGATTTTTTACTGTCATTAGAAGAGGACTGGCTAATGAGGAGGTTTGTTAAAAAATACTTTCTCCCTTTGGGCTGACCATGCAGTGGTTGTAAGGGCAGGACCCTGGCAGTGTGGAGCTGCCTGTGTCGTGGCCCAGCAGAGGAGCTGGAGCCAGGGGGGAGACCAGGGCCTTTGTTAGTCTTCTCACCCCACGCTGTGTGGCCCATTCTCTGGCCTGTTAGCATAATCCTCTGGGTCATTTACAACTGACTAGAGCCCAGCGGTCAGGAATATGCCTTCTTAATCTGCTGTTATTGTTGCAATCTGTCTCTCATTAAGGCCCCAATGACCTCCTCTTTGGCTGCATGCGTATGTGTGTTTTGACCTCTTCTCCTGTGAGTGACATCATTAGTATGTTTGGGGGTGCACTGACCTCCACAGTGTGTGTGTGTGTGTGTGTGTGTGTGTGTGTGTGTGTGTGTGTGTGTATCAGCCAGTGAATGAAAGTTCTTCCAGGATAAATAGATCCACAGCAGGATCTATTATATCTATTAACTCTCTACTGTCTCCTTCTCATTCACAGTCCACACCCTGCTGGCAATGTGTGTGTGTTTGTGTGTTTGCACGTGTGAGAACCTACAGAGTGTGTGCGGAGCACAGCGATGATCTTGGACAGGGCCATGTTCCACAGTTCATCAGTGTACGCTCTGGTCACCAGGCCCTGCGTGGCGTGTAGGATATGGTCCTCCACAACAAAAAACCTGACGAAACACACACAGAAAACACACACATCGAACAGAACTGACTGACACAAACTTGGTCAGGCACACTAATGGAACTGAGTTTTAAATGCCAGCAGAATGTAATGTTAAAGATGAAATTCTGTACTGAGACAATTAAGTGAATATGTGAGGAACATCTTACCCTACAATCTGATTGAAGTATCTTCTGTAGCCTTCCACTGTCTCGTGCTGGACATACACACAGACGCACAAAAAGCCATGTTTATACATAGTACATGAGATATACATATATTTATATATGTTATCATTGTGTGGTATTGCATTTGTGAGCATGGATTGTTTTGCAAACTGTCATTGTTGGTGTGTTCAGGAAGAATCAAAACTTGACAGTTGGTTACCAGACAGTAACAAGTTAATAAAAGACATAACCAGAATTACACTTTAACTTTTAACAATATATATACGATCTACGTTTCAGCTCAAAGTCCTTTTAATTTTTAACTTGACTATATTTTGTTTGACTTAAAACCACTTTGGGTAGAAATTCTATTTGACTATATAACCTTTCAACAAGTTAGTGCAGGTATCCTTGTAGAATTTAATGAATTGTATAGGTTTGGAAGCACGACTTGCTGTCTGCCATGGTGTCTTTTTGGATGCTACGACTAGGGGAAACAAAGAGTCATTTTAAAACTAGTTTTAAAAATAATGGCTTTAAGTCAAAATTGGAATTCAGCACTTATAACTTTATTTTGTACTTTAGTGAATTGGTAAATGGAAAGCTCTGTTTATTGCTGCATTATTTGTTTATTCATTTAACTATCAACTATCAACTTTCTCTGGCGTCAAAGCTGCTTCATCGAAAACATTTTGCCCAATAGAATAGAGCTGAAGTTAGGAATGATCATTCCTGGTATGGGCTACACATTTAATGAGGTTTTGGATCTGCTATTGTATTAGCCATTGGCTGTAATGCCATCTGAGTCAGTTTGTATGTTGCTCACCATGTTAGCCTGTGGCTGCAGCACTAGCCGGGCCTGTTTCTTCCTTTGCTTCCTGTAGTAATTTTCAAATGTTTCTCGGTCACCCTGTAGACACAGAAAAATACAACAGGATTCAATAACTTCTCCAAATGTTACTGACAATGACAAAATTATTTTTGCTGTCACAAGCCAGATGTATTTATAATATTAATAATAATAATAATAATAATAACAAACAAATTTTTGCAGTGACAGAATTTATAGGATTACGGATCTTTGAACAAACTGGGTATGTTTGAAAACCGTGGTGTAAAAGAGTGACAGAAACACTCTCCAAAACTATTTACATTTGAAAATTCCATTAGCTGTAGCTGTTCAAAAAAATTTCTCCTTAGAAGCTCAATCTGAAAACGTCACTCTAATTTTTTTGTGTGAAAAAGAAAGTTAAAGCTTTACCAAATGATGACCGGTAGGTGAAGCATATCTTATATTCTCTGAGCTACGGCACTACTGTGTCAGCAGAGCTGAATGTAGCTTGGGAACCAGACAAATCTGCAAGCTCATGTTTCATTTGCTCTGGCAGATACGGCTGGCCCCTCTCCCACTCAAACTGATTTCTCTGCCGATTTATCGGGCTAACCAATCACAAGCGTTTATGTAGTACGAGGCGGGTTTAATACGATGACTGACAGAGACGAGTACGGTTCAAGTATCTTTGTAAATATCCAAGATGGTGCTCCCGATACGGATAGTTTACCGGCAGCAGTAAATACTTCTGGGCGGTACTTTTTTCTGGACGGTAAATTTTTCTGAAAGAAGAACAAACAACTGCACTTAAACTTTTTGTTGATAAGAAATGTGTGTTTGCTGAACTTCTGACAGGACATACCGTCCGACAGGAAGGCGTTTCGTTGTTCTGATTGGTCGTCTGCCTGTTGATAACGCCCCTTGGAAATCAAAAATGAACTGAGAGGTTCCAGACTAATACGCATTTGCGAATTAGTCTGGCGATGCCAGGCTAAGCTGAAGGCAGTTGATCAGAGAAATATAGTGTTCGGTATGAAAGCCTTGGATCAACGTGATGTTATGGTTCTGCTGTGATGGCCTTGGATTTCATCCTGTTTCTGTCCTCTAAAATGTCAGTAAAACTTTCGGTATCTGTGGTGAAGTCATTAGTAAATCGGGTGCTGCCTCATTAGAGTAGAGGTCCTATATCCATGGTCATTTATTCATCATGTTAAATTCTGGAATTATAATACTGCTACACCACACACCATTTGAGGATGAGTATGTATGTGTGTGTGAGACAGAGTCACACCTACCAGCACAGTGTAAATGTGTAAACACCTGTAGACAGGTGAGAAGTCCACCAGGTCCTGAGCCGTAAGAATCTGTCAGACACAGATGAAAAACATGATTACTGTCAAATATTTCTTCACTATTTTCTCTACATTCATTTGGCAGTGCTGAATACATCAACCAATAAAAACAAGCAGAAAACTATGAAAATGAACTACCTTATTCACTGAAAGAAAGAAAATTGTGTTTTACAGTTATCTTACAGAGCTCCTGATTTTGCAACAACTAATGAGTCACTTTACATCAGGACTCAAAAACCCATATATATATATATATATATATATATATATATATATATATATATACACACATATATATACACACACACATATATATACATATATACATACATATATACATACATATATATACATACATATATACATACATATATACATATATACACATATATACACATATATATACATACACATACACATATATATATACATACACATACACATATATATATACATACACATATATATATACATACATATATACACATATATATACACATATATACATACACATATATATACATACACATATATACACATATATATACATACACATATATATACATACACATATATACACATATATATACATACACATATATATACATACACATATATATACATACATACATATATACATATATACATACATATATACATATACACATATATACATATACACATATATACATATATACATATACACATATACACATATACATATATACACATATATACATATATACATACGCATATATATATACACACACATATATACATACATACATACATACACACACACATATACATACAAATATACATACACACACACACTCACTAGTGAGTTTAAATACTGTATATGACATTAATAAAACCTGCACCTGCATTTTCTATTAATATTGATCAGCCATTACATGAGGAAGAACTTAACACTGTAGTCTGAAGCTACAAATAAAACCCTGTTTAGAAAAAAATGAAAACAAATATTTCAGTATGATTCTGTCACACCCAATTAGACACAATGTTTTCTCACCTCTTCATCAGCTTCCTCCTCATCGCCTGTGTCGTCGTTTATCATCAGGCCATTGTGAGCGTGAGTATGTGTTCGTCCGTTGAGGGAGTACATAGGCTTGGTGTAGTGGCCCATACTGGCCTGCTTGGCTACTGCACTGTTAAAGGTCCTGTGTTGATGTGCCTATAGGAAAGTACACACACACACACACACACACACACACACACACACACACACACAGATCAACAAGCTGATAAATACATTTTCATAGCTATTGGGGGAATTACTGAAAACACAAACTGTCAAACCTGTCTCATGGCGGTCTCTCCAACCTTGTCAGAGTGTTTTCTGATGCTCTCCAGGAAGTCCTTGAGGTCTGACATGGAGATCTCCTTGATCTCCTCTCTGAGTCTGGGCAGGTTTTCCGCCATGATCTGACAGAACCTGTACTGACTGACCCTACAGGGGACACAGCAAAACAAGTCCAGGTATGCCCACTTTAAAAAGTACTATTCAATCTAACCAGGATTATTTAATTTTATATAATAAAGAATGCAATCCAACAGCTGGCAAATTAACCAAATATAGTAATGAGAGCATGTACCAATCAGTGTCATGCCACTGTTGTGGCTTTATTGGTAACACTTCCAGTATGATTTCATATGTATCTTATATGAACAGTTTTAAAAGAATGCTCAAAGACTGAAAACAATTCCCATCAAATGGCATCATTGCTGCTTCATTAAAGAGACATCGTCCCTGTTGAAACAGCTTGTTGGGACGGTAGAATAGACAAGAAGGAATCAATATTCATTTTTACCTCAAGCTTGTTCTGCTGCCGCCAAGTGGCCAAAAGGGATAATTAATGTAGCTCAAAGGTGGTTTGATTTGATGGGTCAAGTAGAAAGCTTGGATTGTTCAAAAATGTATGTGGTTTGGACTTTTTGATCCTGCCCAGTAGTGTAGCATGAGGTCATTATTTATATTTTGCAAAATTACACCACAACACTAAAATCTGACTGTACATTTTACATTTGGATTGGAAGTGTTAATCACTTATCATACTGATAAAACACCAATATATATATATTTTAGGCATTTATTGGCTGAAGTAATTGTTTGATCAATCACAAAGAAGTGGATTATACTGCAGGGTTTTTTTTGCCTTAACTCTAAGTTGTCTAAAACCAAGCTATAAACTTTTCAGAGCCATCTTTGAAGTGTTCCTTCAAGAACCTTGATCCTACCTAGGGATGTAGATCTTCTCCAGCTGCTCCATGGTCTTCAAAGCAGCATAATATCTGCAGAGACAAACGGTATAGCTTCAGTTAGGATGCAATCACAGCTATTGATGGTAGCTTGGCTATTTAAAAATGGAGGGTTTGTTCCACATGATGTCCTGTGTCATGCAAGTGAGGATTCTACTGGTGATTCTCTCTGACCAGTCAGTGGATCACTCATCTCTGCTTGAGGTTCAAGGCTGCATCAGCCGCTACTACTATAACACATCTGGATCTTTGTTCGAGGCTGTTAGCAGTTGTGGATAATGTAGGTGCCAAGTATTGACAAGGAATAAGAATGCGTGGAACAAAAAACACAGTGTCTCTGGTTCTGCTGCATTGATTTTGATTTTTTCTAACTGTCCGTCACAAGTCTAACAATGGTATAGGACTGTGATGATAAATCACCAAAGTGCTTTTTTAATGGCCAGTATGGAAAGAAGGCAAGCAAAAACTGTTTCAATGTACATATAGGCATCGGACAAAAGACAGACTTATGAACTAATTATGAATCGATTTATGAACATATCCTTTTAGAAGTTTACTTTTAGATTTGGTTCACATAGCGGTATGCTGCCTGGTTACATATAAACCAGGGCTTATTGCAAAAAAGAAAAAGACAGAAACAGAAAAACAAGTGTTGCAGTAAATGTAAAACAGGTGAGTACAGATGGGACAGTTTCTCACATTTTAAGGCTACATGTATGTCTAATACACTGCATGCAGTGCAGTTTGATATTTTATTCTCAATGCCTATTAGACCACCTGTGTAAGAAAGAGATTGTGGTCTTTCATAGTGAGTGCACATCACAAGGGTTCAGCCTTAGGTCAGTGAGCTGAGCTATCATCATTAGGCAGATAGGCAGGCTGTGAAGGGATCTAATTGGTCGGTCAGTGAGTGTAAAATGTGTTGTATACACATGAACAGAAGACAGCCTCATAAGCTGTACAGTGAAAATGTTGGATGGAGGACACAAAGACTGCAAGTGGCAGGACATTGAACAGAATGTGACCTGGGCATCAGCAAATACAGTACAGATAATAATGTTCATTTGCACCATACAAACTCATTCCAATTTATATTAAGTGTACAGGCTATGTCATTAGTGCTTCAAGTACAGTCCACAAACACAAATCGCACAAGGTGGCCAGCATGGTCTAATTGCCTTGGATTGGCTGTGGGCCGTGAAAGAGCTGCAGTGAAAGTTGTTGTGAACAAGGGCACACTGAGGGTCAATTGTCCTGCCAGTGAATGGCCTCTTCCTTTGGTCCACAGTAATGAACAAGAAAGGGTCATTATTTTCCTGTCCGAAGTGAACTCCCCTTCATGAAGTTCATGCAGTAAAAATGAAGTTCAGTATAGCAGTGGATGAGCTGAAAAGTTAGTTGGAAGCATTTTGAATACTGGATGATTTTGCAGACTGGTTTGGTAGATTGATTACAGGGTTATATGTTTCTAACTAAAAGGAAAAACACTTACTTACAGAAAAGTTATTAAGTTTTGTCCATTGTTTTAGTAACACTTCCATTTACTTAAACATCACTTAATACTAGGTTGCTAGTCTTTCACTGTCTACAGTGGTTCAACGTTTCGCTTCTGACCACAGCATTGACTGGGACTTGAGGATGGGGCTTTAACTGAGTTCCTTTTTGATAATATTTCCATTTTCTGAATATATTTCTAAAGCATGACGTAGGAAGAGAAAAAGAACTTGCAAAGGATAAAATCCTCATACTTTCTCTATAGATCTAGATCTATTTACTCATGAACTGACTATACAATGTTTTAACTGACATGAACTTACGCATATATGAAGATTTTGTTTTGTTTGGGTCACGCTTGTTTAATGTCATACTTGTACTTGTGAAGCCATGTGCATATATTTATTTAATTTTCATTGTTGCAAGGCTATCCATATTTGTATGAGATGCTTTTGAGTTCACATATTGGAATGGTTGGTTTGTTGTTTATTAATATGTCCATTAATTCCATGACAGATGGCTGATATAAATGGCCAGAAATGAAAATAAAACTATTAATTAATTCATTTATTTATTCACTGGGTGTAGTTACAGTAGGTGTAATCAGACATGTGCACACAACAGTGTACTGACAAGCCCTCTACATAACTACTCTGGGGTCAAAAATTAAACCACTGGAGGTCAGCAAAAACAAGATTTTCAGCTGCTGTTAAGAGTTAGTCCACACTAGATTTTAAAAGGGCAAAAAAAGATAGCTGCACTGGTCCGTGTGGGTTAAGAGGAATAAGTCTGTTGAACCAGACCCAGGTTATACATCAGCCACATTGTGATGAAATGCTCTGTGAGATCGATACCTTTTGGATTCCAGCTGCTCTTTTAGTTTGCTGTACATTTCTAGCACTGCAAAGGAAGAGAAGACGGGAAACAGGATCAGGTTTGTTGGTTCAAGCATTTCACTCTGGCATACAAAGACACATAGGAGTATAAAATAAAACATACTGGACCAAAACATTGTCCTCGCCTAACCCAAGTCAGATGAAACTGCAAAATATTTCAGGTTACCAGTGGGCTCCATAATTGAAGTTGCAGACCTCCAGTCTGTGACTCAGTACTTGTTGCATCATTGCTGCAGCATATGGCGCCTTAAGTGCTCTACCAGTGCCATTAATAAAACAGTCCTCATACTGAGCTTCCAAATGCTGAGCGAGAATTAAGAGAATTAAGTCTTGAATTCTTTAAAAAAGTGCCATCTATGAGAGCGTGCATAAACAGTATTTACCAACAAATATTTGGTGTTATTTTCCAACAAGGTCACAGACAGCAGAAGAGTCTTCATTTGCTGAAACAAGGAGTCGTGGGACAGTAGTATCTCCTATCCATTTATAAATAATAGCTCTGCCCTACCTGAGCTACAGGAAATAGAAAACAAAGTACTATCACAATGACACACAAGCAGCAGTGGTACCTGGTATACAGAGCTGGAGCTTCTCCACAGTGGTGGCCATGTTCCTCTGCTGGATCCGACAGCGAATCACCTCCTCTGTCTGAGATGTCACCTGAGGGAAGGAACACACAAAAGAAGCAGACAATAAGAAAGAGGCCACCACTGTTAAGTACAGGGTGAAAGAACGGTCAAGTCTAACGCAGAACTGTCTTTGCTGTTAATGAGCAGGCATATGTCCTGACAGCACAATAAAAAGCAGTTTTTTCTTCTTCACATTCATGCCTACACGCATACATGGACTTACCTCCCTCCCAGCCTCTTGTAGTCTTCGATTAGTGTCTGTCACCTGACCCTGTCAAACCAAACACAGACATCAGTTTAACAGTACAGCCTCAGAATCTCTCCATATATTCTTTCCTTCCTCTACCTATGGTTCCTACAAATTTGTGTTTATTGTCAACAAATACGTGTGTCTTATATATATATGTCTTATGCCAGAGAGCTCCATTGTTGTCCCAAAACCATAAACATCAAGTCACACCGTTGCACTGGGTGACATGTTCCTGGATTACCATGAACACACACTTTATTTTGACTCTATCCCACATAAACTGTCCTGCTGCCAGAAACACTCACTGGAGCACCAAATGTGGATTAATCCTCCGCTGAAAACCCCCCAACAGATGCACCATTTCCTCTTGACATGGGATTTGTTGACAAAAAAAGAAAAATGTATTAAAACCAGCCTTATCTCTTAAAACTGCACTGGGAACTGCTGTATGTTGAAAAAATACAAACCGGAAGCAATGGTCTGTTAGTGTGATTAAGGTGGAGGTGGTGAATCATCACCCATCATGGTATGTTAAGGTTTCTCTGACAATTATGATTTTATTCCATGACGTTCTCTAAGGGGGCACTGGTCTTGGTTCAGCCATACATGCCGTCACATGTCTATCCATCCCTCCACTTTCTGTCTGCTCCCCCTCTTCATGCCCTCTCTTTTCCCTCTCTACCTCCCTCGCTGCAGCTGCTCAGCCTTGTAATCAGCTCATTGTCCATGAAGGGGCAAGGACAAAGGCAGGCAAATTCAGATTAACCAGGCAGTGGGGACCTGAACCCATCGTCGGTGCACTGGGCCTTTCATGGGATTTAATGGCTTGTGACAGGGTCTTTCTCACAGATTCAGTGACAAACTTCTCGATTTTGGATGTGGATTTTTGAACTCTCGGCTCTTGTCACACGGCTGAGAGCCATGACCCAATTGACCAGTCGGCTTTCTGATGACAGTCCTTTCAACAGTGAAGCCTCCAAATAAGGGGGACCGACTATATAATCACTGCCTCTTTTTTCATTCAGCACCACAGCAAGATTGCTTGAGATCAAAGAGACAAATTACATTTCTAGAAACTTAACTAAAACTGTTATCTAAAACAACAAAATGCTTCACTGGTTAACTACCATGGAGGAGAACCTTTCCATAATGGAACAGTGTCTGTTCTCATAAGCTACCCTGTCACATTACAGAGAAAAAATCCCTGGTTAGCCATATCTAGAAGTGCAAAAGCAAATGGATTTAATATAAATTCTTGAAAATGTCTAATTTCTCTCTCATACGAAAAAAGTCTACGCAGTTGACTTTGATTCAGCACTTCTGGATTTCCTCTGGATGACCTGGAGGATTAAGAATCCTCACAGACACCTAGTTAGCCCTGTTAGGATCTGAAATGCAAACAGAGCTTGTAAACTCAAGATATGAGCTAACTGAAATGAATGGATGGCCTACATGTCTGTCTATCTACGTGCCTGCATGCCTGCGCACACTCTGCCCGTGCACTCATTGCGCATGACCAGAGTCTTCCTAATATCTAATGTCACACAGTTAGCCAGCAATAAGTTACTGCATCAAACTCAATTTTTGATAAAATGTCCCAATACAAGCATTCTAGCGCAACAGCTGTGAGTACTAACAATAGCCATGTTGGTTGTTTACGTTCATGATGATAATGTTCAGTGTTTTCTTACATGTGAATGAGACATGAGCTAGGTGGATACGGTTAGTAATGACAACAACGCACCACGCTCCTCTCCCCAACAACAAATTATGATGACATATATACATAAAATATGATGCATGTGTATACAGTAGGTCTATGTGACATATATACATAAAATATGTATGTATGTATGTACAGTGGGTCTATGAGAGAGAGCATTTGGAGAGATGTGCAGCGCATCGTTGTATACGTACGATTGGATACTTTCAAATTTGTCAGATATTTAATTTGTTGGATTAACCAAAAAAATGCATTCCTGTTATATTAGCAATATGGGGATATAACATTATATATACTGTGATAGGATACTGTCTATATCACTAATCCCTATTTACCTATACTTTAAAAACACAATATTATCTATTAATAGACATATTGACCATTGCAATATAAGGGGTGCGGGCACATAAGCACACACAGGCTCCCCTGTAATGATGGTAACACTAAAACACGCTTCCAACCAATGTGGGTTGCAGATCAAACTGTCCTGAGAACACCTCTTCTGGCCTGTGCTCCTCTTTACAGTAAACTCTCTTACCATTAGTTTCTCTGCATCAGCGCGGACTTTGAGGAGCTCTGTGATGGCGTCAACAAAGCCTTGGTGGTGGAAATTGCACATCTTCTCAATCTCACGGTCATGGTTCCTTATCCTGGCATCCAGCTTTTCCATGAAGCGCTTGTGGGCGTTGGGCTGGTCATCATAAATAGACCTAAAGAGAGTTAAACAACGTGAAGAAACAGAGGAGTTGAAGGAACAGAACAACTCAGGCGGAACAACAGCAGAACATCCATCCTCCGGAAACCACCATCCCTCCTTCTTACCCTTAACCCTCTCCCCAACACAACATCTTGTGCATAACTGTTTGCACTGTTCAAAGACTGTTTGATCTTGCTATCAACTCTGTTTATGATTTATTTTGGGGTTCAAGTTATTTTTAACTTTCAAAAGGGCTTGGCAGTATCTGTTTGGTTTAAAACAATAACAGAAGTGGTCAAAGATACAGTATTGTTTGGATGATCTGATTAAAACATCCCAAAATCCTGAAAAAAAACATCCACCTTTGCCCATCCAATCTCCCAAGGCGGTCAAGATTACAATTCCCCAGAATCAAATTACAATAGCACATCCAGCTCAGGTAAAAAAGTACAACAGTGAACATTCAACATTGTTTTGACCATCATTCCTATTGGTTATAGTAAACTATAAGGACCAAATTCTACGCTGCATCTCACTGCACAGAGAGGGCCTTAACTTGTCTTTATTTATCTCAGAGAATGTCCACACTAAGCCAGTTAGATTAATAAGTAACTGACTTTCACTGCAATCATTCACTCTAAATCCCAATACAACCACTTTCATGTTGATTTTGTCAGATGATGTCATTATTATAAAATAGGTTGTTGTCTCAAAATAAAAACATAAAAATATGCCCATGAGAACGACTATATGGTAAATTCAGCTGCATTAAAACAAAGTGTAGGCGACTTTCTGTCTTTCTGACTTTTTCTGTAATCATTCCAAACGGTGATATAGACGATGATTCAGCACTGTATTTATGTTGATTTTCACTACTGGCTAGCAGGTATCAACAACTGTTTTCTTACACACATTTGGTTTTTGGCAGTGGAGGTTACACTCAAACTGTACCAGAGATGTCCCCCCTCAATGAGAAGACACATAATGAAGAACTCGGGGGTCTTTCCAATACAAGTTCTGAATAGTGACAGTGTGTGTGACTTCTCACACTGAAATCCACAACGGCTCATTATGTGTTTGATATAAAATGTTACTTCAGTTTATTAGTTTGTCATGTGCTCCTGGTTCATTGGTTCATGCTTTTTGTTATCTATAGATTTTTTTTTTATATAAACACTCAAGATTATTACTGTCTCGTGTCTCTGTGATGTTATATTTCCACACAGTCAGAGAAGGTACATCACAGTTCAGTTATAAAATCCTAGAACACCACGGAGCGTCATCAACTTTTAGGGGCAGCCCTAGTTTTTTTTTTTCAAGAGATTTTTCTGTGAAACAGCTGTGGCTGAAAACGACGCTATAAGAGCAATTAGAGTGAACCAAGAACGTAAAGTTGTGGACTGGACAGCTCAACAATAAAGCTGACATATAGGGCTGCACCCCATGTAAATATGCTGAACAATGCTGTAGAAAGTTGCCCACGGTTGATCCAAATTGCTGACCTCTGCTGTAAAGCATGTTTTGAAAGATCTGAACTAAATATGAATTATACTAACGTAACCTAAGTGCAAAACGTTCACTCTTTCGTCCCCTCTCCTGCTTAATACTAATTTATTTCTACAGAACATAAACAGCTCCCTTTATTTCAACTGGAGTAACAGCCCCATCTAGTGACACTGTAGTGAAATGCTATGTTCATAAATTGATGATAATTAATAGCCTATAGAAATGAACAAGGTTGTTTTGTGATTGTGAAGATCTCTGACTTTAATTTTTGGATGACTTCAAATTTCCATAAAATAAACCAGGAAAAAGTCTTACTTATTGATCCAAAATATTAAGAGAGTGCCTACATCTCACTGCACTATCTCAGCACATTACTCCTTAGGCAAGAAATATAGTTGTTTCTGGTTGGTATCTGGTTGTTTGAGTCTTTTAATTCCAGTCTCAAGAAGTATACATTTATTGACTTTAGATTATATGAGCTTCATTCATGGTGAGGCATTTATTTTTTGTAAAAACAAAAAAAAAACAAAGAAAAAGTGAGACAAAATAGAAGCTTACAGATACAGATTGCAGATGGGGAAAAAATATCTCTATATTCTTTTGAAGCAGCAAAATAGGCCTATATCTGCATCTGATATGATGCAAAATTTTCCTTGTGCAGAATCGACTCATGATTGTCCCACGAGAATGTGGGAGAGAACGTGGGAGAGACTGCACAGTGCGAATCATCAGTTCAAGTTGTCATGTGCAAAGACATGAATGAGACCTGTGCCGAAATACTGGAGATAAACGGCTAAACCGAAGCACTAGAGAAAGTATAAAATTATGGAGAAAGTAAATCTACAGAAACTGGAGTGTTTGCAGATTAGCTAACTAGCTCCTCCAAGATATCTAGACAGACGCTGGTGGTCACCAGGGGGACAAAGTTTATAAACACAAATAGCGAAACCTAAAAGACTGTAACAGTCTAACAGACACATTCGATTTCTTGTATAACTTTCTCTCTGCTGTTTCATGGTCGTTCTGTGACGGAACAGTAGTTCTACAGTGCAAGTTTTACCCGGAAATTATTTTTAGTGCACCAGTCAGTGTTAGCCAGGTTAGTTACAGCGAAAATGGACAACAATTAGTGTCAAACTGTATGTCGGCATTGTTCAACTGAAGTCAGGTATGTCTATGTGTACAGAGAGGATATACGCTATGGATCATATCCATGTCATTTACGATGGCATCTTTCGAATGTGATGATAAAGGGCTGAGACAAAACCAAGCAAGGGACAGCAAGGCGAGTCCCTCTCCCCACAGTGTTCATGCAGCCTCTCACTGCAGATTCAGACCGTGCCAAAGCAATAACTAATGCTATAGGAGTGTTTATCACTGCTGATATGGCACCATACCTGATAATAGAGAATACAGGATTAAAGCATAAGGGCGACTCCACTGGCTACAAAAAAAATTCCGATTGTC
The DNA here is from genome assembly GCA_031216445.1 of Lateolabrax maculatus. NCBI lineage: Eukaryota > Metazoa > Chordata > Actinopteri > Acropomatiformes > Lateolabracidae > Lateolabrax > Lateolabrax maculatus. Next base: position 19,694,779 of record CM062200.1, read on the forward strand.
TAGAAGTCTTGAACCTGAACCTACTTCTCACTTGATTTATTAATCAATTTCCAGCACAATGTTCATTTTGTAGATGATAGTCCCATATAGAGTAAAATAGACAATAAAGATGGCACTGTATACATTTAAATAGCCATGACCACCAAACCACTTGTTTTTGGGTGTTGTCCGTGTTGTGGCTTTAGAATTTTGACTACAGAGTATAAAAGAAGTGGATGCATCCACAGGGTCTGAAAAGTAAAGCCAATGTCAAGTGCTTCGAAACTGCATTCTTTTTAGTAACTAGCCGAGGGCGACTCCACTAGCTCCAAAAAATCAAAATGGCGACGGCCAAATGCCAAACTCGAGGATTCAAAACAGTAGTCCACAAACCAATGGGTGACATCACAGTGGGTACGTCCACTTCTTTTATAAAGTCTATGGTGGTATAGTCCTGTAGCAAATATTGTACATTTTTTCAATATCAATTTTGATTAATTGACCTCATCTTTTAATAAAAAGAAAATGTATCAATAATGACAGAAACAATTTGCTGCAACCCCAGTCCGTGGAACCTAATAATAAAGTCAAGTCAATTTTATTTGTATAGCGCCAAATCATAACAAAAGTTATCTCAAGACACTTTGCACATAGAGTAGGTCTAAACCATACTCCTTAAAATATTATTTACAGAGACCCAACAGTTCCCACCATGAGCAGCACTTGGCGACAGTGGAGAGGAAAAACTCCCTTTTAACAGGTAAAAACCTCGAGCAGAACCAGACTCTGGGTGGGTGGCCAGCTGCATCGACCCAGTTGGGTTGAAAGGGGAGGAGAGAGGGGGAGAGGGGAGACAGAACAGGAGGACAGACAACAAGTCAGACTAATAATAATAACAACTGCAGCAGTGAGTGCGGAGCAGGAACATGGGGGCAGTAGACGGCCGGCAATCACAGATCCAGAATCTACAGCTCCAGAGCCGGAAAAACCTGCAGAAAGTGAGAAGGCGAAAAAGCACAGAAAGCACAGGAACTACCGGGAAGAAGTGGAGTTAGTAACGTGTATTAGTGGGATAGGAATGTGTACGGATAGAGAGGGAGAGGAGGAGAGAGAAGCTCAGTGCGTCATAGGAAATCCCCCGGCAGTAACAGTATAACTAAGGGATGGTTCAGGACTCACCTGAGCCAGCCCTAACTATAAGCTTTATCAAAAAGGAACGTTTTTAGCATACTCTTAAACGAAGAGAGGGTGTCTGCCTTCCGAACCCAAATTGGGAGCTGGTTCCACAGAAGAGGAGCTTGATAACTAAAGGCTCTGGTTCCCATTCTACTTTAGAGACTTTAGGTACCACAAGTAACCCTGCATTCTGTGAGCGTAGTGCTCTAGTGGGGTAATACGGTACTATCAGCTCTTTAAGATATGATGGTGCCTGACCAATAAGAGCTTTGTAAGTGAGGAGGAGGATTTTAAATTCTATTGTAGATTTTACAGGGAGCCAGTGCAGAGAAGCTAATATTGGAGAAATATGTTCTCTTTTGCTAGTTCCTGTCAGTACACATGCAGCTGCATTCTGGATCAACTGGAGAGTTTTTAGAGACTTATCGAGGCAGCCCGATAATAAGGAATTACAATAATCCAACCTAGAAGTAACAAATGCACAAACTAGTTTTTCTGCATCTTTTGAGACAGGATATGCCTGATTTTTATAATGTTATTTAAGTGGAAGATAGCAGTCCTTGAAGTCTGTTTTATATGGGTATTAAACAACATGTCCTGATCAAAGGTTACTCCTAGACTCCTTACAGCAGGTGTTTAGGACCCAGAACAATAACTTCAGTTTTGTCTGAGTTTAACAGCAGAAAATTGCAGGTCATCCAGTCTTTTATGTCCTTAATACATGCCTGAAGCTTGGCTAACTTATCGGTTTCATCTGGCTTTATCGATAAGTATATTCGAGTATCATCTGCATAGCAGTGAAAGTTTATGGAGTGTTTCCTAATAATACTGCCTAAAGGAAGCATATACAAGGTGAATAAAAGTGGTCCAAGTGACTAACTTCCATGTGCACGGAGGATTCATCATTTACATGGACAAACTGAAATCTATCTGATAAATACGACTGAAACCAGCTTAGTGCGTGTCCTTTGACGCCAATCAAATGCTCCAATCTCTGTAATAGGATACAATGGTCAATGGTATCGAAAGCGGCACTAAGATCTAACAGAACAAGTACAGAGACAAATCCTTCGTCTGACGCAATCAAAAGTTCATTTGTCACTTTTACCAGTGCTGTCTCTGTGCTATGATGCTCCCTACATCCTGACTGAAAATCCTCAAATAAACTATTGCTGTTTAGAAAGTCACATAACTGATTAACGACCACTTTCTCAAGGATTTTGGAGAGAAAGGGAAGGTTAGATATAGGTTTATAATTGGCTTAAACCCCTGGATCAAGCATAGGCTTGTTAAGAAGTGGTTTAATTACAGCTACTTTGAAGGACTGTGGTACATAGCCTGTTAATAAAGGCAGATTGATCATGTCTAGTAAAATAAAGCAATCATAGTTTGTCTTATTACTGACAAAATTGTTGGTTGGGACAGACCCAAATCATCTTGCAAAGCTGCATTTTATGCAAAAAAGTGAAAGGCTGCAAAGAACTGTTTTTAACAACAGTGAGTTCATCACAGGTCATTTCTATTTAATTTCAGAAGTTTTTTTATTCCAAAATCCATTTTCATTTAAAACACTATAATTCCCAATGACCATTTTATTTAACAAAGCCACTTCACAAAGCCGAACTAAAACCGAACTAAAGCTCCAGTCTTTTCATGCTGCTATGCTTATGTGTTTAGCCCACCAAAACATAACAATACACAGACAGGCTGGAAAAGAGATGGCTAGATAACTTTAAAAAATAAAGCTTGATCCACATCTGGAGAGATCCCGATAGTCTACACCATCTATGTCTTCATCTTTATCTTGCTGCATATCCGTAAGTTTGTCAGTCTCTTTGTCTGACTGTCAAATGTTCATGTAAAGGTGGGTGTGCAGGCTTGAGCAGTTTTAGATAAACATTTGTTCATAGATATCACTGATAAACTGTCATGGAAATATACAAAACACAGGTCCAGTGTGCTGCTTATTTACATATCCTTATCATCTCTATCACTGTTTAACAGTAATAACTGTGGCATGAAAAGTCAAAACAATATTAATCGCAATAAGTCTTCGTAGATGGATTATTCCACTGGGCCCAAAAAAAAAAAAAAGCCCCATTTAGGCATCCAACAGGCACAGATGGCCGTGTGTATCTGAGTGTGTGTGTGGGTGGTTTTTTTCCATGGTATTTTGCAGGTTTGCAGATAACCCTGAAGTATTCACACTGACATTTACCTACAGAAATATTATACAAAATATTATAGGAGCACACCAAAAGAAAAATGTGATACAGGTTCTGTTTCTATAAAGAATTCAGAATTCAGAATTGAATTGGGTTTATTGCCAAGTAGGTTTTCACATACAAGGAATTTGCTGTGGTGTATTGGTGCGTAACAAATACAGACAAGTACAGACAAGACAAGTAGTGCAAGGTGCAAGGGTATACATAAGTGTCGTATTTTAAAGTACTACAGTGCTAGTGCTAAGTATGATTTACAGTATAGAATATGAACAGAAATTTACTAAATATGTGATATGTGTCTTTTGTAGAGGATAATGAATAATGAATAAAACTAAAACTGCGAGGAATGTGCAAAATATTGCAAAATATTATTATTATATATATTAAAGCACTCACAGTAGCCAGTGTAGCTGCATTATGTACGAAAATAAAGGGTCAAAATATGCTAAAAATAAATATTAGATCTGACTTAATATTGGCAGCAGACACAAATAACATAATAATAAAGGTTCTGGAGCAAAAAACATTATCATGCAAAATATTTTTAAAAGTCATTTTATAGAGATGCTCTGGATTAGAGGCAGAAGGCCCTGAAGGCAAACTAGTACTACACAAAGTAAAAGCATGTTGTTGAGAGAATAACATACCAACCAGATTGACTTTCTGTGGTTCTTTATTTACGTCATACTGTACAGTCACACAGCATTTATAGGTTACCTAGGTTACAACTGACCTATAATACTGCAATAACAAAACAAAAGAAGCTACTGATATCAGTTGATGGCTCATAGACGACCAGCAATCGGTATCATCTGTAAAAAAAATGTGATCAGGGCATCCCTAAAAAGAAATGCTACTTACTCATATTTTATTATTTTTCTCCTATTAATTTAAAATGTTTGTGAAAATTTTCAATTAAGTATGTAACAAAATATAAAAAAGTTTAAAAAAAAAGGTAATTGGAAAGGCCATTTTGTTATCGTTTTGTTTTGTTAAGCACTTGGGGGCATAGTATCACTGTCAATTAGGCAAGGGGTCAATACAAATTGTTACAGGTGTTGCTGACCAGGGAGAAGCAAACAATTTTTGACCGTGCGATAAATTAATGAAGATGAGTGTTATGATTTATTTTGTTTATGATTTAGGAAATAGACGTATGACAGAGAAGGTGGGGGGCGCTCTGTTTGTGGAAACCCTGCGATTGTAAGTAATAAATCGTCATTATATAGAAAACTGGACATTTCATCATTTTTGCACACGTCTAAACAAAGTGATCAGCAATTGTGGTGGCCTTTTTTTGATATGCATTATGGTAAAAGGTAATATTTAAAGGTAAAAGATTTTAGGGTGTTTGAGATTGTTGTGGGGACCGTCTACAGAATAATTTGCAAAGTACTGTATTCTGGTTCATGTCAGACTTCTCATACCCAGAGCTCCTCGTTTTGCATTTTGAGTCAAGATGTGAAATTACGAAAAATATAGCGGAAAAGAGTGTGATTTGCAACACAACTGAATAAGCGATAAGTACTGATGAGAGATGCATGTAGTATGAATTAAATCATAAGAATACTCATCCCTTCAGAATACCTTCTGTTGGGTGGTCCTTTCAGGAGCACAATTAGTTGCACTTCATTTCCCTGTTTAATTCCATTTTATTGATTTTACAAATTTTATACCAATTTTCTCTACATATCTGCCCAGTTACCTATTCTGCTTTATTATGAGTCCAAACTCCTTAAAGTCCACTGTTCTGACAAACAATACTCATACAGCCAACAAACCCTGCCATTTACAGACATTACCTCTGTAGAGCTACACAGAGGCCAATAGTTGGAGAGAGTTTGTTTAACAAATCAGATGCTGCTTCACCTAATCAAATGTTCATCCTTGATTTCTCATAATTTGCAAAGAAAAAGAGTTTCAAGTCAGGGCAAGTTCAAGGTAATATGTCTTTTTTTAAAAGGGCCATATTTCTTTATAACAAGTCCTCCCCAGAGTCCAAAGTGGTGACTATGTGTTAGAGCTGTAAGCCTTTTAGGGCAGCAAAGAATGCTTACTTTCATTATTGATTCATTTATATTTTTTCCTAATTTCATTTAATCTATAGAATGTAAAAATACAAATATGACACACAGAAAAGCAGCAAATCGTTACAGTGGAAAGCTGGCACTGGTTAATGTTTCTTGATAACTGATTACCACAGAACTACTGAAGAAACTGATGCTAAGAACTGGGCCTGATGTATTAAACACAGTATATGCAAACAGGACTCACACATTTACATACAGCCCAGTAATCATCAGCCTCCATGCTGCCATATGAGGCTTCTCTTTCCTGTTATTAATAATTGAAAGCAGGTGGTTGCTGAGACAAACTGTCTTCCTGCTTCCTGCAAGGGAAGGAAGCTAACAGCTAGCCAGCTTACACTGGCCTCTGGGTTACAAACACTATGCTTGATTATTCTGCCTTCCAATATGTGTTTCAGTTGATATACACAAAGTTTGAAAATGAAAGTGTTACAACCATCCTGTAATTTTCCAATTGTTAATAAATTTTAGTGAAATGTCATAGGTGAGTTGCCTTAACTCACACACTTAGGTTTATCATGGCACCGGCCTTAACAGTGGTGATTTGGAAGATTGAACATCAATGATAAGTGTAAACATTCTCTGAGTAACTGACCAGTTGCTTGTCATTATGTTCAGAAAAGTCAGTCTGTATGACCCAGCCCCAGTATATACGCATCAAGCAAAACTCATTTATAACTCAATCTTTTACGACTTCCTCTTTTCATCTAGCCATGTATTATTCCACACCCAGAGAGGTATACGCAACTACCAGGCCACCAGCAGTAAAACAGCCAACACAATGTAGCTGGCATAAGAAAACAAAGACCTGAGAAATGGTAAAATGTTTGAAGACATCGAACACCATTAGGAAACTTTGGTGTGAAGGGTGGCTTGTTGGTTTGAAAAACTATCCTGTTCTGCTGAAGTTTGATCAGTGCAACTCCCATTATGTCCATTCCTGTTCTTATGCACAAGGTACAGATAATTCAAATTAATTTAAAACATCAACTTAGCTTGAGTGTTAATCAACAACATCCAGTATTTCCAAGAGTAGTGATGTTAATTCAGAAAATATAGAATTTGGAATTAAACCAGAATGTTCACTTCAGGCAGTACTCCCTTAAACAAAGAAAAAGTATTTGGATTAAACAGTCAAAAACAGTTCAGGAGGGGGTCGATGCTCAGGCAAAGAGCTTGACACCATCTAGGTCAGCTGTTCAAAGAATGACAGGGTTGATAACATCATAAGAGAATGACTGAAACTTAAACAACAAGCTGAGAGAGGGAACTAATGTCACCTTTAGGGCATATATTCAGTGCTCCAAATGCTGAAAGACAACCACGGCCTACAGGCATGTCTGGGGACAGGTGTTTGTAAGTTGTTGGCATTCAGCTGAGGCGGACGTCAGTTTAAACACACCAGCTTGCCAAACTAGTGTCATTCATTGTGGCCTTGGAAGCCACTTAACATGACCAATGCAGTGTGCTAGAGAGCCTTAGCCTGAGCAGTTCAACATCCCATTTCACCGCTATCAAGCTGTTTGGCGACCACAACACATCAGCAGCCTGTCAGCAGCCTGTCAGCAGCCTGTCTCTGCCGAACAACTAGCCCAAACTGTTAGCAGCAGTAGCTAACATCAGCGGCATAATGATAAGAAGAAGTGGAGCCCACAGCCACACCCACACACGCTGTTTACATCTTGACAGGTCACCAGCCGTCCATCAACACACACACCCCGCAAAATCCCTGTAGCTGCATTCAACCGACTGAAGCAGTGTTCGGTGTGGGTCAGTGCTGCTCCTGCTTCATGTCCACACCACACAGCCTGCTGGCTCAAACTGCTAATGTTAGCCTGCCGGTGGCTAGGTTAGCTGAGCTTCCTTGTGAACAAAAGGTCTAATAATGTGCGAGGTGCCAGCAAACACGTAGACACTGGGATTGTTAAGGGCTTTCTAAGAAGACATATATTCTTACCGAAGAGTCGGACCAACACAGGCCGTGTCGGTACTCTCAATTTCCTGTAAAATCCGCTCGTGCTCCGTTATACACTCCAGGGTTTCATTCTCCGCCATGATTGTTATGTGTGTATTATGGCTATCACTGCAGCTACAGCGGAGGGCAGGTCAGTCTGAGGTGTGGCCTGTGGGGGGCGCACTACAGCTGTAATGAATTTAACGTCCGCAGCTTTATTTCCACATGTCCTGTACATGACAGTCCAGTTGAATTGCGCATCCCCAAATGTTTACCCCAAAACACTGTGGCCAACATGGAAAACCATACTGTTATCGTTGCCATATCGTTGACTGTTGTCTCCATTGTTAAATGTTAGGACTGATATCAACCAGGCACGTGACATACTATAATTACATTGGTTATCATGGTCTCCATAATAACAAAATAATTAGAAAAGCTGTATAAACTGTTTCATTATTAACACACTAACTCTACTTAAAATCACATTGACAGAGATTTAAGGACAAATTTCCCCAAAAAACATGCAGTTGCATGTCTTTAAGGCCTGAGAGTCTGCAGATTTTAAATATCAGGATACACATGGATTCAGTAATCTCGACCAGTCAGTTACCGAAGCCTGACAAGCAACACCTGGGGCAAAACAAGTACTGGAGCACTGGCTGCTGCTCATACTGTTAAATCAATTTCTTTGGATGTTTAAAGTAAAAATTCAATACATCTTTGGCATTCAACCAAATATATAAAGGATGTTTTATGTTTTCTTAGTTGTTGGCATCTCTTTTTTATATTAGGATCAACATAATTTAAAATCACTCACCTTGTAAGTCAGGTTAATAAGTCCACCATCATTTGTGGCCTGCAAATAAAAAATTAAAAAATGTGTCCTGAATATTGCATGTGTTTACCTTAAGGTGGTTCCCAGAGGCAGGTCCACTGATTCTAACTCTGCACAGATATTCCCAAAAGCATTCTCTTCTTCTTTGTTCTCCTCTTCACTTTGACTGGGAGGGTCAGGTAAAGCAGCATGGACCCTGTCACTGGCCATTTCTCTCTTCAGACTCTAAGTATGACAACTAAATCTCTGTATATGTGAAAGAGAAGGAAACGAAGAACTGTGTTTGTGTGTGTGTGTGTGTGTGAGCGTGTTTTTGTGTGTGGTGAATTTAAGGGCACCTGCTATGGTCAGCAGAAAAAGAGGGAGCAACAGGAAAATGAGACCTTGTGATTCACTGGACTTTGAAGCCAACAAAACGAACTTCAGCTGCATTTATCTCATCCACTGTAAACCCATGAAACACCATGAAGAAGCCCAGCCTGTTGGCTTTATTGACCACTGCAGACTCAAAAACACAGTCCGCCGTCAAACTAGAGATTAGGGGTTGATTTTTGGTTCCAGGCAATGAATGAATGAATGACAGTCAATAGACTGAGGAGGTGCTATGTACTGACATTGTAATTGTTAAAAAGATGTAATTTAAGTAAAATTTTGACTTCTAGTAAGACAGTGCCTATCTGAGGTATAATGTTTGGGTGTCAACAGAGAGTGAATTAAACTTAAAAATGCACACAGCAGTGTCACTGACTCTGCCTTATTTCACCTGAAACATACAGCAAAGGTTTTCTCTTGTCTTGATTTTTAACTGGGGGACCCAAGGAGTCTGCACATATACTTCAGCTTCAACTAAATGCAGGTCCCAGAGTTTTAGCTAAAACGTAGAATATTTAATATATATCACTTGTGTCTTGGTCACTGTGGCCTTTAGAAGTGATGTTCCAACTTCATACAGAGATGACTCTTGTATGTACCCAACTGTTGCCTTAGGTCTTTCAGGAATACTTCAACATGATATAATGTATGTAAAGCACTTTCAGCGGTGTTAACTCTGGCAGTGGTGGAAATAAGATATATATATGTATATACATACATATATATAAAGAAATATTGTCTTATATTGATTATCTTCAATCTTTAACTAAGAAAAACATAAAAAACAATATCACCATGTGAAAATACTAGAGTCCTATATTCAAACATTTACAGAAATATCTGATATTATACTGTATACTGTACTGAAATATTATTATATTGTGTGTCCGTGTTTGTGTGTGGACGTGTGTATGTGTGTTATTACAATCAGCCTGATATTCTCCTAATATTTAGTTTGTTGTAAGGTGTGCTAAATAGGACTTGACACACATGTCAAATGATGTAAGTGTGTAAGTGAGCCACCGAAGGGGTGTGGATAAAAATAAATGGTACCACAGAAAGGTTACCACATTTTCTCAAACTGCATTTTGACTAAGGCAAGCTTACGCAACCTCTTTCTATTTCCTGCTTTTCTTCTTGAAATGGATTGGCCCATTAGGAGTGTGGACGTAGCGGTTAACAATAAGCTCTTTACAAAAGCCCTGACTATGAGTTTCCTTATTACTCCACCAAAAACAAGAAGTGGTTCACACATACCAATACACACACACACACACACACACATACACTAGCAATGTAGGAAATGTGTCAGAGTTGCAGGAACAGACACACAGATGGCTTGATGCTACACAATGGGGGAAAGAGAGGCAGGGATCTATGTAAAGATATAAGATGACAGATGGATGGAAAAGGCATATCAAGGTCTCTTTCTCTCTCTGTCCCTCAAATTCACACACAACACTGCTTTCTCTTTTTAAATATTGCCAGACAACAGCATTGACATTGGGTGCTTCTCTATAGCCCAAGGATACGTTCAATGCCAACACTTTTTAAATTTGATTGTGGTTATGGAAAATAAACTGTGGTTCAGGTTTGTTTAGGGTTAGCAAATTAAATACTTGGGTAAGCTTAGGGAAAGATTTTGGTTAGAGTTGATACTTCCATGTATGTGACAAGACTCACATTTTAGTCACCGAAGTAGGATTCATTTGGTTTGAAACAGTTGTATTGTCATGTACCGAACTACAGCTCCCCATAGTACGCTGCTTTCCTGTCTGTTGCAAATTTTTGCTAGTGTTAAACTTAAACTTAGAAAACTTAACTCAAAGTCCACTTCGGGTATTGTTTTCTAGAACTTTCAACCACATCTCACAAAGGCCATGAGACTGAGATTTATTTACAACTGTTTAAGGTCAACATTTTCATGCTTGTCAAAATACAGCATTTATCATTGGCTTTAGAAATAACCCATATAATTTTTTTCTGATCAGACACAACTATGGTTAAGGTTTAGTTTGGTTTATTATAATCTATGAGTAGGATGTGAACCTTGTCTTACATTAGATTAGTTGTGTCAATGTATTTTTTATTGGGGGGGGGGGGGGGGGGGGGCATGTTGATTCAGATCTGTTTGAGTGTTTTTAAGCACCACAATAGCCAATCCTTACAAACTGTCTACATCAGAATGTGCTCAGTAAACCTGGGAGAAAATGGTCATTTATAATTCATATCAACTGATAATCTTGTGTACATGTGTCCCTTTTGAAAGAAGATATATGGATCACAGCAGTGAGGCTTTACTGTGAACTGTCACTGTGCTTATTCTTCTCTCCATGTGCTCTTCCTCTCCATGCTCTGCCAGCTTCCTGCCAACTTCCTGTGTCTGTCCGGAGCACAGGCTGCTATACAACTGCTGACCTCCATTGTAAGTTACACTCCAAACAAATAGCACTGAAGGACATCCTGGAATGGAGACGGTCCACAGTTAAAGCCAGGGAGGTTGTCCAGATGTTTCAGTCAAGGCCAGGGGCCCACCACATCTCGGTTTGACATTTTGAAAAATTTAGTTTGCAGAAAACTGTTTCCTGGGTGTGTTTACCCTATCTTAGCAAGAAGGACTGGAAGCAGGAAAAACAAACTTAGCGTGGTTAAAAAAGGTAATAATAAAATCTTCTAACAACTCAGAAATTGCCCTATTTAGGCTACATGTTAGTTAACACCTATAAATATATATATAAATATCCAAGAATGGCCTTAGGCCTGTTGCTCTGTTAGCTGTAAAAGTAATGCGACTATAATCAATATTTTTATAATAAGAATTTATCAGATGAACACTGTAACAACACTGGTCTCTCGTAGTGATGAAATATGCAACTGTTATTGCACCATATTAACTTAAAAGTTGATAACATGTCAATGTTGTGTTCACAACTTGTTTCTGCTGCTTCCAAGTGGCCAAAAAAGTGTCCATATGCCAAAGTCAAGTCCTAAACATTATCCAGTGGAAGTAAGCGCTCTTCCCACATTTTGTCTTTATCCCACTATTGGTGAATTGTAGTTATTTCTTCACTCTCCAGCCTTCTCCATTACTTCCACTTTCCCACACTGTCCTTTGACATTCATTTCATTTACTAATTCCAAATATCATTGTTCCAATCATTCTATGTTCCAGACCTACTATTTCACAACCTACCACCTCCCCATCACGATCCTCAAATTGGTCTTGGAGATTCATCTGAGAGGTTCCAACGGCAAGACTCCAGGGAGATTCTCTCCCATTTCTTATCTTTAAAAAGTGAAACTTTACATGGAAAAAATCCCAGCTTTACTTTTCTGGTTCAAATTGTTTGTAAGTGGCTTCTTTTACATTCTGCCATTTACCATCAACAGACTGTTTTTGAAACTCTGCAGCGGTAGGTATAGTGTTACATATGATTTGTTCGATATGTCAAATCAAAAATTTATGATGTTGGCCTAAAATGCTTGGTCTAAAATGTGTAAATCCCCAGTGGAAACAGTCAAGTCTGTTGTCCCAAAGGCAAAAGCTGATTGTAGATCAGCAGTTCTACTGGGAGACACTGAGTAAACAAAAAGCAAAGTCATTGGCTGAGAGAGAGTAGAGACTGGGTTATCTATGTGTTTAGAAATGAATTCAGCCTGTCAGTAGCTAGATTAGATTAGTCTGACTGAAGTGTGTGTGTGTGTGTATTGACTACAACTATTTACTAAGTACCTGTGTTTGGAAAAGATCAAAGCTAAGCAGTAATGAGTGAGGTTTAAATAAATAAAGATTCTATACTGGTGCAAAAAGTTTTCACTTAAGGCTCCTTTTGTGTTTGTCTGGAATGACACACGGTTGCCTACTCCTTCACTGTCAGTTTAAATCACCTCTTGAAACACTTGTGTAGAAATGTTTAAGCTTCTTGTACATACTGTTTTGTGTTGCGATGTGTAGTGGTATATCCGTAGTACTGACCTTAGGTACTACTGAGGTTTATCTGTTAACATAATAACAATAGTCTGTTAACAGTAGTAGCTTCAAATTATAACTGTGTTTCCAACAGTAAGACAGGATATGCAGTCTCTAAGGCCTGTTTGGGTCCGTTTCCATACATAAACAGGGCAACAAGAAGAGAAACCGATGCACAGTATGTACTTACTATTCTGGGAAGAAATGACCATAAAGAAAGGCTGAACTGTTTCACGGCCATATTTGGGTGCCTGCACTATTCCAGCATAATAACATACTGTTATGTGTCAAAATGTTACAAATGTAAATCAAGTCAATACCTGTGGCACTGGATTCAGGTTTCAAGGTTACTTTTATTGTCTCTTATGAGAAAATTGTCAATTAAAGGTATGTTGTTGCAAAAATAAAACTTAGTAAAAACCTAAGTAAAAACTCAATAGTGGCACACCTGTGTAAACCTGAAATAAGATAAATCAATCACACTATTCATGAAATATCGTATTATTGGTGTGATCTATTTTCCCATTTGTTACCATTGGGATACTAAACTTACCTCGTACTACAAACACCTGTCCATGGCATTTGTTGGTGTACACCACCCTCATAAAGCAGTTCCAGCAGCTGACAGTGAAGCAGCACTGACAGATGCTGACCTGCAGAGGGAGCCACAGAGAGTGTGTGGAGTTTAATAACTGCTCCATAGTCAGATGTGCTTTGCATATTATCAGTTAGTACCATAAACTGTGTGTACTCCTTGGTACCATGCCACTTTTCATTAGAATTTAAAAACAAAGATAAAGTAACTGTGAAGTTACCCACTTTATTTTATTCAACTGTTTCTCATTCAGGTTAGAGAGAGTGTAACTGGCAGCATTGTTAGTAAAAGTATTTGATTTTTAAAAAAAAATTGCATAATAAAACTACAGTGCAGCTAACTCACTTTCCCAAACAGTCATAGGAAACATTTGGAAAAAAGAAGCATTTTTTAAAAATTATTATTATTTGTTATTACAGCCTACTGCAATGCAAACTGAAAAGATTTCTTCTCAGCCCAGAAAGCATTTTCCCCATAGACTGCGATTATAAGAGAAATGAACAAAAATCGGTTGACTTAACACCTCCAGCTATAAACAATGTCAGTAATGAATCTTTAAACAATGAAAGTTTAATATTTGTTAAACAAAGTTGCGGAATGTTACATTTTGGAAGCCAATATTGTAGTTTTTACTCTACTACATTTATTTGGCATAAGTTACTAGTTACTTTGCAGGTTCAGATTATCAGTACAAAATATAAATCAACTACTAAATGATTCTGTATTATAATGTATTACTCAGTAATAATATAATTATAATTCAGTGATATTATAAATATTATTCTGAAATGAGCCATATAGGTTATGAGTTCTTATGGTGCTTTAAGTTTATTTACTTTTACTTAAGTAAGATTTGGAATGCAGGACTTTTACTTTACTTACTAACAGAGTATTTTAACGTACTGTTCATGGGACTGAACATGTGCACAGAAATAATCCAGGAGAAGCTCTACCTGCTTACATACATGTGGGAGTTCACTTTTTCAAAAACTCCCACAGTTCTCTCTTCTTACCCACATGCAGCTCAGCACAACAAGTCATCTCACATCCAAAATCTCACATCCAAAATCCACTAATGCAACCAAAACACTTCACACACCTCAGAATCAATCAATCAACCATCCAGAACACTGACAACTGTCTGCCAACAGACACACTTTATCACTCAGTATATGGTCAAGTCAAGTCAATTTTATTTGTATAGCGCCAAATCATAACAAAAGTTATCTCAAGACACTTTGCACATAGAGTAGGTCTAGACCATACTCTTTAAAATATTATTTACAGAGACCCAACAGTTCCAACCATGAGGAAGCACTTGGCAACAGTGGAGAGGAAAAACTCCCTTTTAACAGGTAGAAACCTCGAGCAGAACCAGGCTCTGGGTGGGCGGCCATCTGCATCAACCCAGTTGGGTTGAAAGGGGAGGAGAGAGGGGGAGAGGGGAGAGAGAACAGGAGGACAGACAACAAATCAGACTAATAATAATAACAACTGCAGCAGTGAGTGTGGAGCAGGAACATGGGGGCAGTAGACGGCCGGCAATCACAGATCCAGAATCTACAGCTCCAGAGCCGGAAATACCTGCAGAAAGTGAGAAGGAGAAAAAGCACAGAAAGCACAGGAACTACCGGGAAGAAGTGGAGTTAGTAACGTGTATTAGTGGGATAGGAATGCGTACGGATAGAGAGGGAGAGGAGGAGAGAGAAGTTCTGTGCATCATGGGAAATCCCCCGGCAGTCTAAGCCTATAACAGCATAACTAAGGGATGGTTCAGGACTCACGTGAGCCAGCCCTAACTATAAGCTTTATCAAAAAGGAACGTTTTTAGCATACTCTTAAACGAAGAGAGGGTGTCTGCCTCCTGAACCCAAATTGGGAGCTGGTTCCACAGAAGAGGAGCTTGATAACTAAAGGCTCTGGCTCCCATTCTACTTTTAGAGACGTTAGGTACCACAAGTAACCCTGCATTCTGGGAGAGTATAGTGACCATGAAAATCACTAACAGCAGGTAGAATTACAATTACTGTCACTATTGTCTTTGTAAAAGTATCTTTTATATATTTATTCCTCTATTTTTCATAAACCAAGATTCTATTAAAACAAAAATAAGGTCACTTCGTTATTGCACAAGTTGTCCTTCCTCACAGTATGTCACAGAGATGAATCAGAAATGTTGCAATATTCTTCAATAGGCTTCTTAAAGAGTCATTCCAAGTGCACAAAATGAATAGTAGAATAAAGATATTTCAAATAATGCAATACAAAACTCTACATATTCACTACATATACATCAAACCTTGTGTCCTCTCTAAACCACCTGGGAAAGGATCTTTCTGATGCCTGATCCATCCCTGGTGATCTTCTGCAGATGTCTCCAGACATCCAGCATTCAGACATCTGATCATGTGGAGGGTGGTCCACATGGTAAACTTTCCACCTCATGAGGAAATGTTTCCTCACCTAGCTTTCATCTTTCAGTCTTTCATGGAGGTCATCAAGGAATTAAAACAGTGTCCCAATTAGGAGTTTGTTCATTTTCATTTCATTCATTTTTAGTTTGGAACACAGGGTTTGACAATAGTATATAAATGTGCAAAATGTAGCGTAAATACACAGAAGGTGGTGGTTGAGTTTGAGTGAGAAAACAGTTCATGCATTTTGTGTCAAAGCAATTAAAAGTGATTCCCGGTTTAGTCCACACTGACCTATGCTGTGTTGACTGTGTGAAGAGTTTTGAAAAAGTGAATTCCTATGGAGAAATGTGACTCAGCTATTGTAAAAACACTAACGTGCTTATGCTTTAAAGCCACTGGTAATGTCTTCCTAAAAAGCAATTGAAACCAGCGAAGAGTAACTGAAACCATAGCAACATCTTTTTGGAGCCAGTTAGGAGGCTGCTGATTAGAAGTGATCTGATTGTGGAAATTATTTTAAAAACCAGTACTGCACAACAGCTTCAACATATTTGTCTGAATGCAGCTCTTTTTGAGAGGAGCAGCAGGTTTTTTGCTATTAGAGGCAACAGTCATGGACAGTCGGCTCAAGGTTGGCAAGGTTGTTCTAGGTGGATGTTTGTCTCTGTAGAGAGCTCTTGTCAGAGGGACAAAAGGCTCTGATGGGTCTTTGAGTGTCTCTCTCAGTGTCTAGTTTACTCAGTCACATTCACCACTTACACTGGTACACTCACACACATACAACACTCACACACACACATACACGAATGATTATTGCTCAGCAGACATAAACCTCTCAGAGGCTGTCAGCTGTCTCCATCAAGTGGAAAGGAACTAGGAGGAATGTTAACATATGTGCACACCTCTCTCTCTCTCTCTCTCTCTCTCTCTCTCTCTCATTGTTTCTTTTTCACCTTCACACACTGCAAAAAACAACATGACTGGGAGTGTTTGCCTCTATACAGATTCATGGGATGGTAAATTAGGTCTTACATGTTTCTCTTCTCTGGAGTAAATCCTAATGTTTCAAAGATGTTTGTCTCAAGAGCGACATGGTGTAAAGACTGAACTTTCCTCATGCTGGAGGTGTTCAATGTCAAACTGGGTTCCAGGACTTGTTGACTTTTATTGGAATAGAAGGACTTTTACCAAAAGTAACCTGACACTAATTGGAGCAGCAGTTTGCAGGCTGAATCCCAGTACCTGCCAGACTGGTGAATTTGCAGTGTAGTCTTTCTGTCTGCACTGCTTTGCACTCCTCTTCACCTCTGTTTCTCTGAATGAAGAGGTCAAGCTCATCCTGCTACGCAGATTCATCAAACACTAGGAAGAGGAAGTCAAACAAAGATAATGGTCTCCCTCTGTCTTATGTAGGCTCAATGCTGGATCCTATAGATTCTCCGCTCGTTGATGTTCAGATATCATTTTTCAGCCAGTTGTAAACCCCCGCTTGTGAATCTGTAAAAAAGATTTATTCAAACAGATTCAATTTGCAGATGTGAACATTAAATTTGTAAGGTATATACAAATGTACCTGTCAGGTCACACAAAAATATATAAGAAAAAAGAAAGTTCTGTGACCTTAAAGAGCTTTTGATCATATCACATGGTTTTCATCAGCTGGTTAACTGTTATTTCCAATGTGAAGAAGGAACTCTATTTTTGTGAATATTTGAGTAAAGATTCAAAGTCGAACACTGGGTGTGGAAATCAATATCAGTGTTGGTCTGTTAGTTACAGTAAAAGACAAATTTAATGAAAATAAAATAAAATAATTTTCGAGTAGGTATAATATTAACAAAGCCTACCTTTTTATTCAAATCTGATCTTTTTTTACCCTTGCTTTACTATCAAAATTAATCTACATCCACACCCTAAAAGCTAATTATTTAGATTTTTTCTCAACTTCCTCAGTGTGTTTTTTTGAATAGTGCCAATGCACAGACCAGCAATGGCAGAAACCGGAACAGCAGGAAGTTTTATGTAAGTAAATGGTAAATGGACTGCATTTTTATAGCGCTTTTCTAGTCTACTGACCACTCAAAGCGCTTTTACAATACATACCTTCATTCACACACTGATGGCAGAGGCTGCCATGCAAGGTGCCAACTGCTCATCAGGAGCACTTAGGGGTTCAGAGTCTTGCTCAAGGACACTTCGACACTTTTCTCTGGAGGAGCCAGGGATCGAACCAGGACCGTAGTACCTCCTGAGCCAGGCCGCGTTGCATTCAGTGTGCATTCAAACTTGCGATGTTTAATTTAATGGGACTCCTTTTCCAGATATGGCAGATATGAACACAAAAGTCGTATTTGAGTGCGGACCAAACAACTACACTAAGACCCTTTAGGAAGTGGTCTTGGTCTGGTCACAAACTAATTCTGAAATGGGTTGGTCTGTGGTGGGAATGTGATCTGGCCTCAATCTGACCCAACTGTAAGTTTGATATAAAGGGCTGATGCAAAGCATTTGATCCGTCATCCTCAGTTATTTTAGATCAGCATGGTGTGTCAAGTCTTTCAAAGTTAATTTACTGTCTCTTTATGTGTTAGCATCCAGTTAGGGGTGTTTCACAGGAGGTGTAAAAGTTGTTGACAACCACATCTATGAATGCTTGAATAGACCTTATATTTGCTAACTAGTACAATGTGGTGTGTTTTAAACCATTTCACAATAGCAACAACCTGGCTACACAGTAGTGGGCCAGGACCACCACTGCTAACCAGTGCTTCCTCAAACTCATCAACGTGAACGTGAATCTGTTATTTTTTGTTTGTTTTTAGAAATATAAAAGTTAAAAAGAAACTCTCACACCAAACTTTTATACCCATCAGACAATTTACCTCCTTGTGTCCTGTAAGGAAGCATCTCCTTTCTGCACTCATTTATTCAGGTTTTTCCTTTAATTTACCACCTGACTGTACATACACATTCATGCTCCCCAGAGAAAGAATCATTTTAATTTTAAAGGGGATCTTTTACGCATCAAATTCTGTATACAGGTGTTTGGGAGTACTGCTGCATATGTTAAAAAAGTAGTATAAAGCCTTAAGTGTTTCCAGAGGGAGCTGTGTCTGATAAATGGCCTCAGGTGATGTCACTTGAGTCAGCATGGGTTGGGACTGAAGACTACAAGTTTGAAAAAGAAACAAATCTGTTGGTCTGGAGTTGTCAGCTCTCCAGACCTCTGAGGCTGCTGCTCATCTCTGCTTGAGGCTTCAGGCTACATCAGCCGCTATGGGCACACCAAGATACAGCTATAACTAGTGCTTCTGTTGCCACCAAGCACCTGTGGAGTGATGCATAGTGTAGTGATGACTATAAATGTTCAAAGGAGCTCACAATTATTAATTTGTTGGTTTGGACGCCCCCTGTTGGCTGCACAGCTTTAAGCTATTGCTTTGTCCTCCTCAGCCTTCAGCCTTTACTTTAGTAAAAGTAGCAATACCACACTATACAATAGAGAAGATTCAACATTTAACTTAAAAAATAATAAAATAAAGAGGTATTAGCAACTGAATGTACTCATTATGCAGAATTGCCCTGGCCAATGTTATGTTATTATCAGTTAATCATTATTACTGATACAATAGAATGTAGGCAGTACTTAAATGTTGTAGTTGTTTGAGGTGCAGCTAACTTAAACTGCTTCATATACTGTCTGTTGATTTAATTTAAAACAATGTATCATATTTTCTAAGCTGGTCATATGTTTTGTATGTAAACTCTTAATCTGAAAAGTAACCAATAATTGTAGCTGTCAAATCAATGTCGTGCAGTGAAAAGTACAATATTGTTGAAATGTTCTCAGTTCAGAGTCCAGGACTGAAATGAAGTTCTATCTGAAGATTCCCTGCCTGCACTGATGGAACAATTTTTCCACAAAACACACACGCACGCATGCACACACACACACACACACACACACACACTTTGAATGTCTTGTCATGATAACCTCGTCGGTGTGCACATGTGTGTTTTTGTGTCTGACATTATGTGCATGCTAATCCTATCTGTCTTTCATGGTTGTGAAATTGGCGTCTCGTTCATTTAGAATGGGGAAGTGAAAGAGAGGCAGAGATATGTCCACACACACACATTGACTCACACTCATGCAGGCTGCTCAGTAAAGCAGTGCAGTCATACGCCCTAACAGACACATGTGTGGTCTTAGATAGCTTGTTGTTTTTGAACAGGAGAACATGTGCTGTTACTGATAGGCAAATCCTCTGGGCACCATTGCTGACTTCAGACTGTGGACAAGAAGCTTCCACACGACTCAACAGACACGGTTAATATAATTAATGATATGATGTAGTACCTATCACTGTAAAATAAATGTACTCTTAGAATGACAATACACTTGACCGAACGATCTTACTGATGCCAAGCTTGGAGGTTGACACTGGGGCTTGGGTTAGATGGTGAGATAGGTGTGAGATGGTTTTGCATGCAATCTGGAGAGACTTTGGGGGCATAGTTTGATTATTTGAGCACAAAGGAAATTAGATTTCTTTTTAGCTGGGCACTGACTTGCCCTTTACCCTTCTGTAAATCAATTAAAAATGCTACTAAACATAACAAGTGTAATGGCTGAATTTCCATCACATGTCCTGTGATCATTGGGACTGTGATGATTCCATGACATTTCCATGACATTTAAAAAGACATTTAACCTACTCTTGAAGTGTGAGCAAATGGCTGGGTTTTACATGTTACATCTACTTTTCAGCCAATTTGTCACCTAACTTCCTCTTTATCCCTTCAATTCTTTAGTTTCTCTTCACCCCCTCCTCTTTTCCTTCACTCACTGTGATGCAGTCCTAAACAAAGTGGGACTGGGAGGAAGTGATAAAACAGCACATCCTGTTGCCTTCGATAACACTTTCCATGGATGTAAGAATGCAACAGGGTCCAGGGAGAGCTTGCTTTCTGACAGGAAATCACTAGACTCACTTTATAATGTGGACAAACACCTCACACACAACTGACTGCTCTACAGTGACAGGAAGAATAATAGAGTAAAAATTGAAGAATTTTAGTTACGAATTATAGGAAAAAAACAAAAAACGTAACATAAAGGAAATGATGATGGCACTTTGTAAAATGTGAATCTTGTCAAATGGAAAATGTGAATCTTGTCAAATGGAAATTTTGTCATTTTCACCTACTTTGAAGAAGACTTTGAACCTTGAATCAGAGTGGCAAAGCAGTTTCCATGCTTGGGCTTTTCATGTCGGCAGAGGGTCAAGACCCCGATGTTCTGTAGGTATCACCAGGTATCTGCTGAAATGTTTGGGAGTCATTGCCAGCCCACAAGCTGAACAGACCACTGCTGAACATCTGAGATGTTTAGTCCGGTCCTGCTGCTGTGGCTGACCTCTGCTGATACAAAACCCAACACATGTTCAGTGATGACACCAATGCTGCTTTAGAGAGCACACTTGAAGCTGAAGAAAAATCCCTCATCCATCCATCCATCCATCCATTTCTGTCTTGTGGCAGAAGGCTAAGCGAGGTATTCCAGGTGTACCTCTTCCCAGCAATATTTTCCAGCTCCTCCTAGCTCAACTGGCTCCTTTCCACTCAGAGGAGCAGTGCTTCTTCTCCAAGCTCTCTTTGGATCAGTGAGCTCCATACCCCGGCCCTAAGGGTGAGCCCAGCCACACTAGGAGACTCATTTTGGCCACTTGTATCCATGATCTCGTTCGTTCCATCATTACCCAAAGCTCATGACCATAGGCAAGGGTTGGAACATAGATCGACTGATAAATGGAAACCTTATAGCTTCCAGCTCAGCTCCCTCTTTACCACAAGACCCCGAGATACTTGAACTCCTTCGCTTGGGGCAGCAACTCCACTGTCTTCTGGCAGAGAACCAAGGCCTCAGATGTGGAGATGCTGACTCTCATCCTGACACACACTCCACTGCGACCAGTGTGTGCTGTAGGTCACGGTCTGATGAAGCCAACAGAACCACATCATGAAGCAATTTTGAGGTCCCCAAATTGGACACTCTCCTCCCCTCAACTCTACTTTGAGATCCCATCTATCCTATCAGCCTCCATGGATAGGCTGAAGAAACAACGGCACTATAGAGAAGAATGAGCTAAAGGCTCATTGTTAGTTGTACATACACTTATCATTTACAGATTATATTTTAGTACAACAATGTTTAATTTCTTCACCCTATTGCTAGTATGCTGGTGTTAGTTTTAACCTTCTCCTTCTTCGTCCAACATCCTCCTTCATGCTAGACATCGCCCATCACCCCCACCCCCACCCTCCAGCATTCCTTCATCTATTAATGTCCTTTCCTGTCTCTGTGGCCATCACTGTTTTCGCAGTCCTTTGCCGGAAACCAAACAAATTAACATTGCATTGTTCTGGCCAGTCACATTATAGCTGGAAACATCAGCACAGCAATAGTTTCCTGAAACCAGACATTAATAAGCAAAGGCCAGTGGTGATAACGTGTGTGTGTGTGTGTGTGTGTGTGTGTGTGTGTGTGTGTGTGTGTGTGTGTCTTCCTTTGAATTCCCCACCCTGTCTCTGGCTTTTCATTCACTGCAGCTAATCACACATCATTATAAATAAAGTTTGTTACTTTGTGCTGCTGGCAAGTGTATGCAAAACTAAAACTATTTCTCCTCAAAGTACAAAATAAGGGCAAAGAACAGGCCAGCTAGCCTGGTCCCTTTAACTGCACACAACACACAACATTTTTTAAGTGGTCCATTCTAATCCTGACTTCAGGATCAGTTGATCAGTAGTGTAGCAGGATTGGTAGCAACTGTCAATGATGGTTGCTTGTAACCATGACCATGATTTTTTATAACATCACCCAAGTAGTTTTATTTGCTTAAACCTAACCAAGGCACTGACAGGCATGTTCTGTGAGATGTTCCGCTAATAAGGGTGCCAGATCACAAAATGCTCACATGAATCATTTCTGAAGAAAATTACAGCATTTTTTAGTTGCGTAAACTGGAGGACTCTGAAGATATAGGAGTGTATGACTAAAATGGCATAATCCAGGATATATACAACCTGCAGCATAATTTACTTCTCTACTGTTCATCAGCTCGTTCCCAACGATTTTGTTTAAAAAAAGGGTCACTGCGTCCATTTCTTTCCTCATGCACGGCCATCTGAAGCTCAGGATAAGGGGCATTCACTAGTTTGCACATGATAAAGTGCCTGACTCCATCCTAGCTCACTATCTGGCTATGCAGTAGTTCTGGATGGAGACCCACAGGCAGACTCATCAGACACAGGTAGTAGGATTAATGTGGATAAAAGTCAGACGATCTGGCAGGGAACAATAGTGAAAGGGCAAGTCTATATCCTGGGAGACTGATGATGAAACTGTGAAGTGTGCTGGTGGCTGTGGAGGACAGGTGATGTGGAAAGCTGGGAATACACTGGGGACAACTTCTGGACACGGCGGGAATGACAGGAGTCTGCAGTCTGTCTATTAATCTGTGTATACACCGAGCATGTTTTATTAACATAAAAGCAACATAACCTCATTCATACATCATGTAGAGACAAGCCGTCATTTATGTCTGTAGAACAGAATGATGTAAATATTTAAAATATTTAATGTTATTCTTAATTTCAGTGATTTACAGGCATATATAGACCATCAGTGACAAAGGCACAAAAGTGAGTTGTGATAAAATCACTTTACATTAAAGTAGACTATTATTTATTATATTGTTTTTACAACCTTAAACTGTTCTATAATTATATTTAGAGTGATACTGTGTTCTTTTTCTTGTATTTTGGGTTCACGGCAGCTTTTACTTTGTTCAGTTGATAAAACAAAAAGTCTGACTTATAGCTGACTTTGTGCTGATAAAGAGGTGGCCACGTGTGTGGCGTGAGGACAGTTTAAATGGTGCTAAACTAAGATGAAAATGATCTAAAAGATAAAATAAATAATAAAAGATACTGGATAAATAAAAGATACTGGATTATATTTCTGTGGGTTGTGTGTGTGGTCCCTCTACCGCAAACACTTGTGAGTAGTTTTCTGATGATGTGTTTATCTTGCAGTTGCCAGAACTTTTAACCCTGAAATGCATGCTGTGTGCAAATATCCAGGCATCACCAGACTAATTCGCAAATGTGTATTGAACCTCTCAGTTCATTTTCGATTTCCAAGGGGCATTATCGATGGGCAGACAACCTGTTGTCCTGTCGTACAGTACGTCCTGTCAGAAGTACGGCAAACACATATTTCCTATCAACATAATGTTTAAGTGCAGTCCAGTCCCTTTAATACTGCTGCTGTAGCTGGCCATTGAATGCGCCGTATCGGCAGCCGCCATCTTGGATATTTACAAAGATGCATCAACAGCGCTCCTCTCTGTCAGTCATCGTATTAAACCCGCCTCATACGAGATAAATGCTTGTGATTGGTTCGTCCGACACAACGGCGCTTTCAGTACCAAGGAAATCAGTCTGAACGAGAGAGGGGCCAGAAGTATCTGCCAGAGTAAATAAACATGAGCTCACAGATTCGTCTGGTTACCAGGCTAGTGCGCAAAGCTTTTCTCTCTTTTTCAAAGACAAAAATAATGCACAAAAAGTTGGCAAAAATGAACAAAAGTGTTGTGTTAAGTTAAAGGTGAAATACACATTTTACAGCTGCTTGTCAATGCTCCCATATGTCAGTAGAAAGAGTAGCATCCTTAAACATTATCTCTCATTGATCTGGAATTATCACCATATCACTAAACCCAAACACACAAGTACACACCCAGCCTGCCCAACACATTGCTGTGGACTGAGGCAGTTTTACAAGGGGGCCTGCTGTTTACACAGGCAGTAAAAATCAATGGTGTGGGATGGGAACAACAGCACAAGCATATCATAAAACAACCAGCAGCAGATCGATAAAAGCTTATAACTGGATCATTTAGGTGTGTTTGTCTCTACGAGGGGATGATAAGAGCTGCTATTCAACACTGTAAAACTACATACCAGCTGTGTTGATGCTATTCACACATACATACGTCCATACACAGCAAGATTGTAAGTGAATACAGATATGTTATTCAGATATGAACTGATAATGCGCTCCAAGCAGATATGAATTGAAGCTGACCTGGAGCAGCCATATTGCGTCAATGTGTTCCCACATGCTCCTCGTTATGTAAATGTGATGGCAATTTTATATGTCAGCCTAATGTGCCTGAGTCATTTTAATCTATCATGACATTTGCCTAAAATTCACATCTTACAAAGTCAGATATAATAACATTTCTGTAACGTTTTCTTCCACAGTCCATGTCTAAAAAGGACTACAGCCATATTTAGCTCCTCCCAATCAAATAAATCATGAATCTGTGGAGACAAAACACTGCCTGTTGTTTACTCTAATCACTTGACTTTTGGACTTTGGGGCCAAAAATATTATTTTATATTTATTTCCTTAAAGGAAAAAACATGTTAAATATTATGAATTCATAACAGAAAAATTATAAACACTAAAACACTTAAAGTTTTATCATGTGTGAGCTGACTTTAGGGTTACTCTCCTCTACATCTATGGGTCATGTTACAAAACTCAACACAGGTTAATACATTTGGGCTTGGTCATTTTAACACAACTATTTTTATAGTGTATCTGCTGTAATCAGTGCTGGTAATAGAAAAGTGTCACTGTACAACAATGACTCAGGCCAGGCTGATAGGACTTGAGCCACACTTTTGATCCATTCCTCTGACATTCCATGCCTCCACTCAGACATTACAATACTGGCGTTGTGTGTGCAGAGAGGCAGAATGAGATTTATGATTTGATGTTTCTGTGATGATTGTGAAACCGAGCCTTTCAAGTTATGGTGTGACATACTTTGCAAGTAAAGACTTATTAAAATGATGCCTTCATTCAGTGAAGTGAGATGGCAACTGATATGAAAAACTTCTCATTGACCTGATGAAGCCAGAGAGACAACATCATTTGGAAACACACCACCTCAACGTGACTAAAACACACAATCTGTAGACCATTGCCTCACGCCAGTATTTTCTCTATGAATATAGCAAAGTGACAAGGCAAGAGCTCATGATAGGGCTTGATTCAAAGGGTGGATTGGATTTTGGAGTGGTTTCAATGACTAATTGGTAACGATACCTGTATGTTCTGTGTATGTCTTCAGATTGGCTTCGCACACCACCGGGAAAAAATGAAAAAAGGTTCCCAGTGGGAAGCTGTTGAGGGATCATATCCCTGTCCCTGCACTAGTACCGCCGTTCTGTGAGGAAAATTGTAGTTAGTCAATCGTCCTTCACCAACTAACTTCAATTATTTTTTTGTCTAAACCAACAACCTGCCTCTTAGACCCCATCCCAACTAGGCTGCTTAAAGAAGTTTTACCCTTAGTTAGCACTTCTTTACTAGACATGATCAATCTGTCTTTATCGTCAGACTATGTACCACAGTCCTTCAAAGTATCTGGAATTAAACCTCTTCTTAATAAGCCTACGCTAGATCCAGGGGTTTTACCAACTATAGACTAATATAAACTACATAACCTTCCATTTCTCTCTAAGATCTGTGAAGCAGTCGCCAATCAGTTATGTGACTTTATACATAACAATAGTTTATTTGAGGACTTTCAGTCAGGATTTAGAGTACGTCATAGCACAGAAACAGCACTGGTGAAAGTGACAAATGACATTCTGATTGCATCAGACAAAGGATTTGTCTCTGTACTTGTTTTATTAGAGCTTATTGTGCATTCGATACCACTGACTGGAAGATTTGATTGGCATTAAATGACCCACACTAAGCTCGTTTAAGTCTTATTTATGAGATACGTTTCAGATTGTACATGTAAACGATGAATCTTCCATGCACACCAAAGTTAGTCACAGAGTTCCACAAGATTATGTGCTTGACCAATTTTATTCACCTTATATATGCTTCCTTTAGACAATATTATTTGGAAACAGTCCATAAACTTTCACTGCTATGCAGATGATACTCAGTTATATTCATCGATAAAGCCAGATGAAACCGATCAGTTAGCCAAACTTTAGGCATGCATTAAAGACATAAAAAAACTGGATGACCTGTAATTTTCTGTTGTTAAACTCAGACAAAATTGAAGTTATTGTTTCTTGGCCCCAAACACCTGCGAGACGCATTATTATCTATAGATAAAGTTAATCTAGATGGCATTGCCCTGTCCTCTGGGCACCACAGTAAGGAATCTAGGAGTAATATAGATTTGATAAGGACATGTCCTTTAACTCCCATATCAATCAGACTTCAAGGACTGCCTTCTTCAATTTACTTAACATTGTAAAAATCAGGCACATCATGTCTCAAAAAAAAAAAAAACTAGTCCATGCTTTTATTACTTCTTTTACGTTTTTTATTACGATCCAGAATGCTGCTTCATGTGTACTGACAGGAACAAGCGAAAGAGAACATATTTCTCCAATATTTACTTCTCTGCACTGGCTCCCTGTAAGATCCAGAATTCACCTACAAAGCTCTTATTGGTCAGGCACCATCATATCTTAAAGAGCTCATAGTACCGTATTACCCCACTAGAGCACTACGCTCACAGAATGCAGGGTTACTTGTGGTTCCTAAAGTCTCTTAAAGTAGAACGGGAGCATCATATCAAGCTCCTCTTCTGTGGAACCAGCTCCCAGTTTGAGTTCGGGAGGCAGACACCCTCTCCTTGTTTAAGAGTATGCTAAAAATGTCTTAACTTGTTTCAAGATAATAATTATTCCTCTTCACTGGCAGCTTTTCACACATCAAAGCTTACGGGAAAATGTCAAGACTGAAAATCAAAATGATATTGTATGTGAATACTAATGAGTTCCTTTTAGGAATGTGAAGGGATTTTTAAAAAATAAATAAATAAATATAAAACTTTTATAAAATTATCACAATGGAAAATTCAACGTGTTTCTTTTTTTTCCAGCAGCCACCCACCTTACTTCAGGAGATATCTTTTAATATTGTCCCTAAAATGTCACTTGTGCCCTAATAGCACCTTGATTCAGTCGGATGTTTGCAACATTTGGCCATAACTATTTATTATCAGTGTGTGTGTTCTGCCAGGGCAGCTTGTTTGAGCAGCTAATCGTTCAGATGGACTCTATCTAAATTGGATGGTGAGGCAGAAAATCCTGTACTCTTTTAACTAGCATGTGAATACTTTTAAAACCTCCCTATCTTCCATTTGGATATGGCCTAATTGAAAAGCAAATAGTACACTTGAGTGCACCCATGAATCGGTGAGTGATATCTCCCTAGCTGCCGGAGGAATGAATCTCTCCTGCCAGGCCCCCTCGTCCCCTCTCCTGTTTTCCATTGCTTCAAATGGCCTCCCTCACGCATTATCTATTGGATTATTGTTTTGGGGATTAATGTCTCGATGTGGATCCTTTTCACACACACAGTAAGTGGTTTCTGGGACAACTCCAGGCCTCACTGTTGACTCACCAGATGGGGCACTGAACAAAGACAGGCTGATACACTCAATGTTCAAGGTGAATGTGGAGAGAATTTTCCAGAACGAGAAATTTATTTGAAAAAAAGTGATGAGCAAATGGTGATGATAATTTGATATAATAATGATACTTTATTACTTAAGTGTTGCTTCTTGTATTTGGGGGATGTGAATGGGCAGTAGCGTTTGAGTCACTGCAGTGTATTGTATAAAATTACTTTTTCACTGTTTTTTGGGCTAAAGTCTGCACCATAACATGTGAACATTTGCACTGAAAATTTACATTTCTCTGTTCTCGTTTATGCAGCATTAAAAAATAATAGTAACTGAACCACTGTTTCTGTAAAGAATGTCTAATTTACTTTCTAGAAAGTCACTAGAAGTGACCGTTTACAGTGAAAGGATTTAACCTGGAGCACACTGGTAGCTGAATGTGCATGCCATATAACTACAGTGTCCACAGTTTGATTCCGGCCAAGGACCTGTGTTGTATGTCATACCCCTCTCTCTTCCTTTGTTTCCTGTCTGCCTCCTCACTCTGGACTGTCCAACGGAGACAAAAAATTCACAAAAAAAAGAAAGGTTAGCTTAGCCTCTAAACCTACATCCAACGATTCCCAGTCTCCACCCCCAAATGCCAACGTTACATACTAGATCTCATGAAATACTGAAAATACTTCAAACTGAGCTAACTCATGACATAAAGAAAATAATCTAGCTAATTCAATTATTTTCACAATGGACTTGACCTGACCAAATAGCTTGAATAAAACGTTATGTTATATCTTAAATCATGATATCTATATGTTTTCACATCATCTATTTATTTTATTCCAATCAGTTGATAAACAAATTCAAATCAATGTACTTTACCATTTATGTGTTACTGGCACTTTTTATGAAATATGAAATGTGTGTTTTTCTTAATGGTGCACTTTGTTCCTCTACCTCTCCAATGATTAAAATAGGTTTCAATCAACAACCATAAACAGCATCAGTACATCAGAAACAGTTTGACACAGCTGTGTGTCTGTGTTTGTGTGTGTGCGTGTGTGTTTGTGTGTGTGTGTAGCTTGTTCTTATTCAGTGATTGTAACCTGAATGCACATTAACCAATGGGGATTCGTGTCAAAAGTTCAAAAATTAAAAAATTGATGTCCCCACAGGTAGAGATTGTTTGAAGGTTAAGACTTGGTTTTAGGGTTCAGGTTACAATTAGGTTATGGTTAGGGTAAGGGGCCAGGGAATGCAATATGTCAATGATTGTCCCCATAGGGATAGTATGTGTGTGTGTGTGTGTGTGTGTGTGTGTGTGTGTGTGTGTGTTAATGGACAAAACATAATGGGAACTAAAGTAGAGATAAGAAAAATGGTAAAAAGAAAAATAGTTGATATTTAGGCTCAGTGATATTTTCCATAAGACTCATTTCTCACTACATTTCTGAACAAATCCCATTTGTGCATTCTATGTATTTATATTTGCAATTGAATATGTTTTGCTAATATTGGAGAAATATGTTCTCTTTTGCTAGTTCCTGTCAGTACACGTGCAGCCGCATTCTGGATCAGCTGAAGAGTCTTTAAAGACTTATCGGGGCAGAACAAAAGCATCTGAGGTAATAAAGCAAATAGGTCTTGAAATCATCTGAATGAGTTTGGCTAATTATTCCAGTCTGGAGATGCTTTAAACTTAGTTAATCTCCCAATTTCTTTTTTGCAGAATAAAAACAGGGTGTTGAGTGTGTCTGAGTGATTTTAATGATCTGAATGAAACTAAAAGCTGTTAAAGTATAAAGGATAGTTAAAATAAATGCATCTAAAGAAAAACAAAGAGCAGCCAGTGAAAATATCTCCTGGAGTGAAGTGGTAACCAGTTCAGAGTATCATACATGAAACAATCATGCATGCGGTACAGACACCTCAAGACCGAGCCACAGATATTATTGAAGACTACTTTTAAAGGATGAAGATGTGTTTCAGAGGTGTTCTCGTATGTGATATCACCGTAATCAATCATGGAAATAAAAGCTATAGAACAATTTGTTTTCTTACCTGGAGAGTAAAACAATTCATTGACTGATAAAGATAATCTGAGACAGGAATTTATTTTAATTTTATAATAAAACCAATCAGAGGCCTAAAAGAAATTTCAGAATCAATCCAAAGTCCCAAATGTTTAAATGTATTAACTTTATTCAGTGGAAACCCCTCAGTAAAATGAATAGCCAGCTCTAGTACCAAACAGTATACCACAAGACTGCTTTCCTCCTATGAGTGGGTCCCTGTTTTTCTGTTTTTCTGGTTTATCCAGGTGACGTGATACACAGACCTGTCAATGGTTTCACACTATTCCACTGATCGATAACAAGACAAGACAGGCAGTAATGTGTCAGGAAAGTCAGGGAAGAAGAAGAGGACAAGCTAGTAAAAATGGAGTTAAAGAACGCTGGATTTAAAATCCTTTCACACACAGCTTTACGTCTGGCTGGCGTGTCATCTACATGCCTCTGCCTCATCCATAATATCTTGCAGGGCTGGTGGGCCCTTGACTTGCAGCAGCAGCACAAGTGTGTGGCAGTATTTGCTGCCCTGGAGTGTGTATATAGTGTACATTTGTAAAAGGTTTGCCATGGACTCCTGCCTTGCTGACATGCACATTTTTTAGGAGTACACACTGGTTTCACTTCTTTTTTTCTTTTTTCTTTTTTTTGAGCACTGGTGTTGGCAGTGTCTCACTTGAAAGTCTGTCCACTCTGCTTGCACTGTTACACTGAGGACAACACTGCTCTGTCTTCTTTCTTGCCATGACTTTGCCTAGAGACATGACTACACATTGATCCATGACCAATCACAGCTTGCCGTCACGACCTGCGTGATGTCATCAGAAAGGAAGTGCAAGAATAAAAACAAACAATGGCGTCCGAAGTGGTGTGTATGATACTTGGCTTTTTCATGGAAAAGCACTTTGCGCTCCTATTGGTCAACATCATGGAATACATTGTGGAAGTTCGCATAGAGTGCAAATAAATTTGGACAGGCTCATCTTTCTGTCGAAGCAGTGCCGTTTGTCGTCCACTGTGATACACTCACACGGGATGAATCAATTAGTTATATCTATAATATCTCTATAATAAAGTAATAATCTATAAATATCTTCTGGTGATAAAAGAATTGATATCATCAGTGTCATCTCAGTTTGGGCTTGAATACTATATCACAAAGCCTGAGGTACAAACTGGTGGCATGGAGCTTACCTGGTAGGTAGCGTTGCATTGTGGAAAATGTAGGCTCCAGCATGTGTGGACCTTGAACCATACTACAGTTGTCTAAAAGTCCTGATATCTCCGCCTCTGCTACTTTGACTCTGAACATTCTGTTTTTAATCCATCTTTTATAAGCCCCCAAACGTTTCACTACATTGAAAATATATATATAACATGAAACACCAATTAAAAATTTACTAAATACCATTTAAACTAAAATATTTTTTTTTTCTGATCACTGCTGCCCAAAAAACAAAAGATTTAAGTGACAGGAGCTCATTCTGAAACACCAACAGTAGAAGCTTGTTATCCTGAGATAAAGAAACATAATGTTGACAAGAAATAATCGCCTCAGGATAACTGGCTTTAAAAGTGTAAATATGAGCATCATTTGTTCTTTTGAGATAATGAGATAACTTAAAGTGATAATAAAAAACTGTTGATGTAATTAAGCTCATAACGAAGTTGTGATCTTGAGGTAATAGTTAAGAAAGCCAAAAGAGAGCAACATCTACTGAAGCTTTCAAACTGCTGTTACACACTCGTAGCTTCTTTTAGCTAAAGACTTTTTAGCTAAAGACTTTTTATGGACACTACTGCTGCTGGATCTTAAACTACAGTTAGTACAGTAGGATGATGATGATGATGATGATGATGGTGAAAGTGGTTATAGTGGTAATAATTGCTGTTGTTGCTGATATATATACAGTACATATATACTCTGTTTTACTTCTGGTTTGATTACATTTTTCGTTTTATTTTATTTTTACTTTATATATTTTTAACTGTATTGTTTAACTTTCATTTTACCATCCCTTTCAAAATGTGTTTTCATTGTTGTTTAAATTGTCGGCTCTTTCTTTTTCTTTTGGTTAGTTGCCATCAACAACAAAGATGTGAACACTGAATTAGTTTTTTGAGTGAATACACAGGTCACATACTTACCTACCTACCTACAGTACAACATATACTTACACTCACCACACACTCCATATGTCACTGTATACATAGTTATGAACAATACATACACATACAAACACGTGCATACACATGCACACAGTCTTTTTGATTTGTTGTTTTTATCCTGAATTGCTCTTGTAATGGACATTTGCTTGTTTAATTGTTTAAACCTGAATTTAAAAGTCCAACCAAGAACGGGGGCTGCTAGATGCCCTATACACTGTACAGCTTATATAACTTCTTCTGTAACAGACAGTATTGGACAGATGAACAGATAACTATTACAGATAAGTTAGTGACATACTGAATGCAATGAAAGTAATTAATATAAAATGTACAAATGTACAAAATGTGAACCTCACATCACAAAGGATTCCCGGGTACAGGTAGCTCCCTGTCCTAATGATAAGTTAATGGCAGAGGAAGCTGTGGTGTGCAGCTCACGCTGTACCTCATGGTGCACCCAGAAACACACATTTGTCATCATTACAAGTCTTTAGAAAGCTGTTTGGTCCTGCGTTCCACCCAGCAGAGCACATGAGCCATGTTTGTTCTCTTTCAACACCAATCAGCACATGGCCAATTTAACTCTTAGTTCCTCTGCACTGAGACATGACTAAATGGTTTGACTTGGTTTGACTTGGTTCATGGTATAACACCATTGGGTCAGTCGAATATGAAATTGTTTCTGATGTGTTCCTCCTCAAAGCAGCTCTGCTGCACTGGTTCAGCAGCCTGCAGGAGGTTAGGGGATTCTTCGGATGATGATATATATGTATACTTTTTATCAATCTTTAACTGAAGGTATTTTGATCTTTTCTTTTATTTGCAGATTTCACAGTCTGACAGTGAAGGACAGAAAGAGCATGAACAGTGTTCAGATCTGTTCAAACATTATTGCAACAAATTATAAAGAAATCGAGGATCATATTGAACCTACCTTAGCACATCTGTATTGTCATGGCTGCCTCCATCACTGTGCTTTACACTGATGTATAAATAATATTCCAAGTCCAATATCCCCTCTTCCATCCATCTATCTTTTTCATTCTTAATATTGTAACCTTTTGCATAGCGTCTTTGTTTTGTGGGTGTTTTATTTATTTAATTTATTAACATACGTAAAACCAATTCCACATGCTGTTTTTAAGCTTATAGCCTTTGATAGTTTTAGATTTGTAATTTCGTTTTTTTCTTTTTCTCTTCTCCTACTTAGTCTGTGTGTAACTGTAGATCTGGGTGCAGAGTGGCTGCATACAATTACCTTTGCAGGGATCCTCACTCTTAGATATAATGTGATATACAGTAAGTAAACCAGTATTTGTGTCCGTTTCTTTTATATGTCTACAAGTCTGGAATAATAATAAATTCCTGTTGTTTTGACATTTTCCCTCGCCCTGCCACTGTGTTTCACCAGTGCTTTATTAAGAATATTTGCCACTCTGATATTCAGTGCCTGTCTCTCTGTTTCCTCTCCTCCCTCTATCCCCTCCTCCCTGTGTCTCTCTCCCTCACAGTGTCTCTGTGGCTGCTGGCGACACTAGTATCGATGTAAGCAGTGTTTTCTCTCATTAATTTATCAGCTCAGCAGAGGAGGGAGGCCTCAGTGGGGAGAGATAATGGCTTCCATTTGGCCAAGGTCAACAGTCAACACATTCCTCAGTCGTTCAAATATAACCACACATTAACTTGAGTCCACCAATACCACAAGGGCACACACACACACACACACACACACACACACACACACACACACAGAGCTAATAGATTATTAGTGAGCTGTGGTAATACTGTCCTGCCTGTCTATGAGGGTTCCATCCTATTAAAGAGGTAATATAAAGAGTCTATGATCCTAGGTCAGAATATCAGCTGAATATCAGAATAGGTAACTCATGATAACAGCTACTGAGAAGTAAAGCTGCCAGGTATTTTACCTGTTTCATATTTAGAAGGATATTGACTTGGTTTTTCAGGGTTTTGATTAGGTTACAGTTTGGTCAGGGTAATTGTGGTTTAGATTTCTGTCACGGTTTCACTTCATTTAATGAAAGAAAAAACATCTTGGTTGAGTCCACGTGGTCTGCAATTTTGTGTACACACAGTAATGAAAAAGTGGCTTTGATTTTCATATTTCTCTCAGCCACAGAGCTCCATTGTTGTCCAAAAACACATAAAGACACATTATAGTCTTTTCTCAGTCCACAGAGGGGCATGAAATCTTTGAAAATATCTAGAAACATAAAAATCACTAAACTTGGAGAAACGGTGTGCCTTAAAAATGTTTACTACTTAATGGTTTTCTCTTTTTGGGAGAAACATAATTGATTATGTTTGCTAACATGTCTTCCAGTCCAAGAAACATTCCATTGAATTTGCGTGCCGTTGTGTGGTCAGGTTTAGGCTACTAAAAGACTTGAAGGACTTGGCTTTTGGTCCACCATCTTTCCCTGACCTTTACCAAGAGCTCTGAGTTGCCTAAACAGAACCATAAAAATATTAAGCTTGCTTTAGATGCTATTAGTAGATATTGTAGGAAAACAAATGAAACACACTGACAGTGAATGTTTCGCAAATACACTCTGCAGAACATAATTATAATTTCAACGAGACAGGGTTACCTGACAGCAATGATATTGAATGCTCCAAACTAACAGAAGTACAGGTACTTTTTGAACAGCACATGACTGTTATTCTGGTGGCTCTTCAAACATTCCACAGTATTTATCATAGTCTTAGTCATATGTTAATAAATAAATAAATAAATAAATAAATAAATAAATAATGCACCTCCTATCATTTTGGAATACTACAATATTTGATGAAACATGTCAACTTCAACATGTCGGCTAGAAAAAAAGCAGCTGGTTTCCTTTTTTATCTCACGTTGCCAAAACTGAAAAGACAATTTTGACAGTGGGAAGAATGTACAACTATCCTAATCTTTGTAATCTTTTATTTGTAATCTATTGTAATTATTTATTCTTGAAAAGACTACCTCTGCACCAGTCACAGCAGCCATGTTAGCAGTAAGAAAGGGGCTTCGGTGGTGGTGTGTGTGACTGTGTGTGTATGTGTGTGTGTGTGTGAATTGACCAGATCAGATGGGCACTTTGGAATCAACCAGCTATCTGCTGAACATTTCACCCACCAACTGTGTGTGCTATTCCTCCAAATGTTGACTTTACCCTGCACAATTTGTGAACCATTACACAATACAAAGGCTGGGATCAATGTGCATACTGTTGGTTTTGGAATTGTCTAGTATGTGTGAGGCCATTGAACCTCAGTAATGTCACTCAAAAAGGGTTATGAGAGCAGGAGCTTTAATCCTTAAAAACACCACAAACTGTGTGGCATTTCCAAAGCAGCTCCGTATTTTCAGTTTGACTGTCAGTCTCAACAACTGTAACCATCTCTGATATTAAAAAGTACTGCGAACAAATCAATCAGTCCTCTATCTTTCTGCTGTCCCTGCTGTTCTGAGGGTTCACTCAATTATTAACCTAATCTACTTACTGAAAACTCCCCCTCACAGTGTTTGCATGAGAGCTCAATGATAAGCTATTTGAAGTTGAATGTGGTGATGGGACAACCATTGACATGGACTAAACTGTTTGCTAATCTATGGCTGCCTTTGATTCCTCAGGAAATCAGGGGGCAGTGAAACAACAGAATGAAGAACAATGGTTGGGTTTGCATCTTTGAATGTGTGTGTGTTGTACGTATCCAGCATCTCTCCTCGAAACAACAAGCTCACTGTTGTTTTACTGACATTAATTCAACTAGTCTGTCCTAAAGGCAACTTTTAAAGTTCTGCAAAGCAGTTTGGGGATCAGCATCTTCCTAAATCTATTAGGTAAGGTGGGTGGTGGCAATGAAATTATCAGGAGTGGGGGAGTTGTCCACTAAACCAAAATATAAAACAAATGACTGCAACAAATTAAAAACATTTCTTTTATAAAAATGTCTCTATATTTTCAGCTGTAAATCAAAATGCATCCAGTTTGGAAAGTGAATCTTCTTCAAAGACAGATGAGAGCATGAGCCTTCATGAGCCATGAGGCTGCACAGCTTCTGTCCAAACTCCACAAATCAAATGCTTCTGTTTGGGTCAGAGATTTCTAAAACAGACCAACTCATATCTATATACTCAAATAAATCAAAGCAGACTAAATGTCCACTGGTATATGGATTATATAACACAAGCAAATTTCATATCATTGCCTCTGATTACTTTTCAGTTTCACAATTTCATCCAAAACATGAGTTTATGGACTTACATCATAAAAGATTACATAAAACTATATTAAGTAATATCAATTCATCATAAATTATACAATAATATAATATTCTGAAAGAGCCAGTTTGCATGGTGAGAAACTTTAGTTTTGATATATTAAATACATTTTTCTGATAAAAAAAAAAAGAATTGTACTTTTATCTGAAATAAAAAATAAAATTACTTGTGAGGGCTCATTTTATAAAGTTGCACTGGTACTTCCAAGTAAAGGATCCAATTACTTCTTCTGCATCATGGATTTTCATATTGATTTCTGAAACACCACATGCTTTGTAATGTGTAGTAATAATTCTATAGTAAATGGGATAAAACATTCAAAACTACCGGCAGTGGAAA
The DNA here is from genome assembly GCA_031216445.1 of Lateolabrax maculatus. Classification (NCBI taxonomy): domain Eukaryota; kingdom Metazoa; phylum Chordata; class Actinopteri; order Acropomatiformes; family Lateolabracidae; genus Lateolabrax; species Lateolabrax maculatus. The sequence continues at coordinate 19,731,778 of CM062200.1, forward strand.
GAAATATACCCAACATGTGAGGATTATTTTTTTCTGAACTGAAGCAAAAAGTCCAATAATCCATGACTACGTATACATGAATTATTTGACTTTTTGCTTATTATATATAATTAAGTCAAAAAAATAGTAAGACTGCAAATTTCTCAGATCCCAAAATTTCCCTAAATGTCGAACCAAATATATAAATAAAATTCAAATGAAAACAGATTGCAGGCAGAGTAACGAACCAGTGTGAATTCTGCATAAATGCGCCTCTCTGGATGCTGCTGTTGTTATTTTCTGCGCCATCTATTTGCTGCGGCTCCTGTCAGCATTTAGCGGAGTGGAAGGCCTGCACACCCCAACCCAGTCTAACTGGGTTTGAATGTTTGACCATTATCAACACCCATTGTGTTCTCTTATATTACAAAAGTGTTTGAATACATCACCTGTCATCACACAGTTTATCTTCTCCTTGTAAATTCAACCATTTTGTTATTTCAGTGGGATAAGCATTTATTACATTTGTTTCATTTTTGTTTCAGGCAACTTTATTATTTTACCGCCAGAGTCAGATTATTATATACACAAACCCCTATTTGTCTAGCCAGGGATCTCCAGACTAATTCCCAAATGCCTATTTAATACTGCCACTGTAGCCAGCCGCTGAACAGGAGCCGCCATCTTGGATATTAACAAAGATACCTGAACGGCGCTAGTCTCTGTCAGTCATCCCATTAAACTCGCCTCCTACTAGATAAACGCTTGTGATTGGTTAGCCCGATAAATCGGCAGAGTAATCAGTTTGAATGGGAGGGGGGCCAGACCTCTCTGCTAGAGCAAATGAAACATGAGCTTGCAGATTTGTCTGGTTCCCAGGTAACTATTTGTCCATATTTGTAATTTTCAACTTGTACATTTTATTGGTTAATTTCTTGGCCGAGTTACAAGCGGTCTATAATTTAAAACATAACGGAATTTATTTATTTCCTTTTTTCCTGTGCAACAACAAAAAAAAAAAAAATACAAAATAATAAATCACAGTCAGATTTCAGCTGAGCTACACCTGAAAGTGACACATTTATTTTTACCACAAAAATAGTTTATATCACCAAACAAAACAGAATTTGCGCCACATTGATTATTTAATGGAATATCAGATTTTAAGGCAACGGCTCATAAGAGCGTTTATAATCCAAAACCACATGGAGAAACTAATCTACAGTTCATTTACAACGACAACACACACAGTACTATGCATTATAAACACGGCTACAACAGAGGATAGGGTCAGGCAGGACAGTCCAGTGTGAACGGGACCGCCAGGTAGTCAAATGTTATTTTTTGGGATCGTTTTTTTCTTTTGTTTAACCTAAACATCACATCAGGAACTTGTCCGTGATCCTGTCCCGCAGTGAAGGTGAGAGGACAGGCCGAAGTGTCAGATGAGTCCAGGGCTCCTAATGTCCGAGTGGATCCACTGTCTGTACGGAGCCCGGGCCGCGGAACTAGGGGTTCAGTGTGAACTCGTCGTCGTCCTCTATGTCCAGCTCCTGTTCTGTATCATCCGACACGTCCGAGTCCAGCTCTGTGTGGGGCCTCTGCGGGGACGCGGAGCGCGGGCAGCGGCCCGCCGGCGCCAGCTCGCAGGCCGGGACTGTGTGTCTGTGCTGCGGGCTCTGGATCCCGGAGGGCTCGGTCGTCTCGTCAGTTTTAGTACTCCTCCCGGCGGGGCTGCCGTCCTCCACCTCCCGCTTACCGCCCTGAGGATTCTCCTGAGGCGAATGGCAAAATATGGTTTTATCAGTAAAGAACAAAATAGAATTACATTCATAATAAAACAAAAGGAAAATAATTAAATAAGGAACAAAGCCGTTCCTAATGTGCAGCCTCTCACTTGTTTTAGTCTTCGCCACTTCGCTCGTCGATTTTGGAACCAGGTTTTAACCTGAAAGACAAAAAAACAACAACAACAAAAAAAAAAACGAATTATTCTACTTTTGTGAGATTTATTTGAGCTGTAAAAAACGGTGGGGTTACAGTTGTGAAGATGTTAAAGCGATAACTGCACAAAATATCACAAGCAGTTCAAATGGCCTATTCTCTGAATACTGAGAGTGTAAAACCCAGACAGTACATCGGATTTCATTTCGTTCTATAATAGACTCGGTCCGCTGATCGACCCTTAATAATAAAATCAGATTGTGATTTTGGGCTTAAATCCGGAAGTAGATGAATTATTATAATGGTGCTACTTTAGTGGCGATGATCTGGACTTCATCAGTGCTGGTCAAAATACCCAAAATGATATGAAACTGATCAGATAGATTCCAATAGTTCAACTCGTTACATCGAAGCCCTAAACAGGCTGTTAGTTCCGCTCAGCACGCATCATTTTATCACAGAGGTGGAATCAGAAAATAAAGCTGAAGAACCTTGTGACACATACTCCAGAAAGTTTCACACCACCAACATGCTTAACGGCAGAATTAAAGTAAATACAAACAGTCCACACATCGTCTTCCTTACACGAGCAGTGGCTGAACCTGTAGCGGTCAAACCACCTGCGGCGCAGGGCTGAGTGCGGAACACTGGACTCACCTGTCTCTCGCTGAGCTGCAGCATCTTGGCCAGCCGCTTCCTCTCCGGAGGTGAGAGGTATTTCTGCGTCTCAAACTTCTTCTCCAGCTCGATCGTCTGGTCGTTGGAGAACCGGACCTGACCGCCCTTTCGTTTATGCAAGGGCCGCTGGATGAAGGGGGTCCACAGCAGAGGCTTCCCTTTGGATCAGGAAGAGACACATTTCATTCCAGCCCACGTCCAGACCTCATGATATCTGAGGATATCCCTGGTGCCTCTGATTGGTGACGGGACCAAGTACAAGTAGGATTTTTTGCACATGTTTATAGAGATGACTGACGTATAAATTAAAAATAAGAAAAACGATAACGCTTAACGGTATTTATTTAAAAAATGGAAAAAAGGAAAAATTAGTGAAAAATAAAACCATCAAAGTCATTCACCCACACCTAAAGATTTAAAAACGTGACTATTATCTGGAGCCAACCTACATATCAGTATATTGATGTATATTTTTTTATACGGAAATTAACTTAATAAGCAGCTGTTTAGTACGATATTATTATGATGATGATGATTATTATAAATAACATTATCATTGTTATATGATATGAAATGCAGTTTAGGCTGCAGCCGTCTATTGTACTTGGTGACACAGTGGGCTGACTTGAACAGTGTAATCAGGGCTGTTTTTCTCTCGGCTGGTTTCCTCTCTGGAACAAACAATAGCAGAGGGAGGCTGCGGCCGCCTCTCCGGCCTGCTGCACGCTGTCTTTTAAGGAAGGTCGTGACAGAGTGAAAACTATGGCCAAATATCCGCTTCATGTGCTTCCTGCTTTGTGGTGTGATTATAGGCGATGGCATCCACCTACAGACACTCATGTCCTCCTCGCTCTCACTCACACAATATAAATCTGCTGCGGTCGAAACTGCTGTCAAAGACCTTCTTACTGCTGCTCTTTTCCAAAGGAAGTTGGCAAATCCATCCCGTGAGAGAGATAGATCTCAGAACAACAATGACATGAAAGGAGAGATTTGGTAGAATAAGGCCTAGTTTAATGGTTGGTTACCTGAATTAATAAACTATAATAAAGAACCATTCCAAGTCCTTTTGAGTGGAGGCTACTGCTGCTAAGGTTCTGGTCCGAGAGAAAGTCAAAAGTTGTCCTCAGTTTTATGATTAGAAGTAGCAGAACTATCTCTCTCTTTTTATTTTTCAGTCATATTTTTTTGGGTTCTTAATATTTACATGCTTTAATAGTAATAGCCCAACTCCGATTTGCGTTAAAAGAATACAAAACATGATTATTAATGATGATTCACGTGAAGACACAAATAAATGGGAGGGAGAGCTCATGTATACTTACAGGGCTTTGTATTATTTTATCATATTTTTAATCTGATCAATCCATATTAAGACCTGATCACATGCGTCTCGAGACACTTGTGATTGCCAAATAAAGGGAGCAGTAGGCTTTCTTTAGGCTAAATGATTATTTTGTGAGGTAAACTGAAATTAATCTTTTATGAAACTATTTTTTATTTGCGCTTTTTTCCAACAGAAAAACGTTCCATTTTTATTTTATTTATTCTATTCTTTAAACTACTGAAGACTCTATCTTCTCCCATTAGGCTCGATGTGCAGCCCCGTTTGCTTTATTTTCTTCTCGCCGCCAACCATAAAGAAAGTCAGCCACATCCTCGCGGGCCAGGCAGAGGAAGTGTGACAATATGTGAAAAACGGATCCCGGGCTATCAGAGGCCGAGTGTTTCCTGAATATGTCTGTATTGAGGATGTCGATAAAATAATCAGCAGCGTGCAGCGAGCTCCCGAGGAAGCGGCTGGCCGGGGTGAGCCAGGAAAACATTTAACAGCTTCTGAAACCAGATTTACTCCTATCGACAGGCTCACGGCTTCCGCTATGAACGGAAAAGGGCCGGCTTGTTCAGCGCAGCACAGTCAGACGCTCCGCTTGTCACACTATACTTAGGAGGTCCAACAGTCACAGCCGCTAAAACTATTGAATGTAAACACTTAACAAGCCTTACATAAACCCATATCATATGGTGCTTACAGGGTATTTAAGGTGGATCGAACTGAAATATTGTAGTGTCTGCATTTCCTAAGAATTAAACCTGACATATATAGTAGGCCTACCTTTGAAAGCTTCAGGATGAGGGCCAGAATATAATACAAGATGACACGGGTTTGAACGAGGCTTGGCCGAGCAACATGCGTGCGTAATGATGATGGATCTGATAAAACTGAAGGGATTCATCTCGAAACAACCAAATATCTGCATGCATTTAGAATCATGTTCTTCCTTGTAGGGGCATTTGGTGCTCATAAGTGTGAGAAACACACGCACACACACACACACACACACGCACACAAAGCAGTGAAATAACAAGTGATTTAGAGCCCAGCTTTGCTTGCTCTGATGTTTCAGAACAATGGGAGTCAGGAAAAAGAGTCAAGGTTGCCATGCACCCCCCGCCGCCCCCCTATCACCACTAGCACACTGAATGGATACGCCTGCTGCTATTGTGGCCCCAAAACATGTCTGTCACAATAACAGTGTGGCCTCGCATGTGTGCATCAGGCACTACGCAGAAATGTTCTTCGGGACTGATATCAGTTGAAGACTTAAGAAAGGAACAGGTCCAAAGACCCTGTCATTTACCCTGCAGTCTGTTTATGTCGGCTGTATGTAACTGCAGACTGCATTCTTGAGTTCGATATGCTTGCATGACCAAGCGTGATATACTTATGCAAAAATGGTTTCGTTGGCACTGAAACGAAGCTTGTGAAGACAGAAAAGTTTTCATGCAAAGGGTAAGAAGTGCTACAATTGCCACATCATCCAAGCAAGGTTTGATTCCTTTACCGCTGAAATGGACATAACGTATTTCATTTCTCACAGAAAAAGGCCGAACATCATCAGATGTACAATAAGACATGATACAACATGCAATATGCAAAATATGGACTTATTAAAGGTGAATTTCTCATGAAGCCGGTTTCCAGAAGCACTAAAGAGACCGACATTGTCATCAGGCCAACAGTACACAAGGAAACCACAAACATGACGGTAGGTTGTCCTGGGTGATGCTGTGAAATACATTCACTATATAGAAGAAAGAATATGGATGCCCAAAATATCATTCTGAACGTATCCAAAAGTTTTACGCACACTTGCCCAACTCACCGAGAGGGTCGTGCCTCAGTAGCGCCTGTGCGTACTCCCCCATGGAGCGGTGGTGCTGGTGGTGGTACGGGTAGATGGAGCCGGCGAAAGTCCCGGCAGAGGCGTACGTCGCCGTCAACGCCGCAGCGGCGTGGTGAGACAGTGCCGGGTGGATCGGTGTGGGTTCATAAATCGGCGTCCGGTACGGCGAGATGAGACTTGTAAAGGATGAGTTGGGCGACGGGAGGGTGGGTGTGGGGATGACCGGAGTGGAGCAGGAGGAGGAAGAAGAAGAAGGAGAAGAGGTGGTGGTGGTGGGGGCAGTCCTCCCCAGAATGTCCTCAATGTAGAAGGGTGTCGGGTGAGCCGGCTGGATGGGAGTCGGTGCGTAAAGCGGGACGCTCATGGTGCCTTGTGCCGCAGCTGTGCGCTGGAACTAAGTTAACGGAGGGCTGCGTTCCTCCTTTCTCTCCCTACAGCCTTCCTCTTTACCAACAGTATCTCAGAAGAACTTATTTACATACTACCGAACATCTACTGTAACTTTCAGCGCAAACTTGAGTCCACTGACTACCCGAAACACACTACAGGGCTGAGGAGGAGACCGTTAGAGTGTTTTTGTGTCCATCAGGTTGCGGTGGCTGACTAGCTGGTACTTGATCCAACTGTTGAGGCTGTTATCTGGCAGCAGGCGGAGAGGGAGGAGATAAGTGGACAGCCAACTTCCTGCAGGTGGCCAGCGGCCGTTTCTGATTGGCTTACTCGCAGCTCCAATGGAGCCACACAGTGATCAGATGACAGGAGAGAAGAGATAATAGTATTTCAGAAGAATCAGTTCACTACAGCCAATCAGCTGGTAACTAGCAAACTGAAATGAGTGATATAATGGGCAACGATGAAACTGATAGTAGACTTCCTTTTTACATTCCACCTTTAAAAAAGTCGTTCTTACTCAGAAAAAATAAAAACATCTCATGCTTTATTCTCATAACATTTCTCTTACTAGAAAGCGCTATAGGCAGAAAAACTAACCATACGAACTGTGTCAGTAGCCTGCATACAGAATCTTCACTGCAAAACAAACTGCCAAATATCAAACTGTTGAGTTCAGTTGCCAGGGATCAAATAAAAAGGTTGTAAGAAAAAGTAATGAATCACTGAAAATTGTGAGATTTTATCTCCACATTGAGAAACATAAAAATGAAGAGATGAAGAAAAGATGTAAATGTTTTGAGCCATTTGGCAACAAAGCTTGTGATGCAACTGAGAGATTGTGAGTCTACACCTGTACAAGTTATTCTAAACATTTCCATCATTCAGTAAAATTAAGATTCTAATATAAAGTTCTGCAATAAAATTCTTACTTAAGTAAAAGTCCAGAAGTATTATTAGCAAAATGTACATAAAGTAGACCTGATAGGCATAATGGCTGCTTTTATATATTATTCTATTGTTATTACTGAAGCAGTACTGTGTATATCTCTCCCTGGTATTTTGCCAGTTAATTCTGAACTTGTGGTTTGGAACTATTTTGTTCAAGCTGGAGATGAAGAGAGGCTGTCTAAATTTTCTCTATAGCTGACCACTCACTTTCTTGCCAGATAAAATACAAAATGCTACAGCATAAATATTAGAAGAAAAACTGTGATGCAGGTTCTGTTTTTTTATCTATTCTGCTGTCAAACATATTGACATTGCATTACTAATTTTATTAATGTAGAATACATGCAATGTATGAGGTAAATGAACAAAAATAGAGAAAGATGCATTTTTGTATCAGACTCTGTATCGGGACGTGTTTACTTTTCACTAAGCTATCTGACTTTTTAATTAAAAATGTTGTAATAGTTACTTAATGCCAGGCTCTTGCTCAGAGACAAACCCACATGGCCCTGGTTCATGGGTGTTACGCACAGCCCAAACGTGCGTTAAATGGGCCTTTGACTAATCAAACAGCTTTGAGTGTTATCTTAAACAATGCAATACAAGTTACCTGCAATCCACATCCCTAACGATGCAGCTGAATGGCGAGTGATTAACTCATACTTGTTGTGTGTTTGGAGTTTTCCTTTGAAATCCACCTATCAGTGCGGTGGAGGTGATATACTTATAATGACTATAAATGCACATCTCTTTAATGGCTCACTGAGGGCATGTTTATCCCCTCTCACAAGTTTCCGCAAAGTGTTAAACAATAACCGAGAGCTTCTCTGTTTCACGGTGGCTCCACGGACACAGAAGCTGCCTCGGACCCTAAAGCGTCCAGCGGCACGTGCTATGGACGTCTTGATTTTTTTTTTATAACCAGGCGACTTCATTAATGACACGGTCACAAGTCACGCTTCAGTGTTGGGAGGAAGCCTGGCGCTCCTCGCTGATGAATGTGCGCACTGACAGAGTCCAATGGTTCGATTTTCTGATGCGTCTTTAAAGCGAACGGCGCTAACTGCCAACTTTCTAACGGCGGTAATTTAGATAAAGTCGTCTCAGAGAGCAAACAGGGATACGAGCGGCCTTGAAGACATGAAAGAAATCACCAAACGGCTAATATTTGGACTGAGACAATCATTGCAGCTCATTGATCCGGCCAGCTTCCCGCGGCGTCAGACTGCTGTCCAGAGACGATTGATAAGTTCTCAGCAGAGGCGCTGCTGCTCCTCCAGCTGGCGCCGGACATGTCACCATTAACAACTCCAAAGACCCGAAGACACCGCTGCCAGTGTCCCCTGCGTCCCTAACACGCAGCCCCACCTAACATCACGAATGTGTAGGTGATGTGTGCTGATATGGGACACAACTATGTCACGACATGTGACAAACTTATTGGGCCATTTCCACACTCCATCAGTTCCAGAATCAGGGAAGCACAAGTCGTTGCTACAGTTTTTGGACTCATCACCTGGACACTGGGGGTGCACGTGTTTTACATGCCAACTGCTGATTAGACCCGACGATTACCCCCAGGACTGTGTGGGCGGGTACAGACTGTGCAAAACTGACTCCCACACTCTGCTTTGAGCTTTGTTGCACCTGCAGGACAAACTGACACCGTCATCACTGCGAGCAGCACCGCGCACTCAGTTTGCATCTGACGTGAGGTTTGATGAAAAAGACTAATACAACTCCTGTGCGGCTGTGCAGCGCCCGAGTGTCAAAATGATGAAATACATCTATGAGATTATGACATAAATTCAAATATTTTACCTACATTTTAATTTATGTATAATTTTAGAAGATGAGTATCCCTCTTTAGACAACAGATGCTGTATTTCATACAGCACAAATCATTGTCAGATGGAAAATGAAAAACTATAAGAAAATAAATTGAAACTTTGACGTACTAAGTATTTTTTTTCAGATTGAAGTCAGAAGTATACTTACCAAATCTTATCAAAATTATGACATAGAGTCACAATTTTGACTTATTACAAAAGGTACTGTACCTCACTGTTTTTTATTTCCTGGGGGGAATGGTCTTACATATTTTATCAGCCAGCTGCTCTGTGGCACCATTATCACCTGCAATATGGACTACAGCAGTTCTGTGTCATGGTACAGCCGAATAACAACACTCCATCTGGCAGACACTATTAGTTTGTTCAGATACTGAAACCGCAAAGTATACACTAATACTCTATTTCCTCTTCTGTACTTGATTGCAGATATAAAGCAGTGAAGTTTGTTTTGTCATTTCAAACTGTTTGCTTAAAGAAGAGGAAGAAACAACGAAATAAGTTTAAAAAAAAAAAAGTAAAAAGGAACAACAAACATGAAACAAGACTTGCAAATTTAGAACATTTCTTCTTGCATGCCAGAGATCCCTGCACACAGCTGTGGTATCCATCACATATATCATTTATTTATACTGATGAGTAGTAATGGGCAGCAAAAGACATCAGTGATGCCTATAAAGGAATAGTTCCTTCATGACCAGCAGCCACTCTGTTGTGAATATTAGAAATGTTGATGGCATGAAATCCAAGAAGAAATGTCACTAGTTTCACTTGAATATTTTTTTAATCTGTAAGTGCAGAACAAATTAGACATGCAGTCTACACACCACTGATGATGTAACAGCCCTCAGATGTGGAGGACACCAATCTTTAAAAAATCAAACAGCTCCACACTGTATTGGAAGAACAGAAATTTGCCTTTATTTGCGTATCAAATGTCTTTGTTAGAGCAAACAACATGGTTGTTACACAAATACATTTCCAGGTGCACTGACTGATATTTTTCACCTGCTTTGAAAATATATTTTCCAGCATGGCTCCAGAAGGTGAAACTGATAGTGTTTCATACAAGACCACGTAAAGGAAGATTAATGTGCGGGCCGAGATGAAGGCTGGCACGATACTCATCACAATACTTTTCATACCAGTCGATAGATATACTATTATATCACAATGTAAATGAAATTAACGTTTCTCTGATCTTAAAGACTCCCCACAATTATGGCTGCAAACACAAAATATTTTAATAACGGAATTGTACAAAAGTCAACAAATATTTGAAACCTTTTCAGCATAAATCTTAATATGTTGTTTAACATACTCTGTAAGTTTGTTTCATATTAGGACTTCAAAGTCTCAAAAATTGTGGTGTGTATTGTCAAGCAATCTCATTTACAAATTGAACTAAAGTAGTAGCAAGGGAGACAGAGACCAGGCAGAAACCACTAGAATGTGGACTAGAAATCACGAGTCCAGCATAGAGTACTTCCACTGGTCCTTGAGTTCCAAAACAACATTGGGCTTGATTTGCCCAACAACACACCTTAAAATACCCAGGAGAACTTGAAATGTTTAGAGAGAACTTTCCCTTCACTGGAAAAGGTTAGTCATGACTTATCATGAAACAGTCAACTGCCCCAGCTTGCCACTGCCACTTGGTCCTGTTCAGAGTGTGGTCCTCAGGTGCCAGCCTCTGGTGGTTTTGTGCACTGCACACCTTGCTCTAACTCGGAGCAGGGCTGCAGAGAGCGCAGGATGTGTTCCAGTGTCCACTGCTCCTCAGGTAAGGCGTGCTCCTCCAGCGTGAACTGGCCCTGCTTGGTGCGGGTCAGCTCCTTCACATGAGCACATGAGGACAGAGCTGCAGCACACACACACACTGATCATTCTTACAGTTAATGTTAGCAGGCTTGATTTCTGATTGGTTAGTTCAGTTTACTGACGTTTTCCATAAACATTCTGACAAGGAAAATTGTAAAATAGAATGAATTAATCTCACCTTTTCCCAGGTCATCCACCAAGCTTCTGACATAAAATCCACCACCACACTCAATATCTGTTACACAAATAAAACTATTGTTAACTGTTGGTTTGAATGTGTCAGAGAAAGTAAGAAGTCAGTATTACACAGCGGAAGAAAGAAATAGTGCATTAAGCAACGTGTACTAACCCAGAGTGAAGAGAGGAGGCTTGAACTCCTGCAGGGTCAGGTTGTACACAGTGACTGGCCGCGCTGGTTTGGCCTCAACCTTGTGACCTTTCTTCAGCAGGACAGACAGACGTTGTCCATCCTGTTTCAGTGCAGAGTAGCTGAAATGACAAAAGATTTAAATTAAAATTCACACTATACTGAAGATACCTGTCTTTTTTCATTGGAAAGAACAGGGTTTGTATAAAAGACATCCATCCTACTCGTCCATGTCACAGAGTGACAGAGTGTTTGTCCACGAGTTGCCATGGCCACTGGCAGGAAAGCTTCTTCCCAGGAGGAGTGACAAATGTTAAGTCTAAAGAAATTATATACCTATTCTTTGAGACTAGAGGAGTTAAATATCTTTTTTATTATTAGGTTACCCTGAGCCTATTACTCGGCAATTAACATACAATTTACTACATTTAAGACCCTTTTACATAAAGCATCAATATTAGGGCAATTTATTTGCATATCACTCAATGAAAAAATACACATACAAAGTGATAGTCTGCTGAAATGTGGCATTTATTTTACTTGCTTTAAGGTCAAGTTTCTCCTGTGTTTGCCTGTGATAAGCTCATTAGGCCTGCAACTAATAATGACTGATTAATCTACCGGTTATTACTCGGTCTGTAAGATGTCAGAAAATAGTGTAAAATGTCCATTACAAGTTCCCAGATTCTTCAAATGTCTTTTGTTAAAAACTCAAAAGATATTCAGTTTACGTTCATAGAAGACAGAGGAAACAGTCCATTTGTCATTTTTGCTTTAAAAAATACTTGAAAATAATTTGATTATCAAAGCTATTGCAGATTAATTTTCTGTTGATCGACTAATCGATTTATTGACCAACAGTTGTGGGTTTAGAGATGATGATTCCGCCAATCACAGCAAGCAACATCACAAGTGGCAACAGCAATGTGACAATGTAACAACAATGGCAGATCACCTAATTGTTCAAGTCCTCCAGCAACCCTTAAAATCTGATTAAGCCCATAAAAACTGCATGCAGATGACAAACACCTGTACACAAATAGCTTAAAGCTCCTACAGGGTCTTATGACATGTTATGAGCTGGTCTCCCCTCTACACTGGCACATTGCTATAATGGGCTCTCATTTCACATGTCCAGTTTATTTGTGACTTGTAAAAAGGCCTTTAATGAGTGAAATGATACACAATGGATGGAAAAATGGAATAGGATTGCAAACAAAATCACTGGAAGCTTTATCGTAGTCACCTGAGCAATGTGAAACAAAGTGGTGCAACATCCAATAAAAACTTTGTGGAGTAATTACATGATAAATAATGCTTCAGATACCATATAGTTTGTCACGGCCAACAATGAACTCTGTCCCTCGAGGTTGAACCTGAACAACTAAGACACCCCTGGGGCTCCCCTGAATTTAAGTACTTTTAAGTCAAAACAAGACAATGGAGACTGCTAGGGTGCATTCACACCACATCAGTCCTCCCGTTCATTTGAATGGGGGTAGAGGGGACCGCAGGGGATGCGGAAAGAAAACGCAGCTGCCCTGCGGCGAAAAGTTTAAGCAGAATCAACTTTTGGAGAAACGCAACTTGACGTCACGCGGCGGTGGCCAATCACGTAAGCAAGCTGGACAACCCTGCCATGAGGGTACAAAGGTGTTAATCGCCATCACACAGCCTTACTGCGCTCAGCATAAGTCATGCTGTCAGACAGTGGGATTTTACAATATCTTGTGTGCAAATAGAACATTTGGTGCAAACATGGAACTTACAGTCCACAAGATGACCAAAGTAAAACTAATGGAGGGTCCATAATGTCTGCATCCTCTGAGGATCATCATCTTCACAAATACACAAATGTTACTGTGATGACAACATTTTCTTAGACTGGAAGCTTTACTCACAGTGGAGGAACTTGCATGATGTCTCCAGTGAAAGCTTTCATCTTCTCCTCAAAGTCCAACCTGGTGATGTGTTCTGTGGGCAAAAATCATAAACATCCTGTAAAATCGAGACAAAAAACTGCAGAAAGAGAGGCATGCAGACACAGATTAGACTGCTGAATGGGATGAACTGTTCAGATGAGGAAAAAATGATGGAATTTGTACTTCAATATTTACCAAAGTCTTTCTCCAGAATCACACTGCCAGTGGCATCAAGTGTGTCTGTTGCTTTGCCCAGTTCCCCAACAGCAACATATTTCTGGAAAAATAAATGGTACTCTCACTCATATTCATACTGCTCATTCTAGCACAAAATATTAACTATAATGAGGGCAAGTGCTAACTTTGGTTAAATTACACACTGTCCTCAGTGAAATATACATGAAACATGAACATACTGTTGTAAGATACTGCCTGAGCCAATGACCAGTGACGAGCCACCCACAACAAAGAATAACCTTCAGGTCAAACATTCAGAACAACCCAGTGAACTGTGGAAGTCCAGAGCACTCAACAACAATATCTGTCTCTTTAGCTGCTAAATACTGCACTGTGTTCACCAGCCGCTCTCTAACTGTATCTGTCTGCTGTTTGCTAATACAGCTCCTTGTAGCTGTGTTGTATATATCAGTTGACTTTTATGGTTGCAAACAAACTCACCTTAGAACCAGCCAACATTGTGCTGAGCATCTTTGTGCCATTCCCAATGCCAACAACTGAAAGAAACAGAGACAGTGTGACAGATCTTGTAATGTGTGACCCCCTGTCGCTGGTCAGCCATGTAGTGTGGAAACCACAATGGCTTCAAGATTCCAGATAACAAGGTAGAACTTGTGTAATATGAACAGCACAGCGATCTGACGACTTTAAAAGGCATGTAGTGTGACAGCTGCTTTAGAGTCTCATGTCTACAGTCTTTCTAGCATCCCCTACTGTTCATTACACCCAACAATAAACACCTACAGCCTCACCAGCATATTATATTATGTATATTGTTTAATAAACCAGGGCTGTAACTTCTACTGAGGCCTCTGATACCATGTACTATGGGAGCCAGAGCCTTTAGTTATCAAGCTCCTCTTCTGTGGAACCAGCTCCCAATTTGGGTTCGGGAGGCAGACACCCTCTCTTCGTTTAAGAGTATGCTAAAAACGTTCCTTTTTGATAAAGCTTATAGTTAGGGCTGGCTCAGGTGAGTCCTGAACCATCCCTTAGTTATGCTGTTATAGGCTTAGACTGCCGGGGGATTTCCCATGATGCACTGAGCTTCTCTCTCCTCCTCTCCCTCTCTATCCGTTCGCATTCCTATCCCACTAATACAAGTTACTAACTCCACTTCTTCCTGGTAGTTCTTGTGCTTTCTGTGCTTTTTCGCCTTCTCACTTTCTGCAGGTTTTTCCGGCTCTGGAGCTGTAGATTCTGGATCTGTGATTGCCGGCCGTCTACTGCCCCCATGTTCCTGCTCCACACTCACTGCTGCAGTTATTATTATTATTATTAGTCTGATTTGTTGTCTGTCCTCCTGTTCTCTCTCCCCCTCTCTCCTCCCCTTTCAACCCAACTCGGTCGATGCAGATGACCATTCAGGAAATGGTGAAAAGCGTCTTGAGCTAACTTTTGTTATGATTTGGCACTATACAAATAAAACTGACTTGACTTGATGACTGTTTCTGTGAATTTGAGGATGATTTTGATATTCTTTGGAGTCAGTATTTTTACGTGTGACTGTTTATGGGAGAACAATTAAGTAGAATTAATTTAAACATTTATTGATTATACAGTACTTCTCCACCAGAGTTATATTTCTGGCAATGTGGAGAATGATTTCAAACAGCATTTACACCTACATGTAAGAAGACGCAGTAGAAAGAAAATATATATATAGTAGAATGTAAGAAAATACAATATAACAGTCAAGGAAGTAAACATAAAATAAACACTTTAATATACAGAGTTTAGCGTCTAGTCAAACATTTATGAAGGCGTTTACACTTGGAGGAATTCGGACTTTATTATTTCTAAAATTCTGGCTGCACTAAAACCTTTGATTTAAAGAATAGGTTAAGTTTTTCAAGTCTATCTTAAAACAATACTAACATGACCATATGTACGCAGAAAGAGGCATTGGTCATTGTAGTTATTCTTCCTGTCCCTACTGGCTGCACAGAGATGGAGGAACAAAATCCACAGTCATCGTTCTGTGGAAAAATGTGTTCTTAGGTTCAGCCAAAGCTAATGTGAGGCTTCAGCAGTCAGTGTTAGACAAATCAAATGTTTATTTGTCCACAGACAGTGTTTCCGTACTGAACCACGGTGGACGTAGAGTAACAAGAAGTGGGGATTTTGTAGTAAGAAGACTGTGGAAGCTATCCACTTGATCTGAGGGGTCTCTTTGGGGCTAATACTGACAGGAGGAATGTTTACAACGACCAGCTGTGCTTCGTAGTGCAAGAATGTGAGACCTGAAAACACGTGGGCCTCTCCTTTAACAACCTTGTAAACGGTTTACAGCAGGCAAATATACATATTTTACTAAACTATCCATAGCCTCTGATGTACACACTTGCCTCCTTTTTGGCAAAGTCAGCCCCACCCTTACATCCCTGCCGACTTCATAACCAAAGCTGTGCCCTTGGAGAAATATCACAGGCTCGATCACCAGTGTTTTGGTGGAAATGCCCTTTAATATGTGCCCCAGCCCAGCCAGGCAGATGACAAGAGCGGCATGTGGCCAGCAGCCCCTGCCTGGTGCAGCCGTCTTACCTAACACCCCGCTGGCGGCGCTGTCCAGCGTCCCGCCGTGCCCCATCTTCAGGCTCTGCTTCTTCCTCTTCCGCGGGTTCGGGTTCTGTACACCAGCTTCTGAAACATTAGGGACACAGTAACATTTCACGGCCAGCTTCATCAAATGACAATGACATATTCCCCGCTGCCGGTCGGTCGACCCCTGCCGTGTTACCCTTGAGTAAAGCTTCTTTGAGCGTATTTAACACGTCTGCAGATGTCGGCCCTTGTTTTTTATATATTGCAAACAATCCATTCAAAGACTGCAGTTTAGACAGAGAACTCGCTATCGGAGCCGCAGTGTTACTGATGTTTCCTGCCATGCTTGTTTCATTCTTCTTCGTCCAATGCTCCACTTCTTCTACTTGTTTAGTTAGCAACTGCGGCTGAGCGAGCCGTTATTGTATTCCGCCACCTGCTGGTTCAATAAGTTATTACTTGTTTCTTATTTGGGCTCCAAGACAGAGTAACAGAACGTTAAATAATATGCCCGTACACGTTTGACTGATTAAGGTTGATAAAGTGCAGTTTTAATTGGCTGTTAGTTATCCTCACCCAGGACGAGGATAATTGGCTGAAATTGTTTTACATTTTCGAAACTACGTTGACCAAGATGCTTTGCGGTGAAATACACTTCCTAGTTACTTTGGCGCTTGGCTTCCTTTGCCTGTCAGCTGTGCTGTCTACACAACGACAATAACTGCCAGGAAGATGTGTGTACTGTTGTCACTGAGGTCTGTGGGGTTTCTTTTGTCTGAAGATACCATTATTATATTTCAGGAAAACTTCCCTAAAACGCAAAGACTTCTAATTTGCACGTCGGTTAACCGTTTGGTAGCCCCGCACGAGCCCTTGACTCGCTTGGAGCTGCTGTGACGACTACGTTACGCGACACTCTCATTCAAGATTTGGCAATTCAGTTTTAGCTAGGTTATCAGCAAGCTACATACATTGTAAAATAAAATGCCAAAAACCTTTCTCAGTCAGTAGAAGCCACATTCTGATTCGGCACTCACATAATCCCACCAAGCAGCATTTATTTCACTGGATTGTATGCTTTTGTGTTGTACTGATCGATTCCGTTACCACCGAATATAACTCAAATCTCTTCCTAAAGTTTAAATGTCTTATTAATTTGTTTTCCTTCTGAGGGTGGATGTTGCCGAATTGAAGAGGTGATCCTAGTGGTGTTGGGTAGATGTTCCTCTTAATGTTACGGCGTATGCGTTTTTGTGAACAACATAATGTACTCTAAACAGCTAAAGTTTTTATGGCGTTTGACATAGTGGAGTATTTGCAGGGTCAGTTGTAGTTGTTGCAGCAGCTAGTTTAGATGTTCTAATTTACTAGATATCTGTTGTTGATGCTTGTAGGTAACAGGTCACAGAGGAAAGACGGAAGACGTGAAGACAGCGTTGTACATCTTGCATGAAAAGGAGAGACTGATGACCCAGAATGGAGAATTTCAGGCGGACGTACCTGCGTCTGTGTAAGGAGGGAGGTGTGGAGCCTCAGGAGAGTGTTGTGGCTCAGCTCCAGGAGAGCAGGGCTACTCAAGGCTCCAGACTGGACCTGAGTGGACAGAGCCTGTCTGCAGATACCTGCTCTGTGCTGGCCAGGGCCTTCCAAAAAGATACTGTCTTTACAGAGGTGTCTCTGAGTGACTGCATGCTCAGTGAGGAAGGTGTGTAAGTCTTAAGATTGACCAACAGCCTGTGTACCTTGGTGTATTATATTTTAAGTTGATCAGTAGAAGAGCAGGTACCATTAGCATACATTTAAATGCAAATATTTGTTTGATACATCTTTTGATTTCCCACATAGATAACCGTGACTGATTTACTGGTTTAGTGTGGCACAAAAGATGACCTGAACCAAAGACTAAAACCAACAGCATGTTAGTCCGTCTCTCAGTACTTTCTGACTTCCCTACTCTGTCTGTGGCTTTCAGCCCCAAGACAATTTGCTCCTACTGAAAATGTAAATCTTTAAAAATGACTCGCAAATATATAGTGTAATTTAAAAAAAATGTCCTACAACAGCTGCTCACTGAAGTTTTTAACAAGCGTTACTCAAACAAGAGGAAATAGTGCATTTGTTGGGGACTATTTGCAGGAGTGGATTGATCTAGTTGGTATTTGGGGCAGCAGGACGGTGTATGTGGGATTGGGTCAAAATAAACTATAGTGTGTGTGATCATGGTGATGAAGGAACATGTTACCAAGTGCAACAGTGAGACCCACTGATGTGTTTTTAACAGTTTTTCCAACAAAAATGGACCTCTATGTAACAGAGGAGGAAGCTATATCAGGCTTTGATACACACATAGTATTTGTTAGTAGATACGCTCACTGTTGGTTTGCCTCTGCACATGGGCTTTGATGACAGTAAACATCATGTATAACAGTGTCTGCCTGCATGCTTGTGTGTGATTCTCAGGTGCCAAAGTACTGTTGACTGGGCTGTTTGGCAACACAACTGTAAAAGTCCTGGATCTGAAGGTAACACTTACCACTTTACTGTCCACACTTTAAGACACTAATGATTCTATTTCATGAGACGTGTATTGATCGTCTGTTGATGCAAAATATTGTTCACAGGGGAATAATCTGAGATCGACAGGGGCAGAGGTGTTGGGAAGGTTGTTGGCACATAACAAGACTCTGCATAGGTGAGAATGACGTACTTCATGTGAGAATATTTTATGCCGCTGCAACAGCAAACATGTATTTTTAAGTGTATGGGGTCATTTTAGTTGACTGAATTTTTTTTCCCATAAAATATCAAATAAATAACACGAATTCCAACCAAATAATCTTAATTCAATGTCCACTTACTAGCTGTTTCCATTGCTTTCTTCTACATCTTGTGGTCTTCATCATCATCATGGAGTTTGCTCAGTTGTCATCACATGAACTACGTAAGGAACCTCTCCATGACAACTGAGAAAAGTCCATCCACTGATGAAGACCCTAAGGTGCAGGTGAAAGCCTAGGAAAAAGCTAATAAGGGGACCTTGAGTTAAGATAATGACAGATGTGTTTTGTATGTTACAATTCAAATCATATATATATATATATATATATATTATATATTATATATTATATATATAATATCATATATATATATGATATATATAATATCATATATATATTATATATATAATATCATATATATAATATCATATAATATATATTATAATATATAATATAATAATTGATTTATTGATATGTTTTAGCATCCACACATCACCTGGTGTTTGTGCAATTGCTACATTTATTGGCAGATTTTTGATCATCACAGCAAGATGGTTGAATTACTAACTTGTAAATACTGTTTGCAGGCTGGTGTTGGAGTGGAATGCTTTGGGGGTGTGGGACGAAGCCTTCTCGCTGTTTTGTGAGGGTTTGGCCTCCAACAGCGTGCTGACACAGCTGGACCTGCGGAACAATCAGATCAACCACCACGGAGCATCTGAGCTTTCTCTGGCACTCAAACGCAACAACACAGTGGAAGTGCTAGGTGACACACAATAAAATACAGTCTTACCTTTTGTAAGCGTATTGTCTAGGTGTAGAAGAATCTGTTAAACATTAAGTAACATGGTGTTCCTGTTTTACGTGAAGTACTTATGACCAATATGTACCAAGCATAATCACAAATTAATCTGGTTTCTACATGAAATCAAACAGATGATATGATGCAGTACCATGTAATTGAGGTCCTGCAAGGGTTCTTTTATTCCAAAAAGTCAACAATGGTTTAATCTAATTAAATTTAATATAAACATCAACCAATTTAGCTTACATTTAGTAAGATATTACATTAGTAATATTACTTTTTAATAATATTCAAATATAATCTTTTTTATCATTTATTATGGTTTAGGTGCAGCTCAGTAAATTTACTTGGGGAAGTTGTCACATCAGGTCTTTAAAATTGTGATTTCAACATAAAAACAAATTCACCTTGCTTATTATTCACATGGGTTGTAAGAGGTGGGGCTTGACTGATCACATGATCCACAGCAACCAGTGGCAAACAGTACAGAGAATCCATTCCTGTAGTCTATACTCATCTAGATAAAAAAGTCTGCTTTTGAGATTGACAAACTGATAAATGTAATCCACTTCTTGGAGTGGTAAAAAAAAAAAACAGATTCTTGCTGTATTCTGGTGTATATCATATGGCTGACTGATGGTCCCCTCTAGCCTTTCTCACTGACTGTTCACAGATCTGAGGTGGAACAACATTGGACTGCTGGGTGGCAGGTCTCTGCTCGAGGCTCTGCAGAAGAACAAGAGCATAGTGCAGCTGGAGATGGCAGGGAACAACATACCTAGTGATACACTCAGAGCACTTGGTAAGGTGTGTGTGTGTGTGTGTGTGTATCAATCAGTACATGGCTAAGCATTGCTAATTGTCTGGAACTTATTTTAAAGGTAAGTTGTTTTTCATGCATTATTTGTGTGGTTTTGTGTGCCATACAGCTCTGGAGATTCAGATACTGTCATCAATTTTTAAACAAAAGCAAGTTAATACAAGAACAAATACACCTAGAGGACAGCTGGTGGTGGGATACAGTTTTTTGATACCTTAAACTTGTGTCTTATATTCAGAGGAAGTAATAATTACCTCAATTAGTACCATCTGAGATTGTAACTGGCTTCAATTTGAATACTGTTTTGTTACAGCTCTAATTACTGGGGAATAATTAACACTAATGTGTTAATGTGGTACAGATTATCCTCCAGTGACACCTGTTAATATGCATACCGTCCTCCCTCTGGACCCATGTTTCTTTCTCTTCACTTATTACCTGTTTGCTCCTGTTGTTTCACCCTTTAAGAGCAGACCACAGGGCACAACTCAGACAGACAGTCCACCATGAGAGAGAGCCGCAGCAGGACCCAGGTCCTCAGCAAGGAGATTCATACGCTAAAAGAGGAGAAGGGCCGGCAGGTAACCCTCACACTAAGGAATGAAATACTTCTGATACAGAACCGGAACACTAGTGGCTCTTTGAAGACTTCTGAAAATCACATAAAAACTTTTCCCAACTCAACTGAAATTCCCATTCAATTTTGTTCAGACATTCATGGTGTTCAGGGGATGAATTCTATTGACTGTAATCATCCCCTGACATTTCAATTAGAACCACAATGTGGTTGACATTGTTTTAAGTGAAATATACTGATGATCTGACTGACTTTGGTGACCCCCTAACCTTTACTCTAGCAAATACCTGATTATATAATGTTAGTATGCTAAGACTCTAAACTACAATGCTCAGTGCAGCCTTACAGAGCTGCTAGCATGGCATGGACTGTGTATGTATAAATATCTAACAAGGGTCATACCGTCTTAGATATTCACAGACCTCCACAGTAGTCCTCGTTGGAACTACTTTCTACTGAAGGATCAGTGAGGTCTGTGATTTGTTAAAGAGAAATTAAGGTAAAATCTGTTTAATTGGAATGTTATGATCCATTAGAATGGATTCTAATACTGACCTGTGTTCATGTTTCATGGTAAGATGTATTAAAACTTCCAGAGACATTTCAGCCTACTTCATCTTAACTGACATGATTTAAAGGTAAGGTTAGTCACCAAGCTGAGATAATGACAAAGCTTTTTGCAGCTGCATTTAAAGCCTACAGGTGGTGTATTTGGTACTCAAAAGATGTTTTGGGCCTTTATTGATACACACAAAATTTTGGATTGAATTTCACTTTCAATTACTCATTAAGTACTACAGATTTAGGATACAAATTGTGGAGATGACTGTGGTTGTTCCTCCTTTCTTTCAGTTCCTAAGCCTGATGGAAACCATTGATAAGCAGAGGGAGGAGATGGGACGCTCCAGCCGGTGAGTGGAGGTGTTACTGTGTACAGTCATTGTTCATAACCACATTTTCTGTAAAGTCTTTAACCATTTATATTTGGGAGATGGAGAACTTATTTAGGCAACACATTTGCTGCTATGTTAATATTTATACAATTACCCTGCTTCTTCCTCATTTTGTATCCATGACTGTCATGGCAATGACCTTGTTACTTTTTTCTGTTTGATTAGGTCCACCTCTATTCAGATAGGCCAACTCCAGGAAGCTCTGAATGAGAGGAAGTCAGCTGTCAATTCTCTCACTGCCAAGTAAGCGTTTCATTGTCCTTTATTCCATATTCTCAGTATGAAGAAGAGCACACTCTGTGACTAGGTCATATGTGTAATAAAAGGAACTTTAATCATGTTTCACTCAAGCACCAGGTTGTATGAAGTACTCCAGTATGAGCTACAGTATATACTTCTCCACTGACTCAGCCCTCCTGAAACACTTATACATACTAAATATTTAATCAGGCAGTTGGAGGGGCAGCTTCAGTATTATGAGTTACTGAAGGTGCTCAGGTACACAGACAGCAATAGCTCAAGGCCTGTATTCATTCACCTGAGACCATATAACATTATGAGCTCTTCCTGCTAGGGAAAAGTTCAGTACAGTATATATGGATCTAAAATTTTTGACTGGATCTGAACCTTATATGTGGAAAACTGAACCCAATGTGAATAAATAAATAAAAAGAGACCCAATTTGCCTAGACTTGAGGATCCAGTCTGATCCAAAATGCTGTGGACTTGAACAGACCCAGATAGAGAGAGAACACCAGCACTGACAGCAGTATGATGCTCAGTAAAGAGAAGAGCAGAAGCACTGAAAACCAAAATAAAACCAAAATAAACATCATTACACAAGAACAAGAATAAAAGGATGTAAAGGCTGAACAGAAGCAAACCAAGAATGGGACCCCTGTGGGACCTCACATCGCTGACTGACTCTTTGTGAAGTGATGGCACCATATGATCAATGCTAATAGAGTACACTTAGATTGTTTTGGGTATTAGACATAATGACACACAGACCAGAGACCTGCAACAATACAACAGGACCCTACCACACTTAGATTAAACATAATTTGAACATGGCCTGACTGGGGTCCCTGGTAGCATCAAAGTGGAAGACATCTACTTCATATTAACAAACTTGTCACATTTCCAGTCCTGTGTTTTGAATTGCAGCAGTGGTGCTGTTTGTTTTTTATTTAGATTAAAGAGTGTGCCTTTTCAGGCCTGGGTGATAACCACACAGTCTGCCAGAGCAGCTGGTGTTGAAGTTCATGTCATTACTGCAACATTTGAAGGGCCCCTATGTTAATCGTGCAAAAACAACGAGTGCAAAGCTGTGGGTCTTGGGCGCACAAATTGCGTGAGCAAAAGGGCCAGGGAAAGTGGTGTATAAATTGGAGGGTGTGAGATTAATAATACACTCCCAAAAATTGTGATGTCACACGAGCCTCATCAAAGATATTGTGGTACCTGTCTTGATATCCTCTCACAAAGGTGACAAAGACCCTCGTGCTAGTAAGGTGGTAGTATACTGATAATTAAATAACGCATCATATTCAGCAAAAAAATGTTTTTTTTCTTATTTTGTCTGACCTATGTGCCTGTGTACATGCTAAAGTTTCCCAAGCGCAGTATATGTCTTTTCACATTTAAATCATCAGTGTGCTGCTCACTACTGTTTCTTAAATTAAAGTCAGAAGCACTGCAGTAACTCTGATTACATCATGTTGTGATGTTGCACAGACTGCAGATGACAGAGGCTGCACTCGCCCTCTCTGAGCAGAAAAACCATAATATGGGAGAGCTGCTGACACGAGGAAAGGCTGAGAAAGAAGAACTGAGGGAACGACAGAACAGAGAGATGAAGAAAGGGCAAGAGGTGCGGCCAGATGAGAGGAGAGACAACACTGCAACAAGTCATTTCACCTCAAATTTGATTTGAACAGGAAACCAGACCTAAACAGATGTTAGCGTGGTGCATATTGTTCATGTGTGATTCAGCCTACAGCTAGATCATGAAAGCTTCTCATGTGGTGATAAATATGAATCAACACCAGTGAGGAAAATACCTTTCGCTACTGGCTGTCTTTTACAGGGTTAAACAAGGTCTCAAGATAATGAAGGGGGGAAATATTCAACCTACATAGCTCAAAAAGAAGTTATCATGATTATGATAATCATTATAATTATAATGATGGTATCTCAAAATGCCTGTTGATTCTGTTCCTCAATGCATGCAAATGTCACAGCACTGGGAATAATCTGTCATGTGATGTAGCAAGGGATTTGAATTACATGTCTGTACATAGAAAGATATGTTTGTAGGTGTTCTTGTTATTTATTATTATTTTATTGGACAAGGAACAAATACACAAAAAATACACAGTAACATAAACATAGCATAGATGTAGATATAAGATTGCACTTTGCCAACTAAGAAAACAAACATTTGAAAAAAAATAAGAAAAATTCTGTTATGAAATACAATGTAACCCCTATAAAATATAAACGATATATAATATATACATTATTTAATAACATTTCAAAATAATCAGTTGAGCTTTATTTATTTCTTCAGTTTTTTTCACAAATTATTGTTTAATTTCAATTCACTTCATTTGTTCACACATGGACCTAGGCAGTTAAGGCTGAAATCAATCTTGCGATACCAGAAAGAACATATTTTTAACAATATCAGACAATAACACATTGTGGCAAGTTGATGAAAACAAACTCAAAATCATTGGTTGTTGAGATATTAATTTGTATTGCTGTCACATACAAATTAATGAATGTGCCAAATGTGTTTGCATCCTGTAGGACAGTGCACTCAGAGAGGGCAAACTCCTCAGAGAGATCCAAAACCTGACAGAAACCAACATCCAACTCAGGAATAAAGTAAGTGTAATGCCTGTTCAGAACAGTGTGAATCTAAAAGTATTTGCACCAAGAGGGTATATGTCAATGCTGGGCAACCCACACACAGACCAAAGCATCATTTTTGTGTGTGCGTCAGGTGGAGGAGATGGAGCGCAGGTGTAAGTCTCAGCAGCAGCAGATCTTTGAGCTGAAGCAGGAGCTGACCAACAGCACCGCAGAGCTGAAGCTGCGACTTGCACAGGCAGAAGGTAACGCACACTCACAGAACACACACATTCTTAATTACAGATACACAAAGACAATGTCATTTTTCACGTTAAACCAAGCAGAAATTTCCTATATGTTGCCCTCTAACAGACCGTCTGGAAATAGAGAAGCGAAGGTCGAAGCAAGCTCTGGAGGACATGGACAGTCTCCGCCAAAAGGAGGTGCTTCAGGAACTTTCATACATATGTGTGTGTGTGTGTATATATATATATATGAGACATATACTTTTTTCATATATTTAAATATTTCATATATTTTAGGTTATATATACAGATTTTGATCCTTTTTTTAACCTGCTCCTCATGAGTCTGACAATGTTACAATGCTATCACAATGCAAAATCACTGGAGCACTCTTTTAAGAGATGATATGTCAATGCTAAAGCTTTAGAGTTGCTGGTAGGTGGAATTAGTTACCTTTGGACAGTTTGTTTGTTTCACTTTTCTTTATGATTTACTAAATATCAACCTTCTAATAAAGATAGAAAAGATAAAATACTAAAAGTTCAAATTTCTGCACAGGTGGAGCATGTGAATCGACATCTAGAAGAGAGTGAGAGAGCTCTGCAGGAACGCATCTTCAAACTAGAGGGACAGCGGATACAGCTAGAAGAGGTCAGTTTAGAGTCTCTGTTTAAAAGAAAATAAAACAACCAATGTAACATATACATTTAGTCAACAAAATAACTGCTTAAAACAGATAACAGATCAGTGTTATTTGTTAACCTGAAGCTAGGTTTCCTGCATTAATTGGTTATGGTGTAACAGCAGAGCCTATTCACGTGGCCACAGTAGCTGCTGTAGCTGACGTCGTTTTCCCTCAAAAATGTAACTACAGGTTGGAGCAACAGCTACAGAGATACCACGTGGAGATATCAAAAACTGTGGTGTTTTTTCCCATGTGTTTCTGATGTCGTTGGAGACTGTTGATAGTGAAGACCACATTCAGGAAGTAATTTGCTGCTTTTCAGTAACATGTCTAACAAAGACAAACATGCTCACCACAATCACTCTCTATCCCAGTCAATCAGCGAATGTGAACACAATTTTGGGATGTATAATATATATATAATGGTGGGATATACAGTACAATTACAGCAAGGTACATCCTGTGAAGGCACAACACATCCATCTAGTGTTGCAGTGCTGCTATCAGTGGGTGAATTCGGACACTGAACTATAAACCAATTCCAGCATCAGAGGCACCCACCACAGGAGACTGGTACACTGTGAAGTGAAGTCCACCTTTACATAAATTCACAACAAGCAGCTGGGGTTTAGTGCCAAAGATTGAGACTGTATTTATTGGGGGGGGGGGGGGGTATTGCTTTCCCTAACTGTATTTTTCCAGACAGTTCGGTTATTCAAATCTACAAGCTGGCTTCTCTTATTCTGGGAATTTCCCACTTCTCAGGTCAAGCTGGAGGTGAAAATAGAACATGGGGATACCATAGTGCTGGAGAGTTTAATTATACAACAGTCTACTGTAGTTAGAGAGGTACAGCTGGTAACACGGAAAGATAACTATCTTCACACTGAACTGTGTTCCAACACAATAGTCCTGTATTTTGGGATAATTTCTGTGGAATTCAGTTGCAGTTAAATTTATTGTTAGTCTTCATTTTGTTTTTTTTTTGTTATTCAGGGACACCTTCTGCACAGTGTGAGAAGCTCTGCTGAGATCTCCAGTCTACCTTATTGTAATGTCATGTAATAATGTCCATCTGCTGTAGGAACTGAGTAAAGCTAAAGCAGCGTGTGTGACAGAGAGGGCCCAGGCAGAGGAGGAACTGGGAAGAGTGCGAGCTCAAGTGCGTCTGGAGGAGGTGGGTTAAAAATCTGCATCTTTAATCAGTTATCACTTACTGATTTTACTACTTTTACATGTACATATATTCATGTGACACTTTTGTCCAGAGTGTACAAATCAATCATAAATCAAGGAAAAGCCTTCAAGAATAAGGGCTGCTGCACTCTAGTTCTATTCTCACCTGACACAAGTGCCACAATTAGGGATGGGGTTCCATAGCATTTTATCGAATTCAAATCCACTATCCACTTATGGAATGTTATTAGGTTTAACTTTCAACATTTGCAAGTAACTAAGGGCTAAAATAACTCTAACTCCCTAAAATAATAACCCAAAGATGTCTATCAGCTTTTGTTGGCTGAGAAGGCAGAAATACAATGAACAGCTGCAGTCTCCTGTACTTTACCAGTTATTGACTCCAAAAATTGAAACCCCTGATCCACATCTATGAAGCTGATAAGATTCAATGTCTGAATACAGACAGCAGCTGCAAAGAGAACATCCACCAGATAACTAGCTTCATCTGATCTAATCTGCCAGCAGTGATGTCAGTCAATACTCAGCCGTTTTCAAGACACCTTGTGGATTGCACCAAAACAGACATTATGGTTATCATGAAAGAATGTGGAAAAGGTTTAGATTATTCTGACTGTAATTCTGAGTTGTCGAATTTGTAGTATTTCAGACCTTGTGTTACCTCTCCCTTACGTTTTCTTGTTTTTCTGTAAAGATTCTCTGGGACTCCTGGGAAGGCAGTATTGATACTGAGTGGATTATCCTGGTGAATTAAAGTCAGTTGTTCTCCATTTCCTTACCTCCTCCTTTGTTTCCTCTGAGCAGCAGGAGCATGTGTCGTCATTGGAGGAGAAGCTTCGCTCGGTGCGTTCTTCCCTGCAGGAGGTCCAGCTCCACTGCTCCCAGCAGAAGCAGACCATCTCTGAGCTGCAGGCCAAGAACAGCCAGCAGAGCATTGAGATGGACGGACTGCGGCGCTGGATAGAAGAGCTCCAGCAGGTCAGGACCCACCAGCTGCCTGTTACACATGCAACTTTTCAGGTTCACTTTGCGTAGGAATAATTATATTCCACATGTGACTCATATTATGATTAAATAGTGGTGTTGCATTATGAATGATATGCAAATCATGTCCACTGGACGTGGCTGTGATGTGTCCCAGTTGCTCTGCGGCTCCATAAACACTGTCATGGTTCAAATGTCCACTATAGCCTGACTCATACAGGATTTCTGAGGTAGATACCAATATTGATACTTGAAAGTTTAAAAAATCTGATAGATACATCAGTCGATATTCATTTTCTTTACACAACCCATAACATAAATGAAAATTTCTGATAAGGTTCCCTTAAAGGTCCAGTGTGTAGGATTTAGTGACATCTAGCGGTAAAGTTGCAGATTGCAACAGTGGTTTCTTTATAGTGAGTTTCAGCTCACGGTCACTCTCACCGCTCTCATGGCTTCTTTGTCAGCCACAGCAGGCAGGTTTTTAGAGAAGAAGCTCTAAACCCACTTTTAACAATTGCAACACTATTTCAAAACGTGTCTTTGGAAATGTCTGTAATGAAATTTTTTATTATTTATTGGCTGACATATATGCCAATACAGATACATCTGCAATTAACTAAAACTGGCTCATATATTGGGCGTGCCGATGCAGACGGCAACACGCCTGTTAATTCCAGATGTTAGAGGCACTATTGTGCACTTGACACTCAAATAGGAAACAGTTCCTATTTAAATCTGCACAGATTTTGACGCTAAGCTTCCAAGTTCTTTTACCAATGACTGGTGATTTCTTAAATTCCTGTTGCTCAGAGGGATCTTTGTCTCTTTCAGTTGTCAGTATGGATGAACCATTGTACAGCATTTGGTTCTCCATGTGCAAAACATGATGTTTTTTGCAAACCCTTCATACAAAATAACATATATTTGTAAAGAGGACTCTCTACAACCTAAAAGCATGAAAAACCATTCAAAAATATAAAGTAGTCCTCTCAGCCATCTGACTGTACCCAATAAAGCTTTTGTGACAGGGGGTTCAAACGTTTGAACCACAGAGTAGGCTACCTTTGTCCTTTTGTCAAATAACCTGATATTTTCTAATACAGCTGTTAATCTTTTGTACTGATGATTCAACCAAGAAAAGTTCATGTTCATCCAAGATTTAAAGGAGAGAAAACTGTTACTTGCTTAACGTTGTCTATGAGAAAATGAATGAATTTTATTTGCAGACAGTTTCTGGCCAGCCGAAATACCTGCTTCAACTTTCCAACTCCATGATAGACTGCCAGCTCCTGTACAGTGGCCTTGTCATCTGACCAGCCTCCAGAGAGAAGGGGGTTTGTTTGTTTGTCATGAAAATGCTTTGACCAGGTGTGTTATTGCAGGACCTGTCGGGTAAGGACCAGGAGAAGGTGGTTGAGGTGAGCCGGGTGAGGGTGGAGCTGCAGGAGCAAATTGGACATTTACAGGCAGAGAGGACGGCACAGGGAGGGCTCAAAGAGAAGATCAGTGCTCTGGAGAGAGAGATTAAAGGTGTGCCCTCACTGTGTCTTTCTTATCTCATCATTTTACACAAGTTTTTTTTTTTTTTTTTGTCCTTTTGCAAACATTGTAGAATGTCTGAATTCAGATTTATTTAAAATATTTTCTGGACTGCTGTATTTCATGCCTGTCTCCCTCTGTGTCCTGCAGTACTGAGCAGTAATCACAGGGAGGCGCTCCTTGACAAAGAGAGTGAGATGTCTTCTATGCTGGAGAAGCTGCGGCTGAAAGAGGCGGAGATCCAAAGGATGAGGGAGGATGAGGCCCACAGAGCCAGCTACCTGCAGAGCGCCATCCTCACCTACGTCCAGGGCTCCCCTCTGGGACACTACAGCAGCCCCAAGAAATGACCCAGAGACCTCAGCCCCTCAGCTGTAACCTCTGAGCCCTCACTGGGTTCCTGCACAGGTTGGGTCAGTCTGCAGGATTCAGAAAATCATGATTGTTTGGACTTGAAAAGTAGAAAAGACTGGCAAATCAGGAATGTAACAGTAATATGGGGGAGATAGTCAGTGCTGGGCAATAAGACTGCAATCATACAACACAATGTGGAGATCCAGTCATGAAGTATGGATTTTTAAAAGCTAAATTGTAGGAACATTGTTCTTTCTCCCAGTTAGTGCAGCTCATCAGTACAAACCTCAGTTGAAGTAATTTAATCTGGTTTCAAATAATTTTGCCCAAGCCCATATCAAAAATGTAAAGGAAATTTCTGGTTAACTACAACCTGATTCTTATTGTCACTGTTTTGTTCATAATGTTTATCTGTTATGATAACATTGTAGTCACTAAAGTAATATCTGAGATCTGGGAACACAATGACATCACTACAGAGAAGTCTGACAGGTCAAACATGAGCAGTCACATGATCAGACAGATTGGAAACATGAGTTTAGTCCATTATCTAAACCACTTTATCTGGAGGTAAAAGTAAAAGTGAGCGTACCTAAAATGTTGGTAACAATCCCTCCCTGTCAAAGCTGAAGCAGGATTAGCAGGTTATGATTTACAGTTCAGTTTAGTTTTCTCTTCCAAATAAGTTTGGCTAGCCTTCTTCCAGACATCTCTATCACTATCTCTCATGCAATCTTGTGATTCGTTCAGAGATACAAATAGATCTGCTATTGTGCTTATTGGCAGCTGTTTCCCCTCTTAAAGAAACATGTTTCTTTGATTGTTGTGAACAAAACTACCTACTGCTAGTATCAGCCATGCTGAATGCTAACATCCGCATTCTAACATGATCACAATGACTGTACTAACAGGCTGATGTTAAGCAGATATAATGTTTATACCAAGTTCACCATCTTAGTTTAGCATGGTAGCATGCTAACATTATTTAATTAGCACTAAACACAACATACAGCTGAGGATGATGGGAATGTCATTAGTTTTGCAGGTATTTCATCATACAACAAAGTTGACTTGATGATGGTGCTAGAGGAAAAGTCAAAATATCGAAAGTGGTTACATTTTATCTTGATGGATGAACGTGTGTAGCAGATTTCATGTCAATCCATCCATCGGTTGTTGAGACATTTCACTCAAACCACAAAAGTTCACTTAATGGTGGCACTAGAGGAAAAGTCAGAAGTCAGTGAAGTTCTATGAATATATCTCAATAATCAGTCTGTGTATTGAGCCCAACACTTTCATGTGGTGGGGTGTAATGAACAGTTCTGTCTCTAGAGATTGCTACCAGTGCATCAGACTTTTACCCTTTTTTGTTTGTTTGTTTGTTTGTTTGTTTGTTGCCAGCTGGATGAGATTATTAACAGTTTTATCTCTTCTCAAGGTTGAGTGTCAGTTAGTTACACATTAATGGTGATGGTCCAAACTGTGTACTGTTTCAACATGTATATTTGATCTCCTCTCGGATGAAGGAGTGACACAGTAGTCTAAATGTCTAAAAGAAGAAAAGGGGTAAAAACATTATCAGGGACCTTCGTTCCAGCATGCTAAGCACCTCGAAATGTCTCAAGGTGTAAGAAGTGTTGTTGCGTCTTCATAGTTTGTCTTATTTAGGCTGTATTTGACTGCTGAGTATGAGACTAAACTGCTGTTAAGCCATTTTATTTCCTTTTATGCTTTACATGTGATTGGATCATTGCCAAATAATGTCTCTCCGGTGAACTGAGATGAGCTGTAATGACCAGCCCCATTCTGCGCTACTCATTCTTGTTCTCCAGTCTAAATTAATTGAAGGCAGTGTAGCATTGTCAGCAGTGTTTGTCAAATATGCCTTAATATTGGATCTGTCAGACCAGACGGCTGCCCCTCTTCAGCTCAGATGCAGAGAGCAGTAAACTGATCCACAAAATGTTTTCTGCTGTTTTTACAAATTATATTTTATGAAGAAAGTCCAAAACCTCCAGATGCAGCCTTTACAGTACAAGTAGCTGTTTTATATTTTGACATAATTTCTGATATGTGATGGATATTTGTCTTTTTATTCTTTCAGGTGTGTTTTTACAATTTTGCTGTTTTTGATTCCACCTGGTTTTTATATCAGTTAAATGTGATAATTTCTGAAATAAACGTCTCCTGGTTTTCTTAATCTGAGGATGATTTAGAGGTTGATCTGGATTAGTCTATGTTCTATGTAACAGACAACATTACAGCATTCAGAGTGTGGTGTGTTGGTGGGGTGGGGATGTATGAGGTCACTGGATCTTGAAGTTACAGCCAAAGATCTTTAACTGTCAAGATAGTTCACACACATTTGAAGCCAATGAAACCTTTGTCTATATGTCACTGTAGTTCCTGCACTTTATGAGGCGATGGTATAGGTTTATATATACCAAATAAGGCTGCAAGTATTTTAGATTGACTCACTGGTAGCTGGTATTTTAAATATTAAAAATAAGTTACTCAAATTCTGATACATTTTGTACCCAAAGCGTTCTAATGATTCAGGGTTTTATATAACGAAAACTAACGAAAGTCTTGTCACTATGAGGAACCTCCATCATATATACCATATATTTCCCTAACTCTGTCATTAGGAAATTTGATTACTGATGACACACACTTGTACTTGATGTGTGCAAAATTAATAGTTTCAGTGCAGTTAGTGCAGGGATAGATAGCCCCTAAATTAATAAAGGAAATATAAATGAATTGAAGGAACATGGAAATGAAATGAATAAAATTAAAAAAGTGAAACTGGCTTAAATTGGTGCACATTGAAGATTAGATTCAGTATGTATGCATACTAGCATAGCAGCTCTAACTGGAGACACTGCCAGATTTAAGGGACCTCCCGGGTGTATATCCTTCAAGGATCAACTCAAAAATAAAATGATTCATGGTCAGTAAAAGTTATGAACTATTAAGTCTAAATTTTGACTTTGTAAGTCAGAATGTCAACTCACTCAATAGTTTTGTATTCAAAAGTCATTTTGATTTAGTACAACATAACATAACATTGCATCTCCTAATTTTTCTTCTTCTATAGCAAAAATTTTGGCCTTATGTAACATGTATATTATATTTTAGCATTACTTCTATTCTATACCCAGTAGTAGTAGTAGTAGTAGTAAAAGAAGAAGAAGAAGTAGTTGTTTGCTCAGTATGGAAGCGAAGACGGAAGTAGACGAAGGGAATCCTCTCTTCCTCTGCTAGGATTCCTCCATTCCGCTGTGTCCCTTTAAAGAGACTCGGCACTTTCCGGAGTCATTCGGCACTGCTCGTCATCGACCCCTTTCACTGCGGCTCCATCGCCGAGCGGACTAGCCCGCTGCTCTCATCCGAGACCTCAGCGCAAACTGTCGGATCTGTCGAAGCACCAGCGCCGGCTCCCTGAAAGCCTCCAGCCTCTGTCCAGATGCAGGCTATCAAATGTGTGGTGGTGGGCGACGGGTAAGAGCACGCTTCCACAGGCAGCGCGGCGGCACATTTTCTCCTGTGCGGCTCAGTGGAGCGGTCCGCAGATGGATGGGTGATGGGAGGATGCTATGTAGAAAAAGGGGCTGGGGCTCGCCGGCCGATCGGTCGGTCGCGCTGCTTTTCCGTCGTATTCGCCGCCGGTACTCGACAGATTTTCCTCAGTTATCCGCTTCGTGGTCGCGTTCGGTTCGATTCCATCGTGGCCCCCGGTGCATTGTGACGGGAGCGGCGGAGCGCCTCGGGATGCTATGCGGGAACACCTACACGCCTCGTAGGCCACTGGAGGCAGGCTGAAGTGCTGATGCACGCTAAGGAATTTGTGGCCCTGTCGGGGGCAGACAGGCCCCGCTGCCCCGATCCTGCTCGCCGTTCTTCTCTGCATCCACGTCCCGTCCAGCTCCATGTGGACTGACATTTGTAGCGGGATTCTCTTCATTTCTGTTTAAAAGCTTTATGTCATTGCTCGGTGTAGATGGAGGGCAGGGACAATTTTTCGAAAAATGAACTATAGGCCCAAAACTGGAGTCATATTTTTATATTATTATATCACAGGGTGCCAGTGTATCCATTATATCACAGATAATATGTGCGGAAAGAGATTGTTGGGAATTCAGAAATTCCATAAATCATTTAAAGGAGCATTCCTCCTATTTTCCACACCAGGCTGAGTTTACTCGTCATGGGGAGTACTGCTCAGCTGGCTCTGGAGAACAAACAACCCCGATGATGTCATCATCCACATGACCTGTCACAGTGGCGAAAGCACAGGTGTAACTGAGGTGTCCATGATGGCTGAATTCCATTAAGCTGCTTCACGTTTGGGTTCCTGGTATTGTCCATGCTGGCTCCCTGTCACACTGTCATGGTTTGCGGGGCCATTGTTAATGTTATTGGTAACACGTGTGCAGATCTGCTGCTGAAAGGCCTATGTACTGGCTATATGAGCCGCAGCTAGCTAGCAAAGCCATGTATGTGGAGACCATCTTGAGTGTGTGTGTGTGTGTGTGTGTGTGTGTGTGTGTGTGTTTGTGTAACAGTTGTCCTCCAGTCTCTCTCCCTTTCCTATGGTCTCCATACACTCATGTAGAAACACTTTCAACTCACACCACAAACACTTCTTTGCTAAAATTTGCGCCACCAAAAGCAAATGTGCACCCGTTTGTGTCTTCAAATTGATCTTAAATGCAAAAGAGTGGTGGGGGGGAGTCATTTTGTGCGTCCGGGGTTCTAGAGGTAAAAGCCACGCTCATTTCTTTAGTACACAGTGTTAGGTGACAGTTGGATGACTTCAAGTCTTGGATGGATGTGAAACACCTGGCTGAAGCATGGGTTCAAAACAGCTTTGTTACAAAATATCTGCTTCTTTGTGGACAAAAAAGTGGAGACTACGACTCCCAAGGTGCATTTCAGCATGACAAGCAGATTACACTTTTTAGAGAGTCAATAATACAATCTGGAGTTAACATGAATTCAATTTTGAATTCTGGCTCAGTTTTGGATGAATTCTGCAGCTGTGGTGCAGTGTTGTGACAGCTCTGATTTGGGCCTGGTTTGTGCCTTCCCCATAGCAACAGCAACCAAGACTCATGGGTGTTTTTAGAAAGTACAGCCAACCGCCGTGACAAAAAATTTAACCTGTCTCTCCCCAGTCCCCCAACTTTATGGGAGTGCAATGCTAAATCACTAGAGAACCCCTTTAACGAGAATAAGACCGGAACATAATGGCTTTCTTCCTCATACCGTAGGACATGGGAAGATGAATAGAGGCTGTCGGTATTAGGCTCCGTACTTTCATCTCCTTCACTCCTGTTATGTCCACGTCTACCCCTCAGCCCTGCTCTCCATCCCAACCAGAGAAACTCACTGACCTCCAGTCAGTCTCATGGCACCCTCACAC
The DNA here is from genome assembly GCA_031216445.1 of Lateolabrax maculatus. Taxonomy (NCBI): domain Eukaryota; kingdom Metazoa; phylum Chordata; class Actinopteri; order Acropomatiformes; family Lateolabracidae; genus Lateolabrax; species Lateolabrax maculatus. The sequence continues at coordinate 19,766,878 of CM062200.1, forward strand.
ATATTGTCACTGTGCGTCACCACCATTTGCTGTGTCTGTGGAGACAGGCACACAAAATTGCTCATTGCCTCATGCATGAGCACACAGCCAATACCCACCCATGCCACCCCCGATCTGTGTGGCATCCTGCGGCTTGTGTCAGTACAGTACAGTATTATAGGAGGGGAGTGGGTGTTGTGTGTACCGTATGTGAGCAGGAGAGGTAGGTGGTGCCTGTGCATGTGAGGGACTGAGTGTGTTGTGGTTGGGGGGGGGGGGGGGGACTGTATCCCTCAGGCAACATGAATGTAGGCCAGTGTCTGTGGCACAGTAAAAGGGAGCAGCAGCTTTGCCTTTACACACACACATTCAGTCGTGTATACTCACTAACACACAGTCTGTACAGAATTGTTTTTTGTCCATGAGAGTGTTGAACTGTGTTGTAAATGTGTACTCCTGTATCCTCTGCTGTCCCTCTTCCTCAGGGCTGTGGGTAAGACCTGTCTGCTGATTAGCTACACCACCAATGCCTTCCCTGGCGAGTACATCCCCACCGTGTGAGTACAGCACATACTGCACATGCTCTCACAGTTACTCGATATAAGCAGTGGTTTTGTGATATAGGACCATCATTTAGGGTCGAGTGCTATGACAGAATAAAATCTGCCCACCGTGAGTGAGATTTTGCCTCACTGTTTATACCGTGGTAGCTCTAATTTTAATATCTCTGGATTAGATCATAGGAGGCAATATTGCAAACTGGACTGATTTGAACATTGTTGAATATTTTTGCATCGGTGCTGGTTTGTCAGGTATTTAATTTGTTGGATGAGACAAAAACAGACCTTTGACTTTGACTGGTTATTTTAGCTATAAACACTGAACTATAAAGTGAATTCTTTACTGTAGAAAAAAACATTTTTGACTCAAGGTTGACTTATTAGCCATCCCCAGAAATTTAAACCATATTTTACAGTCTTAATCAGCTCAATTGTCGTCATGTGACCTAAGTGTGAGCCACGTCATTACACATATAATATGTATGACCAGACCACCTTTTACCCTGTTCCATATGTAGGTCACATGATGACCATGACAACTTAGCAAATTTCTTTTGTCAAACTACTGATATTGCAATGGAGGACTGCACAGTAAGCTCCAATGTTTTTATTTTATCAGACCACATCTTTTCAAGGCACCTTAAACTCAAGTGTCAGATACAGCCCTGAAAGAATAGTTGTGCTATTGCTGGGAAATGTGCTTGTTTGCCTTCCTATCAGTCTCATGTCTATCCAATAAATATGAAACAGCTTGCCTGGCTCTGTCCAGAGTTCAGCTCCAAAGCTCACTGATTAACAAACCCAAGTGTAAAAACAACAAGTTGTGCTTTCACTGTGGGTTCTGTGCTGACTATTTCTGTTGGCAGCAGGAACTTTAACCTCACGTTGACAACATGGCTCCAATGTGTTTCTGCTGCGGGGCAAGAAAATGTGCTGGTGTTCTGTATGTGCTCCGTGACATTACCCCACGTAAAGCCACAACCTGCTGCTTTTAATCAAAGGAGATGCAACATGTTCATGAGTGAGCTTCAGAGCTGTTGGTAGGTGTATTTGGTGAACTTTGGTTTCCCTCGCTGTTTCCCCCTGCTTCCAGTCTTTACGCTGAGCTAAGCTAAGCTAACACAGCTGGTTGTAGCCTTATATTTAACAGACGATATGAGACTGATATCCAGCTTTGCATCTAAGTCTCACCCAGAAGGCGTGTATGTGCATTTCCTAAAATGTTAAACTATTTCTGTAAATATACTACACACCTGGTAGCAATATACTACTATAAGTTACATCATCAACAAGCCAAAGGGTACACCAGACTTCATCACTAACAATCATTGGTATAATAATTAAAGGTGCAGTAGGTAACTTTTATAAAAAACTACTTTTTGTCATATTGGCTGAAACTGTGACTATATCCTGACAGTAACACAAGACGGATAGTCTATGAAAAAATCAGGTTCCTCTGGCTCCTCCTAATGCTCCTAAAATCATCTGTAGAAATCCACCGCGCCTGCATGAAAACAACAAATCAGAGCAGGAGGAGTTTCTAACACAGTGTCAGTCACTGCTCGTACACCCGTTGCTTGTGCACCCGCTGCTCAGTCCCTTCATCTAAACTGAGATGGCAAAACAATAGATGCTACCAGGCCTCTTTAGTTGCCGTGGTTACTAGCCTGCGTGCCTGACAGGGAGGGGGTTTGGAGGCAGAGCTGAAGGAAGAGGAGAGGGAGGGGGAGGGACCTGGAAGCTGTACTCTTTCAAATTCCCAATGTCCACTCTCTTTTCAATCTTTGCACCTTTAAGTATAAAACCCATGTTGAAAAATACTGGATTTAAATAAAAAAGGTGCCATCGTTATCTAGATATATAAAGTGAACTGCACAAAGTACTATAGAGCAAGGTTTTGTGTGAAGGCTGGCTTTTAGTAATTAGCATCTATGTGATATACAATGAGTTTTTTTTTTTTTACTTTTGGAACATAACCCAGAAGTTCTGGTTTTACTTCAGCTCTCTGTACAGGGTATGCAATTCCCTAAACAAATACGTTTTGAAATGCAACAAAATCAACTTAACTAAATTTTACTGAGTGTAGTATCGTCCTTCCTGCAGCTTCGACAACTACTCTGCCAATGTGATGGTGGATGGGAAACCAGTGAATCTGGGCCTTTGGGATACAGCAGGACAGGAGGACTACGATAGGCTCAGACCACTGTCTTACCCACAGACGGTATTCAAACTCCTTCCCCCCAAACACACACACACACAAACACACACAGACACTCATGCTCTCTCACATACATGCTCAGCTCCATCTGAACCCTCTAAACCCATAGCTATACAACATTTCAAGAGTCAAACTACGTGCTTAAAGCAGCTGCTACTCTGCTCTCTGAGTGGTCACTTGTGATTTTGAGTAAGTAGCACATCTGGATCCAGTTGCACTAGCTGTTTGTAAATTTAAACTTAGCCTAGTTACAACTGACATTTTTACCCCTTACTTAATAATGATGTGTTGAACAAAACAAACTAGTTGTTACTGAGAGATTGTTACTAAATGTTACACTTACTGTCAGGTGGAACAATTGGCAACTGACAAAACTAATGTTCTCTGGAGATTGAAGAGGGGAAGGCATAAAATGGAATATGGTATAAATTCTTTAGTTTAGTTAAATTATATTATGCATGCTGCACTCTCAAATGATGAGGGTTGTCAACATTAACCCCAATTAAGATAATCTATACATAATATACCAGGTACAAAACATTATTCCTACAGTGTTAAATCAGATATAAATCAATCATAATCAGATGTTTCCCTTTAATTCTAAATTACATGAATACCAGTAACTCTGAAGCACACATATTTTTTGTGTATTTAAATGAAACAAAGACATACCAATGTCTTACTGTCAATACAAAATGATATAGGATTATTTTTGTGGCTCCAGATACAAGCATGCACGGTCGCACACACACACACATAGATCTCCCACTCAACTAGCCATCTCTCTGGTTCTCTCCCAGGATGTGTTCTTGATATGCTTCTCCCTGGTCAGTCCGGCCTCCTTTGAGAACGTCCGAGCTAAGGTCAGTACGCTGACTGAGCGCCCACCCGCCCCCTCCCTTTGTCCCCCTTCACGCCGAGTCTGACCACAAGGAGGCACATCTCTGGCTCCACCTGGCTTTATCACACCGCCGCCCCATGCATTCAGACCTTGGCTTAGAACAGTCTTGCTTAGAGCTTATTCCCCCAGGGGATGCAGTTCAGAGACGTGTTGTAAGGCAAGGTCTGAACCAATCCAAACACTCTGCAGAGGGAGCTTGACCGCCAGCCGGGGTTTGGTCTGCTGAGCGTCATGCGATGCTCTCAGATGAAATCGCACTTTCCTGAAGGTCCAGCTTCCCTCTGTAGAGTCTGTATGCTCCTGGTCTGACGGGATTCTCTCATCACGTGATGTGACTGGAGGTTGCTTTGCTTGAGGATGTTTTGTGTTCATAAAACTATGCTTCCATTCAGATCTATTAAAAACAATTTTATCTAGTTCCACAACTCACAGTCTGCTGAATGTCATCTTGTAAAGGCACCCATTGTTCTGCCTCTGTGTCCTGCTAACTGCTGTCTTTCTCCTCTCTCACTGACTTTGTCCTTTGTATATGCATATGTACACGTGTGTGTGTGTGTGGGTTTGTGTGTGTGGTGGCCCAGTGGTACCCCGAGGTGAGACACCACTGCCCCAACACACCCATCATCCTGGTTGGCACCAAGCTGGATCTGCGAGATGACAAGGACACCATTGAGAGGCTGCGGGACAAGAAGCTCTCCCCCATCACCTACCCGCAGGGCCTGGCCATGGCAAGAGAGATTGGTGAGGCTGTGTGTGCCACGTGGACAGCTGGATACATTGTATGGAGATTTATTACCATTTAGTTTTCTACAAATGATGAGTGATGCGTACAAGCCTTGCAATAGGTGATATCAAATATAGGGAGATGTCCCGTTAAGGGTGAATGAGGAACCTTCATACAGTGAGGTTGTCAGCCAATGATCGAGGAGCAACATGACTAGCCTAGCTTAGCATAAAGACTGGGAGCAGGAGGAAACCACTAGCCTGGCTCTGTCTAAAGTTAAAGGAGATGTGCTCGTCACATTGTCAGATTTGGAAAGTAATTATTGGTCAAAGCTGGAGTGTGGAACTTTAGTCTCACCCTTTTGGGAGTGATCCCAGGAAGTATAAAAATACTCAGTTTGAAACTCAATACAACAGTTGGCCAACGAAAATAAAAGCAATTGATGCCTCTTGTGTCTAATAAACAAACTTGGTGCTTCTCTGACAGCTCTGGATTAACCTCAAGATGCGCTGCTGTCGGTTTCAGGGAGGTTTCTGTTTTTAACTCTGCACATCACAATGTCACCACAGACACCAGATTTAAAACTCTGGTATAGAAATGCAGAGAAACTTACAGACGGTGACCGGCTTTATTAGCATTGTGTGAACTCGTTTGGTGAGGGCTTGAATGTAACGGATGTCATTTATATGTAAAAGTCCTGCACTTCAGCTTTAAAGGAATCAACAAACACTTAATTTGAAGCATACTGAGGCCCTAAGGTTGACAGCATATCTGTTTATTTTTAACTTTGAATTTGCCATACTTGAGCACTAGAAGCAGTGACCAATCCCTTTTGGAAGAAGGAAAAGTGAGAAATAATTTTCCCATCATGCCTTCTTCCTTCCTCAGGGGCCGTGAAGTACCTGGAGTGCTCTGCACTGACCCAGCGAGGCCTGAAGACGGTATTCGACGAGGCCATCCGAGCCGTGCTCTGCCCCCCACCTGTGAAGAAGAGGGGAAAGAGGTGCACCATGTTCTGAGGAGGAAACACTGCTAAAACACTACACTACATCACCATGAACAACAACCACTACTTCTCTGAGAGGATGAGAGAGAAAACTAGCGAGAGTGAGTGTGCACTGCTGAGATTGCTTTCTTTATATTGATGTTTTTTCAAAGCGATATTGGTAACAAGACCAATATTTAATCTGATTTTTTTACCATTACTGAATAGGTTCATAGGTTCTCAGAAAGACATTGACTGTCCACCTACTTTGTACTCATAGAACTACATCAAGTTGCCATGATGGCTGACAAAGGTGTCTATTACTTGTCTTCATACTCAACATCTCTTCTTTCTCAGCCATGCTTGCTTGAATTAATGCAGTGTTGACTAGATAGAAAGTGAACTGTGAATACGCCTTCAGGTCTGAAGTTACCCTCAGCTCCTGATCTAAGGTCAGCATGTGGAGACGAAATGAATACTACCGGCATGCACAGAGAAGTCTGTTGAAACTGTCAGTAAGTACTAAACAGTACTGCCTGCATTCACCACATTTCACAACTTGAGCATGATTCAATGGACAAGAAATGAGTGATATGTGAAGAAATTTCGGTTTATTACAACTTTCAGTTATAACATTGTACTCACCAAGTTAATTGTTGAGATTTTAGAACGCAAAGTCAAGAAACATAAAGTGCTTTAAAGCATCTTCAGTTGTTTGTAAGCCGTCTTGTAGAGGAACTACAAGTTTAAGACCTTCATTATTTCAGTTTTGTGCTAAAATGTTGCATATTGCCAAATCAGTGTATTTAATCAAATGACCACACAGACGATGTGGGGCCAGGTGGTGTTCGCTTAGAAAAGCTACCACATTAGACAAAGTAAAAGGAACAGAGGTTAACGTGGGCCCCTAACCTCAGGGGCCAACTGTAACGGCTGTCTGACCGCTCCCTGTTCCCTTAAGCTTACTCAGCTATTACTTTAGTGAGTACAATGTTACTGCTACTGATAGGAGTGGAGGACAAAACTACTGTTCCTGTAAAAGGATTATATGGAAGGCTCAATGAAGGCTCATTCTTGACTTTGTGAAGATTAGTTTGACAAAACAATGATATCATCTATCAGGTCCACTTACTTGGTTTCACCGAGTCAAAGACTATGAAACGTGGCTGAAAAAACTATTTACAAACTGCCAGCTCAATTTGTCAAAAGTAGTTTGAGAAAATAGGTCCACTTGCTGGCTTTTTTTGCAGGCTTTGTCATCAACAAAGACCTTGAGATGATGAAGACTGGGTCTTCTTTGCTAATTAAGTCCATGAAATGTTGTCAGCAGCTCTGGAAAAAGCTAATATGTGAACCATTAGTTAAGATCAGTTTGTCATATTACCTGAAGTTTTTTATACTTACTGAAAACATTTCACTGTTAAGAAGGCTGAAATGGTGGATCAAATGTGTGCTACCCTTGAGCACTGCTGTGTTCTTACTTTCGACAAACATCTGATCTTAGTCAGGTGTCTCTGGGTAACTTCATCTACTGTGAACATGTGACAGATGAGCATGCCAAACATGGGGGCTGTACAACCTTGCTGCCTGAGTTCTGCCTCTGGGGGTGGAGGAGCTTGCATGGGTCTTACAATATTCTGTCTTAATTTATCCCATTGTTTAGATCTTGTGTCTGTTCCTCTGTGTGTGCATGTGTGTGAGTGTGCGAGTGAGTACGTGCGTGTGAGTGTGTGCGTGTGTGTCACAGACATGTATATGAACACTGGTGTTGGTGTGTGTGGACGAGCACGTGTCAGTATCAGTGAGACAGCTTGGTTTGACAGTTTGGGGTAGTGCATAAAAGACAGTATTGTTTGAAGCCAAGTTTTTTAGTGTCCAGTTTTTGGTACTATTTCATATTGTAATGTAGTAATACACAAGACTTTTCAACACTCTGTGGACATAAAGAAAGAAAAAAATGGATATTAATGACATCTAGTGATGTACAGAATAATCCTTAGAAAAGGAATGCGTTATGAATATCTATCTACATGTACCTGAATATTTAGCTATAAAACAATTCAAACTAAAGGGATTATAGTCGCTCATGTTGAAGTTAGAAGTGTTGCTAACAGTGTACAATAAAGGGGCCAATCTTTGTGGAGTTTGTCATTGTGGCAAACAGTGCAGATTGCACCTTTATGAAATGCATTTCTGTATGGTTGCAGGCCTGCAGTGTGTCTGTCTCCCTCTGGTGGAGAGACGCAGCACTGCGGGCTGCTCTGTCACGCTGTCTTTGGTTGGCATAGCAAACTGTGTGGTTGAATCATGTCTTGTGGTCCTGCCTAGCTAAGGTGTCGAAATGTAGCTGAGAAACACAGCGAAAAATTCTAATCTACTATTGCATGGAAGTTCTCTGGTTATTTGACCCACTGTAATTCTTAGGAGAGGTTGTATGATGAAATGCATTGGCCATGTACGTATGTAATGTAAGATGACTTGTATACTTGTTCCAACTGTTTGTCTTATTTTTTATTACTTCACATGTCTGTGTGGTGAAATATTTCAATTTTTTGTATACTAAATACAAATGTATATGTAAGGTACCCTGTGTTCTTTCTCTTTGTTCCACAACAACTCCGAGCTACACAGAAGAACATGAAAGAAACACGAGTTAGTGGACAGCTACACTTGTTGTCATGTAACTTGTATCAAACTCAATTACAATAGGTAAGAAAATGATAAGTAGATGAACAAATATGTAAATAAGGAAACACGCTGGTAAATATTCGATAGCTGTTTAAAAGTAGTCTCTAGTGATTTGTTTTACCATAATACTCAAAATCATTCCCATAACAAACAACAAAGAAATATGCTCCAATGTTACATATAAAGAAGCACACATAACAAAAGAAAGTTAGAGTGGTTGAGTTTAATTACTGAATGAAACTGACCTCTGTTTGTATAATGCAGTGAGGTGATAAAGACAGGAAGTATTTGTTCTTTCAGCAGGAGAGGAAGCCTCCGTCCACCGGCAGAGTGACTCCATTAGTCATGTTGCTCTTATCACTCAGCAAGAACAAAATACTGTTCACCACGTCCTCCACCTCTGCACACAGACACACAGGGAGCTCAGTTATCACTTAAATGAACACATTCATTAAGTCTAAAGTGTGTGTAAGCACTGCAACATCCACAGCAGCACTGGAGACCTTCAGTTTATACCCGGGCTGACTATAAGATTAGACTTAAATCTGACTGCACTCTTTGGCTGCATCTCTGGACCCTGACTTTCGATGAAAACCATGAACAGAACTGGTGACAGGGACAACACACATGTAGGCTGGACGGGCAGGCGAGGGTGAAGAGCTGCTCCATTGTTCCACAACCAGGATGGAATCCACATTCCTGAATATGAATCAACCATTAACCTTCTCAGCACGCTGGTTTGAACTCCCTGAGGAAGCCAGGCGGTGGCATCAGTAAGGGCTTCCCACACCTTCTTAAAATAGTTGTGTGTATGTGGGAGCAGTTCCATGTAAAATTCTCATCTATCTCTCCCAAACAAATAATGTTTTTCCCTCACGTGTATACCAGTGTACTATACCAGTGTCTGACCTGCAAAGCGGCCCAGGGGGATGCGGGACGTCATGGTCTTGGCTTTTTCGGGGTCGCTCCAGCCTATGCGACCCATTTCGGTCATCACCACGGTGGGGTTCACACTGTTCACACGGATCTGATCAGAACACAACGCTGGCACTTCAGTTACAACAATTCCAACATTCAGTCAATGAGAGCACCATTCAGCTCCATTCTTTGTGCTCAAACACCTCATTACTTTTTGTTTGTAAATGTAAAGCAGAGACAAATAAAAAGGACTTAATTGTGCTTCATTCATATTTTTCATCAATACTCTGTTCTACATAACTTTTCACTGTACTGTCATTATTAAGCACTACGCTCACAGAATGCAGGGTTACTTGTGGTACCTAAAGTCTCTAAAAGTAGAATGGGAGCCAGAGCCTTCAGTTATCAAGCTCCTCTTCTGTGGAACCAGCTCCCAATTTGGGTTCGGGAGGCAGACACCCTCTCTTCGTTTAAGAGTATGCTAAAAACGTTCCTTTTTGATAAAGCTTATAGTTAGGGCTGGCTCAGGTGAGTCCTGAACCATCCCTTAGTTATGCTGTTATAGGCTTAGACTGCCGGGGGATTTCCCATGATGCACTGAGCTTCTCTCTCCTCCTCTCCCTCTCTATCTGTACGCATTCCTATCCCACTAATACACGTTACTAACTCCACTTCTTCCCAGTAGTCCGTGTGCTTTCTGTGCTTTTTCGCCTTCTCACTTTCTGCAGGTATTTCCGGCTCTGGAGCTGTAGAGTCTGGATCTGTGATTGCCGGCCGTCTACTGCCCCCATGTTCCTGCTCCACACTCACTGCTGCTAGTTGTTATTATTATTAGTCTGATTTGTTGTCTGTCCTCCTGCTCTGTCTCTCCCCTCTCCCCCTCTCTCCTCCCCTTTCAACCCAACTGGGTCGATGCAGATGGCCGCCCACCCAGAGTCTGGTTCTGCTCGAGGTTTCTACCTGTTAAAAGGGAGTTTTTCCTCACCACTGTCGCCAAGTGCTGCTCATGGTGGGAACTGTTGGGTCTCTGTGAATAATATTTTAAAGAGTATGGTCTAGACCTGCTCTATGTGAAAGCATCTTGAGATAACTTTTGTTATGATTTGGCGCTATACAAATAAAATTGACTTGACTTGACTAAAGTGACACTATGTTACTTTTGGTAAACACTAGTGACAATTTTGGGATTGTGGAAAATGCAAAACTGCTGTTTAAAATACAAAGTCAATTCAACAGCAGTGCAGGAGAGTCATAACGCTAGATAACTGACTCTATAACTGTATGTCATACAACACAATTTACCTGAAGTCTGCTAACATTACCTAACAAATACCACAATAAGCTACTGGTCATAACAGACTGAGCAAGGCTGTAGCACCAGGTTGGCATATTTTCTCTGTAACTATTAGAGATAGCAGGAATCATAGTGAGAGTGGATAGGATAAGACAAGACTGTATATAAAAAGATTTGATGTTCAAATCAAATTAGTATAATGTAATAACAATGTGCAGCCATAATGATTATAAAGTGCATATCATATTATAATAAACTGGGGTTCCCCTATTTTCCTGATCACTCAGTGAATGTAAACTGGATGTAAAATGTAATGAGCCAAACTATGGTCCAGATTATCAAGCTGATTTTCCATGCTGTGTAAGCGTGAGGGTACCTGGTGGGGTCCCAGCTCTAGAGCCATCACTTTAGTCAGCATGTCCAGGGCTCCTTTAGTAGCACCTGAAGGACAGGAACAACAGACACCTTACTGTCAAACAACAAATAACTGAACCAACAGCTAAACATGTGGATCTGTAATGGTTGGTGCGGTATATAGAATAGGAAACATGTATACCATAATGGAAGAATTTGTCACAAATGGAACTAAATGCACAGTGAGTAGTAGTGTCCCTGCGGCCCTCCGGCCCACAGGAAGTTGTTTTAATGTGAAAGGCTGTCTGTCATGGCTGCCATCAGCTGGTGGAGCTGGTTCCTCTGTTACTCACAGTAGACAGCGTGGTCTCTGAGGGCACACTTTGAGCCCTGGCTGGACACGTTGACAATGGAGCCTCCTGATCCTCTGGCCTTCATACCACGAGCCACGATCTGACCGCAGAGACAGAGCTCCATTTGATGCAAGCAGTTTGATGAAGCAGACATTTGGAATTTGAACTAATGGTGTAATGAAACACCTTCAAATTCTATCACAGTAGATAATTTAAGTTTTTGTTGTACATACTCTGCCTGACACCATACAAAAATGCAATGAATGTTGCAGTTAATGTTCAGATCAGCAAGACATGCACTGCTTCAAACTGCAGCAAAGTTTCATTGGGCCAGCGTACAACAGAAAAAAAAAAGCCATGCAGGTATAGTGATTGGTCTTTTACAGAGCCATTATTGTACCTGGGAGACATGCAGCACAGCTTTCACATTCACACTGAACGACCTGGAGATGAAAGACACCATTGAGCAAAATAAACAGAACAGGTTGATGGCAACACATGATGGAACTGTAAAGCCTGACTCATATCTTCTACATGGTGCTGTATTCTGTGACTTTTTGCTGCTGCAGCTCTTTAGTTGAAATCATCGGAGTCTCCTGTATTTTGTCTTACTGGTCAAACTGGTCAGGTGTGACCTCCAGAAATGGCTGCAGGTTGGCACAGGCAGCATTATTCACCAGCAGGTCGATGTGGCCGACGTCCTGCAGGGCCGCCTCTGTGGCCCCCCAGTCTGCCAGGTCCACACACAGCGGGGTGATGGACGCAGACTGAGAGAAGGGTCATATGCCGGACAATGTCGGTGCAGATAACAGAAGAAAAAGGAGGAGGAGAAGGAAAAGCCTTTATATTTAAGCTTTGAAAGACAAACATCAGTGATCCATTCAACACTGAACACAGGATGTAGGAACACAGAATTACATCCTGTTAGTCTGTGACTCACAAAACAGTACACTATGAAAATCATACTGTATACAAATAGTATTTAGCATGGAATCAGGACACAGCTCCAGTGTTTATCACCAAGACATCTCCTCACAAAGAGTAACTAATCCAAATCCCTTTGGACTAAAACGTGTGTGTTCTGTCCAGAAAGAAACATCTCAAGAGTTATCTCATGTGACTCTCACACCTTTGATATTAAGCTTCACAGACTGCCACAGTTTTCTGTTTGATGATCTTCAAAACTTTCTAACTGAAATACTTAAACTGATGATTTGATCATTTATGATATTTTTATAATACAAAACAATAAGTTTTACTGTAAAACTGCATCAGCAAAAGTTAGTGAATATATGGGAATATGCTGTATATCACAGCTTCACATCCAGTACACCTAACAACCTTTGCTTGTAGTAAACATGCTGTACAATACCACTAATAACAACAACAATAAAAAGCAGAAGAATCTGAAAGCTCTGATATACATCGCTAAATAATGAGGAGTCTGAAAACCAAACCAAAATGGTGCCTCATGTCTGTTCCAGGTAACAAAACCCACATGAAAGGAATACAGTGTGATATTGTCAATGCACAGTATTATTAAAGTATAATATAACTGTAATAATATAAGGTAACAAAATAACAGAACTGTAATAATGTAAGGTAATAATATAATAGAACAGTAATAATATAAGATAATATAATATAGAACTGTATAAATGTAACTGTCTTGAACTGTCAGGTGATGTGAAGGTTTGAGGGATTGATGTCATACTGTAAACACTCTACCATCTATCACATATCACTTCAAGTCAAAGTTAGTTCATCTTTCTACATCATATGAATAAAAACTAGTCAAGATACAGACACAGTGAGCCAGAGGAGAGCTGCTCTCCACTCCTCATCCAGTGATGAAGATGAGGAGGGAGACGGGGAGACAAACAGAGCCGTGGGGAGAAGAGTGAAGTAGACACCTCGGATGATAATGAGTGGAGAGATGGAATGGGAGCACAAAGAGGAGGGCGTGGGGGGGGGGTTAGAGGTCAGGCACAGGGGCCCCTCAGATGGGTGACAGTGTGTGTGTGTATATGTGTGTGTGTGTGTGTGTGTGTGTGTGTGTGTGTGCGTGCGTGCGTGTGTGAGGTACCTCCTGCACCAGACCGTCCAGGTCAGCCTGCGTGCGTGTGACCGCCGTGACCTTTGCCCCGCAGCGTGCCAGAGCCAGAGCTGTGGCCCTGCCGATTCCTGAGACACCAAACATCCATAAACACAAAGACATATTACAGAGCGGAGCTGCTGCTGTGACACCAGAGCTGACACACACATTCCACACATGTCTCAGGCTTTGCCATGCTGCACTCCACCAACAAAGCTTTTTTACACTCCACTTTCTCCCTGTGTTGGAACTGACGGGACTCTCTGAGGGTACACGCCTCGGACGGTCTCCTGAAGTTCCCGTGTGATCTCATCCCAGAGTTTAATAGTTTTAATCCTCCTTCATTTCAACCACATCAGCTTTTATCAGTTCATCTTTTACATTACAAGTCTCAGAAATTAGCATTTAAAAGCAGTATACACACATTTCATAAACGTTTATAACACACTATGATGTAGTTGTACGCAGATCTAAGGGCAGTGTTTATTAATATACAGCATTTGTCAACATGTCTATAATGTGATATTATTACTGTATGTATACAGCACCCTTCATGTACGACACGCCCACAGGAGGAGTCATAGTGGTTGCCAAAGACATTAATAAACACCATTATCAAATGTTTGTATACTGCTGCTCAGAAATGTTACACTGAGACTTACAGTGTGGCCTAGCTACCAACTCCTCCATGTGTGGAACTCACAATCAACAAGTCGTGAGATTTTGTTGTCAAAATGATCAATTCTGTATGATTGTAAAATGTAATGTTCCAAAATTGGCAAAATGTTGCCAATTTTAGACTTTATTATATGTAGCCAAACTTCTTATAAGGCTGTTTTGTTTTAGACACATTTCACAACTTTTCTGTTGAGTAAAGGGCTCAAAAAACATGCTTATATTTGTTCCAGTAATGTAAAAATTTTCTTTTAATGTATTTCTTGTATCACATTGACAGTAGTAACAAAAAATTACAAACAATACTAAGCGCCAATCCTGATTTGCACACACAATAGTTAAAAAAACGTCACTCAGTTTTTCAGTTTATTCCTCTTGCTTTGTGTTTTCACCATATTTATCTTTAGTGTTTTTGTGACTTCCTCTCTTCACAGGACTCAAACTGGTTCATGCTCTTGTAGTTTATCTTTTTAAAACCCAAATTGTATCGTTTAAACATTTCTCCACATCTCCATATATGCTGAAGCTGTATGGAACACTTAGATCGTGTGAAATGAATGTTTGAACCAAAGACGAAGGCTGCACTGTTCCATCAAAACTAATATTCTGCTGCACAACTTGCTCATCATTTACACTGAAACTCTGGGATCTCCACTAGAACTGGAGGAAAGTGTAGTGGCTTTGAACCCTGTGTGACTGTAGGTCCAGGGCTGTGGCTGGGCTCTGTGGTGTCTTCTCACTGTTATTCATGATGTGTCCTTTATCCTCTATGTTCCAGTCTGTGTTCCAGTCTGTGTGTTCTAATTTCAAGAAAGTGATTCACAACATTCTCAGGGGGGTGGGCGGTGATGGGGGGTGACCTCAGTCTGTGTGTCTGTGCAGAGCTGCATGTCATCTTTGAGGCAGCCTGCTGGTGTCAGTGTGCTCACTGAAAACCTTCGTGTGTGTGTGTGTGTGTGTGTGTGTGTGTGTGTAGCGTTGTCTTTACCTTTCCCCGCTCCGGTCACCAGAGCTCGCTTGCCCGCAAATGTGATCTCCATGTTGTGCAGACCAGCTACAGCGAGAGAGTGAAGGGAAGTCACGTGAAGAGCAAGCCACGTGACTCGCTCCTGTCTATCGTCAGTCTAATGGAACTAAATTCAGCTGCGACTTCCCGATGTTTCAGATCAATCTGCCGCGCTCCCCCTGCTCCGGCCCGCTGGCTGTTCGGTCCTGAAAACAGCTCTCTCTCTCTGTCTCTGTCTCTCTCTCTCTCTCTCTGTCTCTCTCTCTGTCTCTGTCTCTCTCTCTCTCTCTCTCTCTCTCTGTCTCTGTCTCTCTCTCTCTCTCTCTCTGTCTCTGTCTCTCTCTCTCTCTCTCTGTCTCTCTCTCTCTGTCTCTCTCTGTCTCTGTCTCTCGGGCTGCAGGCAGGACGCTGCGCCTCTGTGTTCCACCAGGCTCAAAGGTTGAACTTCCACCAAAGTTAAAACGTGTTAGTGTTGCAGGGGGAGTCCTGCACAGTCACTGTGAGCACACACAACTGTCTGTTTCTCTCCCTCATGCAGTTCTGCTTTACTTGTCCACACAAATCACTGTCTGATACTTCTGCCTCCACGCTGATGTTACCTTCACAGCAGGTATGCTACTGAAACATTTCAGATGATACCATGTCATTACCCAATTGAACAGCTCTTCAGGTAAGCTTTTAGTAATTTGATTAATTACCAATACGCAATCAAACGTTCTCTCAATCCGATTGAAAATGACTTCGGATCAGGCCAGTCTCTTCTGACTGAGGTGGTAACATGAAGCATTCTGATTTGGCTGTTATTCCAATTATCAGTGGATTAACAGCTGCTGTCCATGTTGCTCAGAATCATGCAAGGGTCTGCAAGTCAAGTCAATTTTATTATAGCGCCAAGTCATAACAAAAGTTATCTCAAGACACTTTTAAACCATACTCTTTAAAATATTATTTACAGAGACCCAACAGTTCCCACCATGAGCAAGCACTTGGCGACAGTGGAGAGGAAAAACTCCCTTTTAACAGGTAGAAACCTCGAGCAAAACCAGGCTCTGGGTGGGTGGCCATCTGCATCGACCCAGTTGGGTTGAAAGGGGGGAGAGGAGAGACAGAACAGGAGGACAGACAACAAATCAGACTAATAATAATAACAACTGCAGCAGTGAGTGTGGAGCAGGAACATGGGGGCAGTAGACGGCCGGCAATCACAGATCCAGACTCTACAGCTCCAGAGGCAGAAATACCTGCAGAAAGTGAGAAGGCGAAAAAGCACAGAAAGCACAGGAACTACCAGGAAGAAGTGGAATTAGTAACGTGTATTAGTGGGATAGGAATGAACCCAGAAGCACTACAATCAATTCCAGAGAAATATGTATACAGATATAAATGTGTATAAAATGATGTTTATGGCACCTGGATGTTTTTGTAATCAAATATTAAACCTGAATATATGTTATTGCATGATATGATCACTAAAGCCCCTAGCATTTTATTCTCATAATTTTCATCCTCACCAAACCATCAGTGAGCCCTGGTGCCCCGAAGCATCTGCATTTGATGTTTCTCCACTCTTTTATTCAACTTTTTCCTTTAATTTGTCACCTGTCTATATGTATTAAATATATATGTATGAAAAATGAT
The DNA here is from genome assembly GCA_031216445.1 of Lateolabrax maculatus. Taxonomy (NCBI): domain Eukaryota; kingdom Metazoa; phylum Chordata; class Actinopteri; order Acropomatiformes; family Lateolabracidae; genus Lateolabrax; species Lateolabrax maculatus. The sequence goes on from CM062200.1 coordinate 19,783,266, forward strand.
GAGTCCACCAATGTATGTGTTACTTAGATATGTACATATAAAATAAACACATATATGTGGCATACACCAATGGAACCATAAATTAAATCCCCAATAAGTACTATTTTCTAATGCCATATAAAAAGTCAAAAAAAACTAGAACGAAGCAAGCTGAGGAAGCAGGGAGTTGGCTGGCTGGAGAATGTCTTCGGTAGGTTAGCGTGGGGGAATCCTGAAGCTGGTTAGGCTGGTGAACGGCATGCAGAGTGAGAGCATGGAATAATCTGGCAGCAAGCAGAAGTGAAGACCGGGCTTAAGAGCAGGAGGGAATGGACTGAGTGGAATCAGGTGTGCTACTGCTGCCAACGGGGGGGGGCAGCCACACCCCCTGCCACACACCAGCACTGCAAAAGAACATAAATGGGAGGGGGAACAGAGAGAGCACAAAAAAGAAATACAACCAAACCACCAAGAACAAACCACCATGACATAACAGAACTGAACCATAACAGTCCCCCCCCCCCGTCAAGGGACGCCTCCTGGCAGCCTGCCAGGCTTGTCCGGGTACCTGTCATAAAAATAGTGGCATCACGGAAGCAGGAGGCGCACAGTCACTGCGCGACAAACCACTGTCATCTCTTCCCTTCATATAAAATTGCGCATGAACGAGCAAAGCGCATTTCAATAAGAGATTTGAGCTCCTGTAACTGTCAGGCACTTTATTCATTTCATCTCCTTCATTCAGGCTCAGACCAGTATTCATCTGATTTCAAGTTGTTCATCTGTGCACATACAGGAACGTGCCCCGGTATGTTTACACCTGCACGTTCCAACGTCATGATGTCTGCTCTAAAAGTTCCATCGTCTCCATGGAGCACAGTTAAAACATTTCAAAGCATTTTTTGGCATTATTATACATTTTTCGAAAAATGGCCCAGTTGCCATCTTTTTTTCCCACATTTTTTATGGCAGATTTGTTAAATTAGATGCCTTCAAACAAAAATAAGTGTTTTCAAATAACTACACAATTGTTGACACATCCTTCACCTGTCCCACCACAATCCGTACCCTAACGTTACATTCTCACCATCTAATAATCTTTTTACACCTAGAAATCCTCGAGTTTGACTAAAAACGGTGTTTTCCTTACAGGCCAACTAGAATTCCAATAGTAATCTATCTTTATATATTTAAGTTTCCCATCATTAAGCACAAATTTTGTTCTGAACCCCGTCTTTAAGTGTTTAAGAACGATTAATCAATACAATGCATAACATTTAAAGATGTCTTACTTGCGATATACCAGAGCCACCGTCTGGCTCTGGTCAGCAGGTGCTCCCCCACGCGGGGGGCATCAGAAGCCATGTTTCAGGGGCCAGTGGGAGGAGGAGAAGTTTTCCACACGATCAGCTATTCAATATTTTAACTTTCCGACAGGTTGTGCTTCAGGTTAGGGTGTGTCAAGTCTGAATCCACACGTGAAATTGGAAAAGCCTGCAGCTCTTACGTCACCACTCTGTTTCCATGGCTTTTACGTGACGTGCGTGCATATGTGTGTGTGAGTGAGTCAGAGATATTATAGGCAGTAAATGGATAACATTATTGGACTGCAGTTGTTTCCATAGAAAAGTGATGTGTATGGTATTGACCCAGAGCACAAATACACGTTATCAACCTGACTGAAAATGACTTCGGATCAGTCCAGTCTATTCAGATTGAGGTGGTTACATTAAGTATTCTGATTTCGCTCCACCATTTATCAGATTAACAAGGTCCACTGACCTGCATGAGGGCACAGAGGCAGAAATGAGCTGCTGTTAACCCCCTTTTCCCCCCACTGTCTGTGCCTGGTTCATCGGGGGATATACAACATGGAAAAATGATACTTATTAATAAAGATCTAATGGACAGGACATCAGGATCAGGCAAAAAGGCCCTTATCATGTCAGCATCACAAACCAGTTTCAGGGCCTTAGACCTCCAGGGGTCCCGAAGGACTTCACCCAGTGGGCCTTTCTAACAGAACACATTTTGACTTGTCATAGTATTAAACGATCAGGTGTAAATAATGAAATGAACGATGTCTGAATTCTAATTAGCAGCTTCACCTCTTGTACTTGAATAGAAGTTGGAACATCTGCTCCTGTGTTGATCAGAGGATAAAATGGGAGAGGACAACCTCATATTGTAGAATTATTTTAAAGATATTTCAGTGGAAGTGCATTTCTGCCAAGAGAAAATAAAATATAAAACAACTTATTACTTATAATAATTCAATTAATTCTTGACTTTGGAAACAACAGCTTGACAAACAAACTGATGATTCAGCTCACTGGTCAAAAAATACTAATAATAAATAAACTTCTTGCTGTCTTTGAGATGAACATTTTGCCATAGTTAAACCTTCAAGTTATTGATATGTGGTTTCCTGTTTTTGACAGGGGGGAAGTGGGGGGGTTAAATGGAAAAACTCATTCAAATCTTATGGCTATAATCAGCTAGTGTGATCAGTAAACAGTTCACGTGTAGCACTGAGCCAACACACATGCACGAGGATCATGATCATCACTGAAATAGACAGATTAACACCCCTTTAAGTGGAGCCTTTTCTTCACCCACATCCACCCAGTTTGTGATAAAGGAGCAGCACTACATAACCTTTCTCCTTCATCAGCTTCATTAGATCACACGTGTTTATCAGTGAGCTCAGCTGCCTGTCTGACCGGGCTGTAAGTGATGACCGAATGTAGAGGGCATTGGTGTGGTTACAGGGCGTTCTGTTCAATGACCAAAACAAAACAGATCCATACATCTCTGGAATATAGTAATTTAACAATGAAACAGTCAAACACATGAGAATGCAGAAAGGTTTTATTCTTATTAAAACAACCCAATAATACATCAGTGGTAAAGTTTACAACACATCTCTCGCTCCCCACCTCACCCACTGACCTGCAGTGGGACACATGCTCTGGATTTTGGATTCTAGTCTTGTGTGCAAAAAGGTAGACGGGTGTTTAACACCAACACTGTTTACAGGCAGAAACACTGCTGGCTGGTGTAAACTAAGTGGGTGGAGCCAAAGAATCAGTTCATCAGAGTACAAGTCAGCAAACAGGTAGTCCAAAGATGGTACAGTGGTCTTGATATTTAACAAAATGTTGTCTGCAAGGACTTCCTTTTCCATTTTATCATGAGCTTTTAGAATTAAGACACTAACTGGCATATTTGGAAGGAATATTTTCAGTCCATTTTTAGAGAAGGCATCTTAACATAACTTTTTACCTGGATGTCACTATAATGTTACTCAGCTAAAAACATGACTAAGCATCTACTCTGAGGAGAAACATGTATGTTTACCTTGTTCAGTGTATTAATTCAGCATGTCAGCATACTAACACTTTCTAATTAGCACTTAACACACATAGTTTTGCAGGTCTTTGGTCCAAAGTATTGGAGAAATTAAAATGTTCTCCTCAAGATGAAGCTTGATGAAAAGTCAGAGGATCCCCAAAGTTATCGGAATGAATCCTGAGGAGAACATTAATGTTTGAGCCAAAACCTGTGGGAACCATCCAACAGCTGATTAGATGTTTTAGTTTGGACCAAAGATGTGGACCCACCACACCAGATGCCATGGTAGCTCAGTGGTTAACACACATGCCTCCTAACTTGAAGGTCATAGGTTGGGTCAGATAGTGTTCAGGTCCCTGTGCTGTTTTATCATCTAGAAACAAGAACACTAATCTTATGTTAAGTTATTTTATCTCCTGGTATTGAGTTAGCTTGTAATTAAATGAACTACACTAACCAAGAATTATTTGAAAGGAGCCTTTTTGATCCTGAAGCCTGGCATCCTGGCTTATGTTAGGTTAAGAACTCTTATCAAGTGAAAATCACTTCCTGCACTGGCAGCCAAAGTTGCTTATTTTAAGCAAAACAATGCTCATACCTAAAATGCTTTCACATAAAGTTGATAAGACATTCCTGCAGTGTGATACCTCATCATGGACCAAAGTGTTGGTCGACAGGACATTTTTACCTGATGGCAGGGATAGTAACAATCCCTTGGGGAACATGAATATCTAGATCAAACTCGATAGCAATGTGGTTGAGATATCTTTGGCTCAGTGGAGTCTCCAACAAACAAATTATCGCTGCCTCCGGAGTAGCTCTGCCTTAAAGAAGTGTACGCAGAGCTAAAACTACCGTTGCAAAGAAAGAATACGTAATGTAGTTCACTCATATTTACACCAACACTGTAGAATGGAACTCCAGTCAGTAACATATAAGAAGCGACGAGATAAAAGTAGTGCAAACCCATAAAGATGGGCCTGTCAAAAATAAGCTAGTACATAGAGAAGGCATTTGGCTGAGAATACAATGGCGTCCGAACAATTGCAACAGACTGAAACCCACAAACCTTCCACAGAAGTTTTCTGGCAAACACCCAAACATAACCTCATATCTGGTCATATTAAAGATCAGTTCAGATGTGACACCAAAAAATACTCAGTACAGCAATCTCAATACATCTTAATCAGACTCTTTAAAAAGTACCTCAACAATCTTTCATTCCTCAACATATCTTCATGCTTTCTATTTTGAAATATCTTTACGTTGACTTTGGGGTAACGTGTCAACAGTTAAAGAGTTAAGTGTAGAAATTAACCTTAAAATAATAAGAGGTTTGTGGCTGAATGTTTTAATGGCCCTCCTTTTCTCTAACATCCAGGCCCAAGGAAGCAAAGAAGGGAACTGCAGCCATGAGAATACTGTGGAGTCCTCCAAATACTGTAGCATTTCCCTGAAGTGCTTCTCCACTCAGTGGAAGGATCATGGCACTGACATGCAGAATGGAGTTTCAGGACTATTTAGCTACCTAAAAAACATAGATGTTGCAGCAGGAACTCTAAATGCAGTGACATCTTTTATAGTCATTCATAACCACAGGATAGCTTCAGGGTTTAGGTTTACTATTTCTGTTGCCTTGACCAGTAATCTAGCCCTGTTGGCTACTCGGCCGGTAAAGTCAAACCATGGTGGATGGAGCCAAAGAATAGGCTAATCTTTCCTTCATAGAAGCCATGATAAAGACAGGAAATAGGAAGTGTTCTGCTGTCCAAGTCTGTCTGTATTGACACTTATATGTCCATATGTACGTTAAACAAAGGCTGTATTATTCCTTCTCTCCGTACTGACCATGAAGAGATCCCTTTAGAGTGACTGTACTGTGAAACAGAATAGACAAAATCCACAGTCTTTGTTTAGATCACCCGGCCCGTTGCATCACTCCGCCTCTGTGGTGTGAAAAACTAACACTAGCACTGTGCAGTCATGAAGCATGAGGTGGGGTTGCTCTGGGTGAAGGCATCCACCAAATGACGTGTGAAGCATTTCCAGCTAAACGCAGCTGGGGCCCAACATAGCAGGGTGAGAGATGGGACGGAGGTTTAGCAGGTCAGTGCAGCAGGGTAAAAACAGTGGCTTTCAGTTTTTGTGGCGAGGTTTGAGCTTGGGACACCAGTCAGTATCTGCATACAGAAGGCAGTGGACTGTCTTAAACCTGCAGAGTGGGAAGAGAAGAGAGTAGGGATATCAGACATCAGGCGTAAGACAAGCCTCAGGAAGATAAGGTAAAGGTTTCTATGAAACAATTGTGAAGTGTCAAACTGCAACATATGTTTTAAGGATGTCCCAATCGCATTTTTGTGACTAATTCTGATATGTCTGATATATATATATATATATATATATATATATATATATAAAAGAACAGAGAACAAAATGTTACAACAAGCCGAGTACCAACTTAGTGCCACATCACTATAAAAGCTTTGTTCACTTGTCACACTGGTCCTTAATATTGCCTCAGAACACTGCTAATATGCATGGAACCAGAGGTTGACCATCTCAATGAATCACAAGTCATTTTTAATAAAAGGCCATATTTGGCTCAGTATTGTAGTTTAACCCTAATGTGAAGTATGACACATACAGTATATGATAATAAATGGGAGTGTATATTACAGTGTTTTGTCATTAATGTGCTTACCTCGTGGGGTCCTCAGTCAGTGAAAAGCCTCCAACAACGCTGACCACATTTCTTCTGTTTTCAAAGCCTCCGTAGCTAAGAGTCACCTGTGGTAAAACATAAAAGATAAACAGTACAAAAACCCAACCATTCAAAATATTTATGCTGATATTTTCATATAGAAGTGCTAGTATCAAGTATTCAATCTTTAAACGTCACCACTTAATGGAAATGATTAGACAGCTAAACTACAACTGTTTCCACTGCACAGATTCATGTCACATCTCTCTCACCTGCTCCAGCACAGTGTCAGTGGGCAGCTTCTGCAGGTTCTCCAGATGAGAGTGGAAGAGGTGTGTGTGTGTCAGGGTCACCTCCAGCAGCGCCTCAATGATATAGCCGATGGTGCAGTCGTCAGGTAGTCGGATCTTCTCTGCTGTACTGATGAAATTCCCCAAACTGAAAGCAGAGGACAAGTTTCACCCTACAAAGCCATCAAAGTGCGTTTTCACACCAACAGCAGCTGTTCCTAAACTCACTTTGTTCTAAGCAAATGGAAAATAAGGACTTTTACACACAACTGCTTACATTATTTGTATTATACGTTTATTTATGTTGTTTTGTATTATACCTTCATTAATGTACTTTCTGAATATTGTTTAAGTCAGCAACTTTGCTTAAGCATAAGACTAAAAAAGGTACCTACTAAGGAATTGTGGCCCTTTTTTCTGAACTGATAATGGTTTCTATATTTCCTCTATAGCCACACAGAGGTGTGAAATTAAATTATGTTTTGGTTAATATATTTGGACTATATAAGACTGCAAAATGTTGACGGGGGGATAGTAGTGTACACAAATGTCAGCTGAAAATAATTAATCAATGATATCTGCATCGGCTTTATTTAACATCTAAGAGAAGCAGGTGTAGAATTTGCAGGAGGGCCATGTGCGGGGGGGTTGAATGTTTGAACGTTTTATCTTCTAGTGGATTGAAAATGGATTGAAAACACTTAAGTGACAGCAGTAAAGAATATTACAGTGAATTACAACATGGATACAGAGGGCACTACCACAGTTGTCTGTTCAGCAATACAATTATTTCACCACTTTGTTTGTGTGAAGGAATTTTCCTTGTTGTATGTTAAAGTTCCCTCTTGTAGGTTAAAGGTAACTTAAGACAGGGCTTCACAGGTCAGGTCAACTGTCTGTCTCTGTTCGCCTGTCTCACTCTGTGTGCCTGACAAGGCTGAGTTGGCTCTGGCCTCTGGTAGACCAAGGTCTGCTAGATATCTTCTGTATTCAGGTTTAGACACAGCAGGCTGGCGGCTGGTTGTTGACGCTGGATAAGAGAGACTGTAGAGAGGCTATGCTGTTGCTAGGACAGCAATGGTTGACGTCTTTCCTTGTTTGGATCTGATATCCAATAGAGTCATCACACATGCCAGGCTGAGTTAGGAATAACCTTATTTGGATATATTTGAAGAGGGTTAAATACTGAGCTTCAGGACACCATCTTCAGATTTGGGTAGCAGTATGCTGTGATTCACATGTGGCGTTTCTCTTTTCTCCTCGATTGAACTTCAATAAATATTCCTGTGTAAGACATCCAGGTCTCCTGAAACTTCTTGTTAGAGTGAACCAGCTCTAAGATTTCCATCACAGTTTGGTTTACTTCAGTTAAAGATCTCCTTTTACATTTACCAGAATTGGTCATTATTTCAAAGCACTACCACACATCACGGTTAAATTTCAGAATGTCAGTTCATCAGTTTTTTTGTGTTAACATTTAAGAATACAGACAAACTGGTTTCCCTATAGCTCACAATGCACCTGTGTCATCCTCTGTGTCCGAAGACTCTTGTTCTGTTGACATACTGGAGCTGACTACAACAAGACCAGACACATTCTCTGAGGGTTATCTAAACTTCATTCTCTAGCTACTCAATGGCTGACACGCGGGGTTGCTCTTACTGTATATAAAAATATTGTTTTTTTTACCACAAACTGCAGCAACATAGGTACTCTGGTTTCAGAAACTACAACAGTTCAAATCAGTTTAAAGACCAGGAGAGTCGATGGCTTACCTGGCCCATGGGCTCATTTTCAGTGCCAGACCTCTACTGATACAGAAACCTGCTCCACCTGTGGCAAACCAGAACTTGACAGACACCTGAAACGAGACAAAAACAGGCAGATCAGCCAGCTGTTGAGATGTAATGGCTTCAAGAAAAAAAAAACTTGCTTTTGTCACATCCCCCAGTTTTCTGAAGGAACAGTGAGGCCTGGATCTGACTTTACGGCTGGCTGCTCTATTTGTCAACCAGAAACTCCTAATAAAGTGTAGGCTGACTGACCGATCCGTCACTCTTAACCCTCTCCGCAGCCTCTATAGGATGATCCAGACTAGGCCGGCCCAGGTACACATCTTGGCTGTGGTGGTAGGTGGAGAGCAGGCGCAGAAGGCTGGGCAGGATCACATAGTTATCATCATCCACATGGCAGAACCACCTGCAACACACACACACACACACACACACACACACACACACACACACACACACACACACACACACACACACACACAGAGTCAGCATTGTACCTTTATTTGTAAGTGAATACGTGTTAATTGTGTTGGAAGCCTTGCAATCTCCTCGAAATATCAAGAACTTATTTAACCATTAACTGTTATTGAACAGGTTTGCTCAGATCAGGTCTAAATCACTTTTCACTCACTTTTTCTGAGACTCAATGAATTTGTCGTACTCCACAGACATCTTACAGCACAGAGCCTGTCGGGTGTGAGCCGCTGAGCAGTTAGTGTTGATGATGTTAGCTCCTGGGAAAGAGACAGCAGAGGACAGCACAGTTCGATTCCATGCAGCTGTGTACAGTAGTACTGTTACTACACCTGTATGCTTAATGTTGGTGGCAGATCATTCATATACAGCACAAAGGCACTGGAGATACTGTACATAATAAATGTTATCATTCTTCTGTCTGCTTTGTTTGAAAAATCTGTATTTCATGCACATGACTACATATTCCTGTGACACACACACACTACAGTACAGTACAGTACAAACACTTTATATTTAGACACTGTGACACAATTCTTTATAGGAGAATGTATATTTACTTGCACAGTATATCAGATAATGTTAATATCAGCCATGCACACTGAGACACTTCAGACATTCAATCTGAATGTTTGCTATCTGATAACAGGATAAAATTTCAATTTGCAACTACACATATTCTTTAACCTATTCAACCACACTGATGTGTGTTTAACTCATTAAATTTGTCTAACTGAACGGTTGTCGTCATAAATGATAACGTTTCATCATCAGCTCTTTGAATATGTGGTGTTTCACAGGGCTTGAATCTTGGTCCCTTCTTGTCTCTGTGTACACGTAATTAGTCAGTAGATATCTGTAATCACTGAAGCTCCTTTTTTAACCTTTTATACCTCTATGTAGGTAAACACACTTTCAATGAAAGCATTCATGTTTCAAATTGGCCCAGAAGCAGTAATGCAGAATTACTGAAGTTGAACTGACACACTTGCCCAAAATGTTTTTTACTCAGTGCAGAAAATATTTTTGCTGCTTTACAACTTTAAGTCCTATCTGTATTCTATTCTTCATTGTTGCAACAAAGGGTTATTAATATGTATTCTGATTTGCTGGGTCATTCCTATGAGAACCGTCCAGCCTCTTACCTGTTCTCATCCGCAGCGCCTTGTCCTCCCCGTCAGTGAATATGTAGGTCTGAAACAGACAAAGGCACACTGTTGAAAACTGTTTGTGCAAGCACATATTCACACACAGCCATGCTCTCCTACTGGGACACAATGAAGTGCTTCATTGTTCTCTCTTGTTGATGAGAGAACAGTTGCAAGAGGAAGAGCAAAGAGAGCAAAAATTATCCATACACAACTAAACACAACAGAGAAGTAGAGGAAGAGCACATTTCACACCACCCCTCTGTGCTTAAACTGACTTTTACCAACAGGTGTGCTGTGAGTATTCTACAGAAATAACATTAACAAGAACATGAACTATATGTTTCTTTTCATCTTTTCATTTCTCTTCAGGCTCTGTGTGTGTTTAAGCATCATTCATTTACTCTGGTTCAGTTTTTTCCATAGACCTCTGTATGGGCAGTTAGTCATGTACAGTGTAGGGCTGAACAATTAATTGAAATGCTATCAAAATCGCAATGTGGCCAAGTGCAATATTCATTACATTTTCTGATTAAGGTAAAATGTTTCACAACATACCATTTTACATTAAGAATTGCTGTGCTCCATGCCCCGACCAACAAATCATATTCTCCAGATGTAGGGGAATGTGCTTGTTTGGTACAGAGCCCAGCAAAAATCCCATCTTCATAATTTATTATAATCATAATTATATAACATCATAATAATTAAAAAGTTTTTTTCAGTGAAAACGAAATGCAAAAATTACCATTCACACTAAAATCATGACTCACGCAATCGCAAAATCTGTCAAAATAATTGCAATAGGATTTTTTTGGCGCATTGTTCAGCCCCAGTACAGTGTACAGCAGGCAGAGACAGGCATTCTCAGCCTCTTCAGAGTCCTGCAGGCAGGCTGTTACCTTCACACACCATATAATGACACAGTCAAAGGGCTCGTTTAACTTGACCTTGGGCTTCTATTAAACAACCATTATCTGTCTCTTTATGTGAAGATACTTTCTCTACACACCACACAGACTACTACAGTGGAAAAGCTGCACTGACACATTTACATTAAATACAAATTGGTATGAGCAGCATTTAACTTTACAGCCAGTCGTAAAACACGAGGGGCAGTCTTTACTGACCTATGAGCAGTAAAATAAAATGGGAACAGGCCTGTATATGTATATGTATGTGCATCCCAGTGTGACCGCTAACACAGAACAGACTCACAGTGGAGCCCTTTCACAGCAGACTTGGGACTAAGTATGGCAGTATGCGCCGAGCTGCTGGTATAGGGAGCGCAAACTGAACTGGAATTGCTCCATCCTCTCAGACTGTGACATTTCTGGGTGAAGTGGGGCAGAGTGTTTCTGCAGTTAAACTTCCTTCTCTCTACACTGAGGTCCTTTGTCCGGCAGTGGGACTTACTAATTGCTTTTAATAGTGTTCCATACAGAGCTGGTCACAGTGCTTTCTGTGTTGGACACTTTAAACTTTATATGAGGTACTTAGGACTACTTTAAACCAAAGCCTCTCTTCATTCACATTTGACTTGGCATGTGTTAGAAACTTTTCAGCTTGAAAACTGGTCACATCATGTTGGCTGAATATTAATGACTGAAACTGCTGTCCTGCAACCCCCAACAGCTCAAAATAGATCTGGAACAGTTAAATTAGTAAATCGATTGACATCTCCCTGGTGGTTCCTCTGTTACTTCATGTATGTGCCCTCATGAAATAAGTTGTGGTGTTGAAGTTTGGTGATGTGGTGACTACTTGCTTTCCTGGTCGCTCTCTGAACAGTAAGTTAATTCAAGGCAACGTGCTGTATCCTCCTGTATCACAACTGACAGTAGACCACGTCTCTTTCGTGGAGTTACAGGGTTACATGAGAATAATACCTGAAAAAGTTGTATGTTCCCTGAATGTAATGGATGATGAAAAAAAAGGCAAATAAGCACCTGACACAAAGCCATTATAATCATAGAATGAACAATTTGGGGTGCATTATCCCACTAATACAAACATTTAGCTAAAAAGAAAGTGTTTTTTCAAGGCTTGGCCTGGGGGTTTACAATTCCTGACAAATTTTGCAATTGAGAGAGAACTGCTCACTGCAACATGTACCAGCTTCACCACAGGCCCTTCTAGCATCCTCTCTGTCCTACTGTCCAGACTCATGCTAACAGACACCTCCAAGCTAATCACAATAAGGAACTTTCAGTGGCCTAAATGTGAGTGGCATTAATAAAAGCGCAGTGACCCTTTAGGCGTCAGTGTGAAAAGTATCACAGTCAAGAGTAACATACAGCGGTTGAAACTGTAGAATAATTCTACAATGACCTTGATAAACAACTTGGTGTGATAGAGGGGATTCTGACACAGAGCAGAAGGGTGAAGTCAAGATTTATTTCTCATAAATGTTCTGCGGTTCCACTAAATGTCAACAAGGAAAAACTGCATCAGCGAAGAATCTCTTGTGGTGATAAGGCAACACCCTAAAATCCACCCATACAGACAGATACACACAGGGTGTAAGCAGGCAAGAGCCAGATCCATTAGCTTTACCTCCCTAAGTGTGACTCCAAATGTAAACTAGTGGACTCCACTTGGTTGTGAAGCCCTGCAGCCTCCTGCACACCACAGGAGCAGTACATGTTGCAAGAATGTGTTTGGATAAAGCTGCTTATTTATTTTAAAATGGGCTCTGAATGATATGACCTGCTGTCAGTATGCAACTGATGCAAAGTTGATGATCACAACTCAATAATTATTATAGAGGGCTTGTGCTCATGTAGCACAGCCCTGGCAGACATATTGGATGTTTGAGGTCTTGGCTAACAGGGGTTATTTAGAGCGGTTATATTTCTAAACTCCCGCAGAATTAACTTCTTTTATTATCATCACTTATTTGGGAATGTTGCACTGAACCTTGTTCAATGTTGTTTTATCCGACAAACAGTTCAACTCTCAAAGGAACGTTCCGCATCTTGGTTATTTACGATTTCAACGGCACTCCTCTCTGTCAGTCATCGTATTAAACACGCCTCATATCAGATGGTTGTGATTGGCATGGCCAGATACCAGTTTTGGTGGAAATCTGTCTGAATGGGAGAGGGGCCAGGCGTATCTGCCAGAGCAAATAAGCTCACAGAGTCATCTGGTCCCCAGGGTACCTAAATCCTACACACTGGTCAGTTAAGGCTACATCCAAACCAGTTAATAGCTCTCCTTACCTGTTCTTTAGCTTGGGACACCCAGGTCTGAATCAGCAACTCCAGTCTGGACTTGTGGTACTTCCTGGTAGTCTTCACTGCAATAAAAACGTCTTTAAACTCTAACACGTCCCCAAACCTAGACCCTAAAAGTCTACCACCCTTTCCTCTTGGGAAAGCCCCTCTTTTGGAGTCTGTCCCCCTCTTGGGACTAACTTCAGTCTCAATGGATCCCGCCTGCTCTGCTGAGCTCCTATTGAGTCCTGTGCCAGGGTCAGTTTCTCCTGTATGGACTGACACTGCTGGAAGCCCGGCATGGTGTGATGGGCCAGCCTGTGCAGGTCTGACTTGGGGTCGGGGCTGAGGCAGGTCCACCTGGCGTGCTGGGGGCTGGAGGACAGGGATGAGCAGGAGCAGGAGGCCGCAGAACGCGAGGGAAAACAGGAAGCAGAACTTGCTGACACCCACTGAAGCTATGCGCATCCTGACTGGTCAATTGAGCAGCTTCATCAGCCTCCAGGGCTGCGGTCACTTCCAACACCACCCTGCCACATCTTCACACCATCACATGGGGTCCTGCACAGAAAAAGATGCAACAGTGTTTTTAAAGGCATGTTCATGACCTAAAGATTAATTTAACACCTCAAACAACATATTGTTCACACTTCAGCAGAGTGCAGACACAAGTTACATGACAGGCTTCTCTGAGTAGTGGAGCGAGCTTTTCTTACAGGTGAGAGAAGTTCAGATTTTTAAAAAGGGACCACATGGACCAGAGGAAGTGTTGGTTTCTTTTAGGTGTGGTCACAATAGGGTTGGGTACTGAACTCGATACTTTTAAAAAAGGTACAGACAGAATTACGCTGGTACTACTGAGTACCGATCCACTGGACTTCATGAGCTTCTTTGATGATAAAATTCTAACTATTAGAGAAAAAAATTCATCATCTTGTTCTCTCAGCCAGTTCAGATACATCTTCAAGTACAGGAACCTCAGAAGCAGCTGTAGAACCAGATTTATATTTAGACTGTTTTTCTCCAATTAAACTTCACCAACTAACTTCAATGATTTTTTTCATCTAAACCAACTACCTGCCTCTTAGACCCCATCCCAACTAAGCTGCAATTAAACCTCTTCTTAAAAAGCCTACGCTTGATCCAGGGGTTTTAACCTTCCCTTTCTCTCCAAAATCCTTGAGAAAGTGGTCGTTAATCAGTTATGTGACTTTCTAAACAGCAATAGTTTATTTGAAGATTTTCAGTCAGGATTTAGGGAATATCATAGCACAGACACAGCACTGGTGAAAGTGACAAATGACCTTTTGATTGCGTCAGACAAAGGATTTGTCTCTGTACTTGTTCTGTTAGATCTTAGTGCCGTTTTCGATACCATTGACCATTGTATCCTATTACAGAGACTGGAGCGTTTGATTGGCGTCAAAGGACCCGCACAAAGCTGGTTTCAGTCGTATTTATCAGATAGATTTCAGTTTGTCCATGTAAATGATGAATCCTCCGTGCACACGGAAGTTAGTCACGGAGTTCCACAAGGTTCAGTGCTCGGACCACTTTTATTTACCTTGTATATGATTCCTTTAGGCAATATTATTAGGAAACACTCCATAAACTTTCACTGCTATGCAGATGATACTCAGTTATACTTATCGATAAAGCCAGATGAAACCGATAAGTTAGCCAAGTTTCAGGCATGTATTAAGGACATAAAAGACTGGATGACCTGCAATTTCCTGTTGTTAAACTCAGACAAAACTGAAGTTATTGTTCTGGGTCCTAAACACCTGCGAGACGCACTATGTATAGATATAGTTACTCTAGAAGGCATTGCCCTGGCCTCTAGCATCGCTGTAAGGAGTCTAGGAGTAATCTTTGATCAGGACATGTCCTTTAATACCCATATAAAACAGACTTCAAGGACTGCCTTCTTCCACTTACGTAACATTATAAAAATCAGGCATATCCTGTCTCAAAAAGATGCAGAAAAACTAGTTCATGCGTTTGTTACTTCTAGGTTGGATTATTGTAATTTCTTACTATTGGCCTGCCCCGATAAGTCTCTAAAGATTCTCCAGCTGATCCAGAATACGGCTGCACGTGTACTGACAGGAACTAGCAAAAGAGAACATATTTCTCCAATATTAGCTTCTCTGCACTGGCTCCCTGTAAAATCTAGAATAGAATTTAAAATCCTCCTCCTCACTTACAAAGCTCTTATTGGTCAGGCACCATCATATCTTAAAGAGCTGATAGTGCCATATTACCCCACTAGAGCACTACGCTCACAGAATGCAGGGTTACTTGTGGTACCTAAAGTCTCTAAAAGTACAATGGGAGCCAGAGCCTTTAGTTATCAAGCTCCTCTTCTGTGGAATCAGCTCCCAATTTGGGTTTGGGAGGCAGACACCCTCTCTTCGTTTAAGAGTATGCTAAAAACGTTCCTTTTTGATAAAGCTTATAGTTAGGGCTGGCTCACGTGAGTCCTGAACCATCCCTTAGTGATGCTGTTATAGGTTGAGACTGCCGGGGGACTTCCTATGACGCACTGAGCTTCTCTCTCCTCTCCCTCTCTATCTGTACGCATTCCTATCCCACTAATACAGGTTACCAACTCCACCTCTTCCCGGTAGTTCTTGTGCTTTCTGCGCTTTTTTGCCTTCTCACTTTCTGCAGGTATTTCCGGCTCTGGAGCTGTAGATTCTGGATCTGTGATTGCCGGCCGTCTACTGCCCCCATGTTCCTGCTCCACACTCACTGCTGCAGTTGTTATTATTATTAGTCTGATTTGTTGTCTGTCCTCCTGCTCTGTCTCTCCCCTCTCCCCCTCTCTCCTCCCCTTTCAACCCAACTCGGTCGATGCAGATGGCCGCCCACCCAGAGCCTGGTTCTGCTCGAGGTTTCTACCTGTTAAAAGGGAGTTTTTCCTCACCACTGTCGCCAAGTGCTTGCTCATGGTGGGAACTGTTGGGTCTCTGTAAATAATATTTTAAAGAGTATGGTCTAGACCTATTCTATGTGAAAGCGTCTTGAGATAACTTTTGTTATGATTTGGCGCTATACAAATAAAATTTACTTGACTTGACTTGACTTTAAATCAATCATTGCAAAATGTTGGTACCTGAGAACATCTGGGTGAAAGAATAGGCTGAGCTAGAGTATAACTGGGATTTTTTCACTGTCTTGGTTGATGTTAGCTTAGCATTTTTACTAGCGTTAGCTAGTCCTTACAACCATTTTACACAAAAACAGTAACAGTCCAAAACCATAGTATGAAAACAAAAGATAGAGTAAAACTGCCAAATTCCAGGTACCTTTGCTTGTATCAGTTTAAATATGTGGTACCCAACCTTAGTGGTCACATTAGCCATGAAACAAAATTGCCCTGCACATAATCATATAATGTTTCTATTCTGATGTGTAAATATCGATCAGAGCAATCCCACTGTGAACAGTCTGTGAGATCATGCTGCAGTCTCTAGTCTGGTAGTATGTTATTGTACAAACAGGTTGATGGCCAACACTAAAATAATGACTCCTACATTCCCCAACACATATGTGTTTTTATTGGCCCACCCAGTGCATCACACGGTCAAAGATGAACAAAGGTGAACTCTGACCTGCGAGTCTGCTGGAGGCAACTGAGGACCACACTCAAAGTGGAATGTATTTTTTGCAGTAAATTAACATAGTCCAAATAGAAGAAAACTTTCAGTACATTCAGTCAAATATGGCTGATACATGCATTGCAAGTACATGCATTTACCATAACTGTTTCTATGAAGTCTTTAATTTAATTAGTTAACTAAAAGTTATTTCCAGTAAATTTCTTAGAATTTATTAGGAAATGACAGACCCATTACATAAAATTTTTACCATTATTTGTAAACTGAACCAATTAACCAATCAAATCTGACCTGCGTCAGAGGTCTTACAGTGCTCCGTGCCCAACTGTGCAACACTAGTTGCAGTTTACTTAAAGTTAAAATATTGTTTTATAAATTCTCTCACTGTGTGCACGTGTAACTAATTTTGTTTTGTGAGGAAACTTGGTAATACCCCATTCTACAGCTCACCAGAACCCACTTGCTTGTGCCCCTCAAAAATACCCCCCCCCCCCCCCCCCCCCCCCTCCCCCTCACCGTTTTTAATGCTGGTTTGTTTTTGTAAAAAGCCAAAACGTGGTTTAATGGCAAAATGATAAAATCTTTTATCAGCAAACAACTAGTGCTTACAAAAGTTTTGTTTTGTTGTATAGTAGAGAAGATGGAGCAATAACTGAAACAAAAAATAGTAAGAATAAATTACATTAAATATGATCGGACAGAATACCTAGTCCACATTCAGTCATTGAATTTATATTGAGAAAATCCCACTGTAAAGCCAACCAGCTCTGCTACAGGTGCAAATATACATTCCTTCATTCAGTTACTTCAGAGATGCCATTTCCAGCAGTGATTAAAGGACGGTGAGAGGTTTCCTGCCTGGGCTGCAGTGGGTCGACCTCCACTGAGAGGACTCATGAAGTAAACCCATGCTGAAACAACACAGTCTCCCTACCTGACACTATAAGCCAATGCCTTTAATTGAACTTAAGTTCTGGCGACTTACGAACCAAACATCTAAGCTACTTCGGCTTAAAAATACATCCATTTCAGATTGGCTTGTTTAAACGCAGGACACATATCGTTTGATGATGGCACAAGTGATTTTAACAGTCAAAGAAACACACTTAAATTCGGCATACGTACAATTTACCACGGAATTCTAATTTTCTTTACACTTGGTTTCTGCTTACAACTGTGCAACATTGTTCGGTGGAGAATTGTGTTCATTCTGAGAAGCCGTTATAAAAGTTGAATTTTGACTCAAATATATGTTGATTAAAGAATAAAAACGTATGGCGATTTCTTGGTGTCAGTCCTACACGGCCTACCGTCCTGTTCAACGATGCGGTGGATGGGAGAGTTTCCCAGCGGAGTTCGGCGTCGGGAGAACGCTTTGGAAGAACCTAAACGACACCGGGGCTTCAGCAGCACTCACCGTGAATAACCAAGGACACACTGGACTTCTTTTTCCAGTACGACGCTCTGAAGTCAGCCGGGAAACGGCAAGGAAGCACACAACTTTACTGAACCACAGCAAACAACTAGCTGAGCTAAGTTAAAGAACAGTCGTCTGTTTCGACGGTGTTGCGGTGCTAATGCCACCGGATCCTCCGCTCGGCTCGTTGTCCTCCTTTTTGTTCCGACGTGACTTTAAGTTTCGTGGTTGTAGTTCCTCTTCTTCCCTCTCGGTTTAGACCATCGATCTTTTGTTCGGTGTTTATCACGTTATTAAGGAAAGGAATACAGGCACAAGCTTACTTTCACTGCCAGCCCACCCGCTTCTACTTCATCAAATATTCCACACACCACTAAACTCATCCTGGGCAGCCGTGCCAAGCTGGCCAGGATAATACAGTTGCTATTCCGGTCAAACCTTTCAAAATAAAAGATTAATTGAAGCAATTTGTCGTCATTAGGTTAGATGAAGAAGATGGCCTGAGAGGACTAATAAAACGGTAACGTTTCGTAATATTGGTTAAAAGTAAGAAAATATAGTTTCCCCAAATATCTACTACTATTTCACAATCTATAGTTTTAGTCTCTATTAGTTACATTATAACAAAATCCACAAAGTATTTGTAAAACAAAATTCAAATATGTTTTGCATATTATTAATATGCAATTGGTGTGAATCAGTCGTACGCTCTTATTGAACATTAGGTTCTTTTCTTATTTTACATGCTAATTACAGCCATTTAGGCCTATGAGGCCTATGTAAAGCTGATAACATTATGCATTGATTTACTTAACTTAGGCCTACATATTATTCAAATATAAATCTTTTTGTCTGAAAAAAGTGTGCTTCTTGCGTATTGTGCGTATTGTTTGGTGTAGTTCTCGTCAGCTCGCCGCAGCTCACTGGCGTCAGGGTGTTTTTCCTTCAGGTGCAGCTCAGCGCCCTCTGCCGGTGCTGACGCAGCGCTTCACTAGCAGTGTTTAAGCTGCGTGATTCACTCTGTGAACATGACACTGGCCGACGGTATAATATCATAACAATGTTCAGTCCTCTGCACAGACCTAAATTGATTAATGATAGAAAAAAATCCCTTACCATAATTCAAAAATGTGATATCTCCATTAATTAATGAGTGCATTTTTACTGCACTCATTGGATTGAGCAAATACTGTTCAGTATATAGTATATATGTACAGTGTTTATATGCTAGTGTCATTTCTACTATCATTATCACACCGCCACTATTTATATTATGTAGGCCTACTCATGTCATTATCAACCATCACCACCATGATCAGAAATACTACCTACAGTACATAATGAAAATTATAATATATATACTTTATACATAAATCTTTTTTCACCTACTTGTATGTACATAATAGTTCAATGTTTATGTTAACCTTTGCCTTCCTTGTTTTTAGATGTATATCTATGGATTCTGATTCCATTAGACTGTGAGGCCCATATGTATGGGAGATGTTCCACTTTTCAGTTGATTTGGAGATGTTTTCTCTATTGGACCCTTTGGCCTGTCTGTATACAATTCAAGTAGGCAGAAGTCAGATTGTTTTTATTGAAAAAACAAATACTGAATTTTTATAAAGAAGTGCAGTGAATTTGATCTTCAGAACTGTGTAATAGACAGACCGATAACAGAATGTTGACTTTGATCAGATCATCATTCTTGAGGGCAATTGACAAAATATTCTCACCAAAAACTGTTTTTGGGCGTTTTCACCTTTACGTGGTAGACAGGGTATGACATGTATTTGTTTTTATAACCAGCCATGATCTTCCTCTAACATTAACCATACTGTAGTTACCATGTGCAGATTCTGACTGTTAACTTACTGACGGTAAACAGTATTCATAGGGAATTCAATAGAAAGTTATTTTATAGAAAAATGGTGACATCATGGTTGATAGATTATAAATAGTAACTGGGACATTGTTTCTACAAAGACTGTTGGATTTTTCAAACTGTCATATTTAAATACGTCGTCCACCACAAACAAAAAAACTAAAGATGTACCTTCATTGTATTGACAGTACAAGTTTCCTGCTGGAGTCTGGCCAGTGCGCTGATGTTAGACTAGGAGAGGTACCTCCTCTGAACTAGGCACAGGTGAATTGGAAATGTCAGCACAAGATATGGATTAGATAAAAACTTAATTAATCTTGAAGAATAGTGAGGTTAAGGTCTGATCCTGGAATGCTTCGATGTGCAGTCTACCTCTTAGCTGTGGTTCTTGGTACGTATCTTCAGTGACGATCAATACAGGTGGTTTGAAAAGAAGGTAAAAAGATAATATTCTCAAGCCAATCTATATTTAATCCTCTGATTTCTTAAAAGTTCAATTCACAATCGTCTTGCAAGGAATAAAGACAGTTAGCTAGCTATTAGCTACTAGCCTAAGTCCCCATCTCTTAAAAGTGACACAACTTACAATACAATGATTAACACAGGTTATTTTAAAAGACAATGAAGGCAGGCAAGGTTATTATATTACTGTACTGTACAATTCATAAAGACAATACAGATCTACAGCCACCTCTCGTCGATGCACTGCTTTAGTCTGGCTTTACTCTTCACTAATTGGTTAGAGAAACTTTAAATTTGCTGTCTATGCAAAACAGAAGGAAGGGCTTATTACCCTACGGAAAAACCTGTCAAAAAACGTCCAGGTCAAGAAACCTTTCTTGGATGTTTCTTAGGTTTCCCGCCATAGGCTATGCCATATTTCCAGTTGCTGCAGCCTACAGCAAATTAGTTGCTCCCCATACAGCTCTGGCTAACTAATCACTGCGACCCCAGTGCAGGAATGTCACCACAGACACCAGATTTAAAAACTGTGGTATACTGCGAAATACACAGAGATTTACCCAGCGGTGTACACAGTGAGTTAGCTCGTCAGCAGCTGTCCGTCACCAGTGTGAGTGTGTCTCTAGTCCTCTTCACCTATCTGACACAGAGACACTAAGTTGAAAAGCCCATGCGTAAACTCAGACCGAATCCTAAAGGCAGGATAGAGGGGTTCAGTGAAGATGGAGTGGAAGGTGTGGATGTGGCTCAGGATCGTGTCAAAGGAGACACTGTAGAAAGACACAGTACCAGCAGGCCAGTCCACATACACTGCCACTCTGTTCCAGACAGTACAGGGGACAGGGTTCTTTATGATTTTGACTCTGTTATTGTGCCAGGCAGAGTAACTAACAGCAGAGCAGTCCAGAATCCAGGAGCTGTTGTTCCCTCCAATCCGGCTGTCATCACCGTATCCACTCCTTTTGATTCCTCTGTAAGTCACTCCGATAGATACCTGCCCTATCCATTTGACCTCCCAGTAACAGCGACCAGTCAGACCATTTCTACACAGCAGCTGGTACCAGCACAGAAACCTCTCGGGGTGATGGGGACATGGCTGCTCCTCTTCCTCAACTGTCACAATGTTGTTCTCCAACAGCAACATGTTCTTGTGTGCTGTGTCTGGGTCCATTATGAGTTCACAGGCATCTGATGAAGAGAACAAGACACAATATGTTCGTCTGTTCTAGTTCTTCACAGATTTCTTGTAGGTATATAGGAAAACAAACAGACATAGAGGCAGAGGTGGAAATTACCAACCACTTTGCTGATTTGCTGACTATGCAGTTTGCTAATCTTTTTTAAATTTATTACATGACCATTCAAATGCATATCAGTATGCAAATCAGAAGCAGTTTCCATTATTACCATTCATAACACTGACGTTACAGCACTGCCCCTCACTGTTTTCAGTTCAGTCTTTGATTCTATGTGAGTTGAGTCTGTTGATGGTTTGAACTGTTTAGTTCAGTACACAATTAGCTGACAGTGAGTGTTTTTAAGGTCAATATCTCAGCTACCACCTATACTATGCATGACTGAGTCAGAGCTCAGGTATGCTCAAAACAAACTGGTTCTTCATTCCATGTCTGAAGGAAAAAGTGTTAAAGGCTGTCCAGACACACTCCAGGGTGGATTGAAAAGCTTGCAATCATAAAGAGCGGTGAGGCATGATAATGGTTCAAATGGTGATAATGGTGCACACATTCTGACAGCTTTTCCTACTGTCTCACCTCCACACACTGGCCAATTGCTTCATGAAATGGGAATGAATGTCAGATTGTTGGTTTTGAAAAGTTACAGCGTAAGTTATTACGTTGGAAAGGTGTGTATGTGTGTGTGTGTGAGATTGGGTCCAAAGTTGAAGACTTTGGATAGTGCTTTCCACTGAGCACTACCAGGAAAGAGGGGTGTCCTTGTGTTCATTGAGCTGGGGAGATGAGCTACTTTGAGATTGGTGCCAGAGAGGCGTATTTGATGCAAGTCGTGAGGTGAACAAAGCTCACGTTTGATAACCTACTGACATATACGGCATGTTTTGCTCTCTAGTGCTCACAGTCTAAATCTCCCACCACTGGACAAGCCAGCCTGACCTAAAAATGAAACAATTTTCCATAACAAAACAGAAAAATGTATGTCCTTCTAGCATGCATTTGAGTGTGTCTGCCACATAATACTGTTAACCCGTTAAGGACTACATTCTCACTGGAAAATACTACAACTGATCAAATCAAGAGGGCAACCTAGTACTGGCCTGTTGATTCCAACAGTCAGCAGCTTAATGTGAAGCTCTGTGCAGCTCATTGTTTTAGTTCATTGATCCATCTGATTGACTCCTAACGGCTTTCTGCAACTCTTACGTAACAGTCTTTTTTTCTGTGTACCCTGTTAATATATTTAAAGTTTGATTATAAATCTAAGATCCATAATGACATGATGCCATTTATCATCTTCACTATCAGCAGGATTTAAATGAGTGTCACACCTTAGATGACTTTGTGTCTAAATATTTGAATGTGTGCAGGTTTGCTTTCATAAATCAACCTAAAACACACTTACACTTCCTCAGTCCGGGTTTTGACCGCTGGACTCCAACACAGTCCACCCTGGAAGGAGATAAACAGTCAAATCAGCATAATCAGCAGCATAATCTCCTGGACAATAGAAGAAATATGTATATAAAATTGATTTCATACACACTTTTTTGTTTGCTTATATTCTTATTTCCAATACTATACTATAAATTATTGCTACTATCCATTTTTTCATTAAGAATCATCAAAACATTGTTAAAGCTTTTGACCTTTCCTGCACACAGTACTGTAAACTGCTTCACAACAACACTCATATCCACATTCATCTAGAAGACACAGAATACACGTGCCTGGCAGCACTCTTCTCCCTACCTGACAGTGTCCAATCTCCAGTGTGGATTATTCAGTCCAGCAGAGAAAAGGTTCACTCCTGAGTCTCCTGGATGATTGTAGCTCAGATCCAGCTCTCTCAGATGAGAGGGGTTGGATCTCAGTGCTGAGGCCAGGGAAGCACAGCCATCCTCTGTGAGCTGACAACCTGAGAGACTATAAATATCCAAAACCACACAACGATGCATGTCAGATAAGGAAATCATACGTTTTTTTGCAGGAAAAATCCCTGAGCAACGGTGAATTTGTAGAACTGCAGAACCAGTAAAGCCGGATGGGGTGGTGGGTACAACAATATTCTCTCTCCCTAAGCTGATTCCGATCCCTAAACTGAGGGTTTCCCCTGATACCAGGTACTGACTGATACCAGTTCTCGCGTTTCCTAAATTAAATATTTGGGAAAATTAGGTCACTGTCAGTATTGCCAATGAGAAAGGCACACTCTGGCTGACAATTGTTAGTTCATGTTGGACCCCATCACTCACAGTAAGAAGCTGGGTGAGAAGATCATTTTTCAGGGCCTTTAAGTTGATTATATGGATTGATTAACTTTCTGCTGGTGCTGAGGATATACAGTATAACGGTGACAGAAAAAGGTCTGTAACAGACATATAAGCTACAATAACAAGATTTTGATAATGATTGGATTGTGGAAAATTTGGCCTAAGAAGAAAGGTTAACCAATGTAAGAGACTTGTGATCACAAATTATACAATTATCTGAACACATAGAAGTGAATACTCAACATGAAATGATTTAGTTACAATATACTGGTACACAAAAGCATCATAATCTGATCTAACCTGAGATTTTCCAGTTTGCAGTGTGGACTCTGAAGCCCGACAGACAGCAGTTTCACTCCTGAGTCTTGCAGGTCATTGTTACTCAGGTTCAGCTCTCTCAGACTAGAGGACTCGTTGCTGAGAACGGAGGCCAGAGCTTCACAGCTTTCATTTGACAGGTTACAGCCACTCAGTCTGGACAAAAATAATGAAAAAAAAATTAATTAAGATTTCAGCTTGCACCCCAGCTCACAAGGAACACTGAGGCAAATGTAACTCAGGGCCCAAACTAGTCATGCTTTAAATATATGATTTCTACTCTGTAAAATTTCCAAGATTTTCTGTCCAGTGAAATAGAAAAATTCTTAGCAAAACATGGCCTTCCAAACCTGAGGGTAGCCTTCACAGATTCAAACATACTGATCAAACAATGACTGTTCTCACAGCATGGCCATCAGTTTGGCAAAATATTTCAAAGGGTAACATGACCTAACCTGAGAATTTCCAGTGTACAGTGTGGACTCTTAAGGCCAGAAGAGAACTTCATCACTCCTGGATCCTGCAGGTCATTGTTACTCAGGTCCAGCTCTCTCAGGCTAGAGGACTGGGAGCTCAGAACTGATGAGAGAGCTTCACAGCATCTCCGTGACAGCATACAGCCATTTAACCTGAGGAAGCAAAGTTGAGTGAAAAAAGAATAAAACATTTAATTTTAAGTATGTTCACTTTTAATGTTGAGCGTTGAATTAAGGATCAACCACTTCTGCTTTTGTAAGTAAGGCGGTTCTGAAATATTCAAATATTTGTTCTTTATATTGGTATTCAAATCTCAAAGATTCTGATGTTCAGTTTATTCCATTTTTATTTTAGTCAAATGCAAAGGAATTGGCTATTTATAGCAATTGGTTGAACAGTTGTATTTGTTTAGTTTAGATCTCTGAGGGATCTCGAAACATCAGCAGCTAGCACCTTTTAGCTCATTTGTGTCAATGCCATATAAACTCTGAACATGCCTTGTATGATCAGGCAATATAAAATGTTAATATTTTGGTTTTGAGATGACAAATATTTAAATATTCATTCAGAATACTCAGTCCCTGCTAGATCATCTATTCTGTTTACCTGCCTATGTGATCCAACCTTCTTAATCATCCAGCTATTGCTTGCCAGTTTCTGACCCATGCCTGCCCTTTTGGACTTTTGCCTACTCATCTTGTGCTTTGTTTGGAATTATTTGCGACAGACTTTGTCTGCCAACTCGTTACTGACACCAGCCTGCCCCTTGGCCTTTGCCTTTCCCCTGCCTGTCTGGTAATCCTGTGGGTTTCTTTCTTAATTTTTTTTTTTGACAGCTGACAGTAAACTTGCTTTTTATCTTCTACAGACACTGGCTCGCAGAGAGCACTTTAACCAGACGTAAGACAGAAGTTTAATTTTGGCCTGTCACCAAGCTATTCACAGAATTAACCTTGAGTAGCAACGAGTAGCTATCCCAGCTAACATCGGGCGGGGTACACCCTGGACAGGTCGCCAGTTAATCACAGGGCTGACACATACAGGCCTACAGGCATTTTAGAGGTCACCAATTAACCTTATTGTCCCAGATAGCAATCCTTAAGACCAGCTCAGGACATCTCTACAATTCATCTTGTGGGGAACATAAATTTCTGTACCAAATGACATGGCAGTCCATCCAACAGTTGTTGAGATATTCAGTCAGAACCAACAATGTTGTCACGGTTGAAGCCAGGGATACGGGTTGGACTGCAGATGGAGGCGGGCAGCAGTACGATTTTACAGAAGTCTTTATTGTTGAAAACATTCACTCACCAAAGACAACTGCAGGCAGGATCGCAGGCAAGAGCAGGTTACAATCCACATAATATGTGAAGAAAACTATAAATCTAACCTGAGAGCTTCAAGTTTACAGTATGGAATCAGGTCGGCAGACAGCAGCTTCACTCCTGAATCCTGCAGGACGTTGTAACTCAGGTCCAGCTTTCTCAGATTAGATGACTGGCTGCTTAGAACTGAGGCCAGTGCTTTACAGCTTTTATTTGATAGGTTACAGCCACTGAGCCTGAAGAAGTGAGGAAAAACGGCAACAAGTTATCAGTTTCAGTTTCTTGCTTTACAGAAGTGTATTTAGGGTTAATTTAATTTATTTGGTTAGGTATGGACATACACAGATTCACTGGAAGCTTTGACCACTGGCAGCAGCCAGAGAAGACCTTCTTCTGAAAGAGAGTACTTCCTCAGGTCAAACATGTCCAGATCTTTTTCTGAAGACAGTAAAATGAAGACCAGAGCCGACCACTGAGCAGGAGAAAGGTTATCTGTGGAGAGACTTCCTGAACTCAGGTACAGCTGGATCTCCTCCACTAGAGAACAGTCATTCAATTCATTCAGACAGTGGAACAGGTTAATGCTTCTCTGTGGGGAGAGATTCTCCCCAATGTTCTCCCTGATGTACCGGACTATTTCCTGATTAGCCTGTGAGCTCTTTTGTTTCAGCAGGCCTTGTAGGAGAATCTGGTTGGTCTGCACTGACAAGCCCAGGAGGAAGCGGAGAAACAAGTCTAGGTATCCATTTGGGCTCTGTAAGGCCTTGTCCACAGCACTCTGGTAGAAGAGTTTTGCTGTATATATGTTATTTATCGACATAGACTTCGGAGCGGTTAATTGTTCTTCTGACAGCAGATTGACACCAGAGTCGGTGAATGTCAGATGGACATGAAGAGCAGCCAGAAACTCCTGAACACTCAAATGGACGAAGCAGAACACCTTGTCCTGGTACAGCCATCTCTCCTCTTTAAATATCTGTGTGAACACTCCTGAGTAGATCGAGGCCGCTCTGATATCGATGCCACACTCTGTCAGGTCTGATTCATAGAAAATCAGGTTTCCTTTCTGCAGCTGCTCAAAAGCCAGTTTTCCCAGAGACACAATCATCTTCCTGCTCTCTTGATTCCAGTGTGGATCTGTCTCAGCTCCTCCATCATACTTGATGTTCTTCAGTTTGGACTGAACCACCAGGAAGTGGATGTACATCTCAGTCAGGGTCTTGGGCAGCTCTCCTCCTTCTCTGGTTTTCAACACATCCTCCAGAACTGTAGCAGTGATCCAGCAGAAGACTGGGATGTGGCACATGATGTGGAGGCTTCGTGATGTCTTGATGTGGGAGATGATTCTGCTGGCCTGCTCTTCATCTCTGAATCTCTTCCTGAAGTACTCCTCCTTCTGTGGGTCAGTGAACCCTCTGACCTCTGTCACCATGTCAACACACTCAGGAGGGATCTGATTGGCTGCTGCAGGTCGTGTGGTAATCCAGAGGCGAGCAGAGGGAAGCAGGTTCCCCCTGATGAGGTTTGTCAGCAGCACATCCACTGAAGTGGACTCTTTAACATCACTCAGGATCTGATTGTTGTGGAAGTCCAGAGGAAGTCGACACTCATCCAGACCGTCAAAGATGAACACAACCTGGAACTCTTCAAACCTGGAGATTCCTGCTTCTTTGATTTCAGTAAAGAAATGATGAACAAGTTCCACAAAGCTGAACTTTTTCTCTTTCAACAGATTTAGCTCTCTGAAAGTGAATGGAAATGTGAACTGTAGGTCCTTGTTGGCTTTGTCTTCAGTCCAGTCAAGGGTAACCTTCTGTGTTAAGACTGTTTTCCCAATGCCAGCCACTCCCTTAGTCATCACTGTTCTGATTGGCTGATCTCTTCCAGGTAGAGGTTGTAATAGGTCTTTGACTTTGATTGTTGTTTCTGGTCTGTCTGCTCTCCTGGATGCTGTTTCAATCTGTCTGACCTCATGTTCATCATTGACCTCTCCACTCTCTCCCTCTGTGATATAGAGCTCTGTATAGATCTGATTCAGAAGTGTTGGGTTTCCTGCTCTAGCAATCCCTTCAAACAAGTGTTGGAACTTCTTCTTAAGATTAGATTTGAGTTTATACTGGCACATAGCAGCACTAGTTCCTGTTGGAGCAAACAAAGAATGAGACCAATGAGTGGATTTTAGGTTTTTCCAGGTGCTTACACGTGCATCATTTGGCTACAAATGGAGTCAACTGACAGGAGAATATTTTGATTTCTACACGATACCATGTGACTTTGAATTTTTAATGTTTTCTTTGGCACTCCAACCGTGTTGGGTTGGGTGTTGTTTCAGGTACCAGTGAGACAATGACATACGATCCTGAAAGGCTGGTTTGAGTAATACATCCATAGGGTTTGAGGGCAAAACACTGCACCCTGGGTTATAATAGTCCTGGGTAATTTGAAAGTAACCAAAACTGACATTATGACTCTCTAACAGACTTAATTTGAGTCATATCGATGTCTGATTAATTCACTAATTCATAAAGGCTGCCACTTACCCCTTAAGTGTACAGGTTTATTGAGTGGACTCATTGTGAAGAGGAGTCTATCCTGCCTGTCTGTTGTGTTCTGGAAGGTATGCTTAATGCACACACATTTTGTGTAGTTGTTCCTTGACAAATGTCTGCATTTATAACAGTTTCCTATTTTTATATCAATTCATGCTCCATGCACTAGTGTACTAATGGTCTACAGTGCCTTCCCCAAAACAGTTTACATGGTCCGGACTACAAAACACATGAAATGCAAAACACATGGACTGTGCTAAAAACACTGCTGTACACCAGTGGCAGATTGAGTATATTCAACATTCTTACTTATGTGCAGACAGTCAGCCAGCTCCTCCTTCTTCATTCTCCTGAGAAAGTGTTGTGTGATCTTCAAAAAAGCCTCCCTGCTGCTTCTCCTCTGCTCTTCCTCCTCACTGCCCACAACAGCTTCATCCTCTCTCAACTTCTCTGAGCATTGTGGGCAGTCTGTACTCAGGATCCTCTGAAAGCTCTTCAACTCGTTCTTCACAAAAGTGACTATGTTCTCTTCAAGCAGCTGGAATACAATATTATATAAAATGAACTTTTAGCATCAAATTAGATGGAATGAACGCAGATCCTAGATCAGAAGAGGGTAGCAGTGACACTGTTTAGACCAGAATAGAGCATTTGTTTTGAGGTTGTTAATGTGAGTTGTAAAACAGGTGCTTGTACACTTGCACACCATAAATATGGAGTCCAGGTCTGTTTGATGCTGCTGGCCAGACTGACTACAGGGAACCTCTGATGTTTGTTGGTGGACTCTGTGGAGAAAACACACATGTGAGCATAGAAGCAGAGTAAGTTGACTGTCAGAACTTGCTCACAGACTCGCTTCATTAGTGACTGTTGGAGTGCCGTTGAGCAGGGAATGTAACCCCCCACTGCTCCAGTGGAGCTGATTGTACTACTGTGGGTACAGTAGCTTCTAAGGGTGAATGTGTGCAGGTTTTAAATACTTACCTTTTATCAACAGAGCGGCGTTCCTCTTTGAAATTTAAAGGCGATTCCATAGACCAGTCACTCTTCAAGGACACACAGCTAGGTACAGGGAAGTCTCGTCTGTGCTGCTGCATCCTGCCAGAAATACAGCACATACTGCATTTCACATGGCCAGCATAAGAATTAAAAATTAAAAATTAAATTAGTTGCATCCTTCTAGTTTATGGTTACAAGGCAAAATATTATGTTAATGGCAGCTCTTGGCCAGTGAATGGTGTTCTGCTCTAAAGGGTACGTGTACATCAATACGCTTGTTACGAGAAACACTACTCGCCTGTGAAAAACAGCTGTATGATGTCTTTTGTGGTCTGAAAGGAACTTTTTAAAGTCTGAAAAGAGAACCCTGGTCATGTCATCCCTAAGGAAAGATGCTGGTCACAGCTTAATGCATGGACGGATTCATGTCTCTTGCATCAAAATAACCTCTTATACAAAATGACTCATCAAAGAGAAGGTAAAGCAGACAAAGACAGCTGTCTTTTTAATTAAGCGCGTTTGCTTTAAGTGAAAGCATTTTTTTCTCCCTTACTGTACCTGCAGACAGGAGGCAAAGGCTGGTCCCATCTTGTGACTTATACAGTAAATCACAGGACAGGGAAAAACAGCTCCTCACACTGTGCCCACAAACTCAAACGTTTCCACCCAGCTGGATTAAATGCATTAAAATGCTCTGAAACATGGCTCACTGTGGTTCAGCAGGTTGTTGTATTGTGAATGAAATGGGGACTCCCATAGAGTGTTGGCTCATCATGGACACACTGCTGGGTTGAGGAGAGTCTGATCTCTTCTGCTGCTTTGGGACTCTACAAACACACACACACACACACACACACACACCTCTAATTATGATAGTGGAGGGATTTCACTGCAAAGACATCTCACCTCTCAGCTCATCTCACCTCCCAGCTTCAGTGTGGCGGCCCTGGCCCCAACCTAGAGTGGTTTTAGGTGGGGGGCCCCCCTCCTCTCTGTCCTCACGCTGACTCATGGCAGAGTGAACACCTTCAATGGATCAATTCATATGTTAAAGTACAAAAATTAACAAGTCTTTACTATCATGACTAAAAACAAGACTAGTGCGTATCGAGCACACACACATTGGCTTTCCTACAGTCAAACACGCACAGTAAACTCTCAAGGTCCAGCTCCTCATTACACCTGGAAGCAGAGATTCTGAGGACTGTACTTGACTACAGTGTAGGGTCTTGGTCCTTTTCCTTTACTTTGATATTTTCATACTCCACAACATTTCAGAGGGTAATATTATACTTTTTACTGCACTACATGTATTTGACAGCTAGTTACTTTACTTAAGTCAAGTCAAGTCAATTTTATTTGTATAGCGCCAAATCATTAAAAAAGTCTCAAGACGCTTTTCACATAGAGTAGGTCTAGACCATACTCTTTAAAATATTATTTACAGAGACCCAACAGTTCCCACCATGAACAAGCACTTGGCGACAGTGGTGAGGAAAAACTCCCTTTTAACAGGTCGAAACCTCGAGCAAAACCGGGCTCTGGGTGGGTGGCCATCTGCATTGACCGAGTTGGGTTGAAAGGGGAGGAGAGAGGGGGAGAGGAGAGACAGAACAGGAGGACAGACAACAAATCAGACTAATAATAATAACAACTGCAGCAGTGAGTGTGGAGCAGGAACATGGGGGCAGTAGACGGCAATCACAGATCCAGAATCTACAGCTCCAGAGGCGGAAATACCTATGGAAATTGAGAAGGCCAAAAAGCACAAAAAGCACAAAAAGTACAAGAACTACCGGGAAGAAGTGGAGTTAGTAACATGTATTAGTGGGATAGGAAGCCTGAGCCAGCCCTAACTATAAGCTTTATCAAAAAGGAACGTTTTTAGCATACTCTTAAACAAAGAGAGGGTGTCTGCCTCCCGAACCCAAATTGGGAGCTGATTCCACAGAAGAGGAGCTTGATAACTAAAGGTTCTGGCTCCCATTCTACTTTTAGAGACGTTAGGTACCACAAGTAACCCTGCGTTCTGTGAGCGCAGTGCTCTAGTGGGGTAATACGGTACTATCAGCTCTTTAAGATATGATGGTGCCTGACCAATAAGAGCTTTGTAAGTGAGGAGGAGGATTTTAAATTCTATTGTAGATTTTACAGGGAGCCAGTGCAGAGAAGCTAATATTGGAGAAATATGTTCTCTTTTGCTAGTTCCTGTCAGTACACGTGCAGCCGCATTCTAGATCAGCTGGAGAGTCTTAAGAGACTTATCAGTGCAGCCCAATAATAAGGAATTACAATAATCCAACCTAAAAGTAACAAATGCATGGACTAGTTTTTCTGCATCTTTTTGAGACAGGATATGCCTGATTTTTATAATGTTACGTAAGTGGAAGAAGGCAGTCCTTGAAGTCTGTTTTATATGGGCATTAAAGGACATGTCCTGATCAAAGGTTACTCCTAGATTTCTTACAGTAGTACAGTAGAACTCCGTGTGAACGGAGGATTCATCATTTACATGGACAAACTGAAATCTATCTGATAAATATGACTGAAACCAGCTTAGTGCATGTCCTTTGACGCCAATCAAATGCTCCAGTCTCTGTAATAGGATACAATGGTCAATGGCATCAAAAGCGGCACTAAGTTCTAACAGAACAAGTAGAGAGACAAATCCTTCATCTGACGCAATCAAAAGGTCATTTGTCGCTTTCACCAGTGCTGTCTCTGTGCTATGATGCAGTCTAAATCCTGACTGAAAATCCTCAAATAACCTATTCTTGTGTAGAAAGTCACATAACTGATTAACGACCACTTTCTCAAGGATTTTGGAGAGAAAGGGAAGGTTAGATATAGGTCTATAATTGGCTAAAACCGCTGGATCAAGCGTAGGCTTTTTAAGAAGAGGTTTAATTACAGGTACTTTGAAGGACTGTGGTACATAGCCTGTTAATAAAGACAGATTGATCATGTCTAGTAAAGAAGTGCTAACTAAGGGTAGAACTTCTTTAAGCAGCCTAGTTGGGATGGGGTCTAAGAGGCAGGTTGTTGGTTTAGAAGAAGACATCATTGAAGTTAGTTGGTGAAGGTCAATTGGAGAAAAACAGTCTAAATATAAATCTGGTTCTACAGCTGCTTCTGAGGTTCCTGTACTTGAAGATATATCTGAACTGTTTGAGGGCACAAGATGATGCATTTTTTCTCTAACAGTTAGAATTTTATCATCAAAGAAGCTCATAAAGTTATTACTACTGAGCGCTCTGGGAATACATGTCTCAACAGAGCTCTGACTCTGTGTCAGCCTGGCTACAGTGCTGAAAAGAAACCTGGGGTTGTTCTTATGTTCCTCTATTAGTGAGGAGTAATAGGCTCCTCTGGCATTAAGGAGAGCCTTCCTGTATATTCTAAGATTATCTTGCCAAACTAAATGAGATTCCTCCAGTTTGGTGGATCGCCATTTCCTTTCTGATTAAGTTTCTTTTAATTTGCAGGTAAAGGAGTGATACCATGGAGCTAACCTCTTTTGTTTTATTATCTTCTTTTTCATAGGGGCAATAGAATCGACAGTCGTTCGCAGCGAGCCTGCAGTACTATCAACCAGATGATCAATTTGAGAGGGACTAAAGGTAGCATAGGAGTCCTCTGTTATATTGAGGCATGGCATTGAATTAAATGCAGATGGAATCACTTCTTTAAATTTAGCTACTGCTCTATCAGACAGGAATCTACTGAAGGAATGTTTGCCTAATGGCCTGTAGTCCAGTAATATAAATTCAAAAGTTATTAAATAACGGTCTGATAAAACAGGATTTTGTGGGAAAACTATTAAATGTTCAATTTCGATTACATATGACAGAACAAGATCGAGGGTGTGCCTAAAACAGTGAGTGGGTTTGTTTATGTAGCAGCATAGAGGTGGCATCTGTTAATTACTGCCCTGGCTCGTAATTAGCGCCAGGTGGCTGTCATTAGGTGGGCCAGTATAAAGGCCATCCTCCTCTGCTGGTTCTTCCTCTTGCGCCTCTGTCATTGGTGCATCATTTTTGGGCCAAGGTTGGTTGGCTCAACAGGGTGACTGTATGCGTGCTGCTCCATGCTCCCTTATGTGCAGCTGCGTATTTGTTTGGTAAACGCCAGCTACAGCCAGTGTCCTCTCTCTCCCTCCCTCCTCCTGTACGTGTGTGTGTGTGTGTGTGTGTTGAATGGGTGTTTAGCTTATTATAATTTTGCATTATAATTTGTTTCTTTCTTTTTTTAGTTACTGGAGACTGGTGGTGGCGGTGCTGGTGGCCAGGTGGTGGTATCCCCCCCCTTTTTGTCTGCTGTGTCTTGGAAAGCGGGTTCCTCACTGTGGGTGTGTGGGTCACGTATGTTGGGTGGTTTAGTTTGTTTTTCTTAATTTGGTGGGTTCCCCCCCCCCCTGCACCTAGCTTTGTCCATCCATTCAGCTCCAGCTCCCTTAATTGATTTTCCTTATTTAATTTTCTTTTGGGATGAATGAAATTTTAAATCATTTTTTAAACTATTTAAAATAAAATTGTATTTTTTTCTAAGTCTTGGTGAACTGCGTCTCTTGCCTCAAAAAGAGTATACTTACCTGTGTGCCTGGTGCTCTACTAAATTATTTCCTGGGGTGAAATTCCCCAGGTGGCGTTGTTGGTCTTTTTCTTAATTTTTGGTGTTAGTTAAATTATTTTTTTAAATAAATTTGCATTCACACGCCTCGTGTCGCCACATTTATACTTGACAGAAGCCAATCGAATCTAATAGTGAGATAAACGCAGAACTAAGGCTATCATCATCGACGTCCACATGAATATTAAAATCACCTACAATAATGACTTTATTTGTTTTGAAGACTAAACTTGTTAAAAACTCTGAGAATTCTGCTTAACATTCAGAATACGGACCAGGAGCGCGGTACACTATGACAAATAGAATTGGCTGTAGAGTTTTCAACGTTGGGTGTGAAAGACTAAGAACAAGGCTTTCGAATGAGTTAAAACTGAGTTTAGATTTAGGGTTGATTAATAAGCTAGAGTCGAAGATGGCTGCAACTCCACCTCCTCGGCCGGTGCCTGGGGGATGTGAGTATTAATATGACTAGGAGGAGTGGATTCATTCAGGCTAACATATTCTTCCTGACACAGCCAAGTTTCAGTCAGACAAAATATAGCCATATGATAGTCAGATATTAAATCATTGAGTAACACAGCTTTAGACGACAGAGATCTAATGTTTAAGAGTCCACATTTAGTTATCTTATTTGGTTGTACCACTACACTGGTAGTTTTAATTTTTATTAAGTTTTTATGAGTAACTCCTCTTCTGTTTGAATTTGAATTAATTAATTGAAGTGGTCGGGGGGCAGACACAGTCTCTATGGGTTTTCTTTTATGGGGGTTTGGGTGGGTAACCGCTCTAATGGAAGCGCAGAGAAGTGTGTAGGACTGCAGCTCTGCTTCCTGGTCTGAACTCTGTATTGTCACGGTGTGGGTCCACTAATAAACTTGGTAAAATTTCTGGCTATGAGAGCTGCACCATCCAAAGTGGGATGAATGCCGTCTCTCCTCATCAGACCAGAATGTAGTCCAATAATCTATGAGGCCCACATCCTTTCTACTGGACACCACCTTGACAACCAGCGGTTGAATGACGACATGCGGCTATACATGTCATCACTGGTCAGATTTGGCAGGGGTCCAGAGAAAACTACGGAGTCCGACATTGTCTTTGCGTAGTTACACACCGACTCCACATTAATTTTGATGACTTCCGAGTGGCGTAATCAGGAGTCATTACCGCCGACGTGAATTACGATTTTTTGTAGGAGGAGCTGCACTAGGTCGGTCCCCACTGACTACAGGGGGCTGGCTAGCTACAGCTAAAGGCTGGGTATCCATGGTGCGGAGCCAGGCTTCTAGTTTACTAAACCTCTCCTCCAATGCTAAAAATAAACTACATTTATAAATAAACTTAACAGATTAACAATCAGCACATACTGTCATCTTAGTAAGAATAATACATTGTTCTAGATTTAAATCCCCAATACCATAAAGTAGACCAATTTTCTCCAGTTCCAACACTGAAATGCTGCTTACATCAATAATGATAATCCAATAATACCATATATGTAATAAACCTCTGACAGGGGCCATTCTGTACAATAAGCACTTTTACTTTTGATAATTAAGGTGTATTTTTCTGCTAATAAATCTGTACTTTTACTTCAGTACAGTTTGGACTGCAGTACTTTTACTGTAAAGTAGTATTCTTTTAGCCTGGCATCACCAAACTTATTCCTGTTCTGTCGTACAGTACGTCCTGTCAGAAGTATAGCAAACATATTTCTTATCAACATAAAGTTTAAGTGCAGTTGTTTGTTCTTCTTTTAGAGAAATTTTACCGTACAGTCCGTTTAATACTGCCACTGTAGCTGGCCTTGGAATGTTCAGCATCAGTGGCAGCCATCTTGGTTATTTATGAAGATGCCTCAACGGGGCTTTTCTCTGTCAGTCATTGTATTAAACCCGCCCTATATGAGATTGTTGGTTGTGATTGGCTCGCCAAATGCTAGTTCTGGTAGAAAACAGCCTGAAAGGGTGAGCGGCCAGACGTATCAGCCAGAGCAAAAAATACATGAGCTGGCAGACTCGTCTGGTTCCCAGGCTAATATTCTTTCATTTCACCTAGCCTACGTGGCTGAGAAGTCGTTTAAATGTCATTTCCGCACTCAGTGAACCCCAGTGAAGGAGGCTGTCATTTCTTTACCGTTTCTCTCGGCTTGCAACACCGTGGTGCTCTCTGACCTGCTGAACTGTCGGCACAGTGACTTACTGGGAAATTAACTGCTACAGAGGTCGGACAGACGACAGGCAGACACAGTTTCATATAAAGCTCACCTTCTGATGAGAAAAGCTCACGTCAGCGCCGTCGTCCCAATAAACGAAACTGAAAGTTTAAGTCCGCCTGCTATGGAAGCCTGTTTGCGCCACTGTGAAGAAAAAAATAACGATCCTGTAAGTCATAATTATGAGATAGCATCTCATAATTATGACTTACCATCTCATAATTATTACTTAGCATCTTATAATTATGACTTACCATCTCATAATAATGACTTAGTATCTCATAATTATGACTTAGTGGGCCTGGTCTGTGCTCAGCTGCAGGGGGAGATGTGTCAGAGGGGTTCAGGGGGACAGTGTCGGGGTGACTTTAATCGGCACCGCTGATAGTGTTACTAGTTCTGCTTGTTCCTGTTCAGCAGTAGCAACTGGAGCTCCGGGTCTCACACACACCCGGGGACACAGAGACGTACCTGTACCGGATACCTGTCTGGGTCTGTGTTTGTGTGGAGGACAGCGGAGAGACGGCTACATACGCCCGTCACCTCCGCAGGTAACAGAGTCATTTATCAAGACGGCTGTTCAACAAGCACAAACATGTAAACAGTCAGCTCAGCTGTTAGCCCAACCAGCGCACTGTGGCTGTGTAAAACATATCAGGAGAGACTGCGGTCAGAGCAGGGGAAAATATCACTTTTCTACTGTACTCTGTTACCGAGCGAAGTTGGTATTAACTCAAACCTTATCTTTACTTCACCCGCTTCACTGTCTCTCCATCATGGCTGACCTGCTCTGCTAAGCCCCCGCCCCGAAAGGCTGGCGTCCTAAGTCATAATTATGAGATACTAAGTCTAAGACTTACTGGATCGTTATTTTTTTTTTTTTCGCAGTGGCGCAAATGGGCTTCCATAGCCTGCAGAGACTCAGTCCTTCCTGCGCTGAGAAACTAGTGCGCAGGGACCATCTACAAAGTGCAACAGCAGAACCAGCGAGGCCTCCTGCTGGAATATCCAATACTCTTATAATTATACAGGGTCACTTAAAATATCAGTGGTCTGTTGTTGGTTACACTGCAGTCTGGAAAATGTTTTTAATGGTCTTAATGAGTTTTAAGATACAGTGTAGTGGCCCCTAATGGTTATATGAAACCACTAGTGTTTAAAGATGTTTTGCTTAATTTTGATTAATTTGAACCAGAATCCTATTTGCTTTCCACATCCCAGAACACACAGACTCAAACAAGTGGTCAATAGCTGACAAGTGGGGTTCACACTGAGAGAGAGGAGTCGCCTCTGCCAGCTGGTCCTGAAGCTCTGCCCTCACACACTTCAGGACCGACACCAAACACTTTGTCCCAACCAAATCATCTCAAAAGAAAGAGAAACTTTCATCAAATACTGGAAATAAACCACCACATCACTTAGTAATTCAGAATTCTATTTGACCCTAAACAGAGAGTAGACTGTGGCAGAGCACCTGACCACTGTGACCGATAGGGAGTTAATGTACAGACTGAGTGGACCTGGCCTGGCCACAGGAACAGGCTGTCAAAGACAGAACAGGCAACAGGGAGGCCAGGCTGTTGTCCTGGGTCATAGAAGAGAGGATGAGACCGACTCTCACTTCCTACTATACTGCTATATTTTCTTATACAGAAATATAAGGACCTAACGTGAGAGATAAACAATAAGAGAGATAGTCTTACTGTTTACCATCCCTCCACTGCAGCTCAGCAAGGAAACACTGTCTGGGAAACATAAAGAGGGAATTTCAGTAAATGTCATACTCGGATAATACCCACTTAATTTGTCAAATTCCAAAGTTTATCTGTAGCCTCAGCTTCAGCTAACCCTGGGAATATATCTTCAGACAAAAAAAGGACTGTGGACTTTGTCCCCCTGTTCTTATACTGAAAGCACATCAGGAGGGATTTCATACATGATTAGAGCACGCAGAGCCTCTTTCAGTGCTCATATGGGCACCCAACTGTTGTTTTTTGATAGACTTATCAAAAAACTGTTACAAAATTGTGAACCTATCCTTCAAAGTAATTAACTAAGTAATCAACAGTTTTGAAGAGTAAAAACTTCCATCAACAAAGTAAAAATTAAATCTTTTCCAGATGTTTTTTACAGGTCTCTGTGTGGACGTTTGACATCTGTGTTTCTGATGTTCTGGCTACGGCCTATGTTGCTACATGTTACCTAACAATCTTGTAATGAAACAGTAATACAAACTAATTGCCACACAGTGGACCTGATGAGAGGATCTGACCTGTGACCTGCTTTACCCAGAGAGAGCAAGAGAAAAGACAGGACACAGAATGAGTCCCCTGGTCTCTGTTTATTATTGATCACAAACACATTACCTTCCATGTCACCAGTCACTGACCAACAGCCACCAGAATGCAAATAAATGTTAACTGAAACATCTTAAGTAAACACACAAATAGTTTCTGAAGCAAAACAAACAAAAAAACAAAATGAAAATTGAATACAATATCAATAACTTAGATGATAAGAGTAGCACGATTGTTGAATGTAAACTGTGCCATGATTTGACACTGTTTCAGTGCAACACAGTACACCCTGAAGCTTCACCTTATTTAAATGGGTATGATGACCAGATGGAGCTATTTGCTGTAAATACTACAGACTGCGATTTCAAAATTAAAGCTAACACATGCTGAAAAAGTAGTGTACGTTTTTCAAAAACACATGATGGAGAAAGTCATGTCACAGTTCGTTCATGAGTGATCTTTTTTCCCACATTTCTGAAGCAACGGACGTGATTCCACACCAACCTCTAGATATTTTAGACTAAACGCATCAGTTCAGTTCTTCAACTGGTTTACAACAACGATTCACACAGAATGAGCACAGGGAAGTTACACATCACAGCACTGAGGACACCATGTCTCCGTCTCATCAATGACAGCTGCGCTCTACTCAATTTAACACTGGTTCATGGTCAGGAAGCAACAAATCAATAAATCCATACACTGATTTTATATACTGGTGGAGTTTATAGTGAAATTAAATGGAAATGAAGAATGTGATTTCTGGGTGTACTGATCACATACTGGGTAGAATCATGTGGTTTGTAGTCTCATAACAAATATTATCAAATGTTTAATTGTGGACTTGCAACTTTACATCCCATAGATTGTTTCTAAGTGATAGCTGTGGCAGAGGTTAAGCCATGTTGCATGGACAGCACATTAAAGGATAATCCCAGTTTAATTTGAGTAAAGGTTTTTCCACTGCCTAACTGCTCCAAGCTGTACATATACATGGGGTACCATCACAGGACACAGGTTTGAAGTTGTTTATTTCAACTCTGGATTCTGGTTCAGCAGAAATCAGTCTGTGACACTGAGAAATCCTGGCTTTTAGCCCACATCCAACAAAACTGGAGTGCAGTTTGTTAGGAGAGGCAATGTCAATGTTGACTGGAACACACACCAAAAAGCAAACGTTTATGGGTATAGACAAATTAAGTAATTTATGTGTTTTCTCTGGAGTGCCGTCACTATCACTGCAGTTTGGGTTCATCATGGCCAGATAGATAAAGGCCGTGTGTGTGAATGTAGAAGTTATTCAGTCACAAAGCACTGGGAACACTCACATGAACATAGAGCTTCTGTCCGACCTGCACAGGCTCAATGTGAAAGTACTGCGTGGAGGAATTCATTACCCCAGAAGGGATACTGCCTGGCTACAATTTAAATCAGTGTTTTGTTGTTAAAGCATCTGATTAAGAGCACAGAACAGGAAAAACATCGAGCCATCTGTTAAAACTGGGATGAATATAGTTGAAAAGTTTAAATCTGGTAGATTATAACCTTTATACTAATGGCATTTTATGACAATACTTTTAAAATAAAATTAATATTATAGGGCCTCTGGACAGATATCTTGGCAAGAGTGCTTAAAAAGTGAAATCCTTTGCATACATTACGGTGTTATAGCCGTTTTTACAGGTGAGGTGTTACTGTAGTTATGGCAACTGGTCTACTTCAGCCTACAACACAGATTCTCTATAAGGACACAAAAACACCTGATGTCTTTGGTAATGGATATCTTAGAATGAGAGCTGGTGGAGGAGATGTCATTACAGCAGTGATGAACATATGCAGAGGTGAGTACAATGATGGTACTGTGCCACAGCATTAGGAGCTCCAGTATGAGTACAGCTTGGCACATGTGCACCGGAAAAACTATTTCAAGGACAACATTATAGCTCATACACAATAAAGGTTTCACAAATTACCACCAGAGGGTGTAAGAGGGCTGCACTTGGCTTCATGCACACACACTAACACATACACAGAAGAGAAGAGGGAGGGCTGGGGACTCCGGAGGGGTGGATCACTCGTCAAATCGTCCATCTAGGATGCTCTCAAACGAAAAGGGGACGAACTTGAAGCCCTGGCCAGAGTAGAACTTGTTCTGGAACTCTACCCTGAAAAGGAGGACAAGCAGAGAACGAGGTGGTGAGAACTGGGGTTTAAAGAGAATGGTTAAATACAGTATTTGAGCCTTATTACTCCAGCTGGTAAATATATAACAAACAGGATCAAGTGTCAGGATGTGGAACAGCATCTGAAATCCTCTTCCCTTACGGATGTTGGAACTAGGAGGCTGCATCCAACAATTTTGGTAACTTCCTGAACGACGGTTCTGTTCTATACTCAATATAAAACTGGTTAATACATCAATTTGATCCATACAGTGATTCTATATACTGGTGGAATTTAGAGAGAAATTAAATGGAAACGAAAAATGTGTTTTCTGGATGTACTGATCAGATACTGGGAGCAACCATATTGCTTTGTAGTTTTATTACAAATATACTTACAGCTCCACATGATGTCGTTTCATGGCAAAAACAACACTTTATATCCCATTGATTGTTTCTAAGTGATAGCTGTGGCAGAGGTTAAGCCATGCTGCATGGCCAGCACATCAAGGGATAATTCCACTTTATTACAACTTGGGTCTTAATTGCATTGCTGAGATCTGGGACACAGTGCAATAGGTCAATGTTAAAGCAGGAAGTTGGTCTGTAAACTTTTATAGTCTGTCTTCATTTGCTCAAAAATGTTAATCACACCCACTTTATGTAGTAATTGGTCAGGTGTGTGTGTGTAGGTAAGAAAATAGGCAGTTTTCTTTGTGTGTACGACCAAGTGCTTTATTAATGGTGTCTCGCCCTCCTGCCTTCAGATGTGGTTCTTTGAGGCTATAAGGTTGACTGTAAAGAAAAACAAACTGTAAGGTGATGAGGTTGAAAGTTTGTTTTTGATCCTTAGCAATCAAACAAGTTGATGTTTATCAGGTATAATATTTACCATGTTCACCATCTTAGTTAAACATGTTAGCATGCTAACATTTGCTAATTAGCTTTAAACACAAGTAAGTAACTATGTTAGTAAGTTAGTACAGCTTCAGCTGATGGGAATTTCATTAGTTTTGCAGGTATTTGGACAAATCAAAATGCTGACCAGACGCTAGATGAAAAGTCAAAGGATCACCAAAGTTATTACAATTCATCCTGAGGGAAACATGAATGTCTGAGCCAAATTTCATGACAATCCATCCAATAGCTGACATACTTTGTTCTGGACCAAAGTGGTTGACTTCTTCCAACTAGCATTGCCATCCCTAGAACCATGCTGCTAAAAATGTTTAAAGAATGGTCATGGAGTCTTAATAACTATGCTAGCATTACCACAAGAAGACAACACAGTACATCTAGACAACAAAAAAGCTTCCCAGCTGGGTGAATCTCAGATACCTACTGCGTTCTTGTTCAGACTACTGTTACCTTCCAGCAACTACCGCCAAAACCTCTTTATTCTAATCACTTAGCTGTCATACTAACAGACCCACTGATGTGCTTTTTTATTTAATTCCGTTTGACCAAGACGAAAACAAGACAGGAACACGCCAGCAACCTTAAAGTCTGCAACAAACCTGAAGAGTTGATATGTATGACCTAAAGACTAAAGAGCAGTGCTGTCCTTCACTGATATTAATCTTCTTCAGGCTGAAAATAACCAAGGATGATTCAATTAATTTGGCTGCTATGTCTGTAAGGCAGGGCACATTCCATTAAAGTAAGTTAAAAGTAAAATATTATTATTATTATTAGTATTATTCTCTGCTCAACCCTCTGAAATGGCTGAAAATTAGGGATGGGGCGATACACATTTCTTTCGATTTGATTGTTTCACGATACTTGGGGTCGAGTATTATCGAGTATCAAGTATTGCGATTTGATATTTTACGATTTATTGCGATTTTTGTTTAGTTTAATAACACTAGACCATGGGAAAAAGTTGAATCCTAACCTTCTAGAGACTATATCATCACATGTCAGTTACACTTTGAGTTTTATTCAGCTGCATCATTGTTATACATCATAGAAAAGTGGAAAATAAAATGTACATGTACAATAGAACGTCCACAGCGGGCCACTTGTCGTGCCCGTGTCATGTGTTTCGCTGTTTAATGTCTTTTCTGTGGGTCTCCTCTGCTAAAACCACATCAACACTGTGGGCCCCAGGTCGGGGCCCCTGCATGTGTATATATCATAGACTGTATATAAACAAGTAGTTACCCAAATGTAACTCCAGTTCTATGACTGAATGTAGATTATATCGATTCAGGCATTAAAGAATCGATTACAAACGTAATTCATCCGTTATAAGACTACAGACTTGATGGATTCAAACCCCTAATTCATGACTTATTAACATTTACAACTGGAGATTTGCTGGTTTATTAGGAAGTCAGAAACCCATGAGCACATTAATTTTTATTTGTGGATTGCCAACATTTATAACTTCATTATTACCAATAGAAAGAATAAACACTGCCTTAGAAGTAATTTATAAAGCAGTAAGATTAAGTTATGTTCCTTATTAGAAAGCAGTATCAAATTAGAAAGCAGTATCAAAATATGTGTTGAAAATGACAAGACTGGTTCATCTACTTCTTGAACATGACTGGATAAAACCTCAGATAAACTTTGTAGCTAATGGGCAGAGCGTGGCATGGGTATAACCAAGTGGGACTCTTTCCTCTCCTCTCCTTGGCCCACATTGTTGGCTTTAACCAGCTCTATGTGCCACAGAGAACAGACCAGGTGACTAGCAGTAAGCTTGTATGAACCATAGCCTTTACAAATCCTTCAACTCTTCACTTTGTCACTTGTACAGAATATCATGTCTCAGACATTTCCACACGCAGAGATGACAGCAGTATGTAGAAGTGGACTGTGAGAATCAGTGGATGGGACATTTATGAGGAATAGGCTTACGGTCTGGACAAGCTCAGGTTGTTATGTGACCAAATATGGCTGCTGAGAGCCACAGAAGTCTGTCACTGACACCTCCTCTCATATCTCTACCAATAAAACCAGACCCTGAGATACTGCCTGCTCATTCAGGAAAATTGTGTTGCCATGCTCAAAATGAACTTTTTCAATAAATATGTGATGAAGTCGATCAGTTTTAGAAATAAAAAGTCCATTCTGGGTCTTTGGTGCTTCAGACCACAGGGTGCTGAATGCTAACAACAACTTTCTTCTGTCTTTGTTCATTTCTGGCCATTTCCTCCAAATTTGATTTTGAGGTTTATTCAGGGTTAATATCTTAAAATGAACACAATAAAGTTGTTAATAATACACAATGAATTCTGACACTAGCAATCAATAATTTATTTTAACATTTAAAATGGTAGATATCACATTCAGTAGTACAACTATCCTAAAACAGCCAGAGGTAATTAAACTGTTACTTAACTAGTTCAGTCCAGTTACAGATTGTAAAACTAACTTCAAGGCTTTTCTGCCAGTAAACTGCACTTCATTTCCTGGTTCATCTGCAGTAAAATGACAGTACAGCTCATTACAGAACCACATTTTCAGAAATGTCCTCAGTATACTAAATGTACTTCCACAGTTAGGATACTGTAATTCTCAAGTCCTGACAATCTCTGATGTCTTCATTTAAGAGGAAAAAACTAAGAGTAGGTTTTCAGTTCCTGCTGGTTCCTGGCCTCAGCAAGCGAAGGGAGTGCCCAGGAATGTCTCC
The DNA here is from genome assembly GCA_031216445.1 of Lateolabrax maculatus. NCBI lineage: Eukaryota > Metazoa > Chordata > Actinopteri > Acropomatiformes > Lateolabracidae > Lateolabrax > Lateolabrax maculatus. Next base: position 19,827,690 of record CM062200.1, read on the forward strand.
CAGCCGTGGCAAATATTTGGCTTGCTGGAGCCATGAGGGGGCAACACTTAAAAAGAGGAAAGAAATGAGAGATCCTCTCATCTGCCTCTCCACACGGCTCTGGAGGTGTAAAAAATGCTCGTACCCCACATACACTACACTCAACTTACTGCGGTGTGTGTGTTTGTGTGTTTGTGCAGATAACTCATCAGCATGTGTGTGTGAAGAGTGGACAGCAGAGCAGAGGGTCCAGGTTGACTGCTGTTTACTTTGAACATGACTATTTCCATTCACTCACCTGTGTGAAAAATACTCCACTACTCTTTTTAACCTTAGCGGAAACCTGTTGAGCCGACACACTGCTGCTATTAACAAAGTGCCTCACATTCATACAGTTAAACACACTGGAACCTGAGAGCTGCCTAGTATAACCACAGCCTCTTTCTGTGGGCCACAACAAAAGTATGTATTCACTGATGTTAGAAAAGATCATTGATAAACTGACTGATTGCTAAGCATTGAGCTCTATTTTGTGTAGACAGTGTGGCTCCGCCTGAGCGGACACACTCCCTCCACCTCAACGTTCGATCGGTGTTGTGTCATGTCATTTTAACTTTCTTATTTAAATGTATTTGAGGGAAAACTTCGGATGGAACCAGCTACTAAATGGTTCGATTAGTCTTTTACCCCTATACCCAGGTCGGATGACTGATTTGCATTTTGCAGTTGATTATTATAGTTTTTTTTAAACCTATGTATAAGCACTATAGCCAGGCCAATACTGAATTTCTGAAGCTGATAAAGATTGTATTTGAGCATGTGAAGGGTGTATGGGTGTGGTTTGTGGATCTGATGTCCCCATCAGCAGGATGACATCATGTTCTATGCAGGTCCAATACCTGGACGTCCATCAAAATTTAGTCTCAATGGGCGTTCATGACAAACTCACTATTAGACGCCTGACTTGAAGAATTTGGTAAAAATGTAGACAACTTGTGAATGTCAGTGGTTTGGTTTATAGCTTACTCGACATCAGGATTCTCAGGACCTCAGTGGAGGTTCATGTTGTTAAGACCACCTCTTCGGCATTTTTGTAATCCTGAAATCTTTTGTCACTTATCTTGTGATGGCCGATAAAATCAGCTATGAAAATGTATCAGTCAGGCTTTAACATGCACCCAAAATGTTCCATTGTTTACTGTGCCCTGTAGACTTCAGACATACATACATATTAGCACTCACAGAACAATTTGCATTTGGGCTGGGTGGCCAGAGACTTTTTCTTAAGTGCAAAATTTATAAGAACCAGGGATTTGGAAATAAAATACATGCAATGGGGAAAACTCTAAATGTTCTTTTTTTGTAGCGTCTCCATTTATCTAATATTTTCACTGTTGTGCTCTGCTCTTCTTCTCCGCTGTGCTATCTATGGAAGGCCAAGGCACAAGGTATGAATGTTGGATTTAAATATTGGTTTTGCCCCAGGCAAACATTTTATAATTCTGGGAAAGACAGTAATGTAAATGCTATGTGACCAGATCAGGTAATGACGTATAGAGTTCTGAGGTTACAAATGGAGATAGGGTGAACTGTGTACAACAAAGAGTGTGAAAATATATCTTATCAGGTGGTATGCATGTGCCATCCATCAAATCATGAAACATTATTCAGATTAAGTCTTAGTTCACAGCAATCCTAAACACTTAAAGTGTATAAACTTGTTAACTCATATCATGCATGCAATGTTTAAAAAAGGGCTGAGGGCCACATATCAGGGAGTTCTTGTTGTTGCCTCCACTTGTCTGATCTGTTATCAATAAAGGTTCTGCAGCTGCTCATATGCATATTTAACTCAGCTTATTACACCTGCTCCAAGTTTGGTCTGCAAGAAAGCTTTGTACAACATACCCTCCAGCCTGAAACATACAGCCAGCCCATGTGTAAGACAAATAGGTGGGATTATACAACACATACTGTAGGTTTCTTGGAAGAACAACACAGTCTGGATAAAAGACAGCTGTGCTCATATTTGAAAAGAGGTCAGATCACTTTCCACTACTTTACAGGAACAACAGGCAGACAGAAGACAGATAGACAGTTTCTACTTAAACCTGCCTACAACAACCAGCCCTGAGAGCAGCAGTAAAGCATTAATACCATACCTCTGTCCAACTAAAACACTCAGGTTATTCTCTCCCTCTCTTTGTTTATCCATCTCATAACCATGATGTAAGGGTCTGTGGTGATGGCAAGAACCAGATCAGAAGCATTAACGAAAATAAACGTATTAATTTCACTTAACAGTTTTAAAAGGAACAAAGGAAAGGAACAAACGTTAATTGTATCACAGGTGTTCCATCATTTCTGCATATTACCATGAATTTTGGTACGGATATTCATAGTCCTTAAACAATGACTCTTAATCCTACTTTTGGTGACTTTCTGTGGTGACCTTTAACTTGCACCACTTTCACAACGAATTTTCCCAACCAACACTTTGCTCTATGATGAGAAAAAACTAATGGCCAAGTTTCACTGAAACTTGGCTGAGGATATTAAAGGACCAATTTTGCCTATTTACAAAAAACATATTTTAACATACTATCTACATACCACAAGAGATAACCCCGTCTCGCCCTCACAGTACGTAGCTACTTTTACTGTCTTTTAACTTGATACATTGAAGTATCTAACAGACAAGCTCAGTGTGTATATCAATCAGTGCCTATCACTGGATGCATATTATTATGATGAAAGGGATGTTTCCCTGTTGGGATACTGAACATTTATCATTCATCAACTTCACAGCACCTCCTCCTCATAGTTCTCTGCAGTACTCAATCTGAGTCCACATCTCAAAACACTGTTACTGAGAATTTCTGTATTCCATCTATTAAAACAATAATCCATTTATGTGACTCATGATTACAGCTGCTATCTTATAATAAGTTATAATAACTCCTAATACCTGGTAATACATGTTTTTATGAAGTATAATCACTGCATAGCTGTATCTCACAATGGTAATCACATACGTTTCAGGGTAATCCATGACTTCTCTATATTGGATAATGTCTTGTATTCCATAATGTTTGACTTCCCTGTGTGTCAGTGCAGTTAACTCTGGTGCAGGTTGGATCAGCAGGGTGGAGGTGGTGCTAGGAGGCGATGGAGCTGGAGCGTGTGAGGTTATCTGGAGTCCCGTACCCTCGCTCAGTTTGGTACACCACTTTGTGTCAAGAGTGTTTCATGTTGCTAGCATTCCTCATGTGCATGTAAAACTGAAGAACTGGCAGAAATACGTGGTTCAAAAAGTGAATAATTACAGCTTGCTGGGTTTATGTTTTCTATCACTGTGGAATTTATGTGTGTGAGTATGTACATGTGTATACTATAAGCTGTACCTGTTCGGGTATTTCATATATATTTCATTAAAATATGTGTGTGTGTGTGTGTGTGTGTGTGTATGTGTGCATGTGTGTCTAACCAGTGCAGACGCAGGGCATGCAGGAAGGCTGACAACCCCTCCATGATGAGCAGGATGGCAACAGTGAGGGTGGCAAAGGCTGAGAAGATGATGGACAGGCCGAAGAACCCGCCCCCGCTCCGGGAGGACAGACCCAGGTGCATCACCATGGACCAGAGCACCTCCGACAGCTCTACACACACACAGTGACAAAAGCAAGGTTTACACCAAAATATACATGTCACGCATTTTTGAATTCAGCGTTACTGAACTGATGTACCTAAGGCACAGAAAGAGTTTTATCTACAACCTCTTTAAATAATATTCTGCAGAATATGTATCATTAAATTGTTGATGTTTGTGTGTGTATGTGTGTGTGTGTGCGTGTATGCTTTTACTCACGTGCATGAGCCAGGCTGAGGGCCCAGAGGCGCAAGTAGGAGGCTGTGTTGGAGATGCATCCCAGACAGTACTCTATGGTGTGGATGGCCTGGTGGACAGCTACGTCACCAAAGTCAAACTGTGGTGGAAAGACAAGATGGTTAACCACACAGCATGCTCATAGTAACACGTTTTTGGTATTCTTTTTTATATTTGTTTCTTAACCAGGAAGGTATTACTCAGTACTTTTACGTGCACACAAGAAACCAGGTTACTCAGAGGAATCAAGTTAAGCAGGAAGCCGCACAGTGCGTACAGTACACGCAATGTAGTCACCTGGTTACTGTAACTCCATGTGTACATGCAGCGCAATCATCACAGTTTTGCTCAAGGGCACCTCAGAGGTGCTAGTGAGAAGAAAGCGATGTTCTTCCCTTCTCCTGCCAGTCCCAAGATTGAACTGAAGGTTGACTGTAAAATTGATGAACTGCACATTCAAGGACATTGATTTTTTTGTCTGCAGCTTTGCTCCAATCAATACAGTATCTCTCTTTAACGACTGTCGATTCTATTGCCCCTATCAAAAAGAAGATAATAAAACAAAAGAGGTTAGCTCCATGGTATAACTCCTTAACCCGCAAATTAAAAGAAACATCGCAAAAATTAGAAAGGAAATGGCGTTCCACCAAACTGGAGGAATCTCATTTAGTTTGGTAAGATAATCTTAGAATATACAGGAAGGCTTTCCATAATGCCAGAGGAGCCTATTACTCCTCACTAACAGAGGAACATAAGAACCCCAGGTTTCTTTTCAGCACTGTAGCCAGGCTGACACAGAGTCAGAGCTCCGTTGAGCCATGTATTCCCAGAGCGCTCAGTAGTAATAACTTCTTTGATGATAAAATTCTAACTGTTAGAGAAAAAATGCATCATCTTGTGCTCTCAGCCAGTTCAGATACTGTATATCTTCGAGTACAGGAACCTCCGAAGCAGCTGTAGAACCAGATTTATATTTAGACATTTTTTTCTCCAATTGACCTTCACCAACTAACCTCAATGATTTCTTCGTCTAAACCAACAACCTGCCTCTTAGACCCCATCGCAACTAGGCTGCTTAAAGAAGTTCTACCCTTAGTTAGCACTTCTTTACTAGACATGATCAATCTGTCTTTATTAACAGGCTATGTACCACAGTCCTTCAAAGTAGCTGTAATTAAACCTCTTCTTAAAAAGCCTACGTTTGAAGGGTTTTAGCCAATTATAGACCTATATTTAACTTTCCTTTTCTCTCCAAAATCCTTGAGAAAGCGGTCATTAATCAGTTATGTGACTTTCTAAACAGCAATAGTTTATGTGAGGATTTTCAGTCAGGATTTAGAGTGCATCATAGGACAGAGACAGCACTGGTGAAAGTGACAAATGACCTTTTGATTGCGTCAGACAAAGGATTTGTCTCTGTACTTGTTCTGTTAGAACTTAGTGCTGCTTTCGATACCATTGACCATCGCATCCTATTACAGAGACTGGAGCATTTGATTGGCATCAAAGGGGCTGCATTGTATCGTATTTATCAGATATAATTCAGTTTGTCCATGTAAATGATGAATCCTCCGTCCACACGGAAGTTAGTCATGGAGTTCCACAAGGTTTGGTGCTTGGACCACTTTTATTCACCTCATATATGCTTCCTTTAGGCAGCATTATTAGGAAACACTCCATAAACTTTCACTGCTATGCAGATGATACTCAATTATACTTATCGATAAAGCCAGATGAAACCGATAAGTTAGCCAAACTTCAGGCATGTATTAAGGACATAAAAGACTGGATGACCTGCAATTTTCTGCTGTTAAACCCAGACAAAACTGAAGTTATTGTTCTGGGTCCTAAACACCTGCAGGACGCACTATTTATAGATATAGTTACTCTAGATGGCATTGCCCTGGCCTCTAGCACCACTGTAAGGAATCTAGGAGTAACCTTTCATCAGGACATGTCCTTTAATACCCATATAAAACAGACTTCAAGGACTGCCTTCTTCCACTTACATAACATTATAAAAATCAGGCATATCCTGTCTCAAAAAGATGCAGAAAAACTAGTCCATGCATTTGTTACTTCTAGGTTGGATTATTGTAATTCCTTAATATCGGGCTGCCCTGATAAGTCCCTAAAGACTCTCCAGCTGATCCAGAATACGGCTGCACGTGTACTGACAAGAACTAGCAAAACAGAACATATTTCTCCGATATTAGCTTCTCTCACTGGCTCCCTGTAAAATCTAGAATAGAATTTAAAATCCTCCTCCTCACTTACAAAGCTCTTATTGGTCAGGCACCATCGTATCTTAAAGAGCTGATAGTACTGTATTACCCTATTAGAGCACTACGCTCACAGAATGCAGGGTTACTTGTGGTACCTAAAGTGTCTAAAAGTAGAATGGGAGCCAGAGCCTTTAGTTATCAAGCTCCTCTTCTGTGGAACCAGCTCCCAATTTGGGTTCGGGAGGCAGACACCCTCTCTTTGTTTAAGAGTATGCTAAAAACGTTCCTTTTTGATAAAGCTTATAGTTAGGGCTGGCTCACGTGAGTCCTGAACCATCCCTTAGTTATACTGTTATAGGCTTAGACTGCCAGGGGATTTCCCATGATGCACTGAGCTTCTCTCTCCTCCTCTGAGTTTTTCCTCACCACCGTCGCCAAGTGCTTGCTCATGGTGGGAACTGTTGGGTCTCTGTAAATAATATTTTAAAGAGTATGGTCTAGACCTACTCTATGTGAAAGCGTCTTAAGATAACTTTTGTTATGATTTGGCGCTATACAAATAAAATTGACTTGACTTGACTTTAGGATGAACATATGTGTTTAGTTTAGCTTTTAGTTACACTACTAGTATTGTGTGTGTTCTTGTCTGAATCTATGTTTTAAGATGTTTTGATTGTTTATATTGATATGAAAATATTATACATTAAACAGCATGTGTTTTAAACATACTGACTGCCAAAAGCGAACATCACTGGAAATAAAGACTCAAACAATAGAATTTCCAGGATGTCCCTACTTACGTCATCATAGCTTATCAGCTGAGGTGTGTAAAACAAACACTTACTAAACTCTGCTTAACACAGATGGCTACAACCAAGCTCTGCTATTCCAAATGTGGCCAAAAATAACAACCGTACTGTCAATATGGAATGAAAAGTGGAAATGACTTGGAATGGAAATTGTGTTATCATCTTAATAAGTGGCTCATGTGACCTTTTACCCCTAGCTCTGATCAGGCAGAAAAAAAAAGAGCAAAGACATCTGGCTTGTTTGAGTTTCTTTCTTTTTCCCCAGCAGGATCACAGCTCAGGGACTTGTTTGTATATTGTAAAGCCAACAGAGTTCCTGCGTTCTCTCCTTCCTGGAGCAAGAGTAGCCTTTCCTGTATGAAGGGGGCAGGGAGGGGGAAACATCTACTCTACTGCCCTACGTTGCTCTTGTTGGGTTTGGCTTTTCACTGGTCTGGTTTCCTCTTTCCATGCTTCTCTTTTGTCCTTGGACCTATGAAATAGAGTTCATGGCAGCAGGACTCATTGTTCCTGTTCAAAGGGTCTCCACAAGTGGCTAATAAAAACAACACTGGCTAACATGCCGTAATGGCAAAATACCCTGAGGCGAGTGGCTCTGATCAGAAATGTTGTGACCAAACATTTCAGCAGAGCAGAGTCATGCAACTTCACCACATACATTTACAATGTACAAGACTTGGGATCTGTGATGGAGTGTGTAAACTAACAGCTCAGTCAAAAGACAGTTTCCAGCATCCAGAAACTACTTTCTGACTGATTTGCAGTTGAAACAGGGACAAAAGAAAACTCAGCTGCTGATTCCAACTTAAATAGAGCATATTTCAAAAGCGGTACTGCAGTACTAAAGACAGAGACACTGACTTAAATTTCTCACAGTCTCATGAATGATAGGGTTAGGACTATCTACCCATTTGTCTCAAATACCCATTGAGACAAATGGGTATTTGTCTCATTCTTGTGAGTATTTTGACTCAGACTTGTCTCAACCTCAGTGGTGTTTACTTTGAACTCGGTCTTGTGAGCATTTTAACCTGGAGTTGTGTTTTGACTCGCCCATTGCAGAAGAAGAGGGCCCAATAAGATGATGTAGTTAAAAGAGCATCAGTCAAACCTCAAATGATTGAAAACAATGTAGAAAATATGATGGAAATATTACTGTTGCATTACTGTTTGTTCCATGTGGTACACAGGAAACATCCACCATAGCTAAGTGTGAACATTATTTTCTTTTATTTTTTTTAGTTTTGAATACGCAAAATGAAAATATGTAGAAAACCAGGTGGATGGAAACACACTTCATCATTGCCAAATCTGACACTGAGACCATCTCACTTGTTTTAACTTACAATAAATAATTATCAAGAATTTCAAAACATATGTGTCATTCTCTTGATACTATCCGAGTGATTTAATGTATTCTGCTTTGTCACAACAAATGACACACAAGAAGAATCTTGCAACCAATGAAAAACTGCACTGGAAACGAATGGAACTGTTGTATATAAGCATTTTTTTTTGCATAATATGTTGAAAATCTTTAAGGAGGAGTATCTGACTAAATGACCAGCAGTGTGGCTTTTCACAGTTTTTGTCATGGAGATAAAAATATATGGTACAATCACACACATAAACATGCCTGGTACTGGGCGGTGTACAGTATAGTACATGTGGTTTAGACAGATCAGGCAGAGTTCATAATAAAAGCACAAACAGATCAAGCAAGACAGCATCCAGACATGCTAAGAAGATACCAAACTCAGGTTCTTACCGGCTCTTCTTCTGAGTGCTTGAAAGTAAGCAAAGGCCAAAGGTTAGTTGCAGAATTCAGGAACGGCATTGATCCAGATGGTTCCATCCTACTTTTGGATCCTTGTTTTGCAGTCTATTTCACTTTTGCTTGGATCTTAATCAGTAGGTTCAGATTTAACGACTTAACGACTATCTTAATACAATACTATCATGCCATATGTATGCTTAGACAGTTATAGCTCACTGTAAGTAACACAAATCAAGGAAAGATTACAGTGACCCATAACTTGTTCAACATACATATGGTATGTGAGTATTGTATTAAAGACAGGGATACGGGTGGGTTCACATCTCAGTTTTGGGGGTGTGCAGAACTCTAAAGCACACCCTACACCCTGAACTAAGGTGCTGAGCTTATCCAGTAACCATTTTCTGTAGTATTCAGTAAGTTGTCCAGTCTGATACTCTTACAGTCACTTTCTACTCCCACCATTATGCAATAATAAATCCAATAACCCTGTTGATAAGTCATGCCTAGGTGGAATATCATATGCTTGGAATAGTGATCTTATTACATTACAGTTATGCAATATGTTATCACAACATAAACACTCAAGATTTATTATGCAGGAGACATGAGAGACATCAAACCTCTGAGTCACAGATATAAAAAAAACTGGGTGTGTTTTCAGAAATTCCATTCGCTGGTTCTCATGAAAATCACCTCGTTGTTTATGTTTCTGAAATGGAAAATCCATCTCTTATCTACTCCAGTCCATCCCTGCCGTGCCTTTCTCTGCACATTGTTGTGCCCACATCACCCCCATCTCTCGTTACTACTGAGGAGACTCCGATATGAAGGTACAACACAGAGTAAAGCATTGTGCTGGTGAATGGAGCTTTTGACAGTCTGAAGCTGGAACTGCTGGAACTATACTGAGCTGAACTAAACCACCGTCCTCATTGAACTGATATGGCTATGATTATAAAGCCGACTACATGTTTGTTAGCCAGCCAAAATCATAAAGTAAAACTCTTGTACTATCTTACTGACTCCCTCACTGAGAACACAGACAGTAGTCCAAATCCATATCCAATAGTGAAAGCATAGTTAGCATCATAATCCTACTGAAAGCTATCCAAATTGTAAAACCAAACAAAAAGGTTTGAAGGGAGGATGCAATATGAATGAGTGGTGTTTAGTGATATTTCATGGGCCCACCTCATCTCCTTCCTCCGAGTGCTGGGAGAGCTGGTCGTGGTCCATGATGCCAGCCTCGTCCTCCGTGGGCCCGTTGCCCACCCGCACCCCTCCAAACTTCTGCGTGCCCTGTTGGGTGAGCCCGGTGCATGATGAGGACACGCCTGTTTGCTCTAAAGACTGCTCTAGATTCTCTGCAGGGGTTTCTTCCCTCTTCTGGGACTAGATACAAAAGCCACAAGAGCTGTGTCTAGCTTAAAGCAAGCCTTAGGTTGAACGCTCTCTTTTTAATTTACTTTCTAGGTAAAACAGGGCACCCAGCACAGACAGTGAAGGCTTTTATTCCAAAATGAAATACTTCCACCACTTGTGAAACATGACACTTACTTCAATATATAAAAGGTGCCAAGAAATGAAAATGCTCAAAGATAAGGCAATGTACTAAAATCTTGGCAAATAAAACAACATTACAGTATTAGATTGGGGCAACCAATCATTTATTGGAAGGCAAACTAATCTCACTGTTGGAGTTAAACCTCAAAAAACAGAGCTGAAAACTACATGGCAAAGAGGAAACTCTTGTCAAAATTTACACTGACTGAGACTCCACTTACAACACTATGAGTATCACAACAGTGAAATGATCTCATGGAGTCTTCTCATGAAGATGGTAAACACACCTGTAATTCTTTTCAGTTGGTCCCATCAGACCTGTCTTCAGTCTGATGGGACTGCATGTCTTTGAGGTTCAAGACAACCAGTGAGAGCAATCAGAGCTCCAGGCTGCTTTATCATGTATTCTAAGAATTAGATAATTAGCTGTTAGGGTGCCCTCATTCCGTGAATTCTTTTGAACAAATTTCTCCAAAAGTGAGCGTTTCCAAGGCAGGCTTTAAGCATTTTTCATGGCAACACAACCAACCACATTACACAATACAATGTGCATTGAAATGAATGGCAGAATAGGAGTGAAAAAAAAAGGTTATAGCAAAGGTTATAATTGTTATTCATCAAAGGCGGCAGTAAGGTTATAGGAGGGGTCAGAGTCACATACCAGGTGCTTTTTCCACAGGTGCTGACGCCGAAGCACCATAGTTTTCACAATCAGCATACAGGGAACACATGCAAGGGCAATCAGCACCAACAAAATCTGGATCCCCATCTATAGATTCAAACACAGAGAGGTTAACAAGGTGTTGGTGATGTGTAGCAGTGATCAGGAGATGCTAATTCCCAAAACAGATCCTGGTGAGCCCAAACTCAATCCTCCCTCTCACTGCTAATACAGAAACACCATTAGGCTGATTTTGTTTTCTTGCAAAAGTACTTGTTCAAGTTATTTGTTGTTTTCATCTAACAAAAGTAATATGCTAATCTGAGGACACATCAGATGTATCAGGAAACCAAGACTAAAGGTTGACTGATTACCTCTAGGCCTACACTATGTTGTTAAAAGGATGGCAGATGATTTGAGCAGATGAAAACAAGAATATTTTCTGTGGTTTCGATCTTCAGCTTCATCTGGATGAAGATGAGAAAAAACGGCAAAAACTATGGCAAATGTTGGTAAATTGTTATTTTGACTGAACGGATGTGGTCCTAAATATAAAACTCCCTTTGGCTGACTTTTACAATTTCCTTCGTTCTGCTCTAGTTTCCAGTTTTTGGTATCGCTTCAAATGAGAAACAAAACAAGCTAGAAACAATATAAACTTTGAACGCAAGAGAAAACATTCCCTTGATATGATAAAGAGAAACAGCCAATCACATAACAGAAACAAAGCTACTTCAAAAAAATATCAAGAACAGACAGCCCACTTCACATGATAGGCATAGCAGGGTTGGTTGAGTTAGCTGAACGCTCCACATGCTTTTGTTTTGTTATCAAAAGCCAGACAGAAAAAAGAGACGAGCTTCTGTTGGGCTTGTTGGGCTTGTTGGGTTTCTAGCTGTTGTGGATAAACAAGGAAATAAGACATTGATAGTAAGATGGTATTTTGGCTACTAATAGCCCCATTAGGTAACACAGTGGTTGAAACAGTCCAAAAACAGGGCTTGGCATCTTCCTGTTTGGAGGTGCATTTTCTAAAAAAACCTCTGTGTCCTCATCCTCGGAGCCTTTCCTCTTGTCACAGCAAAAAATGCTGTTTGAATTCTTACCTTTGTGCAACTTGTCCATATGCATTTTAGTGTGGAATTGAATGGTGTCACTGCTGCCCCTTGTGGCTGATGGCAGAAAATAAACCACTACAACTACAGCTGTAATCGCAGTAGGTTTTTTAACCCCGTCGGCCACAGGAGGCCATAAGAAGCCCGTTCAGGCTTGGCACAGGAGAGTGGGACAAAGACGTGTACTCGAAAAACTCACTTAAAGGTGAGAATGAATAAGTTTTACAAGAAGAAAGCCTTCAAGGATGAGTGGTTGGTTTGATAACTGTCCCACCTCTTGAAAAGTGTCGGGCCAATTTAATGCGAAGCATCTGAACAGTCTACCACGCAATAGATGAAACAGGGCTAGGTTACTTATTTGAAACTGCCTCCTACACTGCATGAAAAATAAAATATTGTGATAAAAAGTATGCCTAATCGCCCAAGTGACCAAGTAAACTAGATGGAAAACTTGGACCAAACTAGGTGGATTGGTAATCAGCAGGTAACTAGCTGTGCAAAAATGTTCCCCGATAACCATTTACTCTGGCAGTGATTTTAAACTCAGTCATTTTCAGCTTCATTTAACATCCAATGTGCTGAAGTAGAGCCAAAAAAACAAACATATTAATGTCTTAACACTTTGCTAGTGCAGTAAATGACACTACCGTAGTTTGAAAGACTGTTCTTTAACTGGATGGGCTGAGTTCAAACCTCATGTCAGCAAAAATAACACAAGACACAAAATCCCTGCCAGCTCCTGTGCTGCTGCTCTGTAGCTCAGACTGACCTCTAGCTAGAAGAAAAGAAAGTACATTTATTACTATAGTGGGTTTGTTGGAAATGAGCTGCTGTGCACCTCTCTACCAGGGTTTAGCCATACTAGTGCATGAGGAAGGGGCAGGAAGCTGGGAGAGGCGGAGGGGTGGATGAGGGAGGGAGCACCTGTCCCCTATAGAGGGGCTTGTTCGTGGGGTCGTTGTAGTTGAAGAGACACATGTTGATGAAGTGGATGAGTAGGCTGGGAGCGTGTTGGGAGGTGAAGGCATCATAGGCTGTCCACTTGTAGAAGACCAGCAGAACAAGGTAGCCAAACAGGCTCGCCATGAAGACAATCTCTGGAATGAAGCCCAGGAAGATGTTCAGCGGCTTCTTGAAGTACCTGCAGTGCAGTGAAGTCAGTTAACAACACAAAGCAGATTTTATAATAACTCTGCTATGGTACAACTTGAGAAACATTCCAGCAACCCTGATTAACAGGTCTCAATAACAGAATATAGAGTTATGATTCTGGTTTAATTGTTTCATCATACCCCATTTCTGTTATGTGTGTTATTATCCATTCAGATGGATATAATAACCCAATTAAACCTGAGTCATAACTCAAATCCGTCACACAGACATCAAACACCTACAGCTGGAATCAGTGGAATTCAGTCTTGAAATTGAAAGTTTTTCATCAGTATCAACAATAATCCCCAGGTGATTGCTGTCTGTATATCCAAGGCAATATTGTTTGACTTTCTGTTTACCTGTCACCTAAAGGATGATAGGATTCAAAATCTCAAAAATTTTAAATAGGATTAAGAAAAAAAAAACTGGAGGGTGAAAATCTAAGAATATCTGTTTTGTTTTATGCCATCTGTTGGCTTTTTGACAAGATAGATATTGGCCGTGTGTCGAAAACCTGGTGACATACAGGCACAAACCTCAAACTATTTCAAACTGCAGGAAACTTGTTTTTCTTATTGAACCTGTCATAGAACATGTATAGTACCATTTGTATGCCAAGTGATGGCAGTTGTAACTAGTTTTAGGGGCTCAGTATGCTCCAAATAAAGTGAAATGAAGTGTCAGATGTCCTCCAATAGTGTCTGCCAATTTGTTTGTGACTCCCCAAAAGAGAAAGGACTAATTGACTTGGCAGGGTTTGAACATCTCTCTAAAGCTCTTTTCATTCTTCACACTGCTTCCATAACTTTCTCTGCAAACAACTGAACACAACACCCCAAATGTCTTTCAGCAGAGACCGTCTGCAAGTGTTTGCTGTTACATGATTCATTACATCTCGCCCCTCTTTATGAGGGTAGGCCTCCAAGTGTGGCCATTCAAATCAGGTATAAACATGTTTGTCTATAGACTGCACCTTAAGAATACTGTGGCTACCTTATTTAGAAAATGACAATATATGCTTAGTTAAGAGCTACTGTGACTATGCTATAATCTTATAAATAAAGGGAGCGAAAACTAAGACACCAAAGGGTTCAGGTGTTCATTGTCAGCATTGGTGTTGAGTGTAGCACTTACAGGTGGTTGAAAAGACTGAGAGACACTCCAAACAGCATGTGGATGACGCCCAGGATCACAGACATCTTCATCTTGAATGAGTTTAGGAAGGTCAGCTTGTTGGTGGCAACATTCCAGATCTGCGGCGATGACACAACAGGGTCAAATGTGTGAGACCTACTAGGAGTGACTGTTTTTTAACTTTCTTTTTTTGTATTAATATGCCATAACTATTATTTGCTTCCTTGTGGTAAATGTTTTGGTCATTTAGCCCAATGGTTCAAACTGAAGAAATACATGAATAAAAACAGCTTTATTTAAAAAACTAAAAAAAAAAAAAAAGGGCTCACTAATTACAGCTGCTCACTGTATTTTCCAACACTTTATTCAAACAGTGCATTCGGGGTCTATTTTCAGTAGTGGACTAATCCACATCCACATTTGGTAATGAAGGAACATGTCACCCAGAGCAACAGTGAGGCTCATTGATGTGTTTTCAATAGTTTTTGGACAACAATGGAGCTATATGGAACAGAGGAAGACAATGTATCAGGCTTTGATATGCACAAAATACTTGTTAGTGAATACATTCAGTGTCAATTTGGGTCTTTTCCAGAATATTGCCAGCCTTATCCCTTAAATTCACAAGAGGTAAAGTTAGCACTGTGTTTATTTTTTAAATGTATTTTTGTTGTTTTGGCGAATGTACAGATTTTACCGGGTCGATTCCGAGTGGATAAGGCCCGTTGAACACACCAGGAACAGCTGGGTCTAGCTGTAGAACTCCATTAGCATTAAGCGTCTCAAACCTAGGAAAGACCAGCAGGAAATGGATGAGCGTATTGAAATGAAAAAAAGTTATTTACATGCTGTGGGAAATACATTTTAGAACATGAATAAAACAAGTCAAGTTGCAGTTTACATTGATGTCTGTCCAGACTCATATGATATATGTAATGAAAAGTAGTAAGAGTAGAATAATAAGAGTGAAGTAGTTGAAGGAACTTAATAAAAGTTATTAAATGTATTTTTTCCTGAAATGGAAGTTATCACTATATTGATATGTATGATTCTACTGAATAATTTCCAGTGAGAAACATGCTGTCTTCACTATTTTTACAGAGGAGTTCACTGAGAGAAACAAAAACAGAGTCAGACTCCTTGTATGTGTTCACATGCTCGGCCAATTAAGCTGATTCTGATAGAACACAATGTTGTAGCCATGACAGCAGACAATGCTACAAATACGGATGTTGTTGCAAAAAAGCTATCTTCACCATCTTCAACCTGGCAGCACGTAAGATCTATACAATCACCACTGCTTCAAGGTGGGCACTAAGATTAGTGTCACCAAGTCAGTTTCTGACCAAATGTGAAATATGATCCCAATCTCACATTCTGTTCCTGAGTTATGGTGTTGAATAATGGCCAGAAAGTTTTTGCATTATGATGTCACAGTGACATTGACCTTTGACCTTTTGGATATAAAATGTCATTACTTCATCATTTAATCCTACTGGATATTTGTGTGATATTTTGTCATCATTAGTGTATAAATTCTAGAGATATGGCCAAAATGTGTTTTGTGAGGTCACGGTGACCTTGCCATTTGACCTTTGACCACCAAAATCGAATCATTTCATCCTTCATTCCAAGATGACATTTCTACCAACTTTGAAGAAATTCTTTCAATGCGTTCCTGAGATATTACGTTCCCAGGAATGGGACCGACACCGATTTCCTAACAGTTTCTGAATATTTTATATACTGTATATATATATCAGATCAGTTTTCTATACACTGAATAGATGGGTAATATACAGTTATTTTTACAGGCCTGTCATTTTGTAATTATTTTCTAGGAAGTTTCCTGGAAGCTGGAAAATAGAGACAGTGTTCAACATACACTTTCAAATACTTAACACAGCAGGACAACTGAAAACTGTATTTCTTGACGAACAACAGTTCATCCATCCGGCCAGTCCTTTTGTTTAGTGTCTCTGGCTATACCACAAGTTAGTGGGCTGGTCAGAGAGCACATGTTTCAGTACAGACTTTCAGAAAAAAACAGAATATATGCATATTTGCCAAAGTGTTTTGCAAATTCTGTCTAAATTAGGCAGGAGCAGTGTTCAACTTCCTGTACTGATTTGAGAAACTTAAGTTACTTGAAGAAACCATTAGTTAAAATCAGGGATATGGGGCATCTCAGACAGTGAGTAGAAGGCTGACTTACGACCAGTTTGCTCCTTTGGGACCAAACATTGGCCTGACGCTCCATCCAGAGCCGAACATGTTGAGTGACTTGGAGAAGCAGTCGTTGTATATAATGCCGGTGTAGATGGAGAAGATCCCCATCAGCAGGATGATGTAGCGACCAGCAAACACCATGTTGAACATCTACAGACACGCACAACAACTTAGAAATATTATTTGTTGTATGTTTCTAATATGTGTACTGTGTAAACCTTTCATCACTGTTTATATCTTACTGTACCTCGTTGTCACTCTTCTGGGCGAGGAGACGAGTCTCTCGGATGACCAGGTAGAGGGCAGCACAGGTCATCAGCACACCATGACCCATGTCACCAAACATCACCGCAAACAGGAAGGGGAACGTAATGATGGTGTACGGAGCTGTAACAGGTGAGACACAGGAAGGGACCATCACACAACAAGGCTCAAACAGTCCAAACCAATCAAATATCAGTCAAATATCAATCACTATTGACTGCTGAAATTCCTAAGCTGCAAAAAGCTGCAAATGTTTGTCAGTTCAAGGGCACCACCTCTCTGGCAAAAAGAATTTTAAGCTTATAACAGCAGTACAAAGAACCTTAACATATGATGTTCACATGTATAACAGTCCAAATTCTACAATACAAATCAACCAGACACCTCAAGGCCTTTGGCCAACTTTATGATGTTGACCAACAAAAACAAAAAAACTGGGAGCCTTTCGTATTTCAAAAAGCATAATCGTATATTGTCCTTAAAATCAGACCTTTTTGCTGCTGAACTACAATATCCTGCTATCATGCATTCAAATATGAAAAGTAATTAATTCAAATATAGATTAATGAATTCCTGACCTGGATTGATTTCCCGGTAATTCCCGATGCCGTAGGCATCAACGATGTTCTGGAAGCCTGACGTGAACTTGTTGGTCTTGTTGAAGGTAGGTGGAGTTTGCTTGGTCTGCATCCTGTTGAGGATGGACGGCACTGTTGAGCCGCTCCGCTCCTGTCAAATAAAGTACTCACTTATGAGCCACATTCTGTACATGTTGTAGAGGTAAGACCAGATGACTTCCAGAGCCCCTGACACAACCTCAGCACTTATACAAGATCCATGTCAGTTTGAAGTCTAACTGACATGAATCCTGTATACATACTGTATATATGTTTGATGTTTCTTTTAGCTTTGGTACTTGTAAATACCAACAAGGACAAAATATAATAACGCCAAATATTGTTCTCCAGTGGGCAGGAATTTGTACTGACTGATGATGTTGATGCTGTCATTTTATTGGTGCAATCATATTACTATTTAGTGGGTGGGAAAACAAAAGCGTGTGCTATCACGTCAATTCCACAAACCAGACAGGCAATTTTGTATGTTACCTTGTGACGTCATTCGTTTCTCAGTAACTCAGTGCGTTAATCTGTGATTCAAACCACAAACTAACATAGGAAGTGCTGAGGTAACAGGACTTCCTGTTGCTACCTAGGCAAACAGTCACTGAAGCTATGTAAAAGCTTCGTGAAATAACAGGAATAAAGTTGCTGCTGGAGAACACACTGAGTCTCTGCTAGTGTTTAGTTAAAGTTGTATTTGCACATAACTGTGGAAACTCTGCCTCAGCCTTGATGCTCTGAGTGGCCGTTTGTGGGAGTTCATCGATAATGGGCTGCAAACCGAAGAGTGTCATACTGTTTAGCTTATGAATGATGACACATGGCGATTTTCCCTTCTTCACAACCCCAACAAATACTGATTTAGGCAGCCCGTCCTTTTACAACATTCAACATTTGTGAAGACCCATTGTGTCGGAAAGTGGAAATTACAGTATGAACTGCTACTGTACATATAATCAATACAAATGTTCCTTTGTTTTATCACAGAATGAGAAAAGTCAAGGCATACTAGTGTAAGTGTATCATAATATCACTCTGTTTAGCAGCAACACTCAGTACAATATAAAATCTCTTACAGCTTCTGAGCATGGAGTGACAGCTCAGAGGAGGAAGCAGAGCCAGCTTAGAGTAGAACAAGTCAAGCGAGTCGAGCTTTTACTCAAATTAACTTGCTTGTATAAAAGCCAGCCAAAATGTATGAGATAGGTCAATAATATCTAAAACAACACCAATAAGTTACTGTGTTGCTTTAAAAAACAGTGACAGACACAATGTGTAGGACAAGAAGAGAGAAATATGTGATACTTTTTTCTACACTACACTACAAAAACAAGAATATGAAACTGATATGAACATGATAAACGTAAATAAATAAATACACAACCAAACAAACAATAAATAAAACTCACCGTTCCTCTGCGTAGAGCGAACTGAATAGAGTCCAGGTCCGAGACGGGACACCACACCTCAGCAATTAGACACTTCTGGGTGACGTCGATGTTGCAGAGGTTGAGCGTGTGGTAGATGGCCTTCATCTTCCTCACCTTGATGAACCACACACGCATGGTTTTGGAGGCGGCCTGCAGTACTCGCTGACGGTGGTCCTCTGTTTGGTTCAGTACCTACAGTCACAGTGTGGAGAGATTTGTTTTAGATTGTAGACGATGGTCCAGTCATCACCCCTGACAGTGCTATAGGCTGACCTGAGGTGAGGTGTAATAATCATGTGAGTCAAATACCTGTCGTTTGGTAAGTAGTTTTTTTTTAAATTAATTATTATTGAATGTTTTAAGTTAATTAAATGCATTTTTCATTTTCCATTTGCTGTGTTCCCTATGCGTGGGGTATATCCATTGGTCTCAAGAGTACATCTAGTTACACCTACAATGTGCAGTGTTTGTGATGTAAACATGCTGTCTTTGGTACAAATGGTTTAATCTTACTGTACTGGCTCCAAGACTCAAGACATGTTTATGTACAGAATTTAATTTTCTATGTAAACCTGAGTAAAATGCTCTATTGTAGTAGAGTGTAATACATTGTATGTGGTTGGCAGGCTCAAACTGGAGCAGACTTCTCAAGCAGAACCAAGGCTTTTTTCCAGGCTTAATAAGGGAAAACGTTGGGGAACCACAACATTATGAGACAGGACAAAGGTCTTTCCCAGATAACAGATAATGCACAAGAAAACCCCCTCCTACACTATGAGGGCTTTTGTAATTTGATTGGAAAAACATTCAATCAAAGAAAACTGAGTAGGAGACTGAACACAGACATCCTGTTGTGCAACGTTTCTGATTAATTTCTTGTTGTTTAGTGAGTAGCAGTGTAACAAAGAGAACAAAGACCCTTTGAAAGAGTTATTAAGTTAAAAAAGGAACTGCACTGCTAATGATAATTTGGCTTAAATAATAAGCAAGCTTTAGTCCAAGGTCAACCACCTCTGTGGAAACTGACTCTCACTTTAGTGTATTTTCATTTTATTAACCTTTTCCCGTTTATTTAATGTTTGTGTAAAGCTAGTAAAGGGAGGCAAAGATCCATAGTAGTGAAAAACCATACCATCTGGAGGTCGTCGATGCGGCTGTTGACTCCAGCCAGCATCTCTTTCCTCTCCTGTGGGGTCTCTGGACATGGGTAGAGCGAGGCACGGAACCTGGAAAAATACACCCACCAACAGAGTCAACTCACAGCATCTAACGCAAACTGTTATCCTACTTGTTTCCATCCCGTTTCCTTCTTTCTTACTTATGTAGCACACATGAAAACACGTACTTTCTGCATGGTTGACTTGACAAATAGCAGGGAGAGGATATTGCTCAAATAGTACACATTTTAAAAAGGTACTCCGGTGGTTTAGTATTGCAGACTGGTCAAAATTGGTGTAGCAGAGGAAGAAATATCCTAACTTTTAGTCCCTAATATGGCTCAAGTTCCAGAAACACTGAATCCTACAACTCCCATAATGCTACCAATAGCATTTTTTTGCTAGACCCTCTCTACCTGGTAAACACCCACGTCTAAACACTCCACACTTTCAGTTTGTAACAGACTTTTATGTTATAAATTTGTAGTCTCTAAACCCAAGCCAAAATAATCCTGATAACATCAATATGGCTCCCCCAGAGTCACAAAAGCCATGATACAACTGTTTCCCCACGCTGAGTAGTACTAATTGTGACAAGTCAACTGATCTTCATGTGTAAAATCAGTGGCATGCTCCCTTAATGCCAAGAAATCCTGTATGGTGCTACAGTTCCTTCAATGGCCACTAGCTAGCTGTTAGCTCCAAGAAAATGCTGACTGAACTATATTTCTATTCAAAAAGTCCCCCACCTTTCTGTCCAAATACAAAATATTTATCCATAAACAGTACACACAGTACACACTCAATATTCTCAATACAGTCTAAATAGTTTGACGTTTTTTTTCTAAATGGTGAAATGAAGTCCACGCTTGTCAACTATTTTCTTTGGTCTATGGTGTGCACCATGTCCCTGTTTACTTGTCTGGATAAACAGCATTCTAATGGATCCGTCTGTAGTTACGGTCACAGACAGTGCTGCCCACATTCTATATATTCTATATACATACACCTACGTGTATCCAGAATATACCCAACATAACCATTATAGCACATGCCTAAACCCAACCTTGGCTTCTGTCCATAAATTGTCTCATCTGTACATTTGTGGCAAAACACAAAGGACAAGACAGGTAAAAATGCAATGAAAATTTGCATTCATGCTGAATGCAATATTAAGCTTAAATATATTTTAGGCATCTTTGTCAGCAACACCCACCCCTCACAGATCTTCTTCACCCTGTTCTTCAGCTGGTCACCTTGAAAGAAGATGATGAACACTGATTTGTGGACTTGGTCTCCCTGTTGGAAAGAGAAGACATTGTTAGAAAACCTACACTGACTGACACACTCACAGATGAGTCGTGGGACTGATTGATCTGTTTCTAATATGTCAAAGTGTAAATTATTATATGTTAAAAAATGGGTATGAATGATCTGATTTTTGTATGCTTCTCTGTACTTTTTTCTTCCTCATTTGTCTCTATGATTGTATGTTACGATTGCTGACCGTGGTGGGGTCCTCCAGAGGGTCCTCAATCTCTGCCTTCCTTAAGAAGACGTTTCCGCGACACACCCTCCACAGCATCCTTTCAAAGGTTGGAATCCTCTCCCTGCTGATCACTCCAGCCACAAACCTGCACCGACAAAACATCCAAGTGCACAGAGTTGATAAAACTACAGAAAAAAAGACCAAAGTATGTACACAGTCAGCCTTTTGAGTGGCAAAAATAAATATTATATAAATGACAATGACAACTTTTAATGTTCATTCCCTGACATTAATCTGCCTTGGACAGCAGGCAAGCTAACTAGCTTACTTGGATAGCTACCAGCTAATATGGCAACACTGAACTTCTTTTTTTTTGATGTGGTGAGGGAAAAGAATGGGAAAAAGAGGTTTCATAATACTGGCTTCCTCCTCTTTTCCTCTTCCAGCAAACTACAATATATAAAATAGATTCATAAAGCATCTTGCAATGTTTGCAAAGTTGTCTCTGCGTGAATGACATGTTTCATTCCAACCCTTGGCAACAAGATTTGCAGCAGATTTATAATCATTAAAAATGTAACTTTTTCCAACAAAGTTTATTTATTCAAAGAAGACACACACAAGAGGATGCACATGCACACGGGTGATGCGATATACATTCCTACCAATGGTTACTAACCTACATCTGGTAATGCATAGAGAAATACAGCAATGCACTATTAGTCATTCATTACTGGTAAATGATAGTCCCAACTTTGGCATCAAATCTGGAGAAATGTTTTCAATTAACTCACTAACTAATTAGTCAAGACAATCTTTTGACTACAAATGTTTTTAGTTGAAGACATCCTACTGACCTCCAAAATATGTATTCATGTGTGTGTGTCATGTACAATTCAACAACTGGAGAATGTGTATTAGAGGATATAATGCAGTCCTCATGCTTTACCCAAGTCTGAGTGGGGCCCCGCGGCCCCCCTCACTGCCCTCCATCAGGGCTGATGACTCCTCCAGCAGGTTGGGGTCCTCCATCTGTCAAACATTAGGAAGACCCCAGTTACATGTTTACGGAAGCACATCAATTATCTGTTGTGCTTCTGGGTGTGGTGTGTACTTGTCTGAGAGGATGAAAAAAACAAACCTCATCAAAGAACTGCTGTGTTCGACGGAGGATGTGTTTGAGCTCTGTCAGCTCCAGGAAGTTCTTCTTAAGGGCTTCCTGGTTGGTGTTAATCTCCTTTAGTTCGTTCTCCAGCTTCTCAAAGGTAGCCTGCCAGTCACAATCAACAGACACTCACTGTTATGGATGTATTCCTGAGGAGACCACATTTACATCTGCTTTTACAATGTTGTGGCATTTGGCTAATGTCTGATCATGTAGAAGGTACAGTATTTCTAATGCTCACATCAACTGACAAAGAAACGATCTTTAACAGTTTCAAATTTTTTATGTTTTATGTTTTTTTATTTTTTTTTGTATAAGCATCTCTCAGATCTAATAGATTTGATTGGCTTTTCAAACAAACCATGAGTAGTTAAAAGGCTGATGAGGAGGAGTACATAAAATTCACAATCCATCAAAACCCAGGGGGACAGATTTTGGCCA
The DNA here is from genome assembly GCA_031216445.1 of Lateolabrax maculatus. Lineage (NCBI taxonomy): Eukaryota > Metazoa > Chordata > Actinopteri > Acropomatiformes > Lateolabracidae > Lateolabrax > Lateolabrax maculatus. The sequence continues at coordinate 19,850,792 of CM062200.1, forward strand.
GTCTTGTCATACTGTATAGTAAGCAATGCTGAGTGGGGTGTTTGTGGAAAATAACTATCTTGTGATTTTTTTCATACACTTCTATCAAGTCATCAGTATACATGGGTAAGCTCAAAGCCCTATAATACATGTAGTAACTGTGTACCATCAGTGATCCCCTCTTTTGACCTTTGACCAAATGGATTTTAAATCCTCTCCTTTCCTGACATGTTTCAAAATAATAATGATTGATGATAAGTGATAATGGTTACAGAGTGCAGATTAATTACCTCTAGATCGATCATGTCCCTGGGAAAAGGCACTTCTGGATTTTCTCCAGTGTCCACAGTTGGGATGTTAGCCTTCTTGATCTCCTTCTCCACAAATCCTGTTCAGCAATGAAAGTCCATGATTTAATACCATACCCGTGTAAAACCAAGTTCTTTCAATTTTTCCAGATGAGATGAAAAAGAAAATAATATGATCAGTTTTTCATTGACACCCCTGTAATTTTGAAAAATGCTGCAGTTTTTTTTACAGGTTTCATGGGCCTGGGATTGGTAAAAGTCGCTCAACACATACTTAAAAACTAAAATACCTAAATGATAATTAGATGGTGTGAATCTGACAGGAGCAATAAAGGATCAGAAACTGAAGCTGAACTGAATTATAGGTAGGAACAACATTGTCTTTGGCTGGGCCTGAGTGTTCATTTGTCTCATTACTTACTCAGTTTCCTGTCCATCTCCTCACATCTCCTCACTTCATTCACAAACTTGCGCTGGAACACGTTTACGTCTGGATTCAGCTGTGGGAGGAAAACACAATAATTGTGTATATTTGGATATCAAAGCCAACTTAAAGTGACCAATACCCAGGAAATGAACTGAAAACCTCTATATATGAATTCATTTGTTATCACGTGTGATGTCATTTAAAGACAGGAAAAGAGTAACACCTCGTGTCCTCTCTGACCACTCACATTTTTCACTGGCTTTAATTTAATGTGCTAGAGTATTTCTGCATTCAGAGGAGTTCTACCATGAGAACATTCCTACTCACATCTCTAAACTGGACCATGCCCAGTTCTCCCAGCTCGCTGACGCAGCAGTAGGCTGCCTCTGACTGGAGAAAGAGCTGGGCAAGAGTCATCTCCTCGCTCCTGAATAGTTCCCCCATGATGAGAACCACACTCCACACCAGCTACAATAAAGAAACACTGCACCTAGAACAGGAAGATATGCATATGTATTAGATTTAAAGGTATCTGAAATATATCCATTGGTTTTACTTTACACAGTGAAAAGGGTCAAAGGAAATATACAAAACCGTTTTTCCTAAAATAACTGTTGTTATCCTTTAATATGAACTACAACAATATACTGTACTGTCTGCACTCTACTAAACTGTGACGTACGCTACTATATTTCAGTGGTGGTTGGATGTAACTAAGAGTATTTACTAAAGCACTGTACTTACAGTATTTCCAATTCACAATATTTTCTACATCTACTCCATCTCATAGGGAAAGACTGTGCTTTTTACGCCACTACTTTTATCTGACAGCTGTAGTTACTAGTTACTTTACAAATTAAGATTTTACAAAACATATGAAGAACTTTGAAAATATGATGCATTGTAAAATAATAAACAGTATATACAATTTAAGCTCAAACAATTGGTCGACTGTCCAAAAATGTATTATTAGTGAGAGTATTGATTAATTGTTTAATTTTAAATTTGTCATTTCTATGCAAAAATGCCCAACATTTCATGGTTTCAGCTTCTCATGTGACAATTTTCCTTATCATAAATTACAGTAAACTTAAAAATGTTGAGGTTTAGACTATTTGTCGGGCAAAAGACATTTGAAAGTTTAACTTAGTGGGCATTTTGGACTATTGGTTTTACAAACCAAACAATAAATTAATTGATGAAGGAAAAAAATGATCAAATAAATCCATAGGGAAAAGAACCAGTAGTTGCAGCCTAATATAAAATAGATAAAAATGAGCTCCACCTCAACCAACTTCAAGGATAAAATGCTGCTAAAGGCTGCTTTACCTGCTAAAGGCATTAAGTCAGCCAGAAATACTCTTGTATTTCTGGCTTTTTGTAATTAGTTGCTAACAAATCTGATAATCGATAAATTGTTTAAGTAATTTATCAAGAAAATGTCAAACCCTCTCTGGTTCCAGCTTGTCAAATGTTTGGATCGATCAGAAAAATAATTGGCTTGATCCCTCGATAATGAAAAAGCAAAGGAGTGGAGGGGTACAAAATAGATAGATGATAGATAAACAAACAGACTGACAGACAGATGGATAAATAGATAGGTAGACGGATATATATATAGATAGATAGATATAAATAACAAATGTTTAACATAAAAAAATAATTATTCGATGAAACATTTTATATACAGATACTGGTGACTTGTGACAGGGTGACAGGATGAATACCATTCTCATACACAGCGGTCTGACTGAAGATCCATTCATCACTCGTTTGTTCTGCACGTACACAAGAAGATGCTAAAGCTACATACGGAAGGGATGGAGCCTGTTGGCCAAGGATGCACAAGCATCACTAAAAACAGCTCATACACATCGCAATGAATACATATCAGGCTGCTCAATTGCAAGACACAAATGTCTTTGTAAAATCAGTTCTGCTTTTTAAAACCAGGCATCTTCAAAGCTCCAAGCTAGCAAGCGGAGCCGAGCAGCGCTGATGTCGCAGCATCCTCCCCGCTGCTGCCCTGCCCTTCACTGCTCAAGGACGCCATGATGCTGCTGCTGCTGTCCGGCGGCCTGCCGCCCTGTGGAAGCATCTGTCCCGTCCTCTCACACACTCAGCATGTCCGCATTTACAAATAACACGCTATTCATCACAGATAACAATACCGGACATTATCTTTGCGCTTTTTTCGTTTCACACCAACAATTTGCGCCATTATAGGCCCAATATATGGTTATATTAACTCAGGCCCAATACCAGAGTAGGGTTTAGGTGAACTCGGTGCAGACTGTAGTGTCACGTTCGGAGGGGACGACTGGGTTCATGTGATAAATACACATTTAATGTTAAAAAATATCTGATTTATGAACATTTGGCGCCTACAAAAGAAGCCGCTGTCGGTGTCGGTGGTTATCACCGTCCTCACAGACCACACCAAATATTGTGACTGACAGGACTGATGTGCATATTCTCTGACCGACAGAGTTTCAAACACTGACATGAGCTCATTTCACATGAAGAACTATCTAAATTTCTGTGCGCTCACCTGTGAACTGCAGCTGGCCGGCTCTCTCTGGATGCTGGACGCTGTGGTCCAGGAAGGTGCATCAAGTTAGAAAACAGCCGGCCGGAAATGTGTCCCAGCACGGAGCATTTCAAATTAAAAGCACAGCGCATTTACTTGACGGCTAGTTATACTTCTTAAAACTGACTCCAAAGTTGATAATAATACCAATGCATTTAAGATTTGTTATATTATTATCTGTTGCTTTTTATTGCTCAAAATCATGCTAATAGATTTGTCATTTTGTTTTTTATTTTGGAAATCCCAACCAGAAGCCCACATAAATAATTCCGTCAATTTGACTTGGTTGATCCAGGATGTTTAAGATACCTGACTGTAAGACTTACCTGAAATATGGCCATGCACACTGTACATATTATTACATATGAAGGGTGATAAAAACCACACACACACACACACACACACACACACACACACACACTGTATTAGAGGCCCTTAGAATAAGAAATATAAATTTTGAGAACACAAAGGTAACATATTGTTCTGATCTGTTCCGTATCTATCTTATATTTGTCTTAGGGTACTCCTGTCTTTTATATTTGTTTTCTTTTTCCTCAATGGACTATTTGTTTGAAATAAAGTGAATTTATCTCATAATCAGGGCATAATCATATCAACACAGCTGAAGTGTTATATGGTTGTGATGCAAATGAGGCACAACAGTTCGTCATCATCACGTCATTCCTTATTTTTCTCTCCCTTGTTTCCTGTCATCTTTCCACTGTCTCTATAATAAAGACATAGAATGCACACACAAAAAAATATTCAGTGGTGGTTTAATGAGAGTGAACAGGAAAGCGTTGGTTTCAAAAAGATGTTATTCAATTTGCTGAGGTGCAGAGGATTTCAGGGAGTGGTTAAAGGTTACCTCAAAGTCTTGCTGGCAACTACTTAAGTGACAGGCTGTGCTATCTCTTGTCCCTGGAACTGCCACTCAGAAAATCATGCAACATATTCTTAAAAAATGATAAAGGTGTAATTTGTCAAAAGCTAACAGGATGATCAGGGAGATGTCATTCAAATAAAGTCTATACAGTCCTGAAAGAGGTCTAATCAGCCAAAAATAATTCAAATCACCTGTGGCCCTTAACATTAGCTATAGATAGTTACTTAGTTTCATCCGCAATATTACTCTGCTCTGTGATAACATCACAATTCACTTTGAATGACGCATTCAGTTTGGGCCTAAGCTTTAAGCTCCCTAATGAATCCTGATAATTCTGACCACTTATGATCCTTGATAACTGGGTAAACTCCACATCCTCATGAAAAACATGCGTTATGATTAAAAGCGTTTGAACAGCTACTAAATGTACCTTGTTGCAAGATTGTTTTCTTGACTTATATTCATTTTTGATGTTCATTTATTTAATTGTTAAGATTTTGATTTTATTCATCTTCATTTGTACAATGAAGTATTATTCATGAAACGTTTTGTTGTTGATGACAACTTTAATGAGTCCAGCAGCTTGATGTTTAGCTGTGAATCCAAAAATGGAAACAGGAGTGAATTGTTATGGGTTCCAGTCTGAACTATTGTACATCAGGCTCAGATGATTATCATGTACTAACTTGTGCCTGTAAGATGCTTATGACACCTAATTTCTTACTGATAACACCCAAAGTAAAGTACCAAAACCACTCCTCTAAACGTCCTGAGAATAAGGTCTACCAGATGTGGTGGAATAGTCTACAACTGGCCAAGTGTTGAGTCAGTACTAACAACATCCCATAGAAATTTTCCTCTTACAAACAGCCACAGTAGAGTTTTACCCCCTCTTAGTTCCACGTGGTGCAGGGTTTAAACCAGGACACTGGCTGGCTGCCAGCTATCAATTTTGGAAGCATGGAACTCCCATAATGTACATAAATTACTGCAGCATACTTCTACGAGAAGATAGCTTTTTGCCCCATTCCAGGATGGCATGAGGTTTTCAGGATTTGCATGCATTAGAATGTTATTTGCAATTGTAATGCGTTTGCTTGACAAGTAAAACATCTAGGTGATGATTGGAAAATAGCTTTCCACAGATTCTATACGAGAGCCTTGGCTACTGAGAAGTCAAATGGCTGTGCTCCTAACTCAGTCAGTCACTAAATCAGTTTTCACAAAGCACTTGCAACTACTGAGTCTACTTTCTGAATCAGTATGGCTCAGGGGCTAAATGAATGAAGTATCCACCTATAAACTAATTCAGGCAGCTATGGTGAATATTGTTATCAGTATTGCTTAAAATGTATAAAGACATAATCAAGTAGTGGTGGAAAGATGGATCCAACACACCCAACTCAACTCACCCAACTCACCAAAGGAGTCTTTCTTCCACTTTCAGACATGTGCAGCAGCTCTTCTCTCCTGAAGGTGCTGAGTTGTTTCAGTGTATTTTTACTGTGATTAGCACGACTTCACCCACTATTGGCAGTTGACTCACGTGCTATATACTGACTATCAACTGTATAGATGCTTGGTTTATTTAATCTCCAGCAGCACTACAGACAGTTTAAGCGTTTCAGCCATGTTGGGTTTTTTAAACCTTCATGTATTAAGACATACCATGAGTGATAGCACAGTGCTCCTGCTGATAGCTATAAATTATTTATTCTATGGGTATTTTTATACAATATTTTAAAAAATAAATTTTACATAATCAGTTTACTGTAGCTCTGGATGAGTCTGAGAGTGAACCTGGCAATGTCATAGTGATGTCATCAAGTTTATCTCAACATGGACTTTCAGATTTCAGATTTTAACAGATATTCTGAGTTACAGACTGGATGTGTGGCATTTACCAAGCAGGCATCGTCTAACAAAAGATACCATTGAGTTGCTTTGTGGGAAATGTAAGATCCAGATCTGCTGCTTGGATTTTGACCGTTGTTTTTGAAATCTGTCTTTAATCTGTATCCCAACTGTATGGAAGTGGAATACTCAAGTCATCTGAACCACGTTAGACAAAAAGGCTCCATCTCATTTAAAACCCTGCAGCCAGCATCCTCACACTACATGCAAAGCCAAACACATTACTTCCGTACTTTTACAGCAACACCAACCCCAGAATGTATCAAAATGAATCATTTTGTTTACGGTTGTAGCTTCCTTGTGGCTTTCATGGATAATAAATCCAGCCCTGCCTTCCGTGAATTGACCTGCTCTGCATAGAAGGGGGGAAAGTAGGGAAAACAGGAACAGATCCTGCCTGACATTCCTCCTTCTGCTGTGCCTGAGCTTGTATACAAGCAGATCAGTGCCGCTCCACTCTAACTATTCCAACCATGCTGATGGGACAGGGCTAGACCAAAGGGGTGTGTCATTGAATCATTGAGGGGCTGGACCTCCCAGCCCTAGATGGAGTCTTACTGATGTGTGTATGTAGGGAGGAGAAGAGGGAGGAGTTTGGGCAGGGGGAGAAAAAAACCCTGCCGGCTGTAGCTTGACTGGAGGTTTTCTCTGCCTGGTGTGGCATTCGCATCCTAACGTTCATGTGGTAACATCCAGCATCGCTTGGCTTCCCCTGAACGCTGGCCTGATTCCAGGGATTTGAAGTAGAAAGGACAGACAGACAAAGAGGAAGAGAGGGACAGAGTGCATGTATGCTGGAGAGAATTAAGTGAGTTTAGAAGTAGGAGGGAAACAAAGCAGAGGTCCGGAGAAGAGAAGAAAGGGAGAAGCAGGTGAAAAAGCAAACAGTCCAAAAAGGAAGTCTAGAACAAGTTGATTAGCTGACTGTACACTGCAAATCCACTGACATGGCAGCCATGGAAGCACTGGAATCCTCAAGTGCCTACATAGAGCCTCAAGCCCTCACTGAGATCTCAGACGACGAGGTAAATCTCCCGGCCTCAGATGACGAAGATGATGCCCTTGCCGCAGCCAAGAAAGAGCTGTCTACCATTGGCACAGAGGGGGACGCCGCCGAAGACAAGGACGAGGTGGTGAAGCTGGACCCGCAGGTGAATGGGGTCATGGTGTTGTCCTTGCTCGACAAGATAATTGGGGCGGTGGACCAGATCCAGCAGACCCAGAGCGGGCTGGAGGCCAGGCAGCAGGAGATGGAGCGTTCGGTGACCAGTATCCAGGGAGAGCTGACCAAACTGGCCAAAAGCCACAGCACCACGTCCAACAGCGTAAATAAGATGATGGAGAAGGTGAGCAAAGTGAGCGTCAATGTCAAGACGGTGCGGGCCACCCTGGAGAAGCAAGGAGGCCAGATCAAGAAACTGGAGAACAACGAGGCTGAGCTGCTCAAGAGACGCAACTTTAAAGTCATGATCTACCAGGTGGGAGAGCGTATGTGTGTATAAATACATATATGAGTGTGTGTGAGTGTTGAGGTTGTGTATGTGAAGTGCATGAAACCTTACATCGGCTTAGAGATGGGTGTGGCCCCCTGGTGAATTTATAAATGTGAATGAAAGTCATGTCACTGCCACATCACTTTCCAAAAAAACATTCCGTGGTGGTTTAATGGGAGTAAACGGGAAAGTGTTGGTTTGCCAGAGATGTTACTCAATTTGCTGAGGTGCAGAAGATTTCAGGGAGTGGTTAAAGGTTACCTCAAAGTCTTGCTGGCAACTGCTCAAGTGACAGGCTGTGCTATCTCTCATCCCTGGAACTGCCACTCAGAAAATCATGCTTTTCTCAGGACAGATAATATTTATACCTCTTATTTCTTTGCCCATTACTTTCTTATACATAATCACCCAAGGTAAATAAGAATATTCAGTATATGTATAGTTTACATGCTGCAGCTTTGATGTTTACCCTAATATACCCCTAAATATACCCCAACCCTTAACCGAAGTGTTTATGTAGTATAAACCTGACCTCACTCAGGTTGGGGAGGTGAATCCAACTTACCGGTGTATGCCAACTATCCGCCCTGACCACACTATATTATAAAGACAAATGAATGTACAGAACAAACACTAAACTATCTTAAAGTATATACATTTTGAGTGAATACAGCTATGATCAGAAATGTAGCTATGATTTGTACACTGTAAACAGTAACCAATATGAAGTATATAAAGTATAAAACAGATCCAGTTTTCATGCTGAAAAACCAAATATATAATCCAATATAACTTGTCAAAAAGACCATTGATACACATCTACACCTATGGAAACAATAACTGGATACATTACTCACACTTATTTATCAGCTTTTAGTCATTTTACAGATTGGTATGTGCTACATTTTCCGAGTATTCATTAATCACCTTTCATAAAATAGTACCTAAATACAAGTAACATAAAGCTCCAGGTAATGCTGTCTTCACAGAATCTTTTTGTGGTTCTATGATCAACATTCAAACCTTTGTTTTGATTCATTATTCTTGTTAATTGTTTTCTTAGCCTATACAGCCACAACTCATTATGTTCTTAGACAACATACAGAACTAGTGGTCATGGGTGTATGTCTGCTAACCTCCCAGATGTTGCTCTCAACCACCCCTGCCCCACCACAAATCTACTGTTCACTGGATCAATACTCAGTGTCCACTACAGGTGGCTTCCAGATATTTTCCTTCCATGGCACACTATGTGTAGGACTACAGAATAAAAGCCTTCACATGTGAGCCAAGCTCTCTGGTTGCCCGACTCATACGGAATCCATTCGGAAAGTCAATTCACTCTTTCCCTTTTTTTTAAACAAAGATGGAAAATACCACAAGCATGCTCAAGGTCCTGTCGAAGGCAAAGGAGTGGTAGCAGGGAGGAAGGGACAGGGGAGAGGAGAGCTCCAAAGCACAGATGTTTCATTTGAAAAGACAGAGAGCCAGTTTTTTTCTTTGAGGGGAGTTGAGGGGAGCCCTGTTTCTTTTTTTAGCCTATGAGGCTGCAGTGTGTAATAGCTTGCAGCTTTTTGCACAGTGGCGCGAGAACATTCAGAGTTTCCACCCTTGACTCAGACATCATGGCTTGGATCGACCTCACTCTCTCTGTTTCTCTCAGTCTCTATCCAACAGCTGGGCACAAGTCAAATGAGAGCTCCATCTTAGGCAACCCAGACTGTCTGACTATGAATGGTTGTGCATTATTGCTATTCTAACACGCTTTCACAATATATTTGGCCTCCTTGACCTGGCATACTACTATATATCTACTACTATAATGATCCACAGATGAGCAGGGCAGAGCTCTCAGCTAGAAAAGCTAATCTCCATCATCACATCTGAAGGAATTCGATGACTGAACTGTTTCTCAATCTAAAGGCTCATAAATCAACATTTTAATTAGTATCTAATAAAGTCTTAAAGCTGAGGGTTGCAAGTTTCCAGTACAATCTACTTGAAATACCACAGAGTGAAAAACAAAAGGGGTTGGGATTCTGCTAGTGTTAACCAACTGCTTGGGCCCTGTGGCAAGAGAAACTCCCCCTGAAATGCCTATCTCTGGCTCCCTCACTAACTCAAAACACTGGCTTTGTTTATGGTTGCCAGCTATGACATAACGTCAGATTCATCTTCATTAAAAAAGCAAGCCACAATGTGTTGTTCTGTTTTCAATTTTCTGTGCTCCTCTGTTGCCCTTCAAGGGCAGATTCTTTCTAAATCAGCAGTAGACAGACAAAAAGTCCACTGACACCCCCAATGAACTGTAACACTGTTTATTTGGCTACTTGGACAGCATGTCAACACATAAATGCTTAGCCTTTGTCACGACTCATTAGCGATGTGGACTCACACCTCCATGCACGATCACATCAACAGCACGCACAACAACACTGTTGAAGTACCAAGACCTCTGCAGTAGTAGTTGCAGTAGTAATCTGTATTTGTACTCATCATGGAAAGACAAACAAATCAAACTAGGCCACAGTTTTTGCACTGCTGTGAATCTGGTTTCGTTACATGCACTGAATTATAGTCAAACCCAGGCCACATTATCACAGACATATAAGTGTATCGATTATATATCTATGTCAGAAATGTAAGAATAGAATGGTCAAAGATGTGTTAGAGGTCTTTCAGAACAGACAAGTGGATTTTTACAATATAAAGTTACCCTCACTGCATACAATATGTTAGTCACAATTCTTTAATGACCAAATTTAAGTAATAATTGTCAAAAATGTTTATTATGTCATGTGTTTATGTAAAAAACGAATATCGACAGATATGTTGAACTAATGTTAGTTGTGCTCCTTTGTGTACTTTACATAGGTCAAATAAATTTGGAAGACTAAACAAGCACACGTCCCTCTGAGATGCAGTGCAGCAGAAATATAAAGAGGATCAAACACAGTGTCTGCACATTGGATTATAGCTCCCAAAAAAGTTATAGGTATAGAGAAATTAATAATAATCATAATAATCATAATAAAATGGGGGGAAATGGAAATACTAAAGTTAAGTACAAATACTCAAGTAAAGTGTACAGTCTTTCTAGCAAGTGTCAGGTGTGTCATAGGCATGAGTTCTGCTTAAACGCCCTTGAGCAAAACCATGAGCCTTAACAGCATGTCACTACAGACCAACTGCTTCTGGTGTCCGACTACTAATCATGATTAGTTGGGTTCCACTAGCATTATGCTAACAAATAGAACCTGCACCACCAGTGTCACTTTGAGTGGTATCATCAACACAGTGTGTTATCATCACCAATTAATATTTAAGATGTGTCAATGCAAAGGTTTACAAGAGACATCTTCCAATAAGGTGACTGGTCAAGATGTGTCTTCCAAATCCATTTGGGCCTTTTTTAATGATCCAAGCGTTGTTCCACAATGGGGTCAAGGTCACTTCAGGGACACTGATAACATTGGATTACATTTTGTGCTTTAAGAAGATGCTGCTATTCAGAACCCTGTACACAAAATAAATAGCTGTATCTTCTTCCTCTCACCAACAGCATTCTGGCTCAGCAATAGTTCTTACAATGGTCTTCAGAGACCTTGATGTTGCTCTGGGGCTGCCGCCATCAAACTAAGGGTTTATATGGTTTTAAATCAGCTGGTGTTATTAAAGAATGACAACTGAATATATTTTCCCTCCCACAGCAAGGATCTCCTAGGGTACAGAGCTGACATTTCAATATGAATCAACATCACCGTTCCCATGTAGAGGTTCCTGGGTAATGATTGTATCCACTGGGGGTCCCTGACCAAGTATGAGTCTGTTAGTAGGTTTGTGACACATACAACCTAGCAACAGAAACATTTTCTAATGTCTTTTGGACATTTTCCCAAAATGATTCCCAGTTGTCAGTCTGTGTGAGGTGGGAAAAGGCTGAGTTTAGATTGGGATTCCCCTGATTGTGCTCTTACTGTTATAGCTACTAGTGCTGTTTGTGCCTCGAGGAGGAAAAGCCCTGCCCCGGCGCACTGCTGGAAATAAAAGCACACTGTTACTGAGTGGTGTTTACTGTTACAGAGGGCCAGCTCACACAGGGAGGACACAGCACGAGGGCTTTGTAGTGGAGCATAGGGGGTTTAATCTCTGCTTTATTAGCGGCTGTCAACCCGCCAGTCTTTGCTCTACTCCCTCCTGGGCCCCCTTCACAAGTGTGGTCCTAACAAGGTTTAGGCTGATGGGGTTCATGACTATATGCTAACCTTGTTTTCTTATGAAAAACTAATGTCATCAACCTCAGATATGCATTACATTACACACATATATAATCCTCGTGGTACTCTATAGGAAGATTTAGTTACCGCTAGCATGCATGGAATTGTTTCCCCCTGGTTTCTATTGACTTTTACCAATATAGGAATGTTTTGGCATGACATAAATCAGATTTCATTGTATTTTATTCTGGCACCAATAATCACAATCAGTCAAACATATAAACCAAGCCACCTGTGCTTAATGTCAACAATGCACCCCATAATGCATCTGGTATGCTGGGGTAGCTCAGGCTACTGTATGATGTGTAAGTGGAAACTAATCAGTGGCAGCTCTGTCAGTACATCGGTTGGAAGTGACTGTCTCCCTGTTAGCATGAACAGCTGTCCTCCTCTGGGAGAGTGGGTTTGGTGTAATTGTGTCTTTGTGTCTGCGGGGGATGGGGGTGGGGGGTGTCTTCGGCTCATTTAGGCCTGAATGTCCAGTAAGCCTGAGATTTACTCCCTTACATCTGTGTTCAGCTCCTTGACAGCTGAGGCCATATGCTGCCAGAGAACAGAGCTTACTGCACTCACCTGGAATGTAACAGCTCTACCCCACAGTGTGTATGTGTGTGTGTGTGTGTGTGTGTGTGTGTGTGTAGGAGAGAGAGAACAGAGGGGGCCAGGCAGAGTGATGGGAGTATGAGTTGATTTATTTTAATAATGGATCAAATGAATATGTGTAATGTAAAAGGGGTCAGGTGAATTATCACCAACTCTCCAGCGGAGAGTGACAAAGTTTGTAACAAACTAGTGTTCTAGAAACTGGAGCATTTAGCAGTTTAGGAACCAGATAATTTTCTCAGAATTTTGGAGCAGAGTTTTAGAGAGTGATTAATGAGACATTGAGCAAGTGTCTGCTGAGCTGTTAGCTACGATGTTCGCAATTACAGCTTTATAAGGTGATAGCATCAATCCACTGGATTAATAATTGAGATTTACCTTTGAGTCATTAAACTACAAACTGATAGAACGACAAATTAAATCAATAAACGAAAAAAGTCTTTTCTTGCAGCCCTTGAAAAGATTGTGCTAGAAACACATCAACTGGAGTTCTCAAAGGGAAAGGGCTAGTGCATTTTATTAGGAAAAGGTCTTTTCATCTGTTTCATAAATGCAGAATCTAATTGCTCCATCTAAGTATTTTAATTTCAGAAAGACACAATCCATCCCGCCCACTGATTGGTTAAGTGTGTGGAGGAGTGAAAGTAGGCGGGGTTGGAATTCCTACCACTACCTCCATCACTTTGCATGTGTTCCACCAAGTGCAACACTGTGACTGCCTGTCTGATGTGCTCATTTGTACAGTTCATTGCATCTTCTCTACAATGGCAGGCTTTTCAACCCACATTTGAGTGCTCTCACCTGGGACAGCTAGACACTTTTACCTTTAGACATGGTGTGACCAGACGCGACTTGGTTCATTTGAAACATCCTGAGACTTTAATGCTCCAGCTACTGTGGGGGTCTAGGGCAATGACTGTGAATGTCCCTGAATGTGTCTGTGCACACTGCTACCACCTATAGTAGAGACAGAGAGCTCAGAGAAATGCATACTGTGCAGTGAGAATATGGGACAGACTGTTCCGAGAAGCTTCCTCCACTACTGTGATGAGCGTGGAATAATATACGAGACATAGTAGGAGTGAGAGATAAACTGGGAGAAGAAGAATTCTTCATCCATTTGTGCAGGGAGTGGATGGGCGTGTTGCGATGAAGAGCAGGGACCATATTTAGACAGCTGATTCATAGCACAGGCATCCCCAGCTCTCCATGCTAACCTCCGCCTGCCTCCTCCTTCTCATGTGGAACCAGTCACAGCCCTGTTCCTCCCTCTCCCCTGCTCCTCCACCCACCAGGATAATTCACTCCACATCGTGTCCTCCTCACCCCACCCCACCCCGCCTTGCACACCATCCCTACTCCCTTACCACTCCTTTGTTTTCCTCTCTCTCCTCTCCTTTGATTGTTTTTCTTTTTTGTTTGGTTATTTTAGAGGTGATTAGATCTGTCCTCTTGATTTATCAGGTCATACAACTGAGATCAAATATGTATCATTCATAAGAGATCTGCAATAAAATATATTCACTGATTCTCATGATTAGGAATTCTGAAATGCTAGATTTTGTAATAATAATAATAATAAGTCCAATCTGCAAAACCATAGCAAGGAACTATCTTGTTCTTTTAAGGAGTGTTTCACTCGTTTGGAAATTTCCCTGGTAATGAAAGTAATGAGCCTGAGGAATTTGCCACTCGCAGAGTGGATCAGCATAAAGGAGCATAAAGGAGCACAACTAGTACAACTTTGGTAACACACTGATGACCAAAGTTTAAATCTAATATTTCCACAAACTACAGCCTGTCATAGTGAGTGAAACACTGCAGTCTGTGGAAATATTAGATTAAACAATGTTTATTTCCCAGGCAAATATTTTATCCTTCAGGCTTTGTGTACTGGACACTAATCACAGAGTAACATACGGAGTTCTGATGTCACAAATGTTACTAGTTACCAATTAGCTTGACAGCCAACTAGGCCTGTAGTCACTACACCACCACAACCTGTTTCGCAAGGGATGGAGCCAATTTTCTATTAGCAAATACCTAAAATACAAAAGCTTTTTTCCCCATTTGTACTTCTGCTTTTTCTTCTACTTCTTCTGACCTTCCATGGTATCAGGATCCTGGGCTGCAGAAAGAACATCTCACAATCTGTCAGAACAGATTTTGCTCATTCGTCTCTCCTATGTTGTTCTTTCCACCAACACATCCCAACCAACTGTTGCCTTCACCCTTCCTACATTTCAGTCGATAGCACCTTAAACTGCCATCTTATTTCACAGTGATCACAGCATCCAAATGATTTACAAATGAGTTATTCTGACCGTTTTGCCCTTAAAAAAAAATCTGAAAAATATCTGAACTAGATCTGCAACACTGTCAAGTACACATTTCACCACCAGCCTGGGAGCGACCAGACTCCCAGTAATGTTTTGTATGTAAATTCATCAAGAGTGAACCCACTCTTCTCACACAGGTCGATCCATGTCCATATATGGACATGTAAGGCAGAAATGTTCCCGGCTCAGTTTACAGGCCTGATTGTGTGTAACATTGTTTCAGCTGGGAGCGGGGCTTTTTGGTGGAGTTTTTTTTCTGCTTTAGTACAGTAGGTAGGGGTGGTGTGCATGTCAAGCAACGTGGTCAGGACATTGATGAGAGCTTGTTGACAAAATGGGGAATGAGAGTGAGAGGAGGGAGAGGGGATAAAGGAGACAGAGAGGGAGGTAACGGAGGGCTTATGGAGACTGAGAAAGAGAAGAGAGACATCTAAAAATAGCAACTATCACATATTTGTTTGATTGTGAGAAGGAAAGGCCTTTTGGAGATTGTGTTCCTGTTGTGCTCCTCCGGTTTAGAAGCCAGGACAAGTAGTGTTGACATTCAGGACCCAACACCTGCTTGTTTGTTAATGTGTGACATTTAGTTTGAATAAAGGTTTATTCCTTGGTGTTTCTCTCTGTTTGTGACATGGCTTTGTTGGGCATTGTTTCAAGGAGCGCTTTGGAATATATGAATGGACTCTTCTTTCTTGTAAATACCAGGTACCTACGTTACCCACAATGTAATTCGGCCACTGACAGTTAAGCCAGAGACTTGGGTGTGTTATGCCACCACTGATATCGGCCACTTGGGGCAGCAATGAAACAATTCGGCCTAAACTCAAATAAAATCTTTGGAAAAGCCGAACAAAGGTGATTTGTGCTTTATTGTGAATGTTTTAGTTTCATGGAAGAAAGAGTTAAAGAATGAGGACTTAGCAGTTGTGAGCACATTCCCATCTCCACCTACTCTATGTGAAAGCGTCTTGAGATAACTTTTGTTATGATTTGGCGCTATACAAATAAAATTGACTTGACTTGACTTGACCATACTGAACCAGCCCTGTTCAGATATAGCATGCTAACAATTTTAAATCTTTTGTGTCAATTTTGTGCTCCCATCTGTTTACATCAGGCCTGTGCGCAGTAACAATGACACTTTTCAGCACCACTGTACTGCTTTCATACCTTTGCATATTCATTGGCTTAATTTTTCAGCTGAGGTGAAATTCATGACAAATCTGCTCTAATGCTGCTTACTTGATATCAATAGAGAATCTATCTTTCAGATGCCGTCTTTCCCCAATTTCTTTATTTCTAAGTAGAAACTTTTCCACATGAGTCAGATGTCGATGACTCACAGTCAAAAGCTGTGGTTATTGAAAACATTAGTTTGTTTCCTCATATGATCCACTCCGTCATATGATTCCAGCCTTGAATCCTCTCATTGCTAGTTACATTATTGCCCCTGAACAGAAGAACTTTTGTGATAAGTCACCAAATCATCCAGTTTTGTTTGATGACTTGAATGTCAAGATGCCTTCTTCAACTTCTTACTAGTTTTGATCTGAAACATTTCTAAAGTTATGGCATGTTTGTGACTTCAAGAGCTATAATTACTGTGTAAAAAAGGTCAGTGCTCTCAACAGACTCATTTCCTTCAATGTATTTTTGTTGTAAAATATTGGATTGCACTTCATAGAAAGATTTAGTATCTTTAATATCTGGCTTTCAAACCATTATTTTCATTAATTATATCATGATCGCAACAAAACAATTGACTTGAGAAATAATCCTTATCTCAAGGTCCACTTATTAAATTGTTTTCTCAGAGCTTTCAGCCACAACTCTTGGCCTTCATCAGCAGATGGAGTTTGCTTAGTTGTTTAGTAGAGTTAAAATGTCATCATGTGACTTATGTATGACAAAAGTATGATACTTAAATATGAAAACAATTATAAAGGCAGGTAAAAGCCCAGGAAGAAAACGGACTTTAAGAATATTGTGTCAAAGTACTTCTTCCAAGGTCAAGGATGCTCTAGTTAACATTGAGGTTAGCCCTTTGTGTGTTTTTCCTCTTTGTCTCCGGTAAAACGACTCCATGATGAAACTCACTTAGATAGACTAAAAAGTACAGAAGCCTGTTATCCTGCCATCCTGCCTTAACACAGTGACACAAGAAACACTGCAGATTATAGACAATGACACAATACTAACAATATTTCCAGTAAGCAAATAACCTTTTTTCCTTGTTTGAGGCAGAATTTACACACATAATGTCTCTGTTTTATATTGCTTAGCAAGAGCTGTGGTTAAGCTGATTACACATACACATACATTTTATACATTTTATGCATAGCCTATCCACCCAAACAAATAATAAGTTGCAGGGATACCTGACAGACCACTGGCCTGTTGGACCCTTCAGTTAGTGACCACTGATTGGGATGTACACAAAAAAACACATACAGGTAATGGGATTAGTAGTGGTGGTAACAGAAGTTAAAAAACAAGCTTATACCTTTAATCTCATAATGGGTAGAACATTTTATGAGTAGTTTTTTTTAAAGTCATCCTCCAGGATTCTGGTTCATGTTTTGGTCTTTGAAATACTCAACACTCAACTCAGTACAGTGGGGCAAGTAGGCCATAGGCGATGGGATTGTCACTTCATAATAGATTTTTTAAATTTTCTTTGTGGGCCAAATCTTCTCCACTGGATTGTATTCCTTTACCTCTGAAGTTAGTATTGTCCCTCACAGACCAAAGTGTAGGTCCAGCATTGTTCCCTCAGTGAATTCTTTATTCTCATTGTCCAAAGTGGAAACAGTCATTTTCGGCTACTGTGTTTCTGCCTTGTTTGCTGTAACAAGCTCTTTCGGGACTTTAACTTGTTCCATTGGTGCGTCCAAAACATCCAATTTGTTTAGTTTCTGGAGGTGTTGCATTTTTCCTCCTGAGCCATACAATGCTGTGTTCAGTTCCTTTTATTATCAGGCTGGAATCGAGTTTCTGCTTTGCCAAAGCTGGAAGCTTTGATTTAGCCCTGTGTGTCATCTGTAAGAATTGAGCCTCAGCGTGAGCTGAACTTATATTTGATGACTGAAAAGAACTTTTGTTGCAACTTGGCTCCAACTAATGTCATTTTCTAGGAGTTTGTTTTGTTATTCACTTTCTTTTTTAAACTGAACTTAGCTTTGCCTAGACAAAACTGATAGCAGGGGTGAACAGTTAGCCTTGACACTGTAAAGTTTAAAAATAAACCTACCAAAATCTTAAATCTTAAAGATCACTAATTAAAATCTCTCTCTGTTTTCACCCTAAAAACGACAAATTTGTTTAAATCAAAGTTATGTGCTTGAACCATTTCTTAGCGTTCTTCCATCCAGTTAGTTAGTGTTCATTTTATTATATAATCAATATTTCTGTAACAGTGTATGAAATGACAATGTGAAAACAATACATCGATTGCTCTCGTAGTGATAGTTGGCTGAATCTGCAGCTCCCCTCAGCTTTACAGAGCTTTATAGTGAGTCTCAGCTCATTGTTCATCTGTCTGGCCCCCATCTTTACTCTTTTGGTTCACTCTCCTGGCTCTCATAACGTTGTTTTCAGCAGCAGCTGTTGTCAGACAAAAAGATCTAAAAACCCATTATACACTACCTGCTCAGCAGCAAACAGCTGGAGTATTTCTGCGCAGTATGTTCGGCTAAAGTGCATATCTCCAGATCCAGTCAGTGAGCACAGATTTGGTCTCTGTATAGGCAGGATGTTGCCAAACAAGACTACAGGAAGCTGCCTACAGTCACTGTGCTTGGCTATTGTTTTCCAAGAAATAGTTTCAGCACCTAACCATGTCCTGACTCTGGCTCTATAACAAACAGACGTAAGATTCATATCAAGCTTATCATTTCACTCTTGAAAAGAAAGCATTGAAGCTTATTTACTAAAATGGTGAATAAATCTTTTGATCAAAATCTCTCAAGGTGTTGTACAACAGATGGGTCTGTGAGGACAGAGTAACGGAGAATAAAATGAGAACCACGTCTTCTGAGTTGTCAAAAAGAAAAAAAGAAAAAACCTGCAAAAAAGGTCAGTTTTTGACTGCCTGTATGCCTTACGGTAAGAATCTTTTACAGTAGCATTATGATAACCTTAATTGGCTGATATGGCGATACGTTACACTTGGGACTTTTAATTAGCCTGAGTGAGTTTATGGTGTAATGTCAGCGTCAACGTTATTTACACAGAGTCTAATGTAAACTAGCGTATTTGTAATTCCAAATTCCACTTGTACAACGTTACCGACATTTGGGCTCTAGGACTACTCGTTTAAAGTTGCTTACATAACCATTTTGGCAACGATTACAACATCAGTTGAGTTCCTCAGCCAGAGTGCCAATGTAACGTTAACGTTAGCCCCTGATGGTTCCATTTTCTTTATGCTAAGATAATATTAGCACGATTATACTGTCATAACCATCATAAACAATATGCTCTTTGTTTTTGGAACATGAGGCTAATTCATGAGACAACAGTGTAGACATTTAGCTAAAATGGATGTAGTTAAACAGAAGGCTTGTTACAGTAATGTTGGCCTAACGATGTCACTTTAGAAGACAAATGGAAAGCTAAATGGAAATGACCTTGTGACTGTAAAGTCACATTAATCCAAAGGTGAGTTTTTCCCTTATATCCTCATGCTAAAATCTACTCTAAATCCAAATTTTAAAGCTTAAAACAATTTTCTTCATCTTTGTCACTTTTTTGACTCCTGATGAGTTTGCATATCCCTGTCTTTTAGTCTATCGCTCGTCCCTGAACATTATGAAAGTACAATACACAATAACTGTACCACTCTCAGCTTCCATACACTGTATCTGACCATCAGTAGCCTAACATTCCTGTTAGCTTAAAGAGAAGGACACATTGTACAGAGAAGGACAGGAGCAAACAGAGGAGGAAGAAGCCACTTCTTCTGCAGCTCCATAAATCTCTCCATAAACCCCAACCCTCTCCATTGTTATTGGAAAGAGTAACACAGGGTGGCCATGGGAACGACCACTGTCATCCCTGGCTGTCCAAGTCCCTGTTAGTCAAGCGTGGGGAACTGTACATAGACCAGAGAGGAGGGAGACAGGGCTGCCAAGCTTCAGCTGCTCGTCCCACTATAATGAGATCCTTTTTAGTAGAATTCAGCTGATGGAACATCAAAATGTGCAAGTAAAATGTGAAAGTTCTGAATGGTAAGCTCATCTCGTGTATTTGCATGACGTTAAGTTGTCTTTGGATATGGCACTGGAATGGTTCATGGTATCCATATAGTAGTTATCACTCACAGGAGCATTTTTTACTTTTTTAATGATGGGGTTCTGGGTTTACTCACCATAAAGGATTCTGTGTGTCTATGTGACTGCATTTGCATGCGTGTGCGCCTTTGTATGCTCCTACATGAAAGTACATGATCAGAATATTCAAACGAAAGTATGTCGTAAAAACAATCTCCAGTGATAGTCGCCAATGGCAAGCTGTGTCTTGCAGTGAGAACTGAGAGGAGTGTGAAAACATCTCAGAGCTGCCTAACACACACATGTCTGCAGCCTTGGAAACACTTCAAGAAATCCTGATTTGCACCAGATTCATGTATGTAGCCCCACAAAGCTACTATGTGAGGTTTATGCAAACTGTTGCGGTCTGACGCTCCACAACCTGAATACACAAAGAGTGTTGTGCTGCCTTTAAGCACTGTAGGAAATATTGTCATCACATGTTGGCCTCAGTCACACCAATACAACAAGTAGACACATCTGGCCAGGAGAGGAGAGGGTGGAGGTGATGAAAGTATTAACTATGAGTCTGATGAAAGTGATTTAAAGGGATACTTCAACATTTAAGGAATTATGCATATTTGCTTTTTTCCAAGAGTGAGATTTTTAGATTGATAATAATCTCCTGTCTGTTTGTTCAGTACAGAGCTGGAGTCAGGATGTGGTTAGACTTGAAGCAGGTTGATACAGCTAGCCTGACTGAAGTTCACAAATAAACCTTCCAACACCTTTAAAGCTCACTGGTAAATATGTTAATTCTAATTTATTTATATTAAGGTACATAAAATCGACAGTTGTTCAGACTGTTCTTTTTTGTGTTTTTTTTTTTTTTTTTTTGAGCATTTTATGCCATTATTAGACAACGCCAGTAGAGCGATGACAGGAACCAAGGTCCCCAGCTGGATTTTAATCAGGTTTTTTGCGGATCATAGTTTAAGCTATTTCTTGATGACAGTTTATCCATCTGCACAGTTTTTGGTCTCTGCACTGACTTGATGGTACCAAACTTGGCAAACCTCTCTGTGACGAAAAGAAGTCAGGCAACTGCTGTCACTGCACCTGTTTTTTGTTTACCAAGAAATAGTTCCAGCACAGAGACTTGGACAGGTTAACAAACAGATGTTAGTAGGTGTACTTTTAAGTGTTACACAGAGCCAGGCTAGCTGTTTCCCCCTGCGTCCAGTCTCTATGTTAAGCTAAGATAAATAAGTGTGTTTCCCCGAAATGTTAGTGTAAATCAACTAACTTATTTTATTCCTTTTTTACTACTAAATTTTACATAAATTAATTGGAGTAACTAGTAAGTTATAATAACGTTATTTGTAATAAACTGTTGAAACAGTAGGATGGATAATAATGACAAATGATTAAAAGAAACAGACCCACTTGCAAACTCCCAGAGTTTACATGGATGGAGACCTTGAAAGCAAAATTAACTGCATACTCTTTATTAGCCTGAAACATTCGTGCACAACTTTAGTTCAAGGACTGATTGTTTTCCTCCCCGTTTATGATGAATATATTGCTAAAGAAAAAAATACATTACCAAACAGGATAGTAGACTAGAGGATAATTTCACAAATTTTCATGCAAATAAGCTTCTAGAAAGATTTTTAAATCAACACCATTGCAGTAACTGCCTGCCCTGTCTCATTTTATGCCATTGGTCAATGACTGAAAACTTACTGGAAGAAGTGAAACTTAATAAAAAACGTGAAATTATCTGGCACACAAGTGGCAGAGGAATATTTGTTCCGTTGCCATGGAGCTGTGATGCTGAACTGTCTCATTCCTCAGTGATCTGAGAATCTAAGGTTACACTCCTACCACTGACTATAGGAAACCACGGAAGGTAGAGAGAAATGAGGAAGGGGTGAAGGAATAAAGGCTGGAAGGAATGAATAGAGAATGGATTGAGGTGAAGAGACAAAAAAGAAAGAAAGACAAAAATGAAAAAAAAGAAAGGAAGGAATAAAAAGAAGGTTTCTGCTGTGCTTCAGTGCAGCAATAGGCCTGGTGACTCATCCCTCTCTCTCTTCCCTCAGGGACCTGTGGCATGCCATCACTTTATATAGCAATCTCTCTCTCTCTCTCTCTCTCTTTCTCTCTCTCTCTGGTCCCATGTCCGTGATTAAAGGGGACGAGTGGAAAACAAGAGGAGAGTAGGGAATTCTCTCCCCAGAGTTTTATGCTGTGTGTGACCATCACACTCTTTCCCATGGCACTCACTTGAGAAATGTATTCAAAAATACACACACACACAATCCCTTGATTGGTTATAGCAATGCATGCCTACACATCCATCACCCAAAGGAGCCAGGCTGACAGGGCGGGCATGAGGATTGGGCTGATATTTCAGCCGGCTGATATAGGCTTTAGTTACAAAACAGTATCAAGCAGTCAGTATAAACCATCTTATACTGTGTGACGGGGGTAAGGACATAATTTAGTCTAAAGCCACACTCTGTAACTTTCAAGAGGAAGACATTAGACAACCTTTCCATTACAAATGAAAAGTTGAATTAATAAGCAACAAAACACAGTTCAACACACACAGGGCTGTGTTGCTATAGCCTTCTTCATTTATGGTGGCTAATGTAAGTAAATGTAAGCAAACTTTAGGTAGATATTAAGCCTTTTTCTGTCTGCATTTTCGTCCACTTGTGTTCTTGTGGACTCGTGAAACATCATCAGTCACGGCCCAAGTCCTGTCCAATGCCAATAGCCTTTATTTTATTTGCCCCAGGTTTTAAGATTGAAGGGTTGCCATTCAAAAACATTAACGGTTGCTCCTGTAGTTCATCTCATGGAAACTCGTTCCCAGCCAAGATGATCACCAATGCATATGCCACACTGCCTGTTGATCATCAGCTGATGGAGATTTAAGGTCCTTCCTGCTGTCTTATGTATTTCGTACAGTACACTCCATTGAAGCAGCTGCTATATAAAGTTCCCCTCTTCCATCTGTCCCTGGTCTAAAATATTCCATGACTGTTTCCATGGCTTTAGCCTGGGCTTGGCTTAGCTTTTGTTGTGTGTAGCCAGTTGTTTTTAAATGGCTTTGCAGTGTGCTGTGTAATTAATTCGTAGAAGTGGAATATTTCTTTTGTGTGGGCAAGAAAATTAAGTGCATCAAATTATGATGTGTTTGTGTGTTGTGTGGAGTGTGTAGCATTAACTACTGTATAAAGTGCATGAGTTCATTCTTGACTTTGAAAGCAGTGTGGAGCTTTCAATCATATCACATCAAGGTCTTTATCATTGATTGTCCTGAAAAAAAAAACTTAAATCTACATTTCCATGAAAACTTGGAAAAGTCCATTGGCAGATGAACATCATGTGCTCAAAACCACCAAAGCAGCTATTAAATTGACCTTGTGATTGTTTTAAGTGAGCTGGTTGATTCCAAACTCCAGAGAAAGAAATACAATGTCCTCATTTTCTTCTTGGACAGCCGTTCGGACGGACGTTCCTCTTTATATCAGCAGTTGTATCATGAGGATTCCCCATTTTCCTGGATTCACTGGAAAATCCCCTCACTGAGTGTGTATGGGTGGGTTTGTTTAATGGTAGGCGCGCTCATACAGCTTGTACAGTACAGTATGCGTGTTGCTAATACAGGTACACACACACACACGCACACATCTGGCTTTTCCACAGCAGCAGGGGAGTTCTTGGTTTTAGTTTAAACAGGAAAACAGAAACAGAGAGGGGTGTGTTACAGCGGGATTCCTCTCTCTCCCTCGCTCTCTCTACATAAGGCTGATGAGTGGTTGCAGTGTGGGCTGAGAGTGGAAAGCTTGTATGGTGTGCTTCTTGTCCCACAGACACACACACACTCACGCAGACTCAGCCAAAGTAGTGCATATTCGCACATACACAGATACAAAGACTTTCATTACACAAACACACACATTCGTATGATCACACCTACTCACGCATATCAATGCAGACACACATTTCCACCTCTAGCAGTAGTAGCCCTCCTCTGTGACTCGTCACTTTTTTCATGAAACGTCTTTTTCTTTTCATCTGGAAACATTATAGTTCCAGTCAGGCTCACCACTGTTACCATGGAGACACAAGTACAACTAAATGTTTTTGACTGCGAGTGGAGGCAGTAAAATTGAAAATAGTTAGTCCTGGCAGGATTTTTATTTGTGGATTTTATACAAAACAGTCATCAGAAACTACGCTGTACTACCAATGAGATGAACTACAGATTTAGCTCAAATATACAAAAAACATCAGACTGAGAAATGAAGTGTACACACACACACACACACACACACACACATACTTGACACACGCTTGGCTGAGGTAACTGCTCGGGCATTGTTGTTGCTGTCATGGTTTCCCTGTGTTGGTTGATAATCACAGTGGCTCACCAGTGACTATACCCAGAAAATCCAAATACGCCCACTTGAAAAATCTCCAACATGTTTGAAAGAAGATTTTCAAGAAACACGGACAGGAAAACAGGATATAAGTGATATGGAAATTATCACGTGCAACAAGGTTTTAGGTAATGATACAAACAAATAATGGACGAGGTGGAGATGAAGTACATCAAAATGCAAACTGGAGTGGTATTTGTCCTTATATAATAATAATATATAAAATAACATAATATATAATACAATAATATATCATATATATATATACATTACATCTGTGGCACTGTTGTTCATTTTGCTTTATCCAAATGGTCCCTGTAACATAAATGAAGAGATAAAATCTTATCCAGTAATATTATTTCTGCTTCAGAGAAATCTCTGTTGAACTAAAACTATGAGTGTGTTTACATCCCGGTTCTGACCAGGTTTTTGGAGTCCAGAGTATTGGATAAGGCCTTTTACCAGTTTTGAGAAAATGATACTATGACATATATACGATCCACATTTGTGATAAGAGACTACCATGTGTGCAGACATGTCTTCAACTTGCTTTAAATCGGACAGACATTGTATGCATTAGGCCCTAATTTTAGAATTGGGTTGTTAACTGTGTACTTATAATGTGTTATGTCTGAGTCCTAAGAAGTGTGAGTATCCATGCGTTGGTGCAAGCACACATAGTGGGTGGTAGGTTGTTAGAAGGAGAGAGCTAGAGTAAAAGCACTTTAACACCTCTCAGATGAATGACTTTTCCACCAGCCATGAGTCACAACTGTCCTCCGACTGAGGAGGAAAGAAAGAAAGGAAGAAAGAAAGAAAGAAAGAAAAAGGGAAAGAAAGAAAGAAAGCTATAGGAGACAAAAAAAATAGGAAAGTTGATATCAACAATGTTATAATGTAGCTTGTGTGTGTGTGCACGTGTGTTTGTGTGTGTGTCATTAGTGGTGGGAGAGTGGAATGCAGCAGTGGTTACAGAAACCTTGTGCACTGTGAGCACAAACACACACACACACACACTCAAATCAACATGAAGGCATAACAAGCGATAAAGAGCAAAGAGCGCAGCCCCATGTTGTGACGAAACAAATCATGAGACAACTACTCCCATTGCTCCAGGACACACTGACTCGCTCTGTCTCGCTCTCTCTCCCTCTCTCACACACACACACATTGTGATTCAGTATGTTTTGCAACTAACTTCCCTCCTGACTGTTATTTTGTAATTTCAGTCAACCCAGATATGGAAATTATCTCCTTATGTATGTTTTGCAAGAGCTAAAAGCAAAATGTAGTGTGTAGTGTCACACACACAGACACACTCACACACTCACACACAAACACACATACTCTTACTCAAACAACCATTACATACCTCATACGTCTATTTTCCATGGCTGTGAGCGTACCTTCCTGTCTTTGGCGCGGCAGCCTCATGGAAGAACAATGTCCCATTAAATTAGGAGGGTCAGGAAGTCAACACACAAGGTGAATGCCTGAACTTTCCCATACACTCTTGCCATGTAGTTTGGACACACGCATAAACACACACACATACACACATGCACACACACACACACACATACTCAGCTTCACTGCATTTCAGTTTTTGTAATTTGATTAACTGAAAATTAGTTTGAAAATGTGCAGGACTAAAGCACAACTGACCCAAATACGATGTAATGAAGCCGTGTGTTATCTGATGTGCACTGTGCTTCATGGGAAATCAGAGGAAAAATGGTACGTACACAAGACACAGAGATAATAAGACAATAAGAACCCAAATCCGGTCATGATGTAAGCCACTCAGTTGGCTTCAGTTGACTGGGTGCAGCTGAACTCAACAAAAATGTCCACGGTGTGGTTTAGTGCTACCCACTGTTCTTTTACACATAACTTGTCATTAGCTTGGGATTCATTAAAGGTTATGTTTCGTCCCCTGAACTTTGCTCTTTTATCACCTAAATATTTCAAAATAAATTTTCATTTAATTTGCAATTTTCCTGTTTCCATTATGGTATTCTGTCTGTATGTGTCAGCCCTGTAATTGACTGGCATCCTGTTTTGGTCTTGGAGAGAACCTAACAGGCTAACTGTTTTCCCTGCTTCCACAGGGTGTGTTAATCTAGGCCATTTCTCTTAACTCACTCTAAGCAAAAAAGCAAAATGTTGAAGTATTCCTTTAAGATATGGGAGGAAACTCCATTGTACTTGGAAAGAGCTGATATATTTTCATATATTGTCAAAGCTGCATGCAAACTTGTCCAAGACCACACATTGCTTAAGCGATTTACAACACCCACTGCATTGTCCTTGAGATTGAAACAAGATGTAATGAATTTGAGTGAGGCAGGTATTTTACAGCACCCCCGCCTGTCAACACAGCTGTTCAGGAAAGCCATGGTCCTGATCCAAGGTCAAGTTTACCCAAGATACTGCAGTACAATACCTTTCTAAAACTACCGTCACTCTGCAACAGAACACAATAGATAGGAGCCCCCCACCCACCCTCGGCTCTCATACCTCCACCTTTCAGCCAACACTTTGATGCTATCATCTTCCTGCTGAGCAGATGGTTTTCCAAGACTCTGAAGCATCATCCCACTTGTGCAATTACAGCAGACAAATACCCCCCCCCCCCCCCCCCCCCCACACACACACACACACACACACAACTTCCATGTGGTCCTTTGTTCTGGCTCTGCTGTGTTCCTGTTTGGACCGTAAAGGCGGTGTGAGAGGAAAAAGACACAATATGTATGACAAGTTTTGGCCCTCATGCAGACATTCAGGAGCCCAAGTGGACAAGGATTTGCCGTGATGGAAAGAGGAAGACCCCCTCCCCTCACCGCTCTTTCCATCCCTTCATTAACAAGCATTGTATTTACGAGGTGAAGGGGGCACATGAGATAAAGGGAAAGAAAGACTCTCTTCTGGAATGCAAATGGAGAAAGGGCGAGAAAAATAAACTGGGAGATAGAAGGGTCAGTACAATGGAGAAATAGATGAGAAGGGGAGGAGATGAGCATAAAGAGGTGCTCAGTGCAGGAATGCTTTATCATGGTGGGCCAGGGTCAGGTGCAGTCAGGTCATACTTGCTTGTGTTTTATGTATGGTGTTCTGTAGAGGAGGTGTATAAAAATGTGCCGAGCATTACATTTATGTATGAAAATTAAACATCCAAAGGCTAACTAGCAGGCCCTAGCGGCCGCAAGAATGATGGAACTGCTAGTCTTAGAGGTTTACATGTAGTGGGGCTTTGTCCTGAGGAGGGTGCTAGAGGAAAGATCATAGGGTCATTCAAATCAACATTATTCATCCCATGAGCAAATTGCTTGGAAATATTGTATAGAAATGATATAAAAATAACTTCACTTGGACTTTAGCCCTTGGGCATGGACTGACTTGATATCCATCCCAAGGCTGAAATGTAAAGCCTCTCTTGCAGTCATAAAAAACAAAACAGCACCACGCAACACAGCTCAGAAACTAGAACTGATAGTATACCAAGGCACACCTGATCAGCCTTAACTGAAAGTAATACATATAAATTAAAGAATAGTTTCTTTATTTACATACAACTGCGTATAATGACTTGTTTAGGACTCAAAACACAAAGTTCAGGATGAGGTATTGGACTTGACTTTGGACTTGCTGGACTTCAGTTGACTCATGGGACTTAACTCACTTGATTTGGATTTGAGTTGCAAAAAGAGAGTCCAAAGAGTCCAAAGAAATACATGATTTAGAAAAACGAATAAAAGAGATCTGTTTTTGCTAATGAATCCTTCTGATTTACATGTGACTTGGAAAACAATGAAAAAGTACCACCTCTGGTTTCCATACCTATCGTACATGCATAGACATACGCAGGTGAATGTGAACACACACACTCAACATACTTTCAATATTTGGATTATTGGGTTATCTACCACAAACTACAGGAGAATACGGTCTCAGTCATACCATCTCTTTCCTGCTGTGGTTGCTCTCGTCTCTGTAAGCAGGTAATAGTGTTTCTGGGTGAATACAAGATGAGGGAGAATCAGAGCATGTGTTAGCCTGCAGAGAAAAACACAATTAGACTACAAAACTCACCCAAATTGTCTCCTAACGTTGATGTTGTTGCATAATGCTTCAACACTTTGCTCACAGCTCTAACAGAAAACCCCCCTAATATATTTCCATTTTTATGTTTCCATTCCTTTGTCTCTGAGACATTTTTCATGTCATGTCTACCTGTGGTATGATATAAATGAGTGAACCATGGTGTCTTGTTACAGATTCCACCTATCTTGGCCTCTGCCAAATGTAATCAGCCCACATCTCTGTTTAGGCTAGCCCCTAATGCCTCTATTGTGTAGCAAACCCTGACTGGTGAGTCATGTTCCTCACCTCAAGTAGCCTGTATGTACCTGTGCACATAGAAAGATAAAGGGGAAATGCACAAATAGACAAACATGCATTTCATAATAGTGAAGACATTCCATTCATTTTACTAATACCCCTATCCAAAACATAGGGGTATTAGTAAAAGCATGCCAATTACTTACCTTCAACTAACCAAACAAACAAACAAACAAAAAAAAAAACACTTTATACTACCTGCATGGCAGCAAACAGCGGACAGACATAGTCAGAGACTAGCTGGTGAACATAGTGAAGCATTTAACAGTTAAAGAGCCACATATTGCCCTCAGGAGCTGGTGGACACGAAACCAGTGGTATAAGAGATTGAAGATTGGACTTACATTCATCTGGTGGATACAAACCTGACTCCAAATAAATGCGAATGTTGCTCACATGTTATCCATATCAACTTTATAAGGTGATAATATGTCAGTGTTTTGTTCCACTGCCCCCTAGTGGAAAGAAATAAATGATTGCTGCTTTAATCAGGAACTCAATTGTGCATTGTTAAATTCTTCTTTAAAGGGATTTCTCAATTTTTTATACCCTTGTGAAAGTATTTTAGCCTAACCAGGGTGATAGTGCTGGCAAACACACACCCATGTGCATGTATCTGTATTGTAGTTTTAGAAATGGCAACTTTCTGGCAGATCTTTTGATACATTTACTACATCTCAGCCAAACTCTTAAAGCCATATATAAACTATATGAAATATGAAATATATGAACTTTACTAGTTCATCAACTTACACACGATTTATCTCTGGGTTTTTCCAGTTACTTCAACATTTAATGCTATTTCTTTTACCTTTTGTGGCATACAAAAAAGATGTTTCTCTCCCTGCATTTTAATTGGCTATGCAGGACCATAATTTAGTGTATAAAACTTGAATCGCAGCAAGGTTCTCCTCTTGCTGCCTTAGAGAAACATCTACCTATGACACTAAACATCATTAAAGTTCTTCATGTTCTCTTCCCTACAGGATGAAGTGAAGGTTCCCTCAAAACTCAGCATCTCTAAATCCATGAAGGTTTCTGAGTCTGTGTCAGGAAGCCGAGGAGGCAGCCTGCTAGAGCTCAAGGAAGCAGCACAAGAGACTGGAGAGGAGGGAGAAGAAGGTGAGAAGGCAGACAAACCCCATGTAGACCTCTCTTCAGATGAGGAAGGGGTGGAGATTGAGGAGACCATTGAGGAGTCTCGTGCTGAGCGCATCAAGCGCAGCAGCCTGCAGCGTGTACAAACCCTGAAGACAGTCTTCTCAAAGGAGAAGATGGACAACACCAGAGCAAAGACCAAAGAGAGCCTAGAGAAGACCAGACAAAAAACCAAGGAGAGCCTGGAGAAGACGAAGCAGAAGACAAAAGCAAACCTGGAAAAGACCAAGCAGAAAACCAAGGAGAATTTAGAGAAGACCAAGCAGAAGACCAAGGACAACCTGGAAAAGACACGTCACAACATTGAGAAGAAGATGGGAAAGCTTGGAACACGCATGAGCGTCAACCCTGAGCGCAAGCAGAAGATCCAGACGTCTCGTGACAAGATGAAGAAGTCCTTCACGCCAGACCATGTCGTTTACGCCCGGTCCAAGACTGCTGTGTACAAGGTGCCCCCCTTCACATTCCACGTCAAGAAAGTCCGTGAGGGCGCCGTTGAGGTGGTCCAAGGCACCGAGATGGTGGAGGTGTCCCAAGATGCTGATCACTTCAGTGGGGTGGATGGGGAGGTTGAGGAGGGCGCAGTGGAGGTTGAGATGGAGATGATGAATGGAGGAGGGGATGACGAAGAGGCTGAGGAGGATGAAGAGGAGGACATCCAGGATGCCCTGCAGGAGAATGAAGACAGAGATAGAGACAGTGACTAGATAAAGAATAAGAAATTTGCCAAGATCCTAAAAATATCATTTGCACCGACCTTGAGGTTTGTTTGTAAAAACTGAATAAATTGTGGGAAGATTGCAAAAGAATAATTATAGTTAATTACTACATGGGTCTTATTTTTATAATTCTGGCTATTATTCCTATCAATTATGATAGAATAATGTGATGAACTTTGTACTCACCAAAGTATTTGCTGCAATCTAGGAATCTGCTACAAGTTTGAAAGGCCAGTCAGACAATCAGACAGATTGTTAACAAGCCAACATTTAACCAGCTAATCTAAACCATTTTATTTGGGGGTACAATAAAAGGGTACACTTAAAATGTTAGAAATAATTATTTTCTTATTAATTACACAGGGAAACTTGGTTGCAGCATTCCCAGATCTCTTCAGTTAACAATTGGTCAAGGCAATGTTGTTATTACCAATAGGAATGATTGGCAAAACTACAAAAATAAGACAGAAGTTGAAAAAACGCAATTACCATTTTAAAACTTCATAAAACTGCAGTTTTACAAGTTGTGTTTTTAAGAAAACATAATTTTAAGGGCTTTATGAAAATTTTCCAAGATTTGCAAAAGTACTTCAAGGTCATTAGAGTCCATTTGTGTTTGGAGTGTGCAGATGATCATGAAAATTGAAAGAAGAAGAAGGAAATGGGAAGAGGAAACAGAAAATAACTTTGTTGTGGGCGGGGCTGGGGAGGGGAGGTGGGGCAATGGCAGAAGAGACATGTTGGAGAGATAATTAGGAGGGTGTGCCATCATTCCCTCTGTAAGGAAATGTAATTTGTTAGCATTCTATTTCCGTCTTCACTTTTTAAATCAAAATGCTAACCACTCAAGATCTGTGGGATTAGACTATGCAAATAACTGATTTCCTGCCCACTGAATTTCAATAGTATTTGTTAAACAAAGAAAACAATCTAATGGACTGTTGGGTAGAAGATTCGCAGTTGCCAAATTATTCATTAACACATTGAGTAAATATTCATGCTTATCCAGAAATATTTTACATATCACAGATGCAAAACTATTCCTTCCACCATATTTGTTGTCCAGCTGTTTAAATACTGAAGTGTTATCTTACTCTGCTTAATTTACTCATTATTTAGAAGCACATCGATTCTGTTGTAATTTCTAGGTTTTGATGAGCTCAGTTAAATATTTGTGTATGATTTTGTATGTGATCACAACTTACACTAGGTTGATGTCATCTCCTTTTCATTACTGACAGAATGTAGCCTAATAGTTATCTTTTCAGGACACCTTGTTTCATGCAATACTTTTATGTAACATTTTACTGCAACTGTTCCCAAAGAAAATGAAGGTCTGCAAAACATAAGGCAGAGACAGCTCATTCCTACAGTTGATCCATTACATTTCACTCATCAACACTATTCACTTTGATTATCTTCTCATGAGAATGTTCTTCTTAAAACATGCTACGTGCTATTTAAATGTGTGTTTCATAAATAAACTGAGATAAGGACCAATACTTTCAGCAAGTTTCACAAACCTCTGGTAGAACCAGTTTAGACTCTTATCAACACTGTGTACTCTTGGTCCTGTCTATTCACAGGCCTAGTTTCAAAACCAAGAGTGTGTGTTATTGCAGCAGTCTGACGCTGACCCCTAGTGTCCAGTCATCTTACTATAATTTTCTCCGCTCCAGATTAAAGATGCATTTCACCAGATGTCCACTGTTCTCTTACAAATGATTATTACACTTGAATGTCTCCACGCTCTGTTGTCCACATTGACTTGTTTGTAACAAGATGTATAAATTTGCTTTGTGTCTATTCACCACTACTGGTGGTATTTCATGAGTGCCATGCAAGAATGAATTTCAAGAACTAATGTTTTGCATTCTTGAATGTTCTGATCTGACTGCATTTTTATAGCATATTCAAGATACATTTCCATCCACCTTTTCCAAACTACTGCTAGTCGGGGTAGGGGGGGCTGGAACCTATCTCAGCATACTGAAGGGGCGTACACCCTAGACAGGTCAGCAGTCTATCAAAGGGCTAATGTAGAGAAAGACACAAGATAAATGTGTGACTCCAAAGGAAGAGTATACAAAAATTATATTCATATAACTGTTGCCAAAGTTAACCACACTGCCACAGTATTTGTAATATCAAAGTTTAGTCTCAGATACATCACGGTTTTACTTGTGTTCTTTTTTTGTATATAATGTGAATCACTGCCAATGCAGATTATCATGCATTTTGATTTCATTTAACACATAGCCTCTTGCCTTCTGCTACCTGCACTTCTTCTGCATTTAGAACAGCTTCTCAGACCAAATCATTTTAATGTTTGCACAAGTTTCACAGTGCAACAAATGACACTGGCACTCGATGAACACTCCTTGTAAGCGAGGATAAAATATTCTATCTTTTTGATGCACAATTGTGGAAGATAATTCTTTCAGTGGTTTTATGCTCAGCCATTCAGAGGGGATTAACAACATGTCTGTCAGAGCAGTCACAACATGCAACTGTGCTGATGCCTATGTCAATGGAACACGAAATGCAGTTCACACTTAACCGTTTCTTTGCTTTTGTTTTGTTGGTAACTGATTCCTGATTAATGTTTCATTGCTTAACCACTAATGACTTAATAATAAAAGCTATTTGGTTCACAGTTTCTGTGTTTTTGTGAATGATAGCAAAAAAACCTGTTAATTACAAAACTTATTTACAGTAGATCTGTATGACCTAATGCGACATGCTTTGTAAAGTTTAGTTTAGTAACTTGTTTTAGTGTTTTCTATTCTAACATATTTGTCAATCATTGCTTAGAACATGAGGCAAAATATTGTAGAATCTGCCCACATTTTTTTTCTCCCACAATAGTTTTTTATTTATTGCCACTGTGAAATGTTTTCATAAATCATAGGTCTTTAATTTCAAGGACCACATTATATACATATCTTAAAATGATGCCAATAAGCAACAGGTGTCCAGTCTTAAAGGTCACTGTTGTATTCAGAGGACAATGGAATTATCAGCCACAGGTTGCAGAATTTGTAATGTATGATATCATATTTATCATTTATTTTATATAGAGTCAGACAAAACCCAAAATTAAATTAAAGGAAAAATCAAATAATGAAAATAAATTTAAATATGTAAAATATAAAATTAAAACAATAATATTAATGATACAAAAAAATTAAGACTTAATTTTTCCCTATTTTTTTCCTTCTTCATTTATTTCATTTTTAAAATTTTTTTTTATGTTTTCTGTTCACAGCTCTTTCTACTAACCTGTTGGCTTCTTGTATTCTGATTCTTCACCACAGAGGTGGGGCTGTAAGCGGAAATAGTAGTGCTGGTAGCACTGTACCAAGTTATCTTCAGTTAACATGAATACGACCGGAAATTGTTTCTTCACCTAAATTCATAACGTTAAAATAATGAAGTTACAATTGTTCGGCAGAAACACCAACACATTTGTCGTAAAACATTAACATTTTGTATGTGTATTACATGCAAAGTAAACAATAATAATAAATAATAATAATAAAAATAATCCCCAGCTGACGAACTGGTATTTGACATATCGTTGTGGTTAACGAAGATTTTTTTATTTTGAAATGTAAAAGCGGAAGCTGTCTTTAATAGTGATTTTTGCTTGATGCTGGTCAACAACAGCTGCTTTGCCAGAAACCAGAAAGCGTTAAAGTAGTTGGCGATGTGACATGTACGTCAACTAACCTGTGTTAGGTTTAAAACAAGTTGTGTGCGTGCGTGTTTGTGTTCGTGTGTGTGTGCGTGTGCGTGTTAGTGTGTGTGTGTGTGTGTGTGTGTGTGTGTGTGCTACCCGCTGCTCGTCCATGGTGTTGTAAGGTGTGCGGCTGTCTCTTGTAAGGTGAGTTAGAGACGTAACTAGCCGTTAACTACATGTTGCGCATCAAAGTGAAGCTCTGGTCGCGCTGTTCTGTCTCACAGAGCTTTCCTACCAACTTTATGCTAGCTAGTAGAATAGCTTACCTTCGCTAGCTAACGTTACTCTGTCATGTAACGAAAGTAACAAACGTAACGTAAATTCACGACCTCCCTACTCGTCGTGTGTACATCTGTTGGCAATACTCAGAGATCGCCATTTGCTAGTTTCCTGCATAATCTGTGGTTGCCAACGAGCCAATCTCAATGTACAGTAATGTTAGCAAGCTAACGTTAAGCTATCTGTGAAACTTGTTGGGAGAGCTTGGGAGCTTTCCTGCTACAGACCGATGCGTCCCGCTTTCTTGTGAAGGTAATACCCAAACTCATACTGAGGACTGCGTAATAAATGGACTACAACTAATCTCACATTAGTTTTTATCGGCTAAGTAACATGCTGTGTCAAAACACACGTTAGGGTTGGGTTGGTTTCCGGTTTTGCTGGTTCGGTCCGGTGTACGAGTTTTATTTTATGCGAATCAACTGAAACAGCAATTGTCAAGAGATGTTCTGGCAAATTAAAAAAGTAGCCTGTATCAGCAACCTGTGCCAACAGCACTAAATCTTACTTATGTTGCATTAGTAATAAGCAATATGACAACGTGATTAACATAATATTATGTTTTTTTAAGGCTATAAATGCAAAATGCATTTACAAATGCAAAAAAGAAAAAAAGAAGACTGACAGGCCATCAGAGGCAGATTGGAGCAGGCTACGTGTGAATTTTGTGTGAAAGAAGCAATCTGAGAGATGCGCTTAGAGATAGTATGGAACCAGAACAGTTACTTTCAATTTTGGCGTTAAAAAAAGTTTTTACTTATAAAAAAAATCACAAGATTTATAAATTATTTTATCTGGGCGCTGGGTAGCTCACTGGGTAGAGCATGTACTTTTAAGGCTAGTCCTTATTGTAGCATTCATCTCTCCTCTCTTTCCCTGACTTTACTCCCCCTGTCTATCGATCTAACTATCTAATAAATCTGAAAAAAGCCAAAAATTAATCTTGATTTTTTTATTTGATATTATGGATTTCATCTTTTT
Organism: Lateolabrax maculatus; assembly: GCA_031216445.1. NCBI lineage: Eukaryota > Metazoa > Chordata > Actinopteri > Acropomatiformes > Lateolabracidae > Lateolabrax > Lateolabrax maculatus. Next base: position 19,886,597 of record CM062200.1, read on the forward strand.
GCTTTCTGATTTGTTTTTCAATGACAGTCTTCTGTGTTTTTGTCACTTTTTTTCAGTTTCACTTTTTATTTTATTTTTTACAACGCTAGCTTTTTCAAGTCTTGATTCGTAAAGAACACATCATTGACTGATACAAAGATATACTAAGGCCATATGGTCAAATTAAACAATTAATATAAAATGTAATAACAGTACTCATCCAGTGAACTGTTGATAATTTTTGAACAACTGCAGCATGTGCTCAATCATATAGCACAGGCACAACGGACTGACTGAAATGCACACGTGAAGGCATGGAACTTAAGCACTTTGACCATATGCTTAAATCCTGTATTCTCTACGACTGATTATGGTGCCATATGAGCAGTGATAAACATTCCTAGCATTAGTTATTGCTGAAGGCACAGTCTGAATCTGTAGTGATTCAGACTGAGCTGCCTGAACGCTGTGGGGGAAAGGACTCGCCTTTGTGTCTGGTTCTTGAATCGTTCCACTTAGCGACGCATTTGGGTGATGCCCTTGTAAGTGGCATGTTTGAAGTGTATCCACAGACATACCCGACTTCAGTTGAACAATGTCTACACACAGTTTGACACTGATTGTTGCCCATTTTCACTGTAACTAAACGGGAAACCGGGCTAAGCCGACTAACATTCCACAACTAATGCTGGTTAAGTCCTATTTATCAGATAGATTTCAGTTTGTACATGTAAAGGATGAATCCTCTGTGCACATCAAAGTTAGTCACGGAGTTCCACAAGGTTCTGTGCTTGGACCAATTTTATTCACCTTATATATGCTTCCTTTAGGCAATATTACTAGGAAACACTCCATAAACTTTCACTGCTATGCAGATGACACTCAATTATATTTATCGATAAAGCCAGATGAAACCGATCAGTTAACCAAACTTCAGGCATGCATTAAGGACATAAAAAACTGGATGACCTGCACTTTTCTGCTTTTAAACTCAGACAAAACTGAAGTTATTGTCATTGTAAAAATCCGACATGTCCTCCCTCAAAAAGATGCAGAAAAGCTAGTCCATGCATTTGTTACTTCTAGGTTGGATTATTGTAATTCCTTATTATTGGGCTGCCCCAATAAGTCTCTACAGACTCTCCAGCTGATCCAATATGCGGCTGCACGTGTACTGACAGGAACTGGCAAAAGAGAACATATTTCTCCAATATTAGCTTCTCTGCACTAGCTCCCTGTAATCCAGAATAGAATTTAAAATCCTCTGTCTCTAAAAGTAGAATGGGAGCCAGAGCCTTCAGCTATCCATCTCCTCTCCTGTGGAACCAGCTCCCAGCTTGGGTTCGGGAGGCAGACACCCTCTCATCGTTTAAGATTATGCTCAAAACCTTCCTCTTTAATAAATCTTATAGTTCGGGCTGGCTCAGGTGAGCCCTGAACCATCCCTTAGTTATGCTGTTATAGGCTTAGACTGCCAGGGGATTTCCCATGGTGCACTGAGATTCTCTCGCCTCCTCTCCCTCTTCATCCGTACACATTGTTATCCTACTAATACATGTTACGAACTCCACCTCTTCCCGGTAGTTTTTGGCCCTCTCACTTTCTGCAGGTATTTCTGCCTCTGGAGCTGTAGAGTCTGGATCTGTGACTGCAGGCCGTCTGCATGTTCCTGCTCCACACTTACTGCTGCACTTATTATTATTAGTCTGATTTGTTGTCTGTTGTCCTGCTCTCTCTCCCTTCTCCACTTCTCTCTTTCCCTGTTAACCCAACTCGGTTGATGCAGATGGCCGCCCACCCAGAGCCTGGTTCTGCTCGAGGTTTCTACCTGTTAAAAGGGAGTTTTTCCTCGCCACTGTCGCCAAGTGCTTCCTCATGGTGGGAACTGTTGGGTCTCTGTAAATAATATTTTAAAGAGTATGGTCTAGACATACTCTATGTGAAAAACTTCTTGAGATAACTTTTGTCACTGAGTCACTTATCTGCTCCATAAGATATCTAGCAGGTTAAATATCTGGACATGTCTGTGAGTCCAGATCTTGTCGTGTGAAATTAGTTTTGACCCGCCATGACAATACTGACGACCTCAAAGCCAATGAGCGTGCGGAAATATCAGGTCTAAAGTTATTTTTTATTTATCTCCAGCAGAACATGATACTTGCTACTAAAAAACTAATATTTTTTTTCCTACCCGCATTCTGCGAAGACCTGCCCTATTCTGCCTCTGATTGGCTTATCCTGATATTCTTACCCTAACCCTAATCAATCATCACTCCTCATGCCTCAACCTAAACTAAACCTCCAGCACAGATGGGACTTCTCAGTACCGAGAGTTTGCAGTAGGCACAGTGAAAGTTTGTGAATCCGCTCTTTTTTCATCGCAAAAGGCTGACCACCACCTGGCTGCAATGCTGCTCTGCCCCGGAGACGGAGTGCTGCAGAGCGGACATCCTCTCGTTTATTTGTTCAGTCCGCTGTCTGCTCTTTTCTCACCATCTTTTCTGCTATCAACAGCCCCAGAGCTGTCACGTCAGCTAGCATGCTAGCAGCGCTCCCTCTTCGGTATGGAGCTGCACCACAGGCGGTGAGCCTGCCGCGGGGAGAAAGGAACAGATTCCATGGAATCCTTCATGAACTTTTACTTTACCAGTAGGCTACGGCTCTGCAAACTCTCATTACTGACAGGTCTGCTTTGCGCTGGAGATTTAGTATATGTTTAGGCATAAGGAGTGATGATTGGTTAGGGAGAGAATATCAGTATAAGCCAATTAGAGGTGAAGTAGAAAAAAATATAATGCAGTGTCTAAGAACATTCTCTCCTCCATATTGTTGTCTTTTTCGTCCGTATTTTTTTTTCGCTTTGAACTTACTGTGTTAAAAAAAAAAAAAAAAAAAAACTCTCATTCATGGGTTCTCATTATGTTCCACTTGGGATGGCTGAGTCACGTGCAATGCCTAGTGGTAAGATTTGGTATCACCAGTCTGGTATTTGGCTTAATATCAAAGTAGTTTGAACATTTCTTACTGCCGTTGAGTACATGGACAGATAACAGCAGGACTAATATGTATATGTTAGAATTCTATGTGCAGCAATGTATTGATGATTGACATGTCTGAGTTTGGGTAAATCTGCTTTTAAAAGTAATGAGAAAGATCCTGTTTGATTCTAAATGCCTCTAAGATGAATTAATTCAAATACCGGCTTATTGTATCAGTGTACCAAATGGAAGAGGAGGTTTCAAACAAGTGATCTGAAGCTGAGTTGTCAGAAGTGTGCACTATCTTTGCTGTTGTGAATCAGATGCAGTTTTTGAAGCATTCAGGATTTTGTCAAGATTGTCTGTATATAGGTGTAAGACTTTATCTAAAGTGATCTTAAGAGATTAATGGGAACACTTGGGAAAACGGGAAAACAGTCTCATAACTCTCCCCTCTACTCTCTTTATCGCCTCTCCTATAATCTTCTCTTCAACTTTAATCCCTTTCACTCTGTACTAAATCTCCCTCTGGTCATCTTCTTCATTACTACTCTTACTTACTGTTCCTCTTCCTTCTCCCTCATCCTTCCCCTGGCTTCTTCTCCTGACATCCTCCTGCTTCCACAGGAGCACCATGGCAATGTGGATCCAGGCCCAGCAACTGCAGGGTGAGGCTTTGCACCAGATGCAGGCGCTGTATGGCCAGCACTTCCCTATCGAGGTGCGACACTACCTGGCCCAGTGGATTGAGAGTCAGCTTTGGTATGCAATAGACCTTGACTTTATTTTTATTCCAGTTTTTCAATGGCAATATCCAATTCTTTGGATAGAGGCAGCACTACAAAGTTGGTAAGGAATTTAAGTAAATTATTTAGTCCTTTAATCAAGATTCTAGTCTGTATTATTGTTCTTCTTGTTATAATTATGTTTAGGTTTAGTCCTCAGAGTCAAAGTCAGATTTCCCTGTATGTTTACATGCTGCTTTTGAGACATGTTACACATAGTCATAATGTCAGCTTCCATTTTTATGTGGCTGGTTCACAGGTATATCTCAGCTGCAATCCTGTTAATGACCTTATAGAAATGAGCACCTTCCTAAACCGTTTTAAAGACATTCATAAATGGATGTCTCAACACTTCCTGCAGTTAAATACAAATAAATCATAGATCCTTTTTAATGCTCCTGATAGTGTGTAAACCTAAATCTCAGACAGACTTGGTTTTCTATCCTCCTCAGTAATCAACCACTACATGAATCTTGGCGTTATCTTTTACTACAGCCTGATCTTGGACAAACATATAAAATCAGTAAAATCAGGCTTGTTTCTATCAGATCAGGAAACATTTCTGTAAAAACCTGGAAACTGTCATTCATCCATTTATCACCTCATGTGTTGACTACTGTAATGCCCTGTGCACTAGAATTAGCCAAAACGTCCTCTCATGTCTGCAGCTTGTTAAAAACTGCTGCAAGAAAGTTATTTCTAACAATTGTGTACGCACAAAGCAGGGCTTGAAAGATGTGTACGCCCCTTATCACGGAAAAGTTGGGATTTATGAAAACACACTTTACTCCTTCCCATTTCTTGTTATTGTTAACCTCCTATTATACCTGACTATTTTTACCTTGGTCTTTAAATAAGGTTTGGTCAAGTGCAATGTTGGTGCATTGCTATCTTGAGGCAGCAGAAAGCGTTTGCGCCATTGACCAACAAAAATCTGGTCATTCTTGGACCAATTCTGTTTTCATTAATTATGCTCCCTCTTGGAAAGATTATTAATCATCACCATGTCAATTACCATTTTTATGCTGATGATACACAATTGTAGATCTCTGTCGTGCCAAATGACCCCAGTACACTCAATGCTCTCATTTCCTGTCTCAACAACATTAATGTATGGATGGGTAAAAACTTTTTAAAGCTAAATGAGATTATTTTATTAGGACCTAAAGCAGCAAGAGAGAAACTGCACCCAACGCTTGGTGGCCTTAGCAAACATATTAAAACCAACATCACAAACCTGGGGGCAATTTTAGACTCTGGTTTAAATGTTAATTCTCATTTGAACAAGGTCATTAAAACATCTTTTTTTGATCTAAGTAATATTGCCAAATTCAGACCTTTTTCAAATAAGAAAGATGCTGACATTCTCACTCACACTTTTATTACTAGCCGTTCAGACTACTGTTATTCCCTTTTCACTGGATTACCGTAAAAGGGTATAAGAAAACTACATCTAGTTCAGAATGCTGCAGCCAGAGTTTTAACTAAAGCAAAGAAAATGGATCACGTCACCCCACTTCTTAAGTCACTGCATTGGCTCCCTCTTTCTTCCAGAATTGATTTCAAAGTTCTTTAATGGTTTATAAAGCTTTAAATGACTGTTCTTCCTACATCAGAGCTTTTTTCATTTTATGTTCCAGCCAAGTCAAGTCAAGTCAATTTTATTTGTATAGCGCCAAATCATAACAAAAGTTATCTCAAGACGCTTTTCACATAGAGTAGGTCTAGACCATACTCTTTAAAATATTATTTACAGAGACCCAACAGTTCTCACCATGAGCAAGCACTTGGCGACAGTGGTGAAGAAAAACTCCCTTTTCACAGGTAGAAACCTCGAGCAGAACCAGGCTCTAGGTGGGCGGCCATCTGCATCGACCGAGTTGGGTTGAAAGGGGAGGAGAGAGGGGGAGAGGGGAGAGAGAACAGGAGGAAAGGCAACAAATCAGACTAATAATAACAACAACAACTGCAGCAGTGAGTGTGGAGCAGGAACATGGGGGCAGTAGACGGCCGGCAATCACAGATCCAGAATCTACAGCTCCAGAGCCGGAAATACCTGCAGAAAGTGAGAAGGCAAGAAAGCACAGGAACTACCGGGAAGAAGTGGAGTTAGTAACTTGTATTAGTGGGATAGGAATGCGTACGGATAGAGAGGGAGAGGAGGAGAGAGAAGCTCAGTGCATCATAGGAAATCCCCCGGCGGTAACAGTATAACTAAGGGATGGTTCAGGACTCACCTGAGCCAGCCCTAACTATAAGCTTGATCAAAAAGGAACGTTTTTAGCATACTCTTAAACGAAGAGAGGGTGTCTGCCTCCTGAACCCAAATTGGGAGCTGGTTCCACAGAAGAGGAGCTTGATAACTAGCCAGATCACTAAGATCCTCCACTGCTCTCCTTTAAATGTTTCACATGTGTCCCATAAAAGTACCAGTGACAGCGCCTTCTTTTTTTATGCCCTTAAGCTGTGGAACTCACTTCCTTTGGACATTAGACTGGCAAGCTCAATCAGTATTTTTGAAAAGGGAAGTAAAGACCTATCGTTTTAATCTGGCTTTTAAGTTGCAGTAATCTTATAGCCTTAGTTTTTAAGTTCTAATTCATTGGCTTCTACATTACTCTGGTATTTATTTTATTATTGATTTTTATTTATTGATTTTAACAATTGACTGTTTTATTGTTTTCATTTCTAGTCTTGCAAAATTCTTCCTTGTTTTAATTTTTAATTTAATTTATTTTAAATTTAAATTTCCTTATTTGTATATTTCTTTCCGCTGTGTGAAACACTTTAGGCTGCATTTTTGTATGAAAGGTGCTATATAAATAAAGTTGAGTTGAGTCGAGTTGCGCCTTACTTTTTGCCCAGTTTATACGCCGTTTAACTAGCAAAAGTGGATTTGGGTTTGTGGATTTGTATTTGCACCATGCACTTTTAATCATGTGTGATAGATTGATTAAATAGGGCCCCTTAAAGCAGCATTGGATCTATTAAAAATTGGAAAAAACTTTTTATTTTACCTTTCACAGGGATTCAGTGGAGTTGGACAACCCAACGGAGGAGGTCAAAGCCAAGCGTCTGCTGGACAACTTGGTGACAGAGCTACAGAGGAAAGCCCAGCTTCAGGGAGGAGAGGATGGCTTTCTGCTCAAGATTAAGCTGGGCCACTACGCCAACCAGCTCAAGGTACCAGTCAGCTGCTGTAAGACGGGAGAACTAGCCTGCCCCGAAACCTTTTTTTACTAGTCACTGGAATGTTATGTTATATTGAAAAGTTTGGTGCAGTTAACATGCAACAGGCCTCATTTGTCAGCTGTAGTGATACTTTCCTGTGGGTTTATCCTGTGGGAATTATGTTGGCTCTACTCATGTATTTTAGCATAGTGGCACACAGTTTTGAGAGGAAATGCTAGCAACAAAAGAAAAAAAGCAGTGTATTTCACAAGCATTTTCTAATGTCACTCTATACACCAAAACAGTGGTTCCTAAACTGCCTGTTTTCAGTTCTTTTGGCTGGTACAGATTAAGTCATCTCAGACTGTGTTTTAGGCTGATGTGTAACAGCTCTTTTGTGATGGTTGTTGTTTTTCATTTACACACACAGGATTTATAGACAAGCATTAATAGAGAGTGATCAACAAAAATGTGATGATTAATCACTTAAGTCATCTAACTAATAATGACAAACATTATCTGGTTCCACCTTCTCAAATCTGAAAATGTGCTGCTTTTTTATTTGACAGTAAACTGAATCTCTTTGTGTTTTTGACTATTTGAAGATGTTCACTATTTTTGTTTTCTGAAGAGAAAATGATTAATTGATTAAGTGAGAACTTAAACATTATTGGCAGATTAATTGATAATATAAGTAGTACTTTGTAACAGCCATATTGAATACACACTACAAGAGGATTATTTTCCTCTCGCTGTGTGGGAAAAAGACATAAAAAATCCTCATACAGCCACAACAATAATCAGACCTACACTCCCTACTTATATTTTCAGAATAAAGTATGAATATCCAGCAAGACACTTTATATACAGCATTTGAATTAAAACAGTGTGAAGCGGAGGTGAGTGTCTCTTGTAGGGCTAGGCGATATGACTTCAAATCAATATCATGATTGTTTCAAACTTTTACTACTTGATGAACAATATTTTATATAATTTTTTGTTATTTAAACTGCCCTCATAGTTCTTTGACAAGGTCTGTCAGCCTACTGTAAATATGCTGAACTATTAAAGTTGGGATATTTTTTTTATGAAGGCATGCATGTCTTTGTGATTCTAAAATATTTAGGTTTGGGAACCTCTGATTTTCGTACTATTTTCTTACCATTATGGAAGTGATTTTCACATTTAGAAATGCGTGTTTTGCAACAATATCAAAACACCCTGTCTTACTTCAATAATAAAGTTAGCTGGACAGAAAGAGCTATGGCTCTCACATTAGCCAAATTGTTGGTTTGGACTTGGATTGAGCTAATTGATCTTATGAATTATTGGTTGGTGTGCATGTGTGTGCATGTGTGTGTGTGTGCGTGTTTGTGTGTCTGTGTGTGTATGTGTGACATCTCTGCAGAGCACTTATGACCGCTGTCCTTTGGAGCTGGTGCGCTGCATAAAACACATCCTGAACTCAGAGCAGAGGCTGGTTCAAGAAGCTACAAATGTAAGTGTTTTACCAAAGAGTTTTGCACGTCCGGGAGACGATGAAAATTCTGGTTGCCATTATCCATGAACAATAAATTACACTTATTAGTGTCATGACATTGGTAAAACGAAACTAAAGGGACAAAAAGAAAAAAACAGATAAAAAGAAAGCAACATCTGGACCCTTTTGAATGTTTTGTGTATAGGCCAGCTCTGGGAGCGGGGGGCAGGCCATGGACAGCCTGTCACAGCGCCACCAGCAGATCAACCAGGCCTTTGAGGAGCTCCGTCTGGCTACACAGGAGACTGAGAATGAACTGAGAAAGCTGCAGCACAGCCAGGAGTACTTCATCATCCAGTACCAGGAGAACCTGCGCCTCCAGGGTGAGGACACAGACACACACACACACACACACACACACACACCGTTATACCCCAGTGCACCTGGTGATTTAAATAAATGGTCCCCATCCAAAAATGAGTTTGCACCCAACATAAAACTAAAGATACACTGGTAACCTTTAGCAGCACAGAACCCACTGTCCATTTATTGGCTCATATGTGTGTATGTATGGGAAATTCACCAAATATGAAATGCAAAAATCATATCCACTCCCGTTTGAACCAAGAAAGCCAAGTAAAGATGTGATAAGACTTTAAAATTTAGCTTCAGCTGCAGTTTGGTGTTTTGTGTATCTGCCTTGCGAGGAGGACTGATTTCAAACCTCACCAGCCTGTTTGACTCACACATGTCTTTGTAGTAAAGGACCTGCAGTCAGGGGCTGGTTAGCAGTTACCAAAGTTACCTTTCGTACCCAAAAGTGAACAGTGTTTTTGTGGTGCTGGTGTATGTAATGTCCTGCCTATCTCTTTCTTCCTGCTTTGTTAGCCCAGTTGAGCAGCCTATCTTCACTGCCTCCAGCCGAGCGCACCCAGCGGGAGACCACCCTACAGAGCAAGAGGGCCACTGTGGAGGCTTGGCTCACCAGAGAGGCCAGCACACTACAGAAATACAGGCTTGTATGAAGACATGTCACACACACATCTCGCACACACACACATCTCGCACACGCACGCACACACACACACACACACACACACACACACACACACACACACACACACACTGTAGCTCTGCAATGGTACTGGCTGGCAAGGCTTGCACATAATGTAAACACACAAATGATTAAGGAAAGGAAAGGTATTTACAAGGCTTCTGAACTTTCCCCATACGGTTCCTTTACACTCTCTTCCTCCACCATTTTCTGATTCATTATTGTTATCCGCTCTGTAGATTGTTCTTTCAGTTCATGTTCAGTGTTTCTCACCAAAAAGCAATGTGTGTATCACTGATGTTTAACAAATATGTTTAATGCATTTCCTTCCTCATAAAACATTTGCAAAGCCAAAACAGTTTGAAACCTACATTGTTTACGTCTGTGTGTACTTGCTTGCAGTCAGTGCATTTTTTACCACATTGCTTTTTTCTCTGCACTTTACCAGCACCTGTAGATCAATAGAAACTGGTGAAACCATGGGCAGGAATGTGAATCGTGTTGCCTGTGTGCTTGTGAGTCAAAAAAGCTACATAGTGGGACTAGTGGTCAAAACTCCACAGGGTAACTTTTAAATCATCTGCTATTGCTGTCACTCAGCTTCTACTCCATTATTCCTTCAGTCTCATTAAGTGCCATTCGTGCATTTTGTATAATTCCTGGTCATATTATTTCATAATCCCATGTCCAACAAACACATTAAACCACCAGTCAGAGGCCAATTTAGTGAAAGCTTTGTGCTTGTGGTATCCCCAACACGGTTGACCCTTGGTTCTGAGTTGCGTTGGATGCTTGGAGCCCAGTATACCTGCTTGCTGGTCTAGTTAATATAGCTGTTATTCAATAATGTAACTTATTTAATGTTATATGAATTTCGCTACTCAAATAACTGAACATGCACTAACTTGATTACTGCTATAGGCTTTCTGCAGTAATCTGATTTCTTTGGTTTCCATATTTGGGGTAGATCATTATATTATATATAATATGAGTTATCACTGCTGACTTAACACTGCAGCAGAAGACATTTACCATCTGAGAAAAACAGGTGTAAAATCTGCTGCATAGTTTTCAACTTACAGACAGGGAGAGAGAAACGGTGAGACAGTTCCATTTGAAATTTGCGGCAGGTGTAGTAAATATTCCCTTTTTAAATTAAAATAACTCATTTTCCTGCAGTGAACAGTAAGCACAGCAGCTTGTAAAAGTGAATTTTAATCAGGTAATCAGGTTACTGCAGTGTATGTAACATGTTGTTCCATTTCCTGCTAACCTAAATTTTCCCTGTATTTCTTTTGTGCATGTTAACATACTGAGTGTTGCATATGCAAATGTTTCTCAACATATGGCTGGCTGTGTGTTTGCAGGACCTGCTAGAACAACATCAGAAGACCCTGGCCCTGCTGAGGAAGCAGCAGACTTTGATCCTCGATGAGGAACTCATCCAGTGGAAGAGGAGGCAGCAGCTGGCTGGCAACGGAGGTCCTCATGAGGGGGGACTGGATGTCCTCCAGTCTTGGTATATACTGGACATGCTTATTCATTATTTTAACTGGAATATTATATTATAGGGTGGAAATTTATTAAATAGTTTTACCTTATCTCGTGCAAATTCATAATTTTGTTTTGTGATCAAGAATAGAAAAAAACATTTCAGTTAAGGTATTGACTTAGGTAAAACATTATCATTTACATAAATCTGTAAAAAAAAACATATAAATATAGGATTTATAGGCATTCATGTGTACAATATGCATATATATATACTTATATAGAGGAACCCTCTTCCCCTTTACTTGGTCCACCAGGTGTGAGAAGCTAGCTGACCTGATCTGGCAGAACCGGCAGCAGATCCGGCGCTGTGAACATCTAACTCAGCAGCTTCCTTTGCCGGGCCCCATGGAAGAGCTACTGGGCAAACTCAACGCTGACATCACTGATATCATCTCTGCCTTGGTTACCAGGTGATAACTACACCTCACCTCGTCAGTGTTTGTGGAGGTCGTGGACAGTGTCTGTGGACTGGCAGAAAGGGGTGGTGGTTCCCACCTCTCTCTTGCTCGGCCAAACATGCTGACTTTCTGTTTCTTTTTCCAGGGAGTCAAATGTTAGTATCACATAAACAGAAGACTCCCAATTCGCCAAAGGTGGGCAGTGTCTTACCTGTGTTAAACCCAGGTCGTCTGGTAGTGTTAACCCATTCAGTTCAACTGCCAGTGCACACTTATTGTTTATTTAAATGCAGGCATCTTTTTAGTTTTACAGAACTTTTGCAAAACCTGGGACTCACATGCATGGTGAAAACATAATATGCTTAAATAATGGAATATTTAAAGTAGCAATTCCTTAACTTGCTTAAATATTCATCAAATAATGAACTAAATATCTTTCACTTTAATCCAAAATGATTTTGAAATTCACTGGTCCAAAAAAGCGATATTCAACCTTGTTATTATACTGCTCAACCTCCATTGGAAAGTTTTTGCTAGAGTGCTGGAAGGGAAGGGATTCAAGAGGATTGCAGATGCAGATCCTGTCCTGCTATAGCTCATGGTTGTTTACCTACTATATGTAGTATACATGTGCTTTATGGACTTATTTACAGTATCTTGTGGGGTCTACTTTGGGAGTGGAGAGAGCAGTGATTAACTGGATTGAGATCTGTGTCCGTGTTCATGGCAAGAAGCACATTCTCTATATGATTTCATCTGGGTTGTGCCTTCTCACTGACACTGACTGTTGTTGGCTTTCATGGAAAGAATCTCTCATCCTAACCCACTGTATCCATACACTGAGCTAATGTCCATACATCAGTATCACTGCCTTCAGATAACTCAAAACCTTTCATGACAGAAAAAATGCTAACCAACCCATCTTGTCATTGTTCCCTCTTCTCTTCAGTACCTTCATCATTGAAAAGCAGCCACCCCAGGTGTTAAAGACCCAGACCAAATTTGCAGCCACAGTACGCCTTCTGGTGGGTGGGAAGCTCAACGTCCACATGAACCCACCTCAGGTCAAGGCCGTCATTGTTAGCGAGCAGCAGGCCAAAGCTCTCCTGAAGAATGAGAGTACACACAGGTGGGGGCACATGCCAGCATGAAGACTTGTGATAATGATAAAACACCTTGTGGGCACTTGACTGATACAAAGCTAAAATAATGGGTGATTATAGCTGGTACTTATTCAAAGGAAATTAATTGGTTTGATTTGTTAAACAAATAGAAATTGTTTCAAGGTTCCATTTAAATGTGTAATCCTCCTTCGCTGAAAAGGCAATAAGAATGTGTTAATAAGAATGTGTTAATCCTTTCTAACTGCTTTCTTTTGCACTGGTAGTGAAAGCAGTGGAGAAATCCTCAATAACAACTGTGTGATGGAGTATCACCAGACCACTGGCACTCTCAGTGCGCACTTCAGAAACATGGTAAGCTTAAGCAAGTGTAAGAGTAATGCATTATTGGTGTTTAAAAAGGACACCGCCATTAGACATTTTTTAAGGTATTGAGTAGAAAAAAAGATTTCCTTTGGTAAACTTTCGATGAGGAACAGCAGCACAGACACACACACTTGCACACACTCTGTGATTTAGTTTCATAATTTGAACAGTCTCAAACTACAGTGGACTTACTTGATCATACAGGAGTTATTGGTTTAAATGTTTTAAGGTATGTTTGGAGATATTTCTTGTTTTGTATGTTTAGCTGATATAGTGAGTAATTTCTGTCCACAAACTCTAGTAAAATCAAATCAAAGTTTTATTGTCATACACAGTACAACATAAAATGAAATTCTTAGGTGCCTAGCTCCAGAATGGGTCTAACAAATAGCCTGGCTCAGGAGGTAGAACGGTCGTCTAGTAATCGGAAGATTCCTGGTTCGGTCCCCAGTTCCTCAAAGTGTCCTTGAGCAACTGGTGTGCCAACTGCTCCTGATGAGCAGTTGCCACCTTGCACGGCAGCCTCTGCCATCAGTGTGTGAGTGTGTGAGTGTGTGTGAATGGGTGAGTGAAGGCATGTATTGTTAAGCGCTTTGAGTGGTCAGTAGACTAGAAAAGCGGTCAGTAGACTAGAAAAGCGCTATACAAATGCAGTCCATTTATCATTTAACAAATAGATAAATGATATAAAGATGAGTTGCACAATACAATAGAAGAAAAATAGAAAATTGAGTAAAAATGAATGGAAATAATGAACAGTACAACAGTAATGAGTTTCAGAAAAATGAAACTGGTGATGTATGTCAGGTGGATGAATTGTGTGTGTAGTATGTATGTTGTGGCCAATGACTTGAATCTTTGACATTTTGTTAAAGGACAAAGAAATGTTTTGGATTCTAGTTATTAGTTTTTACACGGCTTCCCATGTTTGTGTAAATCACTGATAGTTTACCATTATAGGCAAATACAGAAAATGTTTGTCTGCAAACCTTTATTGTTAAGGTTTGGATTTTGTGTGCCCTGTATGCAACACTAATGTCCTTTGATTGTCATAGGTTAGCAACTTCTGTTTGCTCCAGTGCTATTTGCAAAAAAAATGAACATGCAGCCCTGCTTAAACCAAACCATGGTGACAGCATAGATGTGAACATATAAAAAGAGGAAGGTTCATTACAGCTTTGGACACATCCCCTTCCCTTTTTAAAGTGTTTCCCACACTAAGGCACACACTGATGACTATGCAAGCTTTGTCCCAATTGCATAATACATTGTCATACTATGACATTTATAGTATGTACTAATGTTGACAGTGCACTGTTTTGACAGTTATGAGGAGGAATTTAATGTACATTTTGAAACTTCAGAAATTGTGATTAGATTGCTTAAATGTCAGGATTTATTACTTCTTTTTTTGTTTTAGTTTTCCAAAAACTGGTGGCACTTTTCCAGCAGTGAGCAATCACTCCATTTTAATAGTACATTGCAGAGGGGAACAAGGTCCATCGACACAAAACTCAAACTTAATGATATCTATGTTGATATCTACAGTGGGTACGGAAAGTATTCAGACCCCTTTAAATTTTTCACTGTTTCATTGCAGCCATTTGCTAAAATCAAAAAAGTTCATTTTATTTCTCATTAATGTACACCCAGTACCCCATCTTGACAGGAAAAAAAAAAAATTTTTGCAAAATTATTAAAAATGAAAAACTGAAATATCACATGGTCATAAGTATTCAGACCCTTTGCTCAGTAGTGAGTAGAAGCACCCTTTTGAGCTAGTACAGCCATGAGTCTTCTTGGGAATGATGCAACAAGTTTTTCACACCTGGATTTGGGGATCCTCTGCCATTCTTCCTTGCAGATCCTCTCCAGTTCCGTCAGGTTGGATGGTGAACGTTGGTGGACAGCCATTTTCAGGTCTCTCCAGAGATGCTCACAGAGTTGTTCCGAAGCCACTCCTTTGTTATTTTAGCTGCGTGCTTAGGGTCATTGTCTTGTTGGAAGGTGAATTTTCGACCCAGTCTGAGGTCCTGAGCACTCTGGAAGAGGTTTTCTTCTAGGATCTCTCTGTACTTGGCCGCATTCATCTTTCCTTCAATTGCAACCAGTCGTCCTGTCCCTCTAGCTGAAAAACACCCCCATAGCATGATGCTGCCACCACCATGTTTTACTGTTGTGATTGTATTGGGCAGGTGATGAGCAGTGCCTGGTTTTCTCCACACATACCGCTTAGAATTAACGCCAAAAAGTTCAATCTTTGTCTCATCAGACCAGAGAATCTTATTTCTCATAGCCTGGGAGTCCTTCATGTGTTTTTTGGCAAACTCTGTGCGGGCTTTCATATGTCTTGCACTGAGGAGAGGCTTCCGTCGGGCCACTCTGCCATAAAGCCCCGACTGGTGGAGGGCTGCAGTGATAGTTGACTTTGTGGAACTTTCTCCCATCTCCCTACTGCATCTCTGGAGCTCAGCCACAGTGATCTCTGGGTTCTTCTTTACCTCTCTCACCAAGGCTCTTCTCCCACGATTGCTCAGTTTGGCTGGACGGCCAGGTCTAGGAAGAGTTCTGGTCGTCCCAAACTTCTTCCATTTAAGGATAATGGAATGCCACTGTGCTCTTAGGAACCTTGAGTGCTGCAGAAATTCTTTTGTAACCTTGGCCAGATCTGTGCCTTGCCACAATTCTGTCTCTGAGCTCCTTGGGCAGTTCCTTCGACCTCATGATTCTCATTTGCTCTGACATGGACTATGAGCTGTAAGGTCTTATATAGACAGGTGTGTGCCTTTCCTAATCAAGTCCAATCAGTTTAATTAAACACAGCTGGACTCCAATGAGGGCATAGAACCATCTCAAGGAGGATCAGAAGAAATGGACAGCATGTGAGTTAAATATGAGTGTCACAGCAAAGGGTCTGAATACTTATGACCATGTGATATTTCAGTTTTTCTTTTTTAATAAATTTGCAAAAATTTCTACATTTCTGTTTTTTTCTGTCAAGATGGGGTGCTGAGTGTACATTAATGAGAAATAAAATTAACTTTTTTGATTTTAGCAAATGGCTGTAATGAAACAAAGAGTGAAAAATTTAAAGGGGTCTGAATACTTTCCGTACCCACTGTATGTATGATAGCTATGTATGCAGACTAAATTTGTTATTTTTTCAATGTATAGAAAATGCAGAACAAAGGATCCAGCTAGTGTTATTGTATGTTGTTATTATCAACACAGTGTTTGTGTGTGTGTGTGTATGTTTTACAGTCACTGAAGCGGATCAAGCGTTCGGACCGTCGAGGTGCAGAGTCAGTGACGGAGGAGAAGTTCACAGTTCTGTTTGAATCACAGTTCAGCGTTGGGGGCAACGAGCTGGTCTTCCATGTCAAAGTAATCAGATGGGACATTTGACCTTTTCTACTTGTAAACAGCAGCTAAAAAGCACTGGGTATCTTGCTTTGTTATTGAATGATCAGCTTTACTGACTTCAGCAAATACTTTCATCACTCTCTATGCTTCAGCGATGGGGGGTGGGGTTGAAGGAGCGGGGGAGGGGGTACTCTAATCCATGTCACTGCTTTTTTGCTAACGTCTGAGAGGGGAAGTTTCCATTCAAAGAGAGTTCAACAAAAGTTTTCTGGCTTTGTGTAAGACTTCTCCAAGCCTAATATTTTATAGCATTAAACACTTATTAATAATTGATCAATTTGAATGAATCCAGAAGACTCCTCTTTAATCTGTTACTGTCCCTCTTGTTGTGTCTGTGACCTGCAGACCTTATCGCTGCCTGTGGTAGTGATCGTCCACGGTAGTCAGGACAACAATGCCACAGCAACAGTCCTGTGGGACAATGCCTTTGCTGAGCCGGTGAGTTGGTTGTTTTCTACAATTGACCTTTTATACTTCACAATGTCAGGCGTGGCTATATGGAGCAATATTTCCCTATAACCTCATAGCATAATATGCTGTTAATGAATAAAAATCTTGTCGTATTCAAATTTTTTTTAATCAAACAGTCAATGTTTCGTCTAAAAAGTGTTATGTGTGTATCACAGCCTGATATATCCTCTTCCTCTGTGCCATAGAACTCCATTGTTGTCCAAAAACTATTAAACCACATTAATGAGCCTCACTGTTGCACTGGGTGACATGTTTATTCATTACCATCAACACACTCACTGTAGTTTATTTTGACTCAATCCCACATACACTAATTATTATTTTCACCATCACCTACCCAATATTTTTTCGATTGTTTTGTCTATAAAATGTAAGAACATACTGTAAAATGCCTGTTATAATTTGCTACATTCCAAGTTGACGTCTTCAGATGTCATGTTTTATCCATCCAGCACTCTAAAACTACAGAGATATCCAGTTTATTGTCATGTATGACAAGGAAAAGCATTTAGAGAAGCTAACAGCAGAAAATGTTTGGCATTTTTTGCTTAAATTGACTAAACTGATTATTCAATTATCAAATTAGGTGATTAATTTTCTGTTGATAAACTATTAATTGACTAATCATTGCAGCTATGATTTAGAGTTTGACTGGTTTTGGTTCTCATGGGATTTGTTGACTATAAGAAACAACAGACAAAGATTATTCTTTAAAGCACATTTCATTACTCTCAGTGTACAGCTTATTGTCTTCTTGTAAAATCTTCATCTGTTGCATTGTTTTGGCCTGTGATGCCACCTTTGTGCTATTCAGTGTTTTCATATATGTTGTCAAAACAACTATGGTGAATATGATGAAAAACAACTGAACTGTAAAATCAGTCAGGATCTGAACTCCTCCACTGCCCTGCTTCTTTTCCCATGTTTTCCACCCTTCCTCGTCTCCTCAGGGCAGGGTGCCATTCATCGTGCCAGACAAGGTGCTGTGGCCCCAGCTGTGCGAGGCCCTGGATATGAAGTACAAGGCCGAGATGCACAGCGGGCGTGGCCTGTCAGAGGATAACCTGGTCTTCCTGGCACAGAAGGCTTTTACAAGCAGCGGCAACAACCCTGAGGACTACCGCAACATGAACATATCCTGGGCCCAGTTCAACCGGGTGAGGCCAGCTCATTTCCACAGGTCTAAATCCAGACACATTTGCACCATTAGGAAAAGTTGTGCTCTCACTAGAGAACCTGTTCTCTCACTGCACAGCCATTCCAAATGCTCTTACATACACGTTTACTTTTGGAGACATTACGTGGACATTAATTTCCTGGAGACTTACCCTAAACATAACCACTACTGAAACCTAACCACTGACCCAAAAATTAGCTTTTTCCTTATTGGGGACACGGAAATTATCCCCAATTCGACAAGCTGTCCCCATTTAACTGGTCTTTAGTCTGAAATGTGTCCTCAAAGGTAGCCTTACTTAGAAACACACACACAGAAAACAAAAAAATAGCATTAGAGTTATTAACCAGAGTAACCTGGCTTCTTGTATACATGTACATATACTGATGAAGTATGTTTAATTTGTACAGGAGAGCTTACCTGGACGCAACTTCACCTTCTGGCAGTGGTTTGATGGAGTTGTGGAGCTCATGAAGAAACATCTCAAGCCTCACTGGAATGATGGGTAACTGAAGTAACTGATTTTATTTTGACAACTAAGACAGCAAATTGTGATCAAGGTAATATGACAAAGTAGTACAGGGAAAACAGAGGTGAAGATCAACTTTAACATTTCCATAGAAATGCTTCAGTATATTTCAAAGGTTAACTTGTGGATGGTGGACCCCCAGGAGCAGGGAGAGGAGGGGTTGTCAGCAAAGGACTGTTTGTATTGTTAAGGAGTAACTTAACAAGTCAAGTCAATTTTATTTGTATAGCGCCAAATCATAACAAAAGTGATCTAAAGACGCTTTCACATAGAGTAGGTCTAGACCATACTCTTTAAAATATTATTTACAGAGACCCAACAGTTCCCACCATGAGCAAGCACTTGGCGACAGTGGCGAGGAAAAACTCCCTTTTAACAGGTAGAAACCTCGAGCAGAACCAGGCTCTGGGTGGGCGGCCATCTGCATCGACCCAGTTGGGTTGAAAGGGGAGGAGAGAGGGGGAGATGGGAGACAGAACAGGAGGACAGACAACAAATCAGACTAATAATAATAACAACTGCAGCAGTGAGTGTGGAGCAGGAACATGGGGGCAGTAGACGGCCGGCAATCACAGATCCAGACTCTACAGCTCCAGGGGCGGAAATACCTGCAGAAAGTGAGAAGGCGAAAAAACACAGCAGACTGTAAAGCAGTATTTCACTGTTCCCTCTGGTTTAATGTCTCTAGTGTGCTTCACTGTTTTCAAAAGTGTGCTTTGTTGAACCTGTAACCTGTGAGTACACTTCTAGTCTAGTCAAGTCAATTTTATTTATATAGCGCCAAATCATGACAGAAGTTATCTCAAGACACTTTTCACACAGATTAGGTCTTGACCGTACTCTTAAAAATATTATTTACAGAGACCCAACAGTTAACACCATGAACTTGGCGACACTGGCATGGAAAAACTCCCTTTTAACAGGTAGAAACCTCGAGCAGAACCGGGCTCTGGGTGGCTGGCCATCTGCCTCAACCCAGTTGGGTTGAAAGGGGATGAGGGGAGAGAGAGCAGGAGGAGAAACAACATAATAAGCAGGCTAATAACAATAACTGTAGCAATGAGTGTGGAGCAGGAACATGGGGGCAGTAGACGGCCGGCAGTCACAGATCCAGACTGATCCAAATGAGGAGAGGGTGTTTGCTTCCCAAACCCAAACTGGGAGATGGTTCCATAGGAGAGGAGCTTGATAACTGAAGGCTCTGGCACCTGTTCTACTTTTAGAGACTGTAGGAACCACAAGTAACCCTGCATTCTGTGAGTGTAGTGCTCTAGTGGGATAATACAGTACTGTAAGCTCTTTAAAATATGATGGTGCCTGATCATTAAGAGCTTTGTAGGTGAGGAGGAGGATTTTAAATTCTATTCTGGATTTTACAGGGAGCAAGTGCAGAGATGCTAATATTGGAGAAATATGTTCTCTTTTGCTAGTTCCTGTCAGTACACATGCAGCTGCATTCTGGATCAGCTGGAGAGTCTTTAGAGACTTATCGGGGCAGGCCGATAATAAGGAATTACAATAATCCAACCTAGAGGTAACAAATGCATGGACTAGTTTTTCGGATATGCCTGATTTTTACAATGTTACGTAAATGGAAGATAGCAGTCCTTGAAGTCTGTTTTATATGGGCATTTAATGACATGTCCTGATCGGTGCTGGAGGCCAGGGCAATGCTATCTAGATTAAGTATGGCTATAAATAATGCAAGAACAATAACTTCAGTTTTGTCTGAATTTAACAGCAGAAAATTGCAGGTCATCCAGTTTTTTATGTCTTTAATGCATACCTAAAGTTTGGCTAACTGATCGGTTTCATCTGGCTTTATCAATAAATATAATTGAGTATCATCTGCATAGCAGTGAAAGTTTATGGAGTGTTTCCAATTAATATTGCCTAAAGGAAGCACATATAAGGTGAATAAAATTGGTCCAAGCACAGAACCTTGTGGAACTCTGTGACTAACTTCGGTGTGCACAGAGGATTCATCATTTACATGTACAAACTGAGATATATCTGATAATTAGGACTTAATGCCAATCAAATGCTCCAGTCTCTATAATAGGATCTGATGGTCAGTGGTATTGAATGCGGCACTAAAATCTAACAGAACAAGTACAGAGACAAATACTTTGTCTGATGCAATCAGTAGGTAATTTGTCACTTTCACCAGTGCTGTTTCTGTGCTATGATTTAAAGGACTGTGGTACATAGCCTGATGATAAAGACAAATTGATCATGTCAAGTAAAGAAGTGGTAACTAAGGGTAAAACTTCTTCAAGCAGCCTAGTTGGGATGGGGTCTAAGAGGCAGGTTGTTGGTTTAGACAAAGAAATCATTGAAGTTATTGAACAGCTGTTTCTAAGGGCTTGAAGATATATCTGAACTGGTGGGCACAAGATGATCAATTTTGTCTGTAATAGTTATAATTTTATCATCGAAGATGTTCATGAAGTCATTATTTCTGAGAGCTCTGGGAATACATGGATCAACAGAGCTCTGACTCTGTGTCAGCCTGACTACAGTGCTGAAAAGAACCTGGGGTTGTTCTTATTTTCCTCTATTACTGAGGAGTAATAGGCTCCTCTGGCATTACGGAGGGGCTTCCTGTATGTTTTAAGACTATCTTGCCAGACTAAATGAGATACCTCCAGTTTGGGCGGAACGCCATTTCCTTTCTGGTTTTCGCGATGTTTCTTTTAATTTGCGGGTTAAGGAGTAATTCCATGGAGCGAGCCTCTTTTATTTTATTATCTTATTTTTCTTGTACATCACTGCAGGAAAATGAGAAGTTAGAGTGAGATATTGTCTTTTTTTATTCCACGCATGCTTCTTCCTTATTAAAACCTGGCGCCCACATTACCCACAATGTAGCTTGGCCACCGACTGTTTGGTTAGAGACTCGCATGTGTTATTCTATAAAAGCTAATGTTAAGCAGAGATAAGCAGCGGGCTACAGAGGTCTGATCACTTGGCGACAGTGGCGAGGAAAAACTCCCTTTTAACAGGTAAAAACCTCGAGCAGAACCAGACTCTGGGTGGGCGGCCATCTGCATCGACCGAGTTGGGTTGAAAGGGGAGGAGAGAGGGGGAGAGGGGAGACAGAACAGGAGGACAGACAGCAAATCAAACTAATAATAATAATAATAATAACAACAACTGCAGCAGTGAGTGTGGAGCAGGAACATGGGGGCAGTAGACGGCCGGCAATCACAGATCCAGACTCTACAGCTCCAGAGGCAGAAATACCTGCAGAAAGTGAGAAGGCCAAAAAAGCACAAAAAGCACAGGAACTACCGGGAAGAAGCTGAGTTAGTAACGTGTATTAGTGTGATAGGAATGCATACGGATAGAGAGTGAGAGGAGGAGAGAGAAGCTCAGTGCATCATGGGAAATCCCCCGGCAGTCTAAGCCTATAACAGCATAACTAAGGGATGGCTCAGGACTCACCTGAGCCAGCCTTAACTATAAGCTTGATCAAAAAGGAACGTTTTTAGCATACTCTTAAACAAAGAGACACACTGCGATGTGTAAAATTGGTGCAGTTCCCCTTTAAATAGAATACATCAAATCAAATAGAAGTAACAACAAATGCTGAAACAAAAAAAAATTTCACTATAAAGTAGTTGAAACTATTCTTAAATTGTACTGCCCCTTTTAACAGAAGAGTATATATTTGATGTTTCTCAAGCTTATTAGTGAAATCACCTGGGTTTGATGCATTTATTGAATAGGAAATTTCATGTTTTTGTCAACTTGGGTTCAAACATACCGTATTACAAATAAAAAAGCACCACTTTATCCCTGCCTTCACCTGCTACGGCACTGCACTGGCTCACATAGTGTGTGAATATGTGTGTGTATAGGGCCATCCTGGGCTTTGTAAACAAGCAGCAGGCACAGGACATGCTGATGTCTAAACCCAACGGCACCTTCCTGCTGCGGTTCAGCGACTCAGAGATTGGAGGCATCACCATCGCCTGGGTGGCTGAGAACCCCAACAAACCAGGTATCAAACTGCTGTGCTTTCAAGGCACTCTTACACTGAGTGTGATTCTTAAGGTGGTAATTCTAATGTCATCAAAATAACATGTAACTGAATAGAACAACACATATACAAATAGTTTTACCCTGCTGAAATGCAGCATTTATTTTGCTCGCTCCTAGTGCGACTTTCACCTGTCAATATCGGCCCCTAATTCCACTTGTGCTTATGTGTTCATGTATGCACAATGTAGTAAATAAATCCTCTTAATCTCTGCAACAGTAGTTTACCATGAGCTGTGTTCCTGTCTTTGGCTAGGCGAGAGGCTGGTCTGGAATCTGTTGCCTTATACAACTAAGGACTTTTCCATCCGCTCCCTGGCTGACCGCATCAGTGACCTGAACCACCTTCTGTTTCTCTACCCTGACCGGCCCAAAGACGAGGTCTTCGCCAAGTACTACACCCCTCCACTCTGTATGTATCAGCTATGCTTACTTGTACTCACATCAACACATCACCGCTATGAGCTAAATACACACATCTGCAAATAAGATGCCTTTCCTAATTTAAATGAAGAATACTTTCTTGACATTAACTTAATTTTGTATAACTCATGGTGTCATTGTAGGCTTTAAAAGTTCAGTACAGGGTTGACACTGTAAAGTCGATATTACTCTGAAATGCAGTATGTCTTTTGCAGCAAAAGCAGTGGATGGATACGTAAAACCACAGATCAAACAAGTTGTGCCGGAGTAAGTTTTTCTTTTTCCTTTTTCTAAAACTGACACAGGAAACCTAAATCACTTCAATGGTAATGATTGAATAAGTTGCAAGTTCCTAAAGTTGAGTGTGGTATTTGAATCCCTAAAAGACAGCGCAGCACACCTTTATCTAGATCGAGATGGAAACTGTCCACACATCTAAGAGATGGATGTCTAATAATTGTGTGTAAAGTAGTTAATAATCACTTCTGTCCTTTTTAAGGAGTCCTTCATACAGTACTGCATTCATTTATTTGTAAAAACAGGACTCGGATGAATTGTGCTATTCTTTCAAGACAAATTTCTTTCCTCTAAGATAGACAAGAAGACAGTTTCCCTTAAAGATGTCAATACAGAAATAAAATGTAACAGTTGAAACTGCTGAAGATCATGACGCTGAAGCAAAATATGTATAATCAACATTTACATTTTTATTTTCTTTTTTTTTTTACCAGTATCTGCATTTGCATAACAATATACAGAAATATAGACAATGTTTCACTATTTGATTCACTCAGAATATCTAAGTCTTGTATTGGTTTATTAGGACTTTGTAGAATGAACTGTATTTCACACAGTTATGGCCTTTAATGTGTCATGTTACTGGAGCACCACCTATAAGTGGAATGTCATCAAACTGTGCAGGAGCACTGAGGGCTGATACATACATGTGATTTAATTATTGTTGCAACTGCACAGTGTGTCCACAAGTTTTGATGAATTATTATGTTGTTAATATTAAAAAAATACATGGGAGCAATTAGCAATTGACAAGTCCAACAGCACAGTTAATATGTAGTTTAGTTACTACTTGGTTATTTTGAGTTTCCTGTGCCTTTAAATTCTATTTATAAATCTTTGTCGTTGGTTTAACCCATGATTACTTCTGTTTCACCTGTAAGAGTTAACTGGTAAGATGGTGTGAAGCATACTGGAAAGTATTGTTGATATGGTTACCTGCGTATAATGTATGTATTTAGGGTGTCCCAGTATACATTTTTGACCAATACCTGCCAGCCAATCATAAGTGAGTCTTTTCCTTAGTGTAATATGTCATTAGTAGGTCAGTCAGTAGAGCTGTTGCTGAACTGTGATGATGGAGAGTATATTAATTGCTGAATTAATGTGTGGCATATGTCACTGGTAGATTCACCACACCGAACCCTGAACCCAGTGGAGGAACTCCAACGTTCATGGACCAGACAGCTTCTCCCTCTGTGAGCCAGCCCAACAACTTTGGTGTCTACCCTTCTATGTAAGCACATGCCTTTACTTCATCAGTTCACTAAAGATAAGATCCTGTAAACATTACACGGAAAGGAGACAAATTTTTCCTTTGTAAAGAGTACTTTTGATACTTAACAAATACATTTTGATGATAATACTTAAATACATTACATATTACTTGAGTAAAATATTGAATGCAGGGATTTTCCTTGTTGGGAGTTTTTTTGTTTTGTTATGGTATTGCTGCTATAATCTATATTTTATCATATTAACAATATATCAAATTACAGTGTGGAAGTGGTTTCTCATAGTGATGATCCTACAGAGAATCATCAGCTGAATCTGCAGCTCCCCTCAGCTTTACAGAGGTTTATAGTGAGTCTCAGCTCATTGTTCATCTGTCTGGCCCCCATCTTTACTCTTTTGGTTCACTCTCCTGGCTCTCATAACGTTGTTTTCAGCAGCAGCTGTTGTCAGACAAAAAGATCTAAAAACCCACTATACACTGCCTGCTCAGCAGCAAACAGCTGGTGAACACAGTGGAGCATTCAGCAGCTTAAGAGACAGCTATCTCCCTCAGGAGTTGGTGGAGACCAAAACAAAGCTAAAAGAGATTATAGACACAAACAGTACTCCAAATGAATGATAATGTTACTCTGTAACTGCTGGATTTGTAAACAATCAACTGTCATCTTGGTAAAGTTGATATGTCGATATTGTGTCCACAACTTGTTTCTGCTGTCCCCAAGTGGCCAAAAAAAATAAATCAGTTATTGCAGGTTAGAGTAAAAGTTTCCACTGCTGTGTTAGTTCATTAACACATATACTAAAATTGGAACAATACAGAGAAAAGTTCCCATTGCTGTGTGCCAACTGCACATGTGAATATGTTCACAAACGCAGACACTCGTTGTAGAAACAGAAATATAGATTACTTCTGAGAGTTGTACTGACCAGTGTGTTCTCTTGTCTTTTTGAAGAAAGTGATATTAGTGAAGTACATGTAGAACATCCAACAAAAGTAATTTTTCCATGAACCTCTATGAAAGTGTGGACTCTGCCTCTGCTGTTGTCCCCTCAGGAGTGACGCCATGTTGGATGCAGATGGAGACTTCGACCTGGACGACACGATGGATGTAGCCCGCCATGTGGAGGAGCTTCTCCGCAGGCCTATGGCCAACCAGTGGAGCAGTCAGCAGTCCTGAACCTGAATCCTGAACCTGCTACACACCTTCAGGTCCTCTTCATCATATCTAACAGAAACTCCCACACCTGTATTTTCTACTGGACTGTATCCACGGCAAGAAACGTCCTGTCTACCAGTCACTCTGGCAGATCCACTTCCCAATTCACTATTCATCTTCAGTTTTAGCTGCACAGGAGTTTTGGAAGAGAACCACTTTGGTAATAAATAGCTACTTGCCTAAGTGTCTCTGTAGAAAAGTAAAACCTACGATCAAAAGTCAGTGTTACTGGCATTTGACAGAGGCTAATGTTAATGTCCTCTCCCACTTACCATAGTTTCTCAGGGCTGTCATGTAGAATTGGTTTGGGTCAATGGGATTTTTATATAAAACTGAGACATACAGTTAGTTTTTGCGTAAGCTTTGCATTCATATGATCCTAATAAGCTTTTAGCTGGCACTGGGAGACTTTTGCATTAAAATTAACAGTAGTCACGCTAGTTTCAAGTTTTCTTTTCCATCTACACAGTTAACAATGCTTAATGTGACAAATTGAATTTCTTCTTTATTATGGGGAAATATTTGTCAATATTTTTTATTTGTATCTGAATTCTTATTAAAAATAACAAGACTTAAAGTGAGACTATGTAGGTTTTGCTGAACATCTGATCAGCCTCTGTGACCACAAGTAGTATTTACAGGACGATCTCAAAATTGAATTTTCCTTAATTTCCCAAGATTCTCTTGAGCCAGTTGCTTTAAGACTTTTATGATCAGTGTGTTGTCAGTTGGAGTGTTATCCAGAACACCAGGGGTCGTACAAACAAAATATTTAATGAAGCAGCAAGAAATCAGACACAGTTAAATTGGGGACACTGCATTGACCATAAACAAAGCTTTAGGCCTGACTGAGAGTGAGTGGAATGGTACAACAAGCAGGAAACACAAAGGTGTCTCCCAGTCAGGTACGTTGGAATTGTTGCTCTATCATTAGCTTAGCTGTGGCTTAAAATGAGATTACACCTGTGTTGTCAGAAAACAAAATTGAGTAGTTTATTAAACCCCCATTCTGTGTCCTCTGAGGCTGAAGTTTAAACTTCATCTGTGGTTTAGTTAAACCCAGCTGCTGTGTCCTGCGGAAATCTGAACCTGAGTTTTCCCCACATCTTGTTTAACTGAAGTTTAACTTAAAGGTATCTTGTGGAGTTTTTGACCACAAGTAGCACTTATGTTTTTTCTGACTGGATCCACACAAGCGTGTGGGTGACGTGATGGACACATCTTTGAATGTTTTCACACTATTATACTGATCCCAGAAATGCACTAATGCACCAGCAAAGGTAGGAAAGAAGAAGACTTACTGAAGAAGATAACCTTTATTTACCAGGAAACTCCACAGGATATTCTTAAACCTGCCGCACAGCTGGTTTATTTGATTTTTAACTTGAACAGAATGTCATTTTTGACAGAATGGAATTACTGATTATCTGACAAACTAAATGGCTCAATTATAGAAAGCATGTACCAATCAATGCGCCAGCACAAGGTGCCAGGTGAGCTTAGTGATTTGTTCAGTCACCTGAAAAATATATAATATATCATACATATCATAGATGTACTGGTTAATGACCTATTCCCACCGTAATCATGTGTAGTGTATTTTACAGATTATTGCTATTGCAGTACATTTTCAGGAGAGTTGTTATTGTACAGGCCAAATGTTTAACTATATGATGTACATAGTCCGATAAAACACTGTATATTGTTTCAGTGGTTTTTCCGAATTCTTTCCTCAGCAGTTACAAAAGTTAAAATCAATTTCTTTATTTACTTGGAATATATCCAGCAGTATTTCTGGGTTTTCTCTTAATCATCATCATTTTGACCCAGCAGTCAGGTTCAACTCAGCACTCAGCTGGGTTTTTAAACTTTAGCTAAGCCCGTTCTAACCCACAGCTAAGCTAGTCAGATGCTAAGTAACACAGCAGCAGCCTTCTGTGTGTTTACCTACTTATTTTAGCATGTTACAGAAAACATTTTGGTGGTTTTACCACACTAGTAAAACTCTTACTCTACTTGTGCTACTCACAAGCAGCGAAGAGTCATAGAGTCAGACAACTGAGTCTGTAATGTCAGGTACACAGCCATATTTATCTTAAGTTAGCTAACATTAGCCACCATAAGCTACTAGTCATACCAGACCAAGTAAGACTGTAGCAGCAAAACCCCTGAGTGTGTTGAAGTGAACAGGTTAGTACTTACACATTCAACTTTTTATAAGAGAATGATTTGTTTTATTTTTTCTTTCAATTGTTACATAGTCTGGTTTTAAGTACTTAAAAGGGTTGTGAAAAAAAATGGGTTTTGAAATCCATAACTGCTATCATTTGGTGCTTTTTCTATACTTTCTATGTTTTCTTAATTGCTTCTATTACA
This sequence comes from Lateolabrax maculatus, assembly GCA_031216445.1. NCBI lineage: Eukaryota > Metazoa > Chordata > Actinopteri > Acropomatiformes > Lateolabracidae > Lateolabrax > Lateolabrax maculatus. The sequence goes on from CM062200.1 coordinate 19,914,673, forward strand.
GCCATTCTCTGAGGCTCTTGTACTACACTGCCTTACAGCAAAATGTGGATTTAGGTGCTATAATTTGGGTTAATGAAGTCAATAACTGCATTTTGATTTTAACATTTTGACAAGCCTTTCTTGTCCAATTGAGTTTTAAATATAAATGTTGGTAGAAGATGATCATATTTGTCATTATTTGAACCTTACATAGATACATACAAGAACCTGAAATGCATCCATGGGGTTTACCAGCCTAATCATAGTAGGCTTCAATGTGAAGAGCAGTAAATATTGTCACATGGCAAAATCATTTTCATCATCACTTACTAATGTCAGATCATTTACATGTTACTGTGCCTGAATGTACTAAATACAGATGTTGTAGTCTTTATTCAGTGCATGCTTGGTGAGTCAAACAGTTTGGAAATTTGTTTTTGTCGTTTAAATTTTAAGCCTGGAAATATGGAAAGGAATCCCTGTAGGTCACCTGTTAGTGTAAATTTAATCTTTAACTGACATTTGTTTACCCAGTGTATTTAGAAAGATTTGGATTGTGTTAAAGGGGAACTCTACTGAATTAGTATTTCACTTTCATAAAGTTGGGGGACTTAAAAGAGGGATTAAAAAAAGAGAGGTGAAAATCAAAGCAGCAGAGGCCAAACCTTCCTGACTTTAATCTATAATATAGATCAAGCTCCAAAAACCCTGGAACCTACAATTCCCATAATGCAAAGTAAGTATGCAGCTGTTGTCACAGGCTGCACAGATCCTGCAAGTGTCAAAGGGTAGAAAGAAGTACTTAAGTGGAAATGCATGCACACAGATTGCTAAACTGAGAGGAGGGTTGGTCAAATTAGGTTTTTTACTAGTTGGGAAATTATATTTGGAGGAATGAACAGACAAGATGCAAGATGTAATCAAGCTTGTGTATTAGATAGTGTTAAGGTGGTGTAATTAGTTGTTTATACCCTCTAAATAATAGCATATTATTATCTGATTAATAATCAGTGTCAGAAAAGTAGTGTTTTTCAATGCATCATTAATGTGTAATATTTACATATTATATATAACATATTACAACAGTACAGCATATTGTAGTTTGTTTTTCACAATTTTTCTGACACCAGCTATCTAAATACTACATTTCATGCTTAAAAGTTTTCTTACACCATCATTCATTTGTATTCACTTTTATTCTGAATGTCATGCATCTGCTCATTCATTGTAACGATCTGTGGCCGTGGATTTCCACACCAATATTTTTTCTACTATACGCCCACCTGCAGGCTCCATACGGCTTACAGTAGTTGACCTCCTAAAAATCAGTGGAATTTTCCTTTTAACTGTGAGTCAGAGTTCTCTAAACGTAGGAAATCTTATTTTGGAACTCAGTGGCAGTGTCTACAGGACTGCACTCTGACTTTACTTGATAAGTTATTAACCATAATTGAACAGTGTTGTTTCACTGTACATGTACTGTAGTAGCTACCTGACCATTTCTGTCCAAACCCAAAGTGAGCTTGACATTTAGCCTTTGTCAGCATAAACCTGACTAAAACTTAATTTCTGATAGAATATTATAATGCTGAGCAGGTAAAGCCAGATCCAGTGGGTTAACTGAAGTGCTGACCCACTCAGCCAGAAATGACAAACTCATTTTTTTAAAGTTAACTCCAACATGTAGTGTTGGTTTGTGGAAGTGGGCCTGTGGCAGTTCCAGTGAATAAATATATTGTGTTCATGGAGAACCTTAAATATATTCCATGTACGAATGTACATTGTCAGAATGGAACCTTTGTATGTGCTGTCTTATGAGCTAAGCTTTGTTATCTGTCGCTGGATTCCTTTGGGAGAGTTCCCATATCTCATTCTTGTGTAATAATATATTCATGTAATAACGTCTTTCAGTCACAAGTGTTTGTTGACCGTGTGTTCAACACTGCTTCTGAGACTGTGCAGTCACTCTGTCAGATCTGCATCCACCTGATGGGTGAATTACATTGTGAAGCTTTTTATAGATTCTCACTTATTCTGTAGATTTGTCTGTGCCTTGTGGTTTGTTAAAGGACAGCAGTTAATTGTCATTAACACGGCACTACTACCAGCATCAACCAAGGAATGTCTAATGCCTTTTAGAAAACACAATTCACCCGGGATGAAAGTTAACACCATAAACCTCAGGAAACCTCACTGTGAAATACAGATAGACTAGTCCAGATCAACCAAATAATACCTGATGACTGGAGTGTAGATGGGATACTTTTCTAACTCTCTTGACTCTTGTGCTTTTTGTTAGATTATTCAATAAAAGCTGAAACAAACTTTGATGGTGTGCTCAATCAGCAAAAGCAAACAAGCACTTTGAGGGTCACACCAACAGACATTTGATGCTCTTGCTAATGCAGTACTTCTCCTGTGTGTCTTTGAATCAGCTTGATGTATTTGTTTCAAAGGGAGTCCTTTTTCTAGCTCGCTGCTGTGTGTGTTGGCTGGCTCCTGTAAAGTTTGTGGCCTGTTTGGGAACTTCTTATTTACTTCCATATTGTGCTACATTTTGCTGGAAGTTTGATGTTGGGATTGGGGACATGAAAATAAAAGTTTTTCTAATTAATCGTGTTCCACTATTGTCATTGATCTTTCTTTTACTTGTTTCAAGCACTGTATTGTTGAGTGTTTCCTCAGAATCTGATCTGATCTTTATTTCATTATAGTCTTGTACTTGAGTACTGTACTTGAACTTCACTTTAGTCAAGTCAAGTCAATTTTATTTGTATAGCGGCAAATCATAACAAAAGTTATCTCAAGACGCTTTTCACATAGAAAGGAAAAACTCGAAACCTCGAGCAGAACCGGGCTCTGGGTGGCAGCCATCTGCATCGATCGAGTTGGGTAGAAAGCCGAAGAGAGAGGGGGAGAGGGGAGACAGAGCAGGAGGGCAGACAACAAATCAGACTAATAATAATAACAACTGCAGCAGTGAGTGTGGAGCAGGAACATGGGGGCAGTAGATGGCCGGCAATCACAGATCCAGAATCTACAGCTCCAGAGCCGGAAATACCTGCAGAAAGTGAGGAGGCAAAAAAGCACAAAAAGCACAAGAACTATTGGGAAGAAGTGGAATTAGTAACCTGTATTTGTGGGATAAGAATGCGTACGAACAGAGAGGGAGAGGAGGAGAGAGAAGCTCAGTGCATCATGGGAAATCCCTCGGCAGTCTAAGCCTATAACAGCATAACTAAGGGATGGTTCAGGACTCACCTGAGCCAGCCCTAACTATAAGCTTTATCAAAAAGGAACGTTTTTAGCATACTCTTAAACAAAGAGAGGGTGTCTGCCTCCCGAACCCAAATTGGGAGCTGATTCCATAGAAGAGGAGCTTGATAACTAAAGGCTCTGGCTCCCATTGTACTTTTAGAGACTTTAGGTACCACAAGTAACCCTACATTCTGCTCTAGTGGGGTAATACGGTACTATCAGCTCTTTAAGATATGATGGTGCCTGACCAATAAGAGCTTTGTAAGTGAGGAGGAGGATTTTAAATTCTATTCTAGATTTCACAGGGAGCCAGTGCAGAGAAGCTAATATCGGAGAAATATGTTCTCTTTTGCTAGTTCCTGTCAGTACACATGCAGCCGCATTCTGGATCAGCTGGAGAGTCTTTATTACTTATTGGGGCAGCCTGATAATGCCATCTAGAGTAACTATATCTATAGATAGTGTGTCTCGCAGGTGTTTAGGACCCAGAGCAATAACTTCAGTTTTGTCTGAGTTTAACAGCAGAAAATTACAGGTCATCAAGTCTTTTATGTCCTTAATACATGCCTGAAGCTTGGCTAACTTACCGGTTTCATCTGGCTTTATCGATAAGTATATTCGAGTATCATCTGCATAGCAGTGAAAGTTTATGGAGTGTTTCCTAATAATACTGCCTAAAGGAAGCATATACAAGGTAAATAAAAGTGGTCCAAGCACCGAACCTTGTGGAACTCCGTGACTAACTTCCGTGTGCACGGAGGTTTCATCTTTTACATGGACAAACTAAATTCTATCTGATAAATACGACTGAAACCAGCTTAGTGCGGGTCCTTTGACGCCAATCAAATACTCCAGTCTCTGTAATAGGATAGACTAAGATCTAACAGAACAAGTACAGAGACAAATCCTTTGTCTGACGCAATCAAAAGGTCATTTGTCACTTTTACCAGTGCTGTCTCTGTGCTATGATGCTCCCTACATCCTGACTGAAAATCCTCAAATAAACTATTGCTGTTTAGAAAGTCACATAACTGATTAACAACCACTTTCTCAAGGATTTTGGAGAGAAAGGGAAAGTTAGATATAGGTCTATAATTGGCTAAAACCCCTGGATCAAGCATAGGCTTGTTAAGAAGACGTTTAATTACAGCTACTCATATCTTAAAGAGCTGATAGTACCGTATTACCCCACTAGAGCACTACGCTCACAGAATGCAGGGTTACTTGTGGTACCTAAAGTCTCTAAAAGTAGAATGGGAGCCAGAGCCTTTAGTTATCAAGCTCCTCTTCTGTGGAACCAGCTCCCAATTTGGGTTCGGGAGGCAGACACCCTCTCTTCGTTTAAGAGTATGCTAAAAATGTTCCTTTTTGATAAAGCTTATAGTTAGGGCTGGCTCAGGTAAGTCCTGAACCATCCCTTAGTTATGCTGTTATAGGCTTAGACTGCCAGGGGATTTCCCATGATGCACTGAGCTTCTCTCTCCTCCTCTCCCTCTCTATCTGTATGCATTCCTATCCCACTAATACAGGTTACCAACTCCACTTCTTCCCGGTAGTTCCTGTGCTTTCTGTGCTTTTTTGCCTTCTCACTTTCTGCAGGTATTTCTGCCTCTGGAGCTGTAGAGTCTGGATCTGTGATTGCCGGCCGTCTACTGCCCCCATGTTCCTGCTCCACACTCACTGCTGCAGTTGTTTTTATTATTAGTCTGATTTGTTGTCTGTCCTCCTGCTCTGTCTCCCATCTCCCCCTCTCTCTTCGGCTTTCTACCCAACACGGTCGATGCAGATGGCCGCCCACCCAGAGCCTGGTTCTGCTCGAGGTTTCTACCTGTTAAAAGGGAGTTTTTCCTCGCCACTGTCGCCAAGTGCTTGTTCATGGTGGGAACTGTTGGGTCTCTGTAAATAATATTTTAAAGAGTATGGTCTAGAACTACTCTATGTGAAAAGCGTTTTGAGATAACTTTTGTTATGATTTAGCGCTATACAAATAAAATTGACTTGACTTGACGTGACTTGATGAGCTGATAACCTCCCTGATGTGAAATAATGTTGAGGACGGTGGTCAGCCTACAGTATTGTGTGTCCCGGTTGCTGTCCGATGTGCTGATCCTGACGTGGTGAGATGTCTTGCCACAGATGTCTCTGTCAGTCATGGTAACCGGCAGGGTTACCTCCAGTCTTTGCAGCCATGGCTTAAACAGACCAGCTACAGTCACCTGACGGTGCAAGAACGTTAGTGTTGAATGTGAGTGCATGTAAATGTGTGTAAATGTGACTTCATTAATCACTGAAATCCATGACTTCCTCATTACTACCACACTGTGCTTATGAAATATCTGGAGACATAGATACAAAATACATCTCATGTTTTCTGTTTTTTAACATGGGGACATTAACCTTCCGTCCCAGCACAGCAAATGAGTCAACATGTGACATGAGTTAGAAAAATAGCTTTAGCTTTGGGTCTAATTTTAAATGTCATGGAAGTCAAAGTAAGAACTGAAACAGACACTAACTGTAACATTCTATTCTGTCGAATAAAATAAAAGTGTCTATAGAAACAGAATTGGCTTGGATTGGATTTAAAGCAGTTAATGTGATGTTGTGTTTTCTACATGTATTTTTATGACACAAAGAAGAGTTCTTAATGAGCAATATAGTTTTTCATGAGAAACCCAGCTGTGTGCTTCTATGTGAAATGCTGTGATCTGTGTTTTTAAGTCACAGCCACTTTGACATGTTGGTCTAAATCATGTTGTCCTTTATGAAATAGAGCTGCGGGGTGGAAGAAGTTATTTTTGGCACCCTGGTTCTGGAAGTAAAAGACTTACTCCTTCTTCTCAGTGACTGGCCTTTCTAACACTGGAAACATGGAAATCTTCTGGATGAATTGTCAGCACATAAAAGAAACAAAGTTTAAATAATTCAGACTGATGGCCAAAACATGAACCCTTTAGGATAGTTAGATTATCCAGGAGGAACATTGAGGAGATCATTAAATGAAACTGAACAATTTAAAATGAGAAAGGGGAAAAATATTTCTGGCACCAGCACTCTTCCACTACACAGTTCCAAACTGGTCCATAGTGAGCCTGCCTCCTCACAGGTTCCAAGGACTTCCCCAGAATTCCTTTCATAAGATTCTTCTGTGCAGTACAGCACCATCTCTACTTGAAGGACCAGCAAGTATGATAATGCCGTGTGACATCCATGCATTGGCTCCCATCCACTTATCCTAGATGGTCACGGGGGCTGGACCCTATCTCAACATGAGTTGAGATTGTCAAAAGTTTCAGTACATTCTTTTCTTATTTTTTCTATGCATGATGAATTGGAAAGTCAAAACTTTATGATTCTATCACATCTCCAAGCTCCACTGTTTAAACACACCGTTGTTAAACCTGCAGATTTCAAGTCCAACAGGCTCAGGGCTAAAATCTGGGGCACCAGGATACTGTGGGGGTGCACAGCGGCTGTGTGCACATTGTGGAGGCAAATGCACTCTCCATGTGGTCAGAGGACTATGTTCCCTTGCCTCTTTTGTGCACAGCTGGGCAAAACCACAAACTGTTGTCTTCACCTTTCTGTTTATGTACAGATTAAACAAACAACATACAAAATGATAGTGAGCTTTAGAGCTGTTGGTGTATTTTTGAACTTTGGACAGAGTCGGGCTAGCTGTTTACCCCCTGGCTTCCATTATTTATGCTAAACTAAGCTAATCACATCCTGACTCCAGCTCTGTACTTAACACACAGACATGAGATTCATATCTTCTCACCTCACTCTCATAAAGAAAGCAAATAAATGTATTTCCCATAATGCTGAGCTATTCCTTTAACGGAGCATTTTGTGCATTTCTTTGGTTTTACTTTTATTGATTGTGCTTTTATATTTTTGTGTTGCACCAACACAAGCTACTGGCAGACCTGTGAAACAAGTCTTCACGGCTGAATATGAGACTAAATGACAACACAGATTTGTTTCAATCCTGCACTTTTTATTACATGTATTTGATGAGACAGTGTCTGGTTTGGTGCCAGCTGCTGTGTGGTCTAAATTAACTAATAGCATGACAGTTTATAGAAGTCACTCTTCTCCAGGTACACGGTGCCATGGGTGGAGTACTCCAGATTCTTCCAGTTGAGAAGGTTTCCGTGAGTGAAGGTATTACCCTCCATATAGAACCTAATTTCACATGGAGAGATGGCACTGTCCCAGAGGTGAACATCTGTGATGTCCCCTACAAAGGACTGACCCTGGTCAAAGCCTCCGCCATAACTGTCTTGCTCTTGACCCAGAATTATACTGGGAGTGCCGATGAGAGTGGATCTGTGCCCCAGAATTTTATGACTGCTCCGCTTTTCGTTGACCCACAGTGTTGTCAGGCCACTGGTCGAGTCCCACTTCCAGCAAATGGAGTTCCATTCATCCGTGTTGTCGGGAAGCCCTGTGAGATCGAGAGCTATCCCTTTGACGTGCAGCCTGTACACACCGACAGAGGGTTTGAATAGCAGGAAGGCGTTGGGCTCAGACGGGACTGCCAGGGAGAACAGAGTCTGGCTTCGGGTCTGTGATGAGTGGAATCGCATGCATACAGTCAAAGCAGTGATGGGCTGCTGGACACTGGCAGTGAGCTTAACATAAGAAGTACTGCTGTCCAGTGGGAAGGTGAAAAGCTTTTCTGAAAGATCTGCAAAGGGACAGCAGGAGATGACAAATCAATCTTTGTGTAGTGGTTAGGATGGCAAAATAATCTTGTCCATCTCAGACAATCAGATGCAAATGTCACAAAAAATAATCAGAATGACCACAGACTATTGTCATTCATGAGGTGAAATGAAATCACAATTCAGTTCAGTTATCAGGCAGGGAAATTCACATTTCCTTTGGTGTTGTTGTCCCACCGCTGCTGGAACCAAAGCTACACCCTCACTCGTAGTCAACATCTAACTGGCCTATACTGTGTACACATGATGAAACAAATACACAACTTTAGAGGACAAAACAGTGTCTCTTTGACCTTTGTTTAGGGTCAGGCCTAATTAATAATATGGAATAAAAAGAACATGAAAACACACACCACACATACCTCAAAAGGTGTTACTGTTAAGCCAGGTAGGTTGGGAGTTCACTCATTCAAAGACAAGACATAAATATGTGTTGATATGCTGTCATTACTGAGATATACACTGAGTTAACAGTTCATTAGGCACACTTAGTTTAATGCAATGTTATTTCCTGCAATAAAATTATTTCATATGTTGGAAGCATTTCTATATTTTATCCAGCCCACTTGGTTGAAACTACTATTTAAAACACTTTCTATACATCGTATATCATAGGCTTTATAAAAGCTATTGAATAGAAAAGGTACCTAATGAAGTGGTAACTGGGTTTAAAAACATCATTCTATCATCCTTTCTCTTAAATACAACAGAAACAGACAAAACATACTAAAAAGATTGGTTTTACATGTTGTCAGAATGATCTTCACACCTATTTTCACTGTGGAACAGTCAGTATTGGAGAAAAGTCTGTTTTTAGTACTCAATGTTCAAATGAAGCAGGTCTCTGTGGCTGCTCTGTCCTACCCTGCTCTGTTATCGCAGCTCTCACCTTGTTGTACAGCATGACCAGAGCAGAACAAGGCCAGTAGAAGCAACAGCTGCTCCATCTTGTTTGATGTCGGACAGTTCTATAAAGCCACAGTGGGACAGTTGCCTGTTGCTGTTTTGATAAAAATTAGATTTTCAAGGAGGTGGAAAAAGTTCTAACCAATTGCAAAAAAGCTGATCGTACATGACTAATTTCAGCTATTGATTTACTATTAAGGGACAAAGACTGAAGTTGCCTAAGAATGTTTGTGTTCTGGTATGATCAATGACCTTATCAGGACCAGTAGTCCTCATGGGAACAAGGACACATGTCCTAACAAGGATAGCTGTGCAAAGGTGTATTTGTGTGTGTATGTGTAGGATATGGGGTAAGTAGGTTATGTCAGTGCTTACAGGGCCACTTTAATAGTTAATAACAATTCCGATTTACTTTACTATTTTCATTTTCTGATTCAATTAAACTGATACTTTACTACCTTCTTTTTGCTATAGTTGCATCAGAATCAGCTTTATTTGCCACTTGCCAAGCAAAAACAAGGACAACAAAGGTAAACATAAATGTTTAACTACTATGCACACAGAGAGACAGACAGAGACAGAGAGACAGACAGAAAGACAGCAAAATCTCTATCTATATCTATATGTAACCGGGTGGTAAATCTGTTCAAATGTAATTTCCCACTAAGGTTTAGTATAGTTCTAAAGGATGTTTAAATGCCCCTGTTCTTTGTTGTTTTCTTTTGAGTGTAACATTGTTTCAATTTCATCGTGTAAAGTAGTAGGTAAATGCACACATAACTGGTAAAATATTCCTGTAAAAAAACGTAAATATACACACATATACATATGTATATGTGTGTATATTTACGTTTTTTATACATATATACAATGCAGTAAATTTCAATAGATGTTATAGGATGATTATTTGTTCTTTGTGTAAAATCTTAAAGTAACTCTAACTATTTGTTGAGTAAATGTACCACCACAGGGGGAAATTAACATTAGCTCTGTAGACGCAATGCACAATGCTGTAAATCAAGCCTTCTTTTTCCAGGAACAATTGTGCCCCATGGCAGACAGTAAAAACCAAGGCTTATAGGGAACCAGTCTAAACGCAGAGGGTGTCATTATCTACAGCCATTACACTGTGCAATCAACATTTACTTCATAGTTAAAAGCAAATAAGTTATCTGTTTCCACTTTAAATGGTGACTCTAAAAGTGAGCGTGAATGATTGTCTGTCTCTATGTGTCAGCCCTGTGATTGACACAGAAGCCAGATCCTAATTTTTACTCCACTGAAGGTGGTCTGTATTGTTTACTGGAACACAACAAGCTAATAAACCTTTACAACCCAATATGTGAACCATTTGTCCTGGCTGTGGTTAGTGTGTTTCAACAGTGAGCATTCAACCACCAACAAGCTTAAAGGTTAACACCTTGTGCGTTTTATTACATGGCCATGTGACATCAGGCTTGTACCTGAAACCAGGACACTTCTCTAACATTACCATCATGTGACAGATCGATCACGTGACAAAACTGTGGCTTCTCATAGAAATTTGTTTCACAGAAACAGTATCTTCTGATTGGCTGAGAGTTATAGTCGAGGCAGCAGCTCTCCCTCTGATTGGACAGCAGTCCCTCAGTAAACCAACGCTTCCTGGTTATCTGCAAATGGAGAAATAAAGTTGTTTTTAAACCTGCGCTGCGGTGGGAAATTCTGCCTTCGTTTGACTGGGGATCAAAATGTCCCCCAGAAGCGGCTGGAGCCTGCTTCTGGTCGTCGTGTTGTGTCTTTTTGTGACGGCCTGTTGTAAGTTTCCCACTCTGGACCACATCAAACCGAAAGCCAGCGACAAGGCACAGGGGAGAGCAGTGGTGGAGCTGCTGAAGCGCCTGCTCGGGAACAGGTCTACGGAGTTCATAGTAGCAGTCAACAGGAGCCTCTCCAACGACAGCCTGGATGTGTGCGAGCTCAGGTCCACTAAAAACTACAAGATAGTCGCCACGGGCAGCACCGGGGTGGCCGTGGCTTCTGGCATTTACAACTATTTGAAATATTTCTGCAACTGCCACGTTTCCTGGTCCGGCGACCAGCTGGATCTGCCCCGTCCTCTGCCGAGGCTCGGCGGCGTCCTGCGCATCGCCACCCCGCACAGGTCAGTTCGCGAACCGGGGAGCGTGTGCACGGTTTAAAGGAGCGGTATCCTCTGCTGTTTCATTCGACGAACAGCCCGCACACCGAGCACTGCGGTGAAACTCCGGGGAAAGACACATTCACATCGTCATGACATGGCTGTATACTAGTGGTTACTACTCACTGATGATTTAACGATCCATAATAATTGAGTATTTTTACATTGAGGTGTTGCTCTTCTGAGTAGGTTTTGTATGGAAGTAAAGTGTTATTCTTTTTTGGAGGATGGAGCCATACAAATATTAGCTACATGAGCTCTAAAAACTTAACATGCCCTACTCCACAATCCTCTAAATTCAGGCTTCCCATAAGCAACTAAAAATGAAAGAACAAAACATTTTATGTCACATTTTTAAAAGTGATCCTCATCAGAGGCCCATTGACTATGCTGTGTGCAGGCAAAGGCAGATGGAGACTGGTTTGGCTGTGCATTTGTAAATACTCCTTTTGTGTGGTGTGTGGGTGTGTGTGTGTGTCTGCGTGTGTGCGTGCGCGCACGCGCGTTCTGTGCAATTTCAGTGACATCAGCAAAAAGTGTCTTTGAAAAAATGTTGTTTTCCCACCAAATCCGTCTCACACTGCTGTACATCGGATGTGTGCCAGCTCCTCTCCGTGGAGCCACAGAGCGTCAGCAGATAGAGGAGCCAGTCCTGTTTAAACCAAAGTTACTGAATGAGCAGCCGCCATGGGAGTCCTACTGGCGCTGAGACAGTTCATATGTTTAATCCGCAGCTAAGAACATCTAAAGCTATGAGTTCCCATACTGCCCAGCAAATTAGAATCAATTAGAAGTATTTTCTTGACAACAAGATCAAAAGTTGTGAAAGAGGATGTGGTGTGTCTATGTGTTTGAGTTCTATGATGGCAGTATTTGGGGGGCATGTAACCCCAGCCCCCTCCACTGCAACACACAGCACAGCAAAACCCATGGGTGCATGACAAATGGAGAGTCGTCACACATTATTTTTCATTGTTTACTGTGAGCACTATGGACACTTGTACTGCGGCAGGGCCCTTTTAAAGGACCCTTCCTTTAATTATCTGTTGTGCATTAGATCCGCATCAGCTCACCCCAGTTATGTCATGTGCACAGTAGCTAGATTGAAAAAGCCATTGCAAGCATGGCACAGTTGAGTTTTCCCCTAACTATAACTTAGTGGTGAAGAGCACTTAGCTAGAAGCTTCAGTCACCAGCTGCAGGTAACTAAGACTTTGATCCACTGGTTTACAAACCAACTGTGCCTGTGTGATTTACAGCTTCAATAGAAAATATAATTCACTACTTTTATGTACTTTTCCCTAAGTATTTGGACAGTGACACATTTTCTATTGTTTTGTCACTGTCACAAAATACCTTTTTGCACTTAAATGGTATATTCTAACAAAGCATGCGTTTTTGTCATTCAGTGTCTCTTGATGGGTTGGATTTTAGGATTTGTTATTTTGTTTTGTTTTTTGCATATCTGTTATCTCTTTGGATGCATTATTTTTAAGACTAATGACTTTTATGATAAACACTATATTTGTGTTTGTATGTAGATTCCGGTATTACCAGAACGTCTGCACCTTTAGCTATTCCTCTGTGTGGTGGGACTGGCCTAGATGGGAGAGAGAGATCGACTGGATGGCACTGAATGGAATCAATCTTCCGCTGGCTTTCACTGGCCAAGAAGCCTTGTGGCAAGAGGTAAGAACAAACCTGTTAGGCTCCTAGTCTACATGAAACCACAGGAACACTGTTAAGAACACCTTTCAGTATTAATGTACTGTATTTTCCTTTATTGATTCCTGTTACGCTGGATTTAAATCTAGATATTTTCTGAAACAACAAATACTTAAGTACCTCTAAAATTATCAGGTTTTGCAGTAAAGTGCTAGATATCGAATTAAGAGTGAAGGAGATAAATTAAATATGTTTTGCAGTAAGTTCAACAAGATAGATGCATTATTCTCCGAGCAATAAGAGGAAGAAGATCAAATTGAAGGGGAAGAGATTTCAAGAAATGTGAAGTCATTAAGACGAGCAGGAAGAGAAACTTCTAACTTCTCTGATTTGACCTAGTTATGACAGTGTCTTAGAAGCAGATACATGAGACATGCCTTGATATGTGCAGCAGCATGTGAACATCAGCTCATTAACCTGTTGTGTACCTTTTAGGTTTACAGAGTGCTTGAGTTGAACCAGTCGGAGATTGAGGAGTTCTTCTCCGGCCCGGCGTTTCTTGCCTGGAACCGTATGGGAAACATGTTCAAGTTTGGTGGGCCTCTGCCGCAGTCCTGGCATGTCAACCAGCTCTACCTCCAAGTACTGAAACCTCGCCAAATGCTTGTCAAAAATAGTTTGATGCCACTATGTGTAGAAACAGGACAGGACAGGTCAGGACATTCTGACTTTGGCACCACTGAGTGGTTGAAAGCAGCACATAGGCAGCAGTTTACATCTGGATTGTCTTATTTTTCTTTTTCATTTAGAGATGCATAATCACTATTTTACACATATTGGCTTCAGTGTGAACAGTTAAGGCTATGAGTATTTAAAATTAAAGTATAAAAATAATTTGCACTTTGGTACTGGACCTCTCACATGATTTTTCCTCTCTTTATGCAGTTTAAAATCTTAGAGCGAATGAGATCCTTCGGTATGATTCCTGTGCTGCCAGCCTTCTCTGGGAACATTCCCAAGGGAATCCTCAGGTGATTCACGCTTGTTAATGTTTATTACAACATTTCAGAATTATACTAACCGGCACTGTTTTTTTTAGGCTGATACCATGAGTGATATTTTTTTGGCCCCGATCCTGATTCAATTCTTTTTAATAGTTCGCCACATCCCTACATTAAGTTCACTTAGATATGAAGTGGAATACTCCCACTGTAGGCTGTGGTAGAGGAGAGCAGCGCTGCAGAGCACAGTCAAGATGGGATCGGATTTTGTTTGGCTTTGTTTAAGCCGGTACTGATCTGTTAAAGGTGGCGTCTTTCTGGAGAAAGATTGTTGATATTTGAACAAACACAACAAAGCGTCGGTATGCTTCAAAGAAATTGTTTGACAGATTGTCAGACAATGTCTGAGTGTAGCCATGGGGAACAGGTATTAACTGTGAAGGAATTTTCCTTTCACATTAACATATCTCCCTTTAGACATTGTCAGTGGTCACTTTGTATTAAGTAGAAAGAATGAAGAAAATGAAGTCAGGGATGTCCAGATGGACATTTCTCTCACACTCAGGTTGCTCACAGGGTTTATACATCCTGTTTTACAGAAGCAAATGCTTGAGTCAAAACCTTTTGAATCACTGAAGTGTTTCTTGTATTTCAGGTTGTATCCGGAAGCCAATGTAACCAGACTGGGGCCTTGGGCTCACTTCAACTGCAGTTTCTCCTGCTCCTATATATTAGACCCTCGGGACCCACTTTTCCTCCAGATTGGCTCCCTCTATCTGTCCCAGGTGGTGAAGCAGTTTGGTACAGATCACATCTACAACACTGACACCTTCAATGAGATGACTCCACCTTCCTCTGACCCCTCCTACCTGTCTGCAGTCAGTCGTTCTGTCTTTGCCTCAATGACAGCAGGTGGGTGTCTGGGTGACTAACATCCTGTTCACATTGTGAGTTTTAAACAGGACAGGGCCTGTCTCAATGCTGATATTTTGGATAACAAGTACAATAATTGCCCTAGTTTGATGACCCAGGGATGAACTCTCTAACACAGACAGCCCCCCTCGAGCTCCCTGCTGATTTTTCAGCCATTTTCAAGAACTGTTCCTTTCTTGTCCCTCATCCAAATGTCATGTTTTTTCCCCAGTTGATCCTCAGGCAATTTGGCTGATGCAGGGCTGGCTGTTCTTCAGTGATGCACTGTTCTGGAAGCCAGCCCAGATCCAGGCTCTACTACATGGAGTGCCCCTCGGAAGAATGATTGTGCTGGACCTTTTTGCCGAGACGGAACCAATTTTCTCTTACACTGAGTCTTTCTATGGACAGCCCTTCATCTGGTGCATGCTGCAAAACTTTGGGGGCAACAGTGGATTCTTTGGCACAGTGGAGAGCATCAATTCAGGGCCCTTCAAAGCCTTGCATTTCCCAAACTCCACCCTGGTGGGCATAGGCATGACACCCGAGGGCATTGAGCAGAATCCTGTGATGTACGAGTTGATGAGCGAGCTGGCTTGGCGCAAGGAGCCGGTCAACTTGTCCAAGTGGGTGTCGCTGTATGCGGTACGCCGCTACGGCAGCACTCAGGAGAATCTGACCGCTGCGTGGAGGCTCCTGTTCACCAGCATCTACAACTGCACAGTGCCACATTACAAAAACCACAACCATAGCCCACTGGTGCGCCGGCCTTCCTTCCACCTGAATTCTGGCCTTTGGTATGAACCAGCGGACTTGTACAAAGCCTGGAAACTGATTATTGAGGCGGCTCCATCTCTCATGTCCAAGGAGACTTTCCGGTACGATCTTGTGGATGTGACTCGGCAGGTGTTGCAAGTTCTGACAACATCCTTTTACCAGGACATCACAGACGCCTTCCAGAACCAAAAGCTGCCAGAGCTCCTGACTGCAGGCGGGGTGCTGGTGTACGACCTCTTGCCTGAGCTCAACTGTTTACTGAGCAGTGACCGCAACTTCCTGTTGGGGACATGGCTTGAGCGGGCCCGATCCTTAGCCCTAGATGAGAAGGAGGCACAGCTCTATGACATGAACGCCAGAAACCAGCTTACTCTATGGGGTCCCAGCGGCGAGATCCTGGACTACGCCAGCAAAGAGTGGGGGGGTCTCGTGGAGGACTACTATGCCCAGCGATGGGGCCTGTTTGTTCAAACCCTGGTAGAGTGTCTGGAAAGTGGACGACCATTCAAGCAGGACGCCTTTAACCAGGCGGTTTTCCAGGTAGAAAAGGGATTCATCTATAACAGCCGAAGATACCCGACCAAGCCACAGGGAGACACGTACGAGATCGCCCGCAGGATCTTCCTCAAGTACTACCCACAGGCCTGGAAGAGACTATAGTGAGCAGAGATTACATTTTGGAAAAACTTGTCTCAAGTCGCAACAAGAAGAATGTCTGCCTCCGCCTCCAGTTATACATGGATATCCCAAAACATTTTGATGGAGAAGATCTAACAGCCTAAATTTACAGGATCGGTCGGTTTTGCACATGTAGTTAAATCAGTGATGAATAGTGGTGCATGTTGTCGATTTTCACTTTGACATTTTATCCAATCATGCCTCCCAGGCAGAGGAGAAGGACAGAAAATGAAGACATGTTAATGATGACTTGCAGATGACTGTGAAGATGCTGATTTGCCATGACATTTAATGTGTGTATCTCTTGGTACTGTCTGATTCAACTGATCTTAAAGAAATAGTTCAACATTTTTGTAATATACGCACTACACTATTACTGCAGATTTCAGAATTGAAATGTTTGGCCTCCTGGGAACCTTGACTTTGCATAACAATGTTCAACTTAATTTACAATTTCATGCTTCCTGGTCATCTCATGGTCAGTGTGACTGGACATTGAGTTTCTGTAAAGGTTTTATGCACAAGATGTAACTGCTGTGACAGATGGCTCATGGTGCACCTTATCAGATAACTTTCTCTCTTGTGTCCTTAGATGGTTTCTCCTTTTTTTAAATTTATTTTTTTATATATATATATGTATATATATATGTGTATATATATATGTGTATATATATATGTGTATATATATATGTGTATATATATATGTGTATATATATATGTGTATATATATGTATGTGTATATATATGTATGTGTATATATATGTATATGTATATATATGTATGTGTATATATATGTATATGTATATATATGTGTATGTATATATATGTGTATGTATATATATATGTGTATGTATATATATATGTGTATATGTGTATATATGTGTATATATATATATATATATATACATACATACATACATACATACATACATACATACATATACATATATATATTTTTTTTTTCATACACTTAACATGTACATTGATCACTTTTTTAAAAAATATTAAAAAAATATATTTTTATGAGTCACATTGTTTTTGCTTTGGATTACTGAAGTCTAGATGATTTTTCTTTTTGGTAAATTTTTTTAGTTAAGGACAATCTGAATATTTGGGCAGAATAATGATTAGTTTTAGAATGTTTTAGCAGTCACTACACGAGCACAGCTTCCATTCATAATGTGCCAACATTCCATTTTGCACAATGTTGTTCTTCAATAGTGTTTCTTTATTGTATAAATGCTATTTTTGTTGTGATTCTTCAACTCAGGCATGTCATAGCAGTCTTAAGGCTGTGTGACTAATACAATGATTTCATTCTCCATTCTGTTGTATGTGTGCTGAATGTTTGGTTTGTGCTGCTCACTGATGATATTAACTGCACACATTCACCTGGCCAGTATATACAGTGGCTTGCAAAAGTATTCAGCCCCCTTAAGTCATCAGATTTGTCTGAATTACAAATTATACATTGAGATTTATTTCTGTGTAATTTAATGTGACATTGGTTTAATGTTGGAAAATACTTTGTGAGGACCAGACTGCACGGTGAAATCAGGGACTTATCATAAAGAATCTGACATATAAAGCGCTAACCACGCTGGTTAGAGATGACTCTTCAAGCCAAATACAAAACAAAAGGACACAAAAGACAAAGGGACTCCAGAAACAAAGCACTTTGATTAATATTTTTATTATTGAAAAAATAATGAGTATCAGGTTTGCAGTTGCAGAGGGACTTGAACTGTTTGAGTTCCTCTCCTTAAGTACACTGATGATATTTTCTGTTCTGCTTCAGGCTCATTTATAAGACATGTTAAATCCAGTTTATCAAAATTCAAACACTCTTCAGGCGTTGAAGAGCTCAGCTCCGCAGGGCGGAGCAGGCTCAGTTCCTCACTATGCTCCATGTGTTTGACTTCTGTCTGTCAGCAGAAACCCAACACTGGCAGGGAAGCTCAACTGGACCTGGCACACTTTTAATCCTTTAACAGGTTTTGTTTTTTGTGACGGCAGCCCGACCACACCGTGCCACAAGCAGTCACACTGTTCAGCTTTACCATCACATGAATGTCATCCACAGTCAGCCATTCTAACAGTGCATTTAAACCTGAAATTTCGCATCAAGCATTACACAAAGACACTTAAGTGGATCAAATGTTGTCACCCTGAATGAAACTGTTGGGGGATATCACAGCCAATCAGAAGCAGAGATCTTTTTTTTTGTGTACTTGCTTTTTAGTAAAATGTGAGCATGAAACCTTTTTAAGGAATGCTGCACGAGTCATGTCAGGTTTAAACTGGTGAATGCAGGTTAGTAAACATCTTTGATGAATGTAGTGAAAGATATGATTGATTGTGAGATGGTTCTTCCTCTATGACATAACTGCAGCATCACAAACCCAACTGATGCAGCGCCTGACTGAAAGCAAAGGATTCTGACTGGCTGAGAAGACACTGGTCTCTGATTAACCCCCTTCACCTTTTTCTTCCTGGACTTCATTTAGAGAGCATACTGCTGGTTCTGCATGTTTTACCCATTTACTACCAGACTACTGTACTCCATTTTCAAAGCATCAGGTTCAAGACTGAAGTCCGACCTTCCAGACAGCTGCTCATCATGTCAGTGTGCTGAGTGTGCTCCTCTTAGTGGAGTGTTATAGTGAAAAAATCATGTTTTGAGAAACACTATTTAAATGTGATGTTTCTTCACATACGTTTTGGTTGGCGTATCCTTGGATATAATAAGTCCCTATTTAAAACTGCATTACTGCACCTCAATCATGGAACTCACAGAGGGTTAAAGTGACTAAATATTCTAATAATAATCGGCAGCAAGCATCAAGTCTCTGTAAAATGGTTTTCAATATTTACTGAAATGAATTAAGGATATCAAATGTACACTGTAAAAATGACTATTTAACTCAAAAATTTCTCTCTGAATTTGTCCAAGTTCATTTAACTTCCTCCCAATCAGAGTAAAGTTGATTTGCTCAAACTTGTTTGTAATATGCAGTTTCTAATTGGCTTGATTTGCAGTTGTATTCATTCTGTCATTAGTAAAACAATGTCCAGTCTGAATCCTCATGATGCATGTTTGGAAAGCCTCCACATTGTAACAAATTGTGCTTGTACATGTAACTTTCTTCAAATGATAAAAAGACTTTCTGAAGCGCTTTAAAGCAAATACAATGCAGTTTATACAAGTAAGCTAACAATGTTTCTGAACAACCAACTAAATGTCTAGCTGATTCATCATTTCAAGCTAGCGAGTATTGAGTGTTGAATTTTGTGAGTGAAGCCGAACTGATATGATACTGCCAAGTGTGTCTAATTACAGGAATACTGGTTGAAGGAAGAATTGATTTAATATGACTGATTATGAGATTTGACAGCTTTGTAAATGGCTGGCAGTCATGTCCAGTACACATGGTCTAAAACATG
The DNA here is from genome assembly GCA_031216445.1 of Lateolabrax maculatus. Classification (NCBI taxonomy): domain Eukaryota; kingdom Metazoa; phylum Chordata; class Actinopteri; order Acropomatiformes; family Lateolabracidae; genus Lateolabrax; species Lateolabrax maculatus. The sequence goes on from CM062200.1 coordinate 19,934,202, forward strand.
CCGACCCACCGTCACGGTCCTTCAATGGAGAGCGACTGGTTAGGTATTTGTAAAACAGATCATCATAAATTGGCTATTCCATTAGTCTACAGTGCATGACAAACAAATAACAACCAAATAAAACAAAGGGTCACCCAGTACCCAACAACCTGTTAAAGTTCTGGTCTTAAATAATAGAATCCTGTTCTGGCCTCTATCTAAGCTTCCCAGGTCACAAGGAGAGCAACTGAAATGTAAACAAACAGGTAGAGCACATAAAGAGAGCACACAGCCACAGAGCCAACACACAATCACCCAACGACAGTGATTGACAGGCTGACATTTTGCATCCTAATCATCAGATGTGAAAAGTGAAAGAGGAGATGCACCAGCACCACAGTTTAAACACAGCCACTTTTCTGCAACAGGACTCATGCTATCATATTTTTGGAACGGTGTCATCAGCTTCCAGTATGGGTAAAGGTGCATCCAGACGTTGTACTGAGACATTTTGAGGCCAAGGAGGTGGGCAGATCAACCTCACATTCAAAACATGCCACATCCACATTCTGTATAATTCTTTTTCTGTGAAGCTTCACGTTACATTTAAAAGTGAGCAGGTCATTGGTTGGGAAGGGTGGGATGTGTCTGTGTTGCTGCAATGCCAGCAGGCTGCAGGTAGAGGTCAATATAGGACTTAATTACCATATCAGTATTTATTTGAGATTATCCATCACAGTACGCCACTGAAATAATTATACACCTTCACACTGTTTTACTCTAATCAATGAATAAATGGATCCTTTACAAGAAGTTATTATGAATTAATTTGTATTTACTGATGTATTATTAAACTAAAAGTAACATAATAATGGATTTCAATTTTAAGACAATTTTCAAAACAATGAAAAATGAAATGTGAGAGTGAACGTGGCAGGCAGGCAGACAAATAAATAAATGGAATAGCAACATTTTAATTTAAAAACCTTTCAAAGGAATGCTGCCATTCCCTTTTAACAACAATTATAACATAATTTAAAGACTCACTTCCCTTTTATATTGCATAATTTAAACAAAATGGAATTAATCTGTTTGCAATAGTATTTTTAATTAATCATTTTAATAATTAATTCAAATCATTTGAATCATTACATACACTGTTAAAGCCAATATCTGTTCCAATAGCAAACTCCAGGCTCCATTGTGAACATCTTGCCTGCTTTTAATTAGTTTAATTCAGAAATTAAGACTTTACATCAGCCCACCTACACTGAAATTAAATGTCTCAGTAACATTGCCTGGTTAAGTTAAAGTCAAAAGTTGCATCACTGTGAGCCAGTCCATCATACCACTTCCATCAACAATGCCCTGTACACAAATGCATGATATGGTTCGTGTTAGCCATGACACAACAGGCTATAAACACAAAGCTGCCGGAATGATCAATAATCAATAGTCAAAACAAAGAGACAGCATGGAGACATCAACAGAAAATAAGGCAGTGATAAAAAAAATCAATTCTCTAACTCCTGTAAACATCCTGTTAAAGACTGCTAAACTTTCACGTTGATTATTCAAATGATAATGTTTATTAAAAAGAAAGGTTAGACAAAATATTATGTTCTAATAGTTCTGATCTTTTGGTTTGATTAAAATCAAAATACATCTAGTCGAGTTAAATTACAAAAGATCAGGATTTTCATATCACTCATTATATTCATATATTACAAGCTACATAAACTGAAGAGGCCTGTGCATATTATTCAAGGTGGAACTATGGCGAACTGGAGCAGTGACATTTAACTTGTTAAAACATGTTAAAGCAGTTCATTGTTAGCGTAGAGAGCAGAGGGTTGAGGGTAAGGAAGATAAGGTGAAAATAATTTACAGCAAATGATATCTGCTCACACAGTTCCCTTAAACTGAGTTATCAGATCATTAAAAGTCTCTCTTATTTGCCCGTGTGTAAAGACAGAGAGCTGCGAGACAGAACATTTCATTTCTGTCATCACACCGGAGAGTATGGTTAGACTAATATCTAGGACCGACTGCAGATTAGAGAAAACACTTTGTTATATCAAGACAAGACAACAAATGTATTGCAACCAAGGCTGCTCTGGGCTTCCATAAGTCTATCATAGCTACATGAACATCACTGGACTTCGGAGTTTCACTAAATCTCTGACATACCTGGCATGGAAATATTACAATGGCCCAGTGTATGCAGAATATCTGCACAATAAGTCTGTGTTTCAGCCTAAAAACCCACATCAGCCCACACGACCAAAGAAGAAGGAAAAGCAACATTAAAACAGTTAAGCTTTTTTCTCCAGCTGAGATTAGTGTAAAAACTTGCTGACTTCTGTTTTACTATCAACCAGTACTCTGACATTTATGGCCAAAAGCCCCCCCCCCAAAAAACTTAAAACATAACAAAACATGGAACCATTCAGTCGCTGTCTTCTCTCTTTAGCATTCTGTCACTCTCATTAAAGCAGCATGTTCTAAATCTTTATACTACAATCTTAAAATCGATAGAGAAGTTATGTCATATTAGGTAATGGCATGTTAACCAATCACAGCACATCATGTGTCGTACAATATTACACGTGGCTTCTGTCAGACACACTTCAAAACAATCATCTCTCCTGGGAAATGGTTGATTTTCCTGCCCAGTTTTAAATCAATTCATTACATTACACTAACTTAAAATCATAATAACTCATAGCAATGGCACTGAAGTCCAACCCACTCATGACCAATGTCACCTTTTCATATATGTTACGTTTTCTAAAAAGTTGGGAGTACATGGTGACATCAGCAATATAATCCTGTTCCTAAAACTAGGGCAGAAGTGTGGGGGGGACACGACACACACACACACACACACACACACACACACACACACACACACACACACACACACACACACACACACACACCAAGTAACTGGAATAAACACAGCAAAGAGCACAGGCTTCAGAAAGGAGAGGTGATTTGGCAGCTCAACATGTACAACAATTAAAACAGCCATGGTAAAAGATAACAACATGTAAGGTCATTGTAAGGTTAAGCGGTCAAAAACATTTATGAGATAAGGTCAATCATGAGATAAGATAAACACAGAGTAAGACTATATAAAACCATCGCTTAGAACTGAACTACCAGACAGCATGAGGATCATCTTGCTGAGAGGGTAATAGTAGTAATATTAAGCATTTTTCTTACAGTAAATTTACCTGAGTTAGATACCTGTAGACAGTGGTTTAAACAAAAACACAAGATGACAACCCGACTTAAACCTCAAAATTCTCCAGACTTCTTGTTTTACCCAGTGCTCACAAACCTACAGCAAATCTGTCAGTTTAACCCTCAACATGCCATTCTGGACCCTAATTCAACTGCTCAATTGTTGGTTTCACTGCTTTTTTTGTAATTTGCCAGTGAGCTGGAAACCGAAATGAGCCAGATCCAGGTAACCACTGTGGCTGAGCGTCAGCCCGAAGCCCAGGATATGGATAAAAGAAAAAAATTTTGAGTGCTTTAGCAGAAGTTTAATTGTGCTATGTCTAACAGTTTAGGTTTAGGTTGCTTTCTAGGTTGTACACCTCATCTTAACCAAAAGACAAATGTCTCTCTCCCAATCCACAGGATCGGGAGCAGGCCTGATCAGTTAATTTCTGAATGGATCAGCCATATAAAGCCTGATCCATTTCAGAGCCTTAGTTTGCGCTTAATATGTCAGTTGTCAAAAACGCTCCTGTGTTTTAAAGGAGGCGTTGGATGAAATCATAACAGCTAGTAATCTTGCATGTCAACAGATCCATCACCGTGACAACTGGGCAAACCCCATTAGCTCTGGAAAAAGATGGGGAGTGGGCCTTGAGGTGGGACTGTTTTGTCACAATACATTTGATGTAGGGGTGAGTCATATGGGTAGACTGTGTCTTCTATCACAGTACAAGTTATTTTATATTGCAATATAGTTCATTTCCTAGAACCAAAGAGACTGAACAGATGGGAGAGTCTGCTTTTGGCTAATCTAGTGAATTGCATAACTGAAATATCAAGGTACTTCATCATATTGTTGCTCACTGATTTGCAGAATTTACCATAGAAATATTAAAGGGGCAGACCACTATGGTAAGTCCCTCCTATAGTCTCTTGATATATATTTTCATATCCCTAATTTGAGGTGTACTGATACATAATTTTAACAGGAACCTACCAGCTAATTGCATTGGCCATGATATAAAAACATGTTTGTCAAACTGTATTTTCTACAAATGCATTTCAAATGGACTAAAGGTGAAGTCAGGTGACATTGCAGAGCTTGTCTGAGCATCAGTAAATCATGCAGCTGAAGATGTTGAGTTTAAGTACAGGGTCGTAATGCCTTCATGGATTGATTAGTGCATGTAGTGCTGCTGATCACAGGGAAAACACAGCTGTCAGCCTCTACTACCTCCACTTTGCGCTCTCTCACACACACACACACACACACAAAACTAACAAACCATCATAATCTGTGAGATGATGATGATGATGATGATGATGACGACGATGGTTCTGTTTTAATATTCACTTATTTGATTCTTCCCTCTCTCCTTTTGAGAAAAGAGAGGGGTTGACAGGGAGCTAGTGGTTCACTGAGCAGGTCAGGAGGTAAAGAGAAGCTGTGGGGGGAGACTCTAGGCGGCGTCACAGAGGATCTGCTCCAGCACCGTCAGCAGGTGTTTGAGGCCGAAGATGTAGCCGTGATCATGGCTCTCACTCGGGAAAACGTGGGCAAAGTCTATCATCCTGACCTCCACTTCCGTGTCTCCTCCACTCCCCTCTGTTGCATCACCTCCTCGTCCTTTCAGCTTCTCCTCCTCCCTCCTCCGCCTCCTCCTGCCCCTGTGCTCCCTCTCCTCATCCTTTCCTTCCAGTTGTGATTTGTTTCCGTTTCCGTTTGGTGGTTGCTGCGGCCCACCTGTCCATTTCCACACAGAGTTGTCTTCTTTGCACATTGCTGAGATGTTATCTCCAGAAACTGAGCTCACTGCCGTCTTCACAGCATTGCCGTCTCCACTGTTGCCATGGAGATGACCCTTGGCACAGGGGTGATGCCCACCTTTGGTGTGGTTGGTGTAAATGGTGGCAAGGCTGTTGTCCCAGGGCTCAGACGCCTGAATGTTGTTGTTGTTGTACTCAGCTACTTCCTCTTCCTGCCCCGCCCCTTCCTGTCTGGCTTTCCTTTCCCGATCCTCTGCCAATGACAACGTGGTAGTTGTCCCCGCAGTCGGGCTGAGCAAAGGGGTGCTGAGAGGGGAAGAAAGGGAAAATGACAAGGAACAGGAGGGGAGGCCCTCATAGACGAGGAGAAGGGAGCTGGCATAGAAGGTCAGCTGCTGCTGGGACTCAAACCAGCGGAGGATACGTTGCACCCTGCAGATGCTGGCTGACACCGCGTCCTTCCTCAGACTAACACCATTATAGAAGAACTTTGCAAGGCCTGGAGGAGAGGAGAGGAGAGTTAAGTCCCTTTCACACATGCGCTGCAACTCTGAACTTGCTCCTCTTTCAGAATATATGTGATTGAACATGTGATCACTTGTGTTATTCTGAAAGGTTCCTCCTGTACTTCACTGTCAGTGGTGGAAAATTACACACAGACACACACACATACACATACCATCTTTAATGGTGTCCTTAACCAGTCCCCTTCCATAGTGTTGGTCGTACGAGTCAAACGTGTCACTGCACACCTTATACACCTGAAATACAAGAACACACTGTGTTAAGAGTGTGTTTACTATATCTGTGTTGGTCCTTGTACCTAAAACACACTAACATTTGTGTGTGATATTTTTTTCTTTACTTAAAGACTGATTTAGCTGTGAACTGAGATGAAATAACACAGCTCTTATCGCTCAGATCAACCCTCATTCATCATCATATCATTTATAGAATTTATAACTTAGAGTTAACTCATGCTAAAGAAAACACACAACACTAAAAAGTAATTATGTGCTGTGTGCATTCGTATTCTCTCTGTGATTGTTCATCTGTCAAAAGTCAGAACTCACAGCTCAGTAGCAACAGATGTGTCAAGAGGCACGCTGACCAGGAATGACACTGACTGAAGTGCTGTTTCTCTCTCTCGCTGATCAAACACTGACTCCCTCTAGTGGTTCACAGCTACACTCACACCTGCCTCCATAACAGCCAGCTGACCACCTGACCGCAGATCAAACCATAGAAGCTATTGTAAACCCTGCAAAAGTGCAGCTGACTGACAGGTAGCTGATCATGACTGGCTCACTTTTTACATTAACATTGAAATAATGTTGATATAATTATGACTTTGATTAAATTATGTGTTGATTTAATTATCAGAATTTAATTTCCATAATGAATAGTTACCTATACATGATAAAATATCCAACAAAATAAAAAGGTTGTGCGGTACACTCAAATAACCGATCCAAATGTAGTTTAGCAAGACTTCACCAGTCATGAGACTTATGTCCATGAATGTATTTCTTACTGTCGCACAGTGCTGCTCATGGTGGGAATTGTTGTTATAATATCCTAAAGAGTACGGTGTAGACCTGCTTTGTGAAAAGTGTCTCGAGATAACTGTTATAATTTGGCGCTATATAAAGAAAATTGACTTCACTTGACAGGTAACATATACATATATATATTTACACATATATACATACACATATACACATATATTTATACACATACACACACATATATACATATATACACACACACACATATACATATACACACACACACACACACACATACATATACACACACACACACATATATACACATATATACACACACACACACACACACACACACACACACATATACACACACACATATATACACACACACATATATACACACACACACACACACACACATATATACACACACACACACACACACACATATATACACACACACATATATACACACACACATATATACACACACACACACACACACACACACACACACACACATATATACACATACACGCACACACACTCACTCACTCACACTCACACACTCACACACACACACACACACACACACACACACACACACACACGCACACACACACACACGCGCGCGATCAGCAGTCAGGTGATCATGGTTTCAACTTTATTCATGTTGCCTTTACTTTTAAAATAACAGCACACTGTTATTCAAGACAACGTCATCCAGGATTAACAAATCAATCCTCAAACTGCTTTCAAAGAACCAAATGATCTGGATGAGAATAAACAGGATCTTGTTAGTCTGACAACAGCATGTTAGCCTGAATTAATTAAGCCACATTGGAATAACAGGGCCCAAGTCTCTGCTGCGAACTGAACCCCTAATTCTGCAGAGTTGTTCAGTTCTACATTTAGAGCAGGAAAGTTCTCTCCTCAGAGCTAGCTACACTTAATCACCTCCTTTTATCTTTTCCTTTCAATCTATCTCTAACTGTGTCCTCTCCCACCATAATTCCTCTACCAGGAAGATCATTACCACTAATTAGTCTCCTCTCTATCTAAACAAACACATAGCAGAGATTAGTATGGGAACCCAGCTCAGTGCCAGGCACATTCTGTTCTAAACTCCTTGTTCTAAAGCAAAAAAAAATTCTGACTATACAGATTTCCCTCTTTACAGCTTGGGTCAGTACTTCACTCAAAAATACTTTCTCAATTCAATCCATCCAAGTACTGTACTGCTGAGGTACAATTTTGAGATACTTGGATTTAACATTAGTATCCATTTTTAAATTACTTTTTAGTCCACTACATTGACAGTTACTGTATTAGAAATTGCAGAAATTAAATTTTACATGCAGAACATATGGCCGGGTTCATAAAAGGAAACAGGTTTGCAGGTAAAAATTGTTTTCTGTTGATTGGTGATCACATGATGTGTCCTTTAAAAAGAGAGCTTACTGCTCGGATGAAGGCTTCATGCCCAAACGCACCAGCAGATTTCACATGTACGGGTACGGATTTCACAGCCTATTGAGTGCAAATAAATTTACCCAAAGCTCAACATATACGACCAGCTTATAAATGAGATGTTACAATGTAATGTGAGTTATTATCATGATGATAATATGATATATGTCTCTTTTTTACTGAAAATAGCTGCCTGCTGCTGGAAACGAGGTTGATTAGAGAGCTGAGAAAGAACCAAACAGTAAGGCGGCACTTTTCACATTATAAATAATAATTTGATCCACTGTTCATATAAATTCATGTAAATTAAGCCCCCTGCTGAGTACACCTTCTTGCATGAAAGTGCTGGCTATGTGCAGAGTTAAGGTCTAGTTCACAGTAACATGCCTTGTCACTTCTCAGCCTATGGTACTGTAGCACAGATCAAATATTAACACCTCCTGTACATTAACCTTCATCAGTCTCCATAGAGATCACATGAGCAAACATCAGCGCTCAACTCAACAAGTCTGCAGTCCATTTATGAGTGGTTTACACAGGGTGGAGACAGCCATAAAGCCGATGTCCCCTCAGTGACATTATGTGTCATTTACACTGAGGATCAGGTAAGACAAACACTATCAGGCCTTTCAGGACAAACCATCAATCGGTTTCTTATCGTAAACAAAGAGTAGCAGTTAGAATATATTACTCATTTTCTCAAAACACACTTCATGCCCCCACTTTCAGCCCAGAATCACACCCACTCTCTCCCCTATCTTCAGCCAATACTCACACTGAAGAGGCTTCTGTTCTCTTTGTTGAAAAAAGTGTGTATACTCAGTGGAGTAAGGTATTAACAAAGTATCATTCTGGAATCAGTATTGAAACTCTGGTATACTACTTGCACCAGTCTGCATTTCAACATTCATACAATGTCCAGTGTTCCACATCCCTATGTACACAACAATAAACAATAACAAAAAACAGTTAATTCGGTACTTTGGGTGTTTTTTTGTTTGTTTCTTGCTGCAGGCAGGAAAAGCCAAACCGGGACACGTAATGATGATGATACTGGCAGAAGGCTGCAATGGAAACTGATCAAGGCGATAAAGCTTTCGCTATTTGACTCTCTTCCTTTCAACAGATAAGAAGTTGTGTCTTTCTTTCCTGTCATGTGCCTGTTTCACCCATAGACTATAGATAAAGATTGGACAATATGAAAGCACCCCAAAAGTGAAGCCATACCACGGCTCCCGACGCCTCCACTACTAGACTCTCTGGTCTCTGCAGGATGGCAGCGACTGTATCCGGGATATGTTATATCTTTATATACAGTGCTTTCACCCATGTGGACTAACTAACACAAGCATGATGTGTGTTTACTGCTGAACAGCCTGAGTTTAGGGTTAGGCATTCTACACATTCAACAAACATGAACAACAGCTATTTATATGGATAGAGGTCAACTGTGTGTGTGTGTGTGTGTGTGTGTGTGTGTGTGTGTGTGTGTGTGTGTGTGTGTGTGTGCGTGCGTGTGCGCACACCCATGAGAGGGTGAATTATTGGACTTTAGGGATGGTTAATCTGTATCTGTTATGAACATCTGTCTTGTGAATTTACTGGACAATAACGTACATTTGAGCATGGAGCCAGCTAACCTGTGTGCATGTGGGATATTTGGGAGAAACCACTACGACGTGCAGGACGACATGACATACGACATACAGAGGGGATATGGACACCTGCTGTTCCTTCTGTGAATCCAGTTCTCAAACAGCTGGGGATCTCTTTTGGTCTTACATCCAAACTGGAAAATGTTAGTCTGATGTTCACTAATTTATTGAAATGTATTTTTTTTTAATGACTGTTGTTTATCTTTTAAAGATGTTTTCTTTGCTTCCATCTTGCTTTTGGTATTATTTTGATCTTATGTTTTTTTAAAGGGACGATTTAACATGCATAAATGTAAATTTATTAAATCTAAACCCCCCCCGATTGCTTTAAAATTGAAGAGGAACAGGGTTAGGGTTAGATAATGGAAACGGTGTTCTCATATATGATATCATAACAACGGGAAATAATGAGAGATTAAAACAATTCATTGACCAATAACGTATTCTGAGACAGACATTTATTTTATATATAATGAAATCAGTAAGAGGTCTAAAAGAAAATTCAGAATCAATCCAAAGTCCCAAATATTTAAATGTATCAACTTTATTAAGTGGAGAACCCTCAGTAAAATGAATAACCAGCTCTAGTAACAAACAGCATTCCACAAGAGCTGGTTTATATAAAATTGTTATCAGGTTCTGTTTTTAATAATACAATCACCACTCACAGTGGTACTCCATTGCTTGGCAGAAAAAACATGTTTTTATCATATTTGTGCTGTGCCTTTCATTAAATTTGCAGTTGCATGTATTTATTGCAATTAGTCTGAGATTACAAAGCACAAAAAAATAAATTATAATGCAATCCTCCATAGAATATACACTATATAAACATTGCTATTTAAAACATCCCCAAACATTTACTGAGGCTACAGTTAAACTCCACCAGAGAAAACCTCAGTAGAGCCTTAAACTATAGGCCTATTGAAATTATTAATGCAGTGGGGGCCATTAATCAAACCTCAGTCGGAATAAAAGTTTGTTTACATGTACATTTCCTAGTTGCTGTCCTGATCTGTCTAATGGGGTGCTATTAGAGACTGAAATCATTACATTGATAGATTAAAGATCCTCCACAAAAGCACAGCAGACTCACCCTCATGCCAAGGACCAGGAAGCCTATCTCCTCCATCAGCGGGTATTTTCTGATCTGCTGCTCCCGTTTCTCCTGCGAGGCGTATGGATCGTAGCTCCGCTGGCCCAGCTTCACGTCCATGATGCACGGCTTGACGAAGCGTCGAGTCACATCCTCCAGCTTCAGGTACAGGTCTGAGGCAGTGGCATAGACACAAGAGCGATGATGTGCGATATGGACTTCTTACTAGCTTGTTCATATGAGACTGATGTTGGCTTTTTATTGAAAAAACAAACAAACAAAAAAAAACAACAGATCACACACAAAAGTTAATATTGCTCATGTTTCTGATATAAAGGAGGTTCTTCCTTGACTTCATGCCAATATGTCTTGTGTTTCTACAACATCAGAATTCTGACAAAAGAAATGTTTATAGTCTGACGTGAGAGGATTTGACCAGTTTATCAAACCTGCAATTAAAAACTCCCTCATATCACGCAAATATCACATAATATTTAGAAGAAATAACTGTAAATCTTGGTATTTGGCTTGTATAGATGAAATTTCACCAATATCATCCAACCTTAAAGATTATCAGCAGAACAACACCAACATATGGGCCAATATTAGCTTATTGCAGCTATATCTGTATATAACAATAAATAAATAATAATAATAATAATAATAATAATAATAATAATAATAATAATAATAATAAGAAACAGTGTCTCCATTAAGTCTGGTCACAATTGAAAAATTGTGAAATAAAGTTAAAAAAAGTCAAAATGAAAAAAAAAAAAAAAAAAAACTGCTGATATATCTTTATTGGATTTTCTTAACTCCTAAATATCAGTATCAGCTTAAAAAAAATCCAATCCAATATTGGTCAGGCAATAATGACCTGAATATATTTTGACCTTGGACTTGGGTAAGAGAGAAACGGATACACACACGGAGTTCAGTCTCTTACCATTGGGGCTGTCAGGAGAGGACCAGGTGCCGTAATACTTGGGCAGATGTTCCTGGAGCTCCAGAAGACATGGATCACATCCGTCCTCGGCATACACCTAGGACACACACACACACACACACACACACACAACACACACACACACACACACACACACACACACACACACCCCATCATCATCATCATCCTACTATACTTACATGCAGGTGGATACTGTATATTTAGTGTAGGGCTGCAACTAATGATTATTTATTAGGGTTTAAATGGTAGCTTATCTTAGATAACTCGAATGAATTGATTGGCCTATCAAATATCAGAAAATACTGAAGAAAATATACTGTATCTATCACAAGTTCCCATAGTCCAAGATGACACCCAAAGTGCTTGTTTTGTCTAACCAGACCGTAACAGCCCAAAACCCAGAAGATATTAAATGTAGAATCATGATCTATTTCAGCCACTGAACAAATGAGCGGGGGGTGGTCTGGAACCAGGATTCAGTCTTCTCACACTGGAGAAGTTGTGGCCAGTTATTTTTCTGTGATCAACTTATCAATTTATCAACTCATCACTCCATCACTCATACAGGGTATATGCAGTATAATTAGACTGAAATTATTCTTTTTTCCCAACCTTATTACACAATTCTGATGGAAACTGAACAAATAGAATGAATTAGCATGACAATGGTAAAGGTTCAGCACAAAATTATTAGTATTACAGAAGCCCCATACTGTTTAAATATGTGCTGTTATTCTGAACCTTATAGAGCAAAAAACAAATGAAAAAATCTAAAAATATAGGATTTACTGATGTTTTGGAACAACTTCATTATGTTTTTCTCCCAACTGTAACCAGACTCCCGGCCCTGTGCAGGATGCCAGGCCAGTGTGAGATGGGTGTGTTGTTGGGATTAGGTTTGATTGGTTTGGTTAAGAGACAGGCAGACATGATGCCATGACTCACTTGTGTTTGTATGAGAGTTGCTGAGGCTGCTAAGCTCTAAAGCAAACATTGAAGCTCCGAAGCAGCAGAAACAGGTGGCACAGTGTGATTACATAGACCCATATGGAATGTCTGATATCTATATTGATACTGAATTCACATTTCTCCATCCATCCACTTTGTATTGAAAGTGCTGCTGAATAGGAGGTACATGTTAAAAATATCTACAGCTCTAAATACAGAGTAAGAATTTATTTCATTACTGCATTATGTGATGTATCAAAATATGATATTAGCAATACAAAAATGAGCAATACATTACAATAACACCTCGTAATGATTAGTTGACAGAGGAATAATCCACAACAATTTTGATTATCATTTATCAAACAAAAATGACTCAGATTTAACGATTTTCACTATTTTATATTATTGTCAAGTGAAAATCTTTGGATTTGGTTGAGACAGAACAAGACATTTGATGTAATTTTTAACTATGTTTTGACATTTTACAAATAAATTAAAAAAACAGGAAAAAAAATCAACAATCTCATCTCTTAACAGATGAATCATTAATGAAAATATCCAAATGAAGCTTAATATCAACTAAATCTTATCAATTGTTTATGCAATTAAAGTAATGGTAGCAAATACAAAGTAGAGTAGTAGTAATGAAATGTAGTATTAGATTATATTTAAAGCTAGTTCTGCCCTAAAAGAATGGTGAAAATGCAGAACTGCATTGAAAATTGCTGTCAATGCAAACTGTATTATTATGAGCTGATTTTCATCCAAATTTTTGCTTAAAAAATAAATAACAAATCTTAATTTGAACAGTGAATTCAAACTGAAGACATACAGATTGACAATGAGCCGTATGTATATTTTACAGGTGTTCATATTGTTGTGCCCCTCTTCTGTATGTACTAGTGTGAGAGAAAGAGGGTGGTGAATGTGTAGGTATTACCATGCTGTAAAACTGCATCTCTCTGGGACCTCTGGGGGGAGGCTGAAGCTGCTTCAGGACTGTTCCATCCGGATGCTGCAAAATACCTGCAACAAACACGAAGATGAAACTAAAAATCAAAGCAAAGTTAAGCAAAGTAAAGCATGGTAAAGATTTTGGTGATTGAAGCGGTAAAGAATAATAAGTAACAGCTGACAAAAGGACCAAGCCATCTGGCTTCGATCCTTGATAGTGAAAGAGAGCGCAGCATAAGGGACTTTGCCCTTAATATAGATAGGACAATGAAATAGAGCTGTCAATGACCAACTACCCTACAATCATGCTATGTTTAAACCGCAAAACCACAAATTCAATCAGAGTAGGTAATTAGTGGTGACTGACAAAAAATTCATAATGTCGCACCATGTTTAGTTAGGACTGGGAGTGGCATTGTATTAACTTCCTTAACTTAGGAAAGGATTCCTTTCTCTCTGCCAACAGGATTGAGACAGGATTTCTCTGGAAAGATATTGGATGATGTGTGTTACGGCAAAAGTTGAGAAAGGTTCAACTTTTTTTCCAGGCAGCTCTGCATTATTAGCTGGAAACCTCTGCATCACCACCCCTGCAGCAGTTCATTAATCTGCCATTTTTTTTCAGCAAAAATGCCCAAAATTTGATGATTTCAATTTCTCAAATGTGAGAATTTGTTGCTTTTACTTGTCTTACATTATTGTAAACAGAATATCTTTTTTTGGTAAACTGATTATTTTTTCTATGCTTTATTTGACAGAGACAGATGGCTCTGCCAGGGGAGATGGGAGAGAGGGGATGACATGCAGCAAAGGGCCCTGGGCTGGAATCATTTTTGTTAATGGTCTGATTGTAATTTCTCCATTAACAAGTTCCTTGCAACTTTATTTTTTTTGGCAACAGGAAAAATGCAGCTTTTCACCGGTGATGACTTGGGTCAGTCGCCTACAACAACTTTGCCAAAGTAATTCAAAATGTATTCACACTTACAGCAAAAATAATAAACAAATTAATGAACACTATTCAACTAGAAACATTTCAAACAGCAGAGTCAAATTTCTTACTGAATTAGGAGTGTTTTTAGTTTCAGCACAGTTCCTAGGAGGGATTCTGGGATGCCCAATAAATACAGCACATATCAGTATAGGCCACACTATATTCTTTGAGGAATAATATGGTGGAGTTATTTTGAGTAGGAAAATCACCTAAGGTTACCCATAAATGTGGCTCCCTTTGCCAGCCCAGCCGATCTCAGCGTAGAAAGATGAAGTGAGGAAAAAATAAGTCTCCTGTTACATCATCACATGCTGACCACAGCAGATTACAGAAAGACTGAATGAACCTGCAGTGGAAAGGATTAGTCTGCTCTTTGGCTGACCTCTAGATTCTTCTTAGAACACACAGATGTACACACACTGGTCTGTCAGATGTGCGTGAGACAGAAGACTGAAAAACATGGCTGAAACGCCTCCTGTGTAAACAAGCCTTTACTCTAGCTACATTACATATTCATTCTAATTTAATACTTTGCTTATATAAAAGTAGCTATACTACAACTACAAAATATATACACATAAATATACATTTATATAATAATTATGCAGAATCTCATCAATCTCATCTCTTAACTTTTCAGAGTGTTACCTGATATATAGATATATGAATGAATATTGATGAGTGATGAACATGAGTCACAAATACACCCATGTATTTTTATGTTTTGTCTGACATTATGTTACTTTTACACTCTGGTTTTAACTGTATTATTTACAGTTGAAATGACAAAGTTGAACTTGTTACTTATACACTGGCATGATGCGTAAATCTCTTATCTGTGAGACATCAAACAATGATATTAGTCATGTGTTGATGTGTTGGTCAGCCTGTACTTTTGTTTAGTTTCATCTACAACAATGTTCCGTATTTCATAAGCTGATCATGTCTTTTCAATTAAAAATGTAATATGAAAAGAAACTAGCAACTGGAGTCGTGTTTGTGTCCACCTGATGAATGTCCAGTATTCACTCTCTTTTATCTGTTTTTGGTCTCTACTAACTCCTGAGGGGAATATCTGGCTGCAGCTGCTAAATGCCCCACTACAGTAGTGTGCAAGAATTTGGGCAAAACTAATCAAAATAACCTTTACAATGATTATTTAAGCCTCAACCTTACCTCTAAATTGCTACATGAACAAACATGAACCATTTCTTCTCTGTGATTGCAGACAGTCTACTGTCCCCATGTTCCTGCTCCACACTCAATACTACAGTTAGTATTATTAGTCTGATTATTATGTTGTCTGTCCTCCTGTTCTCTCTCCCCTCTCCACTTCTCTCTTCCCCTTTCAACCCAACTGGGTTGATGCAGATGGCCGGCCACCGGTTCTGCTCGAGGTTTCTACCTGTTAAAAGGGAGTTTTTCCTCGCCAATGTTGCCAAAAGCTGCTCATGGCAGGAACTGTTGGGTCTCTGTAAATAATATTTTAAAGAGTATGGTCTAGACCTACTCTATGTAAAAAGTATCTTGAGATAACTTTTGTTATGATTTTGCGCTATACAAATAAAATTGACTTGACTTTTCTGAAAACAGCTGCCTGCTGCAGCTGAAAATGACGCTGTGAGAGCGAACCAAAACAGTACACTTAAAAGCCAGACAGCTAAACAATGAGCTGCAGATTCAAGTGATTAATCTCTGTAGGTTCATCACTACTAACCCTTTCACATTGTCATTGGTTACCTTTTCATTTTAGAATTTATTTAAAAATTGAAATGAATACTTTGAAGCTTTTGGGATTGGCCCTGATTATATCAGTGACTTACCAACCCCTTATGAGCCTGAATGCAGCCTGAGATCCTCTGGCAGAGGCCTGTTAGTAATTCCTACAGGGCAGGCTAGCTCTGTTTCTTCTTTTAAATCTCTCTTAAAAACTCACTTTTTCAGAATTGCTTTCTCTTGAATCGGTTATTCTTCTGTTTTTACTTTATTATTATATTATTTGATACATTGTTATTACAGAAATATTGATTATAGCCACTGTATTTGCATTGTAAATGTACTTATTACTTTTCACCACTGAAAAAATATACTGTATACTCATGTTCACAAACTATTAAATTATGTTTGTTTATAGAACAAAGTCTTATACTTAAAAGAAAAGTAGAAAAAAAAAGGGTTAATAATATGGAATTAATTACTGCCCAACCCTATTGTTTACTGGTTACATTAGCAGAGCTTTGTAGCTGAAAGGTAAAACTCTCTTGCACAACTACCAAATGTATGGGTGTGCTCAAAGGACAAAACAGGTTTTCAATACAGTACACCATATCCATGGTATCACTGCGGGGCAGGTTGTTGTAGATGTAGTAAGCTTTCAGTGGGGTTAATTTTCACCAAGTAGGACATTCACATACACCTTAGCCAAATACATTTAAACTCAGTTTTTCATAACTCCTGACATTTAATCCTAGTAAATATACCTTGTCTTAGGTCAGTTAGGATCACTACTTTATTTTAAGAAAGTGAAATATCAGAATAATAGTAGAGAGAATGATTTATTTCAGCTGTAATTTCTTTCATCACATTCTCAGTGGGTCAGAAGTTTACATACACTAAGTTGCTGGAATTTTGGCCCATTCTTCCTGACAGAACTGGTGTAACTGAGTCAGGTTTGCAGGCCTCCTTGCTTGTACACACTTTTTCAGTTCCATGTTCCCCATGTGCAGTTGCAAACTGTAGTGTGGCTTTTTTATGGCAGTTTTGGAGCAGTGGCTTCTTCCTTGCTGAGCAACCAGCCACTAAGCCAAGCGGCCAGGCAGCAGAAACATCAGCTCACCAGTGTGTCACTTAATCAGGCTGTGTGTCACTTGTGTGAGAGACCAAATGACTTACATTGACTAACACACCAAGACACACACACACACACACACACACACACACACACACACAGTCAGCAGACCTGATGAGACACTGGTACTCATGAACTGATGATGTGACAGGGAGAGAGAGAATGAACCAACTGGAGGTCAACAGAAGAGGATGTTATGCATTATATTTATTTTATATGTACATAACCGTGTCCAATATGTTATGGAACACGCACATGTTTATCCTAAATATCTAGATATAACATGAGACATTATGATTTAATTGATGGTAAATAGTTCAATTGATTTGCAAACAGATGTTTACTATGGCTGATGAAATTGATTAAAGTGATTGATTCTTGATTGATAAATAGTACTAGTCATCTATAAAAGGATCATTCTAGTGTATTACAACTTCTGTTTTAGTTTTGTAGTTCTGGCCATCTCTTCTACAGGTAATGCCAACACTAGTAGAGTGAGAGTGACAAATGGACAGGCTGATATTATTTGCTGATTTTGGCTTATGACCATATCAGTGTCAGTGTCAGTCCAGACATTTATTTTTTCTGACAGGATGGAAGCAAACCCCCAGGTTAGTCAAACTTATTTGGACAAAAAAAGTAATATGAAAAATATAAGTAAAAATTATTACCCAAACTGCCTGTTTTCAACATCCATCACAGTTCACTGACCGACTATGTGATTTATAGTGATGTCACTGTGTTCCCAAGTCTCAAATCTTATAACTGTATAAGTTCTATAGCTGGCTCCTTCAGAGAGTGTCGAACCACTCCTGGCGGGCAGGTTAGCACCTTGCATGGCAGCCTCTGCCTTCAGTGTTTGTATGTGTGTGTGAATGTTGGCATGTGTTATAAAGCGCTTTGAGTGATCCTTAGGCTAGAAAAGTGTTCTATAAATGCAGTCCATTTACCATTATTCTTTAAATTGTATGATATTGCCTAAAGTGATGCTATACTGCTTTGGTACACTATGCGACATATTAAAGGAAAGAGATAGTATGGAAATATAAGATGCCTCTAGTTTGAGGCAGTGCATTTAATTTGAAAGGACGAGCACGGGAAGTGGCAACACTCAGGCAGTCATGGCCAGACATTAGCGTTTACAGGTTGGTCCCTGCGGTTATTAGAGAGCCTAGTTAGTTAGCGACGACTACTTGACTAGTGGCTCGAACTAACGACTACTAGTCGACTAGGAAAATCTTTGATTGGGGTAGCCCTAATATGATTATATTACATGTTTACAAGGCTTGAAGTTAAGTAATATTCTACTGTGATTGAAGGATTTTACAATTCAATAGCTAAATAAAGCTATACAATTAATGCATCAATTCATCTGATTTCATCATAACACTTAGGCCTGGCCTACATGAAAGAGTTGTTTATACTGACTGTATGCAGTGTTGTGTTGAATTATATAGTGAATAATACAAAGAAAAGGAACTTAAAAAAAGTAATAATCACATTGTGAATCACAATCACAATATTGGTCTAAATAATCGCAATTACATTATTTTCCCATATCGTTCAGCCCTAGTATTAATGTTTACCACCCAATGAAAAAACTATCGGCTGTCAACAGCTCCATTCTGAGATGATTGGCACTGGTTCTCCACCCCATATCACTCAAACCATGGTGACCAGCCATCATTTGGAGGTTCTTCTATAATGTAATACAGAACTGACTGAAAATCATATTGGTATCTTTCAGGTTAAGAAGTTATAAAGTCCTGCCTTTAACATGAAGAGTCAAAATGGAGCACCTGACAGCTGAGGTCTGCTGAATAACACAGCCGGACTTTCACCTTTGCCTTTCTGTCACTGTTATGACACACACACACACACACACACACACACACACACACACACACACACACACACCTTTTATGGAAAAAAAACTCAGATTTGCATGTTAAGGGTAAGTTTCCTGACAGTGCTGACATACCCTCTGAGCCCTTTCACCATTGTAACCTTAATTTTTTTAAATTGTCACAACATGTACACATTATTCTCTTTGTGGCTGGAAAACCGACTACAAGTGTGTTGACACAAAAATAAAACACCAAAATAGGGGTCAGAGTGTTTTCAGTCCCACCACAGACTAAATCTGACCACTCCCAAAAGAGAAACTGAAATAGTGAGTGAAATCACCTGCATCAGTCAGTGAAAACCCCCACACTAACAGCCCTTCATGGCACATAACTGCCCATCACTAACACACATTTAAACAAAGATCCATGGTGGAGAAGTAGGCTGGAGGCAGGGGAAACAGAGATTGAGCAGGATCATCTTCAGTCAGAGGCAGCACCAGCTGAACAGGATTCCAGAGCTTGTTCTACTGCTGGCTGAGTGCCAATACTGTGTCAGTAACCACCTTTACCTACCTGTTAGTTGGAATTCATGTGGCCTGTGTTAATGATTGTTCACCACCAAGCCCAAGGATTAAGATAAGATAATTCCACGTTACTGTCAAATCTACTCTATCCCTTAATCTTCTTCTAGGTTTCTTACCTCGTTGGTCATTTTCACTTGAACAGTGTTTAATGATTCATTGATTATCAAAACAGTTGCAGATAATTTCAGCCCTAGAAAAAGTGATATATTATTGCCTTTTAGTTCTGCTCCATTTTGTGTTCACGCTGACTGACAGCAGGTCATGCAGCACCAGATTAACTTATTTCCTCTGGTGTGAAGAGTTCAAGAAGTAATTACTAATTATGAGGATCACTGGTCGATATATATATATATACACATATATACACACATACATACACACATACATACATACACACACACACACACACACACGTTGTCAATTCAGATTACTTCCTTAACAGTTCTTCTACTACTATCACAGTCCTGTGGTTGATCTGCTTTGCTTTCACACCACTAAAGAACAGCACCTGAAAAAGGTCTCAGTCCTGTTGTTTGGTTTGATTCACACCAACTATTGTTTGAACCACACTAAACAAGATGTGATAACCAATCATGGGGCCAAAGACTGCAGCACGTTGATAGACACTGCCATCATTTAACAAGCCTCTCATAACACTGCCAGTTATGGTACATCTACACTTTGCATGTTTCGACCTGATCTCTGGAAGGTTGATTCGCTTTGTCCACAATGCTGGACACACTTGTACACCTATCCCTCTGTCACAAGAATCCTCAGGAAATATGTATAATCTGATAAAATGGCAATTATCAAAACATTGACAAATAAACCTCTTAGTTTGTGTAACTTTTATTTACCATCCTGGGAAGCCTGTAATTCAACATGGTGAACATAGATGAACCAAATGCAAAGAAAGTAGCCTAAATTTTGGATCACACAAAAGCAAACAATGAGAGCACTGCATTAAGTTAGATCAGGTAAAACAGGAACACTTTGGCCAAAAGACTGTGGATGGACAGGTTTGTCTTGGCTGCATCCTAACTGACTGACCAGCAATAACTGATTCACCTGAGGCAGTACTGTAACTACCACCAGCTGCTGACTGTATCATGCGCAATCAATTCAGCTCAACACCTTGCCTGATAACACACAATGGAGGCTTTGATAATGCCAGGTGTCCTGTGTGCATGAGTGTGTCAGTGAAGACACACTCATGCGAGAGAGACCATGGATCAGGGATGTCACGGTCACAAATCCACAAACCATCTCCATTTGATCAGATTTAGTGCATGGGCCCACATGTGAAGATGTAGTTGGTGTAGATTAGCAGTGACAGAGTGAGACAGGTGCATTAATCCAACCTCATATGCACACTGCTCGCTCACATGAAAAAAATTTAATAAAATCACCATGCCAAACTTCTATTACAAAATATTCCAGTTCACTGTTCTTGCTGACAGCAAACATATCTGGTAGAGCAAAATCTGATATATTTTCTGACATTTCTTGTTGTTACTTTGCCATCCATAATTTGGTTCGGGATACATTATTCAACTTCTACTTTAATTGATCTTCACACAACATTTTTCCAATAATAGAGCATGGGTGGCTGATGCAAGCAGTGTGAAGAGAATTGTGTGTTTATATTGATAAGAAACTGCTTTGTGGGTAATTTGTAGGCCGTATGTCACTGCACCCAAGCAATTCATGTAATGTCCTCAGGTGTGACAAGCAACTTTCAGTTTCTAGGTCTTAATAAGTAAAGGAATTACTGTTTGGTGTAAGAAGGTCTAACTGCAAGGGAATAAAAAACGATGAGTTGTCCAGTTTACTTACCCACTTTATCCACTCCATACTTGTGACCCGCCACTTGATGGGACAGCGGGACGCAGCCGTTCAGGTGAGCCTGGCCTTGTGGCCCCAGTGGCCGCTGGCCGCACTTCTCTTTGGCAGGGGGCCCGCCAGAGAGCCGCGGGGTCAGGCTGACCCCAACGGCGGTACTGGGGGTCAGTTCCAGTCTGCCGAGAGCTAGAGAAGACTCCATCATTACTTGACGCTGAGTTGTTGACATTTGTAAAAAATAAGAAATAAAAAAAGGAGGGGGAAAAAATCGAAATCTTTGTCCAAGAAAAAAATAAAATAAAAAAGTAAATGATGTGACTGTATCGATTTACATACTTCTATTACATAAGCACAGAATACAGCCCCGCACACAAATTGTTTAGGCGTGAGGCTGAGAAGCCTTCATGAAAATGGTCCAGTCCAGACGAAACCAGCACAGCAGCCTCTCTCGTGTTCGCTGTTTTCGACACCGACAACAACCACACTGACTGACAACAACACTGTCGTGACCCCCGCTGTGTGTGCTGCTGAAGCCGGGCTCCCGAAGCAGCGCTAATTCAATGATTTTCATATCTTGAACAGCAGCATAAATACATCCTGGCCACATCCCTCTCCCAATCCGTTTCAAACGCAGCAGGGCCGAGCACGACTTCCGCTCCAAGCTTCCAAAATAAAACCAATGGCGACTTACACATGCTACAGTTTACCACGTTAATAAGAAAGACGGACAATTCTGTTGCTAATAAAAGGTCGACTTTCGTTTTGTCCACGCGTTGCGGCTTTGTCCAATCCCAAATGTCATTATTTAAAGTCAACACTATAGTTTTGGCGCATTTATTATGAAGGCACACCACATAACCTCCGGTCTTATCTTCCTCACGCTCAGCTAGCCTGACGCACCTCCACTTCCTCGCTTCAGAGAAGTAAATACTGTTGTCTTTCAATAATGGTGATGTTACGACACACTCACGAGTGATATCCAGTTCCAGTCAGCATATAGAGAAGCAGGCGGGGCGTACGGAGACAACAAATTCCCCAAATTGCATAAAGAGGCTATTCAGTCCAGGTTTTGATTGCTAACTCATCGATACTGTCCATACGGCTGCTAAGCAAGCCCCTTGCTCGCGTCACAATTCAGCAGACCAGAGGGACATCGCACTTGCCATACGGCCGCCTTCAAGACGAAAGCCAATCCACTGGAGATGAGCACAAAAACGATGCATTGTCGGCCTAAAATCCATGATATTAATAGAGGTCGGTGGAGTCCTCCTCTGCCATAAATATCCAGGTCAGTGTAGGCGGCTACCTCTCTACGTAACGAACAGCGCCCAAAGCCTCCCACACGTTTGCGACAATTGCCATTACTGTCGCAAAACATACCTTTACATACCTTTGCGGCAGCACTCCAGCCTTGATTTGCATTGATATTTATAATGCCTCGTTCGTTCCCTCTTACTGTTGATACGTATACTATGTGACGAAATAAGTACACAAATGACCTGTAAAACCGATACATTAATGTTAATATTATAATAGTATTAATAACAAGCATCAACTGACAGTTCATTTCAGTATTTCCATGTAGTTAAGTTCAAATGTTTACCTGTGAGATCGGACAGCCTGCTTTAATAAAAAAATAATATTCCACATTAAGAATAGCACTACAAGATACAAAGACAAAGAAATGAGCAACAACATGAAAATTCACAAAAACATGTGGCAAATCACTGTGATGTACCACCAACATCTTTGGGCACTGTAGACAGGATGGTGGCAGAAAACACATGGCTATGTCAACGTACAATGGGCTCTACTCTACTCAACAAACATGGGCATTGTGAGGCTGTAAAAACTTGTCCCGTCTATACAAGTAAGACTGATACACAGGTTGTCCGGGTCTCTGGAGTAACCACCAGGAGGACAAGACAAGATCTGAATGGCAAAGGAAGTTGAGACAGGAGTAACGCATGGCCTGGATAGCCCTTCAGGTCCAGGGTGTGGGCGTGTGCCAATTTCGAAGCAACTAAAAATAAGCATTTCATGGCTGTCTGATCCTATCAAAGTAGGCCCACTGGTCCCAGGACGTTGGGGGGGCAGCAGTATCTCAGCAGCCTGTCAGTAGAAGTGAGAGTAGTATAATCAGTTGTTCCCAAGCAAAGCAGGATTCCAGTAGAGAGTTGGACTTGCTGTATAGGCAACAAGCCTCAAAAGGTTTAGAAGAGAGGAATAATGGCAGTGTGGCTCCAGTAGGCACCGGATCATCTATGGGACATTGGGCCTCAAATGGCAGTGGAATCCCATTAGGAAGTGGAATACCAAAAAGCATTTGTGCAGCAGAGGGATCCTGATGAACAATGGGTCCCCAGAAAAGACGCTGTTGACACTGCTATTCCACTGACAACCTTGTTCTTCACGTATAAGGCTGTTTCATGTATGTACAGCATGCAAAGAATAGTGCATGTATACAGTTCAATCCAACTGATACTGTAGGCTCCCTTCCCAATCAATAAGCTTAAAGACAATGACATGTAGTTTCACGGCGGAATGTGCTGGCTGAAAAGGTGGAGTTTGTTAAAAATGATGAGCTGTGTGGGTGGCCCCTGTGCACAATCTCAGCTACTGATATCATGAAACTCATCACAGTTTAAGTTCTTCTGTAACATTTCAGTTCACCACTGAGATCCATCAGCTTCCAGGCAAAAGCATTTTTACCTTAAACAGCCGACAGAAATCTGAGGACCAACGCTCTCTCCATCAGCTAAGAGTAAGCACATCTTAGTGTCTCACTTCATTAAGTGACTTATCTAAGTCATTCCAATTCTGTGGGCCTAAAAAAACAACATACACATGAATATACTGTGCCACAACGCAGCAGGAGATGTATTATGCTATTAAACCAGACTGCAAAAAACAAATCAACAATAAGCTGAGATATTAAAATTTAAATCCAGAACACTAGTTCACTTATTTTATCATTTCAGTATACTATAGTAATAGTAATATTTCTACAATATCCCAATAGCGAACATATCTGATAGTGTTAATTCACTTCACAGTGAATTTAGCATACTTGAACTACTTATGTAATTTCTAGTGTTTCAAAACATTCCTCTAATATTTCAGTATATTGTATACCACATGAATTTATCCACATTTATTATTTTCATTTATCATGTAGTGACATAGGTTCTGTCTTAGCTACTCAACAGTTTATGATATTTTACACCATCAGCCAGTATCAGTACAATATTATAGTTATTCGGTGCATTCTATCCATGATAACTGATGCCTCCTACTCTCATTGCCATTCAAAATATTAATACCAACACAGTCCAGCTGTAAACGGCCGTGGATGTGTCTATCTGTGTCTACCTGATACTTTCTGAATTGAAACTAATTAATTGTGAGGGAACAGAAATCCCAAATTAACTGTTTATGAACATCATTTGTAGGAGATGGGATTTAAATCTTCATAACTGTCTGACTCTGGTTTGTCTTTGTTTTAAACAATTTATTTGAAGTGTGATGTGCTTTTAAAATTAAAGACAACCTTTTCTTACAGTACTATGATAGTTAATAGGTAACAGGACGGTATTGGATTTTTTCTTGGGTTCTCTCAGATAAATATGTATGACAAATGACATGCAGTTTTTATGGAAATACAGCCCAACAGTGTAGTAAGTAATGAAATGTATGTGAAATAAATGATCTGAGGGTCTGACATCAAATGATCCTCCCTGAGAACATCTCCAGAACGGTCCCTAGTTGCACTGACAATTACACTTATCTGTTTGAAAGTTTATGCTATCACTCTTATTGGCCTAAAGTCCCATAAACACAAATTCGTGGATCAGTAAACAGATTGCAGCACTGTTTACAGTGAAATGAAGTGCTATCCAGTCTGTTCTCTTGCTCATAACAACATAATGATGGTGTTTATGCAGTAGGCCTACATCTCTCTCAATGTACAAACAGCAGTATTACTACTCTGATTTAGCACATGATTTCTGTCAGTATTATACAAGTTAAATGTAGAGGCCCAGGCCTTAATGTGCTGTATTCTTCATATTATCTTTATATAATAATAATAGCCCAACAATGATCCTGGCGTTTCCAGCAACTTTTAATCAAGATGGACACAGGCGTTTCATGTCTGACAAGGTACTGGAGACTAAGAACTAAGAAGTAAGAAATATTATATTGAAAGTTGAATGATTTAAGCAGACAATCAATAAAAAATATTTGAATAGACTAACAAGATAGATCAGTTTCACGTGTGGTGAATCCAGAAAAGAGAACTAAAAGGGAGCAGCCTTTCTTTTACAACATTTCTTTGGAGGCTAAAATGTTTTTGACTGGCATTCAACAAATGAAGAGGTTTGTTGATAAAGAAGCAACATTTGCTTCTTTATCAACAAACCTCCCTTATCTGGGTCTGTGCTGGTAATATGATTTTTTTTTGTTATATCAGCATTAATTCATTGGATTTTCCATTTTCAATTACTGTAAAGACTGTAAAACTACAGTAAGATACCATCTGTTCCCTACATGACGTAAGGACTCGCAGGAAGGGAGAGATACGTACTTATCAAGTTGCGCTGCATTTATGTCCTGAGTGACACTCAGAATCAGTCATTGTGACTTAAATATCTCAGTAGAATTTGGTGGCTCTGGAAAACATTTTTCTCTCCCTTTTTTTGGGGGGGGGTCATTTTACATGCGTGCAGCTAGTGGTGACTTGAACTCTGTATCGAACCTGAGTGCTTTCCGGTACCAACTGAAATGTGTCTGCAGTACTGGCACTTAATGTTTTATTAATTTACTTTACAACATTTGAGCTTCTTTTGTTAAATAATAAAAGTGTTTTGTAGAGCAAAATATTAAAAAAAAAATAGTATTGTTTTAGTATCTGTAACAAGTATTGTATTGGTATTTTATAGTAGCCCTGAAACATTTCAAACAGTACCCAGCCCTACTGATGATACATGAGTTGATGTTTAATAGTAAACTGAATATACTATATATACAATGTCAACCACAAACAAAAATCAGTGTGCTCACAAATTACCAAATGACTACACTGCACATAAATATTTTATTCTGTCCATGTTATGAACAGGTGGATATTACATGACTACCCTTGTGTGCATGGTGTCCATGTCTCTTTCTCCCTCTGTATGTTTGTGTCTTTTCACCTCTCTGTGTGAATTGTGTGTTTGAGCTTTGCCTCTTGTCAGTTTGTATAGTCTGTCCTTCCGGATCCATATTTCATCATACTTTGTATATATATCTATCAGTAATTGCGTAATCCTGATAGTCCATACTGTCATTTTACTATGTTGGCCTGTTCTCTACATACGCACACACACATCTATCGCATGTTTGTCAGTTGTCATGGAGTCGGCTCAGTTGGAAGTATGGAACTTGGATAAACCTGTTAGTGGACTGTGCCAAAAACTATTTCTGAGGTTAACAATGAGCTATCTTGCGTAACTATTTTCTTCTGTTTTAGAGCACCATGCTCACAGAATGCAAGGTTAATTGTGATACCTAAAGTCTCTAAAAGTAGAATGGGAACCAGAGCCTTAAGTTATCAAGCTCCTCTTCTGTGGAACCAGCTCCCAATTTTGGGTTTGGGAGGCAGACACCCTCTCTTAATTTTAGAGTCGTAAAAACGTTCCTTTTTGATAAAGCTTATAGTTAGGGCTGGCTCAGGTGAGTCCTGAACCATCCCTTAGTTATACTGCAATACTGCCAGGGGATTTCCCATGATGCACTGAGTTTGCTTCTCTCTCCTGATCTCCCTCTCCATCCGTACGCATTCCTATCCCACTAATACAGGTTACTAATTCCACTTCTTCCTGGTAGTTCCTGTGCTTTCTGTGCTTTTTCTCCTTCTCACTTTCTGCAGGTATTTCTGCCTCTGGAGCTGTAGATTCTGGATCTGTGATTGCCGGCCATCTACTGCCCCCATGTTCCTGCTCCACACTCACTGCTGCAGTTGTTATTATTATTAGTCTGATTTGTTGTCTGTCCTCCTGTTCTGTCTCTCCTCTCCCCCTCTCTCCTCCCCTTTCAACCCAACTCGGTCGATGCAGATGGCCGCCCACCCAGAGCCTGGTTCTGCTCGAGGTTTTTACCTGTTAAAAGGGAGTTTTTCCTCTCCACTGTCGCCAAGTGCTTGCTCATGTTGGGAAATGTTGGGTCTCTGTAAATAATATTTAAAAGAGTATGGTCTAGACCTGCTCTATGTGAAAAGTGTCTTGAGATAACTTTTGTTATGATTTTGCGCTATACAAATAAAACTGACTTGACTTTTATATTGTACATTATTGCTTGACAACTATTGGAGGTTTACAGTTAGCCTGTGTTTAGTTGCCTTACAGCCAAAGGGAGTTAGGTTTGAGTTGTATATTTTTTTTTTGAATTTTAATGTTCTCATTAAATGTGTGAATATGTGAATTTGATAGACAGCTGATCTGTGCAGAGTGGTTTTGTGCATCATTTATCAAGTTTCTGAGAACTTTTGTTTGAGGTTGGAGGCCTGTGGATACTATCCTCCCTTCATGCTGGCTGTAATGCAGACGGGTGTAGCAGTGGAATGATTCACTTAATCAGGCACTCCTGATAAGAATAATAAATAATTTAAAAAATCCAAATTGTTTTGTTTCAGGCATCATGGAAACATTTATAATCTTTGTAAACACCACCACCTGTTGGAAGACAGGCAGAATTTCACTTAAAAGACACTTCCAGTGTTTTTCAAGTTTAAAGTTCCTGGACTTCAAGCCGTGAATAGTTTTTGATGTATGCTGTGCAGTTTGAGTTTTTCTGATGTATTATTCCAGCCATGGATTTCCATTCATTTCTGTATGGCAGGAATATCAGAAGTCAGACTCTTGAAACTCACTTGAGTTGTTTAATCCATTACATTCATTTTTTGGTTTCTAGAGTTTATCAGTGTCTTCAACTCTATCTACTAAGCAGCAGCTATAATGTAACTTTGACAAAACTTAATGCAACTAACTTTGTTAAATGTGATGGATTTACAAAACTCTTTCAAGAGTCTGCTAATATTAGCCTATTATAAAGAAAAGAATGGGATCCAAGAATGCCTGGAAAAATGCATTCAAAACTGCATGGTTTGCAAAACGGTTTGCTGTGATGGCTATTAGTATGTGTTATATGGCCTTAAATGTTTTACTCCCGTTATTTGGGAAAGAGGTAGTGGATCAACCAAAAATAATGCTGATCTCAGATTTCAGGGGTGTTGTCTACCATCCACATCAAGTTTAATCCCTTAACATCTTCACCTTGGATACAAGGTGGCTACAGGAATATTGGGGAAACAATATACACCAACTTCCCTAAATCTTATGGTCACCAACAACAATATACAATCAATAAATATTACAATAACATGTAATAATTCTAACGATTTTCTAAAATGACACATTTAAGAGAATATCTTTGAAGGCAAAACGACTTGTTTGTTGTTTTGTTACACTTGTGGTTGACCTATCACTTGGTACGTGTGTGTTAAACGTTAAAAATGCTGATATTTTGCAACCAAAATATACAGAAACCACCAACAGCCTACCAACGAGTCGATTACCGAGCTGTGTAGGAACTCTTAACAGTGCAAGACGTCGTGTGGATGTATTCCCCAATTGCAGTATTCAGAACTACGTTTCCCATAGTCCACTTCGGAGGAGCGACCGTAAACAGAAGAAAGCGGAAACAAAAGAGCTTTTTATAAAAACACAAACACATCCCCGGCTATCGGAGTACTCAGGGAATAAACTACAGCCATTGTCATCGCCTGCAATAATATTGTAATTCAAATAAAGAGCAAGTCGAAGTGAGTCGAGGGGCGACCTGCCGTCAGTCAACATGGCCCTGAAGAGAATACAGAAGGTAAGTTTGACTAGCTAGCTGTGGTTGCCAGCTAATGGTAGCTAACTGGCGCAGCAGAGGCTAACGTTAGAATTCGTTTCCACAAAAAAGGTTTATTATCAAAGATTCCAACCCTATCACTGTATTCAAACAACTTCTGGCCAACTTTGTGACGTTTTTGGAAATAATTTGTTTGTTGACACCTCCCAGAACAGATACAGCAGCCAATGACAACTTCAAAGTTTCGTGCTAGCTCGCTAACAAATAGCTAAGTTAGCTTAGTAACTATGTGGCTGGCTCCATGTCAGCTTGTCCCTGCTGTGTGTTCTCTGACTGTCCGAGTCACCGGACCCAACTGTCCTCTAGGCTGTGGACAAGTACTGCAGTGACCAGGAAAGTTACTTCACAACACAAAATGCCATTCATTTCTACCACGTTCTCCGTCTTTTACCCCTGCTGTTTAGTTAGTGCTGTCAGAGGTACTGTCGTAATAGAATATCACAAGTGAATAGACACCTCAGGTATTTCTAAACAACCAAGTCTTCATGAAGGCCAGATTTGCATTGGAAAGTAGGAAGTATAATGTTATGATGTCGTAAGTGATTTAGCTGAGATGTAGCTCTCAGGGAAGATCTTGAAAGCTCTTACCTCATGCCACTCCTTTCCAACCAGGAAGTAACCTGGGGGGGGACAGTTGAGGGTGGCTGAGGGGAAAGTGAAGGCCTCTTGGGACAAGTTACCAGCTTTGGAAAGAATAGATGTCTGTTAATTGGTGAAGTGGCACCTCGGAAACTGATGCAGGCCAATACCCCGATGTAGCTAGTCCATTTATTATCCACCACACCCAAATCATTGTTTGTAATTAGTGATTTAACAAATTATCATTTAAGTTAACTGTTTTACCTACGTGTGCAATGTTACGATACCTTACCATGTTTTTTCATGCTTTGTAAATTATGGCCTTTTTTGAATGGTGGGGGAGATGTGGAATGAAATTATTCATCTAAAACGGAAAGATTTCATAGTCAGGGATTAGAGCTGAGTATTGTTTGAATCTCTTTGACAGCAGTATCATCAGTACCTTGCTTTGGTGAACCTAAACCTTTCTACAAAGAACTTGTAGATACATAATGAGGCCAAGGTTCCCAAATGCATCACTTATAATTTTGTTGTAAAGGGGCACTCCACCAACTTTACACATGTAGATGAGTTTACTAGACACACTTAGTACTACTCAGCCTGTGAAAACACTTTTAAGTTTTAAGTTTTTTGTCAATTTTTTGGCTGATATCTCTCATGGAAAATATCATGCACTACACATGAACATGACATGAAGTTTGTGTGAAAAACTGTGTGGATATTATGGTAAATGGAAAGCTTTTCTAGTCTACTGACTACTCAAAGCACTTCACAGCACATGCAAACATTCACACACTGAGGGCAGAGGCTGCTATGCAAGGTGCCAACCTGCTCACAGGAGCGGTCAGGGGTTCACTGTCTTGCTCAAGGACACTTCGACAATCTTGAGGAGCCAGGGATTGACCCAGCGACCTTCAGACTACCAGACGACCACTCTATCTCCTGCCCAATTATAAGCATTAGAAAAAAAGCAGTATTACATTTGATCAGGACCTGTTTAGCTGAATAACCTACAGCAGTATTTCTGCTGCATTGAGCAGGAGCTGCAGGACCTGCAGAGAGACCCTCCAGCACAGTGCTCTGCTGGACCAGTGGGGGATGACTGTGAGTACACACACACACATTTCATGTCACAATTTTTCACGTTAGTGTATTAAAAAATGGCAGCTTCCTACTGCCCGTGGGACGTTTATGGTTTTATTTGGTAATAGTACACAAATATCACAAAAAAAGATGTGTTTCTCAAAACAAAAAGTTACACTGTTTACATAAAACCAACATAAAAGACAACTGTACAAAATAGACTTTTATCCTAGAAATAGAGACAACAGCACAACAGAAAGTTTTTCAAGATGATTGTTTAGGCGTTTTCATCTTTTTTTGATAAGTGAGACAGTCATAGATTCAAGTCCAGATTCCAATCCAGGGCGTTGCAGACACAGCTAACTGAACCACCACTCATGTCATGTCCCATGTCCCATTATTCTAGCCATCATCTGGAAATTCTGCCTATAAATGTTACATAGTGAAATATTTGCCACGAACAGCAATACTTTGAGCGGGACCGGAGGTACTCAAAAAAGTTCTTCGCTCCCTTAGTCTCTGTTTGCCTTCTGTCAAACTTTGACTTTTAGTGCGACATATATAAAGTGTAGAGTTTTACATTTACATCACGTTTCTGGTCTTGGAAAGGCAAATAAATTACCTTACTCATAGAAGTGTACAGTACATGTAACCAATGATGTTATCAATGAACCTGTTAACTTAACTGACGATACTGAATCACTATTGTAACTGACCGAATCGGTAACTTTAAGCAGTGCAACTTTGTCAGCTCAGCAGTGATTCAGTGTTACTTCCTCACTAAAAGCGTATTAAAAGATCGCAAAAGCCACAGAAACAATCACAATCTGATAAATAATAGGCTGCTGAGCTATTAACTTAATGTACAGGCTAGTTTTGTATTTACCTTAGCATTACAGCTTGGACCACAAACAGACTCAACTTACTACTGAACTGAAGACAGTCAGAATCAGCACTCAATGTCGAAGCCATGTGAACGGTTACGCGCTCACTTATTGTTGTACCTACTGAAATACCTTTGAGTGGTGATGTTCCCTTACTGACATACATGCTGAAGCATGTTTGAACAGGGATGCGACCGCTTAGCTTAGGAAAAAAGTGAACAGTGACTACGAACAAAGGGGTTTACCTAAGACTCATTGAGCCATTCTTACATTATAATTTACAATATTTTGGATGTAATAGTGGGAGTAGAACTGGGAATACACTACAGTTCCAGAACTGACTTTATTTTTTATTCAACCTGTTTAGTAGGGGATACCCTGCAGTCAGTTAGATGGATTACCTTTTAAATAATCCAGGCACTAGCAGTGATTGGAGACGGGAGTAGCTGTTGTTAGTAGTCCTGGAATCAACTGGTTCCAGTGATAAGGCTAGCTTCACCTGTATGTAACATAGAGAAAGGTGGGCAGAGGCATATGCTTCTGTGGACACGATGTGTTGTGACTGATGGGTGATGGGTGATGAACATTGTGTCTTTCACGTGTACAGTTTACATTTTCCTGTGTGTCTCTCTCTTTCACCCTTAATTGCTTCTAGTGTTTCATTGGCAGGCCACCATAATGGGTCCGGTGAGTATCACACCATCACTTAAGGCCTTCAGTCCTCTCACACACTTTGTTTGTGCTGCATCAGAAATGGTCTCTCAGTAGCTATGGGTACTTAGATTGTTTACCATTGTTTACATATGCTTTTAAGTCCAATGGTGGGGATTTGTTTGCACTACTTTTCCATATCCTTTCAGTAGTTTTACATCCCCACGTATTACTTTGGCTCAATGCGGTTGCATTGTGTAACAAAAAGTGTGACATGGGATCAAGCAATTGAATTGATTGTAAGAACAGGATAGCATTGTTTTTTTGAATCCATAAATGTAGTAAGGGAATGTAAAAAAGAACAAAAAAACACAACGGACGAACAATTAAAAAATACTGTACAGAACTGAAAATATACATGGGCAAGCCTCCCAAATAGATTCTATATAATAGAAACATATCAGTTAAAAGGGGTTTAAGATTCAGTGCAGAATGTAATCCAAGACAGAGGATTATGATCCAGAATATTTACCAAACATTTCAGGAATTTCTTTATAAACATTTCCCTGGACTTTTTTAATAAAGGGATGATCAGTGAAAATATGACCCTCCCAGGCACCTTAAATTTATTACAATATTTGAAAAATATAGTGTTAAACTTATTCCATAACACTGGTATAATCTGGAGCCTGTGTATATTTAGCCAAACATATTCTCACTCATCATCTGAAATGGCTAAGGCTAAATCAATTGCACCTAAAATAAAGCCAGTCTGGTCCTCTGAGATGAGGTCTGGAAGAATACATTCTAATCTTTTAGCCAGAACACCTATAACTTATATTTCTAGCATTTCTTTTTCGTAATATTCTATTCTAGTTGTGTGTTTATCGTCTGTCTATTACTCTCTGCTGCTGCAAAGTAGTAATTTCCCATTGGGAATAACACTTTAAAATCACATTTTGAAGTACTGCTCTGATCTGTCTGCATGATGTGTGGGTGGCTTGTTGTACAGCTGGTTGGTAACAACAGAGTTGGTACCCAGCTTTGTGACAGCAGTTAACCAAAATCATAATGTTAGGCTTCAGAATCCAGTTAAATCAAAGCGAGCATGATTAAGTTGAACTTCCTGAAACAGGCCCGTGTTATCACTGCATGTGACTGTAACGTTCTTATTGTCAGTCATGTGGTTCTAGCTGAATGCTTGTCAGTATGAAATGTTTTACTGACAGCAGTGTCTCTCCGTGTCTTTATGTCAGGGTGACAGTCCTTACCAAGGAGGCGTTTTCTTTCTCACAATCCACTTCCCTACCGACTATCCATTCAAGCCACCAAAGGTAAAAGCTGGTTTGGTGACTTAAAGCTTTGTCCTGACATACTGTGGAATCCCGTATTACGTTTGTTGTGCATGTCTCTTATCTCATAAATTATGTAATGGCTAATACCTGACAAGTTGTTCATTCCATGATTGTAATGGATAACATGGGGGATAATTGTATTTTTTGTATTTTTCTTTGTATTTGTATTTTTTTTTACATATATGTTTCTTTTAACTTTTCTTTTTTACCCTTTGTGTGCTGTATGCTTTCCACTGTACTGTGTAAGCTGCTGGAGACTGAATTTCCCTGAGGGAGTCATCCCAAAGGGATCAATAAAGTTGAGTCTAAGTCTAAGTCTATAAGAACAAGCAAAGGGCGGTTTCCTTCCAGAATCCATTACAATCATGAAACAAACCTCTTGCTAACAAAATGCCATTTGACATCAAATTAAATACATGATCATGTGATCTCACTTTTCTGTTTCTGATGTTTTTAAATTGGAAGAAAAAGATTCTCTTTTTTTTTGATGCTCTCAAATAAGAACATGATATTATTAAAACTGTGTCATGTTACATACTGATTCTTAGCAGGTTTCTGAGCGAGCGCACTATTCTCAAACAATGCAATGCACAAAGGAAATGAAGCAGCGTCTCACAGCTGGAAATAAAAAATAAATAAAAATTGGGTGGTAGTCCAAAAAATCTTGTAAAAACTAAATAAAAGTATTACATTTCTGTTTGTGAAGTGAAATTGTCAGTAGCTCTTGTTGGCATTTGATTAACGTCACACATATTGTATCATTTCCTGTTGCAATATAATTTTTATATACTAACTGCTACAACAGTATACTATGGTGATTAGTATGTAGTACATACTATACGGTAAGTATGTAGTCTGGATTTGGGACAGCTTGTCTTTACTTACATCGGTCTCATACACACATGCTGCCTCTGTGTCTGTCTCATACACACACACACACACATGCAGCTCTCCATGTCAGTCTGTCGTTCCTTCTCTCACTCTTATTTGAGACATCTTTTTAGTTTCTGTTCAGTTTTGGTTACATTTCTGTCCTCTCTCCCCTGCAGCTGACCCTCAGACTGAGGCTACCAGCTTCACCACAGCTAACGTTCTTTCAAACTTCTGTCCTTTCTTTTCCTACTGTTAGTTGATTTTGATGTCCAAGTTTATGCTAATTTAAAACAAAAAATTGCGTGGTTCTCAACGAGAAGCTATTTGTCTTTTTTGGTTGTTCGTGGTTACACAGATATCTTTAGCTCAGCCTCACTGTTGCTGCATTTGCCTACAGTTTAATACTGGTGCATTCATTAAGGTTACACAGGTATCTGGTTATACTGTCCAGTTATTAAATTAATCTACACCCTCTAGCCAATCTGAATTGAGAATTTTCAGTGGCTATGGTATAAACTGTTTGAATTTTAATATATTACAGTGTGTAAGCATAGCATATTTGGTTATATTGTCTTCTAGAGCTCTTTAAAATGTGTTTCTTTGTGTACTGTTGAGAAGTGAATAATCCAGTATGTAATAATGCTACATCATTTGTTTGTTTGTTGCAGTTCTCAACTGTTGTCATTTACACAATTAATTTCATATTTCATTCAAACTGGCATTAAAAAGACATGTAAAAGTGAACTTGAAGGCATTCTGATTGTACAGGATTTCACAACAATTCTGCACCTTCCAGTTTACTCTTTTCATTCATCAGTGGTACCATGACAGATTACCACTAGAGAAAAAGTGAAGAAGAAAAACACATAAGCAGTATACTTTACTTAAATAGATTAAGATTGCTGTGTGAAATTGACACTTTCATAATAAAGGGTTCATAAAGAACAAGGTCAGCAAGTGCCACATTTTGGACTGAACCTCTTGATCCAAGTAACTGTGGTAGTGCATCTTCTCTGCTCATACAGACCTGTGGGAATAACATGACTGTTTTTTTTTTTTTTGTTTGTTTTTTTTGTTTTTTTTTCAGGTAGCATTTACAACAAAGATTTATCACCCAAATATAAACAGCAATGGGAGTATCTGTTTGGACATTCTACGGTCCCAGTGGTCTCCAGCACTAACAGTGTCTAAAGGTAACTGCAGTCCACTGTTGCTACCACATTATGTATCTAACTGCAACTCCACTATATCATTATTTTGATGTTATATCAATTTTGGTTGTTATCTGTGTTTTAAGAAGCAGTATTTTTGAATACGCCCAGTGTTGGCTGTGAAGTCACCAATGAAGTGACTTTGTGTACCTATAAAACTGTAATTTAAAGGCTCTTTATCTGAAATGTTAAGAAACATGGTGCTTTCCACCAGTGTAAAGTAAAAGCAGTTCAATAATACAATGGAATTAACTATTCATATGGATTTGTTGTGCATTTTTTTGTACCATAGTAAGTGTATGTTTATTTGAATTGGTAGACTTATTGCCATTTTGGAAATGTTGCCTTCCTGGTGGTCAATATGATAGGACTTATTCATTTTATCATGGTAATTTGAAAACCAGTCTCTTGCTTGATCAACATAATGCTTTTCAGAGACTCTTCAGCATTTAAATCTTAAAGCACGTCTCCCCTTCAACCTCCCAGTCAATACTGACAGGGTGCACAGGACACACAAATCATCACTCCTCTATCAGGAGTAGGCTCATTTTAAACATACGTTATCTATATCGTTATTATATTAACTAATGTGATATTTTTAATTCCTCCTTGTTTCAGTTTTATTGTCCATATGTTCATTGCTTTGTGATCCAAACCCAGACGACCCCTTAGTTCCAGACATAGCACACATCTACAAGAATGACAAAGACAAGTGAGTATACACACAGGCTCAGATGGTGCTTTAATGTCCACTAATATCAATATGAATATCAGGTGACATGTGCCTAATGTTGTAAGTGGTTATCATCTACTCACTCTCTTCTTCTCTCTCCTCAGATACAACAGACTAGCGAAAGAATGGACCCAAAAGTACGCCATGTAAAGAAAACACATCAAAGATTAAAAAAAAACATGCTGAGAATTTTTCTTTTTTCTTCCTCTTTTGTAAGTCACAACACACTGTAAATTATAGTATGGAATCATTGAGTAATCTTAGGTAACTTCCATCAAACTAAACTGTCATCAACATTATTATTAATCTGAGACCATGAAATATACATTATTTTTATTTTAAAGGAAGCAGAGGGTTTTACTTAGAGCAGATGAGAAATATTGCCTATGGTCATTTAACGGATACCTTCACATTTTATAGTTTGGCATGTTGTTTTTGCATCAAGGAAATTCTATTTATAACACACGTTTATTACAAATCGCTTTACAGCATTCTTCATTTTTTAAGAAAAACTAGAGGATGGTAGGACATAAATCCCACCACATGCCATTCAGCAACAAGCATTTTTTCAGAGGAGATGAGTAATAGTGCAGCAGCACAGCAAGCTGCTCCTTAACTGGAAAATCCCAGGTTCAGTCCTTGCTGCGTCCATCAACAAACAGCCAGCAAGAAACACACTGAACCATGGAAATGTGGAAGGGTGAATGCCAAAGCCCCTCATTCTGACACATGTCTGTAAAACAAAAGAATACTGACAACATCATAATATCCCCTTTAACATTACAACTTCACCTCACCTTCATGTAGAGGGGGATGGAGGTTTTTGTTGAGTTCTTTAGCATCTTGTAGCAGATGAAGTTGAATGAAAAAATGTACTGTTGCAGTTTCCCTGAAAATGGGAGCAATTACAAGTCATGTATTACTGTGTTCTTCATCTCTTATTATTATTTTTATTATATTATGATTATGAATTGTATAGTATTAAAATTCCTCTGGAAGTATATTGTTTTATTCTGTCAATCTGTCATTAAAGCAATGTACTCTTTTCCCATGAGAATAGCTGTGATGCTGGCTTTTTGGTTGGATTTACACAGGCATAAAGATCAAATTTTTAACCCAATGAAACCTGTATCTAAGGGTTCAGTATGTTCTTCTGTCAGTATATCTATCTACACTATAGAAAGGGTAAAAATTCCATATTCTGCTCCTGTGTAAACGGTCTTTTACTTGTGTCTTTGAGGCCTGTGTGGCACGTTTTGTACTGAATTAAAGAATGGTACGGTTTTTATCATGACTTTCTGGTCTACCCCAGTTTTTCTCACAGAATGTCATGCTGAGGTGCGGAAGGCCTCTTTATGTGACTGTGTTCTGTGTACATGGTCTAATTTAGGGATCATGTTGTTTGGTATTACTATGGTTTAATTTAGTTGTACTTACTACCTAACCCATAGTAGTGAGCATTAAATGGTACAAAAGCATACACATACATTCCAAGGAAACCATCACTAACAGAGGGCAACTGCCTCATGCCCACTGACCCTTGGGGGCCCGGAAGACCCCATGCTCCTGTGTGGTAATTAGAATGTGTTAGTTTGATAAATAGCAAAATTGTTCAGTAATATGCACCACCAACAGACAATATAAGCAGAAATAATGAGGGCCTGAGGGTGGCTCCTTCATTATTAACCTATTATTTAAGCCTTGTCTTGTAGAAGGTGTTACATTCCAAACATTCATCAGTGACAGTTCCCCGATTTAATGATATATTATGATAATCTGAGCAGATGCACTTTCTCATTGTATAAACTGGCAACTGTTTTGCAATTGCAAAACTACAACACTGCGTTTGCGTCCTCTTAAGCGCAAGCCAGCAGAAATGTGGAACATGGCATCAATGTAGCCAACAGTACAGACATGACAGTGACGCCTGTTCTGTTCAAAAATTAAATTATTTTTAAGATAATTAATTATCATTCATTATCTGCTGAACATTCTGCTACGTGGACTTATCTTTTCCTGCTACATGCACATGATTAGGTCAGACCAGGGTCAGACCATGGATGTATACAGAGAACTTGGGTCAGACCAACAGGATTCTACCGGAAACGGAAGTTACCAGTTAGTGTAAACCATGTCCCACAATCCACCGGGAGACACTGAAGGCGCCTTTTGCAGCGCCTGCATGTCAACAAGCAGGAGGGGGAGAAGCGGCTCTAATGCGTGAATATAATAACACGCTAGTTTTGCGGGTCTTTACTTTTGCCTTTCATCACTCTGTTTAACGGCTTTCATCGGTTATTAACAGCGACATGGCTCCGTTCAGCCTTATGACAGCCGGTGTTAGCTGGCTGGCGAAGTCCTTCAGTGTGTTCTCCTGCACAAACACTGTGGCAAGGTAGCTAACTTCCAGTTACTGCACTGTGTTAGCTAGCTGTCTCCGTCAGTCAGCCGTGTGTTTATCATTAGAAGTGACATGCTTTAATGGAAAATGTGTGTTCGACAGTTAATATTAGTTAGCATTACGATAGGTTAGTCGTGAATAAGAAATGGGTGAATTACTCAATGACCCTCAACTGATATTGTTATTGAATAACCAGTCAGTCAGTCACAGCCACTTTTGACGCTTTCATTTTAGTAGTCGCAAGGCTTTGAACGGTTGTTAATGTCTAACAGGAAATATTGGTGTTTGTGTAACGGCGGCTAGGTAAGCCAACTTCAAAATGGACTCGTTACATTGAAAGTAATGCACGTGTGGTGAGGGCTAAAGATGGAATAATGATTTCCTCTAACAGGTGCAGCAGTTTTTAGCTTCAGAACACACCGATGATCCAGTTAGCAGCACAGGACCGATATACATCTGATTTCATGAACAAGTGGAAAACTGAATCTTACTTATTATTATATATATTACTTATTTATTGAGAAGTGCTGCGTTGGTGTGGGAGATATATGCTGAATTAATTAGCTAACAAAGATGTTTAGGGCTGCAACCAACAGCATTTTTTATTAACAGTTGATCTGCTGATTATTTTTATGATTCATTGATTTAATTGAGTTTGGTGTAGGAAATGTTAAGAAATAGTAAAAAAACCTCCATCACACTTCCCAGAGCCAAAGTAGATGTCTTTAAATGTCTTGTTTGACAGTTCAAAACCCCAAAGGTACTCAGGTTACAACAATATATGACAAATAAAAGCAACAAATCCTCTCATTTGAGAAGTTGGAACCAGAGAATATTTGGCATGGTGTCACAGTTTTTGCTTGAAAAATACTGAAATGATTACTCGATTATCAAAGTAGTTGCTGATTAGCATTTTTTTTGCCCATCAACCCATTGATTAATCAGCCAATGGTTTCAGCTCTTGAGATGTTCAGACTACAGTATTCTGTTACTCTTGAAGATTGCTAAATTGCCATATTTGGGTAAGGTTTGAAATAATAGATGCTAATAAATATGTTCTCTGCATAATTTCTTGTGTGTGTGTTTATGTGTGTACGCATGGTCCCTGTAGGTGTACCAGTGTCCTCCCAGCTGCATACATCAACCCAGTGAAATGTCTGACCTCTCAGGCCAGTGGTCCTCCAAAGAGACCTCTGAACGGATACATGAGATATGTTCTACAACAGCAGCCAATCATAACCAGACAAAAC
This sequence comes from Lateolabrax maculatus, assembly GCA_031216445.1. Taxonomy (NCBI): domain Eukaryota; kingdom Metazoa; phylum Chordata; class Actinopteri; order Acropomatiformes; family Lateolabracidae; genus Lateolabrax; species Lateolabrax maculatus. The sequence goes on from CM062200.1 coordinate 19,974,877, forward strand.
CCAGGTAAATCTGCAGCGCTTGATACTTCTTTAGGCGGCAAATTAAGTTATTGATTTCATGAAATTACCGGACTCGTAGTACTGAAATACCGACCATAAGCTGCGTGAAAGAAGCTTATTGAAGTTACATTGAAATGTAGTTTATACAACACTTGGCTCAGCTAGCAAATTGTCTCCTTCAGAAATCAAGTCAGTGGATATCATCAGGAAGATCGCCCAGCAGTGGAGAACGATGAGCCCAGAACAGAAACAGGTATTTCATTCCTTTACTTGTTAAATGGTAGAAACTGTATGCCTTTTATTTAAGTTTTGAATGTTGCTTTGAGTGCATATGTTGTAGGGTAAGCAGTGGTAGTAAGGGGCAAATCATCTCTGTGATGCTGATTAAGTGTAAAACACATACATATACACATACACATATTTATCTTCTGTTGTACATACAGGCTGTCCACATATGGGTTTTTTGCAGTCTGTTGTTGTGACCAAAGTTTTTGTTGGTCTCTTTCTCCCTTGTAGCCGTTTCAGGAAGCCTCTGTGCAGGCCAGGGAGCAGTTTAAGTTAGACTTCCAGCACTACCAGGCCCAGCTGACCCCAGCACAGGTCCAGCAACAAGCCCTGGAGAAGAGGCAGAGGATGGCCAAGAGGAAGGCCAATCGCAAAAAGAGGGTAAGAGAGATAGCTGTAGACAGGGGACAGGGCAAGGCCAGGAGTTTCAACATAGACTTTCATTTCTCTGCTCCTAGAAACACATCTTAGGTTTAATATCTAGAAGTTTTGACTTTGCTGACAGTATTTTCACACCAGCCCCCACACTGTAGAAAGCAGTGTGTCAGGACCAGACACTGCATGGTGCACACAACCAGAGGTTTGAGTTTAGGTTTAGCTTACTATGGGTACTATAGTACTTAGTAAGGGAGTACTAACATTGTTGTACACAAAGATATGCTCTGTGTGTGATCCAGGAGTTAACCAACCTTGGGAAACCCAAACGTCCTCGCTCTCCATTCAACATTTTCATGTCGGAGCACTTTGAGGAGGCCAGAGGAACCACCACACAGGTAAGTAACCATACACCATGACATAACATTTAAAGTGGCGAGATGGATTCAATTCAAAAGTTTCTCCATTGTGTGTACTAAAATAATTTCTTGGCAGTACACAACAACAGTAAAGTAGTTCTTAGGAAAATGTTCTAACAGCTGCCTCAGGGTCTTAATGCAGGTTGCTATCTACTGAACATCCTATGCTGCACCTGACAGTCACCTATAATGTATTCTTTCATCCATCTCTGTGACTGTCACTTCCCCTTGAGCAAGTTTTTTCAGGCATCTACCTAATATAGAACCCTTCCCTCTTTATGCCTGTCACGGTATGGCTCTGATGACATGGTGTTGACAACTGTAGTTCTAATTTCTCCCTTTTTTTTGGTCCCCTAATACCACCACTGACACTGAATTTGTTCAGTTTTTGTCTGCTGATTCCTGACAGCAGGACATGAAGCTCTGCACTGTGAAGTTCTTTTTACTATTGAGTTAATATCTTCGTGAATGAAATGTGCCAACAGAAGGAGCAGAACATGTAGCCTTTACAGCAAATAATGAGCATAGATTATGGTAATGATCAAAGCTCCTCATGCACAAGGTTTTCATTTAGTTTAAATTAGTGATTTATGAGTTTGAGTCTGACTAAGAAGAGTCGTTGTAGCAAATGTGGTCAACTGTCAACAACAGAGCATCTGTCATGTGCCAAACAATTACAGTGAAGCAGTTGGCAATAAACCTCCAACTGTGCTCTTACAGATGTGTATAAAAAAAAAATCTGATTTGTAAAAGTTGTTCTATGTCATATTATATGATAGGGCTTGCTTGGGTGGCGCACATGTTTTGAAAAAGACAAAATAAATACCAATAAATAACAAAACAAGGAAAGGCAAAGTTGAGGAGGAACTTGAGACACAGCAGCCTTCCTGTTTGTAATTCAGAACTACTTGGTGATACTTGAAGGCCAATCTCCTGCACTGGAACCTGTTTTCTGCTTGAAACAGTTGGTAACATGACATGTAACTGGGACACATGCTTATGGGCATGAGAACAGAATTTCCAAGGCTTTGCACAGTACTCATTGATAGAATGTTTCTCCTGTGTTGTTCATTCAGGCAAAGATGAAGTCACTGTTGGAGGACTGGAAGAATCTGTTCAGTCATCAGAAACAGGTTGGTTATCGTTGCTGTGATACGGCCTTCCTGCCACTGTGAAATTCAGTGTTGTTCAGTATTCAGTATCGTCCGTTTGTTCCTCGTCTCAGGTCTACACTCAGCTGGCTGAAGATGACAAAATTCGTTACAAGAATGAGATGAAGTCGTGGGAGGACCACATGGTGGAGATTGGACGAGAAGACCTGATCCGGGAGCAGACACTGTCTACCAGGATAAAACCTGCTGCTAAAACTCCAGTGGCCAAGAAAGGAACAAAGAAGGCTAAAGCTAAAGCAGTGAAGAAGGCCACTGCCACAGGAAAGTCAAAAACAACCAGGAAGCCCACAAAAAGCAGCTCTCCAAAAACTGTCAGGACTACAAAGAAGACATAAGATGTGTTTGTCTACTGAGTCTAGAGGAGAAAAGTCTTTGTGACAACTGAAGACTCGAATTCTGATGTTTTTTTCCTCTAACTTGAAAGTCAAAGTTCCCAGTTGTCATGAATGCTTCTTAGGTTCAACAGGGCAAAACTTTGACAGATCAAGATCATTTTACAACACCCCATTAATTATCAGTAAAAATTACACCAAATAAACCCTGAAGTAGAATTTTACAGAGCACAGTGTGACCTTATTAACCTCTGTACAAGTACACATCCTGGCTTTGTTTGGTTGGTTGAATCCCCTCCAGTGATGTAGAGTTGTATTGTTCTGGCTAAGAGAGTGAGTTACTTGATGAAATGGAATGATTTCAGAAGGAACGCATAATGTTGAAGTGGTTTCTTAACCCTGAGTGTAACCACAGTATACTGGAAGGGAATATAAAGGTTACTCTTGCCATCCCAAAATCTGCCACACTTTTCTATTTTCTATTTCATAGAGTATCAATATTGAGAAGAAGTCAGGTGTTATTCTGTGTTTGTCTTGTCAACAAATCTATGAAAAGTTGAAAACCAACAATGTGTTGGCCCGTCTCTCAATACCTTCTGATTTCCCTACTCCGTGGCTATCAACTCCAAGCCCATTGGCCCTTACTGAAGACAAACATCTTTAAAAACTCAGTACACAGATTCATATTTAAAAAGGCTCGTCATTTCCTAAAACAGCTGGTTTGCTGAAGTTTTTAGCAAACAGGAGGTATTTTCATGGGTTTTGTTGACAGTAAGAAAATCTAGAATAACAGCACCTCTGTCCTCTACAGAGTGCATGTCACCTGTGGAAGTGTGCGTTCACAGTGCAGCTTAGTGGCCAGTTCTCCAGTTTTCAGTAAGCTTCTACTCTGAGGAAAGCGCCCTTCCTATAAAGATGGTTCCCATGAATACAACCTGACTGAATGATTTATCTCATCGTGGTTATTAGTGTAGCATAAGCTTGTACAGTCGCAACCTCAAACTGTGAAATCATACTGTTCATCTTTTATGGCGTAAGTAACATTATAGACAGAAATTTTGTTTTTTTAACACCAAAAGGTGAAGCCCTGCTCAAGAAAAGCTTTAAACCAGATGCCCTTGGTTTTGTTAACAGCTGTAAAAACCTACTACGGTTGATATTAAAAAAACGTTCCACAGCGCCAAAGGGTCATTCCGCCCTCAGACTCCAACTGAAAAATACTAGCCTGTCCTGACTGCACTGTATGGAGTTGGCCATGAGCTGTTCAGTTGTGCGTCATAAAAACAACCTTCCATTATGTATAAGAAAGTTCAGCTAATGTCAGCTAATAATCCTAAATCCCACAATCTTTCTGGTCTTCATGTTTGCAAACACACGCCTGTTAATTATGAAAAACATACTTTCAGTATTGAGTTGTTTAGCTAGGAGAATGTATTTAGAGCTACCATATTCAGACAGCATTTACTATGGCTCATTTTTTTTGTATTGTGCATTTACTTAATAAACATTTACATTTCTAAAAAAATGACCTTTCATGGTACCTTACACTAGCCACAATGTTAGGAAGTATACACTGTACCAACACTGTACAATGGAACTGTCAAAGTCCCATTAACGAAGAATTATATTTATGTTCACAATATGATTATGCTGAAGTTAAGTAAACAATCTTGAATCAGCATCAGGTCAGATACTACACAATACTTCGAATAAGCACTTTACTCTTGTTTTTGTAGTAACACAGTAGTCCCTTATTTAGCATTATAAGCAGTATATAAACATTTAATTGGTTTGTAACAGACTATAATGTAGTTGGAAGCAGATGTAAGTGCTTATTAATGTATTTCTAACTATAAACCTGTATATCTTAAACTCCTCCTGTGGGCACCCATTGGTGGAGGCTGATGTTTAAACAGGAAAAAAATGACAATACAGTAAAACAATATTATAGGCTACAATATGTGTTCGTAGGAGAAATGCTGCACAATAACATTGTACTGTTTTTGCAACATTTTCTTCCGAAAAGTCCTGTTACACTGATCTCAGAGGAGAAGTTTACATTTGTTGCACCATTTACAGTGAATAGGGTGTACTGACCACACTTACTATATACAATAAGAAAGTTTATTTGTATAGCACCTTTCCAAGTGTTAAACAGTGCTTTACATGTGAACAATATAAAACGATTCAGAAATAACATTTAAAAAAAACTTTTAAAACCCAGTAAAACACAAATATCTACAATGTACAGTGTATAAAACATGATATCAGTATAAACAAAATAAATAAAAAGAAGAGATTCTTGATGTACTAGTCAATAAAATGAGTTAAGACAATGACAAGTCAAGCCTGAGATCCTCAAAGCAGTTTCATTTCAGTGCTGCGGAGTCCTGACAGCAAAGACCAAGCCCCTCTATTCTGTGTATGTAGACACAGGAGCACCCAGCAGGGTTTTGTCAGAGGACCTAAGGCTGCGTACAGCATGCAAATATGATGTGGAGCCATGAATAGCCTTAAAAGTCCTCTTTATACACCAACCCACTGCTGAGGTCTGTTTAGCAGACAACATGACCCTCTGTATGAAGAGCTGCACTTCAGTCTAGCCAAATAGAGCAGACTTAAACAGATGATCTGAAAGGGCATCCAGAAAGTGTAAAGAAAAGATTTTGGCAAAAGATGGAAGTTTGGAATCTGGTCTGTAGTTAATATAAAAACTTGAACCATTGGAGGTCAGCAACAGCTTGATTTACAGCTGCTGTTATGGTGCTCTATGAATCTAATGCGATGTGAAAAAAACACGGAGGGTCACAAACAGGCAAACATCTGACAATACTGAAAATACTACTATATCCAAGTTTGCTACAAAAGTTACACATTCCATCTGTACATCAGTGCATTGATTGGATGAGCAGTCCAGGAATGTACATTTGCTCTGCACCTTTTAGTCTAGAAACAAAACATTACACACATGGTGACAGACAGGGAGCACAGAAAGTTCAGTTATCAAACATCCAGAAGTTACAATAGAGTCTCTTGAGTGGAGGTGGTACCTGCGGACACTGTTCAAAGATGGCCTCCAGTGTCAGATGTTAATATCCTTGATCGCTCTGGGAGTCTTATGTCTCTGCTGGTGTTGAGTCAGTCTCAAACTAATGGTCAAATTTGTTGCTGTGCTGGTGTGTGTAGAAGCCATCCATCTGTAAATGGTTAATCAGTGCTCAAGTAATAATATACAACTACGACGTGGATCAGTATACCATGTATTAACACATCACAGTTTCTATCTTTCCAAAAAAACACGTTTCCTCTGGCAGTGTTTGCACATCAGGAAAAAAAAAAAAAAACGGGTAACAAAAAAATGTAGGTAAACAATTCACAGAATAAAAGTAATAAAAACAGGCTACTGAGGGTTAGCTACATAGCTGCCCTACAAAGTTCACAGCAGAGGTATAGAGAATAGACATTTTCCTTCCACAGCGGTCTGTTTGTGTGCTAACAAACGTCTCCCATCAGATCAGGAATCCTGCAGGAGTCAAACAGTGTACCGTTCTGCTCAGTTGGGTTTGCGTGCAGCGGATGAGACAGGATCAGGGTCCTTGTTGCTGCTGTGCTGCAGCTTGTCTCAGTAAAGCCTGGAAGTCAGGAGATAAGACCAGTTTGTGGTGGACGTTTCCTAACACCATCATGTCGCCAGTCCGACCTTCAGACAGGCGCACAGATACCAGTTGCTGCAGAAGGAAGAAAGACAGACGGCTTCTATATTAATAGTGACGAGAGTTGCTTTGCTCTTCTAATCACATATATGAACTCAGCTCAGGAGTTTGAAACCGTGGTGATAATCTGGTATTGCAACAGTTAATGTTACAGTGTGGAGGAGGAATACAAACAGTTCATAAAACTGCATTAACATGTTATATGGTTCAATTACAACATTTTGGTAGATGTTTAACCTATCTTTTCAAATGTTATTGATAAAAATGGAAATGAATATTCTTATGGAACATTGATATATATGTGATACAAACACACACACACACACACACACACACACACACACACACATCTAACGCACAAATTTAGATGAATGAATTGCTAACTGCAGTCTCTTACACATGGAAACTTTTGTACTATTGGCTGAAAAATAAAGATAAAACCAAGTTTGACTTTTTGGTAAATGATTCTGAGAAGACATGAAAAATGATGGATGGATGTTTGTTTGTTTTTATTGTCTATTATTATAATTAAAGTAGTATTCCTGAACCTCTTCCTGGATCATAGATGTAGCTAATAACATAACTTTATTTCCTTACCTATCATCCAGCCAGTTAGTAGCTATAAAGTTTTTATTTGTATTACTGATATTTTTCTTGTCTCTCCCTAAATTGGACTATTTGTAAATTGGTGGAAATTATTTTTTTAAGAAGCCTTGTTCAGAGGCTCAGATGAATTAACCAGTCCACTGTCAGAGCCTTTCTTCTGCCACACTGCTCATGGGGTAAAAACATTCCAACAAGCGTGAGCTTTGTTATATCCAGTATTGTGGTAATGTTCAGTAGTAAAAACATAATCTCATGCACATTTACATGAAGTGGTGTCAAGCAAACAGAAATGCCTGTTTGTGAAGAATTGAGGGTATGGTAAGACAATATGTACGGTATGTTTTTGAGTCAGTAATTGAGTCAATAACCATGTTGACCTTTATTTCCTGTTTGTTGGAGTTTGTGTGAGTGCCTGCCATTTGCTCTTTTGCACAACCAAAGTGATACGAGTAAAGATGTTAAGAGAACTACATTAAGAAGTGACTGACACATCTATTCATAGTAAGTGACTTTGGGTGAACTTAACATCTTGCCGTGCCAAGTGTTATACACACACACTCACAGTACCTGCAGGAAGGAGAAAGCAGCTCCCTCAGAGACATCCATGACGACATCACCCAGCTTCAGCTCCACCTTTCCTGACTTCCTAATCTGCAGTTTACCCAAAAACCCCTCTGGGAATTGTGACAGCACAGGACAGCCCTCCTTCACTGCAGCCTCCTGAGGAGAGGCAGAGATACAATCTGTTAATAACCAGCTGATTGTAGTATTTTGGGATTGGGAAAGCCAGCCATTACTATGTTTATGCTTACATGTGCACACATAAAGACACTTAATGGGATACAAAAAGGCTTGGACTGGCAGCTCTGGATACCCTGAAACATGTTGCAATCCGGAGTGTATTATTTATTTTGTTGACTCACTTGTGCTTGTAGATGGGCAGGCCTCTTGTCTTCAGGCTTGCCTTCCTTCTTGGCAAGTTTCTCTGCTGTAGGTCCCTGAGCAGGGTCGACCTTCTGTCCGGACGCTCTGCCCGGCATACAGTCAGGTAACTGCATGAAGAAGAGCTCCTCTCTGCCAGACAGGCTGAGATCTTGCAGCACCTCTACCAGAGATGGCTGCTCTGGTCTGGGCAGCTCTGTCCTGCGGCCGCCTGCTCTACTCTGAGCTCCGTGGGACAGAGTTCTGAACAGGGGAGGGTTCTCTGGACCTGCCAACATCGCAAACGCAAACACTTCAACACAAGAAAGGACTGCAACAGAATACTTCTTGGCCATGAACAGACATGGAGCCTCCCACAAGTTTAGGCGGGCACGGAAGTCGTTTTATAGTCACATGTTCCATACCCTCTGCAGTCACACATGTCCACATCCTCTCTCTCTCTCTCTCAATAGGTGCTCTATAAACATTTGTCACTCATTCAGTCTGCACACAATAGCGCTGACATCCTTGCTACACTGCTGACTGCTTTCAGAGATGTAACTCCCTGCTGTGAATTCTGTATGTCCCTTTAATATGTTGATATATTAAATGTAGTGTATCTCACACTCTGCCGGGGGGGGGGGGGGGGGGGAAGCTCCTTGTTAACTGGCATGTAATATGACAGTGTTAACCGTGAGAGAGCAGCAGCAGTAGTGATCAGAGGTGGTGTTCTCACATGTCCTGGTGAAACTGCTGGACTGACTCAGAGGCAGCTGGATGGGTTTCAGCTTGGCATCATTCCTCAGACCTGGATCATCTATGAACTGTGGGTGGAACATATAACATTGGTTATGAGATGATGGGGATTATGATTACTATGGATGATAATATTAATTAACCCTCACTGACTCACTGGTGGTTCAGTCATTATAAACTAATGCTGTCACAGTTTTTCAATTCTAGTGGCGAGGGAAGAGCTGAGACTGGATTTCTGGAAAACAGCAGCTTTCTGATTGCAGATGAGACAGGAAACAGTCACACTGAACTCCATAAAAAGAACCAACTGTCCACTTCTCCGGTGTACTCCAGGTCCACAAAAATACATTTGGTGTCAGCTGTGTGTTGTAGGTAAATGTTAAATGGACTGCATTTATATAGCGCATTTCTAGTCTACTGACCACTCAAAGCACTTTACAACACATGCGAACATTCACCGCTTCACACACACATTCATACACTGATGGCAGAGGCTGCCATGCAATGTGCCAGCTGCTCATCAGGAGTGGTTAGGGGTTCAGTGTATTGCTCAAAGACACTTTGACACTTTCTCTGGAGGAGCTGGGGATCGAACCAGGAATCCTCCGATTACTAGATGACCGCTCTACCTAGAGTTTAGGTGCAGCTTCCTAAAGTTTAAATGTGAAATAAGTCTAGCCTGATTCAAGTACCTCGGACCACTGAAGTCACATACTGACTTCAGATAAACATCTGAATACATGTTTGCACAGAACAAGATTTTGCCCTCCCATCACTTACACTGGAAGCACATTACACAGGGATGTTTTCACAGCCAGTATGAAGAGAATGAACAATTACAGCCAGAAAAAACAGCTTCGTACACAATGTTCATATAGTAACCTGACAATTGTTTTAAGGCAAACTTGAGAAATGGTCGATCTATCCTTTAAGGTATAGCAGTTAGCAGGAAGTACTCACATTGTCCCTCTGTAGTTTACAAAGAATTTCATCCTCATCCTCCTCTGGCTCTTTCCTCTCTTTCTTCACCAGTTTACACACAGGAGAGGAGGTGGAGTCCTGCAGGTCTGTAGCACCACGCCAGCCTGAACAGAGAGACGGGTTGATTGGGATGGAAGAAGTGCGCCTGTAGTGCATCTGTAACTAGACCTGTGTCATGCGTGCTTAACTTCCACTGAGAAACAAAGGATGTTAAAGAAAAGAGAGCACCTGTTTTACGTATGGTGTCGGCAGGACCCTGTTCAAAGATGGAGTGAGACTGGATGGTCTGAGGCCTCTCTCTCCTCCTCCCTCTGATCTCCCTCCTCCTCTCCCTTCTCTCCTTTTTTGGGGCCACATGGATATCTTCCTTTAACCTGGAGAAGAATCCAACATGTTTATGATCATGACAGCACATAATATGCACTGCTTTCATTATTAGACAGGACACTTGAGTTATCTTACTGATGGTCACTCACTCATCTTTGCTTTTCCTCACCGCATGGACATTTGGCTCAAAGGTTTTCTTTGGAAAAAAAAAGAGAAGGTAAAAACATAAAAACATAATCGATGCTAAGTATTTCTTTGTTGGGACTCTAAACAAAGATGCTGCAAGTACATGGTATATTTAATATGCTATCATTTATTTTCAGTATTACAGGACTATGACCCTTATTTTGCATGTTAGTGATAATACAGATTTTTCTTTCCAACTAACAGAATGTGTAGTTTAAATTGTGACCCTCTTATTAGAACCTGCATTAAAGCAGCCAGGGGGTTAAAGGGACTGCAATTTTTACATAAACCAAATCTTAAGACATTTTTTTCTCCTTACGTTTTTTTTTTTTTACCTAACATTAAATCTTGTCTTTTAAATTCATCTTTATCCTGTTTTATTGTATTTATCCTTGTTGTATTACTATTATGTATATCACTCTGTTTCATATTTATGCATGACTTGTGCTATAGATATAAAGTTTACTATTATTATTCCATGACACATTTGGGTTGCTATGTATTGTTTTTAGGTATGCATGTAAACTGTCAGTATGTGGTGATATGAGACTGGAGCCATGACATGTTGTAACAGTGGAGCAGGTTCATTAACATGCTGAGGACAAATTAAACACACATTTCCCTGCGACTATTCAAAAGAAGTAGCCCTGAGCAGTGAGGGAGCTTCCAGTGTTTGGTTTGCAGCAAATACAAATACTGGAGTGTACAGTGAACCAGTTCAACTGGCGGACTGTGGGAGGAAGACCTGGACCTGAACATCACTTTAAGACCTTTGCATTTAATTGGATTACTGCTTGTCGACCTTTGTTCATTTTATCATGACAACTGTGCTCAGTGCTCTAATATTACACAGGAGAAGTCACATAGACATTCCCCTCTTCGGTGTGTCATTACCTTTGGTTTTTTGAGGGCTCCCCCCAGGGTCAGGTCCCTGGTTCTGAGGGACGTCAGTCTTCCAGGTGGGGCGGGGGAGGACAGACTCCTGGCCCGGCAGGGGAGTCCTCTGCCCGCGGTGAAGCTCAGCCCGGCCCCGCTGCTGAGGCCGGAGAAGCCGGGGACACTTGGTGCTTCCCCCGAATCCGTCATTTTGTGGCGTATTTTTTCACTTTGCTAGTGGCAGTGAGTGAGGCGAGGCGCTCCACGGGGCGAGACTTCCGGTTTCAATGTGGACATAATAAACACGGTAACACTTCGGGACAAACTTCTCGCTTCTGTTCTGGGAGTCAGGCCGTTATATGTCCCCTCCACCACGCTCTCCTCCCTGGGCCTGTCCGTCACAGCTACCGTCTCTCGCTCTCTGTCCAGCTAACGGGCGGTGAACAGTCTACACCAGACAACGTAGCAACAGCTTTTTACCCTCCATTTTGGTCGCACTCGCGATATCAACACATCCTGCGCCACAGAGCCAGACTGAAGCTACACTGCGAAGACAGCAACGCTTCCGTTTTAGCAAATCAGGAGAGCGTTGCCGTCGTGTGAGGAGTTCACGTTATATTCGGTCGCTGCACTGCACGGTAACGTTACCCCCACCAATGAAGGCTTACAGCATTTCATCTTTGACACCTCTTGGTCCAGCCGTAGCCCAGCGGAGTTTCCTGGCGGCAGTTGTAAAGACATTCATCACGGAGTAAAGATGTCAGAGATCTAACCAGTGATATACCTCCAGCAGCCCCACCTTGCCGCCTGTTTTCCGACTCCACTTTAAATCAATCTGAGTTCCTTCGTTCCCGCTGCGCCGCTGTTGTTGTGTCTCGGCTCCACTCCGGAGCACCAGCAGGGGGCGCTGGCCCTGCGACGCCGGCGCCTGGGAACGTGTCCTGACCGACTGATAGGTCTTTCTCTGCTACTCTGCAGGGTCTGCTTTTTATACATCCATGCTCTGCACTGATGCTCCATACATGTCAGAGGGGAATATTGTGCTTTCTGTTAACATTGTGTGTATCTGACTATCTGAAGGTTATTATCACACTTTTTATTTCAATCTTCTCTAATATTGTTTTAGTCTGTGTCTGTATTTTGAAACCTTTGAAGCATTCTTTAACCAGTTTTGTAAACATGTTTTAAAAAGTGCTGTTTAATAAAGCTATTAGGCAAGTAGTAGTAGTAATATTTTACAACACATGTCATGAGCTTATGAAATATGCTGCATTGTTACAGATGCACTACCACTCAATATATACAATAATACTAGTTCATAATAAATAGCTTCACCTCAACCAGCCACAACACGATGCAGAGATGCATTACAAAGTAATGTATCGGTAATATCATCAGCACTAACAGGGAGCACTCTGCTGTAAAATGACTTATTTTACTTTTCAAACTAGATATATTGCTGATAATACTTATTGGCATTGACATTTACATGTTATTGAGTATTTCTTATTGAGGTAAAAGGCACTTAAAAAGCAAACCTATGCAGAATGACTCTTCAATGTGTTGTAAAATATGTATGTATGTATTAGAATATATATATATATATATATATATATATATATATTATACGCTTTAAAATATATACTGAAAAGTATATATAATTATACATAGTTAAAGTGTATACAGTGACTCCCAACCTGACCCAAGGGTCACAAAATCTATCTGAGGGGTTGTGAGATGACTTGAGAGCTTGGAAAGAAAAAAAGAAAGTTCTGATACATGTGTTCTGTTAAGACCAACACAAAGCTGCTAAGAACAACTCCTGAAGGAGTATGACAAGGAGCTAGACTGGATTTGAATAAAATTAAATTACTATATAAATACATACAGTATATTATACATACATTCTCTCTATATATACACACAGTAGATAGATTTATGAATTGTGTCACAAATTTCATGAAACAAAGTCAAATGTTGACTTGTTTTTTGACAGAATCCTTTGATTCTACATAAGCACAAACTCTTCAGGTAATCCATTGATAGCCGTGAAATTTTTTTCATTTATTTATTTTGTTTGGTGAATATTTAATGTTCATTTAATGGAGTGTCAAACAAATGTGGATCTGAAGAACTGTGCTTCTGTCTGTTGGATTGTTTTTATGTGTTGAGATGATTTCATGACCCAAATGTTTAGGAACCACTGACTAAACCTTTAACATTTCATTTTATTGTATAGGCTTATCATGTGTTCTTTTTTTGGGTCAAATCTTAATCTTAAAACTAACTAGTAACAATAGAATTCAAATAAATGTTGTGCAATAAAAAGTACAATATCTCCCCTGAAATGTAGAAGTAGAAAGTAGCATAAGATTGAAATACTCAAGTAAAGCACAATTACCTTAAAATACTTGAGTAAATGTACTTTCCACCACAGCTTGTTAGCGCTATATAATGCCCACTGATGGAGATGTCATATGATGTAAAAGTATGACCCTGGTGAATGTTTTTGTTATGGGAGGCAGATTGGTGAGTTTTGTGAGTTGGACGGTGGTGACACAGTAGTTTTGACATTGAGACATGGAAGACGGTCAGCTTTGTTAGCACGGAAGGAGAAGGACACAGGACGTGAATGAGGAATGAATCGACAAAATGCGGGGAATCCAAATCGAGTGACGGTTGAGCATGACTGTTCTGTGAAGGAATCAGAGGTAGCAGGTGGGCAAAAATGGATTATTATGAAGGGAGAGATGAAAAGAACTAGGGGGAAATGAGGGGACGAATGAAAGAAAATCAAGGCAAGCAAGAAAAAGGGAATACAAGAATAAGAAATGACAATGATGGGAGATCTGAAAGTGAGGAAGAAGGGCATGAGCAACTTCAGAAAGAAAGACCTGAGAATTGTATTGTCATAATAAGGTTTAATGAAAAGGCTTGAGAAAACATGAAAAAACAACCCGTTTGTGTTAACAACAACTCTGGCAAGTAAAATAGGGAATGGAATGGTACTTGAAGATGTGATGAATGATAGGGATTTGGTCTGTATGAATGATGGTAGAGGAACAAGGGTTAACATAACAACAGGCACTGAATCAGCGTTAGACATTACATTAGTGTCTATCTGAGGAGGAAACAGCAGTCTCCAATCAGGATAAGGCAGAGATCATGGCCAAGTCATGCACAAGGATACTTAGTTCAGCAAATTTGTTAGACGAAGGTAGAATGAAAAGGGAAAGAACAATGAGTCAACATCCAGGTGTGTTAGACAGGTAGGAAGAATCAGATGAAATAAGTGATAAACCATGTACTTTGGCAGAGATGGTAAGAGCAATAAATAGATTGAAACCAACCTCTCCAGGGGAAGATCAGATATGCTATGTTATGCTAAAGCATCTAGGGGGAGAAGCGATGTTGAAGCCGCTGCAGCTTTATAATAGAGTGTGGGAAGAGGGAAGGTTACCAAGTGCATGGAAAGAAGCAGAAAACCTGGCAAGGATCCTCCTAAACCTACTAGTTACGGGCCAATAGCACTAACATTAAATATATATGCAAAGTTATGGAAATGATGATAACAGAAAGGTTATCATATGATCTTGAGAAGAGAGAAATGCTGGCAAGTTACCAGAATGGTTTTAGGAAAGGGAGGAATACCATGGACTCAGTGATAAGGCTAGAGAATGAAGTAAGAAAAGGCCCAGGCAAACAAAGAATCAGTAATTGTTTTTTGATGTAGAAAAAGCCTATGACATGATGTGGAAGGAGGGTTGTTGATTAAACTGCACAAGATGAGTGTTGGTGGGAGAGTTTTTAACTGGGTAAAGGATTTTCTGTTTGGAAGAAAAATTCAAGTATGGATTGGATCAGACATGTCAAGTCAATACACAAGTCAATGGAAATGGCACACCTCAAGGCAGTGTGATAAGCCCGCTACTTTCATCATTATGATCAATGACATCTTTTCAAAGGTACCAGTAGATATAGGTAGGTCACTGTTCGTGGATGATGGGGCATTGTGGAAAAGAGGAAGGAACATGGAGCATGCAATCAAGAAAGTACAAGGAGCAATTGATGAGGTGGTGGAGTGGGGATATGACTGGGATGTATGTTCGCAGTAGAAAAAACCCAAACAGTCTTTTTTATCAGGAAAAGAAAAGAGGAAGGGATTAGGCTAAAGATGTATGAGAAAGAATTAGAAACATTTAAATTTTTGGGAGTTATTTATTATTCACGATTAAGATGGGCAGATCATATCAGGAAAATAGAAGAAAAATGCAAAAAAAAATGTGATGATATGTTTGACAGAAAGGGAATGGGGGGCAAGTTGCTCATCACTGAAAATAATGTATGTGATAAGATCTGTGTTAAATTACGGCAGTGTAGTATATGGATCAGCAGTCGGGTAAGGAAATTGGATGTAATTCAGGCACAGACATTGAGAGTGTGCAGTGGGGCTTTTAAAACATTGCCAGTAGCTGCTCTACAGGTAGAATTAGGAGAAATGCTGTTGGAATTAAGAAGAATGCAACTGATGGCAAATTACTGGTATCATTTGAAGGGACACAATGATTCTCACCCAACAAAAGGAGTGTTGCAGACAAAACCTGAGACTGGGGTAACAGGATATGGGGTGGCAATACCAGCTAAAGGAATTGGAATCAACAGAAGAACATTCAATAAATTAGGGGTGTTATTAGTGGAGATTTTGGCAGTGTTGGTAGGACTACAATGGGTGGAAAAAAGTAGACAAGATAAGGCGTTGATACGCTCTGATTCATCCTCAGCCCTAGCAAGTTTAAGGCCTTTCAACTCAAACAGTTGTAAGGATGTACTATATGAATTCCTTCAGTCAGTCACAAGAATAGTAAATCAGGGAGGTCAGCTAAAGGTTCTGTGGGTTCCAGCACATGTAGGGGTGAGGGGGAATTAGAGAGTAGATGAGTTGGCAAAGAAGGCTTTAAGAAAGGAAATATAGAAATGCAAATTAGTATCAGTAAAACACAGGTCAGGTGTATAATCTGGGAAAAATCCAACCAAATCTGGCAAGAAAATTGGGATAGAGAGGGGAAAGGGAGGCATCTTTATCAAATTCAGAAAAATGTCAAAGTTACTTGGGTGGGTACTGGGCACAGGAGAGAGGAAACTGGGTTGACAAGGTTAAGGTTGCATGTCGATCCATGACTGCATCGCGGACTCACCGCATCAGCAAACTGAAGCAAGTCACGTCAAGTCAATTTTATTTGTATAGCGCCAAATCATAACACAAGTTATCTCAAGACGCTTTCACATAGAGTAGGTCTAGACCATACTCTTTAAAATATTATTTACAGAGACCCAACAGTTCCCACCATGAGCAAGCACTTGGCAACAGTGGCTAGGAAAAACTCCCTTTTAAGAGGTAGAAACCTCGAGGAGAACCAGGCTCTGGGTGGGCGGCCATCTGCATCGGAGAGAGGGGGAGAGGGGAGACAGAGCAGGAGGACAGACAATAATACTAACAACTGCAGCAGTGAGTGTGGAGCAGGAACATGGGGGCAGTCGATGGCCGGCAATCACAGATCCAGAGGCGGAAATACCTGCAGAAAGTGACAAGGCGAAAAAGTACAGAAAGCACAAGAACTACCAGGAAGAAGTGGAGTTAGTAATGTGTATTAGTGGGATAGGAATGCGTACAGATAGAGAGGGAGAGGAGGAGAGAGAAGCTCAGTGCATCATGGGAAATCCCCCGGCAGTAACAGTATAACTAAGGGATGGTACAGGACTCACCTGAGCCAGCCCTAACTATAAGCTTTATCAAAAAGGTTTTTAAAACGTTTTTAGCATACTCTTAAACGAAGAGAGGGTGTCTGCCTCCTGAACCCAAATTGGGAGCTCGTTCCACAGAAGAGGAGCTTGATAACTAAAGGCTCTGGCTCCCATTCTACTTTTAGAGACTTCAGGTACCACAAGTAACCCTGCATTCTGTGAGCGAAGTGCTCTAGTGGGGTAATACGGTACTATCAGCTCTTTAAGATATGATGGTGCCTGACCAATAAGAGCTTTGTAAGTGAGGAGGAGGATTTTAAATTCTATTCTAGATTTTACAGGGAGCCAGTGCAGAGAAGCTAATATTGGAGAAATATGCTCTCTTTTGCTAGTTCCTGTCAGTACACGTGTAGCCGCATTCTGGATCAGCTGGAGAGTCTTTAAAGACTTATCGGGGCAGCCCGATAATAAGGAATTACAATAATCCAACCTAGAAGTAACAAATGCATGGACTAGTTTTTCTATCTTTTTGAGACAGGATATGCCTGATTTTTATAATGTTACGTAAATGGAAGAAGGCAGTCCTTGAAGTCTGTTTTATATAGATATTAAAGGACATGTCCTGATCAAAGATTACTCCTAGATTCCTTACAGCGGTGCTAGAGGCCAGAGCAATGCCATCTAGAGTAACTATATGTATAGATAGTGCGTCTCGCAGGTGTTTAGGACCCAGAACAATAACTTCAGTTTTGTCTGAGTTTAACAGCAGAAAATTGCAGGTCATCCGGTCTTTTATGTCCTTAATTAATCACTTCTCAATTAATTATGTCCTTAATACATGCCTGAAGCTTGGCTAACTTATCGGTTTCATCTGGCTTTATCGATAAGTATAATTGAGTATCATCTGCACAGCAGTGAAATTTTAGGGAGTGTTTCTTAATAATATTGCCTAAAGGAAGCATATACAAGGTAAATAAAAGTGGTCCAAGCACCGAACCTTGTGGAACTCCTTGACTAACTTCCGTGTGCACGGAGGATTCATCATTTACATGGACAAACTGAAATCTATCTGATAAATACAACTGAAACCAGCTTAGTGCGGGTCCTTTGACGCCAATCAAATGCTCCAGTCTCTGTAATAGGATACAATGGTCAATGGTATTGAAAGCGGCACTAAGATCTAACAGAACAAGTACAGAGACAAATCCTTTGCCTGACGCAATCAAAAGGTCATTTGTCACTTTCACTAGTGCTGTCTCTGTGCTATGATGCTCCCTACATCCTGACTGAAAATCCTCAAATAAACTATTGCTGTTTAGAAAGTCACATAACTGATTAACGACCACTTTCAAGGATTCTGGAGAGAAAGGGAAAGTCAGATATAGGTCTATAATTGGCTAAAACCCCTGGATCAAGCGTAGACTTTTTAAGAAGACGTTTAATTACAGCTATTTTGAAGGACTGTGGTACATAGCCTGTTAATAAAGACAAATTGATCATGTCTAGTAAAGAAGTGCTAACTAAGGGTAAAACTTCTTTAAGCAGCCTAGTTGGGATGGGGTCTAAGAGGCAGGTTGTTGGTTTAGAAGAAGACATCATTGAAGTTAGTTGGTGAAGGTCAATTGGAGAAAAACAGTCTAAATATAAATCTGGTTCTACAGCTGCTTCTGAGGTTCCTGTACTTGAAGATATATCTGAACTGGCTGAGAGCACAAGATGATGATTTTTTTCTCTAATAGTTAGAATTTTATCATCAAAGAAGCTCATGAAGTTATTACTACTGAGCGCTCTGGGAATACATGTCTCAACGGAGCTCTGACTCTGTGTCAGTCTGGCTACAGTGCTGAAAAGAAACCTGGGGTTGTTCTTATGTTCCTCTATAGTAGTAGGCTTGTCTGGCATCACGGAGGGCCTTCCTGTATATTCTAAGACTATCTTGCCAAACTAAATGAGATTCCTCCAGTTTGGTGGAACGCCATTTCCTTTCTGGTTTTCGCGCTGTTTCTTTTAATTTACGGGTTAAGGAGTTATACCATGGAGCTAACCTCTTTTGTTTTATTATCTTCTTTTTCATAGGGGCAATAGAATCAAGAGTCGTTCGCAGCGAACCTGCAGCACTATCAACCAGATGATCAATTTGGGAGGGACTAAAGGTAGCATAGGAGTCCTCTGTTATATTGAGGCATGGCGTAGAATTAAATGCCAATGGAATCACTTCTTTCCATTTAGCTACAGCACTATCAGACAGGCACCTACTGAGGGAATGTTTGCCTAATGGCCTGTAGTCCAGTAATATAAACTCAAAAGTTATTAAATAATGGTCTGATAAGACAGGATTTTGTGGGAAGACTTTTAAATCTTCAATTTCAATCGAGGGTGAGGTTAAAACAATGAGTGGGTTAGTTTACACTCTGACAGAAACCAATCGAATCTAATAGTGAGATAAAGGCAGAACTAAGGCTATCAATATCGACGTCCATGTAAATATTAAAATCACCTACAATAATGACTTTATCTGTTTTGAGGACTAAACTTGTTAAAAGCTCTGAGAATTCTGCTAAAAATTCAGAATACGGACCAGGAGCGCGGTACACTATGACAAATAGAATTGGCTGTAGAGTTTTCAACGTTGGGGGTGAAAGACTAAGAACAAGGCTTTCGAATGAGTTAAAACTGAGTTTAGGTTTAGGGTTGATTAATAAGCTAGAGTCGAAGATGGCTGCAACTCCACCTCCTCGGCCGGTGCCTGGGGGATGTGAGTATTAATATGACTAGGAGGAGTGGACTCATTCAGGCTAACATATTCTTTCTGACACAGCCAAGTTTCAGTCAGACAAAATATATCCATATGATAGTCAGATATTAAATCATTGAGTAACACAGCTTTAGACGACAGAGATCTAATGTTTAAGAGTCCACATTTAGTTCTCTTATTTGATTGTACCACTACACTGGTAGTTTTAAGTTTTTACGAGTAACTCCTCTTCTGTTTGAATTTGAATTAATTAATTGAAGTGGTCGGGGGACAGACACAGTCTCTATCGGGTTTTTTATGGGGTTTTGGGTGGGTAATCGCTCTAATGGAAGTGCAGAGAAGCATGTAGGACTGGAGCTCTGCTTCCTGGTCTGAACTCTGTATTGTCACGGTGTGGGACCACTAATAAACTTGGTCAAATTTCTGACTATGTGAGCTGCACCATCCAAAGTCGGATGAATGCCGTCTCTCCTCATCAGACCAGGTCTCCCCCAGAATGTGGTCAAATTGTCTATGAAACCCACATTGTTTGCTGGACACCACCTTGACAACCAGCGGTTGAATGACAACATGCGGTTATACATGTCATCACTGGTCAGATTTGGCAGGGGTCCAGAAAAAACTACAGAGTCAGAGGCAGAGGAAGCTATTGTGTCGGAAGGTAATGCTGCTCACGGACCTCGTCCAAAAGAGCATCAGCCCCACCTTCAGCAGCCGGCTCCGCGGACCAGGAAGATAACACCATCTTGTCACCTTATTATTATTATTATTATATTATCAAACATCCAGTCATCACTTGCCACCATTAACTCCAGAATCAAGCCCTGGAGTCCGGCTTGGCAGCCTCAGCAACTCGTTTTTTCCAGTCACTGCCGGACTGGTTTCCTCCTCGGCCGCAGGGCTGCCACCATAATCCCCTTTCACACAGGCACTGCTACCCTGAAATTATCTGGACATTTTACGGTAATGGTGTATGTTTGAACGCAAATGTCTGCGTCAGTCGGAGGGGACTTTACACAGACTTTAACCGGCTAGCTTTTGCGTCACGTCCTGCAGCCTTCACCTAAACCAAACGGACTATTTTCAGTAAGCGTGAACGGTGTGAACAGACACGGACAGTCTCCTGCTGTGTGCTGCATGTGTAAATGGGCAACTCTGCACATAGTCCCGTTTGTCCGGACTTCATATGTGAAAGCGGCTATAGGCTATATTTAAAATAAATAAATAAATAATAAGTGGAAGTAGCCTCTGCGACATCACCTGTTGGCTTGTGTACGGCTGTTTTGAAGTTGGAAGTTCAGCGATTTGGCTATGGCATCTTGGTTTTTGGAAACAGAAGTGACCTAAGTCTGATAAGAGAGTAGCTGCCTCTGTCCTGATCAATGGTCCCGTGTTAATGACCTGTCAATCATGCGGTAGCCCCGCCCTATGGCATGTGATGCTTTATCGTTTATTTTCGTCTAAATATAACCATAATTTACAAAACAAGCATCCTGCTGTACTGAAAATGACTCAAAGGTAACGATTGAGGCCATAAACTAAATCAAAAAAATGTTTACTGAGGAAAATAAGTCAAGTGAGAAGTCGATCATTTTTCTGGCTTCAGTGAAGTCGCCCCCTGATGGTCACAGTAGAGAGTGCAGGTTGAGACACTTCCCCATTGGCTTCACTTTTCAGACCCGGAGTTTGCCCGTGGAAGTATTTGAGAACTGCATACAGTGTTGGCGGTTATGTTCAGTCTTATGGAAGTGGCTCAGTGGCACATAAAGCAAACACTGCGGTATTAAGAAGTTTGGATTTTCCCTCTCTGTTGGGCCCATAGAGCATGCGTAGTAGCGTTTTCTTTAGCCCCGCCTCCCAACCACTCAGTCTCAGGCTCGCTCACATGACCGACAGGCTGCGTGCCCGTTGCAGCGCTGCATGTATATGATCTGCTAGCTCGTAGTAACCGCAGCGGCTAGTCTGTGGAGGCAGTGGTGCGGTGTATATTATAATGTTAATATCAGGCTTTGTCCCATGTGTAAGTGAATAGCCTACAACTAATTATACTGTGTAGTATTCCGTCATGCCGTAGTATTAGCGCTGCTAACAGCCGGTAGTTTGGGAACAGACTTAAAACATCCATGGTACATGCTTTACAACTTACAGCCCACAGATGTAATACAAGTAATAAAGCGATGAGTTACAGCCATTTTATCAGTTATTACAACCAGCAGATCTATCATATGAGCGTGTCGAGTGATGTCCTGTTGGTCTGATGTGCATTCACGATGCCGAAAAAATAACTCTGGCATCGGCTATTACAGAATTTTACAACTTTTAGGACCTAATGATTTATACGAGGACTATTCAAATGTTCAAACTGGGAAGTGATGTACCTCCAAAAAAAAAAAAATCTTGGCCCAATGGCATCACGTGTCAATCAAAGTCTGCCACACTTCCTGGGTACTTGAGGTGGCCATTCAGTCCAAGTCTCCACAGGGGTTCCATTCCTCCCCCCCAGCTGCCGCATCTCTCCAAAACTAAGAAGCCAATCCTAGCAGCCAACCTCAAGCCAGCCAGCAAGAACCTATCTTTGTCACAGAGGGAGACTCCTGTCCTGAGCGTGGTTGCCTCTTGCCTTTGCCACCTCTGCCAATCCTGCAGGCTCCCACCAGAGCACTGCACTGCTCATTCTCTCTGCATAAGAGCAGCAACAACTGGCCCATGAGCATTGTGTTAGTTCAGGAGCCATATTGCTTTCTACAGATCTATTGGCAATCTCATTCAGGGTGCCCTATTTAAGCTGCTTCAGCCTGCCTATCATTGCTGCTTCCTCCGCAAGCCGCTTCACAACCCCTCCTCCCTCCATGCTGTGTCTGACTTATCAATGTAATTTCTGTTGTCATTGATGCCTGCTCTGTTCTGTATCCTACGGGGGGTTCTTGTCGCTGTTCTCCCTGCCTTAGGCTTTCCATGTGTGCGCATGGAAGGGCAGGGAGGTGTGCTCTCCCTGCCTTAAGCTTTCCACGTTTGCACATGGAAGGGCAGGGAGGTCCCAGAACAGAGCATACCGCCAAATACATCTAACTGCAAATATATCTACTGCATGTAGATCAAGTTTCTTTGTCATAGTGGTCCTGACTGAATCAGTTTACTGTCAAATATTAAAGCTGTTCTCCTCTCTGCTGCTGTCAGCTGTCATTTCAGTGCAAAATCAATGTGACCCTCCTCCACCCCATTCAACCCCTGTTTCTAATCACCAAAGACTTTTCACATTTCTAAACTTTATTGTGCACCATGTTAAGAAATTAATTTGATCACTAAATTCTCTGTGATATCATTTTGATACTAAGCAATGGAAGCTGCTAGACACATATAGGTATACCAAGTAAATTCTTTGTGATGTCATTTTGAAACAATCTAGAATCAGCTTGAGCTACAGCAAACAGGAATGAAAAATGATCAGTAAATTTAGTGTTTCAGATTTGTGTTAAAAATGAAAGTAAAACTTTCAACTTTTATTTCTCCCTTTTCTTATTTTTTCTCAGAATTCTGTTATTAATATCAAATTGAATTAGGTCCTGGTCCTTTTCCACATGTTGTAGGATGAGGTAATGATGAACACAAGTACAAGAAACCCAGTCACTGCTGACAAACCAATCATCAAGTCCATTCGATTATTCTTCTCTGGAACTGCAGAGAGACAGAAAACAGATGAGACAGCTCAAAGAAAGCAAATAACACTATAAAAACTTTATATTTGCCTCATAGTGCAGAGATCTTAATCAACAATAACCTCTTACACACTGATAAGATATGACTTTACAGCTGTTAGATAATGTAACACAGCCTGTGTTGAAGTCAGAAGAGTCCTGCAATAAATGTTATCCTTGTGAGGCTTAGAATGTTCTGGTTTTATTGAGACTTGGTCAAAGTGTTGCCTTCACTATCGCTAAACACTACTGTCACTGGAAACATGTAAGGAAAAAAAAACGAGTTATGTATCATATATACTATGATGTGACTATGCTAACAGGAGTGGTGTTTTTACCCCAGATCATCACGGTTAGGTTTGCTAAACTACTCTTTAATCAAATTCCACCTACTAACTGATCCTGGAGCTTTCAGCAGCTTCTCAATGAAGGTGTTGGCTCAGCTGGCATTGAGATGGCTCAGTTGTCATCACGTGACCAAAGTATGGAACTTGAGTCACATGATAACAGGTGGTGGTATAGAGGGGGAAATCAGGCCTGTGTACGGCGCTGGTCTGTTTGGTGATATCAGAATTTAATTTACTAATATTTGAAAAATTTAAAAAAGATCTGATGACCATTGACCTCTTCCACCGGTTTTGATCTGGTGTTCACAGACAGCTGATGTCTGTTTGTCACCGTTATGGAAAGATGAGAAGATATTGGTCTGTGTGAGTGGGCTTGCAGTGTGGTCTTTCTGCTTCCATCAGCCTTAAATGATCCTGTCCGAACGCCAGTGCACCGGGGTCCTTATGTTCATTAGTGAACTTGATGTGTGGGTTGATTATTGTTGTGTTGGATCAAGCTGTCTGTCACGGCAAACAGTTCAAAATGTTTCATGTACAAGTTAACTACACCGGGGGAGATGGATGACCCCATTGGCTGTTCTTTTACTTTGGTGTTAAAATGTCCCTTTGTACATTAAATATGTGGTGTCAGGGCAACTATTTTAGTTGTTGGATTTTTTAAATCCAAGTTGTGGTTGGTATGTTGCCAGCTGAGGTCCTGTGTTAGCCTTTACCGTTTCTAAGTAAGAATGCTGTGTGAGGGGACAACTTTTAAATCTTGGATCTTTTTTTCCATTTTAAGTAAAACTGAAATATATTTCACATATTTCAATAATATTTTTTCATATGCTGCATTGTACATATTTCTATTGCTATTTTATATTTCTGTTTATGTTTCTTGACTTTTGCACTACTTGCTCTTCTACTTCTACTTCTTATTTCTCTATGTACACCACAGCAAACTCCTTGTATGTGAAAACTTACTTGGCAATAAACTAGATTCTGACTCTAATTTTGGACAAAATCCCCACTTTTCTTAATTTGATGTTCTGTACATTCCAACAAGGTCCCACAGCTGAGCTAACTCCACGACAACTAAGCAAACTCCATCTGCTGATGAAGACCATGAGATGCAGTCAAAAGTTTAGGAAGAAGCTTGTAAGTGGACATAGGACCAATAATGCTTGTCAAAGTCACAAGATATAGGTAGAGATACACAGAGATAAGAGATGGGTAGATAATACAGTATTCTATGTATTGGTAATTGTCCAGCACTGAATTAATGGGATATGTTTTGTCCATATATTTATACACTTACTGTCTTTGTCTCCTCCTGTGCTTTTCCTGGGAACCAACATGTGTTTGGTGTTGTCCAGATGTCCATCATTTATCTCTGGATTTATCCCCAGTACATGGCACATCAGTGGGTACATGTCAACCAAGTCAAACGGATCCACCATCATGTTTTTCTGGAAGTCAGGCCCCACTGTCCTGAAGAATGATTTCATGTCCATGACTTCACTATCAAAGCCGTGGTCTCCTTTGGTGTAGTGCACAGGCAACAACTATATGGACACAGGAATCAGAAGTGTCATGAGAAACATGTCCTTGTAATCATTTTGTGGCGTTAACCTTTATTTCACAGAATATACACTGAACAAAGAGTTGAAATAAAATATCTAATACTTTTTCTATTCACACAAATGGCTTATTTCTTTCAAAGTTTGTGCAGAAATTAATTAAAATCCATTTTAGTAAGCACTCTCCTTTGCCAAGATAATCCATCTACCTGACAGGTGTGGCATAACACAGCATGATTATGACACAGGTGTACCATGGGCTGGTCACAATAAAACCAGGATTAATTTGTGAAGAGAAAACCTCTCCAAAATGCCAGACGCCATCAAAGGTGAGCATTTGTCCACTGAAGTCGGTTACAACAACGACCTACAGTCAGGTCAAACCCCGGTGAGGATGACAAGCATGTAGATAAGTTTCCTTGAGACAGTTTCTGACAGTTTGTGCAGACATTCCTTGGTTGTGCAAACCAACTATTGCATCAGAAAAGCCAGATGTGGAAGTCTGGGGCTGGCCTGGGCACACATGGTCTGTGGTTGTGAAGCCGGTTGGATGCACTGCCAAATTCTCGGAAAGGACATTTGAGATGGCTTATGGTAGTGAAATAAACATTCAGTTCACAGGCAACAGTTCTGGTGGACATAACTGCAGTCAGCATGCCAATTGTACATTACCTCAAAACTTATGACATCTGTGGCATTGTGTTGTGTGATTGAACACCACATTTTAGACTGGCCTTTTATTATGACCAGCCCAATCAACATCTTGATATACCACACCCGTCAGGTGGATGGATTAACTTGGCAAAAGAGAAGTGCTCACTAACATGGAATTTAAGAGAGTAATCATCCTTTTGTGAGCAAAGAAAAAGGGAGCAAAAACAAAAGTGTTCTTTCTATTTCTATTTTTGTTCAGTGTAGTAAAGAAACTGACAGGAAATGTGAGGTCAGAGAGAGGAGGGTAACAAGCAACAACCATCCCTAGTCAGGTCTGAACCAGGACATTTTGATTAGTCGATTAGTGACACTGACATAATTATCAGTTTCAAATATACAGATTTCCTCAAAAGTCAAAGGCACTCTTTCCACATCTCACTCCAATAAATATGGGCTACATACTGTGCTTTACCTTACCCCATTGATAATGTATCCAGGATCTGCGAAAAGGATGATGGGTAGGAGTCGAGGATGGTTACTGTAGTGCAGTCTAGCTGGCATCTCCTCCTTTTTATACACATGAAGGTGAGGGTGGCTTCCTTTCAGAGCCTGGTAGACCTTCTCCAGCATCCCCTCTTTAGGAAGCAGCATCCCAGCAGGACCATAATCCAACAATTGGAACTGGATATCCCTGAAGCTGAAGCCAGGGATCTTAGAGAGAATGATTTCCTCCACTAGCCCACCCCGAAGAACTGTAGTCATCCCGTGGTCTGCAGTCATGATAATGTTGAGCCGGTCAGTAAGGCCATGGTCTTGGATCTTGTGCCGGATGTAGCCCACAGTACGGTCCACTTGCTGGACCATCTCTCTGCGTTCTGGGGAATCTGGTCCGTATTTGTGCCCTGTCAAATCTGGTTCTCCGAAGTACAAAGAGACAAAGTCCAGGTCCTGTTGGTGGAACCACTCTCCAATCACTTTGTCGATGTTCAGCCTCCAATCTGTCTCATTAGAATGATCATAAAAACGAGGTTCCACTTGCCTAACCTTCACAGTCTCTCCTTTGTAGGTGGCTGCTGTGCCAGGGAAATGCAGGGAGCCTGCTTTTAGACCCTAGAAGAATATAAAACAATTATTCATTCATTTAAAAAAATGCTCGCATGCAATGCATGCCCACATAGAATTGGATACTATATAAGGTAAAACAGATCTAAAAAAAACCTGTCTCTGTGCTGTTATCCAGATGGGTAAGCTGCCATTGTCCCAGTAGGAGTCAACAAACTGAGTCATGTAGTACTGCTTCTTCTCCTGGGTGGTAGTGTTGAACCAAATGTTGTGGATTACTCCATGATTCTCAATGTAACGTCCTGATGAAAGAAAGAAAAAAAAAACACGTAAATAAACTAGTTTGAACATTACCTTTTAACTGTCTGACCTGTGGGACAGTGGCACTATATAGATGATCCCTGGACTGCTAAAACTAAGCGCAGTTGCATGAATATGAACATATAATAAAGGTATTGATAGATTAGACTCAAAAAGAGCATCCTGTACAATCCAGGTAGCACGTTTACTACTGAGACACAAAGATGGTGTTCCCCTACCTTCTAAACACCAGCATTTGCAAGAATTTCTTCCCTTAGCTAGTCCATTACAAACTTGATGAAAGATTGGATTATCCAATTAGACATGTAACAGCAATAGATTTTGATCAGAACTTCAACATAACTTTGCTAAAGAGTTACTGCATTTATCTTGATAGATAGCCCACTGCTTCCCAGCCTATCTCCACTTGATGTTTGGCATTTTAAAATGTATATTGAACATTTTGTAAAAGGTGAAACAAAACAACCAAAGCATGTGTAGTGACTTTGAACTGGCTCTGAAGGTTAAATTAGCTTTCATCAACCTATTTTCACACAATATCAAGGCCAAAACGGCCAAACCAAACAGTATAGACCTCCTTTCTCTCAGTAGACTCCTTAAAATCCTTCAGAGGAACCTAAAGAAGCTCCTTGCCTGCTTATTGGCAAAAACTCAAACAAGACAGACCAATGATGCATCCATTATTGTACATACATTCACAAATCAGAAGCCATGGGCCATGGCGAAGTCTGTGTAGGGACTGACGCTTACAACTTTGGACAAGTACAGGAAATCTTATCAGTGCTAAGAGACATCACAGGGACAAAGCTGAGTCTAACTTCTGAGGCTCAATCTCCAGGAACATGTGGTCTGGACTAATCTATTATAGACTACAAAAGGAAAACCAGCAGTGCTGAGAAAATGTCTGCATCTTTCCCAGATGAACTTCCATGGCTGAGGAGGTACAAAAGGCCTGACCCCTGCCCATTGGTAATATCCAGGGCAGATGTGTATAGATCCTTCCAAAGGATTAATCCACATGAGGCACCTGGACCTGATGACATCCCTGGTTGACCTCTTCTTGTTGGTTGGTCTGTGCAGATCAACTGTCTTCAAAAACATTTTCAATATCTCACTGTTCCAGTCTGTAGTCTCAACATTTAAAGACGTCCACCACTGTCCCTATCCCCAGAAAGACCAAAGCCATCTGCCTCTACAACTACCACCCAGTAGCACTCACCTCTGCCAACATGAGGTGCTTCAAGTGGTTAGTTAAATCCTTCATCACCTGCACCAGAGGAACACATATGCGAGAATGCTGTTTATGGACTATAGTTCAGCAATCAACTCCATTGTGACCTCCAAGCTAGTCAGAGAGAGCGGTGGAGAGAGTCAGCAGCTTAAAGGAATAGTTTGGATTTGAGTGGGGTTATATGAGGTACTCATCCATAATTAATGTATTACCTACAAAAGATGACAGTCAGCGCGCCCCCAGTTTGGAGAAGCTGGCAGCTGTACCGACACAGACGCTCAGCAATGAAAAGAAAAGGAAAGGACTGACTGACAGCAAGCTAAAGCGGTGAAAATATTCTAAATATAACGTACACTTAAACTGATATTGATTCTTTTAGTTAGGCCTTTTTTTCGGTGGCTAAATACGTTTTGCTGCTGACCTGGTGTCAATACAGCTGCCGGCTTCTCCAAACTCAGGGTGCGCAGACCGTGATTTAAACAATTTCAGAACAAAATGTTCATTATTAACATCTTTGGAGATTACAGTGATCAGGTTCCCATATTCCCTTTCAGCAATTATAACAATTATGATTGTACCTGTTACTCCATGACTGACTAATTTCTCCAACTTGCTGGATTTAAATAGTAATGCGCCAAAGGTGCAAGCGCACCTGGCTTTAAAGGGAATAGGAGATGACACTCTGATTGTTTTAATTCATGATCTGCCCAATTATTATGCTTATTATTCATTAAGAGACTAAGAACAACCCCTTTACGCCTTAATTTGAGGCCAGATTATGCAGCAAAAGTGGATTTGGACACATCCTAAATGCACTTGCACCATGGGTTATAGATAGTTTAAAAAGGGCCATTCTCCTTTTTACTTGCTTGATTTTCTTTTTTTTTTATATACAAATTGAATGAACGTTGTTGAAAAGGAGCCTGATAACTAAGAATTTTTTGGGGAAATCTTCCTGAAACACTTATGGTCAACTAACTGACAGGAGACTGAGCCTGAAATACACCAGGGCAATTGGAAGCAGCTTCAGCTGGATCAATCACAGAAGAGACAGGAACAATCATAGAAACTCTCCTATCATTTTCTTTTCTCTTTTTAAAGCAAAGTTTTGGAACACATAGATGCAATAGACCCTGTTTGAAAAGTCTATTGTAGAAATAGCTACAAGTAGCTGTGGCCAAAAATGTGATCATGTTTGTCATAGCCCCTAGTAGACAAAAGTGATGAGGGGGTTGTTTCCTGATATTTTGGAGCTCAGGTATCTCTGTGTCTTATAATGGGTCACAGGGACAACATTAACACACCAATGCATTCTGGATTAAAGTTTGCAAAATACTGATCAGTGCACGCAATATTAAAATCACCAAAACCAAAGCAAACCAAACACATGCTTGTGAGCACCAATCCCAAGCCTGGTTTCAGGAGTGGAGCCCTGTTCCTACTATTCTGGAGATAAACCGTCTATTTTGCTGTGTAAAATATAAAGCATCAAACTGTTTTACCTGTCAGCATAGTGAAGTGAGAAGGGCTGGTAATGGTGAGGAAGGGTGGAGTGACATAGGCTGCCTTCACCCCATCCTGGGCCATCTTATCCAGGTTAGGGGTTTCAGTGTCCTGGTCATAGTCCCAGCGAAAGCCGTCAAACGAGATGAGCAGCAGCTTGTTTCTGGTGGACCCAGTGAAAACTGACTGCAGCTCAGAAACAGAGTTCTGCAGTGGGGCAGCAGCACATGGAAAGCTGGCAATGAGGCCGAGAACAGCAAGGCAGGGCAGCAGCATGACTGGTTATTTAGACCTTGTTGGTTCTGACAATCCACTGGTTTCCACTTAATTTAGACCTTTTCAGCTGTGTCGGCTTTGTCTCCAATGTCTATAATAAGACCTTATTGTTCCTCTCCTCTAACTGCAATAGTATGACCAACATTACCCCAAGGAAAATATGAGACTGTATTGTGCAATGTTAGTAGATAAACCCCTAATCAATGTTTGTTTGGGATATTGGTTGGCCTTATCTACCCATAACCATAAGACAAGTGTTATACCTTTTATACCTTTATTAGTGTAATACAGTGATATGATAAGAAGACTGTGTGTGTGTGTGTGTGTGTGTGTGGAAAAAGAGATTTTGCTGAGATTACTGAGAATAATTATCAACCCTTTGAACCTGCAACAGGTGAAGATGGGCTCCTTATATTGGATGTATCTTGGATTTATTCATTTTTAACATAAAACAGAGGCAGCTTTAATAATTACAAGTATACTAATACAACTAATCGAGTTGTAATGATTCTCCACTATGCACATTTACATATATACTTCATGTCCTACTTTAAATCTGTTTGGTTTCACAAGGTACAGTTTATCTGTATATTGAAACTATCTTTTCAACACCACTTGTCATACCCACTCAGTTACACACATTCACACTTGTTAAGTTCCCAATATGATCATTGTCAGAACCACCAAAGTACTTTACAGTAAACGCCTCCATCAATTATAGTGATAATGCTTCAGCAGCTCTCTTTGCCTACTGCCCACATTGTCTCCCCTCCAGTCATAAGTCTCTCTGTTATTAATTGGAGTATGAATAAATGTTCACGTTACACAAATATGATTTTCTATAGCTGTGGTCCATTTAATTTGTGTTTGTAGCTGAATTCAAAATAAACTAATGTGCAAATAGGCTTTAAAAGATTGGCACCAACAAAGGACAATATAAATGTTTTATTCAACTGATAAAAACCGTGTGAGTGTGACTGCTTCTAATCCAAACTGACAGTTGCGCCATTCAAACTCAACATGGTCCGCTGGTATTGAAATGCAATATCAGCACATATATAAATTCAAATAAGGTAAACATGCAAACACTGTTATTCAGCTATACTCAGCAAATCTGAGGTTTCTTTATGCAGGACTGAAATAAAGTACGCAAGTGTGACATTATCTTCTTGTTTGTCACATAAGAAAAACTAATACTGAACCAAACTGCTGATTCACTGTTTTTCCATGTTACGTTTTATTACAGATCTATAATAAAGAGCTAACCTGGTAGCATCTTTTGCAATAACATCAAGGATATCTCTATAATAAAAGGGTTTAAAGCACCTCTTTATTTCTACTATCAAAAACAACAGCTCTGCTGCCAGCAGAGCAATTACAGAATACAAATGTGGGTAACATTAGGGTAGGAAAATATTTTTTATGAAAAAGGTGGTAATAGTGGGGTTATTCATCAGTAACATGACGTTAACATTTGTATAAGGTATTATCCTGTTATAAATGCAGAATATAATAATTATTACACATTATTACCTTCTTATTACTTAGCTGTAATGGAAGATGTTTTTGGCAAAGTTGATATAAAGCAAACTGAAAGGATAAAGCCATGTTCATGAAGAATTCACATTGGATCAAAGTCAACAACAAAGCACCTACCGAAGCTGCACAATCGCCTACATTTAAAAACATTTTTATTGTATTGTATTGTTATCTTTATGATGATATACATAGTGATGGACAATCTTGGCTACACTTTGTAATTTATGAAAAAGTAGTAAAATTTTCCAAAAATCTTATCAGACATGGTAATAATTAGTCACAGCAACCTTTGATCAATAAGTGCTTCTGTACTGTAATTTTTATATTTGTAATCTATGGAAGACGATACCTTGAATTAGGAGAAGATTGGGGAAAACACAAACATCAATCTGAATTCTCAAAAACTGGTTTGCTTGCTGTCCATTTCTTCTTTCCCAGCAACATGTTGTGGTTTGTAACTGATAAAAGAGAGAAAAGACCTAAGAGAGATAGAGTGAGGGAGATAAAAGGATGGAGAAAGACTGGTCAGAAAGCTATATGGGGTTTGTTTGCACCTTTTGTTAGAATGAAGGCACAACTATCTATGATAAGAATGAAACATTGATCTGTATAGTATATTATTAATTTATTAATAATTCTAAATCACACTGAAAGGGATGGCTAGGAGATGGCAACAAACAAATTAATAGATAAATGGTCATAATGTGATTACAGCATTTTACCTCATTTCTAGTCTGCTCCTTTTGCACCAAGCATAGAAAGTGGTCACTATGAACACCAGTACCAGAAACCCAGTCACTGCTGATAAGCCGACAACCACTTCTGCAGTCAGACAATATGAGAAGAGACAGACAGGAGGATGCTCTTGTTACAAATGTCAGTTGAGAAGATATGCTTCATTCATTTGTTTCAGGGAGCAAAAACATATTTTCTATTTACTGATAATAAATGATAATGTGATACACCCTGTGAGATAGGGTGATTGGTATCTCTTATCTAGATACACAGTTAACCACTGTGTTTTTATCTGCCATTATCTGCTATCTCGATCTTCGAGTGGATATGACTTACAATGTTGTTTTCTGTCAGGTCAAGTCATAAGTATTTCACATGGCCATCATCTGTTCCTTATGATCTTATTTAAATTCCTAGTGTCTTTAAAAATATTTGGATGACTTTTTTGTTGAAAAATGGTTAAAATCGGTGCAGTGTATATGTTGCTTTTACTGTAAGAGTATTAGTAAGTAAAAAGTAAGTAAAATTTCACAACTTGTAACAAACAAAGAATTTAAATAATTTAAGCTGACAGCTATAACATAAACCTGTATAAATTATTACTTTTCAGGGAGACTTCTGAGTTCCTATGTTGAGGAACATTGAGAAACTTATTAAAAGAAAAATTCTAAATGGAAACCCACCTGCCTTATCCCTGGACTGCTTTCCCGTTACCGACCCTGCCTGCCTTGGACTTTCCCTTATTGTCGGACTCTCGGTAAACGCACCTGCCTTCTGTTCCCGTTTCAGATTGGTTCTGTCTACTGTTGCTACGGTTCAGCTGGAGGCTGGGCTGAGAGACTCTGCTGCAAGCCACAGCTTGCCCAGCGTCCATTTTGTGTGCTTTCATATGTACCTGCTGAACGTTACATTAAAGTTCTCCACATACTGATCCTTGGGTCCTGTGTGCTGCTTTTGGGTCCGTACGCCATCCGTTACAGTATCACTATTTACAATACATGGTCAGTTCCTTGATATAACTGTCCCTGACTGAACTTATTTAGTTCTAACTAATATGATTTGAAACATTTTTTTTAAAATTCTACTCAATTAGCATGGCAGACACAGCATGGTCCCAATGGTTTAGCCTATTCCTGTTTTTGGATATGGGTGGGGATACTCACGCCAAATTGAGCCAAGAGCAAGTGTGACCATTTAAACTGTGCTGGCATATTGCTGAAGGTTTTTCATAGCACAGCAGGTGTTGACGATGTTGGAGGTGTGCTTGTTTGCACAAACCACACCAGCTTATCACCTGCAGGTCTTCTTCAAAGCAATAATTAAACAGTACAATAAACTAATCTAATCTATAGAACCACAGATATTCAGTCACAACCTGCATGTATGTAGTGAGAGCTGACCACAGAGACTATTAGAAAACTGTGCTTTCTCTCTTTTCACCAGCATGGCCACACATCAGCCACAGTACTGTTTAGTAGAACAAAATTGTATGGATTTTTCGAAAACCATCATGGGTTGGGCATGGTCAGCTCTTCTAGCTGCTGCTGGCTGCCCCCCTGCTGGGAGGATGCATACATGAACACGTGTATTCAAGGCTCAGTGCTATTAAAATAAGGTGACCTGAGCTTGTGCCATATTGGGTGTAGATGTTGCATTCTTTCATTCTGCATCTTGAGCTTCTGGTCATTCCTATTGGTAAATTGTACTGCAGAAAAAATGTGAAATAAACCAACAAGCAATTGCCATCTGGAATGTCACAGCACAACATTTCTTACTGTGATTGTTTCCTTCTGTGTTTTTCTTGGGGACCAGCATGTCTTTGGTATTGTCCAAGTGCCCATCGTTGATCTCTGCGTTTATTCCTAGTAGGTGGCACATCAGTGGGTACACATTAACTGTCTCAAAGGGCCCAAACATCAGGTTTTTCTTGAAATCAGGCCCCACCGCCCTGAAGAAAGGCTTCATGTCCATCACTTGATTGTCAAAGCCATGCTCTCCTTTGTGGAACTGCACAGGGAACAACTATGGAGAGAAAACAAGAAAATTATGTGTAGTGGAAATTTACTATACGATTAACCTGAAATGAGCAAGAGATCTTGTAGATGGATCAGCTATGCCCTGAATAAGTTTAATGACTGATCTGTGCATTCCCTCACGCCATTGATTACATATCCAGGATCAGCGAAGAGGATGATGGGTAGGAGTCGAGGATGGTTACTGTAGTGCAGTCTAGCTGGCATCTCCTCCTTTTTATACACATGAAGGTGAGGGTGGCTTCCTTTCAGAGCCTGGTAGACCTTCTCCAGCATCCCCTCTTTAGGAAGCAGCATCCCAGCAGGACCATAATCCAACAATTGGAACTGGATATCCCTGAAGCTGAAGCCAGGGATCTTAGAGAGAATGATTTCCTCCACTAGTCCACCCCGAAGAACTGTAGTCATCCCGTGGTCTGCAGTCATGATAATGTTGAGCCGGTCAGTAAGGCCATGGTCTTGGATCTTGTGCCGGATGTAGCCCACAGTACGGTCCACTTGCTGGACCATCTCTCTGCGTTCTGGGGAATCTGGTCCGTATTTGTGCCCTGTCAAATCTGGTTCTCCGAAGTACAAAGAGACAAAGTCCAGGTCCTGTTGGTGGAACCACTCTCCAATCACTTTGTCGATGTTCAGCCTCCAATCTGTCTCATTAGAATGATCATAAAAACGAGGTTCCACTTGCCTAACCTTCACAGTCTCTCCTTTGTAGGTGGCTGCTGTGCCAGGGAAATGCAGGGAGCCTGCTTTTAGACCCTAGAAGAATATAAAACAATTATTCATTCATTTAAAAAAATGTTTGCATGCAATGCATGCCCACATAGAATTGGATATTATATAAGGTAAAACAGATCTAAAAAAAACCTGTCTCTGTGCTGTTATCCAGATGGGTAAGCTGCCATTGTCCCAGTAGGAGTCAACAAACTGAGTCATGTAGTACTGCTTCTTCTCCTGGGTGGTAGTGTTGAACCAAATATTGTGGATTACTCCATGATTCTCAATGTAACGTCCTGTTGAAAAGAGGAAATATACATGAATAAATGTAAACTAAGATCAAGTTCAGTAGAGAACAGACTGCACATTGGGGGACAACAGGTTCAATTATACTTTATATGATGGAATAATATTCCTTCAAAGGAGGAACCCAGCATTTAATATAATATATGGAAAACAATTAGCCTTTCAAAACACAAATTTCACTTTGTCCAATACTTACAAAATACTGACAAAATAAATTATGAAATGAATGTGTACTTTGTGTTTAGTACTAATAAGACAATTTTTGTTAACATGCTAAGATGGTGAACTTGGTTAACATTACCTGCTGAACATTAGCATTGTCACTGTTGACAGCATGTTGACATCAGCATTTTGCTTAAAGCACTGCTGTATCTCACAGAGCTGCTCCTGTGGCTTTGGACTCTTTAGTCTTGTTAGTTTACTTTCAGAAGAGTGAATGTGGTCAGTCACAGAAGGCATTGCAATCCTTTCAATAGGCTCTGGGCCATTTATTAGTGTTTATCTAGTGTTTCTGTATTTATCATTTGTCATTTTGGAGTGGTATTTTCAAAATGTCATTGACTGGATTGGCTTGCATGGGATGTTGAACAGTGATTTGGTTTTAATATTGGCCAGATTAACAACTGCACAATGTTCAGAAAAAAATGTTAGTTAAAATGAAAAAATCTGTTTTTGTTGAAACTGAAATCTCAGTTCTTGTCTAGTGCATATAAGAGCTGGCAATTAAATACTGAATGACAACCGTTAGTAGATCTTTATTGCTTTCAAGCAAGAGCTATCATCCGTTGCACAGATATGACTGAAGAGAGGCAGTCTCCCATCAGTTCTTATACTTTGAGAATCACACACACACACATGCAACATTAACTGCAACAAACAACAGGAATCACATGATCTCACCCAAGAAATTCATTCTGACCTTGTCTTTATTTTAGTTCTTCCCTTTAATGCCTTTCCCTGTTTCAAAAGGTTTACCACCTACTCCCTAACTCCCCACACATTCCACTGTGTGGCAAACACTTTCTCAGAACCATGTGAAAATACAGCAGACTATTATATTCTTTGTTTACAGAACTATGTGCATCAACTTCTTTCAGGACACTCATTAAAACCTATATTTTGTAATATCATGGTGGGTGAATACTAAACACATCCTTTAGAAATAATGTGATCTTATTGGAAAACACATCATTTTAACAAGAATTTCCCTTACACTGTCTAATAAATAGTCTTATGAATTTGAGTATTCCTGAAGCTAGAATGTGTCCTGCCACATCATAGAATCTTGCATTTAAAGTTGTCATCCTTTTATTTGGCTTCATCTTTTTGGTGATAAGTGATCAGTTGTCTGTTGTTGTTCATATGTTTTCCTTTCATTTTCTGTCAAAGTTAAAGCTGCACCTAACACCCCGGTTCTTCGTCACTTTATTCTAAACAAAGAACTAATTTCTCACCAATATCTTCTATCTCCTCTCCATGTCTAACTGAAGTTGCTTAAACACAGCCTGCATGCATGCAATTACGTGTTGATCTGAATCTGAACTCTTTTTTAAAAATTTAGTTTGAGATGTACAGGTAGGTCACAAGAGGGTCTTGTTCTAAAAATTTTATGGAGAAACAAAATGTTTTAGCATTTTAAACTGACCAACTGAATTTTTGTACTGGTTATGTTGTGTATCCATAACTCTTTCATAACATTTTCTGTAAGTTAATTTAAATGAAATACTGATTGAAGTACAGATTTTAGTACCTGTGAGCAGGGTGAAGTGTGCAGGGCTGGTGATGGTGAGGAACGCTGGTGTGACGTATTGTGCCTTTACCCCGTCCTGGGCCATCTTATCCAGGTTAGGGGTATCCACGTCTTGATCATAGTCCCAGCGGAAACCGTCGAAAGAGATGAGCAGCAACTTGTCCCTGGTGGACCCAGATCCTGTTGTGTCCCATGGTGGGGCAGCAGCACAGGGAGAGCTGCCGATGAGGCAGAGAACAGCAAGGCAGACCAGCAGCATTACAAAGGATTTACAGCTAGACATTACATCAAACTTCTGTATGTACTGGTTGAAGGTCTCTGAGCACCTGTTCAGTGATTCTCAGTTTATCTGCTTCCTTTACTGTTTCTCATATGATCAGTTCAGTCGCAGTAATGTAACAAACTGTTTGCATTGGAATCAATAAGGTTGCTCTTCTATTACCCGAGTACTGCATATCACCTGATCTGAAGCAAATCTTAATAACATAGAGGCAGATAACCCCCAGACTTTATCTGTTCTCACACCCATGGATGATGCATAATCTTATCAACTCATAAAGAAATGAAATCTACACTTCACAACTCCTCTGTCTTGGGCTGTAGGTTTATTACTCTAGCAGAGGGTCAGTACCACAAAACTACTAATCCCTGTGCCTGATTTTACAATCAGGGGTCTGTTGGGGCAATCCAGCCTTAATCCGGCCTTGTGTTAAACAATTTCAAGAGGTACTCCAGCAATTTTGACTTCCATAATGTTGAGGGGCTAGTGAGAGAGATAAAAATAAAGTGGCAAAATTGAAGCAGCAGAGGCCAACATAGTCTGACTTTTAGTCCCTAGTATATGGGTTAAGATCAAATGGTTGGATCCTGCACTTCCCATACTGCAACTCAGTAGCATCCATTTGTTAGACCCTGCTGGTAAATGACCACATCTTTCACCCCCCTTTGTAATGCAGGCTTTCTGTTAAATATTATAGCCTCCAACCCCCAGCTGAGAACTCTGATGACATCTTTAAGTATTTTCTTTAATACTGTGGAAAACTCCCTCACAACCACAGAAGATATCTGTTTTGACAGGCTGAGTAGTACTCCCAGTGGTGTGTAAACTGATCTTCATGTATAAAGTCGGTGGAGTTCACCCACCTACACTTATCTGAGGGTCGCTTTGCCATCAATGGGAAATGTGTGCATTGCTGGGGCAGTGGCAGTCACAGAGAGAATGAGGTGCAGTATAACTGCCAGCCATAGTGGAGAGAAATGTATCATAATTATTACAGTTACA
Source organism: Lateolabrax maculatus (assembly GCA_031216445.1). Classification (NCBI taxonomy): domain Eukaryota; kingdom Metazoa; phylum Chordata; class Actinopteri; order Acropomatiformes; family Lateolabracidae; genus Lateolabrax; species Lateolabrax maculatus. The sequence continues at coordinate 20,013,330 of CM062200.1, forward strand.
TTATGTTTGCACTAAAAAAAAACAGGTTTATCTGTATCTGCACAACCCAGCACTAAAGAGCATGTTGAACTAGGTTTATGAGCACATTTTGTATGTATAATGCATTGTCAACATCTTTGCATGCACTTAGCTGTGAGGATTAAGTCATTAATGCTCCGCAACAGAAGGTTATTCTGAATGTTATTAGTTAGATATTACAGATATAGATATATAGATATAATAAATACTTATGGTCTAGTATTCATATATTATTTTTGAAATAATAAAATGTTCATGTTCATGTTGCTTGTAGCATAATGAAATAGTCTGCTACTCAAAATTGTGACTAATGGGACGATACAGAGACTCTATACACATGCTTAAAGTTACCCATCCAATGTAAGATTTTTATCATTGTTAATTTAGACTGACTTTAAATCAGGTTTTGGACATGAGCCCTAAGAGGCTTCTTGCCACGTTGCAATAATTCCATCAGGTTAACAAATTTGCCATTCTAAGTGACTGTGACAGGTCATAACTTGACGATGAGGGAGGAACTAACCATTTACCAGCAAAACTTATTAATTTACCATCTGGAATCTTTGGATAGTTAGTTAAACAATGACACCCTGCTCACCTTACCTGTTACCACACCACTGTATGAGTCAAATCATCTGTACAACAATGAGCCCAGAGTCAGACTAACAATACTTACTACAAAGGACCAGTAGGTGGCAACGCAACTCCATGAACCAGTACTGAAATTCAGGCCCTCAGTAAATATCATATTATGCTAATTGTGATATAGCATTATTCTTTCTCTCTTTTTACCTTTCAGAGGTAGGTGGATATTAAATTATCATAATCTAATGTAGATGTGTCTTCACATAACATGTATGAAAATGAATGAAGTACACAAAGTATTTTATGATTTTCTTTAGAGAAAAAACAATGACAGAAATGTTGACTGATGTGAAGTGATTTTAATTTTCTATATTTTCTCTCTTAACTTGTTTTGTTGAGCAGAGTTAAAATGAGGACTGATACAAAGCAGGTTGTGTCGTCTCAGTGTTTAAAAAGGCTTGTTATACAGATGTAAGCACAAATATTTGTGTGTAAGTAGGTAGTAATCTGTAAAACATTAAACAAATGCAGAGAAACGCTGAGATTTTTAATGTCCTATGGATTAAGTACAACCTCATAATCTTTAGAGAATTATTAAAAATTTACTTTAATGATATCTGAGATGGTTTCTGCTATCTCCCTCCACAGTCACACAGGGAATGAGGTGCAGTATAACTGCCAGCCATAGTGGAGAGAAATGTATCATAGTTATTACAGTTACATTATGTTTGCATTAAAAAAAACAGGTTTATCTGTATCTGCACTACCCAGCACTAAAGAGCATTTTGAACTAGACTGATAAGCATTTTTATTGGCTGGTATTGACACTAAACTGGTACTAAAGTCTTTATTCTTGTGGTAAAGACCTGACACCAACTTTAGACTGTCACTAAAGTGACTCTAAAGTTGTCAGGTGGGTGAGGACAAGGCAGACTGGCACAGTTCAGTGATTTATTAACAAAGTGGAAGGTACATAAACTTACTGGCATGGGTACAAAGTCCACACAGAAGTAACTGAGAATCCATGGGCAAACACGAATGGGGCAGGGAAAAGGTCGGACAGGCAGGCAGGCAATCAGGTACAGATAAGGGTACAGGTTCCAGGTTTCAGGATAAAGGGTAAAGGGTAAAGGGTTCAGGATTGAGGTTGCAGAGTACAGGTTTCAGGTAACAGGTAACAGGATGGAAAGCAAAGACATAAGGCAACAATAACAATCTGGCTGGGAATGAGTGGAAATGGGCCAGTTATATTCTGCAGTGTTGATGAGGGAAAGTGGAAATAGGAGAGCAGGTGGGTGGGGAAGGTCAGGTGATGGGAATGACGAGAAGAGGGTTACTGCAGGGCAGGAAGGAGTGGCTGTATATGACAGTCAGGTGACTGGGACAGGTCACAAGTCTGAGGGCATCTGGTGGACAGGTAGAGCATGGCGCTGAAGGGGCCTGGGGAAGGTTCAATTTTAGGACCCACCCTTTTAACTGTTCAGGTAAATGGTGTGGGTCAAAATATGAATGCATCTGTACATCTTTATGCTGATGACGCTATTGAATATAGTTGTGCAAGCACTGTTGCCCTGGCATTTGATCATCTGCAGTCTGCATTTGACACCATTCAGTCACACTTGTTCCCCCTCAGATTAGTGTGATTAGGAAATGTTATTTTATAACTAAAAGAAGGTGCCAGCATCGTGTCCGCACAAGGATCACTACTGAGACTGTGACCACCTGGAAATATTTAGGCATCACAATTGATGAAAGCCTTTCTTTTAAATTTCATATTGATCATCTTTTAAGGAAATTGAAATTAAAACTGGAAACAAATCTTGTTTTTCTTTTAATGCTAGGAAACGACTTATTGCTGCCACCTTCTTGCTTCTCATGGACTACAGGGATGTTTTTTTACATGAATGCCTCAGCTTACTGTCTTCATCTGTTGGATGCGGTCTATCACAGAGCTCTGATATTCTTAACCGGTTGGAAACCCCTCACACACCATTGTATTCTGTATTCTTTAGTCAACTAGTCATCATTGTCCATGTGCAGAACTTTGCACTGCAATAACTTCATTTATAACTCCATCCTTGGACTGCTACCCACTTATTTATCCGCTTACATGTTATGTCAACAGTGCTGCCATAGTCTACACTACCAGGACTTAACCACTCTCTACAGAATTGGGTAAAAAAAGCCTTCTCCTACTCTGCCCCCTCAATGCTACTCCAGGAACTGAAGCTGTTCAGCATGATTCCCCTCAGTGATTTTAAACTACAAAATCTGGAAAGAGTGTCTGTGGGGGGTTTTGTCCTGTACATAGTATTTAAAATCAGACTTCCACTTTGACACTTTTACATGTTAAAAATCCTATACAATTCAAAATTGGTTGATATAACCTGATTCCTAAAGACTGTGGAGTTGTTTCTTTCCAAACCAGTCTGTTTCTTTGTTGATTTCTATTATGCATTGTAAATCTTTATTTCAGTGACTGAAAGTGTCATTCAAAAGACAATATATCCACATCAGACAACACTGAGCAAATCAGATTTTTAATAAAAGATGATATCAGTTCAACTGTAGTTTGAAGCAGTGCATCCCATCTCAGTACATGTCTAAGATGCTAACACCTGAGGGGTTCTTCATTAATCTATGGAAATGTATCCCAGTAGTTACAATACACTTCTTCCACAGCTGTCCATCACACAACCTGACAGTGGGAACGTTTCAATTTCTCCCCTGCCTCAGCCCTGAGGCGAACCAGGTTCAAGGCTGATGTTTAATCAGTGATCATGCTACAGGAAACAATCCTATCCATATGCATGAATTGTTAGTGGATTCAGGTTTGTTGCAAGGTCCTGTCTACTGGGAATGACTAAGACTCAAACAGAGATAGTCAATAGTAATGAGTGATGACCCTTGACTGACCTGGTTATCACTGGATATGTTTACATGCAATCAGTTCTTAACCTGGTTACTAGTTTAATGAATCAGTTTGCTATTGTAGGTACAGACCAAAGACACACATTACTTCTGAACCTGGAAGATGTAGACATCATCTCTACCTCTAAGAAAGACAGGGTTTTATGAAAAGCAGAGGCCATCTTGGAATCCCCCTTTGTCACTGGCCTTAAACTTTTGATGTCAGAGGTCAAGAGTGTTCCCTAACTTCACACAAATAGAAAAAGCGTTTTGGCTCTGACCTGGTTAAGATCCTGCCTCTCATGTCATTTCAAATCCATAAAAAACTGTAAATCCTCTATAGCCCTGGTCACCCATGGTGCCCCCCAGGGTTTGCTGCTTGGTCTCCTTCGTTCTATTCATCCTCTACATACTACTTTTGGTCAGATCTGTCGTTGTTGCGGACTCTGTTTCCACCTGTGTGCTGACAACACCTTTCCTCAAAGACCTTCTCTGCTGCACCTGCTCACCACATGCCTGAATAAAGTCTTCAATAAACCACCACATCTTTCCACTTCTCCATGACCTCCACTGGCCTCCTCACTACCTAGAAAGCCTTCAGTAACATAGGTATTCTCTATCTCCTTCAACAGCCCATTCCCTCCCGTTGCCTCAGGTCCAGCGATGCCACTTTTTCCCCAGCAAAGAACTTGCGGTGACAGTGATTTTTCTAGTTTGAACTTTTTACAATCCCATATTAAAGAGCCCCCCACCAACTTAACATTCAAAAGATTCCTCAAAACAAACATGCAGTTCAATTTTGGACAGAGAAAAGAGAAAAAGAAGTCAGCTTACAGCCCAAAAAAAAAGTAAATAGCGATAAAGGGATAGGGATCACAAAATTTACAGGAACTATCCGTATCTGTAAATCAGATTGGAAGCATAATTCTTAAGAAACTGTTTAAGGTGTGTTTCCTTTACTTTATTTGAGAGATTTATAAAGCATCAAACAGCCCTCCAGCACCACAGCCAGTGCCTCTGCAACAACGCTGCTTTGCTCCTTTTTCATTGCCCAGCCCTCTGTCGCCCTCTGCTGCTTATCAACTGTAGCAATTACTCAAATACTGTAGAAAATCTGCTCAGATACAGTAGCAGCATTTACAGTTCATGTGGGTGTGTGTATTTGCATACTCACAGAGTGGGCATTCGGAGTACGTTCCCCATCTCCTGAGATTCTAATTACAAGTTGAGTGAGCGAAGAACCAGAGAGATAACGAAGCGACATCTATCCGAGTGCCGACCATCTGTAACCCCAGCTAGCCTTTAGCAGTGTAATGTCTCAGTGTTTTACTGCTGACACATATGGTGCTACAACTTATTCTGCTTTGTAAGCCATAAGCAGTTTAATTACCTGCAATTAAGACCCAGCTCGTTAGATGAGGAGTAGGAGGAGGAGGAGGAGGAGGAGGAGGAGGAGGAGGAGGAGGAGGAGGAGGAGAAAGAGAACCCAGAGCAGTAAGGAAAAGAGAGGAGTGGAGAGAAAGACTCTCCAGCTGCTGATGGTTCTGTGGTTACACTCTTATGGCTTCAATATGAATGTGTATTTAGTTCTTAAATCTATCAGTTATATCTTTTCACAGGGTTCCTTCATTATTAGAGTCTCCATGTTTTGCCTTTCTGCACATACGAACAATAGTTAGGTTTGCATTGCAAAGCTGTGTGTTTGCATGTCTGTAAACATGGGATTACGTTTGTTGAGTGAGGAGGGGGAGACAGAGAGAGAGAGAGAAGGTGTTTGTGTGTGTACGTGCATGTGATCGCAGCACTGTCGCCCTAGTCTGTGCTGCGGTGACAGTGATGTATGGGTAATTTAAAAAGTCATTCTTTTCCACAGAGCGGTCTGCAGTCAGGCCAGCCAACCGCAGCCCATTCCCCTACAGCACTGAGAAAAACTCATCTACATCCACTCGAGCACTCACTCTCTCTCTCACTCTCTCTCTCTCTCACACACACACACACACACACACACACACACACACAGAGGTATTGTAGCACACACAGACATTACAGTGTATAAACAAATACAAATTCTCACATTTCTCATACAAACCACTTTTGATTAACTTTAATTTGTTTCCATATTTTGTATTCCTATTTGTGTATATTGGTCTGTCTACCAAACACACAGCTTTCTAAATTTGAACTTGAGCTATGTGATGTGACTTTAGTGCCTCCAAAATGGACAGCAAGTGCCAGAGGTCAGCAGCAACGTCCTGGAAACCGCTTTGCTCGTTTGCTCCGCACTTCAGCCTCCGGCATTTCAGCCCATTACTGAAGAAGAGCAGGTGTATGTGTGCATTTTTGTGACTGTAGATGGCGCCATGTGATTCTAAGGGACTTTTTGAATGACATGTTAAACTACCACATATGGCTAGAATGTTTGAGTGTCCTCATACTTGTTTTAATAATAATAATAATAATTTGAGTAGGATGATCCTCTTCACAGACAGGTGTCTGTTCGGTCACACTGTTCAGTTTGTATGGATTCAGCAATTCAAAGAGCTTTACTTGAGACTGTAAATCAATTCAAATGTTTAATCTTATTAATTACATGATATGCTGATTAATTAATCAAATTAAAACTAAGTGAAGCCTCTTGCGTCTCATAGACAAGCCTAGTGCTTCTCTGTCAACTCCTGAGTTACCAGAGCGATGCACGGTATCAAAAGGGTGCCTTCACGAATTGTCAGTGGCTCCCTGAGTGCTCTCCTGTCGTTTAGAAACTAAGAGCGCTGCTCTCAGAGGCTCATAGCCTTTTATATAATATTATATATGTTAACTTAAGTAAATTTTTGTTTTGTAATCAATTAATCGAAATGAATGCATTCATTTGACAACCCTATTTGAGAGATTAAAAGGCATTACAATTTAAAAGAAACAAGCTAATGTAAAAAACACATAAACAAGTTAGAATTTAATAAAACAGATTAAAAGCAGAATCAAAAGTTACAGTGCAGAGCAAGATATGCATTAGCATTCCTAAATGTAATTTAATAAAATACAGTGAAAAAGAATTTAATTTAAAAATAATGGAGAATTAGAGTTTGTTCCACATATGTGATTCATAAAAACTGAATGCTGTTTCTCCGTTTAGCTTTGACCCTGGGGCAGTAAACGGGCCCTTCCGTGTCCACCTAATATTTAGGTATTAAGCTTCCACAGGTGGATGGTCTGCATCTTTGTTCCTGGGTTATTTATTGAATTGGTGAATTGGTGTCTCCAGAAAGACTTTTATCCAGTCTGGCAGGAGGTTCATCAGCCACGGCTTCTCCGAAACCTCCCCGTTTGCCAACCTCTGGGCAGCCCGCTTGTGCTCTACGGTAGTAGCCCGCTTCCACTCCCCGTAGTAGTACACCATTGTATATACCAAATCATAAAGTTCATCAACGAGCAGGTCCGCTGGGTCCATGATGGTCGGGTCCTACTGTCAGCGTTTAATCGCAGAAAGGACCCAGATGCAGACCAACTCTCAGAAGACAAAAAGGTTTTATTTTCAACGAGGAAAAAAACTAACAAAAAAAAACTCTTCCCACTGGGCCAGGAACACAGGAGCAGGGTACAGAGGCAACTCAAGAAAAACTAGAGACACAACAGGCTTGAGACACAAAGACAACTAACGACATCTAAGACGAGGACCCGACAGAGGACAAAGGGAACTAAGGAACATATATGCACGTGGACTAATGGGAAACGAGACACAGCTGGGGTGGGCAGGCAGGTAGCAGGGGAAGGAGTGAGACGTTGTGCATCCAGGGGTAGACAAGACACAGGTGTGCGGGAAAAACAAGTGAGCACAGGGAAACAAGAGGAAAAACCAAAACAAAAACATAGCTTTTTTTTCCTTCTCTATATTTTTCCCAACTCCCCTTTATCCAAGGCCTCTTTTTGACCCTCTTTTGTTCCTCTCTCCTTGTCTCTTATTGAGTCCTCTCCATTCCCCCTTTTCCCTTTCTTTCACCTCATTTTTTACTCTCCTTGCCTGTCCTCTCCTTATACTTTTTTTCACTTCAGCTTTTTCCTTACTTTTTCTTTATATTGCCCACCATTTGCATCCACTCCTCCACTCACTTCTTACTTCCTCTCCTCCTCTCCTGTCTTTTCCAGAGGAGTGATAGGGGGTAAATCTGGGGGTCAATGATTTGTGCTCTGTGGTGTCAGCGTTACAGCAGTGACAGATCCTGACAATGGTATTCATAGGAATGCAGTGTGTTTATGCTAATATCTCCCTGCATCCCAACAACATGTCTGGGAAATAGAGCTGTAACGACGTCTGGCAGGACACACACACACATACACAGACACACACACACACACACACACACACACACACACACACACACACACACACACCCCAATGGAAAACTTTTAGGTGTCTGCATACCAAACGACTCCTGAGTATTTAGTAGCCTTTTCCTATCCAATTTAGTTTTATCCTCTCGTATCAGATGTAGTCCTATCAGGATGATACATTTTTGAAGATTTGGTGCATAAACAATTCAGCTCTTAGCCTGGATGATTAAGGAGCCTGTTTTTTCATTGCCATATGCTCAAGTGTGAAATCTTCAGTCAGAAACTGGTTAGGACCATAGACTGTATAAAGAAGTGGACGTAGCCTCCATTATGTCACCCATTGGTTTATTAATGACTAATTAATTTGAAGCCATAAGTTAACTGTTTTGGCCATCGCCATCATTGTTTTTTTGGAGCCAGAAGTGACGTTATTTGGATGAGAGGGTAGCGCTACCTCTATCCTGATTGGTGGTCACTATGGTAGCGACTTGTCAATCACAAGGTAGCCCGCCCTGTAGCATACGCTGCTTTATCGTTTATTTTTAAATGGGACCATCATTTACAAAATGAACATCCTGCTGTACTGAAGAAGACTCATAACTAGCGATTCAGACCATAAACTCATTAGGAAAATGTTTACTGAGGTAACAAATCAAGTAGGAGATTAGATCCTTCTCGCTTTCTCTTTTATACAATCTGACTTCTTTTTGCAGCCAGTGGAGTCACCCTCTGCTGGCCATTAGAGAGAATGCAGGTTTAAGGCACTTCTGCATTGTCTTCACTTTTCAGACCCGGACATTGCTGCTTGATTGGGACAAACAGGGTTGAAAAACCTAAAAAAACTAAACTAAACAAACATGCAAATATCATATTGAAAATTTTACTAATTTGGGAAATGAAGCGGTCTGCACTCACACAATACAAGGTATTCTGTCACACCGGCATCAGAAGGTTGTAATGGCTCCTTAAGTGGAAAGCCTAACTAGCTAAGCTAACTAAGCTTAACTTCATAACCTCAGGCTCCTCAATTTATGTCCAAATGCGCAGAAATCTGGCAAAAAGTCTATATACAAGCTTGTTTTGTAAAAGTAATCGAACAGTATTTCTCTGTATTTTCAGTATTAACCCTTTAACAAGTATCTACATCTTCAGTAAAAACACAGACCACAGAACACAGAGCAATAAGTACCATGCACCCGAGACAATGCGTGCCATGGTGTGCACACAAGATTAAGAATTTCCACCTGTGAGTGTGTATTCTGACAAACACAATGATAACCGGCTTGGCTCACAGAGACACAATTTAGTGACAAATCGACTACAGGCCCAGTTTTCAAAAGGACTGTGACACGATCATCCTCCAGCTTGTTACACTGACAAACACTCGTCCAGCTGTGTTCATCAGCAAAAGCAGTGACACATTGGTTTACATTTACCAGGTGTATGGCAAGCTAAGAACCGCTGAATGTACCCCTTTGGCAAGTGCTTGTGAGCCATGCACAGCTGTTGTGCTTGCTGTTCACCAACATGAGGCAGGAGCAGGGGTGCAGTGCTGCCAGAGTGCATTGGAACGACATTCTGCCACTTTTTTCCTTCAGGTAAGGAATTAGAACATTCATTATTTGCACAATCCGGTTGAAATTCATATTTATATTTTAAAAAGGTTGAAGATTCAATCATCACTACAGTGGGTGTCATGAAGTAGAGCCAATAACAACAAATGGAATGGTCGAGGTTGTCATATTGACTTTAAGTCAAGTCAAGTCAAGTCAATTTTATTTGTATAGCGCCAAATCATAACAAAAGTTATCTCAAGACGCTTTTCACATAGAGTAGGTCTAGACCATACTCTTTAAAATATTATTTACAGAGACCCAACAGTTCCCACCATGAGCAAGCACTTGGCGACAGTGGCGAGGAAAAACTCCCTTTTAACAGGTAGAAACCTCGAGCAGAACCAGGCTCTGGGTGGGCGGCCATCTGCATCGACCGAGTTGGGTTGAAAGGGGAGGAGAGAGGGGAGACAAAACAAGAGGAGAGACAACAAATCAGACTAATAATAATAACAACTGCAGCAGTGAGTGTGGAGCAGGAACATGGGGGCAGTAGACTGCTGGCAATCACAGATCCAGAATCTACAGCTCTAGGGGCGGAAATACCTGCAGAAAGTGAGAAGGCAAAAAAGCACAGAAAGCGCAAGGACTACCAGGAAGAAGTGGAGTTGGTAACCTGTATTAGTGGGATAGGAATGTGTACAGATAGAGAGGGAGAGGAGGAGAGAGAAGCTCAGTGCATCATGGGAAAACCCCCGGCAGTCTGAGCCTATAACAGCATAACTAAGGGATGGTTCAGGACTCATCTGAGCCAGCCCACTATAAGCTTTATCAAAAAGGAACGTTTTTAGCATACTCTTAAACGAAGAGAGGGTGTCTGCCTCCCGAACCCAAATTGGGAGCTGGTTCCACAGAAGAGGAGCTTGATAACTAAAGGCTCTGGCTCCCATTCTACTTTTAGAGACTTTAGGTACCACAAGTAACCCTGCATTCTGTGAGCGTAGTGCTCTAGTGGGGTAATACAGTACTATCAGCTCTTTAAGATATGATGGTGCCTGACCAATAAGAGCTTTGTAAGTGAGGAGGACGACTTTAAATTCTATTCTAGATTTCACAGGGAGCCAGTGCAGAGAAGCTAATATTGGAGAAATATGTTCTCTTTTGCTAGTTCCTGTCAGTACATGTGCAGCCGCATTCTGGATCAGCTGGAGAGTCTTTAGAGACTCATTGGGGCAGCCCGATAATAATAATAAGATAAGATAAGTCATCCAGTCTTTTATGTCCTTAATACATGCCTGAAGCTTGGCTAACTTACCGGTTTCATCTGGCTTTATCAATATGTATAACTCAGTATCATCTGCATAGCAGTGAAAGTTTATGGAGTGTTTCCTAATAATATTGCCTAAAGGAAGCATATACAAGGTAAATAAAAGTGGTCCGAGCACTGAACCTTGTGGAACTCCATGACTAACTTCCCTGTGCACAGAGGATTCATCATTTACATGGACAAACTGAAATCTATCTGATAAATACAACTGAAACCAGCTTAGTGTGGGTCCTTTGACGCCAATAAAATGCTCCAGTCTCTGTAATAGGATACAATGGTCAATGGTATCGAAAGCGGCACTAAGATCTAACAGAACAAGTACAGAGACAAATCCCTTGTCTGACGCAATCAAAAGGTCATTTGTCACTTTCACCAGTGCTGTCTCTGTGCTATGATATTCCCTAACTCCTGACTGAAAATCCTCAAATAAACTATTGCTGTTTAGAAAGTCACATAACTGATTAACGACCACTTTCTCAAGGATTTTTGAGAGAAAGGGAAGGTTAGATATATGTCTATAATTGGCTAAAACCCCTGGATCAAGCATAGGCTTTTTAAGAAGAGGTTTAATTACAGCTACTTTGAAGGACTGTGGTACATAGCCTGTTAATAAAGACAGATTGATCATGTCTAGTAAAGAAGTGCTAACTAAGGGTAAAACTTCTTTAAGCAGCCTAGTTGGGATGGGGTCTAAGAGGCAGGTTGTTGGTTTAGACGAAAAAATCATTGAAGTTAATTGGTAAAGGTCAATTGGAGAAAAACAGTCTAAATATAAATCTGGTTCTACAGCTGCTTCTGAGGTTCCTGAGGTTCCTGTACTCGAAGATGTATCTGAACTGGCTGAGAGAACAAGATGATGAATTTTTTTTCTAATAGTTAGAATTTTATCATCAAAGAAGCTCATGAAGTTATTACTACTAAGCGCTCAGGGAATACATGGCTCAACAGAGCTCTGACTCTGTGTCAGCCTGGCTACAGTGCTGAAAATAAACCTAGGGTTGTTCTTATGTTCCTCTATTAGTGAGGAGTAATAGGCTCCTCTGGCATTACGGAGGGCCTTCCTGTATGTTTTAAGACTATCTTGCCAAACTAAATGAGTTTCCTCCAGTTTGGTGGAACGCCATTTCCTTTCTAATTTTCACGATGTTTCTTTTAATTTGCGGGTTAAGGAGTCATACCATGGAGCTAACCTCTTTTGTTTTATTATCTTCTTTTTGATAGGGGCAATAGAATCAAGAGTCGTTCGCAGCGAGCCTGCAGCACTATCAACCAGATGATCAATTTGGGAGGGACTAAAGGTAGCATAGGAGTCCTCCGTTACATTGATTCATGGCATTGAATTAAATGCCGATGGAATCACTTCTTTAAATTTAGCTACAGCACTATCAGACAGGCATCTACGAAAGGAATGTCTGTCTAATGGCCTATAGTCCAGTAATATAAATTCAAAAGTTATTAAATAATGGTCTGATAAGACAGGATTTTGTGGGAAGACTTTTAAATCTTCAATTTCGATTCCATATGACAGAACAAGATCGAGGGTATGGTTAAAACAATGAGTGGGTTTGTTTATACTCTGACAGAAACCAATTGAATCTAATAGTGAGATAAACGCAGAACTAAGGCTATCATCATCGATGTCCACATGAATATTGAAATCACCTACAATAATGACTTTATCTGTTTTGAGGACTAAACTTGTTAAAAACTCTGAGAATTCTGCTAAAAATTCAGAATACGATCCAGGAGCATGGTACACTATGACAAATAGAATTGGCTGTACAGTTTTCCACAATGGGTGTGAAAGACTAAGAACAAGGCTTTCGAATGAGTTAAAACTGAGTTTAGGTTTAGGTTTTAAGGTGTGTTGATTGAACGTGCAAGAAAACATTCCACCTTGAAAGTTTCTGGTAGCCTTTTTCTCCAGTCTATAGCTAGCTAACATTAACAAGTAAAGATAATAAGGCAGCAAAACATCCTTTCATTTTTTGCTACAAATTTTCTGATTATGGTATAGCTAATTGCCATGTAATATTCTCAACCCAATGAAACTATTGACAAAATCAGTCTAACATTTAATTGTGTGGTCAGTTATAGTTGACTTATGTAGGCTATGCAAAGTTGTGCGGATTGCATTTATATCCATGGGCACTGCAGTCAATCCGAGAGACGCTGTACAGATTTATGCACAAGGCACAGTAATGTAATTTCATTGATTATTTAAATCTCCAGACACACAGACTGCATAAATGTCCCACGGTATGCAGTGACATTACTGCACATGGAAGCATTTAGCAAATGTCCTGGGAGTTGAACATGGTATCAGGGACCTCAGGTAGACTGCCTGGGAGCTGGCCATGGGCAGATCAGGAGACCTCAGGCGGACGGCCTGGGGACAAGGCAGAGGTCGAGTAGAAAGGAGATCTTTTTGGAGACACCAGTCAACCAGCCCGCACCTCAGCCCACTTCTCTACCTGCACCTCAGCCCACTTCTCTGCCTGAGTTTCCTGCGGCCCGAGCAACCAATCTGCCTGAGTTTCCAGCGGCCCCAGTGGCCGAACACGCCGAGTATCCAGCAGCCCCAGCCGACTTCCCCGGCTTAGCCTCCAAACCCACTGACTTCCCCGCGGCCGAGCCCTCTGATTTTCCCGCGGCCGATCCCTCTGACTTTCCTGTTAACTTGTAAACTTTTTTTTGCCTTCTGAGATTTGGTCTGCATCTGGGCCTTTCCCCGTTTAAACCGTGACAGACACTGTGTTAGAAACTCCTCCTGCTCTGATTGGTTGTTTTCATTTAGGCACGATGGATTTCTACAGATGATTTTAGGAGCATTAGGAGGAGCCAGAGGAACCTGATTTTTTCACAGATTATCTGATTATAGGCCATTAGTGCTCATTTGATTTGTAGAAATAACATTTTTTTGGGTCAGTTTTTAAGAGTGGAAGGCTATGGAAGGACATTGTGTTGTGGGTGAACTTGACGTGTTCAAAGCAATGAAGGGCAACGGAAGTCAAGCAGAATTCTTAATTTGCACAAATCTTTAACGGTTGATGTATCTGTAATGTTACCCATTTTTTTCTTTGACAAAACAGAAATTCCTCTACTGCATTTAAAACTACTACTACCACCATAGTAAAAGCCCTATAACTCAACACTCTCTTCTAAGATACCACAAAATGTCTTTTAATTCTGTATGTTATTTTATTTTTTTAAAAAATCAACATTACAGGCAAATATAACTTACAACATAGCCCCAAAAAGACCCTCCCAAGACCCCATAAGTCTTAAGTGATTTCACACTTCACTTCAATAACGCAGTTTTAATCTGTGTGTGGATTGTACACAATATTAAATGGACACAGTAGTAAGCTATTAAATGCGTGAATGATCAAAGTGCTACTGGCAATAAAACTGACATTTTCACAGTCAAAATTGATTACTGCATACTGTTACAGTTATAAAGAGTGAGTTGAAAGAATCAGTGCTCCATCACAGTTAATGTGGCAGGAAAACATCCTATTCTTTTCACTTTGCTATCTGCATGCTCTCAGGCTCACACAGAGTTATAGATAATTTAAGAAAAGCATAATTACCTGGAACAGCACATTTGTCAGAAGTGTGAGGAAGATGGTACAGATCATTATAATTTTCCCATGTGTTCTGCGTTATCTGCTACTGATAATTGGCAGAAAATGGAAATAATGTATTTATTGGTTAATTTATAGAAGCAGCTATCACAGGGGATCAAAGTTAAGGTAAACAGCTAGAACTGAAGAAGACCCAAACCAATGGCCATTAGTGGAGTTACCTTGTCATGTAAATTTAACCAATGACTTTGAATTATATCTGCTCCCACTATGCAGAAATTAAAAGGAGCGACGCTTGTGAGCTAGTTCAGACAGGCAACTCGAGCTGCACCGCTTCATTCACACGTGACATGCCTCACACTCCACAACATCTACCAAACACTCCTGAGGATGAATCAGACACCCATCGTCCGCACCGCAGTTCCCACATCACCCGTAAACGACTTGCCAGATGGCCTGTGCACCGCATCCTTGAAGCACTATACGCCCGCAACATCTCTGCTCCATCCGGCCTTAACCATGAGGAGCTTTTCAATTTTCTCATAAATCAAGAAAACTCCACTGATGCTCAAGCGTCCACTGCCAGCTGTTGTTAATTCAAACAGCGCTCCTGCCAAAGGTAAAGCCACCGCTTCCCATCCAGCTTCTCCCAAACCGGCTTCTCCTCCAAGAAGACAGAAGCAACCAGAACCCGGCACCTCTACCGAAGCATCCATCCTGTCTTCCCTTGTTGAAGTCAAAAACGCACTTAATGTCATGAACACCAGGATACAGTGCCTGGAAGGAAACGCGATTTTCTCCGCCTGTAATATAAACAACCCGGGGCTATCCTCTTCAACTTCTGTGATGGCTCAATCTGCCCTGCTTCCCGCCGACGTCACCCCCCACAGGACCCTGGGAACTGCAGTCCCAGCTCCAACCATGGATTCTTGGTTCCTGCCCCCTACAGCAACAATTCCTGATACCCTCAGGAATCAAATTTTAACAGGCCATGACGTAAATGTGGTGAAGATTCTGTTATGTGGTACGGATACTGCTGACAGAAAATTTTTGGAATGTGGAGATTTTTCAGTAATTCTCAAAGATAGCGATCCGAGATTGTCAAATACCCTCACTTTGGCAGAATTCAACGTTGCCTTCGGTGTCTTTAGAGACACCTTATGTGAAATATATCCGCAAAGCTCCCACACAACCTCCCTCTGTCCAAAAACTGCTCTGCAAGAACTGTCCACCTCCCCGACTTCCCCGACTTAGCCTCCGAACCCTCTGACTTCCCCAGTTTAGCCTCCGAACCTTCTGACTTCCCCAGCTTAGCCTCCGAACCCTCTGACTTCCCCGCGGCCGAGCCCTCTGACTTTCCCCCGGCCGATCCCTCTGAGTTTCCCGTGGCCGATCCCTCTGAGCTCCCCGCGGCCAATCCCTCTGAGCTCCCCACGGCCGATCCCTCTGACTTCCCCACCACCCGCCCGAGGTTTCCTGCTCCGTCGTCGGCCAGTTTTCTGATCCCTCTGACTTTCCTGTGGCCGATCCCTCTGACTTTCCTGCAGCCGATCCCTCTGACTTTCCTGCGGCCGACCCCACTGACTTTCCTGCGGCCGATCCCTCTGACTTTCCTGCGGCCGATCCCCCTGACTTTCCTGCGGCCGACCCCGCTGACTTTCCTGCAGCCGATCCCTCTGACTTTCATGCGGCCGACCCCTCTGACTTACCTGCAGCCGACCCTTCTGACTTCCACGAGGTCCACCTCTGTAGGCCGGTTCAGCCCTCGGGGCACCCGCCCGTGGTCTCCTGCTCCGTCCCGGGCCAGCCCTCAGGCCCCCCGCCCAAGATTCCCCTGGACTCTTGCCCCTGAAGGGCAGTGGAAGTCAAGCAGAATTCTTAATTTGCACAAATCTTTAACGTTGATGTATCTGTAATGTTACCCATTTTTTTCTTTGACAAAACAGAAATTCCTCTACTGCACTTAAAACTACTACTACCACCATAGTAAAAGCCCTATAACCCAACACTCTCTTCTTAGATACCACAAAATGTCTTTGAAATCTCAGCCCCAGCTGAATCCAGTGTTAAATCCTGAAAGTCATCCTACAAAGCGTCAGGTACCTTTTTCCTCAGGATACAAGTCTCCTGTCTGCATTAATTTCAATGAAAATGTCTGTACATATCCTAACTGTAAAAATATGCATGTGTATAGTTGGTGTTTAGGCAGCCACCCCCGCTCTGTGTGTCCCAGGAGGCTTCATCCTGCAAAACCTGGGAAATAAATATGAATCATCTGAAGAAGAATAAACATTGAGCCCCCTTCAGACTGATAGAGAATACACATTGGGGCCCCCCTGCAGAATTGCTGAATTGATTAAGTCTGGACCCCCTTCCCCTCTGCTAATTAACCCTTTGATCTTGTCATCTAGGTGTCCCCTGCAAGTCCGATAGCAAATGTACCCTTCCAACCTTTTGTTTCCTGTTGTTCTTACATCACTGCTTTGATCTTACTGTATAAAACTGTATCTCTGTCTTGGCTCTGGGTCCACTCACCGACTTAGATCTGCTCTGTGTCCGTCAGTGCAACAGGGTGCCGGCATGCTTGAATAAACTCACAACACTACAGCAAACCTCTAACCTGGACTTGGATTTTTCCACAACAATTTGGTGCCGTGACCCGGATGGCAACATACTTACACAGAGACTCCTTTTCCAGACCAAGGACACACCAGTGACTTAAGATCCAAATTACAGAGGTAAAGGGTCCTTTTGAAAACCCAATTTTTGTTGCTGTGTGTGTTGGAGGTCTGTGAATCTGGAGCTTGTGTTGTATAAACCTTGGAAATTTGACTCGGTTATAGAGTTGCGTGCCTCTTCCTAACCTAAGAATCTGACTCACTCTTCTTAAGGTCCAAACATTTCAGATTACAGAGTAAATTTTTCTTGCCTCTTCCTAGCCTTAGAATCTGACTTACTCTTTTTAAGATTAAACATTTCAGAAAGCAGAGAAAGGAAATTTATGGAAATGGCCGATTGGAATAGAATCCTAGGATCAGGCCGAGTGTTTCGGGGAAACACAGCTATTGAGATAGATGAAGGTCACAGTGTTGGGAATACTGCCAGTGTTGGGGACACTGAGGTAATAGTCCAGAGAGACTTGTAAGGAGGCCTAGACATGATCGGTAGTTTGGGGTAATTTGTTCTTGGGATTAATTAATTAATTCATTCTGTAGGGATCGATTTTTTTCTCCGTACATTAAGGAATGGATTGTATCTTCTAAGCAGTATTATGATGAAAGTGAATTGTTGGCAAAAGTAAGAGTAAATGAAAGTTTTAGAAGGGATTTTACAGAAAGACAATGGGAAGTTATTTTAGTGGAAGGTCAGAGAGAGAGTTTACCGGTCCAGCAAAAGTAAGTGTATGATAGTTATGGTACCAATAGCGTTACATTTGTTGCAACATTGATTAGAATAACTGCAGATGATGGTCTTTTCAAATTTCCCCAGAATGGGACTTTTGACCGGACCGGAAGTTGAGTAAAAAACTTTTATCCTGGGAAAAAGATTGAGAATCCAGTTTAAAGTGAAATGTGAAATTGATGAAGATGAAGAAGGGTGAACTCCAAACCTTGGAGTCACAGAGAGCTAAAGGCAATAGTGGGAGATTTTTCCAAGGATGTCAGGAAATATGCCAAATCCCATCCCAAATGCCTGACATAATGTAATTGTTAAAAACTAACTTTGCCATCCGATTTGAAAGACAAAGTTAATGATGTCTGTGAAATTCCCTGCAATCCCACAGACTCCAAAATAACACCAGATAAAGCACAGACATTTTACAGTGTCATTGAAAGAAATTTAAGGAAAAGAGCAATCGACAGTTGGATGGACAGGAAAACCAATGACTGAACTGGTGAAGATAGCTCAGCACAATTGAGGTAACACAGAACAAAGGGAATACAAAATGCATGAAATGTTCATTCTTGTTCAAGTGTCTCCCTATACAGGCGGAGCACCCAGAGGAGAACGCAGTGGCAGAGGTACCTTCAAAAGAGAGAACTGAGGCCAAGGACATGAGAAATATGTCACCTTTCTCAAACAATTACCAAAGGAACTGCTTCTATTGTGGTGAACCACATCATTGGGTAAGAAACTGACCATATAGAAGCATCCCAATCTACCCTGCCTACGGCACCTCCAGTGAGTAGACAAATGGGAGACCAACAAACCCCAAAGCCCTACCAATAGAGCTGTACCAAATTGAAACAGAAGGAAATGTGACCCATGCTTTGTTTTTTTAAATTTTAAATTAAGAACCTTATTTAATTGTAGATGTTAATGGAAAATCAACATCATTTCTGGTTCTTTTTTTAACTCTAAAGCAACAAAATCCATAAATTTGAAAACATCCAAAGAAACAGTAAGAGCTGTGGGGGTTGGAGGCATTCCTATGAGTCTATCTGTATCTGAGCCTACTGTAGTATCCATAGGTCCTTTTACTCATGTTTTACAACTTAACACTCCTTTCTTCTTTCAGACACCACGCTCGTGAAGCAATTAGGGCGATATTTGTTAGGTTAACTAAACTGCACCATCTATTCCACACCAGATGGCATGTTTTTACAGAATAAAAGGTAACGCAACAGATGTACTAGCAGCTCTGATAGACCAAAATCAAACTATGAGTGAAGGAAAAGTGAAATTATATGATAGAATTATGTCCAGTGTGACCTTGTCAGTATGGGCCTCCTCCTCTAATGATGTTTGATCAGAACTGTTGAGCCAGTACAGGTATTACTAAAAAATAACACCTCCCTGCCAAGGATTTCACAGTATCCTCTTTATCAAGAGTACTGACACTTACTGCTCCACACACTACACTCAAGAGATGTTCCATTCTTAACCCTGCTACTCTATCACCTACAGAAGATGATGGTGATCCCCCAATAACTGTGGATGTTGTTTCATGTTCATCTAAACCTAGTCCAGATCTTTTAGAAATTCCTTTCTCTAACTCTAAACTTGTTTTCTACACTGATGGCTCTGCTTATAGAGAAAATGGAGTGCCATACGCAGGGTATGCAATTTGTGATAACTTTTCTATTATTGAAAGTGCTGCCCTGCCACCCTCAAGCTCCGCCCAAGTAGCTGAGTTGTACGCTCAGATGAGAGTCTGTTACCAAGCAAAAGGTAAAATTGTTACCATTTTCACAGACTCCAGATATACTTTGGGATGTTTTTATGAAATTAATAACAGTACAGACAATAATGTTGACACATCCTTCCCCTCTGGGATTTTTTTGAGCTTTTGAATAAATTTTATTCATATGCCCAAGTAAGATGTTGTATGTTTGGATAAGTTGTCTAAATGTATGGCTGGCCTGAAGCATGGGCTTGAAAGAAGGCGGACTCTGCTTCCATAGCAAACGGCTGCCGAAAGACATTGTGCCAAGATTTGGTTTTCCACAGACCAATCAACTGTCAAGAGTGACAAACCCTACAACAACATCCAATCAGGAGATTGGGTGTGCGTCAGAGAGCTCCAGCAGAGCCCAAACCCTAAGAACGGTTATGCTTGTAGATTCATCACACACAGTACAGGAGAAGGACTCCCACTGATGGTTTTTACTTCCTATGACATTTGACACATGTTACACTTTAATTCAACCTATGAACACTGTGCCTGTCCCAATCCAGACTGGGCTTGCTCCTGTAACAAATGAACTGACTCAGATCCGCTCTGTGTCCGTCAGTGCACCAGGGTGCCGGCATGCTTGAATAAACTCACAACACTACAGCAAACTTCTAACCTGGACTTGGATTTTTCCACAACGCATCCTTCAACTCCAGTGAATGTTCCAGCTCTTTCCAAAGGTCTTTCAAATCACCCCAATAGATGCTTTGTCAATTACCTTATCACCGGCTTAGTACAAGGATTCCTAGCAGGCCTATGCTGGCTCCCAAACGTGACCCACATTTGTAAAAATCTGCAATCTGCACTTAAGGAGCCTGAATAGAGACAAATTCCACTTGTCAAAAGATGTTATAAACGGCTACATGATAGGTCCTACGTCAAGATCCCCATTTTCCATCTTTAGAGTAATCTCTATAGGCGTTGACCAGGAAATATTCAAACAAAAAATGTCTCATCATGGATCTCTCAGCCCCTCACAATTCTTCCATTCAGAGCATAAATAACTTAATTCTGCAAGCGCCTTTTTCCCTGTTCGATGCTTCTATTGATAATGCTGTGTAGATGATTAAGTCAGCAGGCGTAGGTGCTTGGCTAGGTAAAGCAGACGTCACAGATGCCTTCAAGGTCATGCGACTCCACCCCTCGCAATGGCATCTTTTCTGTGTCAGATGGTGCTCAAAGTTTTACTTCTCTGTTAAATTGACATTTGGATGCCGCAGTAGCCCTCGCATTTTCGACTCCTTGTCTGAAGCCTTATGCTGGATCCTTTACAACACCTGCAAACTCCCTTTCGTCCTGCATCTTTTAGACGATTTTCTAGTAGTTGACTTTCCCCTTGTCCCCACCTGCTTGCAGCATCTCCACAGTCAAAAGCCTTTTTCATGAGTTAGGTGTACCCCTTTCAGAAGAGAAGAACTTCAGAGAAGTTCCACACATTTAGAATTTCTCGACATCACCCTCAATAGTGTGCTCATGCAAGCTTCACTGCCACAACATAAGCTGTCTCGCATCAGAGCAGCTATCAAATCCTGGTCGGCTGCTGCCATCATCTCCAAAAGAGATCTCTTATCTCTATTAGGCCACCTTAACTTTGCTATGCGCATCATCCCTCACGGTCGTTCACTCGTTTCACGCTTGCTAACATTGGCTAATTCCATCCAAAATCTAAAAGACACTGTAGTTTTAGGTGAAGGCTGTCACTTGGATCTGCATTTTTGGGCCTTATTAGGTGATGAATGGAATGGCATTTCTTTTTTTTATAATGACTTTGTGGAGTCTTCGGTTTCCCTCCAGTTCTTCACTGATGCAGCCCCTTCTGTCGGTTTTGGGGGATTATTCAATAAAGAGTGGTTTGACAACTGAAATCCAGTCCCTCGACAAGAATTCCAAATCCACTGCTCTTTACGAACTTGTTGCTTGTTTGATATGGGGCACTAGATGGATCAGGAAACAAATCATGGTGTTTTGCGACAACGCTGCTACAGTAGAAATAATCAATAAGGGTCACTCAAAAATACCAATAACTAACAGTCTCATGCGACATCTAACTTGGACGTGCGTCCTCAATAATTTCCTTCTGCAAGCTACTTTCATTCCAGGTCATGAAAATTCTGTAGCTGATGGTCTCTCTCCAAGCCCCTGCAGGATCTTTCGCACTATTCCTCAGGTTACATGAGACTTGGCCAGAAATTAACTTTCTGTTTGAGGAAACAGTGGTTTCATTTTTAGTAACCTTACTGCTGGCTGTGGTCTGACTGCTGCGGGAATATGATCGCTTTCGAACAGATCTTTGGCTGTATCGGACAGATTGATATGCAGTTCAGGATTTATGGGGATTTTTAAGGTGCGATTAAGCACGAAGCACGGCCTGCCATCCAGAAAACAGAGACAAACAGGACAGTATGGGTTGACCAGGCATATGTAGGCTTGAAAGGTGATTATAGGTGTGGCAGAGGTGTGGCCTTGCTCCTGAACCTAAGTTAACTAGTTAACTTCATCTGTCTTGGTGTACTTTCTCCCCCCCCCCCATCTAACTTGGACGTGCGTCCTCAATAATTTCCTTCTGCAAGCTACTTTCATTCCAGGTCATGAAAATTCTGTAGCTGATGCTCTCTCTCGCTTTAAATTTCAGGAGTTCAAAGCTATGTGTCCCCAGGCCAAGCCCTCCAGCATGCCATGCCCTCCATTCAATCAGATGACCCTCGATTAATCACATCCAAGCCCCTGCAGGATCTTTCGCACTATTCCTCAGATTACATGAGACTTGGCCAGGCCAAAAGCACAATTAAAGCATATGATTCAGCTTGGTATTTCTTCTCTTCCTTTTGTGCAAACCTCTTCTTTAGGCCTTTACCAGTAAATATCTCCATAGTATGTGCATTTATTGTGTTTTCATTTGAATCCCGTAATCTTCAAATGCAAAGTATCAAAGCCATGCTAGCAGGGATTCAGTTCCACTTACTGGGTCCTCCAGGCAATGATAAAAAGGTCTTTTTTCACTGTATATTGATATAATGCTGGAAGCGGTTCTGCTAATGGCCTTCTTTGGGTTTCTCAGGTGTGGTGAATATTCAACAAGATCTCTCTCCTTTAATCCTCAACATGATCTCACCTTCTCTGATTTAACCTTAGAAGAACACATGTATTCTATATTCCTCAAACACTCAAAGTCTGATAGATCTTGGTAAGGCACCCAAAATTATCATTGCCAAGACTAACACCACTTTTTGTCCCTTCTCTTCCGAGAAGGTCAGCACTGCTGTTCATCACTGATGGTGGCAAACCAATGACGAGATCCTGGTTCTCCTCAAAGCTGCATGATCTCTTCTTGAGCTGCGGCCTACCTCATGAACACTATTCTCCTCACTCCCTAAGAATTGGCGTAGCCACAATTGCAGCTCTTCAATTGCCAGCCTCGACTCTGAAATCCCTGGGCCGCTGGTCATCTTCTGCTTACCAACGATATGTCAGGCTCCACAAGAACGAGATCTTGTCCGCGCGAAAGCTCATGAGCTCCTGCACCCCTTAATGTACAAATAAATAATTGTTGCTGCTTTGCTGTCCAAATTCTGGGAATGGCCACATGGCAGCTGGTGCATAGGCCATCACATAGAAGCTCCTCACATCAGTAGTGTCAGGCTCAATATCTGTACAGTTTTGGGGGGGAAGAAATGTAATCATCACTCCCATATATTTCATGTAAACATGTCTGAGGGGAGTGATGAGGTCGGAGCCTAGACGCCAAACTCTAACTATGTCTGCTGTTGTAATAAACAGTTTAAACGCGAGGTGTCTGACTGAACTGCTAATAGTCAGGAATGAACTGCAGATAGCTAGCAGCTTCCCATGCACACAGAGCTGTGTTGTTAAGTGGAGGGCAGCTATTTACATGACATTGTGTCTGAAAAGGGAATTTGGGTGCGTAAACATGTGTGACATTGATAGTCCTCAGTCATAGAGTGTGGCAGCTGTGGAGGGCCTGTAAAGGTGTCTGTCCATGAATCGGGGGCAGCAGCCAGGCCAGCCCAGCCAGATTGATGAGGGGCCAATGCATGGTTAAGTCTCATTTCATTTACAAGCAACAGCTAACCCACATGCTGCAGTGTGGGGGCTGGTAGGGGGCAAGGCTGACAGCTGTGTGTGTGTGTGTCAGAGAGAGAGTGAGAGAGGCTCTGAGAGGGTCAAGTACCCCCCTATTGGTCTGCTGGTTTAATAGAAAAGTAAAATCCCCTCCACCATATGTGCTTTAATGAATAATAGGTTGGTTGACATGGATTGATTGCTGTCCATTGGCAGGCTTGATCAGCAGAGCTTAAAAAGCTTCCTCAGAACACTGTTTCCCAAAAGGCTGTGGGAAAATCCACAGCTGGGAAGAGCCAGAAGGATTTTACAGTATGCTCACGTCCAGATAGAGCTGTGGGATCAACACATATACAATGCTTTTCAACATTACACTCACAGCCACAATGGCCCTAACCATACCAAAATGACCAACCAGTACAAAAAATGGGGTAAAGACACACAGAGTAAACACGTCTTCTTACAGTATGTTATGCTCTACATGATTGGACGAGTCCAGGCGAATACTTTGTTCAGGAATGGTGTATCAAGTGTGTAGTTTAGGACAGTCTACAGGCTGGTTTCATAACCCCTTACTGGTAATTCAGACCAAAAATAACAGCAAAAGTTGAGCCGAAATTAACTTTCTGTTTGAGGAAACAGTGGTTTCATTTTTAGTAACCTTACTGCTGGCTGTGGTCTGACTGCTGCGGGAATATGATCGCTTTCGAACAGATCTTTGGCTGTATCGGACAGATTGATATGCAGTTCAGGATTTATGGGGATTTTTAAGGTGCGATTAAGCACGAAGCACGGCCTGCCATCCAGAAAACAGAGACAAACAGGACAGTATGGGTTGACCAGGCATATGTAGGCTTGAAAGGTGATTATAGGTGTGGCAGAGGTGTGGCCTTGCTCCTGAACCTAAGTTAACTAGTTAACTTCATCTGTCTTGGTGTACTCCCCCCCCCCACACACACACACACACACATAGTCGCTCAGTCTAGTCTTAGTATTGAGTGGAGATGTGAGCCCCCTGGAATCTAGTGACATTGATCTGAGAAAAAGTCTCACAGAAAACTCTGGCCAGACACTCCCAGGAATCCTGCTTTTCATTAACTGTGTGAGTATGTGTGTAGATGAACATTGAAGCATGCACATGGATGTTCGTGACTGTGACGTGCACATTGGAATTTTCAAGCATATGTAAATATTTTAGAGTGTATCCCGAGTGAGTATGAGAGCAAATCTGCTTTTGGTAATATTTCTGTGGGGCGCGTATGCATCAGAGTGTGACAAAACCTCCCTCTTCCCCTGTGTGAGGGTGTGTGTCAATGTGTCAAAGTGTGTGCACATGTGTTTATGTGTGAACATGGGTCTGTGCAAGTTGTTCCTGAGTGGCACTACCAAACCTGATAGTGGATTGAACCAGAAAGACGGGCAGGCAATCAGACTCCATCCAGACGACTCAGAGCGTCTCCTTGTTTTATCAGTAAAAGGACAGTTGGACAGCTCCAGCACTGTCTCATATACAGCAGGATGGGCAGTGCTTTAACTACATCACAGAGACAGTTTTTGAGATGCCAGGATTTTCAGTTCATAAATTCTTGAACTGACTGTTCTCTCAGTTGATGAAGATATTATATGATGATGTTAAATAAATATGGCAGGCTGGGAATCATTTAAAGAAGGAAGTTCTTATAAAGATATTATTACTATTATTATTATAATTATTATTATCAATCATAAT
Organism: Lateolabrax maculatus; assembly: GCA_031216445.1. NCBI lineage: Eukaryota > Metazoa > Chordata > Actinopteri > Acropomatiformes > Lateolabracidae > Lateolabrax > Lateolabrax maculatus. The sequence continues at coordinate 20,038,624 of CM062200.1, forward strand.
TTAAAAATTAAAAACTATTTTTCATATTTTACTGATGCAAAATTGTTGACAATCTCAATCTAATTTGTCGGGGGAGGCAGTGGCTGGAGATCAGGAGGTAGAGTGGGTCGTCCAATGATCACAGGGTTGGCAGCACGATCCCCACCTCTTCCTGTCCACATATCGCAGTGTCCTTGGGGAAGCTACTGAACTGCAAAGTGCTCCCGATGGATGGCCAGCACCCTGCGTGGTAGCCCCCATAGGTGTGTGAGTGAGTGTGTGGGTGAGTTGCCAAAACCTTGTAAAGACCTTTGGATAAAAATCCTCTCACCATGTAATTGATATACTGTATATTTTATATTTATTTGCTTTCAATAACTCATTAGTTTGGCTAATCAAATCGCTTCATTTTAAACCAAATTTGCATAAAGTAATACCGTTCTTTCGTACAGGCCTTTTGACATATATCTGAAACACTCTGGTTTGTAATATGCAGTGGAAAACAACTAAGAACCTAGACCTTAAAGGTTTTTCCAGGTTCAGGTTAAGGGAAACACAGACACGCCTGTCCAGCTGCTGTCAATCAAACAGACACTGACATGCCCGTCTAGGTGCTGAGATGAAAAGGAGCATTTCTGATACTTATCCAAAAGATGCTTTTTACTTCCTTTAAATAATAAAAAAAACTAGTAATAGCTTTACAATAACACTAATATCATTTTTGCCTGCAAAAATTACTAAATGTGATTTCAGTTAGACTTTAAATGGCGCCGTTTTATGCGTTTGTTGATAACAAAAACACTGAAAGTTTTCCAAGGTAACACTGGGGTGTTTGTGGTGTTACAAGGAGCATTGTATTTATTATTTATGATTATTGATTTATTGTTAATATCCAATACCCAACATTGTGGGGGTTTAATGTCACAATAAACAGATGGGTTTTAATGAGTTTGGTTTTATAAAATGTAACATATTAAATGAGGAAAAATTTATTTTTTTAATTTAATGTAATTTGTGCAACTTCTGTGGTGCTAAACTACTGTGTGCTCTGCACTTTTAATAGAATTACTCGTCAGCAGTAATGTCCCTGTAAAACTAACAATCCAGAAATGTAAAACACACCATTTTGTATGCTCCACAGGAGTTTCCCCAAGGGACACCTAGCAGACCCTGAGTATTTAGAACAGCAAAAATACAAACTCATGAACTGACTAAACTGGAAAGTGTAACATCGATCAGTAATGGAAAGTAAAACTAAAACAGTCCACAAACCTACTGTACTTCAAAAAGTGAGTAAGAAATTGCTGCTAATAATGATATACTACATGTCATGCTTGAAAAGAAAAGGATCTACAGTAGGGTGCTCCTTTCACCCTGCATTCTCATTCTTTCCCTGGTTGTTCCCTCAAACACGCCTTTTCTGTCTCTATGACTTACAGATGAGAGATGAGATGATTTTCAAGGTGGTAGAGGGAGAAAGAGAAAGCAAGACTTGAAGATCAGCCCCCTGTCTAACTCTCTCATATCAGAGAAAAAATGAAGTCATCGATTTCTTGTCTGTTTCTCTCTCTGCTGGGAATATTAAAACAGACAGTGAGGTCCCCCCCTCACAGCTCTCCTCTTCCTCTCCTCCTCTCTTCCTACCTGATCTCCACCTTTCTGTAGACTCTGCTTGTCACTCCATTCTCTCTCCCTATGTTTAAACTGCTGACTTTCCTTCCCACCACTCCACAATTTAACTCCACCCATATTGTCCATACCCACACTTCCATGGTGTTCTTTGATCTGATGTCTCCTACATTTCCCCACCATCTTTTCATCTTCCACTAAGAGATCCTTCCAGAAGGTCACCTCCTTCTCCCGGGTTGAACGTAGAGGGCAGGCTTTGATACAGGGATCGAGGGTAAAGAGGTAAAGAGATGAGAATTTCAGGGAGGGAGGGGGAAGGAAGGAGGCTGCCGACTCATTCATAGCCCCAGGCAGTGGTCTGTCAGGTGTGGTGCTCCAAAGCATCGTTTCAGCTTCCCCTCCCAGCGTTTGGCTTCACATCCATGCTGATTTTAAGAACTAGGAAGGGGAGGGAGAGGTCTGGGGAAATGGAAAGGTCTGTGTGTAAGGGTATTCCTGTTTGCCATCACATTTGTGGAACACATCCACATTCATTTGTTACCTTCTACAGCTGTGAGAGTTGCAGACAGCTGTCAATGTGTCTAGCAGAAACAATATAAACAATCCTGTCTCCTTTGAATGGCATTTATATGCAGCTATTTTGCATTAATGAATTATGTTCATTAGAACTTACATATTTCTATGCATAAGCACACCTGTATTAAGTTCTACGATTGACAAAGTGTAGTGCCAAAAAAAAGGGCTGTCTGACAGCAAGATAAAGCGGTGAAGATATTCTATATATAGTGTGCACTTTTTTTAGGTGACTAAAATACGTATTGCTGCCGACCCCGTCCACAGCCATTCATTGCAAGCTGCTTCTCCAAACTGGGGGTGCGCCAAGCACTAAACTTTATTATTCAACCACAGCAACTCAGCAACCATATTATTTGATGAATGGTATTATTTATGTATGGCCCCAAATGTAATGGCAACAAAAAACTGAGCTATAAAATGAGAAGTTTTGTTTGTGGTCATATACTGTGTGCCAAGTGATTCTTTCTTGCTAAGGATGAATGGTGGATACAAGGTTTAGGTCCAATGGTCGCAATTCACCATTGACATATAGGGGTTGCATGAAATATAATCAGGTTCACCTCTTGGTGGCAGCCTCTTGGGGTGCTGACATGTGTAATTTTCCACACCCCTGATCTCTCCCTCAGGACCTGGCCCAGGAAAGAATTAGACCTCCACCTCAGCACACATTTTAGTGTTTGACTGACAGGCAGTTCCACCGCCTGTGATATACAGCCATATTAAGAGCTTTTATTCATAAACATGGATGGTTAAAATATAAAATTAATAACTCAAGGCTGAGTGTCGATGGATCAGGATCCTGGGCTGATAAAAATTGGGTTAGAAATATTTATTTTGGTTCCAATGGTGCTTTGTAATTCATGGAAAATGTGACTAATGATGCCCCTGAGAGTTGACAAGAATTTGATCTTCCCTACAGAGGCAGCAGGATCGTTAGTACTGCTGGAAGACTTAAGATGGAATAGGAATCTCATGCTATATGTGCTTGTATATGTTGACATTCATTTGATTGCATGTTTTTGTTTGTGTCCCATGCTAAATGTTTTTATCATTACTGTGTTTTCATATGTGTGTGTATATATGTGGTTATTTCTGCATTTTTATGCTCTTTGTAGTACTACTCTTCCTATACCACTCACAGCTCCGACTACCCTCTTAAAACATGATGACGCCACAATGGGGTCTAATCTGCAAAGACTCTTCACATTTCTTATTTTATTGTGCAAATGTGAATAAATAATTGTTCACTCATAATAAAGTCTCTCCTGATTGAACTGTAGTTATCACCAGCAGCAGGAATGATACAAGGTCTCATCTACAGTCTCTGATTTGAGAAAGGCTGTGCATAATTTTACACACGGATGGTACAGCAGCGGTAACTGCATTAATTATTTGAAAGCTCCCGACACGGTGACAGGATCTAATGTGTTTTTCTGAACATCAGTCTGGAAAGATTTAACTCAAAGATTAAGTAAAAGTTTAAGTAAAATCATCTGGAGTAACGCTGCTGTCCTCGGGACGAGTCCTGGCCTCCATCAAATTCATCAAGTCAAAATAGGTTTTTCGTCATGTCAAGAAGATTGCCACAGTAAAATGTTCTGTTTTCCCACTTCCAGTTGTCATGGTTAGCACATGAGAAACACAGGGAAAATGACCCAAGCTCAGATACCGCAGGCAGGAGCAGCCTTCAAAAAGTTATTTTTTAAATAAAGTACTTACAAAAAATCCAAAAGAAAGATATAAATCAAGGATACAAAGACAGGAAACCCAGATGGACAAAACCAAACACATAAGACAAGGACCAGACAAAAACAAAGGAAACAGGAACATATATGCACACCTACAACTAATTACGAGAACAAGACACAGCTGGAGTAGGCAGGTACTGGGGACAGGTGGGAAACACAAGGGCAGGGCAAATGAGACCAGGTGAAACTAATCAGAGCTGGGTTGACAATCACAAAGGCAGGAAGCACAAGGGCAGGAAGTGAAGATAACTAGAAACAAGACAGGGGAAGACTACTTCGAAATAAAACAGGAAATAAGGAATGAATCATAACACAATCATCAGTAACAACTCGAAATTATCTGTCCTATATATTACGAACAGATATGCCTAACCAGCTCCATGGCAGAAAATCCTAATCACTAACATGCTACTTACTTTACGTACATCTGGATACCTTCATTAAATCTTTTACGAGGCACTAGGGTTTAATGCTAACTGACCTTAAAAGTTTTTCTAACCACTAAATCTCCAAAAATAAATTTGCTTTTGTCTGTTTTAAGATATGAAGACTGTTTAAGCAGCAGCCTGGCTCAGGAGGTACTACGGTCGTCCAATAATTAGAAGATTCCTGGTTTGATCCTCGGCTACTCCAGAGAAAAGTGTCGAAGTGTCCTTGAGCAAGACACTGAACCCCTAACCGCTCCTGATCAGCAGTTGGCACCTTGCACGGCAGCCTCTGCCATCAGTGTGTGAATGTGTGTGTGAATGGGTGAATGAAGGCATGTATTGTAAAGCACTTTGAGTGGTCAGTAGACTAGAAAAGCGCTATAAAAATGCAGTCCATTTACCATTTAATCTTATTAGATTTTTCTCCATTGGGAATTGGTATTTTACAAATAGATTTGTTTATGCTTATTGGACTTTAAAGACATAAATTTGTGTTTTCAAATATTTAGAAGAGGAGAAGAACCACTGAGTTTAAATGTTTTATTAATTACGCCCTTATTAATTAATGTTTTAGGAGCTTGGGCGATAATATACATCAGCATTCTACCATTGACAGCAAATTTGGGGAGATGTATATTCCTGTTTGTGATGTTGTGTACTTTGTATTTTGGAACCTGAAGTGCTTCATAGAGATTATGTTTCTTTCTCTCTCAGTGACCTCAGCCTCTCTTTTACTGTTTCACCTGTTGCTGCTTTTAAAAGGGATGAAAGGAGCACATCGGAATCGGGTTAATTGCCAAGTAGGTTTTCACATACAAGGAATTTGCTGTGGTGTATTGGTGCGTAACAAGTACAGACAATTACAGACAAGATATTTTTTTTTCTTCATATGACTCCACATGCTGATTCTGTATTCCTTTGATTAATATAATGTAAATAATGTATTAAGCCACTCTTCCGCATTGCGCCGAGCTACACCTGGTCACCAAAATTGCAAAACTTTGGACCACCCATTTGTGTTTGCGCCTTGAGATTTTGCTCACGTTTGCACCGATTTCAGTAAAATAGAGCACAGAATGTGGAAGAAACAGGGGTTCAGTGGGGACCAACAGCTAATTTTTGCCTGCTGGCCCCATAGTAAGTTAATCTCGCCCTGAATGAGACTTCTGCTACACTCCTACCGTACCTGAGATCTGCACGTGTGTGTGGAGCAGAGTAACTCCTGAATATCCTCTCTTCTTTCTCTGATCTTTCTCCACTGACTCCTGGTTGATGACCTCTGACTCCTTCCCAGTGGATGCTGTGACCATTTTTTTGGTCTGGTGTTCACAACATTACAGTGACTATGGTAAGACTCAATGCCCGCTCATTGGAGGCAGGTTTTTCACAACTATCAATATTCAAGCATAAACCCATGAAAATAAATAATAGTTTACAAATTAATTTAAGAGTCTTTCTTTCCTTTCTGTTTGCAAACTTGTTCTTACTATTGTGCCCTGATAACTACTAAAAGTTTAAATTCAGTTCATGACTTACTGAAAATTTTATTTCAGTGATGTGCCCCATTGTTTTATTGAGAACAATTCGGTAATAAACTTTTTTTCATTGAAAACGTTTATGTAGGATGATGTTTGGATTTGTGCAAATTACACCTGTAATCAATATCAATGATATGAACACTGGGAGAGGGCTTTTGTTTTTTACTTTTATTAATTTTCGAAAGTTTACAACCTTTTTAAACCATCACACACTTCTGTCAATGTCAGCCACAAGGGCTTCAATATTCAGCATTTACTTTTAAAAAAAACAGAAAGCGTATTCTTATTCTCAACCTGCCAGTCCCACTCTTCAGAACTCCAGCTAGAACTTAGCCCCTTTGCTCAAGGTTGTCCTGTGTCCTGCCTGACAGAAATACAACACTCAGTAACTATTTCAAATGATACCTGGTCCCTGCCAACACTTTTCTTCTTTCTACTGTGTTGTCTTTTATTCCCCCCTCGCTCTTTTGTTCTTTGGGACTGTAAATTGTTTTTTGCTGGGGCCATGGCTTCTCCTTGAGCTTGTCATTGGTTTTCCCATTAAAGGCGACTTACGATAAAGTTTGGTCTGTGGAGAGGGTTCGGCCAGCTCAAACCTGCTAGTTTGTCTGTTTCTGATTGTGTATGTGTGTGTGTGTCTGTGAATGTGTGTGTCCCCGCAGGGTCTCGGCAGCTGGGTGGGACAATACTATTCCTAAAGTTTTTGGGAGTTTTGTTGATAGTGTGAAATTGATCTGCTTCCGTGTTTAAATGACATGTGTCGGTAGTTGTCTGAATGCTGCAGTCCAGAGTGAACCAAGGTTTGACTTTGACTTAGATGATGCCTTAGCAGAAAAATGAATGTCAATGAAAGTGAAACACCAGTGCGTATGTGTGTTAATGTTAAGGATTGCATTTGTCAGTGGAAACAATTGTAACAATACATGAAGACTACAGTTATGTCTACAATAAGCTGGCCAAATCTAAAACACATCTTTTGCTCTTGTTTGGGCCTTCCATTCACACAAAGAAATATTTTTCAAACCAAAAACTATAAATAAAAAAAATCATAAAAATCAAAAATGAAATTGAAGAAGACAACTTATTAAAATTCATTATGTATGTCCTGACAGACACAGCCAAGTGCTATGTAGCAGTAATGTTAAAAAAACAATTGTTAAACATTTGGGGAATTGTTTTTGGTTGCTTTCTTTCCAAAATTGAGATGAGATGGATCATTTCATGTTTTTGTTGTAAGAACTAGCAACAGGACACGGTTAGCCTAGCTTAGCATGCAGACTGGAAATAAGGGGAAACAACCCGATTCTGTCCAAAATTCAAAAAGCTGATTAATCATGTTGTTTCTTGTTTCTTTACCCCATACAAAAAGAAATGCGAAGAAAGAAAAAAAATTTAGGGGAAGTTACATGTTGGAACAATTTCTTGGTGAACAACAGTCAGGTGCAGTGCCTGTCCACATCACAGTGAGATTGTCATGCTTGGCGTCGTCAACATCAACATCAGTATCACTTTGCAGCGAGCTAAACACTTTCCTGTAAAGTATCCAAGACAGGAGCTGGCTATAGGCGTTTTTAAAGTGCAGTATGACAGAAATATATACTAAGCCCCATATAATAACAAAATGTCTTCATACAAATTAAATAAATGCATTAAAATAAACCTTAGATAAATAACAATTACATTACAGAAACACACTGAGCTGCATGATACAGAGAAATGCTGTAGTTACATATTCCTTAAACAGCAATGAAGAGGACTGCATGAATTGGACCAAAAAAGGTGCCAGTACCCTAGTTCAGCAGCTGCAATAATTGCATGTGTCTTGAATATATTTATATTTATATGCATATCTCGGTAATATATCCCATTTCAGATATGTTTTTGAATGCATTTCTTTACATACATTACGTGTTACATACATTCCCACGGTTTGTACATAAATGTATATTTGCTAAAAACGATTTTTTTTGTATGTAACTATTGATAAAAATCTAATTGTACACAAATATAATATTGCATGTATGCTGATAAAATTCCAGCTGAAAATATGATATCTGTTGGTTTACAGATTAAATTGGATGATGACAAGGAACACGAAAGGCAAGTCCATAATGTATAGACGATACTACATTTATTTAGCTCCAGTCAAATCAAATGCCACCTTGAAATACAGTGTGTCAAATCAACATAAATTGAGTTTCACTAGCACGGACCACGCCACAACAATATAACGTTTAAAGGTTTAATGGAAGTTCATAGGTATTGGATGTTAAAGACAGATTAATGGATGTAGGGGGGGTTGGTGAAGGTGGAAGAGGGATGTTGTCTGTTAGGCTGGTCTGGGAGGATGTACTGAAGACCGGGCAGAGGGAGACTTAGTGTGGGGGTTTTGTATCAGGTGTGTTTCCTCCACAGCTGATTATGGGCCCCAAAAGAGTCTGATTTAAAATTGAAAAGACGAAGGCCTTGGCAAAAGTAAATTAAACCTGTATGTAGATAGTGGATACGGAGGCTGAGAAGGTGAGCATCAGGTCACCAAGACTTTGGTTAATGTCGTAATGTGGGAATGGGAGGTAGTAGGATGAAGGAGGCTGGTGGCTAGTTTTATGAAGAAGTTGATTCCTGCTGAGTAGGTCTGGATGGTGGAGGTCTGGATCAGATTTTGGATGGAATTAGCTGGGTCATAAAATTGTAGATGAACCTGACATCCAACGAGGGAAATGAAAGCTGGTGGGGCATGATATGCCTTGAAAAGATTCTGGCCAGTTAGGTAGGCTAAGGTAGCGCTTGTGGCAAGGCTGTTAAGGGTGGCTTCTCGTGAAACATTGTTGAGGTTTACTGGCTGTGGAGCAAGTTGGATGTTGTGAATGACAACAGTTGGACTGGTATGGGATGAAAAATCCTATTCTGGATTGTCAGAAGTGTCAGAATTTCTGGAAAGAGAAACGAGACAATGAATCTAAGATGCTGTTGTGGTAACCAGAAATGTGGGCCACCCTGAGGATGAACTGGAGTTGAGCCGAGATTAATGTGGGTCTGTGCAGAAACTGCATGATGGTTGGAGAATGAACGAGGCCCCGCCTCCAACGCTGTTTCCAGATTTTTTTATACGTCCATGGTTCGTGACCCCAAAGAATGGCAACCATGACCATGGGGTATGGCTTGTGAAGCATAGATGATAATCTAGTTTAATAGTGAAGGGGAGGCTGAGAATCACCAACTTGATTAGCCTGTGGTGGGGTCTCCATATTGCTGTCAGTGGCTGAAGGAAGGTTAGAGGAAAGGATGGGATGAAAGGATGTAAGGGCAGAGGAGTTTTATTTGGCGCTGTTGTTGGCTATGAGAGAAAAGGGAGGAGCAGAAGCTGTATTGCTGTGAGGGGCTGAAGGAGGATTTTGTGAAACCTGCGAACAGAAAAGTAAACTGAGATTACCTAAAACAGGGAAGACATGGGGAAGCATGCACAGGAGGAAATACAACCTGTTCCCCACTAGGGGGTGCAATGAAGAGGAGAGCGTGATGCACCGTGATGGATAGCAAGGGACTGTAGGAGAGGGATGCTGCTTATGATGAGGAGAGTTATTGGTGCCGGCTCCTGCGGCCATGCTTGCAGTGTTGGCGGTTTTTCGGCGCTCGTTGGAGGAGAGATCTCGTTAGCGGAAATGAAGTTGAGACGCTGGCACAGGTAACTGGGATGCTTGGCTGTGATCTGCTGACTATGATCATGGCTTGGAGGATACCAGCTTGTAATAATGGTATATACACAACACAAAGAGAGAGGAAAGCAAAAGCATGAGAATAGTATTTAACTTATTTACATTGTTGCATTGGCATCAGCTATATTTTCTTCCCACTAGTATTCTGCAAAGCAGTGCTCTGCTCTGCCTCTAATTGGCTATGACCCTGACATTTTTTCCTAATCCTTACCATTCCTAGCCTGGCATCGCCAGACTAATTCGCAAATACGTATTCGGAGACAACCAATCAGAGCAACAAAGTGCCGTCCTGTTGGATGGTACGTCCTGTTAGAACTACAGCAAATACATATTTCTTATCAACATAAAGTTTAAGTGCAGTTGTTTGTTCTTTTAGAAAAAAATTACCGTCTAGTCCGTTTAAGACTGCTGCTATAGCCGCCACTGAACGTTACGTATCGGCAGGCAGCCATCTTGGATATTTACAAAGATACCTGAACGGCTCTTGTCTCTGTCAGTCATCGTATTAAACCCGCTTCGTACTAGATAAATGTTTGTGATTGGTTAGCCTGAGAAGTCAGCTGAGAAATCAGTTTGAATTGGAAAGGGGCCAGACATATCTGCCAGAACAAATAAAACATGAGCTTGCAGATTCGTCTGGTTCCCAGGCTATACCATTCCACTTCTCATGCCTGAACCTACCCAACCAAACTAACAAAGGCAACAAGCACTAGCCAATCAGAGGCAGAGTAGGGCGGGTCTTTGCAGAATGATGGTGGTGTTGCGCGGATCTTTAGAGGTGCATACCTAGACCATGGACCATGAAGTATACAAATATTATGAGTTTGTAAAAATCCCCTTCATAGTGAGAACCCAAACAGCTACAATGGTGAAGTATTTACAGTAGGTGTAATAACATAACTGAAACAGCAAGCATAACATAGCTAACATGGTGGCATGAAAGCTAAGTAAACCAGGTAGCTGTACCCAGGCTCCGTCCCCTTTGCCCCGATTTTCATCTTCTGCTTACTGACAAAGATGGTGACAACTTCAACACTTACCTTTAAAAAATCTTAAATTTGAAGTTTCTCATTAGATTTTATCCTATTTTTTTGTAGTTGTCTTTAAGCTCCACAGGAATGGAGAGAGTGAAATTCTGGGTAGGACAGAGCCATGTTGCCAGGTGTGTATGGAGTTACTCATCTATTTCAGTAGAGTTCAAACTGCCTTCTTGGACATCCTGTCGGCACTTCCTCTCGGGGGAATCCCATCTTAAGCCATCTGCCATCTTGAGTGGTGCTCTATTACTCTAAAAACTCAAGTAGACTTTAGCCCTGTGAGGGCTGAGAAAGTAAGAAAGATGTACGCTCAAGGGCCCCATCTGACCTGGAATGCCTTGTGATCTTTCATCAGTTCCCCTGCACACGATGGAAGCTACAAATATCTGTCAGTACAAACAATCTGTAGAGGCTTTATACGTCGATGTAGTCATCAGTTATCATTCATGTCACTTATCAGGTTTACGTAAGTGAAATTTACTATTCTATGTTTTATATGTCAGCTGTCTTTTTGTTATTTACATCAGTGCTATGGAGGAGATAAATTCAGCAGTTTGCTCAAAATACAGCTAAAGTACGTCACTGAAGTTGGCTTGAAGTTGAGTTACAGCTTGATTTCAGAGATTTAAGACACAGGATAATATATCTTGGCCATATTCTCATTTGTTATACTCTAAGCTGTAAAACTGGTTCTACACAACATAGTAAAAGCCTTGATGTACCTTGTTAAGTACCCCATTTTAGATATGTTTAGAGTTATTCTATTTATGGAAACAGATGCCAGAGCTGCAGCAACACTGGTAAAAGCGATAATGATTCTGAATGTTCAGAGTTAACGTGTCACCTTCTACATCTGTAAATGTAGAAGTACAATGGGTGCCAGAGCTATAGTTCTCAAGCTCCTCTTCTGTGGAACCAGCTCCCAATTTGAGTTCAAGAGGCAGACACCCTCTCTTCGTTTAACAGTATACTAAAAACTTTCCTTTTTGATAAGGCTTATAGTTAGGGCTGGCTCAGGTGAGTCCTGAACCATCCCTTAGTTATGCTGTTATAGGTTTAGACTGCCGGGGGATTTCCCATGATGCACTGAGCTTCTCTCTCCTCCTCTCCCTCTCTATCCGTTCGCATTCCTATCCCACTAATACATGTTACTAACTCCACTTCTTCCCGGTAGTTCTTGTGCTTTCTATGCTTTTTCTTCTTCTCACTTTCTGCAGGCATTTCCGGCTCTGGAGCTGTAGATTCTGGATCTGTGATTGCCGGCCGTCTACTGCCCCCATGTTCCTGCTCCACACTCACTGCTGCAGTTGTTATTATTAGTCTGATTTGTTGTCTGTCCTCCTGTTCTGTCTCCCCTCTCCCCCTCTCTCCTCCCCTTTCAACCCAACTCGGTCGATGCAGATGGCCGCCCACTCAGAGCCTGGTTCTGCTCAAGGTTTCTACCTGTTAAAGGGAGTTTTTCCTCGCCACTGTCGCCAAGTGCTTGCTCATGGTGGGAACTGTTGGGTCTCTGCAAATAATATTTTAAAGAGTATGGTCTAGACCTACTCTATGTGAAAGCATCTTGAGATAACTTGTGTTATGATTTGGCGCTATATAAATAAAATTGACTTGACTTGATTTAAATTACTATCTAATAACCACAGGGACAAGCCGTGTAAAACCTAATGTCTGTCGCCACTTCCTGTGTCTATTGCTTCAAATTAAAAGCCCTCTAATGTTTCATACATGGTCCTGCCATATAGGTTTTGACCTAATTTTGACAAAGCACAGCTTGAATGGAGTTTAATTTTTTTTTTCTGTGACCAACCAACCAATGAAAACTTAAGGGGGCAGCCCTAGTGTGAACACAGAAAAAGGGTGGATTTCATTGGTATTTCTCCATCCAGACCACATATGACCAGGCATAGTTCAAAAAGCACTGTACTTAGACCCCATACCTGGACTATATCAACAAGTAGACTCCAGTATGGATGGGGGAAAAAGCAGTATAATTGCTCTTTTTTCATTCAGCTGAAAATGGTCATAACCAGTGCTAAAGCTTTTACGGTGTTGTTTAGTACCTGTTTCTGTAAGTGTAAGCTGAGATATTTTATTTTATATAGTTAACTTTCCTTTTAATTTTAACCAAATCTAGATGTGTAAATTGGAAGCAAACTTTTGCATTATGCCCAAATGTACAATTTTCAGATGAGTTTGTGGGAATATTTTGTAGTTGTTCCTCAATCACAGCACTGTCCTCCGTTGTTTAGCAGTTGAAGATGTGTTTGAGGTGCCTCACAATATCTTGAATTTCCTTTTCCTTGATATACCAACAGAGAAACTTAAGGCTCGCAAGTGAATTTGGAAAGCCATAACCCTGAGCACATGGATCATTGGCTATTGACAGTCAGTGGCACTGATCAACAGATCTATCAAAGCTGTTGATTTTCAGCCATCTTGTTTGACATCTGATACGTGCTGCTGTGAGAGATGGTGCTCCTTGTTAGTTATGCAGATTTGGCATGTCAGTGCACTCAGCTTGTCAGAATTGGGTTTTAATTGTTGCCCAGCACAAGGTTTATTAATCGTTATGGAAACAGCGTCCTGGGCTTTTCCTTCTCACTCACTTTCCAATGCACTGTACACCTTTTCTTAACCAATCCCTGCCTTTCTCTGTGATGTCTGTCAATCTGTCACGCACACGCACACACACACACATACAGGTCGTTTTGTGAGGTAGGAGTCCTCTCTTATCCAGCCGGCTCCTGGGTTATTGATAAACACTTATTTCGCAGCCGGCCATTGTGAATTGTGGGTAAGTCTTGGCGGAACCTTCTGGTGGCAACATCATTTTTCTTGATGACAGCTCACATAGACGCTATCCTGTTCTCTGCTTTTCTATTCTTTTTTTTCCCCTTTTATAAAGCTTCCATCCTTCAAGGAGCAAGCCAAAATCTAAGAAGTGGCTGCAGAGATGAAATACAACACGGTATAAATGTGTAAGGGTTTTTGTTTGTGTGTGTGCCATTTTTGTGCTCTTTTTCTCTCTCAACTGTCTTGCCTTTTCATTAATCAGCATTAGCAAAATCTGTGATTAGTTATGAATGAAGGGAGATGAATTGTTATGTTTAATTTCTGCATCGGATACCATTGAGACCAGGCTTCTCTCACTGTGAACCACAAGCCCTGCTAGAATCGCAATCTACCATCGTGAAAAGGGTCATATTTGAGCACAGACTTAATTTTCTGACTCAGTGCTTCAGGTTCCAATGGTATAGATGGAGCTTGGGGTAGTGGGGGGCACAGACAAGAATCATGCTGAATGGTGGAACACTATATATATATATATATATATATATATATATATATATATATATATATATATATATATCTGAGGCAGTCAAGCAACTGCTGTGGAAACCCACTGAAGTATTGTGTTGTGGCTTTGCTTTTTTATTTTTTATTCATCCCTATACATGTATCAAGTTTTTTTTTATACAAATCTACTACGTGTAAAATGTAGTCAGAGTTAAAGCCACTAAGTTATTTCCCAACTTGCATATGATCACGTTGCATGGCCTGCAAAATTACACTTTGTAATGCTGTATTTAACCCCTTAACATCCCGTTTCCTTTAATTTCCCATTTAAGTAGCTTTAAGGTTGAAAAAATCCTCTAATGTCACCATCACATTCATCAAATAAGTTTAAATAATAATAATGATAATAATAATACATTTTATTTGGTAGCACATTTTATGACACTCAAGGTCACCTTACATCATATAAAATCCAGCGGTAAAACACAATGAACAACAGATTATTAAAACATCAGTAGCAACAGCGATAATTAAACAACAATAGTAAGACATAAATACATTCAAACACCAGAGCATAGCTGGGCAATAAGATAAAATGATGTAATGCATTTGATGTAGTTAAAGTGAGTAAGCTAGTTTAAAGAGGGTGAGGGTAGTGGAGGGGAGAGTAGAATTGGGCTTAGTAGAAACATAAAGCTGTGTATCATCGGCATAACAGTGATATTGAATACCATAGTGCCGGAAGAGAGGGAGGAGGTAGACAATAAATAGGAGTGGCCCCAACACTGAGCCCTGTAGAACTTAGTGATGGACTCTGGAGCTTTCTGACCTGTATTTTTGAACCTGTACAAAATGTGTCCTGTCTGCAAGGTAGGAAGAAAACCACTGATACGCAATGCCCTCAACTCCAATGCTAGCCAGACAATCAACCAAAAAGTTGATAGGGTATAGTGTCAAAGGCTGCGGTAAGGTCCAGGAGGATGAGGATAGAGAGTAAACTAGAGTCAGTTGCATGGATGAAGTCAATGATGATCTTTACTAGGGCTGTTTCTGTGCTATGTTTAGGGTGGAAACCAGATTGGAATTGCTCAAGGAGATTATTGTTGTCAAGGTATCTCTGAAGTTGAGATGCAACTATCCTCTCAAGAATCTTGGAGATGTAAATGTAGGCCGGTAGTTGTTATGGTCTTTGGAGTCAGTAAGTTTTTTCAGGGTGGTCTGATTATGGCAACTTTCAGTGAGGGGGGGCTGTACCGGTGGATAGAGAGGAGTTGATAATGGAAGTTATCAGGGGAATGATAGAGGGTAAGCATGCCTTAACTAGGGTTGTCGGGATTGGATCTAAGTGGCAAGTGGAGTTATTGGACTTGCTAATCAGTTCGAAGATGTGGTTTTCTGATGAAAGGCAGAAGTAATTCAAAACAGTTAAAACAGTTTCATGGAAGTTGCTGATGGTGGATTGGTCTGCATAATGTTAGCAGAGGCCAGTTGCTTGTGGATTGTGGTGGTTTTGGAGTTGAAAAACATAAGAAAGAGCATTGTTCATTTGAAGGGTTCTTATTCTCAAAGTATAAAAAAATGATAAGAGACTGCTTCTCTTCATTCATATCTGCATAATGCTGATGATGGCTCTTGCTTGCAAACAATAAAGTTCCATGAAGAAATTGAATATCATGTCCAAGTATTTAATTGCAAGTATTTAAGGGGCAAGAGTGTGAAGTGCAGAAGATAGGCTGTCATTGTAGTTGTCCATTAGATCCGGGAGTGAGGTTGCAGCAGGGACAGGGTTCAAGGTTATTAAACTGATGAGATCTTCTGGGTTAACATGTCTGATATTGGAGTATGAGATAATACGCTGCGTCCTTGATTTACTGAGTGGTAGGTTGGTGTTGAATAATACTGCATTATGTTCAGAGATGGGTAGTTCAACAGAGGTGATGTTATATGGGGTGACGCCAGAACAACAAATTAAATCAAGGATATGGCCCTTGGTGTGGGTTATAAAATCAACATATTGTGTTAGATCGAAGATATCTAACATTGCTTTAAAATCCTTGGTGGATGTTATCAAAATGAACATTAAAATCCCAGATGAGGATGATGTTGGGAGACATTGAGCTAAGGGTGGTTAAACTGTCGAAAGTTCAGTAATAAAAATATTTGACGACTTACGAGGTCTGTACAGAACAGCAATAATGATGGGTGTTGGTCCACAGAGTCACAGTTCAGTTCAAAGGAAGACGATAAATCAGCGCAAGGCCACCTTCCCTGCCCAAAGAATGGGGTTTACATATGTAGCGAAACCCTGGTGGAGCTGCTGAGTTTAGGTGTAGGAAATCATTATGTGGCTGCCAGGTTTCTGTGAGACACCTGGCAAATAGTCCAGTTTGTTATTTGTGATGAAGTTGTTGACCAGAGGGGCTTTGCTGGCAATAGATCGGATGTTGTACAGGGCAAACTTATGAGAGGTCGTATGCATATGTATCAATTTAGCTAGCGGAGTTAGTACACTATGATCTACATACCGTGTGCTGTGTGGCCAGGAGGTCCTGTGCCTGATAATAGTCTGGATGAAAGAAATTCTCAGAGAGAGGACTAATGACAAATGAGACTGGGCCTTCTTGCTGGAAACTCTCCAGTCTTGCTGCTTGTCTTTTGCACCCTGTCAGAGATCCTCTTCATGCATTTCCTGCAAGGATGCTGTTTCTCCATGTGGTTCCTGTACCGCCTATACTGGTGGTGTCGATGTTGAACTTTTTGAGCTTCATCCCGATGTTGTCCTTACCTCTCTTTCTGACCTCCAGGTGCCCCACAAAGCCACCACACGGTTCTTCACAGAGACAGACCAAGATGGGGTATGATAAATCACCTCTTTGGTCAACCACCATACTCTGTTTGCCCCACCATTGAGGTGCTCTATGAGTCACACATTGTGTGGAACATCCCCCTCAACCTCACGTCATGGGTGACCCAGCCAGAAGCTCCAAATGGCATGGCTCGTGAAGTCATAGAAACACATATGCTTCTCCAACCCAACAAGACTGTGTATGACAGCAACGTGGTAAGGAATGGGACCAGGACTGTACCCAGAATTTAGAAATAAAGAGGCCAGGAGTACCTCTAACCCACCTTACCATTCTCATTAAATTGTGACCAATATAAATTATATGGATTTTTCATATCTTACTTATTTAGTTAATTATTCAATTATACTTTCTGTAAAATTAATTTCCCAACATTAAAGCCTAAATAGTGTGTTGTTTCTGCTCAGGCTGATTATACCTTGAGCTACAGACAGATTACCTCAGATTCTTCTACATATCCTAACATCCTAAATGTGATCCTGAAGTGAAAACAACATGTTGTTTAATTCTGCTGTTGATATTGACCAGCAGTTGGCCGCTGCCCCTCCTCAGACACTCCATAAATCACATTAGCCAGGACCCCTCCTTCAGGAGAGCGCTGGCCCTGAGCAGGGCACCGGGGACACATTTAACGGTGACACACAGCTCATTAGATCACAGAGGTCAGACACTATGCTCGTTACCGGCCACTTCGTTCCTGTAATGGACACTGGAGCGTTTGCAAGGTGGGAGGGTGCAAGGGCTTTGGGAGACGGAGATGAGTGTCGCTGTGCAAAGTCTCGTCAATTTGCTGAGGCAGGTTCCAATGGGAGCGCTGGAGCTGTCTGAGTTGTGATTGGAGGATGACCTTGAAGGGGTTGTTGGCGTTTTGGGGAGGAAAGTGAGATTAATACAGAGCTGTTAATGTTTGTGCCTTCCATAGATCTCTTTCTCTGCCCCCCTTTCATTTCGCTGTGTTTGGCTTCCTCTCTTTTTTTCTCTCTCTGTTTCCCTGATTGATGGCAGCACCTGGAAGTCCAGTCTGTTCAAAAACACTTTACCTCACCTCCTGCAAACTTTCAGCCAACCCTCTCACAGCAGAAAACCTGCAAACACAAAGCAGATACGGCTCAGTTAGTAGTTTTCAAGTTGAGCGCTTCAGAGTTTTCTCCTGTGGAGAAAGTTAACTAACTCACCTAATAAACCTCACAGTGTAGCTTTGGTTGGCTGAGGCTTGTGCAGTGATTTATGATTGGCCAGTGAGGGATCCGGCAGTGATCCGTCATGGTTGGAGATGAGGATCATTGAGATGAATGGATCTGCTCCGGATTCACTCATTATCTCAGCTGCAGGATTTATGCCCGACCCTTCGTCTTCAATTACACTAGCACTTCCACACCATCAATGTTTGCATGGGCCGTGATGAATAATCATCAGTGGAGGGATTTTCTAATTGCTCTTCTCAGAGTTTATTGAAGATTGTTGATGAGAGGAAGTTTTCATGAGGGCATATTGACATCAAGTTGTTCTTTGGAGCTTATGTTTTTATTATTATTTTTTATGAATATGCATGCACTGGTGGGTTTAGATTTATAGGCTGTTGTCAAGCTTAAATGTGTGGATGCATCCTAACCAAAATATATTTATTCAACAGAGAGAGCTAGCCTTGAATTTTGTTTGGTGTAGTCTCAGCTAAAGCTGAAAATGACCTATAATGGAAATCATTAGTATTTAACAGTTAGTTTAGTCCCATAACTGTTAAATACTAATGCACAGGGCAAAATTCCCTACCCATACTGCTACTTAAGATGCACATTAAATATGTCAGCAGTACTCTCAAAAACTAACTTTCAAATTAATGTGGAGAATCTCCTTAAACCACTTGTCCGTTCTCTTGTTTGCACGTTTTCTTGTTGACATAAAATTACATTAAATCCCTAATTATTACTGGTTGTTGGTCAGTCTTCTTGTAGCTATTCTAAAATCCATGAAATACATTTCTTCTTGAAGGCTTTTACTTAAGTACAGCAACATTTATTAGTAACATTAAATATTGTAGAATGTAGGTAGAAAGAAAGTGTGCATGGTTTAGTCACTATCGGTTTTCTAAGGAGACCGTAAGTGGTGTTTTGCCTAAACTATTTTTCTGTTGAAAATATCTGTTTTATGGTGAATGCATAAAATTCCTCCTTTTTTCCCCTGCAGTTTAGTTCGCCATTTGCATCACATAGCTTCATACGAACAAAATTATTTGAAGTTTGAGAGTGTTATATAAACCAAACCTCCAAAGGCTCAGAGGAGCTCCTATCAGGCTGACAAAACATTAAACAACTACAGTAGTACTGAAGCAATATAAATTATTAAAGACACCAGAATTTAACAGCCAATGTAATAATACCTCTCTTTTAATGGACAGTGAGTCCCAAAATTAAGCAATTTAAACGGTGATTTCAGTGATTATAGGGTGACCTACAGATGCATTTAAAACATGTGTCAGTGTGGTTCCTAAACAGCGTCTCACTGGCATGAAAACACATGGAGGTTTAAATGATCTCTCTCAGATTCCTCTTCGTGTGGAACAGGCTGTAGGATCATCATGACATGACCTCTCAGAGATTTCCCAGTACGTCTGTACATTGTAGTGCCAAGTTAGAACCAGTGCTTCTGTGGTGGTGAGTGATTTTACCCCAACACATCCTGCACGTCTGGCTGTCTTTTTTATTGATTTTTACTGTTTTATCCAAGGACACAGCATGTGTAAAGTCCAAGACCTTGACAAGTCCTGGCTTGATCTAGTTTACATTGAATCTGTAGGTGATTGCCTCTGACTCTGTCTGTTTATCTGTGTGTGTGTGTGTGTGTGTGTGTGTGCACATGTACATGTACATGTCTGCTTGGTAATCTTTAAATATATTTCCACAATTTAATTTGAGTATATCTCTGTTTGTGCATGCCTGTATTTGTCTGGTCTGTTTTGGTGTGAGTGTGTGTGTGCGTGTGTGTGTATGTTTATCTCTTGCCACTGCTGTCATTTCTGTAATCCTCAAGAAAGCAGGCCAACTGAGGAAGAAAAAAAAAACAGAAGGAAGGAAGCAGTGTGTCAGGCCAAGGAGTGAAAGGTGCTATTAATCATATAGACTGTCAGAGAACATGTGACTCAGTGATGACCACACACACACACACACACACACACACACACAATGCTGTAGTTCAGTTGCCCACTGTGTACCTAAACTCACCACAGAGCCATAGGTCTCTGGGACCTTCATAATGGGCATCACCAGAGGACAAAAAACTTGTAACCTTTGCAATAGTGCAGCTCATCGTACGTACCCCACAAACTTTACTTCTTCTGCCTCAGACCTGCTGCTGCTGCCCCTCTCCTCCCTGGACCAACACACCTTCACAACACCAACAATTACCATACTACAGTTTTGTGCTAACTGGATCTCTATTCTTGCACAACCTTCCATCACCTATACAAACTGTGTATGGGTATTCAGATAGGTGTCAGATAAAGTATATTTATGCATTTACATGGGCATACATGCATGCATGTGTATATGTATAAGAGAAAAGCCTAAATGAGTGTGGAAACATGAGTTTGAAATTGGCCTTCACACTGCATGCGGTTGTGTGATGGTCGGTGTGCCACGGTTCCATCATTTGTTCAATTGTCCACTGGAAATGTTTTAGAAGTAGAGTGCCCTCAAATAGTCTCTTTATCAGCAGGTACCTTTCTGCTTAATTTAGAGTTGTTTTATTGATATTTCTTGTATTTTTACAGATTGAAAACACAATCACAGCTCATATATGACCAGTGTGGAACCTTAAGCTGCACTCATTTTAATTACCATATTGAGCAGTCTCACTTATATTTCCTGAATATATAATAATATATTATCCATCCATCCATCCATTCATTCTCTTCCGCTTATCCATGGCCAGGTTGTGGTGGCAACAGACAAAAACCAAAGTCCAGATGTCCATCTCCCCAGCAACCTTTTCCAGCTCCTCCAGCTTCATTTTGAGGGCTGTTATAAAAGAACACCAAGGGTGTTCAAAAGGGTAATTTAAGACACAATAAAATGGTCTCTTCCTTAATATTAAATAATTCCTGTTGTACAGGTTGTTGGGCTGGGACATAACACAGAGAGGTAAAATCACAAACTGAACCAATGGAATGGCATACTGTATAATACAAGAAAAGCTGAAAAGCTGCTAGTGGAGCAGGATGAAATTGCAAGGAAAATGGGTGGGATCCAAACGCAGAGTGGAGAGGAGGCTGGCAGTTAAGGTTCAGACAGTTTATTAAAAAAAAAGAAAAAACTTACTAGAGGGTGAGGAAAACTGAAAATCCAAAATGTAACAAAGTCCAGAGCAGCAGGTGAAAGAACAGGTCAAGGGGAAAAACAGAAGCATGGCATAGGGTACGAATCACGAAAACCAACAGAACACAGGGATCTGACAAATGAACAAAGGAACTAGATCGTGGGACAGGTGTGTAGATGGGTGGGGCAGTCAGGTGATGGTGAAAGGAGGGAAAGTCTGATGGCATCTGGTGGAATGTAAGAGGATGGCAGGTCTGGAGAACAAGGAAAAAGTCCATGGCTTGAGAGCAGTGAGCAGATGTGATGACAGGGAAAAACAGTAATAGAGTGCTGGGGGCTAGAGCGTGATCAAAAAAGGGACAAAGGATCAGCTCACTGTCCCTATCTGCAGTTAATTTGGTCCCACTAATTTATAACAAATTATAAAAACAATGTCAAACTTACGGGAATGAAGTGATATGTATTAGGCTCTAAACAGACAGTACAGGGAGGCAGATCTGTGAGAAAAACCTTCCGTTCTACATTCAGTGAACATGGTGTGTCAGTAGAAACACATCATCACAGACAGAACACACTGTTCATTGTGCTCCCAAGCAGAGCTGGAGGCACTGCGTCATGTCTGTCTGTACTGCACTGAGAAAAATACTTAATACTAAATATATTTTTTTCTATTCGGTCATACAGGTGTTTTTGTAATTGTACTTTTTCTGTGTGGTATGTAGTATTTTTGTATTTATGTTGTATTTTTGTTTCCCTGAGAAACAACATTTTGTTCCCGTATACTTTATATGTGGATGAATTACAAATAAACAAACTTAAACTTGAACTTGATATATATAACTTGATATAGATCTGCTGCTACAGTACGTTCTGGATTGTCCTGATACCTCAGGTGGTCTGGGACAGGTTGTTCTTATTGTCCACAGAGGCTGAACTGTGTTTCACATACCCGGAACAAACACCCAGACATGTGAAGGTCTGCTTCAATTCTCAGCCCACTCTACTACCCCATTCACCTGCAGAGCTTTTGTATTGTGTGTGATTTGGATTTGGAACTGTGTACGCAAGGGTGATAATTACCATCGTGTAAAGGTTTTGAAAAATATGAATATTTGTTTGAAATACGTTTTCATACATAAATAAATATTTATCTATTGACAGCAGGGGTCAAGTCAATAATTCTCCAGGCAGGGGTCAGGGACTGCACTGATTATAACTCACACTTATTGAGCTCACTGTTCTCTATAATCTACAACACTGAGTTGCAGTGGGCTGTCACCTTGGGACCTGTCTTGACCTGTGACAGGACGTTTATCAAAAGCCTGACCTTACCGCTGAGGTGTATGTGTCTGAGATATAACTACACATTGTAGATGCTGACATGGTGCAGCAGTGATCCACATCTTATGTTCCGGTTGCTGCTATTCCAAAGCATCCTCAGCATAATCAGCATCACACATCCACTACCTCACACACAGACACAGATGCTTACTTACAAATGCATACACACACTTTTGCACCCGCCCCACCCACCCACCCCCCACTGCACCAGCAGGTCAGGGTCAGTTATGTAAGGTTAAACAGGCATCAGTCCTCTGTCTCCCTGCAGCCTCTTCTGAAGGCCTGTGGAGCAACTCATTTACATAGTATGAATACAAATTACTGGGACTGTATGCTGAAAGCTATTAGAACCAAGGCTGGCAGTGTGTAATCAGCATAGAAAGAGCAGTGATAGGAAGAGTGACCTAGGTCACCACATGGTTCAGCTGTAGAAATGGGTTTTGAGTGATGAGTTATGCACACAAGTATAGTATTGTCTAGTATTTGAACCTAATAATTCAGTAATAGGAGTGTACACAGAGTGAATTATGTTGGAAAGAAGTGTCCAACCTATATTTCCTCCAGATGGAATTAGATCCAGAGTTCTATAGGAATCTCAGCAGTGACGGGTGTAATTAATTTCCCAAGATAATTTATGGTGTGTTTGTTCTCTGGAAACTGCAACGCTTGCAACACTCACCTGATTTAGATGCAACATCTGTTCTTTTAATTCCAGGATCTATCCAGAGTCATTCATTTATAGTGAGCTTTAAACCAAAACATGCGTAGTTTACGGTCTAGAAGAATGTTGGTGTCACTGCAAATCATTTAACTGAGAGGACTGAGGGACAGTGGTTAACACAATGGCTGCGAGTCATTGGAGAGGCGGGAGTTTCCACTTAAGAGACGCCTGTCCAATACACTTACAGTACACTTCACTGTCAATGTGCCTGTCAGCCTGCTACTCACTTCTGACAGGCTCACGTGGAGGAGCTGCTGGTACTCTGACTGTTTTTGTAACAAAATATATATCTTTTTAATATAAGTGTACAATTGTACAAGCTTTGAGACCTCCACAAAGATTAAACAATCATCATTGTGGGAAATCCAAATGTCATGGTTCAGTTCAAGAAGCATTACCTGCTTGTTAAAGGGCCATTCACCTATTAAATCCCATTTACATCAAATCACACACTGCCAACTGTGTTCTATTAGACCACCTTTTTTATTTTTGAATTTGTTTCTCCTGCTTTTCAGGCAGAAAATGGTTTTAGTACATTTTTGCACACCGTTAAAATCAACTTGTAGAAATCTGAACACAGTGTAAATGTCAGACAGCAAGTTGTCCAGCTTGCTCTATATTTTATATAAGATTTGTTTACGGATGTTGTTTGTAGGCCAATTTCTAAATTTTGATTGATTTTGTATCAAGTGTA
Organism: Lateolabrax maculatus; assembly: GCA_031216445.1. Lineage (NCBI taxonomy): Eukaryota > Metazoa > Chordata > Actinopteri > Acropomatiformes > Lateolabracidae > Lateolabrax > Lateolabrax maculatus. The sequence goes on from CM062200.1 coordinate 20,062,505, forward strand.
TTTTAGGATACTTGTTCACTCATTCAGTTCAACTTTATGTAAATTAATAAGATCAATGAATATTTGAATACATTCAGAAGTCAGTTATAAATAAAAGCTTTATCTGAAACATGACTAGATGAAGAGAGAGGTGTGGAATTTGATATGGAGGGATTTTAGTTATATTACCAACCGAGCAAAAATAAAAAAAAAGGAGGGGAGTTGCATTGTATGTGGACAGGACTTTGAAATGTAGAACAGGGTATGTCAGTTGTCACTGAAGGTGTGTTGGAATGTATAACTGTTGAAATGAGATGGCGAAGACAAGAAATGTTATTGTTGCCTGTATCTATAGAACACCACGGTAAAATGTAGAAATTTTTAAACAATCACAATCTTGGCTTACTCAATCCATGTAAACATAAAATGACTTCTGACTTTATAGGTCCATTACACTGTATATATATAGCATATTCCCAGTGATCACTCACCCTGGTAGAGTGACGAGTACTAGTGCTACACTAATTGATAATATTTTCACAAATTGAAGATACTATTCAAAGTAAGCTATTCATAAATGTCATAAGTGATAATTTACCTGTTCTTATAATATATGATTGTCAACCGAAGAAAAATAAGGAAGTATATCGACCCAAATATGTTTATACATATGTTTATGTATGACGATTGGATTGGGGTATGTGTGGAGGAGGTGAATACGATACAATATATTTTTGAAGACTTACATTTTACTGTATGAAAAATATTGTCCTATATGGCTGTGTAAGAGAAAACAGAATCATGGTAAAAAGCCTTGGATGAACAGAGGATCGCAAAAGGCATGCAAGGAGAAAAACAAATTATATAGAGATTATGTTGAATATGGAACTAAGACTGCTGAAATGAAATATAAGGTATATAAGAATAAGTTAACCATAATGACACAAGTTAAAAAAGATTATTATAATGTGAGGTTGAAGGAAAATAAAGGCGACAGGGTAGCCTAGCCTTTGAAGATAATTAATAATTGGTTTATTGGCTGAATTTTTCTCTCACACTCTCTACACACATACACATACACACATGCCTACGTACATACACACACACACACACACACACACACACAGAGTCGTGCGCAGAAGGGGCAGGTCTTCTACTTATATCCTGAGAGATCTGTCAACTTGTGTATCTAGAGAATTAAACAATGATGACTCTAAACACAGTACGCCACTCAGATCTGTGTTTGGACAGCGTCTTTTTTGTTCTGGCGGACTTCAGCTGGAGGTATTCACGCATTCAGACATTTGAAAAAAAAACGCACGTCTGAGTCTTCGTAACCAGGGCAACAATGACGTTGAGTGACAGACAACTTGCCTGTCCTGATTTAATACTTCTCTGCTGTGTCTCGTGAAACTGTTTTGGTTTTATTATTTCTCATGTCATCCCAAAAATGTGAAAAATGTGGGGTATGCATTAGAATAGGATGTGCACTAAAATACTGGGCCAAGCCTCGTCCCATATTGATCCAGTAAGGGACAGTGCATTTTATTTTTCAATATGGGACAATCCTGTTTTATGGGGACGGGTGGCAATCCTATGCAGGCTATATAAACATGAACAATCCGGTGAAAAATATTGCTACAAGTCGCAAGCCGCCAGGAATTGTGGGATGGCATTATGTCCTTTGCTTTTGTAAAGGAATTGATAAGTGAAAATCAGTATGGATTCAGGACAAATAGAGCTACATCTTTAGCATTAATTGAATTGATATAAGAAATCACAGCAGCCATAAGAAAGAAAGCAATAGATGGTGGGGGTAATTATTGATTTAAGAAATACTTTCAACACGATACACCACAGTTTTTTAATATCCAAATTACAAGATTATGGAATTAGGGGTTACGTGATTAAGAAGTTATTTAGATGACAGACAACAATTTGTGCGAGTGTGAGTTTAAGAAGGTTAAATGTGAAGTCCCACAAGGGTCGGTATTGGGCCCAAAACTTTTTATTTAAAAATGAATGAGATCCATTAAATGTCCAAAATATTGAAGTTTCTTCTGTTCTCAGATGACACAAATATTTTTTGCTGTGGGCATGATTTAAAGACAATCACAAACAGCAAAACTGGTATTCTGATATTTTCACAAAATGCTGCTCAATCTCATGGCACTTCTTCGGGAAATGATCAAATGTTGTGTGTTATGATGAAAATAAATAATCTTTGACTTGGAATAAAACTCAATTTATGTTTTTTGGAAATCAATAAAAAAGGATGAGCAAATCACCAATGTTATAGATAGAGTTCATATTATGAATATTTTAGGCAAAATTTTGGGGGGTCATAACGGACCACAAACTTCATATTGAATATATAAAGAGAAAAGTGTGTATAAAAGTATTAGAATAAAGTATAGACAACTTCTCAACTTTTCCCCTGCTAGGGTTTCCATGTAGTTTGACAATCGGATCGCTTTTTATTTAGCCATCTGTCTGCTTATCAACTCCTTGATCATAACAGAACATTGTAACTTTCACCACTGTTCATTTTAGAAAGACGTTGCCTCCCACACACACACACACACACACACTTTTGCAGCTCTAACTTAGGTTGTCCACCCGAACAGAGCCAACTATTTAGTTTTGTCTTTACTCATCAGAATATAGGATATAGGATTTCATCATAATTCTTGTTTTCAATAGTTTTTTATTTACATTGTCGTTACAATTTAGTCATTATTACTTACATTTTTGTTGAGAAAAATTAACACTGGTTTGTGAACCATCATTGGATGGATTATAAACAATGATGGAAATTCATATTGGGAGGAAATAATCAACCTTGCAGAGTGGTGCAGAGAAAAACCTGCTGCTCAACCTCAGCAAAACCAAGGAGCTGATCATTGATTTAAAAAAAGACACACACTCCTGTCTACATTAATGGAGCTGAAGTGGAGCAGGTGAACAGTTTTAGGTAGCTGGGAATCAGCATCAGAGTGAACCTGTAATGGACATCTCACATCTCAACTACAGCAAACTTCCGAAGCAACACGTCAGCTTTTACAGAGGAGCAATAGAAAGCCTCCTGACTGGAAAATTACAAATTGACATGGGATGTGCACGGGCTCTGCAGAGGGTGATTAAAACTGCCCAGTACATCATCGGTGCCCATCTACCGAGCATCAGTGATATCAGTGAGGTGAGGTGCCTGCTGGGAGCCCAAAGGATATTAAAAGACCATACCTACCCCAACAACAAAAGCATCCGCTGTTGTACCACCAGACTACAGACCAGCTTCTTTCCTCAGATTATAAGACTCCTAAATTCATCCTTCTCACTCCACTATAAAAAAAGTGTTTGTTCTTATGTAGCAAATTGGACTACAACTTGCATTTCGCTGTGCAACTGTGACAGGTAGTATTTGACAGATAGGAATATGACAAAAGTATTATTGAAAAGCTAATTTCATTCTTGTCTTGTTATGGTATTTTAGTTTCAGCACATCTAACTTCATTTTTGGTTACAGATGTATATTAGTACTGGTCACTGGGACTGCAGCCAGTGAGATGAAAAGAGGAATCCAGATCCTTGTCTGTTAAGGGTTAATTGTTTGTGGATCTGGTGGTAATACCACGGGGCTCCAGTAGGGGGATCGTGCTCCTCTCCCTCACTTAATACAGACGAGTGGAGGAGAGCTGTGTACCGCCTTTTCATCCTTCTCCTATTACTGTTTCCCTGTTTAAGGTAATTACCGTACACAAAGCACCATACATTTATGAGCACGTGTGGTTATAGTTTTCTCATGTTGCCGCTGTTTTGTGTGAAAGTAAATTACGTGTTTTGTTGAGATATTGTTTAAAGGTTCTGGCTAACTCTGTCGATGTTTAAGCTAGCTGTCGGAGATCTCGTGGTCCCACAGTAGAGTCCGACTGTTTACAGTTAAAAGATACATTAAGTCATGAGTGTGTTATTGATTGAAAAATGTATGGAAAAATGTTTAATTCATATGGCAGCGAAAATTGAAAGTTAAAAATATATCATATAATTCAGATTTTATGTAACCTAGATAAAGTGAAAATTTGAATAATTTAGATGAAGTTAAAAAGATACTCAGTCTAGTCATGGTAACTGTGGTCCTGAAATGGAGTGTGTTCATGCTTAGAAAAAGTTTTTGTTTGCATTGTGTAAAAATCTCACTTAATACAGACGAGTGAAGGTGAAAGCTGTGTACTGCCTTTTCATCCTTCTCCCGTTACTGTTTCCCTGTTGAAGGGCACAACACAACCCCATGCTGTGGAATGACAATATATTCACCTTATACTGTGTTTGATTTGTTTTCACTTAGGCATTTGTTGATAACTGTACCATCCATGGAAATAAGTGGAAACCAATAGCAGGAATCAAGGCAGTAAACCTATTTAACATGTCTTAAACACTGACATGCCTTATAAAATGTTAAACAGTGACTAACCCTAACCCATACAGAATTTGTAGTCAATAGGCTTCAACATGAATTATTACTGGTGCAGCCCTTTAAGAGACAATTAGGTTTCATCAGAGGTTTTACTGACTGACACACCTTATGATTAACAAACTGTAGAGCCTCCATTATACTTTAGATAGACAACACTGAAAGGCCCATATCAGATTTTTAATAAAAAGTCAGTATTGGCAGACCAATTTAGTAGCCTAACTTCATAACACACACATGGTCACACATGCCACTCCTTCCTATGTACAAAACCACACACAGTCTGGTTTTCATCACTTCAGAGGACATTACATTGACTTACATTTATTTCCTGGAGACTTACTTTAACACTAAAATTAATGATTTACATTATGGGGACTTGTGTTCTGTCCCCACAATGTGACTGTGTAAACAGATTTATGTCCCCACAACATGAATACAACATGTCCACACACACACACACACACCCCACACACACACACCATTATTTGATCTCTGTTAGAACACACCCACTTCACCCTTTGCCAAGAAAACATGGAGCCTACTCATTTCCTGTTTTTATTACATGACACTGGAATATGTGTGTGTGTGTGTGTGTGTGTGTGTGTGCGCTGTGGTAAAAGTGAGTTTTGCTAACACATTGCCCTGGCTGCACTCCCCCTCCACTGCCGTTCCTCTCCGTTCTGTTAGTAAGTATCAGTAACCTGTTAAGACTTTTAGTAGAGATGAAAACAACATGATCTGGGAAAATATTGAATAATCAATAGAAGGTAATTCTCTCTGATTACCCGGGTACGTGTGCGGAGCACCAAAATGGGAGTTGGGCCTTGTAAACCCCTACCCTCACCTCCCCTCCCTTCTTGCTCTTGCTGCTTTCACAAGGCAAAAATCCATACCCAGCAAATACAATCTAATTTCTCCCTGCCCTGCCAGTTTAAATAGCCTGCATTGAATTAAGTCGGTAAAAACAGAAATCGATCTTTCCGTTGGCCATCTCACTGCGGTGCCTCGCACCACTGGGCCTGTAATCACCGCTGATCCCTGGGAGAAATTAACACACAGAGAGGGGACGGGAGTGTAGTATATGTAGGTATGTGTGTGAGAGAGAGACACACTTGCCTGAGAGAAATATTGCTCTATTGGTTTGCAATATGTTTTTATTAGCGGTCGCAATAGTCTTTGAGAGTCATTAAAGATATTAAAATCTTGATTTATATAAAGCACACTCCATTCCCCTGCAGTAAATATGAGCAGATCAATTCCACTTATTCGGTTGGAATTCACTTTGTTCAACTGAAATTCAGTCGAGTCATCTTCGATTCTTGTTCACTCTCCTCATACACTGACAGACACACCCTGTGTATACACACACACACACACACACACACACACACACATACAAACCTCGTCTCTCTTTTGCCTCCCTCACCCTTTCAAACACTCATTAACTCTCTACTCTATCTTTTCTCACCAAACACTGTGTAGGAACACGGATCAATACAGGTTTGTGATGTGATTCCCCGTGTTGAGTGCCTCGCTCTCTGCTGATTTTCCTCCTCTTCCTCCCCTCCCGTCTCACTCCATCTCCTACCCCTCCTTCTCTTCTTTCAGACCAAAACAAGAGGCAGAACCTGAGACCTTTCAGCCGTCTACTCTGACCCAAAACAAACTGCTCACATTTGTCTTCACTCCAAGTGAAAGAGACTCAAAAGGTGCAGAGTCATTATGCATGTGTGTGTGTGACATCATTATAGTGTAAATGTCATAACTACACTCTGAGTTCTTATTTTCATGATTCATCTCTGGTGCAAACTGACAGAAGCGTTGTGTTTGGTTGAAAGAGAGGTTGTTGAGGGAAACTGTATTGGATTTTTTTACGTTTCTATGAGTTTTTGGAAAGTCAGAGCAGACAAACAAAATAAGAAAAAGACAAACAAAATAAATACTTAATCATTTCAAAGCATAATTTTATATTTTTGCCAATTTTGAGCTTATTCTTTCAGTCAGTATCAAGTGTCATGCATCATATGATTCAGGGGAACCTACCATTCCTTTTATGGTGCAGTTTGAAGTCACCATTATGCATTACCTTTGTGTGAGCAGACCATATTTGACTTTTTTTTTAAAGCGTCCAGTGAAAAAAACGGTACATTTTGTCTTCTCAATGTGAGAGGTTATATTTAGGTGTTTTGGAGCTAGGTTAGGGTAGGGTTGAAGTTAGGGTTAGGGTAGCATCGATGCTACACTTGGTTGAAAAGACTTTTAACTAACAGCAGGATCTGCAACATATCTGTCGACGATCTAGAAAACTATTTGCAGATGACACAAAAACACACAGGAACACAGGAAAGACTAGTATAACTTGGGTCATATTTTCCTGGATGTGGACATCATTCTAATTGATTTATGATATTATGTTATTCACCAACTTCATTGCGAAAATCTGAGTTGACGATATCAACAGAACTACAGCAGAACATGATCACATAGATTGGAAACATATTTTTTCTTGAGGGGAAATGAAGGCAAACATTGAAATAAATACTCACATCACTGCTCTATTGGGCTCTGTTGAAGTGATGTAGCCACATCCCCAGATCTCAGCAAACAACTTTTCTTTTTCATTCTGGTATGTATTTTTTCCTTACATCTGGCATAAACTAGAAGTTTGTACATATGTACAAATCATATATGTTGTAAAGAGGATGCATTTTCCTAAATAGTCAGTAATAATCAGTAATAGGCCTACAAACTCTCCTTGCACTCTTGTCTTACCTTGGGTGGTGGAGTAGCTAACATTAGTGAATATGTGCAGTATATACATTTACCACATTACTGCACAAGCTGAATACTTTACAGTTTATACATCTTACTATTACTCACCTATCTATCACAAATGTCACCTGTCTAACACAGTATTGACATTAAAAATGTCATATTTTATCTTATTATTTTTTCCTTACATATACATAAGAGCACATTTGGAGGGAGCCTGAGATTCAAGAACCTGTAACTACGAAATAAGTTTGAATGGGAGAGGGGCCAGACATATCTGCCAGAGCAAATAAAACATGAACTTGCAGATTCGTCTGGTTCCAAGGCTAGCCTATGACTTCTTCCTGTAATTATATCGCATATGACAATAAAAAAGTAAGACTACTGTAAATACTGGAACATAGTGATAGAGCGCACCCCCCCCACACACCTAAACATACACACACATATATACACACACAAAGGCCTCTGTGACACAAAGTGAGAAAGAGGGGAAGTGAAGGCAGGAAAGGGCTAATCCATGGGTGGTTGTCAAGATAATACATGTATAATTGTTGATGTTGGCAGTTGATGCTGCGGGCCTATTCGATGTGGGAGACATGTTTGTGACTGAAGGGATACACAAGACACACACAAACAAACACAGGCACACGGTTGATTCAAGGCACACAGAACAAATTTAAAGGCAGATGACAGTATTCATTATTCCTGGTTTGGGCCATTGTAATGTTTGTGCATTTATTTACTGACTTTATTTGATGTGCTTCCATTTGCATGGGTGCCATATAATTCATGTAACACTTGGTTGGTAATCACCACAGCTGTTAGCATGTTATCAGCTGTTGAATACAGGTACATGTAGATATCACATGGAATGAATGAAACTGATACAGTGGTGATTATTCTTTATTTTCCAGTTATGGTGGGAATTGTTGGGTCTCTGTAAATAATATTTTAAAGAGTATGGTCTAGACCTACTCTATGTGAAAAGCGTCTTGAGATAACTTTTGTTATGATTTGGCGCTATACAAATAAAATTGACTTGACTTATAGTTTAATGCCACAAAGTGCACTCCATGCTATAGAAATTAATTCTGTAATCAAGTTAGCATGTGCTTTGTGTATTCTGTTTCTTATTAAAAGTAGTTGACTTTAAGGCAGACTGGGAACAAGTAATGAGTGTTTGATGTGCACCTTATGTATAGGAAGTCTAGGGAGTGAGAGCTCATATATTCAAACAAAGCCTCTGCTGAGACAATTACTCAGCCAATATGAGAGTCACACTGTGAGTTGGTGTTGATTAAAGGAGGGGCTAATGGCGAGGACCCTGACAAACACTTCACTTAGAGCAGACCATCCCTAAAAAAAACATCTCTTTTATTCAATGTTCGCTTTCATTTACCAGCCAGCAACTCTCCCACTTTTAAAAAATGTATTTATTGCTTTGCAGTGGCAGAAAATTGCCTAAATTTGATGAGAATGCACACGCACACTCAATCTTCCATGCGTCCGTCATCCGGGAGCTATCAACGCCACGTCAATTAGGAAGAATGTGGCGCGAAGGCATCATTTATAATCGAAAAAATAATCACAAAAAATTCAGCCCTAGGGGTATCCGCAACACAATTTGGTGTGCCACAGATCCTTCATCCTGCCCCCCTACCTGTCACTCCCAGTACCTGTTCCCACTCACATCTGGGAGCTATCATGGGCTAATTAGCAGCTAATCAATGTTTAATTAAAATGGGGTTGTTAATTAGAATGACTGGTGGAGGGGTTTGGGACCCTTTTTTCCCCTCCCTCTGACACCTCAGGTGTTGTAAGAATATTGGGCGTCTCTCAGGGAACACAGAAATCCTGGGTAACTTCAGAAAGAGAGTTTGCAAAGCCATTAAAAGCAAATTGAACTGAAACTCTGCATCAAGTTGACAAGTAAGGAATTGTACAGGCAGTGTTTTCATAAAACCCTGAGGTATCATTGCCTTCTGCTGTATTCATGGATAAGGGACCTGACCTCAGACTTTGTTTATGTTGTGATATGTGTGCTCTGTGTGAGATAGAGAATAGAGCAGAGGCTTAAACTCAGTGTAAGACAGTGTACTATAAATGACCTCTTGGTGGAGATATTTTCTTCTGGGTGCAGTTAATCCATACTTGTAGAGGATGACCGATGGCCTTTTGACTTGTTTTTAGTGGCTTTGATTGAATACCAGCCTATACTGTCTTGTTTCCAGCAGAAGAAATGAGTTTCAGCGTGAGTAGCCACCAGCACTGAGGCTGCTCCTTCAAAATGAGGTATTTTTATCTGCTGCCTCTGCTGAGAGTAAATGGAAGTTTGGTGAGAAAGGGAGAGGGAAGAGGTTTCAAAATAATCTACAAATAGAGCATTGTGTGTGTGTGTATGTGAGGAACTGAGAGGGAGTGCACTTGTCCACTGGCCATGCCAAGAAGCTGTATCTTTAAGCCTGAGCTAATTGGAAACAGAGTACAACAGGACTCTCATAAGAAAAATATCCCTTTTATTGCAGCCAGTGATTAACATTGACCTTTAGCTGAGGAAGAAAAGTGCTTAAGCTGAGAGGAAGGCAGAGCGAGCCAGAGAGAGGGAGAAAAGAAAGAAAATGACAGAGAATAGGCGCGTCAGATCACAGTAATTAATGTCCATGTGAGACCTTAAGGTGTTCTGCACATAAAAGCTGCATTCCAAAGTTCAAAGTCACCACATGGATGCATGTATGCACACACACAAACCCACCCACACACAGCAATGAGGAGTATTTATGATAAATGTATTAATCATAATTTGTATTTGATGGACTTGATATAAATGGTTTTATATCTCCTATCAAAATATTCTATTCATCTGCATTTTTGTATTTTAAAAACACTGAAAATACTTTCCCCAGAACTGTCTATGTGATGACATCACATTTATGTCCAGATAAATAGCTACACACGCAGCTATATGAAGTGTCTTCAGACTTCATATTTTAGCTACCTGTAAAGCTACTTATCTGTCTATGAAACAAAGTGTCCATGGTGATGTCATGCTCCTTTTGAATGTACTTTTGTATTTTCAAAATACATTCCACGTTTGCTATATTTTATAGTTTAATTGTATGTACAATTGTATGTATTGCATATACAATTTGTGTATTTTGAATCTTGTATCAATTTTGATGTACCTTTGCCCATCTCTGCACACACACACACACACACACACACACACACAGAGGAAAGGAAAGTAATTAAGGTGTTCTCTTGGTCTAATATACACACATTTGTTGTCTCTAACTTATCATACCTTTTCATTTTTTCATTGACTATTCTCAATCCATGTTCTACCACTACATACCTATCATCTAGCCCCACTCCATCCCCGATCCTCATCTTACACCTTCCCCTACCCCTAAACTGGTCACAACTTTGACTCTGGATGTCCACTAGATGTGGTGGCATCACCTTCCAGCTGTACCATGTCTACATCACATCTCCATCATGGTTCAAAAGTCCACTGAAAGCATTTTATAAGCAGAGCATCTTCAGGTTCTTTAGCAGACACATTTACAATATTATATACAGTTGTGTTACAGCATATTGAAAACACATTTGCAGGTAATTTATGATCAATATAGTAACAGATGTTACTTTGCAAAAACAAGTGCTCAGGTGGAAGAAAAAGTTGTCATCAAAAACAAAAGTAGTGAAAGTAGTTATATTTCCTATTTCCTCAATAGTGTATATTATCCATATAACATTCCTTCTCCTGCTTCACGGATTTTAGAGAACAAATGACAGAAGCAAACAAGAAAAAATTTAGCCTGGCATCACCAGTTCATTTTTGATTTCCAGGGGCGTTATTGACGGGCGGAGACAACCAATCAGAGCAACGAAACGCCTTCCTGTCGGACGGTACGTTCTGTTAGAAGTTCGGCAAACACTGCGGGCAGCCGGCTGCTGAACGTTCCGTATCGGGAGCGCCATCTTGGATACCCGAACATCTCTGTCAGTCATTGTATTAAACCCGCCTCGTACAAGATAAACGCTTGTGATGGGTTAGCCTGATAAATCGGCAAAAAAGTCAGTTTGAATGGGAGAGGGGCCAGAGGAATCTGCCAGAGCAAATGAAACATGAGCTTGTAGATACGTCTGGTTCCCAGGCTAAGAAAAATTTGTTCTGCATGTAGTAATGTAAGCAAAGTCAAAAATCAATCAAATGCACCGTAAATTAAAGGTTTGCTGTTCATTCCTATGAGTGGGTCCCCGTTTTTTTTTTTTTTTTTTAGCATTTCAGAAGCTAAGCATCTTGTTTGGCCTATTTTGTTGTTGATTTGTTAATAAGTTTTACTTGATTTTTTTTTTTTTTGATTCTATCATGGGTAAGTAGACTACGTAGTTAAATGATTTCTTTTTTCGTCTGTTTTTAAGATAAGGAGTCTGCACAGGGAATTTTATTTTCAAAATTGACCGGATGTTCTATGCCGTTCCTGTCTGACTGTGCAGCCAGAACATGATGAAGTTCTGCAGTTCATGAGAAAATGAAACCCTACGTGAAAATGTTAAGAAATCTGATTCACACGTGGAACCAGATCTTCATACAAATGTATTTATTTGTTTTTCGGACCATAGTCTAACCATCCACCACATTGCTTTTACACAAACATACCTGGGAACCTAAGTTCTTTAGCATAGGAAATAATTTCAACCCTGAACCCAAATTCTAATTTGCAGGGTTTATATTGTAACCCAAATCACTCATAAAGATAGCAAAACAAGGACAACACTGTCAAACACCACATAAGCACATTCTTCAGAGTGGATGTCTGCTCGTCTTGTATTCCATAGGCTGTTGTGTGTGGAGGTAGCTCTGCTGTGACAGCAACATGAGCACTGATTGTTTGTTGTGTATGAAGTGGAGGCCCGGTCTGACGCGCAGCATCAGTTGGCCAAGCCTAGCGTGAAGAGGATGGCAGAGGAAGCAGATTGACTATGGCAGCTGAGCTAACTTTGAGGGCTACTTTACGTGACACTGCAGAGGACAGAGAGGACACGAAGAAATCATTATTTTGGCTTTTCCTCAACATCATCACATTCCTGCTCGGCTCACAGCTCACAGACATGAGGCAGGAAGCCGAGGCCGAACTTGGCTTTCTTAACACTTTCCACTTTTTCAGGCGATTGTCTTCTTTCCATTGCCAGCTTTCCACCTTTTTACCCCTTCCCTTTCTTCTGTATTCAACTCAACTCAATTTTATTTATATAGCAACTTTCATACATGAAATGCACCCCAAGGTTCTTCACAGAGGGGGGAAAAATTACAATTAATTAAAAAATAAGAAAAATAAAAATTCTTAGTAAAGTCTTAGAAATTAAAAACAAGGAAAAAGAGATAGCAATAAAACATTAGTTAATACATATTGACTGTAAAACAGTCACTTATTAAGATCAATAAATAAAAGTCAATAATAAATTAATTAATAACAGAGCAATGTAAAAACAATGAGCTATCACACTATTCCAAATTAAAAGCCACATTAAAAAGATATGTCTTTAATTCCCTTTTAAAAATACTTGCCAGAGCTTGCCAGTCTAATGGGCAAAGGCAGTGAGTTTCACAGCTTAGGGGCATAAAAACAGAAGGTGCTCTCACTGGTACTTTTATAGGGCACATGTGGAACAGTTAAAAGAAAAGCAGTGGACGATCTTAGTGATCTGGGTGGAACATAAAATGAAAGTCTCGGATGTAGGAAGGAGAGCATTTAAAGCTTTATAAACCATTAAGAGAACTTTAAAAAAAAGAGGGAGCCAATGCAGTGACTTAAGAAGTGGGGTGACGTGATCCATTTTCTTTGCTTTAGTTAAAACTCTGGATGTAGCATTCTGAACTAGATGTAGTTTTCTTAAAGTCTTTTTCAGTAATCCAGTAAAAAGGGAATTACAGTAGTCTAAACGGCTAGTAATAAAAGTGTGAGTGAGTATTTCGGCATCTTTCTTATTTAAAAAAGATCTCACTTTGGCGATATTCCTCAGATGAAAAAAAGATGTTTTAATGACCTTGTTAAAAATCTAATATCAACTCCCAGGTTTGTGATGTTGGTTTTAATCTGTTTGCTAAGGCCACCAAGCGTTGAGTGCATTTTTTCTCTCGCTGCCTTCAGTGCTATGAGAAGAATCTTAGTTTTTTCCTCATTTAGCTTTAAAAAGTTTTTACCCATCCATACATTAATGTTGTTGAGACAGGCACTGAGAGCATTGAGTGTACTGGGGTCATTTGGCAAGACAGAGATGTACAGTTGTGTAAAAATGTAAAAATGGTAATTAACATGGTGATGATTAATAATCTTTCCAAGGAGCATAATTAATGAAAACAGAATTAATTAATGAAAACAGAATTGGACCAAGAATGCTTCCTTGAGGTAAACCATATTGTATACCATGAACCTCTGAAACATGGGCACTCAGGCTGACAAAAAACTTCCTATTCGCTAAATATGATCAAAACCAAGCTAATACCATGTCAGAGAGACCTACCCATTTCTCAAGTCTGTCAATTAAAATGTTGTGATCAATTGTATCGAAAGCTGAACTCAGGTCTAAAAGAAGGAGGACAGCTACATTATTTGCATCCACAATGATTCTCAGGTCGTTTCCGAATTTCAGTAGGGCGGTCTCTGTGCTGTGGTCGATAACCAGATTGGAAACTTTCTAAAATGCCATTGTTGGTTTGGTGAATAAGCAGTTGATTTAAAACCAACTTCTCTAAGAGCTTTCCAAGGAAAGGTAGATTAGAAATGGGTCTGTAATTGTTTAGCTCTGAGTTATCTAGATTATATTTCTTGAGGAGAGGTTTTACCATAGAAGTCTTAAAAGTTGTTGGGAAGATGCCTAAATTAAGAGAGGAATTTACAATACTTGTTGTTACTTGGGAGAGTCTTTGGAAGCAGGATTTAAAGAGCTTGGTTGGGATGGGGTCTAGATCACATGTAGAAGACGTCATCCTGCTAACGACTTCACTGACGGTTTCTTCTGACATCATATCAAATGATGACATCATAGATGGAGGCCCATCGGAGGGGAGGTCCCAACGAGTTCCAGTGTCTGCATTTACAATGCTGGCTCTATTAGAAACTGATTTCTCTTTAAAAAAATGAAGCGAATTCTTCGCATTTAAAAATTGATGAGTTATTATGTAGACTGAAAGTAGGTGATGGATTCAGAAGACTGTCAATTGTGGCAAAAAACACTTTGGGATTATTTTAGTTATCAGAAATAATCTTTGAGAAATGGGCTTGTCTTTCTTTCCTAACTGCATTATTGTACATAATAACTTGATCATTGAATATGTCTAAGTGAACATGTAGCTTACTTTTCCTCCATTGTCTCTCAGATTTTCTACAATTTTGTTTCAACTGACAAATTGCAGCAGTTTTCCATGGTAATTTGTGGATTAATTGCATTTTTTTTTTGGTTTGTGCAGGAGCAACAGTATCTAAGATCAATCTTAATTTCTCATATAAATCATCAACGAGCCCATCAACTAAATCAGAGGTGGATGGAGGAAAGGTATTTACTAGATTTGAAAATCTGTCACTGACTTTGTTTCACAGCAATAGAAGTCTCTGGATGGTCGTTTGAATCAAAAAGAGTGGTGTTAAAAAAGATACAAAAATTATCAGAGACAGGGACTTTGGCAATGGCTGAAATGTCGACATCAATACCCCGAGTAATGACTAAATCCAGTGTATTCCCTTGAATGTGGGTGGCACTGTGTACATGCTGAACCAGGTTGAGACAAGCAACAAGAGCTAAGAAATCCAGAGCCCTGCAATCAGTGGAGTCATTGACATGAAAGTTAAAATCACCAAGTAAAATAAGTCTATCATGAGTGGTAAGAACAATGGACATAAAATCATAAAACTCGGATAAGAAGTTGCTATCATGTTTCAGGGGCCAACAGACAATAGTCACAGTGAGTACAGGCTGTTGTGCTTTGATAACCATTGCCAATTGTTTTTCAAATGTTAAAAAATTGCCATAAGAACATTGAGTGCAGGTAAAACTACTAGAGAAAATAGTGGCGATCCTGCCCCCATGTTTATTTTGTCTACTTGAGTATAAGAAGGTAAAATTAGGAGGAGAAGACTCTAACAAAGTGGCTGAAGCAGTTGAAGTCAGCCAGGCTTCAGTTAAAAATTAAAAGTTAAGACCAAAATCAATTTGAATTCAATTAAGAAATAAAATCATTAATATAAAACATCTTGCTAGAGAGGGATCTAATATTCAGAAGTGCAAATTTAATCTGCTCTGGTCTGGGCCTTGCTAGGACTGAGTCAGACTGAGTTTCACCAGGTTGTGTTTGTTCCTGCGATAACGACGGATCGGTGCAACGTTAATGTGCGATACTGAGCTGTGAAGAGCGGGCCTGCCCCGGTATTTACCTGTGTCATTGCGACAAGTAATTGTAACGGGAATTAAAAATATGGCGGTGTTCACAACTGAAGAAGTGTTGTAGGAACCAGAGTGTAATGGCTGGAGCACAGCACAGGCAAAGAACTCAAACGCACGACGAGATGGGATCTTGGATATAAGATACAGTCTTTACTGGCAAAAACAGGCTCTGTACACAGGAGGTCAATCAGGAGAAGGCAAACAAATCCAATAAGGAGAAGGCAAAAGGCGAGGTCCAAGGAAAAACAAAGTAGAGATCAAAAACCGTATTGACTATCACTAGGAAGAATGCTGGAACGCTAGACAAAAAGTACTGAGACGAACTGGCACAGAGGAAGGGGAACACACAGACTAAATACACTTACAGAGTGAGACAATGTGGGACAGGTGAAACTAATCAGGCCAGGTGGACAATCACTGAGGCGGGAAACACACGGGAAGGAAGTAAAGTATCTGAAACAAGAGGAGAGGTGAGTAACACAAAATAAAACAGGAAACAATGAACAAATAACATGAAACCAAGAAAAACATAACCAAACGAGCAGGGTGGGATGTCACACAGAGGGTGTTTTTGTGGAGTGATTTTGCGAAATGACTGAACTATGACCTATTCCTACATGATGTGGATGTCAGTCTTTAGACGATTTACAAGACTTCTGTGTGAGTTCAATATTGTCGGCTAATAGTTGTTTACCGTGTCTGTTAAAATGGGGTCCATCCCGTGCAAAGAGGTCATGTCGTTTCCAAAAAGCATGGAAGTTATCCACGAAAGGGATTTCCATTGCATAGCACAGTCCTTTAGCCAGATATGCACCTGACGCATCCGGCTGAATTTCACATCTCCAAACCGTGGAGAGGGCAGAGGTCCAGAAATAACACACTGTCTGCCCGAGTCCAGGACAGTGTTAACCAGTGTTTTAAAGTCCTCCTTCAACTTTTCAGATTGTTGTAACTTAATATCATTAGATCCCACATGTGTGACCACTGAAGACACAGAAGGATTATCCCACAGCAGTTCATGGAGCACAGAATTAATGTTGAGTACCTGAGCCCCGGGATAACACACGGTTTCTGTGTTCGGACAGTAGACAGTAGACCATGGATGAGCCTACAATGAGACATGAGGGAGAGGGATAAGGGGACAGGGTTTGGGCGTGTTGAAGGCCGTGTGTTGAGAGCATTTTCTCATTGTCTTCCCGTGGAGGGAACCACAGCCCTGGGATGCACCTCGGTAGGCCTGCGCTGCCTGTTCTGCCTGGGTAGACGAATGTTGGAGAGGGCAGGGCGCAGAAATGGCTGCGGAGGGCTGGAGGTAGACGCTGGAGGAGCAGCTCTGGCTATAACATCCCGTTCTCTCCAAGTGCTGGCCCAGGAGTTGCTTCCACTGTGGCAGCAATGGTGGACAATGTGTCGACAGCCACAGGTGTGGGTTTTGCAGCAGTTGCAGGAGTGGGACAACGGACGTCGGCACTTTTTTGACTGAACAGAGAACATGTGATGTTGTGTTGATGAAACTGGACAGGAGAGTATCCTTCTGTTTTAATGCATCTGATAGTTTGCAGATGTTTTCTTTGAGGTGAGTGATACTTTCTGGACTGGGCAGCAGTCAATGCACAGCATGGTAGGGAACGTCCACCGGGAAATCACTCAATGAGAAAGCCGATAAAAGCACTAAGGCACATAATAAAAGTAAGAATTAAAAAAGAAATAAAAGTGGTTACAAAACAATTAAGACCATTCAAAGCAGCCTAAAATCACTATTGGAATTTGCCACTTTCAGCGCAAATGCGGAAGCGTGATTCAGTCGGAAGTGGAAGCAAAGAATGGATACAAGGTGAGGGAGTCTCTGGTTTTGTATTCATTACTTTCCACCTCGAGAGGTGTCTGCACATTATTGGACAGAAATCCTTAGGGAAGATTTTACATCCTGACCGAGTACTTCTGTTAAATATTAACATTTCAGATGTACTCTTTTACTAATTGATATAGTAATGCTATAATATCCATTTTGTGAAAGCTTTACATTTGGAAAAAGGGATTTAAAAAAAATTATATCTGGTCTGTTTTAAATTTTTTCTCCATAACTATGCTAGCTGTACTGTACTGTGCTGTGTGTCTAGCTCTGCTAATGATATTGGGTAAACGGAAAGAAACCCCAGTATCACCACTGAGGACAACTTTTCAACACTAATTTAAATAATAAGTAAATAAAGGTCCAGTTATCATACACACCACACACTCTTTTTTTTGACAATTTCATGAATATGTTCATGAAATTGTTAAAAAGAAATTTACATTTAAACTGCCCATGTCACCTGAAATCTGTATTAATCTCCCTTTTACAACCTGTAAACACACATTTGAATAACACACATATACACCCTATAAGCAACTTGAAATGTGTATAAGATCTTACCACATCACCTGAGAGTAGAAATCCCATATGTCATTCAATTCTTCATAAAAACTGCTCAGGTCACCGTAAAATTACATAGAAACACTGCATGCTTTGCCTGATATCAGACAGAATCACTCCATTTCCATTTTCAGTCTGACATTGCCTCCACCGATTTCCTTGGAGGAGGGGGATTCGATTTTCCCAAACCAATCACTAGAGACCAACGTATCCGCCTGAATCTAACGTTAGCTGGTTAGTTGGGTCCACACCGTATGTCTTTCGTGCACCAAGTAAGCCAAGTCTGCAGACCATTTGACAGTTATTGTAGCCGGGAGATATGCCGGATCTGCTACAATATTTCAGCAGCAAGAGCGGCGTTGGCGTCACCATGACCACATGGCCCATAACCACAAACTAGTCAAATGAGATTGATAAGACGCTGGCTTATCAATGCCACTGGCTGACAGATGATACTACATTTAAATAGTTTATGCTGCAGTTAAGTGTTAAGCGACGCACCGGCGCACTGAAATGGACCAGACGCCTTGGCAATGACATAAGCTAATTGCTTAATTGTTAGTTCCCCCGCGGCGCTCATTGGATTGGTAATTCTTCAGCCGGAGATACTGCTGTTTCATGTCACAATGCCCGACCAGTAGCTGTGGATGAATTCACAGGTCTGGACCCAGGCAACCGCATGCCAGCTCTGGCTCCAGCACTCTGTGTTACTGTTTTTCCCTGTCTCCACGCCATGGACTCTTTCTCTGTTCTCCTGACCTGCCATCCCCATATCTTCCACCAGATGCCCTCAGACTTTCCCTTCTTTCCCCATCACCTGACTGCCCCACCCATCTACACACCTGTCTCCACTCCTCATCAGCCTT
Source organism: Lateolabrax maculatus (assembly GCA_031216445.1). Classification (NCBI taxonomy): domain Eukaryota; kingdom Metazoa; phylum Chordata; class Actinopteri; order Acropomatiformes; family Lateolabracidae; genus Lateolabrax; species Lateolabrax maculatus. Next base: position 20,081,460 of record CM062200.1, read on the forward strand.
CTCCTCTCTCTGCCACTCTTCAGTCACTCCTTCCTCATCAGTCCAATTCCCTTCACCTGTTCACTCACCTGCTTCTGATCACTAATCAGCCACTTTTGTTCATGTCTAAGTTATACCTTGTGCCCTGTTTAATCACCTGCCTGCTCTGGACCTTTTTGTTTGGAATAAACTCTTTGTACCATACCTGCCAGCCTCCTCTCCTCTCTGTGTTTGGGTCCTACCCCTGCTTACCTGCTATTCTTCTGTGACAACAGTACAGTTTTTCTGGGAAGAAACTTTCTGGGAAATACGTTTTGTCATCATATCAATAGCACGCATAAATAAAGAAAATACGATAAGAATAATAGAGTAATAATAAGAGTAGAATAGTGCTATCCATCCATTCTCAACAGAAATCTCCCAGCTGACTGCCCCTTCTCTCACCTTGACATTACACACAAACTTTTTTCCATATTGTCAGGATACAGACATTATTGATTGATGTAGCTGTGTATGATAGTCACATCCACTTTAACATTTCACAACTGTGATACATGAAGTGAAATTAGGTTGAGTTGAAAACTAAAACATAGTATGGAAGCAGCAGATAAAAAAGAGAGACACTTATGACCTTATTCTGGGAGGGTGTGGCCATTGCAAGGAGCATTGGCCCCTCAGCACTAACCGAGTTAATTCCCCAGGCAAGTAGTCAAGTAAAGGAGACCACATCCCAGTAAAGGACCTCTCATTACCCTTCAGAACTGCAGTGATTCTATCACGAGGCAGGACCCTGAATATCTACCTGTACCACAATGTGGCAGTAGCTGGTTTATCCTTGATCCAGTTAATCAAAATACATTTTCTGGCCAATAACAGTAGTTTGTCTCAGTTTTAACTATAAGTGGGTTAGAGTAAGCTCCTTTGAAGGAAGGCCAAGAATGAAAAGGCCTGAATCTCTCTTAACCCTTACATGGTATATGCCACTCAGCTCTTGAGAAGGTGTAGGCCTACTCCAAAATCTTTTAATCAATTTACATCGCTAAAAGTAATGATAACAAGTTGCAATCTCCCTTTGACACTTATTACACAGAGTTGAGGCCTGATGGTCCATCTTGTTTAGTATGTAAGGAGTTATATGAAGACGGTGTCTCTCTAATACATGTTAAGGTATAAAGGTGGACCTAAACACTTTAATGGCTTCCTAACCCTTAGAATCAGTTTTGAGTGTTGTGTGTGTGTGTTGTGACCACGAATGTGAGTCTGAGTCACTGTCACCAGAGCGCCAGCGCGTCACCACATTACTTTTACATAGCTAAACTTGAGATGAAGCAAAACAAGAGTGACCAAACAGAAGAAAAATATTATTCCTTGCATTTTTCACAAAACCTAAAGATTCAGGGTTTGACATAACCCATAGCTTGACAGCCCAGGGCCAGTAAAAGTTTATCCAGGGAAAATCTGAGTCTGCGATGTGAGCCGACATAGAAGATAACAGTGTTTTAAAGACACGTGATGAAATGCATCGAGATTCCCTGAAATACAGATTAGCAATTAATAAGCTAGCTGGCTTGCTTGATGTGCCGCTTTGAAGTGAGAAACAACGACCAGGCCTTTTCAGAAGTTGAGGCAAATATTGTGAAATACTTGTTACTCACTTGTTGTGAGCTAACTAGTCACTATTAGTTTTGTTTCTTTGCCTTTTCAGCTGACATTGAAAACAATAATGTTTTTAAAGGAGTTCTGTGAATCTGCATATTGAATGCTCACCACTCGTGTCACAGGAATATGAAAATTGAATTGCGAGAACTGTATGTGGAAATATGGAGTTGAATTTTCAGTGGGGATCAAATACAGTTTCAGAGCAAATCAATTAAATCTCTTAATATTCAGTTACAAGTTTATTGGAATTGAGTTCAAAACTAATAAATTCAATTTCAAACTGCTATCCAGACTCAGTTTTTCAATGCAAGTATTCAAGTCAAACAATACAAAGGACTCGCTGCTGTGTTTAGACATTGAAAAGTTAAACATTAGTTAGAAAACATACTGTACCAAATAAACATGTTACAGCAAAGAAGTATGCTGCAAGACAAAAGAAATAACTTCTTAAAATATAACAGCAACAACATGTGTCAAGTAACTGTCTCTCACAGCAGCAACAGAGACTGCTGCTAACTCACAGCTCTTTGAGCCCTCCCCTAGTAGGACTTGTAGTTCTTCTTCATCTTACAGGTTAAGAAAACCTTTTGTTATTAATTTGAATGTTTTAAAATGTTCTTTTCTAAGATGTTTCAGGTTCACTGAGTGACAGTACAGCCTTTTTTCTGCAGGGAATCAGGTTTTCCTATGTCTTCCCCCGTCAAGTTTCTTTTTAGATGTCGATCAATCACCATGCTCAAATAATCTGCTGAGGTGTTCTGGCAATGTCGACCCTGATAACACTGCATTTTGCTCTGTGCTTTTGTTTGTGTTTACCAATAATAGTTTACTTTGAACTGTTTTGTAATTTGATTGCATCTGACTGGTGATGTGTTCTGTCCCTGAGGTGTGTTAATAGAGTTGGTTTGTGGACCTCAAGATCAGTTGGGTCAGGGGGTTTTTCTATTACTCCTCAGCTTTTTACATTACAGGGCTCGGTAATGATACAAGAGAGTCTCGCTTGGTTTTAGGTGTGTCCAAAAGTGAATTGCTTTCTTTTTTTTTTTTTTTTACTATTAGTCTATTAGTCTCTGGCCTAATTCTGCCCTGCATACATTGTTTGTAGCTTACTTTTGGACATTTAGGAGAATCTTACAGAACTCTGCATGCAGGGTCTCAATGGGATGTTTTTCCCACTGAGTCTTGTTTTGTAGGTGGACCCCACACCTCACTGCCATAGAGTGCAATTGTTTTTTATTGCATAGAAAGCCTGGCGTGCTTTCTCTCTCAGCTCATGAACTGCTTGATTAAAATGTCCAGTTGAACTTAGTTTTAATCCTGGATAGGTGTAGTGTGTGCAGTATTTTACATGTGTTGTACCAATTGAGAACTATGCTACAACATCCTGAGATCTGGATCCTTTTTGGAATATCATTATTTTGGTCTTTTTGGGGTTTACTGTCAAGGCCCAGGCCTGACAGTAATGCTCTAGCAGAGGCTGCGCTGTAGGCCATGTGCTGTGGGGGACAGCAGAACCAGGTCATCTGCAAAGAGTAGGCATTTCACCTCATGATTGTGGAGACTTACACCAGGGACAGAGGACTTTTCTAGTGTAGTAGCCAATTCATTAATTACCCCTACTCCACTCTATATAACTTTTGTAGAACAGTCCTGTATGGTAAATAGAATCAAAGCTTTTTGAATTAATAAAACAGGCATACATTTTGTTTTTATATTTGGTTTATATGTTTATCAATTAGGGTGTTTAGGGTGTAAATATGATTGGTTGTGCGGTGTTTTGGTATAAATCCAATATGGCTTTTGCTCAAGACATTGTGCTCTACTATCTCTACTATCAAAAGACAAATAAAAGAAAATGATAAATTAAGAAACATTATGCTCAAGAAACATTGACATTGTCATTAATATATTATATTATTTCAGAATATTTACTTAGCTTTGCACACCTAGCTCCTCCCTAAGACTTCTGTGCAGTATAACTATGTGGATGTGAACTTTGTACAGGCCACAAGCAATTACATTTCCTCAAAAACCTATTTGGAACTGCAAATTAAAGTTTTGTAAACATTTTTTTTTAGGAGATGAGGTTGAACTTTAACGTGTGTTTCTTTTTTAATGAACTATTCATGCTCTAATCTGATTTTGAACTTTTTTTTACCTTTTTTGTGCAAACATTATTTTTCCCTTTAGGAATTTTACCAGATGAATCTTGTGGGGGTAAAGGGTGTTCTTAAAGCGTGGATGTTAAAGAGCAGCAGTATTATTGTTACCACTATTACTTTTAGAAAATCACAATCTATCATCATAGTTACATTTGACTTTAGAAAAATCACATTAGGCCAATGTAATAAAGCTGATTGTGAGGAAAACCACATTGGTTGATATGGTATGATTCATATTTTTTATATGAACGATTTAATTACATCCAACAAATTAATCTAATTATTTTATGTGGGAATTTGCCACACAACTAAAATACATTCAACTGATCAGATATTTTTTGAGTGGGCATTTTACTTTTATGTTGCAGATTTCGGGATCAGGAAACTGTGATACTTTCTGTTTTTGAAGGCTGTGGATTTGACCCTTTCATGCCCCACTTCCAATGGTTTATTCAAGGAAGCTGTGATTTCTTTAGTGCTGAAGTTATGCTCCCTGTGATAGGACCTTTAACTTAATGGTAAAGTGTGATTAACCATCCAGTGAGTGTCTTCTTTACACCTGTGCAAAATCAGATAAATTGCAACAAAAAATACTAAAAATAAAATATCACTCAAAAAATAATTTTTCAGACACTGAACCAGTAGGCCTTGTGGAAAATGCTCCTCTCAAAGATGTGTGTATGTCTGAGCTGGTTTAGAAACTGTCACCAGTATGTCTGACTAACCCTTAATTTATGTTCGTTTTGATTTAATTTCCTTCATTTTTGTTGCTGCTGCACTGACCTAACTTCTGAATTAAGTTATCTTACTTTATGATGTATGTAAAGGCAGTTTACAGGCATGTACACATAAAGAAGGCTGTTCTTTTGCACCAGGATAAGCTCATCCAGGAGACGGAAGGGTGGAGAAAAGGAGGGAGAGAGAACAAGGAAGAAAACACAGAATGACTAAGAGATAGAGACGGAAGGAATGAAAAGGACAGAATTAAAGGGAGAGAGGGACAGACAGAGGGAGAGAGGAGATGAAAGGGAAGCCAGAGCACTTCAAACAGCTCTCAGCTTGTTCCATGTGCAGTAATAATAAATGGGGCTTCATTATTTAGTTGTGTATGTTTGTAGTGCTGCTGCTACCAGTTACATTGCAAACCCCCTGCCTACTTATCACTCCGTTACTCCTATTTACTAATCCAGGAGAGAGAGAACCTGTTTGTGTTTGTGTGGGGGCATACACAATCATGCCTGGTGCGCGTGAGGATGCACGTCTGTGTGTTTGTTTGTGTATTTTGCCAAGGGAGACGATTATTTATTTACAGATGCCACCCACAAAATCCCATGACCTTTTACTGTGGGGGCTCGATGAGAGGTGAAGAGAAGGAAAAACAGAGAAAGAAAGTGAGAGACAGAGATGCTTAATATCATTATTGTTAACAGTGCCATTTCTGAAGCCCCTCACCTCACCTTCATCATATCACCTTGCTCTGTAACCTTCGACAGCTGCTGAAAGGGGAGGGGAAAAACTCGAGGTTGTGCTATTCTCATTGGTGCTAGGATGGAATTTGACTCTGCTCAAAGGCCAGTGCCCCATTAGCAGGTATGGTACCTGTGTGGAGGTGTTAACACCAGCTGCTAACCTCCAGGGAGGGGAGGGTGTGAGGTGAATTGGTAGCCTGTAGAGAGAGTGTTCAGGCAGGCTGCTGAGTGTCTTACCTCAGTGAGGAGCTGAGGTGCTAACTGGCTGTGATGGGGGACCTCCAGGGACCTACTCAGCTGAAGAAATTATTGTGTGTGTGTGTGTGTGTGTGTGTGTGTGTGTGTGTTTCCCATCTATGCACAAAGCTGCCTGATATTCACGCTGAATGGCCATTTGTTGTTAGTCCACTATGCAATCTGACTTTGCCTTCCTGTAAGCCTCTCTATGAGTGAATCACTCTATTTTGCATGACCTTTCACTCGTAGGAATTGACATCATGCTGTACTGCATTCTGGGTATTGAAGGGGGCATCTCCCATTGTACTAGTTGACATGTTACACGAACACTGTAATTTATTTAATGCCACTGCCATATACAACGTCCTGCTGTCGGAAAAACTGACCAAAGAAACAAAGTGTATTAATTGGCTGCTGGAAATAGTCACAAAAAAATGTACTATTTCCTCCTATTTGTGACTTTTTTTAAAGGTTAAAATCTTCAGTAGGAAGTGAGTGCTACAGAGAGGGTAGGGAAGTGAGACAGTATTGAGAGACAGACTTTTTTTCATAGCATTTATTGACAATAAAAACACCAGCCTTATCCTTCAATGCAGAATTTACCAGAAGACAAATAAGAATACGATGTAGATAGTGAAAATAAGTAACTTTTTCCTTCAACAAGACTACCATATTTTTAAGAGAGTTGCATGACTTTCTCCATGATGACAAAGGAGTGTTGTGTTGTTAATGTTGTGTTGGGCTGGAGTGGTCAGTGTTATGAATGTTTGTAAAACTTGGTCAGGCCACAAGTTCCAGAGGGTTTGAAACCAGCAGTACAGCTGACATCTTTGCAGATTCTGCCAATGTAGAGTGAACTCTACGATGCTGAAGATGTATGATTTCTGCCAGGTGATTTGTAGTTCAGGACACCAAATCCACAGGGGGGGAACCAACCGACCAGCTGATATCCAGCAAGTGGCAGCTGTTTTCTAGATCCTTAATGTTTAAAGCTACACAGGGAATTGTAAAAGTAAGTAGGGGTTAGGGCTAACACACAGATTTAAGTTCCAACAAAAATCATGATATATACAAATTATGATTACAAACTCACAGATACATGTAGATTGTAAGTCTTCTGTGAAGAAGAGGATATTGAGCAACTTCATGTGTTTCCAAATAAGTAGGACCTGAGCTCACACAAAGAGAGAAAGAGAGGGGAAAAAACTCAGAAACAAAAACAGAGGGTAAATGCAGAAATGCAGCGGTTATTAGAAAGTTTACAGTTTATTCTCGTCGGCAGGACAAACACAGACTATAAGTACTAGGTTACTAAGATATTCACTGAGAGTGAGACCAACCCACCAAAAGTATGATAACAGGTGCAAGGCCTGATGTGATGGAAGAATAAGTACTAATGGAAAGTTAATGGGGTAAAGATGAGTTTTGAAGAGCTTGCAGAGTTTACGGTGAGCATCTTAAACCAATGGGCCTCCAGGGCACCAAAACAGGTGTTCAAAGGCCTGGTGACATGATATCTTAACTTCCTTAATGTGATGTAATTCCTGTTGGAAGAAGATTCCAAGGTAAGTAAACCAATGTGCTAGCAGTGGGAGATTGTTCAACAAGTTTGTAAATATCCTTGGGATGCAGCCTGACCCCATCATTACCTAATGGCCGCCATCTATCTGCTTCTGTCTAATCAGTTTGGATCAAACATGGTGTCTGTCAGAAGGACAGTGGTGGCAGTGCCTATCTATCTATCTATCAACCTGTTGGTCAAGTTGTTGGTCAGTTTGTAAGTCCTTCTGACAGTCTGGTTGTTGGTCGGTTTGTGTGTCTTTATGTCTACCATGGCCGCAGTGCCTTTCTATCTAAGTTTGGATCAATATTTGTGCAATAACGTTTATTTTTTCAGGTAGATCTACAAACAGTAAGGGTCAATTTTGTCCATCTGTCTTATCAGTGTGGTGTCTGTCAGTCCTTCTGTTGGTTGTTTTTTTGGTCGGTTTGTGTGGTTCTCTGTCTTGTTCTGTTATATGTTTCCTGCAATAACTATTTTCAGGTAGATCTGTAAACACGGCCGTTTCTATCCCTCTTTCTAATCAGTTTAAATTAATATTGATGTCTGTTGTTCCTTTTGACAGTTGTGTTGTCGGTCGGTTTGTCTGCCTTTCTGTCTGCGGTGATGGCTGGGCAATGTCTGTCTGTTTTTCTGTCTCCGGTGGCGGCTGTGCCTCTCCATCTATCTCTCTATCTAATCTGGTTGTGTCTCCTGCCTGCCGGTCTCTTGGTTCAGATTCTCTCTGTTCTCTCTGTTGTTGCCATAACTTTTTTCAGGTGTATCTAAAAACTGTGTTGTGTTGTTTTTATCTATTGGTCTAATCAGTTTGGATCAGTATTGGTGTCTGTCAGACCTTCTGACAGTCGGGTTGTCAGTTGTTTATCTACCGTGGCCACTGTGCCTTGCCATGGCCATCCTGTCTACTGTGGTTGCAGTTCCTCTCTATCTATCTAATAAGTTTTGATCAATATTCGTGTAATAACTTTGTTCAGGTAGACGTGGTGGCTGTGTCATTTCTGGCCAGCCTGTCTGCCTGCCTGCTTGCTGAGACCCCCTAACTTATCACATAGTTTGTTTAGTATGTGACACTACATAGAGACATTTCCTGATCCAGCTTATTCTGAATGTCCTAACAAGCAACAAAAAGTCTAATGCTTTTAAACCATGTTTTTCATAACTCTGAACTACCTGGGATTCAAAAATATAGTGAGTTTTATTTCTCAAGATGAAATAACAAATGATAGAATTAGCATATTTTACCATCTTTGGAGTGATTGATTGATTGAATTTATTCAACATATAAAATGGCAGGTGGCGGGGTAGCTATGTCAACATGCTCTTGTTTTTGGTCCTAAAAAATGTAAGATTTAAATTGAATATGCTACATGGTGCTTTGTAACCATTTCTTTAAAGCCACTTTAAATATGTAATGATAAAAGAATGACAGGGATATATTAAACATGAAATACCCTCTGACTTGGACAACAGGATTCTACCAAATATAGATACATCTCTAAAAAGCCAGTGGCTCTAGGATTACTTCATGTCATATATTATTTTTTAAATTCACTAATCTAACATTTTAACAATAACAAGGGAGATGCCGGAAAAACCCCACCTAATGCTATTTATAATCAAAAACATGTTGTTGGACTAGTTTTTAAGGAAACACAGCTGTGAATAACATTACAACACATTCTGATTGAATTACAGAATAATGGCCCAAAGTTTTTCAGAGCTTTGAATAAAAAGGAATGTCCAAGTGAGTCGAACACTTTAAAGAAATAAAATAATTTACAAATGAACTGCATCAATAAGGGTGACACTGTGCAGCACTGTGTCACACCTGCATGCATGTAAACAAGACAAACACAGCCCACTCATAAAAACACTGCCCCATATTAGAGGTCAGAAACTCCACAGTATACCTTTTCATATGACCCTAAAATTGGTAATCTGTTAAATTCAGCCCCTTCACAGATCACATAGCATATTATAAAGCATGATATACTGTATATCATACAACAGAAATTCTGCTCTGAGCTCCAATGTATTGAGGAGTCTTTTTTTTCATTTCATGTGATTACTCACCCGTCTGTTCAGATACTGTTGAAGATATTTTGAAAATTGTAATGTGGGTACATGTTGCTTGTATGTAGCCTTGACCAGTGTCTTGACCAGTGACAATGATCAAGGTACAATGCCACTAATGTTTGTTTGCACAAGAAATGACTGGATTTGTATGCTGCTGGTGTGTTTAGAGTTCTTCTAGTTTAACAATCACATCAAACTCCCTTTTCTACCTAAACCATTTAAAGCTATGAGCCACCCAGTTGCATGCTGAACCATGTCATGTATGAGGACACATTCCCATGTTCCATACACTCACGTTTTATGATAATGAGCATCTGTAATTTGTATCTTCTCACTGGTGCCATTTAACATGAGCACTAACACCAATGTCTGACCTTGTAGTGGTGACGATTGGCTCGGTTGTTTGTTCAACCAGAAACAAGCTGTTGATGGTGGCAACACCAGATATTAACAATTGAAATGTGAAATGCCAGGAGAATGTCACAGGTGAACATACATACACACACACACACAAACCTTCTTCCAGCCAGTTCTTGGTGCAACAGCCACCTCATCATTGCCTCCTTTTCCCTATGGAACAGTGCAGCCAAGCATCTCTCCATTGGACCAGTGTAGCTGCATAACACTAGTCTAATAGCTAATTTCACCTTTAATTAAATGTGCTGGGGAGCAGCAGATGCTGTGAATAGCTTGACTTAAAGACATAGGACTGCAACACTGATAAAGGGACACAGGGAAAAACCCTAGAGAAAATGAGCAGCTCACTGTGGCGCTTTTATTTTCCAGAAGGAAACGTGTGACTCAAATAATTGCTAGAATAATTTTGGGCAATGTACTTCAGTTCATTGTGTCAGTGCTTCATAATATCATGGCAAGATGATTTGGGGGTATTACATGTTGATCTGCTCAAAAAGTGTTTGTGTGTGTGTGTGTGTGTGTGTGTGTGTGTGTGTGTTTTAATTACAGTTGTGGAAATGTGAATGGATAGATAAAAAAAGAAAACAAACTACAAAAGGAATGGATGACGAGAGTCAGGGCTGAAGGATTGATGGTGTGATGGAGATCAAAAAGAAGGATGAAGTAGAACAGAGGAGGGCTGAGGAGTGAGGCAGGGAGGCTTGTTTCCTCGGATGTTCAGTGCCTGTCATGGTGTGCTGAGTTAAGTCTGACACACACACTCTCAGTCTCTCGCTCTCTCTCTCTCTCTCTTTCTCTCTCTCTCTGGCAGCAGAGGTCTTTGCCTCATCTCTCAGCCTTGTCCCCATATTTCCCCTTTTTTCTATCATAAGCCCCAGCTTGCTTTGTGATATGTTCAGCGATGTGTGTGTGTGTGTGTGTGTGTGTGTGTGTGACTCTCTTTTTCACTCATTACCATGCATCCTCCGCTCATTGTTTGCATTGCCATTTATAGATGCATCCACATGAATGTGCATGTACACTCTGGCTAGTATAGTGCAGTGTGTATGTGTGTGTTTCCACTCACTCGCTCGCTGGCTCACCCGCTCAACCCACACCAAACAGATCCTTTTACATAAACACACACATATATATACACACACATACACACACATACACATATAGCTCGCCTTCCTTCTGCTCTCTCTAATGCCTCCTCCTCCTTTATCCCTCTTTTTCCCTCTCTCTATCTCAGTCTCTCACTCAGAGCGGTTCATTCGGCAGAGCGGTATAACAGAGAAGAGTGTGCGTTTGCTGTGCCGTGTGTGTGTCCAGAGCAGCGATCACAGTGAAAAAGGAGAGAGAGAGAGCGAGAGAGAGAGAGAGAGAGAGAGTGTGACAGATAGGCAGATAGAACGGGAGAGAGAGAGATAGAGAGACATCCAGAGGCAGGACTGAGCGGACTGAGAGAAAGCAACACTCCTCACCACCGTGAGTACTGTACTGTATATACATGCTTTTCTCCAATTACTCACTATTGAGGGGGCTGTTTCCTAACTAACTGAACTGGGTTGTGTGTTATACAGTAGAGAGGTGGACACTGCACACAGTGGACAGCAGGAATACAGTTGAAATGCATGGGAAGATGCACAGGATCACTTTCAAATTGTTGGCTGGAGTCACATTGTGTTCCTCAGTGTGAAGCTGCAAAATGTGAATGAGCGTGTGTGTGTGTGTGTTCATAAATGTGTCGCAAAAGTGTAGACATGCTAAGGTATGTAATCGAACTGACATGCACATAGAAATATCTTTTTCATGTATTTATGTTCTTTTTTGCAACTTAAGCATTTTTGGTTCATTTATCTCTTGGTCTCGTACACTTACAGGCTTTTCCCACAGGAAACTCACATTTTTCAGTTTTGTGTTTGGAACGTATTACATTTTGATTGGAACTACGTTACTTAAATCATACTATCTGAGCTGCTGACATGCATAAGGTCTTTCTTACCAGATGTATATAGACCTTTCACAGTGAGTGAATGAGCTGCAGATCAACATACAGACAGGCTGACGGGACAATTCCACAGTGTGGTGTGTTTTACTTTTCTGTTCTTTTGCAATCTGCTCTCATCCTGAGGGGATGTTCCTTCACCTCAGTTTTTCTTGCATACAAGTATATTTGGAACATTTCTGGACATGTAGGTCTGATCTGTATTCTGAACTGAAACAGTCCCACGCTTTCTTGAGTGGTATTTCCCAGCTCTGGTGTAGAAACGTATCTTCACTTCCCCCATTCACCACCACCAGAAGCAGAAGGAAGTCTGGAATCAGTTACTGTAACAGTCTCTCCACAGTAAGATAAGATTTGTTCATTTTAGTGTTTCCACTTCTCTCAGGGAGCGATAGATGGGAGGACTGGAGAATATACCAGAGGCGTTTTTTGAAGCTTCGTGTTGATGCTGAGTACAGCAGAGAGAAGAGGTTAGGGGGGTGGCGAGGAGAGAATTAAAAAAAGGGATTATGATAACTTCTTAAAAAGAGGGATTATGATGCTGCCATCCCTTCTTTTTTCTCCCTTCCTCACTCACAGTAATTATTTCTGGAAAGCCTCTTTCTTTATGTGGCTTCTCTGTGGTTTTTATCAGCTGGGTTTTTCTTCGTCAGACGTCATAAAGTCAGACACACTTAAACGAAGCTGCATAATTGGGAAAATTGTTTTAGAACTCCATGTCCCAATGTCTGCTGGTGACATTACACATTTATTAATTTATTGCAGCTCTTTTCACATGAACAATCAGGGATTTTTTTTTTCAAAATATTCATGGATTCACAGATTTGATTTATATATATAAATATATATATATATATATAAAGGAAAGGTATACATTTTACTATCACCAGAGAGAGTTAAATGTATGAGAAAAAGAAAAGATGGAAATGGAATATAAATATATATTCCATTCCATAAACAGCACATTTCTCTCATAATGAAAATGCGTTTCCAGCAGCAAAGAAGTTTGTAAGTTTATCAAAACGAGAAAGAGGGAAATGCACAAACGACTTAAATGAGTATCTGCAAATATACAAGTGTGTCTGTTCCACAAATATGTGAATATGTGTGTGTGTGCGCAAGTGTGTGTCAAGGAGGGTGTTTTCCTGGAGGATCGAGGAATGCTAGTTGGGGGCCGCCAGGCTCTGGAGGGAAGTGTCGAGGGTAGGATATCTGTGGCTTTTGTCAGGATTTACTCTCACAATAAGGATTTAGTGGATGACACTTGGGCAGGGTGTGTCTACATCAAAGAGGCTTCTCAGCATGGAGCAGCAACAAGCAGCAACGCATCAGGAAATGCTGCTGTGTGGAGGCAGAGCTGGGAGAAAGTTGCCTTTATTGAATTTTTTTTTAATTATTTTTTTTAAACGGAAGACAAATTCCAGGCAGAGTGTGTGATGGTTCGGGCTGGTTGAGCACTGCTGGATCCATGCAAGTGTATGTTATACTGTGTATGTGCAGATGTAAGGTTCTTTACTGGTCTTACTGTGAAGGTGCAAACACTGGCATGTAGGACCCCATGGACTCCCCGTGGCCTGGGGAATACACAGGCTTCAAGGGTTTGTGTGTGTTGATTTGTGAACATGTGTGGGTGCAGACATTCTCCACCATTTATACCCTTTCCAGAGCATACAGCAAATTGATGCTAAATGAAAAATGTGGCTGTCTGCTCAGAATGAAAACTAATAAATAAACCTCCACAGTCTAATTGCCGACTGTTTCATCATCATCACCCAATAATTTCTGCAATAACAATTTATTCTGAATGACATATTCCATTTACATCTTTATTTTTCTCACAAACATCCATTTTCATTAGAGAACATTACACTTTACCCTTCAGCTGCGTCTGTAATTTATCACGCACACTTTCTGACTGTCACAGTCACACGCCATTCAAAAAGTTTCCCCTCTGAAAGCAGTTCACCTCATGCATACAAAACCCACACCATTTGGAGCTTTCTTAAAACATTCATCTGCATCTTTTTGGTGGGATTGATACAGTATTTCACGCACCGCCTAATCTCTTTAAGCAGAGTTGTTATCCTAGCCCACAATGAATTTTATCACTACTGTAGCTTGTTGCACCTACAAGCTGTTTTTAGTGCACATCTTTGTTGGTTTAAAAGTGAATGTACCACAGTGTTGTCGGTGTGTGTTGGTATTGTCTGGTGTGCTGTACTGACAGGACAGATAAGTCCTTTTTCCTGAGGCCTAATCCCTCCTCTACACAAGAATGAGAGATGGATGGAGAAAAAGATGAGAGACAGTGTGTGTGAGAGAGAGACATTGGTGCTGAACACAATGACAAGTCCCTGTAAAAAAAAGGTGTGTTGTTGTGTGTGTTGGTGAAGACAACGCAGCGACGGAGGCTTTCAGAGGGGAGCGAGAGAAGGATTTGCATGTGAACAAGGGCTTTAACAGAGCCGTGAACCGTTAATACGTATTCAGAGAGGTTTTGCACTGAGCGGCCGGAGTTGTTTGGAAACAGGTGTTCTGCAAATCACAGCAAACACTCTCTTCCAAAATATTTTCCTCAACAGCACTATTCTCTATATTCTCTGGTGCTGCTTGCTTTGCCAGCGCTTTCAATAGGAGTTGGGCTCTTGTTCAGAAAAACATCCAAAAATGATTTGGGAGATGGCAAAAAAAAAAAAAAAAAAAAAAAAAAAAACTCTGGCAGACAGAATAAAAGTTTGAAAACATCCAATACTTTATTTTAAAGTTTAGCATGTTTTTCAATGAATCTTATTCTGTTTTTTAATTATAGATTCAATTGCGTTAAAAAACAGACATCAACAGTGATATCAGCATATCACAAATCACACACTTCCATTCATTTTTGCTGCATTTAATATTTTTTGTCAAATCTCCTGAATGTGTCTGAAGTTATCATCTCTGTCTGTATTTTGGAGGTTGTCTGTGTCATTATCCAAAATGTTGGAACTAAGCGATTGCAGTGGACGAGTGCAGAACACTGAATGGCTGGGTGTACAAGCTGTTCCAGTGATAAAGGGAGCTTGGAAAATATGGCTGTAAATTGTCAGCTGAACATACCAGTACAGGTCATTTTCACAAGTCATGTTCCCATAGTATTTTGTAGAGATTTACTGAATGTCACTTTTGGTGCAGGAGTGCAATCTGATACGCAGAGGGTCAGCAGAGAATCTCATTGAATGCTTTAAAGCTCCACATTTTATTTGCTTTATCTGAGCTTGTTCCGTAAAAATTTGTCCTTGCGCATAATTGCAGGTCACTGGAGTGTCCAGTGTGTGTCCAGGACGTCCTCTACATTTACACCAAGTAAAACAATTCATATTGTGTTCTAATCCTTTCCTTAGGAAGAAAATCACCACTTTGTACATTCACGTTTTATATCATATTAGTTCACCGAACATAAACATGTGCTTGAATTCATGATTTGTTTCCAGACATGTTTTCAGATATTTTGCATTTACTGCAGTCAAGTTTTGAATTTTTCAAAATGTAACTATAGTGTTGCAGTTCATATAAGTCACTAACAAAGGCCAACTGAGGCCTTAGTATGACTATTAATGAAGCATTACTGTAAATGATTTATCATGACTTTGGATGTGCTTCAGATGCATCCGATTTTTTATTTTTAAGTTTAAGTTATTTTCACTGAATAATACTAAGAATAATTCCAGCATTGCCTAAAGCCAGGCAGTGTAATAAATCATGAGAAAAATGGCTGGCTTTTGATTAAGTCTGTCTACATACCCTTTGGCCATGTTACTCATATTAATAGCATTCCTGATTTTAATTCATGTCTGACATTTTTTGTTGTTTAAATGACTGGCCTTTTTTATTTTTTATACTTTATTAAATCTAAAGACTTGTGAAGGCCTGTGATGCTACTATATTAGTATATCCAACCAGTCTCTGTTCTTTGATATTGTGGTGTGTATGGCTCATATTTTTTAAGGAATTCAGCCCTTCCTATCCATATCCAAACTTCATCAGAGCAGTTTATTTTAGACGGTACTTTTGGTACTGTCTGCAGCACACAATTTTAAACTGTCACGTGTCAAGGTTTTTTAATCTTGTTGATTTATTCTTTAATCAGATTGGTTCTATTTTATTTACAGCTACTTGTGTTTAGCATTAACATTTAAGAACTTATTTTGTTAAATGAAAGGAGGGGTTTGTAGAAAAACTTGCTGCTAAAGAAATATTATTATGTATCTTCACACTAGCTCCATTTCATGTTTCACAGCCAGACTTGTGGCTGTCCACTTAGGATAGAGTGAAACATCTGAAAAGGAAAAACTTCTGCAGTTAGCTCCAAAGACTTGGAAAATGAATGATGTATTGAATGAAAAATGTCCATCAGCATGTCAGTAACGTTGTTTAACCTCATTGATTACATATTTTGTCTATGACCAGTTGGTAAATATCAAAGATAATTATATTAGTAAAATAGACAATTAAATAAATAAGCCAGTTAATAAATTGACAATGAATATATAGTGATGATATATATAGCATAAATTAATTCGTATCAAGTGCAAAATATAAATACATCTCCCAAAATTAAATTAGTAACTAGGCAATGAAATACATAAATAAGTAAGCAAATATAAATCTAAATAAATCTCTATCCACTGAAATACCGTAGATAAATGTTTACTTTTATAAAACTCCAATGTATATGTTTTAATTAACTCTTTTTCCCGTAAAGGCATATTTGGCAGATGGTATTTTAATTTCAGGTTGACTCTTGCCAATCAACCTTTGGGGGCAGGATCTATTTTGATTTGTTGCTCTGTCACTCGCATAATGAAAAATGGACACAAGATGTATCTGCAACCGCAGTTTTACAACAACTGTTTACTTGGTATGTTTTCTCAACTACAGTTTAGTCTTCTGAGAGTATAAATATGTGTGGAGATGAAAGGAAAATTCATTGAATGGATCCTGTGTGTGTGTGTGTGTGTGTGTGTGTGTGTGTGTGTGTGTGTGTGTGTGTGTGTGTGTGTGTGTGTGTGAGAGAGAGAGAGAGAAAGGGAGTCTGGTGCCCTGGTAGAAGATGTTTGGCTCACAGCCACAGACATCCTCATTAAGCTGCCTCACATTCTGCCCTGTTTGTGTGTCTGTTACTGCATTCATACACAGCCAAAACAAAGTAAAAGCAATGGTTGATATAAGAAGTGCTCTCCTTGTGTGTGTGTGTGTGTGTGTGGGTGTGTGTAGGTGTGCGTGTGTGTGTGTGATGACTGGCACTCTAAAGAATCCACTTGATTATGTTCAATGGAGAGCTTTCTCCTCTCAGCCTTATTTATGTCCGCACACTGCAGCCTGGATACACACCTATAAATCTGTTGCTGCTGCAGACCACACACACACACATCACACATGTTTCGACATCTCTGACACCCATATCTCCTCCTTTTCCTCTCGCCATCTCTTTAAAGGTATTGCTGTATTTTTCTTATACACTTTCAAATGTTCATCTTCTTTCAAATCAGAAGATCTGTCCTCAGGGGTTTCAGTCTTCCCGCAGTACTATGCGCCTACTGACTTCCTGTGGCCCACCTATACCACCCCGCAAACTGTTGCCCTCATGTTTCATCTTACACACTTAGGCAACGTTTCTCCCTTTTTGTAGTTGTAGCCTTAGGCCAGAACTGCAGAGCCTTGTGACTCATACATTGTGTGTGCCTGTGTGTGTGTGTGTGTGTGTGTGTGTGTATATATATATATATTCAATTTTATTCACTTATATATATATATATATATATAA
The DNA here is from genome assembly GCA_031216445.1 of Lateolabrax maculatus. Lineage (NCBI taxonomy): Eukaryota > Metazoa > Chordata > Actinopteri > Acropomatiformes > Lateolabracidae > Lateolabrax > Lateolabrax maculatus. The sequence continues at coordinate 20,098,813 of CM062200.1, forward strand.
GTGAATAAAATTGGTCCAAGCACAACCTTGTGGAACTCCGTGACTAACTTTGGTGTACACGGAGGATTCATCATTTACATGGACAAACTGAATTCTATCTGATAAATAGGTCTCAAAACAGCTTAGTGCATGTCCTTTGATGCCAATGCTCTAGTCTCTGTAATAGGATACAATGGTCAATGGTATCGAAAGCAGCGTTAAGATCTAACAGAACAAGTACAGAGACAAATCCTTTGTCTGACACAATCAAAAGGTCATTTGTCACTTTCATCAGTGCTGTCTCTGTGCTATGATGCACTCCTGACTGAAAATCCTCAAACTAAACTATTGTTGTGTAGAAAGTCACATAACTGATTGATGACCGCTTTCTCAAGGATTTTGGAGAGAAAGGGAAGGTTAGATATAGGTCTATAATTGGCTAAAACCGCTGGATCAAGCGTAGGCTTTTTAAGAAGAGGTTTAATTACAGTTACTTTGAAGGACTGTGGTACATAGCCTGTTAATAAAGACAGATTGATCATGTCTAGTAAAGAAGTGCTAACTAAGGGTAGAACTTCTTTAAGCAGCCTAGTTGGGATGGGGTCTAAGAGGCAGGTTGTTGGTTTAGAAGAAGAAATCATTGAAGTTAGTTGGTGAAGGTCAATTGGAGAAAAACAGTCTAAATATAAATCTGGTTCTACAGCTGCTTCTGAGGTTCCTGTACTTGAAGATATATCTGAACTGGCTGAGAGCACAAGATGATGATTTTTTTCTCTAATAGTTAGAATTTTATCATCAAAGAAGCTCATGAAGTTATTACTACTGAGAGCTCTGGGAATACATGTCTCAACGGAGCTCTGACTCTGTGTCAGTCTGGCTACAGTGCTGAAAAGAAACCTGGGGTTGTTCTTATGTTCCTCTATTAGTGAGGAGTAATAGGCTCCTCTGGCATTATGGAAAGCCTTCCTGTATATTCTAAGATTATCTTGCCAAACTAAATGAGATTCCTCCAGTTTGGTGGAACGCCATTTCCTTTCTAATTTTCGCGATGTTTCTTTTAATTTGCAGGTTAAGGAGTTATACCATGGAGCTCTTTTTTTTCATAGGGGCAATAGAATCGTCGTTCGCAGCGAGCCTGCAGCACTATCAACCAGATGATCAATTTGGGAGGGACTAAAGGTAGCATAGGAGTCCTCTGTTATATTGGGACATGGCATTGAATTAAATGTAGATGGAATCACTTCTTTAAATTTAGCTAATGTTTGCCTAATGGCCTGCAGTCCAGTAATACAAATTCAGAAGTTATTAAATAACGGTCTGATAAGACAAGATTTTGTGGGAAAACTATTAAATGTTCAATTTCGATTACATATGACAGAACAAGATCGAGGGTGAGGTTAAAACAGTGAGTGGGTTAGTTTACACTCTGAAAGAAACCAATCGAATCTAATAGTGAGATAAACGCAGAACTAAGGCTTTATTATCGACGTCCATGTAAATATTAAAATCACCTACAATTTGTTTTGAAGACTAAACTTATTAAAAACTCTGAGAATTCTGCTTAACATTCAGAATACGGACCAGGAGCGCGGTACACTATGACAAATAGAATTGGCTGTAGAGTTTTCAACGTTGGGTGTGAAAGACTAAGAACAAGGCTTTCGAATGAGTTAAAACTGAGTTTAGGTTTAGGGTTGATTAATAAGCTAGAGTCGAAGATGGCTGCAACTCCACCTCCTCGGCCGGTGCCTGGGGGATGTGAGTATTAATATGACTAGGAGGAGTGGACTCATTCAGGCTAACATATTCTTCCTGACACAGCCAAGTTTCAGTCAGACAAAATATATCCATATGATAGTCAGATATTAAATCATTGAGTAACACAGCTTTAGACGACAGAGATCTAATGTTTAAGAGTCCACACTTTGATGAGTAACTCCTCTTCTGCTTAAATTTGACTGTGGTCGGGGGGCAGACACAGTCTCTATGGGTTTTTTTATGTGGAGTGCAGCGTCCATTTTAATTGTGAAAATTTCACACTCAGAAATCGTGAGGTGATGTCACTGACTTGCACACAGCATAAACATGCCTTTAAGCCTATTTCCAACTTGACCCACCCTTTGCATGTAGGCACAGTCTGCTGTGTCTCAATTAAGACAGATGAAACACTCCTCTCTGTTGAAGACCCCTCTGTGATTTAGGCTGACAAAACAGATGGATCTTTGGATTTTATACAAATCTTGCCACAAGCAACTTTAAGACCACCATAAGTGTCAGCTTTGGTATAGGAATTAAACTTTCTACCTCTCCACCAGCTTCAACTATCTCCATCTCTTTCCATCTGTGGCTGTGCAGCAGCCAGGAGGACACTGAGTCAGGCTAGCTGGAGGTAAAAACTGTCATTGGATGCTGTTGTAAATCTTGCCAACCCGGCTCACATTCTCTGTACTGCTGCAAAATGGAGACAAGTCAGAAACATACACAAATGGCACACACATTCTCGTCTGAGATTCACTTAACTGTTGGCATGTTGTGAAAGTACTGTCTGACACCAGAAAGCTAAGAAAGAGAAAAGAAAGAAGAAAGGAGGTGTGTAACAATCCTTTTAATTTGCTCTTTTGTTACGGAAAATTAAAGCTTCTACAGCATGAAGGTGTTTTTGGGGTGATGGAATACAGAATATGTATTGCATAAAACATAATGTTACCAACCAATTTATTACTCATTGTTATTCACAGAAAACATGATTGGCATTATAGTGGAGAGTGCAATGGTTACCATATTTCAGCTAAGGACAGAAAACAGTTCATAAAACAGTGTTTTTTGTTGTACCTGGCATTCCTGGCTACTTTTTGTTATCTTATGTATTCATTGTTCTCGCTTTATTCATCTCCCCACCAACACCATGGAGCCAAATCAAAGTTATCCTATCAACAAAATGCTTTCTGGGCCAGTGGAATACCTTTGTTGGGTACTGGGACCAACTGGGAACAAAGGCTGTTAAAAAAAAAAACAGAATGGCTGTCAGGAATATAGCAATTGTAGATGAACTGACAACACTGTATACCTGTGTAAAAGTTGCTGTGAATTTTTGTTTTTAACATGGAGAAGTTAGATGGCTTTTCTGATCAGAGCTCCTCTCGGTATCTAAATATTTTGTGATATTTGTTAACCTTAGGTATTATTATAAGATGATGTTATTATACTAATACCTTTTTATAATAATACCTTGATTGTCATCTATTATTAGCTGATAAGCGCCTCCCATGATGACTGCTTGATGTCTTAATGTGTGTTCTACCAGATTTCAATGTGTGCATTTAAGGATGTGTTAATAGGACTAAGTGGTTTATTAAAGGCTGGTCACTGGAAAGGCCTACCAATATATGTTAATTGTCAATTGGTTAATTGTCACTGTTGCAGTGCAGGAGTACATCTGTTTTTTCTTTTCCTTTGTTCACTAAACTAAACTAAAATGCCTTAAATTGTATACCTGTGCTGCGTATACCAGAGCTATCAACCAATCAGAGAGCAACCCACTGAATTACAAGTCATCCAATATTTTTGTATTTTGTTTCTGATTTTGTTCCAAAAATATCCCACTGCTGTTTTTTGTAACTGAAATTATTATAAATGCATCACAAATGTGTTTCGCCTAAAGCAGGTCACATGTTGTAGATGATGCACAGAAAGAAACTGCTTTGGTGGTTCAGGCAGAGACTCAGACATACAATAGACAGCTTATAGTCACCCAAAGCAGGCAAGATGACAAGCCAGGGGGAGGGAGGAGAGGAACTGATCCGTCTTGGGCGAATGATATATGAATTCTCATCATTTGTCACATCTTCCCCTCTCCTCGGAATCCCTTCTTGGTTCCAGCTCTCCTTCTATCTGTTTACCCTCAACCTCTGTATCTATCCACTCACTCGTCAAACCTTTGGTCTCGTCCCTTCTTCCCTTGAATTGTTCACGTTGTCCTCCATATTGTCCACCTCGTCCCTCTGTTCCTACTTTTGCACTCTTACCCCTTCCTTTTCTGCCCTTCCCCTCCACATCACATTGACTCCATACCCCTTTTTTTCATCCATCGCTGTCTCTTTCTCACCGTGGTCACCCCCCCCCCCCCGGCTGATTTTCCTTGCTCGATGGCGGGGTATTTGACAGGCCTGCTGCGGGAAGATAGCGCGATTGAATGCGAGTCCCTGGGGTGGGAGGAAGAGGAGGGTAAAAAAGGGTGAAGTGGTATTAGCTGGTGAAAAAAGAGGTTGGCACCAGGAGGCGACAAGGATAGGAGGAGAGGGGGAGGGTGGAATCTGGCTGTAGGAGACAAAGAGCCAGGCATGGGGCTTAGGGTGAGCAAGGCAGACTGACAGTACTACCCATGAGAAAGGGAGAATGAGTTGGAGTACAGATGTAGACAGGGTGAAAAGCTTGTATCTCCAGAATCTCAACTATTCAGAAACTTTCAGCATATGTTGACTTGTTTTCTGCTACATTTTTTTGGAAGGATCAATGACAGGGTTTCTTAAGCATGTAGAGATTAAGAGCCATGTCTGTGTGCATCATTGTCTGCTGGTAAAAAAATGAGGACACTGTTATTTAATGGTCGGCAACGATCAGCAGAATGCTCACTGATATATTTTGTTCTTTTTCCCACACTATACACTCAACACCTGCAAACATGCGCAAACACCTGCAAAACATGCACAAACTAAAGCATGTTTGCAGGTAACCAAAACCACGATCTTTATCTGAACTTAAGTGCTTTTGTTTCCTATAATTTGCTTGTACATAAGTATATTGCAGTGTTATAATGTTTTCTTTCAAAAAATAATAGGGGAAAACAAAGGCAAAACATTTCTAGGAGACATTTTCTCCACATTTCCCCCTCTGTGCAAATCAACATGTTGAATGCCCTGAAATCTGAGCGATGGGCACTTCAGCTTGTTAAACCTACTGACTACATTTTACATGTTCTCATTGTGCCAAGGTATGCTTTGTAAGCCATATTATGAAGTAATAACAAATAATTACAGACAGTTAAAAATGCCATGTCATGTGTCCAGATACACACATAGAGTGCACATAGAAAAGCTCTTTGAAAACCCTGTCCTACCTTGGAAAAAGATGTATCCCACCATCATTAGTCCTCTATCGTGGTGCTTTCAGCTTGGCTGGACACAGTTGGCAGTATGAGTGAGATTGCTGATCTAGCGTACAACTGGTTAGCTAGTAGAGGACAGTGTGAAACTGCAGAATCCTGAGAGGTAAAGAACTGACTTGTGGCTTCATGTGTGTCACTGTCTAATTCCATGGCTGTCTTCACCCTCCTCAGGCCATGTCAGTGGGATATTTCAGTGCTCTTGTAATCCTAAATGATTGGCCTCTGTGCCTGCCAATCATGCCCCCTTGGTCCAGTCAGTTGTGTGCTGCAGACAGGTGGGGACAAGGACATTTCTCTTCTGACATGAAGTGCTGACCTTAAATCCTCAGAGACAGAGAAAGTCACTGAACCGTTGTACAAGACTTTTAAGTAGGAGAGTGGAGACAAAATGATTTCTATTTTCTTCCATTGCTTTCTTTCTGTCTCTCTCCATGTCTTTATCATTCCTCTACCCCCCTGCTATCACTCCTGTATTTTCCCTCTCCCCTCAGTCTAATATTGTGGGTTTTTATTTAGCTCTAGCCTGTCATTGTCCATAAAGGCTGATCTGGTATCACCCACTGTTCTACCTTTTGTTATCCTTCTCCATCTTCATCCTCTTCTCCTCCTAACCTCATTCTCCCTCTCTTCTCTTTTTTCCACCGTTCCATCGGCTCACCTCCAATCACCCCTGGTGCATCTGACAGCCGAGCGAAAGAGAGAGAGCGACAGAGAGCGTGGAGGAAGGAGTGCGGGGGGTCGTCAGATTGCTGTAAAGGGCCTGAGAGATGACAGCTATGGGAAAAGACAGCTGACCCCTCTTATATAGAGAAAGAGAATAGAGATGGGGGGATGGAGAGAAAATAGGAGAGAGGAGTGCATGAGATGGAATGGAGTAATATCAGTGCTATAAAAAGTCCATTCAATTTAACCATTTCAAGCTCCGTCTCCAGTTCAATCTTCTCTGTCTTTTTGTGTTTGTGTGTGTCTGGTTATGACATCAGGCTGTTTAGAGGTGAGATTTTATTGGTTAGCTTTTTTCTGTGTCAGTGCTGTAATAACATGTCCTTTCTTTATTATGTAATATAGTTTAATTTTTACATGTGTAAGTTTTATTTGTATTGTTACATATGGAAATATGACCACGAGTAGACCCAGTGATGGAGTATAATAAAACTTACACCTGTACATGTAGTTACAGAGGGTGGACAAAATAACAAACTTCAAACCGCTACTTCTGACAATTCTCCAAAACAGTCACAGACTTTGACAGGAGACACACAGCACAGTGAAGGTCAGCTTCCAGGCAAGTCAAAATTAAAACACATCAAGCAACTCTTCTTTAGTATACACAATGCTTTATTCTGCAAAGGTTTTCATCTATCTTTCCTTTATTTGGGTGTTTTGAAGTTTATGTTTTTTAATTATGTCGTCATGTGACTTATAAATCAACCATATGTTAAATATACCTGTTAGATATCTGATTTAATTTTTTTTAATACTCACTTGGTGAATAGTATAAGGCTTATATATATTATAAGCCTTATACTATATATATATATAATATATTATATATAATATATATATAATATATAGTGATAAAATATATATTCATTGTCAATTTATTAATTGGCTTATTTAGTTAATTGTCTATTTTACTGATATAAACCATCTAATATGTGTGTGTGTGTGTGTGTGTGTGTGTGTGTGTATGTATATATATATGGGTACTTGGTATTGGCCAATACGCAAGTTTAGGTATCTCCAAAAAATGGTATCAGAACATCTTTAGTTTAAACACAGTATATTTAATTCTTCTGATCACCCAAACAAATTCTGTTAAATACTGGCATTATATCCTATAATATGCCAGTATAATTTTGATGAATTGTCCAAAGTGGACCATTATAGACAGCTGTATTTTTTTTACTATTCAGTACACCATTAAAAATCTACTTTTTAGTAGTGCTTGAGATAGATAATCCATGCAGAAACTTTTTTCTTCGTCAAAGTTATGTTGTGTGTGGTAATGCAGCTTTAAGCAGTACCCATTTTAAAACCTCCTCAAAAATAAGCAAATACAAACACTGAAAAGAAAAATGTAAATATGTTTATTGTGTTAAAAAAAAGCGTTGTGCAGCTAACCCCGGTGTCTCTGATGTCAGATAGTGAACGCACCAACAGGACACTTTTAAACAGTCCCCTGCCTGCAACAATATGAGATATTAATTTTGATGGATGACTAATTTCAGTTGCATTATCTGCTTGTTGATTTTCATACTGTAGTGATGGCCGGAATTATTAGTAGTACATGTTTTAGTACAAGTTTTCCCACACAGTTTTCATTGAATGGGCTCAAACATGTCAAACCCCTCCTTTAGGAATACTTTTACCTTTATATATGGAGACTATCCTTCCAAAACAAATGAAGGCAGCATTTGCTCTTCAAGTAACAAAGCCCTCTTTCCATGATCGTCCCCCAACCTTAACTACGTATTTATTATTGTAACCATGATGACGAAGCTCCTCTAACCTTAATGAAGTAGTCATTATAACCCAAACCACGATGTTTCTCTAACTTTAACTAACTTCTTATTTTTTTTTTCAAAACCATGATCTTTCCCTAAACCTAAACCTACCTTAACCACAGTGTTGTCACGTCATAAAACAGATTTATCATCTGTTTTGGAAGGCACAGATGAATGCTGTCACCCTGCTGAGGTGGGGCTTCAGATCAGAAAACACTTCTGTCGTTCAAGAAGACAGTTACAAACATATTTTGTGGTTTAATTTCTTGTAAATATGAGTTTTTCAAAGCAGGAGAGTTGCAGATATTTAGACAAGCCAAATGGGAACAGACATTACAAAATTGTTTATTGTGGCAAGTAGACCATTATGGAAAATAGATACCAAACTGCATCAGCACAGAGAATTAACGACCGGCACTGAGTCTGGACTAAATGTGTACGAGACTTGATAACAGCAGTCAAAGGAAGACTGAAGCTGTGCTGTTGAGCCATTCAGATGTGTTGGATTATTTAGTCCACCTCTACATTCTCCCAACCTTTAACATTCAGTTACCTGTACCCTGCTGCCATCAGTCTGGCTGGAGGTTTGTGATGTCTCTCCACTGAATTGCTGTTGTGTGTAGGAGCAGCAGCCCCCTGTTGTCCAATCAGGACACATTAGCTTGCGGCCCCTCAATCTGCTGGAGCTGCACCTAAGGGAGCCCAGGGGAAATGTCCCATGCTGTATCTAAATGCTAATCAGCAATCATGCCATTAATGAACATGGAAAAATCTCACCCACAACCCTCTGCTTTGTATGCTCTTGGTGAAGTGTCGGGACAAGTACGAGACAGCTGAAGGCTGATAGACTGTGAATATGTTTTACTTAATGCTATCAAGTATTCAGTATCTTTATGTGATAATGTGATCTCATTCCTGTTTTATTTTTATTTTATATATATTCCTGTCTTTTTCTATTTGTTCTTTATGCACTTTAAACTATTTCCAATTTTATAAAAACAGAAAAGCAGCAAATCGTCAGATCTGAGAGGCTGGAACCAGCTGTCAGATTTCTGAATTTTTATTTAAATAACCTGAAGATTATGAAAATTGATGTTGATTGTTTTCTGTTGGTTAACTAATTGACTTACCAACTAATAGTTTCAGCTGTACATTAAACAATTGGATCAGAGAGGTTTTGTACAAATCTTTGATGACAGATGTAAACATGTTGATGGCCTGGTCAGAGAAAGCCTGACTGCAGTGTTATTCTAGCAGTTCGGGATGGGGATGGGCAAAAGGAACATTTATTTAAAGGAAAATGCCATTATTTGAGGAAGTGAATGGACTGTGGAGTGAGATTCAGGTGAGAGTGTGTAGGAATCAACTGAGCAGATCAGAGGCAAAGACAACGGGAAGGATGCAGAGGAAGAAGAGGAGTGTGTGTGTGTGTGTGTGTGTGTGTGATTACACTCACCATCCGGCAGACATTGGGATATTTCCTGTTCTGGATGGTATGTAAGGACCTGCTATCATGATAGAGTGCATTAGTGTCTTGGTTTTAGATTTTCTACCTTTTTGTTGAAATAGCTGTGTGTGTGTGTGTGTGTGTGCGTGCAATGGATGTTTACAACAGACAGTTTGGGTAATAAATTTACCCCTCACCTTCCCTTTCTCTTCCCCTAACTTGTGGGGTTTGTTTCTAAATGTCTGAACATCCGACTGCTTGTGTTTATGATCCATCATCATTTTTTTTCTTAGTGATTTCCAGATCTTGGCTGTTAACTTACCGGACGGGAGTACAATGTTGTTGTTACTGATAAAAATAATGGCCAAAACTATGATAATAAGACCCAAGTACTAAACTGCAACTAAATGAACTGGTGGCATTTTAAGGCATATGACAGTAATGATTTAACATACTACTGATGCTGTCACTGTTTGTGTGTCTGTCTGTGTAAGTGTTTTTTCATCTAAATTCCGGTGTGTGTGTGTGTGTGTGCAGAAAAATGATGTCTTTGTGTGCGCTCTAGTGCTGTGTAAAAGTGATATTATAGCAACACGTAGGTTGATTTTAATGTTAGCTTTGGGTTTTTGATTTTTCTCATCTTGAGCACTGTGGGATGACGATTGACTAAGAAGTACTCTTGTTCAATGCCTGAGTGTGTGTGTGTGTGTGGTGTGTATGAGAGAGAGAGAAGGGGATTACTATGTGTGTAAGGTTCTGTCACAGTATGTATTAGCGCAGATGTGCATGTCTCTTGTGTATGTGTGTTTTTTATTTTTTATTTTTTGTGGATGATTTGCGTTTGTGTGAGCATGTGTGTTCTGCAGGACTGCGTGTCTGTGTATTCTCCGGCCCTGACGATAAATGAAATAATCAAATGTTTATGGTGCGTAAAATGGCAATTGGCAGCAGTGGTGACCCTGTGTGTGCGTGTGCGAATGTGCTGCATGCGCCTGTGAGCATTGGTGTAAGTGTGTGTGTGCGTGACACACTGCAAGGTTGTTATTAACAACTCTCTACACAGAGAAATGGAGCAGAGGCAATACAGGGTCTGTCAGCCAGCAGGAGAGAGACAAAGCAGTAAAAGTGAGAAATATGCATATGATTTTTTTTCTTCTACCACACACACACACACACACACACACACACTTGCAAACACACAACAAAAGTACAAGATTATTTAAGCAATCTCTAGGTTCAGTTGAAGGTCAGAGGCAAAGCGTGGCAGGTTGCTTAGCTATGCCAGAAATGAAAAAGGTTAAAATTAGACAGGGATTTAGAATACTCTCTGACTTCCAGCAGAAACGTCTAATAACTGCAGTCTAACCTTTTCAGGAGACTATTACATTTAATCATTTCTCGTTGAATCTACTGGAGACGGCATGAATGAGTCACAAAACCACATTAGCTTTGACAGGCATTTGAGTAAACAGAGAGCACACTTAAACAGTACGGCGTTCCAGTTCAATCAAATAAGTGACAGCCAAATTACCTACTCTGTGCCGCTACACCCTCTCCATGCCTGTTTTTTTTTTTTTTTTAAATTTTAATCAATCACAGTGTTTACAGGCAGATTTGGATAGAAGTGTGAAAGAGCCCTTATGGGAGAGAGCAACAGCTTTATGGCTACGACTATGAATGGATGGAGTGGAAATCACACTCACGTCTGGAGTCAGCAAAATTGCAAGTAACAAATTACATTTAGTCTTGTTTCTGCAGTTGAGAAACTTTATATGCTTCTGAAACAATTTCTGAAGTTTGGCTAAATATGGAATAAGACAAATCTGTTACCACACATTATGAGCTTCTCTCCAAAGGTATCTATTGCATGCATTTAACATTTAACATTGTGATTTCTGTTCTTTTATTCTGAGACATAACTCTGAAGATTTTATCGACTCATAATGATATTCTACATGTAGCCCACTTATTTTAGTCAGGGAAGGGCCCTAAGTTAGTTACAAAAAAGAATGCTAATGTATACTTTGTGATGTTATCCTGCTTCTCTTTTACCTATACACTTAAATTGTCTATGTTTACACAACCCTTCTACCAAACCTATACACTGTAATCACATGTGTGCAATAAGCATACTGCAGTGAGATAAATGTATCATTTCCCCAACAAAACTGTCACCATCCTTTCTCTCCATTATTAAAATTCCTCTAGCTTTGAACATTTGAAAATAACAAATGAAATAAATTTCAGTCTCTCCTCAATAACTTGAGATTTACAAAAATAATTCCTTTCAACTGGAAATAATACAGTCTCTATATTCTCGGTCTCCGGTGAAGAACAAGAAGGCAAGCAGGTGTCCAAGAATGGTGCGGTCTGTCCCGTGTAACGTTAGTCCAAGGAACTCTGGTGACCTTTCAGCTTGTAGCACTAACTGATAAATCTCCAGGGTTTCCACGTCAAAAACGATGAACTGAAGCCCCTAGCATAAACTGGGTAAGCTATATACAGTGGCTATACATTCACTGTGCTAATAAATGCTAAAAAATACATTCAGTTGGCTTATAGGCTAGCATACACACACAACTATATGACAAACTTCGAGTAGACAACATGTAGGATGAGTTTCCGAGTGGAGACTGCCAGGTAGGTAATCTAAGACACCAACAACATACTTGTTTGCACTAACTTCACACCACTTCATGTCGCAACCTAGTGAGTCAAGTCACCAAATTTAACTCATGCTCTTCCTTTCTCACACCTCAACCAATGAATGACCAGTATTACTCTTATTCTTGTAGACACCCTTCTTTTGCTACCTTGAACTCTTCATAACAGAATATATATATATATCTATACATCTGTATCTTTTTAAACTGATTTAATTATGCTGTACCTTTTTAATCTTTAATGAAATAATTTTTTTAACCATATCTATAACAAGATAGTGTTTGTTTTTAACCAATCACATACATGAATATCACCTTATCTAAACATCTTTCTTTTATTTTTTATTTTTTAACCTGTTACATACAGTATAGCATAACTAGGGTGTATGTAAAGAGAGAGAGTCTTTAGTTGTGTTTTTCTGAATAATCAGAAATTAAAGCATCTGTTCAACTCCTTTATTTGTCCCTCAGCATTGGCCCCCACATGGTGTTGGCTCGATTGACACTATGGTTGGCTGATATGGACAATACTATTTTTTAGAGGAGTTTTATGACAATACTAATACTGTTAGCCTTAATACAGTGAAGTTTCAGTTTTCACATCAGACTGAAACAGCCCTCGTCAGATACAATCATTGACCTTATGGATTGATTTGACATTCTATGTTTCCCTCACAGGTTTTAAACCTGCTGACACTAATTTGATGATCTCAGGGGACCTTTGCCTTTTTATTTGATCATGCTACCATTTGGCAACATTATAAAAAAAAACATTGCATACTGTATACTATCATTCACATGCAGATACACCACTGTACATTACTGTCTTCTGATGAGCTTAGTCCTGTAAGAAAGCTTTTTTTTTTCGATGATATCAACCTCGGATGTCAAAAAATATTTTTTCAGCTGAATAAAGACAACAATGGAATACTAATTGTCTGGGGGGATACTACTTACAATGGGATACAATGGGAACACAGCAGTCCTGTCCTGGAGTCCTCATGTGTACACGCAAAAACACACTGTGAAAACCCTATATTAGCTAATACAGTGGCTTACTTAGTTGCCTATCTGTTAGTTACTTTAAACTGTGTAGGATGTGAAAGGCTTCACCAAGAAACCTCCAGGTTTGACTATATTCTGTTCTGTTATACTTTTGATCATGTTAAACATTGGGAATGTATGGCTTCTCTTTCACTGAGGATGGACTACTTTAGTGTGCTTAGGCTTAAAAACATAAGTGGAGGTTTATATGAAAACCTTGCTTAGTACAGCTGTAAGTAAGTGTTTCTAGCAGTGATGTTGCTTAGTCTACTTAATTTGGTTCTCTTCCAGCCCTGGTAGTCAGCCATTACCACAATCCATCTCTGTATTCAAGAGGAGCTTCTCACTGACAAATCACCATCATTCTCTGTTTTGATAAGGTTCTGAATTATTATCCTCTCCACAGTGATCCATGTAGTGCTATCTTAGATTCACAGCCCTATCTGTTTCACCATCAGAAGCTGAAGCGCAGCAGATCCATCACTGGAAGCATTGTTAGCTCTCATAATCTATCATTTGCTATGGAAATGAAATCCAGGCACCTGTTCCACTTATATTCAAATAAGGTATTATAATGACTCTATTTCCTTTTTTTGACTTTTGGAGAAAGTCTCATTAACAATAACTTTTCAGTGTTTTTTTACGTCTCCAGAGTGTTGTTTTTCTTTCTTTTTTTTTTTCTTTTGGTTAAACTTGTGGAACAAGATGTTCAGTGTTTGATCAGGTCTTTCACCACCTCAGAACATACAGTAAAATGACCACAGAGTGGAGTCAACATCTCGCTGACACAGTCTCAGCTAAAAGGGTGAACATGATAAGCTTCGGAAAAGGCATAATTTATTGCAGGGCTGCTGTATTAGACTGCTTAGATTTAGCTACGTGTACCTGGGGAAAAAAGTGTCCTATATACATGTTTGCTTGCATGCATGCTTGCAATCGTGTTAGATTGGGTGGGTGGATTAGGAAGTGAAAGGTGCCTAAAAGCAAATGTCTGTGCCAAGAAGATGGGCTGTTAATCCTCTAATCTACATTTAGAGATGGTGTATATTCAGTGTGTGTGTTTTTGTGTGTGAATGCGTTGGAAGTTGAGTGGTGGGGTACCTTGGACCTCCATGACATGCTTAAGTGACATTAACAGACACACACAAGCACCAGCAGGTGATGTCATTGCAACAACACTTTACGTACTGTATGTTGTTCTGAATACCTGGTGTGTGATAGGTCTATTCTGGGGAAAATGGCTAACCAAGGACTTGAATGCTATTTAGAAAACCTCCAACAACAAATGATATATCATGCAACATTCACATCATATTTCGTGAATGTTTTATCCAAATAAGTTGACACACAAATTACACATAAATGGACCATGCCGGCCTTTAGATTAAAGCATGGGCAAAAAAAGTCTTTAAAAATTCTGATATTGATGTATAGGAAGGAAAGATCACAGCAGACCATCACACCCTGCACACAACCTGTTCCAACTTCTCCCCTCTGGTAGGTGCTACAGAGCACTGGAAAGCAGCTTCTTCCCACAGGCTGTCACTCTGTTAAAATCAGTCATGTCATATAGTGTCAATAACCCTGTAACACCAAAACATCCACCTTAAAATACACATAGTGCTTTAATGTGTACATATCATCCATCATGTAAAATATAAATCCTGCACGCTGTATATACTATAGACACGTATAAATGCATATACTATAGTTAAGCTCCCACTTTATGTTTATAAAGTAATTTAATACATTACCCTTTCAGTATTTATTAATTTGAACTATTTGTATTTGTTGACAATACAAAAACACTTGACCTTTATATAGACATTGTTGTTGTTAGTCACTGTTGCTTTTCATATATATGTATGTATACTGTACAGTACACCTTTTTATCCACACTTGTAGACTTTATGAGATAGCATATGAGAATAGATTTCTCCGGTGCCCCTCATCCTTCCCATCCTTTCATTTCCTCCTCCTCCACCCCTCCATCTCACACACTTCCACCCACCTCAATCTCTTATCTATTTTAAATGCTCTGAGGAGAGACTGAGCTGCCTGTAAACTCAAAGCGACAATACATTCCTTTTAATTAAGCAATTAATATTGGGTGACAACTTTGTTGGGTGCATCAGTTATTCTAATGTGCCGGAGAGATGTTCACTCTGGGCAAATGAGTCATGAGGCAAGCTTGGAGAAGAGAGAGGAGTGCTATCACACCAAGGCTTTATTCACACTTAAAGAGCCCATTATCTGTTGCTGCTGGGGTGGGAGGCAAACTCGTGGAAGTATAGTTATGTTTTGTGGAGTGTTAGAGTCATTATTTAAT
Source organism: Lateolabrax maculatus (assembly GCA_031216445.1). Classification (NCBI taxonomy): domain Eukaryota; kingdom Metazoa; phylum Chordata; class Actinopteri; order Acropomatiformes; family Lateolabracidae; genus Lateolabrax; species Lateolabrax maculatus. The sequence continues at coordinate 20,113,946 of CM062200.1, forward strand.
TTTAGTCTTAAGAAGACACTTTTATATAGTTAATTGTATAGGAGGACCAGTGTCGACCAGAGTCACACGACATTGGATAAGAAACAGCTGGATTTGACTCTGACTGTCTCTCTGCTGTAAGTTTGGCCTCACATGGGCCGTCAGGAACAAAACTGACAACTTCTACCACGTATTTGGTGATGTTGACTAATAGAAGCCCAAAGCGCTTTTCACACACTTAACTGTAAACACAGAAAAAGCCAAAGAGGAACAATGTTTTATTTTCTTCCACTGGACCTGTAAACATTTCACTGTCACCCTCGGGTCATGAGCATTAGACCAAATTAATCAAACCTATGGGTGTGACATCACCCTCTGCACACATATGTGCTGCTCACACCCACACACTCAGAGCCCCCCTTCACCTCCCAGTGACCATGAACTTTCATACAGAAAAGTGGGTTTCCAGGCATTAACATTCATTGCCGGTGCAATCAGGTGGAACAGGGAGTTTGGTTCCTAGAACCTTACCTATCACCCAAGTCATGAAATATGTGTTATCCCTCAGCTTTGATATTGCAAGAATGTATGGCTTTGATCACCTAATGTGACACAATGACCAATCTCAAACGACTAAAATATCATGTAGTGTGATCCTGGCATTATGAAGACGGTCAGGGTGGATGATAGGTTTAAGAAAATATGTAATTTTGACAAAGTACAGTTCATGCCCTGACTCATAGCAACAGTCAGCACTGGTTTATTTGAACCATGACAATGATTTTTGAAACCTTAATAATAATTCTACTTTATTACAATTTAGGTCAGATTTTTGTAGCTTTGGCCATCAAGACTTTAATTTTGATCATCCACACACATACAGTACACACAGGATTCAAGAAATGTATTGTCAAAAGCATTAAAATGCAACTTGGGTCTTAATTTTATAGTTCTGGCCATCATTTTTGTCAGTAAAAACAACATTGTACTCACTAAGTTAACATCCAAGATCTTAGAACACAATGACATCACTAAAAAGAAGTCTGATGGGTCAAGAAACATGAGCAGTCAGAAGATTAGACAGGAAGAAAAAACAAACTTTCTGAGTGTGACCTCAAGACTTTAACATACACAGCGCTCTCATTTACCCATTCTCACACACACTCACACTGATGGCGATACAGCTGCCATGGACACTTTGACATGTGGACTGGCGGAGCAAGGTATGGAACCACCAACCCTGTGATGAGTGGACAACCCTCTCTACCATCTGAGCTTCAGCTGTCATATTTAAAAGTTTTTGAAATGATGGGAAAACTGTGAAATTATGACCAAAGTTGTAATAGTCTGAATGAGGTGATTTTGGGAACCGTTGCTAAACTGGTTTGTCTCCTGATACTGGCTGACTGGTGGGGAATACCAAATCACTACTGCCATGCAGTGTACTCCGGGAAAATGCTGACAAAATGCATGTGATCACATTTGTGGCAAATGGTGTGCGTTTTGTGGGATTGTGTGTGTATTTGTCAGTTTCTGAAAACCTTGAAAACATAACATGATAAAAGAGATATAGATGGGGGAATACTATCAAAACATTATTCTGCAATCCAACAAATATGCATAAAATATGCAGCAGTATGCATAATACAGGAGTGGTCATGTGGGAGCCCCTGACCTTCGCTCACTCCCCTGTCTCTCCTCCATCTGCCCTTGGATGGCTCTTTGACCTTAGTTTTGACTTTGTTTCTTAATTCAAGTGTGTATGTATGTCCACAGCTGTGTGTGTTAGTGTGAGGAGGTATTCTTTTTCTCCAATTCAATGGGCTTGTTGGACTTTTAGAAATGAAATTGTGGACAGTAAATGGATTTAGTGTAGTTTGACCGAGTCCATTTAACCGCCTTGATTTTCTCCCTGTTCCAGTTTGCTGGCTCACAATAATGAAGCAGGGCCCAAAAATGCTCAGAGGAAAGTGGTCATCTCTCTCTCTCTCTGTTTCTCTCTCCCTCCCCCCTCCCTTCACTGTAGATGGCACTTGTGAAGTGAGTGAGTAATCTAATTCAATTCTTATTATACATTGACAGTTCATGGTAATTGCAGCTGTTCTAATGTCCTCCATTACATGTGACCGCATGAGCGCTGGCTTTAATTTCCTGGCCTAGGAGAGAGCAAGACATGAAATTAAAGCTGAATGAGGGTCACTGCGGGTGAGGGGGACGGAGCGAGTAGCCAATCAATGCCAAGGACCGGCTGAATTAACACTGAATCAAGGTTTTCATGTTTTAGTGATTTCTCTTTCCTCTTATTTAGGATATCAAAATACTTGAATTTCTCCTTAACTCTTGGAGTGTTTAAGTGAAGAGCTGACATTGAAGTGTGATGTCCTCATGATTATGCTTGATACCTTTCATTTCATTAGTCAGCACAGTCATTAACACATTTCTGAAGTGACAGGGGATAATCGAAATTAAATGCTGTTCTTAAGTGAGCAAATCCATTCTTTAGGGAGAGTGGAAAGTTTTGCTTTAAAAAAAACTCGATTTTGGAAGAGCATGTGAGGCTCTTTCTTCAGGGCCTAGAGAGTAAAACTCTTCATCTTTACATGCTGGAGAACGTATTTGCTCCAAGCTAGTTGACAAGCTGAACATTCGCCGACTTGTATTCAAGTCTCGTTTCCAGTGCTCAGAGTGTACCTCTGTTTGCTATTTGGATTCTCAGCAATCGAAGCTGTGATTTTCTGGATGTGCCCCCCCATGGCTCCTACCTAGGCTTTCCTCATATCTCCATGGGGAACTGTGAAATCCATTTAGAGCGTATAGAGGAGCTACAGGTCCCCGGCGTTCTATCTAAAGCTTAGGGGAACACACAACAGCATTAATAATCCATACACAGCAGAGATTTGGCATTTTGGTATTCCACATGACAAAGTGCCTTTGATACCTGTTAGTTCCACCATGAAATGAAGAACAAAGTATGAGCAAAAGCTTCATCCACAATTCTGGGATGAAAAAGCCAAGTTCCAACACTGTGTTTGGTTGTCGTGTAAACGTAGTATGGCTCATTTAAATGTTTTTTCTAATAAACCCACTGGTTTCTCTCTGCACTTTGTTAAAGATACATGAATATGTTTGAAGGTCCCTCTTGATGCTGTCTCTACAGTCTTACTCCTCTTTTGGGTCCTAGGATCTCTGCAATGTTGGAACTGTCACTGCAGTTTGTGGGAATTCTTACAGAACAGACTTATAACAAAGTATCTGATACCCAAGAGGTTAACATTTCCTTGGTAGTACATTACAGCCGTTGTTACAGCTATTATTTTTAAACCTGTGTCTATCTGACGGTTAGTCTGCCAGCCAGTGGCTGTCTGGAGCTGACAAGACGGCAGTGGTATTGTATCCGATCTGCCTAATCGCGGCTTAATCTTTTCCAAGGTAATGCCTGGCGTTGTTTTCGTCAGGGGATGACAAAGCCTTGGCGTGGTTTTAATCTTGGTAACTGAGGCGCTGCGAGTCGAGCAAATGAACCTAATCTTCAGTCAGATGAAAGGAGGAATCCCCAGCTAACACCGAGATGATGTTGTTTATTGTTTTGCTGCACTTATCGGCTTAACATGTAAAGATTTTACAAGGAACAGCTCAATGGTTTTAAACAGATAAAGACGGCTTAGTGCCAAAGCTGTGTTTTCCTCACACAGTCTCACCTCCTTTTGGTGTCATTGGAAAATGAAACAGAAATATAGTGAGAGTGCAGAGGAAGGCCACCAGATATACTGGGTGGAGGTGGTTTGTTTATTTTCTATAGTATGTACAGAAGGTATTTTCTCTCACCAGTAGTGATTTTAGTTTTTGAAATATCTGAATTAAGGCTTCAACTAATGATTATTTTCATTGTCATTTTAGTCTGCCACAGAATGCACTTGCAATTGCTGCAGATGATTTTGTTTGTTTATCAACTAATGTGTGGCCATAGCTGTGGCCACACAACCCTAAATTTACTGGTGCTGCTGCTGGTGCTGCTGCTGGGAGCTGGGAATGCCTGGCAAAGGGATCTGCCCCACAAGTTCAGCCATTTTATAGAAGGAGAGTGCTGATTGGGCCATCCCGAAGGGGGATTTAGTGCTTTATTGTTTATTTTCTTTAGACAATTAAGTAATTTCATTTGGTTTGGTTAGTATAGATTAGATTAGATGTTTATTTTAATGAGTTGATTTTTTCTGGTTTGCTTTGTTTGTAAATTAGCTGCTGTCTTTGGTGTTCAGTGTTTATGTTAACCCCTCTTGTGTTTAGTATGGGCTGATCAACCAGTATATAAGTTCCCCTCTTGTGTTTAGTCAGTTAGGTCCATCTTGTCTTCGGTTAGTTTGTTCAGTTGACTTTTGTACAGTTCTGTTAATTTGACCTCTTTTATGGGCCCAATCCTTTGTTACTTTGTTTGAGAAATTTTGTCGTTTCTTACGTTGGGTAAATAAAAACCCCTTTTGAAAATTACTACCTGTTGTCCTCATTGCCGACTGACTCGTTCCCTCACAGGGATGAAGGCAGAAATCTCAGGGAAAAATCTCCAAATCTGGAGAAATAAAACCAAAATGATTTGACTGAAGGGGACAGTGAGGAAATGTTTTGTAATTTGTGCGAACAGACCATTTAAAAACAATACATCATGAACGTCATACTGTATGTACAGAACTGCAAATTATGTGAAAACTAACCTGTTGACACAGAAATTCTTCCTAATGAATGCATTGATAAACCTAATTAGCAGCCTTATTAGAGTGGGTGCTTATGTAAAATACATTGTTGTGATTATGACTGGACAATAGGCATCTTTAGACCCTCAGAGAGAAATATGAGTGATCCAGTTTTAGTAAGCTGTAGCTCTGTCTGTTCCTCACACACTTCCCACATCCTCTGGAGATGTATGAGAAAGGGGGAGAACTAATGTAGATTGATAAGACAGACTTGTGTTGTTGTTTGGAGGCTCGCCTTGTCATTTTAAACTAGCTTAGCGATCTCACCACGTGGCCCCGGGGATGGAACAACAGGCGGCCAAGGCCCAGCCACTGTTTTGACTTTTAATCAGCACATTTGGGGCTAAATAATGCAACATGAAAACAAACATCTGAAGTCTCCCAGTGTATCACGCCAGCTAACTGGGTGTTAGTGCTAATTAATCGTGTGCTTTATTGTTGCAAATGGGCGATGCTCCGGGATGGAAGTAATACTCTTGTTTTTACTCTGGAGTGCTTTGAAGCTCCGTGATCAGAAAGTTTATGTTCTGACCCCCCACCCCCCCCTCCACCAATGAGAACATGGCATATTCGCATCTCAGCTTAGCTCCCCTTGAGAAATCTCATCCCAGTGTTGAATAGATCTGTTGGGAAATTTGAATAACCCCATTAGCTATCCATTAGCATGCTCCAAATAGTGAAAAATTCAAACATGTATACAGTTATGGCATCTTTAAAATAATACATCTTTCAGACTATTCAAAACAGTTCTTAGTGCTACGGTGGCACTGTGTTATTTTGGTTTACATCAACTTCAAAATTTGCTTTGATTTTAGATTCTATTTAAGTTTCAAATGTCTGTTTAATGCAACTTCTTCCTATATATTTGTGGTGTATTTAGGCATGGGTGTCTACCCTCTGCTTGCCAGCTGAGCCTTTGTGGACTGTCAAGTCTGTCAGACTCGTCATGTCAAGTCAGTGAGGCCACCGTGAGGTGATAAAATATGCAGTGAGACGAGGCTTAGCAGAAAAGGCTGGGATGTTGCTTTTTTGTTGTCAGCAAATCCCATGAAAAGACCAACACCATCAATATGTTATTCCATGTCTTCCCTACCCTGCCTGGCTGTAAACCTCAAGTCCATTGGTTTCTACTAAAGACACAGATCAAAAAACAGCTCAAAACATATAGTTTCATTTAAAAAGACAATGTTATCAAGCAGTGTGGCTCATTGATGTGATTTTAACAGTTTTGAGACAACAATTATTCTGGCATTGGCAAATTAGTCTGGAACCTCTCAGTTTATTTTCAATTTCCAAGGGGTGTTCTCAACAGGCACAGACCAAAAATGCCCCTGGATGTGATTGGACAGACCTACAACCAATCAGAGCAACAAAACCGTCCAGTTCATTTAATACTAACACAATAGCGGATTCAACAGAACGCTCCACATCAGCGGCAGCCATCTTGGTTGTTTATGAAAATGGTATTAAACCTGCTCCATATTCGATAAACAGTTGTGATTGGCCCGACCAATTACAGGGCAGGTGGAAATCTGTCTGAACACGGGAGCTTGCAGATTCATCTGGTTCCAAGGCTAGAGCGCTATGACACAGAGGAATAAAATATATCAGGCTTTCATACACATGCAATACTTGACAATGCTTTTGTGATAATAAAGTCGAATAAAGTCTGGTTTGTGAGGAACATGTCTCTCTTACACACACACACTCACACACACACTCCACTCTACAGTCGTGCCACCACCTGCTTTCACACACACCCTCAAGTAGATATGATCCTTGATAAACACTACAGATGGAAAAGGATGGAGTGTGTGTGTGTGTGGCAAGGTTAAGGCTGGCTGAGACCCACCTCAAGCTCTGTGCTTGCTAACAGGCAGCAGGCTAATAACTTCAATTATCTCAGCACTCAGCTTCAGGCCACAGCTGATGGGACAGCAGCAAGCATTATCTGCCTTTGATAGAGACTTTGGACACACACACACACACACACACACACACACACACACACACACACACACACACACACACACCAGAAAGCAAAGCCAAACATACGTCCGTAAATTTGTGATCACCTCTACTTACAGGCACACATGACTGGGCAAAGGCAAATGTCCAGACACACACACTCACAGAAGTTGAGTATAGCTGATGCAGGTCTACAAAACCTCCAAACACACACACACACACACACACACACACACAGACACACACACAGTCTGGAAGGACACATGAAGCCATGTTGAACATCACCATAATTAATTTAGCATCTTCAGTCTCCTTCCACAGTAGAAGTCTGAAACTTACTGCATAAACCTGAAATCATGAGACAATTAGCCCATCCCATAGTCATTTAGATGTATTTCTGTCTGAACCAAAGTTATGTACAAGCTTCGTCAGTGTGGCTTCCAACAAATTAACTGTACAAAACAATTTTTCAATTAAGCTCCATGAAAAGTAGACTGGACTGAAACTGCAAGTGGTGGATGGCAAAAATTCAGAAAGGGTTCAGAAAACATGCTTTAATTTGTAGTGTCGGGGAGAGGGTGAGAGAGAGAAACATGGAGTGTGCGAAAACTTTCAGGAAAACGATGAAATGTTTTGATATTTTCTCTTGGTGCCATGGCGACCAGGGTGCGCAAAAAATAAGGCTTTGTAGTTGCAAAACACAGAGAAAAAGTTAGAGAGAGAAAGAGGGTGAGATGGGGGGAGTGGCATCACAAAAGGTGTTGCAACAAGATGAAGTGCAAGGAAAACCAGCCCGCTGGGGTTTGAAGATACGGGTAGGAAGTTGGTAGAGCAAGAAGAAAAGGGAGGATGAAGAGGTGGAGGAGTGGCAAAGAGGACAAATTGGAAAGAAAGACAAAATGGTTGAGGGGATGGAGACAAGAAGACACAGACGGGCATCTGGAGGACAACCAGTGGAGTGGAGGTCGAATGCTCTCACTCTTGCTTCCTCTTTCATTTCCTTACCTCCCTCTCTTCCTGCTAACCTCCTCATCTCACCACCTCCTCCCTCCATCATCTACATCTCTACATCTCAAGTCTTTCTTTCTTGCATCAAATCTCTCTGTGCATACACAAGGTGGGACCGCTGTCCCGTCAGAAGTGGTGGCAATAGCACAGACCGTCTTCCTGATGTTTAATTCATTGTTGGGAAGTCAGGGAGGACAACAGGAAATAAAGAAAAGGGAAAGGAGGTGGAGGAACGATTACCATTTCTTTCTTTTGCTGCTTTGTTCGAGCCATGATAGTGAAAGTGAGATGAAATACATGTGTGGGAGGGAGAGACTGAGGGAAAGACAAAGACAAACAGATACACAGAAAAAAGGCACAAAGCTATGTGGATGAAACGAGAGGAATGTTTGGTGATTATGGAGGTTGTCTGCTGTTTGTCTGTCTGTGGAGACATACTGACAGAAACAGAGCTGTGTTTGTGTGTGTGTGTGTGTGTGTGTGTGTGTGTGTGTGTGTGTGTGTATAAACACCCAATAGCCTTGACACTGTTCTGTCACCCTCCCGTTAATCAGAGCCTGTTTAAATATCCTTTCAGAAGAGCAAGATTAGGGGAGTCCCATTAGACCTGGCCCTTCAGAAAAGTGTGTGCACGTGTGTGTTTGTGTGTGGTGTCACTCAGTAGTTAGCTGTTGTTTGATTTTTGCTCTTGATACAGGACAAAAGTGTCATGAGGATGCTCTCACTAAGCACCGAGTTGGTAAGGTTTGTTTATAAGGCTGACGTTGGCCTTTAATTAAAAAACCTAAAGTAGCCAGTCAGCGTCTGCAACCTCTGTGATGGATTAGATGCAGTTTGATTTAACACATGATGAACCCCCACATCATGTCCACCTCCATGAGGAAATGTTTTCTTTAGTGGATCTTTGAAGCTCTCTTTCTTTTTTAGTTCTTTTTCATTAAAATGGGCCAACAGAAAATGTGTCAAGCTGAGTGTTTGAAGACAGGAAGGGAAAGTCTTTAAGATAGCGAATCCTCTCTGTTGTTTCTCACTTGTTTGCTGCTTCAAACTGGCCTATACTTTCTAAATATATTGAATTTGTATTATGTGTTTTCTTTTGACATATCTATCAACACAAGGTTTTCCACCTCAGTCCTGTTTATAAAGAATGAGTATGTACAAAATTCATCCAAAGAAAGTGGAAAAGAACCATAAGATGAGATAAATGAGCTATAATATGCAACTTAGGTTGTTTAATTTTTCTGAGCATGTATGATTTGTTTTGCAGTCTAAGCACTCACTTTATAAACCATGAATGTATTGCTCAATCTTATTATTCTTTTTATCTAGTCTGATTTGGCTGTTTTTCAGTTGATAACATTAAATGTCTCTATTGTGAAACACTCTGTAAATTATGTTTCTAAATCAGCACTATTAACTAAATCCTTATTGATTAGCATTCTGATGTTGTATGGTGATGACTTAAATATCACTGCCCTTGATGGATGAATCAATGACAGTATTGGTCCTATAAATAGCCAAAGCTGTGCATAATGGTTTTGTGTAAGGATAGTCTGCTGATGTTGCCAATGTAACAGACATTTAGTGGAATTGTGCTTCTTCTATGACATTTTCGTTGACACATCTAAAAGGTGGTGGGCAGTCAAAGGATTGATATGCAAACAGCTGATTAGGGACATGTCATCATCCATTCTAAGGCTAACTTGGAGTGAGAATCGGGTTTGTGCAAAATTTCAGAATTATCAAAATTTATTACATTGAATCGTGCCTTGGCATGGCTTTATCATTTATAATACGCATATTTCTGTCTTTGTACATACACTGAGATGTAGTCTTAAACTTGCTAAATATATTTTAATTACTCTGAAAACACAACAGCTGTAGTTGTTTGGACTGACATCAAAATTTGATCCACTAGCACAGGAATGGTTTTACTAGGGCAACTTGAGCCATGATCACTGTATTTTACCATTTCTTCTACATTGGAATCTAAGATAACTTCACGCAGCCCCTTAAGTGCAACACTCAAGAAAGAAATATAAACATTATTAAAACAACAACAATGCTAATTTTAACATCTGAAGAGAGACTGGAACTGTGCACTGACTGGCTGTATACTACACAGAATTGATTGTAATGAGACATTGTGATCATATTTCCGGCTTGTTACTATTAGTGCCCACTGACTAAAATCCCCAAGTATTTAATAATTATTTTATCATTTTTGGCATTTAAAAAAACACTGCTATTAACTTTATAATACCTATGTCATCTGAATCCATTATGTACCAGATGGTTTTCACTGCTGAGAAATGTATTTTACATAAATTAGTTTGTCATGCCTGAGAGAGAGACAGAAGGGTGCAGAGATAAATCTAGCACATCATGAAGAATTACCCTCCTGCCTTTGGCCGCTGGATTCAAGTGGTATTTCCTGGGTCAGGTCAGATTTTCCCCAAAAGCATGAATCAGTGTCATTAAGTGGCAAGCTTCAGATTAAGTCAACATTAAATCTAATTAACAGAAAGCCGATGTGATAGACTAGATCAGCCCTGGATGTGTCAGGCTAATTGTTAGTGGCACTGTGTTTCTGTGTCTCCTCTGCTCAGCTAATGAAATTGAAGCAGCAACTTGTTTTGGGCTCAAACGTAGCTGCAGGCACCGAGCCTCCCAAGATGCCAACCGAGACCACAGAAGACTTTGTTAAAGATCTGTGAAACACATGGCTGCTGTTTTCCACTCTGATCAATATGCTGAAAACTAAATGCTACATCTCGGCCTGTGACATTCTAAGACCGAGCAGGAGGAGGGCTTGTAGAAGAGGATGCTGGGAGTAATTGGTCAGATTTGGTGTTTGAAAAGAATCTTGATGCGACTTATGAACTCTTAGTTAAGGCTCAAAAACACTTACTGTGATGCTAAACCATTACCTTGTTTTATCATTCTGCTTGAATGACACTCTATTGCCTCACATGCAGATGCTCCTGTCCCAATAGACATTTTGAGCAAAGGCTCTTCATCTTCTCTCTCTCTCTCTCTCTCTGTTCATATGGCATGGTAGATGTATAATTGATAAAGCCACAAACTAATGTGTGCATAAACAGTGCTCTCTCCTGCGTTTGATGACATTTTTGTCTTAATTATTCACAAGCACATCATCATAGAAAAGGCAACGCGTTCTCCTATTGACAGGGGGTTTAAACTGGGCTGCCGTTGAAAAGCTGCTCCGGATTTGTGGAAGGGGAAGGCCCTCTAAGGACTTTGCAGCAGCAGAGAAGCAGACAGTCACTATCCTCAAATTCTTCCCCTGCTCCAGAACAGGAAAAAGATTCGAGGCTTTGCCACAGAAAAGTCTTCATTGTGAACTGAGATGGGTGGCTCCTCGCTCTTCTGCATTCACAAAGACTCTGTCCTCTCAGCTTGAAGCCAAAAGCCTGGATACCAGGGTCACCCCAACAAGCCTGAACGGCTGCCTGGTTTGGAGCAAAAACTCTAACCCTCTTCAAACCCCTTCAAATGGGCTCTTCCAACCCAAATTAAAATGTATGGTTTCAACTAATGAGTATTGTCATTATCTACTAATCTATCTTATTATAATTACTTGATTAATTGTTCTGAAAATAAATGGCCTCACAATTTAAAACTCAAAGATACAACACAGAAAAAAGGAGCAAATCCTTATATTGCAGACACTGGAATCAGTCAATGTTTTGTATTTTTGCTTGAAAACTAAATAAAGCAATTAAGTAACCGAGTATCAACAAATTTGCTGATTCATTTCTGTGGGTGGAGTGATTCATCAACAAATTGTTTCAATTCAGATATAACAGTGTTTTGAGCTTTGCTGTTTGAATTGTCAGTCTTGATTTCATGTTTGATCTCAGCTGAGTTTGGTTGAAAGATGAAAATGTTTAGGTCTAGGTTACAATCCTCTGTTTCTGTGTGAAGCAGGTCCTGAGTATACATTTTACTACTACTTTTACAACAGCTTTTTACGATTTGCAGTGCTCTCTCTCTCTCTCTCTCTCTCTCTCTCTCTCTCTCTCTCTCTCTCTCTCTCTCTCTCTATTTCAATTCAATTCAAAATGCTTTATTGGCATGAATGTCAGGTGAACAATATTGCCAAAGTGTCAAAGGTAATATAATTCAATACAATAATGAGGTAAAACCAAAAAAGTAAAATTCATTAAAAAAAATTTAAAGACATGTGTATATGTGTGTTGACGTTGATAGTGACAAAGGACGTGTCAGATCCAGTCAAATAGGTGCCGGTCCCAATCTGCAAGTATCCTGTTTTGGCAGGATCCGGTACAAATTAAGCCCTGAGTGAGACCTTGTGTGAATGGAACACAGAGAGGAGGACAAAGTGGCAGTGCTCCTGGATGGATCTATATGTATGAGCATGCATGAATTAATGTATGCATGTGTGAGGTGAAATACTTCTCTCTCCTCGGATGCTGTGTGTGTAGATAGCCATTGTGTTTGTGAGTGTGTGACTGTGACATTGCTCCTGGGTTCTTTACATGGCTTGTTACTGCTGTTAATTCTCATTTAAACTGCCACAGCTGTTTGCACACACACGCACACACACACACACACACCCACACACATACACACACACACACACATTCCTCTTGCCACCACCATGTCACTCTTCAGTGGAACATAATAAAACTACGTTAATTCTCTCTCTCTTTCTCTCCATATCATCCATTAGAATTGTGGAACAGACTCCTTGTCTGTTTTTTTATTCCTATCATACTGTATACATACATATATTATAGACCTGGAGAGTGATTTGAAGCAACTTTACCATATTTCTACTGCTATTCACCAGTGTGAAATGCTTTTTTAGGAAATTATCCACACTAAGTCACCCCCCCACCCCCCAAAAAAACAACAATATTTATTTATTCAATATGAACATGATATGTTTTACAACAGTTTCCCTTTTTCTTTCTTTCATTCTTTCTTTCTTGAGGTTACTTGAGTTTCCCTGTGTATAGAATGTTTGACAATTTCTTTTTCAGAAGTAAAATGCATGGAATTTCATTATTGTTAATATTTATTTGATAGTAGTGTCTGGAAATAGTATTGCAGTTGTGTATTTCTCTTTGAGGTACTTTTGATAATATTTAAATAAAAATTATTATACAATTAAATTGTGTATTTTGGTATGACAGTGCTTTAAAATAATGACGTAAAACATACAGTATATGCAGCTTCAATCCGAGAAAATATCAGTCTTAGCTTTTCACAGCTGTATCGGTCAAAGCCTGTCACATGCTCCATGTCCGTTTGTACACAGGCTTCAGCACTGTCGGGCACCTGGGGGCCTCCAGTATACTACTGAATCTCGGTACACACACACACACACACACACACACACACACACACAGCTGAATAGGCAGTGGTCAGGTGCAGGTATGTGTGTGAGTGTGTGTGTGAAGGTGATAGAGGAGTGCGAATGAGCCCAGAGGCAGTGCTGAGTCGGCAGCGTTGTCATGGAGACCTGTATTGAGCCCCTTCTGAGACCAGAGCCACAGCTTGCACCAGGTCCAGGGTGTGTATTTGAACATGTACTGAATGTGTGTGTCAGTGTGTGTTCCTTCTATGTACAAGTATGTGCAAATTTATATTTGTGTGTTTAGGTGCTATAGGAACATTGGTGTGTGGTGTGGTATGTGAGAGGGATTGATCTGGCTTTAAAGTGGCTTATCTGTGAAGTGATGGGTCAATATTATCTTTGGCCCTTTAGCCCTCTGATAAACAACGCCTCAGTGCCCTCACAATGCACCAACAATACCTCAAACATAAAAACAAGAAAAAAACAAAATAATTTTTCTGTATATTGAATTTCACAAAACCATTCAAAACTGTCAACAAACTTTTTAAACAGAGAGCATTCCTTTACAAGAAAGCAGGATGGTATGGAAAGCATTTTAAAATGGAAGAGTCCTTGATGGCAGTGCCTAAGTCAATATGAGGCTCTGGGGAGGGTCAGGAGTCTAACAGGTAAAAAGGGTTTCTACAAGAATGCTGAAGGACAGTCTCCAGCTTCCGACATTCACACTGCAACCTTCACTCACCCTTAACAAGAGAGGAGAGGGAGAGCCGGGTGGGGGATGGGTAGGTAGATACGTAGATGGATGTATGAGGAGTGTGTGTGTGTGTGCGTGTAGAATCTGCCTGCAAACACTAAACATTGTTATTACAAAATCCAAAGCAAACTTGCCGCCTGGTTAGAAATTGAACAAGGGATGTATCAAATAAGAAACAAAAGACACTAAACTGTACACAGAGAAATTTGCATAAGAAGATAGCAAAAAGTTAAATTTTTTTATTTTATGTGAGCTTTCTTATCTTTGTCTCTTGATAGTTGAAAGAGGGGTGCATTTCACAAACTGTTTTCCAAAAGCCCTTTATTGTATAAGACTTAATGTACTGTGAAATTAAAACTCTTTAAAAACTACTGTTGAAACAGCATGGTAGCCACCAACGGTCCAGGGTTGGGGCTGGAGTCAGGGGGATAGATTATCATTTAGTTTCAACTGTTGTGGATGGATTATTTATGTGTTGTTGAGGTTGGTATATAATTTGGTACTATTTAGGGGGAAAATACAGGTAGTGTTCAATTTGTGCAACTGCTTTGAATTCACTCCTATTAACTGCCAGAGTAACTTGCCATCAGTGTTCAGCAGGTCAGCTGTTCATGCAAGAACGTATAACTTGCCTATAGGCAAGCAGACAGTTCAACACACGGAGAATAAAGTTTCCAGTAATAAATGCAGAACGACTTAATATTTACTTGACTTAAAACTGAGCAATTCTTTTAAAGAAGTTCCTTAACACCAACAACTGTTTATAAACTCCGCAAAACTAACTGAACTCTAATCTCAAGGGTTTGCTCTATAACTAATATGTAAGTTTTCTCCATTAAACTTCCCAGGAAATTATTGGGAAATCACAGACTTGTAAAATAAAGCCGACTAATTTTAGGATTGGGCTGATTTTCTGCCAGATGAGTTTTTTGACATGCAGTTTGAGCTTGTGTCACCTGACTAATTCCCTGAACGCTCGATGTTCTGTCTGTCAGCCATTGGTTGTATTTCTGGCATGTCAGAAATTTTGGCTGATGGTTCCTTTTACCAACATGGTTGCTGTCAAAAGATCTGTTATAAACTGTGGAGAGCTTGTTTTGATATTGTTGGATGATACGTAACATGTTGTCGCTAAAACTGTAGTCTCGAGACTGCTGTGATATAAAACTGAACTTCACTTTCCATTCATAGTAGAATTGCACAAAGTAATGCTGCCTTTGTCTCATTTTAGTCAACATTGTTGAAGATGCAGCCATCTTGTTTGAATAAATCTTATCGGAACTGTCATGGGACAAAACTGACCAGGGGTTCTGTGTGATAACCATGTCCAGACCAGTTGTTCAGTGTGAGCATGCCCAGTCTGCCCAGCTTTAGTCCTTATTGTTGATGGATCAGTCTAATTCCTGCTTCATACCACAATGACTTCAATATTACTGGACTCTTTTCAACACTCTTTTGAATGCCACAAATGCAACTCTGACACTTTGTTTTCATCCTATTTGTTGATATTAATGAAGAAAAAGGTAGAGCATTTCATCATTATTATTAACACATTGTAGTCTCAACTACTTAGGCTCATGATCAATTATTTCTTGCTGAACACTTTGTGACACCAGAGAAGAGAAATAACCATTCTGTAAGCCTCGTGGCCTGCTGTCAGTCACCTATGTAATAGTGCTGATGATGCAGGATGACAATCAAAATAATATTTATATACTACTAATATGTTTAACCAGACGACCAGACACATGTGGTAAGGTTTAGGCAACAAAAGCTTGGAAAAATTGTGGTATTTTTTACATATTAATAAAATAAAAGTTTCTGTCTCATGCTTCATTTTTAAATATTAAATTAAGTTCACCTTCTTTCCCTAACCATAACCAAGTGATGTAAGAACACGAATGAACTAAACTACAACCCGGCTGTTGCTGTAGTTTGTCTGTAAAACCCATTGAGATGAATCAGCTAATTAAGCAAGTAAAGGCGGTAGCGGTTGAGGATTCATTTTCCTGTTGGTAAATGAAGATATCTTCATGCTTACTTGATTAGAAGAAATTAACTAGGGAGGAGCTAAATTTTATTACTGAAACTGAGAGCAGAAAAATATATAAGGACCCAAGAGGTGTGGCTGAGAGGGAGGAATAATTGAGGCAGTATGTAACAGGAAATGAAATAGGCTTCCTCATTTAATTTTAGAAAGCTCCATGTCAAAGGAATCATACTCCAAAACAAAAAAGGGTCAACGCATGAATGAACCCCACAAAACAAAGTTAATGTTGTGTAAATGACTTTTGTAGAACTTTGTAGATTATTGTCTTTTTTATTATATTATAGTTTATAAGCTAGATATGTGTGTGAATATGTTTTTATGTATCACTGCTTGTTTAAGAGCTTCTTTAAATGTGTGTGAGAAAATCCTCCTATAATCTATAGATGCATTATGCATTTGTTTTGACTCCCAGTACACAGTAAATGTGTGTATATGTGTGAGCCAACATGTGCAGATGTACCTCTACGCTGCTCTTCTGTTGAGTGAGTATGTGTGTGTGTACAATCAGTATAATGGTTAAAGGCAGCAGTGAAACAAGGCTTTTTGTTGTTGTAGATGTTTTCATCTTCGGGAAGACTTCAGGCTTCCTACCAATTAGAGTTAGTGATCAAATGTTTTTCCCCGACAGGTAAACTTCTCCAGGCCGGCTTCCTCCTTCAGCTGACTAACAGATACCGCATGTGGGGAAAAGACCATGCAAGAAATCAATAGGCAGTTTTTATGTGTTTTAAAACACTTTCTTTACAGAGAGATTACCCACTAGATGTGCTGAATAGGATAATGTTGACGGTGTGGATGGGTATGAAGTGGAATTGGAGAAGAGGATGATTAGTGAGGTAGAGTTATTGCAGTGAAGAGGTGGACTGTTGATGGCTGACAGATAAGTGGAGGGCTCCAAATTAACATCAGGTAAATGTGAGTGCAGAGACAGGTAACTGAGGAGGAACGTCTCTGAAACTGCCTCAAACATCCCATATGTTTGAATTCTCACTGTAAACACTGTGGTTGATGGGTCATTCTGCTCTGATCAAAGGCTGGGTGAGCCACCACTTGCACTAACACTTAACATATACAGTGGGGTGCACTGTGTTCGACAGGCAAAGCTTATGTTTTTTTCCCAGGTTTTGTATCTGATGGTGCCGCATTCATTCAAGGGAAAGCTGTTCACCCGGTGCAGTTCTCCTGGCTCCCCCAGGCTTCTGTGTTGGGCCGCTGGCTCTGGCTCAGCCGACAGAAACATATGATTATGACTTTCTTGAGAAGACATGTTTCACATGACTACATTTGTTGCTGTTTTGATACCAGTCATACTGTAGACCGAACAGAACGCCATTTAAAACACACCAAAGAATGTCTGTGTCAATGTTTGTTTGGTTGACCTTAGGTTGCAGTGAGTCAAACTTTTGTCACAATTCATCTGTAGGACGTACGGGTGATTTATTTTGATTTTTTTAAGTTTGGAAAGGGAAATGTATAGAAATTTAGATTTGTTGAAATAAGCCAAGCCCACTTTATTCAATCATGACCAAATTTTATGATTCATCTGAGTCATGACCTGAGATCGTGTGAACCGAATTTCGTACAAATCCATGTTTGCATTTGTGTCCCTAGCAACAGAATATCTCAAGACTGTGCAATGATGCTCAGAGTTTGGTTACAATCACTGAATACAATTTTGATTTTGGGCATTTATGTATAAATATAGAATTTCAAAATGATCAACGTATCAACATTTCCTTGATAACTTTTGATCCGTAGATGATCCTAACAAAGTTTTGGGATGATTTACCTGACGGTTTCTCACGATTTCTTAAAAATAGGTTTTTGAGAAAATTGAAAAAAGAGTCTCACCATTTTTGGAACAGATGACATTTTATGTGCCTGAGTAACTACCTATGCTAAAATTGCGTCACAGCTCAGCTGTTCCTGTGGACTTGGTAAGGAATCCTCATTTAATCAGTTCACCAAGTCAGCAAAACAGAAAAAAAAGTTGTGAAATTTCGAGCTATTTCTTTAAAAAATATGTTCTGTTCTTCTGCGAGTGAAGATGGGGACTTGCTTATATTGTAAAATCCATTAGCCTGGTTGAGCTAGTGAGCCAAAAAGTTAATTTACAACCCTCTCTCCAACTGTGTGTGTGTGAGTGGTAGGTCCAGGGATTGATCAGCCCCCCTGTGTGAGCCCTCACACTGGGTCAGGAAAATGAGTCCAGACCTGCGGTGACCTTTGGGTCATCCATCATTCTCCTTCCTCCGACTCCATCTCTCCCTCTTCCTCCTCCATTACTCTGTGCTGTAAGATGGAGGGATAACACCCAGCAGGGCCTCTTTTATCTCCCTTCATTCCTCAATCCCTCCTTGACTCCCTTTGTGCTCCTCTTACGAGCCCCGCAATCCCTTCCTCATCCTTTCCTTGTACTTTCTGTACTTTATCTCTCTCATCATACACACTCTGCATGTATTAAGCCTCTCCTATCTTCACTTTTATCCATCACACACACACACACACACACACAGAATCAGCTAGCACTTTATGTTGCTAGTTCTGGAATTGTACACAGTGACACAAGAATTAATACTCAACTTTCAGCTGAGCATGTCGAGGGGGCCAGAGGTGTATGTTTTTTTGCGTGTTTGTGTGTCCTGACAGAGTGCAGGCCAGGGGTCAGTCTGCATGTCCTTTCACATGATACATTTGGTCTCTGATCTTGACACTCAGTCGTCACCACTGGAGATTAATAAGTGACATCTCCACTGTTGCTAGAAATATTTCTGTCTGACATCTGAGTCACGCTGAAATGTGCACATGTTTGTGTGTCTTTGTAGGAACCGGTGTGTGTGTGTGTGTGTGTGTGTGTGTGTGAGAGAGAGAAAGTGTTAGGGTGCTGCTCAGCGTGGCCTTGCTTCAGTGCGACTTAAGCGCAGCCATGCAGAACCAGCTGACAGCTCCCTCCCGTCCTCCTCCTTCATTCACAGCTCCTCTTCTCTGTCTTGCCATCTCCCTTCTGCCTGGTTCCCGACTGTAACCCTTAGTTAGCTTAACCAGACCCAAGCATGTGGTAACAAGGCTGCACTCTGTGTATGGGAATATGTCCATTTAGCAGATATTCCTTTGAAGTGAAGAAACATGTGCAACACAAATGTTATTGTTCCTTCACCCCTCTAATCATCACTTCTGTAAATATCTCATCCTCTTCAGTCTCATTGCATTCAGTGAGGTCCATTCTCATAATTTTTAGAAGCAATAAAAGTGAAAATGACACACCCTGTGCTTAGACATTCACCAAGACCATAGAAAAAAGAAAAACAATACTCATGAAGAAAGTTTTCACGCTTTTCCTCATATCGCTGCTTGCTTGTCTCATGATGATCACCCATGGGTTTCAGAATTGACTCACCTTTACTTTCATTTGCATCACTGCTTATATCTAACTACAAAAAGGCATGGAAAGCACAGGCCAACCAATGCTGTACAGTTTTTCGTATGCAGGTAAAAGGAAATGTTGCCAGCCTCGTCTACTACATGCATATATAGGCACCACAATTAACTAAAGCTTCATTAATAGTCAAGTCAATCAAATAAGTGCAACATGTAATTAAGCATATCAACTAGTGTTTGTGCAGTTATACAAAGATACACAATATTCAAAACAGACACACACACACACACACACACTCACACACACACACTAAGAACTTAGTCATAGACTGTAGTGAAAACTAAGGTTTTAGCCTAGTATTGAGTGTGTGTTCAGTGCAGGGGCCTCACTCAGGTCCTCAGTGTATTCCGTCTACTTGGGGCATAGATACAGAAGGCAGTTCCAGTGAGAACGCATGCAGCTGCATTTTGAACTGTAGTTACCACACAGCTGATTTCAGTGAATAGACCTTTACAGTTGTCTAGTGTACTTGGTGTAAATGCATGGACGCATTAATTAATCTGCTTTTGACAAATAATGAGAAGAATAATGAAAGACTAGTTGACAAATTATATTAGCTGCAGGGATTTGGGGTTTAGTGACCTGATGCCCCAGACTGATTATATGACAATCAGGAGCAATGCAGTATATATAGCCTGGCTGAAATGCCCCTCCCAGACTTCTCCCAGGCTATAGGGGCAGGTAGGGGAGGTATTGGAGGTGGTCGGCGCCAGAGGTGCTCCCCAGGCTAGACGCAGGGTGTCAGGTTGGCCTTGTCAGCAGTAAATGATCCAGTGATCACAGTGGAATGGAATCTGATTCAGACACGGGTAGTGGTAGGGCTAATACTAAAAAAAGGCAAAGGCTTGGTGACTTAAGAGACAGGAATACAGCCCTCATTAAATACCAGCAAAAACAGAATATTGATTGACAGTATTTGGACTTTGAACTACTTGTCAGAAA
Source organism: Lateolabrax maculatus (assembly GCA_031216445.1). Taxonomy (NCBI): domain Eukaryota; kingdom Metazoa; phylum Chordata; class Actinopteri; order Acropomatiformes; family Lateolabracidae; genus Lateolabrax; species Lateolabrax maculatus. The sequence goes on from CM062200.1 coordinate 20,134,178, forward strand.
CAGGCAAAATGATTGTGTCCCTCTCTGTAAGACAGTGAAAGCAACAGAAAAATAGACTGTCTTGTCCAATATACTTCTGATGCTGGTGAAATTTCAGAGCCAGCTCTGTGCAATATGCATGTTGTTGTTCTTGGACCATTTTTCCTAATCACAATTTCACAAACATACTGTATCAAACTCCAACTCTGGTGAAAAAAGTGAGTGGGACATTTTGGGAATAGCCCTGATTTCTGTGTGGAACCAGAAAGAAAGGAGAGCGAGGGAAGGGCGCTGAGGAAAAGGGGGGCAGTCCCCACAGAAGAGGAATGAAACAAATGGATTTGAAATGCTATTTGATGATATGAGGTTTTTCAGTGGTGACTGAGAACATGGAGCTTTTCAATGTGCCGGGCTTCTCTACCCAAAGGATAGCTAGGGGCTCTCGCTTTCAACACAGTCCTCTCAAGCTGTACAACACAACAGCAGTTCAAATGAGAGCTGAATCCAAGCCAGCAGCTCCTTTTCATCCCCCAGCTAATTACCTGCAGCGTGACCGTATGCTTATTAAAATTCCCCCCAAAAAGGAGTTGTTTTCAACCCTTCCAAGAAAACAAGGATACAAGGGAGCTCAAAGCAGAGAAACAAACTGCCTTGAAAGTTCCCATTTTAAACATTTTGGAGAGACAGGAAAATTATGAAAATGGTCCACAGGCAGAAAAGTGGAGGGCTGACATTGTTGTAATCTGGTGTAAAATTGGTTGAAATTGTAAATTCAGAAACAAACAAGGCAAGGTGTGAGAAGTGATGATATTGCAGTTGGCCGTAATAAATAATTCCACAGTCTGTTTCTCATTCTGTTCAATAGATCAGCGGGAGACACTCACTGTCCTCCTTCCTGACAGTTGTAATTCTGACCTAGTCTCCAGATTCATGGCAAGCAACATTTCTGCCATTTAAAGTTTCACAGACCCACTGTTTCAGTCTCACTATCTGTGTTGATAGTAAGTTGTATATGCTCTATGGTGGCTAAATGGTTCCTGCAACATAAAACTGCAAATGACATTTAAAGAATCTTCCTGTCCTTCTCTGAGTAGGCCACACACTAAACTCCATGACAAGATTTATTTATTCCAATGAAAAACCTTCTCCACAAAGCGCCTTACAGAATGACCCTCCAACCTTACAAAATGTCTGACAATGGTGTTAAACTTATCTCTTCCGAGCTCTTTATGAAAGAACCAGTGATTTATTACGTGGATCAAAGAAAATGTGCTTTACAATTAATTTTGTGTAATAGTTTTTTAATACCGTGGTTGAAATATGTCCCTTTAGTGATAGGGGCTGCATGAATTAGAATTAATTCCTGTTTAATTGTTCCTATATTTCAGTGGCTGCGATGGTGGCGGCCAGGCTGAGGTAATTTATTTCCTGTGTAGGATGAGAGATAGTCCACGGCCGAGGCTGCCAGGGGAGGAGTGGTTAATTGCAGTAGATTGCCTTATCCCCTTGTAATTATGCCTGTCTCTTTGGAGTTCCCTGGCTCCAAATGGCCAATCGATACTATCAGATCACAGACATGGAGGAGGAGGTGGAGGCAGAGATGAGGGTCCCAGACCAGACTTTGGGTTTATAGAAGACGGCCGCTCCGGACCACAGATAGCGAGGTCTTAGGGACTAAATCATATCAAAGGCACTGAGTAAAATGTTTGCTTTGGTTGGGACAGTTTTGGAGGAAGAGATTGGAAATCATTCATTTGGAGTTACTTTACCCACCCAGCACCAATGAGAAACATACTGCACTGCTGCTGTCATGTCAAAAATGTTATGTTCTGAGTAGGTTTGATGCGTTAAGGTCCCACCTGTATATTATGGTCCCATTCACCTGTATATTACGTTCCTGTCTATATCTGTAAAATACTAATTTATTATCTGTATTACCTGCACTTGCTGCTTATTGCACTTCTGGTTAGATGCTAAACTGCATTTTGTTGCTCTGTACTTGTACATGTGTAATGACAATAAAGTTGAATCTAATCTAATCTAATTTAATCTAATTAAACCCATTCAGAACAACCTGACTGAAACTGTAGCAGATTTAAAACAAATGTATAATTCCCTGGGAAGTAGAAGTCACTTATTATAATGTTTTACTTCAACAAAATTGGAATACAATCAGACATGTTCATGTGTACATTTTAAAACACAATGCTTTAAGTTAAAAGGTCTTCATGGGTGCAACAGATCTTAAACCGGACATACATCACTTAATTAAAAAAAACAAAAAAAGGGACCTGAGGAAAGTCAGATCAAGTCTCAAATAGACCTGGGGACTGTTAGACCCAAGCCAAAATACACTGACCTGTGATGATTATGATGCACTCCATCAAAGCTGATGGAGTTTTGTAGGATCTATAGATATATTGACACACAGACCAGAGGTCCGAAGCAATGGAACGGGACCCTGACTAGACTGAATAGAATTTGGATCCAGATTGACTTGGGTCATAGGGTCGTGTCTTTGCAGCTAGGAACTGAGTGGACCTTTGAGTCTCCCTTTATGTTACATGTGTGTAACACTGTCTATGAGGGGCCAGTGGGTCTGTAGCATCAAGCAGTGACAGCTTGGTCAGACTCATCGAGCTTCATGTCAACCCTACAGGGTCAGGAGGAAATGATCGCAGTGTGGAGGTCATATGACACGGTGAGAGGCAAATATTCAAGCGTAGCCAGTGGTCATGTCCCCCTGTTTTGCTATCAGTCTGGGTGGGGAGGTCGACTACAGACAAGGAGAGCACAGGGGTAAGAGATATATATAGAGAGAGAGCAAGGGGAAAAAGAGAGAGAAAGAGAGCTAGAGAGCAAAAGAGAGAGAGAGAAATCAATCGTACTCAGGCATCCTATTGATGGGTCTGTGTTGGTATGGAGTGGTCAGAGCAGCAGAGGCTTGCACTCACAGGCCGTTTAATCACATCCAAGGCAATGCATCCATCTACACACACACACACACACACACCCATGCACACAAACACTAATTCACTCACACAAATCTGTTTCCTAACCAACTGGCTTAATGAGTGCTCCCCAAAAAGTTTGGCTTCCCATTTGTCTTTTGAGTGAACTTGAGAATTGCATAGAGCGCACTAAGAAGTCTTAGAGGACAAATTCAGATCAGAAACCTTGAAAAGGCCAACTGGGCCTTTGGGTAGCTCCTTTCTCTCACTTTTCTTCTTCACCTCTCTCCTCTCTCGCCTTTCATTTCCTTCAAAAATATTTTTTAGCATTTTGTTTTCTTTAATCTTGATGTTTAAAGCTTTAAATCACTTGATTGAAGTTGAGAATATCAGCTCTGCTCTTGATATGGCCTTGATAATATGGACTGTTTATGTGGCTGTGATGTGGTGTCTCTAAGTAGATCCTAGTAGTCGCCTGTTGGGCTTTTTGTAATGATTCCTGGTTAATTCCCTGTAATGAAAGCAAAGACCTCTGAAAGACAGATGGAAGTCTTGTGGACTGAGCTGTCATCAGACTGCTGGTGGGCACATATACTTGCAAATGCAAAAGGTTCAGAAAAGTGACTCGTCTATCTGGACTGGTGGCAAAATTTTAAGAACATGATTAGCCCACTCTTACTTTTCTCCATTGGAAAAAAAAGAAAAAAAGTTCTTGTGCATTATTGCTGCTGACGTCAATAATGTCAAGAATTTTCAATAAACTCTGAGGCTTTGTCAAACACTTTTCCCCCTCCTCCTTATTTAGGCCCACAGTCTGAACAGGCAAGGACAAAGCACCCAGCTTTTATAATAGTGTAACCCATCACACAGGACTCAGCCCACTCACAACGTTTCAACAATCATCTCCATTACCACTCTCCAGCAGTTAATTGACTTCTAGTCACATTTGCTTCAGCGTTAACGCTACTTTAGCTCCTTTCTAAAGAGGGGGGTGGGGGGTGGGAGGTCCGGGCCCTTTGAAGTGGCTGCAGGTTCGGGTTTAAAAGCCTTCGGCTTCTCCGCAGCTGATTGAGAGAGTCGGTCAGAGTTGGAGTGGGAGGTGAAGGCGCGAGTTGCAACGGGGGCTGCAGCTGCCTTTATCACCAGGCCTCCCTCAAAGAGCAGATAGGGTTTTGTGATAATGAGAGGGTGGTGTGGATGGAAAAAAAAGAAAAGAGCTAAAAGTGTCACAGAGTGGTGTAATTGTGAGAGGAGCGGCTGCCTTTGCTACTGAGGTTCAGGGACTCTGCAGTTGTCACCGATGCCATCCAGCAGACAGTCATTTCAAGCACATTCTCTCTGTCTGAGGTGACACAAAGGGGCTGAAGGCAGAGCAAGAGAAAAAGAGAGCCAGATATACTTAGAGCAATCAAAGACCTATTGGGCCCCATGCTGGGTCCATGGAGGCAAATGGAGTGGATGGCAGTGCGGATGACGGGTAGGAGAGGTGTGTGTATCACTCTGTGTGCATTTGTAAAAAATGTGTGTATTCTCAACTTTCAATCTGTATCAGCTTTGTCAGCAGCAAGGAAGACATCTATGGAGTGTTTGTGTGTGTGTGTGTGTGCACCTGCACTTTAACATATATGTGAGAAATGTCTATTGTGAGACAGAACGTTTATGTTAGATGCTTTTGTCCTGGTTTACCTTCAATGAGAACATTTTGAATGATCAGTGCAAACATTTGTTTTGTATGTATTCATTCAGTACCTGCGCATGACATCTACAGTATGTTAAAAGGCAAATTCTGCTTCCACACATGGGCCAGGTAAAATTGCCTTGAAATAATATCATGATATTGCATTGTATTTTTGGGATAACGGTATTCTTAACAATATGATGAAATTATAAAACATACTTCATTATTAATTGCAGCAATAGACAAACTACATTGGTGAACTGTTTCTTTAGGCCCCACATGCATGCACTTTCCTCACATGATTTCTTGATCCCTTCACACTTAACAGGGAGCTTCTGCTTGAATTTGCTAGTTAGTCTGACCTTTTCAAACCTCTGCACTATAGAAATCTCCCTTGTTTTGAACCAACTCCTCCACAGCAGAACCAGCTGCAAAGTTACTCTCACTGTCAGCCAGGCCTGTTGCTGCTGTATGTATAGTCATATTAAATACATCAGAATTTTCCAATATCATTAATAACATCATATGACACATTTTCCATCCATTTTGTACTTAAACTACGACCTGTCTGATTCTTGCCCTGTTGTCTGTTATCTTCTTTCAAGTTTTCAGATCTCAGCAATTACACAGAAATGACGTTGTTGGAATCAACTGGGAATTTCCTTCAAGTTTAGGGAGCTAAAACTCTTGCTTCAGATTAATAAAAGATTGTGGTCAGGGTTACAATATGTGAAGGTCTGACAAGGAGTGTCAACCCTGGATGTAAATCATGTGCAGCTGAATTGTCCAATATGATTGTAATTCCTAGGTATACAGTGCCTGTGTGAGCATTTGCCTCAGTGTGTGTGTGTGGTTGGCCTGGTGTGGTGGGTGTCTCTGCGGCCCCGGCCTCGTTAAGTGGAGAGCAGTAATGGATGTCAACAAGCTGGCCTCTTCTTACTGTGTCAACATTAATCACCAGGCCTGGACCCACTGCCCCACAACGCTCTGCTTAACATGCACAACACCCTGCACCAGAGGAAGATACCAGGCCAGCCACAAACACACACACACACACACACATACACACTTACTCTCAGGCTTTCCTTTCTCACCTTTGTTCCTTTCTTTCTTTCTTCTTCCTGTCAATGTACTCCCCCCCCTTCATGTGTCTCTTTCCCCCTCTTTTTGACTATGTTTTGGCTCTCTCTTGTCTCCCAAATTCTATATTGCCCCAGTGTGTGCCCCCTCTCCACTTCCAAGTAAATCAATCCTGCTAATATAAGCTCAGCCATTGCTCCACCAATGCAAATGACAGCTTTTACAGAGATGAGGCCAGTGCTTACAAGTCCACGCATGCACACGTTTGGTCTTTTATGTTTTTGAGGACTGAAACTATATTTTGAGTCAAATTAAGTTTCTCTGTAGCTGTAAACATAAGATTTATACACCCTTACCTGAAAGAGAAACTTGTAAATCTTGTTTGGAGTGATGGTGGCTCTGGAGACTCCCTCATAGCTGGGTGTGGTCAGTTTGGTCTGTATATAACAACACATGGATAACAACATAATTGAAACATAATCACAAAAGTTTTACAGGTCTCCAAATAGGTAACGGTGTGTGCAGCTGGTTAAATATTCTATGAATAATGTAAGAAGTTACTCTATGTAAGTACAGGAGGTTATGTTATAAAAATAAATATATACTAAATGCTCATGCACATTACAACTGTTCCCCCCTTTAACCTTTAAATGCAAAGAGTATTTCCTATATACATTCCTATAACACCTCTGGTTTTTAGCCAGTACTGAATCATATTGTTGTAAATGTTTCGGAACATATAATAACAAACAAAAAATATATATTTTGGCCATTTATTAAATGTTTTATAATCAGATGTCAGAAATGTTTTTGTTTTTTTTAGATTCATTCATATGTTTGAGTATAACCTGTTATATTTTTTATATGGTTTGTACTGTACTGTCCTACATATCGCTTACTGTAACTCTTCATAAACTTCCACCTACCTAAATTAATCAGCACACTAACCAGAAATCACTTGCTTGTGGTCATCGCAACGTAGTTGTGCTCCACTGTTTTGTGGTCGAGCGTGGGTGGACGGATGTGGCACTTCCAGCGTTTTTGTGTGAGTTCCTAGAAAAACCAAAGACTTTCAGAGAATCCATCAGCTTTTGGAAATTGTGGCACCTCTTTCTTTTTCTCCAGCCATGGCCACAACTGCTGAAGGCCAAGGTGTTCTAGGAAATGGCAAAGCTTGTGAGACCTTCTGGCTTTCCAAGTAGGACATTTGGCCAGAAAACTATGTGCAATAATAACAGCAAGGTTGAGGCAGTTGAGGTAACTATAGTATGTGTACTATGCTATATACTATATAGTAGTGACCCTACAAACTTAAGAGAAACACATTAGTCAAACAATGTTTTTTTAAATATTTTTTGAGTTTTTTGACAACAGAACACTGTTAAAGACAAACAGTTTGAGGAATACCAGGGAGCTGAGTGCTTAGTTGAATGAAATGAATAAATTAAACCTATTGCAATATAGTCTCAGGATGCTAAAGACCTGAGGTTCTAAGTGTTTACTGAAATACAGTTATTTACATAAGTTGACACCCTTTGATTGTGAAACATGGACAACAATCTTAAATAATATACACTTCATATAATTGAACAACTTCTTCATACTTTCAGGTAATCACATATTTTGTATATTAGGTATCAATTTTCAAGCCAAACATTTGGCTGAGTTTTTGTTTGATTGTTGTTTGAAGCACATCTAAATCTAGATGGCACCACTTAAACTGCCTGTTTTATTTATTTAACATATGTATACATTAAAAAGAGTAGTGTGTATGTGTGTGTGTGTGTGTGTCAGTCTCTTTACATTGTGGGTCTTCCTGCTAAGCCACAGGCACTGTGCCCCATTAGCACTAGGCTTATGGACTTATTTGGCATTCAAGGGTCTTTCGGGCTGTCACCAACCCAGGAGACAGGGCCTTGCCTGAGTGGGTTAATGAACCCCGGGCCTGGCCCTGCCTCCAACATTAATTGTTTCTGCAGCTCTGGCTCCTCTCCTCTCTTTTCCTCTCCTCTCCTACAGATGATTCTTTCCACCATGTTGCATTCATCTGAGTTGTTTTTCATTCACACCATACAGCGAATTGATGAATTGGCTTTGCTTGTGTTCATTTTATAGCAGAGGAAAGCAAAAAGAATTTCTGTGGTTTCTCACAGTGTTGGGTGATTTCTCTCTCTGTATCTCTCTCCATCATGCCCGCTCACTGAGGCTTGCTGCTCTGCCTCTAGAATATAGAGGCAAATAATATGTCTGAGGATGAATTATGTTATGGTCATATGTTACTGTTTGGCCACACGCAGACACACACACCTACACATGTAATACTCTAACAGGACAGTGAAGCGCCGTAGTGGGGTAGACTTCCAAACCCGTAGGCTAAACATAATGCTATGACCAGGTTATACGTAACTGCTCTGCTTGTGCTCATAAAAATCATCTGAGTGAAGACAATATAAAGACAAGCCTGAGGAGCTTGCATATAATGTAACAGTCCACTGAAACTTTTGATATCATGCCCAAATGAACTACTAGCCAGAGAAAAGCAGCTTTGTTGAGTTTGATAGAACGCAGTGGGTAGCACTTGTAGCCCAGGTTCAGTTTCAGCAAATGAGCAGGGGTCATGTACAGAGAATTATCTTACCTTGTATGTCTGTAGCACTTTAGAGCTAAGGTGAGACATGTCATCAATGCATGCAAACTGGCCCTATTAAATTACAGATCCACAGAAAAGCAATGAATTCCTAAAAGTATGAAGTCAGGTCATGTGACACACACATAGATGTCATCAGCTTTTTTGGCAACATAAACTGTGAAAGGCTGATTGTGACAAAATATACAATTTGTAAGTTTAAAAATCAACTTCACTGCAGCTGAAAATCATGTTTTTGACCTCCAGTGGTTTAACCTGCTGCAGTGATGTGGAGATGTACTCCGGGGTGGTGCAGTAAACCATGACACCACTGTTGGTTGTGGTTAGCACAGCTCACAGCAGAAGAAGAAGAAGCCACCTGTGATGTGGTCAGAGGTGAGCCAGAAAGTGATCACTGTTTTTCTGTGTTATTGAAATTTAGCATATTTTTCAACTCTGATTTTACCACTCCACATAAGTCAAGTAAACCACAGTATCTGTTTACCATTAACCATTAACCATTAACTACATCATCTATTATAACTAGATGATGTAGTTTATGGGTGCTAAATGCTAACATTATCACTGGATGCTGTGTTAAATTAGTCTGCAGTGATATTAGCTGGCGACCAAAGCCTGCAGTGAGCTTTTGTTCAGTTTAACTGACTACAGAACAAGTCTAATTTACCGCAGGGCTGGGAAACCAGTCTAAGATGATCACAAAGTTATCCTTTAAATGTGTGCATTGTTCCCATTTGTAACCCGCATCTACAGTTTTCTGCCTATATGTGATGCTTTGCAAATCACTGTGAGATGAATCATTTTAAGAATGAGTGAACTGGCGAAACTGTATGTGCCTGGTCTAGTGTGTGTTCATTGTGCAATTGTTAGCCTAACCCTGCATGAAAAGAAGAGGACAACATGAGGAGGCATTTCAGGACAGCGTGTTCCAACTTTTCCACTGAGCTCTGAAGCTTGTCACACTCAGTTTATTTCTCTATTCCCAGCAGCAGTCCCAGTAGCCTTAGTTTCTGTATACTGGTAGTGAGCTGCTCACTGGATATGATAAATTACAGCGTGTCCTGAAAGAGGAGGCAGGCCGATAACCAGGGCTGTAGCACAAAATCTGTACAATTACAGTCTCCGTGCCCCCTTACGTTAAATCCAGTAGTGTTTTAGACACAAAAATCATTCATGGTAATTTGATTATGACTCCAATAATGTAAAAATTTTAAATTGCAGATAAACACAAACTTTTAATTCATGAGGGCTCTCCACATGTTAGGGCATTGGGAAAATAGTTCCTATGACAGTCCTGCCTGTACACTCCATCAGAAATACTGTACATGTGCTTTGACATGCCCATCCTTTTTTTTTTTCAGAGAAGAGCACCACCATGATAGCAGGCAAGTGACAATAAATAATACAGCTGTTCTACAATCCAAAATCAAATTATCATATGCTATACTGTACTGTTTGTTCACAGAAATAAATTACTAGCCCCTTATAAAAGATTTTCTTTTAAAAGCTGACTTGAATGAGATATAGTTTAGACCAAACAATAATAATTCTGTCTGATATAACAGATGTGTGTGGTCTGACAATGGTAGAATGGAAAATTGTATTTGTTGTATTTCTTTAATAATTTGTATTGGATGTAATGGCAGGGACCGATTAGTTGAACTATGTATTGAATAATATGTTGTATTGTTGACTGTGTTACTAGTATTTAACTTGTTGTATGTAAAGCCGTGTGTTACATGTTTATATGTAGCTTTAACACCTGGTGGGGACCTTTTTGAGAAATTATCAAAAGAAAATCTAAAATGCATGTCCCCTCTGTCAGGGTAAAGATCTTATTGTAGCCCCGACCTCACTCTTTTTCTCAAAATATGACTGAACAAACATCACATGAGTCTTTTCTGTTATTTTCTCTTGTTGTGTAGTTGGTATGCTGTATATTCAGCCATTATTTGTTGGCCACTGTCATGATGCCAGTGGTGATTGTGATACATGATGCAACTGTAACCCTCAGTGCTATGAATTCAGTAGAAGTTCACAGTTTCTATAGTCTTCAAGTCTGTTCCCAGAAGGTAGTGGCCTTTATCCTCTTTATGCTATTCAGCTCTACACCCATGCATTTTACAAATGCTGACAGTTAACTGAGAGGTCAGGCATCATTACACTATCTCCGTGCTTCAATACTATACTTTTGTCACACTTTCCTTTTATATTATATTTTTTGAGACAGTCTGTGCCTTTACAGGTTTTCAGCACTTCTCAGTATTTTCTTCAGGGGTTATGCTTGAGCTGTGTGTTGTGAACAAGGTCAAGATACTTATAAATCAATTCTAAAATGCAGAAAATTGTCAAAAGTATCCCAACCCACACAATGATGTTCCACTCCTTCTCCTTTGCTAACTACATGTAAATCGTTATCAACAAAGGACATCGAAGGACAATTTATTCTCCACATTACAAAGCACATAGAGAGAGAGAGACAATAGACTTTACAGGCAGAACATAGACAACACAGCTCAATTTAACATAGAAAATATTCCATCCACTGCTCTTATATCCTCCATAACACAGTCAAATGATCTCTTTAGTCTTAAGCACCACAACAACAAGTGAAGACTTTTCTTCCATGCAACTGTTTTATGGAGTCATTGTCACATAACGACGGTGTGAGTGAGAGGGAAAGAGAATGGTTGGGCCTGCGAGTGGAAAGGCATGCAGGGGATTCATTGTATGTTCATGCTCATTGGCACTTACGAGCTGGCAGCCTGAGCTGTTAAATATCCAGAGTAGCAATGCAGAGACATTGGCCATGTGTGTGGAGAGTGTTCAGATTGTTACAGTGATTGACCTTGTCCATGAGGCCCGCCTAGACCGTCGCCCACTCTCCCCTCTGTTCCTCCACACAGTTCATTAGGTGCTGATCGCTTGCTCTTGTTTGCCCATCATTGACTGTACAGTAATAAGAAATTTCCAGCCACTGCTGAATTGTATTTGGCACTGTGGCACATACTCTAACTACTCATCCAAATCACTGAACAGAATGGAATTACTTCACTAATGTGCTTATGTAAATACATAATAACGACATTTAGGTATGGATTTAAAAACTGCCCCTGTATTTGCATGTTTGTTTGCACAGTAATGCACACGTCCTGCAGTCTGTGCTCTGTGCTGATGTAATGTGTGCTTTTTCCATTGTGTGATAGTGTAACAAAGCTGGCAATGATGGTGTGCATTTTCAAACAGACCCAGATGGGGGATGGCTCAGTAACAGGGCAGTTTACCCTCTGTCACTGGCTGCTGGATCCAACACCTCACTGGAGGTTGTTCTAGGTCAACACTCCAACCTCATTGGTCCAAAAGTGCCCTTGGCCAATCACAATGACCCATCAGAAACCATCTGTGTGTTAAAGCCTCGTGTGTGACTCTGCGGCTCTGCAGCCTGAGTGGGAAATACCATTGTTGTTTTTGGTTTGTTCAGAGTTGAGACCTGCTTAAAGTAATATCTGCCCTGCAGGGCAAAAAGAGAATGCTGTGTCAGCCCTGTGGACGGTAGCGGCCCTGATTAATACAGGGTTTCCCAATGTGTTTTAGAGAAGAAGTAGGCTTTTATTTATTTATTTTTTTTGGCAAAAACAATAATATGTATGTGTATATACAGCAAGATAACCTATTTTAGACACACCATAATAAAATACTTAACTATCAATCATAAACATTTTTAAAATGATCAGTTAGCCATTTTGATGTAATATGTTTAAATTCTGTTGTGTGTGTGACAGCAGAAGCAGTGCTCGCCTGACCCTCCCTGTGTTCTGACATAGCTGATTCCTCTGACCTGACAAGTTATTTATGTGAGAAAATGTGACCAAGTATATCTGTGTACCCCCTCTTCTCTCACTTTAATTAAATCCTCAATCAACCCTCATGACAAGATCGACTGCCGCAAGCCTCTCTATGTGCTCAAGTGTGTGTGTGTGTGTGTGTGTGTGTGTGTGTGTGTGTGTGTGTGCATGTGTGTGTCTAATTAACAAGTCAATCTCTGTTCTGTAACTGGCATGGGGTACACAGGCCAGAAATGCTGATAAGGGAGGTGACAGGGCTGGATGTTGTGGTGTCATCTCAAAGACACTCAAAACAAAAACCCAGATTACATACGTTAATTTTTGCTTCATTGTCTTGTTTTGCTTTTTCTCATTTGGCTTTACACAACCTTGACACAAGAGCCACAGTGTGTTTGTCTATCCAACACAATGCACCATAAACTCCACCTCTCTTACATCCCTTTACACTGTTTGTTAAGGCAGCTAACCAAATCAGTGATACCATAACTTGTGTATCTGTCTGTTGCTGTTGCATCCACCTGCCCACACACGCACACACACACGCACACACACACACGCACACACACACACACACACACACATTAGCCGCCTAACTGGCCGTCAAAGAGCGGAGGTGAATGGAACAAAGATGTGTTGTTGTGAGCATGACGATCAGCTCCCCTTGCCTGACCATCTGCAGCGGCCCAGGCTCAGCAGGAGGACGGGGAAATGAGGTCAGCTCAGCTTTTGAAGCCGGCAAGCTGCAGGCAGACGAGGCACCATGCCGGGACTGGAAGCTCACATGAAAGGCAATCAACCAAAATAGCCAAATATTGTTACAACTGTAGACGTGTGTGTTGCTCAGTCTGGGGGCTGACACTCAATAGAATGAGTCACTTTGTCCCCACTCTGCTGTAAATGTAACCTGTCGAGTGTGATTCCCAATTTAATACACAACGTACAGAAGCCATCTTAAAATATATGGAGAGTCTTGTAGCTGTTGTGCTTTTTTGGGGGGTCTCTTGTAGAATTACAAAAGACAAAAACATCTTTTAACAAACTTCAGATATCCAAACTGAGCTTCTGACAGCAGATGGTGAATTATGCATATAGGGAGGGAAAAAAGGAAAATTAAAATGAATTTAAAAAAAACTGTGGACTTTGTTTTACATGTGCTTAAAAGGTTTCTAACATAGATTGCACAGCTTTTGTAAATTCTGCATCTTTGCTGTGCTTAGCCTGAAGTTTTCACATGGGTTGCAGATCTGACTGTAGGAGCAGGAGTCTGCAGAAATTCTTGCAGTTGTTTTGTTTTTCAAATTTAATATAAACTGAATAGAAGAGATAACGACCAAAGCTTGTAAACTATTTAAATTAGCATCATTCAATCCATGAGATCTGATCACTCAGACCACATTTTAAGCTGAAATAAAGTATGTTGTTGTATGCGTTTGTTACCATATAGGTGTTTAGCCTTTGAAATGAAGAAGACACTCCAAAGGTAGATTAGAGATGAGAGGTAACTATAGACAGTTTATTGGTTTGGATTAGGGGATGATTGTGGTCATGGGTAAGGATTAGTAAACATCTGTTTTTATAGATAAAAGAAACCAAATTGTACACATGTAAACAGTGATTTAATTGTATTGTGATTCTCCATTTTAGTGCTCAGACAGGTATATAAAACTGTAATGAAAACGGCAGAGAGTTGAAGTAAAGGGGAGTTGCTAGAGACCAAACCAGAGCTTCAAGGAGAGTGAATATTGGACTTCATCACAGGCACACAAAGACCAGTCCAATAGGATTCTCATGTCACTCTTTGTCTGCTGGATGTGTAAATAGGGACCATACACTTGATAACCTGATGGTATATTAAGGCTGTCCTTCTGCCCCCTTTTGGATATAAGAGGCTTTAGAAAAATGACTATAGTAGCCTCATTTCCTCAGGACGATTTTTCACAGTACTGTGTTTTCCAAGCTTCTGATAATTATAGTTTCATACCTCCTATCAGGACTTGGTATTTTACCATAATAAGAAAATTTATTTATAAAAAAACTCAAAACCCTATAGAGTCCATCCACTATTCAATACCGTGTGTACCTCCACAACTCAATGTTCATCTACTCAATTATATTTATTTGAATAGCCAAATTAAATGTTCCTCTCCATATGACACCCAACCTTGTGCTAAGCCCCCTTTGGTTTTCTAGTTCCAGAAATATAACCACATGCTAATTTTCACAATACAGATTCAATACAGTACAATTTCATTCTCAGTCACAAGCCAGTCTGTTTTGTGTACGAACTGTTCCCTCTATAATTAGCACATCACTGAGAGCCAGAGTGGGAGAATGAATAGCGACTAAAGCCAGAGAGATAAGGAGGAGAGATGAAAAGTGTTCAGAGGCAAAGACAGGACAAAAAGCTGTTAAATAATTAGTTATATTCATTTTAAGACAAATTCTCTGTCATAGAATTTCCACAGTAAGACTAAAAATAATAATGACAAACAACTAATTATTATATTTATTACAGATTTATCAGTTGATTTTTTTTTATCAGTTAATTATCTCCAAAGTCTTATTTTGTCTAATACTGGTAAGAATCCAAAAATATTCAATTTGAATTTCATTGATAAAAAAACAGACAACCTATTATGGCAACCTATTACGACTTTTTTTTTTCTTTTTTAACCAAGAATGGATTTTATCCATACTTCTGGTCTTATCAATACAGTTTACTGGTTGGGTACTTTACCAATACTCTTATTGGTTATTTTTCATTATTGTGCACATAAAAAACTAAACAAAAACACAGAATTAATAAAAATGTGAAGAGACTCACTGATGGGCATGTGTCACACTGATAGAGGGAGGAGGGGCTGCTAAGTCTCAATATTAGTATAAAAATGCACTATATTTAAAGATACTTCTTAATTGGGTGAATCGTTAGAGTTCATTTTCATGTTTAGCTTATTCATAACATTTAGCCTAACAAGCTCCATATGGCTGTGTAAAACATGCCAGCTGTGGATGAAGATGGAACTGGGAGTCACATCTGTAAGAATTTATATAATAATGCTTGTTCAACAGGTCTTTGATACCTACTGGCAGGTTAACATCGTCTTTGCAGACTTGTGTAAAATGTGTTCACTCTGGCTATGCCTTTCCACCATAGGCACTACTCGGATATTACATTTTCATTGTTTGTGTATGTGTTTATGTCGGGGGAGGGGGTCTCAGTATTCATAGAAAAATCTGGCTTAGAAATACAGGGTTTAAACTAATTAGTAAATCGGTCCCCATCCAGAACCAGGTTCCAGGGGGGTCCCTATGCTGAGGAATTACCCACTTGTCTGTGAGGCATTGAATGATGGTCCATTTTTTAATACCTGGTATTGGTCACCACCTTACCCAAAATACCTCGAGGTAAGATCCCAAAGATTTCGATCAATCCTGCACTAAACATGTAATTAGCCTGTTTCATATTCATCACATCAGACTGATGACAGACTGGACCACATCAGATTTTTATTAAAACATCAGCCATTTACAACAACAACCAGTGAACAAGTTGCATACACACAGATGGATAGTGTTGTCTGTCTGTCCGTCTGTCCATCTGTCTCTCTGTCTGTCCCCTGCTCTCTCTCAACCTCTCTCTCTCCCTCCCCTCTGGCATACATGACAGCAGCAACGAGGACAAGCTGTTTTTCCTACTGATAAATATTCCGACACGCCGGGCCTGACAGGCCGGGTCCACCAGGCAGGAATTGGGATGGACAGGCTGCGTGTGTGTTTGGGTTTGCGCGTGTGTGTGACAGCCTGGTCGTCTCCATGGTGTCATGGCGGCATTCTGAATCAGCCTTAGATGCTCCCTCCGGCTGGAGCCAAGCAGACTCTGTGTAACTAGACCTCTGTTGTTCCCACCCTTCCATCCTTTCACTCCCCCACCCCACCACCCTCTGCTCCCTGCCTCATCAGCTCACCCAGAGGAGGAGGGTTGGGCGCTGCTTTCTTGCCAGTCTGGAAATGCTGACATGCACAGGCTGGCATCCCTTCACTTGGAACAATCTCCCTCCTGTACACTCCTCTCTCCTCCATCCCTCTTTCTTCTCTTTTTTCCCGTGCCTCTCCTTTGCTCTAAACTATGCATCCAGCCAAGTCAGAAAAAAGAGTGGGATATTTATAGAAAGATGAGATAAAGGGGGGATAGTGCCTTCTTTCACCAGACACGGGGGATTATGTTTTATTATTTATGTCTCTCCTTTCTTTCTACCCGCTCCTTTTTCTCCAATTTCCCTGTTTATCGCCTTTTTCCGTTCTTTTAGCAGCAGTTGCCAGTTCCTGTCCCTTAATTACTGTTCCTCTATGGATGGCTGTCCTCTTTCAAACTAAAGAGGCTTAACACAACACAGCAGAGAGGAACAACATGTTTGGGGAGGGGAAGGAGTTGTTGAAATAGGTTGAGATGTTACAGAATAAGCTTGAGGGAGGGGCTGGTGGGGGTTATTAAAGAGGAAGAATAAATAATGTGCCACTACCAGTGTATTTGCCAACCTTCAAAATGTATTGATTAATGGATGTGCTAATTATGAGAGCTGTATGCAAGAAAACCTGTACTGTATGAAGTGAAGAGTGCTGGGAGTGAACATGTTATGGAATGACACTCAGCAACTCTACTCTAGCTCTCTGAAAATACATGAATGTTAGTTTATTCACCATGTAGGTGTTCATTCACACACAGAAAATGTGTGTTTGGAAGGCATGTGTATCTCTCCCCCTGAGAAAATGTTAGCATAGCTCTTATCACAGCTCTCTTCCCTCTCCTCCTGGGGTGGTTCACCACCTGTGGTGGCGTTTGGTCTGGCTGGTCTGGCTGGGTGGTCAGGATTTGCCCTGGGCATCGATCGCATCAAGGTCCGCTACTCTTAATCCAAACCCTGTGCTTCCTTTTCCAATGCCTATGAGTGTATTTCTGCCAAAGATAATATGTGTTTCAGCAATAAAGCCCAAAAAATTACAGATTAAAACAACAATATAGCGAAGTTTGTCAGCATCACCATGGTAAAGATAACTACATCAGAGTCTAGAGTAACCTTAGTGGTTCTGTCCTGGTGCTTACATAAATGAGTAGCAAGGGGTGTGGGGCCACCATCGCGTCTTCAGGCAGTGGTGGACATGGTTGGGTCTGACATTTCTGTCAGACTGAAGGGCTTGGAGGAGGTATGTAATTAGAAAATGTAGCTAGTTGGCAGAAGAGGGGCTGGTTGAACACACTGCCACACAAACACACACACACACACACACACACACACACCCACACACACACACAGAAGGAAAAGATTTCTTGTAAAGAATAGGTTTTGACAGTCTTATTCATTTTGGCAAATTTTAAACAGAATTTGTGATTTGTTTGGTCTTCTTTTGATGTAGCCTGACTTGTATCAGCATATGTAAAAATGTGAGTGTGTTTGACTGAGTAGGTATGTACTGTACATTATATGCACTTTTGATGAAGGCTTATTGTTCTCACTGCTTAGGTACTGTCACTGAGATCTGTAATCCCTTGGGGCTATAAAATAATACACACCCACACAAACACACACCTGCATATGCACACAAACTGCTTCATGTGTCCCTGATGCTGGCCATGTGTAGGCCATTATGTTTCTCTGAGGCATTGGAATACATTTCTCCTGTCATATTGTGTCTGTGTGTTTGTGGGTGTGGGTGGACCAATATACAAACACGTTTCACACACTTATGCCTCCTACTTTCACACACACACACACACACACACACACACACACAAGTGGGTGACTCTCAAGAGCACATTGTGATGATGTTGACTGTAGTGATGATGTTGCGCTGTCAAATCTGCAACACTGTTGTGTTTAGGGGCATTAGTTTCACGATGGCTGCCTCTTTCACTAAAGGTCAGCCACAATTCAGCAAACAGTTGTTAATTTGCTGTCTAGATCACATGGGTTCCACAGTGAATGATGAATGATTCCTGACTGATTAACAAGTCTGAGTCTCTGTGTGTTTGGTTTGTGTCACGTGATGAATTATGACTATTGTCCATGTAAGGGAAGAGCTGCTCACTGCCCCTGTATGTTTAGATTATTTTTAAGCTTACTCTCTGAGGTGAATGTACTACTTGTTTAATCACAGTGTTGGAGCGGGGCGCAGGGACGGGTTTATTCCAAAGAGTGAAGAAGACCTCAGCTGGGGCAGGAAGGGCACGTGGTGTTGTTGGTTTATTAGCTGGAGGTTTGATAGACGCCTACGGGTATAGCGTGAGGTCACCTGTCACCCCAGAAAGCGATTTTCATACAAAATAAGAACATTTAAAATTTTGGTTCATTTGATATTATATAAGCTCTTTCTTTATGATCTTGGAATGTGAAGGAATACTTTGACATTTTTGGGATATGTTTATTTGCTTTCTTGAAGGACCTATGTTTTGACAAATTATCAAATTATAATGATATAAAATAAATAAATATAACTGGTATTAAAACTTCTGCTGTATTGTTAATACACTAACCCTTCTTAAAATTGTGTTTAGTTTAATTTATAGAAACCTGATATTTTTAGGGGAATATTAAGCCTGAGTAGTGTCTGCCTCCATTTATATGTTAGAGTCACATGAGAGCAACTCTGATGAATAGCATACATCAACATTTTATTAGCTTCTCTCTCCTTCTATATGGATTATGGTGAGTGTACAGAAAGGGAACAATGTTCAGAGAGATTTTAGTATGAAAATGCAACATGAAACAATAAAAGTGAGGGGAACAAGGAAAGGATTTTAAAAGGTGGGGGAGAATTTCCATCCTTGCCTTTCTTGTTAAATGAATAAAAAATATATGAAATATGTCTGTGTGTTAATGTTATGTCTGTTAGTGTTATATCAGGTCATGGCTAGCCAAGCTTAGCATACAGAGTTGAAACAGCTAGCCTGATCAGTGCAACTCTACAAACAGTGTGGGTGAAAGAGCCACCTAACTGTTATTGTTGCAACTAAACAACAGCTGCTTTAGGTGCAAGACTGATGCAATCAGATTAGTAGTCTTGCTAAAGGAGACCCATGTATGTGGCTAAGTGTACACAAAGTATTTGAACTTTTATCTGGATTTTATTTGGATATGAGACACTTGAATTGACAAGTGTAAATTGGACAGTTTACACACCTACATGACATCTTTTCATCACTGTATGTAGCTTTCTCTCTTTATTCATAGACAATGTCTGTCTTTCATCAGTGTGTGTGAGGCATTGTAAGTCCGAGCTGGGTGCTGCTGACTGGGATTCTACATTTTGTGTTCAACTGGAGTGTTTTCTGAGATTGAACTTGATGCACAGGCTATTTGACGATAGAGCATCTTCAGCCTTGACATGCAGGCCATGTGTTTGTGTGTGTGAGTGTGTGTGTGTGTGTAGGAGGTTGTTCCTTTGTGCCTCTGAGCCAAGGCAGTGGGGAACAGGAGTCTTACTTCCGTCTCACACCAGTGAACAGGTGTGGGGGTCAGGCGTCTGGAGTGTGTGTGTGCGTGTACTGAAAGTTGCTATAGAACATGTCGAGACGTGGCGCTCAGTGGCATGGAACTGATTGCCCTGCCAAACCCTGACAATTACCATCCGGGCTTGGAGACATCAAGACACACCACACACACACACACACACACACACACACACACACACACATACACACACACACACATACACCCACACACACACACAATTTCCAATTCCAGGCTTCTTCAGTTTCTCTTTTTCTCTCTAGCCCAGCACCCAGTGTTAGTTGTCGTCGTCTGACCATCGTGTCATGGAGGGAGATATGTGGAACAGGAAGATATTCTGTGCTGCTCTCAGCATCTCTACATGCTGTTGCATTTTACAAATTTGTCAGGCCTTTCCCACAATACACAGCACTACTAAATGGCATGAGACACAGCAGCTACAGGTGTTATCTATGGGGGAAGGGGAAGATTGAGCAAGGTGCTGCCTTCATGTGCTGTCAGAATTATCATAATTTTCAGTTCTACACACGCACAACCTGACAAACAGCTGAATACACCTGTGAAAGTAAGAATTTTCTGTGATACCCAAGTTACTGTGACGTGACAGCACCAAAGCCTAAAAGTATTTTAGGTTAATCTATGACCTTTACTGATCCCAAATGATTAACAGACTTTATTTGTAACAGCCCTGATGGTCCTCATTTTAACATTCTAATGGAAGGGAGTTATGTTTGTTGGATTCATTTGTTGTTTTTTTGTTTGTTGAATTTGATGGATTACAACCACCTATTCTTAAAGTGCTCTTCAGAGAATAGGTACATCAGTTTTCTGAGAAACTTAATGTTGCCTTAATTACATTTTGTCAACATAACAAGAAAAATGTTGCGTGTATCTGAAGAATGTTCATTGTTAATGAACGTGATTTGTTTAACTAAAGAAAACATGAATAATTTTTAGGAAACTTAAAGCACTTTGTTAGGTTTAGGGAAAAGTGGTTGACTTTGTTAATAGAGAAGACTGGAGTTATTTGGGATTGAGTCAAAATAAACCACTACTGTGTGTACATGGTAATGAAGGAACATGTCACCCAGTGCAACAGTGTGGATCACTTTTAGATGACAATGTAGCTCTATGGAACAGAGGAAGAGGATATATCAGGCTGTGATACACACACAACACTTAGGAGGATCCATTGTTTGTTTTGGGTCTGACCACAGGATTTATTCATTATAAAAGAAATAACACCAACTGAACCCCAATATCTGGTTGTTGTCAAAGCCCTGAGGTTGAAGTCATTTGGCAAAAGATAAAAATAGTGTATAAACATATTTTATTTGAGATATGGTACTGGTGAGTACTGTTCAACAAAACCCCACAGATATGGGCAGATAAGAACTCAGTTCTTACTCTTACTAATACTGCACAATTTTCTTAAAAGGAGACTTTAAGATGTTCTTGACCTGGATTTTATGTTCCTATACATCAAAGTATTGCAGTGTTTCCTGCTTTCTGAGGACAGGAGGGTCTTGCTCATAATGTATTTCCACTACTATTAAGTTAAAGGATGAAATGGAGAAAATATGTGTGTAGATAATGTGGCAAATCAGCCAAAATAAACAATAAATGCAGAGACTTATACACTAGCATTACATTTTAAAATGGTTATTTGGTGCTATATATGGGGCAGAAAAAGCTTATTTTCCCCATTAAACATAAATTACAGTACATGCTTGAGGAACATTCTCTCATTGTTATTCTACCAGTACAGCAACACACAGTCACAAAAAAGTGTCAGACTTTTGACACAAGCTTCCTATTTCCCACCGACAGTCAGTTTCTTTTAACCATCGAGGATTTTTGTTGACGAAGCATAACCAAGTAGTTCTTCATGTAGACCATGTCGACGAAGGCTCCTGATGAATTAAAAACACTCTCTTGTCAGTCTTACAAAAATATACTTTATTACAGTGCTGATGCCAGGGAGCAAACACCACTCATATCAAAATACCTTGTCCAGTCAGGTGGACCACAACCCATCCAGTAGCCTATGTAACAAGGTCATATAAAAAGGAGCTTGTATGGCTCCTCTTAGTCATCTTGTCTTCTCTAAAAATAAATATATAATAAATAAATAAATATAAACCGAGACATCCCAAGGTCTCCCAATCTTTGCAACTGGACAGTCTGACCCTCCTCTGACATCAAAGGTCACAGTGCTTCTTTTGAGTTATTCAACACAGGATTTAACAGTGATTGAGCAATTTTACATACACATTTTCTACCACATCCCTACCATAACATAGCACTCCTTTTCAACTCAAAACCAGGGTAGGCCTAGTTCTTTTAAATGTAACCAAGTAGTTTCTGTGCCTACATTTAACCAAACCTTAGTCATAGTGGGGGCAGGTAAAATACATATGAATGATTTGTGTAACAGTGACTTGTAACAATTTGAGTTATGACATATTATATCATCCTATCAATAGCGAAGTCAGATCAGAAAATATAAATTTGGAACATTTGTCATACAGATGGCAACTCTTTCAGGTGGCAAAATCTAAGTTAAGTCCAGTTGCCTTTGACTTAGAGATGTTTTTAAAGGCAATAAGAAATAATAATTTTCCAATTAAAAGTATTTGAATGTTTCTGACGTTCCAGTTTATGTTAGCCTGGGAACCAGACAAATGTGCAAACTCATGTTTTAATTGCTCAGGCAGATATGGCTGGCCCCTCTCCAATACAGAGAGATTTCCACCAGAACTGGTATGTGGCAAACCAATCACAACCGTTTATCTAGTATAGGGCGGGTTTAATACGATGATTGACAGAGAGGAGGATTTTCTTTAAAAGAAGAACAAGAAAAAAACAAAAACAAATATGCATTTGCAAACAGGACTGGTGATGCCAGGGTAAGTTTGTGTAGGACCTCAGAGGGAATGCTTGATAGCAGTGTTGCAACAGCATACTGTATGAAGAATATAATTTTGATTGCATCTTATATTTAGCTCAACCCTATTATGTTATCACTGGTATCCAACCCATGTCAGACATTCCTTAGGCTGTATGAACAGCCCTTTACATACATTTTAGTGTATTTTTTGAAGGCAACAGATTCTTTGTTTATGTAATAGGCTTCACACTGTGATTTAGTATATATGTGTGCCTGTTGCGGATGTGTATTTGCATGCATGACTGTGTGCACATGCACACACATGTATGTGTTCACACACATGAATGTTTAATGTAACAAAGCTATTTTGAGCCCAGCATCATTATCTTTGTCCTCAAGTGGAACATTCCTTTAAATATGCTAATTCAGCTGGTGGAGGCTCTGGCAGGGCAATTGTTAATCTTGTTGAGTTTGACAGTTTGCCTTGTTGTGTTTGTAGCAGATTTGCTCTCTCTAAGTACACACTTAACACAAAAGCTTACGCTACACGGTTGTTTTATTTTGCTCAGCCGATAATAAAGGCTTCAATTGTGTCTCTTTTTGATTGAAACCATATGGCATCAACTTCAAGTTCCATCTTATCATCACAATAGACACATTTCTAGCTGTATTTATTGGTGACTACAAGGAACTCCCAGGTGTCTTAAAGCTGGGGTCGGTAACTATAACTTTGAAGAAGCTAGATTTTGAAAGTATCTTACCAAAAAAAAAAAAATAATTTGATACAGTAATGTATTGCTGTCTAGCTATCAGCAGTTAGCTGCAGTAATGTTAGATATCAAGAAGAGTCTGGTCGTGTGCAATGAGTGCACAGGCAGAGCTGCACGCAGGTAGGCTGGTAGGTGGGTAAACAGGCAGGTAGGCCATGCAATGAAATTATTGGATGGGCTTATCACAGGCCAGTGACAGCCCCAGATACCAAATTTATTTATTTTCTGTGTCAGAGCATTTGATGCATTGATTGCTGTCAGGATTTAAAGAGAATTTCAACAAATAGCCTAGATACAAACAAATAAATTGTCTACCCTACCACAGTAATCCATGACTGCTTCATGTCACTCTTTCACTTATTTACATCAGTGGGGTCAGGAGAGACACTGCTATCTCTGTCAGTTTGGTATTGGACAAAGCATAGCTGACAAGAAGCCAATAAAAGCTGCATATGTGAGTATATGTGTGCTGACTCAGGCTGCAGCGTGATTGATAGACAGTTCATTCAGTAGAGCTACTGGCAGGTGTTTGAGCTCACTGTGGTTTATGGTGTCTGCATTAGAGATGAATGAGAAGATGGTCATGAAGACACTGTTGTCAAATGGCTCATGAGTGTCTTGGTCTGTTTAACTCTGACTAACACTGACTGGGCCCAGGACCAACAGAATAGCAGGTAGAATAAAGGTGGGAATAATGTCATCGTCCAGTTATTTGTTCAACAACCTGATAACCTAGGGGGAAAAGCTGTTGCAGAATCTTGTGGTTCTGCAGCGGATGCTACAAAATGTCGAGATGTTGAAAATGTCCGTTAAAGCCCAAGCTAGCTGATCTGCACATTCATTGAGTGCCCGCCCTGGAATGTTATCTGGACCTGGGGCCTTCCTTGTGTTGATATTCCTCAGTGACCTTCGCACATCAGCTGTGTTTAGACAGAGTGCCTTTTCATCTTGGTGGGGGACAGATTTCTCTGCAGCAGTGCCAT
Source organism: Lateolabrax maculatus (assembly GCA_031216445.1). Taxonomy (NCBI): domain Eukaryota; kingdom Metazoa; phylum Chordata; class Actinopteri; order Acropomatiformes; family Lateolabracidae; genus Lateolabrax; species Lateolabrax maculatus. The sequence goes on from CM062200.1 coordinate 20,158,509, forward strand.
TTAGTTTTTGTTGAGGAAGTCTTCATCATCTTCACACACCGAAGGGGATATCTTGTAGTTTGTGATAGCCCTTATGCCTTTCCACATATCCTTGGTGTTAGAGAGTTCATGGAAAAAGTCCTGGATTTTGTTGACTATAAGCTCTTTTTGCTAGTCTGATGGCACGGTTTAAGTTACTCTCGCTGTTCTCAGAGCCTCCTCATTGTCCGACTTGAAGGCTAGATTCCGTGCCTTTAGCATTTTTCGAAATTCATAAGTCAACCAGGGTTTTTGGTTGGCCCGGGTGACGATGTTCCTCTGTGATGCTGACGTCGTCCACGCATTTGTTGATGTAGGCTGACACAGACATGGCATATTCATCTATGTTGATGTTGTCATTGTAAATGGCAGCTGACTTGAACATCTCCCAGTGCATTCAAAACAGTCCTGTAGTGTCTCCATAGCCCCCTCAGACCACACTCTCACCGGCCTCACTGAGGGTTTTTCTCTGATCAGCATGGGCTTGTATGCTGGAATCAGCATAACTGATAGATGGTCTGAAGAGCTGAGATGGGGGCGGGGGCAGCCTTGAATGCATCTTTGATGTTGATATAGGCTTTGTCTAGAGTGTTCACACCTCTGGTTGCAAAATCCACATGTTGATGAAAATGTGGGAGAACTGTTTTCATGTTGGCCTGGTTGAAATCTTCAGCAACAATGATGCCCTCAGTGTGAGTGGATTGCAAGTCACTGATTGCACAACCTTAGTGTTAGCGCTGGGGAGACGTACACAGCGGTGATGGTAACTGTAGTAAACTCCCTGGGCAGATAGAATGGTCTACAGTTTACATTCAAAAGCTCAATGTCAGTTGAGCAATATGTAGACACAATTCTTGCATTTTTACACCAGTTGTTGTTGATGTAAATGCATAATCCACCTCCTCTGGTTTTACCACTGAGGTCACAGTTCTTATCAGCACGAAATGTAGTTAGCCCCCTAGATGCTAACAACATTATCTGGGATAGATGAGTTCAGCCATGTCTCTGTCAGAATAATGGAGCAACAGTTACTCATCTCTCTTTTAGACGTTGCCTCCAGCAGCAGATGATCAACTTTGCTTTCCAGGGAGCAGACGTTGGAGAGAAAGATGGATGGAAGTGGTGTTTTGTAGGGGTTAGCTTTTAGCTTAGCTGTTAGCCCAGCTGTTAGCCCACCCCGACAGATGCACTTCCGTCTCCGTTTTCCGATTTTGATTCTGTACTATGAGGTTTCAGTGGCTTGGTGAAGTTTTGATTTATTTTGTTTGAGTTTGTAAAATACAATAATGGATCCTCTAAAATCAAACTGGTGAGTCAGTTTTGATCCATTAAGCAATTGTTTGCTGCTTCACAGAAACAATCGTTTGAGGTTGTATTACCAGTGGGGAGAGGGTTAAATGTTAAGTCTGTGTGGTTGTTGCTGTGATGGTTATGTGATGGGGTAACCAGGGTTGCATTCACTAAGTGGTTGGTTCTTGAACCACACCCTGGTGTTCAGGCCAACCCCTCCCTATTGCTTCCTGATTAGGCTGAGGGCATTTAAGGCACCTGTGGCCTCATGGCTGTCTCTTTGTCTCTCTCTGGCTGTCGTGTGGGCTTCCTCTGAGCTCTCCTCTCCCTCTTTTGCCTGGTCGTATTGGTGTCTGCTAATGAATCAAGGTATGTGTGAACTGCTGATTCATGTGATGCGATGTGAAGTGGTACTAATAGACATGAACTTTTGTCCTTTTTATAGTTCTCCAAGGTTATGGACACTGATTAAGCTGGGTTAGCCGGTGCACCTTTTTATTAAGGCCATTGTCAGCTGCTGTTTTGCCTTGATATTAGTTTTACTCCTCATTGATTTGCACATGTTAGCCTGGACCAACTGGTGTTTTTAATTGTTTGTAATGTTGTTTTTGTTCCTTTTCCTTTTTTAGTGGCATTAGTCGGCTTATAGTGGAGGCTAGGCACGGTAGTGTGGTTCCCCTCACTGTTTGTAGTGTTAAAGTTCACCGGGACACAGTTTGCAGTGATGCACAATTTGCAGTGATTGCCGTGAGCACGCGTGGTGGGTAAGTTGTTGCACTCCTGGAACACACACTTAGGTAGGCTGCCTCCCTTTAGCTGGCTTTTGTCCACTCCCTTTTGTTGATTTTGGAATAAGTGTTTAAAAATAGACTTAGTGTTTTATTTTATATAAAAGAACTTGTTAATAAAATTGTTACATTTTCATAATTTGATTCCTTTTCTTGTGTTAATCCTTTTCTTTACAGATTTTCTTTCATTAATTAACTTTAATTGATATTAATAAATTTGGTCTTACTTTGGAACCACGTCTCTGTCTTGTGTCAGTAAACAAACTTGTGTTGTCTTTTAAGTAATTGAGGTCTTAATCAGACTGTTATAAGATGCAGTATTTCCTGGGGTGAGATTCCCCAGGTGGTGTTGTCCAGTTCTGGTGGCCTCCACCCACACACTCACTAAGCCACAGTTAGCTATGTTAACTAAGGCTTGGTGACAGCTACATTACTGCTATTTAGGTCTTTATACTTCCAAGCAGTTTTCCTATTAGCTACTAGTTACCAGCGTGTCCCTGTGCAAAGTTGCACTGAAGGCATTTTGTGACTGGTCTAGCCAGCATTAGTGTTGCATGTGTATGATGAGGTTTTGTTGTTGCTTTTATACTTGCTTGTAGCTTTAAATCATTTTACAGCCAGAGTGTAAAAGCCTATGAAACTGAATTTCCAATTCATTGTCCGATAATAGGCTAATTTATGGGTCAAACCTTGACACATGCTCTGTATTTTCCATGTTGGCCACATTTGTGAGTGGGACCAGCAGAGTGTTAGATGAGTCTGTCTTTCTCTTGTCCATTTGTACCCAACAGTTACAAGTGTGCATGCAGTGAGAAACATTTGGAAAGTTATATCAATGGCACTACTTCTCTGTTGCTCTTCCATCTCCTGCCCTTCTCCTTATCCCCTGCTGCCAGTAAGGGAAGTCAGTTTGCCCTCTCAACTCTATCATCCATGCAATTGAGAATGTAGGGCAATACTGAGGGGCTGGGGGGGTATGGATCAAATAGGGGTAATTAATATTTTGAGCTTGTGAAAATATTTTGAATCTATAAAAACAATTCTCACAAATTTGTGAATGTGTAGTTTTGCAGCTGCAGAAATATTTTGTGCACACATAAATTGCACGGGTCAAAAGTTTTGTAGCTATAGAAATATTTTATGTATGCATTATTAAAACAGCAAAGTTTCACAAGTCTATACACAGCCATACAGATCATGTCTTCTTTCTGGTGGCCAAATTAATCTAACTAGCAAAGAGGAGTTATTTATTATTATTATTAGTTCGATTTGCTGTCTGTCCTCCTGTTCTGTCTCCCCTCTCCCCCTCTCTCCTCCCCTTTTAACCCAACTCGGTCGATGCAGATGGCCGCCCACCCAGAGCCTGGTTCTGCTCGAGGTTTCTACCTGTTAAAAGGGAGTTTTTCCTCGCCACTGTCGCCAAGTGCTGCTCATGGTGGGAACTGTTGGGTCTTTGTAAATAATATTTTAAAGAGTATGGTCTAGACCTACTCTATGTGAAAGCGTCTTGAGATAACTTCTGTTATGATTTGGTGCTATACAAATAAAATTGACTTGACTTTCATAAATGGGTTATCTTAATCATTATCATTAGACTCACTTTGTATATCATATGGCAGGCAAGGGAAATCGATCCATTGTTGACACAGAAGATTTCCTTTACAGCTTCAGAGGTAAAAACTAAATGCTGTTTTAGAGTGACATTCTATCTAAGCTATTGAATACTTGTTGGTGTACAAATTATCTTTAAAAACGTTAAAGTTTATAATTTTCTGTGAGGAAAAGACCACCAGAGGCCAGACCAACACCCAAAGAAAAGGAGACAAAATAGGCGAGCCAGTGGTGTCTCAGTTAAAGAGAATGAAACACCTCTTTCTCTACTTATTGCTGAGCTGATCCCTCCATCCCCTTCAAAAAAGAAGTGCAAGTGCAAGAGCATGATGAGGAATGAAGGCGAGGGAGAGAGAAGCTATTGAGAGATCCGTGGTGGGAGGTAGAAGTGGAGAGAAAGACAAATGTGGGGCTGGAGGATGAGTAAGCCAGTTGGAGGAGCGAGACGAGAAGACGAGCAGCTTTCATGAAACCAAATTTAGGACTCTGAAGAGTTCCTTTAATGCTGTGTGGTGGCAATTTTTGTTGAATAAAGCATCAAGTCAACACTTGTCTCTCCGCAAATTAATCCAGCTTCTGCAGAGGGACTCACAGCACAGTCAAATACATGAGATGTGCAAATGAGTCTTATGTTTCAACAGGACAAAGTCATGGGGGAGAAGACAGTGGTGCCATTATCTTCTCACTCAGGTTTTAGCAGAACTTACAATGTGACATGTATATCAATTGACAGCTGATGCGTGACATGTGATTATATCATCAGTGGTCAGGAGAGTGATCAATGAATACAGAGTATTCATTCTGAGTACATCCTGACACACAGGAGTGATCATGTGACAATGTAAAGTAAGGGAAGTGTGACCTGGTTGTGACTTGATCAATGAATTTTCCATTACAGCTGCCTAGAATAAGATTCAACACCAAATTAACAGCCAGAATAAAGAAACAAAGCTGATAAGATCAACATACAGTAATTCTGTTTTAACATAGCTAACAAATGTTCCAATATTAAGATTGGGCTGTAAAGTAAAGAATTAATTAGAATGTTAAATGTTCAGTTTCGTTCAGGTATATTATCCCAAAAGAGGAAATATAATCAGTTTACAGCTTAAAAACAAAAACCCAACAAAACAATAGAAAACAAACGTGTGAATATTTCACTATAAAACCCATAGTACAAAATTACCCACCACCATTTCCAAGAGTCCAAGTTGACATCTTTAAATGTTTTATTTCAGAACATTTTTGCTTGATAATTGACTAAACTTATTAATAGACAATTAATATTAATATCAAAATCATTTGCAATTAATTTTCTGTTGATTGACTTATCCATCCATTAATTGATTCATTGTTTCATCTAATCTTTGAAAATGCAATATAGACATGACTATAGTATTCAGTGAATATAAATCAGTTACATTACTGTTAAAACCACAGTCATGCTATAATATTGAAATTCAGAACATGTTACTCTCTGGTTTTACATTGAGATAATTGAAAAGTTTGAGTGAGTTTTTAAGGAGCTGACGACACCCTGGGAGATAATGGAGGGAGGGGGAGGCGGAGAAGGAGAACACAAAGACAAAATCCTCTTTAAGGGGAAGAGGAAACACCTTTCATGATTGCTGCTGTTTAATTATACATTTGTCTGCAGTTCTGCTGCCCAGAGCTACAGTCCAATAACACAGCATTTCCAGCACTCTGCCAAATGCTTCATACAAGCGCTACCACAGAAACACTCCCTCAACAGGCATCAGCAGTATCAACAGCAGTATCACACCCATTTGTTTGGCAGCCAGTGAAGGTTACAGTGAAGGATCGTGGGATCATGGAGTCTTTTCTTTTCCTCTGTGTAGACTGCACCCATAGCTTCACATCTCCTAACCAGAGAGAATATATCATCAACAAACACAAATGGAGACCTCTGATTATTGTGAAGAAGCATGATTTGGTCTATCCTTCTCAAAGATGAGCTAGATTCTCAATGAGATACAGAATTCACAACAGTCCCATAAACTGCGGTGGGTATACAGCAGTCTAACTGTTCATGTCACAGTTTATGGATAGTATAGCCAGCTGGTAATTATGTTTTTGACCGTTTTGATCCTTGTGTTATTTTGTACAGTGTCAGAAGTTAATTCTTTTCAGGATGTAGATATTTTACACATTGTGCAATTCAAAAATAGAATTAATCAAATGATCTCAGCCCTGTTTACCATCAGTGTCTGATCCCTGGTTTGTCCATGTGTGCACATATAGTATATACAGTATGTATATGTAATGATCTGTATATTACCTGCTGGGTGTCATGAATAGCAGTTGTGTAATGCTAAGAAAGAACCTTCAGAGGAAGCCAGAAAGATGAAGAAAAAGGTGACAGTGGACTTGAAACAAGCTTTAGCCTTGGTACATGTCCACTACAGAGAGTATGTGTAGTATTGAGTTGCTGGATGAATTGATGGAGGTGGAGGGTAAAGTCACCTTTGTTTTTCTGTCTGCTATTATGTGTGTGTGTGTGTGTGTGTGTGTGTGTGTGTGTGTGTGTGTGTGTGTGTGTGTGTGTGTCCTCTATACCTTCCTGCCATATGTTTCCTTAACCCTGTAAGACCCAAATATAGAAAAAAATTTGCAAAATTTTTTTGACCTCTCAGATATTGTTTTAGGAGGCCTCTGATGTAGAAATTAAAGAGTTTTCAGATTTTTTACGTTTTAGTAAGTTTTTAGGAAAGTGTTGTAAATTTGCAACGTTGGGCATTGTTGGGAGCAGAACTTCTTACTTCTTCTTCTTACATTGTAGTAGATAAACTGAAAGAATAGACAGAGTGGTAGACCATGTGGGTAGAAATCTAAGTATTTCCATTAGCATGCCCATAAGTATTATAATTTCAATGAAATGATAATCAACATTTCACTACATTCAAACAATACTGTCTGGCAGCCTATTATGCTCTCTACTTATCATACTAAAGGAACACATGCATCCCCCCAGAGCACTTACAGGTTCACATTCAAGACCATTCGCACCTGTCCCTGAACAATGCAACAGGCATCCCAAGAATTCCAGAACATTCAGAATCTGTTTTTCTATCTCCTAATGCTACTAACTGCTGCTCAGATCATTTAGACGTTAAAAACAAACAAAAAACTACAAAGATACAGGGAGTTTCAAATACTGCTATAGATGCTGGAGTTTCAAATATCATGTGTTTAATAATGGTCTAAGCTAAACTAAGTAAAAAATTAACAGAAAAACACATTTAGAGCTTAGTTACAATGAATCATGTAACACTTTAAATTTCTACTACATTTTTTTTCAATTTGTGATCATGTGAAAAGTGCAGTGTCCTTATGTAATGTGTAAGGTGCACAGGCTATTTTGACTACCACTCTGACCCAACGTTGTAGAATTACAACATAGACATAACAAGCTCTAAATCAAATTTGATGAATGTTTTCCAAAATAACTAAATATGTACATGTTCTAGACATTGTAATAAACACCAAAAAAAAATATTTAAGCAATTTTACTTACTTTAATCCTGACAAATCCAGTCATGCAAAAAAAGGAGATGAGCTCAGCGGGAAGTTTGCAGGTAGAGTGAGTTCATGGCCAGATGACCGGACCTATAAACACTTCTTCTATCCAATAGCATTGTGAGGACAAACAATAGGACCCACTAACTATGTAAATGTGGTCTTGAGAGAAAAAAAAACATTTGCAGGCATTTTTTTAGAATTGTTAAAAGTGATGTTGTAAATTTGCAACCGTGGGTCTGACAGGGTTAAGACCTAAACTTATAGTGACTGAAAGTAATCACCACTTAATATTGAAATCCACCTATACAAAGGTTAGATCGTTGACCTGCAACTAATGCTCATGGGAAATCTGCTACTGTCAATCTGTTTGAGCAAGGCACTGCATCCCCAGTTCCTCCAGTGTCTGTGGCTGTTTGTCCCGGCACAGCTCCCAGTATTAATGCTGGACCTGTGTGGGTGTTTCTATAAAGATCTATAAAAGTGTGTTTGTTAGCTTTGATAAATAAAAGGTTGAAGAAAATCCATTGACGTGTCTGTCTTTCTTCATCAGGCAGTCGGATAGACGGAGAGAGTGATTGACAGTCTAACAGAGGCTCCTCACACTTCTTCAACATCCCAGCCACAGAAGACCGCAGCAGTTCTAACAGGTAGGCCTCATCAGCACTGTTTCCACCTGTGTTTCTAAATTGGATTTATTTTTTATTTAAGACTAAATGGAATGGAGTCTTGATCAGCCCAATAATAGGTCCATGGACATGCACAGCAGTTCAACAGTTGTTCATCCCATGATTGTAAGGAATGACAAGTGGGCACAGAGTCTTTGCTGTCTTTGCTTTATTGTCTCCTTTTTCCCTCCAACACTCTTCTAGCTATAATAGCTTTTAAATTATGCTTAAGAGGATTTGTTTTTATCAACACAAAAGAAAACACAAAATATGGCCAACATCGACCAACAGCAAAGACCATTCTTTTGGCAGCAATGCAACTCATGAAATTGAAAACATAAGGCTCATTTACAGTATGAACATGTTTCTGTGAGATACACCTATATCCTTTGCCTTTTCTCCTCATCCTACCACATCATCAGATGAATGACTCGAAGTGCTTTCACACTTCATGTATTTGATTTGGTTCAAACAAACTCTGGTGCGCTTGCCAGTTTGTCTGTTTGCTTAGGCTGGTGTGAAAGCTGTCAGTCAAACACCCAAACTGGGACCAGGTGGATAGTGGTCTCTTTCTATTTTGACTGATGCATTAGCATGAATACAAATAATACACTTCTATTATATCCATCATCATCAAATTGCAGTGGATCAATCTTAAGTATACATATTGTATGCAGGATAATTTGGTAACCATGGTAACACGTACATACATCAGTGCCATGATTTTCCCTCACACATTAGAGAGTGAAAATAAGTTAAAACAGAGGGATGGTGACAAGGCTCATGCACTGCTCCATGTGTTTTGGCAGGTTCTCATCAAAGATGTAGCGACAAGATGCTAACTATCTCCTCGTAAAATTCCAAGAGAAGACGTCTGGTGTTTTTGTTTTTGTGACAGTATGAGGTCCAGTTGCAGTCTTGACTGATAATGATCATAAACAAGTATTTTTTCTTGAACTCTTTGTGACACCAGAGAAGAGATGTTTTAGTGAAGCGCTTCGTGACGCTTTGCTGTCAGTTTTTGAACTTGATTTCCTCATGTGGGTGGGTCCATGATGCTGTAGGATAAGGTTACTAAAACTGGTCAATGAATGAGTTAGCCAGCCCATGTGTTCACATGTTTTTGCTTCAGTCAGTTTAAAGTATATGCAAACATGAACTGGATCAGAACTAAAAGGCAACAGCAGATCTTATTTTTTCTTTAGTCTGCACTGAGTGAGCCAAACTACAGTCAGTTGTTCTTCAGATCCTGGGCCATAAGAACAGTATACACGTTTCCTGCTCCAAGTCTCTTCAGTCTTATTTTCTGGCTTAGTTTTGCATTTCAGAATTCAGGATTATAAAATAGCACAAGGCATCTCCAGAAAATGTGTAAAAATAAGAGACTAGACTATTACTATTAGGAGCTGGAATAATAAAATAAAGAGGACGTTATGATCATGGTGTTGTGGTTTATCGAGTAGCACATCACTGTTATCAGAAATGTATCGATCCTCATACTCTGAAGTTCTCTGGAGGCTTGTTTCCGTTCTCGGCTCTCACAGAAAGTAGTGTCGGCACACAAAGATGAAAAATGAGAAGATCTGGGCTAGCGGCACAGGGGGGTGGGTAAGGGTCTGAGGGACTTTCTAGACTGAAGTGTGTGTGTGTGTGTGTGTGTGTGTGTGTGTGCTCTCAGTGTAACTGATTTGGGTTTTTAAAAGCAGCACAGTTTCTGTAGCTTTGGGAGAGATTCTTGGAAGGATTTGAACACCCCCACCACTTTTTCGCTCCCCAGAAAAATCCCTGAACATCACTGAAAATGTGGACAGAATATATTAATGTGCTATTCAGAAACAACGCCATTCTCTAGACCCCTGGACAACTATACAATTGTAATCTTAACACTCATTGTATTTGTCATTAGCATTTAGGGATGACTGTCCAGATGCTAGAAGTTGTTAGTGGTTAGCTGTTGCCTCCGGGGGGAGATCCAGGGCGCCAGGATCTATAGGGGGTCTGAGAGGATTATGTGCTTGGCAAGGTGCTCTTTTGTGGGGGGAGACGAGGCAGCAGAGTAGCCCTCAGATCAAGGCCACAGGCAAAGAGATGAGTTGTAAGGATAATCGCAGCAGTTTATCTACTGTATTATGGATTTAATGGAGCATATCTGCCAACTTTTTACCTTTACTGCAAATGACCTCCGTACTTTTAAATAACAAATTTAGTTTTGCCATTATAGAAAGTGAAATCAGACTTGGCCTGCATAAAGTGAATGCAGATTCCTACTACATGCATACATTCATATAATTAAATTCCATTCTGTAATTATCAATATATCTATGGTCCTCAAAGACAGCTTCGGGTTGATCTGTTCTACTGACGTTACAGTTGGAAAGAGTGCAGTTTTCAAACCCCAGGAGCCAGACCTTGGAGACTAACCGCATGTCACAATGTGGGGGGTGGGTCTAATAAAGTCTTGGTCACAATCAGCGTGTTTTTGTGGTACTACAGTGTAAATAAAATGTAGTAAAAACAAGCTCTGGCCGTAGAGCTGGGGATGTCTTTTAGAATGCAATTGAAAAAAAAGCTACAATAGAGATATATAAATGCCAATGTGATCTGTACAGTATTTATTTATTTAAGTCGATGGGTATGCCTTGTGGGCCATTGTATTCTGCATCAGGCCATATTCCAATTGGTTGGTTTATAGACATGTGCATTGTACTGTAGTGGCAGTCACAAGCTCTGAATCAGCCATCTGTGGACACACCTCACAGTGAGATCTAGGACAAGTGAATGTATTGATGAGCAGAGATTTCACCATGTTCCTCACACACTGGGTAGTGTTGCATTAAGACCACGACTGCATCGTGTCATTCCAGACAGGCGGTCAGCAGCTGTGTTGCAAGGTAGTTGTTGAGTATGACAGTTGAAATTGAGTTTTAAACATTTATATTTTTTAAGTTTACACATTATTTTAAAAGCTCTGAATAGGAACCTGCAGATCTGTGTAAAGCGATGAGAGACTATAACCTTCCTCAAATTAATACAAGAAACAAACATGAATGTCATTTTTTTGCCACCATTTGAGGTTACTGGTACTCCTTTAAATATGTTTAATGTTTAATGTCATGTTTCGCCCTCTTCTTGTACAATGGTATAATGCCACCTGACTGGAGCATTAGCGCCACCTACTGCTTATCTCAATGAGCCATCTTCTAATATTGAATGGAAACCTGGCTTTTGTAAATGAATTGTAATAGACCACTTACCAAGACTAAGAAAAGTCTGATTTAGAAAACCAAGTCTGTGACAAAAGAAACAGCCTGCGCACTAGAACACAAGTTTACTCTCTCTCTCTGTGTCTTCAGATCTTGCCTGCCATCTTTCCTCACTCCTATCTCACCTTTTAGGTTGGGGCTTAGAACCATTAGAATTCTGGGATGTTTGTCTGCAGCCACGGATGAGTGGCTGTCACAGCAAGTTACTGACACAGACATCTTGTCTTGTGGCTGCAGGGCTGATATTCCAACAGAAGGGCTATCCTGCACCCAGTGGGAGGCCCTAGACCCACCCACACAAACTTCTAACTCAAATGTATCCACTTGTAGTGACCCCTCTGAAAATGATTTGGCTCCTTCCCTGGGTGTTAGCTTTGCTTCCATCTTCTCTAGGAGTCCGCAATACATCAACAGATGGGGGTCTGTGGGGGCAAATTGAAACAGGACAGCTCATTTCTCACACACAAACCCACAACAAACATACATCCAAACACACCTTCGGACACACACATGTCATTTCCCAGCCACATCATGTGGAGAAGGCAAAAAATAAACAAGCATAGAATACCAAGGGCAGCCCAGCGCAAGAGGGCCGAAAAAAGAAAAGAAAAGCAAAAGAAAGTCAAGGATACAGATGGAGAGAGAGAGGAGGGGAAGCCAAGCAGTGTGTTACAGGGTTCTAACACTGGAACTTGCTTCGTAGAACGCTTTAACAATGAGCATCTGGTAACAACCTTTGTTTTGTATCTCAGTGCTGAGGGTTAACCATCCTGTGCGTGCTACAGGTCAATAGAGAAACACATTTCTGTTAATTTTTCCATGTCTGTGTTAAATATCGTCATAAGTCCTGGAGCCTACAGTGTATTTGCCTCTCTATCCTTACCAACCTGTCTACATACACACATACACCATACTGTACACAAATTATGTCTAGGTGTAAATGTGTCATGGTGTGGGCAGTCCCCAGCGTGTAATATTCTGAACACTGATAACCTACAATTCCTCTGGAATGGCCATGTTCATGTTGTGTGTATGTGTGCAACCTTGCTTGAAGTGTCATTGCACGCCGATGAGGCCTCAAATTACCAATGGGTAATCCAGGGTAAAGGCCAAATGAGTCACTCTCTCTCTGCCATAGTGCACAACATGTGTATATATATGTGTGTACCGCTCCACGGATACCTGTGGTGTCTCTGACAGTTATTTATAAGCCTATGCAGTACACACGTTGACAGCAAGTCACCTCAGTACACTGCACTTTCTATAGTACACAATACAGAGAACCAAGTTACTGCATGTATAATAAGGAATATTACTATTCTAAGGGATGATTACAGTCATGATTAAACAAAACCAATATTGACTGTTGGTTGTAAACAGATACAAAGTTTATCCCGTCTGGAGCTTTGAGGACCACAGACTACAGTGTTTTAAAAAAAAGTAATATCAACACAGCTACATTTTTATGATCAGATATTTTTATTTTTTAACATAACAAAGGTTTCTTTTATTAATATTTGTTTCATCGTAAAACCTACAGTAAAACCACACATAAAAAAAAAAATTGTTGGCTGTTTGATTTATAGCTGGCTAGCTAACACGATAACAACAATCAAGAACAAGGTATCAAAACAAACAAGTTGTATGATTGCTGAACAGGGTGAGCTGCCTGTGCCTTTTGCAGCCAGGCGTGTTGTGACTGAGAATACTGTTTTTTTGTCATTCAGAGCTTCAGTGACTTTTCAAAAGGTCCTAAAAGTTTCCAAATACATTTTTAAAGTAGCTAAAGTTGCTGCTAGTTGCTTTTTGAAAAAAGAAAAGTGGCCTAGGTAGTCTGAAAAGTTGGTAAATCTAAAAACAAAATTGCCAGATGGCATCACTGGTGCTACAACAGCGCCACACTACATGTGCTTTTGTTTTCTGACAAACAAGACTCATAATGCACATGGCCACTAGAGATCCTAGTCAGGTTCAGTTTCATAATATACACAAAACAATCCAGTCTCTATCAGTACAAAATACTAAATTAAGAGTTCTAAAAGGCTTAAAAGATTTTGTTATTCTGCAAACTGCAACATCAACGGATATTTAAGTAAAGGCAATTTCTGCTGCTAATGCTACAGCGGAACATAACTATTAAAAATGACTGTAGTAATCTGAGCCTATAGTTTAACTGTGTGAAAAAAGCTTGAAGAATAGGAGGAGATTCATTTCTATATTAATTTTTCATGTTTTTTTAGGAAATCCAGTGAACGGTTACACAGACCTAATCAGGTAAACATGAACATAGGCTGTTTAAAGCATTTGAACAAACAACAGACTCTGCTGTTCATTTTTGGGGGAGGGGTAAAAAGGGACACATTAATAATAATAATAATAATACATTTTATTTATTGAGCGCTTTTCAAGGTACTCAAAGACACTTTACAAAAATTTAAAATCATCATAAAAAGCTACACACTAAAAACATAGTAAGCACAATATTCATCTCACATTAAAAGCAGTCTGGTGAGCTAATGGTCAATAATGGAGTAACGTGTACAGACTGGGTTTAGGTCTTAGTCTTAGGCATGTACAGAGTTCTGAACCCTTTCTAACTGGAATGCAGATTGATCAACCACATCAATGATCATTTATCCCTGAATATTTATTAAAGGCCAATTAAATACAAAGTGCTGGTCTTTCTTATGTGAAAGCTTTGCTTAAACAGCTGACAGTTACATATAGACAGATAAATGCCTGCTGGAATGTCATTAACTTTAGAGGGTGATGAGTCGATATTATTGCTCATCAGCTTTCAGCGGAATTTTATTATGATGACATGATTGTGTTATGTTATCTCATCACAAAATCCTTGTGTCCAAATGAATGATTGGAGGCAAATTTTAAGGAGTAAATGTTTTTGTTTTACTCTGATAATACAGGTCACAGCACTTATTTATTTTGTATGCATTTTCATTATTATAATGAATTACCTTGATATTGATTTAAACCATGTCACCCAGCCCTGTGTCACTTCATTTTATCAGTTAATTGTAAAGAACTAGTTTTGCAAGGTTAGCTTGAATCCTTCTATCATTCAGACAGTGCATGGGGAAGAGAGTCAGACAAAACATTTGTGGCACTGGCTGTTTTGCTTTAGTAAATCAGCCAATGACAAGCAGTAAAACCTGTAAGTATTTATTGTAGCGAGAGTCATGAAATAACCGGTTATTTATCAAACATGTTGTTGGTGTTAATGCACCAATACTCTTTGTGTATCACATACGCTGCTTTTAGCAGTCTCAGGTCCAATTGGACGGCTGATTGACTTTAATTGATGAGAGTGAGACTGAAAAAACAGTATAAGGAGGAAAAGAGAGGACAACGAATAACAATTAAATTGCAAAGGATTGGAGGAGCAAAGTTGTCTGACTTGCATCTGTAATTAGTTGACGGTGCTGGTTGGATGTAAAATGTGTATTTTGTGTAACACCGGAAAACCTGCCTCTAACTGTGGAACTTTGTCTTCATGTGAGTCCCTTCATATACAAGAGTACCAAAACATTATGGTTTCTCTTTTACAGGCAGAAAGAAAGAAAAAAAAAATAAAAACAAAGAAAAAACTAAAATTCTATAGGAAAGGTTGGAGGAAAAATGACTGTGTTCACGGTGACCTCTATGGAAACAATAAAATAAAGAGATAATGCTGACGGGGTCATATTTCTGCTGTTATTTCCTCCTTTTTCTCATCTTCCTTCTTCTTCAGGAAAATCAAACAGATGACAACTTTATTAACCTGAGACTGATTTATTCAGTGATGCACTTCATTTTGGAAATGGATGCTTGTTTTTTAAAAGGACAGGAACACTATCACTCTTTTAGATTGTTTGTCGGGTTGTTGTATTTTCTCACCTCTTTCCTCCACCTCTTTCTCTCTCTCTGTGTTGCTTGTCGTTATTTTTTGAAAACGCAAATGGTGGGAATAAATCCGGGGGTGGGGTTGTCATAAAGGTGCTTTTACCATGTTCTTTCACAGACCCAGGGAGTTGAATACCTACTCCATCAAACTGATTACCCAGTGCGTCAAGTCTACACTCAATTTGACCCACTCCAAACTACACCTGAGGGTCTTCAAACAACCAAGTCTTCTTTAGAGAGTTTAAGAAACAACCCATAGCAATGCATGACCCCATACACTATATATCTGGCCTTCACTTTAAAGCACTCTTTATACTCTGTTGACAAAGTATACAGGGCTGTCTCATTAAGGGGGAAGCTGAAGTAATGACGATATCTTACTGTTAATGATTCTGGGATGGATTGTGTCAAGTTGAGCCGATTCCTCACCCCTCCTCACCCCACACACAACTTCAAAGACTCACCTGACAGGGCAACGATGAAAGGCAGAGGGGACAGGCGACAGTGAAAGGCGTGGCAGATGAACGAAGAACATGAATTACAATGGGGGGGGGGGGGCTGAGGTAGCTCAACAGGAGGTTGAGCCTTCATGTTGTTTCATAGTGGTGTGTGTGCTCCAGTGGTGTGTGTGCTCATGCAGGTGTGTGTGTGTACATGTTTTGCCTATATGTCGATATGTATACTTCAGTTATGATATAAGTGGAAGTGACAGCTCTGCATCAGCTAGGTGGAAGAATGTGACAATGCTGTGACAAGCCACTCATTCTTTTACACACGCAAACACGCAGTATTCCACTGTTGCAGTTCCAACTTTCCAAACTTGTCTCAGCACTGACACACCAACTTTTAGCAGCTACACTAATACACATATGGCTGGTTCGTCGGCAGGGCGCTTGATGACAGTCACACCCTTCTGTGTTCACTGTGTATGAGATACTCACTCACTCATTCACTCACACACTCACACAGCACATAAACTACACTATATGGCCAAAAGTCTGTGGATGCCTGACAATCACACCTATATTTGTGAGGTCAGGCACAGAAGTTGGAGGAGGAGACCTGGCTCACAATCAGTGTTCTAATTGCTCGCTCATGGAAACCCATTTCATGAAACTCCAGACGCACAGTTCGTATGCTCATGTTACACCCAGAGGCAGTTTTGAACTCTGTAGTGAGTGATGCAACAGATGATTCATACCCGCTACACACTTGGTTAGTATCTAGTAGGGCAGAAATTTCGCAAACTGACTTTGTGGCAAAGGTGGCATCCTATAACAGTGCTTAAAGTCACTGAGCTCTTAACAACCCAGTATACATTCTAAATGTTTGTCTATGGAGATTTCATGGATATGTACTGGATTTTATGCAGCTGTTAGCAATAGGTGTAGCTGAAACACCTGAACTCAATAATCAGTAGAATTGTCCACTGACGCTTGGACATAAAGTGTAGCTTGAAGATCATTTAAACAGAAGTGCACTAATACAATTGGATTTTTTTGTTTTGCAATGCAGCAGTTAAGTCAGCAAGAGGCACTGTCAATTTATTTATTTAATTTATCAGCCCAGACAGCTGAAAAGTTTTTTACTACAGATATACTAAAATAAAATGGTTGTATAACTGATGATTCCCCTGCTGGGGCCCCTAACCTCCCACTGTCACCTCCCTTCAGCAGAAACAGCACAGCATAGTTTTAATCATACGATATCACCGTTATTTTAACTGTTTGCCTTTTTATTTCTAACTTTTTATTGGCAAAAATTCACATTTGGCTCATCAACAGGGTTACTGCATCATACAATGGTACAAAAGTTCAGTAAGGGTAAAAGTTTGAAATTATAGTTCAATTTTAGAACAAGTGTGCAACACAGCACTTACAACATTAATTAACATGTTTTAGCACACAGTTTCTCTACTGAAAAACCTCTGTCTCTGATCATTGTAGTTTGATCAGATGTATTCCTATGCTGTATTCTGGACCTTTTCTGTCCAAAATCCAAAAGTCCGAAAGTATCATTATTTTGTTAATTATTTTAATTAAGTTAATTGATGTTTAATTTATACAGTGTAGCTGCACATACCAATGGCCTTCTGCTCGATATAT
This sequence comes from Lateolabrax maculatus, assembly GCA_031216445.1. Taxonomy (NCBI): domain Eukaryota; kingdom Metazoa; phylum Chordata; class Actinopteri; order Acropomatiformes; family Lateolabracidae; genus Lateolabrax; species Lateolabrax maculatus. The sequence goes on from CM062200.1 coordinate 20,175,689, forward strand.
ATTTGCACATGAAGTGTGTCAGACAATCCAAGAGGAATCCAGTTGCTCTCAAGGCAGTCCATGACACCTGAACTGAGCACTGTTAACCACTGCAAAAAAAGAAAGATTAAGCTATTTGTCATCATCAGCATGAATTTTTTTATGCTTTTGTAATTGAATCTCAGTAAGACTGAAACTTTGATTTGCAATTTCCAGTTGTACAACTAAAACCTTAAGTCTGGTTAAAGTATAGTATATTTCCCATGAGAAAAGTGGCTTTAAACTAAAATTAGGCTGTGGCTAATCCAGTTTGTCATTTTAATACTATTCATTAGACTGAAATGAATGAAAGACATTATTGAAAATGTTGTTCATATTTATTGGATCCTAAAACAGTGTAACCTTTTCCTAACTAAAGTCGTGCATCGATGTATAAGTACACTGCAGACAGACACACACTCACACATGTGCATGTTATTGTATTTCAGGCCTTGTAGGAACTTCTCTAAACAGCCCCAGCCCAAACCTCATTAACAGAAACTGCATCCACAACATTTGGTGCTTGTGCAATAACTTGTAAACACATTAAAAATTAAACTGCACCTACAGGCTTTGGAACCGCATGTGCATTTTAATTCACATGCCTCCCAACTTCTATTAACAAGTGCCGTCCCCTCAAAAAATGGCCCTGAAACCAATGTTTGAATATTTTCAATAAATGCAGATAATGCCAATGTGAAAGATTACAGTGTTGTTGGAAATTGCTTTGAATCAAGAACCTCAGTGTCACGTGTTTGTATAATTCAAAATCAAAAGGGTAATGAAAACTTACGTGCAATTCTTAGGGTTAGGGTTAGATCAGGAAAACAAGAACAGGAAGGTAGGCAGAACACACTAGACAATCTGGCAACTAGACAATGGAAATGGGCCGGCATGCAAGGTGATTGATTAGCTGATGGGAAGCAGGTGAGTATGGGAATGGGGCAAGCCAGGTGAGGGAAATCCTCTGGAAAAGGTAATGCAAAGCAGGAGGGAGTGGCTGGGTCTGAAATGACAGGAAAGCTAGTATGTGTCAGAAAATGGGATAAAACAAAATTATAATAATGTGACATAATAATGTAATAATGGTGAAAGCTGTGACATGAACTATATATTTGTGAACCAAAGATATTCATCTCACAGAATCCATAAGAATTGCTTTTATATCAGATAATTCTGCATTCACTGTCAACGCAGGAAGTAGTTTTTTGTGTTTGTTTTGTTTGTTGTAGTTTTTAACATAACCATGACCGTACAGTACCACACAACATTACAGTTGGGTGTGGTCAACAGATCACTCCTGACATCAACCTGCTGTGATGCTGGATTTTGCCAGGAGGATCAGCAGACTCAAACTATTTAACACACAGAGGCATGTGCAGCAATTTTTTCTTTTTACTAAAATCCAGTGTGGAATCACTTTAACCATAGCTTGTACCATACCCACAATCTTTTCCTAACCTTTAAGAAGAATCCATGAATGTATATTGTAGAAAAAAACAATTTAAAAAATGTTAGCACTGGATGCAAAAAAACATTGTTACTGAACGTTAGCCAGGATTTTGCAGAATCGTCCAATGATGACGTTTTTTTAGATTGGCGTCTTTTAAATTAGAGGCCCACAGACAGTGAAGTCAAAATATTGGGAAAAAGACTTAACACAGTGCTGATTTTGGTCTTTTCATGGGATTTGTTGATAGTAAGAAAAACAAAAAGAAAAAAGTATTAGAGCAACACTAACGTGATCCTTTAATGATAACCTGGTGAGAGAAGGACTACCCCACAACTGTTGTTTACCAAAACTCATGCCTCACCTCAGTAGGAATCATGTCTTTCCTGCACATGCATGAGCATGTAAACACAATCAGAAGAAAACACACACAAACACAGAGCTACATCTCCTGCCATATGTCTTAGTGGACTGAAGCATATGGGCGGCAGCTTCCCCTGGACAGATGGGAGTATCAGGGGGAGGTGGAGGTGGCCTGATCAACACCTCGCTCACTAAGCATGGCTACTGTTATAGTTTCCTTTACAGGCTTCAGTCTGGGCTCATTGCCTTCAAAGAGAACAGTTACAGATCTGCTTGTGCCAATAAGCATCTTTTCAAAGATGATCCAAACAACAAGCTTAATGAAAACTCACTTTGCTCAGCCATTCTTATATCTCAAGCTCCACTTTTACAGATTAAAATATGTATAAAAAACAAAAATGGTAAAATTTGAGTAAGATCTTAATTGGGTCGAACAGTTGCTAATAAAAACTCTGACTCCAATGTCCTTTTTCTGTTGTAAATAATATAACCTAATTTTATGAGTCATGGAAACTAGAGGTGCAAATACTAAAGGAGTAGGAGTCATTTAGTAAAAGAGATGAAGGTGGGTTATTCTTAATCCGATATCAACAACAATCAATTCCAAAGAAAGTCCAAACACACAATATCAAGCAAATGTGTAATAAGCAGAAGATAGAATATCTTGAACAGTTCTAGCAAGTCCGGTTTTAGTGACAGATCTGTGCTTTTGAAGGCTTAACACTGAGTTATGAGACAGGATTTTACATCTCTGGAAAGTTATCACAGCAGAAATCATTTCACCTTGACGATCATAAAGTAAACAACAGAATTACGGCCTTCAAGTTACAAAGTATCCTGCCTGGAATGTGGGCTTGCACATATCTGATTGGCCAACACAGGGCACTGACATGCAATGATGTCACAATGCCTTGCAGCAAATGTTGAACCCAGTTAAATGTTTTTTTGCAAGGGTACCCTGCAATTTTTGATAGAGCCTTAGTGTCAGGATCGGCTTAAATATAAATTAAAGAGGTGGCTGACACAAAGCTACAGTATGAACTGTCTGAACATGGGCTCTAGCTCCCACACTGGTGCTAGCTCCCACTCGTGGTCACGTAAATGTGAACCAGGCTTGTATTCCTTTAACATGGACAGCTGGTACCATTTTGAAGAAATGATAGAAACTACCATGTGATGCTATTGAATCCAATTTGAAGAATGGTAAAAACTGCTTGAGTCATGGTAGAGTGTGACCTGGTAGCACAAGTGGCCTGAAGTGTTACTGCATCATATAAGAAAACACTGAAGTCAGGCCTCTCTCCGTCACTTTCTGTCATGGTTTATCCATCTCTCTGACTCACCCTGTTCATCTCTTGCCATCTAATTCTCTCAAAACAAATTGCACAAACACAAACACACACACACACACACACACACACACACACACACAAACACACACACAGACACACATGCCAGTTTTGCACACAGCTTAGTCAGCCCTCTCTCTCTGGGGTAACAGGGTGTCTCACACTGGGGCTTGGCTGGCAGATTAAGACATGTGGAGGAAACACACACACACCACAGAAACACACTCGCTCACTGAACTCGCTCACCCTGCAGTGCACAGATGGACATATGGAAAGGGCTTCAGTGACCAACAGTCTCCAAGGACAAACTGATGGCCCATTCACAGCCATGTTCATACACACACACTTGGTCCCACACTTGCACACCCTCACCAAGTGGGTTGTTTAGGGTCATGGTGTGTGTGCATGTGTGTAGGTCCTTTACAGATGGACTTGCAGTGCCATTACGAGACATGAGGGGACATGGCATCATTAATAATACAGCCAACAGCCTGCTCCAAGGGCCTGGGTTCAACATTAACAAGCTGCCAGCCTGGCACGCACAAACACACACACACACACACACACACACAAATACACTGATTTACCACACATTCCTAACGTCACTTTAGCTGACACAACTCTGCGTGGGATTTAGATGTCTTTTTTTTCCTTTTTGAAAATGTCTTACATTAAAACACACTCTCTGCCACTCACTCACACACGCACACACGCACACCCACAGGCAGCAGATGGTGTGGTGGGCGTCAGGTACAGTAGCAGCCTCCTGACACCCCAAACAGCTGTTACCATTACAGCATGCTAATTGCCATCAATCAAGACAGTGCCTCGGTGCATTCATAGGCAGGGTTTATACCATTGTGTGTGTGCTGTGTGTGTATGTGTGTATTGAAGAGTGTAACACAGAAATAGAAAAGGCAAAGGCATAGTTTTTCCCCTCATTACCTAAACCCAAAATGATGTGCTCTCCCTCCTTTTCTGGAGGAAGAAACCCTGTGATGAATAATGAAGACAACAGAAACAGAGACAACCAGATCCATATCGTTGCATGTCTTTACTGTACTCATTAGTGTCTGCCTGCGTGTGTGTGTGTGGCCAGTATTAAATTTTTTATTAAAGTAAGGAGGGTGGGGGGGTCGTGTTAGTACATTGCTGTTGGGTGCAAATTAGTATTTTTCAGCAATCAGCTGCACACAGAGTTTGATTTGAGCAGGCTGACTGGGATCGATGGTCAGAAATGAGCCTGTCAATGCAGGTCAGACTGTACATGGCCATATTGATACTGTTGCAAAACAGCAAAAATCTGGTTCAATAGTCCCTCATGGTTCAGAGGCTGTTGTACAAGGGCCATGCAACACATTTGTTATTTTTTCCAGCTGGAATATTATGCAGGAGTTATTGACAGAATCATAACTGAACCTTGAATTTGAGGGAAATGTTCAGGGTTGGTGTTTGTTATTTATCTGTTACTCCTCGTCTGGTCAGGCTAGTTGTCGTTGCAAACGGCAATACAGGTAAAGAACTAACTGTATACATCTGTGATACACCCCACTGATATTTTCACTTCCAGTCAACTGAAGAGACCTCTGCTCAGGACTGAATAGGTGTGTACAGACTGTGCTTGACTGATATTTTCTTCACCCCCGTCAGTTGGTTGCACCTGTTACAATTTGACCATTTGGACTTAAGGGACTGTTATTTACATTAGAACATATTGAGCGTTAAAGAAAAGAAAAACAGTAGTTATGATACAAACACAGTGACATAGATAGTGATCATTATAGAAACAAACAGTATGCAGGATCAACAGAGGTGCCAAAACCTCATCACAAAATGCGATATCTTTGGGAAGCCTACAACATATGACTGAGAGCACCTGGATCACTTTGGGGCATCTTAGGCAACTTGTATAACTTGTAAGTTGAAATTGATTTGCCAATTAACAGCTGGTTAAATTAAGAAAACAACATTAGCTGTTAGGATAAAGTGTAGCACTAGTCAAACCCTAGACCTATGCCTAGTTCCATACTATACAATACACAGGGGCCAATTTAAAGGAAAAAGCTGAATCAAAGAGTGAAGAATAATACCAAATGCAGATGCTTCCATGCCCCAGGGCTCACTGAAGGGTTTGTTGAGTATGAAAATGATGTGAATAAAATGCTTGGACCTTTACAGTCACCAGATCCCAGATGATCATCTATGGAAGATTTTGGACCAACGTGTGAGACAATGCTCTCCACCACCATGTCCATTATGATATAATATAAACTTTTGTCTTTAGGTTTATTGAGTGATGTCTGAGATTGTTTCTGATGCTATACGTCCTTTTGTGATGTCTGCCTGTTTGTTTTTCTTTCTGGCCTCTTTCTGGTACTCAGGTCTCCTTTGATCTCAATGAGATGACCTGGTTAAATAAGGTTTGATGTATAAATGAGGGAATATCTTGTGGAGGCAAGGGGTTCATCTTCTGGAAGCTTGTGGTGGCCTGACTCCATGCTAAGGCACTTGATGCTGGTTTTTCCCTTCATTTTTCACCAATTTGTAGTTCTAAGCAAGTTTGGTTCTGTTATGTGTCCACACAATACTTTCTTTGAGATTGCAACTGAAGAGCTACTTACACTAATGTATTTAAAACGATTTCACTTTCTGTTATAGCAATAACAATGATCTACTGCAGTGTGAATAGTTTGGGTACCAGGTGCCCTGACATTATGCATAAAACCTTTCAAAACTATACTGTAAAGATAATGCAAAGCATTCTGTATTAACAACTCAGTAGATCCAACAAGTTTCTGAAATCAATATCTAAAGTTCATTACTTCCTGGCAGTCAAGTCAAGAGCTTTCTCACTTGCTATAACTTCTCCCTTCTCCTTCTCTGTATTCCCCAGCTATCTTTCCTCTAAACATGTCCTCACATTGCTAGTTGCCAATCCTGACCCCTCGGAGTCCTGATTGAGAATTTTACCCTGCAGAATCAATACTCTAATCTTCCTCCTCGGCCCACAGTAGATAAGTCTGTCTAGTCTGTCTGCTCTGCCCTCCTCCACTCAGAGCTCGGCCTGGTGTCCCTCATCCTGGGGATAGGTCAAGCCTCCCCTCCCACCCCAAACGACATCCTTCCATGATAGATGGGTGGGTGGAAGCATGACTGATGGCTGTTATGATAAAGTGTAATATGCACTTTAGAACTTGGTGATATGGCCAAAATACAAAATCTTGAAATTATTTTTTTCAAGCACATGGAGGATGCATGATTTTATTCAATTTCTTTCCATCCCAGTCGCAAAAAGATTACTTTGTTTGTTAAGATATATACATGCCAAACACTTCTGTGTGTTCAGAAGGGGCACCTTCTCCCAGGCTGTAAACAGTGTATGAGCACATGCTGTAGCTTGTAGCCTGGTGGTGTTATATTGTACAAAACAAGATGATGGTACGTCTTCTGCAGAGACTTCAACACAAGATGCACTGACGACGGTTTCCACTGTTCACTGTTTTCACCGCTTAAAGTTGAACAAAGGAAGCCTTTGCCAGAGATCACACAGACACATGGGTGGTGTATATGAACACATGTAGGGACTGGTGAAAGTGTCACATGATACTCTCAGTAGTACTACAGCAATTACAACTACTACTTGCTACTACGACTACAAGTGCTAGCACTACTACACTGATTCTACTACTGTACTGCAAGAGGTACTACTACAAATGTTGCTTTGACTATTGCCACTGTGAGCTCTAATACTACCACCAGCAAGCCTTCAAACATAAACAACAAAACAAACAGGTCTTTGATAACTATTCTAAACACAAGGTCAACCTACTTAGATATTATTGGAGCTTTCGACCGCACCTCACAGGATTCTGCAGATGAAGGCTCTGATCATAGTGAAGTAATTTTAGTACCTGCCACACATATATGTCCCCGAGGTGGGTGAATCTCCACTCTCAACGACAAAATAGGTTTTGTCATTGCTTTCCAAATTGACACATATGACCGCTTTTATTCCTGGGATTGTTCTTGTTTCTGCTGTCACCTCTGTGGTTAAGCTTTGGTTAAGTGTAGGCAAAAACTAGTTGGTTAAAGCTAGGGAAAGATTGTGGTCATGGTTTAAATGTGCCAACATTGACTGTTGGTAGGAGACAGGAGGTCAGTACCTACGCCTTGGCTTCTGAAAGAGGACAGACATTGTTTGCATAACCACAAATTGTTGCTTGTCAAGAAAGCGGCTGAACAAATCAACATGCTGTGGTCTTTGTGGTGAGGAACTGATACTACTGCAACTTTTATCATAACTGCTGTCACTACATATACTGTTGGTACTGTTACTGCTGCTACCAATACTACTACTGTTGCTACTACTCCTCCCACTACTACTACCAAGTGCAGATAAATGATGACCATGAAAATTATATCCATCATATAGAGTCGGGTGGATAGGCTGTATCTGACTTTTGATAAAAGTCAAGTATTAGTAACTTATTTGTATAACTTCTGCCCTAAAGTTTATATTTATAAAACACACGCACATACACGCACACAGATATAGAGATATATTCAATGTAGCCTCCTCTCTGCCTCCTCTCTCCTCTCTCTCTTTGTCTGGTAGAGTTTGAGTGTGTCCTTATAATTATCCTGAGAAGAGCTTCGTCCTTGGTCAAACTTTACTGGTTTGAATCAGCACTTCTGTGCTCAGCCAGAGTCAGGTACATACAGTACAGTAGATACTGTGCTGACTGACTGACTGTCTGACTGACTTGTACTGCTAAACTACCAATTTCTAGTTTAGAGGAGACAAACTTTCTGACGGAGCAACACTTTTCTCCACATTTCCTGGCTGAATAATAACTCCAATCTGTCATACTGTACTGTATTTCACCTTGGCATTTCCATATTATCGAACTGCCTATTATTATTTTCACAATGAGTTAGTTGTAGGGAAATTATTTGAATATGCACTGCAGAACAATAACACTTCACACCCTTTTATTTTTTGGCCTTTGTCAGATGACATCACATTCCCGCCTCCCTTGCTGAATGTTTTAACGCTGAGCTCTGCTGTCTGCTGAAGGAGATTTAAATGTATGACACGGCATGGCCACTGCAGTGTACACAAGTGTAAATTGCTGAGTTGCTGGGCTCCCTTGACTGCTGATATTCTTGTTTGTCATTTACCCAGAGGCTTTTGTTTGCCTCGCCCGTTTACCCAGAAAACCCAATCCAAAGTGTCGGACTCCCACTTCAAAGAGATCTTTCTCCTTCTCGCCACTTCTCATCTAGCCTTGTTTGAATATTTCAACTCGCTCCCTGCCAAGTCGCAGATTGACTCAGCAAACAGTTGTCGGATTACCACATCCACCGCCACCCCTGCTCTTCATTGATGATAATATCTAATGGGGTAAGAGTGATACAGGCTTTTGAATATTCACACTTTGGACCGTGTACAGTCAACAATGGCAGTTTTTGGATATTCAATCCCCTAATAATTAATACATATGGAAGACAAAATAACACAATCTTCCAATGAAAAGTTATATTTATAAGCAATAAAACCCCTAATTACAATCAAGGCTGCAACAACATTACATGGCGCTCTGGTTTGACCAGTAGTTTATGGTGGCTAATGTTAGTGTATGCTAGCAAACCAAGCATGGTCTCACCCATTGATGTATTAAAGGCCCAGCCCCTTTCATTCCATTGAAGGTTGCTCACTGTGTGCACATGTTAAAAAAGCTTCAGTGTTTTTCAGCCCATAGAGCATGACTATTAAGGCTGCTGCTGTGTCTGCCACCAGGCAACATTAGAGTTATGTATTTTGAATTAGCAGCAGCAGCGCGTCCCGTCTAGTGGCTGTCTCAGATGATACTAACAGCCTGTACAGTAGGCTACACCACAGGTAGATGCTACCTACTGTAATCTCATCACGTAGCCAAATAGAGGTGGGACGGCAGCACCTTCAAAGTCAGGCCAGCTGATTTCCTGCTGGCTTTCCACACACGTGAATGGGAAAAAATAACTGTCTTCTTTTTTTTGGGACCTAATACATAAAAAACAAAATACAACCAAAAAAACAAAAAAACAAGAGTTGCGTCAGTATACAGATTTTTCTTTTATCCTTGTGTGCATCATATGACTAAAAATCTCCCCACATCCAAAGTTCCTAGAGGCTTGTTTCACCATGTTTTAGCACTGTCAGGTTGCTTTATAATAAGTCTTTAAATTTAATGTGACATTATCCAGTAAATTCCACTTCTGGACAAGTTACATAGTCCGAAAGCTCCAAAGTCTAGTAAGTCAACTTCTGAGGTTAAATAATTTATTTATTTATAAATTCAATTTAATAATTGTGTAACATGTATAAACTCTTTTTTAAAATAAAATAAAATAAAAGGCAACAAAAATAGAAAATCACAAAATTAACAAAACCTCGTCATCACCATGAAAGTTTATGATTTTCAGGACTTCAGAACTTGAATAGAAGTTAATGGCAATAATAAATTTAACTGAATCATCTAATCATACAGATGATATAATACTAATCATATAGTAATTAATCTGAAGTTTTAATTAATGTACGTTATTCACAGAAATTATTCCGATATTTATATCATTGGGCAAAGATTTAGGTTTGACAAGGGATCAGTAATATGGACTGAGCTGATCAAATATAGGACAGACTTTGGTTGAGCATTTGTCCACCCTGCCCTGACTCTTCTGTGAATTTCTCATTACAAATTTAACAAGCAGCCCTGGTGCCTTCATTAGACATTACAGGTTTTGGAGATGAAGGAAGAAAAAATAGCGTGTTTAGACCGAGAAAGCAACTGTGCCTTCTCCTGCCTTATTTCTTTTTCCTTGTGGCTTTTCCCCACTCCTTCTTCTGAAAATCCACCCCCTGCTTGCACCCCCTTTTTCTCTGAGTCTCAGAGTCAGAGAGTTGATTGACTTTGAGAGGGCGATCAAGCTCGGAGGGCCCGCTGAGTGTCTCGGTGGACAGTCGAGGACAACAATTAGCTCCTTGTGTGTTTTTGTGGGTCCCAGCAGTGAGGCTCTTTACAGGCTTTCTGTTACTGCAGCGAGCAGCCCCTAACGCCAGCAGCCTCATTTAAGGAACACACTCCAGCAGGGCTTCATGTGCCGACGCTCTGTCTCCCGACAGCTGCCAGGCTATTTGGATTGTCCCTCTGTCTCTGCCTCTGCCTTTGTCTATCTGTGTGTGTTTGTGTGCGTGTGTTTGTGTGCGTGTGTGTGTGTGTGTGTGTGTGTGTGTGTGCGTGTATGTGTGTGTGCCCACTGGGGCTGATTCTCCAAATAGCCAGCTGTAACCAGAGGGAATCTCCTCACAGGCCCAGGTTACAAACAACCAACCTTGGCTAATTTCTAAATTACAACCAGGAGGACTCAACAGAGCAGCCCTGATGAGACACACACTGCAAGTGTGTGAGCTCATATGTGATTTATCTGTGTGTAATTTTCTCTATGTGCATCTGTGTGTACATCATGTGAGCAATTGTATTTTTATTTGCGCGCTTGTGTCTACATGTAAGTGTACTTGTGTACATTTTGTGTGTGTGTGTGCAACCATGTTAAAATATATGTGATTGTGTGTAAGTGTTTGTTGTATGTGTGTTAATCTGGAGGCCTGCAGATTATATCTGACAGGGATGGAGTGTGATGTGTTTGTCCCGGCTAATTCGGCTTCCGCCAGTTTGACATTTTCACACTATTTGATAAGAGGTGGAGAAGATCGGCGGCCGTGCTGACAATCTTTTATTTACTAGCTGCAGATAAAACCATTAATTTCTGTTAATTAATGAGTGTGTGAGCCCAAAGGGAAGGATGTGGGGGCGAGGAGAGGCATCAACATCCACTGGGACATTGATGAGGAGACACTATTCAACACCATTAGACGGATAGACACTCTGTTTCTGTCTGTGTCTCTCTCACACACATAGACCAATATCTGTGGTCAATACTGGCCTTTCCTTAGAACAATTTAATTTCTGGATCTGGTGAGGTTGGTCCACAGATGCTGATATTGGATGATCAATTTCTGGTAAAAATTTTAAAAACATTGAATCAATTTCCAATGGGCAGACAACCAATCAGAGCAATGAAACACCATCCTGTCAGACGGTACATCCTATCAGAAGTTTGGCAATCACATATTTCTTATCAACATAAAGTTTAAGTGCAGTTGTTTATTTGTCTTTCAGAAAGTATTTTAAAGATAATATTGGTGGGCTCAAAATAGCTTTGTTACATTAAACATTCATGTGTGTGAACACAGTCATGCATGCATATACACATTAGCAACAGGCATACATATATACTATATTTGTGTGTGAAGTTTACTACATAACCAAATATTCTGTTGCCTTTACCTAATACACTAAAATGTATGTAAAGGGCTTTTCATACAGCCTAAGGAATGTCTGCCATGGGTTGAATACCAGCGATAACATAATAGGGTTGAGCTAAATATAAGATGCAATCAAAATGATATTCTTCATACAGTATGCTGTTGCAACACTGCTATCAAGCATTCCCTCTGAGGTCCTACACAAACTTAGTCTGTCATCACCAGTGCTGTTTGCACATGCATGTTTGTTTTTTGTTTTTTTCTTGTTCGTCTTTTAAAGAAAATTTACCATCCAGTCCATTTAATACTGCTATGGCCAATAGCTGGCCCGGGAACACAGTAGCCATCTTGGATATTTACAAAGATACCTGAATGGCGCTCTCTGTCAGTCATCATATTAAATCCGCCTCACACTAGATAAACGCTTGTGATTGGTTTGCCCGATAAAACCGCAAGGAAATCAGTTTGAAAGGGAGAGGGGCCTGACGTATCTGCCAGAGCAAATGAAACATGAGCTTTCAAATTCTTCTGGTTCCCAGGCTACTGTACTGGTTCACCTGCTAGGAACCAGGGATGCAGGAAAAACACAAATAAACACAAGTTATGTGTTGCCCCTCACTTATGCCAAAAAACTAGGTTTTTATTAATGGTGAGTCCCTTAGCTGTCTGTGTGGCGTGGCTCCCTTCTCTCTGTCATTTTTAACATGATATAAATGCTGGCTCTCTAATTTTTGAGCAGAAGAGAGCAGAGCCACCTAGTGGTCTAGAATTCCTTCCTCTGCCGGTGAATGGACAACATATTTGAGTTGCCTTTAAACCTGCACTAATTGATTGGACACAAGACCATATCAATACGTTGATATTACAAACCTTTTTACATATCTAAAAAACACCCAACATTCATACGGAGTGTTGTATGTGTCCACCTGATGAATGAATTTAAGTCAATATTCACTCTTTATTTGCTCTGGTTTGATCTTCACACTATGAGAAGCACTATGAGACTGAACCAAAACACAAAAGTTTCCAGCCAGAAAACCAAAGCAATGAGCTGAAAGACGCTATACAGTATTTTGGAGCAGAGAGGATCTGCAGAGTTGGTGATAATTCTCCATGGATAAGTCACAATGAGTGACCCCTTTAACATACAAGTAGCCATTTGATCCATTGTTAATAAAAAATATTGATTCTAGCTGCTCTAAGTACAGTGCCATTTTCATTTTCAATAATGGTCTTTAACCTTTTTATTAATTAGTGATGCAGTCAGCTCTACAACACTTTCATTCAAAAGGTTGAAAAAGTGAAAAATTGAATGTTTGGAGAACATTTATATGAAAATGGGCAAATATAAAGATTAAAACACAAAATATTGGAAGCTTCAATTCAGAAGAATTGGATGGATATTGGTCTATATGTTGATTTGTGAGGTGTACAGCACGATGATGCATACAACAGCATGATGTGTCACCTGCAGTAGCTCTATACATCTGCATGTTGCCAGTCCTAAGACCTTTCAGTCAATCATTCATCTCCCTCTAGTTTGCAACCATTCATTTCCTTGTTCACCTATATAACCAGTTAGCCTCTTTCTTCCACTACAATTATTCCTGCCATCCATTAGAGGCTGCAGCAAGAGCTGCCAATTTTTTCTTTGGTGTTATACTGTGCATGGCCAAGCTATAGTATGATGAAGTAGTAACTGAGTAACTTCAGACAAAGAGTTATTGTACCGACCCCTTTCAGCTTGACATTACCATGTATTTTGTAATGTGTATAGATGTGATTCTACTGGTTACATTTACTGCTGACAGTAACATTCATCTTTGACCCACATATTACCAAACATTTAATTGTATTGTGGTGTGGCAGGACCCCTAATCACACTAATATGTGAAAAGTACTGCAATAGTGTTATTTACATATTCCAGTCAGAACATGTATACAGTTTCAGTGTGTACAAGAGGCTCATGTGTACTGTAGCTGGTGATCTAGCATGTTCATTCAGTTATTTGTCTTTGCTGTTTTTATTCTTATCCTGCTGAAGGCTTGAAATGGTCACTACACTCTACACTCCTCACTGCAATGAACACTGAAATGAACAGAGGGCTCACACTTTACCCAGTGTGTGCCCTGGCTTCCCTATGGATAGAGCAACGATGCTGAACCTCACAGCAGAGATACCTTGGGCGTACTGCTCAGATTTTAGACCTTACTTATTAAAAGTATGACCTTGTTTGTTGGCGGCCTTTTAGTTGCATAATGAATCTTTGAGGTTCATTCTTCCATACATAGTGACTGTATTTTGAATCTACAATTAGGACAAATGCAACCTGCAGCACCTCTTCAACTGCTTTGATCAACTGAACCCTTGAAGCATCTCCAGTTTATTTTCATCTGGATTCTCTACACCATGTGATTACCACCCTTAATACGGGTTAATGCCAGGTGGAAAGTTGGATTACTTGAGATCATGCACTCCCATTTTCCATTCCTCTCTCCTCACCCTCTCAACCTCACTCTCTCGCTCTCTCCCATTCTCTCCACACCGCTCTAGAGACATCAGACAATGAGTCGAGGTGTGAAGATTAATTAGATGTGATGATTAGATTAATGTGCTTCATTACTGGCCTTTAACAGCATCTGAGAACAACAGTACTGCAAGACAAATATCTAATAAGACATGTGCACACACACACATTAAAAACACACACCACTGTCTGCGCACTGTGACCACTGTCATCACTTTTTACGGGCCAAAAAATAAGCAGCAGGACAGCTGTAATGTACTTGTAACTTTGTTGCCAAAAGTAAGAAGCTTACATAAGACAGCAAGACTATGACACACAACATAATGATATTATTGAGTAAAGGCATTAATTATGTATGCTAATTATAATCCCAGCATTTAATTCTCTGGTTTAAATTGTAAGCAGTTCTGTTAATGCAGTGGGTGTACGTTTTTGTTAGAAGCTGCAGCGGATCTCCTCCAAACAGTAGTTTGTAATCCCATGATTTATTTACATGCACAGAGAGACAGTGATTGCACAGGTATGCATTGGAAAGCTCCATACTTGCATGTGTAAACACTACATTGAGAAATGAGGGCAGCCTCTGGGGAGTCAAGAGTGGTATTAAAAAAGAAAGAGAGATTAAAAAGAGAGCAGGGAGTGATGGGAAAGCATCGGATCAGGAGTGGGCCGCACTGTATTAACAATTCACATATATCTAAGATTATTCTGTGTGTTATTCTGTGTGTGTGTGTGTGTGTGTGTGTGTGTGTGTGTGTACTTGTACATCTATCTTTGTGAGAACCAATTAGAGTTTTAGAACTTTATTTTCCATTTTTGGAAAGTGAGGCCTATTTAGTGTGTACATATAAGTCCATTTCAGTGAGGACCACTATGACAAAGAAACTTGATCAATATGCATTAGATATATTTGCAGTTAGATGTATTTGGCGGTATGCTCTGTTCTGGGACCTCCCTGCCCTTCCATGTGCAAACGTAGAAAGCTTAAGGCAGGGAGAGCACTCCTCCCTGCCCTTCCATGCGCACACATGGAAAGCCTAAGGCAGGGAGAACAGCGACAAGAACCCCCCCGTAGGATACAGAACAGAGCAGGCATCAATGACAACAGAAATTACATTGATAAGTCAGACACAGCATGGAGGGAGGAGCTGGGGTGGAGGTGGGTCGTGAAGCGGCTTGCGGAGGAAGCAGCAATGATAGGCAGGCTGAAGCAGCTTAAATAGGGCACCCTGAATGAGATTGCCAATAGATGCGTAGAAGGGAATCAACTGATCCATCAGCTGATGTGGCTGCTGGATTGCAATGGTCAGCTGATGTAGCTGGGATATTGAGCTGAGCTTGACTTCATGGCCTGCCTAAACTAACGCGGTGCTGAATTTCAGTCAGGACCACTATGACAAATAAACTTGATCTACATGCAGTAGATATATTTGCAGTTAGATGTATTTGGCGGTATGCTCTGTTCTGGGACCTTGCTGCCCATTGGGACAAGGACTCTCTGAAACGATTGCACCAGGCGAAACCTCCATGAGCTTTCGTGAGAGTGCACTGGAGAAGCTTTTTTTTAAATTATTTATTTATTGTATTTTTTTGAGGATTGCTGAGCCTCGGACCGGAGGTCACGTTCGTAGGCAGATGAAGACCTTCGGCCCATTGCCTTAGTACAGAGACAGGGCCATGGGCCAGTTGTTGCTCCTATGCGGAGAGAATGAGCAGTGCAGCGCTCTGGCTGGAGCCTGCAGGATAGCAGAGGAGGCGAAGTCGAGAGGCAACCAAGCTCAGGACATGAGTCTCCCTCCGTGATGGAGAGAGGCTCTTGTTGCTAGCTTGGGGTTGGCTGCTAGGATTGGCTTCTCAGTTTTGGAGAGATGCGGCAGCAGGGGCAAAGAATGGAACCCCTGTGGAGACTTGGACTGAATTCCCAGGCGATCTCCGTGGGACTGATACCTTCGATTTCTCTCTGGAGTGATGTCATCATTCAGTGTCACATGTGGTGACCACCTCAAGTACCCAGGAAGTGCGCCAGACTTTGATTGACATAGTGGCCAAACAGTGGAATTCCAATTTCCGTCTCCGTCACGTGATGCCATTCGGCCAAAGAGTTTTTTATTCTTTTTTTTTGTTATTTCTTCGGCATCGTGAATCTGCATCAGACCAACGGGACAGCGCTCGACTGCCCGGCCCGGCACACTCATTTGATTGGCTGTAATAAAGGATAAACTGGCTGTAACTCATCGCTTTATTACTTGTATTACATCTGTGGGCTGTAAGTTGTAAAGCATGTACCATGGATGTTTTAAGTCTGTTCCCAAACTATTACTGTTATTATTACTGTACTACTACTGTTGGCTAGTAGCTAGCAGCGCTAATACTATGGCATGATGGAATACTACGCAGTATAATTAGTTGTAGGCTATTCACTTACACATGGGACAAAGCCTGATATTAACATTATAATATACACCGCACCACTGCCTCCACAGACTAGCCGCTGCGGTTACTACGAGCTAGCAGATCATATACATGCAGCGCTGCAACGGGCACGCAGCCTGTCGGTCATGTGAGCGAGCCTGAGACTGAGCAAGAGATTGTTGTGTCTGTACACACTTACTGGAAATAGTCCATCTGGTTTAGACGAGGGGTGCAGGAGGCAGGACGTGATGCAAAACGTCACTGCGTTGTAATTCAATGTTTTTAAAATTTTTACCAGAAATAAAACCTTTATTTTACAGGAAGTCCTCTCTCCTGTTAGAACTTTGCAGCGCAGCGTCAAAGCTATGCAGTTTTTAGCTGCTGCGTTTATCAGTGCAGCCACATTTCTAAAACACAGCGTCTGTGGATGACTGCTGGAGGTCAACAGGTCCACTCACTCCTGTGAATTGTCGCACAATTACCTGCTGTATT
Source organism: Lateolabrax maculatus (assembly GCA_031216445.1). NCBI lineage: Eukaryota > Metazoa > Chordata > Actinopteri > Acropomatiformes > Lateolabracidae > Lateolabrax > Lateolabrax maculatus. Next base: position 20,192,669 of record CM062200.1, read on the forward strand.
CATGCATGGTTCATCCGGACTGTACTCGGGAGCTGGCCAGTTAAAGTCCTCTCCGACTGACGTGGACATTTGCGTTCACACCATGACCGGAAAATGTCCAGATAATTTCAGGGTTGCAGTGCCTGTGTGAAAGGGGATTATGGCGACGGCCCTACGGTCGAGGAGGAGAATAGTCCGGCGGTGACTGGAAGAAACAAGTTGCTGAGGCTGCCGAGCCGGACTCCAGGGCTTGATTCTGGAGTTAATGGTGGCAAGCGATGACTGGATGTTGGATAAGGCGACAAGATGGTGTTATCCTCCTGGTCTGCGGAGCCGGCAGCTGGAGGTGGGCCTGATGCTCTTTTGGACGGCAGCGGAGGTGCGGTAGCAGCATTACTTCCCGACAGCGGAGGAGCAGTAGCTCCAGGTCGCCCTGAATGAGATTGCCAATAGATGCGTAGAAGGGAATCAGGTGATCCATCAGCTGATGTGGCTCCTGGATTGCAATGGTCAGCTGATGTAGCTGGGATATTGAGCTGAGCTTAACTCTGTGGCCTGCCTGAACTAACACGATGCTGAATTTGTTGTGCATAAATAGTGTGTGTAATATATTGTACACTGTAGCACAGTGTGTGTGTGTGTGACAGAGGTCTGGATGCAGCTCAGGGCCCCAGCCCAGTCACTGCTGCTGATTTATCTGCTGTTTTCTAAACCACTGACAGGAGAAAACAAATTCATGTGAACACTTCAAATACAGTGCTGGACTGTCTCGCTCTCTCTCCCTCTCTCTTTCTCTCTCTCTGTTTCACACATACACATACATTTTATTTATTTATGTCTATTTATATTTATGTATTTATGTATAATGTTTGGACACCTGACTGTCACGCTTACAGCAGCAACAATGATGCAGGTAGAAGCATACAAATGCACACAGAAACACACATATAACATATAACATATAAACACAATATTTAAGCACATGCATGACCACACAAACAAAGGGAGACACACACAAACAAACACATCCCTACCCTGTTTTTCCTGTAAGTGGGCAGGTCTCGGTTGGCCAACATGCTACTATTAAGTTTATTAGAAATCCAATTTCTGAAGGAGAAGATCCACATGAAGGATCAAAGGGAGGAAGAAAGAAAGGAAAATAAGGAAAACAACAACAAAGAAAGACTTAGATGAATGTTGTATCTGGTGTAGCTGTCAGAAATGTTGACAAGTATACATCTTTAAATACATGCACACAGAGACACCCACCCACACACACACACACACACACACCATATACTGTTGTACTGTCGTTTACATCATACACTATATATTATACAGTATAAAGAAAGATATGAATCTTTGAATGGATATTTAAAGGTATCAAGTAGGGCTGCACAATATTGGAAAAAACTAACATTGCAATATTTAGTTTTTTGTGCTATATATTGTGATATGAAAAAATACAGGACATTTCACCAGATACATGCAGTGTGTTATTCATGTACAATTCATGCAATTAATAATCATCATTTTAATTATTTGGGTACTTTAAATGTCTATCTTCTTCTAACAAAACAACCCCCCCCCCCCCCCCCCCCCTACTTCTACCAGTCCTCTGCCAGCCCTTATGAAATCAGCTTAGACTCCTCTACCATTGGTTTCACATATGGGTTGTGGTAGTCCACCCCTTCACCAGATCGCACTGGGAACTGACCAAACTCTGTCCATCCAAAAACCCTTAAACCAGACTAAATTACTCACTTGACATTACACGTCCTGCAGTGTGACTATTGCACATGTGCACATTGCGATGTTGATGTTGAAACGATATATTGTGCAGCCGTATTATCAAGGTAATTTATTTGTTATTTTACAATACAAGGTTGCACAAAGAAATTAAAGTTGTAGTCCCTTCATGCTACACACACAGGACATAAAGTATAGTTCAGTTTAGAATATAAAAAGATAAAATAAAAAATAAAATACAATATATACAGTTATAGACATATACACCCATATGCAACAAGAAGACAGTGTTGATAATATTGTCCTCATATTCCCGTTGAAAATTCCACATCTCTGTAAAGATGTTACAGAGGCTTGGTTGATGATTCCCCATGCTGGCCAGCCTGAGTCCCATTTTGTCCATTCCATTTGCCTGCGATCAAACATCAGCCAGGAGCAGCATTTGGTCCAAGCTGGGTTAGCTGCTTCTGATTTTCATTGTTGTTGTCGGTCAAGTCAAGTCAATTATATTTGTATAGAACCAAAAATCATAACAAAAGTCATCTAATTTACTATATCAAACGAGTAAAGAAGCCAGTCTGCTTTTTGCAGTGTCTCTCGTTAAACTCTGGACAAATGTGACATCATATGTGTAACATCTGTAGAGCTAGGTATACCATTTTCAACTGAACAGAAAGACTGTTGAGAGAGCGAGACTCTACTGTAACTCAACTACGACCACCCAGGGTGGGTGCACAGTCCTGTGTAAACTTGATTTCATACAAATGTACTTTGAAGTGTTATATACACAATAATAAACCATGAAACACAACACCAGTCAGTGTTAGTTTATTAGTTGGTATTAGTTTGTCTCCTTTTCCGAACCTCCAGCTCATGAACACTCAAATACTTTCACTCTTGCAGGCTGACATTTGTTGCAAGATTACCCTAAATAAAACTTTTTAAAAGTACCGTATAACTGAATATTAAAAAATAATATTTAGTTATAATTTTAACTTGATAATGCATAACAAGATTTGCAGACATAATTGTTTTTAAGGCTCTGTATGTTAAGTTTTAAGTATTTATTTAATAAAGAAAAAGAAATAACTTACTTGACTGTTGCATTCACACACCTCTTGTGTTGGCTCTATGACCTTATCATTAGCATCCCTCTGTGTTGTAATAATGGCAATCAACAACGAAGGGCCACTGCTAGCCAACACAAAATACAGACAACATTACATGAAATTACAACACAAATCTAGAAATGGCCTCTGTCTATTATATCAGCTATTATATTATGACCAGCTGTAGCTAGTGAAGTAATATTAACTCTGAGTTAGTTGAAAAGTCCATCTCCAGCTGACTTTTCAATATTTCCAGCTGTCTCAACCTCTGTCAAGGTTTCAAATTACCAACAACCAACTGTTATTATGTGACTGGTGCTGCATTCTTACATCACATGATGACCACTGAGCAAACTCCACCCACTAAGGAAGACCAAGAAAAGGTTTTAGGTGAACCTACTGTTCCCAAAGCTCAAGAATGAGCTTCCATGCTCAAGCACATTTCATTATTATTTCCTCCAGTGTTTTTGAGCAGGTGATGGTATCTCCTGCCTTTACTTTAGAGAGAGTGAGTGAAAGCAACATGAAATGAAGACCATAGAGACAAAACAAGCTGGTCTAGCAGCTTCTTTTTTAAGAAGAGGGAGAGTAGGCTAATCCAGGCTGTGCTGACAGGAATGCCAAACCATAGTTCTACTAAACCCTGCTATAAATATGGCAACTCCTTTTTCTTACTACTGCCTTTTCTCCTCTTGAAGCTGCCTGCTCTGTTTTTCTCTCCTGAGTTTGTTCCTCCAGTTTTTGTTCCACGCTCTCTCTCCTGAGTGTGTGTTGGGGAGAGCCCGATAGACGGAAATAGACCTCTGTGGGTGCTACACTCTCCCCCACCCTCTGTCGCACACTCATGCTCAAGAGCTGTGTGTGTTAATGTGTGTATGGGTGTGCATGGAAGTGTGTGTACGGAGTAAGAGAGAGCAAGAAAAGCGAGGACACCCCACTATTTTTGATGGTTATGCAACTATCAGAAGTCAGAATATGCTGAGGCATTGTGGGGGAAATATATATCGGATCAGCATCAAAGGCTCTCTGTAGAGGGAGACAGATGGGAGAAAGAGAGAAAATAAGCAGAGAAGAAGAGAAGGATATGCATTCTTTGTCTGCTTTACAAGAGTGAGTGTGTTGTGGTGATAAGCAGGCAATCCTTAAACTGTGGTCACACAATACAGCAGCCCCTTTTCTTTACTGAAGGAAACAGAGGGGGTGTTCTGTATGTTACATTTTCTTTTTGACTTTGAATTACTGTTATTCTTTTTTTTTTACTCTTTCCATGCAAATAGGGCACATTTGGATATTAGTGATAAACTGAGCAACACTATTTAAAACCCCCACACACAAACACATTCTACTATACTGAAACACATATGCTTTGAGTGTTTCAATATCAATTTTTTGGAGACACACACATGCACATGCACATTTAATTCTCTGAGGTGGTAAAACATTGTGTGTGTGTGTGTGTGTGTGTTTGTGTGACTGGTATTTTCTCCTACTGCGATCAATCTGTCATCGTTGTTCCAGCCAGAGAGGAGTGTGATACACATCTTAATTCAATGTCTTGGTCCATTTTGTATTATTTCAGATAAACTGTGAAATAAAATGTAGTTGTAGCAATAAATCTTGAGCAAACATAGAGTCCTGGAATGGCAGTAGCAAAAGCAGAATACATGGATCTTTAGTTTTAGTTTGTTTGAGATTATATTTCGTAGAATGAGTGGACAATGTCCTATATCTCTGATTGATCAAAATGAAAATTAGGGCTCACTTTTTTAAGCTATTAGAACCATTGTTCCATACTATTCATTTTTGTCCATTTCTCTCAAACACTGTGAACATTCTTGAGTAGTCAAGTCAAGTCAATTTTATTTGTATAGCGCCAAATCATAACAAAAGCTATCTCAAGACGCTTTTCACATAGAGCAGGTCTAGACCATACTCTTTAAAATATTATTTACAGAGACCCAACAGTTCCCACCATGAGCAAGCACTTGGCGACAGTGGTGAGGAAAAACTCCCTTTTAACAGGTAGAAACCTCGAGCAGAACCAGACTCTGGGTGGGCGGCCATCTGCATCGACCCAGTTGGGTTGAAAGGGGAGGAGAGAGGGGGAGAGGGGAGACAGAACAGGAGGAGAGACAACAAATCAGACTAATAATAATAACAACTGCAGCAGTGAGTGTGGAGCAGGAACATGGGGGCAGTAGACGGCCGGCAATCACAGATCCAGAATCTACAGCTCCAGAGCCGGAAATACCTGCAGAAAGTGAGAAGGCAAAAAAACACAGAAAGCACAGGAACTACCAGGAAGAAGTGGAATTAGTAACGTGTATTAATGGGATAGGAATGCATACGAATAGACAGGGAGAGGAGGAGAGAGAAGTTCTGTGCATCATGGGAAATCCCCCGGCAGTCTAAGCCTATATGTGACAACGGTGGTTTAAAAGGACCAATGAACGGACGCTGAAGATTCACATGCACAGGGTTTATTTCAGTATAGGGGAAGGTGGGACAGACGAGCAGGGGACCAATTTGCTGGGGAAGCGGGGACTCGAGGTAGACGACGAAGGGGAGAGGGTCCAGGTGAGGAGCGGGTCCAGAGCAGCTGGGCTACGCAGGGCAGGAGGTCTGAGGATACAGGAGGAGAGGGTCAAAAACAGGCCAGGAAACATGGAGAAGCTAGGGGAGCAAAAAAAAACACTGGAGAGTCACGAAAAAGTCACGAGGGAAGCAAAAGAGGAGCCGGAAAGTTACCGCATGAAAAACTGTAAAGATCTGGCGATGAGTGAATGCAGAGCCGGTGTATTTGAGCTGAGGTTGATGAGTGATGAGTTTCAGGTGTGCCCTGCAGTAGCTGCCAGAGTCTGGGACCCGCCCCTAGGAGGGAGGAGAAACACAAGGAGGGGAGGAGAGCAACAACAGGGGCAGCACAGACACAGATGTAACAGTACCCCCCCCTCAACGGTCGCCACCTGGCGACCCACCTGGCTTCTCCGGGTGAGCCTGGTGAAATTCCCTCACCAGTTCTGGATCAGTGATGAAGGAGCGAGGAATCCAGGAGCGCTCCTCCGGACCGTAACCCTCCCAGTCGACCAGGTACTGGAACCCCCGCCCCCAGCGGCGCACATCCAGAAGGCGCCGAACGGAGTACACCAGGCCGCCATCAACCAGCTGGGGGGGTGGAGGGGGGTCGGTTGGAGGGCACAGAGGGCTGTCAGCAACAGGTTTTAATTGTGACACATGAAACACTGGGTGTACTCTGAGGGAAGATGGGAGCCTCAGTTTGACTGCAACTGGGTTTATGACCGACTGGATTTCGAATGGACCCAGGTAGCGAGGGGATAGTTTTCTGGAGTCTCTCTTCAGGGGGATGTTCTTGGATGATAACCAGACTTTCTGACCTTGTTTGTAAGCAGGTGCGGGGGTGCGGTGTCGGTCGGCTAGTTGACGGTTCCTTCTAGCTGAACGGAGCAGAGCGGAGCGAGCCTGCTTCCAAAGTCTGCGGCAGCGGCGAAGATGGTGTTGTATAGAAGGAACCGCAATCTCCCCTTCCTGGGCAGGAAAGAGAGGTGGCATATATCCTAGTGCACACTGGAATGGAGCCATACCTGTCGCAGAACTGGAGAGGGAGTTGTGGGCGTACTCAATCCACGCCAGATGGGTACTCCAGGACGCTGGGTTCTGGACGGCCACACATCGTAGGGCTGCTTCAAGGTTCTGGTTCGCTCGCTCCGCCTGCCCGTTAGACTGAGGGTGAAAACCAGAGGAGAGACTGACCGACGCCCCCAGAGCTGAACAAAAGGCTTTCCAAACCTGAGAGGTGAACTGAGGTCCCCGGTCCGAAACAATGTCCAATGGAATTCCATGGAGTCTAAACACATTGGACACAAGTAGATCTGCAGTCTCTCGAGCGGAGGGAAGTTTGGGAAGCGCGACATAATGAACTGATTTGGAAAACCGATCCACAATAGTAAGTATGACTGTGTTACCTTGTGATGGAGGCAGCCCGGTAACAAAATCCACTGCTATGTGGGACCAGGGACGACTGGGGATCGGTAGGGGATGGAGGAGACCTGCAGGGGACGTGTGGGACGCTTTGCCGCGGGCACACACCTGGCAGGCAGCAACGAAGGCGCGCGTATCTGTGTCCATGGACGGCCACCAAAAGTGACGCTGAAGGAGCTGCATGGTCCTGTTTGCCCCTGGGTGGCAGGCAAAACGGGAGCAATGTCCCCACTGCAGGACCTGGGACCTCACTGCATTGGGCACAAAGCGTTTGCCGGGAGGTCCGTTCCCCGGGTCAGGTTGGTCGCGGAGTGCCTCACGGATGCTGGACTCAATCTCCCATGTTAACGCTCCTACCACGCGGGAGGGAGGCAGAATGGTACCCTGACTCAAGGAGGCATCTGAAACAGAAAACTGTCTGGAGAGTGCATCAGGCTTGACATTCTTATTCCCTGGACAGTAAGTGATGGTGAAATCGAAACGGTCAAAAAACAAGGCCCACCGGGCTTGACGGGAATTCAAACGTTTCGCAGTTTGAATGTAAGATAGGTTTTTATGATCGGTCCATACCAAGAACGGATGTTCTGCCCCCTCGAGCCAGTGCCTCCACTCCTCCAGGGCCAGTTTTATGGCCAACAACTCCCGATTTCCCACGTCGTAGTTGCGTTCACAGCTGGTGAGTCTGCGGGAGAAAAAGGCACAGGGATGCAGCAGGTTGTCAGACTCACCACGCTGTGAGAGGACTGCCCCTACTCCCACATCTGAGGCGTCCACCTCAACCACGAATTGGCGCCGGGGATCAGGTTGGATGAGGATGGGAGCCGAGGTAAAGAGTCTCTTGAGGAGCTGGAACGCAGCCTCTGCCTGAGAGGACCAGCGGAAGGGAACCTTGGAGGAGGTAAGTTGAGTTAAGGGGGCTGCGACAGAGCTGTAACCCTTTATAAACCTTCTGTAAAAGTTGGCAAACCCGAGGAACCTCTGCAACTCTTTCACCGAAGACGGGACCGGCCACTCTACGACGGCTCGGATCTTCTCAGGGTCTGCCATTACCTGCCCACTTTTGATGATGTAGCCCAGAAAAGTAACTGTGGCCGCGTGAAATTCACACTTCTCTGCCTTTACATACAGTCGATTCTCCAGAAGTCGCTGGAGAACCTGACGGACATGGGTCACATGCTCATCCATGGTATGGGAGAAGATCAGGATGTCGTCTAGATAGACAAAAACAAAACGGTTAAGGAAATCTCTCAACACATCATTTATAAGGGCCTGAAAGACGGCTGGCGCGTTGGTTAGGCCAAAAGGCATCACCAGATATTCAAAGTGGCCAAGTGGAGTGTTAAACGCCGTCTTCCACTCATCTCCTTCTCGGATACGGACCAGATGGTAAGCATTCCTCAGATCTAACTTGGTGAAGATGGTAGCACCGTGGAGGGGTTCAAAGGCAGAGGAAATGAGAGGCAGAGGATATTTATTTTTCACAGTGATCTGATTGAGGCCACGAAAGTCAATACATGGGCGAAGTGATTTGTCTTTTTTACTCACAAAAAAGAAACCCGCCCCCAGGGGGGACGTGGAGGGGCGAATTGTCCCAGCCGCTAAGGACTCAGCAATGTACTTCTCCATAGCCTCCCTCTCCGGTCGAGAGAGATTGTACAACCGGCCCGAGGGGTACGGGGCTCCAGGAACGAGCTCAATGGCACAGTCATAGGGGCGATGAGGTGGCAGAGAGAGAGCACTTTCTTTACTGAAAACCCGGGCAAGATCCTGGTAGTTTGAGGGAATGAGGGAAAGATCAGGAGGTGATAATACGGATTGGCTGACGCTGCCCTCTGTGGGAGGAAGGGCGGATTGCAGGCAAACCTTATGACAGTGCTCACTCCAATTAATTATCTTGCCCGCTGTCCAGTCTATGTGTGGGTTATGGAGAACAAGCCAGGGGTGACCGAGAACAACGGGGGCAGATGGGGAGGACAAAACTTTGAATGACAGACACTCACTGTGATTTCCTGACACCAGCAGCGGGATAGGGGTGGTTTGGTGAGTAACTCGGGAGAGAAATTTGCCATCCAATGCTCTAACCACAATGGGGGGGTCCAAGGGTTCGGTGGAGCAACCGGCTTGCCACGCTACCGTCTCGTCAATAAAATTATCCTCAGCCCTGGAGTCCACCAAGGCGGCAAGCTGAAGGGGACCCGAAGGAGTACTCAGTGATACTTGGACCGAGAAACGCTTAGTGCGGGGAGGAGAGGAGTGAATTAGGCTCGCCCGGCGCTCCTCAACAGCAGACGAGCCTAGGCTTTTGGGCGTTTGACAGGCAGCGATGAAATGCCCCTTTTGACCCCAATACAAGCACTCCTTAGCTATCATCCGCCTGTGCCGCTCCTCCGGCGTCAGACGGGTTCCACCCAGTTGCATGGGCTCGGGTTCGGGCCCTGGTCTGGGCGAGATGGGGGGTGCTTGACGAGGAGGAGGGTACACAGGGGATGGATGAACGGGGAACAGAACTGTGGGGATGGAAGAGCGGTGTGGCGCCGAGGGGGGATTAGCTCTCTCCCTACGTCTCTCCCTTAGGCGATTATCCAATCTCACTGCCAAAGAAATGAGGGAATCTAGGGAGACTGTCTCATCCCTGGCTGCTAGTTCGTCCTTGAGCTGTTCAGAGAGCCCCCTAAAAAAAGGCACCTCGTAGCGCTGAATCATTCCACCCAGAACCCGCTGCTAAAATACGAAATTCAATAGAATAATCAGCCACACTACGCGTGCCCTGCCGCAGGGACAGAAGCTGACTAGAAGCTTCACGAGATTGTACCGAATGGTCAAAAACCTTTTTGAATTCCTCCACAAAGAGATTGTACGATCGGAAAAACACAGCAGAACCCTCCCATAAAGCTGTAGCCCAATCTAAGGCCCGCCCACGGAGTAGGCCCACTAGGTACTGCACCTTAGACTCTTCAGAGGAATATGTATTGGATCTTTGTCCTAACACCAGGGAGCACTGAAGGAGAAAAGGCTTACACTTCAGGGGATCCCCGGCGTAGGGCTCGGGGTCTACCATGTGGGGTTCCCTAACGGAGACGGGGCTGCTGGGCTCCTCTGCAGAAGCAACAGGGATAGGGGGTAACACAGGTGGCTGAGGGAGAGTGAGTCGGGAGAGTTGAACAGTGATAGCTGAAAGTTGGTCAGTGATGGCGTTTACTTGCCCTGTGAGAGCAGCTGAGTTGCCCATGAGGCCTTCCAATAGATCATCGTGTTTCCGTAGCAGGGAATCTTGGCTGGTGACCGCGTACCGGAGAGCTTCAGCGTCTGGGAGGTCCATTGTGGCCAGATCTTTCTGTGACAACGGTGGTTTAAAAGGACCTATGAACGGACGCTGAAGATTCACATGCACAGGGTTTATTTCAGTATAGGGGAAGGTGGGACAGACGAGCAGGGGACCAATTTGCTGGGGAAGCGGGGACTCGAGGTAGACGACGAAGGGGAGAGGGTCCAGGTGAGGAGCGGGTCCAGAGCAGCTGGGCTACGCAGGGCAGGAGGTCTGAGGATACAGGAGGAGAGGGTCAAAAACAGGCCAGGAAACATGGAGAAGCTAGGGGAGCAAAAAAAAACACTGGAGAGTCACGAAAAAGTCACGAGGGAAGCAAAAGAGGAGCCGGAAAGTTACCGCATGAAAAACTGTAAAGATCTGGCGATGAGTGAATGCAGAGCCGGTGTATTTGAGCTGAGGTTGATGAGTGATGAGTTTCAGGTGTGCCCTGCAGTAGCTGCCAGAGTCTGGGACCTGCCCCTAGGAGGGAGGAGAAACACAAGGAGGGGAGGAGAGCAACAACAGGGGCAGCACAGACACAGATGTAACACTATAACAGCATAACTAAGGGATGGTTCAGGGCTCACCTGAGCCAGCCCTAACTATAAGCTTTATCAAAAAGGAACGTTTTTAGCATACTCTTAAATGAAGAGAGGGTGTCTGCCTCCTGAACGCAAATTGCGAGCTGGTTCCACAGAAGAGGAGCTTGATAACTGAAGGCTCTGGCACCCATTCTACTTTAGAGACTTTAGGTACCACAAGTAACCCTGCATTCTGTGAGCGTAGTGCTCTAGTGGGGTAGTACGGTACTATCAGCTCTTTAAGATATGATGGTGCCTGACCAATAAGAGCTTTGTAAGTGAGGAGGATTTTAAATTCTATTCCAGATTTTACAGGGAGCCAGTGCAGAGAAGCTAATATTGGAGAAATATGTTCTCTTTTGCTAGTTCTGGATCAGCTGGAGAGTCTTAAGAGACTTATCGGGGCAATAATAATAATAATAATAAGGAATTACAATAATCCAACCTCGAAGTAACAAATACATGAACTAGTTTTTCTGCATCTTTTTGAGACAGGATATGCCTGATTTTTATAATGTTACGTAAGTGGAAGAGGCAGTCCTTGAAAGTTTATGGAGTGTTTCCTAATAATATTGCCTAAAGGAAGCATATACAAGGTGAATAAAAGTGGTCCAAGCACTGAACCTTGTGGAACTCCGTGACTAACTTCCATCTGCACAGAAGATTCATCATTTACATGGACAAACTGAAATCTATCTGATAAATACGACTGAAACCAACTTAGAACGGGTTCTTTGACGCCAATCAAATGCTCCAGTCTCTGTAATAGGATACGATGGTCAATGGTATCAAAAGCGGCACTAAGTTCTAACAGAACATACATGTACATAGCCTGTTGATAAAGACAAATTAATCATGCCTAGTAAAGAAGTGCTAACTAAGGGTAGAACTTCTTTAAGCAGCCTAGTTGGGATGGGGTCTAAGAGGCAGGTTGTTGGTTTAGACGAAGAAATCATTGAAGTTAGTTGGTGAAGGCCAATTGGAGAAAAACAGTCTAAATATAAATCTGGTTCTACAGCTGCTTCTGAGGTTCCTGTACTTGAAGATATATCTGAACTGGCTGAGGGCACAAGATGATGAATTTTTTCTCTAATAGTTAGAATTTTATCATCAAAGAAGCTCATGAAGTTATTATTACTGAGCATTAAGGAGAGCCTTCCTGTATATTCTAAGACTATCTTGCCAAACTAAATGAGATTCCTCCAGTTTATTGGAACGCCATTTCCTTTCTAATTTTTGCCATGTAGCAGATGCATTGTAGTTTATTCTTGACCTCAGTCTAAGTATGTCTAACAAAATCTAATATCAAAAATCTGCTAACTTGCTTTTCAGAAACCTCCAACTGCGTCCACTGACTCCCTGATGACCTTTGACCTCTTCCTAGTAAATGCTATATATGGTTTTGGTTAGGTGTTCTTGTCTGTCACTGGTGTTCATTCAGTTGTGTCTGCCCTGATCCTGCACCCGCTGCACTTTGTACTCGCTCTATATTCTCCTCCTCGATGATTGGAGGATGTGCTCTGTGGAGGAGGGTCCATGTTATTGGTCTGTGCCTGTCCTTTTAGTTCCTGTTAGCCTTTATATCAACACAGGTATCTAGGAACAGCAGAATAACATCCTCTTCCTGTTCATTAGTGAGCTTATGTGGGGGCGACCCTATCTCTGAGAAATTATGTTTATATTCTACTAATTTGCAATAGCAAATAGGGTTTGACAGAAATCTAATGCTGCCTGGATTATGCTGTCTAACAGCATAATGAGGAAACATTGTTAATTTATCTTATCTGGCAAGGCGCACATTTTTCATACTGAACATATCAGCTCAATGTTCACTGTTAACATTCTGATTATATTTCACCTTTGTTCCTTACAGTTTCCGTTATTGCAATACAATATCTGAATATAGGTGTCATAAAATCTTTATATACCTCAAAGAAAAAGAGAATCATACATATCAGAAACATGCTTTTATTTGAGAGATTGATATACAAGAATATCTGATCATGTCTTCATAAGACATTGGATGTGCTGCTGTTTGATGTTAATGCAAAGGCCATACTTCTCCATCTGTTGGACATTAAAATGCTTTGTCTTCAGGGGACAAAATCCCATTACTTTCCTTCAAGGTTTTAATTGCGAAACATCTGCAGGGCATGTTCAGTTTCACTCAGTTTAAAAAAATACTGACTGATTTAATCAGACGGTGTGTGAACATTTTTTTTTATAGAAAATGTAAAGCAACAAACTTGACAATGACATGACCATATTGTACTGAATCATTGCTTTGAAAAGTACATAATGCTGAATTTACCATATGAGTCTACTATCTACTATTTTTTTCATCCCATTTTTCTTGTTCTTCATGTGAGACACAGTCAGTAGTAGTATTTTGAGTTTATTTACTTTTATTTACTGTTTATGAGCAGCTTATGACATTATCAGAAAAGCCATTTTCAGTCAAACAAATGAAACTCAAGATCACATAATTCAGTCTTACCAATGAAAACGTGTCCCACTTGGGAAGAATAGAAGCTAAGAGACAAGATGGGGGGTAGAAAGGAGGCAGAGGATGATCCCTCAGATATACAGCAGAGAACAGATGGAGCAGGGAAGGACAGAAACCAGGGAGGGAATGAGGGATCAAAAGGAGGAGAGGAGGATGACTTCAGGCCTGTTATAAGAGGAGGAAGAGGAAAGGAAGAGGGCTAGAGCAGGAGAAAGAGAGCAAGTGAGGTAACAAGTAGGAGGAGTGGAGGATGGAGGAGAGGGAGAGAACAGCTTGTTCTGCAGTGACAGGTACATGGAGGTCAGGCCTTAGCAGGTGTTTAGCCATCATGTTGTTACTGATAGCACGTAATGAGACACACACACAACCTGCTGGGGACTAGAGAGACACCAACACACAGACTCTCTCTCTCTCTCTCTCTCTCTCTCTCTCTCTCAATTCTATAATTCTATTCAATTCAAAAGAGCCTTATTGGCATGGGAAACAGACGTTTACATTGCCAAAGCAAGGGTAAAAACAACAATTTACAAAGAATTCTCACTGTGCTGTTAGAAATATATAAATGTTACTAAAAAAATATATAAAATAAAATAGAAAAAATGTACATTTGCAGTTAAAAATATAAATACAAATCAGAGCTATACAAACGGTAAAACCTTTTCTTTTTCTGAATGTATTTAAAGATATGAGTTGTGTATGTACAGCGAGTGTGTCTATGTACAGGTATCGGCACAGTGCAGATGGTTGGTGCAGGAATGCAGGTGGTTGACGGTCTTCATGGTGCTTGTTTTCCATTTAACGCCTTTTTTGCACAGCTCACAAATCTTGCTGCTGTGTTTGCACATTGTTTTATTTCGCCCAGCAGATATAGGAGTTTTTCATTATCAGCCATGTTTTCAAAGTCCTTTTGGTAGGCTGTAAACTGTGGGTAGTATGTGTCTCTGATGTCTTGGTACAGTTGGCAGGAGGTTAAAAAGTGCAGCTCGGTTTCCACCTCCTGCTGTGTGCAGTGGGTGCACAGTCTTTCTTCTCTGGGGAGCAGTCTGCCTGTGGTGGCCTCTCTCCAGGGCAAAGCTGTGCTCACTGAGTCTGTACATAGTCAAAGATTTCCTTAGTTTTGGATTGGTCACAGTGGTCAGGTAATCTGCCACAGAGTATTCTCTGTTTAGGACCAAATAGCATTCCAGTTTGCTCTGGTTTTTGGTTGATTCTTTCCAATGTGTCAAAAAGTTTTCTTTTTGTTTTCGTATAATTTGGTTTAGTCTAATTGGGTTTCTGTCTGGGAGCTCTGTTTGTGTTTGTTTCTTTTAGGTAATTATAAAATTTAGATGCTCCCTTTTTTATTTGGGTGCGTATCGTCCTAATTCTGCTCTGCATGCATTATTAGGATTTTTCCGCTGGACGCGGAGAATGGATTTGCAGAATTCTGCAATTCTGTCTCAATTTGGTGTTTGTCCCATTTTGTAAAATCTTGGTTGGCGAGTGGACCCCAGACCTCGCAACCATAAAGGGAAATGGGTTCCATCACGGAGTCCAATATTTTATTTGTCCAACTTGATATTCTTTTTGATTGTCTCTCAGGTTGTTCACAGCTTTGTTGAAGTTACTGTGGAGCTGATGTTTAGGCCGAGATACATATAGGTTTTTCTTTGTTCTAGAGCAATGGTGTCTAGAAAGAATTTGTATTTGTGGTGTTGGAGGCTGGGTCTTTTTTGGAATATCATAATTTTTGTCTTTGTTGGGTTAACTGTCAAGGCCCAGGTCTCTGAGATTTTGTGCAGAAGGTCCAGGTGCTTTTTTAGCGCTTCTTTGGTTGGAGACAGCAGCACCAGATCATCTGCAATTTGACTTCTGTGTCAGCTAGGCTGATGCCCGACGCTGCAGACTGGTCTAACGCCCTCGCCAGTTCATTGTTGTAGATGTTGAAGAGGGTCAGACTCAGGTTGCATCCTTGTCTGGCCCCCCGGCGTTGTGGAAAGAAGTCTGTGTGTTTTTTTTTGCCAAATTTGACAGGGCACTTGTTGTTTGAGTACATTGATTTAATGATGTCACATGTTTTGGAGCGGCGTTATCGGTCCTGGTTCCAAATATTATGGAAGATCCTGGAGCTAAGAACAATGTGAAAGAGTTTTAGTATAGCCCATTGGAATTTGAGGTATGTAAATTTTATCATCTCATTTAGGATGCCATCAACACCACTTGCCTTCTTGGTTTCCAGTGATTTTATTTTGTCCTGTAGTTCTTCTAGTGTAACTGGGGAGTCTAAGGGGTTCCGATGTTATTTTATGGTTGACTCTTAACTTTGTAATTGATCTTGTATGTGTTTTTGCTGTTCATCTTTTCTATTTGGCCGAAGAGATAAGAGAAGTGGTTTACCCATACATCTCCATATTGGATGGGAAGGTCCCCATGTATTTGTTTGTTTAGAGTGTTCCAATTTTCCCAAAAGTGGTTTAGTTTTTTGGATTCCTCAATGGCATGTAACTGGTTTCTAACATGTTGTTTCCTTTTTTTCCTTATTTTATTTTTATATTGTTTTAGTGTTTCATCATAGTGAAGATGTATGTTGTGGTTCTCTGGGTCTCTGTGTTTTTGGTTTGAGAGATCTCTTAATTGCTTTCTGAGGTTTTTGCATTCATTGTCAAACCATTTGTCATAGTTGTTGTTTTTTGGCGGGGTTTCTATTTGAGGCCTTTAGGTTTGATAGGGATGCTATGGTCAAATATATCATTTAGGTTTTTTACTGCCCTGTTTACATCTTCAGTGTTGCATTTAAAGATTTTTCCAAAAACTGGTCAAAGTGTGATTGGACTTGTTGTTGCCTAATAGCGTTTTGGTAGGTTTTGACACTACCTTCCTTCCATTTGTAGCTTTTTTTAATAGTACGTAGTTTGGTTAGCTTTGATACTTTATGATTTTGTGTTGATCTGTTCAGTTAGACTGTGGTTTTGCTGTGGTCTGATAGGGGTGTTAGTGGGCTGACAGTGAACACTCTGAGAGACACCAGGCTGAGGTCAGTAATGAAGTAATCTACTGTACTGTTACCCAGAGATGAGCTGTAAGTGTACCTACCATAGGAGTCCCTCGAAGCCTACCGTTGACCTTGTACAGGCCCAGCGAACGAAAAGAGCTGCAAGAGCTGTGACCCATGTTTGTTTGTTACTTAGTTGTAGTTTTGTCTGGGGCGAGCACATTGGGGAGGGTATGTTTCTACTTCCTGGTAGGTGTTTGTCTGCCTGTGGGCTGAGTGTGTCAGGTTATCGTCCTGTCCTTGCATTGAGGTCCCCAAAGACGACAATATTCCCATGAGACTGGAAATGGTTGATCTCCTCCTCTAGGATGAAGAACGTGTCCTCCTTAAAGTATGGGGATTTGACTGGGGGAATGCAGGTAACACGGAGGAAGATGTTTTTGTCAGTTGAAGTTCCTTATTTATTTGTAACCACATGTAAAAAGGTCCTGTTTTGATAGTCTTAATGGAGTGGGTTAGTTCTGATTTGTACCATATTAACATGCCTCTCGAGTCTCTTCCCTGCTTGATTCCTGTTAACTTAGTGGATGGTACCACCATTTCTTTATAGTTTATAAGGCAGCCAGTGGGGTCATCTTCTCTGTACCATGTCTTTTGTAGGACAATGATGTCTGTGTTTGCAATTTCTTTGATAAAGTCTGGATTTCTGCTCTTAATACCAAAGCCAGTCGACCTCAGACCTTGTATATTCCGGGATGAAATAGTAAAAGGTTTGTATTCCATGGTTGGTGGTATTTTTATTTCAGCGGTTTAGGCCTGGACCATGATTGTATAGAGCTTGCTGAGCATCTGATATATGTTCAGGTCACAGTGTGGGGCTCCGCCAGGTATAGGGTTGGGGCTTACTCTGCTCACAGCCTGTGCGTATGTATTGTATGGGGTTGGCAGGAGGGGGGTGGGCCTGGGCTGGGGCTCAGCAGGGTGTCCTCTGAGTGTTGCATGATGGCCTCTGGGTGTAGCAGCAGGGTTTCCTCTGGGTGTTGCTGCAGGGTGCACCCTGGGTGCAGGCCTTCTGGATGTTGGTCTAGGTGGGCTGCTAATGTCTTTGTAGCTCCTGTGGGATGTGCTCGGTCTGCGGTTGAGTGTGACATCCTTCAGAGTCTTTGTAAATGTTGGGACTGCCTTGAGAATATGCACTTGGTCGTACAGGCTGTGCTTGTCCAGGGTGGGGTGGGGCCAAAAATAAACATTTGGCTTCATTGCACACACTCTGGAGATTTGTACCCTTTGGATGAAAGCGGAGTGGAAGTCCCATCTGGGTAGCAGAGTAGAGATGACTACCTTTGTGTTGGGGAATGTGGAAGAGGCTTTATCTATCACATGTTCTCTCTCTCTCTCTCTCTCTCTCTCTCTCTCTCTCTCTCTCTCTCACACTCACACACACACACACACACACACACAAGCGCATTATTTTGTTAAATTTTATTCAGGTATTGTTTAGATTGAATTGAACAGACAAAGTGGTACTGGTAGATAGAATGCATAAGGTGTGTATGTATTTGTGCATGTGCACCCCGACTCTGTCTCTCTTGCTGTTCCATTAGGCCTGTGGGATGATGACAGGCGAACAGTCAGGCAGGGTCTTGTCTCTGATTAAACGACAGGGCGGGGCACATGCTACTAATTACACTCTGACTCTATGTGTGTGTGTGTGTGTGTGTGTGTGTGTGTGATTCAGCAGCAGGGCGGAGTGTGCCCCACTAATTACAAAGTGAGGGGCGTAATTGTCATCTGAATGGTGATCCAGCCTTACTGCACCTTCCAGCCTGATTTAAACTTACATCAGGGTTATTTATTTATTTTAGAAAAAGTTACTTTAAATAACAGCCAAATTGGGAATTATTCCACACAAAACAATGGAAACAGTCACAGTTGCACACCAGATTTATGGTACAGGTTATGGTCAGACTTTACAAATTTGCTCTACAGCCACACAGCAGACTCTTACAGTATGTGCAGTGATATGTGTGTAGTATAGTATGTGTAACATCCTGATTTCTAGATCGGGCAAAATGACGTTGCATTGTACTTCAGGGACATGGAGATGGAGTACAAGGCAATATGTTGTTTTCCTTCTGTCCATTCTGGAATGGTTTGATTTTCTGACAAGAAGCAGCCAGATGTGCGCATCCAAACTCAACAGGCATGATCACAGACCAAAGACAGGCGGTAGAAATGTTTTATATTTTACAACATGACATCAAAAATACTACTGTACTGTACATCTGGAAAGTAGACCTTGTTTTTCTTGTCAAGAAATTGACAAATAGGTGTATACTTAAAGACTAAATTAACAGGAAGCTGAACACCGTTTTACTGCCCTCTGTAGCTGAAAGTTTCAAATTTTGCTGGGTGTGGTCAGACATGTGCTCTGTTGCACCTCGAACTGAACCCAACCGTGATGTTAAATGTACTGACACCTTGAGTGCACTTGTACATCAGAGACTGAGACTGACGTTAACCAAGAGTTTAAGCTACTGTTAATTTGATCTTAAATCCCACCATTGGAATCCCTCACCTAGTGCCTTAAACCTGAAGTACAGTTGTTACGTACAGTAAACAGTAATGGGACACTACATTTCTGGCAGGTATGGGTTGAAACGTGGTGAATTTGCCATATTTTACATATTCAAACCATTTTTAAAACTGATAATATTGAATTAATTGAAACTACTGTTACTCCTGAAATGTTTCAGTTATTTAGTATCTCTTTGTGCATTGTTTAAATGTGAAAACAACAACATGATATAGACAGTATGTTTCATAAGAGCCATAAAAGGAATGGTGCAGTGAGCTACAGTATGTCATGCATTTCTCTCTCTCTCTGTCCTGCGTTTCACTCCTCCTACACTTCCGCCACGATTCAACAGCAGCTTGTGTAACGCTCACTGAGGGGTCTGTGGTTTATTCCAGGAACCATCCACCAAAACATTCCGGGCCTGTGGTAGTGTTTAATGTGGGGAGTGAATTAATCACGCTCTGGCATTGTACGGACTGCATTGGAGAATCCTGTCTTTCTCTGGTGGAAACAAGGCAGAGTCAGATATTTCATTCAGCAAACCGAGCTGCTCACACATCACTCTCCCATCTATGTGCAATTTGTGCATGTGCATGTATACCTGTGTTATCGTTCATTTTGTGAATTGTCTGAGTGACCTTAAAGGTAGAAATTCACGCATGCACTAACATACATGCACACAGAGCTACTCTGTCATCTGATGTTAAACCTATCTTGGGACAGCAGGGTGGTTTACTGAGCAAAGACCATCATTCAATCCATGCTGAAGCCTCTGCCTCACTCAAATGTCCCTTGGTAAGATGCTTGATCTCCAGTAGCTCAAGGGGAAAGGACCTCAAGGAGATTTTATAGTATGAGATTACATATCACACATCATATTCTTTTATGCCAGCCATTCATCATAAATAAAATAAACTGGCAGGGTATCAGCAGAAATAAGTTGTTGAATTTGTTGTTGGTTTATTGTGAGTGCTGAACCATTATGACATTGAAGGTTCTGGATAGATTGTCCCTGTTGAGTTACCACTGTCCATTTTAGTCTTTTGGTCGAGACTCCGATCATTTGCTTCTTATCTCTGCTGGTCAGTCACCAAGAACTGTGTGGATCTCTTGATTTGATTTCAAGTTTATTGTTCCTCCAGCCACTTTAGCTGTTTTAGCTGGAGATACATATCACTCTGCGGGGAGTCCTGGTGCCTTTGGCTCTAAGGTGCTGTCCAATAGCCACAATTGAAGTCCCGTTGCAGACCATCCCACATCTCTCTCTCCTCATCTCTCCATCATCAGATCTCATAAAGGCCAATAAGGCACTGCTTGTCTGTTGCACTTTCCCTGAATACACACTGTGAGGTGTGTTTGTAGCTCAACAAACAAGACAAATGATCTCAATTTACAAATCTCTGCTCACATGTCAAAACGTTGACGAAACTGGCTCCTGCAACACAAACACCCTGACCATTGTAATGGCTCCTAGCTAATTGCTGATTAATGCTGCTCTGACATGTTAAACACAGTGTTTAGCATCACCCCAGTCCACGAAACAAAATCAATGAATCCATTTTTCATGGTCCGTCTTCAGTCCTGGCTTACTGCTTGCAAATGTCACTTCCCGCCCGCAGACATGCCTGGAGACAGTACTGACCTGATCAGTCCCCATCTTTCTGGGAGGACGTTGATCCTAATTGGTGATTGGCATGGGCGTTTAGTTTGTCATATTGTTTTGACAATGCCATTGCCGTGTGGCATTTATTTGCATGCTGTTTGTCTCCCTAAGTGAACTTTGAGTCCCAGACATAAATCATATGTTGGTGCTTGTGATAGCTGATGGCTCTCAATGGATGTCACAGCGCATCATGTCCACCGTCATTTCATTTGGCGTCACATAATGTCAGGTTGTCGAGACATTATTTATATCTTTTGCAACTAACACATCTGAAGGGAGAAAACTGCTGTCATGTGCTATAAAAACAACAAGTTTGATGTCTAACCCACTTTTCAGAAAGCACAATTTGAAAGTCTGATGGTTTCATTAGTGTTGGTGCTTGATAAGCCTATAATGATTTAAACATGAAAAAATGTAGGTGGATTTTCATAACATGAAACAGAAAGTGGATGTAAACAGATGTATACAATGTCATCTACTGCAGATGGCTGAATCGACCATGGGAGCTATGCTGCATTTTAGTTCAAATAACACTAAATTGAATAATCCTGGTGATTTTCTTTTGTTAGTAGAGACTGTATTTTATGAAGGCATCTAGTAAGTTTTGTTAGAACAAAGCTAACTGAAATACAACTGTGGTTAATTGACATTAGCAGGTGTATGGAGCCCTGCAGAAAAACCTGCCAAAAGACTGCAGACAGTTAAGGACCCAAAAGGTTAGTAGCAGGCTAACAGCTGTGTTTGGTATTACAGGTGCCCACAAATACTGAATGCATCCCTGCATATTAATATTGTAATCACAGGTAGTAGATTATCAAATGGATCACATTAATCTTTTTCCCCCAACATTGTGTGTTATACAGCTGTAATACTACATTGGACATTGTTACAGAACTGCTGACCAACAAATGCAGAGTAGAGTGAACAGTGATAATCTAATGTTAATGGGTTAGGGTTTGTCTGATTTTTTTTTAAATATTTGGGATTTTGCTTGTTAAACAGTGTGGTGTTATCTTTGACATCCCTTAAACATGTTAGAAACACTATGTTCAGGTAATCAGTGTGTGAATTTTAAGAAATATGAGTAATTCCGTGACTCAAATTCTATATTCTATAGCAGGATTTATTAATTTTAGAGGTGTACTAACTACCTTACAATCAAGCAAGTCTGTAAATCAGCGCAAACTAATTTTAGCGACGTTTAATGTATATTTACACAATACATTTCCCCCACATATTAGGTGGACATTAACATTTCTCACATAGAATCATAGTATACAACATGGTAAATTGTATTAAATGATTTTACATTTTACATTATATACAGAAGTATGTAACACAAAAAAATCTGTTTCACACAGTTGTATTGAAACACGCATACAGTTTTTCAGAAATTTTGAACATGTAATTATATAAACATGTAATTGTACAAACCTTGTAGAGCAACCTAATAAAAGACTGCACAATTCGAATGTTGGTGCGTCAAGTCTCTACTTACAGTTAAGAAGTTACGTGTCCGTACAGCTTCATGATACCTGATGCATAGAAGAATGATGACACATGGTGAGTTTGACATCATAATCATTATTGTGAAAGAATCTGATGATCAGCACTGAAAGTAAAAATGTTGTCACTGTTGCCAGACATGTTATCACTGTGATTACAAATGTCATGAGTGTTGCTCACAAGGCTTGTCCGAGGGTAGTCACATAATCACTGTGGGTAGATGTGTTGTCAGTGTTGCTTGAAAGGTTGTCATTATGGGCAGGAACATCATCACTGCAGAGACAAACGCTGACTCCAGGAAGAAACATGTCTCCAGGCAGCAACATTACCGTGGGGAGAAACTTTACCATTGTCATAACACAGGTGTCAACCGATGCCATATATTTTGGGGTGATTTATTTATCTAAAACATCTTAGGACTGAATTAAGAGATCAGGGAGCTCAACGTTGCTCAAGAACACATGGATGCATGTGGCGGTTTGTTATCAACACTCAAACAGTAACAGTGTTCATCAAGCCTGGCACACAAAGATGCACACTCTCCCACTGTGAATTTAAAGTCTTCAGTCTGGATCAGGCTCACTGTGGTAGATGTGAATGGCTGATTGTGTCTGTATCGCTGCTCTGCCACCTGCCCTTGCCATGTCAGATCAATATGGCTCCCATTAGCGCCCATCTTCACATTGATATTTCCATTCACACCTACTGTCCGCATCTGCTTACACGTTTCAACACTGAAGCCTGGGATCACTCCTCACACAGCACATGATTAAACCCAATCAACCTCTCGCTCAGTGAAGACGACACCATGGGGGAAATGTTAATGTGGGTCATATTAGTATAGCTTTGGGGATTTTTGAACCCATAAACCCGGATTCAAGAGGAAAAGACAGCGATGGAAAGGTCTAGGGGAGGTTTTTGAAGGCTGTTTTGTGTTTCTAGTGCTTGGAGCAGTCTGTCAGATGTAGGGTCAATTAGGCCGTTGTCTGGCAGAGAAGCGTGGAGGGAGAACATGATCAAAATCCCTGTACTGAAATATTAATGGAGTGATAGATGTCTGGGAGGTGCCGCCTAGTGAAGTTTCTGCTGTTTTTCCTGCTGTTGTGTTCGTGTATGACCTCAGTGAGCGGAAAGGAAAAGGACTTAATTTTGCAGTTGGATTATATGCTGACCACTTCTCACCATATTTTTGAACATTTGTTGGCTCTATATAATGTTTTGGTGATTTGAATGTTATAATGTCACTTTGGCTTGTGGGAAATGGTGTTTGTTAAAAGACTGCTAAAAACAGAGAAATTAAATAAACAATATTACCGCATGTTGTTTTTTTTATTTTTTTAAATGACCAGTGAGGAGCTCCTAGTGCCAGAAGTGAGAATATCGTTTTGCCGTGAGGAGAAACCCGCATGAGTATAAAAGCTCCAAATGTTTCCTAACGATTCTGCATCAGCTCATGGAAGGAGGAGGGACACCCTTTGCCTTAAGAACTGTTTCAGCCATTAACTGCTTAAGTACTGAATTGTACAGTTTCTGCTTGGACCAAGTTTACAGCAATGTTGGTTTAATTCTCAAACCCAAAATTTGAACCCAGAAAGGAACTCTCCTTAATGCTGCTATTTCATTCTACAGAGGACAGATGATGTGCTTTAAATGACAGGTCGATAAGTTATGGGGAGGAAGGGTCCTCTCGTTCAAAGACTTAACAAAAGCCACTAAACAGTGCTGTTGCTGAAGTGATATTAAAACTGTAATTGCTCCTTTTTTAACACCAGCACATCTTTATGACATGGAGGACTACACTTCCTGGACACACTCACATACATTTGTCCCCCTCCAACACACCCACAGACACACACACTCCTATGGCTGTCTAGACACTTTTCACCCTCTAATGCCCTCCTGCTGTGTTGTTAAGAGTTTGAGCCACACTAAAAACTTTTTCAATTATAGCCATCTAAACTCTGGCAGAAATGAGAGCACAGACATCATTGTACTGGGCCCAAAGAGAAGCTGAGGAGGCCATGAACCCAGCTCAGTGGATCAGGAGTATTAGTACAAACACTCATGACACATCCATCATCTCCTCAAGTTCATGCAGGATACACAGGATCCATGGATGGACCTGGGAAACATGGCCGCTGGGGTCAAAGTGTTTCTGAAAATAACAGAAACACCACACGACATATGACTTTATCACATGTGCCATTTGTTCAATCCTGACTAAGAAAACAAACTGTAAAAATGTAATATATATATATATATATATATATATAATACAACTCTCAACATACATCCATTTAATACAAGCACTGTTTAGCTATTCTGCATAGTGTGTGTGTGATACGAATTTGGAGGCAGCAACTCCCTCCTCAACCCATCGCCCCCTTGTCGCCCATCTCCCTTTCTCTAAAGGTGTTTTTGCACCAAGTGTGGGTGGTCCTCAGAGGGGGGAGTATGGGATAGAATGGGATGCTGTTTTGCTGATAATTAGCTTAATGAGAGATTAATTAAGAGGGTAGCTGCAGGGGAGACACACAGGGGAGATATACTGAGCTCTGCTACAGAGAGATTGAGAATGTGAGGGAGAGGTACATTCATACATGATATACCTATATGCATGTTTATAGGCAGAAATTGACATGTTGAAAGCACAGAGCAAAAAACTCAGTCTGAAAGAGTAATTTAATGTGTTATTGAGCTGTTTTTGTTATATATTAAAAATTAGCCACAAGGTGAAATATTTTCACCACCACCAATACAGTACACTTGTCTCAAGAGGTTGTTGCTACTACTGCATGGGTCCCCTTATTCTGTATGTTTCAAGACAACGTCAACATGTATTTTCTTTCTTTCTTTAATAAAGGAAATCTCTGTTGGAGTGAAATAATTGCACTTGTTCCCAGGTGAGTTACCCTTGTCTCCATATGTTGAAACAAGAATAAGTGAGATTGTCCTGTCCCAAGAAACAACAGCATTGGCCGATTGTCCACTTAAATTAACTTATGTTTATGTTTTCCTGAATATGTGACCTGTTGTCCTCATGCAAAGAATGACTGACTGACATGTGTCTCTCTATTTGCGTCCACCCTCAGTCTATGCATTGACTTATTGTGCAATCTAACCGCCTCTGAAATCATCACCTCAAACAGAGTAAGCATTTGTTTGTTTACCTTCTCCAAGTAGAATTTATTGCAGAAATGATATGCTAATAATAAAAAGAACCATAACTTTCACTTTTTTCAACAGCATATTTGGGAAGGTAGTGATATATCTACCACTATTTTGGTGTGTGCGCGTTTGACTTGAGGACTTGACATGAGGTACAAGATTATTTACAGTCTTTGTATATTTTACAGTGTCCAGGCATACACAAGGTCAGTGCTGATTATAGAATCCAAACAAACATGGGCAGATGCAGTGGATGACAGTAAAGCTGTTTCAAACTGTTGCTAGATATGTTCGTCTTACTTCAGATGCTGCGCTGAAGGGCTTCAGCTTATCTCTCAGCAGTGTGGGAGAGAAGATGCCTCAGGTGTGAGGTGTGGCAGGCAGGCTAAAGCTCTTAACCCTGCTCTCAGAGGTACTACGCATCCCTCCCACATTCTTAACTCACACACACACACAGACACACACAGTCTTTTACTCCCTTGAGCAATGCTAGGACAGGCTGCGGGGAACAGAGCCGAAGGTGAAGATAATAAGGCTTGTGTGGCATCATCTTGTAGGATCACAACGTTTGCAATCTCACTCTTTCTCTTTTTTTCTCACTCGTTCACTGTGTACACACTCACACACCACACAAGTATACGCACACACACTGCATATGGCCCCAGAAAGCCCTCCAGAGCTCCAGAGAGGGCTATCAAGGCCTAATTAATGGTGGGTGCAGTTATGTTTTATGATAGGACATAATCGGGCTCTAATTAGTGTGAAATGGGGCCCAGTGGTCTGATTTATGACCTGTAAGGATGATCGCTGGGTGGTGAATTAAAAGCTGACATTACCATCTCATGTACTTGTAGTTACACTCCAGCCTTCGCAACATGTGCTGAGGACTGTGGGGAGAACACGGGTCCAGTTCTGTGATGGTCCGTGTGCTGTCTCCTCTGCAATTCATTGCTTCGACTCAACCTGAGATTTGAGTTGAGGGCTCCTCAACTGATAATCTGAATTACCAATATTTTGGGTGGCAGCCTTAACTGTATGATCTTTTTTGTGACAAATTAATATAGAAATGTCTTTTTAGGGATAGTTTAAGAATGGTTTATGGCTATGTGTCAGTGAAGGAGGGTATGTATCAGCCAGCCCACGTTAAATGACAACTGTCTCAGAATAAATGCAAATTGAGCCTTGCAAGATCAATAAAGTGAAATTAATGATGGAGTAACTACTAGTACGAAGAAAACTAGTAGTTTTCTCCTCCTTTAAAATATCTAATCATTATAAAAGCTACATCGTTGTGAAACAAAGTAACAATACATTTTTCTCACACTTAAAAGCCTAAAAAGGTTCATGAACTTTTTCCTTCAAACAAAAATGTCAGGCAAAGTGTTTAATCTCCACTGTATCATATTTTAAAACAGAGTAAACCAGCAGTGAGACTGAAAACCTCAACATGTTGACCATTTTTATCCTGCTATAAACAGACAGGAAGTCACACAATATTTCCATCTTCTGCTGCTTTATTTCTGCTCATTAAACTCTGAGAAGTGTCGCTGAATCCCAAAATGGTGCTAATGTAAGACACATGCTGGGCAAGGCAACTTCTCAACTTGTTACTCCTGTATGTTCTCATATGCAGAGATCAAACACAGTTGCCCACAAGACAAAAAGAGTCAGCGTGTCAAGTTTTTGATCAGCAGTGGATGAAAGTTTGACAGAACACAGAAATTCTTTTGAGTGCTCATGTATTCTTCATGTTACAGAATATCTTTGACGACAAAGATATTTCAGGCTTTATTTTGTAGCCCCAACATATTTTCTGCAGGATCAGACGTGGATCTGTTCTGTGTCTTTATTTCATCACTCACAGCTCCCCTGTCTTTTAAGTCTTGGGTCTGAGCAAAAACAGGCAGAGTGGAGAATTATACTGTGGTAAGAATGTTTGTGGGAGGACTGGGATTAAAGGGCAAGAGAGGTCCTTTCATATGCAGGAAGTTCATACATTGTGAAGTTATGCACTGCAAAGTCCATGCTTCGAAAACAAGAGAGGAGAGAGGCGAGGGGTGGATCCTGTGAGGCGAGGGCTGGACTGTTCAGACACATCCCTTCTCTGTAGTTCTTTTCAGCCTCCCTTTGTGTATGTGCCCATGTGCATGTGTGTGTGGGTTGTCTCTGTCCTTGTTTCCCCTCCGGCATCTCCCTGACTTTTAAACTACCTTGAACGGAATTATGTCTCCAACTTTAGAGAGCTCATAAAGAAGCGGAGTGTGGAACAGCTCTGTAGACCCTATTTACCAAACCTCTTGTGACACGGGCTGAATTAAAAAACCACAGACCTTGTTGTAATCCATACACACATATGTCTGCACACAAACACACACCCACACACACACACCTAAACACACACAAAGTCACACAGAGGAAGGAAAATCAAATCAAACAGGAGAATGTGTCTGAATGTGCAAACCTGTCTACCTGGCTTAGCCTGATTTTTATCATTTGGTTTTACATGTGATGGTTTGCCTCTGCTATTTTTATCAGCTTTGTCTTTTTCCCTCTCTTTTTTACACTTTTTTAAATTTTAAATACAATATATAATTTCCTTTTTATGTACAATATGGAACTTTAATAGCTAGCGGGTTGTATTTGGAGTTGGTGACTTGAGTTGGCCTGTAAATCCAGGAGTCTAAAGAGTAAATGTCAATTAAATTGAAACTTGAACTGTTATGTTTAACTAATACCCTATTTACAGTAACCCACTTCAGTGTTTTGGGCGGATCAGGTAGCTGCCAGCTGTCAGTGTGAAAAAACAACCAAGAAGCTTTTGAGACTGGCTGAAATGTAATTCTTGATCTGATTATAAATCCTTCTCTACAAGACACATACGTAGTTTTCACTTCCCCCATCGTAACTACATCAGTTAACTAAGATCAACCTGTGTTATTAAAGCCATAGGAACATTAACATTAGCAGCTCCAGCAATTTCAACACATGCTTGTCTCTGATATCTGATCAGTGCAGTCACTGAATAGGTGAGGGTGAGAGAGTGCTTGCCAGCTAAAGTTTTATTGTTAACTAAAGTGCTAAAATGTACAAGATTTGCTTCTAACATTTTGTCAGTGACGAAGAGCTTCAGATGCATTAGCACCACCCTCTGGACTGGAGGAGGCAGATGCAATCAGATTTGGGATCTGCCTAATGGAGATGTGAGAGCAAGGTTAAGGTAACAATCATTGTCTTGTGCAACTTCTTCCATCAAGCGCTTCCCTGTTATCCCAGGAAAAAAGAAAACAAATAAAATCAGTAAACTGATAAAGCAGTTAGAAATGAAGGTGTCAAATAACACTGCATGCTTGTATCAATAACAGATGACTATTTAATGTTCGTCCAGAAACTACAGACTGGCTGACCCTGGCACATTTAAAAAAGTATTGCTATACAGCAACTGCTACACTGTCTTGGACTCACAATGAGAATATTGTGAAACAGTGTCCACCTTGTCACTAATTTAGTCCCATAAAGTGACGGGATGGCTGGGCACGCTATAGTGGCAAGTGTAACTGGTAGACTTGACACTAGTAATAGTAAAAGAGGAGGGGGTATTGACTGTCATATTGATTGTCATATTTAAAAATGTAATGATGCTGCTGACTGGGGCTGCTTGTGTGTGGACTGTGTGGTGTCACTGGGACATAGATTGATCCTCCTCTGTGTCGCACAGTAGGCACACCTGGACCGCTGGACCAGGTGGCTTCAAGCCAGCTAACCACTGTGTCATCACCACAAGCATCATTAGCAGAGACTCAGCTTTTGTGAACATGGCACATAGTAGTGAGATGTAATGGATGGCACACAGAGACAGCAATGGCGCCATTTTGGTGATTTGTCTCATTTGCAGCCCACTGCTGTTCTGGTGTTAACCAGCCTCTAAATAGTATGTGGAAATGCTCAGGCTGTCTGTACTGTGTCTTAATGTAGGTGAGTATGAGTGTGTATAAATGTGCTTTTTGTGAAGGTAATTTGTTTTAAGTCATTAAGTCAGAGAAATGATTGTCTTTTTATCCTCATGAACAAGGGAGCCTCCTTCTGTCATGTACGGAGAACACGTGATGATGCTGTACTGGGAAGAAATCGGGTGATCGTCTCTAGAGAACAAGGTCAAAACATGCAGTAAGGCAACATGTGTTACATTTCCACTATTAGTATCGAAATTTTATTAAGTGACAACATTATGACTTGGAATCACTCAGCATTCACAATTGGCCTTTAAAAGGCCAAAGTTTACCACTTAGTAAAAGGAAATTGTGTGGCCTCTCCCAACATGTTCCCAGAACACACACACCCATCTTCACTTAATGTCCTCTGTACTGTAAAGAGTCTTGTAACCCCAGTTCCGGTTGGCTTCCTCTTCTGATGTCTATCAAACATAGATTAAAATCTCAAAGACCCTCTCAAAGAACCACCAGTTTCAAAAATGTTTGCTTCATTTTAACAATCCATAGTCAGTAAAGAAGCAGTTGTGACTCAAGAGGCACTGTTCCCCCTCTTGTATACTCTGTGTATACCTGGAGGACTCTAGAAGAATGTCCACATGGCAGCTGATCAGATCAGGCCGAATCCTCCAGGACAACACTGGCATATCTACTGAAAAACATAACTAAGCATGGCAACACGTTTATACCATTTTGTTCTTAGCTGTTCAAAGCTGCTACTGACATTTATTTACATCCTGCAGACTGCCTCTTGTGCTTTATAGGCTCAATTGCATCTGAAACTTGTTATACACATTAATCCCGAAGACACAAACAACCTGAATGAGCACAAGATGCTCAGGCTGGTCATTTTGTGCACATGAATGCCTAATATAAAGCAAGTATAGTTAAAGTAAATATGATCAAAGCATGTTTTGAAGCTTAGTACAGTTTTTTTCAACCTAATTGCCTAGACAGGGAGAAGAACAACCCTAGAGCATTGTGGTGATGTAACCATCAGGTAGGCCCAGAAAAGAGAAACCCTGCAAGCAAAGTAAGAGAGAATACATCAAAAAACAGGAGAAGGGGAAAAATGCTAAGTCAATCAAACCACAGTGGTTTTACCTACAAGACACTGAAGCAAGCAGGGTACACCATAATTCAAGTCTAATATGAGGAGTAAAATCATCTTTAATTAATGGAATGTTAAGAGGAGGTTAGCTAAGCCTTCTGTCCAATTGTGTGGGGCAATACTGAGCTGCTTCTAATTGGGGATCACAGAATGTGGAGTCTGGGATTCACGGTGTGCTGATAATGTCATATAATTGGAAAGAAATCTGTCACACAGACAGAGGCAAGGCACCAGACCCTCCAAGGCTTGCACTTTAAAGATAGATTAATTAACGGTCGGCTTCAGTTCTCTAATTGTGTGTTCCCAGATAACGAGTTTAGAGTTGAGCCAATTATCTTCTTGCTCTTGCCAAACCATTTCTCTGAGAAGGGTATTTTTGAACCCCTCCGCTATACTTTGAGGTCAGCTTGGATTTACAGAGGCCAAGTCGGATTGATGAGAGGGAGACAGAATTGAATTGTGGTAAATTAATGAACTCTGGTGTGATCTTTTTTTGTCCTCTCGTCTCTTTTTCTGCTGTTTAACCTCGCCTCCCCTTCCTGAGGAGCTTACCTTACCATATTTTTGTATCTCCTTTATTCTGCCTTGGTTTTTCATTATCTCTGTTCATCCCCTGTCCTTTTGATTTTCTTTTTCTCTCAGTCTTGTGTTGATTTGAAGATCAAGCCTCTTAATTCTCCTCTCCTCACCATAGTGTTTCTCACACAGCCGTCCATCTAACCACAGCTTGTGGGCTTTTAATTGACTTCGAGATCATTATTTAGTTAATTATACCCCCAGACAGATTGCTAATAAATATTGATATGAATTATTCAAATCATATGTATGGCTCTGATTGCAACACCAGGCTGAGTGGCACAAGGTGAAGCCTCCAAATTAGAAAACAGAAGGGGGGAAGGAAGGTAAAAGTACAAAAGCTTGGATCCATAACTGCTCCAGCAAAGCTGAATTCCTGCTTGGAGAGAGGAAGATAAATTATGGTAATGGTTTTAGATCAACACAGTGCTACTGCTCTATAGAAAGCTGTGCTTGATAATGGAGCACAGAGAGAGAGAGAGAGAGAGAGGAAGAGAGACGCTGGTAAACTGCAGGGACAGAATACCACTGCTGTGTGTGAAACCAGCCCAGATTCTCACTGTGATGAGGAGTTTCTGGAGGTCGGTAATGGAAGGTTGGTTGGTCTGATAAAAGAGAACATAGCTTTTAGAAATGTACTAATAACGTGACGGCTCAGAACAGGCTCCACTTTGGCTCCACAATGGTCCAGTTTCACAGCCAATAGTTTTGATCTTACATGCAAAATATAGCATTTAGCATAGCCTCTTTAATAGCTTTAAAAACCTTGAGTAACTGAATTTGCTTAACGAGAATAATTTGGTGCTATGAAACTGTCCTCTCCAGGACACAATCATCATTATTCGCTTGTCAGAAAGAAAAAAAAAGCAAATGTTGTTTGAACAACAGCATCTGGCATTTATGCCTCATAAATACATATAATAATAAATAAATGACAGATTTTTCATCAATGTTTCATCATTTGTTCAAACAACCATTTTTATTTTCTTCACTCCCCAAAAACACCTTTCTGAAGCCACTAGGCAAGAGAGGCTGCGTCTGACAATTCTGTAACTTTGCAAAACCACAAACCACAAAACCTCATAGGGAGGAGTACAAAATTGGATGGATGGATGAGTCGACAAAGTGTGTATCATTGACTCAAGAGGCCACAGTTGGTTTTTCTGATTCTTTTCGCCATGACCATGAATGTACACTAACCCTAACCAAGTGGGCCATTTTTAAAGATAGTGAGGGACATGGTTTAGTTTAGTTTGTAGGATTTTTTGACAGTATTCCAATTGGCCTTTGGAACTGCTTTGCTTCTCCTACCTGTGAAGGAGACACTGCATTCCTTTCCCGATTGCTATTCCCCCCGCCGGTGTCACCTGAAAGGCAGCTTGTGCTTGTTAAGATGCATTAGTTCAGCACTGCCACTAAATGCATAAAAATTTTCAGGCAGAGAGTGCCAACACCTCGATATGTCTTCAGGCAAGTCATTAAAATAATAAATAAGTTAAAAAAGAGAGGGAGTCCCAGGTCCTTGGATGCTCTCTACAGCAACTTTAGAAAGCAAATGGACGAAAATTGAGTAAAGGTAAGAGAAAATAAGAAAAGAAGATTGGAGGCATTAGTGTTGAAGAGTGGAGGGAATTTTCAGAGACAATTGGAAAAATAGGCCAAGCTTCCAAAAAAGAAGGGCAGGGGTAAAAAAAGGAGATGGGAGAAAAGGAGAAGGGAGAGGAAGGATGGGGAGGGGGCATGAGGAAATCAAGGCTCTTAATTGGCTTGTTAAGACTTGAAAGCGTGAGCTGGGAGACGGGAGGCCTTGAGTTAGGGGTTTAACCAGAGGAAGAATGAGAGGAAAGAGAATTAACTAAAAAAGAAACAAATCCACATGAACGAGTGTTAATGGAGAGAGAGAGAGATGTAGAAAGAGAGAGAGCAGTCAGTTAAATAGAAGAACGGAGCGACAAAGTTAAGATGAGACAACTTTGGTTAATTAGTGTGTTTTGGAGAGAATGATTGGGAGTGTTGGATGTCAGGGTTGAGGCGAATGTTTTAGGAATGGGCTAGGAAAAAAAGATTGAGGTATACAGGTCACTGATGTGCATGTGCATGCACATGTGTCTCTGTGTGTGCAGATGTAGTTGTTTTCGTAAGAGTGTGCACTTTTCAGAACTATGGCCTGGGGCTGATGAAGCCATTAGGGCTTGGTCTCACAGCCAATCAATCACTCTGACACCTCAATAGGAGAGCTGGATGGTCATTCTTCAAAACACAGCCAGCCCACCTCGCCCCCTCCAATAATCGTTCCAATCATTCAGTAGCCAGGCCGAACTTCCAACCTCCGGCCGCCAAAACCCCGCTCCAACTGCAGCATTTGCTCATTTGTTTTGCTGCTCCCTTCTGCTGCACAAATTTACTATGATACCTTCAGCTTGCACTGGATTCAACTGCATGTTGACATGAAAAAAAATTTAAATTAGAAATCTACATGACTTGAAGTCAAGGTTAAGTCAAATTGCATATTATTTTTCTGCTACAGCATACAGGTCTGCTCCAAAGATTGCATGTCTTGTGTTCACTTTTGAGAAAAAAATGAGCACCCAGAGGAAGAAATGTGTATGTGATTTTCTGTGGTTTCACGAAGGCACTGCCATTGTTTCTATTTTTTGTGAATAACCAATCGAATAATTTAATTTTAAGCTTATTTGCATAAAGCAGTAATGTGGTGATACTGAATAACAATTCCTGTTAAGTCATTCTATCTGTGGGACAATTTGGTGTGTATAGTGACATTAGCCAACAATGTCAATGTGTAATAGACTGTTGTGTCTGAAATGTGGCCTTTACTTTACTTGGCCACACACACCAACAGTTTATATGACTTGGTTGTGATTCAGGTGTTGAAACAAATTGCAACACAAACTGTTTTCCGACAGTGTCATTTAGCATTATTTTATTCTGATCATCTTTACTGAAGCCATAGTGTGCCAACACAACTGCTTCTGTTCCAACTCTTCCCCATTTGCACCTGCACCACCAGCTGACAGTTCTCCAACATGTTGTGTTCGCCACCCAAGGTAGGCTGGCATTGCTCAAAACTGCCAGGTGGAAAAATGCCAACACAACATTCTTTGTTATAACCCCCACAAAGGATACACACACACACTCTGATTGATGGTAATTGTTTGTTAGTACATAGGGTTACGTGCAATTCGTTGTTGTACTTCAGGGGGCATTAAAGGGTTAAGCTAAAAATGACTGATCTGAAAGAATTTGATCATATATGTATATACGTATGTATGTGTGTGTGTGTGTGTGTGTGTGTGTGTTTCTATAAGTTGTCCAGAACCTAGAACTAGCTTCCGAACAAACTCACTGCTAACTTCACTTTGCAGACTAGATAGCCAATTAGCTTGTCAACTGTAGCACACATAAAAGCTTAAAAATGGACCTGCAAATATCAACATCAGTCAGTTTAGTTCTTTTACTTAAATACCACTGTTAACAATTGCTGTCTCTCCTGAGAATTACCAGTGCAGGTCTGTCACACTGTGTCTTGCAGTCCCTGACATCATAGCTGTGACTCTAACATCTACACCAATCAGTGCACTCAGACGCTTAGAGGCCAAAGGAGCTTTCTGGTGTGTCTCCATTTCATTTTTTCATTTAAAAATTACTTGTGGCATGATTTGGCTTGCAAAAATTAAAGTTTTTTTGTGATTTTGATTGATCTTTACACCTTTTTTAAAACATATTTTTGTACTGTATTTTTTTTCTAGTGGTAAACCGTAGTCATAAGGGATAACACTGATCAACGTGACCTAGCATACTGGACTATATACATGAAGCAGTGACAATGAATAGGGCAGAATGCAGGAGTGTGTGCAGAGCTTTGAAGCATTGCTACTAACAGGATTCCTTAGGTACACCTCATCATCACAGAGAGAGAGGAGAAGTGAGAGAAAGGGGGGAGGCCTCCAGCCACTGACTACTGTAATCACACCCAACCAGTGACCCAGTTAGACCCATTTAGCCCAAAGATAAAACCTCTCTCCCTCTCTCTTCGCTCTCACTCTCTCCTTCTCTCTGTGCTCTCTCTCTCTCTATACATCACTATAATTCCGCCCAGAATCTTCTCATTGGCTTTCAATTCTCCCATGCATTTTTCCTTCACTGGTTTCTTTCATTTCATTTCTTCACAGTTCTTTTTTCCAGTGTGTAGTGAAGCCCGAGGTGCTGTATTGATTAACATTGCCATTGTCACACCTGGGGGGGGTCATAGCTTTCCCACATATGGTTTTATCACCAATATGATATTTGCTTCTGCTCCATGTAACCACATTTTTTTCTTATATTGCCCCAAACAAACAAACATACACACACACACACACACACACACACACACACACACACACACACACACACACACACACACACACACCCCACACACACACACACTGTATAACCATATAGTCTATAAGTATCAGGAAAGTTTTGGCTCTGTACTCTGGATGACAAATTAGAAAATGTGATTTCAGCTGACTTTCTGCTGTGAGGGTTTTTAGGGGTGTTAACAAGAAACAGTATAACCATAAATAACCGGCATACAGGACCTTCAAAAGATCATGATTTGGGTTCAAATAAGTATGCACATGACAAAGGTAACTAACGTATGTGACAAACGTAACTAACATACGTATGTAATGAAAGTTTAAACGTAACTTAAAATAACACAACGTTGACTTTTGGTTTCACACAGTACTGTATTTGTGTGACCCATCCAACCACCCTGACCACCTACCTCTACACAGACTTTGTGGCTCAATACACCACCTCACCTGATTTTACATGCACTTATTCACACATCCAAGAGCAAGTCTGGGTTCTTCACAGACACATATACTGTTAGAACAGATTAACCATTGCAATCAGGTGCTGATCGTTGCGGATCATCAGGTATAAAACAGCAGCATGTACTGTATCACTGGATATGCTAAGGAGCACTCTAACTGTACTTCCTCTGACTCCTGAAAAATACATATAATATTAACTCCAAAAATTTGTCAGCTGTATTCTTTCACCTTCTGTTGAGAATTAGTCGCCTTTTTAACTTCTTTGACTTCATTCTTTGTTGCAAGGAAGCTGAAAACCATATTGTGTAATTTCTTCTTCTCTAAACTTCTTACTTTTAAGTTCGGGCTGAATGTATATTGTATATCTGGGTGCATTTTTGGTTTCCACAAGATGAATAGATAAAATTAAGAGATGACAACGCTTGCACTGACAGTCTTGTTACCTGATCCTCTGTCTTAATAAGTCATTTTGAGGCAAACAATGAAGAATGCCCACATTAGTCAACATTGCAATAAAACAGAAGGAAACGGCTGCCAAAGGAGAAAAAAAAAAGGACTGCTTCTCAGTTTTGTTTCCGCGAGCAAAACAACAAACTTATAGCGTTGATGTGGGAAATGAAGACTCTTTATTAGACTTTACTTCCTGTGATTGAATAAGTGAGACGCTGAGTGTGGTAAATGGCAGAACCTCCAGCACTACTATAGCTCATCTCTGGAGGATGGGAGGTGGGCTGAGTGTTATACTCTTGACTGTCAACCCTGTCTATTCCCTTGATTTTCTCCATTTTTTACATGTATTTATGCCAGGAAAGTGTTGATCTCCCAGCCTTTTTTCCCCCGCTGCATGCTGTCCCTCTATTTCTACATCTACGTCCCTCCTTGCTTCAGTTGTTCTTTTCTCTTCATTCCTTATTCCCACCATCTTTTTTCTTTACCCTACTGTCTCTTCCTTCCAATTTCCATCTTTCCTCCTGCATCACTTCCTGCTGTATCTTTCCTCCTTCTGTTGGAAAAAGCCCTTCTGTTGTTGTGGAGTCCACCAGCCTGAGTGATTGCCTGTCCTATTGATCCCAGCACTAAATATTGCCACCTACACACCCACACCTAGGCCATCCAAAACAAACCATCATATTTCTTCCCTGCCTTGTTTCCCGGAGGATTAGCATTGTAAAAAAAAAAAAAGCGCTGTTTCTATAGTTGTATCTGTACAGTAGGAGCTGGAGATAGAAGAGGCCGGTGCCAGTGGGTGGCCTAAAGTACAGTACAATAAGTACAGTGGTAGGAGGGACTGTATTGTTTGAGCATTCAGGCCTTCCTGTTCTGCAGCCATGTGGTCCAGTGGAGATAGCACCATGAGTAGGATGGACCTACAGTACACTGGCAGCTTTCTTTTTGAGTGTGTGTATACATGCGCATATGTTTGTTTGTGTTTTTCAGCCTCTATTTAATACCAGAGTCTTCTTAATGATCAGTGATTTTTTTAAGAAACATTCACCACAAATTATCATCATGGCCACACAATATTAAATTGTTTAATTTTTTTTTATTATTTAATTGGGATTTACTAATGATGTCATTGAACACAGCTACAGGTGAGTTATTTAAGATGTGTCCTGTGCATGTGAATGATGCACAAAGAGAAAGTGTCCATTCTTCTGACTGGCCTGCAAACTTTCATCAAATCAGAACCTTTGTTTGGCCCTGTGGCATTTAAATGCGGTGCAACACAAAGTGTAATTCATCCCTATTTATTTTCTATAGGATGCGAGCAATTCGGTTTGTGCTTTGGGTCTCAACTGACACGTGTCAAATAACACGATGCTGTGCTATGGGGCAATGTGTACTGCCCTTAAAGAATGGAGTTTCAGTGCAGGCCATTCTGTAATGCAGCAGAGAGAAGTGATTGATGAAGAAAAATTGTAAAGCAAAAGACATGTGGCTAAGCACTGACAAGCTGCACTTAAAATCCTGCATTAAACAGAAGAAATGATACACTTGAACATAATGGAGTCTTATCTCTGACAGCATGCATGTGTTGACAGGGTTTGTGTCACTGTCATGTTCTTGTCATGCTTCATTTGCATTTTAATACTGGCTGTAAACAATGAATGTCTCAGAACTACAATACATAACTAATAAACAAACAACCATAGTCCATGAATTAAATCAACAAATAAACAGATACTGTAAATAATCCTCACAAAACATTATACAACTGTTGACAAACTGTGGTTTTAGTAGTACTTATGATGTAACCTTACCTTTATGTGTAAAATTGGTTTAGAAAAGTAAAATAAAATAAAAAATCCACACCCAGACTAGACAAACCGTCTTGTTTTAACACTGGCTATCCACTGTGGGAATGCGAAACCAGCTTCTTAGTATCACATTTACTTGCCAAGGACACTTGAAAATTATTTTAATTTTGCCTCAGATTACTTAAAATATATTAAATGCATTGGAGCCCAAAACAGTCCAAGCAGAAAGTTTACAACAATTAGGGTCATTAATTCTGTTTTTGGCTTTGCTTAGGATAAATGGAGTGTATGATGTATTTTAGACCACTTTTCAGTTCAAACTGACCAGAATGCCTCTCAGTAAGTCATCTGACATTCTGGCAAATCTCTTAGACTAGTTCTTAAAGATTTTTAAAAGCTGAGAGGGATATTTTTAGATGATAGCTGTCAGTAATAGTGATTTATGATGGTTTCTTGCCAGATTCAGAATTCCAAAAGGAAACTTCAAATGATCCATGCAGATAACGTATAATGATATGTTAATGCACACCATGAACCATATGACCTTTAAATGTACAGTATTGGTAAATAGTAGTGTAACAATATAACTATTAACTATTCTATGAGATAAATATTTACAACCTACAGTGTAAGAACTACATTAGCCTAACAGGCTCTAATTAGGTTTATTTTAAGTGTTTTAACATGTGCAGAACATATTCTACCATGCAAAAGTTTCACCTTCACCTTCTCCAATTTTTACAAAAATGTTGTCTGTTGTTTTCATGACTGGACTGAAAATGGTTAACATTGTTAAACTGAAACAAAGGCACTGGACTGGATTTGGTGCACTGTTTCACTCTGATTTCCTAACTTAATCATTAACTGCAGTCCCTGTGTGCCCTCATTACTATGTCACATTCTTTACAACCCAGAATAGATAAAAAAAGAAAAAACCTCAAAAAACCTTATCTCCTCCTCTGTCCATCTCTAAGATTTATGACAAACAAATTCTCATACAAACACTTGTATAGAGCCTACACACATATCTCCTGGTGGGTCTCAGGGTGGGTTCCTTCTCCCTTGTTTATCACTTTTCCATTTTTAACACCCAGGCATGGTGGCACAGTAAATCAGAGCAGCATGTACCTTGTCATCCTGCGATTACCTGCTGAAAAATAAAGTGACTTGATGTCTGACCAGGAAAATAGAAGAAACACACACAGACAGCTGTGTGTGTGTGTGTGTGTGTGTGTGTGTCTGTGGCTCCAGCACCTTAAAGCCATTCTTTAAAAGCATGGATGATGATGGCAGATGGAACCAATGCAATAACAGTGTTTATATAGGTGTGAGTATGTGTGCAGCTCTGATCCACATTCACATGCCACGTCGATGTAATTGATGACTCCCTGCAGTTTTTAACCAAGTGTGTGTTCTGCCTTCAAAGTGCATGGCCCACCCACCTGTTTTGATTTTAATCGCAAGCTAAGCTTGGCACTCCAGCTGTGCCTGTATCAGATGAACCTCTATTGGTAATCCCTCAGCCCAGGTTTCTGGCTGAAACTACAGCAGCACAGCTGGCCTTCTGCACCTCTCCCTTTGCTACACTGATAGTGCTCAGCCCTGCACTCCACAATCACAGAAAAGGGAAACAGAAGCAAGCCAAACCAAATTTTTATTTTTGACACTGGCCAATTGCTGAGATGAATGTGTTACGTTATTGTTGTATTATTTGGATGAGGTTAATCCAAAAAGAGTCAGTAGAGAGGAGAGAAAGGAGAGTAAAACCAGGGTTTTCTGTTACAAGCCAGAGAAAGGAGCCCGGGGCACTGGGTGACATGCTCCTTCATTACCATGAACATGTCCCTCTTTTGGGGTAATGTTTGATAAAAACTACAGTGGGCAGTTGTTTTAGGAAATTACACAGCCTTTTTTTTATAAATGAAACTATATATCTGTGAGCTGTTTTTTAAGATTTACATATACAGTAGGAACCAGTGGACT
Source organism: Lateolabrax maculatus (assembly GCA_031216445.1). NCBI lineage: Eukaryota > Metazoa > Chordata > Actinopteri > Acropomatiformes > Lateolabracidae > Lateolabrax > Lateolabrax maculatus. The sequence continues at coordinate 20,232,540 of CM062200.1, forward strand.
TGGGGTTGAGAGCCATAGGCAGGGTATGGATGCCAGAAAGTATTGAAAGACGGACTAATAAAGTGCTGCCCAGGGTGACATAGAACAGGTGACCAATTAAACAAATTGTACAAAGATAGGTGCAACAAAAAATACAGACATGAACGCAGGACATAAAAAACAGATGTTATAATTTAATGTGGTACAGCTTTTAGTTGTTTTTGTTGGTTGGAGTAGTGTATGTGTTTATGTGCATGTATTAAAGTGTGTTGTGTGTTCATATATAATTGTGACCAGATATGTGCAGTTTTGTTGAGGAGGAGAGATCGATAAATAGGTAAGTAGATAAATAATAATAATAATGTTGATAAAATGTTTAAGTAAATACCTAAATAAAAATAAATGATTAATAAAAATGTTTTTTAAAGAGTGGAGAAAATTTAACTATATGTGCACATACAGGCATATATGTAAATAATATAATAATACTAATGAAAAAAGCAGTCGGGTTTTAGTCTTTTAATGTGATATGTTGACATTAACAAAAATGCAGAATAAGCAACAACCAGCGTGATCAGCGCTCTGATGGTTTGGTATTTTCCTGACTTTGAAATTCAATTTACCTGTCTGTGTGGAAGGCTGGTGCCAAGCACACCTGTGCATGTGGGACGAGAGGCCCAAACAGGTGGTAGTTTCATTTAAATGAGCCAGTACAGAGAAAATTGCTGGTATTTTGGTGGAAATTTAGTTGACTTTGTGCTGAGAAAAGATGTCTCAGAACCACATCTGTTTCTGGTGCAACACCACTTCAAGCTGGTGATTTTAACAATAAGAGCAAACTCAATACTTGGAACAAATGCGCAGCAACGACAGAAAAATGTGTGTGTAAGTGTACAGTGCTAAGTGTAAATGAAGCATTTTAATCTCTCTCACTCCAACTGGTCGATGCGTTTGAATCGGCATCAACAGTAAAGCTGTCTGCAGTCTTGATTAGATAACATGCAAATGACACCAGGCTGCTACAGAATAACCACTTACACCTCTACACACATCAGATTGGTTGGTTAGAACTTGGTATTCTGTTTTTAATGTCGGAGATGTCAGATTGCAGTTACTCATCTATCCTGTGCGTCATTGATTCTTTCCCAACTTTCTTTACAGCAAAGCCGTAGCGTTTCATGTTTTATTTTTGAAATGCATAACAAGTTACAAAAGTTGTTGTGTCACAATTTAAAATATGATGTAACCATTTACGATGTGGGATACAGTAGAATTACAATCATCTACCATATCATCATACAAATTAAATAAAAACACACACCATCTGCCTTTGACTGCAGATTGGTTGGGCTGTGTGTTCACATCCTGCCACTTTGCATCATTATGACATCAATCTGATTAGCTGAATTAGCTTTTTTGAGCTGTTGTCATCATACCTCAGTTGGATTAGCTCAGCTGTTTTAGAGTGACAAGACTAGTGATGTTATTGGCTGAGAGTGTATTTATTCAACACCCTCCAATTTATTTTCCACTCCACCCAGTTTTTGCACTTTGTGCTGCTTCAACTTTAACCTGCCATACTTATGTTAATTGTGCAAACTGTTTTCCTGTGTAATAAGGGATAATTAGCTCATCTGGCTATACTGCCACCCTGTTTACAACCTGTCTAATCTTGTGTTTGCTGCTCCGTTGGACTTATATTTATTAATGTTGCTACATAACTGACAGAACCTAAGGGAGTGTAACAATGGAAATAAAAAAAAAAAAAAAAAGAAAAAGGTTTCCTTTAAGGTTTAATAATAAACCCCATTTTTGATAATCTGTCTGGTCAACCTTTTTTTCAGCAATAAATAGTTTATTAACATTCTGTAATTGCCTCTCTATATAGTAGTATCCATTTTTACGTGTGCAGCTCGCCTTTCCCAGGAATTACATTTTTTAAACCTACACATAATGGATTCACAAGAAACCATGTATGTGTTTGTATCTGATGTGATCTGTACACTTTCAGTATTATACTGTACCTTTAACTCACTAATGTTAGTAATTGAGAGTGTTTTTGTTTCATCTTTCTCCTCAGTCTGCTTTACTCACCAGAATATCAATGTAGCGCCAAGCACTACACAGCTGTGGAGCTGTGAAATGAAAAGAGCTGCCATCACATTGTGACAATTCATTTTTCATGAAACCTTTGCTCGGCACTGAACTCTGCGGGACCAGACTAAACGTTGTCATTCTTATGTGGTGGAAACAGAAAGCACTCAGGAGGGGGCTTGTGTTGCCTTAAGGCAAGCTACTGGGTTTTAGAGTGGCAGTCCCATGATGTCGGATTGACTTGTTTTCTTTCACAAGTCTGACACAACACTTATATAATGTATCTGCATAGAGGCGGACAGGCATATGCCATGTTCATGTTGTATTGGATTGTAAAGGATTGCTTTAAAGGATATTTTCAGGTAGCACTAATAAAATGATTTGTTTTAGGTCTAGGGGATTTAATTAACACTGAGCCATATGGCTGTACCAGCTGCTAACAGGCCACAGCATTCCTCAATGCTTTTGTTGCCACTCAAGAAAAAGATACGGGCCTTACCTGTGAGCTTGGCTAACTTTTCCGCCATTGCTTCACTTGTTCCCTGCAGGCTGGGCCAGCTCCACTCAAGTCCGCTCAGTGGTCCTCTTCTTGTTTTGACAACTTTGCACTGAGCGCAGCTTCAGGGATGAGGGTTATCACTCACTGTCCATCACAGTCTCCATGAAAGGTTGCTCTTTGCACTCTTTGGCCACTCTCAAGCATCCATATCTCCTCTCTCGCTCTCCCTCCCCTTGGGCATCTGCTCTCAGACCAACTCATATTCCAACAACCTGTGACCATGACACCTAATACAGCACTCACATTCCATATGTATGTTGAAAGACCTTATTGTAATCATTGTATTCTGGATGGGAAAGGATACCTTCATACAGCGACTGCACTGTAAAAATCATGGGACAAAATCCACAGGTCGTGTTCTGTGCAGAAATGCAACAATTCCTCCAAACAAAAAAGACACAATTGCCTTTAAAAAGCCACATTAGTGTTTTGTGATTAGGCACTCCTATCAGCTGTAAACCTTGTTTTCACTACCTTCCAAAACCACTACCACTACTTGGTTAGGTTCAGAGGAAAATCCTTGTTTAATTTAAAGAAAAACTACTTGGTAAGCTTGGGGAATGTTCATTGTCATGGTTGAAAGAAATCAACCTTGACTCATGAGTATGAAATGATAAACTAACACCAGCATTTGAAGAAACAACTGATGTTGTCATGTGCGAGGACAATCTCATAGACGAAAGAACTTTCTTGAAGATCTTATTAATCTTTTGAGGCATTTAGAAGATATTGGTGAACGGCATTACTCCAGGAAAGTTTTAAATTCTTTATCAGAGCATTAATGGAAAGGGATGGTACTTATGAGCAGCCAATTGACTTTGTCAGCCATCATTTTGGATGTGGCCATCCCAACAACTGAAGGCAACTTATGGCGTGGTTATCCTGCTCTTTGATTTCTTCCAGCATGCTATGAACGCTGCATTACTTCAGAGAGAAGTAGGTGTGGGGCTCCTGGGAGATGTTGAGGAAGGTACAAGGTGATGAAGGTAGAGAGAGGGAGCATGTAACTCGACTTGACATCTTTGTGTCTTATGGGAGAGGCCAATCGATGGTGGCTGCCGAGACGTAGCACCCTCTCTCTTGCTCTATCTCTCTCTTTGTGTCTTTGAGTTACACTCTCACTTTCGCTCTCTTCAGGCACTATGTGCTATCATGGATCATCAGGCAGCCATCACCCACGGCTCTCATCCTGTTAGCTGGTCCGTCAATCTTGTGCCTCTGCTGAACAACTAAATATGTTATGTGTTGGCTGTGAGGTGATGGTAGGGCCCAAATTTTGAACCACTGACCCCCAGTGATGTCACTTAATCTGTGACAGAAAGACAAGTAAAAGAGATCAGTGGAAAAGAGGTGCATCATTTCAAATAGAAACCAGGGCATAAAGCTTTGAAGGTTTCAACTAATTTCCTTTCACAGATCATTCACACAAATAGAAATACTTGTAAACACACATTGAAGTAATTTGCTTTGTATGAATTTAGTCTGACCACTCATGGACTTTGGATTAATTGCGTTTTACAGGAGATTAAATATGCAGTGTAGCTGTGGTGTAAAGCTCAGCTAAAGGCAGCAATGTATATTACAATTGTTGGGGTCCTTTTATGAAAATGATTTTTCTGTCACGACTGATTCAACAGTTCCAGTCTGGGTTAGCTGATGTTGACAATCAGGAGGTAAAACCATACCATGTGTGGTTTTGAAGGATTCAAATAGTTCATCTTCTGATCCCGTTATTGCTCACTTTTTCTCATTACATTCGTGTGTCTGCATCCAAGGTCTGCCACAGGGACCGTCACACAGTGTGTGTATCAGTGTCTGCACTTGTGTGTGCATATACTGTATGCATGGATGAAGAGCTGGGCTCCAGGTTTAATGTATTGACACATGTTTCTGCCTTGAGTTTAGTTTGAAAAGCATGCATCAGATCAGACGGACACACAAACATGCCTCATGGCCACACGGCAGCCAGCTGCCACCTGCTGATAGTGATGTCTAGTCACAGATCATTAAAGCCACAGGTCTACCTGTGAGTGTGTGTCTTTGTATCTTTCTGGCTTTTCATTAAATTCTATACATTTTTAATAGTCCTCGCTTTCCATTCCTGCTATGCTCCCCCTGTGATAACCTTTTCTTGTCCTCTTCTCTCAGCCCTCCTCCCCATCTTGTGATCAGTCTCTTTTTATGTTGCCCCCTCCTTGTCCTCATAATCATTGTCGAAATAGCCCTTTAGTTTCTCTGCACTCTGAGAAATGGCCAGGAGGTTACACTCAGTTGCATCATGGAAGCACAGTTGCTCAATTTCTCACTAATTTTTTTTTGCTCTTGTATTGAGAAACAAATTTCAGCTTTCTGCTACACAACACATACCAGAGAGAAGACTTAGTCCGAGTGTATGTGTTGCTTAGTGTATAAGTGTGTGTGTGTGTGTGTGTGTGTGTGTGTGTAGGGGGGGGGGGGGGTCGTGGGTGTGTGTAGGTGACTTTAGCTTCCTCATTAGGATTAGTTGTCTTGGCTGTGTGTGATAGAGGCAGAAACTGTGGAAAGTGAGAGAGGGAGGTGAAGGAGAGAAGCTGATTTGAAGAGAAGAGTGTATGTGTGGGTTGGGGGGGTGGATCTGTCACTTTACATTTAAGCAGCAGATTCACGCCACAGTGGGCTAACGGACAAACAATCTATCCTTATTTACCCTGCTCAATGCCAATCCCATTGGATTTGAGGGAATTGGATTCCCACATCCAGGGGCGAATTCTTTTCAATTTGAAGGACCCCATTAAAAGTCTTTTTCTGTCCGCCTCTGTTTCACTCTGCTCTGCTCTCCCTCCTTGCCTAACTGGAAGTTTTCCAGTTGAGGTTGAACTGTCACATACACATACACACATACATCAGCATGCATTGAGCAAATGTGTGTAGAGGGTTTTGTTGTAGACCTCTAACACACACACACATACCCACAGACAAGACTTTCCTCCAAGAAAATTGACAGCATCACTCATTTCAGCAAATCCTAAAAAACAACATATTTATTTTAAAGTAACAAAGTCTTCGAGCGGCTGAAAAAATGTATGATTATTGTCTGTCAGGAGCAAAGGGGGGAAGTTAGGTGAGATTATTAGAGAGGGACTTTATTTTAGAGGACTGCTATTCGTTTCCTGTTTCCTGCCGACAGTCAACACTGGTTTCTATTAATCATGATTGAAATAATTTCCTAAGTCCCTAACCTCTTACGAAGAAGTATTTTCAACCCAAAACAAGATCTTTATCTAACCCTTACCAAGTTGTTTTTGTGCCTAAATCCAACCAAACTTTGACTGTAGCTGTGTGGTTTTATTTTTGAAAGCGTTATCCTGTCAATAGTGATGTCTGATTGGAAAACACTCCAACTCTTCTGGAGGGCATGAACCAACAACGCATTTTGTTGATTAATTTGAAGTACTTGTTATACACACACACACACACACACACACACACACACACACACACACACACACACACACACACACACTGTACTGACACACTGTAATGATTTTGAGAACAGGCTTACATGAATTTTGATCTTGGTCTTTTGGCAAAATATCAGAATCAGAATCAGAATTGGTTTACTGCCAAATAAGTTTTCACATACACAGAATTTTCTTTGGCATTTTGGTGCATACCAATAAACATAGTAGGAGAAAATAAGAGAGTAAAGGCAAGTCAAGAAACATAAATACAAAATAGAAAAAATATTTAAAGAACATGTAAAATTTGTCTGTTCTTTTAAAAACAAAGAGCTGTACACTTGTGAGTGTGAACAGTTTTGAAAAATATGAACCATGTAAAGGATACTGAAGATGATACAGTTTGATTTAATATTTATTGCAGAATTGATCAACTGGCTGTCTGTAACCCCAACATAAAGTGTCGTGCCCCATCCGGAGAAAGGAGGGTCAGAATTAAATACGCATTGTTTTCTTGTTGCCTTCTAACATTTGGCCATCACTGGAGTTAATATTAGAATATAGAATATTAGGTGGGGATGCAAGACATTTGACCTTTATTATCAGTGGGTTTATCAAATAGTTTGATCTAATGCTATTATTCTTGTTATACTAACAGTATTACAAAAATATTTATCAGTAATTAAATTATTTATACAGACTGAATGTATATGTTTTTACAATAAGAAAGGTCTGGTATCTGCAAGGTAACAACATTAAGTCAAATCTGATCTGTTGGACAAAGAATGACCTGTAATAGGACATTATAACAGTCCTGTTTTTTATCATTTTATGACTTGGATGTTGGCGTTAATAAGTTACCACCGGTCAGGTTCACAAACTCCTTTGATACTTTTTGATTTTGTACACAGACCGCTGTAACACGTTAATTAAGAACAGACTTCTAGATTTTATGTTAATGAAACAGTATGTGATGATTAGTTCTGAGATCAACATACTGTTGTTCCTGATTAACTCTGAATTAGCTGCTGCACTGGACAAAACTAATAACTGCTTCTTCATTTGTATTAACTTAAACATAAGCACCTGCTTCCAATGTTACTAATTGACTGGATCGACATTCTTAGTGGTTATCAGCCTCACAGATATGGGTTAGACAGGGGCTGCTACACCTGCTAATAGGTTCAGAAGGCTGTTATCATCAAGACTCTAGATCTAGTCCAAGAGGAGTCAGGCTCACTGCTAAACCTCATGTCATGTGACTGCCAAGTTTCTGTCTGTGTCTCAGTGGAAAATACAATATTGCAATATTAGATTGCATTTTGATAACATTTCTATTGAGAAACGTGCATTTTATTTCCATAATCGTTGTTTGCTGAATGTATATAATCTTAAGTTTGTAAGTTATTACAAAGATTCTGTAACGTTTTCTTTCGTTTTGTGAAAAAAGCATCGATTGATATTTGTTTTCATTTCATCTCTTTAGTTTATCTATGTAAGCTACAGGGAGGGCCGCAGTGACAGACACACAGATGCGGTCACAACACACATACACAGATGCAAACACTCAACACCTGTAATATTAATTAATACAAGTCAAATTAGTTTCTTATTTTTATTTTATAAAAAAAAGTGATTCCAAAGTATGGCTGCTTCCTTAACACACCCAGTTGACGCCTATGGCTCTATCCCCAGCTTGATCATGCTGTACACTTGCTCAGTCATCATTCTTCACATCACACTAACTCACTGACTTTATGGCAACATTACACTTCCTGTGTACATCTACCAAAGCATGATGGGAATCCTGGTGATATCATTTGAAAATAATATTTCTGCATGTTTTAACAATGTTTGACCATAAAGGTCACAAGCAGAAGAGAGATGGAGGGAGTTGAAGAAAGGGAAGAGAGTGAGTTAAGGAGAAAAAAAGGATATGGTGGAGCAGGACATGGAGCAGAACACAAGGAGGAAAAGAAAGACATGCAGGAAAAGAGAGGAGAGTCAACAGAAGGATAGATGAGTTAGATGAGAGATTGCTTTCACTTCCAGGTCACTAGTGGCTTCTGTCGAAGTGATTTTCAAAGTGCAGCATTCCCCAAACGCCTAAGTGGGCCCCTTACAGCCCCTAATAACATTCTCACAACGTTCTCATTACCTTCTCAAAACACTCCCCTGCTGCTTACACACACACACGCGCGTCTCTGTTTAACAGGGTAAATCTGACAGGATAGATTGTCTCAATACCATAGGGAGAGTTGGTTGGAACGCTGGTAAATAAATATACAATAACAAGGAAAGAAAATATTAATATCCATAAGAGCTGTCAGGGTGGTGGTCTGCATGGATTCCCCCAGTGTGTTTGTTATTCACAGACAGCCTGGGAGCAGGACCAGCCCTGTTTATTAATTTGGTCGGGGTAATATTTCAATAAATCATACTGTGACAGTGGGAGAGTGGATGTGTAGAGGCAGCTTACACAGGACACACTGTATACCACAGCATGGCTTTGTTTGTATCGATGTTTTTCCAGTTCCACCATGAGCTCCACCATGAGCTGTAGAGAAACAGAAAATCTACTTACAGACAAAACATGGCAAAAATATACTGTCAGCATGTAACTCCTACCATTTCTGTCTACGGTTCTACTTTCTGACTCTGTACTTAATACACATACATGAGATTGGTATCCATCTTTTCATGTCACTTTCAGAAAGGAAGTGAATCCACAAACTTCCTGAACTCCCAACTATATATAACTAACTGTGATATGGCAATACAGCTTCACACTTATGACACCATAAAGTCAGTGCACTTTTTAGCTCCATATTGACATTAAACATTCAGTTCAAGTTTTAGCTTTGCGTATGTGTTTTGATTTCACCAACAGCCAAATTCTATAGCTATAATGTTGACCAATATGCACTTTTTGATAAAATATTTAAGTATTCCAGGATAAGTTGACACCAACTTATTTTACTTTGAAACATACCATTTTAAAAATATGAATGGGATAGTGGTATAAAAGTTAAAAACTGGGGGGAGGTAGCTGGTGGTTAGGGCTAGGGTTTGTGGTGGTTATGGCTCCAAACAAGACTGAAAGTTTATCACATCTGATTGATTGATTATGAGTTAGTGTTCCTTTGTTTTGATGCTGATTACAAGTAAGTATTACATCCCTTCTGATTGGCAGGTTACAGATTAAAGTAGCAGGACAGGAGATGAAGTAGCAGTGACAAAGCTTCCTACAGCCTCAGTTGATGCATCTGTGTCAGTTAATGTGTTGACTTGCAGGTTGCAGGCTGTGAATCCCTTTTAATTGGTCAAGAGGGAAAAGTTGCAGTTCTGCCAATAAAGCGGTGTGAATTATGAAATGTGTTTTCATTTTGCAAACTTGCAAAGCCAAGTGTGAAGTGGAGTGTTTTAATGCTGCTTCTGGCTGCTCTAGAGAGGAGTAGTGTTTTGAAAGAAGCCCAGGGCAGGCTGGCTCAGTCTACTTCGCTGTTAGGATCTCTCCTCCTGTTAGGTATTTTCAACTGGTTAGCAGTGGGTGCTGAGGGAAGAGAGGACTGTGTCAGTGTGTACAGGTAGACACAGCTCTGGACATCTTGGTCATATTTACTTTTTCTCTAGATCAGGATTCATTCTGATGATGCTTTACTTGAAGTGGTGCTCATAAGCAATTCCATGGCATCGTGAAGGAAAATAAGCACAATGGGCCACATGCAAGAACCACTTGCACAAACAGATTATGTTTGCCATTCATATGTGGCATGTGTAAGCAATTTAACACGTATATTTCATCTATTCTATTTTCTTGCAACCGGTCCAAGTTGACTTAGCATAGCTCTTATCCCGGCTCTCTTCCCTCTCCTCCTGGGGTGGTAACACCACCCACGGTTGCATTTGGTCGAGCTGTCTGGCTAGGTGGTGAGGAATGCAGTGGGCAGTGATCGTTCAATTAATCTAAACCCCATGCTTCCTTTTCCAATGATTGTATTTCTGCCATAAGTAATACGTGTTTCAGCAATAAATCCGAAAAATTGCAGATTAAACAAAAATGTAGCGACATTTGAGGGAGCTATGGCTGCTGCAATTGGCCGCGGACGCTTTTGCCATGGCATGAGGCCCATCTAAAAACATGGTAGTGTCTAGTTTTAATTATGAAGATCACAATCGTCAAGGCATTTTGCTTAGTTAACTGTGAGTTTGTAACTTACTAAGGCCTGTTTTGGCGCGAAAGGTTATCCGGCAATGATGTGAGACCTGCACTCATTGATTGTGATAGTGTTTTGCTGGGTGCTCATTTGCTTATTGCTTCTGAAAACAGTTTCAGAGCTTTTGACAAGGGTGCTTTGCTCAGTTTATGAACAGTAGTTTTCTCGAGGTTTCTACCTGTTGCTCGAGGTTTCTACCTGCTAAAAGGGAGTTTTTCTTCACCACTGTCACCAAGTGCTTGCTCATGGTGGGAACTGTTGGGTCTCTGTAAATAATATTTAAATAATATTTAGAGTATGGTCTAGACCTACACTATGTGAAAAGCGTCTTGAGATAACTTTTGTTATGATTTGGCGCTATACAAATAAAATTGACTTGACTTGACTTTTTTCCAGGCCTCTCGTAGAATGTTGTTAGAGCTGTCTTTAGACTACAGCTTAAAGCGGCCAACTGGATGTTTTCCCATAGCTAGTGCGCTGTAGAGAGGCTTTGGGAGGCGTATGTTGTTCATGCAGTGTCTGTCCAGCCCATTTGATATGCAACTTTTCAAGCAGGGTATGGATATTGAATATGTGAGCCCAGGTGAGGCACCTTGAATCTTATTTTGTCATTTGACTCTCATAAGCTTGAGGAGAAAGGTTGTAAGAAAGTGATTTAGCGGTCTGGTATTCCTCCTGTAGAGGGTCCAAGACTGGCATAGGTAACAACTCTACCAAAAGCATTCTAAAATCACGATACAGCTACATTTTAGAACAACTTTAATGCAAAACTGCACCTGTGTTATTAGACTGTGTCAGACAAGAATAGCTGACCTCTGTGATGGAAATCTTAGAGCTGGTTCACTCTAACAAGAAGTTTCAGGAGACCGGGATGTCTTACACAGGAATATTTTTTGACGCTCGATCGAGGAGAAAAGGGAAACACCACGTGTGAATCACAGCGTACTGCTACCCAAATCTGAAGATGGTGTCCTGAAACTCAGTATTTAACCCTCCCCAGAACTGATAAGTTCCGCTATATCCAAATAGGGTTATTCCTAACTCAGTCTGTCATGTGTGATGACTCTATTGGATATCAGATCCAAACAAGGAAAGACGTCAACCATTGCTGTCCTAGCAACAGCATAGCCTCTCTACAGTCTCTCTTATCCAGCGTCAACAACCAGGTGCCAGCCTGTTGTGTCTAAACCTGAATACAGAAGATATCTAGCAGACCTTGGTATACCAGATGCCAGAGCCAACTCGGCCTTGTCAGGCACACAGAGTGAGACAGGCGAACAGAGACAGGCAGTTGACCTGACCTGTGAAGCCCTGTCTTAAGTTACCTTTAACCTACAAGAGGGAAGTTTAACATACAAGAAGGAAAATTCCTTCACAACCTCCACCCACCAAGATGTAATGGCTTTACTTTGTTTGCCCACAGGAAATTAAATATTAAAACTTAAAGGACCATGGTGGTAGTTTTGCATCTTTTAGCCAACTACAAATTATGTATAGTCCATTACTGGACACTTGTCAAAGCTTACCATGAAATTTTAGATTGATTTCCTTCCTTCCAGGCAGCCATTGGTTTCAGGTAATTTCACTGTAATGTGAAAATGAACACACAGAAACTTGCAGCTTGTTTGAGAAAAGTAATCCATCACAGTAAGCAAAGTAACTCTTTCTGTCCATGCTGATGCAGTCTAGGACACCTCGACATCCATGATCTGAGAGTGAGCTGCCAGAAAGTCAACTATTGTGTTGATGGATTACCATCCGAGGCAAATATCGAATCTCCAAGTTAATGTTATGTTCTTATGTTATGTTTTTCAGGATGATGGGCTGAATTGTTAAACAAAAGAAGAGATGATTCAGGTTTATTGCAATTTAGATATTTTTTCATAGCCATCCTTTCTATTAGTAATACCAATATTTTACTCACCGAGGTGAATCTGGAACCATAGTGACATCACTACAAGTCAAAAAGATCAAGAAACATGAGCAGCCAGATGATCGGACAGGTGGAAACAAACCTCCCAGATGATGGATCAGATATGCTTTTACTTAAACAACCAGATGTCTTCACAGGTGTAATGGCTTGTGCATCCGGAAGCGAAACTACAGTGATTGTGTATTGGGCTCTGAGCGCTGCCAAATACTGGTGTCCTATACTTGATACTGTGTCTGAACATATCCTGTGTATACAGACAGAGCAGTGAAGCTGTTGCTACTGCACTGCTAACCTGCTGCGCACACGACCGTTCCTGTGTAGACACAGTGTTTGTTTGGTGTGTTGATCCCAGGAACCCTCTCTTCCCCTCAGTACACTTATCGTGGCCTAGCACAAACTCTAGCAACCTCAGCCTTCTTTCTGTTGCAATGCTTCAGCTACTTAGTACCAACATTTCCACCATAGGCTACAACCTACAAACACCTACTTCTGCTTAAAGGTAACATTAAAAGACAGAATTTCTATTTCAGTAACTACTGTTAGTTAACATTTACTTTAGATAGTCTGACTCTGCCTGGTAAATCTGGGAGGGTTACTTAGCATTGGTCAATACCTTTGGTGAGTAGAATGTTTTCATGACTGATAGAATCGATGGCTGACAGTAACACTACCTGTATGGTCCTTTAAACATAAAATCATCACCCTACTGTGTCTTACACTTAGTGCTGTCCAGAGAAGGACCTTTGGATTTTTTCCCATCCCATTGTCATCTGTTTTGTTGAAAGCATCACAAGCCTGAGTTTGAGAACTCAAGTTCAAATTTTTCCAAAAGGATACCTGTTGCTGCCATTTTGAATTATAGGGTATGATAATGCTGACTGGAGCTTTAGATTAAATTAGTAAAATTTAGAAACAAAAAGAGAGAGTGATGGATGGGAATGGTAGGAGAGCAGAAAACAGAGGAGGCCTGAATGATGGACAATACCAATTAGCAGTACAAATCAAAGGTGTAATTAAAAACAAAGACCACAGTATATACCTTGTGCAGCAAATCTCATACATGAGCCTGTCAGATCCCAACATGAGCCTGTGGAGATGTTTACACTGATGCAGTCTCTACTGAAGCCTTACCATCAGTCTGTTTACTATGCTTCTCCTTGTCAAGGACAAATAAAGAACCGTCATTCCACAGGGACCTGCTGTATATGTAGCTGTATGGATTACAAACAAATGCTCATACATGCACAAAGGCCCATGGGAGTTGGAATTTGTACAGTGTGATGGGATCTGGATGTTTGCAGTGTTGTCTGCTTGATTCTCTGCATATTTGTTTGTTGTTTTTGATTCTGATTGTTGCTGTGGTGTTGCTCCTGAGGTCAGGCATTACCTCTCTGATTGTGGTGCCTGAGGGACGCACACAGAAACACATCTCCGCAATGAAAACACACACATAAGCAGGCACAGTTTGGAAGGCAGCGGTGGTTAGAGTTGAAATAAGGACAGTCCCAGGGGTATGTCCCCGCAGCATCTTGTGTATTTTTCCTAAGTTGATTTCCTTTTTCTCCTTACTGTCTCTGTGGTCCACAGTTACCATGGAAACACAGTTTGGCATGATATGTTTAACCAGAGAGAGTTGCATCTCCAGTATTTTTCTCTCCTCTCCCCTGTTATTGAGGAAGAAATATTTTAATTGCCCAGGTTTAAGGGAAAGCAGGGTAGAGAGTGAGAGTTTGCCAGCCGTTGGTGTAGCTGTCTGTATCTGTTTTGTGGAAATTGTTTTGCCATGAAACACCATCTGTCTGGCCTGCTGGCTGGCTCCACACTGATCTGTCTATCTATAGACTCAACTTCAGTTTCAAGTACAGCAGCCATTAGAACTACACACAAATGTCAACTTATGATGCACTAACGTGTTAATTATATCAAATTTAGTGGGGTTTTTTGGGGTTTTTTTGATACAGGTATTTTGTAACATTCTGTTTATTTATATATTTATTTGTCATGGATCCACAAACTCTCCATTGAACCCGAGTGTAATAGCAAGCCATAACAATTACTCGTACCTGGGTTTATAAGCTGGCATGTTTAGTGCAGAAGTCCTTACAGCAAATTAGAAGTCTTCATGGGTCCACTTACTTCCTAGTAACCAAGACCCTACCCCAGACCCAAGTCTGATTGGGTCAGGTAAGGTCCCATTTCCTTGCCGAAGCTCTCTGGTCTGTGTAAGTAACACTTGAACAGAGCGAGCAAGCGAGCTCTATCAGCTCTGATCACATGGTGTGTCATCATCATCACAGAAGTGATAAGTGAAGTGTGAGGTGCAGGAAAAATGTCATGTATTGCTTGGCTGCAGCTGCTTGTTAATCGGTGGATCATGCTGCTGCTTCTCTCTGTGTTTGGGTCTTTTCGAGTTGATGACATTTTGCGTTGTGTCTAATTATCATCAGGTCTATACGAAACGGGTCCCTTTCAGGTCAGGTCTCTTTTTTTCTGTTCATGCATATTGGAGAGTTCCAGTCAGAATGAGTATTGTTTGAACTTTAGCCAGTGTGATTTCAGACCTGGTTGGTTTTGCGACACTGTAAGTTCACCGTGGTAACATCAAGTATGGTCTAATTCTGCAGCAACCACACCTTGAGCAGATATTTTGTCAGAAATACAACAGCAGGGCTGGTGTATCTGTTTACACTGTAGCAAAACACGGAAGTCAGTAAATAATTACAATAATTACAGTATCCGCCTGATTTCACACTGCACATGGTGTGAGTAGTTTTCCACACAACAGCAGGACACAGTAATGTTGGTCAGCTCACTGAAGAGTTGAATGTGCGCAGCCTTATCTACTCCCTGCCATATTTCAAAGTGATCCATTGACAAAAATTGCTCAAAATGACTGTTTTGTCGATAAGTGATTGTGGTCAGCACTAACCACAGTAACAAACACATTGCGTTTCCTGTGGCTGGTTCACAATAAAAGCCAGTTGAACACCTTTGATGTGAAGCAGCAGAAGTAGGATATTCCATTTGCTTTAGTAGTAAAAAGTGAGCCTGATATCAATAAAATAGAATTATGCTGGATTACATGTTGCGTTGTTTTCTGTGAATCCCTCTTACTTAGGTAGGCTGCCACTACCAATAAAAACTACTGTGTAAAAAGATAATTGCTGAATGTAGATGTCAACACTGTATGGCTATCGCTAAATAAATGCCAACTGTAACATAAAGAAATGTCCACAAAGCACATAGACAAAACAGCATAACAGAAACGTGCACATATAGTCCAAACCGCATTCATCGGGTGTTGCACACACCACCTTTTCTTTTTCTTTTGTGTTTTGCTATAGTCTTGGTTTACCAACTACAGTATCTTTTTAAATGTGTGTCTTTGTATTTTTTCACAGGCTGACTTAACTGAAGACACATCCAGACATCTCATCCACTTTGCCAAAATCATAAGGTAAGTAGGCAACATTTCCCAGTGTTCTCTCTCTCTCTCACTCTCTCTCTTTCCCTCCCTCCCTCCCTCCCTCCCTTGTACTTCTACAACCTCTCTCAGTCTGGGTTTAAATCACAGGGTAATGGAGGGGGAATGATTTATGCTCCTCACTGTAGCCTGGCTCTACAGGTGTCAGGTTCAAGTCGCAATTCTCACATCACACTATTGTACTCCTATATTGTCCTATAATTATGGTATAACTACTGTAAATTAATAACATTTTGTAACCTCTGTTTCACAGTAGCGGTAAACAGAAAGCTTTTGTTCATCTTATTCAATCTACTAAATCTTGGTTTTATGTGTTTAAATATGTTGGAACTCTGCTAAAACCAGTTGCTGTTGTCAGAAACTTTTAAAACTTTTTTGTTCCTGCAAATCTAAGGTGGTGGTTCACAACTTCAGTGTGGCAGAGAGCTACAAGGGTTACCAGTCTAAAAAACTGTGTACAGTGTATTGGGACAGCGATGTTTTTCACAAATGTGACTCCTGGAAAAAAAAAAATAGAAAATATAAATACAAGATAATTTTAAAGTACTCAGTTCTCAGTACTATAGTTCACAGTCTTTTCATGTTTTTAGCGGCTATTTTCTAGCATGTATAATGTGTTTAGAAACAAAGCTCGCTTCACTTCACACAAACTTTAAGGACTCTCAGATTTGTGTTGAGTGTTTGGAGGGGGTTTACATGGTGACCATGTCTGAGTGACCATTGCTTTTGGTCTGCAGTGAAATAACTGTTTCTTCTTTCTAGATGGATTGTTGCCTCCACATTTTTTGCAGGGGCTTTTTGCTTCTCTTTTAAGAAATGCAGTGCATTATGTCACATGGAGATAATGAGGCACTGTACTGATGAGGGGCATTTCTGGTAAGACAACTTAGAACTGACTACAGGGAAATCGGTAGTATCTACGGTATCTCTTGAGCCAACTGTAGTGGTTTTGTCTGAAATATGGGAAGGAAAAATTTAAATTGTTAACAAAGTGTGAAATTTCTACACCCTGATGTTGAAATGTAGGGTTAGTGATTTAAACAAAAAATTGCAGTGGAGTCAGAATGGAAGTGAGGGTGCAACTCCCATATGTCAGTGTTGTTTGTAGATCTCTTTCGTTACTACAAAATCACAGAACCATAAATGGCTCTGCAGGGACTAGTTTGGTCATTTAGTCATCTAAAATGTCAATCAGCTGAGTTTATTTGGTCAAACTAGCAAAATTTTGGACCAGGCAATTTATTTGGAAATCTGACTACGAAAGACATCATTAGTTATAGATTTTTTCCAGCCAGACAATCCAGCCAGGTCTAGGATTGACAACCAGCTCAACTCATAGTTAGAAAAAGCTATCCTGTCTTGGAGAAATTGATTCCAAAAGAATGGGGATTATGTCTTCCTCTGCCCCCTCATTCTTTTTGTCATTTCGCCCTCAGCTGATATAGTGGTAATGTTGTCTGTTATGTTTCAGTGCAAGGCTGAGTCAGAGCTACTGAGACATTACTCCGATGACAAAACCGGCAGAGTTTTGAATAGGCTGAAGGGATAGTTTTGTTTAAAAGGAAGGAAATCCTCTTCATAATGGGCAATGACTCAGCTAATGGCACTTTAGATGACATTCTACATCCACTTTGTGGTTTTAATAATTTGCCCAATATCCCTTTGAATGATAATTACAAAAACAGTGTGAAGTCATTGCAGTTGGGATAAGAATGATGGTCAGTTCAAATGTTTCCACTGCTTCCTTGGCTTCCCTATAGCAGCCAACACAACCCTTTCCTAAGTTTACTTTTGTTAAGAACAGCTCAGGTGTTTGCTTTAAACTCTCTCTTTCAATATTTTCAAGTTTCACTTTGGGTCAAGCAATAACATTCAGATAAAATAATGAACATTTCCCTGTGAGGTGTTTTTTTTGTGGCGCAGCCACTGGCCTTGACAATTTAACAGCTCTCTGAGTAATTTATTTTTCAACACCCAGCATGTTTTTTGATATTTTTTTTATTATTTGACTCACCTTGAAATGAATAGCATTTCCTTCATTAGTGAGAATGAAACCTGTATGGTTGTATTGAATATAGCCTTAGGTCACAACACTCAAATGAACCAAACCCTATTAATTTGAGGTCTGTGAGGTGGTTGGGGGGTGAGCTGGAGATGTGTGTGTGCGTGTGCGGGTGTGTGTGTGTGTGTGTATCAAAAGGAAACAAGGGAATTTCAGATATGTACTGCAGGTGTCTGTTATTACCTTAGTTCTTTTAGCATGAACACAACTACTACAAGTACTCCACTTTCTAGACCTATCTTTACTCAGATCTTGATTTTGTCAATGATTATGGCTAAATTTGTTATATAATCTGTAATATATAATTTGTATAATTAGTAATAATCATAATATTTTGTGTTTTAGTGTGAAGTTTTATCTTTCACAAATAATCTGTTTGGTGCGGTTCAAGTGAACAGCAGACCTAACAACTCGACTGAGACTGCTTAGTCCATGATCACAGTGATCACACAGTCTAACGATCCTCCCCACTCCAACTCACTCTAAAATATGATACAGGTGACTGTTATTTTTCTATTTTTTATGACATATGAAGTCCAGTGGCAGACTCAAATATTTTTTCTCAATAAACACCACTGTGCTCATTACAAGCATTAACCATTTTGTGACACCATGTATATATACACTGTCTCTCTTACTGCTACACTGTTAACAGTAAGGAACTATACAGTGCCAGAAAATGGCTCTTCAAGTTTGTGCTATTGCAACTCTTTTGGGTCGTGTAAAGACCATAGCACCCTGCTGGTTCTACACAGGACTTTAGCACCATTCATGGTCCAAATGAACATTATCAGTAGTGTAACAAATATTTTTTTTATTCTTCAGGTTAAACATTTTTTCCACTTTCTTAATTTTACATACTACCAAATTAGAGCACTGCTTTTGATGCACAGTGATGCAGAAGAATGCTCTGTTTCAGTTCTGTCAGATCTCAGAGCAGCTTTTGACACTTTTGATCACAGTCTCCTGATCAACAAACTCAAGTGGGACTCATCTCTGGGTCAGCGCTGAAGTTCCTCTGTTGCTGTTGGTAACAATGCATTCTCATTTGAAACTTTGTCTTGTGGTGTACCCCAAGGTTTTGATCTGGGTCCTGGGTCTGTCTTGTATACGCTTTACAGTGGCCAGATAATAAATCACTTTAAAAAAGGTATCTCCAATCATCATACAGATGCTATTTTATTTTACATCTTGTTTATGCCTCAGAATTTAACAAAATTGACAGTTTTACATATCTGCCTAAACTCTCAAAAAATAGGATGGTAGATAATTTCTTTCAGCTGAACACTGACAAAAGAGAAAGTCTTTCTGCCCAGCTAACCTTGTCCCCTTTTATTTTTAATGTAAAGCACTTTGTGCTCTTGAAAAGCGCTATCTAAATAAACTCACTTATATACTTACTTAAATATTTTTTTGTCTGCATTAATCCCATCATTGTGCTGCAGTCATATTGCTGCAAACTGGGAAAAATCTTTTTTAATTTTTTAAGATGTATCATCCAGACCTGGGGCCTTCATTCACAAGATTATGAACGCAGTTAAAATGCAGTTACAGAGAGTACAACCAATCAGTGCAACAAAATTTCATCCTGTCATAGTTATGTCAGAAGTATGGCAAACACATCTTTCTTATTAAAAAAGTGTAGTTGTTTGTTTTCCTTTTAGAGAAAATATGCCGTCTGTGATGGTCAGGCAGAGGAAGACTCAATTGCAGAATCACACTGACACAGAATTGAAGTCCAAAAATAAAAGTTTACTGGGAGTCCCAAGGCAAAAAACAAACTGGTAGTCAGTGTAGTTAAATACTCACAATCGAAAAAAGGCAACTCCAGAGAGGCTCACAAGGTTCAGGAGGAGAAAACAAACAGGCTAGAATAAGGACAAGGAATGGCTGGAGCGCTAGTCTTGGAAAAAGAGCTAAGACAATCTGGCAAATTGAGTGAAAAAGCTAGGGGTATAAATAATAAGAGAACTAATGAGATAACAGAACACAGGTGTGGAATCAAAACTGGCAGGAAATTCAACAGTGGCAGGAAGTAAAACAAACTGGAAAGCAAGAGGGCAGGTAATTACAAAATAAAACAGGAAGTGGAATCAGTAGTCCATACGGGTCGTCACACCGTCCAGTTTGTTCAATAGTGACCCTATAACCAATTCAACAGAATGTTCCACATCAGTGGCAGTCATTTTGGTTGTTGGTTCAACTGGCTAAATGGTTGAGAATCCGGCCAGGACAAGTTATGTGTCTGGTTGTATTTTTAACTGTGTAAATAGCAAAAGTAAGCATCTGAGAAATATTTTCAGAGAAAGTGGATAACTTTTGCCTTTCCCTTGTTTGTATTTATTTTTTCAATTGCAAGTTTAAATAATGATCTTTGTCATATCGGACATAGTATTGACATGTATTTGTGTGTACAGGCAACATGGGGACCTTGGAAATCATCCTCTTTTATCAAATAGGAATCTTTCCATAGAAGATTAAAACTTAAATCGGAAGTGTTAAATGCACCCAATGAATCTTCCAGGTTGCCTGAAGGCAGCCACTGCACAGTTTGGTCCACAGAGAACTCTCTCCCTCCCTCTCTCAGTCTGTTTCTCTCTTCCTCTCTCTATTTGTCTCCCTGCCCATTTCTCTCTGTTTTTATTTTGGTGTGTGTGTGTGCTGTCACCAATTGTCCCTCACTGTTTGTGAATTTAGAGGATGTTCTTTGGAGTTCCTGGCCTACCACACTATCCATCTTCCTATCTATCCACAGACAGAGGAGCCACGCTCACTCCTCCAAATGAGAAAGTAAAAGGCTTCCCTCCAGCTCTGTACCGCTAAAGATCAACTGTAAATCACACTAATGGAATTCACGACAGTGTTTGTGTGTGTGTGCACTCTATGTCTGCTCTCTGTGTGTGTGTATGTGTGTGTATATGTGTATTGTTTCTGTGAATGGGAGATGAGGCTGTATTATTTTTCAGCAGCTATCGTACGGGTAAACGCTCCAACGGCAAGTGCCTATCGGAGCGTGGCGGTGAATATACTGCATACATTAGGAAGTGCTGCTCTTTTGTGGTTCAGATGGCATGGGTTTAAG
Source organism: Lateolabrax maculatus (assembly GCA_031216445.1). NCBI lineage: Eukaryota > Metazoa > Chordata > Actinopteri > Acropomatiformes > Lateolabracidae > Lateolabrax > Lateolabrax maculatus. Next base: position 20,253,387 of record CM062200.1, read on the forward strand.
GCGGGGCAAGGGTTTGAGGGCTCTGTCAGAGTGCTACAGGCAGTCAGTTAGAAAATACATTTAGATAACTGTATTGTGATGAAAAACTGTTTAAAAAGAATTAGACTTTGAGTATTTGTACTTGTGTTCCAATTTGCAGACGGATAAAGTGTAACTCCACAACATAGTGTGCAATGGTTGCAGCATGAGTCAAATAAAAGACAGACAGATAACCTGAGAGACAGAGACGATCAATCAGAAACAGGTTAAGACAAAAAGCGAAAAAACACCCAGAGAAGAAGTCATCAGCGTTGTGTGCAGAGCATGTGGGGGCAGTGGCTTTTGTGTGTGCGTGCGTGCATGCGCGTGTTTGTGCGTGTGTGTGTGCATGTAAAAACCTGATGCAACAGAGTGCAAAACTCCAACATGCAACAGTTCTTAGCTGGTCTGGTTAAATGGCAGAGCAGTAATAGACACTACCTAGTTAGAGATATGAAGAGAACACACACCTATATGCTGGGAATGACTATTTTGTTATTTGTTATTTTTTTCACAGAACAAGAGCTGCGAACAAGAGCTGCTCACTCCTTCGTTCACTCCCTCACTTTTCTCTCCACGGTAAACACTTAGTTTACTCTGTAGTGAGTACTGAATTAAGATTTCCAACAGTTATGAATCATCATCATCATCATTCTGCGTCGCCACTGGTGTAATGTCACAAAACACATGTTCACATCTACTGTATAAGTTAAGACATTGTATTGTGGGGTATTTCCTGTGTGTTGGCACTTTTCATCTTTTCATGGTGATAGGTCAGTTAGATTTGCTGTATTATAATACTTCCATGAGAATTGAAAGTAAAAACAATGACAAGTACGGACTGAATTGATTAGATACAGTGTGAGATGAGTAAAATACTATCATCTTTAAAGTTGCATCAAATAAAATCAGTCAAATTACTTGGAATGTGACATGAAAAAATTCAACAGAATTAGAAATTAAAACACTATAACTGAATCATTTAAATAAATTATTTATATTATTTTATTATTGTATGTGATCAATCCAACAATTGTACATGTTGAAGTGGAAACAGACAACTGATTCGCTTTAACTTATCATTATGACTTAAATGTTGATTACACAGTGTAATGGCTATAGAATAATGACAGCATTTGGATTGGTTCCTTATAAGCCTGTCTTTCACTACTTTCAACCTTCACTAAGCCCTGCCCCCTGAATACAGACTGGCCAATCATGGGAGTTGTTTCTACTCTCAAGTCAATTTACGCAGGAAAATTCTTTGAAGATATTACATTTATTACAATATCTTAAATTGGTTCCATTTTGCTTTCAATGCAAGTTTATTTAATGCAATAACTATTTCACCACATCAATACAATTGTCAAACCACTGATCTTGTGGTGTCTGTACTTGATGTTCTTTAAAACTATCCAGCCAATAGGATTGTGCACACATTGATTATATTCTCATTACAGGCAAGTACCATTGTACTTGGGCAGAGATCACAGATATACACTATATTAATGGGCTCAGTAGGATGTCAAATTTACACATGGCGGAGATAAGAGGAATAAAATCACTGAAAGCAGCAATGAGTGAAATGATGGTGATGGACTAGCAGTGATTTCAAAATAAATGATAAAATAATTTGGTAATAATTTATTTCTAATTACTAAAGAATAATTTAATTTACTAGCGTTTGAATACATGTTTCATTTGATTTCATTGCTTTTGATGGAACATTTGATTTGATAGTTGTTTAATCAAATCATTGTTTAATTTATCCTCTTTTTGATTCCAACCCTTACATTGGCTCATCCCAATAAAGACACTGGCAGTGTGTAACAGGAACAGAGTTCAGTTCCAGGTCGTATTTTATACATGAGTAGCAGATTAAGGAACTCAAATGTAACATTTACTTCAACATACTTATTTTTCATTATATAACAATATATGTAAAATCTAAATTATTTTCCCACACAGAGCAAATCAGCTTGATCAGAGTAGCACTGAGAGGGTGTTTAGCTGTCCATAGCGATGAATTCTCCAGCTCCCTGTACCAGCTGCTCAGTCAGTACATTAAATAATTCTTGTGATTCCTTAATGAGCAACACTGCTGCAGATATATCGTTGTTTATTTCTTGTCAGCTCAGAGTCTCCAGGGGTCCTTGCTTGGACCTGTCTGTTAGTTACATACATCTATTAATGCTACCTGAACAGGTGGAGCAGACCACACACATGCAGCACACACTTGTGTAGTGTTAGAAATCAAAGAGGCAGACAGATTTAGCATGGGGAGATCTCCAGCTATGGGGAAACGGAGAACTTTGTTGTGTTCAGCAAATACCTCCACAGGGACATGGAGATGAACTGGAGATTAAAACGTTCAGCATATCGCCATGATACCTGGGGTATCTGGCGCAGATTGGGAATGGGTGCCTCTGACAATGAGGACTTTCTCATGCTTGTCTTGAAAATTTTCAGCCATATGAATGAATTTAGCAAAGAGACCAACTGTTTGACTTTGGTCTTACTCATTATTTAGAAACTTGCAGCAAGTGTTGCTGACTTCTCTCTGTAAAACACAAAACCACATATGGAAACACTCAGTATTTTATTTCTCCTCCAAACACACAAGACACACTATAAGTATGTATATGTCCAACATACACACACACATGCACACACACACGCATGCACACACAAATCCAGAATTCTTCCCCGAGGCAAAGTCACAGGCTTTCCCCCATTATCAGACACGATTAGAGGCGCTATCAGCCATCCGACAGCGGCAGCAGGCACTTTTCACAGCCTTTACACACACACACACACACACATAATATACAGCAGCAGCATATGTGAAACATAGTTGTCTCATGATAAGAATCCTACCCAATTCCCTCCTAACTTGACAATAAATAAAAACGTGCTAAAATAACGTAGCTTCTCTTTATTCTCCACTTCCTCTTCATCCTCCTCCTTCCTCGGTTGTCTCCTGCCTTTGTTCAGAAAGTCAATGTGGAGGGACTTCATAATCAGTTCACTGGTGGTGTATATATATGTGTGTGTGTGTGTGTGTGTGTGTGTGTGTGTGTGTGTGAGAGAGAGAGGTGTGAGGGTGTATTGCTCCGTCAGTGATATGATCAAGGCTGTACATCTCTCTAGGTCAGAGTCGACACTCAGACAAGGTTAGCCCGTCACTCCTGATGGAAACTATCAGTCTCTCTGACCCCAGGCAGCAAAAAAAAACAATTCACACTCTCTCTGATAAGTATCCACAGTCCTTGAAAAGTCTAATTTTTTAAATAAACTTTTATAATACTTATGTTCTATGCATCTCCTTTTGCTGTAACCAAATGTTCTTACTTACAGCCAGTTTATGTTCATTTTTTTAAATATTTGATTTTTATTAGTGGGCCGGCTGTGTGACAACACAGAGGCACACTATTGCTATCCTCCATACTTATGATTATAATTATTATAATTCCGTATCTTCCTGATATTTCCCCATGCTTCTCCTCCCACAGCTTTGAAAGCACATACGCCAAAAATACATCAAATGTGCGGCTCGATCTCAAATCGATGGCTATGATTTTTATAAGAGATCGGACGAAAAGTGTTCGCACAAATCGCAATAGAATGAGCATTTTCTGTCCATTGGAATAAATGGAGGGTTGCTTTTGAAGAAGGGTCAAATTCACTCCACTTTGAGTGAACACCATGTCGCCATACTTTGCCGTAGAAGAATGCTTAAACATTTGAATGATTCCTCAGGTTTCAGACTATATCCAAACTCCGCCATTTATTCATAGGAAGTACGGTTTTCACACTATCCCTACTTTTGTTTTATGTGTTTTTTGAGACTCTTCCAGATTTTTACCATTGTTGTGTATTGCGTTTAGTTAGAGTGGAGTCACATGACCTAAAATGGAGAGCTGCAGCAAACTCTTCTTAAAATTTCTCTTAAAAAGTCTCCTACTCCTACAATTTTCGCCCTACAGACATAATTTTACCATCAAAATGTAGGAAATCTAATTAGCTCACATTGTTGTATCAATTGGACTGAGTCTTCAATCACAAAGCAAGCTTTAAGTGACGGCTGCACCAGCAAGCTCTCCATAGGCCTTCATGTAAACTTACAACAGAAACACCCCGACTTTTCTTTATCTCCTTATATTTCTACCTCCCTGTCATGTCCACAGTTTTAACACCACAAACATAAACATTACATATCTGACTTCAGCAGAATGTGATTGTTCTGATGGTATTGGATTGGATTCTCTTAAAGTTAAAATTTAAAAGGTTTCTCCTCAGCTCATTCTCTGTATAGAACAAGACAGAGTCAGACTGGGGTCTGGAGGGTTAACTGTTCATGAAGCAAACATGAAGCATGAATTATCACCAGATGATGTTGGACATCTCTGAAGTGAACATAAAGTGTCACTGTACTGCTTTGGTTTATGTTTCACACTTTTGAGTCTGTTTGAGTTTGTCTCAGGTAAGAGCCACAAGCTTTTCTCTCTCTCTCTCTCTAGTCTTTTAAACTGTGTTTAACTAGTTTGCTATAGTTCAGAGTCACAGATTGTGTGAGACAGTTATTAATGCAGTGTGAGTTGACAATGAGCTACTTGCTGCTTGGCATTGTGTGGCTATGGCTTTAACCTAATTCACATTGCTACACTACACTAAAAAGTACATATTTGACTTCAACATAACTTTATTGTTCTGATGGTGAGTTATCTCTGGGATTGGATTCATGGTTTGCCTCTGGAAGTTAAGGAGCCCAGACCTCTGCAGGGGGAGACAGGGGGGACACAGATACGGTCATCTGTACTGCTTATTATGGTGTTTTTGGCCTGCTTTGTTTTTTTTTTTAACTGCTCATGAAGCAAACATGAAATATTAATTATCACAGGGTGGTGTGTGACATCGATTGACCGACTTAATTCCTTCTCATAATTACGAGCTCCACACTCGTTTTTGGAACTTATTGCACGTAGAGCTCGGTTATCTGAAATTATACGGGGTTCAGTGAGTGTCCTCCAAAAATTTCAATATGAAATTTTTTTAGTTTACTTTGGAATAGATGTATGGACAACTGAACAGACAAAGACCAGAGTGTTACAAATATAGGGTTCGGGTTCAATAATGTTACATCTAAATGCTTTCAAATCACTTATGAAGTTTATATGGGTTTGGCTTTCACAATTTGTAGCTGAAGTTAAAAATAATAATGAAGTATTGCTCTTATAATCCACTGCAGGCAATGTTTGCCTATGAAAGCAAGAAGCCTGCTACCTGGATGTGCACAACCCTGTTATAAATTTCATTCAATTATATATATTTACAATATGGTGTATTTGAGGTAGAGTGGGTTTTATACTGTGTGGTTATATGGGCGTAATGTCTTGTTTTGTTCCTTTTACACTTAGTTGGGTAGTGTCCTTGTTAAACGAAGTCCTTGCAGCAGTAAAGCAGTAGCACAGCATTCACAGTGCCTTCTGAAACCTGCTGACTCTGTGAACATTGAAGAAGTCATTGTCTTGCTCAAAGACACAGTGGTTGTTGTTGGGACTGAACCTGTGACTTGGAAATGTTCTGTAACCACGGCGCAACCCTTCTTCACTGTATGTCAGAATTAGAATCAGAATCAGCTTTATTGGCCATGTATGCGTACACATAGAAAGAATGTGACTGTGGTTTTTCCATTGCTCTCAATGTACATACACAGAAATAGACAAATAAACAAAAAACAAAGACAACAAAGCAGAACAACCGTAACCATAAACATTTAACTACTATGTACAAATATAAAAATAAATGTATATACAAAGCATATATATGAACATAAAACACAACAACAATGACAATGAAATGGAGAAAAAGTGCAATGATGTAGAGTGCGAAGATGCCTGAATAAATATGGAGAGATTGTCATAGGATACTTCATATACATGAGGTAGGTGGAATGTGTATATATATATATATATATATATATACACACACAATTTAGCATATACAGGTACTGAATTATTGCACATGGATTGTATGTGTTACTGAATGTAGGTTTTCAATATGCTGTCAAAGCACGTCAAATCAAATGTAATACCTAAGGTTAATAGGCATTAAACCATGGTCTGGTAAATACTTGATTTTGATTGGCTGCAGGGTGTTCATTATTATTTGATAATGGAAGTATTTCCAGGTTCTAGGCTACATAGTATCATAGTACTTATTTCCAACACTGAGTGTATCCTTCTGTGTTTCATCCTCTGAATTCCACAGAATAGCGACTGTAACACACAAGCTGCAGATAGCACACTGCCCCTCAGAAATGTACTAATACTGTAGAAGTTAAGATCATCCAACATCCCATTCGCTATTCAACTAGCTACTTCAGGCTGCGGCCGACATCAAACATGGCCAATCATTTGTTCGGAAAAATCTTGATATTAATGTAGGGACAATGACATGGCTGGATAGCTAGCAATTCATATTGTTAACCATACTGTCAAATTATATTTGTTATATGTTATTAACTTTGAATCTTGCCAGCATAACATTAGCTTTCTTGCTCTTGCTGAGCCAAAGGGTTCTATGATCTGAGTGGACTAGAAATATCTGCAGTTGCCAAGTAATATTGACTAGTGGTTTTGAGTAGTAAACATTGTTTCCATTGCATAAGAACCTTATGGGAAAGTAATAATTGCTCCAGGTATTAGTCAAACCCTCAGGTTACCAGGGAAACTGATTCATGGTTTGTCAAAAACTTTACATTTCCATTGCAAAACGCATGAAATGTGACCATGGTATAAGGGGCATAATGTCTTTCAAGGTGTCTATAATCAAGAATTAATTAATAAAAATCAATTAAAAAAATAATTTCTGACAATGGACACCTCATTGGGCATTATCCGATATTATTTAATTGTGAAGTAACAATATCAGTGTGATACTAATGCAATAACAGTGGTGGGCCATCAGGGCCTGCAAGGCCTTCTCTGCTGGCCTAAGAAATATCTGAATTACAGACTTATTTTAATTATAATTATTATTTTTAAATTTATTATTATTATTTTTTCCATTCATACTTAATAAATAATTCCAAGTGGTCTATTCGCCTCCTTTCATAGCTTTTCCCCTGGTTGCGCTGCTTCCAAACATGTATATTCATATAACAGCATGTATCCAATCACAGTTCAGCCATAACTTGTTGCTAGGGTCAAAGAAATTTGCCTGGAGGCCTTCACAATCAGTTCTGCGGGCCCTGTAGCATAAAGTAAGTGTCGATTAGACTGTTGCTTTAACCAATCAGATTTTGAGTTGACGACACCAAGGCCTTCTAGCAGACGTACAGTGACGTCAGCATATTCCTGCCCTTTGATTGGATAGTCGGAGAGCGTGCTAGCTAGCAAACTGCATCTGTTGCGAGCTGAACGAGCAGAAATATACTGTTGATTTACAACCCACAATGGCTGAAGGAGGAGAAGAAATTGACTTGGTTGCAAATTTATTTTATTATTTTCCTAAATAATGTTGCGCTTTTATGAGGTTATTAGTGATGCTTTTTATGTGTGTCGCAGCTGTAGCTGCAGTATAAGGAGACTTGTGCACTCTGATTTTGTTTCCTCAGTAAAGACATTTATTCTGGCTACACGAGTTATCTGTCTGTGATGCAACGGCCCTTTATACTGCATTTCTGCATAATGGTTTCTTTAAAGCGGCAATATGTAACTCTGGAGGAATGATTGACTCCACGCGGTTCTCATTCCCTGGAGTCAAATAGGCTACTGACGTTTTGGGCTGGCGGTCCGGGCCGGGCTGCATTATTGTGTGTGGATCATTAATATAACTGTTAATCGCGGCTCTCAATCTGACGTAGCTGCTGATTGAGTAACGCTGGCTCTGGCTGTTCCTCACAGCTCCATAAAATTCATGGAGGATCTTGTTTTGTCCTTCTTTACTAACTACCAATGCAGGAAGCATGTATTGTTGCCATGGAAACCACACAGACTCAGGCACTCTAGTCGGAGTGATATTTTTAGTGATGCGCTGATGTGCTCATTTGATAATGCTCTAAACTTCTTATTGACCAATCAGATTGCACGGTCGGATCTACTTGGTGTATAAATAGCCATAAAGTAGTTAATAAGAGGTGGATTAATTCAGATGAGCACTACTGAAGGCCTAGGTGTGAAATGCAAGGTCCACCACTGTGCAATAATATTTTTAAAAACTAAGGAATGTGATTATTGTCACAGTTTTCCTATGCAGCTAATGTCAAGTCAAGTCAATTTTATTTGTATAGCGCCAAATCATAACAAAAGTTATCTCAAGACACTTTTCACATATTATTTACATAGACCCAACAGTTCCCACCATGAGGAAGCACTTGGCGACAGTGGCAAGGAAAAACTCCCTTTTAACAAGTGGAAACCTCGAGCAGAACCAGGCTCTGGGTGGGCGGCCATCTGCATCGACCGAGTTGGGTTGAAAGGGGGGGAGAGAGGTGGAGAGGGGAGAGAGAGCAGGAGGACAGACAACAAATCAGACTAATAATAATAACAACTATAGGCATTAAAAGACATGTCATGATCAAAGGTTACTCCTAGATTCCTTACTGTGGTGCTAGAGGCCAGGGCAATGCCATCTAGAGTAACTATATCTATAGCTAGTGCATCTTGCAGGTGTTTAGAGCCCAGAACAATAACTTCAGCAGAAAATTGCAGGTTATCCAGTGTTTTATGTCCTTAATGCACGCCTGAAGCTTGGCTAACTTGTCAGTTTCATATGGCTTTATTGATAAGTATAAAAGAGTATCATCTGCATAGCAGTGAAAGTTTATTCTAATAATATTCATATATATGAAACTATCACAGGGACGGAAGAGTGGAGGGAGAAAGAGAAAATGAAAAGGGAAAGAATTGGACATTTGGAAGAAGACTCTGGATACTAAAGTGATACTTAGTGAGTGAGATGCTGTAAGACCAGTCCAGATTGCATATGAAGTCTTGTTGTAGCTATCTGGGCTCCATATTAGTGCTGATGAAGAGCCAGCCAATCAAACTACCTGGTTTTTCCACTTGTGTGTTTGTGTTTGCATGTGGGAGACAGACAAGGGAATATTGGACAGGCAAAAGACATGATAGAGCGCTACTTTCACATTCCCCACTTGTTTCCTTGTCATCCAATCTCCCTGTCAGAGGCTTGCTCAGTCGCTTGTAGCATTAATCATTTCCAGGTTTGATCAATTCATACACCTATGTTTAGAACTTTGTTTAGAACTGAATTAGTGCGTTTTAAGTACTAAACTCAAACTCAAGGGTGACTTATACATACATACATATATAACACTTTATAAAAGAACTGTAAAGGGCAGTTGCTCAAATGAAGAGATGGCAAAACAACATGACCTTCAATCACTAAATGTTCAGAAAGCTTCTGCGTCATGGTCCTTTTTTCACATTAAAATGTATTTCAGGTATTATCTGCCATGGGGTGCAGTCAGTGTGTGCAGATTTTGCCAATAGTCTATCATTGAAAACATTTTAACAGGTTTGAAGAGTGACATCTCCAAACATCCAATCATGTGTGTTCATTCATGCCTATTAAAGAATACTTTTTTTATCTGCATCCCACTGTCATTTTCAAGTAATAGATAAAGTATTATGTCAATAAAATAAACCAGAAATGTTTCAATAATTCGATAATATAATAAAACTGAATAGATAAGATAAAGAATGGAACAGAGAACAGAAGTCCAGAATGAATCTATCTATCTATCTATCTATCTATCTATCTATCTGTCTGTCTGTCTGTCTGTCTGTCTGTCTATCTATATGTAGTTATGTTCTGAATATAAAGTAAAGTTTATGTGTTTTCTTTTTTTCCCTTTCAAAAAGACTGCTTTGCCTTTGGCTGCCCCCCTCTTTCTTTTTTGTCTCCTTTTTGCTCAGTTCTTCTTCAGACAAGCTCATTGTCTTTCTTCCCCTGAAGCAAGGGATTATTTTTATGACAAAAAGGGCACAGTGTGACAGAGAGAGCAGGCTTTGCTACTGTAGTGGCAAAATATGTTTCTTATTTCTGTGGTTTACACTGAATTAGAAATGTTCTGTAATAACCTAAAGAGCTCCCTGATTTCTTAGCATAGAAAACTTAAATGTTATATATATATAGAGGGGTTAGGGAAAGTTCATGGTTTGGGTTCAAATAAGTACTTCTTTAAGGTCAGGGGATCTCCATCATCATGGTTACAGTGGTTAAATTGTAAAGACCACAGAAGAAGAGCACAGTCAACTTCATTTAGGACTGGAAAACTATTTTTATTTGCTTTGGTAAAAAAAAACCAACAACAAAAAACAATTACAAGGTGGGCCTTAGAAACCTAAATTATCAGCATTTAGAGTAAAAACTGAGATTGTGCCAACAAATCAAGCTAGTGTCTATAACAAAAGTGAGCGAGTTTTGAAAACAGAATCTTATGTGATTCATTACAAAGTGAGAATATTCCGTTAACTAATAACTAACAGTTATTTAATTGTGGAATCCATTAAAAAATTCTTGTTACACCACACTCCTCTGCACTATGAAACTATTCATATAACTATTATTAAATACAGTTAATTACAGTGTAATTATAAATTGGGTATCCTTTGAGAACCTAGAACCATGATCAGTCTTGTAAATAAATAATGATTTGACATGATGACAACAACTCATCAAACCGACGTATCCACCTATGTTATTTGGAATCATTGTTATCTTACTCTCATATACATCCCAGTATGCATTACTGAGGTTAAAAATCCTCATAAATCATTCAGGACAGGTAGAGTATAAAGGCTTGTGTCTTAATGTGTTTCAGAGGAGTGACATGGTCTTCTCTCCGATCAAAATGAAAACAGTACAAACTATGATAAAGATACAGTGGGTACGGAAAGTATTCAGACCCCTTTAAATTTTTCACTCTTTGTCTCATTGCAGCCATTTGCTAAAATCAAAAAAGTTAATTTTATTTCTCATTAATGTACACTCAGCACCCCATCTTGACAGAAAAAACAGAAATGTAGAAATTTTAGCAAATTTATTAAAAAAGAAAAACTGAAATATCACATGGTCATAAGTATTCAGACCCTTTGCTGTGACACTCATATTTAACTCACATGCTGTCCATTTCTTCTGATCCTCCTTGAGATGGTTCTATGCCCTCATTGGAGTCCAGCTGTGTTTAATTAAACTGATTGGACTTGATTAGGAAAGGCACACACCTGTCTATATAAGACCTTACAGCTCACAGTGCATGTCAGAGCAAATGAGAATCATGAGGTCGAAGGAACTGCCCAAGGAGCTCAGAGACAGAACTGTGGCAAGGCACAGATCTGGCCATGGTTACAAAAGAATTTCTGCAGCTCTCAAGGTTCCTAAGAGCACAGTGGCCTCCATAATCCTTAAATGGAAGAAGTTTGGGACGACCAGAACTCTTCCTAGACCTGGCCGTCCAGCCAAACTGAGCAATCGTGGGAGAAGAGCCTTGGTGAGAGAGGTAAAGAAGAACCCAAAGATCACTGTGGCTGAGCTCCAGAGATGCAGTAGGGAGATGGGAGAAAGTTCCACAAAGTCAACTATCACTGCAGCCCTCCACCAGTCGGGGCTTTATGGCAGAGTGGCCCGACGGAAGCCTCTCCTCAGTGCAAGACATATGAAAGCCCGCATAGAGTTTGCCAAAAAACATACGAAGGACTCCCAGGCTATGAGAAATAAGATTCTCTGGTCTGATGAACTCGAACTTTTTAGTGTTAATTCTAAGTGGTTTGTGTGGAGAAAACCAGGCACTGCTCATCACCTGCCCAATACAATCACAACAGTGAAACATGGTGGTGGCAGCATCATGCTATGGGGGTGTTTTTCAGCTACAGGGACAGGACGACTGGTTGCAATTGAAGGAAAGATGAATGCGGCCAAGTACAGAGAGATCCTAGAAGAAAACCTCTTCCAGAGTGCTCAGGACCTCAGACTGGGCCGAAGGTTCACCTTCCAACCAGATAATGACCCTAAGCACACAGCTAAAATAACAAAGGAGTGGCTTCAGAACAACTCTGTGACCATTCTTGACTGGCCCAGCCAGAGCCCTGACCTAAACCCAATTGAGCATCTCTGGAGGGACCTGAAAATGGCTGTCCACCAACGTTCACCATCCAACCTGACGGAACTGGAGAGGATCTGCAAGGAAGAATGGCAGAGGATCCTCAAATTCAGGTGTGAAAAACTTGTTGCATCATTCCCAAGAAGACTCATGGCTGTACTAGCTCAAAAGGGTGTTTCTACTCAATACTGAGCAAAGGGTCTGAATACTTATGACCATGTGATATTTCAGTTTTTCTTTTTTCATAAATTTGCAAAAAATTTCTACATTTCTGTTTTTTTTTTTTTTTTTTCTGTCAAGATGGGGTGCTGAGTGTACATTAATGGGAAATAAAATTAACTTTTTTGATTTTAGCAAATGGCTGCAATGAAACAAGGAGTGAAAAATTTAAAGGGGTCTGAATACTTTCCGTACCCACTGTAGGTATGCACTCCAGCCACCCCCTGTTGTGGGCGATGAATGCTAGCAGTTTAGTGAAAGCTGTAATGATTAAAGCCTGCTGCCCACAATGGATCAAACTTGTAATGATAGATAAAAAACTAAAGAAAATAAAATGGATTCCAAACCTGTGTCCAATTAACACGTTGTTGTAGATATACCATGTGAATATACCAATATATAAGCAGTAGTGCTTCCTGCATATTGATGATTGAAACATAGCAGGCCTTTACCTTTGATTCATATCTGCCATTCAGGAAATTAAAGAAAGATCAAAACCCTAATTAGTTAAAGCCAGACCAGCTGGTAAAAAGTTGTCTCTCTCCTGATGGTTTGTGTTTGGCACCAGGTGAAGTCCACCTGCTTCGACCATTATCACTTGATTGAATGGGTGTTATCAGTGGTGATAAGCCCCATAGATATGGGTCAAAAAGGGGCTTCTGCACCTACTAGTTGGTGCAGAAGGCCTTTATTATCGATTTTGTATGGTTGATCAACATCATGAATACAAGAAGACTCCTGATCTAGTCCGACAGGAATCCAGCTCACCACTGAACGTCATGTCACGTCACTGCTAAGTTTCTCTCTGTGAAAACCCCAAAAATGGTGTACATTGATTATATTGTCAGAAAAATATTTTAAGGTTTCATCATTAAAATGCATTTTGATTATATTTTTAGTGATAAATGTGTATTTTATTTTCATAATTTCTGGTCAGTGAGTGTATATGATCTTTAGTTTGTTAGTTATTACGAAGATTCTGCAATTTTTTGTACCGTTTCTATGGTGGTTGCTAGAGACGCAGCTATTGCTGAAACCTGGTAACTTGCATGTTGTTTGAATCATATCGTCCACCATTTTGGGGGGTTTTCACAGAGAACTTGGCAGTCACGTGGCGTGACGTTCAGCTGGTGTGAAGTAGCTCCCCTCACGTTTTACGCGCTACAACACTGCAAATGTTGACATTATCTGGTGGTAGCCATTCTGGTTTGTGGTTTTGCTTTTTTTCTTTTTTTTTTAAGTACACCTCACAAATGCATTAAAAGAAAGACCTGGGGAAATGGCCTCTAGCCTCTTGTGTCTTACTCTGTATGCCACAAAATATTGTATATAACGTGGAAAGGGCATCATCCATTTGTATTCCATCAGAGTTTAAACCAATACTGCTGTGACAAATATCCTTTACAGGCCATCTGGGATGTTTGTGAAAAGTTCATCCTCAGTTGAATTAACCTCTAACTCTTATTCAACTCCTCCATCACAGCACTGGGAGCAATCTCATAAAAACAGTGGAGTACAGTGTGTTCTCTAGTTTTGGTTCATATTGTCCAATTATTAAGGTGTTCTGATGATGGCAATTCAAAGGAGAAACTTGTTTTTGTTACTCCAAATATAACATAGTTCAGATTGTGATTTCTTTATTACCACAAGTGACAGAGAGAAAATATTTGTGTGGGAAGAGTCATGAGAGGTTTGGGAAGGGAAAGACAGAGAGTCATAAAGAGAATGAGAAGAAGAGGCGGACAGGGAGTGCTGAAAGGAGGAGGAGGAAGATGACAGGATGTGAATTTCCTGCCAGTCACAGACTTTATGTCTGTCTATGTGATGTCTATGTGAAATCAAATAGAAGACGTGCTAAGATTAAATGAGTATCTTACCTCTTTTCCTAGACAAAATTGCATTTCTGCACGTAGAGAGACCAAAGGTCAGCAGGAGATGAGAGAGAATGTTTTGGTTACATTTATCATTGCTGCATTGCTGCATCCATAAAAGTTCATCATCAAATCCATCTGTTCAGTAATGGATTAGAAACACGGTGCAGAAGAGGACTTAGGTCCGCATTAAACATTTACCTCAACACATATTTCAGTTTGCTTAATGGATTACAGTATGCTCTTCTGTGCTTCCTGTTGTGTAGTGAAATGAAAAGCTTTGGTCTCAAAGTCTTTAATTGCTGTGGTGTCATTCAAACAAATGAGCTGAACTAACAAGTTCTGTCAAATACTCCCATCAAGTCCTTCAAATTAAACAACAGAATATGTTATTTGTAACTGCCTTCTACATCCACACATGGAAGCATCCTCTGATCTAACGCCCCTATCAGCATGATGGCATCATTTGTCTGTGCCTTACAGAACTGTTGCACTGTAAAAATAAATAATTTTTTTTAAATGTGACAACTCTATTGTTAAGGTTTGGTTAGGCATTGACACAGAACAACTTGGTTAGGGAAACATCGTTATCTGGGGTAAAATGACCACTTTGTTAAGGTTATGAGACCTTAGTTATCATGGTTACAGTAACCATGTGGTTAACATTTGGAAAGATTGTGGTCATACTTAAAAAAAAACACCCACTGACCGTCAGTATGAAATGGGAAATGAACTTTGATGTCATGTGTTAAAGTCAGGCGTGTTGTTGGCCCATCCATCTCTCAGACCTCCTCCCAGTGCAGACTTTGTCGCCGTGTAAAGACATCACCTGACCTCCTCCTTTGCTCTCGTAAAAATTCCTACAGTCGCTAGAGGGCTTCGCCACTTTAACTTAAACATGCTTTTGTTCTTCTTTGGAGAATAGTTTCAAACCGAAACAACTTCTTTCTTTCTCCTTACCTCTGTTTTTACTTTATCTTTCTCTCTCCTGCTCTCCTCTCACTGACCTCTCTCTGTGCTGTACATCTATTTGTTTTCATTAATTTGATATAAAGTCTGTAATGTGTTTTGGCCACAACAATACTTTATGTGTTTTTGGAATCTGGCACATGGTCTGGGTGCTTCTTTGCATCATATGCTGGGAGAGCATTTGGTCACAACAGCAATGACCATGCATCCAAAGCTGATCACTGTTTGATACAGTCATTTGAAACTGGTTCTCATCTATGCTTTGTCTCCCCCTGCTTATTGTCATGGACCAAATCGCCACTGTTATATCTACAGCCAATGAAATTGGCAACACTGTCACTAGAAGTGGGGATAGAGTTAACAATAGCCTCCAAAGGCCCCACAGGGGGAAAGCCTGTGTTGCCTCAACAAGTGGTCTGATGGTTTCTTGAGGTCTTCAGCGTAGTTTTGCAACAATTCAGCACTGGTACACAATTGTCGTTTTTTCTTTGACAGGTGAAAAATGTTGCAGTCTCTTAGACTATCATGGGTTGAAGATTTGTAGGAACATTGTAAACCGCTTTCCATCTTCATCTCTTTGTCACTTTGTAAAATACGGCACTGCAGTAACCTTATCTGATGTCCACTGGTTACAATTAAAAAATAATTTTAAATAACTGCCATTTGGGTCGGGTCAGTGACATGATATAAATTCGTCAACCCTTGTAGATTTTGCAACACCATTTGTACTATTATGGCTACCAAATTTTGTTATTAGGCCATTGAGAGCAGTCAGTAAGCAGTGCTGATTTATGGCAATATTGTTTTATGAATGAGTGAATGGATATTTTTTAACTGTCATATACTTTAAGATGCCAACCATATAGGACACTATTTACATTACCTTCAGAGGCAAGAAAACTAAAAGAAAGAAAGCCAGTACATGGTACTGTATATGTGTCACACACATTATATCAGATAGAAATTTAAATTGAACATACACCAAGCCCAAACGTTGATGGAAAGTCACCAGACATTTTCAGGAAATGCTTAACTCGAAGATCATAAGAAAAAAGGACAGTAGAATAAAAAATGCATTTCATTTTCAACCTCATCCAAATCACACAGGTGACGCTTTCTGTCTTCCTCTGGGACTGAAAGGAAGTGTCCAGTTTACACAGCCAGAGGCAGGATGTCAGCTAACTAATTTTCAGTTTTGAGTTGCGTATAATTTTTGCATCGATGTGATTGAGCACTTTGATTTTTTCAACTGTTTAACTCAATGGATTGTACAGAGAATTTAGTATATCACAATAAATATCAATACCATGATACAAAATTACACATGGAGGATTTTATCCATATCGCTCACTCCTAACTGCAATTAGTTTGATTCAAAGTATTTTATATTGATTACTGCTGTTTCAATCAATTATTTTACTAAACAGATTGATGAAGCTCATTGTGGATGCATCAGTGCAATGAATTAAACTTTACACCTCTAGCTTATATACTGGACAATATAGAAACCATTCAGTGTGTGTGTGTGTGTTTGTTTGTTTCATTTATGTCCTCAATCTAATGTTTTTGCCCTATGTTCTGTTTCACCTGCTCTTCATACCATAATCTCTTTCTCTCCTCACTCTTCCTCCCTCGTTTGCTTGCTCCCTCCCTGCCGTCAGATTCTCCCCGGCTACATTTCTTTATGCTAATGAGGCTAAGCCAGTAGTGCCAGTGTTGACGCTGCAGGATACATTCACAAACATTTAACCCTTCCAGGAGAAGCAATCCTTGTGTATGCATCTTCCCTTTCATCTACCGCAATCCATCATCAAAAAAGCACATTTTAAAGGTCAATTGGCATCGAGACAGGCAAGAGTGAGAAAAGTGTTCTCATGTTTTATAGACAGTGCTTTAATCCGGTGTTGCAAACATCCTCCTTAATCTGTAGGGATACAGTGCACACTCACATCTACAGGTTGGTTTTATTGAGTTCACATCGTGGAAAGGGTACTAACATTGTCTACATTGTATTTCATTCATTCACTCTGAGTTTAGTTATAAGATTGATGGTGCTTTGAAATGCCATAACTGCAGTACAAGGCCAAAAGTATGTGGTCTCCAAACAAAGTATGTGGACACCTAAACAAACCTTTACATCTATATGTGATGGTTGAACATGTCATTCCAAAGGCTTTTCACCAGAGCTGGCTGCAGAAATTTGCTCCCATTCAGCCACAAGAGCATTAGCGAGGTACTACACTGGCTCACAGTCAGGGTTCCAGTTCATCCCAAATGTTTTGGATGGGGTTGAGGTCATTTAGAGTTTAGATTCCTCACAAAACTCTGAAAACCATTTCTTTATGGACATGGTGTTGGGGGCAATGTCATGTTGAAACTAAACAAGGACAAACACAAACCGTCAAAACAAAATTGGAAGCACAATATTGTCTAAAATATCATCATCATGCTGGAGCATTAAGGTTTCCCTTCATTGGAACTAAGGGGCATACCAAACCAGGTCAGCTCCAAATCACAAAGTATGCCGGTCAACATGGTCCACATATTTTTGTGGACTGTGTAAAGTGAGTGTTGCCTAGATCACCTCAGGAGTCATTATGGAAATTATAATATGCATTTTAACCCACTTAAAAGGACATCATTTCCCCCCAAGTTCCATATTACCCAGCATTCTTTAAGTGTTTATTTAAAACGCTTTCCTCCCTCCCTCCCTTTGTCTCTCCACTTTTCAGCTCTTACCTTTCTTCCCACAAAGCAAACTTACCTAAGTCATGCCGACCCTGCCCAAATCTCAGCATGCAACCCAGGGAACCGGCTCTCTATCGTATTTTGCTTTATTTGTTCTTTTTTAGCATTTCTAATTAGCTGACATGGGAATGGGAGTGGGGGAGTGGAGGAGGGATGGAGAGCAAAAAAGTGAGAAAAGACAGAGGGATGAAGTGAATTGAATGTGAGAAATGGGTTGATTAAGATTCACAGCCCACCCCCACCTCCATCACCACTGGGCATTGGTGATGAGGAGATCAGAGGCCTAAAGCTTTATCCCATCCTCCAGAGAGAGATGGAAAAGATGGAGAGAGGGGAGCTCATAAACTCTCCTCCTCTCAGCTCACCTCTGCACGCCTGCAAGCTACACTGTTTAGCACAGTCAGGAAAAGCACTTTCTAATTCACTGTAACTTTTACAAGAGTTGAACTCTTAGGTTAATAGATAAGAATGACAATATCAATGGAAGGTTATCACCCCACTTAAACTCGGCTTATACCTTCTCTTTTTATAAGCAGAATAGCATTGACTCACCTGTTTAATCTTATCTTATTAAGACAAAATGTGATCTCTTTTTAATGTCAATTCTAATTATTATAGTGTCCCACTGAAACACATCATCAGTATGAGCAGTTTTCTCATTCTGACCACCTGTAGGACCCGTCCATCTTGACTTAATGTTGAGCTTGACAGTTCATTTATGACCTTGGAGACAGCAGTTGTCCACTAGTGCTCATAATCATGGATAGTATGAACACCTACATTTCTGTGGGGAATGAGCGACACAGATTGGAATGCTGAGAAGGACCATGTGACACCTTCGAAAGGAGAGCTGCAGAACAGTAGATTTACGAGATAACAGGTCAAAATACAGGTAAAGCCAAAGTTTGCTGACCAGGCAACAATGGCTGATGTTATCTTACTAACTTGTATTTTACACAAAGTTTTTACCTTAGGACAAGCTGTCCTTTTGTCTTGGCCAACCCGATGAACCAAATAGGACATCCGTGTATATATGTGGTGCTCTGTGGGACAGGTCTGTGCAGAATTGGCAAAATGAATGACATCTAGCTTCTTTAAAGAATATTAAAATGATTGAAATGTGCTTAGGTTGACTTTAATATGTAAAGCAAGTGTCTAAGAACCACTGCATACTGTATTTTACTCTAATGTTACAGCTCTCAACCTCAAATACACATTCACATGTGTTATGTTATGGGCTCAAATTTTCATAAATATCAATCGAACAGATCAAGTCCAGGTCTAAAGATGGTGTGCTACAGTTTTTTTCTTTTAATGGCCTCATATATCAGTCAAACTAAATTCCATTTTCGGCAGTTAGCTCCTGCTTTTGACAAATAAAAACAGCAGGACTTGAAAAATGTAACACAGCTGTTGATAATGTTATTAGGACAATGTAATGGTTTCTAACTCTCTATGCAGGCAGGTATGTAATTCTGTTAATATTCTTTCAAGTCATAAACAAGTCACAGAATACTGAGCGTGGCTGCTTCTTTAAATCCACCAGGCCAGTAATCTGTGTTTATGTGTGTACTGAATGCAGATGCCTGTGTATTTATATTACAGTAATCAATGCAGGGCCATGCTGCTTAGCACAAGTTAACCTTTGCTACTGAGGAGACCAAACAGTAGGGAGGGGCAGGAGAGGTTTCATATACACGTGATTGTGTATGACTACAGTATTTACAGTGTGCATATACAGGCATATGTGTGCATGTGGGCATGTGTGTCGGTAGATGCGTGTAAGGGAGAGATCGAGAGAGTGTGTGTGTGTGTGTTTGATAAAGCCTGCCAAGGTCTGTTTTCCCTGCTTTCCATATTTAATAAAATGTGACTGCCTCTAACAGATGATCTACATATTTGCCTGTGAACCAAATGCATTTTAAGGAGTTGGCAGCCATAATTAATGCGGTCAATTTCCAAAACTCCAAATGTTGTTTTTTCTCTTTTTTCAGTGCTTGTGCATGAATCAATACAGAAGCTAATTATGGTTTATTTTTGGAGGATATGGAGGGATGTGAAGGAGGATGGGGTGTTATTAGCACAACATAGTAAACTGTCTGAAAAATCTTGGAAATGAAAACATGAGCAGCTCTCCTGGCAGCTGACTCCTGCTGTAAGCTGTGCTGAGGACACCGTGAACTTAACACCTCTACAAGTTGGGGTTTATGCTGCATGGGAATGAAAGGCACACGTACAGTATATGTTTCCCATTAAATAGCCTTACTCAACATATATTTTTAATTATTAGATTCATACCCAAGTGCACACAGTTTTGATCTTGTTATGTAATTTTCTTTCATACAATCTACTTACAGTAATGTGCATCATGTGGAAATTGGTAATGTTTGATTTGCTACACAACATTTGCTATATTCTTCACGTTGCTATTGTTATTCAGTCCCAGATAATTAATATTCTTGGAATATTAAAATGGCATTCTACACCTCAGAAGATATAGAAGTGTGTTTTTAATGCTGTATATAAAGAGGAATATCAAATTTTAAACAGCTGGAAAAGACATCTGACAATGGGCACGGTAAAAAAAAGGTGTGCTGAGCTCAGACCTTTAGGGGGCCTCAGCCCCTAACAAAGGCACCAGAGAACCTTGCCAGGGCACCATTTCAATTCCCCCGATTTGTCCCCCCACATGATGAAGTTTGCCCATCTACTATATTTATTAGAAATAGTAACACTTTTGTTTATGGTTATGATTCTTAAATGACGTACTTATTCCAAATATTTGTCAGTTGTGTCGAAACAGAAAGCAAGAGAGACAAAAAGACATGCAAACACACACACACACCCACACAGAGACACACACACACACACACTTTTGCCCCTGAGTCTTTGTCCGTTTGTTTTGGCCACACTCTAGCCCTAGCATTCTGTTTTTGTTCTTCTGTCTCCACGTCTGCTCACTGCTCTCAGGCCATGGACTCTTTCTCTGTTCTCCTGACCTGCCATCCTCTTATCTTCCACTAGATGCCCTCAGACTTTCCCTCCTTTCCCCATCACCTGACTGCCCCACCCATCTACACACGTCAGCTAATGTTTCTTTGACACTTCACATCATGGAACTGTAACCAGACCGTTTTTAAGTCACAGTAATAATGACCAATTTGACCCAACGATTTATTTGCTAATATTTCAACCATATCTGTGCCATGAATTTCTCTACCTACTAAAGGTTTGATCCACACAGTTGGGCTTTTGAACAGTATATAAACTTAAATACACTATTCCAAAAAATTCGAGGGTCGGAATTCATAATGGTATGGTGTAACTTCAAGGCAACATTTGGATTTTGACAATTTTTCATTACTCATCAAATAAAGTACAATAAACAATTACAAATTAAACTTCACTCCCCTATTAGTGTGAATACAAATGTTTCCATGTTATAAAATTACAGACATTTTCAGACCAATTTTTGTGGAGACAGATGATGGAGCTCAACCATGTAAGGAAGGATTCAACATGTCCTCCAGAGAGTCATGTGACAAATCAAAACACTGCTATTGGTTTCCTTGTGGGAAATAATGAATCTTCAGCACGATGTAATTTACATAAATAATTATACTGCAATTTCACACTTATTTGCATGGGCTTATGAGGCCTTCTTATGAAAGTTGTACATTATTGCACAACCCCAGTGATTTAAAAAGAGCAAAGTGGAGGGAAAAAAAGGAACAAGTTGTGTTACATCTTCCCACTTTAATACAGTCTGTGATGAATTAAGTTAATCCTCATGCGTGTGATTGTGAAAGATAGCCAGCACAGCATTGGTGCAAGTCTACCTGAAGGTTATTACTACCAGTGGATAGTCTGAGACTTTCCTCACCAGAAAATTAACAGCATGTGTTGTTAGCTGAAATTCTTAAAATGTTGTCTAAAAATTGCTGTCCTCCCTAAGCAGCAAATGTTGTGCAACATTGCTACGTTGTTACAATTTATTATGGAGGAGGTCTGGGTGGATGGTTGGGTCAACAAAGTGGGTAACTTTTGTGTGTGTGTGTGTGTGTGTGTGTGTGTAACATTAAGCCGTGTAATTAGCTGACTTTGTGAAACTTGGCACTTACATTACTACTTATGTGTGTTTTTATGTTCTTTAGCTCGTTAATTTAAAAAAGGTACTGTCTACTTTGGTAGTTAGTAATCTTATACATTTTAGTTTTGTCATTGTTCTGTCCATCTCCTACAGTTGGCAGAGAGAAGGTGAAGAAGAAGTTGTAGAGAGGTGAGTGTTGAGGAAAAATCCAAGTCCAGGTTAGAGGTTTGCTGTGGTGGTGTGAGTTTATTCAAGCATGCCAGCACACTGGTGCACTGACAGACACAGAGCGGATCTGAGTCGGTGAATGGACCAAGAGTCCAGACAGAGATACAGTTTTATACAGTAAGAACAAAGCAGTGACGTAAGAACAACAGGAGACAAAAGGTAGAAAGGGGACATTTGCTATCAGACTTGCAGGGGACACCAAGTTGGCAAGATCAAAGGGTCAAGAGTGGCAGAGGGGAAGTGGCTCCTGGTCTGAGGGGGGGAGCCCCACTGTGTATTGTTGATCAGTCTGAAGGGGGATCAAGGGGGGCTCCAAAGATAGTCAATTAACAAGTCTGGAGAGGGCCCCAATGTGTATTGAAGGGCCCCAATGTGTATTCTTCTTCATGAGGCACAATATAAACAGGCTCAAACAGAAATGAGAGATACAACAGAGCCAGTTAGGTGCTTTCCTTTGAACAAACAGCTGAGCTCAGACCGAGCTGCATCTTATCATTTCAACTCTGTCAATCAGATATCCCTCTGCGGTGTTTATGCAAACAAAGAAGGC
The DNA here is from genome assembly GCA_031216445.1 of Lateolabrax maculatus. Lineage (NCBI taxonomy): Eukaryota > Metazoa > Chordata > Actinopteri > Acropomatiformes > Lateolabracidae > Lateolabrax > Lateolabrax maculatus. Next base: position 20,276,207 of record CM062200.1, read on the forward strand.
GATGTGCACGGCACATGGCGTGGTGTAATGAAATAACGTCTGGAAGAGTGGCACTGTGCATGATTAGCCTAATGGAAGATCCTACTCACAGCCGTCTTGCTCATTTGCTTGTTTCAATATGAGAAGATTATCACTGATTCCATGATAAACATGATGATTGCTTTGAAACACCGCCCTCCCCTGCTATTATTGTATTCCTCTGTATGCCACCTGCATACTCTACTGTAGTTTAATGGGTACATTACAGCCATGAACCTCATTGGTAAACTCAGGGGCATCACGCAAGCCAAGATTCCAGGGGGGCACATTTAAAAATAGGGGGCATGGGAGTCCTTCCCATGAAAAAATAAAAGAAAATAATGACCCAAAAGTCTTCACAAAAATAGAGTTTGGGGGGGATTATTTTAAAACTTTATTTCACATAGTTTATGTCGCTCAGTAATCTCCCACTTTATATTATGATAAATACTGTATATTTATATAGAGATTTCATGTCAATTATTTGTTGCTACTATTGTTGAAAATTACACTCACTTATTCACTCACTTATACACTGCTGCCACTTTTCTTGAAAAAATAGCTAAATCTTGTTGGCTTCACTCAAAAGTTTTAAAGGGGCACAAATTCATATTAAAAGACTACAGTGTATCCACAATGCAAATTAATTTAGAGAACATGGAAAATAAAGCCACAGATGAAAGGAACCTGCCAACAGCATAACAGCTGTATTTTCAAACAATACATAGGAAGCAGCATGCATACAGATGAGGCTGTGCTATTATTACTCTGATTATTATTATCATCATGTTGTTGTTGTGAGAATCATCATTAGGCTATTCACTCATCTTTACCTGCTTCACACAGATCAGCAACCTGTGGATGAATGTCTGGTCGCCTTTCATTTCATGAGCACTGTCCTTTAAACTACTTGATCATCATCATCATCATCATCATCATCATCCTCCTCCTCCTCCCATGATTGGTCTGAAATTGTCATATGAAAGAGGAAAAAAATACCTAATTTCTCTCCACATTTCCCCAGATGCAAAGTCAAAAAATGCACTACAGAATTAATTCCTGGGTGTATATGTATAAAAATAACTGTATATGTTGTATTATGTGTGTGTGTGTGTGTAGCATGAAGGGGCTACAACTTTCATTTTGTTGTGCAACAAGACCAGGTTAGAGGTTTGCTGTAGTGTTGTGAGTTTATTCAAGCATGCCGGCACCCTGGTGCACTGACGGACACAGCAGATCTGAGTCGGTGAGTGGACCCAGAGCCAAGACAGAGATACAGTTTTATACAGTATGATCAAAGCAGTGATGTAAGAACAACAGGAAACAAAAGGTTGGAAGGGTACATTTGCTATCGGACTTGCAGGGGACACCTAGATGACAAGATCAAAGGGTTAATTAGCAGAGGGGAAGGGGGTCCAGACTTAATCAATTCAGCAAGTCTGCAGGGGGCCCCAGTGTGGATTCTCTATCAGTCTGAAGGGGGCTCAATGTTTATTCTTCTTCACAACCATGTGTTGTAAAATGACAAATTAACCTTCAATGATTTTTCTGTGCAAACATCAGGTCACTCTGGTCTCAGACCTGCCTTCATTGGACAATCAGTTTTTACACTTACCAGTAGTCACTTCATGTGTCTTGGGTGGATCAGATAACTATCCATCCTATCTCAAAAAAAGCAATATGTAAGGTTTCTACCACTTGTAATACAAAAATGTATCCATCTGCAATGCTTTTGGAATCAACAAGGAACTGTAGATTGATTGTTAAATGAATATTGACCTACAAGTCAAGAATACCTTGAATCCAATACACCCTCTACCATTGGGAACAGTTGTAATGTTCAGCTGTTGCTGTTACTGTGTCAAAGAGCTATTGTGTCACCTCTATAGTCAGTGTTGAAGCTGTAGTGTGTAGTGGGGTATTGTACAGAACAATATTCAGTTTACTGAAATGTTTCGTTCACCCCCATTTGTAAATGAAAATGCTAATGTTAAACTCTGCATGCTCACTGTGCCCATCATCATGGCATCTCGTCTGGATTCATCCACACTGTCAATAACAACTGATGTGCACATACTGCTTCACTCTCGTCCTATTAGGAGTTGCTGCTGCACTGCGGCACTGTTTGTGCTGTGGAAAAATCTACAGCAGGCACCTCAGAAAGCCCTTGGAAAAGTCAACGTAAAACCACGTAAACACACAGCTTTCTTTCTACAATGCTCATTGTTTGGTGTTGTTTAAAGGCCCAGTCGCCCACACAGGTGATTCACTTATTCGGGCTGAGTTACGTGGAGTTGTTCTGGGAATTGCACGTGTCACCAAACTGAATCAATAAGAATAAAAAAAGTGTACTGTAAGTTGTCCCTCCCCACAAAAAGGTGCAATAAAGCAAATAGGAGAGTTAGACAAATGCCATTTGAGCATACTCGTACATGCTCACACAGTACTGAGGTTTCTTTTAAAGCTTAATACTTCGATGCGAATGCAAATAGCTCTGCACTTGCAAGTGGACACAGATGCACTTGGAAACATACTGCTACCTAAGGGGAAGTGGTCTACAAATGCAAACATGCACCACATACAAATGCATATCAAAAACAAGATGGCAACCTCCCGACAGCAAAAACAAGAGCTAAAGAAAAGGAAAAGGAAAATGGTGTGTGTGATCACTTAACTAGAATAGGACCAAGAACGAGCAATACAGTACATGAAACTTTGCTTTTCTTGCACATGCACAGCCAGTGATCTTGTAAAGAGTACTTGAATATGATACCCAAGTAAATGTGTGTGGGGGGTGGGGCTGATGTAATGATATGATGCTACTGTTAAATAATAATAATACATAATATATTGCATTAAATGTTAATCCAACACCATTAGTGTAACACCATCATGCCACCAAGCCCTTATGTCCAAATCAACAATAAATTCCATTTCTATACACAGCACTGTATAGACTGTGCATACAACTTATTATCGATAATTAATACACAGTGGCCTTCCTCAGTGTACATTCACTAGAATTAACCAAAGGTAGAACCAAATACAAAACTCTGATAAAAAAATAAATAGTGCTTGACACTGCAGCAGGTGAAAACAGCATTATTAGGCTACGTAAATTACATAACTGCCACTAACAGCAGAGTAAAGCATCACCGAGGCAACCAACTCAGATGTTTAAACAAGATAAGCTCCACAGGATGCAGCCACAAACATACATAACATAACATACATACATTTCATAAAGCAAAGAGAGCACCACAGTTTTTAACACACCATATAACGCACACACGGTTGCTGATGTCCCTCTCTGGACAGTGAGTCGGTGTGTTGTTGTACTCACCTGTCCAAACAGCATGCTGTGAGTCCTGTGCACCCAAAACCCCTCCGACAACTGTCCCGGTTCAGCATGCCAGATCAGTCTCAAAGCTTGATATGACCAGTCCACTCAACCTGTCTGTCCCACTATAACCCATCCACTCAGCCTCTCTGTCCCACTATAACCAGTCTGCTTGTTTCAAAGCTGCACAAATCAGTACAGTTATATTAACAATGGATCAAATAGTGAAAAGGTGTCTCTTGTAGTGATGAACCCATAGAGACGTTTCACCAACTCTGCAGCTCCCCTCAACTGCAGTGTTTTAGCTCTTTCTAATCGTGGTTTGTTTTTTCAACCCACAAACTCTCGTGGAGACCAAAGCACAGCTAAAAGGAGAATTAACCCAGTAGGATGTTCCTCGTTCCAATAATGAACGGTAAACTTTACTAGCATCACAATGCTGTTGCAACTGTGTTTCATTTTGGTTTTTGGGGTTTTTCCATCACAATGATGTTATTGCCAAGGTGTAATTGTAGTATCATGTGTAAGGGGTGTGTATGAACCCAATTGCAACACACAGGATCCCAGGAACAGTAGGTGAAGACCTTTAATGTTCAGCTGGTACAGATAAATGCACACAAAATGCACTTTGGACAGGCTGCGGGTTGCAGCAAAGTCTCACAATCCAGTCTCCAGCAGAGTAGCAGAAATAGCAGAAAGAACAAATCCAAAACCAGGACAGAAGGCTGGTGTGTTTACTGGGAGTCAGGCGAGATAGGAAGGTCAAAGGCAGGCAGAGTCGGCAACGGGAAATCAGTCCAGAAATAAGCGTTGGAGAGTCTGCCATCGAGGCAAAGAACAATCTGGCAAAAAGTGTTAAAGAGGTAGGAGTATATATAGTGGCTTGACGGGTAATTACAGGCAGGTGAGTGGACAGGTGAAAGGAGTTGGGCAGATGAGGGAGTGGCTGTCAGAGTGGAAAGTTACTGGGAGAGTGAGAACTGAATGAAGGAGCAGGAGGGTGAAGCTGAACTGAGAGATCATGTGGTCTGCCGTACAGCTGCAACATCAAGAATCTTATTATTATTATTATTATTATAAGAATCATTATAATTCTGTTGTTAGTGCTGTGTTATATTGTCATTATGGTGGTGTTGCAGGTGTGCTGTTATATCATTATGCTGGTGTTGCTGTGATATTTTTGTGGCACCATAATGCTGTTGTTGCAGCCGCATTGCTTCAACATTATGAAGCTGTTGTTGCTGTGGTGATAGTGTATGATAATTGTGGTGTTGTTGCTGTGGCTTCAGGGGCTCATGAAGCTTTGAAGAGCTGGGCTGCAGGCCTGCGGAGATTAGAAGGTGGCTGTACCGTGGCTCTATTATTCATTGGCTGTTGTGCATTTTGTTCTGGAGCAAAATACACATTGACATCAAAGGCAAAATGGGAGAGGGGAGGAAAACAGCCCTCTTTCTTAAAAAACCCATGTTGCATTTATGTATTTCATTATATGGCCCAGGAGCAGAGAAGAAGAGGGAGCAGGGGGAGAGCGATAGAGAGAAGGATGGAGAGCACTGGGACTGATTGTGTTATCACAGTGTTTACATTAAACACCCAACGGCTGAAAGGCCTTGGATGGATTACAGCCACCAGCGAGAGGCAGTGTTTGTGTGTGTACTTTTGTGTAAGCATGTATGTTATGGTGACCTGCTCAATTTTGCATAGATCCCCATCTCTGCCTCCACCTGACTTGTGACAACACACACCTTCAGACCCACATACACATCTTAACCAGTTGTATTCATACACCCACTGTATGGCAGTCCAGCCATGTCATAGATTAGCAAACAGCATGAGTCTTGTATACGTACTCGCTGTGTTTCAGTCCCTGTTCACCACTTTGAATCACCGTCAGATCTAAGTGAGCACAGCTACAGTGGAACCTTGGCTTCTGGCTTTATTAGCAACACAACTGCATCACAGCAACTAGTCAGCACTAGGTAGCTAGACATTAAGGAACAACTAATGAGACGAATCTCTAACTGAAAACTAGTTTAAAAAACTAGTCTGAAGGGATTTGATACAAAAGAGACATATATCCTTGGTTTAAAAGCAAAGAATATCCTGAACTTTTCATTAAAGCTGTAAATAATAATTATTACTATTAAATGATACTATTTTTATGTTAACAATGGATTACATTACTATGTGTAATCTGAAAGGTGTTGCTTATAGTAATGGACCCACAGAACATTATAAACAACTTCAGTTCTAAGGTGATTTTCAGTGAATTCTCGAATCAGGTTCCGGTCCACAACTTTAATGTTTTGGTTAAAGCCTCATCAATCTCATCAACCTGTTTTCCAGCAGTAGCAGGCAGCTGTTTTCAAGGAAGAAGGTGTGATAATCCCACTGTACACGCCTTCCCAGCAACAAACAGCAGAAAGACACAGTTAGAGACCAGCTGGTGAACACAGTGGAGCATTTAGTAGCTGACAGATACTACTCTCAGGAGTTGGAGGAGACTAAACCAGAACTAAAAGTGGGTGAGTATTGGACTTATATACTTATATATCAGGTGTACACAACCACGACTCCAAACAAATGCTAATGTTGGCCCTGTGTCTGCTGGATGTGTAACTAGTTGTTAACATTTTAGCCATATCCGCTTGATAAGGTAATGATATGTAAAAGTTGTGTTTACAGCTTGTTGCACTGCCCCCTAGTGGCCATAATAATAATAATAATTCAGCCTACCAGCGGCTGAATAGCTTGTTTCTGCTTACCTCCGGTGGTAACTTTTCACCTTTCTGCAGTGATCATTGTCCTTTTCACACAATTACTGCAACCCTGAATTTATCAAGACATTACCCAGAGGAGCTGTATGTGAGAATGCAAATGTCTAAATCAGCTGGACCGGACATTAAACGGACTACACTGGCAGCTCCCTGGTACAAAGTCTGTGTAATATCCGGTTGAGCCCATGTGTGAATATAACATGTTGATGACTTCTAGCAGTCAGCTCCTTTCTCATCCAGCCACTGTATTTTACACATGAGGCTGGTGCTGGATAAACGTAGCCAGCTAAGCCGCATTGTTTGGCCCTGAATCTTCTGAAGCTAGTGCTTATGGGAGAGAGGACTTCCTGTGATCTCTTGTAAAATAAAAGCCATTTTATTTCTGGTAAAAATCTTAAAAACGCTGAATTACAACCGCAGTGTACCTTTTGCATCATCAGAATCAGAATCTGGTTTATTGCCATGTAGGTTTTCACATACAAGCAATTTGCTGTGATGTATTGGTGCGTAACAAGTACAGACAAGTAGTGTAAAAGTCAATATAAGCATAAATATAAAGTAATATTAAAATACTAAAGTATATATAATTTACAAAACAGAATATGAAAAAATATTACTAAATATGTGCAATATATATTTTTAAGATGAAAATTAAATAAAAATAAAACTGCAGGAATGTGCAAAATATTGTCCAGGGAATGTGTAACGGTTTGAGAGCGATCTGTAGTCCATAGTGTGCGTTAATGTAACGCATTACAACAGCGGACTGTACGATAATGTAACGCACAGTGTCTGTTTGGGGAAAGGATAAGGGTCAGTGGGAATCCCAGGTATTGTTGATAAGGCCAGCTGCAGACGGGAAGAAACTGTTCTTGAGGCGTGAGGTTTTGGTCCTGATGGACCGCAGCCTCCTGCCAGAGGAGAGAGTCTCAGACATGTCATGTCCTGCCTCCTGCACCCCTCGTCTAAACCAAACGGTATTTCAAGGAGGTGAGGCTACATGTGTGAAAGGGCAACTCCGGACATTGTCTGGACCTGATGGTCTGGACATTGCCCGGAGTTCATATGCAAAAATGTTATTCAACCAGACATGGCAGTGAAACACTGCTTTTGTCTCACAAATATAAAGTTTAATTTCTTTAAAACCCAGTAATATTTCCTAAAACAGCGGGTTCCTTTAGCTTTTAGTAAATATTACTATGCTACCAGTATGGTGTCTTGTAAGCCCATACGGGCTGCGCAAAGTTGCATGACACAATGATACAAATGTACTGATAGTACTCATAGATGTGTACTGTAGTACCATATATCAACTTCCTGTTTGGCAAGTAGAGAAGTGTATGTGCTCAAACATGAATGTATTGTTGGCTCATTGTTAGAGCACAGAAGAGAATGTTTCCTCTTGCTGTGTGACTGCTGGTCAGAGGTTTCAGTGTCAACATATTCCAGTGAGGAGTCAGTCAGTCATTCTTAGCTCATAAAGTCATCCTTCTACCCTCTGTCCATGTTGTAATCACCAGAGGCAAACATTTGGAGCCCTCCAATCACTCTGCTTTCCTTCCTCCTCTCCTCCATTGTTTCTTTCCTCCCCCCACTGTTAGGCAGTGTTGAATGGGTTATTACCAGTATCTCACCATCCTATCCAGGGCCATTAATACATGTCAGCTCTGTACACACCAACTCCTCACTTCATTTATCCCAGCACGCCTTTCAATTTAATCAAAACTGCAGCAGCAGGACACAGAGAGTCACACACACACACACACACACACACACACACACACACTCACTCACTTACTGATTAGTTCTAAAGACTATAAGGGGTACTTCTTTATGTACTTCTTTATGTTGTGTGATACTTTTTTTCTGTGAAAAATTAATTTAACGATTGTTACACACAATGATTAATAGAGGTTATTTTCCATCAGTACTTGTGTTTCTTTTTCCCCCATGTTACCCAGCCCAATCTTTTGCGCACATTTGCCTTGTTGTTTTCCATCAAGGCAAGATTCCTCCATCCCCCCCCCCCCCCCCCCCCCACCCCCGACCACAAATCCACACTGCAATGTAGCTTGAGCTTGCACTAATGTGACATGATAAATATTTTGTTCAAAATCTGTACACACTGGGACTAGAATAGATAACTGTACAAATTCAATTTAAATGTTTAGTTTTTCAGTTCAATGCAATATCACCACATATTGCAGCCTCAACCTGGACTATAGAGAGATGTGGAAGTATATTGACCACAAAAGATGTAAAGGGGCACAAAACAAATGCTTTTCAGTCTGCAAGTCAACATTTGAGAGTGAACAGAATCTGTGAAGACAGAATAATATTTGAGTTTGCAGTCCCGATGTTACATTGTTTCTCAGTCTGCTCTCTCAGTTTTTCTCCAGCTGTTTTGGTTTCTGAGCACTTGAGATGACAAAAAGTAATTTTTGCCTACATCCGGACATCAGGGTCATGTTTTTTCAAAGTTGAATATATTGCTTCTCTGTAAGTAGCGATTGGCTACCATGTGACTATTTATGGCAGCATGTGATTTACATATTTTTTGCCTATATATCTTATCGTTCAACATATTATTTAAATAATAGTGGTTTCTCGATTGTAGATTGAAGTTCAGCCAAATTCTGACAATCCAAATGATCTTCATACAGTCACTTTGTTTATTCATACTGGTATAACGTATTTGCCCAACGCCTATTCTGAAAATGCTGTCATTCTGAATTGTTTTTAGTTGTAGTATTTGTTTGAACCATTATTCCTTTGAATCAGACATAGAGTTGGATCAGATCACAATAAACCCAACCACGTCGTATCAAGCTCATTAGATTTCAGTGGATTTCATAAATAGCAATAGGCCTCATTTGTAAACATTGTTATTATAACAGTTCTAATCATTTTCTTTGATAAAATTTTTCATAAAACAGAAAAAGAAAAAATAAGAAAACCCTACATCTTGTTTAGAAAATCACACTAGAAATAGAAGTTAACACAAAGTCACTATGATTTTTTGCTAGTAACTACTTTTTAATTAATTGCTTTAAAATAGAGCATTTCCAAACAAATTGATGTGATATGATTATTTACACTCAGAGGTTTCAGACTGCCAAAAGTGAACGTGAGCCGCTTTGATAATTACTGAGAATCCCTGTTTCTGGCTCAGATGTACGGTAGATATACAGTATAATTCCTCTTGTGCTTACGGTTCTGTCCTTCCTTGCGCACATATCTAATTTTTCTCTTACAAATCAAATGCGTGTGCATTCTCAAAGGTTGACTTGCAGGCTGAGTAGCACTCATATTTGTTTCTCTCAAAACCGCTCAAATCTTTTGTCATTGATATATCGCCATAGAGTCAACACCTCTGCGACACAGTGTCAACAATAGCTACAAGTTAATACATATTAATTCATTAGATTATCCACTTTGATTAATTTATATAAAATAAATTAAAAATGATATGACAACTGTAGTATTTATTACATGACCTTTGAATGGAATGCATAATCTCTCCAGAATCTCTAAATTGTATTTTGAGGATTATGGCTGCCAAAAATTAATGAACTTGCTGCAAGCTTTCCGAAGCATGTGCTAAAATAATATAACAAAAAGTGCACAAAATGCAAGACAGGACTGTTCCATCATGGCTGTCTTTATTTAAACTTCTATAGCTGGATGCAGAGATGTTGCAGGTCATCAGGTTTGGCATTAAGGGTCACACACAGGCCAGACCTGCTCCTAGTAAGCTTAAGACAAACCTTAGTTGTTCTTAGCATTGTAAGGGAACTCCTGTGTGTAGGACTTGTAACTCTTAAAGTAGAAAAAAGTATTTGCCTCACAGGGATTTTCCAGTGCCTGATGGGAGGAGAAGATAGAGGGATGGAGTGGAAAGTGAGGCAGAGGTCTTGGCTAATCCTCTGCTCAGATGTCAAAGGGAAGTGTTATCTACTGTATATATTAGCTGTGACATGCTTCTGGCATGTGGTGGCCCCATGTTGCATGCTATTTGCTAAGCTGACACATGGGTGACAATAAAACCAGCTATTAAAACAAGCTGAGCCTGCCACTACACCAACAATCTAGATGAGGATCACATCAAAAGAACCACAGAGGGTGGGGACTTGCTGATCGACCTTTTTCTTTCTGTTTTTTAATACTCTCCATCTCTGTCTCCATCCATCCTCATTTTGTGAAAGTGCTGAACAAAAATAACGTAATGCTCTCTATTGATATTCATTGAGAGAGACCTTCAGGGATTTAAATTACTTTCTTTGTTTCATGTGGCGACCTTCGAAAAAATCGTGAAGACCCCCTCCCCACACAAAGTTTCTCTCGCTGTCTCTCTGTCTCTCTCTCGCTCATGAATAAAGCCAGCAGTGAAGGTTTTTTAGCAATTCAGCTCCTATTTGCCAGGCCACGGCAGCTTTCCCTGCACTATCTCGTGGCCCAGGGGAGGGATTTAAGCCCGGCTGAGAAAAATCTAATATTTCTTCAAATACAAATCAAATAGAAAACAGCAGACAGCCTCTTGATTGTGTGTGTGTGCGTGTGTGTGTGTGTGTGTGTGTGTGTGTGTGTGTGTGTGTGTGTGTGTGTGTGTGCTTGTGTATGCCTGTGCTGAAGAGGATGATACAATACTCAGTCCTCCGCCACAAGAGAGGCCCCTTCGCTAAACACTGTGATTTAGATTTAAAGATCTGGGGAAGGTTTAAAACACACATGTGTATTGGTCTGTAACATGGGCAACCCAGGTGACTGTTGTTTGTACTGTCCTAAAACAAGTCGCTCACTTTGCTAACTCCAAACCCTGTATTGTAGAATGACAATAAATGGACATTGAACCTTGTGCTTTCTATGATGCAGATTAGCTAAAATGGACATTACTATAGGCTAATCAAACACAGAGGTATAGATAGTTTTAAGTTTGATATTCAGGTATTTGTTGAGGTTAATACTTGTGAAAACTGGATTTGTTGTGCAGCGCAGCATTTGACTGATGTTGCACAGGTCATTTTATCTCATGATCAGATGTTGAGGCCTGGTACCTTTAAAACATGGTGTAGTTTGAGAGTAGACAAGCTGTAGTTAGGGGCCGTATTAAATAGCCAAGAGTGCTTCACCGATTTTTGTTTGTAGCTCTTGAAAAAAAAAATGATTTAAACTTTGCAATATGGCCCAATTAGCTGGCATAGCATGTAGGAGGCATATCGGAAAATGCTCATACGAAAAATGTCAAATGGATTGTTCTTTTGTGGTTTAGATACAAGGATTTGTGCACAAAAAGAATTTGGGATAGTTGGTCAACACTGAATAAATAAACTGTATCTCTGCAAGAGTTAGTGATTGTGTATAATGGGTAGTTTGGGAAACTGTAAACTTGAACTCCAACTTATCTGAAGGATCATGCAAAGGTCAGGCATGGACCTAGATGACAAAGCAGGTGATCACTGTTATCTCCTTGTAGAGAATGGCAAACAGGTAGTTGAAAGGAGCGTTTTGCTCTGAACCTGTTTAAATTCAGGGTTTGTAAAATTCTTCCAGACGCAGGTCGTAACATCACGCAAGGCATTGAAAATGTTCAGCAGCCGGCACACTCAAGGCCCTGTTGGATGTGTGTTGACTGGTGGGCACCTCTGTCACCTCTTGGCTCTTCATGTCCCTCTGAGTCCAGGGTGTTTGGGTTGTAATGGTGAGAGTGAGAACACACACACACACTGGGCTGCTATGTTTACCTGATGTAATATTCTTATGGGAATACCCAGAAGAAAACCACATTAGGTAAATATAGCAGCCCAGTGTGTGTGAGAGAGTGCATATTCAGTTTGTGTTATTCTAACAATAGTTAGTATACAATAGTTAACAATAATTAGATTAGAATAACACAAACTGAATATGTACTCACTGACTGGTGACTAAATCTGGTGATCATCAAAAGGGAAATAATTACATAGGTTTAAAATTCATAAGAAAGCATTGATTTTGCCCCTTAAAAAGACTTGTAATAGTATATAATAAGTGAAATGAAATATAAGCAGTCATGTGCAGAACCAGAAATGTATTAAAGAAAAGACAGAGAAAGTGTTTGGATTTCCTAATAGTTGAAAAATGTGTTGCCAATGTTATATCCTGCTCATGGTTGGGCATAGAACCGAGTAAAACTTTTACAGTAAGGCATCTTTGTTTAAACTTGAGAGTGGCGAGTGACTGAGAATATAAATTCCAGACAGGAGGCAGCAGCTGACTGTACAGGAGCCTCTTAGACAGTAATAAACTACCTGAGTTTATGAGACCGGAGTGAAGGGGACCTGGCCCTCATACAATGAGTTAAGTAATAACAGCACAAAACCACATATTAGTCCTAATACTTGTCTAAGGAGAAAGGCCTGACACAAGTATATGTTGTAAACAAGTTATATATAAAAGTCTTTGGAATTGACATGAAATGTTTTAAAATGTGTATTTACAGGTCTTAAATAGAGATCTTAATGTTGCAGGTTTGTTATGCAGGTTATTGTTATTAATTTTGTCTACCCCATGCACTGGGCAGAAGGCAGGTGAACTTGCTGCACAGGTTTCACAGGAAAACATTTGGAACACATAGTCTTACAAATCATTAAAAATGGCAGTTAGCCTTGAACAGTATATGTACAAGTGTTACATTCTTCCTTTTTAGTGCCCACTCAGAAAATAGCTCAGAGAAATGGATTAGCACGTCAATGCGAAAGAGGTAGTGCTGGAATCATAATGATTTAGTGACTACCTGCGCCATGTTGCTGACCAGAAAGTAAGTTAACACAGTTAATTAAGGGGAAAGTGTTTGTACCATCAACTCCTGTCTCGTTGACCTTTATGCCGCATCTCTCTTGTGGAGCAATTCATACTCCAGCAGAGCAGGGTTATATACAGAAGTATTGGATGGTGCTACACAGCTGATACAGAAGCTTCCTCCATTTGAGCCTGTCAATGTCTTCATTTGCTCACAGGTCAGCAGTGTCAAGATGGTTTGCAATTGGTCGACCATGCAAATTCACAAGTCAAAGTTGAAGTCAATGTAAAACCTCTGTGAGCGATCTGCACTGCTACAGGGATTCCATTGAAAAGTCTCACCAAAACCCAAATTAATTTAAAGGATTTTTGAGGCTGATGCTGATATTTTACAAATATCAGTCTGTTCTTTAAATATAAAGGATCCCTTGCTTCCCAGTGCCTACAGAATGCAAAGCATCTAATTGGCTGTTCTGGATAGAACACTGTCTGTAGTCTCCAGAGAGAGCTGGAGCTTGAACTTTGACCCTACTCTATGATCTAGTCCTAATACATGAGTGAGCCAATCCTGCTGCGTCAGGAGTTTAAGACAAACTTCAGCTCCATCATCCTAAAGTTCTGTTGACCAAGCTGATTATGCTCTACAAAGTGCTCCCTTGGTAAGTTACTTTAGTAGATTTTAGTAAAGTGGAATGGAGCGTGGAGTTAACTCGGGGAGAACTGCGGGGATCGGGAGGAGAGGCATGTTCCCCCACTGAGGATGGTTATTGTTTGTCTGTGGAAGGGGATCAGGTTGAATGTAGATATTGGGGATGTTGTTGTTGGTGATGAAAAGGTTTGCTGCAGCTTCAGCTTTAGCCTAAGGCCAGAGGCAAAGAGAGGATGTAGAGGATCACCTCTCTATCCCTCTCTTCTCTCCCCCTCTCCTCCTCCTCCTGTCCTCCAGCTGCAGATAGTGCTTGCTCATCACAAATTCCGTTGATTGTTAATTGTTGAAGTTTGTTTTTCTCGGAGGACACGAGGCTCGGCTCAGCTCTGATCTGCACTGCTTAGCATGGCAGTGTTCTCACGTCCTTCACTGTCTGCCCCTGACTGTCTTGTTTTCTGTGTTTTTCATTCTCTCCCTCTCACCTTTTTCTTTAAACTCCAAAGTTGTGTTCATCTTTTTCTTCATCACAATCCCAGCTCTCCCCAGCCAACCGGGTAAGGAAATACCATCTCTCTCTCCCTACCTCTCTCCCTCCCCTGATTGTGACTAATTAACATGAGCTTGATTTATTTGCTTCTTTGCACATGTGTGTTGTGTGTCACAGCTGATGAAATCTGAATGTCTGATTTATTAGAACTCGGGTCTTGTTTTTGTAGTTCACGTCTATATAATATTTGTGTGGTTCATTGTACTGGAAACATGGTGACATCGTTGAAACACAGTCTGATGGAACAGGCACCATCAGCAGTCAGATGATCAGACAGGGTGAGAACAGACCAACAGTTTATCCAGATTATCTGAATTATTTTTTTTTGGAGGTCAAAGTGAAAGAAAAGAAGAAAGTCTGAATATTTAGTTTTGTTGGACATTGTTAATCTAATTTACAAAAAAATACATAATAAACTAAAACATGACACATGTTTGTTTGAGGCTTTCAACAGAGAGATCAGAGCAGTCACGGATGTGTTGGGAGACAGAGTTCTACAGGGCGCTCAGTCCTGGGTGGAGGGGACAGGGGGTTGCCGTCAGTAGAATAGGAGTGTGTTGGAGGAGAATGTGGGCGAGGTAGAACAGGGCCTGGTTATGGAGGGCTTTGTGAGTGAGGAGAAGAAGTTTGAATTGAATCCGTTGTGGGTCAGGGAGCAGGTGGAGGGGCTTTAGGACAGGAGTGATGTAGTCACAGGAGTGGGAGTGAACAAGTAGGCGGGCAGCAGGGATGTGGATGTACTGACCTTCATTGTGCAGTGTGGAAGGTGTAACAGTAAAGTAATAATAAAGTAAGAAAGTCTGTATGCAATGTATTCCTCACTCACGAGGAGTCTGCAGTGTAAATGTGGCCAAAATAGATTACACCAATAAAAAAAGACAAACAAAAAAGAAGAATTCCATATTTACAGGACGAAACAAAGTACAAAGTCTGTTTTATCTCTCAATTAATATTTTTAATTAAATGTGAAGTACAGTGATTTTTTTATCACTGTACTTTAATTAAGTTGCCCGCCTCAGTATCATGAGAGGCGTAGCACTATGAACAGATGTTTGTAGTGACTCGTCAAATGCATTTTCTCCATGGAGATACTGTAGAGGAAAGGGAACAAGCTCCCCTGCTATTTCTGTACTGATTACACCATCTAGTGGTTAGATTGCTGCACTACACATATGGGTGAACGTTTTTATCTGTCAGGTCATCCAGCTCACAAAAAACATAATTTATTCATTTGGTTTTCTTGATATTGTTATTTTGTAATTTCCTGACTACTTGCATCAACATTATATTTGATGAAATAGAATTCCCTGTGTAGCATATTTTTGTATGTATACAAGTCATTCATTATTTGTCTCTGTATGTTTTCCTGTACTTAATTTTCTCTAATCAATTGTGTTTTATTCATATTCATTCATACCATATGTTTCTAATTTATGTTTGATGCGCTCTAGTAATA
This sequence comes from Lateolabrax maculatus, assembly GCA_031216445.1. NCBI lineage: Eukaryota > Metazoa > Chordata > Actinopteri > Acropomatiformes > Lateolabracidae > Lateolabrax > Lateolabrax maculatus. The sequence goes on from CM062200.1 coordinate 20,291,768, forward strand.
TTATCAGTTGTTTTTTGTTCTTATTTCTGTTTCTGTGTCGTTTCCCTTTTATCATTTAAAGTTATCTGTTCTCATGTCATCATCTATGTTTTAGCAGGCTCTGCATTCACCAAGCCAACAGAAATCTTTGAGTAGTGAGTACTAAATGTGCAGTTCTTCGGTCCAGATTGTAGTGTTTGAGGTACCAACAGATGGCAGTGTAAACCTGCAGTTCTGTCAGCATTAAAGCCTGGAGAGTAACAACATTACAGAGCCACTTGCACATTAACACTGACCAATGGTCTTTTTACGGTATAGACATACTCTTTATGGATGTGAGTTTGTTCATTCAGGCCTTACAGGCTGGCTGTATAAATGAGAACAGACTAAGGATGATTCAGGTTCACTCACAGGTGATGATGAGTAATAATCCTTTCATCCCGACACAATGCATTTTAATAGGTTGAATATAGACACAGATAGAAATGTTTTATAACCTGGTTATTTTAGAGTAACCACATCCTGATTAGCCAATATTTGAGTTTAAAAAACACACAAATCATCATATGTGAGCCCTGGACAGAGTGTATCTACCTGTTTAAGTGTGATGAATAGTGCAATAGTTGGTCATGTGTGATTGTTTTACCAATATGTGGTGTATTAATATATGGTATATATGTAGTATATATAAATATAAACTACACTGTTTTTTATCATGCGTGGATAACAAATATGATGAAATTCTACATGTTATTGACTAAGCCGGTGTAAACATATGATTGAAATATTCATGATTCTCTTGATGTCTGTCTTGTTTATGTTTATGAAACCTTGTAAGAAAATATGAATAACCAGCTAAATATGATGTTATTTTTTACATCATATTAACACCCATTAACTGTTGGTGTGTGTGTGTGTGTGTGTGTGTGTGTGTGTGTGTGTGTGTGTGTGTGTGTGTGTGTGTGTGTGCGTGCATTAACATGAGTGAGAACGTATGAGAGAGACTAATGATGAAAATGAAGGAAAAAATTTGTGGAAGAAAAAGTAAGATTTGGTGTATTTCAGCTAGCTACCTCAGGTTTGTTTGTGTGGCCTGTACATGTGTGTTAAGTGTGAGTGTGTATGTGTGTGCATTCTCCAATCAGCCCATGCACAGAGGCACAGCTGTACAGGCGAAATAAGACTCAATAAGAGTGAAATCCCGGTGAGTTTTAAAACGCTGCATTTATTTCCATTATTAATTATAGTCATTACTGCTGTCTCCTCCCACTGAGGAGGGAGGGAGTAGAGGAGGAGAGGGGAGAACAAGAGAGGGAGGAGAAAAAGATAAATTAAAAAGAGGAGAAAAAAGAGAAATGAGGAGGAAAAACAAGTGTGAGGTGGAGGAGCACAGAGAGACATGAAGGATTACATAAAAAAGTGAGATGGAGAGAGAAGATTGGAGGATGATGGAGAGAGTTGGTTCCAAAGTGTTGCTTGGCATCATTTCGCTGCTCTCTCCACATTTACACTTGCTGTTTTAAACACCTGCTGTCTGACAGGTCTTTCCTGGGAAAACTCACAGCATGGCTTAACCCTCCTATTATGTTGGGAAAAAAAATACACCCATTATTTTATGTTTAAATACACTCACAAACAGGTTAATCATCAGTTCAACTCAAATTGTATTATGACTGTAGTTATGACCAAAACATTGATAAACATTTTATTTTTATTTTTTTTACAAACTTTTTACAAATTTTGACAGTTGTGGAGCCATAATGCAGCTGTCTTTAAATAGCCCTATATTATATATTATTATTTTGTAACTGTAAAAATCAACAGCAGACTATCAAGCAACCTGATTCGTTGATCCAACTCCTGTTAAGAGACAGGTTCAAAAGAGAGAAGAAAACAAGACTTAGAGTCCACAGCATGGATGTATAAAGAGAACTGGATACAGTGTTGGAGGCAGGGCCTCGTTCATTCCTATGGAAGTTGCTCAGTGGTGCATGAAGCAAACATCCGGGTATTCAGTATGCGGAAGTTTCAGATTTTCCCGCTCTGTTGGGCCCACACAGCATGCACACTAGCTTTTCCGTAAGCCCTGCCTCCCAGCTGCTCGGTCTCGGGCTCTCTCACATGACCGGCAGACTAAAGTAACTCTGGATTCAGCTGTTAGTGAATTTTACAACTTTTAGGACCTAATGATTTAAATAAGGGTTATTAAAGTGTTAGAACTGGGTAGTTGATGTACCTCAAAAAAAAAATATCCGCTGAGTTACAGATGTCTCTTTCTAAATGTTAGTCAATGGAAAAAAGTCTTCTTGGACCCAATGGCATCACATGATGGACCCGGAAGTTGTAATTCCACCATTTGGCCGCTATGTCGAACTGGCTTCAAAGTGTGGTGCACTTCCTGGGGGCTTGGTCCACAGCCATGCTAGGCTGTATTTCGGCACAGTGGTGCTGATGTTAACATGCGCACAATGCTAACATTCTGATTATAAGCAGGTATATTGATTAGCATGTTCACTGTCTTAGTTCCGCCTGTTAGCATGCAAACATTCGCTAATTAGCTCTAAATACAAAGTAAAGCTGATGGGAATGTTATAACTTTTGCAGGTACTTGGTCATAAACAAAAGTATTGGACAAATTATAACTTTGACCTGATGAACTTGATGCAAGATGAAATGTTAAGGAATCACCAAAGTTCAGTTCATCCTGACTGGGACATGAATGTCAGAACCAGATTTAATTGCAATCCATCCAACACTTGACCAAAAAATATTAAACCAGTCTAAACAACAAAGACACATTTTTATTTGGTGTCTTAGCGACTGTTTGCTAGTACAGACATTCCATAACACATCAGTGTGGTCATTGCCCTAAATGAGAAAAAGTCAAAGAATTCCATGGAGGAAAAGAGAAGGTAATCAGTATTTTAGACCACTTACAAGCTGAAATGGGTGAAACTGACCTACAACATAATAGACTGGAAGAGTGACATCAACAAAGCAGAACAGGGAAGTTAAAACCACTAGGCCACAGACACTTTATTATACTATCAATTGATCCTGGTCTCAGTCTATATTGTTCATTGCAAGTTAAGTTTCTATGTAAGGTTAACACAGAGCATACTGGACACTGAGGGATATTTTATTTCTGTCTTTGTCTTTTCTGTCTAGCCTGCTTAGCTGCATTTTGTAAATCTTTTGTGAAGTTACTTCAGTTTTTAGGTGTTTTGTCTTGTGGTGTCTCTTGTATTGTGTAGACATAAATCACAGAGCACCCTCAGACCTGAAGGCTACAGCACAATGTATTATAGCCAGGGGTGGAAGTAACAAATTACATTTAAACTCATTACTGTAACAAAGTTATTTTGTGTACTTCTACTTTTTCAGTAAAATGACTTATGTCCTTTTTATCTCTAGTGTTGTACTTGCTAGGTGCATGCTGGATCTGGCTAAATGCTAAATGCTAAAATGCTTCACTGAGGAACTTTTACCTTCAGTGAGGCGAGTGACTGGCACACAGATTGCTGTTCAGGCAGGTGAGAACAACAACAATCAGACTGTCCAGAGAGGACGTCAACATCCACTGCGTTGCCCAGCAATGGTGCGGTGTGTGCGCGCATTGCGGTTTGTAAAATCTGTGCACTTTCCTTTGCTTTAATGTGTGTGTTTGTGGTTGCAGCAGCTGTGGAGTTTATATTATTTATACATGTCTGTGTTGGCTGCTTTGCCCATTCTTTATTCTGCTGTTGATTCTATAACTAATGGCAGCTATTTCATTGATGTAGCCTAATGATGCTTGTTGAACCCGCTGTGCATCTGTAGCTGTTTTTATTTATTGTTGGTCATTTTTGTTAAATTGTCTGATTATTTTTTGGTTAATTCCATTAGGGCTACACTGAGAGAGATAAATGTGTATTTAGAATGAATTATCAGTAGTATGGACAGGCTGCAAAGTGCCAATTGAAATTTATTGGGATTTATTGTTGGTTTGGACACCAGGGCTTTGTGGTGTGATGTTATTCCACTATTGTATACATTGCAGTACAATTTATTTTGTAGTTTAAAGGTGTTTTTTAATTTAACAGTAGTTAAGTTTTATTTGTAACATACTCAATCTATCTCTACAGTGTGCAGTGAAATGCTTGGTTGCCCCCTCCAGCACTCTAATATTAATTAATTAATTAATTAATATTTAAAAATTAGAATATATACAACAAGAAAATGTATATAACAATAAAAAAAAATAAAAAAGGAAATTTTAAATATGGTGCGAATATTTCAAATGGTTCAGTATTTAAGGGATGTATGGGGAAGGGTGGAGGTAATTTACACCTAATGTTTGACACAGCTCTTAAAATGAAGTTATTTCCCATTGGAGGAAGTGGAACACGGCAAGGTTTTCTATGTGCAATAGAAAGTTGGATACAGGTTCCAAAATCTAAATAAAAACATAAACCAGATGAAATTGTAAATGTAGATGACAAAACACTTGTTGACCACAGTTAATTCAAAATGTAGCAAGAAAGAGCACAGAAAATTGATGACAACAGAGCTGTTTTTGGATCTGTACATTGAACTCTGGTTAGCTATAGAATCAATTACCTAATTTATCCAGGCATCATTGCACTATTTCTCCATTTTATTATCATTGTTGTTGTGTTTATGTTCATATATATACTTTGTATCTATATTTATGTTTATATTTGTACATAGTAGTTAAATGTTTATGCTTACCTTTGTTGTCCTTGTTTTTTTGTTTATTTGTCTATTTCTGTGTATGTCCATTGAGAGCAATGGAAAAACCGGAGTCAAATTCTTTGTATGTGTACGCATACATGGCCAATAAAGCTGATTCTGATGCTGATTCTGAATTACAGTATCCACGTCTTGTAATCCTTACTACCTCTCTAACCTGCAATGTTAAAATTATAATGCTTAAGATTTTCATTGTATCAAACCCCATTCATATGCTATTTATGGCTGGCATCTAAAGCAATATTCATTCAATGTGTTTGCTTTATACATTATATTTTTTTAGTGCATTCAGGTCTCTATATAGTGGTTTTCATTGTTTGAGAGGGGTCTTAAAATAGCTCCTGCTTGACTAGGGCCCCATGTGTCAAAATCTTGTTCAAAGACCTCTGTGCTAACATGCCAGCCATCATAGAACACCTGTATACACACTGTACCAAAAAGAAGTCCAGCAGCTCATTGTTCCTCAGGGCCCCTAGCTGGTTAATCCAGCGATGTGGTTCATACATGTCTAATATTTTGTTCAACCTGTTTGTTATCAATGAGGGTACATAATAATCATTTAGTTTCCTTGAACCAGCACTTTACTATAGATTTAACATTCTTCACAGCTCTATATAAATCCATTATAAATAATGATTTAAACAAATAGACTGTGTGCAGCAAATTGTATCTCTTGTATAATGAAATGTGCTGCACAAATAAAGTTTTGCTTACACAAATATATCTTGGATTGGAATGTTTTTCCTCCATTTGTGTGTACCAAGTCCTCACTGCATCTCTTGCACTACACCACTACACCACTACATCAGTGCAACTTGTGTAGCAGAACTAAGAATTCCGAGAAAAGCCGACGACAGTAAGTGACCTGGTCCTGACTCAGGCCTGCAAGAGAAACAAAAGCTACAAAACATGGTACATTTTTAATTCCTTTAGTGTGTGTTGTGTATACAGTGTGTGTGTGTGCATAGTGAAAGCTTTTCTTGCGTTGGCTCAGCAGTCTAGCCGTCAGTTTAGGCTTCGGTCTCTAGATGAATTTGAAGAAACACCCAGTAAGGGGCCTCAGCAGCGCTCTCCTCCACCTCCCCAGCCTCACTACTGTTTGACACTTAATTAAAGTTTTCATTAGCTCCCTGGGAAGTGCCGAATGGCCCTCTCTCGCTTATTAGCCATCGTCTTCTCTTACACCTCTCATTATGTGACGCTGTGTAATTGTTGCCATGTATTACCTGTGTGAAAGGCCTCCGCCGGCATACAGGCAGAAATTAGAAAACCTGTCTTTTTCATTTCTCACACCGTTCACTTGTCAGCATCGCTGACTTACTCTGTGCTCGAGGTTTCTACTTTTTAACGATGGACATTTTTTTTACGCACAGCTGAGAATAAATACACAAATAAGACAACTTGTCTTTACTCTGTTGGCCATATTGATGTCTTCATTGACTTGAAAGGGATTTTGGATGAGTTCAAACACTGTTTTCTTAATATAAATCCATATATATATATATATATATATATATATAAAGGAAACTTTTATGCCTTTCCACCAAGCTTTGCTGTGTGTTGGTGCAATGCTGCAGATGAAGAACAATGTGAATGCTAGTACATACCAATAACGCTAGTGAGCAAAAACCAAACATATTTCTGCATAAGTGTGCATAGTTATGCATAATCAGAGACATTTCCAGGCCATTATTAGACAAAGGCTGACATTGTTTGTTATGCAGAACTACTGAAATGACAGATCTGAGGAAAGGCCATTTTCTCATAGTAATTTGTTTGTTGTGTGTTTTACATCTGACGGCCATTGTGGGAGCAGGGCTGCAGAGGCACTAGAATGCCATCATGAACATCCTCTTCCCACATGTTCATAAAAATTCCCATTATTCCAGGGCATTTTTGAGCCCCAGGAGAGAACAATGGAGTGGTTTCTCCATTGCGGACCTTTAAATTAGCGCGGTGATGTATTTATGGCAGTCCTGTGCGACATTAACGTTTTGGGAGGGAAAATGATGGCACATTCGGCTGTGGTGTAAAGGCCCTGTAAATCTGGTGGCTTGCACTTTAGCATGCTTTATTACGCTGGCTGTCAAACCTCTCATCAGCATCATCTTCCTCCGAGCTCACACTCTTTTTTCCCTATTTCTCTTTAATTCTCTCCCTCCATCATTTTCCATTCTGCTCACTCAGCCTATCTTCATGTCAGCTTCCCACATTCCTGTATCCTTTTGCTCTGCTCTATCTGTTTTTGACTTTGATTCCACCATTCCTTATCCACCTGTGGTCAACATAACTCTCTCTGTTTTTGTTGTGTGCCTATCTACCTCTATACTACATATTTCCAGAGTTATAAGTGGGATTTTTTTCAGGTGTCCAGGGTCTTTCAGGAAAAAGTCCTGTTCCTTTTTTCTGTACCATAAATGCTATGTGACACCTAACTCCCCAACCTAAATCACCAGTACAAAGGATGAACAACTGTATTAGAAAATGTCTGGTTCTTTATAATGAAGTCAAAGGTACAAGCCCGTGGACATCAAAAACAAGAAAGAGAGAAGTCAACTACAACTCCCAAAGTGTAATTAACATCCCCTGGAAATCTTGTATTTGCAGACTGCCAGTGGTTTAACTCACCTTTTTCATGTTGATATCTGATACTCAATGTCTTCAAATCTTTAAATCTCCTAATCTACATGTCCTAAAATTCAGAAAGTTAATGTTTGTTTGTTCTAATGTTTGGTTCAGAAATGTATTCTTACCCCTGGGAAGTCATTTTGCTCGTGAAACATAAGTTGCACCAGCATGATGTGGCAGAACAGTGTGCCCGAAGATGAGTTAGTCAGGCCAGAGCCTTGAAGATGTATGGAGCAGAAAAAGTACTGCGCGTGCGTGAGTGTGTGCGCACATTTGTGTATTTAAAGAAAACCTGTGTGTTTGCATGTAACAGGGATGGAGGGTGTTTGTATGTGAGGGAAAATGTGTGCATGTGTCAGTAGATGAGCAGTTATGCCAGTAATCATTTAAACTAAAGGTCAGGTTTGTAATTAAATCAAAGGGCTACGTGTTTGTGTGTGTGTGCCTGTGTGTGTCTGTTTGAGCTGAGCCATTCAGAATGATTGAATGACACCTAAGATTACATTTTCTCACTGCTAGATATGAGGAGGTAGGGCCTCTACTACAAAGAGCTGTCATGACCATGATGAATGGGAAATGAGAGAAGGTTTCCCTTGTATCCACAAACACACACACACACACACACAGGGTTGGGAAGAGGGCCCACATTCTACTGTTATTATATCAACATTATTCAAATTTAGGATGAATGGTATATGGGGAAAAACAGCACAGAGAGACAGCAAGGGGGGTGAAATCCATTTGTTTAGTGTTGAGTTTGTTCCCTCAGTCAGGCAGAAAGCAAATCTGCATGCATTAAGGAAAATGAGTTAAACGTAAGCGAGGAGTGAATATCTTAAACAGTGTTTGCTGCACCGGCCCTTTCTAGAAATGACGTTTTGCTTCCCTAAGCATGTAAATAACGGATGGAAACAAGCTGGAGCAGATGCAAACAGAACTATGATGAAGCCCATGAAACCAGGCTTTATGTATGCATGATGACTGTGTGCGTGTGTTGTGTGCAGACAGCTGCATCTCTTCCACAGTATCCCACCCATGACAGACAGGGGATGACTGATCTTGCATGTCCCAGCCTAAACCTTCAAGCTCAGCCACCACACACACACACACACACACACACACACTTAGTGACCGTCATCAACAGATGGCAATTTGTACTCTTTAATAACAGTTATTTTTTATGTGTCAACATTGTTTATCATGGTTTCTAAAGTTATGATAATTAAAGGATCTCAAGTCTCATGTCAATATATTTTATTGTCAACCAATCCAAATACCAAAACCAACAATGTGTTCTCATCATCTCTTTTTTCAATACATTCTGACTTTCCTGTGTGCCTGTGGCTCTCAACTCCAAGTCCCTTGGTTCCTAGTGGACATAAATCTTTAACACCTTACGAATAAATAGTTTAATTTTTTTAAGGGCTCCTTGAAACAGCTGGACAATGTAGTCTTAAGCAAACTTTACTCAAACAGAAGGAATGCTGTTGGGGATTATTTTCCACAGCGGAATAATACATATGCTCAGACAGCAGGGAAGTGCATATAAGATTGAGTCAAAATAAACAACAGCATGTGTGTTCATGGCAAATGTAAGGACATGTTGCCCAGTGCAACATGGCTCACACATCACGGCCACATGATTGAATCATATCCTGTGAACCCCTCGTGTGATGTTGCGAAATTTAGATCCCAGACTGGAAAGGCAGACTCCACCTTTACTGTTGAAAATGAATATACAGCGAGGAAACATAATGTAAATACACTGAATGTCTATTGCTGAAAAAATACTGGCCCTTAATAGTATCAAAAAATGGTTTGATATAATGACCACCATAAGGATAATACCTTGAACCTTGTAAATACAGGCTTTACAGACAGAAGTTAGAAAACGTTGCTGTGGATGACCATCTGTACCTAACAGCGAAAATAAACTCCTATTGGGTTAGTCCCTCTCTCTCTCCTTCACTCTCTTTACTCACTTACTCAGTCTCTTGCTCTCACTGGCTATCTAGAGGAAGACAGAGAGCACATTAACTATTGATAATCTGTGGAACAGCATCACATTCAGAAATAAAATCACTGTCTAAATGTATTCAGAGGCTGCTCATAAAACTGTAATTATACACATTATTTTGAATATGAAATGCTGGCTGACAGTTATTGTCAGGGGCTAATAAAAGCCATGCATCTCCTTGGCTGTTGAGTGCGACACATAGGCAGAGCACCTTTCAATATGGTCTTAACACAGGGGTTGTTCCCTCACCTAACATATTATGTACTTCACTATGTCTCCACTTGTTGGCTTTGTAGTCATTTCGAGGAGATTATGGACAGCATGTCCATGGCTTGACCTGCAATGACACAACAATAGCTATGACACATAACTGAGACTGGCCTCAGAGGCAGCGACACCCAAATGGGTGTTGCAGCAGCACTCAGCAGCAGCACTTACAGTACACAATATACTGTAGCTCGATCAGTCAGTCTGCCCAACAGCACAGGAATATAGAGTTTTTGCTGAATTGTGGAGCCTTATGGAGCCTTTGCTGAATTGCTGAGAATGAGAGCTGTGTTTGTTATTCTCTGAAGTAAGTCAAGCATGTTCTCAGTGGGTGTTGGACTCTGCCAATGCATTCTCGTTGATTCTGTTTGTCATTTTTATGGAAAGATTTTCAAGGCGCTGTCAACCAACGGAGATGGCTACAGTTGGTGGCCTGGGGATGGCAAATCTGTTTTTTGTGAGTGATGTTGATCTGCTGGTTTCATTAGACTGTGACCACCAACATTTACTGGGTTGTGAGTTAAGCATAAAGGGGAGAGGAATCAGCACCTTCATGTTTGAGACTACATGCATGGTGGATTGTTCACTTTGAGCTCCTTCACTTGAGGAAGCCACTCATTGTGAACTGAACATCTCAGGGTTTGGTTCATGATGTAAATGACACTGGAGAGTGAAATTGATTGAGGCAGACTTTAGCAGCTTCAGCTGTAATACAAGCATTGGAGCTAAGCATGAAATCTTCACCAATGGTTTAAACTTTGGGTACTTGAAGAATAGATAGCAGACACAAACAACCCAAATAGTTTAATTTGCAGAATGTCTTGGCACACTCTTATGGACAGGGCCAGAAGGAGAAAGGAGTGCGGAGGAGAACTGCTGCTGATCATTGAAAGTAGCCAGTTTAGATGGTTCAGCATCTGATGAGGATGTCTTCTGGCGATCTGCCTGTCCAACTAGAAGGCCCAGGGCAGATTAAGGACACACTTGAGAGATTATATATCCCACCTGGCTAGGAATGCCTCTGGATCCACTGGGAGGATCTGGAGGAAATAGCTAGGGAGAGGGTGCATCATGTTGTGCAGTGTAGTATTTTATCCTTCATTTGCTGTATTTTTACAGTAGTTGTATCGTAAAATTTCTTTGTAAAAATAACAAACAGAAAATATGGTGGTGGTGCTATTTGCAGCTACATCAGCTCAGTTTCCCCACAGGGATCATTTAAGTAAACGTATCTGGTCTTAACCTGACACCATTTTAATTGTCCCGACTTGCTAAATCTTTACTCATCTGGTAACGCATGTAAGATAAAAACAACCCCAACAATTATCTGCAAATGCTCATTGACTTCATTCCTCTGTGTATACTTCTAAAATGTGCATGAGCTTCTGAAGTGTGTGTGATTGTGTGTATGTGATCCACCCATCCATCTCTTGCCTGTGGCTGGTGGCCAATGGAGGGTATAAAATAAAGCTAGCCAAAGCTTGGAGGAGAGATAATTGAAAATCAAAGGAGGACTTTGTTAATTTGATTAGGCAGCACTGGATTGTTCCCGATCAAATTAGATTTCATTATGACATGCAATTAAATAGAACTTGCTGAGGAATAGGGGTGGGGAGGGGCAGAGAAGAGGTGACATGAGGCGATGAGGGGAGGAAGGAGGCAGATTTGGGGGATATTCCAGGTTGAGATACATTGCAATCTTCGGATGAAAAAGTAAGATTTGTAGGATACCTTTTTTAGGGCTTGGGACTTGTTTTTTAGCCTGGGAACCAGCCGTATCTGTGAGCTCATGTTTCTTTGCTCAGGCAGATACGTCTGGCCCCCCTCCCACTCAGACTGATTTCCTTGGTACTGGAAGCGCGGTTGTGTCAGGCGAACCAATCACAAGCGTTTATCTAGTATGAGGTGGGTTTAATACGATGACTGACAGAGAGAAGCACCGCTGAAGCATCTTTGTAAATATCCAAGATAGCGGCTGCCGATACAGAGCGTTCCCCGGCAGCGACAGTGGCAGTATTAAATGGACTGAATGGTAAATTTTCTCTAAAAGAAGAATAAACAACTGCACTTAAACTTTATGTTGATAAGAAATATGTGTTTGCCGTATATCTGTCAGGACGTACATTACGACAGGATGGCGTTTCGCTGCTCTGATTGGTTGTCTCTGCCAGTGGATAACGCACCTTGGAAATCAAAAATGAACTGAGAGGCTGAAGACTTATACATATTTGCACATTAATCTGGAGATGCCAGGCTACTTGTTTTTATAAATCCCAACCTTCCATGGGGAGTGTACACATCAGAGTAACCAGCTCTAGCTGTAGCTGTCCAGTCACAGGTGGAACTTTCTGTTGCCTCTAACTTTCACTGTGATCACTCATTTTAAACATTGAAATAACAGATGATACAGCACAGCTGTTGTCATTAACCTGTATTTATGTTGTGTATGCCTGGTCCACGTTGTCAGACAACATCGCAACCATAAAATAGATTTGGTCAGCTAGACTGTCTGTCTTACAAGATGGTGGCTGTGATGCACATTTTTGAACTGAAACTGAAAAGAGGATGAAGAAGAAGAGATTTCACTGGTTTTATGTTGTTTGGGTGTTTTACAGTGGACAGAGGCCTCTACTGAAAAGACCTAGAAACACTAATGTGGATGTAAATTGTTTTCACATGAAAATTGTGTTTTAAGACAGCGTAGTGTTGACACACTTTCAGCAACTATACCTGTATTTTACCAGGTAATATTCTGTCCACAAGCGTGCTTCACTGCTCCTGCTTTCACTGCTCTGTTTCTGTTTGACGGGTAGTAAAAGTACTATCTTGTGGCTTAGCAAAATAACACTGATAATAAAAGATGGAGCACTGTGCTGTATAGTAATGGCATTGATAAAAATTGTTGGCTCTGTTATTACTAACAGTAGTATTCCATTTTAGTAACTAGTAACTAGACTCGGTTTGATCTTGCAGCTTCCCATGGTTCTCCTTTGAAGAAGGCTTAAACATAGAATAACTTCATTACACATACCTGTTTGACTTAGAGCAAGAGAAGATCTGGATTATTAAACTATAAGTCGAGAAGTCGATTCCTTCAAGCATCGGACTTCTAAGAATGGGACTGTCCTTTAGTCCAGTAACTCTGAGAAGAGGAGGACAGAAAACAGGATGGAACAAGAGAAAGTGCAGATAGAGTAATACAAGAAGAACAAACAATAAGAGAGACAGAGGAAAAACGAACAAGCAAGCCAGTGTTGTGACAGCCGCCGGAGAGTTAAATCGTTCATTCCAAAGAGATCCCTGATGTCTTGCATTTCCAGCAGCAACTCTGCTTCCTCCTGCTGAGAGAGCATCCATTAATTAATATGGCTCGGTTTTTAAAGTTTTCAAACAATAAAAAAGGACACAAAGGGGGATTTAAGCGGCTAGTGTTTCTGCAGTGAGGACAAATTAATGAAAACGTCGTCCTCTCAAGGATAGAAATTCAATTTATAATGTGTCTCTATCATGCCGCTGTTGCACTGAAACATTTCCCCAAAGCACATCTTTGTTTGTCATATTGGTTTGACCACTGAGGATAACAGACGGGGGATGTAAAGGATGGTTCCATAAAAAGATTAAGGCCCATTGAAGAGAAAAAACTTTACTAACAGAAGAGTAGATAATTGTTTAATCTTTCAGTTGCCTCTTAGAGAAATTTGCAGTTAATTATTTTAATCTGAAGGGTCACTCGCTGATATAACTGAAACAGTGACTCTCAAAAGCATGGAAGCGTTAGAGAGCTGAAGTTAAACCAGATTCTCTAAATTCTGTTCCTGAAGTAAGAAAACCTAATTCAAAATCAGAATGACATTTGTAATAATTGAAATTACCAAAATTCCAACCCACAACCATAACCTTGTTTAACGGTATGTCATGTTAAGTCCTTTTGTCTAAATAAGGTTGGTCTTTTAAAAAAATAAAAAAATAAAACAACGTAAATTATTTTTCCAAGGAGTGATTCCAGTGACCTGTTGCCTACATAACCCAAACCACCTCACTGCTGGCCCAGCTATGTGTGATGATATGAGATGGGCATCATCCTCTTTGAAATATGTCACACCTACCCACTGCATGCCGGGTCATTAAAGGGACTTTGTGGCATGGCAGCATGGTGGAGACGGAATCCAGTGAAGATTGTAGCTGGGAAGGGGCTGTGTGTTTTCATTAAAGAGCAGGAAGCAGCCTGACAGAGGCTATTACTTTACTTTTGTGCTGGCCAGGAATGGTTGGCCGTGTACTGTCTGTGTGTTACTACCGCACTGAGAGCATGTACAAGTGTGTGTGTGTGTGAGAGAGAGAGTGTGTGTTGCTATGTGTGTGCAAATGCATGCTGTAGCTGTATTGTGCATGTATTTGTGTGTACTCTGTATATTCCAATACAGTGTGTATCTGTGGGAAGTGATACGGTTCTTCTGTACTCTCTCTGCCCCCTCTCTTCTCATTCTCTCCTTCTCCCTGTCCTGCTCTTATTTCCTTCTATCCCCCACCTCTCCCCTTCCTCCCCCTCTACCTTTTCCTTCTCCCTCCCCTTTCTCTCTTCCCATCGTCACCTTCACCAGTCGTGCCATCCATCTCTCCCACCAAGCTAATTGTGCAGAAACTCAGTGGGATAGAGGGATGGAGGGAGGGTAGATGGAGAGAGAAACAGAAAGGAAAACTACAGTATTTGAAGCTGGTCAAAGCTGGAGGGGAGGAATAGGAAGACAACTGTGTGGCTGCAGCTGCTTTAGGTGAATAAAAGCAAAGGAGAAGCTGTTTTTTGTTTGACTTTGGTCTGTATGAAACCCAGTGATCAGAGGGGCAGGAGGGGGTTCAAATAGCCACATGTACAGAGAGAGATGAGGCCAGTCAAAGTATCTGCAGCTTTCAGAAAGCCACAAGGAAGAACTTAGACTGTAAATTCAGACCAATTAAAAAAACAAATTGAGGAGAATACTATGGCTGTAGTCAACCAAAGAAAATCTTGGTCGACCTACTCTTCAACCAATCAATTGGTCGATCGCGTAGCGGCATAGAGTGAGTGAGGGTGAATGCAAGCAGAGCAGAGGGAAAGGTTAGCAGGGAAGTCGTCAATCTGGCTGTAAGCTTGCATTTAAAATTATATTCGGGGCTACACTCAAATTATTTGGGGCTTAAGCCCCAACAAAATGACCTGGCGACCCCAGTGAGTGCACTGAGAGGATTCTGGTCAGAGAGTGAGAGAGAGCAGGGCGAGGAATTAAATAAAATTTTACCCATTTTAAATAGTAACAAGCACAAATTCACACTAATGCATCCATGACAAAACTTTTCGACCCAATGAACAGGTTGATTTTTGTGGACCAACTTTAATAACTCAATAATATCATATATATATATACAGTATATACTGTATACTGTATATATATTCCTTTTATTTTCACCAAGGTGAAATAATGTTGAAAAAAGTTATTAAGGAATTGTTGTTATCCTGTAGGGAAAGAGACAGATCATTTTTGGATATAAAGACAACATATTGTACTAAAGTCCTACTGCTAACCAGTTTCCTCTCAATGAGTTATCTAAACCTTGTTCAGATGAAGCTGCTCCCTCAAATGAAGCTAGATGGGAAACACTGATCACAAAACTGCAATTCAAGCACTTTTTTTTTCTTTTTTTATCCTGTGTGAGTTATACTCAGCAGAGCTGTGTCCTGTGCCCAGGTCTTGGTTATGCATGTTTTCCTCTTGTATAGCAGCTCGGAGAGTGATTTATCACAAAACCACAGGGTCCTGGCTGGGGGAATGGGGTTATATTTCATACAGGCATTCTGTAGGGCAAAACTATTGTTCTGGTGGCGCAGGGCCCCTTAAGAAAGCCAGGATATTTTTTGTGCTTGTGTGTGTTTGTGTGTGTGTGTAACAGAGCACGTGTCTGCATATATGTACGTGCATATCTACTTATTTATATGTTTTTATGTATGCATTCATATGCACAAACATATTCCTTAAAAAACACACCTACTGTATTGTATGTACATTTTACCCCTGAACGACTTTCTGGAGAAGATCTAAGTCAGTATGTTGCTGAGATGTTTCCTGGCTGGAAGTGAATGAAACAGATGCTTTCCTCAAACAGAATTTTATAGGACCACCTTCTGATTCTTTAAGTGTGCTCACATATCACTTATCAAAAACTAAGGCTTAATTTATGTGATGATCAATGTCCTGATAGATCTTGATTGATTTTTTTCTAAGTGTGATGGTATGCTAAGAAAATTTTAGAGGCAGCAAGTCAAAGGGATGACCTAACCTAAGACAGCAGGAAATCAGACAAAGATGTGTCTGCGTGTTGAGACCATAGCTGTTGCCTTGATTCACACGTACTAAAGTACTACTAAGTGAAAAGTGTATTTTAAAATGTGTAATTTGAAAGTTATTAATTGATTCTTTAAGTTAAGTCATGGTGTGAAAGCCAACACACACCGGCCACATCTGGTGACAGACAGAGCATCTGCACCCATTGTTTTCTATGTAAACCCACACAAGTGCTGTCTTGATGCATGAACTCATCATTTTGTATATGCCACTATTCTATTTTCCAGAGTTGACTTGCTTTTAAAACATTAATTTCTCAGATGGCACATCCCGTTTGTTGTACCTTGACAACTCCTTCTGTATGTATGATGTATTTTGTGTGTGCTCTGAATGTCAACTGATATGACAAAATGCAGCTGATGTGTGTTGCACTTGAGTGATGGCATGGCACTTAGACTCCCAACCTCCACATATACTCCAAGACCACTCTCTCACAAATCCCAATTTAAGCCCTGATTTGAGATAGGTTGGACAGTATATTGTTTACTTTACTGTCACTAGCTAAATATTGCACACAGTGAAACACACTTTCCAATAAAATCACATAGACACAGTATGTATATAATGTATGTGATATTTACATTCAAATGTGTTCATGCGTGTTTATGCTCAACCTCCATTCCTTAGTTTGCCTTCTTGCATGACTTTGTAATGGGCTGCAGCTAATTCTTGCTCTTCACCCCTGCTCCCTTCATATCCAGAAAAACAAAAAAAAAACACATGTAAATGCAAGAGCATCCAGGATTAGTCTCAAGTACATGGCTTAACTTCTCTCCCAAACAAATGAGTAAATTAAGCATCCAGACACAGCAGAGTGAGACCCAGGACATTTGCACTGTGGCAGCTTTCATATGGAGGAGGGTGAAGCCCCTGAGTACCAGCCTCAGAGAGAGAGAGAGAGAGAGAGAGAGAGAGAGAGAGAGAGCAATGATAAATTATTTTACTCCCTGCATCTCTTTATCTTTGTAATAGGCCATCAGGCCCTAAAGGATGGCAAAATCAAAAGGATGGAAGTACAAGATTAGATGGAGGCAGAGATAAACGCAGGTCTGCTAAAAAATGTCTCCCTCCCCAAGACAATCCCCACTGGAAAGCAGAACTACCCAGAAATTTGGAATATAATATAATGATGCTCAATTTAAAGTGTACAAACAGATTTAAAAAATGGGTGATGAATTAAAGGGAAAACCAGAAAAATTAGGTGGAGGAACGCAAAAGATACAGATGCTCCCATACATGATGCCAGAGCTGTTTCTTTTTTTCCTTTCTCTCCAAAAGGAAATTAGCTGTTTTTAATCAACAGTCTGCATGTCTCCTCCTTCAGTTCCCATTTTCCCTTCATTCTGGATTCAAGGGAGGCCATTCAAGTGAGACAGCCCTCCAAGCATTGACAGAGACGCTCTACACTGCAAGAGCCAAAGTCCCTCTCTTTTGTCCTTATACTAAAGGACCTATCAACATGGTTACCAGTAACCACCAGACAAAGTTTAGAGGAGAGTCTGGAGAGGGTGACGATTGGGGGTGTCGAAAAGGTGTGTGTGCCGTTTTCAATTATGAAGTCTGGACAATGTGCGGACAATCGGGTCCAGACTATGTGCGAAGTTGCCCTTTGACACATGTAACACACAGCAGGAGATGTCCATGTCAGGCATGTTCTTACCTACTCGAAATAGTCCGTTTAGTTTAGGTGAGGGGTGCAGGAGGCAGGTTGTGATGCAAAAAGTGGCTGTGGTTTGTAATTCATTAGTGCTAGCTATTGCAGCTTTTTGCTGGCTGCGTTTATCCAGCATCAGCCGCATTTATAAAATACAGTGACTGTAGATGAGGGGAGCTGACTGCTGAAAGTCAACACGCAACAATTACCTGCTGTATTCACACATGGGCTCACTCGTACATTACGCAGACTTTGGACGAGGGAGCTGGCAGGTTAAAGTCCATTTAAAGTCCGCTCCAACTGACACGGACATTTGTGTTCACACATACAGAAAAATGTCTGGACAATTTCAGGGTAGCAGTGCCTGTGTGACCTTTTTTTGGCAAACATCGCAGTAGTAGCCTGCTCCTGTAGTTTCCCTCTGGTACAACATCAGGTGGATTTGGCCCTTCCATTGCGCCAGTGCTTGTCATCTCTCACATAAACTACTACAACTACCTCCTTGCTGGAGCCCGTGTCTGCCACCACACCTCTCGTCCAGTATGCTACCGTCTTTTGGGTGTTCAACCTCCCCAAATTTTACCACACCTTTCCTCTTCTTTGTTCACTCCATTGGCTTCCTGATGCAGCTCACATCCGGTTCTAGACTCTAGTCCTGAAGGAGCTTCTCTTTCCTTCCCCCACGACATGGTCAATCCTTACACTCCGGTGTAACCATTGCTCTCCTCTCCTTGCTTAGGAGTAATTGACTGCCCCGTCACTTTGAAGACCCTGTCCTCACTCATCTCAATCAATGCTCTTCTCTTTTCTTGCCTAACTGCGGCGGAATGGACTCCCTCCTAAAGTTTGAACTGAAGAGCCTGAGACTTGGAGAATCTATGCCAAGGAGCACAGAAGCTGTTTGCTAAAAGTGCATAACAATATGCACTTAACACTTTATTGGAAGTGGAATGAGAGTACTAGAGTATAGTATGAAGAGTACAATCAGTCTGTGTAATGTTTTTTTAAGGTCAGGGTCCATGCAGAGCTATGTGGACAAATTAACACTCAAAAACCCACAAAGACAATCACATACATCTCAATGTTGTACACTCCATACTGTTAAGCTATGCAGCTAGAGAGTCCTCACAGTTCTGTCTCTTAGCTCTGGTCATTTCTGCCTATTGATTGACACATTTATCACTCCCTTCCTCGTCCCCACCACCTTCTTCTCTCATATTCTCTCTCTCTCTCTCTTCTTCACTCTCTGTCTCTCTCTCAGTCTCCACATCCATTTAGTGTCTTGATTACCCGTTAGGTCTCTGGAGAGGGCACTTATCTCTGTGGCTGTTGTCCGAGGACCTGGTTTGTTATCCCATCGAGCATATTGTAAGAGGGCCCTCTTGGGTCAATGGTCCTCATATACCAGCTAAAACAATCAGCACACACTCAATAGCAGAGCAATTAAGACGTTGAGTGGCAATAACAGGCCAGCTGAAGATGTTCCACTCTGTTTAGGAAGGAGGAGAAAGAAAGAGAGAAGACCTACTATAATCGATGATCTCTTTGGGGGCCTCTTGAGGGGTCATGAGACAGAATCATTGTGGTGGTTCACTCATTGGGAATCTTTTTGCATTATCAGGGAAGCAATTGGAAAAGTGAAAGGGGGTGGGGGGATTGTTAGAGAAGAGAGTAAGTAAAGCAAGACATAGGGCAGGGGACTTGGGCCCTGTACACAGGATCAAAGGCAGAAGCTTTGTGCTGGCACAATCTGTTGTTTTCCTACGGACAAAGCAAAGACACTGGAACTTGCAGCAGTGCTATCCTGGGCGTTGTGCACGGTGCAGATTTTTACTCCTTGCTGTCTGTGACATAATGCGACAGAGACCTAGGACAGGTGCTGTCATGCACCACCACTCTCAATGCCTCCAGTTTATTTCTAACGTGATGGCTGCACATTGTAGAGCTCTTAAACTTTAAACTTGATATACTTGTTGTACTCAAGCACTGCATTAGGTATCAAACTGTCCTATAGTGAAGGATACATGGAAATCACTTTAATTTTTTGCCAAGTCAAAGTGAAATACATTTTATTGATTGAATATGATCTGTGATAAATACCAATAGATTAATCAATTTTCCTATAGGTGTTCTATTAGCTGAGGTACCAGCAGTGGACGCTACTGTAATTGCACAGATTCGTCCAGTGACATTACTCATGTAAAAGCTCTGCAAATTTGCATATAGGCTATATGGTATTTTCTTAGCTGAGAAATGTACATCCCTCATAGAGAATATTGTCAGGAAAAGAATTAGAGAAAGCTATTTATTTAGCCAATTTTAAGCTGATACTCTGACCATAACCTCTGGACCAGGTTAGGTGTGCAGCATAAAGTTACCATGCCGATCTAGCCAGGTTAAAAGAGAGCCACCTTCATGACATTGAAAACTCAGGCTTTAGGCTCAACATACCTCGCTAACTCTTTAATATTGCTTCTTAGTACACCCCTCTGGGCTTCTTTCGGCAAAATTAAGTTCTAAAACAAACTTTTAAAATTAAACCTTGTTAAGACACAATATTAAGGCTTGAATCATAACCCAGTTTAGCATCAGGTTAGCTTGTCTAACCTGAGGCTAGATAAGCCTGTCAAAAAGGAAGCAGAGGCTTGTGCCATATATTTGCATTACAGAGAGCAACAGGAACAGGTGTAGAGAATGGCATTGTGTGGTGGCTGGCAATGAGACATCCAAATCAAAGGTTCAGAAAACAAGTATTTCATGAAAGTTGTGACAAGATTAGAAAGCCCAGATACTGTATGTGAAAGGTCAGATTTACTAGCCTTGGCATTTATTTAAATTAAAACTGATTCCAAACATTAGCAGGTCAAACATGGAAGTGTATGGAAGAATTTAGAACTCAAATTGAAATTCAAATGGCTTTATTGTCATGATGTAACAGTGCACATATTGACAAAGCAAGTTGTTAAGAATTTAAAAAGATAAACATTCATTAGAAAACATATTAAAGCAAACAAAACATACTACAAGACAAAACAGCAACATTGTCAGGTAACTTACTCTCACTGCAGCAACACAGACTGCTGCTAACTCACAGCTCTCTTTCCACTCTCCCCTTCTCCCTTTCAACCCAACTCGGTCGCTGCAGATGGCCGCCCACCCAGAGCCTGGTTCTGCTCGAGGTTTCTACCTGTTAAAAGGGAGTTTTTCCTCGCCACTGTCGCCAAGTGCTTGTTCATGGTGGGAACTGTTGGGTCTCTGTAAATAATATTTTAAAGAGTATGGTCCAGACCTACTCTATTTGAAAAGTGTTTTAAGATAACTTTTGTTATGATTTGGGGCTATACAAATAAAATTGACTTGACTTTTTTGAGTCTTCCCCTAGTAGGATTGATAGTTTGTCTTCATCTTCATTGAGAAAACCATTTGTCATTATTTGAACTTTTATGAAATGTGCCACTCTAAGTTGATTATACTTTTCACATTTGGAGCACTCTACACACTAATATACACTTTAACCCCACTTGAAGACTGAGCCCCAGCCATTGAGTTCCCAAAAGTCAAAGGGTTCCAAGTCATGTGATATGATGGAGTTGAAAAAGTTTAAACTTTATGCAATTATACTGTGATACTCTAGAGCAATAACCAATAATGCTAGTCTTCATTCGCTAGTTTTGCTGCTACACATACCTTCCATAAAATAGCTAAAAAAAAGGGCGATCAACTTTCAATTGCATTATACTTTGGACAATTTTGGACATATATATAATATCTCTAAAGGTGTTGGCTACTGATGTTGCTCTCTCAGACGACTACTGCCTTTTCTTTGTGATGACTGTCACTGCTGAGATCCATACCAGGACAGATGTAATCTCAAGGTGGTATATCAATGAGATCATCTGTACCTCATTTCTCCACGTCACCTGCTTTCACTTTGACCTCTCTCGATGATCTTTAACTCAAAATTGCAAATATCATTGATGCCATTGCACCTGCAAAAGTTAAAGTGATCTCTGGTAAGAGAGCACCATGGAGAAATGCCACATTAGAGCTAAAAAAAAAAAAAAAAGAAGAAGCCTGAAAACTGAACACAGGTGGCAAAAACTTGAGGTTCATCACAACATTTACGAAGGAAAACTATGCATCCACAGTTTGAGATAGAAGAAAACTTGACAAAATATTAATAGTGCACGTGTCTTATTCTCCACTGTCGATAGTCTGACTAACCCCCAAGTGAAATTGCTCTCCACTCAGACATGTAATGATATTGCCTTTTTTTTTGTAGAAAAGATTTAGAAGATTAGACAAAAAGTCACCGACTCCATTTCAAGTGAAATTTCAGTTTCACCTTTGTATTTACACAAAGCAAATATAGCTATCATGTCACAGTTCAATCTAGTTGATCACAAAACACTAGAACAAGTGGCATCGCATCTAAAGTCTTCTACCTGCTGCCTTGTAGTTTGCACACAAAACTTTTTAAGAATGTTTTTGATTGTATTGCATCAGATTTAGTGCAGATAGTCAACAGTTCCTTTTTTATCAGGTGATTTCCCTATGGCCTTGAAAACTGCAGTTATTAAGCCTCTTCTGAAAAGGAATTGCCTTGATGTCCCAAAAGTTAGTAATGACAGGCCCATTTCAAATCTACCATTTCTAAGTAAAACAATTGAAAAGGTTGTCTTCCTACAACTTAACAGTTTCCTAACCTACAACAATACTCTTGATATTTAGGGATTTCGGTCCCACCACAGCACTGACACCGGTCTGGAAAAGGTTTTAAATGACAATAGTTTTAATACAGACTGCAGAAAAATCTCAGTCCTAGTTTTACTGGACCTTAGTGCTGCTTTTGATATAGTAGACCATGACATACAAGTAGGCAGAATGGAAAAATGGTTAGGGCAGTCTGGCCCAGTCCTAAACTGGTTTAAATCTTACTCACAGTATAAGACAGAGACTACTTTGTATCTATTAATAACTGCGTACCTGAGCGAACAAAAATGGCATGCGGAGTTCCCCAGGGGTCAGTCATTGGGCCTCTTCTGTTCAATCTTTACATGTTTCCACTAGCTAAACTTACGCAAAACAACAGTATTTTCTGCAACTAAATAAAGATAAAACTGAAAAAATTGTTTTTGGTGCCAAAGAAAAGAGACTTAAAAGTCACTGCTGACCTTGAAGTCCTCTCACTGGAGACTAAAAAACAAGTGAGAAATCTTGGTGTAGTTATGGACACTAACCTAAAAAATATTTCAAGAATTAAACATTTCATGTCCAAGCTGGACCTTAAAAAGCTTGTTCATACATTCTTTTCAGTAGGCCTGACGACTGTAACAGTGGCTTTACAGGGCTCTCTAAAAAAGCTATTAGACAACTGCAGCTGATCCAGAATGCTGCTGCCAGGGTTCTAACCAGAACTAAGAAAATGGACCACTGGATAACTGCATTGGCTTCCTGTGTGCCAAAGAATTGAGTTTAAAATTTATAAGGCACCTAATGGTTTAGGACCATTTCCGATATCTTTCAGTGTTATGAACCTGCCAGACCCCTAATGTCTTCTGGTGATGGTCCGCTTACTGTACAGGGTGAGAACAAAGCATGCAGAAGCAGCTTTTCCTTTTTATGCTCCTCATTCCTGGAATAAACAAAATAAGGGCTTAAAACATTTCTATTCAGCAGGGCTTTATAAGACACCTAGGGCAACACACATCTGCATTGTAATGTTTGTCTATTCATATATATTTTGTTATATTTTAAATGTGATTTTAATGTACTTTTCACTTTTTTAGTCTTTTTATCTTGTGGATCTATTGTCTGTATTTTTGCACTTTTAATTTTATTTTCCCTTTACTGTATTTTTTACTGTGTAAGGCACTTTGCTATACAAATAAAGTGGCCTTGCCAAAAACCAACAAACAAAAAAAACCTTAATTGGTTTTGCTAGCTCTTGTGTCATTGTTGTATCATACAGTTTCAACGTATATTGCAAGATTAATGAAATGCAAAGACTACAGTAATTATGCTGTAGGTGTTATTTTGTATCCTAGTTTAAAACCATATAGATATGGAGTTTATGGAGATGAGAGTCAGTGTAGTGGCAACTTGAAAGTAACTGGTCTGGAGCTGAGTATGTGGATAACATGCTCAATACTTAACACAGACAAAACGTAGTGTCACAAGAGGCAAGAAACTGCCCGCCACTTCTGAATCTGTATGTATGAACAAAGTGTAACCAAGTGTTGGGACCATCATTGCTGAACCCAGACTGGACTGCTGTGCATAAAATGTGTCTCTATGCTTATTGTTACAGTACACTTTTATTTGGAATCTACAGTATTTAAAATATAAGCAGCTTCTGTCATGCTTTTTGCATCTGTCCATTGTTCTCTTTATATAACTTTTATTATCTCTGTGTTATATGATCAAGGCCATCAGACACCAGGATGGCATAAAACCATATAGACAATGCCAGTATGAAAGCCAAATAATCTCTATTGATCTTTGTACCATTAAATGCCTATTGTTTGAAAGGAACAGATTAATTCTGTACCAGCAGCTCCTTCCCACTTAGTTCAATTAGGTTTCTTGAAGGCAAAGGGAAAGTTATAGTCTCAAAACAATTATATTCAGCTCTCAAAACACAAATTATCTTAAAGCTGTATTAGTGTAATTTTATACTCGCTGAATGCATTATTCATAGTTCTCTTTTTTCCCCCAATCAACCAGAGATCCAGATGTAAGCAAACTCCACTGTTTCCACCTAGAAAAAAAGCTTTTTTTTTTATTTAGTTTTTCTCATCAAAACTTTTTTGCTTTGTTTTTTCAGTTCATTATAATTATTATATGTCAGTGTGCTTAAATGTATTTCCACTGCGCGCCCACTTAAGAAGTCGTATAGGCAAATGCAAGCACACTCCCAGGAACAATACCTAAACACAGCTAATTGCACTAAAAACACACATAACGCATTTAAGCAGTGTGAGAATACAATAGAGATTGCTAATGTGGTCATCTGTTTCACTGGATAGTGAAATTAGATCATAAAGCAACAAGAAAATGCTTGGTTGGTGCAGCGCTGTTTGCTTCTGTTGCATTTCTGAGAGAACAAAGTGTACTCTAAGTATCGTTTTTATGGCCCCACATGCTGATGTCACTGTGTTGGTGGGGTGTGTGTGTGTGCATGGTGGTGGATGCATCCATCTATATGCCTAATGATGAATGAGAGAGGCAGGCTTTAGCTCAGAGCTGCGGCTCAATTTAAAGACCTGCAGTCGTCCCCCAGTAGTGAGTTCTTTCAGATCCATGGACGGACATAGACACAGTAGACCTTCTACAGACTGCATTCATTCCTGAATAAATATAGTATATACAACTTATATTTATATAGTCCAAACCCTTACACTGCTCGAAACCTAATTCCGGTTTTCACCATAAACCCAAGTCTAGGTCCTTCAGTAACAATTTTGCCTTGTTTTACTGGTTCATGTCATCGCTTTACAGTTATAATCCTTAAGATTTTAGTGCTGATGTGGCTACACATTTGGCTAAAGTTGGTGATGCGTCGGTGGCTGCTGCCTGCAAGGGGGCACAGGCACAGAGAACTTCTACTTAAACAGTAGCTTTGTTTGCTCTGTTACGTTTAACAATTCAATCAGAAAGCAACCACACTCCATCAAATAAATCAACTTGGCTACTTATTCTGTGTCTTTTCTCACCAAGCAGAAGGATCCCCTAAAAAACAAAACAACTTAATTACAATAAATTCAACATTAGTATGCTGAATGTACATTTATTCCAATTTTTTGATTTTGTCTTGTCTTATTATTTGTCATACTCAATGTCATACTTGATATTCTGCTTAATGCTTATAGGCCTTGAACTGAAGAATGCTTTAAAAAGTAAAAGCTCATTTGTTTGTTCATTTCAGATATTTTAAAATAATTTATGAAGCTGACTGACTCTGAATTTGTGGCTGGTGTGAAGCTGCACATGTGCCCTCTATTGGCCAGCTGCCACTGGGGTGTGTGCTGAGAAGATTAATTGCCTCAGATGTTTTAAAGAAGACTAAAGAGGACAGCCAACAAAGTAGTCCAACAAGGTGATACTGAACTGATATGTCTCTTCTGCATTATGGGAAACACATACACAAGGCTTTTGTCTCCTGCATCATGTCCAGTACCTGCTGAAATGTGAAACCCATACAGGAAAAAATAGACTCTGCCAGAGACACTAAACTTTTTTGTACAGTAGAAATTATAAAATGGAAAATAATGGAATTTCTAATGCAGAAAAATGCTGAAATAAATAGAATTAAAATGGGGACTGATATAATAAAAACATTATACAAAATCTTATAACTTTAATTTATATATAGACAGTGTGTGCATTGTTATGCCACTCCACTGAAGCTTTATGTTTTTATTCTATTATGCAGCAGCACTACGTAGGTCATCTTCCTTCTGTAAATACATAGAAAAGGGTACCAGTATCTGGACAGAAGACTGTTTAGGTTTTACTGTGTAAAGCAAATTTCTCAATCGAGATGAAATTTTTAAATAAATCCAAATGCAACATTTTGCATATTTTCCCAACAATGCCCTCCTAAACTCTGCCATGCAGTTTGTATTCACACCCGGAGCTGCCCTGTAGACCAGCTGAGCAGCTCCTCTATAACAGTTCAGGATTCAGTACCTTTCTTAAAAAAGCATTGTAATGTTGCCTTCTGATAGAAGGATGATGGAAGTATTGCTCATTTACTTTCCCCAACTCCATTTTCTCAGTTAGTGTGAGGATTTGAACAACAGACCCTCCAGTCACTGACCATCATTGACTGACTTTGCATCAATTGTCGCTCCTCAATGTTCAGGCAGGCAGCACTGTGTGAAAAATGAGCCCCAGACATTCATTTGAATGGGACCACTGTCATAACACATGTGGGTGCCATCGCAGTAAGCTCCATCAAAAAAATAAATAAATAAATAAAAATCACAGGGTTGTTTAACAAAATGTTTTAACCTGGCTCAAATGTTGCCACAACGCAATGCAACATCATTGCAAGGAGTTGCATTAGCAGATCAAACAAGTGCGAATGGGCCTTCCTTGTACTCTACTTTGTAGTTTACCAGAAACAGTGTACTTCTACTGTTTACCTGAAAATCTTCACAACAAAGGATAATATGCTTGTTGCCTTGATAACTTTCTATAGTTTCAAGAACCAGTCTCATGGTATCATAAACGGTTGAGCAGTGTTTTGATGTCTGTTATACCTTTGATCTCATGGATCTATTATTCACTCCAGCCTTCCTGGATTGTGTTTCATGAGACCCAGGTGAGAGTGGAGTGGAGCTGGGCAGGCAAAGCCGGGATGGGGGAGGCTGAAGATCCAGGGAGAATCCAGGGAATGATTGAGCTGGGTGGAGGTCCACAACAGGGGACCAAGATGAAGGATTTGGAGACAGGGACTGAAACAGAGCAGGGACTGAGCCTTTGTAGGAGTCTCGATTACGGAATGGGATGCAGCTGATGAGGCTCTGGTCCAGGTCCAGCACACCTGTCTCCACTCAGGCAGTCACACACAGGCACAGGGAGAGAGAGTAAGAAAAAGAGAGAGAGAGAGACATACAATACATACGCACAGGCTGTGAGCAGAGCAAGCCCCAACCCTACACCTGGCGGAGCCCCACACTGACCTGAGCATACATCAGATGCTCAGCAAGCTCTATACAATCATAATCCAGGCCTAAACCACAGGAATAAAAATATCACCAACCATGGAATACAAACTTTTTACTATTTCATCACAGAACATACAAGGTCTGAGGTCGACTGGCTTTGGTATTAAGAGCAGAAATCCAGACTTCATCAAAGAAATTGCAAACACAGACATCATTGTCCTACAAAAGACATGGTACAGAGAAGATGACCCCACTGGCTGCCTTATAAACTACAAAGAAATGGTGGTACCATCCAATAAGTTAACAGGAATCAAGCAGGGAAGAGACTCGAGAGGCATGTTAATATGGTACAAATCAGAACTAACCCACTCCATTAAGACTATCAAAACAGGACCTTTTTACATGTGGTTACAAATAAATAAGGAACTTCAACTGACAAAAACATCTTCCTCCGTGCTACCTGCATTCCCCCAGTCAAATCCCCATACTTTAAGGAGGACACGTTCTTCATCCTAGAGGAGGAGATCAACCATTTCCAGTCTCATGGCCACATAGTAGTTTGTGGGGTCCTCAATGCAAGCTATACTAAAACTCTTTAACATTGTTCTTAGCTCCAGGATATTTCCTAATATTTGGAACCAAGGACTGATAATCACGCTCCTCAAAAGTGGAGACAAATTCGACCCCAATAACTACCGTGGGATCTGTGTATACAGCAACACTGGGATAATCCTTTGTATGATTATAAACCACAGACTCATTCAACTCCTTATTGAAAATAATGTCCTCAGCAAATACCAAATAGGCTTTTTACCAAATTATCATACAACAGACCATATCTTCACCTTCACCAACCTAACTGACAACCAAATAAACAAAAACAAGAGCAAATTATTCTCCTGCTTTGTTGACTTCAAAAAAGCTTTCGATTCAATTTGGCACAAGGGTCTACTGTATAAACTGCTAGAAAGTGGTGTTGGAGGAAAAACATATGACATCATTAAATCAATGTACACAAACAACAAGTGCCCTGTCAAATTTGGCGAAAAACACACACAAAGCCGGGGGGCCAGACAAGGATGCAGCCTGAGTCTGACCCTCTTCAACATCTACAACAATGAACTGGCGAGGGCGTTAGACCAGTCTGCAGCATCGGGCATCAGCCTAGCTGACACAGAAGTCAAATTGCAGATGATCTGGTGCTGCTGTCTCCAACCAAAGAAGCGCTAAAAAAGCACCTGGACCTTCTGCACAAAATCTCAGAGACCTGGGCCTTGACAGTTAACCCAACAAAGACAAAAATTATGATATTCCAAAAAAGACCCAGCCTCCAACACCACAAATACAAATTCTTTCTCGACACCATTGCTCTAGAACAAAGAAAAACCTATATGTATCTCGGCCTAAACATCAGCTCCACAGTAACTTCAACAAAGCTGTGAACAACCTGAGAGACAATCAAAAAGAATATCAAGTTGGACAAATAAAATATTGGACTCCGTGATGGAACCCATTTCCCTTTACGGTTGCGAAGTCTGGCGTCCACTCACCAACCAAGATTTTACAAAATGGGACAAACAACAAATTGAGACTGTGCATGCAGAATTCTGCAAATCCATTCTCCGTGTCCAGCGGAAAAATCCTAATAATGCATGCAGAGCAGAATTAGGACCATACAAAAAGAAAACTTTTTGACACATTGAAAAGAATCAACCAAAAACCAGAGCAAACTGGAATGCTATTTGGTCCTAAACAGAGAATACTCTGTGGCAGATTACCTGACCACTGTGACCAATCCAAAACTAAGGAAATCTTTGACTATGTACAGACTCAGTGAGCACAGCTTTGCCCTGGAGAGAGGCCACCACAGGCAGACTGCTCCCCAGAGAAGAAAGACTGTGCACCCACTGCACACAGCAGGAGGTGGAAACCGAGCTGCACTTTTTAACCTCCTGCCAACTGTACCAAGACATCAGAGACACATACTACCCACAGTTTACAGCCTACCAAAAGGACTTTGAAAACATGGCTGATAATGAAAAACTCCTATATCTGCTGGGCGAAATAAAACAATGTGCAAACACAGCAGCAAGATTTGTGAGCTGTGCAAAAAAGGCGTTAAATGGAAAACAAGCACCATGAAGACCGTCAACCACCTGCATTCCTGCACCAACCATCTGCACTGTGCCGATACCTGTACATAGACACACTCGCTGTACATACACAACTCATATCTTTAAATACATTCAGAAAAAGAAAAGGTTTTACCGTTTGTATAGCTCTGATTTGTATTTATATTTATATTTATATTGTTTTAACACTTGCTTTGGCAATGTAAACGTCTGTTTCCCATGCCAATAAAGCTCTTTTGAATTGAATTGAATTGAATTGAGAGGGAGGAAGGGAGAGAGGGAGGGAGGGACTGCAAGGTAGGTGGAGGGCCATGACATAATCTGGTTGTTAGAGGCACTACCCACCATCTCATTATTTTTTACATAGCCACCAACACATACCGCCATACCACACTGCCTTAAACTAGAGGGAAAACTGTTTCTCAAGGGCAGATAAAAAAGAAAGAAAGAATGCACACACTCCATACACAGCGTAGTATTCCCTGTTCGTATGGGTCCTGTGAGCCCAGCATGAGTCAGTGTTTGCTCTCTCTGATCCTGGGATGGTATTGATCTTTACCACAGCCTCTGCCTGAGTCATAACCATTCCTTTGAATCCAGCACTCTGCTCTGACCTGGCGCTGCCTGATCCTAAAATATTTCCTCCTTTAAACTGCAGACAAAACTCCTTCATAATACCTTTTTGTTTTACAGCTTTTTCCATCAGCCCATATATTTCTTTCTGTATTGTTTTTCAGTTTGTTATAACACTGCTGTTTTTAACTGCTTCAGTCCTCTACAGATCCTTATCCCCATCCATGACTGCTCGCTCTCACTCTCTCTCCCTCTCCATGTATGAGCGTTATATCTCTCTCTGGGTAATGAATGGCTGCCCATTTATCTGAGTGTCAGCCGGAAGCCCTGAGGAGGTGTGTCTCTCCCAAATCAATATCTCATTAGTTTAAGAAGCCCTGCCTCTCTCTCTCTCTGTCCCCCTTCCCCCGCTCTCTCTCTCTCTTTCCATTTCTTTCCTATAGCATTTAATCATTTACACATCCCTTATCATCTTTTTATCTTTCTTTCCCACATTTTTTTTCGCTTCACCCACTCCTAATAATTTTCACTTCCTTCTTCTCACAGGATCGTGTCTTTTGAAATGTAAGACTTACACCGCCTCAAGACAAAACAGAAAGGTCTTTTGGCCAAAATGTTGCCAAAGGGTAAATGTTAGGTTGTTGTCTATTCATTTTCCAAATATGTCCACTGTGTATTGCTGCAAACTGCACTCACATGTTGTTACAGGGAGAGGATTGGATGGGGTGATGCATTTGTGTTTACCCACCTGCTTTATCGTATCATTTCACTGTATTGGCCACCTTGACAACATGAATCCCACTTTACTTAAATAAAACACAAAAATAGTGGCTAAAATGCTATTTACAATGAACCAGTCAAAGAAGTCAGTATGTACATTCACAGATATTAAGAAGAAAAATGGTTACATTACAATCACAGTTTGTGTAAGAAAGATAGAAAAATGAAGAAAAATGCTGTTGTGTGCTCACCTGGACAGCAACAGTAGAGACACATTTTAGAGGTGGCATGATCGCATACAAAATCAATAGAGGGACATGAATGGCCATAATTAGAGACATAGTTCGTCAATCATCTTCATAAATGTACAAGACACAAAAGGAAAAAGGAGAGCGTAAGTAAGTAACTCAGAAACAGCCTGGACAGCAGCACTCACAAGTGACAGCAGGTATTCTGGACACTACAAGTCTTCAACTTGGAAACACACATTGACACTGACACTCAATGTATAGGTGAGGCATCTAAAGTAGAATTCATGTGCCATCTAAAAGCCTATTTCTCCTGGCTTCAGTGCTTGACTTGGACATTCAAATGACACTTCCTGCTGAGACAGTGTTTTCTCCAATGATCCAGACAGCACATAGATAAACATTACATCCCATAAGAGAACGCAGTGGTGTGCCTTTTACTTTCTACTTTCCTTTGTGCAGTTCTCATCATCTCTCCATTCTTGCTGAGTTTTCTTCTACTCCCATTTCCCTACACCTCTTCTCTTTCTTTTCCTCTCCAGTCTTTTCCTCCATCCCTCTGCAGCATTGCAGCCCCTAGCCATAACTCTTTATGAATGATTACGGCTACTTATGGCAGGCTGGCCGAGTGCTGACATAAAGCACTCAAAAGGGCTTTGTCGGAAGCCACAATAAAGAATGTATTGATAGTCCTTCTGCTTTAGAGGTTGATCCAGTCCACTCCTGAGAGAGAGAGAGAGAGAGGGAGAGAGAGAGAGAGAGAGAGAGAGAGAGAGAGAGAGAGAGAGAGAGAGAGAGAGAGAAAGAGAGAAAGAGTCTCTTGTTTTCAGGGAAAAGAACAGTCAAGAAGTGAAAACAGATCCCCTGCTGGCCATGTATCATGATACACACACTAACAGACTCAAAATGAGTAATGGGTATTATAGAAGTCAAACTGAAGAACAATGTGTATTAAAATATCATTCATGTCATGAAAATATCTAAAGCACAAATTCTTGTCTGAGTTAATACAACCTATCCAAGCTTGAACTTCTCTAGAATGTCACAGCTTTCTCACAAGATCCAACATAAGAATGCACATAACCCCAGTCATCGCATCCCTCCACTGGCTACCTGTTACGTTAAATAATTGATTGAGATGCTCTGCCACAGTTCTGTTAGTAGTTCCTAGATACAAACCAGAGGAGATCTGACCTTTAGAGTTAGGGCCCCTCGGCTTTGGAACAACCTTTTCTTTTTAGTATTTATGTGCATCTAATGACACGACGAGTGTGTGTAGGTGTGAGTGTGTATGCAAGTGTAGAGGAACTAGGTAGGGGAAGTAGGAGGGGAGTGGTTTAAAATGAATATATATATATATATTAAATAAAAAAAAACAATGAATAACTAAGTTAAATAAGTTAAATTAAACTTAATCAATTAATTAATTAATAAACCTTTTTTTTTTTTTACCCCTTTTGTCCAGCAGGAGTTGAATATACACACATATATATAATAACATGGTTATAAAAAAAGTCACGTAAAGGTAATAGGTCAAACTAAATGGAGTAGAGGTGGAAGTGAAATGTCAAAGAGGAATTATAAATAAAAAGTAAAGCAATAACAGGGGCTGTATATATATATATATATATATATATATATATATATATATATATATATATATAATTTTATTTTTCATTTTTACCCTGATACTGAGACTCAGTATTTAATTAAGTAATACATTTATTATTATCTCTGCGTCTCAGAGATAATTGGGTAAAATAAACAATGTAATAAATTAATTTCTCAAATAATGAATTTATTAGAAGATTGAGGAAGTATATAACTGATGATAGTATTGATAATAGTTGCAATAGTAGCAGTGGCAGAAGCAAAAGCAAATGTGGTAGGGACAATAACAATTTACAGTGATTGAAATTAATTTAAATCTCTCTTTAAAATGCGTTATTTTAGAATTGCATTCTCTTGACCTGTGTTTATTGGTTTTCTGTTTTTTTTCTGTAATATGTTTTAACTTTAATTTAACTTTATTGTTTTATTGTTAATCTTATTTAATTATTTAATTCCACATTTCTCTGTTATTTTTTGTTTAATGTCTTTTTAAAGCACTTTTTAATGTGTTACCTTTTTGAGTGCTATATAAATAAAGTTATTATTATTATTATTAGATATTATTAATTGTTATTATTAGTTAGGCCTTATTAGTGCTATAGACATTTCAGTCAGAGAGTAGTGTGTCTGTGGGGGTCAATTTCAGGCAGTTTTTAAAAATCTGATATTTTTCTCTGCTGTTTATAGGTTAGAAATGAAAGCCTGAGTCCCCCTCCAGGGCTATACACTATCTATACACTAAAAGTCCCTGATAATGATGTAAAAAGTAAATTCAAAGTTGTGTCAGTACACGGCAACATCACTGTTAGGTGTGTTTGCAGGTGCACCAGAGCTCACATCAGACCAGACCCAGCAGTGATGTCAGGAGAAAGATGGTAGACATGGTTAAAAGAAACAGAAATTAACTGTTAGTTGGACACAGATTGCACACTTTGTACCATTCACACTGACCTCCTATTTCGGGCTCTTACGCCAGTGTCCTGTGTGCCAAATCATTCACTCATAAATTCGCCTTGCAAAGCTAATTTTTCAGTTATTAGTTCTAAAAAGCTCAAAATGCTTGCCTTTGTTTAAGTTGAACTTTAAGATAACTCCGGTATGTGTGCGCTGTACACTGTTTAGGTACTGCAATGTGCTCTTCAGTTCCACTTTTTTCATTTCTTGTTATAAACATTCCCCAAAAATGTATTGTTTGAATCTGTGATCTGATTCAGAATTGTAAAAGATAAGAATTACAATTCGTATGTGAATTAATTATTTCCCCTACCCCACTAGCCTGCTCAGAAAAATTTTAGCATGTTCTTCCACAGATAAAGAACATATTCAAAGATCATGAAAAACTTGTATAATCCTACCCTTTTCAGTCATTATGTGACATTGTTTCAGAGAAGTGGTTGGCTGGTTAAGCAATTGTTATTTTATAGGCACATTGGCCTAGCTGAGATGATGAACTGTTTGTTAGCTATGAGCTCTGATATACATCCAAACGATCATATGCATGGCCAGCAGAAGACCTGTATGAGTCTGGGTACATACCACATTTGCTGTCACACAGACCCTTGCGGCACGTGGACGTGGATAGTATAAATATGCCTTGAGGAAAAACAAATACATTTCTGCTGTATGGTTTTGCCTCTGCTATTGTTGTTGTGGATGGAAAACTGGATATATTTAAAAAATGATAGGGATGAATGAGAAATTGATATATATATATATATATATATATATATATATATATATATATATATATATATATATATATATATAGATCTTTTATTTATCTTTATCTTGGCAGTAAAACAGCTGATTTGGAGTGAGACAAGAATTTATTGACTCATATCTTTATTGTCAATGTTAATGTTCATAATCATCGTAGTAAATGTTCCTTTGTGACTGCTAGTATGAATGAGTATTATTGTGTTGAAAACCACATCCACCAGTCACTGATACACACACACACAAACACACACAAGACAGTAAAATGATTTCATGTAAAAACTTTTATCTTGATGCAGTGGCAATATTGTTCTTTACATTCATACCTGTAAATCACATTGAATTGAATCAAAGTTAACTGAGAGAAAGTGTGTGAGCCATAGAAAGATATCTCTACAGTAGCTGCAAACTTTGCTGTCCTGTGCAGAAACAGTAATGTAGGCTTCTCCTGGGAAACAGGGACTTTATGTTTTATTTACAATGAGCAAGCAATACTTTCCAGCCAAGGTATGTGTGTGTGTGTATGTGTGTCTGTTTTTTAAGTCAGGTTGTGTTTTCTCATTTAAGGCCGGCAATCAGTATTGATTTGCATGCTTTTCTGCCAGTAATGGCTCGCAGACTTTACTATTTTTGAGTCCCTGATGTGAATATTCATGGCTGTGTTGCTGTTGTTACAAAAAACAACCCATTCGGTGGAGAAACAGATTTCCCAGCCTCATTCTGCCCCCAAGACGTCTTTGACTCGAGACTTTAATGCGACAGCTTGCTAAAGCTGACATGACATTCAACTGAGGGACTACATTTCAGAAAACATAAAACACCAGTAACATTTGCAGCCCACAGCATATACCTATCTATTTTTATAACTGTTTTCAAGTGGTACAAATGTTTTATTTGGCCTCTACCACATCTTTACACACAAACTGAGAGAATGTGCTGTGGATAATTGTGGCATTTTTCGACAGTACCTATTGCCAATACAGATTGAATTGTATCTTAGAGTGGTTTGAATACAAACACTATACGCCTTAAAAAAGCAATCAGACAGCCATCTCACTGCAGTTTCTGATCCCATTTGAATGTCTCCTTTACTATTGATAGATGCAGAAAAGAGGCAGTGAGCAAGTATAAAGTATTTTTAGACTGAGCTCTATTTAAACATCTATTTGTCTTTTCGTTGGTACATTATGATGTTAGCTGTGTTAACTCTAACATAATTAACTGTCTCCATTGGGAAACAGCTGTAAAATGGTAAGAATAGGTAGCTTTGTAATACTGATGAATATTATCCAGGTAGCCAGAATGTTACACTACAGGTACCTAAATGTCCAGTTAAAGATACATTTGGTAAAATGTGTAAGTGTGTATTTGTGCCTGTGTTTCAGTGTGGGGTTTATAACCTACAAAATACAGACTAAATCTTGTATAAGGAGATTAAAGGAGCAGGTTGGTGTGCAGAGGGCTGCTGGTTGGGATCTTTGGACTGACTAGGATCACATTCAAAAGAGAACAGAAATACTGTAAAATTTTCAAAACTATAAATCAAAGTGGTCAAACCTTATGAAGTGAATTATGTGTGTTGTCTGGATGAAAGCTAGAAACAAAGTTCATACAGCTAACAGAAGGAAGTAGAAGAGCTGTATAACCCACCCAAAATTTTGATAAAGGAGGCAGTGGAAAGCTAATTTCCGGGCAAGGCGTGTTTGCATAGTTAATAGAGCCAAGAAACACTAGTCTAACAAATAGTATCTCAATATTGTGGCTGATATTGCAGGTGTCACCATAGCCAATAAGCAGCACTTGAGAACTGCCTAGAAACCCCACAAAATACCCTGGGGCTTTCTGGACCCTACTCTGACATCCACTGGTCTAGACATCTTATATCAGTCTGGCATGGATGTGATTGCCAGGTGTAATTAAGGTCTAGACAGTGGTTTGATGTGTTTAAATTAAACCAGGCTGAAGGGGTGTTGGGGAGGTTCACATTACAACACAACTCATGTTAAACCGAAGAGGGATTTTGATGCCCTGTACTGTTATGTTCAGGGATTTAGCTGCTTATGGCTTTAATTTTGTGAATCTAAAATTTGTTTTAAATAAATATGCAAGTCTTAAGTTTAGGTGTGAAATATTATGGGGGAAACTATTTATAATTGTGATTGTCGATGTTGTGTAATACAGTTCCATTGCAATTTCTTGTTGTTTCTTGTTGAATGATTATTGCTGTTTGCCACCCTCACAAGGCATTGGGTTACTGTGGAAATTTCTTGGTTTTACTATTTTCAATATAAGATGTACTCATACCCTGCCAGTGCCAACAGATACAGAACCATCACTGAACAGAGACTTCAGAGACAAATACAACACACCCACTACTTTGCGTTTCCTTCGTTTTGTAATAATTTATCACCAACCTCTTTTTGGCATGCAGCTTTGTCATCCTTGTATAGTATGAGTAGTCTCAGGGGGCACCTGTGCTGGTTGTTAGTTCAGCATTACTTTTATCCATTATATTAAGCTACATTCATTTGTCAGATTCTTTTGTCCAAATCAACTTACAATAAGTGCATTCAAACCACGTATGAGCAAGAGCTAGATAACCAAAAAAACTGGTAGTGTTTCTCTTGTAAATGAAAAAAACAAAACTGTGTTCATTGCAGTGAACTGAAAGGAGGGATGGTGTGGGAAAACTTGGGAAGGTTGAATACCAGGAGGGCAGCAGCATCATGGATTAGCTGCACAGGTCTACTGGCAGACACAGGGGCTCCAGTAGGGAGGAAGTTGCAGTAGTCCAGGCCGATTCTAAAGGAGGAATCGACAGATGTGTGCTACTGCTGCAATGTTTGCTGAACAGTTCGTCATCCAGGGTTGCTTCCAGCTTCCTCACCATCTGTGTTGTCAATTGTGGTCAATTGGTTGCCGATAAAAGGATTCAGCGAAAGCAACTGGATGGAGTATCGAGCAGCGAGATTGTTCCTGTGTTAATGATGTTACGGCAGTTTCATGTAGTGTTGTTGTTATGGCGATCAGTTAAGAATCCCGCCTACATTGAGGGGGTACTATCTGCAGTGGAAAATGAAATCGAGACAAGGACCTGGTACCAAAAGCAAGCAGAGTCATGTACAGTTGTGCTGAACCATGCAGTGGAAATACAACATAACAGGATGACCCTTCACTTAAGCTCAAATTGAGGAGGAGAGGCTCTCACTCTGAGTTTGCACTCAGAGGTTTCAGACTGCCAAAAGTGAGCGCGAGCAGCTTTGATCATTTCATGTGTGAGAATCCCTGACGCTTTCCCCCCATGTGCACAAATTAAATTCTGCTCTCACAAATCTGGGCCTGTGAGATGACTTGCACACTGAGTAGTGCTTGAATTTGTTTTGTGCTCTTTTAAATCTTTTGTCGTCAATGTACTTCCTTATGCCCCCATCTCTGTGTCAAATGGGGGCATGAGAAGAATAGGCATAGCAGTGGTAGGAGAAGCCATGTAAGTGTGTAGCATCACCAATAGGGAGAAGAGGAGAAGGCCAAGGACTCAGCTTTGTGGAACTCCCGTTGTCAGGCTACATGGTTCACACACCAATGCTATCCATGCCACGTGGTAGGAGTGACCCGTCAGGTAGGATGCAAACTGAGAGAGTGCAGAGTTTGACAAACCCAATCATTTAAGGGTGAGAGGAGGATCTGGTGGTTCTATATACTATGTCAAATGCGGCAGACAGGTCTAGAAGTATGAGGACAGAGGAGAAGAAGTTTGCTTTAGCAAAATGTAGCACATCTCTCACCACAAAGAGGTGTGTTTATGATAGGGTCCACTCCCCCTGTAATATTTTGATCACCTGGATCATTCTGCAAAAGTTGTTTCTCAGATGTATGGCTGTGAGTGACTGAGCTGGCAGGCATGAAGAGTCACACGTCGATTTTGTTTATCTAAAAATGAATGAAAAACAATGAAACAAAGTTCTGGAACTATAAAAGAGTCTACTTACCAGAACTTAATGTATGTATGTATGTATGTATGTATGTATTAATGTATGTATTAATGTATGTACAATGTGAATGCAATGTGCATAAAGTCACAAACTAAATGAGAAGTAAATTAAGAATGAAAAGAAGAACATTTTGTACATTTTAATGTTAAATGCGTCAATCTGGTTTGAGAGCAAAATTAAGAGGCTGGATCCATGAAGAACCCTGCAATTTGCGTTTCCCCACAACTTTCTTTTCCCATATTGCCCGTGGCCTTGGTCCGGCCCATCTGGCATTAACCAGAGTTGCCAGATTGCCAGTCTGAACCTGGGGATTGATCGCTGGATGTGAATGCTGTTCTAGTTTCTAAAGTATATGCATTCATCATAGTACCCTATCAGTGGTATAGTGTGGTATCTCCTCTGATCATTAAGGTGATTTATGGGTGATAAGTCAGTAGGCATGCTGTGAGATTATAGTGATCAAAGAAACCAACAATAAGCAATGCATGCAATCTGGACATGAGACTTCATGTCATAAAGTTTGTCAAGCAGTTTCAGAGCTTCATCCTCTTTAGTGGGGTGTGTGTGGTGTAAACAGCACTCAACATGAAATATTGCTCTTTATCTGTGTAGATAAAAAGATCTGCTTTTTATAGGTAGATATTCCAGATTTGGTGAATGTACCTCAGATAGAATCTTATTTTTTTACTGTACTTACTGTATCCCTCTTCCAGATTTACCTCACATACCATATGATGCTGCTGTGACACACTGATATGCTTGTTATTAGTTTCAAGCTCAGGATTAAGTTGTGAAGTCTCAGTGATCATATGCGATGCATAACAACTTGTCAACATCCCACATGCGTGTATTTGAAATTAAACATGACTATAACGTTGAAATATTGGCTCAGTTTAAATTTGAGGGTTTTTACGTCCAAATTAAGAGTTTCACACAAAGTAAAACGCAAGATGATGTGTTGAAAAGCAAAAAGTGAAGATTAGTGACATTAACATCAGTTCTGTGATCACAACGCAAGGATTTATAAAGAAGACCCAGAGGGATGTGTCTAAATGTGTGTTTACATGTATTAACCCTCAGATGTAGATGACAGAGACTGTGGATGTCAGTCATTGCTTTGTGAATAACCCCCCACATTTACTTTTTAGAAAAGGCTTAGAACACAGTCACTGGCACTGTTGATTATGTAATAAGCAACCACCTGTTTCCATTATCTATTTGCAATAAATAATGGAAACACATCCATTTTTATTTTGTCTTGATGACTTTTTGGACATTTGTGCAGCATTTGACTGAAACCTTGAACCAAATCACTTTTGGAATCAAAGCCCAATATTGGGCCCATATATCAGTCAATCCCTCCAGTATTTACAGCAGCATGTCTGTGGAGTGGATTTATTGTCTGGTTGCAGTCAAAACTCTCTCTGTAATGAGTCTGTGTGTCGGGTGAGCTCACAGACCTGCCCTGTTGCTCATTTGGCCAGAGTGGAGAAAGTAATTATGATAAACCAAATTACATTAATCATTTAGCTAAAAGTCTGCTGATGTGTGAACAATTTCAGAATCATAATGTGTGTACATAAGGAATTTGACTCCCATTTTAAAGGTGCAGTCAGCGATTCTAATCCAATATACTTTTTGTCAAATTCAGTGAATATCTCTTCACGGTCTGCTAGCTGTCCGTTCTGTGTGCGCTGAATAAAAAATCTGATGTTTGTATGCAGCCCTGGCTCTGTAAATGGGAATCAAACAAAGTGGCTTGGACCAAGGCATATCAGCAACAGGTGCGTTCATGCTTGTGCCAGGTTCCAGGCTGCTGGAACCAGTTGCTCTCCGAGTTCTGCCTCTTCTTCTGCTTCTGATGGCTACTCTTCCTCTTCTCCTTCCATGTCCTCGCCCACAAGGAATGGAACAACACCATGAACACAATAAACAACGTTGCTCAATATATCATTGACAGTAGCATATAAGTAACTGTTACTGTTGTAGTTACTAGTGTTAATGTTATTGATACATAGGCTAAGCTACTCTTCGGTTTAGACTTTGGTTTAGATAAGTATTTGGTTTCAACACATATTTAAATATATAACAAGCTTATTGTCTCACTTGCTACAGTATTACAAAAAACACCTGTATTTTTATAGCGAAAAAAATTACTTGTAGAGGCTAACTTACTTTCAGGCAGCAGACATTCTGAATTCCGCCATATTTCTCTTTTGGTCAGCTCGTCCAGTTGTTAGTGTTGTTGCCTTGGCAATGCATGTCCATGAATTTGGGAGCGAAGCTTCTGAAGGAGTGCTGAAGGCAGGGTTGTACTTGTTTTTGGCGGTTGAGTTTGAATATCTACAGTCTTTCTCCAGAATCAGTGATTGCACCTTTAAGTTGCTCTCAATATACAGAAATTCAGCAGCAAGAGCTCTGTATTTGGGGATGAGAGATGGATTCAATCATCGCTGAGCAGTAAACTCATTTTTCACCCACAGAATGCTGGAGAGGTTCACAGTTTTAGGAGGAAATGCCACCCTAAATTACTTTTATTTTAGTGTTATTAATTAAGATGGCAAGATTTGACAATTAGGGAGCTTATAGGGGTTTCTGTGTTTCCACAGGCAACCAAACACATACAACCTCATACTCTCTTTTGTTCTGTCTCTTTGCCTCTTTCTATCCACATATAATGAAACAGGGCCAGCACAGTGGTAACAGCAGATCCATGACAGTGACTCTGGTGTCATTAAGAATCAATAAAGCAACGGCAGCGGGACGAGTGAGTGGAGGAGGGCTGTGTGGTGTGTGTGTGTGTGTGCGTGTGTGTGTGTGTGTCGCCTTTCTGTGTCTTTCTGCAACTGTCAGCAGAATGGTTCTTTTTATGCGTACCAGTCATGTCACACAGAGAGAGCCCTCTCTCCATCTTTGACGCACACACACACACACACACACACACACATACAAACAAAATCACACACACAGTCAAACACAAAGCTGCCCCTGAAAGTCTAGCATGACCACCTAATGGGTTATTTGTTCTCTGTTGCTTTGTGTCCGTGTCACCTCACACATCTCAACACACACAGAGACACACACAGACCAACACAAGCCACTACTCTCATTCTGCCTCTCTCTCCTCCCTTTTTCTCCCGTGCTTGCTTGCCATTCAACGCAACACATGCCATCATTCACACCAGAGCATTTACACATGCAGCATATGCACACACCAACACACACAATAACAATGACAAATTGATTTACACATGAGGTGAATGCTGGTGTCTGTGTGCGTACGTTTGTAATGATGCCTGAATTGGGAGGGCTCCATGTTTACAACAGAGAACCTTTAAGTTCTTAGCTCTCTACCCATAATCATAAATTCACCTTAGCACACTGTAAATCGTCCGTAGGCATGTATCACCAACACTCAAATGTATGTGCCTGTGCTCTTGTACAACTATTTTTGTGAGAACCAGTTTGAGTTTTAGACCATGGGAGTGAGGAAATATTTGGAAAATGAGGACATTTTGGCCAGTCCTTTTTATTTTTTTTTTTGGCTGTTTGAGGGTAAAGACTTGGTTTTAAGGTTCAGGTTAGAATTAAGTTTAGGTTCAGGTCAGGGTAAGGGTTGGGATCAGGCATTTAGTTTTGATGGTTAAGGTTAGGGTAAGGGGCTAGGGAATGCATTATGTCAATGAATGTCCTCACAAGTATAGCTGTACAAATATTTGTGTGTGTGTGTGGGGTGTGTGTGTGTGTGTGTGTGTGTGTGTGTGTGTGTGTGTGTGTGTGTATGTGTATGTGTGTGTGTGATACAGACTGTGTTTGTGTTAGGCTGATACTGATGTTTTTGGATAACATGAGATATCGCCATAGCCTGAAAAAATCCTTCAGAATTTCCTCCAGAAATCTATACTTTGTTGTAGGAAAAGTTCTCATTTAGAGTATCATGGAAAAATAAATATTTCCACTGAACACCCACATCATGAACGTGCACTGCTCCTTGTGGCAGCATTTGGAGTTCATGACGGATAGACTTTTCAACTTGCAGCCACGGCTCGTTGTGTGACCATAGCAACCTAAGAAACTATACTGTGTTAAAATGTGCAGGATCAAATTTTACTAAAATAGACGCACCATCAGACAACAGAGAGAACAATGTAGAGTAACGGTATTGGAACAATATCAGGTTCAAAGTCTGATTATCCAGTTTGGGACAATTAAAAACATTTATGATGTTAGTTAGCAAAACCCTATACATTAATCATGCCATATTGCTAGCCATTTCCTCTATTTTAAGCTACTATCCACTCTATTTAGCAGCATAATGGCATTATACTAAAGGTGGAAAGAGGATAGCAGCCACGGCAGCAACTGCTCGCTGTCTCAAAGCACCTTTATAATGCAATGACATTTGGAACTGCATCTGACTGTCCTTAGTTCAGTAGTAAGTTCAGTCTGATACTGGTTTGAACTGTTTCATTCAGTGATATGAGCACTGTTTATAAAGTTATTAGCTCAGCAACTACCTTTATGCAGCATAATTATTACATTGTTATTGTCTTCTAGCCTAATGGCCTTATAATTGAAGAGTTACATACTGTATAGATTGTGGCTGAGCTGACAATGGCTCTTTGAGTCACCAGTGAGGGTAGAACCACTGCTAGAGGCCACTGATTCAGTCAGTGACAATGACCATTCAGTTAGTGTAGTTGGAGGATTTGGTGTTAAAGACTACAGTATGTACTAAACACCTCTTGTTAAAAGTATGAGGCTCTTGTGTTAGTCAGTGTCGACGTTGATGATGATGGAGCTCTATGCAAAACACAGCTTAAAATGTGAGGACACCATCATGAAACAAAAAGACACAAAAACATTAATTGGGCAACCTTATTTTTTTAAAAGACAACTCCAGACGTTCAACTTGCAGAGCAGATCTATATTTGTAGCAGACAAAAACGAAATATAATTTAACTTGCACTGAATATAAGTAACATGTTACTCTAGTGCACAAGTTGTGTCACTAAAAGCAATTTATTGTAACTGTAAATATTAATTTTGGCTAACTTAGTAAAGTATTGAACAAGGCCAGTCCCAGGCTAGACACCTTTTCTGTCCTGGGTCTGTGTCTCCTTACTGGACACAGGAGCCCATCATGATGAGGATGATTAATCCAGATGTTAAGTTGATACAGTGACTGGAGTGCTTGGACATAAGGGGAGCTGTCAAGTGGCTTTCCTTTTGGGGATTTGTCTCTTTGTACTTTACATCCACCCAACAGCAATCTCTTTATGACCTGCCATATGGTAGCAAGCTAGAACGTTAGCCTGAGTTAGCAGTAGGTCCACCTTGAGCCCCTCCGAAGGTGCATTAATCCAAGGTATCCTCATACATTGGCCTGAGTTAGCATTAAGGTAACAACTGCTGGAAGACTGTTGTGCATGCAAATACATAAGCACACATTCTCACTTGAATGCAAACACACACAAACGTGTGCACACACTCATTTATTCTACCACCCGCCCATTAGTCTTGCATTGTTCCCCTCCGCTACTGACACAAACTGAAAATACTAGCTTAGATTATTCTCATTTCAGCAGTTTTAGCACTTCTGGAGGAAGCGTGGAAAGCACTGAAGGTGTTTGTGTGTGTCTGCCTGTATGGACTGAATATCTTCCTTTTTCTTCAAGAGACCAGCAGAACAAGACGAGGTGCTCCACTTTCTCCGCCTTCTCTCAATTTTTACTAAAACCTTGCTTATTTAGTTTTGACTGTTATGCTTTACATTTCAGTCACACCTATTATACATTTTTCAGGCTTAACTAAAAATAGCCTGCATTAGAGACTGCTCTCCTTGGCCTAGCCATGAATTCTAGAATCACCTATGAATGTCACAGAAATGCAACCTTTTTTGCTATCCTGTTATTATAATATGTACGTAGTTGTAGTAGTATGAATGAATAATGTTTAGCTTTTTCTGAAAAAGTTATGTTGGTCTGGTAGTATTGCACTGTGACTCATCCACCTGTGGCTATCTTTTTCTTTTTTCTTTTTTTTTTGCTTCTGTAACCTGCCATCCATTTTCCTTTCCTATGTTCCCCTTCCTCAGTGTGCCATGCATGTCTTTAGAGTATTGGAAGGTCCAGGGAGATATAGTATGTACTG
Organism: Lateolabrax maculatus; assembly: GCA_031216445.1. Classification (NCBI taxonomy): domain Eukaryota; kingdom Metazoa; phylum Chordata; class Actinopteri; order Acropomatiformes; family Lateolabracidae; genus Lateolabrax; species Lateolabrax maculatus. The sequence goes on from CM062200.1 coordinate 20,336,261, forward strand.
GCCTTCAGGGGGAACCAGTGTGTTCTGGTTGTAATTCCCAGAAAAGCTTCATCTGGCCCGGGATTTTATTTGGAGAAGCTCCCCTCATGGCCTGGAGCAGTGGCTTTGCCGGAGATAGCACTGCTGAGATGGAACTGAAAATGGACAAACAGTATTTCTGAGATAGAGCCAAGAGGCTAGATGCTGTCTTTGTTCGCTGTAGCACTAACCCATGAAATCGAGTTCACTCTCCCAGAGATGGCAGTTTACCGCTTGTCCGTCGGTAATGGAGGAATTCAGATGTTTACAAAGAGAGGAAGGTGCAGTCAAATCCAATAGAGATCCACATATGCATGCGCACACATACACACACATACCTTCACAACACAAATGCAGCATATGCTTTGTTCCACACACCCACATTGGGACTCATTACACTCTTTCGTCTCACCCCTTTTCACTCCTCACCCGTTCCCTGCCTCCTCTTCTTTTCTCATTTCAGGTGTTTACAGCATATCAGATCCCTGAATTCTTCCAGGGGTTAATTGTCTCTGACGCCTACAACTACCTCCCTCCTCACCCCGCTCCATCTTCATAACCCCACCCTCTCTTTCTTTCTTTTTCTCCATTTCACTTTCAATTACCAAACTGTCAGCACCAGGCATGTAGAAGGGAGAATAAAACACATGCAACCAGGAAAACACACATAGGCCTTGCGTATGATGCAAGAGGGGCTTCATCCATTTATGCTTGCCTCATTAAAGTGTTCGTATTGTATGCATCCCCCGGGAGACTGTATGCAGATGGACTGGTGATGGCGGTGACATAGAGACACACACACACACACACACACACACACACACACACACCACAAGCATGAATGCCTATGTAGCTGATGTTTTGCTGAGGTTGGACTCTTCCTCCTGTGCAGAGAGACATAAAGATCAGTGGCCATAACACACAGCCAAGCATACTGCAGTATATGGCTACAATCAAGCTTTTATGTGGACCTGGCACAATAAACGAGGGCGAGAACTGAAACGGCCATTCTGCATACTGTGGGTCTTCAAAAATTAAGGACAGTCAACCATAAAGATGGAAATATGTGGGAATGTGAAAATCAGGCACAGGAAAAGATGTCAAAAGAGCTATACTCCTCTGCGCAGAATCTTTTCCTGTCCTAAAACTATTTTCTTATAGGTATATTTATATCCATCACTGTTATGTGAAACATTTTTGATTTCTGGATTATAAATAAAATTCCTCTTAAACCATCCAACACTAGTCTGAAAAATATAGTTGCCCAATCATTTTTAATGTTACCCGTGACAGTATTTTAAACAGTTGTTCCTAAAGTTTGAGAGTTACTCTGTCTCACCCTCCATGCTGTGAAATAGCAGCATGTCAGCAGCACAACAGCACTGCGCTGCTCCTGCTCAGATCAGATCATTCTGATGCACTGATAGGGATCAGAAAAACACTACAACATCATGTTAAGTATTTCCTTTTTAATATGTCACATGGAGAAAGGTCGCTAAATACAGTGTAATTCCAGTGTCCCTTCAGCTGCCATCGTGACAGGGGACATACCGAGTATGTGGCAACTTTCACACAATGCTTACTGACAAAGTTATACTTGATAGGAGTGAAGATTATGTATGGGAGACACGGATGCATTTACAGTACACCTTTTCAACATCTGGCTAAATCAAACTGGATGTCAGGTGTGCGTTCCCTTAAATACAGTTGTGCATTTTCAGTGTTCATGCTATCCAACAGGATGATAAAAATGTGTGCATTCTGCTTGTTAAGTGTGTGATGTTCTCACACAGGGTTACTTGTGGTACCTAAAGTCTCTAAAAGTAGAATGGGAGCGAGAGCCTTTAGTTATCAAGCTCCTCTTCTGTGGAATCAGCTCCCAATTTGGGTTCGGGAGGCAGACACCCTCTCTTCGTTTAAGAGTATGCTAAAAACGTTCCTTTTTGAAAAAGCTTATAGTTAGGGCTGGCTCAGGTGAGTCCTGAACCATCCCTTAGTTATGCTGTTATAGGCTCAGACTGCCGGGGATTTCCTATGACGCACTGAGCTTCTCTCTCCTCCTCTCCCTTTCTATCTGTATGCATTCCTATCCCACTAATACAGGTTACCAACTCCACTTCTTCCTGGTAGTTCTTGTGCTTTCTGTGCTTTTTTGGCCTTCTCACTTTCTGCAGGTATTTCTGCCTCTGGAGCTGTAGATTCTGGATCTGTGATTGCCGGCCGTCTACTGCCCCTATGTTCCTGCTCCACACTCACTGCTGCAGTTGTTATTATTATTAGTCTGATTTGTTGTCTGTCCTCCTGCTCTGTCTCCCCTCTCCCCCTCTCTCCTCCCCTTTCAACCCAACTGGGTCGATGCAGATGGCCGCCCACCCAGAGCCTGGTTCTGCTCAAGGTTTCTACCTGTTAAAAGGGAGTTTTTCCTCGGCACTGTCGCCAAGTGCTTGCTCATGGTGGGAACTGTTGGGTCTCTGTGAATAATATTTTAAAGAGTATGGTCTAGACCTACTCTATGTGAAAGCATCTTGAGATAACTTTTGTTATGATTTGGCGCTATACAAATAAAATTGACTTGACTTGACTTGACAATCCAGTGCTATGCTAATAAAGGAAATACACCATCTCTCTTTCCTCATCCTTCTTTTCAACTAAATTGACTTTTTCTGGCATTACTCAGTTGGTTGACTTTGTTATTGTACAGAATTTGCCAGCTCAGGGGTGTCTTTAATACTTTCCCCTTTTATGCCCTCACTATGGAGAAGTACAATGACATCCCAAGGCTCTAACCACACCCCATCCCATCAAATGTAACTTAAGTAAGGGACAAGCCCCTGATCCCTCACTGTGGCCCTGCAGTTGAGCCTCATTTACCATCTGGTAAACCACATGAATATACCTAGATCAGCAAGAGGAGTCATTTACACCATGGTGGGATGAGTGCTGCCGGAAAATTGGTGGACTTCAGTCAGATTCTGCTGTTGTATTTATACTTGACATCTTCTGGCAAATAAAATTAAATGTGATCAAGAAGTGATTGTGGTTATGCAGAATGATCCAATAAGTATACAGAAGCACCATGGTGTCTGTAAAATATTCTTAGAGGAAAGAAAAAGGAAAGTCAGATAGGGATCTCATCAGAAGCCAGCATCACCTAGCAGCATGAACACATCTGAAAATAAAAAGGGCCATTACTCCTAACAAAGGAGCTCCCAATTAAACAAGATGAAATCTAAAAGATTACTGCTGGTGAGGAAGCTGGGTTTCCAGCATTAACAGCTGACATCCTCTCAGCTCAGCTCTCATCACTAGCGTAAAAGCCAGGCTTCATGTCTTCCCTACCCCCATCCCCAACCACCCACCCATGAGGAATTTTCACAGCATCCCCCCAAACCACAAACCAAACAGTGACGCCTCTGCTACAAAATAACAACTATCCATCCCTGAACAAATAGCAAATTACTTTCTCCATTCATCCCATTTGGCATATGACATGATGGATTTTTATGATGTGACTTTACATCCTTGTCACCTTTTACGGCTTTTCACATTTTCTTAAATCAACACAAATTGGAAGTAAAGCATTGTGCTCTTTGTGATTATTTATGCATGATTTTGTTGTTTGTGGCGGTGTGCGTTTGCAGAAGTGTTTTTTTTCTGCGTTGTCTCTTATTTTGGACGCTTTACAGTTCGTCGTTTTTCATTTTTATGTCCCTCCCATCAGTAATCTCCCTCCATTTTTTTTCTGTGCTTTTTATTGGGATTTTGATCTCGATATACATCATGCACACTCTTCTCTCTTCACATTGGATCTCTTCCCATTCCTGGTTTTCACGTCTTTCTTCATTGTTCTTGTTATTTATTTTCCTATCCATAGTCCTATATCTTGTTCTCCTGTTTCTACCATCCGCTTAATTCTTTATTTTTCCTATTCCTGATCTTACCCATGGAACACCCCGTGGCTTGAGCTTCCTTCCTTTCTTCCTTTATGTCCTCTTTTCTTTTTCTATGCCTTTGTCTTTCTCTTAGTGCGAGTGATAGTCTCATAGCTGCACTTGCTGTTGTTCATCAGTGACCTGTGTTTAACAGGCCTATCCCCTCTGTGTGCTGGCATTTGGGGGCTGTCATTAACATTTGCTATGTTTGGTTTAGTAAAGGTGATGCTGAGATATGTCTAGGCGCCGCAACTAGTCATCTTCCCCATAAGGAGAGTTTTCAGGGCTGTGATTCACAAACACCTGCTGGGGGACCTGTTGCAAATACTTTGTTGGGATGGTTGTGAGAAAAAGAGGGTGTATGGGGTTTAACTTGAGGTGAGAAATATGAGGTTCTGGATTTCACATAAAAAACGGATAAGGGAAGTGGATGTCCAAGAGGAAGAGGTGCCAGGGTCAGCACCTGACCACTGAAGCCAATTTTATTTGTATAGCGCCAAATCATAACAAAAGTTATCTCAAGTTATCTCAAGACACTTTTCACATAGAGTAGGTCTAGACTATACTCATAAAATATTATTTACAGAGACCCAACAGTTCCCACCATGAGCAGCACTTGGCGACAGTGGCGAGTGGGTGGGTGGCCATCTGCATCGACCCAGTTGGGTTGAAAGGGGAGGAGAGAGGGGGAGAGGGGAGACAGAACAGTAGGAGAGACAACAAATCAGACTAAACTATCAGCAGTGAGTGTGGAGCAGGAACATGGGGGCAGTAGACGGCCGGCAATCACAGATCCAGAATCTACAGCTCCAGAGCCGGAAATACCTGCAGAAAGTGAGAAGAAGAAAAAGCACAAAAACCACAAAAACTACCAGGAAGAGGTACAGTTAGTAATGTGTATTAATGAGATAAGAATGCGTGCAGATGGAGAGGGAGAGGAGGAGAGAGAAGCTTAGTGCATCATGGGAAATCCCCCGGCAGTGTAGGCTTATAGCAGGATAACTAAGGGATGGTTCAGGACTCACCTGAGCCAGCCCTAACTATAAGCTTTATCAAAAAGGAACGTTTTTAGCATACTCTTAAACGAAGAGAGGGTGTCAACAGAGGGGGGACCCACCAGGGCACTACCGCTTTTCTGTCTTTAAATTTGACCATTTGCATGTAAAACCACTATCCCCATTTACAAAACCCTCTCTTAAATAACTTTACACACTCAACAATATGTCATTGTATCAATAATATTTCCCATAAGCACAATTTGAAAATATATTCATGATTTTTATATTTCCCAGAATGTTCTACAATACTTATCGGGACTACTGCTGAACTCAACCACATACATTTATTTGAGTGGATTAGTGGTTAATTAAATAGCAAATCAAACACAACTGATATAGGTAAAATATTATATATTCAAATGTACTTAAAGGGTTTTATCAGGTTTGGTCTAGAGTTGAAATTAAATAAATATGTCCATTAATATGCTTGATATTCAGCAAAGACTGACTTGCTTTTAACACAGATATCATTTGGCTCATAGGAGAGATGTGGCCTTATATCAGTGGGATGTTCTCCAGTGCAGGCAGCTCCAGTCTCATTTCAGACTATGTGAAAGCTTAGTGCCTCTGTGAGTTTTAGATCCACTCGTCATCCATCTCTTTTGTTTTGAAAGAGAAACTTGCCTTTTGTCTGCTCTTGCTATCAAGACATAATGACTTAACACTAAGTTTTTGTTTTGCTCAGCGTCAGTACAATTTATGTTTTGTTTATTTATTTTTTTAGCAATTGCACAGCACTATGACCATACTACTGCTAATTCTTCTACTAGCACTGTTAGCACTACCTTTGTGCATACATACAATACATTTAATAATTCTACTGCTGACACTACCTGTTGTTGTAATTGTAGTACCTCTGTGACTGCTACTACTACAAATCACCATAGAAATCATTCCATTCAACCTAACCATGCAACATCCTGCCAACCACCGAGAACCCAATAACAATTTGTCAGAAATTGTTGATCAGATTAAGCTAATCTAAAACATGAGTTGATTGTTTCTTTCTTAGAATAATTGCAAGGTAGAAGTGAGTATCATTATTGCTATTTAATTTTCTCCCTGAAGAGTCGACATAGGGGATGGCCTCAGAGTCGGTCAACTTTTTGGCTGCATTAAGTTAGGTATGAATCTACATGGATGTCTGCCAGACTCATAAAGGTGTTGTTCAGCATACGTAAGCTACTTTTCTGAGTTACTCATCAGGAATGCTTAAGTGCAGATTTTCCACTGGTAACTCGTCTGCAGACCAGACTGGTGAGCTTCTTTCTATTTTTGCAAGTCATTCTGTTGCCTTGCCAAATCCCTTCAAGCCTCTCTGTTGTTTTTAAGCTCATTTGCAAAATATGAGATGACAGTGTCACAAGTGTAGACCTTAACTGTATCCCAAAGATGGTTTGATGGGATATAATGATTGTCAGTAAAATAGTTCCTGAAGTCTGAATTTCTGACAAGGTAATTGCCAGTGTCTTGTTGCTGTTTGGCTGTACAAATTAGCTCAAGAAACACGAAAACATGATCAAAGAGCACTATATTGTGCAATAGGCAATTTTTACAGTGATTGGGTAGGTTTGGAAAAGACATGTTCAGGTGTCAAATAAGACCAATTTTGTCACAGCAAATGAGCAACAACCTCACCTGCACTCCACAACAGCAACACCCTAAACTTTTAATTGCAAAGATGCATTTCCTGTCCAAGCTATAGGTTCTGCTGCTTTAAAAAGGTTTTTTTCTCCTTTTTTTATGGGACAATAAATGCTCTGCATGTTCCATTAACAAAGTTTCATGAACAATTAATCTGGCATTAACTAGTGTACTGTGAAAAGACAAATCCCCCCCCAACTATCCCCAGTGCATTAAGTCTTATGTTGGACAATTTTGGCTTTTACTTTTTGCTAGTGGCAAATAATGACACTAGGCAAGGTTTGCATATCTTTATTTCACAGCCTTAAACAATTTAAGGACAGAAAACACTTGTAGGGGACCCCTGTCAACAATGTTTTTATTTTACTTTTTACTTTTGCATTTTTCAGGCTTACGTCTGCATTTCTGAAGAAAAAAAAAAAACAGTCAATATGGCAAATGATTTGCAGAAAAACTGCCCACCTGACCCCATGGTCTGGATGGTTGATTAATAAATATGATTGGTTTATGTGTTTTTATCTTTACTCAACCTGACAAAACAGGCAAACCAATAAATTGATTAGATGTTTCATCTTTTTTACCAGGATTCTGTCAGTGTTTACCCCATAGCACTCATTGGTAAAACAAACAAACTGCATGATATCTGACATGTTAGAAGAACACTTATGTTTAACAGAATTGGCCAGTTAAATTTTTAATTATCCGTCTCACATACAAATACACTCACAGTATAAATGGAAGTGAGAATAGAAGCTGATTATTTGACCCTACTCCATTGGTCCACTTTCCTCAAAAGCAGAATCAATTTCCTCTATGGTCTCTCTCTCTCTCTCTCTCTCTCTCTCTCTCTCTCTTTGACACACACACACACTGCTCCTTCAGATACAGAGGTCTACAACACCCCCCCTCAAACTGCTTCATTCTTTCTCATCTGCTTCCTTTGTTCTTTCTTCCCTTCATTGTCTTATTTCTCCCTCCCACTTCTTTTCATCTCTGCAACTCCTCCTTCCCATCGCCTTACTTCTTAGTTTCTTCACCTTGTTTTATCTCCTTCCTTTCTTTCATTCCCCCCCCTCCCCGCCCACCACCACCACCACCACCTTCACTCTTCATTTAATCATTTTCCATACATTTGGTGACCATTGATTTACTGCTCTTCTCCGCAGCATCACATTTTTGAGTGCCATTGCTCTACTCTGACTTCTTATTTTCCTGTCTCCCTCCTTCTCTCCCTCCATCTCTTCTTATCTGGCTCAGTGTGATGGGACTCAGGAGGCTGCTGTAATTTGATTGGAGGTATTAAAGTTGATTTGATTAAGCGTGGGCCAAATTACTGGCTGCTTAATGGAATCAGGCCCAGTCACCTGCCAGGGGCCCCTAGTCGGGGTGCTCAGCCCTGACACGCACACACACCACAGATTAATGGACACACATTTAAAAGAATCTCTTTCCTCGAGCCGATCACATGCGATTTTAAAAGTAGCCGTTGATCAAACACACAATGCTGTAAAAGCATTCCTCCACTCAGTGATATCTGAGATCATTTCCTGTTGCCATGATGGTCAGTTAGAGTGACTGCTGGTTTAATCCCTCCCAACCTAGCAGGTCCTAAACCTGTTATTTATCCTCCTGCTATTCATTAAACCTAGCAGCAGCAACAACAGGCAAGGATGTGCTTTTAATTACACTGATGACAGATGAGGTTTTTACAGAGTGCAGATGCTGTGGTAACTAGACCACTACATCTAGCTGATGATTTCTATTACAGATCAGATTTCAGCCAGACACACACAGGGTTATTTTCTCAGACTTGACAAAGCTCCTCCAGAGCCACAAAACAATGAGCTAAATGAGGCTACAAAGCTGCATAGTTCTGCATAAATGAACGTTAATTTTCAGTGGGCAGGACCCCTGCTGGTCAGTGTTGAACAGTTGAAATATCTATATTTTTCCTTTTTAAAGTGCAGTTGGATGCATTATGCTTTTGTATTTCAAGTATGACAAATATGGTAAATTTAAAGGATGAATATATAGACATATAGTATCCTGACATGACTGCTTGCCTTCACCTCTGCTAAAGGTTTAGTGGAGCTGTTCAGCATAACTGGTCATAGTAAAATAATGGTGCAGAAAATAATATAACATAGCATATTTCTTCACTTAAAATATTCCAAAACCAACAAAAAAATAGGAGCTATGAAAAAAAAGGGTGAAGATGAGGCACCATGTTATTTGTACTTCCCCAGGCGCATTTATGCAGATTGACACTGTTTTTACACTGCCTGGAGGATTTTTTTTTATTAATCCAATGTTTTCTTATTTTGTTGAAACACAATCTCTGGGCTCTGTTTTGGTGTCACATTTAGGGTGCACTGGGGTTATTTCCTCACCTGTGCCAGTTTGGTCTCTTTACCGGTATTTGTAATGCCCCTCTATACCCATATTAGTTGATTTGTAGTGTTAACAAAATTTTGCATATTTGCATGTTTTTTGTGGGAAATTATAGAAATGTGAAAAAAGTACCAGGAAAGTAGAGAGTTAAATGTAAGCCAGTAAAAATGTCTTTACTCCAGACCAGCAGCATTATGTCTGTGTTGGTGTGTGTTCTTGCATGTGTGTGTTAAGGAGGATGAATGCATCTGCTGTGGACATTTTGTCTATATTTGTTAAATTATGTGTTCATATGTCTGCTATTGCTCCGAGTCAGGAGGAAGATGAAAAGTATATTAAACATTCAGCTGACAGCTAATTATCTGTTTGCTATTGTTTGCTGAATGAACTCTATCATTATTGTGAATGGATAAATTGCTGTTTCACACTCTCTTTTGTCTGTTCCCCATCTAAACATATTTCATCTTTGTGTTCTGTTCTTCTCTTTTCCCATCTTTTAACCGCTTTTAGTCTTCATTTTTTTTACCCTTATTTGTGCTTATTTATCCTACTCTCCTTTTCATTCTCTCTTGTTTTCCTCTCTATTCAGTTATCATTTTTTCTTTCTTCTCTACTACTATACTACTATACTGATTTCTTAATTTTTTTCCCTACTTTAGTCTTTTATTTTCTTTTCTTTTCTTATTTTGCTCTGCTCATGATTTGGTATCAGCCTCCCCAATCAAGGCTAGAACAGACACACATAACACATGCAAAAAACAGACATTTTAACAAACGGAACATACATCAGTCCTTATATCACCAAAGAAACCAAACCTCTATTCCCCTCTCTTCAAGCCCTCTCTCTCAGACATACACACACACACACACACATCCCAACCACTGGAGGGATTAGAGCTATAGATCAGATTAATGGCAACCATTTAAGAGATACTCACATACACACAGTTGACGCCATCCTGTGCTCACCACATGCATTTTTTATCAGAATAGGCCTCACTCCACTATTACACCCCGCTAATTACCATAATACAGGGGCAAGAGGTGCCCCCCCCCCCCCCCGAGCCTGTTGTCCCACCAACACCAACCAAGCACCACTGTCACAGCTGCTGTTTGGCTACAGGAGCACTTCTGAAAATAATTTTTCATTTTTCCATCTTTATTTTCCTTCTGTTTTTTTTCTGTTGTGTCTTGGGAATACAACTCTGTGACTGTTTGTGTGTGTAGATACATCTGATGACCGTGCTGCAGCAGCACCAGATGTTGATGCGATTCCAGATAAACTGTATCGCATGAGTGTCAATCTCTATCAGCAGGTTGAGCCTGAATTCAGCTTGCAGATATGGTCACTGATGGGCTGGATAAATTATTATTTTTCTTTGAAAAGACAGTTTTATCTTTGAAATTATTACGGTGGTTGTGGGTGTATCATCAAAAGTAATCAGAAGCTCTATCTGGTTAAGGCCAGATGAATTTCCATTCTAAACTAAAAAACCCACATTAGTCTTTAGCCTCTTTACGCAAACAGAATAGATAAAAATGTATTTTTAAAATGTTTTTAAAATATTCTAATGTGCTGTCATGTTCTCGACGGAAGTCTGTTAGCCACAAGCAAAAATTGCTCTTTTACAGGCCCCTTCTCTACTGTCTATTGGATTTAAAAATCTTCTTCGCTTGTCCGTACAAAAGACATAAGATGAGGCATGTGCAATATATCTAGTCATATAAACCCCCCAGTGTCCACAAATAAAAATGAAAAAAACACATTATGGAGAAATGCAAAATGAGTAATTAAGTAACAAACACACGGATGTAACAGAAGTATTTAGTAAGGCTGTAATGTGAATGGATATGACTAAAATCACTCAAGACTGGAGAAAATGTATAACATAATAATCTAAGCTCTCAAAGGTTTTAACCACATATCAGGGTATTCTTCAGTGATAGGATGTCTCAGGTGCCATTTTGTGATCTAACTGACCTGACAACAAATAAAAAAATGACGTAAAATAAACTATTGCTTTTTTTTTTCATTTGCTGTTGATTTTTTTTCTTTTCCTTTAGTCTCAAATATGTGTGGAGTCTGTACTTTTCCTCTGTGATCATACAGTTAAATCAACACCTCTCTAAAACGGCATCAAAAACTGAACATTATAACCTTAGGGGAGCATTTATTGCATTGCGGTTCATTTTAGCTAGGTGTACCTAATAAATTGGCTGCTGAATGTGTATGTATCTTTGTAAAATTACTTAATTATCTTTCAAAGCATGCTCAGTTGTTTCCAAACAGGTGAAATATTTAATTCTCAAATCCCAGCACTGAATACTGTAGTACAATGCCCTGCTGCAGCTGCGCTCACACACATATTTGACCGTCCTCTCAGTCTGATGGCATATGCACATCTATACAGGAATTATTTGTTGGTTAAAACCTCAGACTTTTTAACATGTGAATCACATGTCTCAGGTTGGTTTGATGTTAAAATGTGTCTTTGATGCCTTTGTCTCTGTTCTCTGCTTGTCTAACAGGGCAGCACAAAGGTCCCTTCCCTCCGAACAGTCGGCTGTACATGGAGACCCCCAGTTGGGCAGGTCAGTGTGTACCTATGTGTGCATGCGTGTTGTGTTATGTGTGTGTGTGCATGTTGTGTGTGTGTGTGTATACATCATGGTTTGTTCTTCACATGACAGAACCACATCTGTACGTTTCTAGTGGGTTTACTGATACATGTGTTCAGGCATCTACAGCACAGTTACCCAGGTGTGTGTGTGTGTGTTTAGTGGGCTCTCTTTGTGAGTGTGTGTGTGTGCAGAGGGAGAATGTGCTGACTGCAGTGCTTTGGTTCTGGGCATGCCCATTAGAAGTGGCTATAAATCCTGAGCGCAGTGCTCTCACTGTGTCAGCAGTCCAGCCAATGAATGGATATTAAACGCCACAAAAAAGCCTCTTTAATTCTGCCTGCCTCTGCCATGCTGCTGCACTCTCTCTCCCTCTTTCTCTTTATCTAACTATCTATCTATCCATCCACCTTTATTTTTTTTCTTGTTTTTTTGTTCTCTTCCAGAACAAGGGTTAAGACCCTGGTATCTATTGTTTAATAGCATCGATGAAATATTATTTCACCAATATTTGAGTCATATTGGTCTTTTTATCTGAAATATACGCCTGAACATGCTTCCTCTGACTTTTTTTTTTTATCATAGATTAGAAGAAAAATGGATTAAGAAAGGATACAGGCTGTGTTCATTGTAGATGAAGAATTCTAGATTGCTCTCAGGAGGGAAGCATGTAGTAGCAATTGCTAATCATGCATAGACATTTTGAAAGCAGAGATAACTGAAAACTCAAATGCTACTGTTAAAATGTTGACTGTTTGACTGAATTCAAACCCTATGTTGGATGAACTTGTGCAGGAGCTTTTGGATCTTAAACACAAAGTGTTTTGCCGTTATGTTTCCCAGTTTCCACTGCGTGCATGGTGTGTTTTAGTGCAGACTCGTAAATGTTGGCTGTAAACGCTCAGTCCTAATGTTACCCTGCACACTCCCTGCGACTCAGCGCTCACTTCCGAACCTCCGTGCAGCTTGATCATAAAAAATGTATTATTATTTCGATTAAATTTGAGGTTCTGAAGCGTGACCCTTGCTGTAGGTGTGGCGATCTGTTCTACCGGCACATCAATACCAATCTAATAGCAGGAGGAAAGATCAATCACAACCAGCTTAGATCTGTGGAAATATACACAGTCCATGTGGTTCCTCTGCAGCCGCCGCAACCTTCCATTGTATGTGTGTATAATCTCTGACTCCATGGTATGTATGCCTCTGAGTGCTTGACATTGGGTTCAGTACTTTTTGTGGTACATATATTTTGTTTTACAAAAATATCACACTACACAGATGAAAGAGATTTATTTGGATATTATATACATTTATTAAATGATTATAATGTGACTATGATGTGAACATGTAAGAGCAAACACCATACAGCACACTTGTGAAATATTTTGTAGTATAAATCAGTTTAATCAACGTATGCCACGAGGGAGTGACAGGAATTTATAATACAGATAATAAGCTGGAGTACACACACACACATGCACACACACACACACACACACACACAGAGTTCCTCTTCCCTCTCCATAATATCAATTACAGCTTGGCCTGGTTTATCCTCTATCAGTGTTCGTCAGCAGGCCTCCAGGCCCAATCAAAGCTTTGCAGCCCAATCACACTGACATTGCATCTAATTGGAAAGTTGTGCTTGGCTCAAAGAGAGGATCATTGTTGGAGCGAGTGTTGCTCTTTTGAAGCTCCATGATGAGATGTGTGTTGATGATACGATACCAACACACAAAACTGTATTTGACCACCGACATATGGGGTTGGTATTGGCATATTATTGAACTTTAGTGTGAAGAAAAGCCTAAATGTTATTCTGTGTTGTTTTATACAATCTAGGTTTTAATAGATTCTCTGCCCTGACCACTGAATAGCAATTTTTAGTGTAATGAGACAGATCCCTCACTGACTTCCCACTTATACCTAGAATGTTAACTAAATTTTTTTTCCCTAAAAATAGCAAAGGCGAACACGCATAGATGACTGTGATATGATAGAGGTTCTTCTCCTCTCTGTTCAGCCATGTTAAATAGCATCACATCGTTTGACATGCGTCCAATCACACAGCACACAGATTTCAGTCACTTACATAGAAGTATTTTGATGCATATGCTACTAGTGCGATTTTCCTTTTAATCCTCAAGGATGGGTGCTTATTTTAAGGTTTTTCATTAAGTTGCTCATCTCTTGAAACAAACCTTTCAAGATCACAGAAACAACCAATGCAAATGGAAGTGTCCTCCAATGATTAATAGTGTACCCTTGCTATTTAAAGACCTCAGCTCAGTGCTGAGTTTCCTAAACAACTGTACCCCTCTATTACTCTGTAAAGCTTCATGAAACTTGTCTTCTCCAAATTATACAATTAAGTTGAGGGTCTTCTGCTGCCCAGAGGTTAATGGAAGCTCTCGTTGTTCCTCTGGTTGGTTGATTAATACCACGCCTACACTGTTGTATTTACATTTGTCACATATTTGCCACCAGAATGAGGCAGATGGGACAATAAACATGGACTAAGACAAGACAGTGGATTGATCCAACTAGAGAGACATTCAGCACAATGAGTATTGACTGATCTCTGGACACACAAACTAATCCAAACCGCACCTGTGACACTGATTGCTCCGGGCTGATTGGTCGAATTTGACCCCATAGTCATTTGTTAATGTTAGAAAAGCTGTAAGAGTTTGTTTCCTCCTTATTAAAAATTCAAGCTTGGCCTTAATGGCAATAGTACAAAGCAACTGGCGAGCTGTTAAAGCCATCATTCCATTATTACCACTGATAAACACAAGCACTGTGATGATGATTTAACGGACAAACACACTCATTCTCTCTCTCTCTCTCTCTCTCTCTCTCTCTCTCTCACACACACACACACATAAGCATGATTATACACTACAAATATCTTCAGGTCAGTTGATTCATCGGCACAAAAGGGGGAAAAAGGCTCCATCGACACAAACTGTGATCAGTGTGGGTTCAGTGGCTTTCATTGTAAAGACACACAAACACACAGCCGGAGAGAGCTCAGGAGTGTAAATGACAAAGTTTCTCTTTGTATTTGTTAAAGTGATGTCCAGTGTCTCTGAGCTGCTTTTAACACTCCCAGAAAGGCCATTACAATTAAAGGAGCGCTGGCCAGTGTGAAGGGAAATGGAGAAGAGTGTGATGAGAGTAAAAGAGGAATGTCAGCACAAAGAGTGGGGGAGATGCTTTTAGCCTCTCTCTGTAGGAGTAATGTCCAATTACTGCTCCGTTTGAGGCCGCCGCTTCACACTGTCATCAGCACACAAGCACCAGGTTATGGCCCTCTGCAATGGGCCGATTGTCAGCTGCCATGGATCACAATCAGCCAGCGAGTCCTTCGGACCATCCGAGGGAGAGGGGCATTTCACATTGAATATTCATGTTATTTTACTGGTTATAATAGGCTGGAGAACTCTCAGGCAGTGGATTTCAAACATCATCATGAATAAACCCTCTCTCTAAGCCCTCAACAGCACACTCAAACAAGCTCAGTGCTCTTTTTTTCAATTCTCCGTATTGTATTTTTGTGAACCTTTTGCTTCAGTTCAGTTCTATAAAGGGGGCGGCCTGGCTCAGGAGATAGAGCGGTCATCTAGTAATCAGAAGATTCCAGGTTCGATCCTCCAGAGAAAGTGTCGAAGAGGCCTTGAGCAAGACCCTGAACCCCTAACCGCTCCTGATGAGCAGTTGGCACCTTGCATGGCAGCCTCTGCAATCAGTGTATGAATGTGTGTGTGTGTGAATGGGTGAATGTTCGCATGTGTTGTAAAGCGCTTTGAGTGATCAGTAGACTAGAAAAGCACAGTATAAATGCAGTCCACTTACCATTTACATATATCATTCCCTCTGGAATTTACTGGTGTTAAAGGCTAAAGAATAGTGTTGGTGTTTCATCTCCTCTGATTCTGACCAGCAGGTGGTACCAGATATTTTTTTCTTTCTTGTCTTTATCTTTATCTTTTTCTCTCTTTCATTGCACCACTGCCTCACACTTTGAAGGGCATGACAATTGCAATTGTTGTAAAAATGCTGTGTTGAAACATGTCAGAGAATCCTTTTTATTTCTGCTACTGTCGACTGAAACAACTGTAGACTACCTTCCTGTTTGGGCATTTGCAACTTATCACTCACTCTGGCTGTTGAGTGAATTTTGCCTCCAGTCTCTGAGGGGTGAATTGATAAAATATTGATTGTGGCTGCTGATAGAACCATGAATTGCGCATCACTTGTAACCACTATCTGCCCCATCTCAAGGTCCAATTCTTAAAGATATATCACAGCACAAACAAAAAAAAGCCTATAAGGTTTTGTATAGTGTGCCATTTGCCACTTACCTAGTCATGGCTGCTGGTGAGTCAGTCTAGCAGTGTTGGACATATTGAGGCTGTGGTTCAATGCCAATTTTGACCACCCCAGTTTTTAACAACTACGGGTTACAATAAGCACAGAAGTTCAAAGTTCACCATTTGCAAATTTGCAAATTTGCAAATTTACAAATGCAAATCTGCATTTGTTCAACAATAGTAAGCACTTCACTAAAATCTTAGCTTTGATGCTTTTCTGGAAACTAGGCTTGGCTTAGGAGTTATCACATACACTTCTGACAATACTCTTTAAACTACTTTTTTTTAAAGTTTTTTTGATATTTTTAAAGGATTTCTTTTTTTAATTCTGAGATATTTAAAAAAAAATACACAAATAAATATATTAAATCAAGACATCAGTCATTTCACAACATGTGGTCTTACATTTTTCAGTTCATTATGCACTGACACACACACACTCACCACAACCTGTATGCCAAACATGTAACTTTTCAGTCCATCACAGTAACATGCTGAGGCTGCTTGTTAGAGTCAGTTGACACCTGTTCAATGACCACCAGCAGGATGGTGAATATCTGTTTGTGTGGGTTTGTGTGGGTTTGTTTGCCTTTATTCACTCAAGCACGCACAGACACCTACAAATGTGCTGACCGTCTAATCATTAAATGAGTGAAAGTGCATGTTTGCAAGCTCTTTCATTACATAATGATGACACACAAACACACTCACTCACAAACACACACAGTGCTTTCTAATAACCTTCTAATTAGATTCCATCTTAGTAAAAATATCAACATTTGCAATTACTTAAGAAAAATATTATGATGAAAATGTTCAACAGCTGCTGTCACATCTTTAGGTCCGACAGTTCCACTTCCCCTACTTCCCTCCTCTAGAACTTGTTCCTCCCTCTCTCTCCTTTCTTTCTATGTCTCTCTCTCCTTTATTCTCTCATTCATCATGTTGACAACAGCACAACTACTTTTGTGAAATGGAGAAAAATGTTTAAGTCAGCTTTTCTCTGTCTCTCTCTCTCTCCCTCCCTCATCCCTCTTGGCCATCTAAATATGCGTATGTGACTGTGTGCATATGTGCATGCATGTGTGTGTGTGAGGAGGGCAGATGGGAGTAATTTCTGCTTAGTGGAAAGCACTTTACATATGAAGACTCGTATGGGATTTGGCTGCAGATGCAGAGTTGCCAGTTATTAGTGAATTGAGTCGCATTCGTTGCTTTAAACTTCATATAGAGAGAACTGTGGATGGTACACACACACACACAAACACACACACACACACACACGTATAGAGCTTTGCATGTTCCTACAGAAGCAATTTTGACTATGCTATCATTCCACAACTCATATCACAGAGAAGCAGAAGAAGGCGCAACATTGAAAAACTCTGTCACACACACACTCACACACACACACACACACACAGTGTTATACAAATAAAAAAGCGTGTTCTTCATCTCCCCATATGTCACATCCACTTAGCCCAGATTTGGTGTGAGTGCTGCTCCTGTCTTGTGGGAAGACGTATGTATGTGTGTGTATGTGGGTGCTTGTGTGTGTGAGAGTGTTTAAAAGAGAGAGAAAACTTCCACTGCAAGTAATTTAGGTGCCAATATTGCTCTTTCCCTCCTCTCTGATATCAATAAGCGACACGCAGCCTCTGCTTCCACTTTGTTATGGAAACCTTTGCTCCCTATTCAGTGTGTGTGTGTATGTGTGAGCTAGTATATGCATACATGCATGCATTTCTGTGTGAACGTACGCGATAATATGACTTTAATGAAAATAGTGCCTTCTATCTGATAAATGGAGTACCTCTCTGGGCTTTAGTGGAGGCATGATTGTGTCATGGGATTAAGATTGAAACCAGGATATCAATTTGGCTCTTCTCTCCTGATTGGCTGAGATATAACTGGGGCTGTTATTAATAGGACGTCCTCTGCTAGCTGTTGATTTGTGATGGCTGTGAGCTGCCTCACTCAGTGTTTGTTTGGTTCTGCATGTTTTAGTTTGTGTGTCTTCACCACATCAAATTATGTCAGTATGTGACTCTGCATTTGTGTCGTCAGTCTCAATATTTCATATACTCTGCTGCTCAAAGTATTATGCCTAATACAACATATACAAGCCTGGCATCGGTCAGAGCAACGAAACGCAGTCCTGTTGGACGGTAAGTCCTGTCAGAAGTACAGCAAACATATATTTCTTATCAACATAAAGTTTAAGTGCAGTTGTTTGTTCTTCTTTTAGAGAAAATGTACCGTCCAGTCTGTTTAATACTGCCCCTATTGCCGCCATGGAATGTTCTGTGTCGGCAGCGGGATCTTGGATATTTACAAAGATACCTGAATGGCTCTCCTCTCTGTCAGTCATCATATTAAACCTGCCTCATACTAAATAATGGTTGTGATTGGCTTGCCCAATAAAACTGCACTGCCAGCACCAAGGAAATCAGTTTGAATGGGAAAGGGGCCAGACGTATCTGCCAGAGCAAATGAAACATGAGCTTGCAGATTCGTCTGGTTCCTAGGCTAAACATATACAGTATGGATGACCAAAGACCTCTAGCGTTCATGTGAATTATGACTCTTGTCTGTCAGTAACAAAGAAAGTAGCGTGACATTGGTGTAGAGCCACAAAAACTAAAAGGGAGGAGGTTGGAATGGCATTTGTTTGTTTTAATCCTTACCTTAACTAAGTAGGGTTTTTTATTGTTTGTTTGTTTGTTTGTTTGTTTTTTATAACCCAAACCAGGATCTTTACTTAACCCTTACCAATTAACTGTTGTGGCAGATCAAGTAAAGTCAAGTCAATTTTATTTGTATAGCGCCAAATCATAACAAAAGTTATCTCAAGACACTTTTCACATGAGAGCAGGTCTAGACCATACTCTTTAAAATATTATTTACAGAGACCCAACAGTTCCCACCATGAGCAAGCACTTGGTGACAGTGGTGAGGAAAAACTCCCTTTTAACAGGTAGAAACCTCGAGCAGAACCAGACTCTGGGTGGGCGGCCATCTGCATTGACCAAGTTGGGTTGAAAGGGGAGGAGAGAGGGGGAGAGGGGAGACAGAACAGGAGGAGAGACAGCAAATCAGACTAATAATAATAACAACTGCAGCAGTGAGTGTGGAGCAGGAACATGGGGGCAGTAGACGGCCGGCAATCACAGATCCAGAATCTACAGCTCCAGAGGCGGAAACAGTTACATGAAACCTTTTTGTATATAGTGTTTGTATATTTATTCAGAACACAATCATGTTTAGTTTTTAAAGGCAATCAAAAACAACCTATTTTGTCATTTAGTTTGGGAGACTTGTAAATGTTGATTAATTATGGGTCTGACACATTGAAATAACAACTGTAGCAAAATTTATCACACCTAATTTTTCATTACTTAATTCAAATACAGGAGGTGACTGTGAAGGAATTTTCCTTCTTGTATGTTAAACTTCCCTCTTGTAGGTTAAAGTTAACTTTAGACAGTGCTTCACAGGTCAGGTCAACTGCCTGTCTCACTCTCATTAGAGAAGCTATGCTGTTGCTAGGACAGTAATGGTTGACATCTTTCCAAGTTTGGATCCGATATCCAATAGAGTCATCACACATGCCAGGCTGAGTTAGGAATAACCCTATTAGTATATAGCGGAACTTATCAGTTCTGGGGAGGGTTAAATACTGAGCTTCAGGACACCATCTTCAGATTTGGGTAGCAGTACGCTGTGATTCACACGTGGTGTTTCCCTTTTCTCCTCGATCGAGCTTCAATAAATATTCCTGTGTAAGACATCCAGGTCTCCTGAAACTTCTTGTTAGAGTGAACCAGCTCTAAGATTTCCATCACAGTGACCATTTACAACTATCTTATGCATGAAAATTTAACTCTCAGAGTAGTCTGCTGAACTGATGTGATGCAAACTTGATTCAGTAGAAGAGGCTCACCACTCTATTGGTCTTGTTGAGCTACAAAAACCAGTCCACTCCTGATCTTATGATCTTATCTTACGATTCTAAAGAGTGGCATTTCTATCTCTAATAAACATCTTTGGCCGAATACACACCAACTTACAAAAGACATTATTAGACAGCAGCCAAGTTTAATTTAATAATTTCAACCGATTAAAGCAGCGGTTAGTCCAGCCTAAGCCCTTTCTGCCACAGTTTCCCTCCCAGATACATTTTTCAAGTTCTAAGAGAAAGTTGGAAGTTTAAAACGTGTTCGATTTCATCGTAACAAAAAAAAAGATGTGCTTGGAACACCTTGGAAAGAGTCAGGTTTTCCAAGTTTCACTAAGTTATATACCCCTTTTACCAGCAGCGAACAAGTATATTAGCATTAATGTTGGATTATCCAGTGCGGGACAAAATTTTCTGATAGCTAAACTTGCTACATTAATTGTGTCATATTTCTTACCATTTCCTCTACTTTAAGATACAAACTGCTCTGTTTATCTGTGTAGCGATAATAGCTTACAGGGTATTAAAATATGTAACAATATTTAATAACGCTCACATGGGACATTACAAATGTATCCCATATAGATAATAATACAACATATAAAATATGATGCTAAAATGAGTCTCAAATGAGGCACCAATAATGTCGTGAATATGAGTAATAATCCAAGATTATGTAGCATTAATTAATAAGCCGTAAGGGCCAACTAAACATGCATTGTAAACACATAATTGGAAAAGAAGATGAAGTAGAGTGATGACACCATACTAAATAACAGAATTTAACTCACATTAAATTCACATCAGGGAACCATAATAATAGTTAAAAATATTAATTAATTAAGTAATTAATTTCGTCTCAATCTAGAGGTTGCTACTAAATTCTTGGCTTGTAAACATTGACCATAATACTGCAGGCATACTAACCACTTAATCAAGTTTTTTATAAAAAGAAAGGTTTATTAAACTACACACATAACTAAGAACTACTAAACAGACACATCAATTAGTAAATGCAGCCATGAATAACTGCAGACAGAACACAGCATTCGTGTATCGTGAATAGTGTGACAGACAATCAATGAGAGATGAGGATCAGAGTAAACCAGACCCTATTGGCAGGTTCCAGTATAGTTCATAAATCCCACCCCCTCCATGTTAGTTTATAGGACATGGGCCAAATTTAAAAAATCAAAGTACGTGTCAAATTAATTTATTCTCAAAGATGATTTCTGTCATTTTATTTATTTATTTTATTTTATTATTTTATTAACTTTATTCATCACAAATTGTGAAATTATTTCTCCTCATTTAACGTTGTTCTTATCACACTGATGTGTGTTCAAGTGTTCATTTTTCTGATCAATTTGCTTTTAATGATTTGATGTTATAAAAATTAGGTGTGACATCATAATTGACAACTATAAATCACAGCTGCTCTGAGTGAAGTAGTCATGGAGGCACCTAGGAATGTTTAAAGGAGAGGAACTTACTAACTTTCAATAACTGTAATTGTCTGTTTAAAACTGACAAAATGGGTTGTTTTGCAGTACACTGTATTAATTGGCGGGTGTACAGGCAGAGCAGCATCAACACTTGGCTGCTGTAGAAACAAGAACTGCTTACATCAGGGGCTGGAGGTGGGATTTTTGTGACCAACCAAGGCCAACTAAATTTTTATTTAAACTAGTGCTTCAGCATGGATATAAAATCAAAACAACAGTGGTCCAAGACTTGTAACACTTGTAAAGAGACGATGTAATCCGCCATTGTTGTTATTTAAGTCGGTACTGTTGAACCAATTGCAAACTGACACTGGTTTACATTGATGGATATATTAGAAGATTTAAATTAATAGATTCCTTTCTTTCACATTTGGCTGGTTGCCGGCTTTCAGCACCTTCTTTTGCACTTAGGCTTTCAGCTGAGTTCCAAGAGGGCAGTTGTCAAAGAGGTCAAGGAGGGGCACAACAGCAAGAGGCAATGACATAAGAAAAGAGAGCCAAGCTTTTCTTGTTTTAAAGTTTCTGTTAAGGTGGTTGCGATATCACCACGATGACACTTTTATTATGACAATATATGTATACAGTGTGTCCTGTTGCAACCTATGATCAATTCACTTGTTGAATAAATGTATTATACCCACTTGTACTGTTGTTATCTCTGACATAAGTCTAAGCTCATGGTAAACATCTTAGTGAACAGTTCCTGTTGGTTCAATTCATGTGGTTCCTGCATTGGAATCAGCGTGTTAAACCAAAACTTCAATACTTTTTATATTGGTAATTAAATATAGCATATAAAATGATGTACATTTCAATTCGACATGTCACTTCCTTTCAATTCAACAATGTCACTTCCTTTGTTCTGTTCCATTTCAGTTCAGAGTTCACATTGCTTAAGGACACATTGTTTAAGGCCTAGTCCTGTCATAAATGTCCAGTTGTCACTTAACTTTTCATTTGTGCCCCTTTTGAGTCCCTGTAGGCTTGTTTTATGACCTAGAGGTCATACAAGCTGTAAGGTTGAAAGAACATCAGTTTTCTTGTGAAATATGTAAAATTGTTCATCATCAGCATCCTCATCACGCTACAACTGCATGATGATATTACAGTAGGTGGATAGCAGCAACCTGCAGAGTATGGTATAGGTGTATTAGCATCTTCAGCTGCAGTCCTGTACTGCTTTATGCAGATGACCTGGACCTGGTGGAGCAGTATTGGCAGACCTGGGCCCTGACAGTAAACATGGAAAAGCCAAAGACAAGGATTTTTCAAAAAAGATCCAGCTCTCAGGGAAACACATACAGCTTCACATTAGGAACACACAAGTTAGACAACTGAACAGATTATAATTAATTAAGACTGAAAATAAATTCCACTGGAAGATTTAAACCAGCAATAAATGCAGGGCATTCTATGCAAAAATAAGTCAAATCTACATTCAAATTCCAATTCGAATCTGGCTCAAATTATTCAAATCAGTCATAGAACCAATTCTCCTTTATGGTAATGAGGTGTGAGGCCCTCTTTCTTACCAGAATTCGGCCCAACTGGACAAACACCCAGTCGAAATTATGCATTTAGAGTTCTGCAAAAGTATCCTGCAGGTGCACAGAAAAACCACAAACGCCTGCAGAAATGAATTAGGCCAATTCCCATCATACATCAAAATTCAAAAAAGAGCATCAAATATTGTCTACATCTAAAAAACAGTTACTCCCACTCCTATCGCTACAAAGCCCTGCAATGCTAAGAGCTGAGCAAAGAGTCCCCTCATTCAGCTGGTCCTGACGTTCAGTTCCCTCCACGTTCAGCTTCAGAACCATTCTGAGGACAAATCCATTAGACTCAACCAAATTATAAGACACTAGAAACAAAAGTGCATCACCAATTGGTACACACAGACAAGAGCACAGAGCAAAATGCAGTGCTATCTGGCCCTAAAGAGACAGTTCAGTGTGGCAGATTACCTGAGCACAGTGACTGACACTAAACAAACACTCTCAGTGAGCACAACGTGGCCATTGACACAGGCCCATATAAACAGTCATGGCTCCCCAAAGAGGAGCGATTCTGCCAACTGTCAATGGCAAACAAAGTCAAGACAGAGCTGCACTCTGTAACAAAATGCACATAACTCCAGCCAGTCCGGACAAAATACTTCCCCAAATTCAAATCCAAACACCCTCAATTTGAGCACATGAGCAACATAAAATGCCAATCATGTTGGGAGAGCACGGATATGGTCATGCCAATAAAGTGTTTTGAATTTGAATCAGAATTAAATTCAAATTTGAATTAGCGTGTGTGTGCACGTTATTCTTTATGATTTTATAGATGCATGAGGGTGTGTGTTTCTTCATCTTTTCCAATTTTTTTGGCATATGATGTCCATACTGTACTCACAAAGCTCAAAGTGAGTGTGTGTCTGAAGACTACCTGATTAGGCCTTTCCTCTCCTCCTCAGTCATCTTGATAAGGCTTTGTTGGGTCTCCTTAATCTCCATTAAAGATTGAAGTGAAGGTGGCGGAAAACCTTAGCAGATGGAAGACGACAATTAAATTTTAAACTGCAAGATAAGGCCCTATCTGTGACTCCTACCTTCCTGCTGAGCTCTGGTTGTTAGGTATTATATGCTTCTAGCTGGTAGGGAAGGACTGTGGGAGGATGGGCTGAAATGGATCACTTCTCATTTCTGGCTGCCCTGATAGTGGTGGGCAGCCCTCGAGCCATGCCAGCCAGGCCACTGCCAGCACCATTATCTTTTTAATTATGCCTCGTCCACTGGCTCCATGTGGAAATCCCAGTGTTGCAGCACGAGAGGAAGAGTGCTTTGATAAATGTCAGGCCGGATCCTTATCGACGCCAGTTTGATTCTGCTGATTCATCACTTACACTGTAGCCTCTACTGTACTCTACTGCAGTGTGTGTATGTGTGCAAAACTAGTGTGTATGCATGTGTCTGTGTTGTAGAGGTGACGCTTTGCACTGTTTTATTTCCAGTGTGTGCTCTGCTCTCTTTCCACTGTAGATACAAACGTCAACAGGCAGTAATTAAGTTATTTAGTTGAATTAAGATGACATATTTTCACTTGCGAGTGGGAAGCTATTTTCACTAGGAGGGCTTCCACGATACATGCATGCGTGCAACAGAAAACTTGCCCAGGTGTATTAATGTTTAGAATAAACAACTGACAGATCATGATATAGATATAGATATGATCTATATGGTCGAGGATATTCAAATCTGATGCAAGCTCAGCTGCTACAAGTAAAATTTAAACATACAGGCTTAACAGTTGATTGCTGTTTTTACTTAATTTGTGGTGTTTTATTCATCATAAGTGATGCATCATGTTTCAGATACTGTAGTCTGTTCTAAGAATTAGCAGCTATCAGTTCTTTCTCTGTGCAGATGGTTGTTTTGGCCTTCAGCAGCCCTTTTAACACAAGAGTCTGTCTCTAACTTGATGTGATGAACTCACACAATTGGATGGCCAAGTGTTGGAGTTTTCCCATTATCTGTTCAACACATTATTCCTTATAGTATTCCCCAAAACATTCTCAAACATTCTGTGAAGAAGCAAGAAGTCAGCAAGTGTTACCGGAAGAACACCAAAGACCAAACATGGCTGCATACTGCTGTGCAGATCCTCAATGACAAGGAAGAATTGTAATCGATTGTAAATGCATATCTATTCATGGACATGCAGTTGCTGTTATACAATACTTAAAGAAAGAAAGAAGTCAAGTATTTGGAATAACAGATGTATTATAATAATAATAAGATTGAATATCCTAAATATTATTTACTTAAATATAGATTTTTAAGATCTCCTGTTTTTCAAGCATCTAAAAACGAATTGGCCTGCTTTTTTAAATCAATTAGCTTCTTAATTTCAGTTATTTGCTTTTATCAGTTTTTTTGGAAATCATGTTCTCTGTTATATTGTACTAAACTAATTCCACTTTCTACAGATGCCTGTTTAAACTTTTGTATTCAATAAAGTGGGAAAGAAATAAAAAAAACTAAAAAAAACCCTTCACACTTGTCCGTCTTGAAATGAAAAGCCCTGCAGTGGGTTTCAAAAAGTGGGAGGTTTACAACCATACACACTGATTTTGTCACTTTCGACCACAATGTGCCAAGCATAAGCATTGCTGTACAGCAAAGAAGAAGCGCTAAAAGCACTCAGAAGCACTTTATCCGTATATAAGTCCAGCCATATAGTAGGTTTAGACCTAGTCTTGTTATCCCTTAAGGTTTAATGCTAATATTTTAGATATTTGCTGGATAATTATTTCCTTTTTAACACTATTATGGCTGCACTAGAAAAGTTGCAACCTGAAGCCAAATGGCCATGGGAATTAGTCAAATAGCATCAAAAAATCCTGAATTATAAGTAGCTCGAAAGTAGGGAATAGTACACTATATGACTGATATGTGACCATATGTTTCTATCCACTTCAACAGGTTTGTATTCTTTATATGACTGTTTATGACTTCAGCCACATCTCTTTTTACAAAGAGGTTTATCATGGCATCTATAACATGTACTCCAGGCTCTCCACTAAGCCAACATATGTTCAGTCTGTCACTCTAAGCCTATGGGGGGAAATGTGCCACTGTAGCATAGCTATATCCCTCTCCTTTAGTGTTGCACATGTCAGTGGGTGGTTTCAACACAATTAAAGAACTGCTTAATAAATAATACCCCCCCGAAACATAATGAATCAATCATAATGGCAGACCATAGAGTTTGTCCTGTTTTTACTCAATAATTGATGAAGATAAATTCCTTCGGGCGCTAATTAGATCAACAGGAAATTAGTATTTATTGGAATACAGGCCTTCGGAAAAGGTCATATTGAATATTTGCTCAACATCTATTCTTCCATGTAACACTTTCATGGTTATGCAAAAGGTTTTAATGAAAAGTCTATTGCCCAATACAGTCAACAGTGTTTGAACAGTGTGGAAGTGGAGGGGGGGGGGGGGAGAATATGTGTCTTCATATTCTCTCCATGCAGCAATGACTATCTGAATTCAAAAGCGATCTGTAGATGCATATATAAATATAAGTATTTCAATGGGACATGCGAATAGCAATAAAGTGGTCAAAGTTGGCATTGAACCACAGCCGCAATCTGTCCCACCCTGCTAGAATGTTGCCATGACTGGGTGAGTATGTGGTAGCCATTCAGTCACAACAATGCAAAACAAAGGCAAATTGCACTCAGCTGCAAAACTTTATGGCGTGTCTGCGGTGTGATTTCATTAGCTCAATATTTTTTGTGAATTGGACCTTGAGACGGGGCAAATAGTAGTTGCAAGTGATGCACAATTCATGGTGCTCTTAGTGGCTACAATCCATTCTTTGTGAATTAACCCCCTGAATGCAGACAATGATGTATGTTTGTCTCCCAAAAGCAGCCAAACCTGTCTGCAAAGCTGTAAGCTTTCACTGTTCAGGCTGATTTCTGTTCTTACTCTATGGCCGGCACAATAAACAATTAAATTAACAAATCTTGTAGTACCCTTCACCTGTCCTCAAGGCACCTCAGGATGCTCGGCACCTACTTTCGGAGCCACTGGTGTATAGTGTATTCTCCTTTCATAATTTTGATGATTCTGCTTACAGCTGGTTCAGATCAGATCTTGTAGTAGAGTTTTGATTGTTATTCTCAGTGGTTTCAAGTCATGTCCCAAATGGTTAATAAAGGTATCCCACAAGGATCAATATTAGGCCCACATTTTCTCTAAACACACTACTGTTTAAAAGTTTGGAATCACCTGTTATATACATTCTTTCTTCTTTCCTTTAATAATGGCTGTTTTAACATGAATAAAGACAGTATATTTCAGAAAACAGATGTTTTATTAAGATTTGAAATACTTTTGGCCCCAAAAGTAGAATAATGAAACGATTAAAACTTCCACTTAGTCGTTGTCCCCATAGTGTTTCATGACAGGGGAGAATATTGTGAACCATTTTTTCCCCCAAATACTCTTTGATTTTGAATGTGTTTTCCTTGAGATAACTATGACCTGGATGAATGAGAATATTCACAGGCTAGTCAAAGACTTGTACCCCCAAGGTGTTCCATCAAGTGCCACAGGAGACCCTTTCTGCCGGTGGCCATTAAACCTTTTAAGTCATCCCCACTCTGTTGCAGTGTGAACATCAGGAGACTAGGAGGCTGCTGAGGTCTTACTGGGCCTTAACTGGACTTACAATTTATGTTTCTATAACTTCTTAATGCAATACACCCTTAAACCCCTACTGAATGAATAATTACATCCATTTTTTCAACTTACAGCAGTTTGGACACTTTTATGTTAGTATTTGTGTTTTGACATTTGTTTTTGCACTTTTCTTGTTTAGTGTGGTCGTTCGTGTTTCCAAAGCACACACATCACTGACATTTAAAAGTCATCAGCATACTTTGTTGTTGTTGAAATTTGTAAGATATTTACGTTAGATGTTAAAGTTCCTCAAACTGAACCTCGGAACTCTGCAAGTTAGTACTGGAATAACCTGCAGCAAAAACTGGACCTAGAGACACTCATTTCTCTTAGTGGGTCTATTTATTGATATTTCTAATAATATTTGTGAATGTTTCAATTAGTGTGTGTATGGTGTGATTGTTTTGTGTAATTGACTTGACTACAATATTAACATTCAAAATAAATCCCCATAAAAAGCTAGTAGACCTTCAGAAATCATATGTATAAATGCACTCATGGGTGAAAATATAGGAGATGCATATTTACACACTGAAATAAGCCATTGATAAATAAAATATTTCGCAAAGCAAGTTGGAACTTTTAAGTCAGAGTTGGAGACCAAGGTCGAACCTCAGACTATAGTTCAGTTAGTAAATTATTTGAAGCTGTTAACATAAAACAATCTCTGGTCATATTGTTGGTGTATATGCAACTTGCAGAGCCATCTGCCCTTCAAGACTCATTGATTCATAACTGCACTGTCTCTTTAAAGGGCATTTTTCATTAAAAAGTCTCCACTGTTCTGAAATATCTTTAAAGTATATGCTCTTCAGATATACTTCGCTACGACTCACATACTGTTGTTGGTATGTGTGTGCATGTCTGTCTGCCTGCTTGCATGCTGGTGTGTGTATGCACAACCATAGACATTGTAGGTTTAATGCACTGCAATTAATCCAACACATGTTTGGAGGTAGATTAGATTTTCAGATATGAAATGTGTCATGTATCACCATGTCAGTGATGTGGATAAACTGGTACTGAGAGGCTAGGACAACTCAGATAATAGTCTTTCCCTCCTTTACAGCTACAGATTTAGCTAGTGTTTGTCACATAACAAGATATATCAGTCATATCTCATTGTGTCTGGTCACATCAACAGCTTGTTTTTGGACATAGAAGCATGATGTCATTTTCAGTTTACGTGCAACAGAACACAACAACATCCAACATTACAACCTGGTGTCATTTGTCACAGCAAAAACATTAATCTCTCTCTCTCTCTCTCTCTCTCTCTCTCTCTCTCTCAAATTCAAATTTAAATTCAAATTCAAAAGACTATTGGCATGATCATTTTGAAACATAGTATTGCCAAAGCACACTGTACAATATGTAAACCAATTAATATTTTAACATATTAAAATAAAATTATAGTTTTGCAAAAAACAAATGTCAACAATATTTTAAATATTCTCTCTATCTGATAAATTGTTTTAACTGTAATCAGTTTTTTAGTTAGATGTTGCAAATATTGTATGTAGATAACATAGTCTTAGACTGCATACTTGTTCTGTTTGTTTGTTTTGCTCAGTATACATACAGTGTACATTCAATACACACCTAGGCATTCTTATTTGTAATTGTTCCCCCTACCATGCATATTGCCCTACATAACAGCAACTGGGTGAGCAGTTAGAAATAAAGCTTCAAAGCTGGAATTCAATCTGGCAGTCATATTATTCATCCTAAAAATGGGGGGTGTGTGTGCGCTGCATTGAAGTTATAAGCTTTATTGTAGCTTGTGCAATTGTAAGTTGGTGCATCTCTCTGTGTGCAGGCACACACACACACATATACACACTAGTATCCTCACAATTCTTGCAAGTGTTTATCTCTGTCTTTCATACAAATCCACATGCACTTGTTACACACAGTTAAAACCCCTGCTACCTGTGTATCTTTGTGTGTGACATCAGAAGTGGTGAACAAACCTGACAGATCTGATTGATGTTTGTTCATTGTCTTAACATTGTCCCAGTGTTGAGCTAGTATGCTAAACAAGAATCCCTCATACAGCTTTCAGTCCTGCTTTAGTCTTGCCTTTAATCAGCAACTTGCTAATTACCTTGTGCCTTTCTCTTTCCCACTTGTTATGCTAACCTATTAGCTCATATTAGCATCAGGGCTAATTAGCTGCAGCTCAGCCCCTACGGAGCAGCCAAGTCAGCTTCAGTTGCTGTTTTATACAATCGTAATACACACTGAAAAAGTGATTCACCTAACAAGTTTCTCAGTCTAGTACTGAGCAGTGTGGTCCTGTTTAACTTGGTGAAGGAAATCTGCCGGAATGACATTAATTTTGTAGTTATTTGGTCACATCGGACAAATATCATATCATATCATCATTATATTTTCTTTGGACCATTAATGTGTGTACCAAATGGCGCCAAATGATGCCTGGCAATCCATCTAATAACCGTTTACATCTTTCAGTCTGGACCAATGTGGTAGACTGACTGACACTGCCATCCACTGATGTGACTTCTCCTTCTTCTTCTTCTGTGTCAAAGTCATAGAATACTGAAAATTAGGATGAGACTCTTCTTAAACCTTCTTGACCAAACTTTAAAAGAGGACAAGAAAATACAATAAACAGAAAAGGAGAAGAAAAAAAACAAGCAAAAAGAGGTGTTCAGCTTCAGATTTTTCCACATATCTAAAACGTACTCCGTACTTTTATTTTTTGTGGAAAAACACTGACTACTGATTAACAAGATAGTCTGTAGCCACGTTTCCACCGCAAAAATGTTCCCAGGGGACTTACAAATGTCAGCAGAATAATTTGCTTAATCTTCGTGGGTCTTTAGAGAATGGTGGAAACGCAGAAAACAACGGACTTTAGTTCCATTAAAGTAGTTTCTGGAACTAAAAGTTGCGGGTACTTTGGGTGGAAATGCCGTTTTAGTAACATTCTGCTAAATTATTAGATGTAGTTCACCCAACTGTTACAGCAGCTCAGAAACAACATGAGCACTGTTTTTTTTTTTTTTTTTTTTTTAAATGGTTGTTTTTCATTTTAAATTGTGCTCTTGGTTGTGATGATAAAATATATGAGAAATTTGGAATCAGGCTATGATATGATGAGTGCACCACATTGTCATATCCAGCCGAAACCCATGAGCAAGAAGGGGAAGAAAGAAAGAAAGAAAGAATGCTGAAAGTAAGGTCCTCAACCCCCCTGCTGCCACTCTGCCATGTGATATAGTGAACATAAAACATGATGAAGCTGTGTGATAGGACAGGAATGGCCAATGACTGAACAAGGCTTTGATGGGCTTATTATTCTAACTTTGATTTATGGTAATTGACCTCTAAGTGGAGCAAGACATAATTAATGGTGAGGGGAAAAGGCCACCTTTCTCTCTCTCTTTGTTTTGTCTCTCTCCCGCTTCTTTCTTCCTCTCCCCACAATGATCAAATCGGCAGATATTGAACTTCAACTGAAAATCAATTTTTTGATATTGAAAAAAGAGTCATCTTTCCTTAACTCACTACACACTGATGTTATGACCTTTATCACAATTTACCAGAACTGCATTTGAGATCCGTAATGTTTCAGTTCACCACTGATATCTATCAGGCCCCAGACAAACAAATCATGTTTACCTCCAGCTGCTGACACAAATATGAGGACTCATTTGCTTCACCATCTTAAAATATCAGAATGTGTCTCCCACAACTTCGAATTAGTATTTAGTTGCAAAGTGACTTATTTAACCAAAACCAGACAAAATAATACAACAAACAAACAAAATAACTAAGGATGTCACGGTGGCCCAGAGGCTATGACATGTACCACATCAAGTCAAGTCAATTTTATTTGTATAGAGCCAAATCATAACAAAAGTTATCTCAAAACGCTTTTCACATAGAGTAAGTCTAGACCATACTCTTTAAAATATTATTTACAGAGACCCAACAGTTCCCACCAAACTTCCTTTTAACAGGTAGAAACCTTGAGCAGAACTGGGCTCTGGGTGGGCGGCCATCTGTATCGACCGAGTTGGTTTGAAAGGGGAAGAGAGAGGGGAAGAGTGGCGAGAAAGCAGGAGGACAGACAACAAATCAGACTAATAATAATAACAACTGCAGCAGTGAGTGTGGAGCAGGAACATGGGGGCAGTAGATGGCCGGCAATCACAGATCCAGAATCTACAGCTCCAGGGGCGGAAATACCTGCAGAAAGTGAGAAGGAGAAAAATCACAAAAAGCACAAAAACTACCAGGAAGAAGTGGAGTTAGTAACATGTATTAGTAGGATAGGAATGCGTACGGATAGAGAGGGAGAGGAGGAGAGAGAAGCTCAGTGCATCATGGGAAATCCCCCCGCAGTCTAAGCCTATAACAGTATAACTAAGGGATGGTTCAGGACTCACGTGAGCCAGCCCTAACTATAAGCTTTATCAAAAGGGAACGTTTTTAGCATACTCTTAAACGAAGAGAGGGTGTCTGCCTCCCGAACCCAAATTGGGAGCTGGTTCCACAGAAGAGGAGCTTGATAACTAAAGGCTCTGGCTCCCATTCTACTTTTAGAGACTTTAGGAACCACAAGTAACCCTGCGTTCTGTGAGCGTAGTGCTCTAGTGGGGTAATACGGTACTATCAGGTCTTTAAGATACGATGGTGCCTGACCATTAAGAGCTTTGTAAGTGAAGAGGGGGATTTAAAATTCTATTCTAGATTTTACAGTGCAGAGAAGTTAATATTGGAGAAATATGTTCTCTTTTGCTAGTTCCTGTCAGTACATGTGCAGCTGCATTCTGGATCAGCTGGAGAGTCTTAAGAGACTTATCGGGGCAGCCCGATAATAAGAAATTACAATAATCTAACCTAGAAGTAACAAATGCATGGACTAGTTTTTCTGCATCTTTTTGAGACAGGATATGCCTGATTTTTATAATGTTACGTAAGTGGAAGAAGGCAGTCCTTGAAGTCTGTTTTATATGGTCATTAAAGGACATGTCCTGATCAAAGGTTACTCCTAGATTCCTTACAGTGCTGCTAGAGGCCGGGGCAATGCCATCTAGAGTAACTATATCTATAGCTAGTGCGTCTCGCAGGTGTTTAGGACCCAGAATAATAACTTCAGTTTTGTCTGAGTTTAGCAGCAGAAAATTGCAGGTCATCCAGTCTTTTATGTCCTTAATACATGCCTGAAGTTTGGCTAACTTATCGGTTTCATCTGGCTTTATAGATAAGTATAATTGAATATCATCTGCATAGCAGTGAAAGTTTATGAAGTGTTTACTAATAATATTGCCTAAGCCAAACCTTGTGGAACTCTGTGTCTAACTTCAGTGTGCACGGAGGATTCATCATTTATATGGACAAACTGAAATCTATCTGATAAATACGACTGAAACCAGCTTAGTGCGGGTCCTTTGATGCCAATCAAATGCTCCAGTCTCTGTAATAGGATGCGATGGTCAATGGTATGGAAAGAGGCACTAAGATCTAACAGAACAAGTACAGAGACGTATCCTTTGTCTGACACAATCAAAAGGTCATTTGTCACTTTCACCAGTGCTGTCTCTGTGCTATGATTTACTCTAAATCCTGACTGAAAATCTTCAAATAAATTATTGTTGTGTAGAAAGTCACATAACTGATTGACGACCGCTTTCTCAAGGGTTTTGGAGAGAAAGAGAAGGATAGATATAGGTCTATAGTTGGCTGAAACCCCTTGATCAAGCATAGGCTTTTTAAGAAGAGGTTTAATTACAGCTACTTTGAAGGACTGTGGTACATAGCCTGTTAATAAAGACAGATTGATCATGTCTAGTAAAGAAGTGCAAACTAAGGGTAAAACTTCTTTAAGCAGCCTAGTTGGGAGGGGTTCTAAGAGGCAGGTTGTTGGTTTAGATGAAGAAATCATTGAAGTTAGTCGGTGGAGGTCAATTAGAGAAAAACAGTCTAAATATAAATCTGGTTCTACAGCTGCTTCTGAGGTTCCTGTACTTGAAGATATATCTGAACTGGCTGAGAGCACAAGATGATGAATTTTTTCTCTAATAGTTAGAATTTTATCATCAAAGAAGCTCATGAAGTTATTAGTGAGGAGTAATAGGCTCATCTGGCATTACGGAGGGCCTCCTGTATATTCTAAGACTATTTTGCCAAACTAAATGACATTCCTCCAGTTTGGTGGAACGCCATTTCCTTTCTAGTTTTCGTGATGTTTCTTTTAATTTGCGGGTTAAGGAGTTATACCATGGAGCTAACCTCTTTTGTTTTATTATTTTCTTTTTGATAGGGGCAATAGAATCAAGAGTCGTTCGCAGCGAGCCTGCAGCACTATCAACCAGATGATCAATTTGGGAGGGACTAAAGTTAGCATAGGAGTCCTCCGTTATATTGAGACATGGCATTGAATTAAATGCAGATGGAATCACTTCTTTAAATTTCTTTAAATTATCAGACAGGCATCTACTAAAGGAATGTTTGCCTAATGGCCTATAGTCCAGTAATATAAATTCAAAAGTTATTAAATAATGGTCTGATAAGACATAATTTTGTGGGAAGACTTTTAAATCGATTCCATATGACAGAACAAGATCGAGGGTGAGGTTAAAACAATGAGTGGGTTAGTTTACACTCTGACAGAAGCCAATCGAACTAATAGTGAGATAAACGCAGAACTAAGGCTATCATTATCAATGTCCACATGAATATTAAAATCACCTACAATAATGACTTTATCTGTTTTGAGGACTAAACTTGTTAAAAACTCTGAGAATTCTGCTAAAAATTCAGAATACGGACCATGAGCGCGGTACACTATGACAAATAGAATTGGCTGTACAGTTTTCCACGTTGGGTAAACCTAAACCCCATGTAAACCTAAACATCCTTGATGTGACCCTCATTTCCCTCTCTTCCCCGACTTTTTCTTGTGTGCCTTTTGCCTACTATATACACTGTCAGTTAAAGGCAGAAATAAGCTTAAAAATTAATAAATCAAAAGGTGAAACATTGAGCCATTTCTATAATGAAACTCGCAGAATTATTATTAGCTTTGTTGCGGAAAGTTAGATATGAAGATCAATTTCAACCTCATGCCAGTTATATATAGAGCACATAACATTAGGTTTAGATAAGATCATTTAGAGATACTTCCTGGAGTCTCCACTGCCTGATAACCTCAAAGTGGTGACAAAACTTCAGGTCACTGCTACTGAAGAAATAGATCCAGCTTGCAACTCCCACTAAAACCACAAATTGTCTTTTTTACATTTTAGTCTGTGTACAGATATACAACATGTTAATTACTGAAGTTTAGAGGTGTTGCTAAGTGTATTTTTGAACTCTGGACTGAGCCAGGCTAGCTGTTCCCTCTGCTTCCAGTCTTTATGCTAAACTAGGATAATCCTCCTGACTCCTGCTGTGTACCTGCATGAGATTTTCTTATTTATCTTTACAACTCATTCTCGTCTAGAAATCGAATAAGCACATTTTCCAAAATGCAAAACTTTTCCTTTAACAATTCACTGATAATACCTAGTATTACAGAGTATTTTTATACTGATGTATTTCTACTTTAATGTAAGTAAAGAATCTAAACACATCTTCCACGACTGTTATTATTGTGCAATATTAGAAAGTATTCCTACTGTCAGTCATCAGTATTGTGTTTAAAACTCAGTACTTTATCCAAGTTCATCTGATTTTTTAAATGTATCCCATCATTCAGTAACAACTGTTATAACTACTTTATGA
This sequence comes from Lateolabrax maculatus, assembly GCA_031216445.1. NCBI lineage: Eukaryota > Metazoa > Chordata > Actinopteri > Acropomatiformes > Lateolabracidae > Lateolabrax > Lateolabrax maculatus. The sequence continues at coordinate 20,371,768 of CM062200.1, forward strand.
TAAGTACGGCAACATTTTTTTGTCAGTTTGTGTTTCCGATATCAGGATAACAGGGTGGAGATCAAAGCTGTCAAAGCTGAACATTGCTGTCAGAGTATTCGTAACATACAACATCCTGATCTGAAGACCCACTGCAGCAATATGGACTATTGCAAAAATTTATTGCGTGAAATAAAATTTTTAATACAATTTTTCAATCAAAGCTGTCTTCCTCTTTTGTACTTTGTTGTCAGCCCTCTTTTTTTCTGCCATGTTCCACTGACACAGTCCAGCTCTCCTGCTGTGGAGATCATCAGATTATTTCTTCCAGTGAGTCAGTGAATGGGAATGAGCTGGGCTCAATCTCTCTCTTCTACTTATTTCTCCATCATTCCCTCCCTTCCGTTTCCTTTGTCCCTCGCTCCTTTACTCCTTTGCTTACTCATTCATTTCCCTCATCTTGCTCCGCTTCTATTCCACCAGGCTTCACCCTACCCTCTCTCATTTCCCTAAAGCAGGCACAAAGGTAGCCCACACCACCTCTTCCTCCTCCTCCTATCACACCTCTCCTTCAGGTGGAGGATAGAGTGATTAGGACAGGGACAGAGGAGGAGGAGTGGGACAGAGATTGGTGGGGAGAGAGAAATGAGTTTCAGGATCAAGATGTGTTCTGTTCGTCTCTTTGGTTTGGATGGAGTGATTAGCAGTGTAGAGCAGATGGAGACAATAGGCGAGGAGGGGTACTGAATACTGGATTGAATCTACATGATGAATGTGCTCCTCATTTTACCTCTTCTTCTCTTCCCGCTTCTTTTGTCTTCTCACCTCTCCCTTTTTATCTCCTCCATCTTATATTCTCCACCCATTCTCCTATCATTTACTATCTTCTTTCCTGTCTTCTTTACTATCTGTCATTCCTGTTCCCTCCTCTCTTTTGCTCTATGCTTTTTTCCTTTTTCTATTTTTTCTGTATGTGCCTATTATTTCAACTCCTCACTGTTTTCTTATTTTATTTTTTCCTGTATCTTTCTTAACCTCCCATATTTTCTCCTTCCCTCCTCTCTTTTCCTTTTATCTCATCTCCTTCTCTCTATCTTTTCACCACATCTATTTTTCCCCTCCTCTCCTTTTTCCCTCTTTTTCATCTGTGTTTGCCACCTCTTCTCCTGTTCTCTTTTATTGCATTTTTTCTCCTTTCATTGATTGTATCCTACTCTCTTCATATTCCACTCCTTTCCCTTTGTTTTTGCCCTCCATTTTTTCACCCCCTTTTCCCCCAGACCTTCGTTCCTCTCCTTTTCCTGATGTTCCATTTCTTCTCCTTCCCATTTCCCTCTGCTCTCGCCTTTCTCCTGCTATTCCCTTCCTCCTTTCTCCTCCTCCTATTATCATCTCAATGCTACCACATAACAATCAGCTTCATCTCTCTCTCTCTCTCTCTCCCTCTATCTGTGCCTCTGTCTGTGTCAGTGTCTCTTGGCCTCCCTGTGGTGGTGACAGTGTGACAGCTGTGTGCCGGTCCGATCGCACCCAGCCTTTGATCACTCTCCCAGCTCACCATTGTGGCTAATGAGGGTAGCAGGAGGGCTCCGGGGCTCACATACCGCAGCTCCCACACCACACTCTCTACCTCCACCGCTCCTCCATCACCCATTCCCTCACCTCTGCTTCTCTCTATCTCTCCGGCTCACTCTCCCTCCTCTCTTTTTCCTTTCATCCTCTCCATCCCCCTCTATTCTACCTTCACCAAGTGTTCTTTTTCTTCTTAGCTACTTGTCACTCTACTCTCACTTTTTGCCTTTTGCCGCCTCCCTTCAACCTGGTAAACTGATATAGGTTTGTGAAGTGCATTCAGTTTTTTGCAATATTTTTTTTAATCCTGCCAGGATGGCAAAGCATCTGAAAATTTGACACTCCTGTAAACCAAACAAATTATATTGTTTTTTGAATTAACAAACATTGAAGAAGGTTGATCACTCAGCTCCCTGCAAGTTCAGTTATTTTCTTTTTGTATGATTTGAGTGATTTCAATTATGATTTCAACTTGGCTTTTTTCATGCAAAACAAACCTGGCAGTCTGCAGCTTCACCATAGTTCACAATACAGTTGGACAGAAAGTGTTGGACAGAACAGATATTTTTTAAATGTAATCTTTTCCCTGATAGTTTGATTAGAACAAACATCATGAATGTGCTCAGTAAATTCCATTTCAATTTCGTTTGTTAAAATTACGATCAGAATTAGATTTAGAGGGTGGCTGTAGAGGTAAGGAATTGTCCAAATATGGCAGTTTCCTTCTAATAGATTTCATTTGTTTGGGAAATTACATGAATATTTAGACAGACCTTTTCATGCAAACCCAGCCATTACTTTTTAAAACTTCAGGGGTACATTTTGACCCAATAGTGATGCTACAAAATCTGTTAATAGTTACCATTTAATATCACACCAATGGTCCAAATGGATCCAAAAATGGATGTCTGAGCTGTAGTAGTTGAGATACAGTAGATTGCTGTGGATTAAAGTGGGGCTGGCCAACTGATAATAAATATCATATTTTTTTGTTTCTTTTATCCCCAGAATGGCAGTGTGATAAGCTTCTATAATAAGCATTTAGACTATCATGGGACACTTTACAGCTAGCTAGCTATACTATAAATGTAAACTTCATCACATCCATGCTTTAAAGCAGAAAACACTGAATTACTCAAATAAAATTGTAACTATTGCCCATGTTTGAAAACAAACACTGGTCTTCTATTTCATCTTCCCATTTAAAAGGGAAATAAAGCATTTTAACCACAATCAGACCCATGACATCTTCACAAAGCAGTTTTTGTACTTAGATGAGCTGCAGCAGTCAAAAGACAAGTGCAATTCCAGTGGTGAATATGTGAACAAGCAGGCTGCTGCAGACAAGTCCAGCACCCCATGTCTGGCTTCATGCCGACAGCCTGTTTGCCCTCAAACACCATCAATCTGTTGATTCAGTTACCGGCATTTGCTTTTTTATATTAAAGCCGTCTGCATGCAGGGAAACAACAGAAAAGAGACATTTACAGACTGAGCGCTTAATGCTTATCGATTCCTATCACTGTTTCTGTCTACAGCCTTTCTCTTTCATTTTCCTCCTTTGCTTGTTCTTATAATTTTTTTGTAATTTCTCTTTTCCCTTATTTTTTCTTCACCATCTTTCTTCCCTCCATTTTTCTTTTCTTTCCATCTTGTCCAGCTCATTCCCTATGTTTTGTGATCCCTATCAACCTGCTCTCCTACTCCTTTGTGGCAGTATTTCTGGGCTGGAGAAATGATTTCCCCCCTGTTCAAATGCAGGTATGGAAAAATATAGGGAAAGAGCAGCGAGGGAGAGAGAGATGGTGTTAATATTGATCTTGTTTAATTAGTTTCCTATTGGAGTCCCATGGGGGATTGGAGTGGCGAGGCTCAGTGTTTGAGTCCAGGAGGAGGAAAACATAGCCCGAATTAGAAGGAATTCCATTTTAAACAGCAGCTTGTTTGGACACATAGCGAAGAAATCAGTGCTTCTCATTTTTGATATATTCAGTTCACTCTGCTCACTCTGATCCTTCTCTCTCTGTTAAATTAGACCTCTTTTTGTCTTTTGTTGCTGTCCTTTTCTCAAGCTTGGCAGCATTTATGTTTTCTGACTTCATTTGCATTTTTTTTCTGTGAGTGTGTGTGTGCATTGGGACTACCTCTACCCAATCATAGCCAACATGAGTTGATGTGGTTCAGTGCTCCTATGAACATATATGATTACCCGAAACATGTGTAACCCACAGGATGTAGGTTTTAGCAGTGCCACGCTCCACACGGCTGTGTATGCTCAGAGATTAGGCCTTCCATTTTCCTGAATTATTTTACATTCTTGCCTTCTCTGTCTCACAGTACACAAGCAGGCTGGCAGACGTTGTACATACAGGCTGGATTCACAGGGATCAGCAGCATAGTCACAGTAACAAAGTAAGCTGTGCTTTTTAATTTAAGAAAAGTGTATTCTGTAAAAATGTTAAACTGCCTGCTGCACCAAAGTACCAGCACCAGTACAGCCAACAGTCCAGTTGTGCTATGTCAAGTACTACAAAGCATGGTATTGTGTTTGTACAACAGTAGTATATCGTATTACAGATGTACTGTAGCAGTGCCATAGCTGTAGTGAAATTGTTCTGTAAAAGTCTTTAAGTCTCAATAGTTTGACCTCACTCTTTTGGTCATCATCCTAAGCTCAATATGACAAGAGGCTGTCGAAATCTGTCCAAATGTTGATGACGAAACATATCCACACTCCTTCTCCACAAATTCTGCTGTAAATGTTACTGTATATACTGTATCCAGACTGCTTCTCTTGTTTAAATTTAGTACTGTATTTTTTGTGATAATTGAGTTGATGCTACTTATTTTTTTTAAATAAGTAAATAAACAAAAGTTACTAGCTTGTTTGTATGTTCATTTATATAATTTATATAATGAACTGGAGACAATAAAAAAATTTAAATTGATAAAGACATAAATAACACTAACAGACAATGTAGTCTAACAGTGAGTCTAGTAATTATATCAGCAGCAGCTGAGAAGAACAGATTAGTTTTGTCGAGGTTGAACTTCAAGTGTAGACATCACTGAGATGTTAGCCAGACACGCAGAGATTTGTGCTGCCACTTGTGTTTTAAACCAGGGTAAAGACAGAATTAGTTGAGTGTCATCTATAAAACTGTGGTATGAAAAGCCATGTGAGTGAATTACAGAGCCTTATGATTTGGTGTAAAGGTAAAAGATAAGGGGACCCAGAACAGAACCCAAAGGGGACCCCAGTAATGAGGCACAAGTTTCAGACACAGATTCTAAGTAAGTGCGACCCTCAAGATACCAAGGTTAACAGGAAGAGTGGAAAGTCTGAGACTCAAAACTGTCAAATGTCAGACTGTCAAATGGTGCTGAAATATCTAACAGGATGATGACAGAGGAAAGGAAGGTTGCACTAGCAGTGTGGAGTTCCTCTGTGATGACAAGTGGGGTAGTCTCAGTTGAATAAGCCACCTTGAAGCCAGACTTGTGGGGTAAAGAAGGTTATTCTGTTGAAGATATGCAGAGGGTTCAGTAAAGACAGTACGCTCAAGTGTTTTAGGGTGTTTTGAAAGTCTGAACCAAATCATTGGTTATTTCGTCTGGACTGTGTTCTGGGGGAGGTTTCACACCTGTACTTTTGGTTTCAATCAAAGTGAAAAGTCAGAAAGTCCAGACCAAGCGAGGTAGGTGTGACAAGGCCCTTAGAAAGAAATGGAAAAAGAAAGACGGGTCTTTGTTTACATGAGAAGGTTTTCATGTGTTTTTTTTAACCCTATAGACCCCATAGCGCCCGAGAGCGCCCTTCATTTTAAAGTTGTTTTCAGTGTATCAAAAAACGTAAAATCAAGTAAAGAGCTTTGCACTGTGCTGATACCTTACGTGGTTACTGAGGAATCGGAACCGGAAATATACACAGTTACGTTGAGATTTGTGTGTTTTCCATGGGTTTCCACTCGGTTTACACCCGGTTTACGCATGTAGATCAAAAAAAATGCCGTAAGATTGTGTTCTGAGAGAGATCCTGACCCAGTGTGCATCGTGGAAAGCGACAAAGACTTGAGTTCAGGTTTTTCAATCACATAGTCACTGCCACTACAACAGCGGGACCTAACTGGCTCTCGCTGCCGGTGATGGATACTGTTTTCCAGTAGGCAGTGCACCGAAGAGTCTGTATGGGGGACTGACAAGGTTGCAGTGATTTTTCCACATAGGCTTTAAATTTGGTGATTTTTTAATAAGTTGCCAAAGACACAACCTACCACATAACTGTTGTTTGTTAAAATAGCTGTTTACAACAGTTTAAGTGCTATTTGTTGTTTTTTCTGAATCAAACCAAGTCTAAAAAGCTACACATGCCACATATTTTGTTTCAGATTAAACAGTAAGTTTTTTTTAAATGAGTACAACTTGTGACTGTCAATTTTTCTTTTTGACATAGAGCTATTTGTTTGGATTGAGTAGAAAAATGCTAATTTAAGTGAGAATTTTCAGTGAACTGCAGCAATATTCGAAACTTCTACTGGGGTTTAGAGGGTTAAAAGAGAGTACACTCTAGCTGCTTTTAGAGTGTTAGAAAAACAACCAGCTGGCAAAGATATATTGAAGAGGTGGGTGAGAAAAGGAGAAAGGGCAGGAGAAATAGACTGAAGCAGGTGGGAAAAGAGGTGTGATTTCTAAAAATCATAAATGGATTTGCAAATAAGATCTCTGAACCCTGCACTGGTTTAGATTTGTTTTCCACAACCCTAGGTGCAGGTAACCCTAGCTTGCACAAACCCTAGACCAAAACAAAATATAATGTATATATGCCAAGAATATAGGAATAGACTATGTGATAATTAACTGACACAGCACAATTTATTAAAACCAATAGTTAAATAAAAATATAAACATATGAAAATAATATTGAATTAAACACAAAAAGCAGAGAGATTAACTACATTATAATCAACTGACACCACAAGAACAGTCTACAATCAGAATAAAGTCTACTAACACCACAAGAACAGCGCACAATTAGACTAATTATTTTTAACACAGCAGATAGAGCACATTCAAGCAGAGAAATGCTTATTTGAAAAGTAAATATACTCAGCCTAATTCTAGCAGTCTTGAAATAAGTTAACCCCCAGAAGTCAGAATGCACGCATTCTGTGGTGGGGACAAAGCCCCCATAGTCTATAGCTAAATGTTTTATGAATCACTGGTTCTTGCCATGCCGAAAGCAGAATTTCCCACAAGGGACAATGAATAACTTAAACTTAGTAACTTAGTAATTGATGTTGTAGTAGCAGATGAATCACAGTTCTGTAATATACTGTACACTTGCAAAATGCAAACAGAAAAATGCTCATTATGCAAACATTGTGTTTTTTTCATTGTCTGTAACGGAGATGAACAATATAACAGTAATGTGTGCATAATCAAAATATGTTTTAATAGTAATAATATTGTACAATGTGGCTTGACAGAAACAAAGAAGTGGAAATGTGTGTGAAAGTTGATAGTAAACATGAGGTGTTATGTAACTATGTTACTGTCTATTTGACACTTCTTAACAGGACTTTGTTAGAAGGTGTGGAACTGCTTTCACAAGTTTCCGAGTAAAACTCGCACTGGTTCATTTCTGTTCCAAGCAGGGGAGTGAAGGACAAATGTTGCCACATCGGTGACTTAAGGGAAGCAGGAGGATCTTCTGTTCTGTTGTGTCTCTGTCATCTTCGTCTCCGGAAGTGGCTCTGGTGTTTTGAAAAGTGCAGCTGTAAACTACTGGCAAGCTGCAATGTGTCATCTTTAAAGTTAGTTTTTTTTTTGTTTTGTTTTTTCTGGCCGCTGGCCGCATCTAGGCAGATGTGGAGAGAAAAAAAATAGTTGGAGACTCACCGATCTTGCTTTTGATTTCAATAAACATTTCAGTTCATTAAAATCTATTTTCAATTTGGAATAGAAATTGCGCCACCCCTATGTAGTTGTAAATGTTTTCGAAGTTGACATATAGTTTGAAAAGGTGACTGACTTTTCTGTAATATCCAGATTTTTCAACACCTTAGCATCCATTAACTTTGGGATAAACTACGTCTTGTGTTATCAAAGACATTTCCGTGGGGGCTTTGTCTTGCCAGCAAAACCTGCTTACTGTGCCATTTGTCACCACGAGGCTCATTTGATTCGGTGCGTGATTGATTGAATGATTGATAGCGGCTCCTTACCCCCTCCTCCCCCTTCATCGTCCACCCTTTCTTTTTACCTCTAGGTTCCACCAGCTCACCTGTCCCAGTGGTTGACACCCATCTCTCCATCTGCGTGCTTCGGAGCTGGTCTGACTGGCAGCCCACCTAGACCCATCCATCCATTCATTCACCCACCCGTCCCCCCTCCTTTCTGCCATCACTCTGCATCCTTAATTGAATCCTTTCAATATATTCCCCATTGCTCAGTGGGAAGGGTCATTTGTTTCTGATTGCCTTGCCATACGCTGGGCGTTAAGGACTTTCTTTATCAGGTGGCCAAGCTGTCAAGGTGGAATGAAATGTGTGTGTGTGTGTGTGTATGAGTTGAGTTAGGCTTGTACCTCTGTCTGTCCGACTGTCTGGGTTTCACCAGCTTGTCCTATTCTCCTCTGTGTCCGGCAATGTGAAGAGTGAGGCCTATGCCGTACATTTGCACAAAGAAGCAGTTTTCTTAACATTCACTTTGTCTGCTCCGTCTGCAAAGTAGTGTTAAATAGATACACAAGTTTGCCACTACTGGCTTATAATAAAAAATCTGATGTTGCCCAGTCTTGTTTTCAAGCTGAGGAGTATTATACAGTTTCCATTGTTGCCTATTTTTATGGGCGATGGAACTGGTTGCCTATATTATCTGCAAAGAGTTTTTTTTATAATGTGTCTTATAGATTTAATTCCAAATATAGTATAAACGTATAAATAAAAGTATTTCAGATTAAATTTTACTCTCTATCAGTTAAAAGCAGTGATGAGAAGATCGGTTCTTTCAAGTAGTCCAGTACCTTTCTTTTGCCCGCCACTAGCGAACCAACTCATGAACTCTTTTGATTCTGTATTATTAATTATGACACTCTTATTACACTCTGTCATATTGTTTATACTAGGACAGTTACTCGGGAATGACTCATGCATGAGGGTGCATGCTTTGTGATGGGTAACTCACTCAACAAGTCTTTCACTGAGCAGCGGCTCTCACTCGTTATTCAGCTTGGGGTGTGCAAAGAATGAATGAGTTTTGCAAGGTTAACTTCTGACTCTGATACTCTCTCAATCTGAAGTTAACCTGGCTATGCACAACGCACCTGCACCAGCAGAATTTTCAATTCACTTCCGCTTGTGAATCAAGTTACCTCGACAGTTATTAAACAGTGAATAAAAGTCAATAATCAAATAAAAAATAAATAAATAGCCTGGAGCATGGCCAGCACAGACAAATAGGTTGGCGGCCTATAAAAGCAGGATAAAAAACATGAGGGGGTACAATTTCCAATATTCTAATAGTAAGTTAATACAGGATAAATTCAATACAATGTACATTTCCACAGCACTGACCATCAGTACAACAACAGAGTCATGTCATAACAGTGCATGGAAGGACCAGCCCTGACACTGAGGGAACATAAGGCTGAAGAAACATAGACATGCCCCATGTAAACAGCAAAATACAGAGTTACAACTGACCAGTTTGAGTGATTGTTTTGTTTCCATGTGATTTAATCAAGGTAAACACAGAGGCAGGGGCCCCCAAAGCATCCCACATGCCCCCTTTCGCCAGCACCACCACTAAATTTTGTTCCCCCTCGTTTGGTGCCAGTGTTACCTGAGGTCCTGACAGCTAAAATCTTTCCTCCATGGTTTCCAGGTGTCAGCTGCCTTGCATAGACACCATATGGGATAAGAGGAGAAAGGCGGAGTCCTGAGTTGGTTATGTTTTCAGAAGAAAGTGCTCAAACAGCTCTGTTACTGTTATGTGTTTTGATCTGGTAAAATATTGAGCTTTTATCTGTCCATAAGATAACAGAAGTTATGTGCCTCTTTGTGACATGCCCCACCTCCTTTTGGCTAATATGCTAATATCCGATAACAGACAAATGGACAGGGGTGAAAACATAACCTCATTGCCGGAGGTACTGATATGAGGGAACATAGGGCTGAGGGAACATAGGGATGACCCCGTTTAACTGGGAGATGTCGGGTTACCAGGGCTCATTACTACTGTGTGTCATTGATTCATTGTCATTAAAAGAAACTGCTGTGTCACATTTTGAGATGTGATGTCACCATTTAGAACGTGAGATACAGTAGAATTATGACTGACATAGCGTCAGATTGATGCAGTCATATTAATTGTTTCACCAAGCAATTTGTTTTTATTGTTTGTAACTATCATCAATGTACTATCTGTTAAAAAAAACAAAACTGTCTGCTTCTGGCTGCGGATTTGTGGTGCTGTGTTTTCTGTACCATCCAGACACCCAGCTCTTTTGTACTTGGGGCTGCAGCACATACTGTACATATACCAAATTAGCAGTTAGAGACATCCACACACAACCAATTGTGTGCGCACAAGACCTACCACTTTGCACTTGTTGTTACACTTGCGTAATTTAAATAGGGCCCACACACTGTAGTTTATTCAATTCCACATACTCAGTGGAGTATTACATTCGTATTATTCTGCCACAGGAAAAAGTCCCCATTAAATGCCCTATTTCTTCCTGTTTGAGCAATGTTTGTTAAAAACTACAGTGACCAGCTTTTTTAGAAAATTACTGAGTCTTAAAATACATAGAAGATGGAACAAATGGGCTAAGAGCTGAGAAGGCGGCATGGGGTGTATTAATTTAAAATTTGTCACATAAAATTGGCCAATAGAAACCTGTATTTCCCCTGATATTTTATTTCAGCACACACACACACACAAACGACTGACTTTCCACAGGTGTTTTTTCTGATGTGTCACAGGAGGTTTTTACAACTTTTGTTTGGGTCACTGAAAAACCAAGATAGACACACTGCCTGTGTGTCTATCTTGGTTTTTCAGTGTTTTTTTTCAGTGTTTCAGTGTGCCTGAATACATGAGACAATATGCCTATGTGTGTGTGTGTGTGTGTGCTGTACATAACAGTGTTATTCCCCTGTGATAGCTCACTGATTGACTCACTGTCTCTCTTCAAGCTACTGTTAGCCATGCTGCTCTGGAGTCATACTACAAAGCTAGGTGTTCGTGTGTGTTCATTCGTTGCGCACGTGCGTGCCTGTGAGCATGCGCATGCACCAGCCTCATTAAATCATCAGACAACAAACCTCCACATCCCAAATCACAGGCGTGCCTCAGCACTGCGCCGTATCAACTAACGAACACACCTCCTCAACTGAGGTTACATTATGGAGTCTCACTGCGATTACTGACAACTCCTTCTGATTTATGAGGATGGAGTTTATTAGTTTACATCCTCACAGCTAAAAGTTCAAAGTCAAGACACAACCAAGCTTTAGTGAGCAATGCCGATGAAGATACTTTATATTTATTTATCTGCAGTGCAGCTCATGTTTTTTTTTGTTTTTGCTGTGGTTGCCTATAATATTCTTCTTGTATCCTTGCTGCTGCAACACATAAATTCCCTGCACACACCATAAATATCCTCACCATCATCATCATCATCATCATCAGAGCATCTAGGAAGGGTGAGGGATGCAAAATGCACCTCCCACAACTAATTCTCCAAATAAATTGTTTTTTAATTTATTTATTTTTTTTGTTTGTTTAGAAAAAATGTTCTGCATGTTTGAGTATGGTTTGAGGTAACCCTTAGAATTATAGTTTCTTTTTCTTTTTTTTGTCAAAAATATTTGAACATATTTGTCCTTTTTTTGTCTTTTTTTAAATGCATTAACAGCCTTCTAATTTGACAAAAGAAAAGGTTGTATGTGTTCCAAAGTCATTCTCTAACTTAGTTTTATAAGGTTCCACCTGCAAAGCCGATCAGCGCTCTGTTTATACATAGAAACACCAGACCAGTTCTTCTTCTTAACCTTATGCTGCCTCACTACTCAGTGACTGGGCTTAAAGGGAACAGAAAAGATTTTCACCATTAGTCACAATGCTAAACAACTAACTTTCTAAAATGAAAAACTGCACAGCCCATTGTAATTTGTTTACAAGAATTAATTACTACAACTATTATTATTTTGAATCTGTCAGTGGAATCTTTGATGTGACCAAATGTTTTAGTGTGTAAATTAAAACATGTTTGGTTCAATTGTTGTCTGCCAAAATATAATGTATTATTTTGTAAAAATCAGGTAAAACTAAACTGTTTGCTTTTTCAAGGAAATCTTTGCTTTCTATTATGCAGATTGAACCTTAAGATTCCAAACAGTTCTAACCCTAACCCTGTATTAGACGGTTCTATCTGTATCTGTTCTATCTGCTGTTTTAGAAATTTGTCGGGCCATAATGTCTCTAACAATCTGTCACAAAATCATATCATACAACTGTATCAGATACAAAATTGAAAATAACTGATAAGTGTCTAAAATCTCAATTCACTGCTCACTATAGAGTAAACTATTTATAGAGTGTGTGTATATAAGCAGTAGTGAATGAGTAAATGAGGCAGTAATTTTGGACGCAGCTTAAAGGAGTACTTTGTTGATTTGTAACCGGCTTTGTATCATTACAGTGTGGGTAGTATATGCAAAATAACAATGTTTAACTGTCCTCCATGTTGCCTGCACCCAGCATTTTATGCATACATAATGCATATACAAAATATACAAAATGCGGAAGTACAATCTGTAGTTCAAACAACAGCCCTACAGCCGGCAAAAGGCCGCTGCTGGCAAATGAGTGGGGAGCTCTGGGTGCAGGCAACATGGAGAAGTCTTAAATATTGTTCATTTGCATATACTACCCACATTGTCATGATACAAAGCCGGTTAAAAAACGGCAAAGTACTCCTTTAACAGGTCTACAGCCAAGTTAACCGTTCTGTGAAGCTGTCCTTACTGAATTGTGGTGCTTTGAGCTAAATGCTCATACCAGCATGCTAACATGCTCACAATGAAGTAACATTTGCTAATTAGCCAAAAACACAAAGTACAGCTGAGGCCAAAGGGAATCTAATTTTTTTTTTTTTTTTTTTGGTATTTGGTCATAAACCAAAGTATTAGACTGTATATTGGAATGTCAATTTTGACCTGATGATGGCACTAGAGATAAAGTCAGGGGATCACCAATGTCAGTAGGATTCTGGAGATCATAAATGTGCAACCTTTAATGTCAATCCATTCTATAGCTGTTGAGATATTTCATTCTGGGCCAAAGTGGTACATTTGGTACACATTAAAAGAGAACTTGCTGCATGTCCGTTTTTCTATCTAGAATGTGAATATTTTGAATTTCTAAATTACTCAGATTGCAGGTTGACCCATATGATTCCAAGGTCACAAGCTGTCCTGTATCCTATATAAAAATACATAGTAATTCAGCCTATTGCTATTGCTACTACTAATAATAATACTACACACATACACATGAACACTATTGGGCCTCTTGTGGATAGCGCAGTGAATCAGGCAGTAATCAGCAGCCCTGGTGGTTTCCTGTTAAAACCAGTCTCTGATTATATGTCAGCTTACCCATGAAAAACACACCCATTAATCGACTTATCAGTTAATGAATGTTGCAATTTAATTGATTTGCCAGAATCCAGATTTGGCTGCTGTGGTTTGGGATTAGAGTCAGGGATGAATAAGTGTAACCCCCCTTTTTAATGTATCACCCAACAAATGGATAGAGGGATAATAGATGGAAAGAAAAAAGAAGGAATGCTTCAGATGCTGCAGAAAAACTATCAGCACTAAATTAGTTGTGTGTGAAGAAGCAAACCATTGGCTCTGTATATATTATGTGCTGATTACCCCACAACCACAGCCACCCAACACACACTCACTTAGTAAAACCCTGTATACACACACAAACATGGAGCCTAAGGGCAATGGGAGAAAAGCTGCTGAAACGGCTGTTTCCCTGCTCCCTGGGGGTTCTGTTACGGAAAGCCATTTTAGAAACTAAATAAACATGTTTGTTAATGGCCTCTGCTGCCTTACCATATTTTTACAGTTAATGGCCTTGAATATCTCAGAGGGGAAAGGTCACGGGGCAGCTCCAAGAACAACAGTGAGAAGGGTTATGTTTGTGTGGTTTATGTCATGACAATTTGGAGCTTGGTGTTTCATGCTGGAAAAATTACTGTACATCTCCCACTGGCACTTGGGTATCCATCAGTTGGAGCTGGTAGACGTTGCTGGAGAAAAGGAAGTTTGGGCCAATCAGTTTACCAAATGAGAGCCAAAGAATTTACTTAAAAATAGATCAAATACTGTGTTGGGTTTTCAAGACAGACTCATATTTATCTACAAAATGTACAAATGTTTTATGTTAAGGTATCCCAGAATATAATTATAATTATTGTTATATTAATAATAATATTATAATAATTGAAACCCAGAATAATGGCTTTAATAATGTCTGAACCCTCTGAGTACTAGTACTTTTGCACTATTTGTCTGTACTTGTTACGCACCAAAACACCAAACAGCAAACAGCAAATTCCTTGTATGTGCAAACTTACATGGCAAAAAACCTGATTGTGATTCTAATTCTAATTCTGAATCTCAGTGAACTTTAAGTGTATTGAAGGGAATGGAAAAGCCCCAACCTCACTCTTGAAATACAGAAAATAAATGTTTGCCACCAGAATCTTGGGTCTCAAATCTATTTTAACTGGTTAATTTTAGGTGGTGAGTTTGAAAATGGTTCTTTTATTACTAACACATCCCGTCTAACCTTCCCCTATATGCCCAAATTGGAATTATTTGGTGCCACTAACTGACATGATGCCCAATGAATCCAATGAGCAAAATGTTACATCAGAAACCCACCATATGTGTCACATCAAAGAAACTTAAAACAGTTTTCGATAGCCTACAATTAATTTATGTCAGGAATTCTGTAAGTACAGTATAACTGTTAAAGACATGTGTTGTCGTTCAGTTGGTACATTGGTGTCAATGTCTAACTCTAAATATCCTGTAGGCAGGCGTGCATTCCTACATGTTAGTGTGTGCTTTGTGGGTCTTGTTGCGATGAGTTGGAGATAACAGCATGTTAGTAATGGAACAGTGAATGTCTGAGAGTCTATCTCAGCTAAAACGATGATTAAAGGGTCTTGCCCTTTAAATAGACAATCCTGTTGACCCAATTTAGAGTTGCGATCAATCCAGCACTCGCCACATTCATTGAGATGCCAAGCATTGATTTTCTCTTTTCTGCCGGCCCTGCCTGCCCACAGCAAGGAGGAGGGAGGGGAGCCCATCCACTCTACTACTACATGTATGTCCATATATACTTTCTATGAGGGTTTAGATGGGTCTAAGTAAACATTTTTATTTTAAATGACAGCCAAAAATTAACTTAAATTAGTGCAACTTTATGTTTATGTTAAAGCTGCTTATGATTACAAACCATATTCATCATCAGCAGAATAGATTTATCAGATAGAGCTCAACAGCTGTGTATCACTTATGTAACAATGTTAATTTTTATCAACAAAAAAAACACCACACGCACATGCACATGCACACACACACACACAGACGCTGATGTGTGTCCTGGGTATCTTCGCAGCCACTATAATCTATATGTATCCTTGGGTGAATGTGTTGTTAGGTTTTAATATAATTAGGCTTGGATCCATACTGTACTCCAGTCCAGGTGACACAAGCAGGGCTGAGACAAACACCCTCACAGACTCACACACAGTCAGTTCCTTCAAACCATGCAGCAGACAGTGCAACAGATAACAGCTACTGTAGCTAAATGTTATATCCTGGCTCCATCCAAGGGACTCATTGTGGTTGTTGTGGTGGTTGAATGTCTAGACCTTCACCAGAGTACTGTGGTGATGTAAACTGCCGGCAGAATGAAAGAAAAACATGTGTCAGTATTTAAGTTATTAACCAAACTATGTATTGCAGAACTTCTTCCCAGTTCCACTCTGACCATCTGTACTTACTGTAGTAGTGTTGACATGTGGGTTTGGTTTACAACCTGTGTGAACATCTGAGTGCTCACACTGCTGCCCTACTGGACTCATAGTCCTTTTGATGTCTCTGCAGATCTCAATTATTATTCTGGAGTGTTTTTGTAAACGAAGAAAGTTATGTTTCCATGCTTTGTTTCTCGCCAGAGGATACTGGTTTCTTTTTCTGGCTTAAGAAATGTGTTGTTCCTTCCTCCTGAAACATTTGCAAAATAATTTATTTTTACTTTAAAACCTGCATTATTTATCAGCATAAATACATCAACATTTACATCAGTTAGCAGTCTTCTGCTTCCCTGCCTTTTGCTGGCACATTACTCCATTTATTGGAGCACGACATCCACAAACTGTTAATCTTCAGACTAGCAAAAAAACAAGAAAGTCATACAGGTTGCATTCTCTGCACATTTGCATTACTGCAGCCGCTTACCTGTGTGTGTGCATTTGCAAACTTGTGTACCAATTCATAGAGTGCAGCTTCTCAAAGTATAAACCAAGGTCTGGATCTGGACAGGACTGCAAATCAATCAATGAAACCTTACAGAGAGATGCATGTGTGTGCATCTCTCTCTGTGTGTGTGTTCACTCTAATCCAATCTCAAAAAATGTAATTTTATTACCATGACAACATGTCACTAATAGAACATTAATCATGATATGCAGAAAAAAGTTGCACAGAAAGGAAAATTTATGAATTGAACACAGAATTCAAAGAGAAATGGAGAGAGAACTCTGCATTTATTGTTGTGAACTTCCACACTGCAGCTGTTTGACCAATGAACACCTACTGTATATCAGTGCTTCTATGTGACAGACACTAAAAGTCTCGCTCCCACTTGTTTGGCTTTGAGCATCTGACAATCTCATGCCGTCCCTTCTGACTTCCCCGGGAGTTCACTTTGGTCATCATCACTGCTGTGAATAAACAACCACAGCAAACGCAGGATGGAGCTGCATGGTGTTCTGTGCCCAGGCACCTGGACGCTGTCCTTGTGCGGACTGGGGATTTTGGCAAGGTGAACCTTAAAAACAGTTCTGCCAAATGTCTAATCAACACATTACTTGTCCCATCTGAGTGGAAGGACTCTGAACCTTTGATATTCTAGGACAGTATTAAAGCCAATTTTCTCCCCCCATTCAACATGTCAGCTTATGCTGCCATCTTCCTCATACCGGAATATAAACAAAGGATGGTATTGAAACTGTGCTGATAAGAGAGGTCAGTTTTTGCATTGCCCTATCAGAGGACTGCACTGCACTGCATATCACTGCAGGAAGCCACCAAGCCACCAAGGTTGTTGTTGTTAAGGTATAAGGACATGTTGGTTGTTTTGCTGTGTTTAGTTGTTCTGTGTGTTTTGTCCGGTGTTTTAGTAAGTGTGGATGCCAGGCTATGTTTTACGCCACACAAGGTACATGCAAGATGGATTATGTAGCCTGGTGTTAAACAGGTGACTCATTATAATGTCGTCCTGAGGGATCATTTAAACACCTAGCAAAGGTCTCTCTCTCTCTCTCTCTCTCTCTCTCTCTCTCTCTCTCTCTCTCTCTCTCTCTCTCTCTCTCTCTCTCACACTCACTCACTCACTCACTCACTCACACCGTTGTCACACTAAATGGCTTTTCATCAGCAGTGATGGTATCATACATAAAATCAATGACAGTCCTTTCGGGGGTATTTCAAAAGAGGCATCGAGGTAGTTTTTATACCTCTGTACACACAGACAATGCACACTCTATAGAGACCATGACCATCAGATAATGCCTCAACCATGTAAATAGAGCTCACAAAGCTGAGTGTGAAATGCACATCTATAATATTGAATGGTGAAAGCTTTGACAACAGTACATCATGTCTGCCCAGGCTCTCTGCCTCATTCCGCAGTGTGTGTGTGTGTGTGTGTGTGTGTGTGTGTGTGTGTGTGTGTGTGGGTTTGAGTGTGTGTGTGTGTGTGTTTGTGTCAGGCCCAATCCATGCAACATAGTGTTTTCCCAGTGAAGACAGAGTGAACTCAATCAAATCTCTCTCTCATAGTGTGTGAGATGTCTTTTTCCAGACACAGGGATGGATGGAGGGAGGGGAGGAATCAAAACCTGTTGAATATTTTACAAGTCTACACTCCAGTACCCCACAGCAAGATGTCCCCGATGGTGTGAAAGTGTGTGTGTATGACTGAGAGAGATTCAAGTTTGACAGCTACCACAGTGGGTATCTCAGGACTTCACATCTTGGGTCTTCAACTGTGAGTCATGGCCGTTTCATGTCAACTGCACAAACACAGACACAAACTGAAACAGAGTCAGAAAGTGAAAAAAATATCAGACAGAGAAAGGAATGTTAGTCATTCATCCTGTAGAAACAAACACAAACTTTGTAACTTAATGTTCAATTCAGTTTAGATAAGCACCGAAAAGATGTCTCTGTTTTGTCTGTACAGTGGTGGTGAGTTTCAGTTGACCACCTCACAGAGAGCCTCGTGTCCCCTGAGATTAACACCACGAGGCTGGCCTGACTCCCTTCAAAAATCTTGAAGTTTAGTTTGCCTTTCAAAGGGCAAACATTTTTTAGAGTGTGACACCCTGACTACAGCCAGATATAAACTGTTATTGTTTTCTGGTAAGCTGATGTCACCTGCACCCAACTAACTCATGATTACCAATACGCAGCATCTATGATGCTTTATATATTGTAGAAGACCTTCCATGTTTAGTGAGTGATGCCTCTCATATGTCCATATGTGTGACCAAGGCATAAGGAAAGACATGTAATATAAAAGTGAGAAAACTGAGCAAAAACAGTAGAGGTGTCAAATAGGTAATACGCAGTGTCTCCATTAATAGACACTGTTTGCTGCTGTTGCCCTAATTTGCAATTGAGATTGCTAGTACAGCATTAAAGGATAGGTTGATTTCTTTGGTTGGTGATATGTGCATTGAAAGCATTTTTGGTCACTGTAATCATTCCTCCTGTCCATACTGGTCAGCAAGAGATCCTGCAGTTTTAAGTGATGATTGGAAAAATCCACAGTCTATGTAAAAATTACTTCTAAAGTCTAGAATATGTTTTTCACAGAACAAGAACTGTTACTCTGAAATTTCTTTAAGAGGGAATATTTTCACCGCCATTGTGGACAAGACAAACTATTGTAGTGACTAAAAATACCTTTAATGTAAAGTACATATGGTATGCAAATGTTGTATTAAGATAAGAAAAAAGTGAACTTATCCTTTCAATTCTTTTTGCATTTATTATTATGTAATCTGCTTTCTGTGCCACTTTGTACATTTTTATATATTTTTGAAAGTATGAGTAATTTGACCTCAGCTCCAGCTACCATGAAAATGATCTGGGTGTTATCTGTTTTATCTCAGAAGCATGCTTATTCATTTCCACTGTCCTTTCCTCTCTGTTAGTCTGTCTCTGATTTTAGCTTACCCTATCTACATCTATATGCCCCATTCATAGGCTGTCTCTCTCTCTCTCTCTCTCTCTCTCTCTCTCTCTCTCTCTCTCTCTCTCTTTATTTCTTTTTGATTGATAGCCATGCCAGTAAGTCTGGCCCTGGGTTGAACTCTCCAGTCTCTGCACCTTTAAATCATCCATGACCTGCCCGCCATCCCACCACCGTAACACACAATAAACACATACACACCCACACGCACTCAGAAAAAAAGTGAATCAACAGCATAACCTTTGCTTTTGCTAAAAGGATTAGAGAACATGTGGCATGGCTGCTTTTGCTGCTGCTTAACACCGCTGTGAAAGGCTACAGTCATTATCACAGATTTCATCATTTTAAAGCTCTTCATCAGTCATCAAGCCATATTCATCAATCAGCTGAACAGTTCTGGAAACAACATGCAAGCAGGCAAACAAACAAACATGCATATTAGACACATCAGGACAGAGAGTGAAACAGCTGTACACACAAAACACAGACAGTCACACACAGTCATCACTCACTCCATGATAGAGACAACACCCCTCTCTTTTATCAATTCATCCCCATCATCCCTCGCTCAGTATCTCTGGCCCCGTCTGTGGGCGTCATGTATCACTTGTCCTCCATGCTGACAGGCCATCCCTCCGTCCGCTGTGATGGAGGAGACTTTGGTGGACAGCTGGATCCCTAAGCAGACACATGAGGGTCTGATTTGCTCAGCTGCAGGCCCAGGATTGTGGTCCCATTGATCAGCATCATGGTTTGGCTGTCGAAACCTCCAGAACAAATGCAGTTTCTATTGACATACATGCCAGACAGGGAGGGGCCCCTGGACCTCAATGAGAAGCACTTGAAGATAGCAGTGCATGTATCCATCTTTCATCAGAGGTGCAGCGGTACACAAGAATCGTGGTTTGGTACGTTCCTCGGTTTTTAAGTCACAGCTTGGTATCTTTTTGGTACAGCAGGAAAAAAGAAATACAAACCAGCTGCAACCCGCTAATAAAAAATACTTAGGTAAAAATACACGCTGAATAATGCATCCACACTGAAACTTTATTTCTAGAGATCTAGAGAACCAAATGTTTTTTTCAGCATATATTTTTGTGCTCAACAGTGTGAATATCAGGTAAATTATGACCCAAGCTGAAATAACAGGAGATGCATTACTTGGCAGCCACAATCAGTTCTGCAGAATAATGCATTCAGCTTTTAACACACAGTAAAGACAGATCAAATCAAACTGAAATTAAATGGTGTTATTAGCACGTGTTTTATTTGACCAAGTTCGGCAGTTTGGCATTTTTCAGCATTTAAAAACACCAACGCAATTCCACTCAGAAATACTGAGAGGTACATTTCAGACCACCATCGTGTTATGCTGCTTCTACTGATTCTAATGAAGCATTGATGCATCTAAACATTCATAAACTGTAGATGTCAGATCATTTCTCATCATTGATGAACATCCACAACTTTACATAACCGCAGAAATCATTACAATGTCTGATATTTTTTGTAGGCAGGCAGAACTTGGCACCGGCATACAGCTTTCGTCTAATACACCTATCTCTGTCAGTCATCACTGTAGTTAACTGAGAAACTGTAATTTTACAAAACAGGAGACTTTACTGCAGGATTTTCAAACTCTGGTTAATCTGTACTCGCCATAACTACTAGGCTGGGCTCAGTTAAATTACCGGTGGCATCCTGCACGTGCAGTGGGTAAAACAACGCGTAATTTGTTTTGTACACACACGTGCTGAACCGAAAGACTCATACCAAAAACCTTCGGTACAAATATGTGTATCATTACTCCCCTGTCTCTGACCCTTCAGTGTTGTCAACATGGGGATTTGTCATGCAAGCAAAAGCACTAATCATTTCATATGGGTTATAGAATGTGCATTGTCATGAGTTTCTGATACTTGTCACTTTACATTTTACTGTACCTCCTGTGGTGTTGTCGATGTAACATATAAAAATCCTTGAAGTTACAGGAAGAGGCACAATCAGATATTTTTATGTCTTTGTGCCAGAGACAGCGGTGGCCAGATGCATTATGTTTTCGGGTTGTCCGTTTGTATGACTGTACTACCGTCCCATTCTCGTAAAAGCCATATCTCAGGAACGCCTTGAGAGGGTTTCTTCAAATTTTGCACAAACGTTCACTTGAACTAAAAGATGAACTGATTAGAATTTGGTGGTTAAAAGTCATAGGTCAAGGTCACTATGACCTCATAAAACACATTTTTGGCCATACCTCTAGAATTCATACTGTAATTATGACAAAATTTCACACAGATGTCCAGTAGGATTAAATGATGAAGTAATGACACTTTATATCCAAAAGGTCAAAGGTCACCGTCACTGTGACATCATAATGTTCTGCAAAAACTTTTCTTGCCATTGTTAAACGCCATAACTCAGGAACAGAGTGTGAGATTGGGATCATATTTCACATTTGGTCAGAAACTGACTCGCATTGGCGAGCTTGAAATTGGAAGCCTGTATTGTATGTTACCAAACCGCATTATCGTATCCATGTCCATCCCTTTTGCATATTTAGCAGAGGTTATACTTGTGAAAAGCTGTTTATAATGTCTGGAGGTCTAATGATTGCAGTTTGATTAACACCAGTTTATAAGCCTACATCTTATGCATACATATTAAAATCAGACCAAAATAAATATCCTAAATATCCTGCAGGCTCACATGAGGTTCATAGATTGCCATTGTCTTATATGGTCTTGACGTGTAAGAATCCATCTGTAGCCATTGATGTGTAGACTGGACAGTGAAGACACAGAAAGTGTATAATCTCTATAGTGAAATTTCTTCCTGTCAGCGCAGTGCTGCAGAGCCTCTTGATCCATTACAGGCCCATTGACACACAGGATGAGCTATGAGATGTGGATCTCTGTGAAGACTGATCACTCCAGAATCCCTGCTCAACATCAGAAATGGAAAGGTGATTTTTAAACCCTGCCAAGACACCACAGGGGATAATTCCTTATGATTTCATCAAAATGGGACAAAGCAATGTTTGTGTAATTAGATATGGTGAGGACAAATAATGGTGAGGAGATTTGAAGGTGACTGGCATTGGGGTGTTTTGATCGAGGTGTAATGCATAGCCTACAGACATTCCATTATACAACCACTACTTTATGAAACTGATTGTTGTACAATTAGGTCTCAAACTCTAGGTTAAGTTTATGTTTAACAATTTTAATAACTTAAGCAGCATGGTAGTGCAGTGGTAGCACTGTTGCCTCACAGCAACAACATCCCGGGTTCATACTTTTCCGTGTAGAGTTTGTATGCTATCTCAATTTTGGGGTAGGTTTCCTCCCACAATCCAAAGGTTATGTTAACTGGAAAATCTAAATTGCCCCAAGGTGTTAATTTACAACAATTTCACCAGAGGCAAACATTTGTATCGGACTCTGGATTACATTCACTTTCTTTTCTTTTCTTTTCTTTTTTAACATCCAGTGCCAATATTTTTAAATTAACTTTGTACGATATATCCTCATGTCAACTAAAGTAGGGTTAAGGCTATTAAGAAAATATGGTTATGGGTTTAAAAGAAGGAAAGCTTTACTTACAGGTCTATACAAACTCTGGTCTCCTGCATGGAATTCAGACGTGTTACACGCAGGGCACACTTCTTCCTGCCTTAAATGTTGGCATTGGAAGAAAAATTGAGCAATGCAGATTCATCTCATATGACTGTATTGCTTAGAGATACTCGGCTGGAATGTGAGTGTGAATCATTGTCTTTATATATGTGTCAGCCCTGTGGTAGACTGATGACTTGTCCAAGTTATGCCTCTCGCTCAGTATGCTCAATTGTCTCTCTATATAGTAGTTTCCAATGATATACCGGTGATAAGCTGCCCTTTCTGCGTGGGATTTAAATTGTGTATCCACATAAAAGGGATTCCCACGACACAGTTGATGCTGGGCATTTGGAGGAGGAAGTATAGCTGTTGTCATGGGTTGATGAGTCATCTCAGCACACAGTTTGTTTGGCAACTGTAAAAAGATACATTAGTTGTTCTTCTGTTGTATTTCCAGCAGAGTAGCTGCTCAAGGTATGTTTGCTGCCCCCAGTGGTCGATACCATGACCTTTCCACCTTTCCTATTAAATTGCACTTATTGCTACCACCAGTAACCACTGGTGTCAGCAGGATTGACATCTTCTAAATGTATCCTGACTATGTCAGAAGCAGGGCTAGGACTCTCCTATGCCAGAGCAGTCTCTAAATTCATCATTACTATAGCTGTGATAATGATATAACTTTCAGGAGAGATGAGCAGGAAGCTTTTGACTGCATCTCAACAGAAATTATGGTAAAGAAGCAGAGGGTCTGAGTAGGAGGAGAATTATACATTTCTCAGAAATCTGCTGCTGTATACGGTTCCCTTTTGCATATTCTTCTTTCTCTCTGCCACGCTTTTGTTTTTCTGCTCCTTGATTTCTCACCACTTTTTTGTTACTTATTCAATCCCCCCATATCCATTCATCCGTCTCCCTTCTCATTCTCTTTCTGTCCTGCAGCTACAATAGCAATGAGATATTTTGCATTAAGGCCCTGACTGGCTGGGCTAAATGGGGCGGTGTGCAATTAGTTTTGCGAGTACTTATCTCATTAAAGTAAATGAATTATTGATTTAACGACACTCATGCTTTTAGAGGCAGGCAAGCTGCTTTTATGACTCTCTCTGTTGTTTGAAAGGACACTGTCCATCTCAGCATAGAAAAATCGTCCCTCTCATTTAAACTGTCTGTCCTTACTTTTCTTATACCATAGTTTCCCATCTTCCCTTTCTTATCGTCTGTCACATCATGTCTCTTTCTCTTCCCCCAGTGAATAAACACTGTTATCATCATTGCATCATCATCATCATTATCATTAGTTTTCTGGTGCTTGTAATGGAAACCGGTTATACTGTTAGTTAAATACATAATGTAAAGTATAATAATCGTAATTATCACCAAATGGATTAAGCTGTTATTCATGCTAGCATCCGCTGGGTACACTTAAGTTTTACCAGTTGACCAGTTACGTAGGTTTGGGCAAAAACTACCTTTTTATTGTATATAATATATTATTGTGTTCAGATGTTATAATTTATCGTGGGCACTATTTCTTATGAATTTAAATGTACTTTCCCAGAAAATCAGGCAAAAAGAAAAATTCGTATTTGTTGTAGTGTATAGTTGTATTATTAATAACAATGTACGTTATACGTGATAAATACCTAGATTTTTTGTTTTTGTTTTCACTGCATTTTTAAGTCTGACATGGTGTTAATGTTAGCTGTTTTCTGTGGTTGCAGTTGCAAGGAGCAGTTTAATGTTGATAGAAGGAATTAGTTGATTATGTAAAACTATTTTGTTGGTTGAAGGATTGAGCAAAACAAACTTTTATTTTCAAAATTTGTTTTGCTGTTAACCAAAAAGGGAAAAAAAGTAGTGGTGTAAGATTTGTTTGGAATAGATTCTGGTACATGAAACTGACTTCCCCATTCCTATCTACCAAGGTCTTATGTGCCTTTCTGTTTGACACTAAAAGCTAAGAAAACAAGTATATCTGTCAGACCAATTCACAAATGCATATTAGTCTGGAACCTCCCAGTTAATTTTTGATTTCCAAGGGTCATTATCAACGGAGGCAGACAACCAATCAGAGCACCAAAACGTCATCCTTTCGTACGTCCTGTCAGAAGTACAGCCAACACATATTTCAACAAAAGCTTTAAGTGCAGTTGTTTTTCTCTGGCCCCCCTCCCATTCAGACAGATTTCCACCCGAACTGGAAGGTGGCAAGCCAATCAAAACTGTTTATCTAATGTGGGGCGGGTTTAATCCCATGTCTGACAGAGAGGAATGCTGTTGAAACATCTTTGTAAATAATCAAGATCGCTGCCGCTGATGCGGAGCCGGCTATTGCAGCAGTATCAAACAGACTATGCGGTAAATTTTCTTTCTTCTTTCTTAAAAAGAAGAACAAAGAATTGCACTTACATTTTATGTTGATAAAAAATATGTGTTTGTTGTACTTCTGACAGGATTTAGCAGACGTATCTGCCAGAGCAAATAAAACATGAGCTTGCAGCTTCATCTGGTTCCCAGGCTACACCACAGCAGCTTCAAGAGGCAATTATAAAGTCCTGAACTCGCTACGTGATCACTTGAAATTTGCTGAAAACTTCATTAGTTTTAAGAGAGCTACCATATACTGGTTAATTCAGTAACAAACATGTACTCATGTTGAAGTTTCTAAATGTAATGTTTGTTTAATGTGTGCTTTATTGTATCTTGTTTACCTTCCTTTTACTTCACTGTTTTAATCTCTTATTTCCATAAAAGCCCTTCTAAGGACGGGTGTTGCAAACTAGTTTCTGCTATAACCACTATAATACTTGCACTTGATGGCAGTTTTTCAATTGGTCTATGTATATTGTATCTGTCCCCATCAAATAAGCCAAAAATAAATAAATAGATGTGGTCAAACACGTCATAAAAACTTCTTCATTTCAAGCATTCCCTTTTTTTAATGATCATTGATAACACTTTTAGGACTTGCGTTCTGCATCGGCGGCAGCCATCTTGGTTATTTGCAAAAATGCCTCAAGTCATCATATTAAACCCGCCTCATACTAGATAAACGGTTGTGATTGGCTGAGCCAGATACCTGAAACTACGAAATCAGTAGGAGAGGGGTCAGACGCATCTGCCAGAGAAAATAATACATGAGCTTGCAGATTCTTCTGGTTCCCAGGCTAGGAATGAGCAGCTTCTGTCTAAAATTTCTGTTATTGCTATAGCCTTGAAAAACAGCCCTTAACCATCGTTTCATTCAATCCAAACTAAAAACTACCTTTCTCACTCTCTGCCCCCTGTCTATTCTCTCTCTGTGGTTCTTTTTGAGGAGATGGAGGGGTGATGGGAGGTTGATCCACTTTGTGCCTGAGGGCAGATGGAGATCGGTGAGGCGGGTGGTGGAACACTGTAGCCCCCCTTGATCTTCCTCAGAGGGTCCCTGACAAGCCTGGTGCCTGGGCTGCTCTGCACCTCCACTAATCACCCTCACTGGAGATGATAACCTGTAATCAGCACTTTCACTGTCAGCCAGTCACTCACACTGCAACAGACTGCAGGGACCAGGGAGGGGAGGCAAGGGCTCAAATGGCTTAGAAGGCATTCAGTGCACAGTATTAGTCATTTGGAGACAGAAGACAGGTCACTTGTAAAAAAGAACCCTCTTATCAACTGATTTAACTCAGTACTGGGTCTGAAAAACTACTTTTACTCTAATGATTGTAACCTTAAGTCTTCTGCATAGTAGAGCTGTTAAGAGTGGCTCATTTACTATGGAAGGACTGCCTGTGTATGCACTGCCATTAGTCTCATTGTTTGGTTAATGTCTTGCTACTTTTCTTGCTCACAATGCAGAGAAAAGCTTTTCAAACCAGAATTGATGTACAAGAAATTATTGTTTATGTGGCATTTTTTACTTTGATTTTGACATTGAAATCTGCAGCGTAATGCAATGAGTGTATGTTAACTTCTAGCTGAAGACTTTCAACTTTTCAAACAAGGTTAATTATTTTTGTGTGTGTTGTATTAGATACCCAGGTAAACTGCTTGACTCTTTGCAGATTCAGAATGTGCTTTTGATCCTCAGGGGCATATATCATGACACACTCAGCCTTCCTTCACAATGTAGCAGTGTCAGATAGTGTTTAGTTGAGGGAGATTGAAATGGATAGGTGTTGGTGTTTTGTCTCTCTGATTCTCCCACAGGGGCTACAGTATATATTCAGGCAGTTTTACAGTGTGATTTGATGTGAAATGTTTTTTTCTGTCCCGATAAAGTGGCTTTAGTGGTTTTACCCCCCGTGGGTGGATACATGGTCCACTGACCAAGAAAAAGAAATGTAGAAACTGAAAGGAAAGACAAGAAAAAGAAAAAGGGAGAGACAGAGAATATCACAATGCTCACCTGCTTCGCAGAGCATCACCTTTGGGGACTGAATGTAAAACAGGACAAAGGGGGGGAGAAAGCAAAGGACACATTCCGCATATACATTGTGTCATCAGACTGTATTTAAGTTTTTTTTTTTTTTTTCATAATCCATCATCAAACCACATTAAGAAATTGTCAGAAAAGCATTCCTAAACATGAACTATCAGTGGCAATTACAAAGCATAAACTGACACCAATAGTGAGCAGTTCTCATGCGAAGCTGCTTTGGATTATTGGACAAAATAGAACTTTCAGCTATTGGAATTCCCTGCCACATGAGCACAGCATAGTAATTACGGTAGTAAAAGGTAATAATAGAATCAAACATTTTAAGCCTCAATCACCATCAAAATAGAAACAAATGATCTTTGAGGCAAACTTGCATATTTCAATACTAAAGCACAGTATTAGCAAAGGTGGCCCCTTGCATTATTAGCTACTTTTAGCCTGGCTGTGTCTTTCACAGGAGTCCTGTGTCAGAATCCAGTTTCATTATTTTAGTTTATATTGTGCTCACATTATGCATATTCCAAGTTATGTTGATTTAAATTGCCACACACCAACACAAAGTATAATTCCAGCACTGATTGCATTTGGCTGAAAAGGAATTTGGAGGTCACAGGGGACATTACATAGGGAGTGGTAGATGGGGTTCAGTATTAGTACCATTAGTATTGCACTTGGATAATATTTGTGGACTTACAAGAGACAGAAAAAATTCAGAAAGATCAAAACTGAAACAGCAGAGACGTTTAGTCCCTAGTAAGGGTTAAGCTTCAATGCTCAAAATGCTGGATACTAAATTTCCCATAAAGCAACCTGATAGCGTCTTTCATTAGATCCTTCATGCATGGTTGATGCCCCCATCTTGTAACTTATGATTTCTGTTGTTAAGTTGTGGTCTCCAAATCCAAAGCAAGATATCCCTGATGACATCACTATGACATCATCAGAGTTATTTTCTCAGACAAAGCTCCTCCAGCCCTACAGAAGAAAGTATACTTGCTTCACAGGATGATCAGTTCTAACCATGTGTAGTAAACTAGTCTTAATGTATAAAATCAGTTGAATTCCCTTTTAGAGCAGAGGATTTGTACACATAACACTCATCCAATAGGTGTTAGACAGCTGTGACACTGAATTACAGGACAGGATGTAATGATGTTTTGCTGTATATATATCAAAGGATGGAACAGTTGATATCCGTGCAACAATCTGAAAAGGGGAAGAAAGTTGCATTTCAAAGTGTATACCTCAGGTACATTTTAACATCAGTTATAAATGTGATGTACTTCAATCCAAAGTATACACTGTGGAGTTTCAGTGGGAGGATGCCAGAGATTGTGAAGGTAAGTACACTGTAGATGGGATTTGGACTGAGGCCCCTGTGTTAACCACAAGCTTAAAAGAGGGTCAAGAGCGAGGAAAGAGGTGATAAAGAAAGCAAAAGAAAGAAAGAGTGAAAGGACTGGCGTGCCTCGGAAAGGAAGAGAGCAAACAAAGCAGGTCAAGTGAATATTTTAAAGGTTGCTTTCGGATTCTTGTCTGGCTGAACCTTTTAATGTTGAGCACTGGTTCAGCTGAACAATTTTTTGAGGCTGCTTTCAGCTGTTTTTGTTGCAACAAAAAAAGCACATTTTCTATAATACATATGCCCACAGAGTGTGAGATATAGCAGGCCCTTGTAATTCAGTGAGTAACACCAGCAGAGTAGTGTTTCCACCAAGCAGCAGTTTCACAACACAATCATGATTGAAACACACTGAATAATGATTATGATTACAGTGAGGAAGTAGTTTCATTATAAACATGGCCACAACAGGACAGGGACAACAGGTAGCAGTATGTTTATCGTGTTTATTGTGTCTCTCAGCTGCAGTACATTCACAGTTTAAATTTAAGGAATAAACCTGGGAAAGCAATGCAAACTACAGCAGAAAAAGGATTTGTGTCAACGCTTGTTTGGCTACCTACTATTAATAAATAACATAAGGAAGATGAATGTGTTTTTAAAAGCAGATAGATGTGACATACAGTATCTTGTATGTAAATAACAGGATGCTTCCTTGCTTCTAGTGTATGTGTGTTTAAATAATGCTTTATGCATTGCTGTTATTTATGAGAATCTTTAAAAATTAGCACTTTTTTTTTTTTATGCAGTATGCAGTTTTTACTATTTTTAACCAAAACATACAAACAACAAGGCATAGATTGGTTCAGTCCAATTTTCACTTTTTCACAAATTTTTCCTGCTGCAAGAGGGCCCCGATCACTGCTGCGTACAGTGAATGAGCTCCTCTTATGACTGTCAGAAAATGCTTCTGGTATTTCCCTCTGAGGCCAAATTATCATTTAGCAATGCTTTGTAGTAAAGCAAAACCCGATAATATTAAAAAATCATACTGTCTTTCACATTTTCAAAGCTTTGTTTGCACATGCCTGGCAAGCAAAGTTAAAAACCTTGATTTCCTTGTGGTTATTTTGTAACTTTAGAAAATCAGAGAAACTCACTCAAATTTCACATACTATGCACTGCTAAAATGGGATTTTAGTCAGTGACACAATCAGTGATGTGTCAAAAATATCAAACATATTTGATATGGGTGGACTTGATAAGATATCAATTCATTGATTTTAATCTATTTCATGATATTCATTTATTTCTAATATATTCAAATAAACACCTAACATACTTAGATAGTTACAAGTTACAAGTTAGAGTACAAAAGATGAAAAAAATGACTTGAGTAGCGAGTAACTTAACATAAAACGTAATGTAAGTAAGAATACAACACTACTGTCTTTTCCCCAAGTCTTTCATTTGATTTGAATATGACACAGCATTTCAACCACAGATGGTCCTCCTCAAGTAAAAAAAGTGAACAATACACCTATATTTATGGTCAGTTTGTAATCAAATGTCATTCACATTTTCAAAGCTTTGTTTGCACATGCCTGGCAAGCAAAGTTAAAATCCTTGATTTCCTTGTGGTTATTTTGTAACTTTAGAAAAACAGAGAAACTCACTCAAATTTCACATACTATGCACTGCTAAAATGGGATTTTAGTCAGTGACACAATCAGTGATGTGTCAAAAATATCAAACATATTTGATATGGGTGGACTCACTTCAGATGTGAGGATTGTGATGCTCAGAAAACAGTTGGGCTGCAACCTTTTCACAATAGGGTGGTGACAAGGCCCTGCCAAGGGTGTGTTCTGACTATCTGAGAGAGCAGCCAGCTAAAAGGGTAGATTCACCAAATAAATTAAAAATATATAAAATCTCTATCTCCAACTGGTATGTCTCCATTCAGATAGTTTTGGTTGTATTTGTACAGGTTTTAAGATAATATACATTTTGTTGAAATCCTACTGTGTTCCTAACAACACTGAAAAATGGCAATTACAAAACATCTAGTCTCAGTTACACTGGATAATCGACAAAGGGTATTGCTGTATTGTTGTATATTATGAAAACTGTTTACAAATGGAATTGATAAGATATCAATTCATTGATTTAAATCTATTTCATGATATTCATCTATTTCTAATATATTCAAATAAACACCACAGATAATTTTACAGATTAAAAATGCAAAGTAAATATAGATAATGAGCCCTAAGCATACCATACTTTGTGAGTGTGTGTGTGTGTGTGCGTTTGTGTGTGTGCATGTGTGTTTATGTGCATGGGCATCTCTCCCTCTCTAACCCTGATTCTGAAAATGAGTTACAGTAGAAGTTGCCCTGAGTAGGTCTCTGACCTTTGGCCTACTGTCTACCTCTTTCTTTCACCTCCCCTCCACTCATTGGGACCCCTGCCGGAATCCAAGGCCTTCCTACTTGCAATTAACCTCACCCGCAGGGCAGACTCATACACACACCTGTGGTGATTAGCCAGCGCTAATGGCTCTCTAGTACCCACTAAATACTCTCATAACTCATGAAAAGACTTTGTGACCCTGCACTGACTTGCAGCTTGCGGATCATGAATCAAACAGAAGTGTGAAAATAAGCAGCTCTGCCTTGATTGTTAATCAGGGTAGAACTCTGCTCACTCCAACTGCAGCAGCTAACAAGCACAAAGATAATAACCAGAGCAGCTGTATAGATGCTAGAGGTATGTGGGAGAAACTGTAGCTATGTATTATGTATTGTGTGCATGTGTATACATGATGTAGTCATGGAATACAATAATGTGATACCAGGGATTGCCGTCTTTTCTCTTGACACCTCCACAAGAAGGTCAAAGATTACACTCAGTTACAGAGCAGCCCTAGGTCTGGGAGGGATGGAGAATCTTGCTCAAGAACACTCGAGCACAGGGTGTGTGGTAAGATGTGGCTTGAGGTTATATCAGAGTTGAAGAATGGCCTCTTCCATCTGGCCAAACCCACTGTCCTGTATGCTACACTATTCTATACACTATACTATACTGTATGGCTGTGCTTCTACAGCGTAAAATTTAAATGGCTACCCTAATTTTCAACTAACCAGAGGTGGGTAAAGTAGCCAAAAAATGTTCTCAAGTAAAAGTACTATTTCTTTGAGTTGTGATTAATAATAAAATGTTATGCAAAATTTAAACAGGAATCCCCCAAGGAACTGTCTTGGGTCCCATCCTTTTCAGTTTGTATATTAACGACCTTCCAGAGATATGCCCTGGTAAAGGCCTTCAGCTGTACACTAACGACACAATCCTTTATGTATCTGATAAAACCTGTGATGCTGTTACAGATAAGCAAACTAAATTTTTTATAAAAATTATAAAAAAAAGAAGCTTGGCTTGATGCCTCCTGTTTGACACTAAACACTAAGAAAACGAAGAATCTGTTTTTCCATTAGAAAGCAACCTGCAACATAATCCTTAAATATTAGAATTAAATCTGAGCAAGTTGAACAAGAGGTGAAGTATTATACATTTAGATTCTTATTTAAATTTTAAAAGTCATGTGAAAAGGTTTGAGGTTGTTAAGAAATTGCTTGACATTTGACTGTGTCTTGCTGTTTTTCTAAATGTAATGATATTCTCACAGCTGTGCTGTGGTTTATTTGATAGAGACAGATTTAAAAATCAATACATTTTGCAAAACTTTAAATCTTGTATTTACTTAAAATGCGTCAATGATGGTACCTTATTTGCTTTTTGTCCAAGATTTTCAAGGCCCGATTGTAAAGACTCTATGGATTTAACTAGAAACTGGTTGGCCTAGGACCAGGCAGCCAAACCATAAATAAATAAAAGCAAGTAGTCCAGTAGAAGTAAAAATAGTCATGAAAATACATACTTAGATAGTTACAAGTTACAAGTTAGAGTACAAAAGATGAAAAAAATGACTTGAGTAGCGAGTAACTTAACATAAAACGTAATGTAAGTAAGAATACAACACTACTGTCTTTTCCCCAAGTCTTTCATTTGATTTGAATATGACACAGCATTTCAACCACAGATGGTCCTCCTCAAGTAAAAAAAGTGAACAATACACCTATATTTATGGTCAGTTTGTAATCAAATGTCACATCATTATAGCCTGGCATCGCCATACTAATTCGCAAATGCGTATTAGTCTGGAACCTCTCAGTTCATTTCTGATTTCCAAGGGGCGTTACCGACCGGCGGAGACAACCAATCAGAGCAACGAAACGCCGTCCTGTCGAATAGTACGTTCTGTCAGAAGTTTGGCAAACACATATTTATTATCAACATAAAGTTTAAGTGCAGTTGTTTTTTCTTCTTTTAGAGAAAATTTACCGTCCAGTCCGTTTAATACTGCCACTGTAGCCGCCCATTAAACATACCGTATCGGTAGCGCCATCTTGGATATTTACAAAGATACCTGAACGGCGTTCGTCTCTGTCAGTCATCGTATTAAACCCACCTCATACTAAATAAACACTTGTGATTGGTTAGCGTGATAAATCGGCAGATAGAAAGTTAGTTTGAATGGGAGAGGGGCCAGAGGTATCTACCATCGCAGATTTGTCTGGTTCCCAGGCTAACATCATCATCTCCTGATTAAATAATCTGCTTCATATACACCAGGACAATATCCCCAGTCTGTATCTTTCAAGTGTGATGACAAAATGTAAATATTTCATTAACTATTATACAATTTTTTAAATTATATTCTTTGCTTTTTGTCTAATATATTATGATTTGAGCAAGAAAAACTCACAAAACCAGATATGCATGGACTATGGCTATTATGTAAAAAAGGAAATTGTCAAAGATTGTCAACATGTCACAGTGTCCTTAAATTTTGATAATTCCAGTATAGTTGTCCCAAGTCCCAGTTCCCATCACAGACAGCCACAGATCAGGTGTGAACCCCCCACATCCGAGTCTCTCCAATCACATAAAGACAATAATATTAGAGAATTAGGATATAATGATGTGACGTTTCATTAAGAATTGCATATTAATTACAGGTGTGTTCACTTCTTAACTTTTATGTGAGAAAGACCATTTGTCACCATGCCATGTCATCATGGCCACATAAACTAAAGGTCTGGGTCTTTTTGCCTGCATAATTTGCTCCCTTCATCAGGCTACATGAATGACCGTGACTAGTTAAATGGTCAGTTGCAAAGCCACACACCCATTAGCTTGAATATTTTCCTTACGATAGAAAGCAGGAGTAATAGTAGTAGTTTTGAAGCATGATACACTGTGTAAACTGTGTGTTCGCCGACCATTGCTTTTGTGAGTTCAGTGTTGACACAAAATAGAAATAGATGGACACAATTATGTAAATAAGACCCCAAGTTGCAATAGACCTGAATTACCCTCAAATACTGCAGTGAAAGATAAGTGAGTTTTGACCCTGTTGGCTTTTTAGATTTGAAGCAAATACATCTACATCTGTGTGTGTGTTTGTGTGTGTCTGTGTTTGTGTGTGCATGTATGTGTGTTTGTTTGTTGGTGCCATATCACAGCATGTGCTGAACAAGCTTATATTCAATTAATTCCTGGGCGGTGCTAAAGTTTTGGCCGAGTGCTCTTTAATGGCTGGGGTTTTAATATGAGGGCAGCACAGCAGAACACACTGCTTCCTACATGGAGAAGTAAAGACTGGCCATAAACAGCTGCTGTGGCTCGGGTCAAACCACACTTCACATCTGCTTCCATATCTTTTTCATGTCTTCTCTTATGAATTTACTTTACTTTGAGATAAGACACAAAACAAACACTACTCTTTAGAATCCACATTTCTTTTGCTATTTTATATTTGTGTCCTCTGGAAATGTGAAATGTAGGCAATGTTTGGCATTCATAGTCACTTCACTATGGGTACATCTACAGTTGCCAAAATCGAGCATTTCTATCTCTGAATAACCATAGTTTTTCTTGCTCATGCTTTGGAGATAGCTGCAGTTGTACTTCAGAATATTTAACCTAGAAATATATGCATGTTATACACAGTGGCTTCATTTAAAATCAACACATAGCCTAGTTTGGTTCTGAACAGTCAGTGCCAGCTTTCTAGTATTGAATCAGACTATTATCTGCTGTT
This sequence comes from Lateolabrax maculatus, assembly GCA_031216445.1. NCBI lineage: Eukaryota > Metazoa > Chordata > Actinopteri > Acropomatiformes > Lateolabracidae > Lateolabrax > Lateolabrax maculatus. Next base: position 20,406,453 of record CM062200.1, read on the forward strand.
AGCAATGGTCAGACTCACATTGTTTCTAGTGGTTGTCAAGTTATAGCCACATTTATAAAGTATCAGCCTTAAAGGATTAGTTTTTATATATGTGCTCTTCCTGGAGATGATGTCTGCTAAATGATGAGTTGATTTCCCTGAAAACTTTACAGGGAGGATGACACCTCACTCTACCTGTAGGCTGTAAACAGCAGTGCTGTATATCACTTATTATACAGAATAATATATGTCTACTCTTACATTTGATCTTGACATATATCTTGTTTAGTGTGTCCAAGACCTGAATGGATTTTACATTTACTTTACAGCGAGATTGTCAAACTGTCCTTGAGCAAGACACTAAACCCCGACCACTCCTGTTGTTGTGGTTGAATTTTATAACTAAAAACTTTTCTTAGTTGTATCACTTGCATGTCCACCTGTGGTAAAAAGCACCTTGAACCAGCTTTATTGTGAATATCTGGTTTGTCTTCTACCACACTGTCAGTGTAGTATCAGTATGAAGCCCATCCTCACTGCCTCAAAATTAAATTTAGTAGAAGTTAATTTCTTAATCCAGCGAGATAATGATGATGGGAAGAGCAACAAAAATATATTGTTGCTATAACTTGGTTGAAGCAGTCTATTGGGCCATATGTGGCCTAAAGGTGATAGAAGTAGGGTTATAACTGGGGGTTTGCCATGTTGATCCCAGAACTGAAAGTTAAAAAGCAGCTCTTGCTCTTAATTGCCAATGCTAATGTGCCCTTGAGAGAGCACCCGGCAGCCCCTACTGTAGGTGTGAATGTCTATAACTGAGATGTGGGCTGTGTGGTGTGTAACTGGTAAAGAGCATTTATGCTTAGTAAATACTGTATATTCGGGTTAAGTCAAAGTAAAAAAAAAGTGCCAAAAAAGAAGCACGCACACACCACAATATATTACAGTACATACTGAATTTGTCTTTCAAACATTGCTGTCAGTTCATATAATTACAGAATGTGTGTTGCATGTATTCATAAGAAAAAAACAAACAAACAGAAAATCATTCATAAAATCATTCCCCCACCTCCCCCAAACCCTTGTATTTTCTAATTTAAAACCACCCAAGGAAAGAAAAAAAAAACCAAATTAATTTTTTCTGGTATTGGTTACCTGCACAGGATAATATTCTCCATTTGCATTTTGCTAGCTGCACAAGTTTGGTATGATCTCCTTCTCTCCAGCCTGCATCTGTGTACAGAGGTAAGAGTGCTACACAGTACAACAACCCCCACCCCACCCCGGCCTCTATAATTTCCATCCATTTGGGAAAGCTCCATTCCTCTGTTCCATTCTTCCCTCTTCAGTCCTCTCCCCCCATGCCGGTGATGGCATGCTAAATGACTGTTTGCACTGTATTTTTCACTGACTCTGCACTTCGCGTCTTATACCCGTGCTAATAATTGGCCATAAGCTGGGGATCGAAACAGAATAAATGCCTGGAATGTTGAGCTTGGAGGCCAGGGGACACGGTGCAGAGAATAGAGGAAGTGAGGATGAAGTCCTCAGCGAGTGTTTAAAGCGGCACATAAAACAGTTTGGTCCAGTGTTTTTCTTTTCTGCCTGCATTACTCTATTGGACAGGTGCAATGGGAGGGTCAACAAAAAGTTCTGCTCTCTGTGTAGCAGTGTAGTAAGTGATTAGCAATGGCAATGACTTCTTGTTTGTGACTGAAGTGGTTCGGTGCTCCACTGAGCTGCCGACACTTCTGAAATCAGCTGCTCTATATGATGGCAAGATATAATGAGGAATCCCAGATTCAGCTCACCTGAGCATATTATATCCTTTGATATTAGGAAGTAAAAGTCCCATATCCAGTATGAAATTCTGGGCCCCTGATTGGTCCATGCCAGTATTAGACCAAAGATGGAGGCTTAAGTTTAGATACTGCACTGTTGCTTATTCAGTCAACTTTTAGTTTATAAATAAGTTAGCAGTCTCAATAACTACTGGAATGTAGCTATGGTTATTTTAAGACTAGTTTTAAAGTGTTGAGCAAGTTAACAGTCTAATTTAACAGTCCTTATTCTAATCTAATATATATAATGATAGTCATTGCCATGTTCACTTCTCAAACAGAGAGTACAGAGTCTTGAAACCAAATCACATAAAGGACATTGACATTGAAAATGTCACAGAAGAGAATTCTTCAAAAATAAAATCAGTTGTAAGCAGGCTGTAGTTATTATACTGATGGTTACAATTTGCCTCATCAAACTCTGTGAATCTATATCCTTGATATGGATGTGGATAAACGGTAATATAGTCTAGATTGGCATCTCCCAGTTCACACCATAAATATGATAATCCACATTCATCAAGAATGTCACTGGCACTTTTTCTGAAGCAAATTAAATGAGAACAACTCTTTAATGTTGCAAGAATTCACCTACTTTTTGCCATCAACATTGTAGCAAATCTGGAATATGTATGGGACCCTGACGTTAAATAGGCGCAGCCAACAGCTTTATTCCAGTAATAAGCAAATGACAAAAAATTGGCTGTAACAAACTGCCCCACATCAAATAAAAGGACACGATTAACAAAATATATAAAATAAATAGTTTTTTATTGTGAGATGGAAGAGGATTTAAAAAACAATACCTATATACATAGTTTAGAATGTGTTTGACACCTTCAGACATAGCTATTGAAAGGTGTTATAATAAAGAGTGTAACAAATTATTCTAATACTGCAAATAACAAACAGAGTTTGTGGTTTAATGACTCACATGTTATCCAGTTGTCAACTCTCATTACGACTAACATTTTGATTTCAACATAGTTTGATTGTTAGAACACACTGTGCTGCATTAATTACAGTGTGGCTTGCTAAGTGACTTTGGTATAGTTGTACATAAATTAATACAATGTTACCGTACAGCTACAGTGAGGCCACATTTCTGCTCAGTCATCAGTACTAGGTTATACAGAGGCCAAAGAAGCAGCAGGAGGAAGCCTTCATTAATTTATCTCTCTGTTCTGTATTTAACAAGCGCTACATGTGCTGAGGAGGCACGCGCCCAACACAAAGGTTCGGCACAATCATTAAAGGCACACAGGCATACCGAGGCTAATCATTTGACCTTTGCTTTTCTTGTTCTGGGCGTCGGAAGGAGCAGCACTATCTGCAGAAGATAAGTCCATTTGTTATATCGCATGATTTATGATGGGCCTGTTAATGTGGAGAATGCTAAAACAGTCCAACTGAGACAGCATGGAACAAATAGCTCTGGAGTCCAAAATTAGCTGGGAGGCGATACTTTGTTGAACCCTGGCAACAGCAAGTCTTTGAATTTGAATAAGCTTCTTCCCCTGCCTCTGTCTCCAAAAACACCAAGCAGCACTTTTAGGGAAGGTTCGGTTGGAAGCTCCTTGTCAGCAGACTTTAAGTTGCACCTCACAAACACTGTTTTTTAAGATTATTTTTATTTATTTATTTTTTCACAGTAATGCCGACAGCCTGTGGAGACTGAGTAGATGGTGAGATTTTCAGATGGATTTATATTAAGACAGGAGGAGAATGAAATTTGGATGTAAGAGCAAAGTAAGTTTGACTGTAGCAGCCAGAATTCCAGAATTTTGCCTTTTTCTATAGTGTGAACAAACATGACTTAACTGCTCTGCATGTAGTAAAAGTGAATTACTTGAACTGGAGATCTGAATCAATCAATTGTAGTCGATGTCGTGTTGAATGGCTTTGTGGAGGAGGTTGTAGGCCTGGCCAGTGCTGAAGTCTCCCCAGGTCTTTGCCTGTGGCAGCAGCACCTCAGCGGTCTCATCGCTTCCAGTGCAGACATCTCTCACTCAGTGGACCAGAGTCTCTCTTTTTGAAAAATCTTTGCATTGTTCTTATTTGATTTTACCCCCCATTGTTCTATTTAGTCATTCTTCCAATTCCTCTCTCTCATTGATGCTACAGTATGTTGATCTTCACACCTCTTATTTCCCCCACCTCCCCCCTTGCACATTCATGCAGAATCTACCTATTTGTCAGTTTTGTGCCTCTGGGAGCGCTGCTATGCATTTCCTAAATCAATTTTCCGTGGCGTCCCACAAAGGATGTTGTCTTGATGTCACCAGGACAAATATACCAGTCTTCTCAGATCCCTGAGTGGGAGTGCCACCAAGGGAATATGGGCTCATCAGTCCAAATGCAAACCCTGCCACTGCCTAATGAATGGCTCTCGAGGCCGAGGCCTCTCTAAAGAACACCTTCTTATTGCGGCATTAGGATTATGGCATTTGAATGGAAGTGTGCCTGAGAGCCCAGAACAGCAAGAACACAGAACATGACTCAGTTTGCGGGAAAGAAAGAGGGTTTGGAGTTAGGAAAGAGAGAGGGAACAGCCCAGAACTACGAGGAGAAAAGAGAGAATCGAATATACTGCAGCAAGGTGGATGTCAGGAGAGTTTGCTGGGGAGGAAGGGATACTGTCAGAGCGAGGGGAAAGCAGTCGACATGAGTTGATATGTGGCATGAAAGAGTGAAAGGTAAGAAAGAGTTAAGGTAGAGAGATGGCGATGAATATGAAATGGGAGTCCGGGCCTTTCAGGAGGAGATGTGGAGTGTTTTCTCTTGCTCTTCCTTGATAGAATCCTGACCTGCTGCTACTTCCTCACACTCACTTGAGGAATAAAGACATTTTCCTGGCTCGAGTGCGTTCATCTACAGTGTGTTGCTGTATGAAAGAAAATGTTTTGCAGTGATTGTTTGAGGATTGAGGCTCTTGTGGATCTACCTCACAGCAGAGTGGAAAATACCTTATTACCCAGCTGAACGTGTGCAGCTCTGCAGCCCTCTGACCTCCAAACCCAAACTGTTAGCTGGACCACATCTGCTGTAGATGAATGCCAGGGATCCACTCTCATCTAACACATCTACACACAACTAGTGTTGTCTTCTCAAGCAAATAACATTACTCAGTCCACCTGGGTGAAATAATCTGTTACAATTCTCTGCCATTATCATACTACATTTCTAGTGAGTTAAAAAAAACTATATGGCATTCAAGTGTAGCTGTGGCTGAGGGTGGAACAAAGCCTATATCCTCAGGACATCAAGACACCCTGAGGAAGGCAAGTGTGCTGAAATGCTTTTTGTGTATTTGATAATGTACTGGGCCATGTTCATTAGAGGCTTTTTTTATTTTTAACCATCCATTGTAGTGCATGGAATTGGATTCTTTGTACCACATCCTACACACAGATAAAGGCTTCTTAAACAATTATTATGAAATTAAACAATTAAGATAAAATATATTTGAGCTAACTAAAACTTAAATAATCTTGAAGTGTCAAAAAAATTCTAACCATTTTATTTGTCACTGGGAAAACTTGGACTCACCTTAGTCTTTGTAACATTCTTCAGTTATCCTTTTTGAATATAACACCCAAGCTGTGCCATACACAAATAAATTAGAAATGCATACCTCTAAGAAAATGTATACAAATTTTCATGTCATAACATGGAGTAACATGCACTAATCTATGCAAATACATACAACATACTCAGGGCTGTTGTACAAGATGCTGTGCAGTCTGTTTTGGGAGCTCTGGAGGTTATTAAAGAGGCTTTACATACACAGGGGTTCACATAAGTACCACCCTCCATCCCTCCTAAATGCACAGAAACACATGCACACAACACACACACACACACACACATACATGCTTCCCTACACAGACAAGAATGTGTTTTATCTATGTGTATGAGACAGCTGTTCTCAGGCACACAGTCCTGCTGTACTTTTTCCTCCCTTTAGTTGCTAAAAGCTGAGTGCAGTGTTTGCTCTGTAAGCACTCAGCGAGTTGCCCCGGCTTTCAACTCATAATGCCTTCCCACTTCCAGATGAAATACAAGCTCTTTCAGCTATCACATTTAACAAGACAGAGAAGAGAAGAAAGCAGCAGAGGGCTCAACTCCTGTGATGTATTTCCTCATCCTCTCCCACTATCCCTGTCAGGTGACTGATTGTGTGTGTGTGTGACTTTCATGTGTGCGTCATGTGTGTCAGGGTGTATGCACACACTGCAGTGTTTGAGGCACCTGTCACAGCAGGGAATGCGCGATAATTGATTTCAAAGTCTAGTTCAAGCTGAGGAGATTCTTTTTTTTCCTTTCCCCTCCATCCTCTTTTCTCTGCCGACGACAATAACAACAATGCCTATTTATGCCATAATAAATGGCTGAGTCGCGCAGCCTTTGTTTACTCATTTGTGACTGTCAGCCAGCTGTTGTCTTCTGTACTGTAAGCCCCCACCCTTCCTCATACTTCCCGTTTCCCCAAGCTACGGCAGCCATTTTGCATGTCAATGGTACACCATGTAAGAGCAGCTGTTACTGTTATAACAGGGCTTTTTTGTTGCTGTGAGACATTTAGCACTGACAAACACAGTGCATTGTTCCACATATTGTGCTCGAGATGAATGTTGAACTATTTGCACACAATACTCGCACACTATGAAGTAATTCATCAGGAGCGCAGTTCAAGTTTGGATGGGTGCTTTTACCACTCTGCCAGAGGGAAAGAAGACGGAGGACAGAGACGACACTCAATGCTTACAACACTACGGAATACACCCTTACTGGCAGGATTTTTTAACTATATGTTCAGATAATTTTAGGCCAAGAAGTCCAAATCTCTATATATTTTGAATATATGAAACTTAGTTTTTGAAAATACATATTTTGTTTACTGATTTTCCAATACTTTGTTGTAGAACTGGACTGAACTGAAAGAAACAGAGATGCAGAAGAATGCAGAAGTGGAAGAAAAGTGTGTTACTTCCACCACACACACACACTAACACACACTCTCAGTAAGACATCTCCATAGCCGGCAGATGTGTGGCGTCTGCCTCTTAATTGATGAAGTCAATTACATTCCATAACAGCTCCCCTATTAGCAAGCAGGAGCTCGGCAGGACATGGATCTGAGAGCACGGTGGGCACGTGGGAGGTTCCCAGCTGGGGGCATAATGGGAAAACAGCAGTCGGCCTATGGGGAAATTTTCCCCCATGTCCTGGGTCCTGTGCCCAAAACCCTACCACTATCTCACTTAGGCAGCAACACCTTACTGCATGCAGGCAGATTAATATAAAATGCCCAACAAAATCCTTCAAAGTAAAAACTGCAATTGAATTAAGATAAGATGCTATTCAGCAGTAATATCCAGTGCAAATACTAAAACCTTGTGAAATTATAAGAACTGAGACTGTCCTCCCAAGAAAAATGACAGAACCAGTTGTTCAAATACCTAAATACAGTGTACGTTTAACTTTCACTAACAAGGGAAATTAACATTGCTTTTGCTACTGTCTTTGCTGCTATCCTCTCTCATGTGCTGTCTTGAAGCATTCCGACACTTGTTTGCCTTATAGTAGTTACTTCCAACCTTTTGTTTCTTAATTAGTTGACAGTATTTGCCAATTTGAGTACACAGTAATCAGATCAGGATTTTTTTCCCACCATGTATTATCCAACCCCTAGAGTTTTGTTTGATCTGAGTATGAGTATGATCTGTTATCCATTTAACCCTCCCTATGTCATAAAGGAAGTTGATATTGTGACTTTGTGGCTTTGTTAGATACATTTCAATATTAGTAATAATGATAGTAAAAGTGAAAGCAGACTAGTGAGGCAAACATACTACAGGTTTGAAAATGCTTTTAGAGTTAGGAGGGGTCTGTGAGGGATAACTCTGTGTTTCAGCTGGGGCTGCTGTAGTGATAGATTGGAGCAGGGATAAGGTAGAATGAGAAAGACCGTAGGGGTTGAAAGTGCAGCATGAGGGCAGGCCTCATCCACAAATCCCTGCCACAGGGCAGGTAAGAGATGACAGGCTGCACCTCCTCTCTTTATATATATATAGTATCTAATTTCTTTTCTTTTCACTTATTTATTTACTTAATTTTTTTTCCAAGTGTCTTGCCTAACCATAAAAGATAGGGGCTGGTTTATTAAAACTTTGGATCTTATTTTCGTAGTTTTGGCCATCATTCAAAAAAACAATGTACCTGCCAAGCTAATTGCTAAGCTCTGGAGACACAGTGACATCATTAAAAGAAGTCAGATAGGACCAGAAAGTGGTCAGAAAAACAGACAGGGTGGAAATAAACCCCTGGGTTAGTAAAGCCTATTTTGAAAAGATAACAAAGGTTATGGAATGGTAAAATGATTACCCAAACTGCTTTGCTGTTGCTTTGTTGCCCTTTCAACTGTGGTCCTCCCATTCCTTACCCTATCACTTTTTCACCATCATTTCCATAGTAATGAGTTTTAGCCATGTAATCTGTCCTCTTTGAAGACAAAAAAGTATAGAGACGTGATCTCGTCTGACATGTGATAATCTTACTTTAAATAGTGTGTAGTCTGTGCCTGGCACTAAAGAAAAGTTAATCCCCAGATTATTTTTAAACTAGTCAATGTGATCGCTTGGGATGTTATTCCAGGGGTCATTAGCGGGTCCTCATCCAAGAAATATCATTGCGGTGGTTGAAGTATGATGTAATGTTGTCCATGTTTGCAGTTATCTATGAGATTAAGAGAAGAGCATTGCAAAAAACAGGCCTTTAGTCATTTTCAAGTGAACTTTCTTTTGTGTATTTTTCCTGCTGAATAACCCAGCAGTCCAGCCCTCCCTCCAGCCCTCCTCTGTCTATTTCTCTGTCTGATGAGGGAGTGGTGATGACATGTGCAGGGAGATGGAGACAGAGTTCCTAACCAGGCCAGTTATGAGGCAGTAAGTCCACTATTGATTAGCTGTCCACATCGCTGACTGGACTACTTTGTTTTTTCACGTAACACCGGCACATATACAACTGGGGAAGACCCAGATAGGGGTGACCTTTCATCACCTTTCCCTCTGGTTTCTATCACTACATGTTGACACACATTCATACACACAAATATTTCCTCTTGAAAAGTAGCAGTGATGGGGGGCAAAAGCTTTAAATTTTAAAAACATGGTGAGTTTGGTACCCTACTTTGTGTACTAGAAATGCTGTTCATATACGGCTGATTTGCATTAGCAAATTTATTTTGGAAATATTTCTGTTAAATACATCTGCAGCCTTTACTGACAGAATGTCTTATTTATTTTCCAATAACTGCTCCTGTCAACTAAACCGCAGTTCAATTTTTTTATGGTTTTATGGTTATGTTTAGCTGACTCTTGGTTAAGGTGAGGGCTTTGGATCCCAAACTCGGTTTGGGGCCTCTTACTGGGATGCAGAAGTTGTACATGGCCACATGACCAGGGGAAAAATATAGAGTGAAATTTAAGTTCAGTTTAAGTTTTTTTTTTTTTTTTACTTTAACATATTGATTTCTGCTTTGCATTGCAACAGGTGCTGGAATGGATCCATCTTTAAATATATGAGTTACCCCAGTGCTCTTCCTGCTTTAACAAGTCAAATATCTGCCGTGATGCTTAAATTCTGACATGACAAAGAGTCATTTTGGTGTGTTTGTGAGACGCAGAAAAAGAATTTGTAGATGTGTGTGAACCATGTGACTTGGAATTCTGATTGCGGCCACTATGCCAAAATCACTTTACAACCCAACACTGTTCCTAGGGCTTCTTATCTCAACTTTTGTGTAACAGAGTAATGTCACAATCCCTTGATTGGAAAAACCTTTCCATTGAGTTCCAATAATGAGATTATGTTCCCTCCAAAATGTAACTGGCAAAGGAAATTAGTATATAAATGTATTTTGTAGTGAAACACCATGTACCTACAATGTCTTGGATTTTAATGGTATAACATTGAGGGCAGACAGCAAATATACTTACAAAGTAGCATTAATGAAGTATAGATTTGTTTCCTTTTCATTTAGAGCAGCATAATAACAATAATCAATGCCATACATTTATTTGCATGCCAGCCAACACCTAATTACAGCTAATTACCAGCGGCTGCCATGTGCAATATGATGTGTCTTCTTTCTGCGAGCCATTCCCAATAATTACACATATATCATGTCATCCAGTGAATCATTATTGCATAAAGGATCCCCTAGTGGCTCTTTTTCCATTGGACAGAGGAGAGAAATGGCCCACATCCACCTGGACCAGTGTTGTCCAGGCCAGGCCAATCCTCCACATCCAGGCCAGACCAGTCCAGACCATTCCAGTCCTCTGCCAAGACTCAAGAGGGATAGTGATCATGGGGCAGCAAACCCGACGACCCCGGACAGCAACCACTTTAATCTTCATCTGAGTAACAAATGATGGGAGAGGAGGAAGAAAGAACAAGTAGGAGAATTATGAAGGAAAACAGGATTAGTATTTTCTTCTGGATGTTGTTTTGTCCCTTTCTCTCTATTTTTCTGTCTTTACTCCATCCATTCATGGTGAAGGGGGGAAAAATAGAATAGACAAAGGTGTGATTTATAAGAATGTGTTTGTGATGGAAGAAAATAATAGAACCATGAAAAAAAACTAAGAGTCCTCAAAACTAAATGACAGAACAGGCTGTTTCTCAGTGTGAGGTGTGGCAGTGTATGGAAAATCACTGTCACAGAATGCTTATTGGTTAGGTTAAGATTGGTTAGGTTTAGGCTAAAGCTACTTGGTTAAGGTTAGGGAAAGATTATGGTCATGGTTAAAAAAGGCTGGTTTTGACTTGTTGATATGTCCACTGTTGTATTCCGTGTCATACATCGACCCATCTAACTAGACCTAGACATTAAGAGGTGTTGCAATTTTATACAACATCATATTATATCTGCCCTTTCCGTCTCAGAGACAACGGTCATTATGTACATGGCCACAAGAGATGGCATGTCAGGCCAGGCAAACATTAACTGCTGCTTTGAGACAAGAAGTGAACTTTGGTTTCCCTCCATTCAACACCCAAACCTTTCATATTCTTAAATTATGCTTCACTAAGGGTTTTTTCACATGACTTTCTGCATTGGCACTAAACATTGGAAGGCAATGAAAATTGCAAATTCTCCAATATGAGGGACATACTGGGGATGTGGGGCTGACAACGGTGGATGGTTTAGGGGAGACAGCACACTATTGGTATACTGTTATGGCCTTTGGTTTTGACTTTGCTTTAGGTTAGAATGGAATAAATAAAAGTAGGGCTGCAGAAGAGGAGTTGTATGAATAAACTAAAAAATACGAACTTGGCATTATGGGTCATGCTTTGACTCTTCTACTCCTATCAACCCACCTACCCTCCTCCTTGTAGCCCTCCATAGTATGTTAGTGATGTGGTGTGGACTGGCAGCGAGAGGCTGGCAGGTGGTACATTATACCAGGAGAGAGAGAGGGAAAGAGTATTTATGGAAGAGGAACAGAGGCAGAAGGAAATAAAACCAGTTTTGTGTGACAGAAGGAGAATGAAGTGGCATAGAGGCTGTTGGTATGTGTATTTGTGCCTCTGTGCAGATAAGTTTGTGTGTTTGTGTGTGTGTGTGTGTGTGTGTGTGTGTGTGTGTGTGTGTGTGTGTGTGTGAGTGTGTGTGTGTATGGGTGTGTGCATGTGTGTGTGTGCATGTGTGTGTGTGTGTGAGAGAGAGAGAGTGAATCAATCAGAAAAAGTTGTGACGAAAGGCTAAAAAACAGAAAAACAAAAACAACTGAAGGTAGGGAAAATATTTGAAGAAAAGAAAAAAGGTAAAGACAAGGAGTAAAGAAATGCTGAAATGCTGAAATGGAGAGGAGAAAGAGAGGTGAAAGAAATGGATAACAAGATAAAAAGAAGGCAAGAAGAGGTAAAGTAAGGTGAAAGGGGGAACAGATGAAAGACAGAGAAAGCTTTGAAAGTAAAGGAAAAATTATGGCTGTATGTGATTGGTCAGATGGTTAATGCTTTATGAGTTTTTGCTGGACTGAGCTTGATCAGGTAGTGCAGTGTCTGCATCTGTTAGGGCCCGGTCACACCAGTATACAGTTTCATCAAAATCAGTTGATGTCAACAGGTCACTGTGATCATTGGATTCACATGCAGAAGTGCAGAGGAGCTTCCACAAGAATTCTACTTTGGTAAAATTTGACATGTAAGTGTGTGCTATTGACCGATTGCCAAATGCCAAACATCTTGACAGTGTTCAAATAGTGGACGCTATTGTAATAGTTGTGTTGTACTAGCTTACTAACTTATATACGGTAACCTGCTTCACAAAAGAGGCATAGTTTTCAGTCAGTGAGACCGGACTTGAAGTCTTAAACTGTCATGGTGTCTGCTCATTCGCTATAGTAGCTCGCCAGTTAGCCTTGTAGTAGTCATTAGTCAAGTCAAGTTAATTTTATTTGTATGGCTCAAAATCACATATCACAATTTGCCTTAGGGGGCTTAACAATCTGTACAGCAGATAGAACCCTCTGTCCTTAGATCCTTCTCCCAGGACAGACAAACATAAAGTAGCTGTCACATGTACAGACCAAAATCATTCATTAATCATTTTCTTTTTTAGCTCAATTTTCATTACAATGAATGGGTGCTATGTTGAAGTCCAGTATCCAATTCTTATATCCATGGCAAATAAATCTCACTGTGCCACCCTCTGGTGGACTTGACACACACACACACACACACACACAGACACACACACTGACTGATACACAAATTTATACATTCTTTCATTTGAATTAATTATATGATCTCTTCTTCAGTTGCTAATACATACAAAAACTTAACCAACCATTACAGGCATCCACACACACATGCACACACACACACGCAAACAAGTTATCAGTCATGGGGAGAGCCAGCTGGCAGCCAGGGCAGCCCCACATCACCATTACCATAGGAATCCTCAATCACTGGAAACTGCTGGTAATGGAGCAGTACTAGAGAGAAAGTGTGTGCAGAAGTGTGTGTACATGTGTGTGAGTGTGTTTTAACATGAATGAGTGAGTGCAGAAATGTAGCGAGGGAGAGAAGGTGAGATAGGGCAAGAAAGAGAGTGAGCATGAGAATAACAGGGGAAAAAGAGAAGTGTTCTTATTTCCTGCAGTCTGGTGTGTTTTTAAAAATTACAACCTGCTCTTTCTTTACCCCTGACTCTAAAATTAAGCCCATTTATAATACATTACTCTCCTCTTGTCTAACCCTCTCTCCTTCTCCAGCCCTCTCTGCTCTATCCCTCCAGTTTTGCATTCCTTCTTCCGTCCATCCTTCCAAGGTTGATTTTCTTTTCCTTTAAGACCAATGGGATGAACATTTCATGCATGAAATGACTAGTCTGAATCCCCTGGTACCTCTGTATTACTCTCTCTCTCTCTTTCTCTCTCACACACACATGCACACACACCCACAGAATTTAGCGTTGTACATACATCCCAGTGTTATTGATTTAATGATTTCCCTAGAGCGAGCATTAGACAGACGACATGTATGTATCACCAACTACATCAACTGCGTCTTCCTTGACCTTGTAGATTATTGCTATCCTCTGCAGTCTGGAGTTGTGCATGTGTGTATGGAAGCCCATTTGCGTCACTGTGAAGGAAAAAATTACTATAATTATGAGATACTATCTCATAATTATGACTTAGTATCTCATAATTATGACATAATTATGACATAATTATGACTTAGCATCTCATAATTATGAGATAGCTATCTCATAATTATGACTTAGTATCTCATAATTATGACTTACCATCTCATAATTATGACTTAGTATCTCATAATTATGACATAATTATGACATAATTATGACTTAGCATCTCATAATTATGAGATAGCTATCTCATAATTATGACTTAGTATCTCATAATTATGACTTACCATCTAGTATCTCATAATTATGACTTACCATCTCATAATAATGACTTAGTATCTCATAATTATGACTTAGTGGGCCTGGTCTGTGCTCAGCTGCAGGGGGAGATGTGTCAGAGGGGTTCAGGGGGACAGTGTCGGGGTGACTTTAATCGGCACCGCTGATAGTGTTACTAGTTCTGCTTGTTCCTGTTCAGCAGTAGCAACTGGAGCTCCGGGTCTCACACACACCCGGGGACACAGAGACGTACCTGTACCGGATACCTGTCTGGGTCTGTGTTTGTGTGGAGGACAGCGGAGAGACGGCTACATACGCCCGTCACCTCCGCAGGTAACAGAGTCATTTATCAAGACGGCTGTTCAACAAGCACAAACATGTAAACAGTCAGCTCAGCTGTTAGCCCAACCAGCGCACTGTGGCTGTGTAAAACATATCAGGAGAGACTGCGGTCAGAGAAGGGGAAAATATCACTTTTCTACTGTACTCTGTTACCGAGCGAAGTTGGTATTAACTCAAACCTTATCTTTACTTCACCCGCTTCACTGTCTCTCCATCATGGCTGACCTGCTCTGCTGAGTCATAATTATGGGATACTAAGTCATAATTATGAGATGCTATCTCATAATTATGACTTACTGGATCGTTATTTTTTCTTCACAGTGGCGCAAATGGGCTTCCATATGTGTGTGTGTCAGTGTTTGTGTTTTCTTTAAGTGTGTGTATACAGTATCTTCTATTAGAGCAGATATGTTCACTATTGATCTGTTTCATAGAAGACATTGGGTCTGATACATGCTCAATCTGTCACACTCACGCAGCTGAACTACAGCTTCAATAGAAAAGGGTCTTCACCATTGGAATCCGTATTAAGGAATCGCACCCTTTCTTCTTGGTGTCTGTTCACACAGATATCGCACACACTCCTGGAATCAGAGGGACTCTCTCCAGTGATAGCAATCTTAATCAAACACTGATATATGGGCGGCAGTGGCTCAGTGGGTAGGGACTTGGGTTGGGATCCAGAGGGTCGCCGGTTGGATTGGTGGTTGGAGTAGCGCCAGTCCGGCACTGCCAAGGTGCCCCCCAACTGCTCCCGGGCACGCTGACGAATGGTAGCGCCCTCACCCTATGCCCTTTCCACGCATGTTACGGGACCCCTATATATAAATATATGTGTGTATGCATGTATGGGTGAACTGGGGGGCCTGTATGTATGTAGGGTGTAAAAACAAATTTGCTGTGTGAGTGTACAGTTACATGCCCAATGCCAAATAAAGATTTTTGTTTTGATTCTTCTTCTTTTTCTATCTCGATATGCTCCTACTGAGCATGAATAATCTAACTTATTCTGAACAGCTTTCTTTTCATGTCAGAACAGCATAAAGCTATGAGTGCCCTCACCATCCTCCCTTTAGCTGTGCACACTACTTTCAAGGTGTTATTTTCAATTTTTCCAACTCTCTATACATATGCATATTTCCTGTATCCTTTTAGTAAACAATGAGTAAACAGAGTTTATAAATGTTTAACCAATGTGGACAGAGGCATATGGTGCACTCCCAGGCCACTGTAGAGTAATGAAGTAGTATTTGCTTCCTGTTGTTTCGATCTGATTTAACCAATATTTGTACATTCTGAATAATTCAGTGGATTTTCTTCCTGTTGCAAGGCGCCAGGCCTTAAATCTGCATGTATAATTGAACATATTTATGCTAATCTAATTGTTTTACAGTTAGCTGCCTTTGTAGTGCTTAGTCTCTGGAATAAAGAGGCGACACGAGGAGAAGCCGGCATAAAGCTTAGCAACCCCTTCCTGTCCCCCCAGCAGCCCCATGGGGATCCTCTCAAAGCAGCTGTTGACAGAGGCGAGCAATGTGAGGTGATTCCAGGCAGGGGAGGGTGGCACATTTCCAATATCACATAAGAACAGGCTTTGAAGCAAACCGCGCACCATACAGCATTCACATTATACTATTTGTGTTTCATGGCAATTTGAGTTAAGGCCTTAATGCCAAGTTGCTTCTCTTGCACTGAAGCACTAGTCGGATTGTGCATGATTGATCAAAAGCCTCTTACTGCAAGGAACAGCTTTTCACTACAATGCACGGAATATCCGTGGATTCTTGGAGAGTGTGTGCATGTTGTCATAGGCATAGTTGGGACTATTTGGGCTATTGTACAGCCAGCTTCAGCTGGGTTACGTCCATCAAGGTGAGGCTTGTGAGCTCATAAAATGACATTACAGGAAAGAAAAAATTATAGCAAAAGTAAAATATTTTTGAAGTGATGCATTCCAAATCATTGCTACATTTGGCCACTTGTGGAGGTTTTTTTGGTACGGATGGCCTGAGCCTCAGCATATGCCTCATGGTAGTTCAAGTAGGCACAGAAGTTATTGCAATGATAAATGTAAAGAACCTATATGGAATACTACCAAGTCAAGTCAAGTCAATTTTATCTCTATACCGCCAAATCATAACAAATGTTATCTCAAGACACTTTTCACATAGAGTGGGTCTAGACTTTACTCTTTAAAATATTATTTACAGAGACCCAACAGTTGAGCAGCACTTGGCGACAGTGGCAAGGAAAAACTCCCTTTTAACAGGTAGAAACCTCAAGCAGAACCGGGCTCTGAGTTTTATACAGTAAGATCAAAGCAGGTGTTTAAGAGCAAAGTCAAGTCAAGTCAATTTTATTTGTATAGCGCCAAATCATAACAAAAGTTATCTCAAGACGCTTTCACATAGAGTAAGTCTAGACCATACTCTTTAAAATATTATTTACAGAGACCCAACAGTTCCCACCATGAGCAAGCACTTGGCGACAGTGGCGAGGAAAAACTCCCTTTTAACAGGTAGAAACCTCTTTAAGATATGATGGTGCCTGACCAATAAGAGCTTTGTAAGTGAGGAGGAGGATTTTAAATTCTATTCTAGATTTCACAGGGAGCCAGTGCAGAGACGCTAATATCGGAGAAATATGTTCCCTTTTGCTAGTTCCTGTCAGTACACATGCAGCCGCATTCTGGATCAGCTGGAGAGTCTTTAGAGACTTATCGGGGCAACCCGATAATAAGGAATTACAATAATCTAACCTAGAAGTAACAAATGCATGAACTAGTTTTTCTGCATCTTTTTGAGACAAGATATGCCTGATTTTTATAATGTTACGTAAGTGGAAGAAGGCAGTCCTTGAAGTCTGTTTTATACGGTCATTAAAGGACATGTCCTGATCAAAGATTACTCCTAGACTCCTTACAGCAGTGCTAGAGGCCAGGGCAATGCCATCTAGAGTAACTATATCTATACATAGTGCGTCTCACAGGTGTTTAGGACCCAGAACAATAACTTCAGTTTTGTCTGAGTTTAACAGCAAGAAATTGCAGGTCATCCAGTCTTTTATGTCCTTAATACATGCCTGAAGCTTGGCTAACTTACCGGTTTCATCTGGCTTTATAGATAAGTATAATTGAATATCATCTGCATAGCAGTGAAAGTTTATGGAGTGTTTCCTGATAATATTGCCTAAAGGAAGCATATACAAGGTAAATAAAAGTGGTCCGAGCACTGAACCTTGTGGAACTCCATGACTAACTTCTGTGTGCACGGAGGATTCATCATTTATATGGACAAACTGAAATCTATCTGATAAATACGACTGAAACCAGCTTAGTGCGGGTCCTTTGATGCCAATCAAATGCTCCAGTCTCTGTAATAGGATACAATGGTCAATGGTATCGAAAGCGGCACTAAGATCTAACAGAACAAGTACAGAGACAAATCCTTTATCTGACACAATCAAAAGGTCATTTGTCACTTTCACTTCTGAGAGCTCTGGGAATACATGGCTCAACAGAGCTCTGACTCTGTGTCAGCCTGGCTACAGTGCTGAAAAGAAACCTGGGGTTGTTCCTATGTTCCTCTATTAGTGAGGAGTAATAGGCTCCTCTGGCATTACGGAGGGCCTTCCTGTATGTTCTAAGACTATCTTGCCAAACTAAATGAGTTTCCTCCAGTTTGGTGGAACGCCATTTCCTTTCTAATTTTCGCGATGTTTCTTTTAATTTGCGGGTTAAGGAGTTATACCATGGAGCTAACCTCTTTTGTTTTATTATTTTCTTTTTGATAGGGGCAATACAATCAAGAGTCGTTCACAGCGAGCCTGCAGCACTATCAACCAGATGATCAATTTGGGAGGGACTAAAGTTAGCATAGGAGTCCTCCGTTACATTGAGACATGGCTTTGAATTAAATGCCGATGGAATCACTTCTTTAAATTTCGCTACAGCACTATCAGACAGGCATCTACTGAAGGAATGTTTGCCTAATGGCCTATAGTCCAGTAATATAAATTCAAAAGTTATTAAATAATGGTCTGATAAGACAGAATTTTGTGGGAAGACTTTTAAATCTTCAATTTCGATTCCATATGACAGAACAAGATCGAGGGTATGGTTAAAACAATGAGTGGGTTTGTTTACACTCTGACAGAAACCAATCGAATCTAATAGTAATAAACGCAGAACTAAGGCTATCATTATCTACGTCCACGTAAATATTGAAATCACCTACAATAATGACTTTATCTGTTTTGAGGACTAAACTTGTTAAAAACTCTGAGAATTCTGCTAAAAATTCAGAATACGGACCAGGAGCACGGTACACTATGACAAATAGGATTGGCTGTACAGTTTTCCACATTGGGTGTGAAAGACTAAGAACAAGACTTTCGAATGAGTTAAAACTAAGTTTAGGTTTAGGGTTGATTAATAAGCTAGAGTCGAAGATGGCTGCAACTCCACCTCCTCGGCCAGTACCTCGAGGAATGTGAGTATTAATATGACTAGGAGGAGTGGACTCATTCAGGCTAACATATTCTTCCTGACACAGCCAAGTTTCAGTTAGACAAAATATATCCATATGATAGTCAGATATTAAATCATTGACTAACACAGCTTTAGACGACAGAGATCTAATGTTTAAGAGTCCACATTTAATTCTCTTATTTGGTTGTACCACTACACTGGTAGTTTTAATTTTTATTAAGTTTTTACGAGTAACTCCTCTTCTGTTTTGAATTTGAATTAATTAAATGAAGTGGTCGGGGGACAGACACAGTCTCTATGGGATTTTTTACAGGGTTTTGGGTGGGTAACCGCTCTAATGGAAGCGCAGAGAAGCGTGTAGGACTGCAGCTCTGCTTCCTGGTCTGAACTCTGTATTGTCACGGTGTGGGTCCACTAATAAACTTGGTCAAATTTCTGGCTATGAGAGCTGCACCATCCAAAGTAGGATGGATGCCGTCTCTCCTCATCAGACCAGGTCTCCCCCAGAATGTGGTCCAATTATCTATGAAACCCACATCGTTTGCTGGACAGCACCTCGACAACCAGCGGTTGAATGACAACATGCGGCTATACATGTCATCACTGGTCAGATTTGGCAGGGGTCCAGAGAAAACTACGGAGTCCGACATTGTCTCTGTGTAGTTACACACCGACTCCACATTAATTTTGGTGACTTCCGATTGGCGTAATCGGGAGTCATTACCGCCGACGTGAATTACGATCAGTATTTACAGTATTTATGTTACTTTTTGCCAGCAGTTTTAGGTTTGACTCAACAAAGGAAACAAAAGGTAGGAAGGGGACATCTGCATTCAGACTTGCAAGGGACACCTTGTTGACAAGATCAAAGGGTCAAATTAGCAGAGGGGAAGGGGCTCCAGACTTAGCATAAAGGAAGGGGGTCCAGACTTTATCAATCTAGCAAGTCTGCAGGGGGCCCCAATGTGTATTCTTTATCAGTCTGAAGGGGACTCAATGTGTGTTTTTCACAGTGATAGCAATCTCTTCAATCTCCATCCAGGACAAATGTCCATTAATCTTCTTAAAAATCATTTAAATTGTATAATTTCTGTTCTTACTTCATATTTATTCAGTTTTACATCAGTCTCAAGAATAATCCAGGAAATTGTTTAAGATCTATGGAGCCTCTAAGAGCTCTTCCCTGACTCCTCCTCCCTCACCTGCAAGTGTGTGTATTTACATTTGTGTCTAAACTTGTGAATTCTTCACATGTCAATTTAAAATCTGGCATCTTCATCAGAAGCAGGAGCCTCAAGAGGGTTCTTGTTTGCCAATTTGCTGGATCATCAGCAGAGAGTGATGATCCAGGCTGATGTCCCCCAAACCAACTCTCTCTGGCTCTACCCTCCCCCTCCATAAGGTCGCTTTTCCCTCTACCTCTGCCTCAGCAGACCTTTGCGAAAGCTACCATGTACAGACTTCCTGGGGGTGGGGGATGTTGGCCACCTCATGCTGCCCACAGTCAGGGTACTATGGTGGGGTGGAGGTTGAGCACCCAGGGGCCCCTGGTTTGGCATGGCTGTGGCCCTGCCAGGGCTCGAGGCTATTGGTAGTGGATCAAAGCCCTGCTGGCTGGGCAGCCAAGCCAGTTAAACAGACAGGAGCAGGCAGACCCACCTAACCAGCTGTCCTGGATATAGAGCCAAAAGAGAGACAAGGCTAGAGGGAGGAAGCTAGAGAGGAAGGCATGGTGTAAAAGTGGAGGGAGGAGGTAAAAGGATGGAACAGGGCAACAAGCAAGGAAAAAGGGGAGAGTTTTCAAAATAAAATAATATTTTGATGAATGGTAAGAAGGGGACTAATGGAAAAGACTTGTGTTAGCGGAAAGATGGATGAGTTATCAGAGGAAAGAAAGGAACAAGTGGTAAAAATGCTAGGAATGCCGATGAGAGCTGGGGTAAAATAGGGGAGATGAGAAAAAGGGGGGATTAGAGGAAAGAAGAGACACAAAAAAGGAAATGAAACGGCAAGAGACTGGACGAATGGAGTTTAGGAAAGGATGAAAATAAAAAAGAGGGAAGGACATATAACAAGGTGGAGAAGAGGAGAAGAAAGGAAGAATGAAGGGAGGAAAGAGAGTTATGGATATAAAATTAAAGGAGATGGATCACAGGAGTAATGGGAGGAGAGCATAGAGGAGGGAAGGTGGAGTGGCAAGAAAATACTAGAAAAGGAGGATGAATATGATAGGAAGAGGATGTTGGTAGGATTGTTAAGTTGGAAGTATTGATGAAGGAGTAGTAGAAGGGACAAAAGGCCAGGGCAGAGCAAATGCAGAACAGTAGCAAGAGAAAAAACGGGATAGAGAAATGGATTAAAAAGAGCAGCAGGAGCTAAAATAGAACAGAGTCAGGTTAACTGGAGGCCTGCAGGTAAACTGCAGCAAAGTGAATCAAGGATGTGAAATGATACCGAGGCCAGGTATTGTTTGAGAGATTCTTCAAACACTCACACACTGGGTCTCATGTAGGCTTGTCTGTAGGGGAATCAGCAGCAGTCCCTGGTAGCTATTATTGTGTTTTAAATATGTGGCCTCGAGCCAGTGGGAGAGTATTCTTTGTCAACAGGTAGAGCATGAGGTGTGACAGGTGAATGCTCACACATACCGTACTCCACTGTGGATATCACTAGTCCTACTGTGGATTTCACCATTCACTAAGAACTTATTTTGAGTGGCTGAGTACTATTCATCTATTCAATAGTGTTATTTGGCTTGAAAATGAAAAATAACAATTGCACAGTTTTTAACCTTTTGAACCCTACACTGTACTTAAAGTGAAAAAAAAAAAAAATCAAAATAAAGTTTTTCTGTTTGCCACAAGGGTTGTCATCTTGCTTTGAGTGCTGTAAACATGAAGTGTAAGTTAAGCATGAAAGTTCCTTCTTGACCTGTGAGACAGTATATGTTAAGTAAAAGTTTATTTGCTAGGTTTTGGCGCTTTCAACCACATTCATCTTCATTCAGGCAAATGGACACCTTAAGGATAGGCTCCCCAATGAGATAAAGACTAGAGTGGTATATGACATCACATGTGACACACATAAATACAGTGAAACAGCAAAGACCTTACACAAGAGACTGAATGAAATGTGGAAATAGACAAAGACCAAAACCTCTCACAGCATCCACTGGGAGGAGGTCAAAGGTCAAATTTCCAAATTCACCACATATTTACCTTAAAGAAGCCCAAGTTAGAGATCTCGCCTTTTACTCAAAGAATATGTGAAGTCAATTCTTTAAGGCAAGAAGAATTGTTTCATATGTTTAAGTGCATTACCTGCATAATATCATACATACACATGTATGCACACAGTCTTCCTCTGTCCTTCAATTAACTATTACTTATTTCACTTTTTTTTTTTATCAGTTCAGCACTATGTTAAATAAACATACAGTCAGCCCCGCTGGTGTGTGTGCCACGTTAGAGCTGTTTTATTAGGCTGCTGTTCACAGTGGGAAGGCGTGCATGTGTGTGTGTTTATACCAGAGGGAAGGTTAGTAAGTGTAATTGAATCATATTACTTCCTCCACATGGCTTGTCAAGGCCCTTTTTATGATCTGGAGCTAATCCATAAGGATGCTTAACATTCACTTAGTCATGCACTGATAAGTTGCGCCAGGATGCAAAATGGCAAAAAGCTCTCTGAACATTAATATCGCAAAACAAACATTTGGTCACAAAAAGGAGGAGGAAGGAACCAACAACTTTTTATCAACCACTGCTGTCTAATAAATGAATAAAAATTAAATTCAGAATGGACAAAAACCAAACAGCTTCTGTCCACCTCTGCTGACTGAGTTTCTATTAATCCAAGCTCATTTTGAGTGATGCCAATTATTACTCCTTCGTAAGGATGTTAAAATTCACATTTCTTAATCACACTCACAGGTACCAACTGGTCTGTGCTGGACTTGAACCAGCAACCCTCCAGTTCCTAATTCAGCTCCCTACAAACTGAGCTGCTCATGTACAGCACATATCTGTATTTCAGTCCAGATCTGCATCACACTGTCTCAACAGTACGCTTTGACATCCCAGAACAATAGCAGGTTTCCTATTACACAGGTTATTGTTACAGAATATTAGTAGATGATTCAACACAGCACCCATTGGTTGGGTTTATTAAAATCCCCAGCAAGAAAACCTCTCCATGCATAAGTGCTGTGTAAATCTCTGCTGTAGTTAGCTGAGATGCTGTCCTAGACACATTAGTCTCCAGATGACTGGCTGGTAATAGGAAACCATAGCAGCTCATCCGTGGGCTTTTATTGGCCTTTAAGAATTTCATCAGCAGTTATTAGTAACAGTGCTGACCAATCCTCTGCTTGGCTTGATGGGCTGTGAAGTCTTTATTGGCTCATTTGGATTGCTTGATGAGGAGCACAAGAAGTTTCTGTTTCCACTCAGTGTGTTTCCAGAGAGCTGCAGTTGAAATGGCCCTGGGTGGAATGTACTTTTAATATTTTAGGCATTTAGCTGACAGCATTATCCAGAGGTGCTGCTTAACAGTGAGTGGGGCTGCAATATGAGCTTCAGCACCTCAGATGGCCTCTGTTCAAAGCAGCCAACTGCAAGGATGCCAAAGGTCAACGTGTTATTTAAAAGAGATAGCAATGCACAATACAGCAATGAGATTTTCCAGGTGGTATGATGGTCTATATGCTGTTTTGGAAGTTTGTGATTACAGACACAAACTAGTTTCATGGTGGAAATTACTCAGATAACATAGGTGGTGTGTGTTCACTCTGATATACTCCTGTTTGCAATGGTCCACACCATGACTATATTAGTTATGAATCTTCCACCGACAGTGTTAAATTTGGACAAGTTCAATGACACGTGTGACAGCCTGGCACATACCATCAGTGATCTTTCTGCCAGCACAACTACAGGCCTCTTTGTCTTGCTGTTTCTTATCTCTCTGCTTTTCTCTCATGCTCTCTCTCCTTTTCTTTCTCTGGCGTACACACACACGCACACTCTCCCAGTGGATTACGTTTTGGTGCTCAGAGCCCCCAGGGGAATGGAGGGTGATAAATACTGGGAAGTGAGCTACTGCTTAGAGAGAGTGGTTCCGAACACAAGAGGAGAGGAGGCGATAAATTGATCTGGAGTGGGAGTGTACTGGGAACATCCAACTCTCTAAAGATGACAGAGGAAGTAAGTGTGTGTGTGAAGTGTGTGTGAAGTGTGTGTGTGTGTGTGTGTGTGTGTGTGAGAGAGAGAGAGAGAGAGAGAGAGAGAGAGAGAGAGAGAGAGAGAGCTACTCTAAGACCCCAGGCCTCCAAACACCTCCATATGCCCAACTCGTATTTTCTTTTCCTCCTGTCCGTCTATTCTTGCCATCAGCATCAGTTGATCCAAGTGGGGTAGCAGACTGAGCAGTAATATTTCTCTCTCTGTCTCTCTCTCACACACAATCACCAACCATGGGGTGTTGACTGGGATGCAAGCCCAGTAGATACACACTTGCCAAAGAACCAGGCCAGAACCAAGCCAACAGGCCATAAGCGTGTGTATGTGTGAATGTGTGTATGTGTGTGTGTGTGTGTGTGAGTGTCTGTGTGTGTGTATGTGTGTCCTTGTGCCAAACTACTTAGAGTGATGGAATGTAAGATAGGCCCATTCTAAGTGGAGCCAGGAGAAACCGGCCATTAGTCCAGATCCTGCCACAGAGGAAGAGCTGGTGCAGTGAGACAGAGTGTGATCTGGGCAAAGTGTATTTCAGAACCCCTGGAGGAGAGTTAATTTACCTGCTCTCCTTATTTAGATCTCCTGATTCAGTGATGTACACTGTAATCACATTTAGTATAATGGGTTTTACTATAATTACATCTGCAGATTGACACTTCACATCATGTTTATTTGAACTCTGATTGGTTTATTTGAACTCACTGAAACATTTATTCCTGCATGTGATTTACTGTTTTAGTCTATAACAAATGACAGCATGTGACCATGACAATATGCAAAACAAACATCCTTATTAGTCAGAAGGAAAATATATGTCAAAGTATATAAAAGTAATTATATGACTAAATAATCAAATAAGAAAAGATTAAAAAAAATAAAAAGACAGCACTTGAACTATACTCTTTAGTCAGAGGTAATTTGTTTTATTTTGGAGGTGACGTACATTGTCAGAGGGTATCTTGCACACTGATCACAAGACCCAGATGTTGACATCAGAAACCCCAACAGTAGATACGTTTTAATGCTGCCTGGTTCATTATTAACATAATGAGGAACATTTTTTGTGAATATATCTGCAAAGTCACAAAATGTTCATATTGAACATATCAGCAAAATAAGTATTGCCATCCAATCATTTGTTTACTTACAATATCCTCACAGCAACTAAAGCATGATTACCTTGCTTTAGTTGCAAGTGTAGTGTTTGTAGGCTATCAAAGATGGGATGCAAATGAACCCAGGTCTCCAGTGTCAAAGTCTTGATTTTCCTATGCCAACCACATACCCTAATTCTTCCCCTACTGTGTGATACAGGAACATAACACTTTCTGAATTGAAAAAAACAAGAAAAAAACATTGCCACCAAAAATAATCTAGGCAACAATTCTGTTTCCTTTAATACATATTTGGCAAATATTTAAAAAGTATATAACTATTATTTTTAGGAGACTTTTTAGGAGTTGGATTTTCAGTTTTTAGAAGCACTGTTACTCCCCGATTGTCCCCTGAGTATTTTTTTTTTCAGAGTATTCATCTTTTCAGTAATTTATTCATGTGTTTTGAACTTCTATGGACACCAAACAAATTCAAAACACAGCATAGCTATGCAAAAGAGTCTGCCATGCTTAGCTAAAGTTACCGGGCCTGGAATCAGTCACATTCTGCCACCACACTTTCCTGGTTTTGCAGTGCTAATATAAAAATGCTAATGTGGTAAACTTTTCCATTAAAGGTGGGACTGCTCCCTGCTTCTTCAGCTCACTTTGTCTATCACTGATCAAGAACAGACCTTCTTTCACTCATTTATTTATGTATTTATTCCCAGTGCAGTCACAGGTCAGAAATTTGTTCCCCAGCCAAACTGGTGAATACAAAATACATATACATTCAAAAACCATCGACAGCAGCTATTTGACTGTGAAACTGATCCAACAAACATTCTACCTCCCTTGACCATTACCTGACAACCTTTTTTTCACTTGTCAAAGTTATTTAAACATTTATAATATAGCAGTATAATTTATTGTCAGTGTCTTTGAAGAGTCAGCCTGCTCTATAAACAAAACAGGGCAATAAAACAAAGAGCTAGAACAAAGGAATCCATGATTTTGTGTCGCTTATGTGAGACCTCCAGTCTGACCCTGTCTGGACTGTAGCTGTGAGAACCATTCCTGTACTTTGTAGAGTAATGTTTTAGAAATATTATAACCATCAACAATCAACATTCAATGTCTTGTCACATTTTCTTTGAATTCACCCAACTCTTTGAAACAAAACTGGAGAGTGTTGAACATGCAATGAATGTCAGCTTTACAGATATCATTGTGTTTTGATATCTGTAAAGCTGGAGCTCATCGTGGACTTCAGGAAGGAGAAAAGAAGCACGCAATGCCAGCAGACTGAGGAATAGCTTCTTCCCCAGAGCTGTGTCCTTATTGAACTCTGCCCCACACTGATGACCCCCCCCCCCCCACACACACACACACACACACACACACCCACACACACACACACACACACACAAAACCCTCAATTCCTCATTCCCCCCACTGATCAATACTGTTACACCATCACCACTGCACTACTGGACTTTTCTGCACTCAAACACTTTAAGACATCTGTTTGCACTGAGAATTCTATTTGTTTGCGCTGAGAACTATGTACTGAATATTGCACTGCTCTAGTAATATTAGGCCTCTACTGTTTATTATTATGCACTATTTAATGTTCAATCAATCTGTATTTTGTATTACCTAATTTATCATATGCCCATTTCCTTTTTGTAAATTATAGTTCCTGCTTATAGTCTACTTACATTTAATGCACAAATCGACCTGTATAATATGTATATAGTACCTCAACCAAACAATTGGTATATTTTCACTTATATATTATGGTTCCATTTTAAAATACTAATTTAATATCTGTAAAATACTAATTTATTATCTGTATAACGGTACTTACTACTTATTGCACTTCTGGTTGGATGCTAACTGCATTTCGTTGCTCTGTACTTGTACATGTGTAATGACAATAAAGTTGAATCTAATCTAATCTAATCTAAACTAGTCAAGAAAAAGATGTGAAGAAGAAGTGATGGCGACAGGTAGTGGAAAGGAAGTGAAATAGGAAGCTATAGCAAGGGGAGAGAGAGAACTAAAGAAAGGCAGGAACCATGAGAAAGGATGGAATGCAGGTGAATGAGACAGGAAAAGAAGAATGGAAGTAGAATGAGTGAATGGCAGTCGCTGCAGTCAGACTCAGGAGTGCAGTTTTAAAGACAGCAGTGCATCCATAAAGCCTGGCAGGCTGTAAAGTTCCCCCGGCCCATCCATGCCTGGCATAGCATGGTTTGGCTCTCTCTCTCTGTGACTCCTTTGCTGTTTTGGCTCACACCAAAAGCGTGAAGTGACACTTTAATGGCCCATAGTTTTTGCTCTGCAACTTCAAGTAGGAAAGAGAAGGGGCAGAGCAGCAGTGTCGTTTGTTTGCTTGTTTTGTTGCCCTTGTGTTTTTTCCTGCCTTATATACATTGTTTTATCACCCACAAATACTGTCCATGTTTGTATGAGTGTATGCGTGTGCAGGGGTGAGGTGGTTTGTTGTCAGCCTCATTCATCCTAGTTTGACCTGACAGTACTCCTTGTAGAGTGGATGTAAACAAATACATTATTTAGATATGAACAGATAATGCACTCTGAACAGATACAAAAGCCTTCACATTTGTACAGTAACATATGCATTCAAAACTAATCCAGGTGACTGTTGTCCTTGACATTTCAAACCGACTTTATCTTTATCCTGACTATATCCCATTGCTACACAACCCCTTAAATGTTCTTGTATGGCCCATTGAACTATTATGGCCCCTTTTCAATAGCTTTTTCATTGTTTAATCATGCATACGTCAATATGGCCAAATGCTATTCCATCCTGTATTTACCCAATGTTATATTCCCACTATTCATTTCCACCCAGACCATAAACAGTCACACAACTTTTATTTAGACCATCTTTGACTTTTTGGGGGGTTCACATACAAGTTATTATTTAATTAATTTAGGTACATTGTAGCATGGCGTATAAAGCATTTAAACACCGGGAATGAAGTAGTGTAGATAGATTTACCAACTTATGACATGACAATGAACATGAATTATGTATGCATAATGTATTATAATTTTCATTGATTCTATGTAATGGTGAATACAACCTTTGTTATTTTGCAGAAACCAAGCCAGGAAGTGGTCTGTGCAAACCAGGAACCATTGCTCTGTTTGGTAACGTGGTTTACAGCGGGCTGCTCAACGAGCACTTCTGGCACTTCGGGGTCCCCCTCGTCACCAGACTGGTCAGTTCCTGTTTTTCCCTCACCTCACTCCTCGTTAACTTCCTCTCTCTAGATTTCATTCTCTCCAGGGTTTGCTTAAGTTGCTAGCTTTATCTCTCTTTATCTGACTGTGACTCTTCTTTTCTGTTACATTCCCCTCTCTCTCTCTCTCTCTCTCACACACACACAAACACACACACACACACACACCCACACACTGTCTTTCTGTGACTGATGGTTTCTTAACTGCATTACCAAAGCCAGGAGTTTACATTACTGAGAGCAACCTTACTAAGAATAATGTATGCCATAATGGTACTGTACTGTGAGTGCCAAGTGGTGGTGGATTTGTACAAACATGAAAACCACAAAGTCATATTGATGACCCTCTGCTTCATGCCATAGCCATTTATCTTTTGGTCAAATTAGATTAATTTCTTTTAAAAGTATTGTAAAGGTTTGGTAACAATTAGGCCTGGGGATGTTGAAGGTTTCATTAATTAGCCACACTGTACTTAGAACGTTAAGTCCAAGATTTTGATGAATAAGAAAAGAAAGCAGATGATACAAATCAATCCAACACGAGTCTGTCTTGTTAACTGTCAGTTCAGCCTTGTATCCTTTAAGTCTAACACTCTGCTGAAATACAACTTACATCATGATGTCATTTCAGTGCAATAATCACCTTGGCTTGTTTTGTTGCAAAAATACTGAGCCGGTAGCCTGCAGTTTGGTAGCCTTCTAGCTTGTGTCTGCTAGTGTGACACATCTGTCCTAGACAGATTAGTAAAAGACTCTTTTACAAAGAGGAAAACACAGTAAAGCTTGTTAATCAAACGTTTCTATTCATTTTCCTCAATTTTGGAATGACACAGCAGCGCATTACAGAATGTTAGGAGATTACCTTGCGAGTTGTAGTGCTAGCTCAGCTACACCCGTTGGTCACGTGGTCCCTTAAGATGTTGATGGTGTTTCTACTTCAGGACCAGCCCTATGAATAATGGATTGGGTTCTAGCATTAACACAAACTAATGCAATATTAGTGGTATTTCAATTAACTTTGAATTAGGCTGTAATCTCTTCCATGTCACTTGCTGATTGCATGGCTCTGTTTTATTGAACTGCTGATAAATGTTATATTTGATAGATATCGATGTTGTCTCTCCACCAGGATACAGCAGAGGATATTTGCTGGCTCAGTTTGATCACTCGCCTGTGAGTCTGTGAGACATACACACTCCCAGATTTGTCTGCTTGCTTATTGCTTCTGATGAGTGACAGCTGATTTTGGTTTATGGGAAAATGATTGTTGTTGCTTTTTTTATATTATAAATTCAGATACTATATCACTGTTTGGAAATTGGAAGCCAGTCGTACTGTCAAATCTTGAAGAGTAGGTCTTTCAGATGGTGTAGGCTACTGGGAATGTACAATATTTATTTTCAACATTGTGAATATTTATACTGAGCATACCTATGGCAGATGATATCATCAAAAATTATCATTAGCTCCATCACTCATGTTTCTTTTACAGTGTGGTGGCAATTTTTGTTGAATAAAGCAAAAAGTCAACACTTGTCTTTCCGCAAGTTTAATTCAGCCTCTGCAGAGGGACTCACAGTACAGTCAAATACATGAGGTGCACAGATGAGTCCAGAGCACCAGGGGTGTCTTTTATATGTTTCAACAGGACAAAGTCATGGGGGAGAAGACAGTGGTGCCATTATCTTCTCACTCAGGTTTTAGCAGAACTTACAATGTGACATGTATATCAATTGACAGCTGATGCGTGACATGTGATTATATCATCAGTGGTCAGGAGAGTGATCAATGAATACAGAGTATTCATTCTGAGTACATCCTGACACACAGGAGTGATCATGTGACAATGTAAAGTAAGGGAAGTGTGACCTGAATGGACATGTGACCTGGTTGTGACTTGATGTAAGGAATTTCCATTACAACAGTGATTTACATTATTTATTTATGTGATTCAATGCATAGCATAGCATTTACTCAAGCAATGTATATGAGTATAATTTTGAGGTACCTGTATTTTACTTGACTATTTCCATTTTCTGCTCATTTATATTTGTACTCCACTACAGTTGAGAGGTAAATATTTTAGTTTTTACAGCACTAGATTTATTTGATGAACACAGTTATACAAAACATGATCAACAAATATATTATGATGCATTATTATCAATTGATGTCCATGCTGCGGACATGAACATGCTTGGAAGGTGTAAGAAATTGACAGTTGAAGCTTTTAGCATTATGGGAAATGTAGGATCAAGTGTCTAAGCCTCTCCTGCTTCAAACTTGACTCCTTTTTTTTATTTTTCATTTTATTGATTTGTCTTTTATACATCTCTTGAGACCCCCAAACTATACGGGACTGAGGTACTAAATCTCTGGAGAACCCCTTTAAAAAATTAAAGCACAATTATACATTATGTAAAATCCCCATCCAATCTCCATGTTGTCATAAAACTCCTGTCTGTTACCCAGTGGTTATACTGTATTCTAGGCTGATTTGTAATTAATGTGTTAATTGAGCTAATTGAAAATGAATAGAAAAAGACCAGGAGACAAAGAGAGAGAGACTACACTGCCACAGCACTTTCTCCACTGAGTTTATTGTGCACCCAGAACTGATGATGAAGGCAACTGCCCTAAAAGCTAATGAGAAGGTGTGTGAATATGTGTGTGTATGCAGTACATACACTGTGAATGTGTATTTGTTTGTGTATGGACATGAAATTGACCTATGATGCATATACAGAAACATTAGTTCCATGACACACGTCTTTTCAGTCTTTTCAGTTTGTTTTTTTCTCAAACAATTTTCTCACTGAGGGGTTGTTGTGACTTTTCACCTTAAAGTAGTTAGAGTAAAGTGTTGAACTAAAATTGATGACTTATGAGTCTAGTGATATTGATAGTTTATTAATCTTATTGTCAAAACCCCTCAAAATAGCAAAATTAACAATGAATATATCCTACTTAGTATTGTGTGTGTGTGTGTGTGTGTGTGTGTGTGTGTGTGTGTGTATCCAAAACCTGATATATCTTATGAATCTTATGATATACCTCATTGTTGTCCACAAAAACTATTAAAAACACAACAGTGTTGCACTGGGTGACACTATTTTGATTCAATCCCATATACAATTAGTATGGGAACCAGACAAATCTGCTAGCTCATGTTTAATTTTCTCTGGCAGATACGCCTGGCCCCCCTCCCATTCAAACTGATTTCCCTGCCGTTTTATCGAGCTGACCAATCACAAGCATTTATCTAGTATGAGGCAGGTTTAATACAGTGACTGACAGAGACGAACGCCGTTCAGTTATCTTTGTAAATATCCAAGATGGCGCTGCCGTACAGAACGTTAAGCGGCCGACTACAGCGGCAGTATTAAACGGACTGGACGGTAAATTTTCTCTAAAAGAAGAATAAACAACTGCACTTAAACTTTATCTTCATAAGAAATATGTGTTTGCCGTACTTCTGACAGGACGGCGTTGCATTGGTCTGATTGGTTGTCTCCGCCCGTCAATAACACCCCTTGGAGAGGTTCCAGACTAATCCGCATTTGCAAATAAGTCTGCTAATGCCAGGCTGACATATACTGTCTGTCATGGTGGGGACACAGAGGCACAGGGAAAGGACCCAATGGCAGACACAAAACTAAAGTCCAGAAGGTTTATTGAACATGAAAAACTCAGAACAAGGCCAGGAAACAGGGAAACACCGACAAACAGGGAACCAAAAAAGCAAAGCAGGACACAGGGAAACACTCCACACAGACAAGTAACACAACAAAGACCAGACAGAGAACAAAGGAAACCCAGGAACATATATGCACACACAACTAAACAGAAACAAGACACAGCTGGGGTGGGCAGGAAGGCATCAGGAGAAGGAAAGAAACACAAGATCTAAACACAAGACAGGTCCGCAGCGAAACACAGGGTAACAAGACACTGTCCTGCTGCCCAAAATACTCACTGGAGCACCAATAAAATAGTCACCAACAAATGCATTTCCTCCTGTTTAAGGAACACCTGTTAAAACTACAGTGTCTAGCTGATTTAGGAAATTACTGAGCCGTTTTAAAAACTGTACTATATTTTTTGTGAGACATTTTTAAAAATGACGTCTTCAGCAGGACCCAGTGGACTTGGGGCTGAGTGCCACAGAGGGAGTAGGGCAGTCAGAAAATACTGAGAGAGGAATTAATAGATTTTTGTTTTTTGGTCTTTTCCTGAGACCAAAGACAAGCAGACATTTCTCACCATATAAGTTATTAAGCAAATAATTATTTATTATTTATTTATTTATTATTAACTTGTTTTTTTCAAGTCATGTTGCACATGGAACATATTCTCATCATGCTTTCACTTTCATTTCTGTGCTGCCAGCTTATTTATCAAACATACATGTAGTGCTCTCACTTACCTTTCCTTGACTATTAGCCTCATCTCTCCATAAGGAGCATGGCAACATTTCTCCACTTTTCCTTCTTTCCAGTAGCAGGAGGAAGGTACGTGTAGGGTTTACAGAGTGGCTGAGTGCTGTACAGAAGACATACAGCAGCCTCTCTGGATCTGCTGCCAGAGCTGCTGGTCATCTGGTCTACCAGTTTAGCTATGCAGAGGCAACACAAGGCTGCAGCAAAGCCTAAAGCAGCGCTGCTCAGATCCCTTTGCTTAAAAGAGCCTCCTCTCCAGCTCCTCATCTCACTTTTTGACAGTAATTTTCCTTTTGGAAGTCAGTAGAATTTAAGCAAATGAGAAAAATAGCACAAGCTGAATTTCCAACCTTCATATGCATCTACATAGACATATAAAAAGTATACCATTAATAATGCTGGGATAGTTGATAGCCTGATGGAGGAATTTGATTCTGTTTGTGGAAGAAAAAAAGGAAATTATTATTTAGTTAAAGCTATTATAGTCATATTCTGATTGGTTTGAAGAGACTGTTCCCAAAAAATAAAAAATAAAAATACAACAGCATCAGTCTCAGCGAATTCTCCAAAACAACATTTGTTTACATTCAGGTCACAAAGCCCTATAAATTAGGAGTCGATTTTAGTGAAAATGTATTAACTAGAAAAAATGTGACTATTTTCGGTCAAGACGAAAGGTTATTTTGGTTACCATGACCACAGAGGTGCCCTGACCTCAACAAAGTAGTAATTTTAACCCAAACCAAAATGTTATACCATAACTAAGTACCTATTTTAACCTTATCTAAGTCGAATATTTGCCTAAAGCTAACCCAACTTTAAACTTTGCATTTTCCAATGATAAAACAGATATATTTTCTGTAACGCTTTTAAAAGGCGCTGATAAACAACGTTGCCCTGCACCCTATTAGATCAGTGTAGCCAGTTTGTAGACATGGGCCATTGCAGCAATCAAGTTGCAAGAATTTGCTCCAAACAAACTCTGACATTGACATGGTCAGTATTCTGACCCAGGCT
Source organism: Lateolabrax maculatus (assembly GCA_031216445.1). Taxonomy (NCBI): domain Eukaryota; kingdom Metazoa; phylum Chordata; class Actinopteri; order Acropomatiformes; family Lateolabracidae; genus Lateolabrax; species Lateolabrax maculatus. The sequence continues at coordinate 20,440,116 of CM062200.1, forward strand.
TTTTTGGTCTCCAAAACTCTGAATCAGCCGTCTGTGGACGCGTCTTACGGTGACATCTTGGACCAGTTTTTGGACAAGGACAACTGTCAAAGTTACAGTGTACAGGGACCTCAGTCCATCTTTTTGTATGGTCTCTTTCATCTTTTCCTTGTGTCTCTTTAACAAACACTTCCTTCCTTGTTCGTTTCCTTTATCCCAACAGTGGACATAGAGCAGCCAGTATTGTCCCCACACATTCCCAGCTAGAAGAAAAGAGAGACGAAGCCAATATGTGCAAACTAACAAACCAAAAGGACACCTGTAATTAAGATGCAACACATTCTGGCACAAATGCACAATAAAACTGTTTTGTTTTTTTTCTACTGGAGAAGGAAGAGTAAACAGTGGTGAAGTCAAAGCAGCCTGCTGAGTTTTTCCAGGTGAGAGCTTGGTGTGCATGGCAGCAGACAGTGATTCAATGAGAGGATTGAGATCAGGTGGAGCTGGCAACATGGCTCTCTGAAGGCATGATAGAGGGCTGCTGGCAGCACTGGGTTCTTTAATGAGTTTCTCTGATGGATTTTACAGTTTTTACTATTTAAAATTTACAATTTTAGCGAGCCAGCATGTTTTGAAAAAATGTGTTTAATTTTATCATGAGTTGTTGAACATTATTTTGACCATGATTGACCAAGTTCAATATTGTATGTACATAAGTACATCCTCAGTGCATGGATCATTCTCTTTCTGAGCAAAGAGGCACAGTTTTATGTCAAGTGCACTCTATGAAATGTTCATAAGTTGCAACTAACAGCTTCATTAATGGTTAATAAATCATTTACTAATGTTTTATAGATGTGTAATAAGCAATTGATTAAGAAAAAACATTTGGACTGGCTTAACAAATATCTCCTTCTAAGTCTGTTTCACCTCAAGCACACTAAATATGATAGGATGCACACATTATGGAGACACTTCAACTAAAACATCATAACAGCATTCGCTCTGTACATTTAGTTCATTCTATACATCTCTGTTGACTGACCTAATGTTACTCCTATCCTCCTAGACCCTGACACCACACATCCACCACGAGTCGTCTTTTTGCATTAGCTCACTCACATGCAGAGTCTGGACTAACTTATTCATGACCAGACCTGAAATAGCATGACGCCCAGATTTGATAGGAAAATGTTCTCCTTTGAATGGTAGTTGCTAGGGAAAAAAAGAGTGAAGCCAGCCCGTCTCTGAGCTCTTGGTCGTCTGAGAGGGTGGAGTGATGGAGAGTGAGAGCTGAGGCTGCACACCAAGCATGCATACATGTATGTAAATGGCCTCATTTCAAGCAAGTCTTAAAAACCAATTTCAGCACAAATGGCTAGAGATGAATTGTTATTCATAATCTATTTTAACTATGAATTAACTCATTATTTTTTTAAATTGTAAATGTCGTTATGAAAAACTTACAAAAAAATTAAAAAATCTTTACATTTGCCATTCATTCCACTCCTTCTTACTATCATGTAGAGGGTGTGGGGACACTACTGTCCACATGTTTTGTGTTGTAAAGCAACCAGCTTTTGAACCATAAATCAATTCAGTAGATTCCCCTGTAAATCCAGCCCAGTTAGCATGAAATGTTAAAATGTATGCAGTGTTGAGGCAATGATCTGGTTTGTTTAGAATAATTATACCAATGTTTTAAAATTAATGTGGAAATGTTTTATTGATGATGAAATGATACACATAACCTTCCAAAAACCAGATTAAACAAAAAAAGTGTTTGATGCAACTTTAATATGGAATGTATTCCCCCAGTGCATATCTTAAAATAAGTTCTTCTACATTTGAAGTGGAAGAGTTAAAAAGAGCATGTGCATTAATCATCTCTCTGAATCAGCTCTGTAGAATTGAGAATTCACCCTCGTACATGTATAGAATATGTATTCCTATATTCCATGCCACTGACTTTCATTTGCTGTGATGAGACAAGGAAATCACAGTATGCATTGACTTGTATTTACTTTTCTTTATTTGTAAGGTTCAAGGTAATTACTGCAAAAGTGGCCTACAAGTTACATGGTTATTATTCAGTTGTCTTTGCTGATTCATATTGTTTTCTTGTGGGCTAATAGCAAATGTTCTGAGGCCTTGTACCAGTCCTGCCCAGGGTTTGGGAACCACTTCTCTGATGATTATTTGGTGCATCAGGAGGGTGAATGTGTTAATTCAAAATGAACTATTGTGTGTGATGATTGGGGTATTTAAGGGACATGTCACCCATTTCTGGTTACACACACAATACATTCAATGTTGGTTTGGGTCTGCATGTGGGATTTATTAACAACTCAAAAAATAACAACAAAGACTTCCTCTTTACATTTATGACAATAATTATGAGATGTAGAGATGTAAAGAAATGTGTCATTATGCCTACAGCCAACTGTTTTCATCGGGACCAATTTATGTTGTTAACCTGGAATGAGCGAGAAACTTGGAGTTTAATTCAACTGAAGAATCTTTCTTATGCTGCCAGTATGAATAAGTAAATTTGATTCAACTCTTGAGGCATTTTTTTTATTTCCTAACAAGATGGATAGTTTTTAGTATGTCTCAGCTCTGAAAAAAAATGAAATTGAGTATGACTTTAATTGCAGTTTGACACTGACAAATAGAAACAGAACGAGACAGGAGTGGCCCAATATTTCCAAAGTTCCCAGTATGTGCAGTGCAGTATTTCAAGCAGTGAAGGGGTTAACGTGGCAGCTTGCCTCAGTGTTGTATTGACTGTACTGATGGTGGAGTCGGGGGGGTGTAAATGTGCTGAGGCAGGCTACAACATCCAACCCTCACCCACCTCTCTCTCTGCCTGTCTTTCGCCCAGCCATGTTGCAGACATACCCATCAAATGTACGCAGGCACACACACACACACACACACACAGACACACACACACCCACACACAATATACCTGTGTATGATGAAGTCATACAAAACATTAGTGGTCAGTGGGATTGTCTGTGTAGTTGTGTGTGTGTGTGACATAAAAGTAATTTGCAAACTAATTTTACAGAGTGAAACATACAAACCACACTTGCTTCACACACACACACACACACACACACACACACACACGTGAGCACAAATTGAGCATGGCAGCCTACAATATTCCGTCTGCACCACTCTGGGCCAGACTAGCTTTGCCAACCCAGCCAATAAACACCACCACACACATACATACAAACACACTTACACGTTACCACGTCCACCCCTCCCTCCCTCTGCAGAGAAGGAAAACGGAGGGAACAAAAGAACAACCAGAAGAGAGGCAGCAGCTCCAGTTTAACTGTTTTCATCTCTTTCACTTCTCTTCTTTCAACCTCCCCACCCCCAGCCCTTTCCTAAAACAAGCGCTCTAAATTGTATTTTGTGTTTTGATGGTTCTCTTGCCTCTTACCCCCCACACGCAGTACCACTGAACCTCCAAACCTCCTCCTCCCCGACGTTCCTAGTGCAACTTAATGAAACCGGCTGGTATCGTTGGCTATTTAGCATAAGCAACAACAAGCCAAGCTGCTCCCTCTTTCTCTGTTTTCTCCCAGTTTTGTGCATCTCTTTTCCTCCTTCTAGCATTGTGTCTTGCGTTGCCTTCCTCGTTCCAGCTCCTCAATCGGCTTTTCCACAACTTCTACGCAGCCTGTCGCCATCCTCCACTTCCCAGCGTGTATCTGCAACACCGGCATCCCTCCACCAGCTCATCTCTTCCTCCCTCCCCCATCCTCTCTCTTTCTCTGTCTCTCTCCCTTTTCTCTGCCCCACTCACTCCTTCCCCTCTGCACTTATCACTCCCTCGTTGAAAGCTTCTGTGCTACTGTACCTTTTGGTGATCTCTAGCTTTTCCCACCCCCCAGCCTCTTCAGCGCTCTTCATCAAGGAACGCTGTAGAAGAGAGTCCGTCTCAGACTTGCCTCCCCTCAAAACAGAGCTGCTGCACTGGAGCTACCCAGAACAAGAGAAGAAGAAAAACAAAAGGAAACAGTTCGCTCAGACTAAGAGGAAACAGGCTTCAGTGTATGTCAGTGAAATTGAGAGCAGGATAGTTTACAGCGAGCAAAGAGAGAAAAAACAGGAGGAAGGAAGAGCTGAGTGGGCAGAAAAGGGTGCCACATTGGAGAAGAGGAGGAAGAAGAAGAAGGAGAAGTGAAGTAAAGAACAAAAAGCGAGGGGAGGTACAGTAGCAACACCTCGTAGCACTTTCTCTCCTTTTTGCCTCTCTCTTTACTCTTTCTCTCTCTTTCTTTTCCCCCTCGGCAAAAAAGCAGAGGAAGAGTTTTTTGAAAGGTACAGGGGGAGGAGAAGCAGCGTGAGAGCCTCAGTGGCGACTCTTAGAGACGAAGTCACGCTTCAGAAGAGTCAACGGGAGAGGAAGAGTGACTGTCTTCAGGGGCAAAGGGACACATAAAAGGGACTTTATAACTATAGCTACAACCACAAAACACAGGGGCATTTAGCTGGCCCTCAGATAACACTGAGCAGACAACGCTGGCAAAAAAGAGAAGAGAGAAAAAAGTAAAGTGACTGAAGAAGAAGATCAGTGCAGAACAGGACAGACATACTGCAAAACACAACAACAAACAGAAAGAGAAAAAGAGAAGGAGTGCTGGCCTCTCTGGTGTCCTTGCATACCCCCGTCTTCCACCCCCTGGTCTCCCATACCTCAGCCGTGATGATGATGTATTTCTGGGTGAGTACTAAGGCCCTGCTGGGGCTCCTGAACACTACTGAGGGACCAGGGACACACACATAAAAGCAAGACATACTGCACAATACTGACATACAGTGTGTGACTGTGAGTTTCTGTGCTTGTTCTTTAATCTCAGCTCTTTATTTCCAGTTGATCAAAAAGATGTGTGCTTATTGAGCCTATCGTTTTTTTCATCATCTTGTACCAAAAAGTGCTTAGCAATAGATTTCTTGTGTGAGAGAGAGTGAGTAAAGTGACAAGGCATTAAGGTTTATATCATTTCCCACTCACACGGACCTTTACTTATGATCCAGCATTTTTATTGGCATTGATAAAGTACACCCCTGTTACAGTGATACTTTCCCCCTCTGCTGCTGTAGCTAGAGCACGATGTCTTGTTTTTACGAATCTGACCTTAGAGATTTTGCTGTAGGTGATACAGCAGAAACTGCATTTATCCTTAGTAATAGAGGTCATGTGTAAAAATGTGATGTTTGGACTAAAAATGCACTTAAATTCAGGGATTAGGTTCTACAGGAGAGAACCTTGTACCTCCAAAGTGTCAGGAACACTACTTGTGCTGATAGCCACCCAACAGGTTGGGAGAGTTTTTTCCATCCATACAGGAGCATGTAAGCTTTCAATGAAGTAAAGATTAGAGATACAAAGTTTCTGACAGCATTGATGTCATTGTTAGGGTATTTCAAGCACTGGCTGTCAATACAGGATTCTGTATCTGATGTGATGCTAATGTGGCTTTGCAGTGGTCACACTCCTGGGAACTTGCGTGTGAGTGAATGCTACTTAAGCTGCCAAAAATGTTATGAATGAAATTGTTATTTTTTGCTTACTACCAATAAAGCAGTTCATCACACATGGGATTTACATACAATAATACCACATATACAGTGAATAAACACTTCAAGCAGTTGGGTTCAATGTTCCAAAAAAAGAGAAATCATTGCTGCATAACACATACTGTGCATGTTCCTACAGAAAAGCAAAAATGTTTTATACAAAAACAGAATAGAGGTCTACAATATAAAAGCTACCTATAAAACACATAGCTTCTAGTGTCCAGATAATCTGACATTGCAAACTGTTCCTTCTATGCATTCATTATTTTTAGATTTTTCCCAATTAAGAATTTATTACAATTTTCTCTTCTATATTTGCATCTAGTAACCTGTCTACATAAATGATGTAAACAAAGTGCGTTTAATTTTGTCTTTCATTTTGCTCACAAAACTGACAAAGCCTGTTTGTCAATACAATATAATATTCCTACTTTTATTCATTCAGCACTTAACATATGAAATGTTACCTTCAAAAAACAGGAAATTGTTACATTCTGAAGAGATACAAAAAGGGTAAACATCATTTGAAACACCTGCATAACTGAGAGGTGACACAAGCTCATTGGGTCACACAGCTACACCGCATTTATATTATCAGGACAGAAGTGTATTTAAATTGATTTCTAATTCCAAACTAGTTTTAAGGATTTAGTTTTACATCCTCTGGACTAAAAGTGTCTAACACTGTCTTTTATTTCCAGTGGCTCCTCTGTGAGCATAATGTATTAGATTACTGCCTGCACTTCTATCTTCAATCTCACAGTTGTTTGTTATTTGCATTGGTGAGCAAAATTCAGATGTTGTTGTGTGATGCTGCGCTACTTTTAATCCCCCTACAAAAAGATTCTCTGCCTCCAAGTTGGACTGAAATTTCAATGATTGAAGTCTGAAAAAAAGCCTCAAGTGCCAGCATCAGACAACACTTTCACCCTGTATCTCTTAAGTCCTTTAATCAAAGGCTACAGAGGTCCAGGCTGTTTGATTTATTAAACTAAATATTAAAACAGGCTAGTATAATAATAACTGTCAGCTACAGCAAATAAAGTCACTGGCTGCAGCTCTGTAATTTCTGAGTATCTAACACAAAACCAAAACAAGCAAATTAAAGAGATGTTAAAGAGAGATATGAGGTTGTGATAACAGTGATTAATTGTTTTTTTAAAGCATGGCAACATCACATGACAGTCAAAGTAAACCTAAACTGGTAATAACATTTCAGCAAGTAAAGCTTATATTATTATTGGTAAGTTTACATTTTAGGTGAGACGTTTATTGTCCTGTCATTCCATTTAAATTGATCTGATCTAAGTCAGTATGTAACATTGCTGGCTTCAACTATCTGTTGCAGTAATGTATTTTTATCATTCAGACATACAGTAGGTGTGTGTTACATTATTGTTCTTATTTTTTTATTTAGAAATAACAGGAACATCGTGGAAAGAACCTCAATGATCCTGCGATATTTGTCACCTGGTGCATGAAAGTGAGCAGTGTCAATGTTGGAAAGTGATATTGTGAAGGAAGAAGAGTGTTTTTAGTTCTCCCACAAGCTGCATCACTGATGGATTTTAAATACAATGTAAAATACAATATACAATACTATATATATATATTTCCACAGCATGACCAGCTTTTTTTGCAGCTTTTGATTGAAAGCATCACATGGTGTGGACTCATACCCAGAGCAAAATGGGATCGGATCAGATCCCGTATCCACACGTCTGACATCACAGTCTGCTTACACACAGCATATATTTCTTTGGAAGTAAACACACTGTCAGGAGTTTTTTCTGTTCTTTAATAAATCCTAAAGTCAGCATAGAAAGTGATACACACATAATTTTGAAGTATATATCCGGCATTTATCTGGCTCCAGGCATGCTTGAGCTATATCCCATTATCAGGGTTAAACATCATGTGGATTAGCAGCTCCATCACACTGTGTGAGCATATGTGTGAGTGCGAGTGTGTGTTTCTGCAGTGCCTGTCATGGGAGTTGGGCCTAGACAGGAGATTCAGGAGATTCAGCTGAAAGTGTGTAAAGGAGGCTTTTTATTGACGTGCAGTGTAGAGCTGGAAACATAGTGATACAGCATGTACTGACCTTCACTTTAAGAAGCCCACTGTACTGCAGACCTACAGGAGGCTTCTAGTACGTTCTCCCTGGCTGTCTGGAGTCCACAGACGCCCATCAAGTGTGTGTTTCCAAGTTATCGGTTCTCTGTTTTAACTGCTGAAGTTGGCTCGTGTGCATTGTTTAACAGCAAACCTTAAGGTTCCAGCTTATCGATTTAGTACTAGCTTTGCATTGTGATTCAATACAACCTATAGCGTTGGGTTGCTTTCAAGCTTTTTTGAGTTTCAGAACTTTCAAAACTCAACACTATGCATTTTGGGAAGTAACTCTGAATGGAAATTCTCTTCCCCTCAGGCTTAGTTTACCCTATTTAGTGTTAGACTCCTGGGTTCAGTATGCAGTAATTGCTTTAAGAGTTCTAATTGTAAGCAAGAAGCCATCAGAGAGTGAAGCAGCTGAAACATTGTTCAGATAACATCGTTTAAAAGATGCTAAAAAACTTGTTATTTGAGGATCCAGCCTCCTCCCTTCTGATCCACCTACGCCACGCTGCCTTTAACTAGCTGTTGGCAAAAGAACATCTGCTTTACTACAAGTGGTGTTAATTTGCTGAAGTTTGGTGTCACATTTTTCTACACCGACGTTGCTGACAGTGGGGTTTAAATTTTCGCATGTGATGAAGTAGGAAGGTTTTATTTAACAACACAAGAGAAAGAGAAAGTAAATAAATGAGGAAAGGGAGAGTGAAAGAACAGCTGTGATGTAATAACGCCATGCCCACCTTAGTGGATCTCTGCCTCCTCTTTCATGCTGTCCATTGATGCCCTCCTCCTTTCCATCTCTTTTAGGTGTTCTTTCTCGCTTTATCATGTCTTCCTCCTGTTGTCTTAGTGTCTCCTTCTTTCTCCCTTTCTCAGTCCAGTGTGCTGTACAGTAGTTAATGATGGGGAGTCTGTTGCTGGTGGCTGTCTGCAGATATGAAGCAAGCAGGGGGCTTTGATACAGAGGCAGCAGCCAGTGCAGTTGACATTAGCTATTCCTCTTCATCACCGCTGCTTACCGATTCTCTCTCCCTTTTTTCTCTTTCTTTGGGCACAAATATACTGTAAATAAGCACACACACACACACACACACACACACAAGGAATTTATATGCACAAAAACATCATCAAGCTGTTGATGCATGGCTATTTTATTCTTATGCACACACATACAAAACTGAAGGTTCTGATTAAACATGCACACCTGCGCATTCTCATCACAAACGTAATAAGAAAGAAGGCAAGAGATTTTTGAACTATATTTTACACATTTAACTACTAAACCAAAAATGTATCAGCTGTTAAATGTTTTCATACATAATTATGAGATCGTTGTACTGCAGTGCTTCTGCACACACACACACACACAGTTGTGTTTCCATCACTTTCGGGGACATTACATTGACTCACATTTATTTCCTGGAGTCCTACCCTAACCCTAACCCCCATTACTTGCCTAAACCTTACCCTAACCCTCTCACCCCTGCATTTTGTCCCTATCAGGAAGGCAAGTCCCTACAATGTGACTGTAAACAGACTTATGTCCCGACAACATTAGTAATACCCACCCACCCACACACACACACAAACACAGTGCTGAGGTTGCAGTGATCTCTTTGATGCCGCTCTGACAACAGTAGTGAGTTAAAGTACTTCTATCTGTCCCTTCTGAGACTCTCGGCGAGAACAAAGACCTCCGGTGCGAGGGATGTAAGAACAATAACAGGGGCTGGAAAATAGGAAACAAAGCAAGTGGCCGGAACTAATGAACAGGTACATCGAAGGTGGAGGTGGGGTGAAAGAAAGGAAAACGGGAAAGAGGAAAGGACTGTGAGAAAAGAGAGCTGCTGGAAGCAGGTCAGGATTCCGGTGCTTACCAGAGACACAGAAAGGGAAGGAGGGTACAGGTGATGACCGGCGTGTATCCTTCCTCTCATTTGTGCCCGCGGGGTCATTAGTTTTAATTATTCACGATGTACATGGAAGGGTGTAGATGGAGGGATGGTCACTTTTGAAGAGGAGGAGAGGGAAAGAAAGGAGCAACAGTGAACAGCAGAGAGGAGGTCTGCGGCTGCATCCTCCCTCCTCTTTGCTCTCCTCAGTGCGTCTGTAAGCTGATAAATAATTGAGTGTGCTGAGCAGGGGACTGCATGGGTTAGAGGAGGAGAGAGAGGGAGGCCTGCCGGAGCGCGAGACAGTGAAGGGGGGACCAGCTCCAGAATAGAGATTGCATCCTTTAAACTCCTCTTCGTCTGCTTGTCTCAGTTTTGATCCTCCTCACTTGCTCTACCTCCAGCTTCGTTGCCCTGATCTGAGGGTGTTTGGAATGAAGCCCTGCTTGATCCTGCTGTTGTACACTTGACTTGTGCTGGGTTTAGATTAAGATTTACTCCGACAGGGTTCATTCTCCAAGCACTCACTCTGGTTTTATAGAAGAGCATCTACTTTTCTCTGCATTTTAAACAGCTTCACAAAGGTGCACATTAGGAAAAGACCTTGAACATATAATAGTCAGGCTGATACAGGCTTTCTGAGTCCTGTCTTATACCAATGGTGTGTCAGAAATCTCAGGACCAACCATCTTCATCATCTTTAAAATAGGGAAATAAGTATTCTGCATTGTTAGTGTTTCCACTCTTAAGTAGCTTATTCGACCAATTCTGGTCATGTTGCGAATGAAAAATATATATCGTGAATTTGAAATTTGTTATGGCCCTGTATAATATTCTTATAATACTCCTATAGGGACCTACCTGCTTTAGTGACTTTACAGTGAGTCTACCATCATTTACTTTCTTTCATGCAATTCCTAACAGATCATGACAGACGTTGTTGATTCACCTTATGATCATTTTGGAGGATATAGTCTTTGTTGCCGTTAAATTGTATTGCGTTATACAAAGAAGTGTTTCTCATGTGGTATTCATATAATATTATAAGGTTAGTCAAACAGCAATTTTAATATCACACCTAAACATTTCATTGACACCCTGGATGATAATAACCAAATTGATGATTATTATAAAATTATAAACATATTCACTTATTGTTCTGTGGAATACATTTTCCTCTTAAACAATTAAAATAAATAAGCAAGTGCAACCAAGGACACAGAGTACTGAACATTATCATGAACACTTATGATGAACATGAAAACATTTGAATGTCAAATTACAATTATTTCAGTTTAAGACCTTCTCACAACTAGCATTGTGGTCATCAATGCAATATATATGTAAAATACACCATCTTATCAGAGGTTGACCATGCTGCTGGATCAGATCTGACCTACAATAAAAGGCACGTGAAGGCTGTATTTATTGGTAAAATCATATATCAGTCAGTGTAGAGAGGAGGTAGGACTGTGGTAGCAGGCTGTCAGCTGGGAGCTAAGGTTGCATAGCCACAGTGTGCCATATCGTCCATATGCTTTCATAACAAACTTCCCCATTCATACGCCTGACATTACTCTGGAGCAGCCCACACACTTCATTTAGCTCAGTGACAAGCTAGCAGGCAGGAAGTGTGGTTGTCCCTACCACTACTGTTAGAAGAGCTGCAGTGTCTGTGTAAATCTCTGCTCCTCTCCATATTCATTCCAGCGGCCATGTGGCCACGAGGCACTGGCAACCAGCCGTGTAATCCATGTAATTTTCCACTGCAAGAACGGTGTCAAACTGTTAAATGGACAAAATGCTGCCAGTGTCCTCAGTAATGCTTTAATTGATCCATGTCTGTGGCCTCTCATCATAGTTACAGCCAAAAGCAGCAACTGAGCAGTGATGAGTGAAGCTCTGACAAACAGCTGCTGCTTTAAAATTAGTGCAGGACAAGAAGCATTTTTTATTTTCTTAACCCTTGTGTTGTCCTCTGGGTCAAGGTGACCCGGTGGCCGAAAATGTCCTTCTGTGTATGTAAATGTTGTTATGCATGACATTTGTGATTCTTGAAGCGGTTATCTTTTGTTTTTAGTTTGTTTCTTGACAATAGGAACAGAGTAAGAAACAGAATAAAGGAAAAGGATGACACAAACATATGATACATCACCTCGACCCAGAGGACAACACAAGGGTTAAATAAGGGGCTGTTTTAAGTGTGTATGCACAAAAACCATGCATATGCCATTTTCCATACATAGACCAATATTTATAGTGTTTAAACAGGACATACTGTATGGTGCTCCACACTCAGACTTCAGACGGCTGTATACATGGTTTTCTGGAGTGATCCAAAGGTGATATAGTGAAATTGAGTCTACAAAGCTTTCTGTAAAATGAAAAAGCATTTCTAATCCTAATTCTAATTAAATTTATTTATTTATTTTCAATTTTATGAATCTTTTTTTTTTTAATATTTTATTTCCTTGTTCATTTTTACTGTGAAACACGTGAAACATATTATTATTAAGGAACCACTGATGATGATGGTTTACAGGCATCTGGTGAATTCATGATGATACGGATGCAATTAAGTGTGAAGAGAACCTTTCTGCTGTGTCAAATCATATATGAGAAATAAAACATACTGTAAATGAAAATCTTTCATGTGACTTTAGATTTGGCGTATGTAGAAGTAAGAGGAACTCTCAATACTGTAAGTAGTTACTGTAATATTTATATTATAAATAGAAAACACTGTATGAAGTTGTTAATATAATGGAATCTTCTGCTTGCTTACTTTTGACAGTGAAGAATTTGCAACTAGATTGTTCATTTATCAAAGTGAATACTTTCTCACTCTGCCAGAAGGTCTTGCTAATCCACCTGAAAGGGTGTAATTAGGCTAGGCTTCAATATTGAGTTCGGGTATTCCATGATGGTCTAAATACAGGAAACATTTCTTTATATTTTGGCATTTTTCTGATGCAAAATCTCATCCAAACGCTTGTCATTGGTATCGGTCAAGCCCTCAGGGGACCTCTGTAGCCATCTTTTGCTTAAGATCCTTGTAATCCGTCAAGTCCCGCCATATCACAGTACAGCAGTTTTCACTTGATGCTTGGCTCTTTGCTGCTCATTCTTCTATTCACTGTGTGCTGTAATCTCCACGCCGATAAAGAGATTAAACAGGCGAGCAAGAGAGGGGATTTCTAGGATTTCTCCAGTGAGTACAAAAGGATATCAGTGGGATGGAGGGATATTACCCTAGGCTTTAACACCGCAGAGGGAGGAAGAGCTGCGGGAGCAGGATGACAGCAGAGAGATAGGGCTGGAAGGAGTGTGATAGAAAGAAAGAAAGAGCAGGGGAGCTAGGTATTATCAGCTGGAACCATCATTAGCACTGTTTACAGAAGGACCACCAGGGAAAGGTCAGTGCGCCGCCACTCTCTTATCTCCTCGACGACAGTATCACCACAGCGACAGTACTGAATATTGCCTGCGCTGTATCTCTGACCCCAGATCAGTGTTTAACTGCAGACAAGCACTCACTTCATGAAGTGTGGGCAGAGAACCAGATATACTAGTGAACTGAGAGTTAGGGGTTGTTGGTTTGAATCCAGGTCCAAATAGGAAATACTGTTTAACGCAACACATTCACAGTCTGTGTACAGGCGCCCAGTATCTCTAGGAATAATGTTTATATTGGACATTCTGCACCCCAAGGGTTATGTCTACTGCCAACATTCACTGCCAATGCAGGAAGCAGTGTGCCCTGTAGGTGAAGCGGATATAATGGTGTGGAGATCGGGGTGGTGGATGGGCATCTAGTGCACCCAACAAGTTTAGTTAGATTAGAGATTGAGTTTGCATCTTGTTATAGACCAAAAATTTATCTTTGCTTCCTAGTAACGATAAGCAAGTTATTTCTGTAAACATAAATTACATAAACATACATACCAAAGCTGCAGATACTCATTCAGCAGTCATTTTTAATATGATGGCATTGAACATTAAAAAAACACAGGAGGAGGATTACGGTAGATGTCTTTACGGTTTCAACTGGTTCCTGGTAAACAAGATTTGATCCAGGACATTAGGTCGAGCTGGACCCAAATCTAATTACTTAAATCCAAGCTGATTATATCTCAACTCTGATCACACAGTGCATCATCTTCATCACAGGAGACAAATTTATATTTTGAGGCAGACCGAAAGTGTGAACAGCTTCTTAGCACTGCTCTTTTGAGGGTTCTTTCTCTGCTTGCGTCTGTTCTGGTTGACTGCATTTTGGATCATGTTTATTTTGGACCAGTTCTTACCGTTCTCAGGTCCATCTTGTAATGGGTCTCTTTTTTTAAAAATGTATTAATGCACATTGCTGATGGGTAGGTTTTCCACATCTTTTACAGATCTGGTAAACAATTTTGGACCTGTGAAGACCTCTAGATACAAAAAAAAATAGAGATTAATCTTTCAGGTTCAGATGCTGTTCGACAATCTGACTAACTTTAAGAAGCACTGGAGTCAAAAAAAGTATTTAGCTGATTATTTAGTGTTATAGAAATACAGTCATTCATGGAATCAAAATAAGAATTCTGGTTTTAATGTTTTGCTTTTTAAGTTTTTTTTTTTACTTCATTCTCAGAGTTCTGAAACTGTAATTTAATTTATTTACTATTTATTTAATATTTATGTATTTATAGGTGCGTATGTATCTCCAATCTGTGATGGAAATCTTAGACCTGGTTCACTCTATCAGGAAGTTTCAGGAGACCCGGATGTCTTACACAGGAATATTTATTGAAGCTCGATCGAGAAGAAAAGGGAAACACCACATGTGAATCACAGCGTACTGTTACCCAAATCTGAAGATGGTGTCCTGAAGCTCAGTATTTAACCTTCCCCAGAACTGATAAGTTCCGCTATATCCAAATAAGGTTATTCCTAACTCAGCCTGGCATGTGTGATAACTCTATTGGATATCAGATCCAAACAGGGAAAGACGTCAACCATTGCTGTCCTAGCAACAGCATAGCCTCTCTACAGTATCTCTTATCCAGCGTCAACAACCAGGCGCCAGCCTGTTGTGTCTAAACCCGAATACAGAAGATCTAGCAGACCTTGGTTTAGCAGAGGCCAGAGCCAACTCAGCCTTGTCAGGCACACAGAGTGAGACAAGCGAACAGAGACAGGCAGTTGACCTGACCTGTGAAGCCCTGTCTTAAGTTACCTTTAACCTACAAGAGGGAAGTGTAACATACAAAAAGGAAAATTTCTTCACACATTCCTCTCTGGTAATCCTGACACAGCAGTTCCTCCACTTGGCCACGTGTTCCAGGCAAATATCTAATGAGAAATTTATGGAACTGTGTAAATGTGAAGCAGGGTGCTGCTGCAGAAGTATGTTCTACTGTCCATGGATAAATAAAGGTGAAAGTAAAATTAATGGAAAAAATTTAACATTCTGAAGATTGGAGAGGGTATGTTGTGTGAAATATGTGGGAGGAAACACTGCTATCCCTTGAACTCAATGGGCAAGGTTGTTAACCTTTTACACACCACCCCGAGATACAAGTCTTATCTGTGATTGGCGACAAGGTGTAATTAGGTTAGATTTGATTGGGCATAGTCTTCCAAATAAAAGAGACCACCATTGATTTAGTCATGATTTTAATGAACAAAATTATTTTATGTATGAGTTGAAGTGATCCTCCACATTCAGGTCGACTGGTAATGTCGATAGCAGAGTGACTGTATCTCTCTGCCATTTTTCCATCCCCACGCACACAAGTTGTAGCTGACGAGAGCTTGGGGCTTAAAGGCAATAAAGTTAGCTATTGATCAATACTCTCCCACCACCTTTCCCTCCACCCATCCCAACCCCCATTCCTACATGCAGCACAGGGTCAGCCTTGGGGTCCACACCCTGTGTCTGGGCCTGATGTGGTTAAGGCCGCTCAGGGGAGAAAGCAGGATCAGTGGATAGAGGGAGGCTGTCCATGAAATGAACAATTAAAGGCCAAGCAATGAGAATAATCACTCAGAGCAAAGGATGCAACACACACACAAGCAACCAGCAGTCGAAAGGCAATTTTACAAAGCTATACTTAGATATGCCACATTGCTGGTGTCAGACCTATTCAAAGCGTCCCAGGAGAGCTCCAAAATGGCGCCCAGAACCACTCACACTAAAACCAGCAAACAATGAAACTTTTATTTACAATTTTTATATATACACTGGTATTTATTCACCCCCAACACGCCATGGTAAACATGAGTTCAAACAGTGGTGCTCAAGTTTATGGTAACCTTTATTTAACCATTAGGCCTCAAGTCCAGTTTTTGCATACTTTTGGTGCAGACATACCAAATTATGTTCAGAAGATTACCTATAAGGGATGTGACAATGTAATAATGATAATAATAATGATAATAATAATAACAATTGGGAGCCTACTTTAAATATGTAACACAAATGTTCCAAAAATATTTGTATTTATGTAGTAAGATAAAACACTCGAATTGCAGATAGGAATACCCTTTAGAAATATTTAGAAAGACCCACAGAGATGGATTAAAGGGTCAACATTTTGACATTTGACTGACGTTTAAGACCACAGAAAAGTCAAGTACATATAACTAATGTGGGCAAAGGCACAGTCTGCAAATGGGAAGGGTGAATATTGGGATTAAGTCAACCGGAACAATGGTTCAGTAATGATATTCAGTTATGGTATTCAAATTTTTGATTTTGATAAATCAGCAGAGTAGTCTTTTAGAAATGTGCAATCTGCAATGATAAATCGTTTGCAATGTGTAATGATAAATCAAGGCAGAAGAACCAGAGGTATTGTCCTTTTTTTGACAGTGAACCTGAAACTTGAAGTCATTTTCAGATAAAAATGACTTTTCCTTATAAGCACCACTAGTAAAATGATTATGTAAATAAGATTTTTATGCAAACGCACTTTGCACTTTATTGATGAGCCATCAGGACTGTTTAATGCAGTTATAACAACTAATTTTCCCAATAAAGAGTTAAATACTTGATACATGATACATGATATAAACATTTTTGACTTGATCTGACCAACTGAAGCAGGAACCATGGTATTTAATTATAACAATGTAAAGGAAATTTGCCATTTCAACACTTTTATGTGTGAAATGTATTCACATCATAGGTCTACATTATATAAAGTGGGATTGAAACAGGTCATTTCAGTTACATTTCAGCCTAATATCTTTCTTTAATCTACTTTCTGAGTGATTTTAACATGGTTTCATTTCATAGTAAGAATATGTTTAAGGTAAGATAGTTCTCTTAGCTATAAAATAAATCATGTTGTGCCACTGCAGTAAAAAGCACAATCACTAGCCCCAGTGAAATACAAGGCAAACATGATATGATATGATCAGCACTCCGCCAGTCTGCCATTAATTGTGTTGCCTTAATTTCAAAATAAGAGTTGCACTGCTATTCAAGATAACCTCATCCAAGATCAACAAATCAATGCTACTGCTTTCAAAGAACTAATTTAGCTGTGTGAGAATTAACAGGATCATATTAACCATCTCACAACATGTTACCTTTAATTAGTTAAATGATATTTGAAAAACAAGCTCCAACAGACAACAGGACAACAACAAATAATCTTGTGTGCACAGAACTAAGCACCTCCAAATCAGAAAAGAACACGTTACCTTGAGATGGTTCATCTTTTATATTTAGACTTTTTCAAAAAATGGAGTGAAAAAAACATGCTCCTTAATGAAATCTCGCAGGGGAAATGTCGTAAAAGATTTCCATGTCAAATATAAATCATCAGTTATACCACAAAGGTAAAATAATTAAATCTGTGAAGTCTTTGGCTGACTTTTACCTCCCTTTATACCTCTCCCAGTAACCATCTCACCACCAATGGCAATGACCCATTTGAGACACATTGTGGTGTGTGGGGAAAATGTTCTATATCCACACAAACACACACACACCAAATGACCAATACGGCACATTATGAGCTTGTTTTTGCAGACACAATCTCTCTCTCTCTCTCTCTCACTCTGTCTCTCTCTCTCACACGCATACACACACACACACACACACATAGAGACACACATAAATGGAACAGCAGCCCAGTGACATTAATGTTATAGGTTATTGAACGATTTTAAAGGATTTATAGGGCAGGGTAAGAGACTGTGGCAAAGAGAGCGCAAGGTAGACATTAGTCAGTTCAGAAACACACACTCGTGCACACAGCCCTGCGCAGTACGCAGTAGCTGCACCGTTGCTAATATAAATTACCAGAAAGTGTTATACCTCTCAACATGGCCTGTTTCCCTCTGTTTTTTTCTTTTACTTCTCCCTCTCTCTCTCTCCATCATTCCTATCTCTCTCACCCTGTGTACCAGGTCAGCCTGGGAAATAGCTGTTGTTTGAAGTCATCTGCAGCTTTCACATCTCTTCCCTTCCCTTCCCGATCCCCAGCAGCTTGACATCCACACTGTGTGTGTACTGTATAGGTGTGTGTATATATATATAGGGATGTGTATATATAATTAAAGTGTGTGTGTGTGTGTGTGTGTGTGTGTGTGTGTGTGTGTGTGTGTGTGAACACCTTATACTTGCAGCTGCATCCATGTATATATATGATCTGTATGGCTCTATGCAAGGCTGTATTGAGCAAAAGTCACTCACAGTAACTTACTGTAGTTCATTTAGATACAGTCCTACAAAGTAGAATGTGTATTATGTCGGTATGATGGTGGATTTTTAACAAAACCTGTAAGATGTTTGTTTTTTCAATATTATTTGATGTTTTACTTTCATTGATTGTATTTGAGAGTGTCTTCTGTCATTTTATTTTTCTGAATTAGCAAAATGGGACTAGGTCTGCATCTCATTGTACAACCTGGTGTTGTAGAGTGACAATAAATTAACTTTGTATCCTTGTATAATAATATTCAAAATACACTGGTAATGGAAGAAATTTAGAGAGATTGCCATATTCTTTTCAGAATGTTGTTTATTTTGCATTTGTTGTTGTAAAAGAAGAAAGAAAAAACTGTTTTAGCAAATTAAGCACTTTAGTTTCTTGTGATGCTGTTTGATTATCAGAAGATAGGTTCAACTTTGTAAAACCAGATCTTACATAAATAATGTTTTCCATGTTTTAAAATCTAACTGTTTATAACACAACTTCACCAATAGCATTAGTTTTAAGAAACAGTGAACCTATCCTTTTAGGCTCTTGCTGTAATTGTAAGATGTGAAAATGATGGCTTGTGTTTATTAAGAAGTAAGCTTACTCCTTACTCTTGCTTGGTGTACCACTCTTCTTTTGGGGTTTTATTTCCTTTTCATTGTAGTTGTCAACAATATTGTCAAACTTGGTCAGCCTTTGGTCTGAACACACTACCTTGACTGTTTAATAAAAACAGACCATCTATTGAAGCTGTAAGAGATGAAGCTTGAAGTTAATTATTTAATGTTCAGTAAAGTGTGGGTAAACAACCGATCATACGATTTAATTTTTCTCTGGTTTAAATTGCAGGTGGCCTGACCTGGAATGCTGTGTGGTAAATCAAACCAGGAAATATACATTTGTTTTTCATGAAAAAAATATGATATAAAAACAGGCGTTACTCCTAAGGCCTGTAAAACACTGCTGCTTATAATGTTATTTCATCACAACAAAAAGAGAAAAAGTTATTTCCTTTTCTCCAAAGTGATCCTTCATTCTTCAGTAGTAGTACAGTATCAGAGAATATTGTCTATTTGAGTGTCTCACTGATTCTGCTGGACATTTCATTTTCTGGTGTACTGGGGCCCTCTGGGGCTGTCTGGATTTGACTATCAGTCTCTCACACTATTTAATGATGTGTGTGCATGTCTGCTTGTGTGTGTGTGTGTGTGTGTGTGTGTGTGTGTGTGTGTGTGTGTGTGTGTGTGTGTGTGTGTGTGTGTATGTGTATGTATGCATGCATGGGTTGGTTTGAGTAACATTCTCTAAAAGCCTTTTTAGTGGGCTTCCGTTGGACTTGCACAACAGCTTTCTGGGAAATGGTGAGGAATGAAATGAGCTCTGGGATGGAGAGAGAAGAGAAGAAAAGATCCACCTTCCTTTTTTACATCCAACTGCTTTTACATCTAACAGCACCTTTTTCCTCTCATCTGTCATCTTTTCTATTCAGCTGCCTTCCCTCTTTCTTTATTGATATATTTTCAGAGGCATCACTACAGTTAAGAAAAACTTTTTATTATTTTTTATTCATGTTTGGCAGACAAGCAGCAAATAAGATTTAGAGGTCATATCAACACGATGAATTGAAAATATGAGAGCTTTCACACCTGACTGACACCATTCACACCAGACTAACCAAACTCTAGGTTTGTTTCACCTAATGGGGTTAGCCAAACCCACCAAGACTGATTCTTGAAAATTGAAAAGAAGGGTCTCTGTCTGCTTTCAGGTGGCTCAGTTTGGTGCTGATGCAAATCAGTCCAACCGTAGGACTGTGTGAAGCCAGGATTTCATTAGCTAATTTATTCAACTCTTGTAATGAACTTAAACTTATGAAACTTTCAAGAGGGTGATATCATAAGCAGTCCAAATGTGAGTAAAATTTAGCGACCACAGTTCAGTTATCAGTTTTCTCTGCGCTCTTTGTTGCACCAAAGAAGATAAATAAATCCATAAAGCTGTGTTCAGACAGACAACTAATGACAATCAATGAGACCACTGCGTCAGCACAGCAGGGCTCCAGACACAAAATTCTCCTGCAAAAAAATGCAGAGAAGGCAAAGAATTAGAACCCCCAACTTTTGTTGCAATATATTGTGATGTCATCTGGCAAGGCTCTGTCTCGGCCAATCAAACATTCCTGGTGGATTACTTTGTACATTGAATAGGGTCATTCTACTTTTAAAATGATTGTTACGTCTCCACCAGCACAGCTCCTTTTTTTAATGCAACATTTTAAGCCCTTCTTCTCTGGGTTTCTATATCTTCAACCAGCCACCTTTTATTAAGTTATTTAAGTTATGGTCACTCCTCTCATTCTCTCTCTCTCTCTCTGTCTCTGTCTCTCTCTCTCTCTCTCTCTCTCTCTCTTTCTCTCCGGACTCTCTGTAATGACCACATGACAGCATGGCCTCAGAATCTGCAGGTTTTTAAATTAATTAATTTCCAGTATGCTGAGTCAAACCAATACTGACCTGAACAGTGGTCGAACAATACCACCAGTCTCTGTGGACTTCACATGAATATACGATGTAGAGGGTACAAATATGACCACCCCCCCCCCCCCCCCCCCAAACATGCACACACACATGGGACAAGAATATGTTTACCCATGCATCACTTTGTCTATTTAGCTGATCGCACTTTGTTATTCTGCACACACATGCTCAATTGACATGCAAGCACGAGGAGAGGAGGTTTATGCTAGTTTAGCATTGGAATTCCCAGATGTGTGTGTGTGTGTGTATGTGTGTGTGTGTGTGTGTGGGGGGGGGGTGATAGAGTGTGTGTATTTGTAGCATGTGTTTGTAGCATGTACTTCAACTCATGGTGTCAATGTGTGAATGCATCTACAGAATGTGTCAGGGTGCAGCAGGGTGTTCCCGCTGTTTGTTTAATAGTGCCTGCTCTTTAATGAGAACATATATCACACAAGCAGCATTCCTGCACACTGGAGAATTCCAATGCCTTTAGCTCAACCAATGAGCTGTCACAAAGTTTTGAGGTCACAGGTCAAAGTTTATATTGATTGGATGATTGGATCTGGAGGAAAATGAGTGTGTGATCCTCACTGCATTATCATTTTCAGCCTGTGTCTCTGCCATTATTTGTAGCAAACATGTTTCTCATTATGTTAACAAAGGCGACTCCCCAGAGGTTTGTGGGGCAGCTCACTCCCTGCTGGCTTTTACAGGGGCTTGCTGTGCAATTGGGCAAAAAATAGTGGTCACAGGGGTTAATTGTGGTTGGCTCATTCCATTGAGAGTGTACCCCAGTGTACCCCACTGACCTGACTGACACTGATGCTCAGGTCTGTTTTATCTGGAGCATAATATCTGTGAAATAAGCCATAAGGCACTCCATTACTGTTCATTTCTGAAAGCTAGCACACAAATGCTGGACATTTACATCCATCCATTAGCTTTACCGTTTACCCGGAGGGTCCCAAGGGCCTGGAGTGGATCCCAGCTGACACTGGCAGGGAGAATCACCAATTAACCTAACCTGCATGTCTTTGGACTGTGGGGGCAGACCTTGGCCCCCAGAGAAAACCCATGCAACCATGGGGAGAACATGAAAACTCCACAAAGAAAGACCCCAGCCTGAGCATGCAGCTCTGAGGGGTGCCAGTGTTGAGAGTCAGGGTGGAAGATGTGGTGGTGCCTATCCGCACTGTCTGGGGTCTCCCGGTCAGGAAGTTCAGGATCCTGTCACATAGGGCGGTGTTGAGTCCCAGGTCTCTGAGTGGTCATAGTGGTACAAGGTGCACATGAACCTGTTGTTGACAGCTGTCAAGTTGTCACATGGGTTTGAGTTTGGAATGCATTTGTACTGTTCAAGAACATGGAGATCCAAATGCATTATATATTTAGTATGAGTAAATCATATTCAAAGCATTTTTTTATTTAGAATATATTATTACACACCCAATTGAAAGTCTTAGAAATCAGGAGCGTTGTAAGACGAAGTTAAAGAAGTTACCTCTCTAAAAATCATATTGACATTTAACATCATCTCACCAACCTCCATCTAAAGAGGAAGCTCATTAGATGTGGCTGAAAGTATTTGGACATTGATTTAAGATTTTTTTTGGCAAACTACAAATTTCATCCTCAAATAATGACCTATAAATAATTGAATTTACTTTCATGGCATGGAATTTTTTTCTTCTTGGGAAGTAGATCAACTGAGTATCATTCATAGCGCATGTAGGTAAGAATCAGTACCTTTGCTGAAGAGCGCTTCAGCCGTACAAGTGTTTACTGTAACTGGTGTTTGAAAGAAGCTTCATGGCCAATAGAGAGTTTGTTGGTAGCAGCTTCAAACTTTGTACCGACTCACAGTCAGCTCGTTCCATACAGAATTAATCAGATGGCTCTAAACTTAATACCATAACCTAATATTCCCTTAGAAATGGCCAGAGCAGTATTGATTGTGCTGTCAGGTCTATGTAAATGCCGCTCTCTGCTATCACTTTTTGACCAGACGATGCGAGGCATCTGACAGCTTAATTTGACAGCCAGAGCATCTGCACTGTTTATCCGATCTACCCGAGCACACTGCGACGCTGCTGTATGTATGTAGTCATTGAATCATTAAATTTTTACTACAATGAACTTTTCTAAGTATTAAATCTGAGTCATGAATTTGTGAAATAATTGTTTGACTTGTTTAAATATTTAAGGAGCCTATGAATTTGTTCCAAAGGGAAGCAAAATGTCCCTTTTTCTACATGGTTTCAGCAGGTGATTTTAAGGAAAATGTAAGCAAGAAATATCACTGTCAATGCAAAACATTGACAGTGTGATGAAATGACATTTTAAGCAGCAGTGTTTTACAGGTTTTAGGAGTAACGTTTGTTTTTATATCGTGTTTTGTTTCAAAACAATTAATACTGACTTTTTCTTGTAAATGGCTTTGGAATTATAACAGAAAACAATCTTAGTTTTTGTAGCCTCAGGGTGTGATGTCACCTGCCTTTCAATTGTCTGCAAATCTCTTATTAGTTAATCTGCTTTATTACCAAAGAGCTGGCTGATGCAATTAGGAATGTAGCTCCCCGCTGTTTCACTCTGCTGAAAATAATGCCTCCGACATTCATTCAATAATGGGGTTTTAGTCAAAATTATGACCCAATTAGACCTAGTTTCACATTCATTTGATTCCACAGATGAGCTGGTTACTTTTCACCTCGTATGTAATTACAGCAGAATTAATATCAGCCACAGTAATTGGGTTTGAAGGCAAAGTTAAGTAAGTAATAGCACAGAGGAGAGGCTAGAGGGGAAATATGATATTTAAACTGGAGGAATTGTCGCTCACCATGCAGAAAAGGTATAATTGTCATCTTTTTGTCTTTGCACCAATACTGCAAGCCAAGCACCTCAGAGTCATGTACATTTAAGAGGAAGGGATTGTTTTCTATGAGGCATAAAGAGGGACTTGAAACTCTAATGAACCACTCAGGATATGTGTCTTCAACAGTTGAATAAATATTGCTGTAAATTTGTGCATAAATAATTTTCACCACCAAACACCAAACACACTGTGTAGGCACTTTAATGTCTGCATTTATCAACAAGCTTTTTAGGCTTCATTCATTGGTTGTGCGTTGTAGTTAGCAATTTGCAGTACAGTTATGTGTGTGTGTGTGTGTGTGTTTTTCCAGCTAGCCACCCCACCCCCATCCCTCGCAGCCTTTCTTCTCCATTATTCTTTTTTCCCAAATTGAAATTACATGCCTCTAAATTTCTTTCCTCTATCCCTTCATCCTGTCATTAATATTTAAAGCGACACCTTGAGCAAACTCACCCACCAAAACAGTAGAGAAAGAGAGGGGGGGGGAGGAAAGTGGGTGAAGGGATTGTGTTTGCAGGAATCCTTTAATCCAGGGGAATTAGCCATTTAATAGCGAATCGCCATTTGTAGATTACAGGGCTTAGACTCTGGGGAGCCGACATTCTCTGACACCTGCTTAAAACAACCTGGAAGCTAACACATACACACACGCCCACAAAGATGTGCCCACACACATAGCACAGACATGTCCTGCAGATATTAAGTATTTCTCCTTGTCTTTTATCATGAAAACAGGTACTGCACCTGGACACAGTGTTACACTGCAACTTGCAAATGTAGGTTTGCATACTTCGTACCAGTTACTTATAAACATCACAAGGCAATTGACCTCCTCACTTGGTAAAGACACTACTTGCGTTAAAAATATATGTAATTAGTATTGTGAGCAAAATTCCATCGACTTTTTTATATAAATATGTATTTGAAACTATCAACTTCTTCAACATGTTATCAACACAGGGGTGTTGGTCATATTCTGTCTGGCAGAACTTATGACATACTTGGTTTTCTTTTATATAGTACTATGGTTAAGTAAGGTACAGAA
Source organism: Lateolabrax maculatus (assembly GCA_031216445.1). Lineage (NCBI taxonomy): Eukaryota > Metazoa > Chordata > Actinopteri > Acropomatiformes > Lateolabracidae > Lateolabrax > Lateolabrax maculatus. The sequence goes on from CM062200.1 coordinate 20,464,844, forward strand.
AACATGTATGTCTAATTAGCACAACTTATTTGCCTTTAGAAATTCACAACCTTAGTTACCTTGGTTAGGAGACCTTTGTTGTCATGGTTACAATATTTTTATTTCATTTTTTTATTTTATTTTGATAATAACTACTTGGTTATGGGAACGACAATGACCATGGTAAAAAGAAATCAGTGTTAAATGTCACTAGCAAATGGGAAACAAACAGCGGTCTCACATCCCACGTTCTGTTGACAATCCATCCCACCCGACCATGTCCCTCTGTGGACCTCGTAGCTCTGTAATAAGGTAACCTGACTTCCTCCTTTGCTCCCAAAGGACAAGCGTCATCATTTTCATTTTGGGGCATTTACTGAAATGACTGATGCACTCGTTATTTGTAGGAAGCCAATCTCTGTATTTTCTGCTTCACCTAAAACATTACCTTTTTGTAAAAGCCCCACCTAGATTCATTAACATACAATAACTTCAATTACAGTCTTTTAAAAACAATAATAATAAATACACAGAAGCAATGTTGAGGACAGTTATCCACAAATGATCTTTGTCCCTCAATCAGTGTCTTTGCTCATTCTCTGTACATTGCACTGTACATTACATCCAGTACTTATTAACTAGCAGAACACACACACACACACACACACACACACAGACACACAATTACTAGCTGTAATTTTAGCGCTGTAGCAGTTGCATGCCAGGGGATCAAACAGCTGCTATCTGCTCTCATTCTCATGATCATTTTGCAGAAGATGACAACTGTGTGTTGTCCCAGAGAGAGATAAGGGCCATACAGGAAACAGCGCTGTGTGTTTTTAATATTCGGCAGGCAGTAAAGTCATTTACTCCTCAGCACATAACAAGATGCTATCGCCTCTGATCCCCTTACTCGCCCCTGATGAGTGAGCGCATACAGAGAGGAAAGGAAGGGCAGGGGGAAAGAGATCAGTTCAATTGCCTGAAACAGAAAAAAAACATTTATTTCTTTCTTTAATTTAAGTTCATATCACTCACCTGAGTGTGGTTAGTGTGTTTGCATATTGCACCAAAGCAATTCCCAATTACATGGGAAATACAAAGCATTTGTTTCTGCAATAAGTTAACAGGTTGTTGTCGCAAGAACATGATGTACCCCCATAAGGTCCTTCTTAAGGCTCTCCTAGAAAGGAAACACGCCCTCCTTCTATCCTTCCACAGAGAAATTTACAAGTTTAATATCCTCTGACTGCTTTTCATTTTGTCATGAACAACCTTATGGTTAAGGTTTGGTTAGGTTTAAGGTAATATCATGGTTTGGGATAAAATGAGTTCCTAGTCCAGAATTATGGAAAGGGTTAAATTGACCACTTCATGAAGAAGTTTCCTGACTTCTTTTTTCACCTGAACATTAATATGAGTAATTTCAGGGCATTTGCTGCAATAACAGATTCTGTCGTTTTTATTGGGAGGACAGTCTCATTTCATATCATTAGTGACTGCTGGCATGAAAGTAACGTGGTTCAAATATTACATGATGAATATTTTTAGTGTTTTTTCCCTCTCTGGCTACGTATGGCTTCAACAAGCTTTCTGGGTTTTCCTGCTGTAGTTTTACAGGATATACAGTGTATTTATTTAAAGTTTGTTCATGTTCAGTAAACACTAATATGTAGGGATGCAGCGATATCATTTTTTCAAACTGATACGATACCGATACTTGGATCTGAATACTTGCCGATACCAAGTACTGATGCTGATAATGTCCGTGATGTAGGGGCGGCTGGGAATCTTATATCGCGGCTCGAGTGTGCTGAGAAGATGGCGAAATCCTACATTTTCCACAACCGACAGTGGCTGGTCATCCAGAGCAATAAAATGAGTCAGTGCCTCTGTTATTTTAACTGCCCGTGGATTTTCTCTTGACATTTTTTCTCGCTTTTCCAAAACCTGAGTTAAAGTTGGCTGTTGTGGTTTTACATTAGCCTTGGTAAACTCGGTGTACTCAGGGTTATGATGTGTCCTCAGATGTTTTATCAAATTGCTCGTATTGAACAACGTACTCTCCTTCCCTCCCCTGGACACCTTACGAGTACACAGTTTGCACTCTGCCTTGCTTCTGTCATCGTCGCATATTTTGAAGTGCGTCCACGCGGCTGACATGCTGTTTAGTGTTTAGCCTTCTGCAGCCGGTCTCACTCACCTAACCACACTGTTCCTAGTTAGCTCGACATCTCCCCTAGCCGCCAATCTAAAAAATACAACAAAATGACAAGCCACCCTCTGATCGCGGTCTTCGTGCAAAGCAATTGCATGCAATAAATTGGTATCAGTTCATGGTATTGATTAACTTTAACGAGTACGAGTACGAGTATATTAGAATAGTATCGGCCGATACCGATACTGGTATTGGTATCGGTGCATCCCTACTAATATGTCAAATGAAAGCTTTTTACTACTCTGTTTTGGAAAGATGACTGCTAGCCTCCATATAGCACACATAAACGCCACACCTCTCTCTCTCACACAGACACTCTCTTGCTTGCTTGTGCTCTCTCAGCTCACACCCTGTCCCTGTCCCAGCAGTGCCAGCTGTTCCCTTTTTCTTCAACAACTGCAATGGGGTGCCGCATGCCAGTGGGCAGGGCTATGAACAGTGCCAGGCTAACACACACACAGACAAACACACACCTAGGTAAAAGATGTACAAACACACAAACTAATTTAAGACACGCAGTCCCCCTTTCTCCACACATGCGCACACACACCTGTCCCTGATGCAGGCAGACGGCCCCCATATTGCGCCTGTAAGCTGGTGCCAAACAGTGGCCTGTGCCTATGCTGAGGTGAACAACAGGGAATAAACAACCTGTGGTTCGTGTCGGCTCAGAGTACTGTACACTTGGTTTAACATGACCACATAAACCATACAGCCAGAAGGGAGGCCTCAACCCAAACACACACAATTTTGTGTTAAATAAGACTGTACCAAGCTGTCAAATCTAGCTGTCATCTGTCCATCTGGCATTTAGTGGTCCATCCAGACTTTCTCTGAGTCCTAAAGAAGTTAATGATTTTATGAAATTATCTAACATTAAAGTACAGACTCTTTTGTAAATGTAAATTAAATGGTTGTTCTGTCACCAAAACTCAAAACCCAGGATTGAACCATGCTGTCATTCACAAATTAACCAACCCAATTATCCATCCAAAATGCAAACTACATGAATAAATAATAACAAAATAAATGATTTTAAAAATTCATTTTAACCACTTACCTCTATTTATTCAAAGGTGAAAAGGAAGTGAGGGAGTTTTTTTTAATTTACTTTGATACTTCAAAAACCTTCTATGTTGTTTCACATGGTTAACATGTTACACATGCATTCTGTGAAGTCATAGAAAAATATATTTAGACAGTAAATTGTTTTCTTATAATCCAGCCAGGAGCCTTTGTTGCATGACTTCCTTCTCTCCCACCCCTAGTCTCCTGGCCACCTCTACAGAATCAGAAGTAAAGGCAAAAATGCCCCAAAAATAGTAGTTAAAGTAAAATTACAACATTTTGACATCATCACTCGACTAAGAAAGTCCTTATATACATGATTTATTATACATGATTCAACACAGTGGTGGTCTCAGAGTAAACCTTACCATCTATTATATATCAGTGACAAGATCAATTGGATGCAACCCAATACATTAAGCACTAGAAGCAATGTCATTCTGTCATTATTTTCAAGTTAAGAGTGTCTTTTTCTTGATATATTTTCTGTCAAAAAAATGATACTTTACTGTACATATATGTGTACAGTAAAGTATAATTTTATGTACATGTTTTTTTTTTAAAGGTTATATATTATGTTTAGATTTGGCCCTCATAAACCTGGACATATCCAGTCTATCAATTTGTTCATATATTCAACACTTCTTCTCATTTCTGAATCTCTCTTTTCCATCTCTCCATTATCCCTCACAGTTGTCATCATTAACATGTCGTATGGTTTATTGTCCAACCCTTCTGGGCCCCGAGCAGAGCCAGATGAAAACAGCATATACCGTGGTACAAACCCAATGAAAGGTGTTCTAGTGTTACATGGAAGCTTTTTGTTGAGAGTGTAGATTCCAGGCTTTCCTCTGTCTTGTAAAATGTATGATCTTTCTTATGGATCCCAGTGTTCACTGTGCCGCTAGCTATAGCACACTGAGGAAGCATTACCACAGGCTATGGAGAGAGAGACATGGAAAAACAGAAGGAGACAGAGGGGGAGAGAGATAGACAGAGAGGTTTATTGACAGGGGTCAGAGTTGGGTTACTCAGGTGAGTTGATGCCAACAAGGGATGGCTCCTCATTGGCTCTGAATGTGAGCTGATTCGTAGATGACGACCTCCACCAAATGCAGACGCCGTGGGGCCTGACAGGCCGCCATGTTTTTTTCATGAGGTGTAGCTGCAGAGTTTGACTTTGTTTGGGCTGTGTGGTCCTGCAGACAGTAAGACTGACCGATCTGACATCAACTTGATTAAATGTTAAAATGGCCAGAGGTTTTGGAGATTGCTCAACATGGACCCGTCACAACCGCCCTTGAGCTTGATGTACATTGATCTTGCCCAAAGACATGTGCTGAAGATGGATAAAGGACAAACTGGAGTGGATACAGCTTTTACACATACTGTTTCAGTTACACAGTAGTTGTGGTGCTATTTATGCATACTGTGAGTCTGCGAGCAAAAATTTAAATGCTTTAAATTGACTAAATTGATACTGTTATTTCTTACATTTCTGGATGTCACAATTCAGGTTTTGCTTATTGCATAGGCAGTGGACTGTTTGTTTCCACCATGGTTTTAATTTTACTTTTATTTAATGTAGAACAACCATGTCCCAAACAGTGTACTCCAATTAACCTCCTCCCTCTTACTCCAATAGAAAAACTTTGAGTTGTAAGTCTAAATGTCATTGGCTGGGGAGGAGAGCTCTGTACTGCAGCACAAAAGAAAAATGACATTTACATTTCTGCTTCTCACACTACTGCAGTCTTTATGAAATGATTAATATACATTATAGCTTGGTAAATCTTACCTTGCTTTAATAATATTTATGGTTTTAAAAGCATTTGATGTCACAGAATGTGATGGCAAAGCGGTCAACCTTCAGACTAAAGTTTAACTTTAAGTTTAACTTAAGTAAATATTCAGCTCAAAAATAATCAAGTTTACATTGACTTTGAAGTTGAAAGTTAATGTCCCCTCTATGGAACAATACTGGTTGTTTCTGTCATTCTGTATAAAACTTCTTTGAATGTGAAGTGGCTCAAAAGCAATTTAATTCAGCTTAATTCTTAAAGTCAATTTGATTCCAAGGCAATATTTTCATTTTCTCTCTCGATTGATTTAATCAAATATATTTATAAACCCTGATTTGATTCAGCAATATTCTGCCATATTAAATAAAATAATGTGATAGGAGAAATAGGAGAATTCTCTTATATAAACATATATTTAAAAAAAAACTCTTGCAGCTGCTGACAGAAAGCATCAGATACTAAGACACATTGTCTAAGACACTTTGGGGAAATGTTAACTGTAACCGTCCGCATCCAGCATTGTTTTAAGTATTTTTTATGGAGGCGTGCTCTAATAAAAGATGAAGTGTAGTTGAATCAGGGTTCTCTGTGCGTCTTGCACAGGTGTGCGCCTCAATCAGTTGATTCTCAGTTCAAGTAAAGCCAACTTAGACTTGGACTATAATCATCTTAGAAATACAGATATATCTTAGTAACAAAGATAGAACTACAGAAAGTACAAAAACTGCATCCATCAAGTGTAATACGGTACATTAAAGGAAACACAATAAATTCAGTTCTTCATTTAGGCCAAAATGTACTGTATTAAGAGTTTGAAACCAATATGCCTCTCTGCAGAGCAGTGATTTGACAATGTCACCCCCCCACCCTTGTTGTCGACTGTCCTGTCATAGCAATGGTTACAGAATCGGTCTCTGCTATTTTTATTCATTTCAATATATTATTTCAAACAATTTTATTCATTTCAACCAAATGACAGCAGATACTAATTTGATTTGTACATACTTTTTTAATTCTTTTGCAAATTAAAGTAAATGACCCACAAAAAAAATATTGACACTTTGGATTGTGTGAGTTCCCCAGACGAGGCACTCTGGGCTGTAGTTGTGTACTGTTTCAGTAGGCAGAAGGTGTGGTGGGAGGGACGACAGGGTTTTCTGTCCCCAGGGAGGCAAAATTACCCGTCTGACTGTGGATAAATCAGCTCGCAGCACGCACAGGACATTTACGAGTCACACTTGACAGATAATACAGAGAGCAACTGGACTGGGATTCTCGCCCTCCCTCTTGTCACCCCTCTTCCCATCATCCCTCTATCCGCTTATGTCCACTAATTTGGCTGTCTGCCTTCAGTATATTCACTTTTCTATCTCATCCCTCATTCCCACTCATTCCTCCAACTCTGTTAAATCCATCCGTTCTGTAATTTCCTCTCTGCAGAGTCAGTTTGTTCCCCCACTCACCCCCTCTCTTATTTACTGAGCAGAGAACAGGAATAGAGAAGCAGTAATGATAGCATGACAAGAAAGGTTTGTTGTTTCTGTGTCGGTTCACCCCTCTGTATTATCTCCCTCTGGTTTCCTCCTGGGCTTCTCTTTTCTCATTATTTCCCACTCTCTCTTCCCAGTTGTATTCCATTTCAATATTGCTTTAGCTCATTGCTTCTGTCCCTCTCCTCTTTTTACTCTCCCGCTCACTTCTTTCTAGATTCCTCACAAAACAACTTAATTTGTTCGTTTGGGAAGCAGGCTTTGATGCTCCAAAGAACAAATCATTCTGCTTGAGGAAACCAGCCCCAACTTCTGCCCGTTCCTCTTGAAAATTCATGCTCACACAAAAAGTTATTTTGCTGCTTATTCATCCCCCCCCCCCCCCCCCCCCCCCCCCCATCTTGTTTTGGAAATTCACTAGCACTGCAAAACAACATCTCTGATATGCCTGCTGCTGACATGGCCAAAACATCCCGCCTCTGGGAAACGTAGTTTCCATCCACCCGCCTCATTTCCCAGGATGCTTCAGGGCTCAGCTTCTATAAATCAGATGCACTCGTTCCACAGAAATGCAAATGTTGGTGGTGGTGCACTTAAATTCTCCCAGAGATATATTACTGCTTCTTGCCTTGTGTGTGTGTGTGTGTGTGTTTGTGTGTGTGTGTGTGCATGTGGGTAAGAGATATATTGCGGTCGACCATTGGGAGTGCTAAAGCAGAACGGGGTGGATTGAGAATTGCATTTCTGTGACGTCAAAATATAAAAAAAACCACTGGACTGCGTCCTGAGGACTGGGGACTTATTTTGTTTCTGAATGCATAAAGATTTAAGCTAATTTCTCCCATTTTGCCCTTTTCTCTTGTCCTTCGCAGCAATTCATCCTGTTTGACTGAAAAAAGACATAGGGGTTTTTGTGTGTGTTTGTGTGTGTGTGTGTCAGCTTACTATACTTTTTGACTGTGTGGATGTGTGTGTTATGGAGAAAGAAAGGGATGATCTTTCACACACAGGATGAGAGAATTTATCTGAAAAAGGTGAGGTAAAGTAAGTGATGAGGAACAATGGATGGAGTGATGAGTATCTTGTGTCTGCCGTGACCTCTTGGCTGGGCAGCCAGGCCATCGATGATGGATGTTACTTTAACAGATTTGCTGAACATTAAAGGCTCCATCCCTCTGCTGTCCTCTCGGGAGCTTTTGCTGCCTCACAGCACACCAACGGGGCCTCTGTCCTGGGTGCTCCCCTGCGTGGAGCCCTGGTGTCATCGAGCTCTGGATGAAATATTGCCATTTCAGGCCCTCCATTATGCCTCAGAGGAGAGGAGAGGAGAGTTATGAAAATTAAGAATAAAAGCTATTTAGCAAATTTCCTTTGACACCCAGCATTAGCATAGCACCAAAATCTGGACCCATATGCAGCCTCAACATCCTTTTTTACACCTGTACAAATAACTGAATCAACAAGTAAACACATGTGTTATTGTAGTGGTTATTATGGTAGTCAGTAATAAGGTGTTTATAATGCATTTAAGAAAGTATCTAAAATGGTAAAGTATTCTGAATTGGCAGCATATTTCCATCCTTTTTTTTTCTCAACATACTGTCTGTGTAAAGCTTTCCCTATGAAGTTTTCCAATATTATACAACATTGTTTCTGTCAATTTTTTATGTCTTCATTAGACTCTGAGGCATTAGATAAAGGTGGAAAGACATCGACTGTGGCCCCTACAATGAGAAAGGATTACTATATTTTATGAATCATGTGTATTGTATTCATTTGTATTGTACACTCCGTCAAAACAAACTACTACTACAAAAATATTATATATATATATATACACACACACACACATATGTATATAGTATTTTTATACAAGGTATAAAACACAGGATTACAACTTATTATCACTTTTAAATTGACCCCTCTGGGGCTCTAATATTGTTTTAGACACAGTTTTCTCTTTATTCTATTTACATTACATTATTATATTTAATCAGCCAAGTAATTGTTCACCTATACTTTTTTTTCAAAATTCCGGATGAAAAAAAAAACACCTTTTGCCTTTTTGGGGGCCCTCCCCATTTTGATACCCTGGGTAATTAGTTCCACTGTTCCTACCACTACGACAGTGTTATTCCCACTGGCGTCATGAGTCAGTTATAGGGGGACATCCTTTCCACCTTGTTCTAATCCACACTGGACACACACTCACACACACACACACACACGCATGCTGTGGCGCTGCATAGTGAGTATTCCTGCGCTAATTACCTTCCAATTAGATTTACTATTATTCTCTAATAACCCAACTGGAGTGGAGTAATCATATGTTGGAGTTGTGCTCTAATGCAATCAGGCCCAGCGTGCAGTGGTGCAGGCAAAAGGGTGGCTGGGGGGGCACCATAATACAATTGCTGGATCCCCTCCCTGCCATCTTTTAATTTACTACACACAAATCTGCTTTGAAAAACATCCAAAATAATAAAAAGCTACCAAGTGTCAAACTGTTTCAAGAGTTAGTCAGTTGCACTTCCATAACTAAGGCTGAAGGAATAAATATTATATATTATTGTATATAAGTTTTCAGTGTTGATCCCATTTATTAGTTTTTTTAAACACACAATCAATTTGTGATATTATGACAAGCTGAGGGCAGCCCTGCCAGCATGTTGTTGTTTTTTTATCTATTATTATTTTTACATTCATCTTCCTTGCTTGTGAACATATATTTAATTTTGCAGCATTTAGCTGCACTTTCCTCCAGGGCTTTTCTCCTTTTAATGCACTCAGCTCCACCTTTTCTCTTTCTCTTTCTCTCTTTCTCCTGCGCTGTCCATTTTCTCTGTCTCCGACAATTGTGCACTCCATGCACTGACTGAACGTTGTGTATATGCGGGCGACCATACACATTGTGCGTGATGACAGGCAGAGATCATACGGTCAGGTTAAAAGCAGGCAGGGGTGACGGTCTACAGTTCTGAGTCACTGTAGCCACCCCCTGTTGTTTTTGCTTTGATTTAGCCATTTCATTTAGCACTTTTAACACTGACAATGAGAGTCAGAGGCCTTCCATGAACACATACATACATTGTAGTTTATTTTGACTCAATCCCACATACACCGTGCTGCTGCTCCAAATACTCCCTAATGCACCAAATGTCTATTAATCCGTTGAAAATAGTCCCCAACAGATTCTATTTCCTACTGTTTGAGTAATGCTTCCTAAAAAAAGTGAATCTGGTATTGGATCTGGTATCGCGAATACACACTCTCTCTCTCTCCCTGACTCTGTCTCTCTCAAACACGCACACACACACACGCCATTATCTCGCACACATTCACATACACACATTAATTCTCTCAACTTCAGCTCCTTTTTCTCTCTATTAGTGCAGGTCCTTATTCTCTACCTGAACTTCTTTTACGTTCTTCTCTCTAGCTTTCTCTCTTTCTCTGTGTGTGTGTGTGTGTGTGTTTCTTCCACACAGAAACATAGAAACGATAACATACTCTGCTCTTGTCGTGTTAGTGGCCAACAAGAGGATGTAGCTGCCTGGTCCACACTCAGTGTACATGTTAAGAGATTCTGTCAAGCATGTACATTTGTGGTTTCCATTTTGTGTCTTTATGTGTCAAATTTGCTGCAGCCAGCTCAAATAGTCGTTGTGAAAAGGCAGATCATTTGTATATGATAAATAAAGCAAAGATGAACGGAAACAAGAAGAAGTGTATTTACACAGAGAGCAGTCAGGTCATAAAAAGGCTTCGTCATATAAACACATCCATGTTACCTCCCCATTTTCTCCTGTTTTTGAAATAAGGAGGCATCTGCTCTAAGGACATTTTAAGAATGTTTAATAATGTATTTTTGTAGGTGTATAAACAGTTAATGAAAGATTTAAAACACAACATCTCTGTAATCATGTAATTATACACATAAACCAATCTTTATAAAACATTTATTCACAGACAGATTTCAAACTGTTCATAGATGTGTTCAAAACTCATGAGGACATGTTGAGCTTCAAGATTTATTCTTGACCTGGGAATTAGTAGTTTGACAAAAACATTTTAACTCAAGGTCCACTTAGTACATTCCTGCCACATGTTGTGGCATTCATCAGTGGATGGAGTTTGCTCTTTTGTCATGGAGGGTGAAGACACATTTAGAAAAAAAAAAACATTCATAGTAATAAGATGAAGATATATCTGATTACAACTGTGTTATATTACATTGTCAATCATTTACATGCTTCACATGGGGGGGTTATTGTTGTTGACAAATACACCACTAAACACTTTAGTGACATTTGCTTACAAATTGCAAATCTAAATTTGTATGAACTCTGTATTTACTAGTTATGACTGCTAAATAAGTGGCTTGAAGGTAGGTTAGCGATCAACAAATCAGAGAAAAAGAAAGAAGGAAATCTGGTTGCAGGCCTGTAAGAAGTCAGTCCAATCATTTAGGCCTACCGGCCTGTCTACCTATGTGACTCTGCCCATGCACTCATTGCACATGACCGGAGTCTTCCTGATATCAAACGTTACTGCAGCTAACTGCTGATAGTTAGCCAGCAATAAATTACTGCATCAAACTCAATTTTGAGTAAAATTTCCCAATACTAACATGCTAGCTTGACAGCTGTGAGTAATGACAATAGCTATGTTAGATGTGCTGTGCTCATCTCCCCAACAACCTCTTACATAGACATCTATACATAAAATATGTCTGTATTTATATACAGTAGGGCTATGTGACATATATATATAAAATATGTTTGTATGTATAGACAGTATGTAGGAGCGAAGAGGAGTGCAGGGCAATCGCTGTATATGTCCATGGTTATGATATATGTCTCTGCTCTCTCATGGACTCGTCTTCCACCAGGAGTGCTAGCTTCTCTTGCTGATTTCTCCAAAGTTACCAACCCCAGCTTTAACATGAAATGTTACTAACAGGGTTACAGATACCCTTGTAACGGTATTAAAAACAGAAAAAAGTGAGAAGGAGAAGGAGGATGAGGAGAGAGGAAATGAAGGATGAAGAGACAAAGGTAAAGAAACAACAACAAAAAAAAGAAGTACAAAGCAAATTAGGAGAGGATAAAGAGATGGGGCATTTCTGTTTCTCCCTTGACTTGGTGAGTGTGGTTCCACCCTGCAGAGGACAAGCACCTTCGGGGATAAAGGGAGGAGAACGCCTAATGTCGTAGCCCTGTCAAGTCTCAGGCTGCTTTGATTCCTCTCAACAACCCCTCGCTTTCTAAACACAACCTCACCTCACCAGCAGGGACCGGCCACCGCTTTCAAAGTCACTTTTCCTGCAGAGTCAACTTGCTTGCACTTTGCATAAGGGCTCCTGTGTCTCCTGCTACAAGCGCTATCTCTCTCTCCCTCTCATTTTGCCTTTACTCATTTCCATTGAGTCTTACTCGCTGTTCTTTTCGCTCACTCTTACTGTGGAGAAGTTTTGCTTTCTCATGGTTTGGTTTTGCTCTGAGTTGGTTCGTCTCTCTCTTTTGTGCTGTTTTTAAGCAGATACAAAGTACAAACACATTGACTTGAACCCACACACACACACTGACCTCTCGTCCTATTGCCCCTACACCCCTACCCCCACCTCACATAGGCCATGGCAACATGGTATCAATAACCAAAAGATCCATCTGCTGTGAGAATATAAACGATAAATATTTTAATATGTTCAAACTGGCTTTGATGCTGAGGCATGGCTTTGAAGCCTCAATGTCACTGGCCTTTTATGTTTTCATCAGGGCCGGTAACACTCAAAGAAAGAGTGAATAAATAAATAAAAAATACTGCACTTTTACCTGCCAAAACTCCTTGAGAGGTGTGACTGTGGTGAGAAAGATCAATAACAGATGATAATAGACAACAACAACAACAACAACAGTAAGTGTTATTTGCATTGGTTAACATGAACATGGAGTGAGTGATGTTGTCTGTGCTCTACTTTACATTTCAGAGGAGACATTCATCAACATGCTACTGCCTCACCTTTGATATGACATTATGCATTACTAGCAATAAAATGCATTGGAGGTTACAAGTAATTGGTGACAGTTTATTGAGCGACTGAGAGGACAGAAAGTCATGATTACATTAAAGCTGCACCAGACAAGATTTTTATGTAACAATATATTTCAGCTGAAATCACAAAGTGACTTTTCTAGTTGAATTTAAATCTAATCTGTATGTACACACACAAAGTGACTGTAGGATGGACATTGGACCCCACCAGCACTGTAAGCTTAAGTGAGAGAATATTGTAATAAGCTCATGGAAGTACATCAGAATATAGTATTTCCTATTTAAACTTCATTAGAAGTCAGTTTTAGATTTAATGTAACACTCAATAGATTTTGTAGTACATTTTTATATATAGCCAATATACATAATATGCACATGAGCACACACACTCCGGACATTCAAAACATTGGCTAATATCTTTACATAATGAAACATTACAGCCAGATTGGAAATTAGATTGCCATTCAATCAGCCTGTGTGTGTGTGGGTGTGTGTGTGTGTGTGTGTTTGTCTGTGTGTGTGTGTGTGTGTGTGTGTGTGCGTGTCTGTGTGTGTGTGTGCATAATTACACTGTTGGATAATTGTAATCATGAAGTAAATGTAGAGAGATAAAACAATATGTACCATTGATGTCGTGCACACCTTCCTTCTCCTCTGCCTGTTTTACTTTGCACTCACCTGCAAAATCCTTAAATAAAGGCTGCTGTTTGGGTTACATCAAAATTTCATTTCTGTAACCAGTGCAGAATCAATTCTAAATTCCAACTATGGCTGTCTCTTTTTTTATTTTACCATTTTGTACCAACAACATGATAAAGTTGGGGTTATAAACAGAGTAATGGCATATTTATTGTTGTAAACTAATGACAATAAAGTATAACAAATTAAATTGAAAACTACAGTGAAACTGTATTAATATCAAAATAGATTGATTGAGACTTGCACACATGTGAAATGTGTGTAATTGTGCATATGTGTGCGAGAGACAGACAGAGTAAGGATAAAACAAGTAGAAGATGGAGAAGTGGAATGAACAAGCACTGCTGTCTGCATTAAATATCTTCCTCATCTTTTTCCTTCTATCTCTTTTTTCTCCTCCGTCCCTCCCTCTCAGTAGAGGAGGTATAAAACCAACTTCCCTCAACCAGCCTCATTTTAAACTAAATCATTTAGTCTGTGCTATAGTACATCAAACAACAAATATAACGCCAAAATATAAATATACTGCTGCTTGCCTTCCCCCTCAAGGCCCCGCACAGGGACAAAAGGAAGGCAGGAAGGAATGGGGGGAAAGGGAGTGGGGGGATGTATATTTTACTGTATCTCATTATTCAGCCATTAGCTCTGTTCTTTCTAGGGAAATGCTATGCTTAAAGAAAATATCCTCCCTACAGCTGAGCTATAAATTAAATTAAGCCATTGCATCAGCTGTGTGGTTTTTGCAAAGGCGTCAAACACATGCTGTTATTGTTATCATCCATAATTGTTTCTTAAAGAAAATACAATTATTTTGGAGGTATTCCACCTTGGAATAATGCTTACTTTTCATCCCAAACATTAGAGAGTAAGAGGTACGCGTGGCAAAAGCAAACAAATCATTTTTTGGATTGAACAAAGCCAAACAACAGCTGGTTGTAATGCTCTCTCACACATTTGTGTCACACATTTGGATCATGCAAATGCTGTGACACACAGCTAAACTAATTGACAGAAGGAATAATGTATTGAACAGGAAATCAAAAATTTTTTTGTTTTTTTTCATAAAAAATGTGTGTATACGTGCATCTCTAAGGAGAGCAGGTTCTAGTTTTCTGCTTGGCAAAACAGCGGCTGTTACTATTATGAGATGGCTATTAGCGACTAGTCTGTTCTGAGCCTCTGTGGAAAGGGTTAATGGCATGGATCAGCTGCTCTCTTATTGTTATGTGTGAGCATGCACACACACACACTCTTTCTCTCTCTGTTTCTGTCTCTCTCATGCTTGCCCATTTGATGTTAGAATACCCCAGAGACTTCCCTCCTCCTCCTCCTCTCCTTCTCCCAGCCACTCCTTTTCTCTCCAATCCCTCCTTCCCGATCCTCCTAGCCCCTCTTCTTTTCTCCAATCGCTCCCTCTCGTTCCTCGAGGACCTCCCAAGTCTCCTTTGTCCCGCCTCCTGCCTCCGCCTCCTCCTCTACACTCCATTCTTTTTTCCTCCTCCCTCCTCCATCCCTCCTTTTCTCCAACCCTCCATACCCATTCGCGAGCCTTGGCTTCTCTACCTCTTTCTCAAAGTAAACAGAGGAGAGAAGGACTGAAGCAGAAGCATTACGTTGCCTGTCTGCACACATTAGATTCCCACACACACTCTTACACACAAACACGATCCGTCCGACGCTTGAGCTGCTCAGAGTGTGTGTTGGCGACCGCAGTGGTGTGTGTAGTGTGTGTATGTGTGTGTCTGCGTGGGCATCCCTCGTCTGCATCCACTGAAGTAGTAACTCTCTGCTCATCGCTGCCGCTGACAGAAGTAAAGAAGCCATAAAGGAGGGGACAAGAAGTAAAGACAGACAGAGAGAGAGAGTGGTCAAGAGAGGCTGAGAGGATAGACTGAGTGGAGCTTCAGTAAATAGAGTGTAACTGAGTCTCTATGAGTAAGCTGTCCCGTCTCCACATGCTGTGCTCTATGGCGAACTCCGGCTGTGTGCTACTGTCCGGGTCCGGGATGTTACCCCATTCTCTGCAATGCCCCCCTGCCTTCCTCTATCTGCCCCAGGTAAGAAAGCACCCATTACACCACCTATCAGCACCCACACCCCCCTCTGAGCTCACAGTTCTTCAAATGTATCCTTTTTTCCTCCATTTGTGTTTTTTTATTTTTTTTTTCCAGGTGTGCCTGCTTCTTCTGCACCTTACTTTTTACATTGTGTTGTTCCTTTTATCTCTTTCTCAACTCTCTCTCATCTTCCATCCCTCCATCAAAGTGTCCCACAACCAAGCCTAATCCCTAAACATATCTTGTGTTCTTCTTGTTTGTACTGATCTCCACTTTTAATGAATAGTCTGTACTTAAAGTTAAATATGGACTATCAATTTTTTTTGAAAACTACTACTTTAATCAGCGATGTCTGCATCTTTGTCACACTTCTCTATGTAACTTGCTGCTGGTAAACACTTTTAAACACTCTTTTTATCATGTGCCTCTCCTGACCACACTTGCATACTCCAGTGGCGTTGAATTGATGAACACATGGAGCAACCCACCCCACCCCCTGTATGTGCGTGTGTGTGTGTGTGTGTGTGTTCAGTGGGCAGCAGGACAGGGACAGATGTCGGCTCAGAAATGAATTAGACAATAGAACCAAATGAGTGCTGGCTCACTTCTTGGAGTGGCTGCATGCCTGTCATTCAGATGGCTGTGTTTCTATTAATTGTGCCTTGTTTCTCCAGTTATCACTCTGTGTGCCTCACTCTGTTTGTTTACTGTAAAAGTACTCAACTGACACTGCAATCGGCCAATTGCTGTGTTATGCGCCAGGACATTTAACCATGCCTCTGTGGGTGTGTGCTTGTACGTGTGTTTGTGCGTGTGCCTGGTTTTTCAACTGGCAGCATGTGCAATGGCAGGCGGTTACTTTTTCTCTAGACAGTTTGTTATTGCCGCCATATAAAATATGATAAGACTGGAGAGAGCTGCCATATAAAATATTAGCGGGCTGCAGTGAGCTAACCTGCCACGTCCAGTCTCCAAATAGCTGCCACACATCACCTTTACAGGGCGGCCCAGACCACCCGCCTGCTGGCAACACATACACACACACACACACACACACGGATACAAGCACGCATGCAGGCGCACTCATTCACACAGAGCATGCACCAGCTGGGATCCACAAACACACACATACGCACACACACACAGTTCCATGCGGCGATACAGTCCTCAGGGAAGCAGTCTGTTCGCCGCTCACAGTGTGTGTGTGTGTGTGTGTGTGTGTGTGTGTGTGTGTGTGTTCATCTATTTGCTTTCATTGCTTATGACACACGTGGGAAAACCCTATCACATAATGCAAAGTTGTACTCTCCTGCCTTTTTCTCCCATTTGGTTTTGATTAGATATTTGTATCTATAAACTTGTTAGAGGAACTAAAAATGCTTGCCAATGTGTCTACTTGAATCAAAATTGTGTTACAGTGTTACAGCAGTGGAGAGATGGGCGATGAGATTTAAATTTCTGTATTGCTGAAAGCTTCTCTTTACATTGCGGATTTTCCTCTGAAGCCCAGGAGTAGCGGTGGAGTTGACACTGGACAGGAAGGATTTAGTTTACATGTTTCTCTGTGTCTTTAATGAAACAGAGAAAGGTTTTCATCTGAATGCGTTGTCATGTTTTTCTTACAACCTGATTGAATTTCAAGAGTAAGACTTTATGTTTCAAATGAGTTTTCAGGATGTTTCCCTCTTTTTCTTTCATCGTCAGATAAATGTACAGTGTAAACCTTACAAAACTTAAAGAGTGAGGTGGAATCAACAGAGACTGTCATTAAAAGGTTTTTACACCATTCCTTTCAGTATCATTAGGAAGGGCAGGAATGTGTAATTTAACATTGAACTTTTGAGTGGTATATGTTTTGTGTTGTTTTTTAAACCAACTTGGCTTTTCTGGTGTCTCATTTTGCACTGAGTGATGTGCAGGCTATTGCTGATAGGGACTCATTATTCATCCAACATCCACTGTAGTTCTGTACTGTACTCTAACCTGATAGAGAGTCTTCAAACTTAGTAATCAAGGTGTCAAGGTAATTTATTTGTCATTTTGCAACAAAATGCAAATTGTAGTCCCTTCCTGCTACACACACAAATATTTCATTTTAGAATAGAATAAGATAAAATAAAAAAATAAATAGAATTTATATAGTAGTTTATATAGATATATACATATACAGCAGCAAGATAGTGTTGGCAATATGGTCTTCATCTTCACAATAAAAGTAATATAGATTTTTCATATGTTAATTTCTTTTTAAAGGTTTTTTGGGTGGCATTTTTAAGACAGTCCAGAAGGGGACAGGAAACATGGCATGACATGTTTTGATGATGGAATTTTTGAAAGCTACAATTTTGAGAAATTCTAAATGAGCGGGACTGATATATTAAATGGAGAAAAAAGTAAACAGTAAATCTTTAGGATTTTACCCCCAATACGGGCTGTTCAAAGCCCGTATTGGGGCACTGATTAAGTGTTGTGTGTGTTGCTTTTGACTCTGACACTGTGTTTAAACCCTCAGTAGGATCCCACTATAACATTTGCCTGCTCCTACTCTATCTATCCATTTGAACACACAACATGGATCACAGCTAAACATCCCGCCCCCCATATAATATATTCATCTCTTCCATCCCTGTGTATTGGATTTCCATTCTCTCTTTCTCTCTTCTTCCATCCTCCCCTTTGTCTCTCTTTCTCCGTTTTTTCCAAGGCGTTGCCTTGAGAAAAAAACATCTTCTTAAGTCAATACCATGTGCTAAATCTGCTTGTGCAAGCTTCTCTGCTCTCCCCAGGGAGGGAGGAAGGGGTTGGAGGGAGGAGGGAGGAATCTTTACCAAGGCTCACCTAATAGTTAAACACTTCCTGTCGACTGTTTGTAATACACTGAGGAATGTGGAGGAATAACCCCCCCCACTGCTCACTTCATTCTTTGCTCTTTTCTGCTCATGTCCCACTTGTCTTTAATCTCTGTGTTTTCTGTTTTCAATCTCTTTTGTAGAGCGTTTGTTGTTTTGTGTAGCAACGCACTATTTGTTTTTCTGTCTCATGTGGATATTATTTGTTTCGTAGAATAATAGAGTGTATACTCTTTTGACAAGGCTTTGTTAGTACACATAATTGATACCATTTAACCATATGCAAACCCACAATATTGTTACAGTAACAGTTTATGTCATACATGCAAATTTTTGTTCTTATCTTTTAATTACTGCAGAACCACAATTTCACATAAATAGCGACTCTTTTTTATCTCAGAAAAAACCTGAAGATTACCTGAATAAAATCAAATAAAACTCTCAAAACAAATAAAGATGTAGTTTGAGCACCTTAGACCGCACGTACAGATACATAGAAAATAAAACCAGGAGAAAAGAAGTGATGGGAAAGTACAAGAGGACAGAATTAAAGATTAATAAATGGTTTATGTGCCTGCCCACCACTCTGTTTGAGCATATTTGCATTATTTTCATTTGCTTTTAACTTTCCCCGCATTGGAAACCCACACTGTGTTCTCCGATCTGCTGTTGATGTGAAAGGCTGAAGTGATGTGGTTGTTACTGCGAGAGGAAGCTCTGATCTTTCCATCTGAGCTGCTGACTTCAAAAGGCTCAGTGCCTAATATCATCAACATCCTGTACTGCAGCTGTTTTACTGCTTTTATCAGCTTTTAGACGAGAGCACACACCTGTACACAAGCTTTGCACACACACACACACAGTTTGCCGTTGCTGTTGCACTACTGTACATTTGGTGTACGCACTTTGTAATCTGTTTGAATGAGCGGTTTCTTTGCTGATCCTCTTCAAGACAGAAATTAAGCTAATGAGTTCAGCAACAGCAGAGAGATATAACAGAGGAAGAGAGTTGCAGCAACAGAGAGATTCAAAAATAAATTGAAAGGGAGAAAGGAAAAAAAACATGCTTTGGAGGAGCACCAGCACGGTGTATGTGGGATTGAGTCAAAATAAACTACAATGTATGTATGTGTTCATGGAAGGCCTCTGATTCTCATTGTCAGTGTTAAAAGTGCTAAATGAAATGGCTAAATCAAAGCAAAAACAACAGGGGGTGGCTACAGTGACTCAGAACTGTAGACCGTCACCTCTGCCTGCTTTTAACCTGACCGTATGATCTCTGCCTGTCATCACGCACAATGTGTATGGTCGCCCGCATATACACAACGTTCAGTCAGTGCATGGAGTGCACAATTGTCGGAGACAGAGAAAATGGACAGCGCAGGAGAAAGAGAGAATGAGAGAAAGAGAAAAGGTGGAGCTGAAAGGAGCGCATTAAAAGGAGAAAAGCCCTGGAGGAAAGTGCAGCTAAATGCTGCAAAATTAAATATATGTTCACAAGCAAGGAACATGGATAATAAAAATAAAAAAACAACAACAACCTGCCAACCCAGCATAACTTGTTATAATATCACAAATTGATTCTATGTTTTAAATAAACAAATAAATGGGATCAACACTGAATCAGAGAGAGAGAGATTGTTCAAATAAATGAACAATAAAAATTAATACATGAAAAAAACTATGATAATAATTCATTGCTTGATTTATTCTGTTTATTTATTTATACAGGGAGTTCAATTTCACTATTAATGCACTTAATAATACACTCCTAAGTCCTAACCTTAACCTAGTGATTTAGTAGCCTAAACAGAAAAGGCGCTGAACATATTCAGAGGATAATGTACAAGAACAAATGGATGACGTGGTCAGTGAACGTTTTGCAGAAACAGTATGCTCAGTATAAACCTTCTGTGCTGATAGTGAACAGTTTCCTGAGGTGCTGATAAAAAAAGTGTTGTTTGTATTATCTGTGTCTTACTATCTTTCTGTCTGTCTCCGCCTCTTCCATCCTTTCCCTCGCTCCAACACATCTTTCCTAAGCCTTGATAAGCCCATCTGTTCTGAGGCCAAGTTCACACAGAACATGTTTTACATCTCTCAAAGTTAGAGCTGAATTGCTAATGTCATTCTTTCACCTGTTTTAAACACACACACACACACACACACACACACACACAAACACACACCCTCTTGCTCACATACACACACCCACACACACACACACATACACGTCTCCATCAGACAGTGTGTTCTGTCTCTCATTAGCGTTTCTCACCCATGTCCCAATTTATAAAACAAGAACAATGTAATTGGACAGAGCAGAGGCCTTGGCTTTTCTTCTCTTCATCCCTCCTTTCTTCTTTTCTTCTTTTTCTTCTTCTTATTCTTCTTCTGCTGTTGCTGCTACTGTCTTTATTCCTACTCTGTCAGATAAGGAAATGTACATTATAAGTCGCTCCCTTATAAACAGCAGACATGTAATGATATAGCAGTTAAGATTAGAGCACTCAGTCCGCATTGAATTCTAAAACGCTCAGACAGTGTTAAAAGTTTCCTTGCGCTCTATCTTTCTCTCTATTCAGTTTGATTTATTGGTATTTATTGGTAGTCAAAACAAAAAAAACAACACTGCCAAAGCTAAAAACGACTCCCAGGTACCAGTCATTAACATTAAAACCTAAAAAAGGTCACTTCTTAAAAACATTAAATGAAGAAAATCATAAAAGAGAAATACCACGCTGTCTCTCTCTCTCTTACTCTATGTATTTCTCTCTCTCTCTCTCTCTCTTGCTCTTGCTCTCTCTCTGTATCTTTTCTCTCTGCTGAGAGTTACAGTGACAGCCCCTGTGAAATGATAGGCTGCTACTGAGATATTTGTGTCTCATAAATCGCCCATCATTCAGTTGTTATTTTATCGCGGTTTGGTCAGGTGGGGATGTCCAAAGGGGAGAAAAAACATTGCCATGACCCGTACCGTCCACCACCCCGTCCGTATCTGAGTTAATCCCTCTCACCCTGTAAAGTAACCACACTCCCCCATTTTTGCAATCACACAGAAACTATAAAAGGAATTTTATAAGAAAGGTTTTGCAGTGGCCTGGAAATGCTAATATGTATTTTAAAGGTTGAATAAAATACAAAAGGCATTAAAAAGGATGGAATGTCCACGCTGAATCATACTGGATGAGTGTATTCCATTGTAGGTATACACTCATCCAGCAATTTCTGTGTTGGTCTACAGTGACGCTGGCTTTACTGTAGGGGCATAGTCTAAGTGAATGAAGTTGGGAAAGGGGTGTAACCAATACAAACATATTATTTGGATATGCTCTGAACAGATAGGACCAGAATCCAATCTTTGCAGTTACACACAGTGTGGTTGGATAATACGTTGCACAAACTAGTTATTTTTGGGTACGATCTGGCCCTTACACTGTGCACATGTATATTTCACATTTACAGTACGTCAAGTGTGAATTTATATATTTGCTTTTCTCCTTTCTCTCATATTTTATTTTCGTCAATTTTTTTTTTTTTTTTACATAACATGTTGGACACTTTCTGCTTTGTGCACATCCTCACAATACTGGAATCTGTCCTTTTCTTTTTATGCTTATTTAATGTGCCAAGTCAATGAATCATTGTGCTGTTGTTTTGTGGTGTATGCTTCTGTGAGCCTCATTTGCTTTATTCTTATTAATGAGAAGCTGCAAAGAAATGTTGCTGGATAAGAGCATACGCCTTTGTTGACTTAAGTAAAGGTTAGAAAAATTGTCTGTGGGCTACAAAAAGAGAGCTGTAGGGGCAGAGAGGAACAAAATGAGAGATTAATAAAAAAGGAAAAATAAAGTGGAAACAAGAGGAAAAACAAGTGCATAGAGAGAGAGAAGAGATGGAGCTCAGAGAAGAGGATGAAGGAGGGGGTCACAGTTTGACATGCTCAAGGTTTCATGTATTGTGTTAGCTAAAGGTCTCTGAGAAGCCAGACGGCTGTACAGTTAAAGGTTATCCAGACAAGCCAGCTTGTTAGTGCAGCAGTGATATGACGGCGTACAGTCGAGAGAGGGGTCGCAGGGTCACAGGTCACAACCCTGAGGCATCTGGAGAGGACCCTGCTGTCATTTGTTTAAGGTTACACACTTCTGGTAGGAGTCCTGATGCTTTTTTAACAGGGCTGATTGGAGGCGGTGGGTAATTACCCCCAGTGTTTACCCCTGTATTCACTCAGCTGACCGACAGGACGGCCGAGGGACTGACTGTGAGTGCATGTGTGTGTGGGTGTGGGTGTGGGTGTGTGTGTGTGTGTGTGTGTCAAAGACCTCACTCTGCTTCCACACACATACATTTAGATATTAACACACGTGCACCAGCTTAATCAGGCGTGTTTCTGTTCTCAGGTCCTTGTCCTCTCCTCTTAATTAACGCTAATTGGGTCCATTAACATGAGAACAAGGTATAAATTAAACCACAAGAGGAAGACAAATATTGATGTTAATTGACAGAGCTGTTTTTAGGAGCCAGTGTCCCCTGAAAATGTCTCCACTAAATTTCCATTAACCCTCATTTGCATAAATTATTCAGTGACAAATAGGAATTAAGATGATTGCTAATCTGGCCTCATTGCTAGCTACTACTGCTGTGTGTGCATTTGTTTGAGCGTAAGTGTGTGTGTGTGTGTGTGTGTGTGTAGTGTGTAAAACAAAACCCTGCAAACTGTCAGAATACTGTAATAGAGACAGGTTGCACTGTGGGACTATGATGCAAAACACTGAAAGTTTGTTACCTACCACACACCCACTCACAAGAAGTGAGCACAGCAAGTGAGGGTCTGAAGAACTAAAAAAGTGTGTGTGTCTGTGCATCATGTGTGTGAGATGAGTATGTGAAATCTGAGAAGCCCATTGGTCGTTGCCAGGCAAGGTTTTGGAGAGGAAAATGAACAACTCAGCACTTTAGCCTCATGAAAAGGACATCAAATCCCTGACTCTAGCAATCCTGCTCAGGCCACCTCTCTGACGTGGGAACCCCATGAAACTCGCCTATTGATTTGAGTGCTCAGGCATATTTAAAAGATCACACACTAGAATTTTTGAAAACATATACCTTGCTGCCATTGGTAACAAGTAGAAACACATTTATTTTTTATGTTTGCATAAAATATTTGATTCTATGTATTGAAACTACCATCAAAGATCACTGGACAAACTGAAATTTACACCTGATGCTGGCACTATGTGATAGAAGATCAAAGTTATTACAGTTCATCGGGAATGGCGACAATGAATATCTTTTCCAAATTTCAGAGCAATCCATCCATTCTTATTGTTATTATTATTATTATATATTATATTTCAATAAAAACCAAAGATGTTAACTTCATGGTGGAGCTAGATCACAAACATCACTAGAATACATCTGCAGGGAACCATGAATGTCTGTACAACATTTTGTGCCAATCAGTGTGTTATATGCTGAGGTGTTTCACTGCATAAGTGAAAACTTTGACATGCTGCTGGTGCTAGACGGAAGTCAGGGGATCACCACATTCATTAGAATTCATCCTTGGGGGTTCTTGAATGTTTGTACAGAATTCAATGTTGAGAGTATAAATAGATATTTCATATATATAGATCTCTCACACACACCGCAAATGTCAACCTCATGGTGGCGCATCAAAATGATCAAAACAAAAGCTAGCAGAACATAAAAGTAATACAAAATGTTGCAGCACATTTTATGTAAATTGTTTAACTGGTCTCTTCCCTTAAATATATGGGAATTATTGAGAAGATACAGTTGTCAAAGAGAGGGGGAGATTTGGAGAAGACGATTCTTAAGAGAGAGGCATTCTGGATATCTAAACTGGGAACTTTAAGACCAAGAGCATTAAATGAGGAATTAGGCTATAGTCCATTGGATTATATTTGTTCTCTACTAACAGGATTTCTTTGAGAACACCTGGAAGTGTTTCTGGATGAATGTATTCAGCTCTAACATTATTAGGGTTATTTGTTACTATTAAGTGATGGAAGTGATTTAGATACATTGCGTTTTGAAAAAGTAATGGATACAGAATTTATTTACCTGTATTGAGAAAACTTTTTTTTCATCGATGGGTAAATGAAAAACTGTTAGCGAATGTTTTAAAAGTTGATTGTAATGTATTTACATTTACTCTGTATTTGGGTTTACTGATCTAAGAAGAACTATCTCCATATACATTTTTCTAAACATTTTGGTATAAACTAAGGATAAGGACATTTTGTAAATAGTTTTTTTTTGTATATGTGATATCTATGGTGATGTTTCAATCACATGACAGATCAAGGTGTTGTATATAAGGAATCCGGAAACAGCCTCAGGCACCACCCTGATAAAAGCAAAACAGCTGAAAACATTTGGTGAATAAAGTATGCTGTACCGGAGAAGAGTTGTGCGACATGTTTTGATTTTGATGGACTAGAATTAAAACTCACATTGATCTGCAGCTCACTCTGTGTGCACTGTCAAACTAAGAAATAGCTGCTTGAGGCAAAGTCAGGTGATCACCAAAGTCAGTACGATCTGTCTGATCTCTGGAGGCCATGAATGTCTCTACAAAATGTCATGGCAATCCATACAATAGTTGTCCTGGACCAAAGTGGTGGACCAACCGACACTAGCATCTCTGGAGCTATGCCGCAAACATGGCTAAAAATAAGTGAAGATAAGTTCTTGAGAAAAAAACAATGAGAATTAAAGCTGCAAGCAGCGATGTGCTGGCTCTCGCGACAGTGCACACGGTGGGGTGTGTCGCAGCTTTGTGAGTTGGACTTTTTTGAACATATGGAGGTGTTACATATGTCTACCAAATTTTGTACATCTAAGTGAAACATACAGCGAGGGACACTTTGCTGAAATTTCATGTAAATTGGACTTCTGCCTGCCAGCAGGTGGCGCTTCGAAAAATTAAAGGAATAGGCCATCTACACACGTTTGGGCTTGGACTGTCATCAAACATGTGAAGTTTTGAAACAATCTGACCATGTGGAGCAGAGTTACAAATACTTCCTGTTCCTGGCGAGACACCAGAAGTCACTGCGCCGCCATGGACAAACCATACGAGTTTTGTAGAAACCCTTGACAATTTTAAATCTTTAATGTCTCTTGTATAAACTGAACAAGTTTGAAGAGGATCTGATTAATGTCCTAGGACTAGTTTGTTAGACAGTCTCATGCCTGTAAATGTATGTGCCATGTTGTGTGAGTCTGCAAGCACATTTGATGAATTTTCAAAAGGTTCATAAATTCACATCACCAACTTGTCAAGGCTTTGCTGACCAAGTAGTAATTAGTAAAACTATAGCGCCTGTAACTTCCTTTTGCCAGTAGGTGGCACTTTGATTATGATTCAAAATTTCTCTGTAGATGTCTTCAGGGTGGGACGGTCATCAAACGTCTGAAATCTGGAAAAGATGTGACCATGTGGGGGCGAGTGTCAACTGTTTGATTTTTCATGGCGAAGCATTGAAATTCTCCGCCCTGCGGAGACCACACTCCTATGATGAAAACTCACAGTTTTCACATTAAAGCTTCATCAAGGTCTTAAGGTGATATCTGACCACAATTGAAGTGGATGTGGTCAAAGCACTTGAAGGAGTACATCAAAGTATAAAACTTGACATTTCCTGTTGTTAGTAGGTGGCGCTCTAACTATGAGTCAATTTTGACATGTACACATGTTCAGGACGGGACTCTTATCAAACATAGGAAGTTTGAATCAGATCTGACCATGTACAGTGGAGTTACAAGCCACTTCCTGTTTAGTGGCGAATCATCGAACTTTGAGACCCCGCCATGGCCACGCCATATGAGTATTTTTCCAACAATGTGCCATTAAGGTCTTTTTTGTAAGCTGACCAAATTTGAAGCAGATCAGATAAACTGTCTTGGATAAATTTGCTGTAGTACGACCCCCCCAAATTGCTAATAAGACCCTGAAATTGGACATAAAAGTAAAAATGTCTGACTTCCTGTTTGTTTTAGGGTATGGCTCCATGAGACTTTTTGGTGTGTCTAGCCATGATACGTGTGCTTACCAAATTTCGTACTTGTAGGTTAAACCAACCCGAGGGGCCTAATTTTAGCAGCTGTTTAGGGGACGCTAGTGAGCCATTTTGGCAACCCCATGTCCAAGACCCATAAAATACCTAAATTTTCGCCAGTTCTGATTCATGTGCAAAGTTTAACAACTTTCTGAGCATGTTTAAGGCTTCTAAAACGCGATTAACTTGCATAAATAATAATAATAATTCCTTGCATTTCTTAATTAGGGCCTTTGCGCCTGTTGGCAGCTCAGGCCCTAATTAAGAAAGGGTTGCTGGCACGCTGAGAGCAAAGAGTGCTCCACAGATTGGCACAAATATTCCAGAAATTCTCAGTGAGCCAGAGGACTGAATAGTGATTCAAATATTGTGTAGCTGGCTGAATTACAAAAGCACTGTGTGAATATTCCCTGGTGAGGGTCTGAGAGGCAGTCAGATAGAGGAGGGGATGGCTTCCCCCAGAGGGCTGTGCACTGTATGAAATCACATGCTGTTATAGTACAACATAAACACATACACTACACATATAATTTATGACACTCAGTCATACCTGCTACAAAACTCCAACTCCCTCAAACTTGTATGTCACAAACTTTTATTCAGGTCCAGGCCATTTTGACTGGATGGCAAAGATGGTTCATACCACTGTGTAATGTTTTATAGTTGGTACTGCCGACAATGTGCCTACAAAGCCACATTCTCTTACATCATACATAGTCTGCTGCTACACACTGATGACAGCTGGTGCATTTTGTGCATATTCACATGGACAACAACTCTTCATACAGAAATGACAAAAAGGTTGTTCGTCATTGCCTTCCAAAATGACCCATATTACAAAAGAATCATATTTGTTTTCTAATCTGCCCACTCTACGAGCAGGTTAAGGCAACTAAAACTACTGGTAAGGTTAGGAAAGATTATGTTTATGGGTAAAAGAAACTGGATGGTATGCAAACAGTTGTTTTCACCTTTAAAGTCAGGCTTACACCCAACCTCTGCCCCAAGAGGTTTTGCTACATCATCGAAATCCTTTCGCCTGTTAAGTTACATAAATCCTAATTTAAATCACCACAAGAGGTCCTTGTCAGGAAAATGTAAATATATTGTTGAAATCATTCAACAAAGCAGCCAATGCTGCGGTTTCTCTAGTGACAAGAGTGCAAATTGGGATTAGCCCTGACCCAGGTCATGGAGATTGACTTGGGACCTAATTTTATGGCAAAAAATAACAGTACGCTTGAAACTGTTTTCAATCTGTATTAGAAAAATATCACAATGCAGCTACCGCCGGGATCCTGGCTCTGTCACTCTGATGACTCTGTGGCTCTCATCTTGATCAGGGCTCTAATCTGCTCTGGCCTTTCAGTGGTGGAATGAACTGAAGTGAGGACAGCAGAGTCACTGCTCATCTTCCACAGCAGGGTATAAACCTAACTAACCCCGTGCACTTACTGAGTGCACGGGGTGTCTATTGGATAGTTAGTCATTTCCTCAGTAAAAATAAATAAATTACTTGTACAGTAGAAATAAACACAATCTTAGTTGTCTGTTTGGGAAGATGAACCAATTTTTGGAGGTTTAATACACCTTTGTTCTGTAATGTAATGTAATGCTCTTTTTGAATGCTTTGGATGGTTTGTGTGGCAGTAAAGTTAAGAAAATACTGTATTTATTATTATGTATTTATGTATTTCATTAAACAATGTATCGGTTATGAAATAATTATTGGATTACTGCACCACAGCCTCTTAAGAATGACTGCTGGTTCATATTCATGAGCCGTGCTTATATCACTATTTCAAGTTACTTCAAGAAGTTTTATTTGTCACATACAATATTTCTCAATATGTGCAGTGAAATGCGTGATGGCATACTCCCTACAGAGCAAGTGCTGAGTTGCAAGCAGCAGCATGTCTGTCTAAAGCAGTAAGGATTGGTTCAACAACCCATGGTTTCTTGTTCAGAAAGAACCGTAGTCACGTAGGGAACACATTGTCATTGCAATCCTAGAATGGAGAATAACAATGGCCCTACCCTTCTGATGGGACTTTCACCTGGTTCACCTTGCCAAAATCCCCAGTCCTGACGAGGCCAGCGTCCAGGTAGCTGGGCACAGAACACCATGCAGCTCCATTAATGCTGCGCTGGCATCTCCCTGTGGTGCTCACAGCAGAGATGATGACCAAAGTGAACTCTTGGGGAAGGCAGAACGGATGGCATGAGATTGTCACATGGTCAAAGCCAGGCAGAAGTGAGAGTTTTAATGTCAGTGGGATTCCATAATTTGTGGTTCACCACGAAACAGACTCCACTGCTTCTCTTCTCCATCCACACAGAAAACACGGAAGGACTATGATGGTAGGACAGCTCAATCCAGCACCTGGTAGGTGAGCCATGTTCATGCCCATGGACTGTAAGAATCTGATCCTCACGATAAGATCATCCATCCTACTCCCATGGACTGGGTAGGAGACTGGT
This sequence comes from Lateolabrax maculatus, assembly GCA_031216445.1. Taxonomy (NCBI): domain Eukaryota; kingdom Metazoa; phylum Chordata; class Actinopteri; order Acropomatiformes; family Lateolabracidae; genus Lateolabrax; species Lateolabrax maculatus. Next base: position 20,493,628 of record CM062200.1, read on the forward strand.
CAAGTGTGCCAACAACCTATTCCAAACACCAGCTAGTCCTCCCCAAAGTTTTATACGCAGAAACGCTCTCCCATTGTTATTGTTGTTGTCTCAGTGAACGTCTCACAGGATCTCTGTGATTTCTGTTTGATCAACACCCAAAAAGCTGTAAAACTGGTAAGTTGAGTTGAATCCAATGTTTAGAAATGAGCTGCTGTCATATTTAATTCTGCCAAAGAATCGGTGGATAAAGAGCCAAAAACAACCACACCAAAAATAAACAATGATAAGAATGTGAGCATAAAATCGTCAGCGGGGGGCAGAGTTCAATAAGGACACAGCTCTGGGGAAGAAACTATTCCTCAGTCTGCTGGTCCTTCTCCGGGAGCGCCTGCCTAGGGGCAGGAGGGAGAACAGTCTATGTGCAGAATGCTGCAAGCTCGATGCAGACAGTGTTTTTTCAGGACTTCCTCAATGGCTAGAAGTGGAGTTCCTGTAATGTGTTGGGCAGTTTTCACCACCCGCTGCAGTCCCTTGCGCTCCGCGACAGAGCAGCTCCCATACCAGACTGTGTCACAGCTGGTTAGGATGATCTCAATCATGCAGTGGTAAAAGTTCACCAGGATGGCTGAAGAGAGATGGTTCTTCTTCAGTGTCCTCAGGAAGAAGAGGCGCTGGTGTGCTTTCTTGACAAGGCTGGAGGTGTTGGTGGTCCAGGACAGGTCTTCCAAGATGTGGGTCCCCAGCTGGAGACACATTCAACGTCCATCCCATTGATGTGGATGGGTGTATGTAGACAGTAGTTATACTCTTGACTTTGCTGCTGTACTTTCCTATAGACACAGCATACATCACTCCAAAAATGTCTTATTAATAACCTCAGTGTGGGGGGGGCAGTAAATTCAAAAATAATTAAAAGACGGCATTTCCACAACAGAAAATAGATGCTGCAATGCTTCCATATCGAATATTTCACCAAGTCACTTTAGAGTATGTGGTTATGCACACAACATGTGGGTGTGTGTGTGTGAGAGAGAGAGAGAGACAGCTCATCATCTGTGTGTATTATTTTGTGTGTTGGTGTGTACATGTCTTACGTGGTAAAGCCTTCTGTATCATTAAAAAACTGTGTGATTAAGATCCCTCGGGTGAAAAGTTCACAAACACACACTCACACATACATACACACAGATGCAGACCATGCTGTGTGAATGCTGTCCTCCAGCAGTCAGCGAGGCTACTCAGAGCCATTTTCATTAATTCCATGTCATTAATGAGCGTGAAAACGAAATGGAGGAGGAAAATATGGCTATCAATCGCTGGTGTTGTTGGCAGGTGTATAATGAAGTATCAGAGTCCAATTGAATTGGCCCTAATTACACCAGCCTCCAGATATTGCATCATCTGTACCAATCCTATCAATATGTGTGTGCGTGTGTGCGTGTGTGTGCATGCGCATGCGTGTGTGTGTGTGCATGTTTTTTGAGAGAGAGTACAGCGGTGCATATAGGCTTGAACACACACAAACACAAACATAGATGTACTGACTCAAACATGCATTTGATTTTGCACATTCACATTGCGCACACACATACACACACACACAGATGCACTCTGTCATGCTTTGCTCACCAGTGGGGGGTCCGTGCCCTGCGTCTCCCCATACTTAATTAAAGGAGCAGCACTTAAGAGGAAATGAGATTATATTAATTAAATTCATCTGATAATATTAGGCCACCGCTTCACTGGTGGTCTATGGCTGAAATGGCAATCAAATCAGATCACAGTCCACCACAGCGAGAGATGGTGTGTGCATGTGTGTGCACTGCAAAAAATACAGACCCTTATTATGTTAAATCTACTAATTTTACTTAAAATGGGAATAAATCTGCCAGCACAACAAAATAATGTTGCTGCTTACCAATTTATATGAAATTGTTTCTTATATTTTCCAGATAGATAGAAATGCATTATCTTGCATCTATCATCTAAAAATGTGTTAAGTGGTAGACGAGAGAGAAATGTCATCCCTTCTCCCTTCACTTCACAGTGAAATCTTCCCTCCCTGCAGGGTCATTCCTATACTGTGGTGATGTAAAGAGCAGAGCATCTGTGATGATCTAAAGGTTTAATTTCCTCACTACAGGGAATGTATAGATAAATAGATAGACCCTCATAAAGGGGCAGAGGTAAAGCAGGCATTTAAAATTTAAAGGCAGGAGACTCTTTTGGACCGTTAATACGAGATGTTGAAAAAAGTGTTGTTTGGTTTGAGGTTGTTTTATTAAAACTGAAGGAGCTCTAAGACTCTCTTGAAGCAAAAGTATATGAAAAGCTATTATTTTATGGATAGTTCACAAAACCAAAAACATATATGTATGGCAACCGCACTGACCTGCTGCTTCTTAAAAACAACAGCTTAAAGTGCAATACACAAAATATAAAAATAAGTTACATAAGTTCTTAAAAATGAAAACAATTTGGGGATTGCAAGATGTAATAACTCATTTAAATAATTTTTCTTACAAATCCTGAGACAGTAGGACAATACACAGTAGACATCATCAAATGACTCAATCACCATACTGAGAAAATGATATGCACGTTATGCATGATATACAAGTTTTAGAGAGGAGCTTATTCAACAGATGTTTATTTTGGAGACTGTTGTTTATGCTGCTCTTGAACTGTATTATGTAACACTGAAAATTGTAATGTTGGATGTTTGTAATACTACCTCCATTAATAAAAACAAGGTGGACAAATTAATGGAAACTACAGTGGCTGAGAAAGCTCAACTAACTACAATTTAAGAAGACAAAAAGACAACACATAAATTAAATAAACTCAAATAAACTCATTAAACACATTCCCTTATTTGACACATACACAACATAAAGAGGCACACTGCAAATACCAAAACACTGCAAGTCAAACAACACAGGGGACACTAAGCACTGAAGGAACAGTGCTTATTTTAGTTTTAACATTCTAATTGTGAAGTCATGTAATTACTGGATCTATTGGCTGTACTGTACACTTGCCTTTTACTAACTACTAACAGGTTCATCAGATTTTAGTGTCCCCTGGGAACTTCTATTGGGTGATCAATTTGGTCAGCTGTTCTGTAGTTTCCAAATTTTCTCGTGATTGCTGTATTTGCAGTGCATTTCTTTATGCCATGTATTTGTTGTCAGAGTGTTTCTTAATCTGCTCATGTCGTTTTAAATTACAGTGCATTTGGCCACCGCAAAAAACAGCTCTGTATAACAAAACAATTCAACAGCGCCACAAACTACAGTCTCCAAAATGAGTATAAGTTGAATTAACATCTCTTTAAAACTGTTTAAACAAAAACTGAACATTAGAACCTTCATGAGGAGAGGGTTTATTGCTCAGCTGTTGGATTAGACTGCTGTAGATTGAGCTAGGTGAACCTAATAAACCTACTACTGAGTGTATTAAATCCATATTAAATCCAACAAAAAATAAATGAAGACATGACAGTACAATTTATACTTTAGTGACATAGCACAGTATAAACTAAGAATACTTAATCAGTTAGAGGCTGAGAATAAAGAATAAAGAGATTATTTACAGAAGGATGAAGAGAATCACAGTAAGTAGCAGAATAAAGAGAGTTACAAAAAGATAATGAAAGAGGGGGGAGTTAAAGATCCACCTCCTTATTTCATGCTGGATAACTGCTGCCTTATTTTATGCATCCAATAGATTTAAAATGAGTTTTTTTCCTCTCACCTTCCCCATGGAAGGCAGGCTGTGATCAATATCCATGGCTTGAAGGAGTGAGGGATTGCTATTGTGCATCAATATGCCAGGCCAATAAAATGACCCAAATTGGGTAGGGCATGTTTGGTTGGTACAAACTCCAATTCCAGTCCCTGTAACTGTAGCTGAGCATGATGAATATGTGGATGCGCTTTGCCATAATTTACCCTCATGGTCTATAAGACCCAGAGAACCTACCAGCAGTACAGATCTATGGGATATTTTGTTATGCTATGCTGCTTTTAACTTACTGCTCTCTATCCGATGTCAGCATCTGTGTCAGAGAACCATTCGCTTTTTCAGGTGTTCCATATTTCAAATAAATCCCTTTCCTCTGTTGCTCTCTCCCTTCCTGGCCTTTTCCTCTGTTTGTGTTCAGACAGTCTCTTACTCCATAAAATCCCTTTTGTGATTCCCACTCCGATCCTGTCACGTCTCTGTACGTTCTCACGGCTCTCCATTCTCCTGGCTACTTTTTAATCCCTCGTCTGCCATTGTCAGGGTTCATACATTTTTCCCAGCACCACTGCCTCTTCCTTCTGTTCTTTACCTCGTGGCTGCTCCCAGTGATGTCAAGAATGTGTTAAGTTATCTCTCTTCTGAAGTGCGCTCTGGCTCGCTCCCCTTTTCCATGTTGTGCCAGATGAATTATATATGTGAGTTACAGCATTGAGAGATATGCTCTTTCAACTACTGGAGATATCTGTTGATCTCTTTCTCTTGCTATGTATGTATATGCGTCGTTTCTCCAGTTAGATTCTCTCTCCCATGTCATTTGCTGCACTTCTCCTTATAAAACCTGTCATGCTTTACTACATGTATCAATGTATAAGGGCATGGTGTGAATTATAACCAGTGCACTACTGTACCACAACAACCCCCAGATTTTCATTTGGCACCGTAGAAAATTCTCCTTTATGGAGTATGATGGCTCTGGTTTTTAGTACTTCTTTGTATGTTTCTTAATAATCATATTCCACACACCAAAGATTTTCAGAAAAGACAAGTACTTTTTCTTGCATATCCAATACTTCCAGTCAAAAATGCTGTATAACATGGAACCCTATACATTTTGACACGCTCACACTTGGAGCTGACCAGTACAACCACAGCTGTCCTTTGAGCACCTCTATAGTTGCTCATGGTGGCCAGAAACTCACAATTTGAGCCATTAGAGTTGGATCTGTAAATTATTTCACATGTGCAGGGAATCAGAAAGAGCTCAGCAAGCTCAGTCAGAGAAGGACCCTAACATTCATGCTCTCAGGGGGTGTGAATAAAGTTTAAATATTGGGATAATGGTACACTTTCAGATCTCTCCTGGAAGGCTTCTGCGTGTTGTGTTGCACACAAAAAAGTGCCACAAAAAATTGACTTGAGAGAAAAATTTGAGAGAGAAGCTTAAACCCAGTTTACATTTTCACGTCTACATGCCTGGCCATTCACTGCGTGAAGTGGGTGTGAGTGAGATGGTTGGACATTGCCCCCACAATCCAATTTCTGAAAAGGTATGAAGGGGGGCTCTGAAGCCATTCGACCATCTGACAAGCACTACTGATGGAGTTTACTGGCACATTAACCCCCAACCTACTACGATTTCCTCTGTGTGCCTCAATCAAATAATCCCCAGGGTGCTCCCAATGTTGATTTGATCTCTATTCATGGCCAACCCGGTTCCATCTATGACCTCCCACCCCAAAGAACACCCACTTTTTTTCAGCCCTGATTCAAAGGTCGTAACCTCACCAGGGTCATAGGAAGGGGTGGGAGTTGGGTGGTAGTGGAGACGGGGTCAAAAGTAACCATAGCTAGAGGATGAACTACGCACTCAAGTATTCATAGGAAATAGGTTATACGGACGGATTATATGAAGTTAGGGCAGATAAATAATTAAAGGAGGGGATAAAAGAGTGAGTGAGAGAGGGATACACTGAAGGAATAAACATGAATCAGAAGAGTTTTTCTTGTCATCCTCCACTTTACCCATATCTAACCATTCTTGCACCTATCTCTTTTCAGATACATCCCCCTTTGAATAAACCTTTCGTATCTCATTCCTATTCTTTCCCGTCTTTCTTACCATAACAATCGATTAAACCATCAGAACATGATATTATGGTACTCTTCCAGTGTGTGTGAGAGTGTGCATTGCCACATTGTGTCATAATCGGCGCAAAATTGATTTATGACTCCTTTTCCAGCTGTCCACATGGTGGCTGACTGATGGGAACTGTCACACTCACTCACACACATCTCTTTATTGTACTTGCCTTAGTGTGTTCTGGATCATACATATTTTTCGGCATTTGTCCTGACGTGTGAGGAAACTTCTTCATGCATATACACAGATGCAGACACACACATACAGTACCCACAGATGATGCAGCTGAAGCCCAAGTAGTTGGTGGTGGTAGTAGTAGTAATACTAAAAAGTGTTTACACACTAGGAAAAACAAATACATATGTAAGTACAGAGCAGGAGAAGTGCAAATTAGTTAAGTAAAAAAAGTCTGGCTAAAAAGACTCTGTTAGCGAGAAACAAATCAGACAGGTCATGCTGAATATGCAGGAGGTGTCAGCTATGCTATAGCCCCAAAAATGACTAAGTGTGGCTATCCCTACTCTATGTGTATGTGTGTGTGCATGTGTGTGTGTGTGTGTGTGTGTGTGTAAATGTACAACTGTCTTTGTGACAGTCTTTGTGAGACCAATTTGAGTTTTCACTAGCAAGGACCACACCATGAACAGATACGTTTAATGATTTATTTACAGATGATGATGATGACGAAAATGATAATGATTGTGTGCTCGGCTCGGCTCGCTCACTTCTTTCGATGGCAGATGCGTTGTGGAGAGCTTAGGTAAGGAATCTGTCATGGCACCCGGGCACAACGAACCCCCAAAATCTCCAGTTACTTTAAACAAGATCGAGCGGAACTGAGATCTTTGAGATCTGAACGATTATAACAATGGCCCACTTAGGTAAACCATCGACCCATGACACGAGTGTTCTGGGATGCCATTTCGGGAGGTTGAGGTACTTGCACCAATCCTGAAGGAGTGTCAGGAGTAATGAAAGGAAGAAATGCCAGACTACTGGTCGAACCAGAACAAAACCACTTGTCCGGACTCGGAGATGAAGGGAGGATATGACAATGTTATGCTCTAGAATTTCTGGAAGGATGTCTCGAAATGATTCGGTGGCTTTTGGATGCGGAGTAAAAGACGGCTGTAAGCTGACCTGGTTGATTGGTTTTGATTTACCTTAAGTAGAATACCATGGTGTCGTTTGAGAGGTAAGATGAGTCTGAAATGCAGGCAGTGAAGGGTTGAGGCGGTAGATTCGGAGCACCTGAGGAAACCAGTGAAAGCAAGAAAGAACATGGTTTCTAAGATTTGAGCAACATGAGAAATGCTGTATCCAGAGCGGATGCTGTGGCTGCACACTGACAGCAAGTCTATGGTAAATTTGTATTTGGCATTTTGGGCAGGCTCTTGGTGTGGAAGACATCTGAGCAGTTAAGTTATCTGTTTTTTTTTTTTTTTTCTTCTTCTTCTCTTTCTGGTGAATTCCTTCTTTGCTTTTGAGGACCTTTGTGTTTTTTTTTTTATTATTTTGGGGGGGCATGGAGGATGTGGATGGACTTTTCTACATTTAACATGGGTTCTGACTGTTGTTTGTATGTGGGTGATGATGTCATCCGGAAGCGACCAGGTGTTGATGGATCAGTGGGTATGGTGGGCTGACCTGCGTGTGTTGACGATGAATGTCCTCACAGATAGCAGCAGTGTTTGTCTCATTCATAATAAATGCCCTGACCAGTACCTGAGATATATATCATCCCCACTATAAAGGGGTCAGGGATTACACTCTGATGGAGTCAGAGTGTAATCAGAGTTGGGGGGGGGGGGGAGAGAGATGGTTAACATCTGTTAACCATCAATATCTGATGTCTAGGATCTGAAATCTAACCTGGTTCATACGAAACCGGATCCACTGTTAATGATCCAACAGCCCAGTCATTCAAAACACTGCCTGATATAACAGGTCACTTCAAACATAATTTGAGTCAGAGACATGTACATGGTGTAGACATAGCAGCTCAGACCATTGCCCTTTTTTCCTCTTTGGCTGCTGTGAATAAACAAATAAATAAATGATAATTATTGTGATATAACTGGCATCAGTGTTCTTGTCGTTGCTTGTAGTTGTGAGTTGTGAGAAAGCTCTTTTTATGCCAAGATCACATTTGATTAATGACGACATCATCATCTTGAGTGTAGGTATTCATTACTTTTAGTGCCTGACTACAGAAGGACCTTTACCCTTTTTTTCTTCTTTTTTTTCACCCACCACTACTCAAACACACGCCCAGCGGCAGGACATGAAGAAGTTGACAAAGGTTACAGTTTATGCAAATGTTTTCTGACATGCAGGAGTGACAACCTGGAGACAAATAATCCCTCTCATTTTGATTCCCTCATGAAACTAAAGCAAATAGTACTTTAAACCAAATGGAGGAAAGACTGATTGTCATAGTCAATAATAACAATAGAACTTGAACCAAACTTGACATAGATAGCTGATACATTGAAACACAGCGCTCGGTGTATGCTAGTATAGTGGTAACATGCTCGGAGCAAGCCTGAAGCTTGTTGGCGGAGAGGTAGGACTGGTTAAAGCATCAGTAGTGATGCAGTGATGCCTGCTGTGAGTAGTAGCAGAATTGTTAGAGGAAAAGAGTGAGAAAACACTGTTAAAAGACTATTTGCAATAAGGCAGACAACTTATGTCGTGTAGGAACATGACTCGTGCTGTCTGTCTGCTATCTCAAGGCATTGCTCCATTTTTAGAATTATTTATGCCTCTAGTTGAGGAGGAGAATAAAACTCCAGTCTGCAAAGGGGTGGGGTAGTCTGTAATTGTGTAATTGCTGTGGAGATTAGAGACAAACAGATGCCTCCTCTCCATTCCGATTTTTTACACCTCTATTTACTTTAATGGTCTCTTCTCAACATGTCCAAATCAATTACATGGACTGGCCCGGTACAACGATCGCTGCATATGGCGCTATGAAAACACACACACACACACATACTCACAGTTTTAGAAAAAAAATGTTTTTTCAATAAAATGACCAAAGTATGCAGTTGCGGTGGGTGAACAGGGTTGCACAAGCACATGAGTTATGACTGTAGCAATGTGTGCACATGTACATTCACTGTTTCTATGTTTGTGTGTTCACATGCGCTTATTTCAGTTAGACAGCAGTGGGAGAAAGCCAACATCCGGAGCATATATTATTCAGCTAGCTTTTATTTACCTCATCTAGCATCTGGGTGCTGCTGGGTTGCCTAGCCCTAACTGCTACTGTCCTGCCTTTATCCCAAAACACACACAGATGCATTTACACACACATATATACACTTGTATATGTATTCAAACCACAATAAATCTGTTGGTGAGTAGTGTCTAAAATGTAAAGGAAGTTGCATTGAATGAATATTTGTTTTCATTGAATTCACTACAGTAGTGATGCTTTTGGTCAAACTACTTTGTTTAAAAGGTCACACCGATTTTATTGTGACTTCACCTAAGAATACATTCAAATGAGTTTCCCCTTAAAGGACAAGTGTGTAGGATTTAGTTGCTTCTAGTGGTGAGGTTGCACATTGCGACCAGCTCACCCCTCCCAACCCTTTCACACATGAAGTCCAGACAATGTGCAGACAATGAAGTCCGGACTATGGCGGAGTTGCCCTTTCACACATGCAACATACAGCAGGAGATGTTCATGTCCGTGTCAGATGAGTTCACACTTGCTGGAAATAGTCCGTTTGTTTTAGGCGAGGTGAGCAGTGTTTTTTTAAGATTTTCACTAGAAATAAAACATCTTTTATTTTCAGGAAGTCCTCTCTCCCGTTAACAATAGCTTCGCAGTGGAGCATTAAAACTATGCAGCTTTTAGCTGGCTGAATTTATCCAGCACCAGCCGCATTAACAAAATACAGCGTCTGTACAAACTACTGAGTGCCAGCAACATCTCCATCCTTCTTAATTCTTTTTTTGTTTGATTTAACTCCTTTTTTCTGTAAATTTGTTGGAGAGAAATCTGAAAGATATATAAGAAAAAGTTTTTGTAAAATTCAACAATTTAACATGCCGTATTCCAATCTAACACAAAACAGACAAACACGCATACAGCACACAACACCCCATCACACACTTACAAACCCAATAGTAACACTGGTTTCCTTGCAGGTTTTCCTTGCCTGACTTGTTATTGAGTATAAAAATTTGATAAGCTGCTACTGTTGTTTTCGTCTGGATTCACTATAGACCAACACACACATTCACGCATACACACACACACACACACACACACACAAACAGCACACCTAGGATAATTCAGACCACTTGGTATTTACACATTCTTGAACCCGAACTCATCTCCTAAAAATTACATTCATATCTAACTAATCTGCAAAAGTGATTTACCTGCACGTCCTTTTGTCTTGTGTTCACCATTTTCTTTCACTGCCAGAATTGGGTGTGACATTTTCATACCATAGTGAAAGTGGAATGACATGACATAAAGCAGCCTTAAAGCCACTGTGCATTTTGTTTATTTTGTTTTTTGTATACAAATATCTTTGCTTTTAATTTTGTAATATGTGTCCTGTTTGTCTGTTTCACTTTTTATTTTAGTTCTTCATCTTCTTCCTCATTAAGTATCCTTCCCTCTCTGCATCCACTCTATCTCTCTTTTCTTCATTCTCGTTCACATTGAGCTAAGAGTTCTTTGCACGCTGCCTCTCTCCAATCTCCATTACCACTTGCCCCCCCCCCCCCCCCCATCTCCTCCCTATGTAACCTCCATTTTCTCAGGCATCACCTTTGGCATGTCTTGCAGAAAATTAATTTGATTGGGCAGAGTGCTTGCCAGTCAATATTTCCAGCCAGAGAGGGAGAGAGAGCAGGATTGTGGCTAAGTCTCCAGACAGGTACTCGGCATCTGTCCAGATTTCCCTCCTTCCCTCCCACTCATCCATCGAGTCAACATAAACCATGCAGTATTAGGTCTATAGAATAACATATAGCTCTGGATAATGTTCTAGGCTGAAGACCCAAACAGTACTGATTTGGTGTGTGTTTACATGCAACTATAGTGTGGAATCTATTATAAAGTCAGTCAATCTAAATCAAGCCTATCTCTTAGTTGTCAATGTCTGATATCCAAATAGTGAAAAACAGTCATAGTCATACATCAGCATAATACGTCATAGTACTATAACATCATAGTATTAATTAAAATGAACTGTGCTGTTCTTGCCATTTTTGTCCTGGAATATTTACTTCATCAATCATTTATATGATTGATCTGCAGCTAATGTTAAATAAATACATACATGATACAAATACAAACATGAATACATAAATGATACATACATGATACAAATACAAACATGAATACATAAATGAATTGTTCATTGTAGGTGTGTGTGCGTGTATGTGTGTGTTTGTGTGTGTGTGTTTGTGTGAGCAGGAGAAACCAAAGCCATTATAACTCTGAGGCTGGCCAACACACACACACACACAACAGACAGTGGAGAGGGGGGGGCAGGATAGAGTTGTGGTTGGCTGGGTGATAGGAGCAAGCGAATGATAGAGTGAGAGAGAAATGAAAGGACACATTCAGTCTGAAAAACCTGAGCTGCCTCATGTTCATCTCTCAGTATATAAAATACTCACATGATTACATTGTGTACAAGGGTTTTATTTTGTCAGAAGAGAGTTTAAAGAGAGCTACATCATGTGTGGCAGGAGTCTGTGCAGGCCAGTGAAGTTCTTCCACACCTGAAAATCTTTTCTGTATGGAGCTGAAACACACAAGATAGCCAGAATTTATTTACCTTGGCTTGACAAACATAATGGGTATATCACAACAGTGATTATCAACTTAGTCTGTTAACCAGGCTCTGTGGCCCCATATAAGGGGTGTTTGATGTCATCTTTTGACTGTTCTTCAGCACAAAATGGATCAATTGTGTAACACCTACTTCAGTCAAGAGGAACAGGTTGTTATAATGGAGAGCTATGATGAGTATAAACACATTATTATAGCAAAAATTTAGTCTGTTGCTGCAAATAAGGCAATAGAGGATTGCTGGGATAAAATTGCGATTGATCTGAAATTGATTGTGTAAATTTGTAAGTTAATGTATTTATTTTACCACTCAGTATTTCTAACATGACAACTCCACATTGTAAACTCTAAACTGGATATATTTAAACGTTATTCTCAATAACTGCCTTTAGGTCTGACACTGTCCCATAATGAAGGAAATAGAAAAAATATTTGACCATAACCTACTCCAGACCAGGTTAGGTGTGCCTCATAAGTTACCATGGCGATTTAGCCAGGTTAAAAGAGAGCCACCTTTGTGACATAACTCTGGCTTTAGGCTCAACATCCCTCGCTAACCCATTAATCTTGCTTTGTTGTACACCCCTCAGGAAAGGGCCAAACACAAACTGTAGTGAGTGAAAGAATAAGAGGCAGAGGCAAAATGAAGAATAGATTAGATGGAAAAAAAGACGTAACACAGGAAAGAGAGTAAAACATTGGTAGAAAAGAAAGACAGGAGTAATGGAAATATCATGGCATGAGTGAGTGGAATAAAGAGAGAAATGGAAAAAAGGAGATTAAGGAAGGGAAAAAGAGAGAAAGATAGAGAATGTAAGGTAAAGGCAGGGAGTGAAACGGAAAAGAATGGTCAAGATGCTGTTAGGCAGTAAGAGATGGAGTGAGAGAGAGAGAGAGATGGAGCAAGAAATTAATGAGGTGAGATGTGAGTGCTGATTTCAGAGGAATGGCTCATACTCGCATCGGACTTCACTACCCCCCACCCTCCCACCCCACACAGTGTTAGTGTGTTACTCCCCATGGCCCAGTGGTGACATGGCATTTAATAGACTCCCCGCTGTGAAACAAACTACCTCAATTAATTCCTCTGACTCGGCCCTGGCCTTTCTCTCACTCTCACACCCTCGGGTGTGTGTGAGTGTGTGATTTAAGCCATATTTGGTCCAGTCTTTTTGTCTCCCCACTGGCTCTATAAGCTGCATTAAAGGAAAGAGCCAGTGCTGCCTGCTCCTACATGATCTACTTTTGTTCATTATCTCATTGGTTTCCATTTCAATAGATATATTCACCCCTTTGGTCTTCCTTATGAAACCATGTTTCTCTCTGCCACCTGAAGTATCAGCTCCATGTTATGTGTGGATCCATGATGTGCGTGTGTGTGTGTGTGTGTGTGTGTGTAGTCAGTGTGTTAAGTATTGCTAGCTGATAGCTAGCACTGCTGCTACAGTAAAGCACTTCAGGAGACACTGTTGCTTTTGTGAGTGTGTGTGTGTGTGTGTGTCTGCATATAAAGATGCTAGTGAAATGGTGTGTACATTTAATCCAATATATACTCCCTTCTTCTGTTACAATTACTGTTATTTCATTATAGTAAGTGATAGTGCACAAATTCTAGAAGCAGCATGACTATGATGAGATTATGATGCTGGTTTTGTGTTGACAAAGTCAGTGGAAAGACTACATAAAAGCACTTATCCTGAAGGCATGTGACTGCAATGTATGAATGTACAGAGACAAACGGAACAAATGGGAATGTTGACTCATGTTCAGTCTAACACGCTTTAACATGGGCCATGGATATCGCTTGATGTGTTGACTGGGGTCTGTGGAGTTTGGGTTGTATGTGCATGCAGGACTTTAAGCAGTGAATCAGAACATGGCTATCAGAGATTCCAATAATTTCTTCATTATTCACTGGCAGCTCCGGCATGACATTGATGGTAGTACTATATGTACAAGTAATACATGTGAATTTTACTCTAGAATTATAGTATACTGTATTCGGGACCAGGGCCATGGGCACAATTTTATAGTACAGAGGCTATAGACCCTCTGTGCAACACCAATCCCCTAAGAATCTTTTGATTAGCCTCCCCAGTAAGTCTTTAAAATTTTCTGATCACCAAAAATTGTGTTTTATAAATTTATTCAGTTGTTATATTATATTTTATACAAATTCTAATTCTATCTCCCAAAGCCTTCTATAGTTGCGCGTCTGTCATGTCATGAAATGACATTGATTTAAACATATCCAGTCATGTTTGGCAGCTCCACAACATCCTTTGCTTAAGTGAACAGCACATTTTCACGCATCTACAAAGTGTGTCTCCGCTCCACACTGATGTTACTAGTTGTGCCCATTCCTCCTCCACCTCCTCAGCCCCCACCTACTCTGCCTTTCATATATATTATACTGTATGTATTAAATCATATTTGCAATGACATCTCTTGCCTTGAGCATTATGTATATTCCATATCACAGTGATTTGGGTCTGTTACATTGTGTTCTGTATACACTAGGGGGTTGAGTTGAATCTTTACCATGCACTGGGACTCATACAGGAAATGCCTGAGGGCGCAGAACCAGTAGTCTGCTGCCTAATACAACTGTGTTATCATTCATACATAATGGTTTAATACCAGAATCAGAGTGTTCCTGACTCACTACCACCCAGCAGAGCTGTACCCAGGAGGGTAATTATGCTGAGGTCATGACTTGATGTCCCCCCAATGCCCTCCGCAGTTAGGTGTTCCATCATGTTTCCTGCAAGATTTTTCTTGACGTTTTCTCCCCAAACGCAATACAACTGACTAAACTGAATAACTGTCTAAAAAGGGCCTATAAACATAATATTTCCATTTTATTTCAAATATAAGGGTCTACATGCTGTTTCAAACCCCATCTCAAGATTGTCAGGTATCAAATTCTATTGTAGAAATACTGAATTCTTTATTTATTACTTTATTCTGCTGGCCTAAAAGCATACATTTTAATTTACTTGTCTACAAATACTGGAAAAGAATGTAAAATTATCCAAGGTTGCTTACGCCCCCGAATTCTTAGAAAAGTGTCAAAGACATGACCTTAGTGTCCTGCAGTGTACCTAAGATGATGATGATGGAAATACTCAGTGGTGCAGAATTAGAATTGTAGAAATTAAGACTGCATGCAAAAATGACTTGTACACTGAATACAGTCTTATTATATGCACAATGCACAATCATATTAACACACAAGTAAAAATCATCAAGGTGTGTCTCTTCCCAAATGCCAATGAACTAGAGCCTTCCGTTATATCATCAGCCTGTCACTCACTGACAGTTTAACTATTCTTCTACCCATGTCTCCATATTTTCCCTTAGCATGGCTGATGTGTGGACTGCTGCGGCTGTAAATCAGGCAGGTCCAGTTGGCCTGACTGGCAGTATTTCTCTCGTTCACTCCATGCAGTGATGGCTTCATTAAGGGGAAACTGCCTGCCAGTGCTAGCCTCCGGCGCTAAGCGCTAATCACATGGCTGACCTTGGCTTGATCCCGGACAGTGGACCACTCGCCACTGGGATGTGTGTGTGTGTGTGTGTGTGTGTGTGTGTCAGTGTGTGTAAGTGTGTGTGTTTGTATGTGTGCGTGCACTTGAGGGCAGGGGTGTTGTAGTAGAGGCTTGGCTGGCATGTGTGTTGGCACTGACATTAATGTATGTGGGGTAAGAAGATTGTAATGGCTGCTGGAACCATGGAGCTTTCATATGTTAGTGTTAGCCAGATAAATGAACAATATAATACACTGTCTGGTGTATTTGTCCATGAATTCTTCTACATATATTAAACATGTTCTCCATATTTTTACATTTTCTTCACAACACATATCATCTATGCAAATGCACATAACATGTTTTATCCATAATTGAAAACTGAACATTTTTTCCACACTTGATGATAATATCACATAGTTCTTCTCTTTCAGTGTGTTTTAAGTCTTCACTGAAGATGTACTCTATGTTGCTTACACTGAGTTAAAATATTTAAACCAAGATGTTATTTCTATGGCGACCATCAATGTCCTAAAGGTTTTGTTTTTTAGGGCAAAACAATTTTGAACAGTTGATTCAGTTACTCATCATAATACTACTCAGCCTGTTTACACAGTTGTATAATGTCTTCTGTGGCTCTGGAGCTTTGTAAAGTCTGAGAAATGGCAGGTGTTAAGTCAGTGTTATTTTCTAAGATCGAAGACTACAAATGATAGAGAGCCTGCATACACAACAAAAACAGAAAGGTAGTTTGGCACTGCGCTGTAACAACACAACACTTTTTGTTGAGGATGACTTGTACTGAAATAAACTGGAAAAGAAAGAAAGCTGGGTGCTGGCATTTTGGTGCCAAAGCTCCAGCTAATATGAGTTGCAGGGACTAGTGAAGCTGGGAGATGGCGTCCCAGTGCTGGTTAGAGTGAGCTGCTGCTGTTGCTGGAAGTGCAGGGGGCACTGGCATCTCGGTACCAAATGCCAAGCTTGAGGATATACATAATAAACATGCTAAATCAGTATGTGTTGAGGTGTGTTCAGATTGAATGCAAAGTACATTTTTGCCTTTCTTTATTCAAGTAAATTTGTGCTGATTTTGCAGTACATGTTATTTCACCATAATCCGCCAATGTAATGTTGCTAGCTAGCAACATATGAACCAACTGTGTGTGTTTTTGCGTGACAGCTCACTTTCACATGTTAAAATGTGTGAGGATCCCCAGCTCCTTCTTTTATTTGCAAGTCATAAAACCTGAATTTGTGCCAGCTATTGTGGAGTAAGTGTGTATGTGTTTGTGTTGCATTGACTTTATAAGCTATCCCATTGCCGCACAATTTGCTTTATGTTCAACGTGAACCCATCTTCAGTATGTGGGCATATGCACCCTATGGAATGCTGATTGATACACAACTTTTAAAGTATGATTTTGACTGAACCAAGACAGGCATTGTGAAAGTGTGTTAACTATGACACTGATATTGACGTTTACATTTTATTTGCCTGACATGTCATTGATTCAGTTTGACAGTTTTGGAACACACCCAATATAGCTCCCACTGATTGACTTATCAATGAAGTAAATGCTCTTGTAGAATTAATAGTTAAAATAATAGTTATTATTAGAAAGGAGTGGTTGCAACAATTGTATAGAAAGTAACTTTGAGTTCTTCCTGACAGCTAACAGAGTATCTCTATCTCTAACTTAGCAAACAGCTGCTTATTTACACTTCCAGCAGTTACCAAGCTCCATTATCATTCATTTGGAGTGGTGTTTGTGTTCACCTGATGCAGTCCTACATTGACTCTCTTTTAGCTCAGTTTATTTGTCTCTACCAAATCCTGAGGGAAATATGTCTCTTTAGCTGCTAAATGCTCCACTGTGTTCAGCACCTAGTCTCTAACTGTGTCGTTCTGCTGTTTGCTGCTGAGCAGGTCGTGTCCAGTAGGTTTATAGAGCTTCTATGCTGAAAACAGCTGCCTGCTGCTGGAATTGAGAGCGCTGAGAGTGAACCAAAAAAGTAAAGTTGAGGGCCAGACAGCTAAACAATGAGCTGAAAATATCGATTATAGCTGCTTTAATAACCATCTGCCCTGAACCAAAATGTTAACACCTTGTTTATGGATAATTATTCCATTAAGTGATGAAGACATAAATAAATGATGCTGTTCTACATAGAGTAATCTGTTTTATCAGGACTGTGTGGCTGTGGTTTGGCCTGGTAATGATAGCAAACAGCCCCATAATTCTCATCACAGTCTAATATTGCTAAATTCTGATTGGTGCACAGAAATATATGAAATTGAATTTAAGCCCCACCCACTTGAAATGACTGAGAAGTGAATAGACAAAAATACAAATACATGAAACTGTTGTGATATTTGACAGATTTGGCAGAAAATGTTCATATCATATTCAGAGTAAAAAGCTGGTTAAGAAAAAGTGTTTTCAGGGCTTTCAAGGATTATCAAACTGATTAAGATTTGGCCTGTAGTCTTTTCTGGTAGAGAAAACATTTGTTTAAGAAGTCTAATCTACAGTATGCCAGTCTAGTATAAGTCAGTAGTTCTCATTTCACAAGAATGATTTGGCAACCCGTTGTGAGAACACATGTGCACTCAGCAGTTGTTGATCAAACAAGTAGTTCAAACAACTAACTAAATCCAGAATAAATTTTTGTCAATCTATTTCTATATGTGCTGACTAAATGAACGAGCTGTGTCCCACTGCTTCCACTCTGTGTTCTATGTCGACCAAAAAAGGTCAGGTCAAAAAAATGTCATATCATATGAATTATTTTCATAAGAGCAAGGCTGTGACAAATGACTTATTCTTTGGTTTAGTTTTGAGAACCTGTTAAACTCTGGGTAGGACAGTTATGCATGTTTCCTGGGACTGTTCCTTTAACGCTGAAGTGCCTAAACCAGCCCTACTGAAGAAATGTGAAAATGTCCCTTGCCAAAGGTATACAACTGGAATTGGCTTTCAAGAGATATCCTATAAATGCAAAAGCACACACACACACACACACACACACACACACACACAGACATGGCTGCTGGTGCTTCATTGGGCTCAGTTCAAAGAGGTGTGTGTGTGTAACCACAGCACACTGAAAGAGAGATACCTTAACACACAGCAGCCTCAAATGAATAGGTTCAGTCCTCCCTCCTCCTCCTCCCTCTTTCTCCTCCACTTGAAGTCAAGTGGCATTTCCATTTTAAAATTGCTTCCCGGCCCTTTGTGAATGAATCGAATTACACTGGAAAGCACTGATTGATTCTTTCTGAACACAATGGTTTTTATGGTGTAGACCTGCTTGGCCTCCTCTCTCTCCATTGCCTATTGAATCCAGTCAGTGTGCCCATTAGAGTGGTTTCACACAGGCTGAATGGGAGAAGGAGAGTGTAAATAAGTGAGTGCATGTGTGTATGTAACGGCCAATCCACAGCGACAGCATTTTCTGAAGCATTTTAGTCTTCTGTCAGTTGTGTGTCTCAGAGCAGATACACTTCTATTCCTACAAATGTGTCAGTCCACCACAACTCTGTGAGACGTCAGCATGTCGGTTATTATATGAACGGTGTGTTTTTTTACTGTTAATTACTTACTAAAGCATAAAGCCCACAAATCACACAATCCCCCATTTTCCACATGTGGTGAACCTTTGAACGATGTGTGCTTTGAACAATGATCAATGCAGTTATATTTTATGCAGATAAAGATTTGGTCTTTTGACCAAAATGTATATTAGTTTTAGTGACGTTTAAGTTATTTTATTATTGTTAGTTTTAGTCTAGTTTTATTCAGCAAAAACAGAGTTGACAGCTGAAGGGAAGAAGCTGTACCTGAGCCTGCAGGTCTTGCAATAAAGAGTCCTGTAGCGGCTCTCAGAGGGGAGGATGTCAAACACTCTCTGGTCAGGGTGAGAGGCGTCCCTGACGATGCTGCGCCCCCTCCGCAAACTCCGCTTGTGCTGGACAGCCTCAGTGAGCTTTCCAGTCCAACACAACATGAATGCAAAACTGTGAACATCTAGTGGAAGCTTTAGATAGTTGAGAGCCAACAATGAACTTCTACTCGTTCCTACAAATGGCCTATAAACTGGAAAATCTGCAGACTGAAAGTAATGTTAACGTTACACCCCATATAAAGTGGATCTTAATAAAGGTATGTTAACGTTAGCTTCTATAAATGTCACAGCCCGCTGACATTTATAGAAAGGATTTGAGGTTTGTCCCAGATGTTGTGTTTTTGCTTCTTGTGTAAATGGGATTTAGTGGGTTTATGGATGCATTTAATTCATAAATCCTAATTTTCTTCTTCCCAGCAACTGGTCATGTTAGCTGACATTACTGGCAAAAAAATAACAGTATTGAAATGCTAGATGCTTATCATAAATTAAGCAGCTAAATCAACTTCATAACAGATTCATTTTTTGTTCAGGAAAATGTTTTACCATCAGGAATGTGTGATTCTCCAGTCTGCATTATAGTTCATTTCTCCATTCATCTGTTTTTCACATTGTCATTTGGTTATTAATCATTGACAAAAATTATAATATAGTTCACCATAGTTTTGCTGATGAGATTAACAGCAACATGGATGTCACTAACTTCTATTACTTGAGTTGTTTTGTTGGGTTTTATTTTAGTCAGCGTTTGGAGGACAGTTCAACCAGTCTCTTTCTGCACTGAATACTACAGGTGAAGTTGACTGATCTGCTGTCATTACATGAACTTCTTTATGGAAACTCAGTCACACGATGGTCATATATTGTGTTATGTATGTGTTTGAGAGAAAAAGAGCAAATAAGTTTCTGTTTTTTTACACCCACTCTCAGTCACACACTAATTAACTGACTTATTTCACTAGCAAGGACCACACCATCAACAGATGTGTTTAACGATTTTTTTACAGACGACGATGAGAATGATTGTGTGTGAGGTTCTTCTGATTGCGGTTGCATTGTGGGAAGCTTAGGTAAGGAATCTGCCGTGGCACCTGAGCACGACGAACCTCCAAAATCTCCAGTTACTTTAAACAAGATTGAGGGGATTTGAGATCTTTGAGATCTGAATTGGCATTCACTTGCATGCTCTAGGGGCCATTCTGATACATACCATCTTACACTGTAGACACCTTCAAAATTGCGTCGGTGAACAGATAGATGTCATGTGGGTGAGTTGGTTGTTCATCGTAAAAGAAGGTGATAGCATTTGAGTATGTGAGAAGCTTGAGCCAAAGACAGAGTTTGACAGGGTGTGAATTAACCAGTAAAATGGAGTTCAAGGGTGGTGGGATTATTTATTTATCTATTAATTAATGGCATAGGGGAAGAGGCACTGGAATGTTGTACATTCGGCCTTGTTCAAGTTATTGCATATTGCGTGACCTCCTTAGTGCATGATGGTTTTGCCTTTTGAGTTACAGGGAAGATAACAGGTGGGGCTGATGATGCTGGCTTGGAGTGCTGCAGCTGCAGCTGACAATAAAGGATAGAAAGTTGAAGCTCTTATCTGGGCTTGATGTGGCTTGGCATGGGTGGGAATGGAGTAGGACAAGGTTGGGTGAGATGAGGCGCTTCATAATGAGCATGGTAGGGCTGCATGAGTTGCAAAGATGCAGCAGTAAATTTCATTGTGAAATGTGCTGAAGATGGGCTGCTGCTTCGAATGCAAGGTCGATGTGAAACGGAGGGCCAGATTAAGGATGATGGCCATGTGGTGGAAGTGCCCTTTGTAGCCTACGAGGAATCTGTTGGCTGGTGGTTGATGGATGAAAGGCGCGATAAGGAGTGCAAGAGCTGTATAATTACGTTAATTACATGTTGCAGACACTGGTTGGAACTGGAGAAGAGCGAGCGATGGAAGATTTATGATAACGAATGGGAGAATTAACTGTACATAGGGTGAAGTTGGTGGATGCCTGCTGGGCTAGAACAGGTTGAGAGAGAGAGAGAGGACTGACATGAATTTAAAATTAACTTGTTGCTGCAAGTGCTGTGAAAGAAAGCTGGGTGCTGGCATTTTGGTGCCAAAGCTCCAGCTAATATGAGTTGCAGGGACTAGTGAAGCTGGGAGATGGCGTCCCAGTGCTGGTTAGAGTGAGCTGCTGCTGTTGCTGGAAGTGCAGGGGGCACTGGCATCTCGGTACCAAATGCCAAGCTTGAGCAAGCTGCATAGTTTGCTTGAAGTAGGCATTAGTAAAACTAGTGAGAGCTGCTGCGGTCACTATAAGTGGCTGACAGGAGGCACTGGCAACTCTGTGCCAGGAGCCCCGACTAGAGCAAGCTGCGTCAGTTGCTGAAAATGGGTGGCAGGGGGGCGGCTCAGTGCCATGTTCCCCTGCTAAAGCTAACTGGTGTGGTGGCTGGAGCTGTAAGACAAGGGGGGCTTACATCCCGGTGTAACTTTGCCCTGATTTATGAAGACGGGTCTGGTGGGTGGTGGGGGGCCCGCGGTTCCGGTGAGTGGCTGATCGAGTTATATTTTGAGGAGTGGTGGTTGCTGAAACTCTGGTGTTTTTTGTTCTGACAGATGAAACAGTTTTTTGCTTATGAGGGTCCCTGTGTTGATTTTGTGTGGTGCTGACGTCACGACGTGTTGTTGGTTCGTGCGCGATAACGTCACACGGAAGCAACCAGGTGTTTGCGGGCTGAACTGAGTATGTTGAAAAAAGTTTTGCTTTGTTGTGCGTTCATTAAATTGGGATTTATTTATATTATATATGTGAGTGGTTACAGTCCAGTGGGAGATTTTTATTGAAGCCTGGTTGTTGGGGGACCTCGCTGGAGCGCGGTGACACTGCGACTGGCGACGTGTTGTGAGGCCGGAGTTGTCGGGACGATGTCAAGGGGCTGAAGTTTTACTCCGAGGCGATGTACTCGGAGTACTGCGGCGACGGCGGTGGACTGTCCGTGAATTATCTCTTCCTTTTTTTCTGATGAGGGAGGGGGCGGGATACGGACCATGAAATTGACTGTGTTGAGGCTTACTGGAGTTGCGATTCCTGCACGTCTTGTGGATTATGGAAAGCGGTGTCTCGGGCGCGGAGGCGGCGGAGAAGTTTACAGCCTTCGTTGCTGGGTCTGTTGGCGTGAACCGATGGAATAGATCGTTGTTGGATGGTGATACTGAGATGTCCATGCTCAAGACGAGGTGAGTGGATGATGCTTGTGCTCATAGAAGGAAGTGGTAGCTCGTTCTCTGGTAGTACTCATGAATGTTGCGTGCTGCTCTTGGTTCTGTCGCAGAATGCGAGAGCGAAAGCTGTAGGAGAGGGTTAGGTCGGCGTGTGCTACTTTGTTGTTTTTATGTGACCAGACAGCGAATTATATTTTCGTAGTGAAGAGGTCTAATATTTTGATGTATGTTTGTCGACCCCAAAATTGATGTTCCAGCAAACTCTTTCTATTGTAATGTCTCAAGACACACCGACAAATTAATGTGATAAAGTCACAAAGTAATCAGAATGTTTATTTCCTGGTTTGTCGACAAGGGGTCCTCAAAAGCCACGGGAGTACCACCAGTTAAATCAACCACCTGTTAAACCGTCACACCGGAATTGGCACGGTTGAGGCGTGGTCCTGCTCCTGAAACTCTGCTAGTTAGCCTCAATTAACCACACACACTCAGAAATTCAGTCACTCATTCACACTCATATTTAAGGACTTTTATACATAACCACTCTCTCCTTCTCTGTTTTACTCACTAACTTATTTTATGAATACACATTCACACACACACACACACACACACATATTTATTGACTCATTTAATCACTCTGGTTGGGACAAGAGTCTGTATTTTCAGTGAATCAATTTTTTTTTTCTTTCAAACCTGAGTTGTTTTTTCATTATCAATGTTTGTCAATCACCCATTGATGATGAAATTATACTGAAATGTCGCACAAGATGGCAGCGCAGATGAGAGTTCATGTGAGGTGAGGGTTCATCTACAGAGAAATCTACAGAGCTCTCTCTTCCTATGTCGACGTACACTCTCTCTCACACACACACACACACACACTCCAAAGGTACAATTTTATTGCCATATTGAATGTGTTAATTAATTTTACTGAAATACTTTCACACACACACAGTACGCATTCAAACAGACACCCACACACACACACACACACACAGCTTTTCTGTGGATTGTAGGTGCCTGCTAGCAGGCAAGAGTAGAAAGTATAGGTGTAATAGTTTGCATGATAAATATTTATGGAAGTGAGTGTGTAATATGGAGGGAGGGATTCATGCACATATGTGTTAGAGTAATCTGCATATGAAAAAAATTGATTATATTTCATGAAGGCAGCAAGAAATATTCAGCAGGACCGGATCGGAAACAAATACTGAAACATGAAAAAACAGATAATATTCCTATAATATCCCATTAGGGAGTTAGGACATATCTGGTGGTTTAGTGACGTTATGGTGACCGTAACATATTTTAAGATCTAATGTCACTATACTTTAAAAAAAAAAATTAACAGTAACTTATGATATTATTTTGTCCTCAGTTTATGGCATGTGACTTTATCCCACTTTCACATAATATCAGTATAATATTATGGGGACTGTCTGTGGGACTGACTGTGTGGCAGTTGGAAACAGCATTACCTTTGTGGTTAATTCCCATATTGGCACGTGTGGTTTTCCATCATCTCACAAGTGAAATATCATACGTCTCATGCTAAACCAAGAAGGTAGATTGTAAGGAATCAGTTTTAATTCAAAATAGTTCAGAAAAAAATCAAAACTCAAAAGCAATAAGCATCTAATAAATTGATAAGTGAATAAAAAATAAATCCTACCTCAGTTCTGCAATGCACTTTTCATGAACTGTTTATGCAATTTAATACATAACTTAAAGCTATGTATTGTGTAATTTAGCTAATTGACATTTTCAATAAATAATCATGTGGAAAAAAAGAACAGAAAATACATACAATTTTGCAAAACATAAAAACAAGTTAACAAGGTGAGTTTAAGTATTTAAAAGATAATACGAAAAAGAAGAATACAGCCTGAGCTCGAAAGGCAGTTGTATAATAATTTTAAAGAACAGTTTTCCATTAAAACCACTAAAGGTAGAAAAGAGAGCAATGTAGACATATGTCTCTGTTTGTGTGTGTGTCTCATCAATGCCATGGTAAGGAAACAGAGAGACATTGGGTAGTTACTGGTGTTTAGAAGGCCACAGAGATTAGTTTTGCCTGGGGCATTTCTTTCTCTATTTCCCCCTCCTTCTCACCATTCATTCTCTGTGTCTCTCACCCTCCCACTCTTCTCCACCCCCACCTGGTTTAATGGTGTGAGGCTGGATGTTTTTTTTATTTGTCACACCATAAAAATAAAGTCCATTTTCCACATCAGGGAGCTTAAGGGCTGACAAATGTTTCTGAGACAGAGTGACAGAGGAGGAAACCAACCAGAGAGAGGCTTCACTCTGTGTGTGTGTGTGTGTGTGTGTGTGTGTGTGTGTGTGTGTGTGTGTGTGTGTGCGCGCGCGCGCATCAATGCTCCAGACACAATCTACCTGGACATTCAGCGTATGTGTATTTATGGACACACTGATGTGTCCACTTTGTGCATATGTGGAGTTTGTTTTGTGTTTGTGTATAGTACAGTATTTTACAGAGCTTTGATCCCACTTGGACCATCAGAAGGTGCCAAGAATTGAACAGTGAAATGGGTCTAGAAATGACGGGAGTTACTTTACTAGTGTTAATGCTGCTGCATGGTTCTTTACACTCTCACACACATACATGCAAAACAGCAACAATTATGTACTTGCAACTGGCATGCAGACCTCTCTAAATCTGAAACATGGTGTTATGCAACTGTGATGAGATGAGATGTTGATGGACAAGACATATTTTGCACTAGAACTGTGTTGACCTCCGTAGAGGTTTTCATGAACTGGTCAGCCTTTAAATCATCTAGATGAGCTTCCTACAAAGGAAACTACCCAAAGCTCATGTTCATGAGTGAGCGTAAGAACATTGACAGATACAATAAGGTCGGTGGTGTATACCTTAAATTATAGCAATAAAGATTATAATTTCATTTTCCTGTACATGCTGAACTTAACTGTTGTGTTTATGTATTTCATACAAGCCTGATTTATTGTGTTTTGCACTGATTCATCCAAGAACCATAGCAGAAAGCACCTAGTCAGTAGGACAGAGACACCTACTGCTAATCAAGTTTAGCATGTACAGAAACCAAGAATTATCTTATGTTTGGGCCTGAATCATGTCCTATATATAAAATACACAATGCACTGAATTGTAGTGTTTTGAAAACAATTTCTTATGCAATGAAAAAATAACAAGTTAATTACTTGGTGACTGTTGCATTCTCAATGTGATGGATTGCTTTTTGAAGATGATGAATGAGTGAGAAAATACTTTAAAGTGGTCACTGAAAGATTTGAAAGACCATCAAAGCAGCTGGCACACATACACCTCTTCATTCATACTGCTCATCTGTTGTTAGAAAAGAGTCATCTCTTCATCTCAGCTCCTCATTTTGCAGCAAAGCAGCATTTTCTCTTTTGTTATTTTCCAGTTGTAAAATTTTCCCTCTGTATTATTAGCTGTAACTTGAAGTCTTTAAGCCTTGTCTTAGACTGTTGTCATGTTGATGCGTGGGTACACGAATGAGTTGGGATAACATTCAGTCTCCAAAGATTTTAGGTGACGTCAGTTTTTTATAACCAAAATCCAAAGATACAGATATTTTATGTGATTGATAAAGATATACAGAGAAGAGCCAAAGAGCTAATCCTTTTTTGTTGAGAAACAGAAAACAGCCATTGTTCCATGAAAATTATAAGATTATCAAAGTTGACTAATCATTTCAGTAATACTAAAAACCATAATGATCTCAGTGTTATCACTGTGGGGCTAATAGGACTCCAGGTATATATTACATATACATTGTGTGTGTGTGTGTGCGTGTTTGAGTGTGTGAGAGAGAGAGAGAGAGCAAGCAAACATGAAGCCTGCAGAAAGGGCCCTTCACAGTAGGTGGATGGAGGATGATGAATTGGACGAGAGGCGGTGTGGATGTTGAGAATTTAGTTAAGTAATAAGTGAAAAGTGTTCGCTGCTGAATAATTGATTGTCCCTCTGCCCCCATCCTCCTTGCACTCACTCCCTCATTTGCACTTATACATGCTGATGAAGTGCAATGTCTCTGCTTAGGAGTTAAGCGAAGCCCCAACAACCCACCTTCTTCACCACGTGATCGCGCGCACTCACTCACACACACACACACACACACACACACACACACACACATCTACTGTACATCCTGATGATAGGGGCCCAGTGAAGCTCATTAAAATGTATGGAGAGGAAGAAATAGTGAAGGGCATGTGAGCATGTCTTCCTCACTATCTGGAAACACAAACTCATCTGTCATTTTGTTATGGTTTTGATAACTTTAATATTTGTAATTTTCCTGTGATCCCGTTTAACCATTATGTTAGTATTTGGATGTAAGTATGTTTTTGGTATCTCTTTTGTTTTTTTGTTTTATTCATCTTTTCTTTCAGTCTCATGTTTTTAACTGAATAATCAGCACTACCTTCTCCAACCACTCACTCACTCACTCATTAGCGTGTGTGTATGTGTATATAAATATATGCTTCAGTGGATTTCTGTTCTTGAACATGTATTATGACCTATTTAGTTTGCAGGGAGAGAAATGCCTGCATGGGTCTCAGAATATGTCCTACTTTATTTTATTGATTACCTGACTTAATAATATGTTGCCACCAGCATATTATCCTTGCTTTGTCTCAAAGGAAATTTCATCATAAATAAGTTAAGCTTTGACTTATTTTAAAGACACTGCTGTATAATGTTAGGCAAT
Organism: Lateolabrax maculatus; assembly: GCA_031216445.1. Lineage (NCBI taxonomy): Eukaryota > Metazoa > Chordata > Actinopteri > Acropomatiformes > Lateolabracidae > Lateolabrax > Lateolabrax maculatus. The sequence continues at coordinate 20,520,737 of CM062200.1, forward strand.
AGGTAGTTTTATAGCATGGAATAAAGCATTTTGTGACTCTGAATTTGCCTCATAAACTCAACCCAAAATGGTGACTCAACAGTATTTGGACATAAAAAAAATGGCTTTTTGAATTTGTCCTCCCCTAGTTACTGGTATGTAAATCTGAATAAGGTACAATAATCGTAGTTAGAATAAATGTCAGAACTGTCAAAACATAATTTTGTAAAATTTAGAATTAGATGCTATTAAGATCAATGAAATAACTTCGGGAAGAAGGAGAGACTGTTTGTGTGTGTGTGAAAGGTAGAGAGAGAAGTGTGCTGTCACTGTATTCAGTGCAGATGATTTGTGTCTGCGTCCGTTTCCTCTCCTCCTCCTTTTTCGCTCTCATTCAGCACTTCTCCTCAGAGACAAGTGGTCAAATTAGTGCTAATTAGCCTGTGTGTGTGTTTAGCAGACATAAAATCACACACACTCTAGAGGAATACAAACACCTCTAACACATCCTCTCCCACTCTCACTCTAATTTCCTCTAAAAATTGCAGAGTAAACTTTAATTTTTAGAAAATGTTCTCCGTCTCAAATTTTGCCCCTTCTTGCCTCTGTTTTCTCTGTGGAGGAGGTCTTAATGTTCTTTTAATAAAACTTCCTTTAATTTGTTCCAGGTGCCACAGTGGCTGTGAAGACACTCGCTTTTATTTAATCTCTAATTCATGATGGTCATGTTCGCTACCTCTCCTCAGCCTGTCCTCACAGTCCCTGTCAGTGTGCAGTGGAGGACATATAGATATATGAAAAAATGGAATGGGGAATGAAAGGGTGGAAGGACATCTATGCAAATTCAGCAGCCCCCCACAACCCCCACCCCACTCTCTTCATATTTAAAAGCCCTAACTCATTGCATGGAATATAAATCAACTTTTCTTTGCAGCCTCAACTCCACCAAATCAGTGCCTTACATCTATAAATATGTCATAACTTGACTGATGCTGGGAATTAGTGTGAAACTGAAAAAGCTGTAGGAAGCTCACGCAGTTTGCCTGATACGTTGTTTAGTGAGAGTCTTCGTTTCCTGGAGGTGGTGAGTGCAAAGTTAGCACAATGTCCACATTTAAGGGAAATACGCTAGGATGAATTGATATCAATTTTCTCTCTTTGTAAAACACTGCTTTGGGAAAGTTACTATTATTTTTCTCATCTCACTCTCAGAAAGAAAGCAAATAAATGTATTTCCCAAAATATTGAATTATAGCTTTAATGTTTTGCATTAGGGCTCTGACCTTGTCACTCCCTGCAGCATACACTCAAGCCAATAGTAGGGGGAACTAGGGAGTGACCATAAAAAATTACCCCCACCTTCCAGATAAATTGGAGTCAGAGCCTATGGCCTGCATGCTGGGGTGGAGGTGTGGAGGATTAAACGTTATATGGTAGAAGCAGTTTAGCTTGTGGTGAGGAGCTTAGCAGAGCAATTGAGTGAACAGAGCATTGTCAGCTTACACTGACCACCGTATTTACAAAGGGTGAAGAGTTCAACGTATTTGAATGTGAGTTGTCCACCTGAACTAGCTTGCAGGCATCACTCTGTTTAGTGTGTGCTTGGATCCTCTGTGTATTGCCATTTGTCCGATAGGACTGGTGATGCTTGTCCTGATTGAGCAGTGAACAGCCACCACCATTCAAACCATTCTGGCACAACCTGCTGTTGATGTTTTATCAAAATATTTAGAACTTGCCAAATAGCACTATAATATTCAGATCTTGTTGTGTAGAATAAACTGTGTTGAACTATAGCGCTGTTTTCAAAGCAGCACTAATCTCTGTGTCAAACATGTTGCATGTCCTATAACTGTTTTACCACAAAAGCCTCCCTCCTGTTAGACAAGGAAAGCTTGTGAAGTGAAACAGTAGCCAGCAAGAAATGCTGGGTCAGCAGTAACTAAAAACATTTCAGATATAAATGTAGGAAAGCGATCAGTTAACAGTAAACAGACTGATATCTGACAGTCCAAACAGAGAAATACGGAGAGCTGAACTCTGGACTGTCTCTCTCTAGTCATTAGCACAGCCACGTGTGTTTAACAGTTTTGGGTAAGATGTGACTTTAGTGCTGCCAGCAAGGACCACAACAGCACCGGTCGGTGTAGTTATTCCCTGCTGTGAGGCCGGAGTGGAAATACATGTTCATGGCTTGAATTTTCTACTCTTGGACTGTAGAAATTTAATCTGCTCTTATAAACTGCTGTTAAACAAGAGCTGTGGGCCTTCAGTATGGCGTCACAGGTGTGTCACACCTGAAAGACTTGGTATCAACTGGTAATCACACCTGCCTATATATTGTCTCTATAAGTCCTCTGCAGCTTTTCAAATTTAAGCAATCAACCTATCAAATGCTGTGAGATGATATTCGCAAAGTTTCCAGTTTTGTGTCCACCTTTGTATATCTCATTGCAGGAAAGACACAGTCACTCATTTAAAAAATGAACTCTTTATCTTCCCTTTTTTCTTTCTTCTCTCCAGCCATTCCCTCATTCACATTAACCCTTGTGTGTATATATGCGATGGAGCAAGTGTGGAGCACTTCCTTTTCAGAGCCGTGCCGACCGCCTGCTCCTGTTATTGTTGTTATCAATCATCCTCTAAAGATCGCTGTGGTAACAGTAGCCTGGGTCACTGCTTCCCCCCCACACAGATGCGATAAGGTTAGCAGGGGGAAAAAAGACGACAGGGAAAAATGGTGGGGGAAAAAGTTTAACAAAGCATATTTTCCCCTTTTATGACTCCCTCTGACCTTTAGGGATATTAACGTCTGACATGATGAATCGTGCACTCGTGAGAAAAGAAAAAGAGGAGAGAAGGATGGATGAAAAAGGAGGGGGTGTCTCATTTCTAATTAGAAAGATGTGATTTGAGGAGATGGAGACACTTTATATGTGTGTGTGTGTGTGTGTGTGTGTGTGTGTGTGATGTACATACAGTATATACTGACAGGGATGAGTGTGTGATATTAGTGTGAATGAAAAGCACTTCTCTACAGCCTCATCCTGCCCACATCAGCACTCCTGAGCCTGGAGTCCTATTAGCCCCACAGTGATAGGCAGCTAGTCGCCCTACCCCCCACCAACACACACACACACACGCTCACAAAGGCTGCACACACTGCAACATGCACACTCAATTAAAGTCTGACCTTCTACCCTCTCTGGGCACTGACAGTGTTACACCACTGTATATGTGTGAGCATTCTTCTGACTGTGTTTGTTTCTCTCTGTGTCAGCATGTATATCTGGGCGTCACTAAAATAATGTGTGTGTAATAGACTGCAGTATGTCTAACAAAAACAGTAGTTTTTACAAAACATTAATCAAATAGGAGGAAATAGTGCATTTGTTGGGGTTTTTTTAAGTGGTGGATTAATCCACATTTGGTGAGTATTTTTGGCAGGACGGTGTATGTAGTATTGAGTCAAAATAAACTACATTGTGTGTGTGTTCATGATGATGAAGGAATATGTCACCCATTGCAACAGCTCATTGATGTGTTTTTAATAGTTTTTGGACCTCAGTCTCTACAGCACAGCTTTGGATACACACACAATACATATTGGTAGGCTCAACCAATTGTTGGTTTGGGTCTGTACATGGCATTTGTTGACAAACATAAAAATACATAATGTCACTAGACTTATCGTTAAAGTGTTGGATTTTTTTCATTCAGACATAGGCATCTGTTACATAAATGTTTGTTACAGGTATGTCTTCATTCAGACATGACAGGACCATTATGGAAAGAGCCAGGCAATGTCACTGCTGGAGAACAGCGGTGAGTAATAAAGCAATGAGATGCAGGAAGAAGAGTATTCTGAGTTCTCTTGCAGGCTGTTGCACTGATTGAGACTTATGTTGAGTTGCAGCCTTAATTAACGACCACCAGGGATGCTCATCCCTGCTTCTCCCAGTAAATCAAATATCTAATTTTATCATCAATTACATCATTTATTCAGGAATTCTGCTGCCTGTTTTATAAAGTACAATAGTACACAAGCATAAGTGAGTATGAGTTGGGTCTCTCACTGAATACCTATTTGCTCACATGGCCTTCTTCTTGCATGGATGAAATTTTGAATATCCAGCAAAACATTTTGCATACAGCATGAGATATAAAGCCTTGGAAAAAGGTTAGAATATTTTATCACAAATTGGCTCATTCACTATTTCAACAAGGTTTTTCTTTGTGCTTAAGAGCTAATAATTAAAAGATACATTTATTACAGTGCTCTCAAGAAGTCAGAACAAGGTGCGTATTTAATCTTGCTCTGTGTGTTTAACCTTTTGCTGCTCTGGTCTTTAAGTTAATGTGTTTGAAAGTGTTACAGAAATGTTACATGGCCGCCCTTGTATGATTATTCAGACATGAGACTAACATGTATAATTGGCATCACATTCCCATAACAAGGTTTTTTTCTGAAATAGACTTTACTATTGGATTTTAAAAAAAATGGTTCCCCTCTTTTTTTCTCCTTCGTTCTGAGTCTTTCAGACTGAGAAGGAGTTACCATCCCTCTCTTCTCCCATTCTTCTGATAAGAAATTACTGGGTTTGGGGGAGTTAAAATAGAAAACACCCACTGTGTCTGATGTTCACCCCTCAGTGTGATAACGGTCTCTAAAAATCACAAAGGCCAGAGAGAGATTTAAAGTAGCACTTAGAGACTAATCTCCACTCTATGAGTGGGGGAGGAGCACACAGATAGAGCTGCTGGACTTAAAAAAAAAAAAAGCTGCACACACTGGTTTTACACTTAACACTACATCAGTTAAGAAAAAAAACATTTACTATATTAAAAGACCAGCTTGATTCTGCTAGCATGCTGTTATTGTCCAGTGGCAGAGTCCATGGGCACTTTACTGTCAGAAAATTAAAAGTCTTGCCAGTAAGTAAGTGTTTTCTTCCTTTGTATTCTGGGCTACTTACTATCACTGGATGCTAATTCTTTGCACTAAAATCCACACAAGTTTAATGTAGAGCAGTGCTTTTGCAAAGTAAGAATATATAGACAGACTAAATTAAATCAAAAGATACAGTATTAGTTGTATGTACACCAATTATTTTTTTTTTTGGCTTGTGTTTGTCCAGTTCTAAATATGTGGGAGAGTTGCCTTTCCCTGTGTCCTATCTTTATGACCAGGCTGCTGATATGTCTTGGGTGCACAGAGAATGCACATAGTAGAATTTATCAAGTGTGTGATCTTGGGGAATTAGAAAATGAATAGCATTTTGCCTTTTCATTGAATTCATTAATTTCGTCATAAAGTTAAAGGAAAGCTAATGTTTTTTCCAAAATGAAAAGGGTTAATTTTCTGAGGAGCATGTGTTTACTGAATTCATAGCATTAGATTCATATTCTTCTCTCTGTACATGTGGACATTTTGGCCTGACAAAGGACATATGTGTGATTTAATTTGTTTTTCTTTTACTACCATTTGTTGTCTTTTTTTCTTGAAACATTCAAAGTTATTACACTAACATTGTACATTTGGCACAAGCTGCATTGGCAATACTCACTTAATAATGATCATGCAAATAAAATACATTTGAATTTGAGAGTGACTACCACATCACATTCTTCTTCTTCTTCTACATGAATAGTACATGGCCACTTGTTCGTGTGACCCTGAAATTGTCTTCTTTTTGGGCAGGGAAACATGCTGTACCGGACGTCTGCAGGCTGAAGCATTTGCATTATTCAAAACACATTATGCAAGATATTCAGCAGGTGGGAAGCCCCCCCCCCCTTGCCCAGAGGGATTCCTGAGTAGACAAGCATCTTAGGACGTCTTTGTGTGCGTATGTGATGGAATATCCATGGGTGGAATGCAAAAGGACACTCTCGGGGCACTTTGGGGCACTCTGTACCCATTAGTCAGGGCAGGCAGACAGGGACATGGCAGCAGTGGAGCACAAGTACAGGGGGATGATGAAGGGGGCGGAGACAGACAGGAAGAGAAATGGAGAGAGGCCAAAAATAGGTCCATGGGTGGTAAGGTTCCAATTAAATATTTGCGGATTTCTAAAGGGTAACAGAAAGCCTACCAACAATGATGAAAAAGTGGGTAAACATTGCTGAGAGTTTTTTTTTTTTTGGGCTGGACCGCAATGTGGTAACTGAGTTATGGCGCAGCTGGCATGACGGGACGCCAATAGTGTTGTATTACACGTCATGCACGATATCTAAAATCACAATTGGAGCCATTTAGTTCAGTGTAAAGAAGCAAAGTCGCCGTAATGACAGACCTTCATTATTCCGTGATCTATGTGTAAAAAGGACAAAAGTTTAAAAACTTCATGAAAACTCACCTTAAACTTACTGTAAACAGCATAACAACATAATCAAGTACACTGTATGAGTACACTATCAACTATAGGACCCATACAAATCATTGCAAAGTTCCAACATTTTCAACAGAAAGAACCAATCAAAAGCAAAGGGAAATAATTAAAAGGAACTGAACTAGGTCTTGACCAGTTTACACGCAAAGTACTAAACCCCATCTTCTCTTCAGGAGAGCAAAAAAAATATTTGATTAGCTACTTTAGTTGTTTCTGTTTTTACTTCTCCTGTCTTCCTGCCCTCACTCTCCAACCTTTTTATGGTGTTTGTAATAAAACACTGTGTCTGACAGGGTGGCTTTGGGGAGCGGACTAGGGAATGGCATGGAGATTGAACAGGCATCTCACTCGCCCTTTATTACAGGAAACTATAGGGCCGTTCTGGAGAAATTGAACAATTGGTAGATGAAAGACTGAAGTGTGAGTGTGTGGGTTGGTGTGTGTGATGCAGGACTGTATGTGCATATTTGTAGTGTGTGTGTAGGTGCATGCTGTGCTTTGGGGGGGTTGAACACACACATATCTCTGTGAATGTTTAAAATAATTACAGGCAGTTGACTGGGCGCTGAACAGAATGAAAGTGTCACTTTGGGAAATTGTATTTTTATTTACTGTGCCAGGTCTCTGCCGGCATCACTTCATGTGAAAGTGCCATATGCACTATGTCCCTGTGTGTGTGTGTGTGTGTGTGTTCACGTATGTGTTTCTCTGTGTATGTCATTTCCTTACTTTTATTGCTTATGTGCTTTCTATGCAACATATGTGCTCTTCTCATGGGTACATGGCCTTGTGCAACTCACCAGAACATCAGCAACAAACATGATACTATTCACCTACAACAAATGTAATGTGCTATAGTAATTCATTGGTTATTACTTTTGTCTCACGGCAGGATTCTAGCCTGCAGTGTCCAATGTATTGTGTATCTGCAGTATTGTGGGGAATTCACTCACAACAAAAACACGTTTGTTCAGCATTAGGAGTTCTCCTGCCATTGCTTTAAAGCAAAGCAATAGCCTCAGCATTAGAGGCACAGGTGCTGCACTGTGTCTGCAGACTGTTCCTAAATAGGATGGATGCAGGGGACAGATTTCACAAGGACACCAATTGTACCACTTTGATTTAAAATACCTTTTGACCAACTTGGTCTTATTGTCATACATTTGGCCATCATTTTTGTCAGTTATGATAATAATGTACTCACCAGCTTAATTGTTGAAATCCAGGAGTCCAGTTGGGCAGCAACATAAACTGCAGTCAGGTAATCACACAGGTTAAATCTAATCTTCAGTTTTAACATATTGATTTGGAAAAGAAAAAGAAGCAGTCCAGTATCCCTAGGAATTATGTTTGTATTGGACAATTCTTTTGTGCGCAATTCATCCATTCAGTGTCACTGCAGGAAGTTGTGTGCCCAATATATATCTGGAGCAGAAACTAAGGGTACAGAGGTTGGGTGGTGAATACATCCAACTTTGTGCTATAGACTGGAGTTCATGACCCATCACAGACCTACAAATAATGTTAGCTTTTTTTGTTCTTTTTTAACTGTAACCACAATTTTTCTCATAATGATTCTCAGGACTTGTTTGGACATGAAGTGAAAAAAATTACACTTGTATGGCAATGATCATTAAGCACACACAGAAGAAAATCAAAAGTGCCAGTACTTTGTACCTGTAAGTACCAGGTGAGTTAAAGCACTTCTACGCAGTGATCACTCATAGATATTTCAGCCATTTTTGGTTTCTTAATTTATCCTAACCTAATCTATCTTGACTTGACTTGACACAGTGACAGAAGAGGCAGTTTGTTTTTGATTGTTAATCATTATGTTTGGTTCAGGTGTGAACTCTTGCTTTCAACAAAAAAGTAAATCCAACCCAACCCATCCCAATCATTCTGGCCTTCAGTAAAGAAAGAGACCAAATTTGTCCATTAATAAATTGATTAAGTTCCCATGTGGCAGTTCGACCTAAATCCCCTTTTGCATGCCTACCCCCTCACTCTTTGCGCCCAGATTGGCAATTGATTAGCATATCCAGCAGCACCCCATGGGGTAGGCTCATTGATCAAGCACATTGGTGGGAACCACAGAGTGGAACACAGATGCAGGCCAGTACATCCAATTATAGAAGCTCCATCAGAGTTAGAAGACATCATTTTACTCTGCTCCATTTAGCTGCAAAGGGCCTGGCCTCTTGTTTGCTGGCAAGGTAATATTTTGATCTCTTTGTAGAGGTTGAAAAAGAATCTCCATTTTATACTCTTACACTGTTAGACGTAATTCATGATTGTAAGCACATTCTGGCAATTAGTTTAACTACTTTGCTGAGCTCCACTTAAGGCTCATACACCCATGGTCTTACTTGCACAGGTGTTTTCACTTATTTCCCGTTATTAAGTCTCTTCGGAGGAGACTGTGGGTATGTGTACACTGAGCTCTACTGACATCTTGCTATTGTGGTGGGGTAGTGGTAGTAAAAATTGTTTGTTAAAACATGTTATATGTTTGGCTACTTGGGGACAGCAGAACAGTCTGTAAACACAACATTGATATAGATAACATATTAGCAAACTTGTGCCTATTTAACCATCCAGCATAACCAGAGCAACATTAACATTCATTGAGAGTGGTGTGGGGATACTTATGAGTCCCCGGCTGAGCACCGCTCTGTTGGATTTTTTTGGTTGCCTTGATGCAACTGCAAGTTGTGGAGGGGAAGGCTCTGACTGTTGTGTGCTTACACACCGAACAGCACAGAATATACGGCTTTCTTGGAGTCCTTGGCGGCATCCTGGAAAGGGTTCCATCTAGGGACGCTATAGTTCTACTGGTAGACTTCAACGCTCGCGTCGGCAACAATGGAGGAACCTGAAGGGGGGTTTAGTGTAGTGAGGGTGAACTGGGAACGTCTGGTACAGGCTCCTGTCCAGGAGGTCTTCCAACTCCCTCCGGCAGAATAATTTCTCGTACATCCCAGGGAAGGCTGAGGATATGGAATCCGAGTGGACCATGTTCAAAGCCTCATTGAAAAAGGTGGCTGCTACAAGCTGTGGTCAGAAGGCAATCAGTGCCTGTCGTGGCAGCAACCTAAGAACCCACTTGTTGACACCAGCAGTGAAGGAAGCTGTCAAGCTGAAGAAAGAAACCATCCAGGCCTAGCTGGCCGGGGGGGTCTCCTGAAGAAGCGGACAGGTACCGGGATGCCAGAAGGGCTGCGGCTTCGGCGGTTGCTAAACCAAAAACTTTGTGGGAGAAGTTCGGGGAGACTATGGAAAAGGACTTTCAGTTGGCCTCAAGGAAGTTCTGGCAAACCATACGACAACTAAGGAAGGGAGAGCAAAGCTTGGCTCAAGCTGTGTTCAGTTGGGGAGGAGAACTGCTGACTTGGACTTGGGATATTGTCGGACAGTAGAACGAGCACTTTGAGGATCTCCTAAACCTGACCAATACATCCTCAGAGGAGGCAGAGTCCAAAGACTTGGGGGAAGACTCACCTATATCCCTGGCAGAGGTTGCTGAGCTAGTCAATAAGCTCCTCAGTGGCAAGGTACCAGGTGAGGATGAGAGTCGCCCTGAGATGCTGAAGGCTCTGACGTTGTTTGGCTGTCTTGGCTGACACGCCTCTTTAGTGTCGTGTGGAAGTTAGGGACAGTACTTGCGGAGTGGCAGACTGGGGTGGTTGGTGTGAATGTGCTCTAATTATCGGGGAATCACACTGCTCAGCCTCCCCGGGACATGTGGCTTCGACCGTGCCCTTTGGCGGATCCTGTGGGGGGTACTGCAGAAGTATGGGGTACCAGGGCTGCTGCAACAAGCCATCTGATTCTTGTACAACCACAGTGAGAGCTATGTCTGTGTACTAGTCACAAAGTCAAGCACGTTTTCAGTGGTTGTTGGACTCAGCCAAGGCTGCCCATTGTCACAAATCCTGATTGTGGTGTTCATGGACAGATCTCAAGGCGCAGCCAAGGTGAGGAGTGTGCCTGTTTTGGGGACCCTTAGGATTGCGTCTCTGCTTTTTGCAGATGATGGGGCTCTGTTTGCTTCATCAGACCGTGATCTCCAGCACGCACTGGAGCGGTTTGCAGCCGAATGTGAAGCGGTCTGGATGACAGTCAGCATCACCAACTCTGAGGCCATGGTTCTTTCCTGGAAAATGGGGGATAGCTCTTTCCGGGTTGGGAGTGGGTTGCTGGCCCAAGCAAAGGAGTTCAAGTATCTCGGGATCTCTAGTGAGGGAAAAATGGAACGGAAGATAGGCTTGGAATGCCGCAGGATCCCCCTGGAGGAGCTGAAAATGTTGCTGGGGAAAGGGACATCTGTATTACCCTGCCAAGCCTACTGCCACTGCGACACAGCCCCGAAAAAGCAGAAGAAAATGGCTGGATGGATGGATGGAGGTCGAATTTTCTTTTCCATTTTATAGTCTTACACTGTTGGACGTAATTTGTGATTGTCAGCAAATTCTGGCAATCAGCTTAACTACTTTGCTTAGCTCAATTTAAGGCTCATACACACCCATGATCTTTCTTGCACAGATGTTTTCACTTATTACCCCTTATTAGGTCTCTTCTCAGGACACTGTGAGCGTGTACACACTCAGCTCTACTGACATCTTCCTATACATACAGAATTCCTGGGTAATCAGAGGTGTAGTGCTGTTTGTTTTGCACATGCGTGCAAACCAGTGTTTCTATGGTGGCAAGTGTACATGTGTCATTGTTTAACTACATCATCGTAAACTTTTACCTTTTTAGCTGTTCCAAAAAATGAAAGGATTTTTTTCTGCCTTTTTATCTCTACTCATTAATGTAAGCAAGCTATGGACTGGAGAAAAAAATATCTGATTCACTGTGCTGCTCAATGGCTATCGGCAACTTTTAAGGTGAAATGTTTTCTTGCATGCGTTAGTTGACATATTAAATCAGTCAACACAACTTAAATGTATATGACCTTCCATGTTTACTATTCCATTTGTGTATATTGGTTTGCTTGCATGACATACACTTTAGTGATGATTGGATCTTCAAGCACTTGAATGGATATGAATTTCAACAAAATCATACGAACTGCGAATATTCTATTTCCCCTCTCTATTCCCCGCTATTTGGGGTCCCAAATATCTGAATATTATCTAGTTTACTTTTTCCATATTCCTGCTCATATATTTAAGCCAAGTGAAATAAGAGTCCTCCAGAACAGATCCAGTTGCTTTGATCTTCAGTGTACTGGTTCGAACATTGTGTAAAGCTTGATTAAAACACACAAAAAAACAAGCTCTCTTTTTTTTGCGCTTCAGGAGTTTAGTTTGGTTTGGTGTCTGTGATATTGATGTGTTTTGATTTGTACATCGATTGTTCATTTGTAAGTCAAAGTGGAATGTTGTCCCTGTCAATCTCCCTGCCCTCACAAGCTCCTTGTCTCTCTATGTCTGTCTACCCAGTCACTCTCTGTCCATCAGTCTCTCTTTGTCCTATCTCCCTCATGTATCTCTCATGTGTCTTCCTCTGTTTCGTCATCTCTCTCTGCCTTAGACAGAAAGAGTACAGTGATAGAGGGCCCTTATGAATAATGTAGTGTTGTTATCACTCTGCTCTGGTTCCTTTTACAATGAAACGGTCTTAAAACATCAAACATTTAGCAGGGCTTCTTTTTCCATTAAAGGAAAGGGCTACTGGAGAGGCCTATTGGCCAGTTTAGAGTAGTAGAGTGTTATTTTTGCAGTCTACAAAAATACACAAAAATTACAAAGATAACAAATAATATATAGTGCAGTGAGAGGCGGAAAACCCAGTGGGTTTATTTTAAGCCTCTTCCTAAATAATGTTAAAATTTCACAATGTTATAGAGAACAAAAAATGAGCAGAGAAAACAATATTACTACATAAAAGTGATGGCAAGCTAATAGTAACAAAATATATATATAATTACAACAACAATAATAATAGTGTGTGATGTTTATGCTTGCGTACATGTGTTTGTGAGGGGGATATTGGTTTACACCTATATTGAGTCCTGGGCAATAGAAATGATACATGTATAAATGAAACAAATAAAACATGGACAACAATTCATAGAAAAAAAATAGTTAACTGCAGTTAAATTGTCATCTTACCCCATTTTATAGAGGAACAATTTTTTGCCAGGTGGGAAAAGCCACTTCATAATTTGGTACATCTAAATTCCTAAAATGGACCCCTGTGGAACCCTACAGAGCAGTCTGGCTTTGTTGGAATAGCAACCCATAACACAAACAAACTGTCTGAAGCAAACAGCTTCAAGAACTGTACTTTCTATTCAAATATCCTCTTGGACAAGTACCACATAGTGTGACAAAATACAATTTTCATTTCAGTAATATCTCAGTTATACATAGGAAAAATGAATGATCACCACTATTAAGGATGATTTTGGTTTATCACAACTCTGAAGTTATTTTTAGAATTTAGGCCATAATAATAACTAATGTAAATGTGTAAATGTTGTAATGGAATTCTTTAAGAAAAGCTGATAAAAGTTAATGTCTCCCTACAATTTAGTAAAGAAACACTGAACATTCTTAATAGGTTGACCATTACATACTACACATGACTGAACAGAATCAGATTGAACAAATAATATTAATTATTATTTGAAAATTGACAAACACTGTATTCATATTCAGAACATCCCTTCTATCTTTGTGAGAAATCCGAGCAGAACAGCTTATAACACTCATTCCTGCCCAATGGAAACACATATTAGCCGTTACTTGTCCTTATCCACCTTCGATTGAATGGCTGGAATTTAGAGGGCTCGATTTCTCGCCTTGCTGTCTTATTCAGCTGTATCAGTGTTGCTTCAATTGTCCACTATCGATACAGCCCCCTGTCCAAGGCGCTTTCACTTGATTGAGCTCTATCTCTTGATAGAGCTCGATCTCTATAGCCAAGTTAGAATCATTTAGCCTAATCGTTTTCACTGGCCATGGCTGATAGTCAATGCAGTATATATGCGTGTGTGTGTGTTGCATGTGTGGGTTGCATCTCAGCTGATGTGAGGTGGAGAGCAATACTAATACTAGCAATACCCTGAGGTTTTTTTTCGCTTATTAAAGCACAGACAGAGACAGAGAAGGAGAGAGACAAAAAATATAATCCAAATCCAAACAAATACAGTAGTAGTATTTCAATTTACCTTAGCACACTCACATAGATCCACACAGAATGAGGCCAGTCATTACAGAGATGAGAGTGGTGGCTCATAAGGGCTGATGATATCTGGTTGAGTCCCAAAGGGAAGCTCTAGATTGCTAATAGTTATGCAGCTCCCGTTATCTCTGATCATGATACACTTAGAGACCTGCTGATTTTCACTGCCTCCTCATAATGAGATCAGAGACATGAAGTGTGTGTGTGTGTGTGTGTGTGTCTTTCTGTCTGTGTGTCTGTGAGTGCATGTTTCTATAAGGAATCATGAAATCATCCAAATCAACAATGAATGTGTTAGCCTGGGAACCAGACGAATCTGCAAGCTCATGTTTGAATGCTCTGGCAGATACGTCTGGCCCCTCTCCCGTTCAAACTGACTACCCTGCCGATTTATCGGGCTAACTAATCACAAGCGTTTATCTAGTACAAGGCAGGTTTAATACGATGACTGACAGAGACGATCGCTGTTCAGGTATCTTTGTAAATATCGAAGATGGCCCTACCGTGTTTCCTGGCCAGCTACAGTAGCAGTATTAAACGGACTGGACAGTAAAAGAAGAACAAACAATTGCCCTTAAACTTTATGTTGATAAGAAATATGTGTGTGCCGTACTTCTGACAGGATGTAACGTCCGACAGTTGTCTCTGCCCCTCCTTTACGCCCCTTGGAAATCAAAAAAGAACTGAGAGGTTCCAGACTAATATGCATTTGGAATTAGATTGGAATTGGAATTAGATGCCAGACTAATTCGCCAATACAGACTAATTCGCCAATACACCATACATACTGCCACAGCATCAAATTTACTATTTCCTCGTGTTTGAGTAACATTTGATAAAAACTAAAGTGACCAGCTGTTCGAGGAAATTTCTGAGCCTTTTTGAAAAGGAAACTATATGTGTGTGATGTGTGTGACTAATGCACTGTTGGTTTTGGTCTTTAAATTAGATTTGTTGACATTAAGAAAAGCAGAGAATAACACCAGCTTTATCCTTCTACTGCAATTCATTAATTCTTGACTATACAACTGATTTGTTTCCATGGCATGTTGTACAGTTGTAGAATGTTTGGATTCATCTTTCAAGCAATTAGTTTCCTTTCATTTCATGAAAACCAAAGGATGCCTGGGATAGCAAAAACAAGTACTAGTTTATAAAACACAGCAACAAGGTTTGCCAGATAGTCAGCTGGGGTGTTAAGTATATAGGATTAGCAGTATGTAGGCTAAAACCTGCAAAATCACTTGTGCGATAGTTTATTTTAAGGTGTGATATACTTTTTCTCTCCCAGCTGTTCAGTACCCTGGCACCTCCAACATTTACCTGTATGGCCTTGCCAGCAGCCAGCTGTGCTTTATGTGTTAATAAGATTAGATGCAAAGAAATCTTACTTTGATTCCTTTACAACACTTTTCATATTAGTTTTTCAAGTATTTAAAAATATATTGTAAGACCCTGTACCAGATAGGCACAAAAGCTTGTATAGAGCATGGGCCTCTATGAATAAAGTGACGCACACTCAAACACAGTTTTCCTCCATTTTTGAGTGTGTGTGAATGTGTCCTCTTCCACTGAGTGTGCCGACGGTGTCGGTGGCTTTGTGCTGGGGTCTGATTGAATCGGGCACAGAGGCAGATTTACATATGTTTGCCATTGTTACAGGGGTTAGTGAATATCATGTAGCAGGCCTAGAGGGAGCTGGCAGCCAGCGGACCTGCGACACACTCTGAATCCTAAACAGTCCCTCCTCTCAACCAGCCTTACTGCTCTACTCCTCCGTGAACATGACTTCTCTCTCTCTCTCTCGCTTATTCTTTCTCTCTCTCTTACTTGCTGTCTTTCTTGTTCTATAGCTATCATCACACACACACACACACACACACACACACACAGGGGTTGGGTCGTGGAGTGTCCCCGCTTGGCCGGTGAGGGACTGGGAGTGTCGGCCAATCTCTGCTCAGCCGAGTGTTAAATTAGATTCCGTTGCCTCTCTGTCAGAGTTGTGTGTGTGTGTGTGTGTGTGTGTGTATGTGTTTGTGTGTGAGCGTGTTTCACACACACAGGCATAACTCACAGGGATTGGGTCACTGTCACACACACTGATATTCATAGCAGGAGACTGTTCTCAGGGTAAAGGCAGTGAGTTTGCAGAGCAACAGCCATTCTCATGTTGATGATGATGATAATAATGATGATGATGATGATGTAGAGTTAAGGTTGTGCATGTTGGCTAACATTTAGTTAGTTACACTGGAATAATATATATTGTGTTTGTTTCCTCCTGAGAGACCTGCACTGCTCCCTTTTCACTTATTTTCTATCTTTTTCCTCATTTGCTTCTCTTCCTCTGTGTAGGCAGCTTGCTCATTTCTCCATAATTAAGGCAAATGGAGAATTAGCGTGTTTTTAGAAGGGGAGGATTTAATTTCATGACTGTATTATGCTGCGAACAGATGGAGGCTATTTTACGCTGCATAATATATTATAACAGTGTATTTCCAAAATAATGTTATTATTTAATGATTATATGACCAGTGGGG
The DNA here is from genome assembly GCA_031216445.1 of Lateolabrax maculatus. Classification (NCBI taxonomy): domain Eukaryota; kingdom Metazoa; phylum Chordata; class Actinopteri; order Acropomatiformes; family Lateolabracidae; genus Lateolabrax; species Lateolabrax maculatus. The sequence goes on from CM062200.1 coordinate 20,536,845, forward strand.
CGTGCTTAGCCTGATAATAGAGGAGTGGTGTGTGTGTGTGTGTGTGTGTGTGTGTGTGTGCATGTGCGTTTGTGCGTGTGTGCGCAGGTAACTGGAAATATTCCTCCGGCTGCCGTTGTCGAGGCCGATCTATAGTCAGAGTCAGACTAACTTATTGATGGTGGTGTTGGTACAGCGCCCCTCGCTGGGGAAGGACCCAGGCTTGTGAAAACAGGACAGCCTAATGGTGCCTGAATAAAATAATAGTCGGGATGACAGGATAGCAGACAGCACTAATAATAAATATTATTAAAAAGCCACTGTCACAGCAAGACAATTAATGAGACAAAGCTCAGTTGTGGAGCAACACAGGTAAAGAGAGGGAGCTGATAATTGAGGTTCACCAATATCAGTTTCTCAGATGTAGGTACAGATGTCTTGGTCAGGGTTCTTGTTATTAAAAGTTGAAAATTTTTCTCCTCACAAAATATTTAATGATGATTCAACATGATAAAGCCTCACTCAGCATTTAGAGCACTAGAGCCCTGGAGTCCAGTCCTCACTGGCACTGTTTTCTGAACTGTTTCCAAAGCATTTAAATTCATTTTGAACACATTTTTCTATTTATGCAAATATATCAATCCAAGTATCCAATTATATATATTTTTTTATTATTTTATTATTATTAGTCTATTTTCATTGCCAACTGAAGCATAAGCATAGGAAGCAACTTAAAATCACACAAATTGTGCTTTCTGCATTTTGGGGCATTGTAAACTATAAAGATTGCTCAAGAACCTGTTTAACTATGAGCAGATAAAGCTTCAGCATCGGGGAGAGAAATTAAAACAGTAGCGTTGAAACTCGTCAGGTTCTTTCAGAGAGTGAGCAGCTGATGTTACTGCTTCCATTGTGTCCAACGTAAACACAAGGGCAGGGCAAGAAGAGAGAGGGCGGCTGAAGCTCTTGTGAACTCATAGGGCAATTTGCTGCTGTAGTCTGAGTATATGAGGGTTAGAAATTGTCTTATGAGACTGGGCCAATAATTGATGTTTATAATTTCACAAAAAACTTTTGACTCAAAGTCGGTCCATTTATTAACTATTTCATAGCTTTCAACCACATCTCATGGTGTTTATTAGCAGATGCAGTATGAAACTTTGGTTGCATGGTATTGCACAGTGTCATCACATGATCAAAGTTCACACTTACAGTAGGTCACATGATAACATGGTGTGTGGTTAACTTGCAATTAGCACATTCCATTCAATGATGAAACTCTTGGGATGTGGTTGAAAGCTCCAAAAAATGTCAAGTCAAGGTTTCTTCAGGGCAGACAGAATTGGGCATTCAGAAAACATTGTGGATTCCTGGCATAAGATGAATCTGTTTGGATTGAATGGATGGTCACAGATGGCCATAGTACTTATTATACACACCTCCTGATGTGGTCTGGCTGGTCAGATCACATTCTGTGTGTATCTGCACCTATATTTACTTGTGTTTTTCTTTATCCAGATAAGATGGCATGTTAATACCACATACCACAATTTGGGCTTCCCACAAAACACCTGGTCATAATCATATGATAAATAGAAAATCAAAACACCTGGTCATAATCATATGATAAATAGAAAATCAATCAAACTCCACGATATCTATTATGTCAGAGGTGGACCACACTGACTGCAGCACATAGTAATATATGGATTAACAAGAGGTGTTCATTTTTAAGTCTTAATTTCAACCTCCTCTGCCTCACAGTTATGTTAAACCTAATTAAAATGGAATCCAGCTAGGCCAACAATGTTATTTTTTGTTTACTGACAAAATGTCTGCAGTGTTTTGGGAAAGTGCTCCCTCTTCTTTCCTCCAATCGCCCTCTCCCTCCATCTTTTTCTTTCCCTCTGTCCTCTTTTCTGTCTGATGTCTGCAGTGCACATCAATATTAATTTCCCCCTAAAGCAGCAAGTTTCTAGCATGTTTACACAGTCTGGCCAAAAAACTGCATTAGGCAAAAGACTGCAGTCTGTCTGAACGTGTATGTGTATGTGGCTGGCTGGTTCACTTTCTAACACGTTTAATAGGCCTCTAAATATAACAGTGCGCTCTACATACAAAAACTTCCAGTACCTTTGAGGCTGAGGGTTTCTTGGTGGACGCTGTGTATCTCTTTAAATGTATAGTTCTCTTTTCCATGTATGAGGTTGAATGACAACACTTCTCTGTTGGCAGTGGTATGCCCTAACATCTGTATATGTGCAACATGTGGAACAATAAAGCTGTGGTGAAGGGAGTGTAAGGGACCCAGACAGTGTCACACCGGCTGGATCATGCATGCACATACACACACGATTTTTTGTGGTATGCTACTTAAGTGAATTCTGGGCTTCATTTTGACTTTAATGCATTCTGCATCACAACTCTGCCAACTCCCCCTCTTACTCTAAGATCATTACAATGTATTACACTCTACACACATATACACGGGTCAGTGTAGCTGCAGGGGTGAAGGTGGGGGTGGGAGTGGTGGGCTGAGTTGCATCTCTGCCCAGCAGAGAGCTTGGGTAATGGTTAGTAGAGGTGGAGAGAAGCCTCGGGCTACTTTGGAGAATAGCTGAAGAGAAGGGAATCAATATTAGACACACACCCACTGTGCAAGCATGTGTGTGTTTGTGTGTATGTGTGAACTTTTTAATTACCCTGCAATGAATGAACCTGTTTTTTTTTTTCTGTTTAATCTTCTGTCACATAGACATACAAATTTGCAGTCATCTATAAATTAGCTAACAAGCCTTCTGTTCCTCCTCAACATGCTCTGCTTAAAGCATCACAGGTCAAATCACCCAAAATAAATATTTAATCCTTTCTGGGTCAGATTTGAGATATTGAATATGGACACACACACTAACAAGTCTTACATGATAGGATTTATTTATTCTGTCATTGAAAGTGCTGGATGGAGCATTTAGTAAAATATATATAGTTTTGCTGCAGATATTTGGAGGCTTCTTTCTCTCACAGGTAGTGTATAGTACTGAGTGTTTTTTTGTTTCTATTCAACATTAAGATCGCCTTCTCCATAAAACGTACTGCCCCTCCCTTTCATCATATTGGTGTGTATCATCATGTTGGATAAGTTTTTCCCATCGGCTGTTTCTTCTTTGCACCTCAAGAACACCTTCTTCCTGTTTGGTGCAGTAAAGCAAACTATGCATATGCTTCTTTAAGAACAAGTCTTTATACAAAAACAACAAAACCCATACAGTATGAACCAAACAAATTCATTCAAGTATTTCCCCAACTGGAGAAACAATGGTCTAATCATAGCTATGTAGATAGGAAGAATGGGGACATCATCATCTTATGTAGACATGTGTTGATGTGATGGATACAGTTTCTTAGATTCTTCTAAGTTGACTTAGTAGAAAAAAGTTTTTTATTGACTTCATTCTCATACTGAATGCATGTTGCCATCCATTTTTTGTTGACCACACCAGTCTTTACATCTGATTGTGATACTTGCACCTTTCTTTTCTGTCAGATTAAAGTATAGGTTATAAGAAAAAACAAAGAGTTGATTCACCGTGCATTTTCTAACATAATTTCTAATATTTGGGTCTTTGGTCATTCCAAGTCAAACCGCTTAATCCAAGTGAAGTCACAAGTCACTAGTTTTAAAGTTAAAGTGAAGCTGCAATGTTTTTGGATTTTGTCTGGTAGTCTAAAGGCAGCATATTTATGACTTCTACACATACACATCTGCAAACAGCTAACTATATTAGTAATATATATGAGTTGGAAGCATGAATGCATGAACTAACTATTAATTGGTGATGGTTTTGTATATTCTATGTAGCTATAGAAGTAACATTTCATCAGCTGTGTCTTTTTCAATTTCTGTTTTCAACAGCGATTGTGTGTGTGTGTGTGTGAGTGCGTGTGTGTGTAAGAGAAAGAAAGAGATAGAGAGAGAGAAAGCATCATACATGTGCCAGATACATAAATGGAGCTGGAGTCCATCAGACACCAGGCATGGCGCTCCACTGAGCCAAAGGGAAATAAACTTAATGAGAGAGAGAGAGAGAGAGAGAGAGAGATGTGGATGATGCAGAGAGATAGATGGAAGGATGGAGAGAAAGAGAGAGGGATGGATAGTATGATTTAGCTGATAGGAGAAATCATTTACCAGCGCAATTTGTCGACAAGGATCTGGGGATGTCTCAGTGTGTCAGCGCCTCAGTCACTTTGATGGATGATGGAAGTTCACTGACTCTAACACTATCTCTCTCTCTTTCTCTCTCTCTCTGCCTCTGGCTCTCTGTAACTCCCTTCCTTCCTCAGCCTCTATTTCTGCTTACTCCCTTATGCTTTAAACCCCAGCAGAGCAAAACCGTCTCCAGCTCAGTGTGTGAGCATGGCTATGTGTGTGCGTGTTGGTCTGTGCATACGTACAGGGAGATGTATCACACATCAGGTCATGATTTAGGCACATTAAAAGAAAAAATCCAGGTAAAGCACTTTCCCTGCAGCTCTCACTCTACAATCTCCGGTGCCATTATTTAACTTGCCTGTCTTTGTCCATGGCTCACTGGTGGTATGTGTGATTGTGTTTGTGTATGTGCTTGTCTCCAGTGTGTATTGACCAGGTGGAGCCATATATCAGCTCAGGTCTTTATCGATGCTTCGAGGCAGGGAGGCCTATCGATGAGGCTCCTTGTTTTAGTGAACCAAGACTCGCCTCAGGCCACGGTTCCACCCTGCACAGACTGAGATTAACAATGAGAGAAATAAGGGCTAGACCAATATATAGGAGTAAAATAGAGAGCCAGAGCTCAGAACTTCTGAGTCCTGGTCCAGAAGTAAGAAAACCTCTTCAATGTAACTCAATATTGCAACAGTATGAAATGGGTTTCATTCCATTCGTGATCATATATTTTTTGTAAAAAAAAGTATGTAATGTCATTGTTTATTTAGTATTTCTGCATTAAGCAGGCTTTAACGAACACCATTTCCCACAACCCTACACTTAAAAAAGTGAAAGGTCAACAGCTCAACTTGAGGGAGAAAAGACAGAATGGGCTGAACAATGGGGAGGCTTTTCAGAAAACAGAGATTATGGCTAAAAAGCTAGAAAGATGAACGTTATATGCCTATAGTGCTCCCGTTTCTTGGCCTGTCAATTGCAACGTCACTGTGATTTTAAATTTTGTCAATAACTTTGATGAATGCAGTGTATATCAGAAACAGGAATAAATGGACAAATATGAACAAAAACCATGAACACAAGAAAAGCTGTAATAAACTGGAAGACCTAAGAAGGAACAATCTAAATAAACTCTGACATAATAACACTTTTTACACTTTAAATATTTCCACCTGAAAGCAGGTAATTTGTAAGAGGTGATTTAAAAGATAATACAAGTTTACACAACCAGAGCTAAGAGGAAGAATATTAAATACAAAATAACTAATGGCTGAAATTGCCACTAATGTTTGCAAAGAGCTGTTAAGTGTGAATCTGTGTATATGTGTGTAACTGTACTGGGTGAGTGTTCATTTCAGTTGTTAGGACTTCACAACTCATTTAAAAAAGCCTTACTCTTATACAAATCTAACAAGCACCACAAAATCCTGTTTCATTATTGATGACTTGACTCGTTTGCTGCTGGAGATTTATATTTTTCTTAATTTGTATGTGAAGTTAGCCAAAGTAAATCCTAAATTGAGCATAACGTTTTCTGCCTGGGGAGACGACAATGACTCTCTGCCAGGAACGATGTGGCTACAGTCAGTGAGCCATCGGCAAACTGCTTTGTTATGCTCAACACCATCAATCTCCATGCATAAGAATAGCCAACTTCAATACCACTATTGGAAACCGCTAAGGTCAGAGCTTCATCCCACCTCAAAAAGTTGCTGTGATTGATTTTTACATTTTTTAAAGCCATTTTCTATCAAGTTTTGGAGCAGTGCAGAAGAAAAGCAGGATGCTAATATGTCAGATGGATTCATCATCATCGGTTGTAGGAAATGATTATCTGACAGGCATGTAAATTAGACGGAGGGCCTGGACAGGGATGAAAGAGTATCATACTCACCTTAACAGGGAATAGAAAAAGAATCACAGCAACTGAACCTGGAGAGAGGAATAAATAGAGAAACGTGGAGAACAGAGGGAAAATGCCAACTTTTTCAAGAAACATGGAATTCAAAACATGTTGTTTTCATCAAAAGAGTATGAGGTAATTGATCTTTCTAATCTCTATAAGGGATGTAATTTGCATCACTTTCCTTTGGTCTACATGTTTGTCCCCATGTCCCCATATAAAACATCTCTGTAGAACTTGCCCGCCAATCTGGTCCCCACCATCCTCCCATTATGAAGACCAGGGTCCAGATGCATAAAACTGTAATGTATACAGATTAATTTTGTCAGATTCATAGAGCCGCATGTTCTGCTTTATAAATGTCTATCATTGTGGAACTGGGCACACATGCACAAAAATTGTGTTGTGTTGGCAAGGTTCTCCAAAAGCACCAGAGCAGCTGTCATCACGCGCAACCATTATGCATGGCTTTGCATAGTCCTCAGAAGGATGCTCAACAAAAAATTTTAAAGAGATTTTACAAAGTGCTTACAAAGTATAATCAGTGAAATTGGCCAACAACCTACACAAGCAATGTTTTGCTCTAAGATAACATCTCTCACCTTATACTTAATTTCCTCCTCATCATATAACCCGTGGCCATTTTACCCTCACTCATGAACAAGACCCAGAGGTACTTGAAGGAGTTCAAGTTGGTGCTGACTCTCATCCTGACTGCTTCACACTCAGCTCCAAACCGCCTCAGTGCGTGCTGAAGGTCACGGTCTGATGAAGCCAACAGAACCACATCATCTGCAAAGAGCAGAGATGCAATTCTTAGGTCCCCAAACCAGACCCTATCTTACCCCCGGCTCCGCCATTAAGATCCTGTCCATGAACTTCACAAACAGAAATCGGTAACAAAGGACAAGGCTGGTGGAGGCCAGCACCCACTGAAAATGTGTTTGACTTTTTGCCTTGAATACTGACACAGCTATCCCTGCACAAAGCACAAATAATGCAATGGAAGCACATATTTCTACCATCCGAAATTGCTCATTATTATTCAGGGGAAAAAAGTCAGCTCCATGATTGACATGTATGACGTGTGCGCACCAGCCATTATTTTTCTTTAAATCGATTCATATCATTATGGATGGCCACAAGATAAAAATGCCTATTTAGTTTGTAAAATAACACTTTGATTTCATTAACTAGTCTTTTCATTTACTACACATTATAAAAATGTAATCGCTACATTCTGTAGTCCCCCCAACCGATGCTTCCTCCTTCTAGATGCAAGGGTTCCAAACTGATCTGCCTGCAGTGCGCTGACTTGGTGATGGCGACTTCAGAATATGGGGAGCACTTTTCAATAATGTGTAGTAACTGAAACGGGTTATAGAGCTACCGCACTAGGCTTTTGTCTCGCTAGCTCCCACACCTGACAAAAAAATTAATAATAAGATAAAACAGGCTTCAAAGTTAAAGTATTACTGTTATGTAAATGCTGATGAATTATTATGCATCCTGGCACCTATTTACATTGAAAGTACATGTCTTGATCAGTAAAAATTCAAATGTGTACCTTGGCATGGGATATGTGGTACCCATCTACTGAGCAGTAAATCGGTGAGATGAGATGCCTGCACAGAGCCCACAGGATATTAAAAGACCAAACCCACCCCAGCAACAGCCTGTTCACTCTGCTGCCGTATAGGGAGAGATATAAAGAGTATCCTGTCGTACTACGTACCAGAGCAGCTTCTTTCCTCAGGCTGTAAAACTCATCCTCTGTACTTCACCACATTGTTTTTGTTGTTTTTTTTCTTATGTAGCAACTGGGGCTACAACTTGCATTTTGTTATGCAACACTGTGTTGTAGAATGACAAATAAATTAACCTTGTACCTTTAAACCTTATATATTGATGCAATTAATTGAATGGGGATAACGGTGCATACTTTGAATGCTTTGGGTTGCCTTCAGTTCTAAAAATGTAAAGTGACAGAAGTAGTCAGTAGCCAGTCTTTGCATAAAGTGAGTAGGGTTATCGTATTGTCTGTTTTGGAAACTCTGATTCCGCCATGAGAAAGGGTGTGACAGTTTTTGATAATATGATAACACTGACTCTGAGGCCTTAACCCCAACCAGAAACTGACATGGTCAGTTAAGAGCCGTAATGTTGAGGGCTTGCTCGGTCAATTGGAAGCAGAATTCTGCCTGCTACTTTTGATGGAAAGCTTTGAGCATTTCATAAACCAAGCCTGGTGAAAACCTGCCATTATTCACATCAAAATGTGGACAGGCCTTTGCATTTATTTTCTTAGTTGCCCTTAATTAACACAATAGGTCAGTCAGGTTTAAGTAGATTGAAAATATAACATTTGTAGAAGTTTCAGTGGGAAGTTTGGTGCCTCATAATGAGAAATGAGAAAATTTGGCCTCACTGTCTGCCTATCAAAGCAAATATTAATATAATTGTAGAAATCATCATAAGGCAATGGTTATTTTATTTTACATTATAATTTTACACTTAATATAGATTTGACAAGCTGTATTATGACTCAGATAACCTTAATTAACCTGTTGGTTTTCCTCTTTTCCTTCCCTCTGTCCCTATTCCTATCTCTATCTGTCCATGCAGGGCAACCAAGAGGCCCCAGCTCCCCCTGAAGCCATGGCTCAACCCTTCCCACCAGCCCAGTACCCCCCTCCACCACAAAATGGGATCCCAGCTGAGTATGCCACACCCCACACCCACCCACCAGCCGACTACACGGGACCAAGCACGGTGGCCGAGCACGCCCTGACGCTGTACACGGCAACACACACACAGAGCGAACAGCCGGGAAACGACAGCAACACCCCCGCCCTCACAGCCAACACAGTAACGGTGAGTCTACGGTTTCTACTAACCTAATGTAGTGTTTTGCTGTATTTTCGTTCAATAAAAAGTTGGCATCATTGACGGGTTAAAAAAGTTAGGAGGATTTGATTGATAGTCTGTAGCTAATTTAATTTCCTGTGGATTTTGTTTTTGTCTTTTCCCTGCCCTTCCAGAAAATATTCAGTGCAAACACATTTGTAAATGTGGATTAACAGCCTCAGCTGATTTCAGAAAAACCTTTACAGCCGAAAAGTATATCCTTCACAGCATTTTGTTGTTTATCAAAGCAATTTCTTGATAACAAATGAAAATTAATGAGAATTACACTACAGTGCTGCTTAACCCACAAAAAATGGTTAATTGGAGGAGGTTGAATGTCCTCACCAGTTACTGTCTAAACAGATTGTTGAGTGTCCCGGGGTTATGTGACGACCCCACACATCACTACTGTGTAGTAATACACAGTAGAAAAACAGGTTAATTTAGCTGCTGTCGACGTCAATGTGGCCTAGGTCAGGTCTGTATTTAAAATATCAACAAATAATGCACACAATGCTTGTTGTTTATCAATAACTCAAACTCAAAAATTGTCTAAGTAAAAGTCTGGTTCTTTAATAGATTCTTTTTAAAGTGGCCATGGGATAAAAACAGAGCTGTGGGCTAAGTTTGACTTTAAAAGGTAATGCAGAGGCAGACTGTGAAATCTTAAATTGAAACCACCATCTTATAATTGTAACTGGAGATAGTTGAGACAGTAGGCTTTTGTAGTGTTGGGAGGCACGCTGGGAAGTTTGCAGGAAACTGAGAGAAAACCTCTCTCACTGACTTTTGACTGTCTTTCTGAAGTTTCTTTGACACCACACTTCACGCAACATCAAACCATAAACTTATAAAGTAAAAAGTACCCCACCCGTTGTTCCCAATAAGGGCTTTAAAATGACAAAATGCATAAAACAAGACAGTGAATGAGATCCAGAAGATATACAGAATATGAAGAGAACAGTTAGATTTCACCTAAAGGTGGTGTCAGTGAGTCTGGAGAAGGATTGCTGATATTTGAACTCATCAGCCAAACAAATACAACAAAGCGTCAGTATTTGACGGCCTGGGAATGACAACGGGTTGACAAATACACCCCTTCCTGGGCTAAGCAAGGCTGCTGCTTCTCAACACCATAAGCAGGCACAGGGGGGACAGGCGGCGGCTAGCAGTCTTATTGCTTTGGTAATATTGTCTTTGTTACATTCATGACAATAAAGCAAATTCAATTGAATTGTTAGGCTTATTTGCTTCATCGATATGGCTGAGATCTCATGGCTGGAGGCTGCTTTTATTGTGGCTGGGGAAAGTCCCACCTGAGATCTAAGAATTTAATTGCTAACGACTGCTTCACTGTAATTGTTGTGCATGAAAAAATAAAATTGAACTTGAACTTGAACACAGCAGGGACAGATTGGTGGCTCCATGTCGCTGACAAATTAGCTATATTTCATCTGCATTTCAGCACAGAACTACATAAACACACAGTCACACACAGTACACACAGGCAGTGCTGATGATGTCCACGCTATAGTTAACTGCACCACCACTTGTCTCTAGTTGAGGAGCCTTCAAGCTGTCAGGGCCAATATGACTGGAGCATGCTGGGAAGGTATGGGAGTGTATAGACAGTGATGGCAGAGAGGGGGAGTCCAGCGAGAGGAGAAGACATGGTACAGTCAGCATTACTGGGAGTGTTTTACAGTCACTGTGGAGAGTTTGTCACAAGCTCCAACTGTTACTGTCAAGAGACTTAGTTACTGCAGGATAAAGGAAAAAGACAGCATACACACATTCACTGTGGATATTTACTACATTTATTGTCAAAAAATATATCATATTTTCTTCAGAGGTGTAAACTCAAGAACATTTATTCAAATACTGTGTTTTGGTATGTGTACCTTACTTTTTCCAACATTATAAATTTTAATAGAATTTCAAAATTTGCTTCTCAATCCACTGCATTTATCCACGTGTTGTAGATGCTAGTTGCAGGTTTTACATGTGATGGCTTTGTCAAATATATCATAATGTGAAATATGATTTGTTCAACTTAAAAACGTAAAGAAATATAATTTTGTGCATCCAGTTATGCAATTATACATGTATGAATTTGTTATTATGCATTTCATGACCTTCCTCAGTGGATGGACTTTGATCACTTGTATGGAACTTGTGATGTGATAACAGGTAGTCGTACATGGGACGAAATGGTAACCCCTGTCTCTGTTCAAACATGGTCTCTGGTGTCGGATGTGAATGTTCTTCTTGATCTTTTTCTAGCCGTTCACTGACTCATGGTCAATGACCTTTGACCTTTACCCAATGGATGCTGTGAGAGGTTCTGGTCCCCACCATGTAGTGGTCCCCACAACTGTCACATGTGATATCGATCACATCCTGGATGCCTAAGACCATGTTTGAACAGAGACAGGGATTAAAGATTGGACCCACTTTACTTATTGCATGTGCTTATATGTGTTAGTGTGTGTGTGTGTGTGTGTGTGTGTGTGTGTGTGTGTGTGTGTGTGTGTGTGTGTTTGTGTCATGGTCTAATCCATGGTGAAAGACGGCTCTGTAACCATCTAACCACTTGTAATCTACTTGTCTGGCAGCACTCCCATTGGATAGTTTCCATTATAGGCCCGCACTGCTGATCTCAGCAAGTCACACGCGCACACACACACACACACACACACACAACCACTCCTGTGGGAGATCTAACTGGGTGTGTAATCAGGTGGAGGTGTTTTGGGCGGTTTTGGCTGCTCGTGTGTGTGTAACATGGCATAAGGGAGGCTTGGTTGGGTAAATTAGTTTTGCAGAGCTTCCCCTCCTCACACACACACACACACGCACACACACACAGACACAAACACATACTGTACAGCTCAGTACTGTTTCCGTGGTGACAGCGGAGGAAATGCGGGCTGCTTGTGCATGATAATGTTCATGTAATTATTTCCCCTTCCTGCCTGGCTGCTCACACACCATGGATGGTGGAGGCATGGTGACCGCAGAAAAAGAAAGTAAGAAAGAATGGCAGAGACAGATTTTAGCTCTTTGACTATGGCAGAAAAGGACTTACAGCCTTAAAGCTGTTCCATTCCATATTGTGCTAAGCTTAATGAATGACTGCAGCCACTATGTGCTAACACATGCACTGGATGGAAGATTCCAGTGGAACATGGATCAACAAGGATCATTGATATAGGGATTTGTACGCATTGGTAACTTTGAACAGGATTATTTCACATAATGGACTCACCGTGTAAATGACAATGTAATGCAAATATTTGCTGTAGCCTAATTTTTATTCATAAAACATTTGTTTTCAAAGAGCTTTTTGATTTGAATACATACATACATACAGACTCTAATTGGAGTCACGCAACAAAACGTAGGGAAACTTTTAAACAAAAATAAGCAAAAAAGACTTTCAGAAGTTAAAAGTTCGTTTTTATTTGACAATGTTGGGTGAATGACAGTTGTAGCGCTTCAAGGTTGGATGGACATCAAACTCTCCTGATTGAATCGTCAGTACAAAAGATTAAAAACTGTGTACCCTTGACTCTGTTTAAAAGACAAAAACTGAGGCTAAACTACGAATCCTAAGGTACATTTGAGTAAGAAATATTCAATCACCAAGTTTAAAATTATTTTGCATTTGCTGCTAATGGCAAGCTAAAACCTGATTCCAATTGCAACTTCCAACCGAAGACTGCAGGTTTGAGGGTTTAGTTCCTCCAAATGTATTCTATGTATGCTGGGCCATGTTAGTATCAAATAAAGTCAGCCGGACACACCATTATGTCTTACTGTATATCTGGAACCATCTTAAGCTCTATCTCAGGCCTATTTGCTGTTGTTTTTGTCAGTTCACCATGCACGCTAAATTTATGAAAGAAGACAGCATTTTATTAGTGGTAAACATGCCAAAAATACAGTAAACTGTAACCAATATACTTCTTATTTCTTACTGTATATCATTTATTTACCACCTGTATTGCTGTAATTGTTCACACAGTTTTGATGAATAACCATCCGTTTCGAATGTTGTCATCCCATTAAACTGTGATGGCACATCAAAACCTTCTAAAATCTAAATGTATCATGTCCCGGTGATTTAATTGGCTGATAACATTCAATCCCGTTAGAATAACACATCTCTTTGAGCTTTCATGGCACAGAATAGAAGGTATATATTTGAATAATAATAATCTACTGTATATTTTATGTTAGTTACTGCATAAAAACAACCATATGTATTGGTGTTTTACAAAACGCCTCAGCATAATGTTTTCATGACTTGCGATAAGTGCTTCAATAAAAGTATGCTCTGTGCGGGAAGCACACTCCCTAATACACATCAACTATGATAAAAACAGCTTATTTCAGGCATACTAGGACCAATGTAAATGTCCAGCAGTAACCTATTAAAATACCTTGAAGTCACAGCATTCTGGTTTAAACGTTTCACCTTCAGGCCATCCTCATACAGAAAACAACAGAAGAGGTTGACATTTTTACACCGCGTTCCAAATTATTATGCAAATGATATTTTTCTATGATTGTTCTAAATAGTCGATGCAAATGACAGTCAGCATAATTTTCAAGTCATTAACCGTTAGAGTATAAATTGAATGTAATTGAACAAACCTCTCAATGATGACAGTATTTTTTTCAAAAATAAAAAACTTAAAATGCACTGTTCCAAATTATTACGCACAACAGAGTTTCAAAACATTGTATAGATTGTAAAGAACTGAAAATGGTCATTTGTTGAATTTGCAGCATTAGGAGGTCATATTTACTGAAATCAAAAGCTGTTTCAATCAAAAACATCTTAACAAGTCAAGTTACATTTTAACATAGGACCCCTTATTTGATAGCAGCTTCACAATTCTTGCATCCATTGAACTTGTGAGTTTTTGGAGAGTTTCTGCTTGCATTTCTTTGCAGGATGTCAGAATAGCTGCTGTTTGGATGTGAACTGCCTCCTACCCTCATAGATATTTTGCTTGAGGATGCTCCAGAGGTTCTCAATAGGGTTGAGGTCAGGGGAGGATGGGGGCCACACCATGAGTTTCTCTCCTTTTATGCCCATAGCAGCCAATGATGCAGAGGTATTCCTTGCAGCATGAGATGGTGAATTATCATGCATGAAGATGATTTTCTTATGGAAAGCACGGTTCTTCTTTTTGTACCATGGAAGAAAGTGGTCAGTCAGAAACTCCACATACTTTTCAGAGGTCATTTTCACACATTCAGGGACCCTAAAGGAGCCTACCAGCTCTCTCCCCATGATTCCGGCCCAAAACATGACTCCGCCACCTCCTTGCTGACGTCGCAGCCTTGTTGGGACATGGTGGCCATCCACCAACCATCCACTACTCCATCCATCTGGACCATCCAGGGTTGCTCGGCACTCATCAGTGAACAAGACTGTTTCAAAATGAGTCTTCATGTGTTTCTGGGCCCACTGCAGCCGTTTCTGCTTGTGAGCATTGTTTAGGGGTGGCTGAATAGAAGGTTTATGCATAACTGCAAGCCTCTGGAGAATCCTACACCTTGATGTTTGCGGGACTCCAGAGGCACCACCAGCTTCAAATACCTGTTTGTTGCTTTGTAATGGCATTTTAGCAGCTGCTCTCTTAATCCGATGTATTTGTCTGGCAGAAACCTTCCTCATTGTGCCTTTATCTGCACGAACCCGTGTGTGCTCTGAATCAGCCACAAATCTCTTAACAGTACGATGATCACGCTTAAGTTTTCGTGAAATATCTAAGGTTTTCATACGTTGTCCAAGGCATTCAACTATTTCACACTTTTCAGCAGCAGAGAGACTTTTTTTCTTTCCCATATTGCTTGAAAATGTTGGTCTGCTTAATAATGTGGAACGTCCTTCTTCAGTAGTTTTTCCTTTAATGGGCTCACCTGGCAAACTAATTATCACAGGTGTCTGAGATTGATTTCAGTGATCCAAAGAGCCCTGAGACACAATACCATCCATGAGTTTAATTGAAAAACAAAAAATGTTATCTTTATGACACTTAAATACAATTTGCATAATAATTTGGAACACAGTGTAAGGTGGTTAACAAAACAGTGTTTAATTATGCGACCTTTTGCAGTCGTGTGAATAAGTGCAAATAAAGTCAAGTGACCTAGCCTGGTATCACCAAACTAATTCGCGAATGTGTATTCCTCTGGAATCCTCAATACATTTTCGATTTCAAAAGGGTGTTATCAACAGACACAGTTGAGCGCACAATCAGCGCAACAAAACACCATCTTGTCGTACAGTACATTCTGTCAGAAGTACGGCAAACACATATTTCTTATCAACAAACAGTTTAAGTGCAGTTGTTTATTATTCTTTTAGAGAAAATTTACGGTCCAGTTCATTTAATACTGCAGCTATAGCCGGTCAAGGAACGTTCTGCATTGGTGACAGCCATCTTGGTTATTTACAAAGATGCCTCGAAGATGTTCTCTCTGTCAGTCATCAGCCGCCTCATATCAGATAAACGGTTGTGATTGGCTTGCCACAAAAGAGCTCTGAGGAAATCAGTCTGAAAGGGAGGGGGGCCAGACGTATCTGCCAAAGCAAATAAAACATTTTTATTTTTATTTTATTTTATCAAAGCTTGCAGATTGTCTGTCTGGTTCCCAGGCTATACAAATAAAGGAAAAATAACAAAAATCAACAACAAAATCAGGCAGTTAAAACACACAACATTATAATTTATGTTTGTGTCTTTTAGCTCTGTTTTTGGTCCCTCCTGGGGGAAATACTTGGCTCTGGCTGCTAAATGCTCCACAATGTTCCCCAGCTAGTTCTTGTGTGTGTGTGTGTGTGTGTGTGTGTGTGTGTGTGTGTGTGTGTGTGTGTGTGTGTGGACAAGGGACTAAGTAGTATCAGTACAGGGTCCCAGAGTCTGCCATGAGCTCTTTGCTTTTAAACTTTCTGTGTATGTCTCTCTCTCTCACATACACACACACACACGCAGTTGACTACTGCTGCATCCCATTCAGTAGAGCGCTCCTTGCCTATTCAGCTTTGTGTGTGTGTGTGTGTGTGATGTAATGCCATTATCCTCACATGCTTGTCTCTCCATTTTTACTGTTCTCTCTTCAATCAGCACTTATCCTGCATGCATCTCTGAACTTTCCCTCACTCACTGTTCTCCATGCTCTCTCTGCCTCTTTCTCTTTCTCTGTGTCTCTTGGTATGTCATGCCACTAACGGTATGAATGTCGCTACCTTCAGCGCTTCTCTCTCATTGATCGGGCAGGTTTAGCTGACCTCATCGTTCCATCTCCATTTCTTTCATTTTCATTCTTTCACTCTTCTTCCCTCCACCTCCATGTTGGTCTGATTCATTATGTTTATCAACTCCTTCTGATCTCTCTCCTTTTTCTTCCCACTGCAAACAACACACAAGCAGTTTGAAACATTTAGAAGCAGGCAGACAGTTATGACCTCCAGAAAGGCTCTATTTTTAAGAGGTCACTAACATAATTAACAGAGTCAAGAAGTAGCAGTTAAACAATGTATTTTTTCTTTTCAAATAGATGTGACACCAAAACAAAAATAACTGAAAAGGAAATGACAGGCCAGCCAAACTTAACAAAAGAAAGGGATTCACCCATGTCAACCATGCAATGCATCATCAGACCTGGGTTCCCACAAAGCTAAACCAAAATTCGAAAACTGTAAAGGTGAATGGTCAACAAAGTGTCTGTATTTGACACTAAAGACCACTCTCTTTTCTGTCTCCTACCAACATTCAGTTGTTTTTTGAATCAAAATAATGATCATTTCCACCCTTAATTGGATTAAAAACATTCAAAGACCAATGTTTTCAAAAAGCTTGCTTTCTCCAATAATGTACATGGCAACTGCAGTTTGGTTAAGGTTAGTGAAAGATAATTTTATGGCAGATAAGCTTTGGTTATGGTATGGTTAGAGTTCGGCAAATAAAACACTTGATTGATGGTTGGAAAACCACTGTTACAGTCAATAAAAAGGTGAATAATAATTGCTGGTCTGTGTTACTGGTCTGACACTACACGCCCACCCACCACCCAACCTCTGCACCCTTACTTTCTACCTTGCTACATAAAGGATACACTACTTCCTGCATGGGCACTCAATATTGGCACTGAAGGTAAATTGTGAGTGAACATATTTTGTCATTTATTTTAAAGAACTTGTTGAAAACTTTTTAAAACTTAAAAATTAAAACTGTTCTTTAGTTTTATTTAAATTTCACCAAAATAACTGGACAAGTTATTATTTCATTTGGTTGAAAAATTGATCATAACTTAAGCCTGTAACATTCAAAAATGTCTGACTGTTCAAGGTTTATTTATTTTGTCATTTTACAACACAGGGTTGCATAACATTATAACAGATTAAAACAATAATGAAATGTACTGTAACAGCTACTGTAACATGTTCCCTAATATATAATATATCTTTGTAGATAAAAACTATTTTCCAAGACTGTTACAATTAATTGTTTTAGAATTAACTCTCTTACAGGATTTGCTTGACAAATCACTTTTTTTCCACCATGACTGAACAAGGACAATGCTGCCAGATTGGAGCCCAGTTCCCATATTGATGCTTGCAGCTTTAACAAGCTTATCTCATGCTAGCCTTTATAGATATGAACCACTGGTTTCAGCACTCATGAATTGCACTCCGCTTGTAACCGCTGTCTGCCCCGTGTCAAGGTCTGATTCATAAAAGATATTCCGCTTATGATATCACAGCGCAGACACACCCATAACGTTTCCAACTCGGTGCCATTTGTGTCAGAACTGAGGGGCTTAATTGTTTAATTAGGTGACTGAATGGCTACCATATACTTACCTAGTCATGGCTGCTGGTGAGCCTTTTTTGGCTTGTGTGACTTTATTGCTATTCCCCATAAATTTTAGTTATTTTCTTTTGAGTTTAATAGGGATTATGGAACCATTGTTGTTAATGTTTGAAACCTATTTTTTGTACAATAAATTATTCAAAGTTTCAACAAGCTGCTTTTGGAGTGCGTTTTGAAAACCACCACGGACTGATACCCGCTCAAGGCATCACTACCTTCGGACACCATGACAGTAATAATAATTATAATAATAATGTCAAAATATTTTTTTACATTTTGGTTGTACAAAGGTGGAACTGTTGCAGAGACGTTTGCAAAGTAAAAGCAGGCTAAGTGAAAACACAGTATATCGTTTGGAAATAATGTTGAATAATGTTTTGTCCGACATGACTGCCCTCATCTGCCTGGCATGATGATGCCTGGCTGCTATCTCTGCTGCCATCCACACTGGAAAGTCTGGGCTTGACACACCTTATAAATGTGCTTCAATTACCACCAACTCTCTGAAGAGTGGCTATTAGCACTGTTTGTGAATTGGACTTCTTTTTTTCCAATGAAGCTCATTTGTCCAGTAAGGGGCCAATTTTGCGCCAAATATTAACTAATTTAAATATGTGCAAATAGCATCGGAGAACCGAGACACTATTAGCATGGCAGTGCAGTTAGGGGTGCATTTCACCCTTTGCAGGTGCTTTGAGGATTACACAGATTAATTTTGTTTTAGTTGCGCAGGTTCAGTGGCCACAAAAGCTGTGCAATCCTATTTTAAATGTGTTCAATGTGGTTACTTACTTGTGAAGATTGATCAGCAGCATTTACTTATCTTGCTTGCTGGTGCCAGTATAGCTAAACAATCTGATGTGTGAGTGACATGAGAGATTCTAACAGGTGGCTAGCCATTTTCTTTCCTGACTCAAGGGATACAGAGCAGGGTAAAGCCAGAGTTTTTGCAGTGTACTGATCCATTGTTTAGGCTGTAATAAATCTTGCTGACATGAATTCATAGTGAACATCCCAGTAAACAGTGAGGTTGGGAACGTGCCGCTTGCTAATGTGCAACATAAATTGTTAGGGGAAAAAAGGTCATGTTTGATTCTAACGGGCTTTAAGCTGTAGCCAACCAAAACTAATTGCTCAGTGTGACATTTCCGAGTCATTTCAGGTTGTCTGTGACTGTCAAAATATTTCCTTTATTGATCTATAGCTGTGGCTTCTGATTGTGTGTGTGAAAAATTATTTTTGTGACTTAACCTAGTACAAGGTAAAAGATTAATTTATTGCCATTCTACAACACAAGGTCGAGTAATAGTCCAATCCATCCATCAATTTTCCACCACTTATCTGGGTATCAGTTGTGGAGGGAACAGGCTAAGACAGGTAGCACAGACATCCTTCTCCCCAGCTTTTTAGATTAGATTCTTAGATTAGATTCAACTTTATTGTCATTACACATGTACAAGTACAGAGCAACGAAATGCAGTTTAGCATCCAACCAGAAGTGCAATAAGTAGTAAGTACCAATATACAGATAATAAATTAGCATTTTAAGTGGAACTGTAATATATAGGTGAAAAATATACAGATTGATTGGTTTCATGGAGGTTCCTGAAGCATTCCCATGCCAGATGAGATATGTAATTCCTCCAGCTTGTTCTAGGTCTCCACAGGGGTCTCCTCCCAGTTGGACGTGCCCAGAATACCTTCAGAGGGAAGCATCCTTATCAGATGCCCACCTCACCCGGCTCCTTGCTAAAGTAGCAGTTCAACTCTGTGCTCCTTCCAGATGTCTGCGCTCCTCACCCTATCTAAGTTCACTCTGTTAAGGAAACTCAGTCGGCCGCTGTATCTCCAATCTCATCGTTTCTGTCATTACCCATTATTAAGTTCGAGAGGTTTGGAATGTAGATCAACTGTTAAACTTCTGACACAGTACCAATCCACCTGTCAATCTCACATTCCACCTCATGCAATTCCGAAGCAGAATACATTTCTAAACAGGTAGGTAGTTAGATGGATTAATAGTTCTACAATGCTATATCTAACTATTAAGATAGACATTTTAATTTAGAATATAAGGAAAAAATAAATATTAACACATGATTCAAGGTTAATTTATTTGTCATTCTACAACACAGGGTTGCACAGCGGAATGCAAATTGTAGTCCCATTATGATAATCAAAAAAAAACTACCGTAGCTTCATAGTTAAAGAAAATCAATTCTGTGTCGAATTTGCCACATTGCAAGCTGTATTTGTAACAGCATAGGTCAACTCCGTTGCAACACTCTATATGCAGAGTACTAATATTTTATCAAGAACTCCCCAAAGTGGGGTAGAAAGTAGCAAAATATTATATTTTTTTTATTATTTAATGTAATGACGGCATGAGATGACTGCCCAGGTGGCAGGTAAGTGGTTAGTAAAAAGGTGAACTCTCCATGATGGGACACAAGCATGTCAGAAAAAACCCTGACCTGAACATTGAAAGCTACACAGGAAGATACAGAGTGGAGTTTGAAACAGCTCTCTTTGATGCCCCCCTCCTCTCGTCTACTTTGCACAAAATATTTTACCACGTTGTTCTGTTTTCTTTTGTACAGGACCAGTTTTTTTTTGTCACTCCAGCCTAACCCTTGCATCTCACCAGGGTCTTTTTATAGTCCTCTCAGGATTTTTTTTTTTTTTACCACAAAAGGAGCTAATTTGTGGCACACTGTGTTTCCCTGCAGCAGGCAGAGGAGGTTGCACAGACGGAAGGCTCCCAGCAGCTTCACCTGCAGCCCAGTGATTCGTCGGAGAAGCAGCAGCCCAAGAGGTTACACGTCTCCAACATCCCTTTCCGTTTCCGAGACCCTGACCTCCGGCAAATGTTCGGGGTGAGATAACAACTGCACCACACATACATGCGCACACACACACACACACACACACAAACACACACACACACACACACAACTTTACTGTACTGAGATACAATACACTGCAAGGCAATCATATATATCGAGGTGGAAACATTTACCTTACAGCACTGCATAGTACTGTAAAAGTAAAGTAAAAGTAAATCATAAATGGGAGGTCAAAGACTAAATGGGAGAGAAGCAGATTACATGACTGTTCACCTCTGTTGTTTCTGTATAGAATTTGGAACTGGCAGTACAAACAACTAGTTTCAAATCTAGAGTTGGTCATCTCTTGTTTCCAGTGTAAAATAGGTTTTGTAGCCTACTTTGTTTAAACATTATAAGTATTAAATCAAGCTGCAACTTCCAGTTCTGAAAAGTGAAACCAATACGGAAGTGCCTTAAACCTGCATTCTCTCTAAGTGCCAGCATGACTCCATTTGTTGCAAAAAGAAGTCAGATTGTAAAGAGGTCAATGAGAAAATGACCCTACTTCTCACTTGACTTATTACCTCAGTAAACATTCTTCAAATTAGTTTATGGTCTTAACCATTAGTGCTTCAGCCATATAAAAACCATGTCAGTCCCTCAACATTTAACACTAAAATGATTTGTCTAATCACCTAGTGTCTTTTATCCTGTGTTACCCTTCATGTCCACTGGATGCATTTTTTCTTGCATTTTTTCTTGCATTTTATTTGTGCCAAAACTCTGCTGTGTACACTGTACACTGGAATCGTTTCAGAAGAGGAGCGTCTATGAGGATGTACGTGAAGTCAATAGAAAATTGTGTAGTGTAGTGTGGAGATAGCAAGGCAAAGATAAGAGCTGCAAGGAGATGCTCCACTCATGTGTACAGTGGAAAGTTACAATGGCTACAGTGACAGCTGACCATCTTTAAAAGCTGCAATGAAGACGGAATGCAATTCAGCGTCCAACAGACATTTGGGATAACATTATGTGACAACAACCGGGGGCCTTCCCATTAAAAATGGCCTTAATGCTTGCATCTGTCAATCAGCCAACTATTACAGAGTCTGTGTTTGGAGTTTAGGATCCAAACTCATCACTTCCCATAAGCAAACATCAAGCCCATCATAAAGGAGAATGTGTAGTGAGTGTGGTAATTTCACCCCCCAGGGGAATCGGGTTATATCAGAGGTAGGGCTTGTGAAATGCTTTGATGAGCAACAGCAGCATTTTCAGCAGCTTTAGCAATAATGTTTGTAGCAGTGTTTGCAAAGCAACAATGCAGCAACAGCGCTGGCAGAGGAAAACTGAGTTGTGCACATAACTTTAAACAGAACACTTTAATACTCCGAATTCTGCACTGAGCAGAGTATGTCATGTCATGTTTGACTGTAGTAGAGCAACTGAAGTTGTCTCCCTTAACTACCTCGTATGCTTTGCTCCATAAACCTGTAAATAATTCACACCTTTACCTCCGTATGCCCCCTAACCCAAATTAGGCAGAGCTTATTAATGTTTCATCTTCCATGCCCGTCCTTAAGTGGTCCTTGGAGAGTCGGAGTGGTGGATAGCCATCCTCCAGTTCTCTTTATCTGTGCGAAACAAACATTTAGTGTACAAGTATAATGCAGGTAATGTACAGAGCAGTAATTACTCGATTTACAGACCATCTAAACAGAAAACCTAGGATTTTAAAGCATCTGTCTCAGTAGGCATTTTAGTGACTCAATCCACATAGCAGGTTTCCAAGTGAACTGAATAAAGATCTCTGTGGGAAAGGCAAAAGTATCATGGCATTGTTATATTGCATTAAAACCTCTACATGATGAATGTTTGGTTATGTATACAATGTTTAAGATTTTGGCGCTGCATATTTGCAGGTTGATGTTTATGTGGACTTTTGAAAGCACTGACAAACAACCTTTTTTTGTTGTTAAGCTTGATGAATGTTGCATATTGGAAACAGTAGCTTTTAACAGCTGATAGAACTTTGCAGTTATAACAAGTAGCCTAAATCATTAGACACAGGTTTATTCCAGAACTGATATGATTTACTGATTGAATATTTGAAATAAAGTTTTGCTTTTGATTAAAGCTAGGCTGCATAACATGCATTTGAGTCATGGACCTACCTGTAGGTCTAGCAGGCAAACAACTGGTTGCTGTGTAGGCCAAAAAAAAAATAGTTTTACCTGATATAGCTCATCGTTTTTTCATGCACTGTCAGTTTTGATATTTTTGGCTATTTTGCTTCCATAACATGTTTTCTTTCAGAGTAGTGGAAAGAAAAAGTCCAAAATACACATTTACTTGAATATATGGGATGGAATCTTATGTCATCAAGGTGCTAGCACCATCCTGTGTTTTCCATGTGATTATACATTTGGTTTCTGCAAGAAGTGTGACACTATATGAGCGAGTCAGTACGAAATCTAGTGTCAGCAATCTCTAAAATAATCTTCCTGGTGAATACAGGGCAAATACCGGTAACCGTATTCAGTACTATTTGATTGCAATTTTACTGATGAAGAAATTTATTCACTGCTTCATCGAGGAGGACCGAATGCAGTGAACCTTCCTGCTCATCAGGCAAACATGAATCAAACACACCTTTAACCTCACAGGAGCCCCCACAACGGTCCCTAGCTACCATCCCCCCATCGGAAGGGTCCAAGACACAAGAAACGGCAATAGAATTGAATGCTTTTGAATTGTTGTTAAAGGGTAGGATCCTTTTCTTAACCAGAATAACTGTTATATCGCTCTTTTCAAAATAACCAGACTCCTTTGACAAAAACAGTAATTTTACCGCTTCCAGGTTATTATTTTTTTATTTTATTTAACTTTATTAATCATGCAAGTGAAATTATTTCTCTGCATTTAACACAAAGAGACAGGTGCCACTTTCACACTGGAGCGGTGGGCAGCAGTTCCCGGCGCCCGGGGAGCAAATGGGGGTGCGGTGCCTTGCTCAAGGGCACCTCGGCCGTGGCAAGTAGGTGGGCTGCCACCCCCACCAGCTGTCAGTCCACCAATCTTCGGGAGGGAGAGCGGGGATCAAACCTCCAACCTTGGGTTATTGGACGACCCTGCTCTACCACTGAGCCACGGCCACCTCTATTAAAGATTATTGTGTGATGTTGGTGTTTGGTTAATTCTAAAACACCAAAGTCACACAATAACACAAACTAATTGATCAAGGCAGCGGTAGAACAGCAGCTCCGGTGTAAAATTATTGTTTTTGTCAATGGAGTCTGGTGGCTTTGAAGAGACCGATATAACGGTTATTTCTGGTTAAACTATGGATCTTACTTTACATTAACAACAATTCAAATGCATTCAGTTATGTTGGTACCTCTTATTTCTTATGTTTGCCTGATAAGTTTGCCTGCCCGGTGAGGTTCACTGCATTTGGTATTCGATAGTTGAAACATTGCGGTATTATTTAATTATATCTTCATTAAAGATTGCTGATAGATTTTGTGTTGAGTCGCTCATAGTGACTGCAGCAACATCAGGATGGTGCTAGCACCTTGATGACATCAGATATCCATATATTCAAACTTTTATTCAATATATTCTGGCTTCCATTCCATATATATATATATATATATATATATGTCTGTAATGGCATGTCATTATATATATCTATAAATATATGATATAGTATATAATGTATAGGATGCTAAGGATTTGATTAGATATTATGTAAATGGTTGTTTCCAATAAAAAAAATCTGGAATTTTACAATACATAGCCCAGTTCAAACCAAAGATTCACAACGAGATGAAACCATTTTAGGACGTTGCAGGGAAAAGTTGCAGCAGTGTTAACTGGCATGTCTCAGCTCATCTGAAGCCAGCTGAAGCCACTGTCTGCGACTCAGCTTGTCAAGTCGCCAATGGTTGGTTTTAGAACGTAAGGCACGTCACCTGTTTCAACAGCCAATCAGTTCCCATAGCGAAGTCAGCTGGTCAAATCAAGGTTCAAGGTTCAAGGTTCAAAGTTCAAACTGTCAGCTCAGCTGGTTGAAATGGTAGAGTTTTGGATGGAAAAAAGAGAGGATCAACAAGTAACACACTGTCACTATCTTCATTCATTCATTCATATTTTAAGACGCTACAAATTATATCCAGCTACAAAAAAGCCTGAAAAGCCAGCAGTTAGAACAGAAATTCAGACAGTCGTTGCTATGGAGATGTAGATCCATCTAGTCTAATCTCATCTAGTCTTGGTGTAAACAGGCAGGTTTCAGAACATTGCAGACCGGCACATTGCAAGTATTACACGTTTTCAACTCATCTTGTTGTAAAACTTCGGTCTGAACAGGGTTTAAAGGCCGTTTTCTCAAAATGAGTTGTTTCTCATATTCTGAGCCAGAAATCTTCCCTTCAGTAACACTTACATACACCAAACTTTCCAGTTTTATTCCTGTCTATATTCTGAAGGTTTTTACAGAGGGGTTGGTTCATATATTACTCATAGGCTGATTTATATAATATTTTATTCCTAAAAACATGGCAAAGTTTTATTTTTTATGGATGTTTTTTCAAGTATTTTCATATTTATGGAGTAAAATAAAGTGATATCCCAAATTCCACCTTTGGCTCAAATATGTCGACACATTTGAACCTAGCTTTATTCAATGTTCAGATTTCTCTTTTGGAAATGTATGCAAATTAGCACATATTTCATTAGATATTGTCTCATTTGCATATTTAACATAACATTTATAATACAAAAAAAGTGTCTTAATGTAAGTAATCAACTGGGGAAGTTTCATGGTGATATTTATTAGTTAATTTGTTTACCTTATTCACCTGTCTTGCCTTAACCATGTCACTACTTCTAAAAATATCATTCATACAATCAAACAAGTCCATTCTATCAGACAATTACAATTCCCTGCCGGTAATGGGATATAAAATATGTTCCAGACACACGTAAATTAAATCTAATGGCTTTGTTTTAGTAGTTTTAATTACTTTTTTTAATGTAAATATTAAAATAATAAATATGTTATGGTAATTTAAAACTTAATTACAAAATTGAAAATGAACCCACCTGCAGTACCTTCACATCCCATCAGGGGGCTTTGGGAATCACTGTAGTATTCCATATAAACACAACAGTTCACTGTGTTCACACTGGAACGTCTCGTTGCGACATTGGATAGAGAGGGGTCTCTGCCTCACAATTTCAGCTGTACATGTTTGATTACCAAAGAGAATGGGGATAAAGGGGAATAGAGGGAGGGGACAGCTAGTACCACTGACAGCTTATTCCCAACCTGCTCCAAAAACACAAATCCTGGAAACCAAGTTCTGCGTGTGTGTGTGTGAGCCCAAGCTTGTTAAGATACTACCTGAGTAAACCCGCTCAAGTGTTTCCTGATGATGAAGTCTACCTGCCTACATACACACACAGGCACGTTACTGAGTATACATTTACTGACACAAACCCAGCACTAACATTTAATATAATAGGAGACCCCCCACCCGCCCCGACTTCACCTCCCACCACTCTGTTCCTCCAATGCAGTGGAAGATCTGCTCGCCTTCCCTAGGCTCCCTCAGAGCTTTTGATCTGGGAAAAAAGGAGGGTATGGAAGGGCCACTCAGTGGAGACACAATTAATGGGATTCCTCCCCGAGGTTAATAGGGAGTTTATCCTCATTAGGTGTATATAGGTTGACAGTTCCAGTTTTGGGTGCAAAGTGGGTGCGTGTGTTTGGATTTGTGTTTGTGTTCGAATATGTGTATTCTTGAAAAGGAGTGGGACCCTGGAACTTTCTCCCAACAGACTCCAGTCTCTTAGTGAGGTCTCCAAGGCACTGAGCACTGCACCACAGTGTAGTGATTTGGAGAAAGAAAGAAACCGAAGGATAGGGAAGCAGAAGATGTGGATTACAAAAGATCAATCAATCAGCAGACAATCCGGTATAGTAGCTCACACTACAACTGCAAAACTAAATGATCCAGATCACTGGGCCTCAGGAGAGCTGGCACATTTTGTCTTAAAGTAAGCTTTATTGAAAAATAATAAAATACAAAGTACATGAAACTGATATTCACAGTTGTATGTCAAAGAATACAAATATGATACAATTCAATCTTAGAGTAAATAAATTATTATTCTTTATTCTAAGTTTGAATAATTCTGATTTTGTGCAACTTGGACCTTATTTTAATAGGTTTGACCATCTTTCCTCTCAGTAACCGTAACATTCTACTTACTAAACACCATTTCAGACATATGTGTTAAATAAATGTTGTGGCAAATTTATATGTTGTTCTCAAGTCATTTTTACATTATGGGAAACTATCAAGTGAGAGTGGGTTTGAGCATTAAGCCAAGTTAGTTATAGGTCTAATTATAGTATAGTTTCAAGTAATTTTATAGAATTCAGTTGGCAGCAGAGATACCTTCAGTAGTTGGATTGTGCAAAAACGTAAGTGGCACACTTCTTTCTCTCTTTCCTCTTTTTATTGAACTTTTTTTTTTGTTTTTTTTTGGAGAACTGCAGAAACTATCAATATTGCAGGATTACTAGAAAAGTTTTGACTCTTGTGCTGACTTCACTAGTGACTTCCCAAACTGCTTTTTTTCATCATTTCAGCAGCGCAGTTTTGATCAATTGTGTTTGGTAGCTTTCTACTAGCAGAGGATGTAAAAGGCTGTCATGGCTTGTATGCACACTGGCACATGCAATATACACTTTCAGACACACCTTCTTCTTTTTTTCCCTGTTAATGGTCCAACTCTAAGGATTAATGGTTGTGGGCGGAGTAGTGGCATTGCAGTCCGCATTCTGTCTGGGATAGCCTTTGCCACAATGGGCTCCAGTGGCACTCTCCTCTCGTCACTTAAAATGGGACTTATGAGCAACTGGCTCAATCTCTCATTATAGTTCTGCTAGACTACCACTGCAATGCAAACAAAGGCAATAGCTAAGGCATTACAGCAAATGGAATTCTGTGTAATTTCAGCAAAAGCTGTAATAGAAAAGCAATACAAGAGCATTAAACAAAGCCATATAAAGAAGTTCAATCAAAGGTAATGCAGCCACAAGCTGGAGGTTTATCTCTGAATTACACAATAATACACACTAATACTCCCTCAAACACTTCTTGAAGTCCAGTTTAGGACACAGCAATAAAGCCAAATTGTGTTGAACGGCTGCAGCAATGGAGACTCACAAGGTGGAAAAAGTACAGCCTAGGAAAGGAATAAAACTGGGTTCATTACCCAAGCTTATTTGAGTTTAATTCATAATTAGAACAACACATTTGGAGGGAAATTACCAGGCTGGGGAAGAGGGTTTTAATGGTAGAATGATAATTGACATTCAAAGCACCACTTCACTGATTCAATTCTCTCATTCTGAAGATGTGGCTGAAATCTGTAATCCAGGACTGCACCTCAAATAATTCCCTGGGACTGAAAACTCCCTACATACACTGCACATTTACCTACACATCCGGAGTTATTTGGAGTTCAACATCCCTCAAACAGAAGGGAAGCAATCCAATTCTGACCACATATCAGCATCTGTGGAGTTTGTTTTGGCCTTCCATGAATTTCTTGTAATTACTTTTGATGCATGGAACCAAAGTGTCTGCCAGTGGATCCAGCAGGGCCACACCCGCAGAAGGACCCTTTTCATTTAGCCCCACACAAAGTGAAACTTGACAAGCTGATATGCAGGACTGCTGCTGTCCCATGAGCCTCAGCTGTGTTTAATTAATAAGCAGGCACTTAGTGAGCCAGCAGCAAGAGGGGCCTTACTGTCACATTCCCAAAGGTAGGGGTCCTAAATGAGTCATTAGATACTCAGCACACACACACGTGCACACAGTAAGTCACACACACACGCACACAAACGTTTGTGTTTGCGGTTAGCACCGGGGGTTGGGTTTTGTGCTAATGGACTTTTAATGACACCTTCTCCTGTGTAATCACCTGTTCTGGAGGCTTCCAGCATTCCAGGTAGCCCAGTGTTTCCAGCAAGGGAATTCTTTTTAATGTTTCTTGTTCATGGCTACACTCTCATTTGCCTCCCCAATTATTCTATAAGGCTCCACTCTAACCGGCTCTGCCTCTGAGGAGGTGAGGTGTGATTACAGTCTAAAAATCTGCCAATTTACATCAACATATCAGTGTAGCAATGGAGCCATTTTGCAATGAGTGGGTAGTTAGAAAGCCCAAGCTTTGACACCGTTGTGTTCCCCAGTATTGCCAGTGTGTTTGATGATTAAGACAATTAGAGTGTTTAGAATAGAGAAAAGCAGTGATAGAAGTCATTGCTCTGTTTACCATTAAGTTAAGGCACTGCAGGTGAGCCTGGTAATTTTGGGTGATGTCATCAATTTGGAAATTTATTTTTGGTGCCATAACCACAGGAGTTTCATCAAGTATTTAAACAATTATCAGTTAAACAGCATTGCATATGCCCTAGGTTCAAGAGCTTAAACTTATGACCAGGTGAGCTTAAACTGAATTAGTTGCTACTTTCCAGACTTTTTTCCTCTCTTTTGGGTGCTTTTGACGACACTTTGTGTGTGAAAGTAACTAACATGTAACTTACTCAAGTACTGTAATTAAAGGTGCTCTGTGAAGTTTTCTAAACAAAAGTTATTGTGTTTATCCCTGAGGTCTAACAAACTAAACGTGTTTCCTTCCTCCTAAAACACTTGCAAAGCCGATATTATGGTTGAAACCTGCATTGTTTACATCTATGTTTACCAGCTCGCAATTTTCTTCTTGTCTGCTTGTGTTGGCACATTGCAGGATGTGTTTGCACCACCTGTAGATCAATGAAATAGTGTGACACCATTGGCAGGAATATACATTGCATCACTTGCATCCACGTGTACGTTTGCTGCTCAAACCTGCTCAGTAACATTATTTGAGGTCTAAAACTCCACAGAGAACCTTTAAGCACAATTCTGAGCTTTATTCTTATACTCCACAAGTTCAGAGGGAAATATTGTATTTTTTATACTCCACTTAATTTATTTGATATCTGTACCTACTAGTTACTGATTAAGAGTTTCAAAACAGTATGAGCAAAAAAGACACACTGCATAATATACAATGTTACACAGTGAATGAAACCACTTAACAGTATCAACTACAGCCAGTTAATACATTAAATTACTGCTTCTATGTTAATGCATCTGTGATAATAATCCAGTAGTACAATATACAGTATAATATAATAATGACAGAGCCCAATCTGAATGCATGGTGACTACCTTATTGAGGACATGATATAGATAGTACTTAGATAATTTTAGGTACAATTTTGAATGCATGTCCATATTTTTTACATTGTGGCATTGCCACTATTACTCAAAGGCCCTAAAGCCCCTAGTTTAAAACCTTAAGTGTGTGTTTAAAATATTAAATATTCATGACTAAATAAATAAAGTTTGACTAAAAAAAATCTTGTAGTAAATAGTGTTCATATTAATATTATATATGTTGAAATTTTGCTTCATAAGGACTTTGTGAGTATGGTGTAATCACATTCGATCAACAGTTGCTGGCCAACACAACATGAATATGTTCATATATTTGTTTTGTAAATTAAGGTTTTTGTTACCAGCTTATTATAATTGTTGTTGTTGTTGTTGTTGTTGTTATCATTATCTAAAAACTAATGTCAACAGTGTTTTATTTGGTTCTGTATTCAACACATACAGTGTAATTTTGATAAACACAGACATACACATCACAGTATGACTTTGCAGGCTTATTTAAACCAGCCAGCTTTCCCAGACAGTGTGTAAAAATTCACGCTGCGTCTGTAGCTCGCTGAGGCTGATACTTCTCTGTCTTCCCTGGAAAACAGGTCTAACTTGGACTAATGTAGACAATTGCCACAACAGACCAAACAGTGAAATAGAGATAGATGAAGGAGAAGAGAGAAAGTAGAAAAACAATAGTGATTGATGGAAAGATGCAGCCAGGATTTCTCGTGTAGTGATACAATACAACCTTCCAATCAATATGAGGGTACATTTCAAGGGGTACCAATACCAATACTTTTTCAGCCCAACACAAAAGCAGCTGATAGAAGATTACAATTACATCTAAGATGTAACCACTCGAACATCTTGATGGACTGGGTATATGTTGCATATCTTTGGACAAAAAACATTGTTGGTTTTATTTTTTAATGGGATATGTTGACAGTAAGAAAATATAAACACCAGACTCATCCTTTAATTTGCTTGCAGATGAAAAATATCCTTCATACTTAAAGTACAATTTGTAGAACCTACAACATCCTAAATGAGCCTCCTGTCTTCATGATTAGGTCCTCATGTTAACAAAACTTGCAAAATAATATAAACTGGACTTGTTAACAACAGTGAATTAGTATACACAAAAACCTGCAAAGACATGTCTTTCATGTCCAACTTTCAACTCTTAACAGCTGGAAACCTTGAGCAGAACCAGGCTCTGGGTGGGCGGCCATCTGCATCGACTGGGTTGAAAGGGGAAGAGAGAGGGGGGAGAGGGGAGAGAAAGCAGGAGGACAGACAACAAATCAGACTAATAATAACAACTGCAGCAGTGAGTGTGGAGCAGGAACATGGGGGCAGTAGACGGCCGGCAATCACAGATCCAGAATCTACAGCTCCAGAGGCAGAAATACCTGCAGAAAGTGAGAAGGTGAGAAAGCACAGAAAGCACAATAACTACCGGGAAGAAGTAGAGTTAGTAACATGTACTAGTGGGATAGGAATGCGTACGGATAGAGAGGGAGAGGAGGAGAGAGAAGCTCAGTGCATCATGGGAAATCCCCCAGCAGTCTAAGCCTATAACAGCATAACTAATGGATGGTTCAGGACTCACCTGAGCCAGCCCTAACTATAAGCTTTTTCAAAAAGGAACGTTTTTAGCATACTCTTAAACGAATAGAGGGTGTCTGCCTCCCGAACCCAAATTGGGAGCTGGTTCCACAGAAGAGGAGCTTGATAACTAAAGGCTCTGGCTCCCATTCTACTTTTAGAGACTTTAGGTACCACAAGTAACCCTGTGTTCTGTGAGCGTAGTGCTCTAGTGGGGTAATACGGTACTATCAGCTCTTTAAGATACGATGGTGCCTGATCAATAAGAGCTTTGTAGGTGAGGAGGAGGATTTTTTTTCTATTCTGGATTTTACAGGGAGCCAGTGCAGAGAAGCTAATATCGGATAAATATGTTCTCTTTTGCTAGTTTCTGTCAGTACACGTGCAGCCACATTCT
Organism: Lateolabrax maculatus; assembly: GCA_031216445.1. NCBI lineage: Eukaryota > Metazoa > Chordata > Actinopteri > Acropomatiformes > Lateolabracidae > Lateolabrax > Lateolabrax maculatus. Next base: position 20,568,864 of record CM062200.1, read on the forward strand.
GGATCAGCTGGAGAGTCTTTAGAGACTTATCGGGGCAGCCCGATAATAAAGAATTACAATAATCCAACCTAGAAGTAACAAATGCATGGACTAGTTTTTCTGCATCTCTTTACGACAGGATATGCCTGATTTTTATAATGCTACGTAAGTGGAAGAAGGCAGTCCTTGAAGTCTGTTTTTTATGGGCATTAAAGGACATGTCCTGATCAAAGGTTACTCTTAGATTCCTTACAGCGGTGCTAGAGGCCAGGGCAATGCCATCTAGAGTAATTATATTTATAGATAGTGCGTCTCGCAGGTGTTTAGGAGTCAGAACAATAAATTCAGTTTTGTCTGAGTTTAACAGCAGAAAATTGCAGGTCATCCAGTCTTTTATGTCCTTAATACATGCCTGAAGCTTGGCTAACTTATCGGTTTCATCTGGCTTTATCGATAAGTATATTCGAGTATCATCTGCATAGCAGTGAAAATTTATGTAGTGTTTCCTAATAATATTTCCTAAAGGAAGCATATACAAGGTGAATAAAAGTGACGACCACTTTCTCAAGGATTTGGAGAGAAGGGGAAGGTTAGATATAGGTCTATAATTGGCTAAAACCCCTGGATCAAGCGTAGGCTTTTTAAGAAGAGGTTTAATTACAGCTACTTTTAAGGACTGTGGTACATAGCCTGTTGATAAAGACAGATATAACTTTTCTCGATAACTTTAACTGCTATAACTCCTTGTTTTTCATAGAAGATGATGAATCAGTGAACAGATTTCACACAGCTATATCACCTCCTGGTTCCTTGTTCATCTGCTCATTGATCAAGACTATTGAATTTGTGTTAACCAGGGCTGTATTTGTGTGCGTGTGTGTATGTGTGTGTTGGCCTGCCTTACTACTGGCATGGCTGAGTAATTAGTCCTAATGAAATAACGCGGTCATTGTGGACAGCAATTAAGGGTAGCTTTCATCCCACTTATTAGGCTGAGTAGAGGAGTGCTTTCATTTGCCCCAATTCTTAATGATCTGATCCCATGGACACACCCACTGAACAAATTCTCACACACATACGCACACACTCATACATGGATACAGGTGCATACATGGCCACACTGGAAATTTTTTTTGTTTTATTTAACCTTAACAAATCTTTCATTTGATGATTCAGTTAAAGAGAAAAATCTTCTTTTTTTTTCTGTTTTTGTGAATGAAATTATACTCAGGACTTGTACACACTCAAGCATAACACAGCTGGTAGTAGCTTTCTTTCAGAGAGTGACAGCCAGAACTACAAGCACACTCACTACAAATATACTGAATTGACAGTTTATTCAAGCCTGTCTCCTAAAAATAAGGTTTCTATACAACTTATTTACAACAGCAAATAAGTTTCAGAAGAATCGTAATGCTGGCCGTATTATGTTTTCTGTCAACATTTGAGGAAATGTTAGTTAATGTATCCGGCAAGTTGCAAAAGTTTTGATACTAAATGTATAGTTCACTGACAACGCATTAAATATAATATTAGTATTATTAAACTTGGGGAAGATCATAGGGAAGATCATGTTCTGGTTTAATACAGACTAAAAGCAGCAGTGACTACAGACACAAACTGAACTCTAACACTATCTATCTTTAACACACACACACACACACACAGAAACAGATAAAATGGCAAAGAAACAAGCTATATTCAGTTAAAATGTCTTTCTTAATTTGAGCATTTTGTTTTTAATTGTAATGAAATCAACAACACTCTTTGTTAAGGTTTCTTCTTTTCTCTGATCAGGGTGTGTCCATATATTCAGCCTATACACATAAATAGATTGTGTGTAGTTCTGAAACATAAATGTGTACCATGTATGTATATGCAAATCATGTATATGATCTGACCTGTTTTGCTTGTGGACTTCATCTTCAGTGCTGGTGCTGGTGGTGTGACCTTGCCTTTGCTCTGCTGCCTTCTCCATGTTTATTTATTTATTGAAATAAACTACTTGATTCAAGGTCTAGTTATGGAGAGCACAAGGCTGAGCATTACCATACTGCCTGGCAAGGTTAGTGCTGCTTCACATAGCCATGAGTTCATCCCAGCTGCTCCTACAGCACAGCACAGGTTCAATCTGAGCTTCCACTGATCTGGGTTTTTGATAGTGATATTTATTTACACTGAAGCTGAAAATATTTTGCTATTTTACACTGATATTAATTTATTTGGCAATTAAATATGCTGAAAAATGTATTCAATGTTTTCTTAGTGTTATTATTAGTTATTATGGTCAGTGAAGAAGCAGAACGGAGAGTCTGTGTAGCTCTCCTTTTAGAAACAGAAAAGAAAAAATGAAAATTATAATCAACTATTTTCACATGATTTTTTACCCAACTTTATTTCCATTTTCAAAAATGACATACATATAAAAATCATTAAAACAGACATTTTCTTTTTCTCTTTTATAAAACAAACCAAAAAAATCATAATTGTACAAATACAGAAACTAAACAGACCAAAATCTAAAAGCCCAGGTAATAAATGGATTTAAACAGCCTCTCAGTGTGACTTAAATACCGCAGAAAATTAAAGGAAGGAGAAAGACTCAAAGAACAGGAAGGAAAGTCTCTTTGACCATAAATGCCCAAGACATCTGAAATCAGTAGACATCCTCAGTTGCTTTTGTTCCACTCTTGAAAGTCTTCTATATGCGTTTATTTGGAGGAGTAAATCTCACATACATTTTTTCAGTAATAATGCAGCTTTAATAACTTCTATTTTTGACTGGATAACATCAGAGTGTGTGTGTGTGTGGGTGTGTGTGTGTGTGTGTGTGTGTGTGTGTGTGTGTGTCGACCCTCATATTTCCCTCATTGCCTCAGTAGCTTAGTCTAGACCGTCTTCGTCAGTGAGGACTTGAATGCCTTCATCTTGTTGTCTGACCTCAGAGTATTAAGGAAGGGTATATTTTTGAATAATCATACTTTCATATGCAAACATGAGTTGAACACTTAAATATCTGAATACCAGTTTAATTAAAGCCTTGCATTATTTATATTCTTGTACAGGGTCATAATGCAGGATGAAGCAGGTATAAATACAGGCTGAGATCTGGGAACATGATGAAATCATTACAACAAAGTCAGACTGGGCAAGAGAAACAAGATCAGACAGGTTGTAAACAAACCAACAGTTTATCCAGAATATCTGAACCACTTCATTTAGAGGAAAACTGAAAGTGACTGTACGTGAAATGTCTTTAATAATCCCTCATTGTATGCAACTAATGTAAGTCAAGTAGGACAAAAATTATCAGGAAGTGGATCTGCAAACTCTGATGGATGTTTTAAGTTCAACAGTTTGGGTAATAATTTCACTGTTCACCCTTGTTTTCTTTAAGAAATAAATTTGACTAACTTGGAAGTTTGTTTCCAACCTGACTCTAACCTGACCCTAAATCATCAGGCTGCTCATGTTTCTTGACCCATCAGACTTCTTTTTAGCTATGTCACCATGTTCCCAGATATTAGCTATTAAATAGGTGAGTATAATGTATTTATTACTCATAGAAACAATAAAAATAAGATCCACTTTATAATAAACTAATATTATCTATATATTAGTTTATATTTATCTATATATAATATATAATATCTATATATTAATATTTAAAAAGTAACTTCACGGTAGCTTATAAGCTTTGCTGACCTGTAGTGGTTTAATTTATCACCTTGCTGCAGTGATGTATAAGAGCACTCAAGGTACCCATCAGTGATGCTGGCTGTGGCCAGAGGTATAACAACAGACCTTTCAGTCAGAGAAGACAGAGAAGTACTGCTTATAACCTTGCTGTTACATTTTAATGTCATTTTTTGCATTATTTCATAATATAACACTTATGGCCTTAAGTGAGCTCAAATGTTATAGAGAAGTTCATCAAGTCAAGTCAGTTTTTTTTTATAGACACAAGACCTAAGAAAACATTGATGTTGTTAGAGAGTAACCTCTATAGTGTCACGGTAGACCATGCTGACTGGCCATGTGTGATAAGAGATAAATCAGCTGTACAGGTCTAATCCTATTTTCCTATATTCCCATATTTCTACTGTACATTCAAGCCCACGATAAGTCTAAAAACAAAGGGACTTGTCCCCGCTGCAGCTGCTGGAGTGTTTAACATGTTTTAAGGCCACAAGACTTCATCTTATTTAAACCCATAAGTATGACAGCCACGCATTCAACACTAACACCATTTCTGGAAGGTGTGGCCACAAGCACTAAGTCTCACTCTACAACAACTAACCTATTAAAATGAGGTGTGGAGCCAATCAAGACAATTAAAGGTAGATCAGAAGAGAAGCTATTGGCAGCAAATGCATGGTTAGACTTGTGAGAGAGGGCTTTTGCAGATAATTACTATGACGGCCTGCATCGTGAGCAGATAAACAGATGTATACAAGCCATTTCCTGTTTCACTGAGAGGGCCTTTGTCTCCACTAAAAATACTCCAGTTCTGCTCTCTCTTTTTTTTTTTTTTTCCTTTTGAGAGAGGAAAAGCAAGATGATTGGTATCATTAAGATCAGCGGTGCGTGTGAGGTGTTGCTCTGCTATAGCATCTGCATCCACCAGCGTAATGTTCATTAACACTGCATAGCCCTATTCCCCATACACACACACATCTCTGTATTACCACAGCAGAGCAAACACAGCATTAAACAGCATTAAGAGTAAATGGATATTTTATTAATCTCATTGTCGGGTGAAGAGGAGCTTGTTAATTCAGAGCATTGACTGCTTGACCTTTTTAGTAGTTAGGGGGAGGCTGTTCAAGAATGGACCTGTGTGTTTTTTTGAACTTGGGTTTACTGAGTTAGTTTTTTAATATTATTTTAGAGTAGCAGAGACCATGCAGGTCGCCATGTTCTAATTATTTCCTCCTCGTTCCTGCTTTTCTCTTCATCTCCTGCCCCCTTTCTCCCTCCCTGTCTTCCACAGCAATTTGGCAAGATTTTAGACGTGGAGATTATTTTTAACGAGCGGGGCTCCAAGGTAAGTGTACTATAACTATACATTCATGAACACTCTCTCACACACATATGATTTTCCAGCTGACTGTATTTGTCCCTTGCCCTCCTTTTCTCCAGCAGTCCTCAACTCTTATTGTATTCACAGCTCTCTTTCCTTCTGTCTAATAGTAATTACAGACCCATCAGTGACACTTGCCTGCAGGCAGTTTGACACCTTACTGGCCTGCCATACATTGTGACAAACAATGAATCCCTCCCACTTATCTTAATACTGACAGTAGGAGTCATACAGTCTGTAAAAACACGTTGTCTTCTTAACCTATACTGCAAAGAAGTAAGAATAAACCTGATACTATAGATCTCAGAATACACTAACTGAACTGATTCCAAATTAAAATTGTCATTCAATTGTCAAATCATTTTCATTTAAACAAATATCTATTTTGCTCATCTAGTTATATCACCGGGCACAGTGATTCAACCAATAACCATTTCATGAAGCTTTAACATTTACTGTTCTGGAGCCAGAAGGAACAGGTTGCACCACACAAATTAATTTTTCAGTAGAGGTTAGTTGTTACTAAGTATCACACCTACTAACTGTGTAGCTAGCTTACAAGGCTCATTTGCTCATCTATTGGTTGATTGATTCACTGACTGATTGAAACCTTTATTTATACAAACTCAGGGATCTCTGCAAGGGTGGCCTGTTTAGAGGGATAGATAAATGATAACTGTGACAAATAGTTACATGATGATTCACAGTTAAAAAATGAGCAAAAAAAAAAAAAAGAAAGAAATATTGTTTAATAATGAGGTAAAATAGAAATAATTGAAATTATATTTTACAAAAATAACACTTTATGTTTTGTTCTCTTTATTTATGTACTCTATTTATTTATTTATGTACTCATTAATTTATTGCACCCATTTTTCATGTTTAGCTTTTTCATATAAACATTTTATTTATAAAATATTCCCTTTTTTAGAACACAAAAAAACAAAAACTTACAAATAGACATGTCAATCAAAATAAATGAGGGAATATCTTTTGAAAGAATGCTGTTCATCCACACATTTGAAGCTGTTCTTGAGGCTCAGGTTATTTAACAAGAACACCTTCAGGATGGTTTTTCCTTTTGATTCATCATCCATCTATACATTTTTCATCTTTATTACTCCCAGTATATTCACGCCAGACAGCAGGAACTAACAACAAACTAATGTCATTTTTATGAAGTGGTTACCAGTTATTTAACTTAATGAAAGTGTATTTGTGGTAGTAGAGTTCATAGGATACCCAGCTTATGATTTAGCAAGATCATTAAAAGGTTACACAGAAAAGGAGTTATAGTTACCCAAATAGCAGTCAGCTTCCTGTCTTGTCTTTAAGAAAACCTACGTACTGTTTCCTTCCATATGCACTCTTTCCCCTTTAACAGGTATTGTTTACATTCAGTGCTTGTCTGGTCGCATCCCATTCCCTAGAACACTAATTATTTACACATGATATAGAAAAAAAAGCAGACTATCTGCATTAGGGTGAAAAGCAGTGAATGTACCCATACGTGACAACAAAATGTCAGAAGGATTAATTTCGCTCCCACTTCACACTTTTAAATGTATTTTTTATCTGCTCCCCCTCTCAAGGGCAGGCCTATGTGTTATTTATGCCCAGCGGAAGGCAGTGAATCTTGTATATGCATACGAGATCACGGCACCGGCTGCCGTTCGCACATATTATCTGGTGAAGCAATTACAGGGCAAGACTGGCCCAGGATACATAAGCTTAAAGGACTGGCTGCTCGTCCAACAGGCGTGTCTGCCAGGCATATCAAATGGAGTTCACTCTCTTCCTCCACACCATAACTTAAAACTTAACAATGACAAAGCAGGCCAGGAGCAGTGAGAGTCAGGACCACACTTGTTGTAGGCAGCACTGTCCAAGTCGACAAGGAAAAAGGGAGAGACTAGGTGAGAACTTTTAGACCAGGTTAACTAGATAATGAAACTATTACACTAGAACACTGGTTACTGGTTTGTCACAGATTTCCAGGGGTCCTCAGGAGTTTTGGAATAAGGACCCCTCTGTACAGCAAATTCCATAGAAATTTCAATCATCAGAAACAAGCTCAATTAGACTAAGAAAAGGGGTCAATGTAACCATAGACTATTGCGTTGGGCTGAGAAATGTCAGCCACCAAGACTTAAGGTTGAATCCTGAAGAAATAAAATTAACCTAACCCTAACCCCTAACCCTAAGTCTTTCCGATTACCTTCCTCAGTCCGAGGTTTCTAGTTTTGTGACTGTGGGGTACAGCAGTGCAAAGCTAGTGGTAATGAGACTGAAAAACTAGGGATATGGTGGGGAGCCTCCACACAAACAAATCCCATTTATCAAAAGTCATATAAGGATGAACACTCAGTCCATCATCTTAAAACTAGGAAATGTGTCACTACACTGTCAAATGTGTTTTCCTTAGGTGACTTATTAAACCAGTTCCATTCACATGTGCATGCAAATTATGATTATTATATTGCATGTGAAAGCAGCAAGGGATGTAATATGATTGATCAGGACTGCATTAAAAATTAAAGCATCATGCAGATAGAAAATATTATCAATAAGTACTGAACAAATCCGGGGCACATGAGTTTGATATTTTTCTTTAATGAATTATAACATAGTGAGTGTCAGTCTGAGAAAGTTCCAGAGTCTATCCAAATAAAAAGGGGAGTTGGTGACACACCAACATCAGGATCGACATCCAGCCAGGAAATGTGGACGAGAGCAAATGCTAAAAGACACACCAGCGTGACATTATATGTGGTTACCACCACTTTACTGCTGTAAAACTAGAGGCCTTTGTGTCTTCTGGAGCTCTCATCTTTCCCTTAGAGCTACGCTGCTTCAACACCAGGTCTTAGCAGTTGCCACTTAAATGGGCCACAACGATGGCCATACTGGAGCCGTAATGGCTGAAGACAGTTTCTTGTGTTTCTGAACAACTACTGTGGTTGTAGTGCTAGACAAGAGCAAATTAAAAATGTACTATAAAATTGCAATTGTTTTATATTTAGTTATTATTTACAAACACCAATCACAATCCTTCAATACACCTCTTAAATGGATTCATTTGTGATTGATAGATATGTGATGCAACTGCCAAGCCTCTATAAAAATAAGTATTGTAATCACAGACACATGAGATTCTCTCCTATAAGAAAAACAACAGCAGCCATTTGTCCTGCCTAAATACAACCTTTAACTGACAAGTGACTTCTAGTGCTTAACCCAAACCATGATCTTACCCTCCTAACTAAGTAGTTTTTGTCCCGAAATCTAAGATATTCTAGAACTTGGGTTTATTTCGGTAACCTGTCTGATTATCTGCTTGTGTTTCTTGACCCCTTGGACCCATTTTTATTGATGTTGCTGTGTTTTGAGACCTCAGCATTTCATTTGGTGAGTACATTGTTTACTGATAGAACTGATGCTCATGCAATGGGAATCAAGTTTGAATAAACACTAGTTTTCCTTTAAAACATTGTGGTGGCAAATCAGAAAAGAGCCATATGTATTTTTAGAAAGCACATGGACAAATGTCCATATTTGGTCATTTAGTTTGAACGACTTTTTGCAGAACTATTATACTACTATACTATACTGTACAAATATAATGTACATGTCAATAGGTTTTAAAAGTAAGACCACATAATGTTATGTGTTCATAGGACTAAGTGTGATTAAATAGGTGACCATGGCTCAAATATGGCCTTGATTTAGACCACGTAAGTTCAACAACACTGATCAGGTAGAATGAACATTTAATTTAAAGTGCTTTGCACAGGCAGTGATCAATGATAGCAGAGAAGATTTTTCAGCTCTTACTCTCTGCCTGTTTTAAGCTCATTGACATAGATAGATGAGGCTTTGCAGTTTAGGGTTTGGAGGCATGTTTTACTGCACTGGCCTGTTTGAGTGAGCTGCCTCTCCAGGCCCAATCTGAGACGCAGACAGGGTCTCATGAGCGAGCTGCGTCCTGGGGTTCAGAGTCACGGCTGACTGATGCCGTGGAGATTGTAATTGTATGGCACTTATCTGCTCTCCCACAGGGCCTCTGCACACCAGCAGAACAACTGCATTCTACACCAAACACACATACATATATGCACATCACAAACTCCATTGTGTGTGTGGAGGCTTTCATTCCATCTGCTAATTCAATCAGGTCCAATTGTTTCTGTAAATGCATGTAGAGTCTGAAGTGCTAGAAGGAACGGAGAATAGAAATGCACACACACACATCTACACTGTGGTCTGTGGTTGATGTCCTGTGTTCCCAGCTTTCCTTACTGTAACTCCAGCTCTGTTTGTCATGTTTGTCTAACCAGCCTGACGTCTCTCTGGCTTCTGCTCCTAGATCTAGACCTCCTCCTGACCTGCAGCTCTCTCATCTGTGCTTTGTGTCTTTTTCTTCTCTCTTCTTTTCCCCACGTGTTTCATCATTTCATTTCTGGACTTCCTTCCTTTGTCACTTGATTTTCAACCCCACCTCCTGGCCACTGCAGGGCTTTGGGTTTGTAACATTTGAAACGAGTGCAGATGCTGACCGTGCACGGGAAAAACTAAATGGTACAATCGTAGAGGGACGCAAAATAGAGGTGCTTTCCTTTTCCTGTCTCTCCTTACCTCCTGTTCTCCCTCTTCTTTTACTCCCCTCCTCCTACCCCTGACTCTCTTTCCTTTCTCTGCCTGCCCGACATTTTCTGCAATACTCCCTCCCTCCCTTCCTTCCCTTCTTCAATCCATTTACTCTCTCCCACCTGCCTGCTGCACCTTGAACGCTGCATGCCGAACCCTGATCCGTAAGTGTGTGTGACAAGGGGAAAGACAGACATATTCAGCAGTGTGTGAGTGTGTTGCAGTGTTTTTTAACACAAATGACGAATTGTACTTTGCTTATGATGGACTGTGTCATGTGTTTGTGTCTGTGACTTGTGCATGAGATCACAGTGGTTTTGATTTGAGTTAAAAACTCCCCTCATAGAAGTGAACTCCTTCCATCTGCCAGTGTGCCTTACACATTGTTAAACCTCAAACCTTAGCAGTTAGTGTCCCATTTTCATGTCATCACCCTCTTGCATAGGGAATAAAATCCCCCATCTTTCTATCTGTACACTCACTCCTTTTCCTGTTGCCATTTTTCCATTTTAACTAACTAGGGTTCATTTAATAGAGGAATCTTAAGGCTATATCAGATACTAATATTTTTTACTGTATCACAGGATCTTTTTTACCTTGACAACTATTTACCTGAGAAAACGGGTAAACTCACAGGCAGAAACCCTATCTATTAGCAATTACATTTATACACTACTACTACTGCTACTACTTTTTTTAAGAAACAGAAACACTGCCCTTACATTCCCTGTAAATAGAGACCAGGGTTCTGTATGTCATTAGGTTAAGGTAACAAAGGTACTTAGAATGAACTTAATTTAGGTTAAAGAGAGATTGTGGTTTGGTGGTTAAAAAACACAAGTCATGTCTCATCCCTCAATTTACTTTTGACTTTTTTCCATATTTAACCCAAACCACCATCTATTTTAACCTTAACAATGGGCTTGGAATGCTTAAACAGAATCATACAAATGTTGAATGATGCTTTTGTCCCTATTAGTGGATATTATATTGCAAGAGCAAATACTGTTGAAAAACATATGAAATACTGACATAATGACATTTTAGCGACTTGGCAAATTGAATAAAATTGTTTCCTCGTTATGTTATTGGAAAATGTAATTTGGGCAGCATTACAGCAAAAGTAGTAGTATAATAACGCATTTTCTAAGAGACACAGTTGCATGCAAAAATGGGCCTGGGTAAAAATGAGCTGTCAGCCCCTTTTGTGAAATTATTTGCAAATAACAAACATGTAAAATAAAGTGTGACAGAAGCTTCATGTGTAACCATTAGGAAGGCAAAAAAGCCATCTTAAATAAACTAGCACCAGGAGGCATTACATTTAAATTGATGTTACAATGGCTGCACATGAAAACATGCAGCAACACAACATTTTGCAACTCCTAAAATAAGGTCACTTTTCAGGGGGTTGCCCAATTTTAACCTCAAGGAAAGTCATGTGCAGTACAATTCTGAATAGAGAGGGACCTTCTAGTATTGTGCAGCAAAGTCCAACTGTGTGTGTATCAGAGAGAACAGGATGGATGTAGGTTGTACTACTACTACTATTCTGGATTACACTGAGAAATTAACATCTCCAAAGACGTCACTGAAATCTTGTGTAACTTGTCAGAGTTTTACAAACTGTGTCTGTGTGCATTCATTCCCATTTTTGAATATTGTTTTAATTTTCTCTCACTTATTTTCTCTCTGATGTTGTTGAATGTGTTCTGACATCTGATCTTTGACTCACTGCATGTAGCATTGTTGCTTAAATGATAAAATATCAGCATGGCATGGTGAGTGGTTGTGATGTGGATTATCTAAAGTATGTGTGTGTGTGTGTGTGTGTGTGTGTGTGTGTGTCTGCCCTCACACTAACCGCTGTCTGTCTGCTGACAGGTCAACAATGCCACAGCCAGAGTAATGACCAACAAAAAGGTTGCAAACCCTTACACAAACGGTAAGACTTTAGCCTTATTTCCATCTCTTCCAAGCTCATTTGTAGATTTTCTAATTGCTGATTGCCTTCCATTGCTCCCACTCTCATGTCTCCTCTTCTACTTATTCATTTCCTGTTTTCTACACTTTCTAGTTTTCTTGCCCATCATTCCATTTCACTATCAGTATCAGACCTGGCTGCATTACAGATCAACAGATCGTATAGTTATTTTTATGAGAAGAAGTAAATCATTATGATCCAATTCTAGTCATTGAACTTGCAATGTAAATGGAGGGAAACCAAAAGCAACAAATGGAAGCCAGGTAGCAGATGCCTTCACATAAAAATAGTTCTTTACATGTGATTATTGAAACCAATGTTTGTCAAAGAGGCAGTCGATTTGGTTTGAAATATCATGCAAATAGCAAGGTGAAATCTTTTCTCACTTGGCAGGGAAGAGGCGTTAAGGGGTAAAAGGAAAAGGTCGACAGAGAAAGGGGAAGATTGGAGATGGAGGGGACATTTAAATCAGGAGGAGGAAAATTTGGTAGATGGACAAGAGACTGAATGGGTAAATGAATAGAGCCAATAAAAAAAGCCAGATGTCATTCGTAAAGAGGGAGAGAAGGGCCTTTAGGGTGTGTTTCTCTCCTCCATCTCACTCACAGACACTCATTCATGTGGATGGAATGAAAGAGTGGTGGAGGGGGAGAGGGAGTGAACAACTAAGATGGTGAAAAGTAAAAGAAGGAAAGCAGGGGAGGGAATGGATGAACAAGGGAAAGAATTAAATGGCCAGACCTGGTCAGCAACTCTCTTACACACAGACGCATACACACACACACACACACACACGCACACGCGCGCACACACACACACACACACACACACACAATGTGGGGGTGCAGAGAAAGAGAGAATGAGCCCTGAAGGGTTTTCCATTTGTCACTGTCATCAGGCCCCAAGCACAAACACACACAAACCTGCACACACATACACAGGCACACACGCATACATGGCTATTACCTCCCAACTCATCTCTCTCTTGATTTTCCTCTCTTTTTCTAAGTTCTGTTCAACCTGCTTTAGTGGTTTTAGCGGTGGTTGGGCAAACTGTTTGCCAAACACCAAAAATACAACTGAATAAAAATAGAAAAAGAGGAAATGCAGTATTATCATTGTCTCTGAAATTGCATTTGCAACTCCAACAGGTGCCACATCATCAACATATAAGTGCTAAAATGCTGGGGTAGATGAATATAGTTAGATGTCAAATATAAATATGTTAATAAAGTAGATGGATGGATCTGTGGAATAATATAAATGTATTGATTGTGTTACAGTAACAGTCAAAATTTTCATAACAAATGCTGCATTTAATAGTAGCACGGATTTGTAGCAACTGCCATGGATTGAACTGATGTTTTTTTTTTAAAAGCTGCACTCGCCCAATTGTCATTATTGGTGACAGAAGACAGAAGAAAATATCACATGCACCTATCAAATGCATAAGAGAACAACCAATGGCGAGGCCAATAACTGCTGACCAACATGGTGGCTCACAAACTGTTTCCTTTTGTCACCTGACATTTCCAGATGAAATTCTTTCTGTATGTGTGTGATTATTTTTTATGAATATCTAGCAGACTAGACACTGATGTACCCAACAGTGGATACTACTTCGAAATGTTCAGTGGAACTGCAGGACATGTTTTATCCAAACACACATTATATAACTACCAGCCAGCAAAGGTTTTGCAAAATTGTGCAAAGAGACATCTTTAAATTCAGCATTTTGATGGAACATATTGAAGACATACAGTATAACTCCTTTTTGGATGGACAAATATAGCAATAAAGGCTAATATTCTGATTTCAAAAGATAATGGTAGTTATTCTGTAGAGAAGGTTTGTTTTGGAACTCCAGACAGATGCTAACATTCACCCTGTTGTGTGTGTGTGTGTGTGTGTGTGTGTGTGTGTGTGTGTGTGTGTGTGTGTGTGTGTGTGTGTGTGTGTGTGTGTGTGTGTCTCCTGTGCAGGCTGGAAGCTGAATCCAGTGGTGGGAGCGGTATATGGTCCTGAATTTTATGCAGGTAAAGAATCACACGGTTCTAAGAAGAAAAATGAATTGAAGAACATATACTATATTGTAGAATTTACAAAAATTATTTTAGGAACTTTCTGTCCACTCTCTTTTATCATCTTCATTTTCCTTTGTCTTCCTTCCATGTGTTGTGTGAAAGACATGTATGATTGTCCACCTTGTGTTTTGGACCAATTCTAGATTGATTATTACAGATTTATGTGTTTCTGTATGTGCATTCCTGGCTGCACTGATTTATTTGTGCATACACTTGAGTGTGTGTGTGTGGTTTGGTTGTGGATGTGTTTGTGTGTGTGTGTGTGTGTGTGTGTGTGTGTGTGTGTGTGTGTGTGTGTGTGTGTGTGTGTGTGTGTGTGTGTGTGTGCAGTCTGAAGTGGCAGCTTGGTTTCATTTCATGTGTTGAGACTGTCCACTCCCCTTAACTGCTCTCCTTTTTGATCATTAGTCTAAAATCTGTTCATTCCCAGACAGCTTTACAGCACTCCTGTAAATAACCGCCCTGACAGAAGGCCATCCATCTCTTTTATTTCTCCTTCCCTCCTTTCTTGCTTTTCTGCCTCTGTCCCTCCATCCCACCATTTATCCCTCCCTCCAACAACCCAACCAAACAGCAACCTCAGTTGACCTCCTCCAAACCCCGTTTCAGTTCTCCATGCTCCGCTGGCTGTGAATCTATCCTGTGTGTGTATGTGTTTTGAGTGGTATGTTTGTGTTAAGATACAGACATGTACATTCAGGCATTTATATCACGTCTTTAAAGGTGTATACAAAACAAAAACTGCTCCATCTGTCCAACAGCACATACACACATATATAAACACTACTGTTACTCTTGCCTTGTCTAACACTAATTTACCTTTTTATTAGATTCATTCATTCTTTCATTCATTCACTCTTTCTTTCGTTCATTCCTCTACCTCAGTCAGTCAAACATTCAAATATGGGCACAGTTCTTGTGATTGTGGCATTATCTCAATCACCTAAAGTTCCAATCACTTGTAATAATAATCAGTCATACTTACTTTGGCTTTCATAGAAATTAATCAAAATTTGAGCCTCTGACGGTTAGCAGTGTCTGACTTTAAATGCTTCACATCTAAGGCAATATTTACTTAAACTGTGCAAAATTACTTTGAACAAGAGTACATGTGCTAGATACATTTTGAGTTTTTTACTGGTTTCTTAATAAAAGTCAATGAGCAGTGAGAAAATTTTACACAGCAATAAATGAAATACAAGAAATGAAATGGAAATATTTTCAACATATTTTTTATATCCATTTTTCATATCCTGATTTTTGTATTTGTCCACATTTAATGTAGGTCAGCACTGATGTTTTGTAGTAAAATGAAAAGAGGCAAAGCAAAATTCTGTGTTTGAGTTAAAGCACAGTGTGTTTTGTGGGCATTTTTTTATTAGTCCAAGAGGCATTTTTAATTAAATCACTGAACATTTTGTTGAGCTGAAAATGTTTGGCTATTGCCCTCTGTTGATTGAGGTTCCAGAATAATCTTCTCTTTAATAATATTCAAGTTCAAGTTCAAGTTTTTATTTTGCTATTATATTCCAGACATGTACAAAACATGTCTTAACAAGAGATTTACAGTATTTAGTGAAATGAAGCTATAATCTACATAAATAACTGTTCGGTCATTTATCATTATTTTTGTCTTTTGTTTCGTAAATATGTCTGATCAATTAACATTTTAGATATTTACAGGGACTTCCAGTAACTAAGCAGGTTTATTTTTCCATGGCTGGACTCAACGAGTGAACCAGCTCTGGTCCTCATATCCATGTAAGTTAGAAAAGTAGAAAAACACACACTCACACATACTAGTGGTCTGGCTTGCTAATTTATAGAATGCTTGAAGTGGTTTTAAACACACTACTGAAATTTTCCAAGCCAGAACGATACCATATGCCTCCCTTTCTCCCAGGAGAAGGGAGGGAGGGATAGATGGAGGGATGAAAGGTGGAAAATAGGGAAAACTACATGACCGAAAACATGGAAAATCTGCCCTCTGCGTTTTTCTTTTTGTTAATACCTGATTTTCATTATGTGAATCTTTCTTGTGGCTCATGTCTACTGGCATTCATTCACCCTTACATACACAGTGCAGTTTATATCCACTCCCCTGTATTTTACCCTTCCTGCATTCATCTACGTGTTCCTAATTCTCTGTCTCTCCTCTTGTCTATTATCTGCGCTCCGCTCATCTCCACTGTATGAAAAATGAAAATTCCCACCTGTAAGTCAAGGTGTGTGCGATTGGGATTTCTTCTAGAATAATTATGAGTGCATTTAATCTAGTTTGCGGTGGGAGTAAAGCAGGATGTAAAGCGATATGTAAGGGCAATTAATCACCCTTTATCAGACGGCTTTCCCAGCACCCATCAGCTGAATCGGCCTCCATAAATCCTGGCCAGCTGACAGTGCACTCCATCTCCATTGCCGGGCTCGGCTACAGGTTTATTGTGCGCAAATCCCATTCAAAAGAATGACGAATGACCTCCACATGCTCATACACTCATGAATACCCGTTTGTTGGTACACATGCAAGAATGTAACATTAGATGTAGAGTCTCTCTGGTATATTCACACTCAGGTATGCACCAAAACCAGAAACATGAGACCCACACTTCAACACACACAGATACTATGAATTCTTAATTAAAAGCTGGAGCTCAAATAATGGCTTGGGGTGTGGTCTGTTCCAACAACTAAAAGCTTGTCCAAATCAAGGTTCAGCCCTCACGAAGTTGAGGTTCCCTGCACTCATTCTGAGCCCGCCTTTCAGCAAATGCAAAATAATAGAAATGGCCTTAGTCCCAAATTATTATACACACATATTTAGCCAGGCTTCTAATGGGATTTTTACAAGAGAGCATGTTCATGACAGGGAAAGTATCAATGTGACAGCAGCATGGCAGGATGAAGGGACACATCATTACTGTAATGACTTGTTGTGGTGCGTCTCTGAATCCAGACTAATTACATCCAAAGGCCAACCAGAATTAGTATTACATTATTATTTAATAAAAACTGTCTATTAGAACTTAAGAAAGACAGTTTCCACAGCTGAACATTAGACACTCCCTGCACCCTCAGTTTAAATGGTTTTAAAAAAGCATGCATCTTGTATAATATTTTAAAGAGTATGGTCTAGACCTACTCTATGTGAAAAGCGTCTTGAGATAACTTTTGTTATGATTTGGCACTATACAAATAAAATTGACTTGACTTGACCATCACTAATCCAAACTTACTTCAAATTTGTACTGCCAAATATGTTGTGAAAGAAAGTGTAATTGCTGCCAGGATTAGGCTTTGTGTTGAATTGAATTGAGTGAAGTGCTACATTTATTCACCATGCAGAGTTTGTAGGGAGGTGGTCAGGATGGATGGTGGGTCTACAAAGACTTTGACACTGCAACTTGGGTTCATGGTTAAGGAAAGATTGTAGTTTTGACTAAAAGTTAATTAGGTAAAAATATTTTGTCTAATGCTTCAAGTGACTGTTTACTTTTTAAACTAAGACCATGATATCTGACTTACCTTACCAAGGACTGTGAGTATCTTAACATAACCATTGAAAAGTTTAATAATGTTTTCTTAGCAATGAGTGGATATTGCAGGAAAACAAATGAAATATGTTTTAAGTGAACAGTTAGCAGATATGTAAAATATTAACGTTTTGTGACTTGCCAGATACATTTTTGTAACAATGATTCCTCCTAAAACACATAATCTGGGAAGCATTACATTCCTTTCAAATGTATTTGCTGTTGCAAATTACTACTATGTAAACTTAATTTCTAGGAGACTGTTGGATTAATTTAGTCCATTAAATTTGCCTTTCTCTGTGTTAAACTGTTGTAATAAAATCAACACCTCCTGTAGACATTTAATAATAAAACTTTCCAGAGAAGGGACATGCTTATGCCCCTTGAATTGTAAAAAAGGTGTTCGTGTTCAAAGTGGATATGTTACTTTTGCATTAGCAGTAATTTAAAATGACAAATTGGAACAGATCATAAAACAAAAATGCTTACTATTAACATGCAACAAACTTAAAAAAACATAGAAAATCTGAAATAAAGACCTGTTTCTAATAATAACCTTCTTAATTAAAGGCCTGCCCCTCAGCTCAGAAAAATAACTGTTCCTGCACAACACAACCAGGCATCTACATACAACCCCACACACAACATGATATGCTGAAGCTTGCTCTAAAGGGTAAACTCTGATGAGAATGGAGACCAAACTTCCTCTAATGTTTTTTGATCAGTTTGCATAATAGCCTCAGCCTATGTGCAACACATACATGTGTGTGTGTGTGTGTGTGTGTGTGTGTGTGTGTGTGTGTGTGTGTGTGTTTGGGTGACTGAGTAAAATAGGCTACATGGGCATGAAGGACAATGAGGGAAATGTAATACTGATTGATTGACTGTGTCCTAGACTGAGTATATGCAAAGCAGGACAAGTGTGTGTGTGTGTGTGTGCGTGTGTGTGTGCGTGTGTGTGCATCAGATGTGAGTTAGTGTATGCAGAGCTTGGCAGAGCAGCTCTCCAGAACACAACAAATAAGATTAAAATGCAAAATGCAGGCAGGGAAGTAACGAGGCAAGCGGCTCAGGCCTTTCTGACATATGCTGAAAAATTTGCAAGTTGGAAGGGCGACATTAGATCAACTCTGGGCTTTGACATATGGGTGCACCGTCATTGGTCCAACGCTGGCCGAGATGACTGTCAGCTACAGTCGACCCCGCCTTTTCTAACTGAATCAATCTGGGGTGTTTTAAAAGCAAACAGTGATTTGTCATGAGTTTTACATACAGAAATATGACTGTAGCCATGCTGTTCAAAATTTCCAGCCATTTTTTATATTGTTGCTTTAACATAAGATAAGACTTTATTGATCCCCAGGGGGAAATTCCCAAACATCATGATGCATGTTTGTGTGCAATGTTTGTGTGCACATGTTTTTGGGCCAAGATTCAGTACCATTCATTTTGAAAAAAAAAAAGAAAGAAAAGAAAATACAAGGTTCAGAATTTAATAAATGTGTCCCTTTATAAACCATCATCAGACTATGACAAAAATTATACATGATACAAGAATAATTAAAATAAAAATGACGATATATATTGATACTTGAATGGAATCTTTCTCCTTGTAGACAGTCACAGTAGCATTGATCAATTCTACCACAAATATGTAATCAATCAAATACACCATATTCAGCACATGAGATGGATCACACTGATATGCTGTTTTGAATAAAAGGCAATAGGGTCCCATAAGGCCAGCAGTGGTCCCATTGATCAAGTCGGCCCCAGTTTGAATGGAAATACGGTAAGAGCAGCAAATTCTGGATGTAGTTGAGCTTAGGCTGCTTTTCAACAGGTTCCTTGTCAATTACTGAAATGCTTCAACTTCTACTCCAGCTCATTTAGCCACTCCCGTTAATGTCATCATTGTCAGATTTAAGTGTAATCTGCTCACTGAAAAATTATTAATGTAATTCACTCTAATATTTTGCAACTTCACTATTGTGATTGTCAATTTAAAGCCGAATTAGTTATACATGATTAAACCCAAGTGTTTTGTCACTATCCTGGAATTGTGGTTTGATAAGCAATAAACAAAGTGAGGCCTACACACACACACACACACACAAACCCAAACACACATAAAGCCAGCTGCAAAAAATAATTTTATAGTAAGTCACTTCAGCTAACATCACAACTTATTCTCATACATCACCTACATTACCAGATAAGATGTGCATGTATGTGTGTATGCAGCCTCAGAATGTTCATGTACATAGTACTCTATGCATGTATGTATCAGTGGATGATGTTTGTATGTTTTATGGGCCTTCTGGCTGTCAGGCAGAGGCCCTGCCATGATTTATGGGTTATTACAGCACCGCTGTAGCTTGCACAAGACATAGCTCATCATCAGATTGCATTCATATACGTCACACCACCAACAACATGTCCTCATGTTCACTCATATGCATATACACACATAAAGTACACCTGCTGGCACACACATACAGAGGAATGAATATATGGATGTTTGATATTAAGAAAGAGAGGGAAGGTGGGGGAAACTTGGGAGAATTGATCTTTTGCTCAGAATATATCACCCATGGACTATGTACTGGCTGTGTGGCATATTAATGCTGTTGTCTGACTAGTTACAGTAGGCAGAGGCAGACCCTAGAGAGAGACAGAGACAGATGGATGGAGGGGAGAGAGAGACAAAGTGTTTCTATCTCTGAGCACTTATAGTGGAGCATGTTGTGTTTTTCTCTGCTGCTACAGGCAGTAGGTGTTGTCATCCATATTCGTTGCCTCTAAGAGGTCTGAAGGTGCTTGGGATGTGATACAGTACATTTTTAGTTTAGCAGGACTCCTTTTAAGGCATCCATCTGTTTTAGTTTACAGCCCACAGGTCGTCAGTGGAAAAGGTTCTATACTGTACTGATATAAATTGTCAATTATGTATATAACTGTCTAGACTATATGGTTTTATGAAGTTTTAACTTTTCAGTCTTTCTAAGTTTAATGATTTTGCAGTGCACTGGCAGCTAGCTAGGTATCAGTCAAGTATATTGACAGTATTAGGAATTCTATGGTTAAACTTTAAACATATCAATATTTTATGCAGTTACATTAAATTATCAGAAACTCTGAATTTCAGACACAAAATGTGGACCCTGTGTTACTCTGACATTCATTCTAACGAGGGATTACAGGACAGTCTTTCACATGTTGATAGAAAGGTTAAATAAGGTTAAAAGTCAGATAATGTTAAATGTACCACATTTGAAAATAATTAGTTTTACAAAACCAGTTTTAGCTTATTCAATTAATTTAGTTTCAAGCAGCAAAGAAAACAACTCTGAAGACTTCTTATTTAGTAATCCATCACAGTGATGGATTATACACCTTCTCTGTGAAAAGGAACAGTTCCATTTTGCATAATTGCAACAGAATACTAATATCAGGACAATTATATTTTGAAAGAAGTTCATGCCTCTATATACAAAAGACCATGAGACTTTCCATTCTCTGTTTCTCTCATTTCTGCACCTTTTTCTTTAAAATAATATTTTTAATCAATATCAAATATTCTCTGCAGGAATGTTAGTACCCACACAGTCTTTCAGACTAAAAGCATGATACCAGATATAGCCTGTAGAATTACAAGGAAATTAAAGTCAGACTATACATAGTTTTAAAATACAATCTTTTGAACACTTATATTTCAGAATATTTATCCTGCTCATGGTGGGAACTGTCGGGTCTTTGTAAATAATATTTTAAAGAGTATGGTCTAGACCTACTCTGTGAAAAGTGTCTTGAAATAACTTTTGTTATGATTTGGCGCTATACTAATAAAATTAACTTGACTTGACTTGAAGAAGAAAGAAAAAAAAGATGAAGCGCAGGACATAACTCAGTATGGGAGTGCAGGGATGATTTCAACATGTTCAATTATTAACCATAGTATGTGTTATTAATAACGTAAACGTTTTAGCCTCATTCATACACCTAATGCCAGCATACAAGTAACAACTTCTTTCAGGTAAGAATTGGCCAGTGTTCTTCAGACTGATGTTTTGATTTGCTTGTGTTATATATAGGTAGAAAATTGAATTAAGACTGGTAGATAAACATAACAGAAATATTTATAATTGAAAAAATCTGACTCCAAATACACAACAACCCCCAATCCTGACCAATAAAGGATTCAGTATTCCCCAACAGAATTGTTTTCGTGGCAGTGTGCAGAGGGTTTTGAAAGAGCATTAAAATTAATAAAATTCTAAATAAATATAATGGAAAAGTTAACTGAATAAATAAAATGTGAAAAATTAAATTAAATTATAATAATAATTATTATAATATTAATAATAATAATAATCCAACAGTAAAATCTTAAAACATTTTGGTGTCTGATCAAATGTGTTTGATTTGACTCATTGCCTTGGTTGTTGTTGTTTTTTTAAATCATGTGTATTATTTGCTGTTCTTCCAACTTTGCTGCACATTTGATATATTGTGCACATCAGAATATCATGTTGGTTGCATAAATGAATACATTCCACTATAAAAGACATGTATGCCCAGAATCCAGAGGACTAATCTGTGTAGTACCATTTTAGCAGGGGCTGAATTGCTTTGATTGTGGATCAGAGCTTGGCCCCAGGGTACATGAATGCCAGGCCACATTGTGTGTGCGTGTGTGTGTGAAGGCCTTGCTCCCCTGTGGACTGAAGGTTAAACAGGGACCTTCACATCACATCACCATGCCACCCCGTGCCTGAAACGTTTGTGTTTGTGTATGTGTATGCATGATGAAGCATGGCCATAGGCTGAATCTGACACTCCAAACAAAACAGGCCATCTGCTTTGTGTCCCAGCTGCCAAACACTGAACCGAACCTCCACGCAGGCCTCTGTGCCTCTCTTGCTTCCAGCTCAGCTCTCTCCCTTACAGAGTTTTTCCCAGAAACATCTCTTATTCCCTCCATCCTACCCAAGCCTCCATCCTTTTTTATATTTTGCTTTATCCTGTCAAGTTGTTTTTGTCAGAAGACAAAACGTTAGAATTTTCTCAAGTTGCAGATGTGATTGACCTTTCTAATTTAGACCGGAATTAAGACTCATTACTTTTGTCTGAATCAACATAGAATGTCTTCGTTAAGGAAATATTCTTTTATTTAAAACACAATCAATTTATCAGTTTTTAAACATTTTCATAGTGTCAAATTTTCTATGTCCATATATTTGAAGTGTTTTGTGAGCCACTGTATTTATTAAGCAGATTCAAAATATAATATCTCAAAAAAGGATTGAGTTTTCCAACATCTGCAAGGAGTGGAAATCTCCTCCAGGGGTCCATGGGTCCTAGGCTAAATTTTTCTACAAGAAGCAAATATAGAGATAGTAAGTGATGTAAGCAGCAATCAGCAATTTTAGTTTGACTGCACATATAACTGTAGAGGTATAAATGTAATTGATATATATCAGGTATAGTATAGTATATATATCAGTTTGGATATCCATTCTGTTAAAGTAAGTAATTCCTGAAATATTTTGCCAATAATAGTTTTTCTTCCATTTACAAAATAAAAAATAAATAAAGTGTGGTCTTGTACAAATAAATAAAATAAACCATGGATTAGGTGGATTATGGCTTCAGTGCAGAGTAGAACACAGAGACGTCATACAGACACAGAGCAGAAGGATCTTTTATATGACTTATTTTTTAGAACAACACATTTTTGGTTTTGTTTCCACTGACTTTTTGACAATAAGAAAACTATAGCACAACGTCAGGCAAAACTTTTAAATGTTTCGGACTCATTTTACTGCAAAGAAAAAGACTGTTGTAACATATTGGATTTCTTTCCACCTCTTTCCCTCTGTTTGTCTGGATTTCTCACTCTCAGTGACAGGGTTCCCATACCCAAGTACAGGAGCAGCCGTGGCCTATAGAGGGGCACATTTGAGAGGGAGGGGTCGCGCCGTCTACAACACGTTTCGTGCTGCACCACCTCCTCCACCTATCCCTGCTTATGGAGCGTGAGTGTTTACTCGCGCCCACACACGCAATGCACACAATACACATGGATCCAACTGAAGCAAACTCACATTATCAAATAAACATAAACTGTATGACAGATCTCCAAGACTGAAAACACGCTACTGCACAAATCTAATTCCCGGCTGTACTCAAACACAGAAGCTAACACAAACACACTCCCGCGCAAATATATACATACTCACACATACACACATGGAGAAACAGGAGAACGGTGAGTGGAAAACATAAAGCCCGCCTTCTAATAGAGCAGAAAATTGCTCTTTGATACCAGAATGGCCGAATTTGTCTCTCTTTTTTCTAATGTGTTATTCTTTATTCAGCTGTGAATGGACTGCTATGACCTGCCCTGCACACTCCAATGGGCCCACTTCAGAGAGTGCAAGAAAGCTAGTAAACGTGAAGGGGGAGACATGGAGGGGGAGAGAAAGAGAATACATGTCTGAGAGAGTGTGTTAGGGTTGAAAGAAAGACTGAGAAGAAGAGAAATGCAGTTGGAGACAAAGAGCGTAAAGGCAAGATGCTGGGAGAAGAATGATAGGTGAATGGTGCAGTTTGACCACTACTGAATTAGTCATTAACTGTATGGTGGTAATACAAATGAATTATATTTGATTTAGCTTTTAGCTAAAACAAATACTTGTTTTGATAAACAAAGAATAAATACATCATAATTGAAAGAAAATAAATTTTGCTCCTTGGTTTGGTTGGAGAGTAGCTTTGAGTGAAATGTAGCATTGAATTGTGATGAACTATCTGGTTACAGCTAATAATGAGTTTCTGGTATGACAATTTGCTTGTTTAAATTTCATTAACTCCTCCTGTCCCCAATCGTCTGCTTGGACATCTGTGTGGACAACACCACCCAAAATTCAGTCTTTGTTTATGCTCACTCGCGATAGCATGGCGAAGTCCTCTGCAGGTGGTGCATGAACTACAATTGTGCACGGGGCTTTTATATTGTCTGTGGCAGTATTTTCCGAAACATCAGGCAACAGTACAGACCAAATATCAGGGGTGTTTTTCATTATGCCAACTTATGCTTCCTCGTGTCTTCTCTCCTCCCGTGATCAGGAAATCATTACCCCTCAGCCATCATGGAGGGTCTTCCAATCCCTTAAATGCACCTCCAGGGGCAAGGAGAGAGGAGGCTTCTGGAGGAACTTAGAGGGAAGAAGCCCAGGTGTATCCTCGGGTCTCTTCCTCGCATCTCTCTCTCCCATCCTTGCTGGGAGGAACTAAGACATGAGGAATAGACGCGAGTGAGGGAAGCAAGGAGATACATTAGCATAATGAAAAGCACCCCATGTGAAGCATCAATGAGCACTGTAGTGACTCACGAGTATACAAAACATTGCAATGTGCATCACGCAAGTCCTCGGTGCTGAGTGAATCAGGACACTTATCCCTTGTTTATACAGAGCTTACATTAAAAAAAGGTGAACAGGAAGTTATTTGCATAACTTTTCCTGAAAAAGAGAACATAATACAGCAAAGATAAATTTGTCATTGCCCTGCCCCTTCTCTCTCTGGGATCTTGAACAAAGCAGAATTATTGAAAAAAATACTTGCAAAGCCAACATGTTAAAAGGTTCAATAACGTGATATTCGCCACGTGCTCCTTTGAGCCTAAAATGTTACACTTCCATAAACAAGCCATTATGACTGAATGCGCCTAAAAGTGCGCTGGCTGCACGTGCTAAAATTTTTTGTGTGCATGTGTAAAACAAAACAACTGAAATTTGTACAGAATCATGCATGTGTCTGCTTCCCCATCCTGTCCACTGCTGGCTATGTCCGCATTTGCAGAGTATATCAGTGATCCAAGACACCAACTGAATTACCTACACATCACATTTTAGGCAAAGTGAAAGTAAACCCACACATTGTCAGAACAAACAGAACATTGAAATTGTACTACTTGTAAACATACTACTGTATTAATTGTATTTCTCTAGTTAACAAATTCTAAGGTACAATAACCCTTTTATTTCATTTTACTTGAATGCTGAAAAAAATATTTAATGTTTGATATCCTCTGTCAACAGTGTGGTCTACCAGGATGGCTTTTATGGGGCAGAAATATATGTAAGTTAAAATCGAATTATTGATTATGATTTGTCAACAAAATAATGTGGCACTGAGTGTCTTGAACATTTGATCCAATGTTTTACCTGAAGTCAGTTGTTGTATTTGCACCTGAATTTTGGTGATGATCTTTTGTTCCTAATTTAAAGTTATATTGCATTTCTCTGTCTCTCTTCAGGGAGGGTATGCAGCTTACAGATATGCCCAGCCAGCTGGTACTGCTGCAGCTGCATACAGTGACAGGTATGTTGGCTTCCTTGTTCCTTCTGAAGGTCACTTGAAGGTACTATGTTATGGTTTATTTGTTTATAATGTTTCTAAAAACCACCCCTACCCCCTACCAGAGATGTGCACTGACATTTTGGGCAGATGGTTGCTCAGTTTAAAAACTTTTAAGAACTTTCTCACAATTGCAGGAATAAAAGCAGAAGCTACATTTTATTGCTTTTTGCTTTACTATATATAATTTGACCTAATGGAAGCATGTAGGCAATAAGTAATAGAGACCAAAAATTGAGAATTAAGGAAACTCCACACATCATGTTGGTCTGCTCAAAATGCATAGTTGTCCAATCTAGTTTTTCAGTCTGTCTAGTAGTATTGTCATCTTGGTTAAAAGAAGCACTAAGCTTGAAGCTTAGGATTTTTAACTCCTCATGAGCAGTGCACAGTTTTCTGTCCTCTTTAATAGTGTTGACTAACTATTGAACAACCTTCTCCTGTCTTCCTGCTAGCACAGATACAACAGGGGCAGCAAGTTGAACTTTATTGAGCTATATTTGAGCTAACTGGCTTCACTGATACATTGGTGTTCCTGGATAACTAGAGTGATGAAGCTGGTTATTAACTGGCTCAGTTTACTCTAAGCTTTCCAGTCTGAGCATGTTCATGTGAAAGACCATCAACACCATCAGAACCATGGGCAGAGTACTCGGACGGTTCTGAATATAATAGTTGCATAACTAGAATAGACTTAGAACTTGTAGAAATAGGAATACTATTCATATATTGATAGAAGGCTGTAAATAAACGTGTTAAGTAAGTGCCTTTTCTAACATGGTCTGCATTTTCATCATGTTTCATCATATTTCATCACTAGTCTAGAATGAGAATACAGTAAATGTATTATTTTATGTAGTGACATTTTGGTGCAGACAATATCTTCTATCTGATATAATCATCAAGGAAAGCAAAGTGATTTTGCTGATCTATTAAATGTGTCTATTGCTCTTTATTACTTGTCACTTTATTGTAAAATCATTTCTTTTGTCCATGTTGGTGTCCCGTAGGATTGATGACTAAATTCTTCCAGTGATCTGATTAGTCAAGTAGTCGAGTTGTGGAAAAGTTTTGATCTGATCCTGTGAAGTTGACCGATTCTGAAGCAGGTTAGCCACGCAGCAAAGGTTACCATGGTGAGCTTCACTGGTTAACCCTGAGCAAGCCTTGTGATACCAGAAGACTTGAGTTAAGCCCAAAGATAGCTGACTAGGTCACTTCGTGATGCAGGTCGCAGGATTAGATGTTGTCATACTGACATACAGCCCAACAATCTCAGAGGAGGCTCACCTGGACAGATGATGACCAGAACTAAAGACAGTTTAACATCCTGCCACGGGTCTGTTGAACAGTATGTGTACACAGAGCAAAAGACGGCAGAGGCATTAGAGAACTTTCAGTTGCTATTCCCCTTGGGGCTCCCTGTCCACATTCACTTCTGCTCCCTGAACCCCTGGGGCCTTGTACCTTACCTCCCTTGCCCCTGCCCAGGACTGCTGCTCTCCTTCCTGTGCAGCTGTCGTCAGCCCTCTGGGAGGCTGCAGGCTGCTATTGAGTCCTCCAGATCAAAAGTGATATGTGTTTATAGAAAAACAGATGTGTGCCTGTGTGTCTATGTTTGTGTGAGTGTGAGTGTTGCGCGCACCCGCTACTACTGCTGTTTAGGTGCATGTGTATGGAGGTGCTTGGGGAGCTAATCTTAGGGAGATTGAGCATGTCAGGCCCGATAAGAAACAGCCACAGCAGGAGCCTGTAGGTCTCTGATAATGTAAGATTTATCAGAGGCAAAGAGTGAGCAGCATGCTCGGGAGAAATATGAATAGAGCAGAGAAGAAGAGCGGAGCAGGTGAGGGGGCATGTCTCTCCACAAGACTTATTTCGTTCCCTTTCTTTTTCTCCTCTCACGCATTCCTTCTTTCTCATTCTCATTGTCATTCGTTCTCCCTCGATGGCTGATGTGTAGTAAAACCCTCTCCACTCGTTTTCCCCGTTTCATCTTTTATACTGTGTCTCTCTCTTTGTATGTTTTAAGCTATCCTGATTTAAAGGGAAGCCCAGGCAGTAAGAGGGAGTGGAGAGGGGATGGGGGAGATGTGTGTGGGGGGGGTCTTATACAGAGTGGATGGGCCAGGGACTGAGAGACACTGCCTTTATTCTGTCTCTCTAGAGTGCATGCACACACATATACACACTAGACTACCACTGTCTACACTTGAGACCAGTAGCGCTGGAAACAACGCTTTAACACCCACACCCCTGGAGACGGGGAACACTGGCACAAAAGGCGATTCTGACATATGGATACATATATTACCCGTCGTAATGCTAATATACTACTTTATGTTTATGCTTATGTTGACTTTTCCACTACTTGTCTGTACTTCTTACGCACCAATACACCACAGCAAATTCCTTGTATGTGAAAACCTACATGGCAATAAACCCAATTCTGATTCTGATCACACGTTCATATTTACATAGTCCATGCAAGTTCTACATAATTCTAGTGGCCCCACGGGTGAAATAGTAGGTGGTATAGGGTTAATTGTTTAGTCAATTGACAGAAACACAAAAGACTTTTGACAATCAGTTAAAATGAAGAAGAAATTAAAAAGAAAAACATTCAAAACAGATTTATGAATGTTTATTTGAGTTTATTTTGGAATGTATCATACGTCATTTCACCAGAAAGAGTGAGTTGCACTGATTCCAGCAATCCATCTGTCAGATTGGACTGAAACCAAAAAGTAATAGCGATTGATGATTGATGAAAATAAGCAGCCCTAACCCTACTTCCTTCCTCCCTTCCTTAATGTACACCCCACTATCATCCTCTCCTTAGGTCTCCCTCTGTTAGTCTTACACATAGTAGTGCACCCGCACAGCCTCTTATCTTTGCCCTCCAGACCTACATTTGCTTCCTGTTACTTTTAGAAGAGAATAAACAAACAAGAAAGGAAGAGAGGAATATAAATAAAGCGGTCTATGGCATCAGGCAACGAGTAATGGAGGGGGTGGAATGAGAAAAGAGAGGAGCATTGAGGGAGGGGATTAGTTCCAAGCCAGTGCTGGTGAAAAGACTGGAAATAAGCCTCAGGAGACATACAGAGAGAGATACAGGGGGAGATGGCAGTAAGGGGGGGGGGGACATAGAAGAGAGGAGGAGAGAGGGAGGTGAAGAAGATGGCGTAGAAGGAGGGAAGGTATGGGACACCAGAGAAATGTACTAGCTCTGTACAAAATTCTGCTCTTCTTTCTTTTACCTTGCTACTCTTTGACCTTAGATTAAACCTCTTTCTTCAATATTTTTTTCTTTTTACAAACCTATATTTCCTTTTTTCCCCCTTTGCCTTCTGTCATTTTTCTCTTTATTCATAATCTAGTTTTTCCCTCCCTTTAGCCATCTACTACTCTTATCACTCTGCCCATTTATTTTCTTATCCATCTCTCTTTTTTTCCTCTCTGGCTGGATACTTTTATCGCAATCCTTCCTCATCATCCGGAAGATAAAACACTCATCCCCTTTTCTAATAAATTGAAACGGGTAAAACAAATCATTGCAATCACACATTCTCACCTTTACAACGTACATTTATAGGGAGACATCGATTGCATTTTCATCCTATAGACCTGTCCTTAGCGTGAGTGAGAGGGGGAAATGATTATAGATCTCTCCTCCGGACCCTAGTTAAAATCGACAACCCCATGCCTTATGTGTCTAATACATACTTATTGTGGTTGGTTGGCAGTCTATCTATTATCAAATCTATTCAATCAAAGCCAACATGCACAGAGTTTGTGTCTGGTGGTTGGATTTGGGGAAGGGGGAAACAATTAACAGTATTTTTCAAATGAATAAATTCCCCTTTGATTTGTACTGGTTCAAAGAATCCATATAGTTGTATGCCCGGTAAATAAGTCAAAATGTCATTCTGATTGTGAATCATATACAAAAACTTCCTCTAGAGCTACATAGCGGTCCTAACCTCCTAGCAGGTGGTAAATACAGAATTACATATGTGCATACTAGGGTATGGGAAGTGGGGAAAATGAAATGTAAAACTCAAAATTTTAAATCATAATGAGTCGTTCAAATAAAAAGTGATAGCTTTAAAACTGATTTTGTCTGGGATCTAATCACTCCACCCACAACTGTACCTAGAACTGTACTACTGCATATAATAAGTTATGGCGGCATGATCCTTAACACAATGTTGTATCTCTGTTTTATAACCTTTATTATTTCATTAGATTTTGTGCTTCCGTGGTGCATATTCTGTTACAAAAATATGTTTACTTAAATTACCACAAACTAAATGACACAACAAACATGGGGCAGGTAGTATTCCAGCATAGGAATACTAAGTAGTGTTTGGGGCTGTGGGCAAAATACAATAATGCTGCCATGTGTAGTCTGCTGTTTGCTGCTGTGTGTACCTGAGGGGTACTTAAAGGTAACAAGATACACACATAATTCAAAGAAAGTGGGAGTAGCAGGGAGCCAATAGGAGCCCGCAGCTCAAGTTTGCCCCTGGGTCCTGCCTTGATTTTATAGCCTAATGGATTAAGACACTGGATTGTGGGTGCAAACCATTGCATAATTAGTATTGTTTAAGGCACATTCAGAGTTTCTAATTTAAGTCCTAATCTGAGTTGGGAATTGTCTAAATCCTAGTCAAACAATCTGTACAGTTCCCTGGAGGGATACTGTCATGCTTGATGAATGCAGGTCCTGATGTTTGGAATATATTTATAAATTGTGTTTAGTTACATTTGTCGATCAAACATCATTTTTACTGTACTGTCATAGTAAACACTGTTTCTGCTTGTGTTTTCCTTTAAAGTTATGGCAGAGTCTATGCAACAGCAGACCCATATCACCATACGATTGGTCCTGCAGCCACATACAGTGTGGGCACTATGGTGAGTCTGTTTCCTGTTTCTTAACTGCTGCCTGTCTGAATATTGTGCCAGAACATGATCTGGGTCTGGTGCAGCATCCTCACACTGTTGTCTTTGATAATGTACTACAGCACCTGGACACATGGATGTTTAACTTTATGGAAGACCCATTCTACATCAGAAAATGTCAACTGAACTATTCATTTGAACTACTAAAATAACTGAACTACTAACAGTTAATGAATAACTTAAATCAAATAATTTGCTGACATGCTTTATTATAGTCTATAAAGATCATCAATAAAAAAGCCTATTTTTACTCAACTTGTTCCTATGAGTTGTATTTCCCTCTGAGAGACCCATTTTAATGTTTAATGTGAATCTTTGCCACTTCAGTAAAGGAAAAATGGACATTGCATTATTCTCAAACTCCCCATTCAATTTCATTGGCCTGAAGCTACTTGCTTGAAATCCAATCAAGACTGAGAATTCTTCCCCACAGGAAACAGTTTCTTCAAATTTTGAAGGGGAGATAGTCGAATGGTTAATGTTTGTTTTTAGCTAGCTTTGCAGCTAACATCAAAGATGAAAAAAAAAAAAATAAATATCTTTCTAAAGAAAGAAACAGAGCACCCCAGAAGATGGGGGAGAACGAGAAAGTACAATTTGTTTTCTTTTGTGGGAGTGGGTAGGAACTTCCTCCAAAGATTAATGACCATGTAGTACATGCTTCAACGTGCTGTGGGAGATTAAAGAAGAAATAGAGAAAGATAGAACACAGAAGAAGGAAAAGTAGAAGAAGGAGAGGGAGAATTAAAGTTCTTGGTAGCAAACCGGCTGCAGCCAGGGCTGCTGCTTGGTGCAGCATCTTGGACTCCAGACAGATGAGGGTTGATGTTGCGTGCTGACATGCTTGTGGTGATGTAAATCGAAAGCCCTACCCCCTCCCCCGTGTGTCCCCCAAACAACTTCCTTCCTCCCCTAGTACAGCTGCTAGCTAAAAGCCTTCATTAATTACGACCATTTTTTCCTCTTCATTTACTTAATTAAAACAGTGGCCTGGGTTTTCCTCATTATTATTCTACTCTTTGCTCTTTTTTCTTCAAATTACTCCTCCCTTTTCCCCCCATCCTGTCACTCCTCACCACTATTTTTTGATTATCAATTAAAAAAACTCAATCTTTATCATTCCTTACATTCTGAACTGTAGCCCCAAATGAAACCAATCTTTATATTAAGGTAATAATGATGAGACTGAGCATGGGTTGGATAAGTGAGTTATAATACCCACAATTTCTCTAGATGGGCAAAATTGTAAATGCTTCTGAATCCAGTAATTGTGCCTTGTGTGGTTCTTGTTGCAACTGCTATTTTCTACAAAAAGAAAAAAACTGGGATTATTTTTGATTAGCACATCTTTCAGGCACTGTGAGTTCCTGATGAACTCCCCTGTGTGGCTGTATGCAGGATGAGATATTCTGGACTAGGTTAGCCTGCAAGCTTTGTAGAGGGGACTGGGTAACCAATGCCTCTTTTCCACTGCATACCTGACTCAACTTGCTTGGAACTGTTCTTTGTTGGTTTTCTGCTGGCAAAAGTTGTGGATAGTACCTGGTATTTTCTTTTTGGTATCACCTTGGTTGAGGTTACAAGGAAGCTGAGCTAATTTGATATGGTGGAACACCATCCCTTTGATATCCTCCATTGCTCCTGTTTGTTTGTCTCACATTGAATAGGATGTCACTGCAGTTTCACGTGGCATCGCTATGACGAAGGGGTACTATATGCAGTGGAAAATTAAAAATAAACACACACACACACACACACACACAGCGAGAAGTAAATACATTTTGTGCCCAAACCCAAAACTGTAACAGGTGGTGTATGAATCCAATTGCAGCACACATGATCCAAGGAACAGTAAGTGAAGACTTAATGCAGAGTTCAGCTGGTACATATAAAATGCACACAAAATGCACTTTGGACAGGCTGCGGCTTGCAGCAGAGTCTCGCGATCTAGTCTCCAGCTGAGCAGCAGAAACAGCAGAAAGAACAAATCCAAAAAGGGGACAGAAGGCAGGCGCATTTACTAGGAGTCAGGCGAGACAGGAAGGTCAAAGGCAGGCAGAGTCGGCAACAGGAAATAAGCGCTGGAGAGTCTTGCATGAAGGCAAAGAACAATCAGGCAAAGAGTGTTAAAGCGGTAGGAGTATATATAGTGGCTTGACGGGTAATTACAGGCAGGTGAGTGGACAGGTGAAAGGAGTTGGACTGATGAGGAGGGAGTGGCTGACAGGTAGAGTGGAAAGTTAGTGGGAGGGTGGAGCTGAACTGTGACAAAAATAATCCCAAAATGTACTACTCTGAACCGAACCAGACCTGTCTTTTATTTGAGATTATCATTTCTGGTCCCGGGACCCATGCAGAACTGAGAAATGTCAGACCCGAACCCAGCCGGTAGATACAGACCTGATCGGCAATGATTTCACAGCTGATTGGTATTAACAAGTTGTAAATTAAACTTACCTAATGTAATATAAGTAGCCTTTTCCGCAAATAATCCCCCCTCCTTGCCAAGGAAGTTGCTAAAATACTTCCAGTTTTTCAGTTATTCCTATCTTGCTGATTGAAACAACATGGTTAATACACTCATTATGTAATCTTAAAAGTCTACTTGCTGTCACGATGACAGATGACAAACTGATGACTTCCCTCATTATCAGCGCTGTCTGATCATGGCCTGGTCTTCTCAGATCCACTCGGGTATTACACATAATGTTAAACAGACCCAGGTCCCACAGCAATATAACCGGACCTGACCAAATAAACATGGATCCAAACCCGTACAGGTCCCGGGTTGAGTTTTGGGTCCTAGGGTTCAGGGGATGCGTAAAGACCTCTAACTTGAGTTAAATCAAGCCAAGCCGTACAATGCAGTGGAAATATGGCTCAAGTCTATGAGTTGTTGAGGTTTTTTGCTGATGCTCTTAACTCTGTTCTGATGTCTGCCTAAACCCTCCCAGTAGTCCACAAATTCTATCCATATTGGACGATTCACGTCCAATGCCAGCATTCATTGTCAATGCAGGAAGAAGTGAGTCCTTCATGTAGTGAGGCCCAAAGTAAGGCTGTGGAGGTCAGGTGGTGGATAGGGTGTAGCTTGTCAGACTTTCATGAAGGAGACCAGATTTCATGTGCTGTTATAGACCTGCAATAGTAACGTTCACCTTTTTATTATCCGTAACCATGATCTAACTATGACCAAGTCTTTTAGTTACCTAGTCAGAACAATACCTTAATCGTAGTTTATTTGCCATAAAAATGATCTATTCCTGAACATAAAGGAGAATTCCACGGATTTTACACATCTGTCTGTTTCAAGGTGTTGGGGAGTACTGATTCATATGTTTTAAAAGTAGTATAAAGACTCAAGTGGCTCCAGAGGTGCTGGAGCCACTTGAGTTAGCGTAGGGTTGAAGACTGCAGGTTTGAAAATTTGGGGAGTGGAGAAATAAGTGAGCTTAATAGATCTCTGTAGCCCATTCCTCTTTTCTGCCTGAGGTTCCAGGCTACATTAGCCATTATTAGCATAACACACTTAAATCTCTTTTTGTCTGGAAAATAAGAGAATTACGTTTATTGTCTATCTGGTTGATCTACTGTATATGCAGTAAAAGACAATCAAGGACGGTTTAAATGTTTTGCGTTAAGAGCAATTGTGTATTATTATATTCGTTGTGGGTTCACTGGAGAGCTTCTTATATGGCAATTGTTTGACGTGCTTAATTCCAATTAGTAGTTTTGGGGTAATTAAGGTATCATCCAGAAATGATCACAGTAGCCGAAAGCTATCACTATTGCAGAAATGCCTTTGTATTTCTTTGGAGGAACAAGAGAAGTTAATTTTAATATTAATATTACAAAAAAAGGTTCTACATTGAATACTGATTGGAGCTTTTTCATCTTTGATGTTGCAGGCTAGCCTTTACAGAGGAGGGTGCAGTCGCTTCACTCCCTACTAGAAAAGAGGGAGACACGCCCCCCTTTTCCCCGCAAAACAGACAAAAAAACAACAACAAATGAAATCATAAAATCCATCTTCACCCTCTTCATGG
Source organism: Lateolabrax maculatus (assembly GCA_031216445.1). Taxonomy (NCBI): domain Eukaryota; kingdom Metazoa; phylum Chordata; class Actinopteri; order Acropomatiformes; family Lateolabracidae; genus Lateolabrax; species Lateolabrax maculatus. The sequence continues at coordinate 20,603,612 of CM062200.1, forward strand.
AAAACTAAAACAAAATGCTTCCAGGTGGCAAATGTGACCCTGAAACGCAAGAATCATTCTCATTGTTATTTATTGATGTAATGTACTTATTTTGTAACATTTTGTTGCTCTGTGTTGACTTGAATGTATTTGCATTGACATGTCTGTAGTGGAAAAAAGACAACAGTAGTCGGTGTGGACAAAGTGGGTGAAATAGGAAACCTGTATTTTCCTCCTTCTCACTCTTTTCCTCTCCAACTTATTGGTCTGCAACTAAGCTCCTCTGGGGTGGCCTTTTGCACTAGTTTTCATTCCAATTAATTTCCCGACCCTTTATTGTTTCGTTTAGTCACTTCCCCATATGCATTAATCACTAATGTTCTGTAATTTCAGTTTTAGCAACAAATTTCAGATTGGATTTATTTAGTAAATGATACAGCCATTCCACCCCCTTTGAGAACTCCATTTTAAGTGAGTCAATAACTGGAGCTAAGTTTCAGACTGACTTAATGGGACTGCCCAAAAGAGGTGAAACTGCAACAAAATGGCTACCAGGAAGTGATGCATTATGAAAACCAGAAGGTGAGAGGAAGAATGTGATGTTTTACGGAATGTGAATGCAAGAAGAAGTGATGTATAGCAGAGTGGGGAGCAAGAGCAATGACAGCCATTTGCAAAATAGGCAGCAATGTGTCCATGGATCGTTGGCATAGTGCAGGAGGTATCCCATTACTGCTGAATGGCTTTAAAGGCAAAAACTACATTATTTCCACACAATGCTTCTCACTGTTTCATGTCTGCTCATGCACACACTAAGCAATAATCCCACATTTGCTACATATGCATATGGAGGAATACTGACAAATATATTTTACTTTTAAGTGAACAAATTGGAGAGTGTGATCTTCTTGAATTTAGTTTTAATACATACATACATACATACATACATACATACATACATACATACATACACATCTTAATACTATGTTCATGTTAAAGCTTCACTAATCATGTCTTGGCCTCAAAGGGGGCAAAAAAACATTGAAGGATACAGCCGCCACATATCACAGGCTAACATGGTAGCCATAACAATTGTCCACTTTCATAATAAATTATCATTCATTTGGACTCTTTTGTGTCCAGCTGATGAATGTAAGTCCAATATTCACTCTCCTTTTAGCTCAGATTCAGATGCTATGAGCGGTTCCTTTTTTTCACGATGATCAAATAAATATGTATTTTTAGTTAGTTCTGTAAGTTGACTAACAACAACCTGTACACCTGTGTCCTTCTCAGCCACACATGTTGCTGTTTTTTATCGATATATCGAGCTTCTCGTGTATGAAGTTAATGTCCCCATTCTCAATCTCATACAAAGCTCTGATTGGTTAGTTGTTATGCCCAAAAACAGCTGTCTGTTAGCACAACATCAGACCCATTTGATTTGTGATGTGGGCAGTAATTCTCAAGTCTTCAGCAACTCCTGAGAAAAATATCTAGCTGCTAAATGTTTCACTTTCTTCACCTGAACATTACTAAATTATCAAAGTTTGTCTTACATTAGCAGCAGGTAGTAAGTCTATCTGGCTGTTTTTGTAGGAAGCTGTTGTCAACAGGGGTTTATGAGAGCAGCTGTTAAGAGCAGCTCAGGAAATTCAGATTCAGATACTATAGGTTTTACCAAATTTACAATTGCTGTACATTGTCTCCCCACGTATGACCAGTTAATTAAATACCACTGAAAACTAAAGCTGGAATGCTTACTAAAATGCTAGATAGATTTAAACAGATAAATGAAGCCACTACTAACAACACTTAGTACACTTTTCTTTGATTTGTATTGTGAGCATTGAAGGGATCTACTTCAGGAGTCCCACGGGATATTTTTTGGTGTTTAGGTAGAGTTTGGCTTAAATGGAAACAGGTGTAGATGCAGGGAGGAAACCCTAGTATAGCTTAGTATAGATTCCTCACTATCTCCATGTGTCGCTGAGGAAACCGGATGGAAACGGACAACAATTTATGATGTTCCCCTTCATCCACAAAACAGCCTCAGACCATCTTATTGGATGTCAAGTAAAAGAGGGAAATATAAGATCCTCAATGCAAACACCAGATCTCTTGCTTGCTTAAGTTTGATTCGTTTTCAGTGGGATAAATTGTCACCTACAGCTCTTATTCAAGAACAATAAAAAAAAAGGTATAAGCACAAAAAAGAGCAATGAAGCCAGTACACGGATAGATGTTCTGATCAGTTGTTGTAGTTAAAACGTTTGTATCAGCTACAGCCTGAAATAGTTTGTTTGTTACTCGGTTTTCCTCTCACTCTCCACTGAGACTCTGAAGGTGATTCCCACCCTCATGTATCGTGTGTTTTAAGAGCTTGTCGGGCTTGTGTGCAAAGGCAGCTTGATAAGTCCTGGAGGGTCATTCAGAGAACAGAAAGGCTGCTCAACCTAATAACCTCCCCCTTCATCAAAATTCCACATAACCGTTATTTAGGTGAGAGTTTTTCAACCTTGGCTCAGTACCCTGGCTGGGGTCATTTGATACACAGGCTGGGTAGCAGGAGATTTATAAAGTTTCTAAGCCTGACAAAGATATTTGTTTTGTAATTGGATGGATGTATTTAATTTTTTCAACATATCGTTTTACAAATTTCTAATGGTTTTAGGAATTTAACAGTGAGACTATGGGCCATAAAAAGTTGAGAAGCCCAGTCTTGGAAGTTCACGAGAAGGCAGTGTGAAAAGATGTGAGATCTAAAATCTAATAGATATTTATTCAAGCATTTAGAAGATCAAGCTTCATTAGGCTTGCTTGTCAATCAGGAGAACAAATTACATGTGTAATATAAAGGAATTAAGTGATGTGATCACAAGTTTTACATACATTATTATTTAGCAAAACAAAGTTATAAGCACATTATACAATACATTTCCTTTTCAGCTTTGAAGCTGAAATCTGAAATCTTTTTGAAATTGTTACGGCAAGCAGCTTGCCACCTTTTTCTGCCAGACAGTATTAAAAAAGTCTGATCAAAACAGGGGTCCATTTCACAGAAGCAATTTACAAGCATGGCACATTTCACAAATGATTGTCACCCAATTGCAGATAAATTTGAAAGTCCTCAATCGATGTTTGACTCCTTGTTGTGGTTCAAACTTTATATTGCTGATACCAGTTATGGATTTCATCTTTAACAGACACCTGGGGTCAGAGTAGGCCCACCATCACATCAGAGCTGTATCCCAATGGTTGCTTAATAGCTGATGCTAAACATATAGTACAAACCCTGATTTTGTTGTAGTTCTGTTGCACACCTAAGCCCAAACATGTCCTTCCAGCCCACTCTTGACTGCAAATAAGTGCAAGACTAAGTAGCATTCAGATAAGTGTGAATAAATATCTTTCTATTCATGTATCAACTTCAGGAAATGACAGTGTTGTTATGGAATGGAAATACATACATGTCAGTAAGGTACGAGGTTAGTTTGCTGTTTGTGGATAAAGACACACACCATAAAAGTATATGTGACAACAGTGAGACGAAAGAAAAAGTTGATTCAAAATATTTACTGGAAGGAAATTTGGGGATTTGGGTGTGTTATTGGACACTATACAAAACTTGTGTGCAAATCTTTAACTTAAAGGCTGATATCTGCCAGATATATCAGCAAACTTATCATCAAACCTCAATGTGCACACACTCACATGCTGCACCACTTAGGAGACCTATACTAAAACCAAAACATGCACCACTCCCTAATACACCCAAGCATTCAGTTAGCCGCCAATCTCATTCCCTCTCTCTCAGCCACATATACACACACATACGCACACACATACACTAACTCCACCAGTAAATAGCATCTGTGCCTGCTGTGTCTGATGGGATCGTAAAGAGGATAGTCGGGAGTGTGAAGAGAAGCAGCAACGAAGGCAATTTACCCAACAGATTAGAGATAAGAGAGTTCAGTCAATAAGCACTGATCTCATTTGAAGATATACCAGACTGACTAGACTCAAGCACACGCACACACACACACACGTGAATACATTCAGTTGGTCTACTGCTGTCACTGTTGTGGCTGTCTGCAAACTGTCTTTTCTCTAGCTCTCTTACTGTTTCCAACATGGATAAGGCCATTGTTACAGTAAATATGGATTGGAGAAATCTCCCACTCCCAGTCTAACCACATGTCTGCTTTTATTTTTCTTTACACAGTAAAAATGTGGCCTTCATCTAACATGTGTGCAGCCTCTTAAGACAAGCCCCTGCACACTGTACAACTTTATCTCAGTGTTTAGTCAGACTACTGCACATTACAGTCCATGCTACATTGTATTTTATGTTTGCCACAATCTTCCCTGTATGGTATGGACTCATTGCATTAAAAATATATTTTTCTTATTATTAACAGATCCCAGTAAAAGACCAAAATTATCAATGAATTGATCCTACTCATGGGCCTGATATATCTTATTACTCTGTTCCATAGAGCTCCATTATTGTCCATGAACTCTTAAAAACACCTCAGTGAGCCACACCGTTGCACTGGGTGACATGTTCCTTCATTACCATGAACACACACACTGTAGTTTATTTTGTCTCAGGTCCACATACACCATCCTGCTGCCCCAAATCCTCACTAGAGCATCAAATGTGGATTAATCCGCCACTGAAAATAGACCCTGACAAATGGACAATTTCCTCCTGTTTGAGTAATGTATATTAAAAACTGCTGCCCACTGTTTTAGGTAGTAAGTGAGCCTTTAAAAAAAGGAAACTATATATTTTTGAGTCACTTGTAAAGATTTACATTTTCATAAGAAACCAATGGGAGTGCCACTGAAAGATTAGGAAAGTCAGACAGTATTTTGGTTTGGACTAATTTAAGTGAAATCTTGTTTAGTAATATGCATTACTATAGCAATATGAATGACTTGATAAGGGCCTTAAAGTCCTGCTTTATTATCTGATCTTGACAGGTCCTCACTGTGTTTAAATCTAGTTTTAAGACCTCTTTTATTTCAGTTTTGTGTGTTTTTAGTTTCATATTACAATTTTTATGTGGGAGGAATGTGCTAATAGGGGTCCAACCACTCAATTAACAAGCTATTATAGCCATATATTTGTTGGCAGTTCATAGAAATACATAATGCCAACCTTGTCGTTTCAGGTGTAGTGAACAACCAAAATGACTGCGGCAATGCTTAATACTTCATTACATTTATTCATCCTTCATTTTACATTACAAGCCTGTAAATATATACACTCTTACACACAGAACATGCTTATATATTCTATAAAATAGAATGTACTTTCAGTGGTGATGGGATATGAAAACTGCTTTTCATAATCATTAATGTAAATTGAAATGTGGTATTTGTGTTTTGTTTTATCCATCGCTCTTTCATGCACTTTACAATTTTTAAATGTATGTTGTCTTAAGGTTGTGAAAGTATTTGTGTATCATAGAAATAAGTGTAATAGCATAGTATTTATTAGTCTATTATTTAGAGTGATACGAACATAAGGTTCCTATACTACAGAAAAAGAAAAATATATATCAAAAGAGAAAAAAATAATATGTTCTTCCTTTCCTATGGTTATGGTTAAGGGTTAGACAACATTTTATATGACAAGAAAAAGGCTTTAACTGTGTTTTTGGTTAGATCGAAATTCAAAGTCTTTCTATGTATCTGTGGTCGCATTACTGTGTAAGGTGTGTTTTGTTAAGCCATAGGCCTACTACTGTCTATAGCAATGTTTCCTAAATGGCCTTTCCCAGCTCTTGGGCAAGACACTTTTTTTTTTATCTGCTGCCCTTCTATTTGTTTGAGCTTGTTTTGGTTGGGAAAATTGGGAGCACAAGTTTAAATGACTGTCATTCTGTTGCATAGTTTTATGACATCACTAAAACACAAAGCCTGAGTTTAGAGATGAAGCAGCCAGCAGCCAGCCAAAAAAATTGTATTCAAGGTTGCCATTCATGTGAAACAAAGATAGTGGAGTGAGTGTCACTAACGTGCAACAAGTTTCATTTATCGAATGTAGCATCATTAGCTCCTGTTTTCATGTGCCACAGACCAGGATCCCACTGTTCCCTCTGTGTTAGTTAACAACAGAGTTGTTTTGGGAGTTGTACAGAGTTTTCATCTATCGGCAGCTAAGGCAGGTTCTACCTCAGTCTTAGTTCTTTGGCGATTGGCGTGATGAAAGTCTTGCATGGCTGTACGTAGCCATCAAATGATTGCCAGTTTAATTGGCTCTGTTAATGCAGTCATTTTTAAGATCCATCCATCCAAATACAGAATGGGTGACTCTGGATTTTTCTTTCTCCCTTTCTGTTTTTTTTCTTCTCAACACTGACATACAAGGGGTGGACAATATAACCAAAAATCCACCTATTCAGGTGGTGGGTTATCAGTCACCAGAACTTGAAGAATTTGAACAGCAGTATACAGTATGTAAGCTGTCTAAAGGCTTGTTTCTCTGGGATGCACATGACCATTGCATCACATTTTCTTTGTCTGTATTTTTGCAATTCACTATGGAAGTTTCACCATAATATTCAGCCTTTGACGCATCACTCATGTTCCAGAGGCAGACTGCTTCTCCTTGTGCTGCACTGCCTTTAGTGCGTCTTCACTGTGAAAGTCAAGTCACAGCTCCATTTAAAAAAAGCACATTTTCTGTGTGAAATAAAGGTATTTAAATGGAACGATTATGATCGGGGAATTCACATATAACCAATGTAAATCTGTGCAACTGTGTCAACTGTGGCAATTGTCAAATTCCAAACCACAAAATGGAGGAAGCAATCAAATTAGCTTTGTGGGCCCCATCCACTTTTATATCACGCTGCTGTGCTAGAAAATAAACTCTTCCACAAAAGAGATGAAGCATGGTCTACAGTCATCCTGAGAGAGAAGTCAGTACAAATACATCTCTAAGTAACTGTTAATTTAACAATTGAGCTAGCTAGCCTTGCAAGTAGTCACCACAACACTAAGCTTCATGCACCACCTATTTCACAAGTGAATGAATCTCACAATGTGATTTTTTGGTCTAACTGGGGCTTAGAACAGTTCTAAAGACAGAATACAGCCTTTCTTCATTTTTGAAGTTATTTTGTCCAATGCCTTCTAGATATTTACACATATATATAGATATACAGGACACATGTATGTTCAGTATTGGTTGCACTTTCGTGATCCATTCAGTGTACCTCCAGAGTCACAGTTGTGTGTGTTGTAAATGACTGTGGCTCCAGCAGAAAGCCACACAGACTTTCCTCTGTGGGATTGTGGGTGACAGAGCCTGAGTCAAAAGACTTATGAACATAGCAGGCTTCTACTATCAAAGGAGCCACAGGGGATCCAATTTAAAGGCCACATATTTTTCATAAAGCCATAGTAGGACTCATCACAGCAGTGTTCCAAGCAGAAGCAGAGTTGAGGTGCAGATGTGAGAAGAACCGCAAAGCAATCTCCAGAGTGCTCTTCATGTCTGTTCACTATAGACTCTTTTTTTCTTTTTTTTCCCCTTTTCTCCTTTTGATCGCTTTTAAAATTTGTGCTCTCCTTTTCTTTCAAAGTCATGGGTTTACATGTCAAGGAATCTTTAAAGATAAATGTTTTATATGAAAAAATAACCAAACAAATACTGTGTAGTTCTTGTTTAAACACGTGCTGTGTGATTTTTTTGTTTGTTTTCTTTTTTGTATATGATCTACTAATGTATCCATTAATTTGATAAGTGGAGTATTTGCTAAATTTCTGTTAAGTTTTTCTCTGTATTTTACTTTCTCATTTTCTCTGATATACTCACATGCAAGTATCTGATGTATTAGGCTGCATATTTGTGCTGGGCTATACAAGAATCTTCTGTTGGCCCAGTATCAGTGAATGCAGCACACATTTAATTTGTTTTATTGTCTCTATTAAGCAAACATATATACAATGTTTACCTGTTATTCTTAATCTCAATATACTTTGTCTTTAAAGAGACACCTGTCAGGTTCCTGCTTGTATGTTCTTTTCAAGGATCCGTGTGCCCACTCACATAACAAGGTAACTCAAGGTGATCAGGCTATGGCTTTTGAAACATGACTGATGAGCCAGCCTCTTCTCTCACCTCTAAAGCTTTTTCTCTCTGTCATTCTTTCTTTGAGGTGTTGGAGCAGATGAGGTAGTTTCAAATGTCACGCACACACACACTTCAACTGACGTACTGGCAGGTGTAGAGAAGTGAGGGGGAGCCTGTGGGGATCATTGTGGAGGGGAGGGTACAGTGGAGCTTGTCGGTGATGGGGTAGATGGTTGTAGGGGGGAAGGTGGGGGGCACAGGTTTCTCAACCCATTAACTTCTGTGGGAGGTATTTGCCCAAAGTGATTAATATATTTGTCACCTCTGCTCAGCTCTCCGTTAGGCTCTCCTCTGAGGTATCCGAGGTTATACCTCAGCCCCAACCCTACCTCTCCACTCAGCCCCTGCTGCTCTCTACTTCCTTTCCCCACATCTCCTTCCCTCCTTTTCCCTCTGAAGCGCCATTTCTGCAGCGGCCCTGGTATAAAAATACATCTGGGAGGGAGCAGGGCCGTTAAGTTGAGACAAGAGGACGCCGTTATTGGTTGTGATTGGTGACTTGGCGGTGCAGCTGCACTGGTTCTGTCTCTCTCTCTCTCTCTCTCTCTCTCTCTCTCTCTCTCTCTCTCTCTCTCTCTCTCTCTCTCTCTCTCTCTCTCTCTCTCTCTCTCTCTCTCTATGTCTCTCTCTGGAGGGGCCGGACCAAGTAACTACAAAGTGTTGCTGAAATTAAAGTCGGCCTCTTCTGTTCTTGCCTCGAAAGAGCCAACCTCCCCCTGACACCCTCACTCACACACACACACACACCTCCTTCCTCTCAACAACTCATCTCCTAGAATTAAAGAGGATCTGTCAAGTTGAGAGCCTCCCAGGACATAGCCAGCCTTCACTCTTCTCCTCCTCTTCCCTCTTCCCACTGTTGTTGGAGTGTGATGTACTTTACTATGGAAAAATCAGGACTGTCATGTACAGAAAATAAAAATTGTCGAGCACACTTGATCCTGCTAAGCCTCTAACATGGTCAACAGTAATACTTGAAGTGAGGGTTTGACTGAAATTGTTTTTTCAAGGCTGATATTGTTACTTTTGGATTGAATTTGAAGTTGCTGTTGATATTTTCTGCTGATACTAGTGTTTTTATTGTTTTTAATGCCCTCCACAACCTGCCTCATTATGCTAACCCATGTTGTGCAGAAGAAAAAAAATATTTTTATTTAATATTTGGAAGGATACCAAACATAACTGGCTGAATGACCTGTGGGGAAATGTGTATAAAATAATGTACAAGACATGTCAAAAATTATAATTATATAAATATTAAATATGAATTAAAAATAATTAAAGTATATAATATAAATAAGAAAGTAGAAGAAATATAATAAATAAGAAATGTTACTTTGTCAGTCACATGACAAAAATATCTCTTTGCTAACTAATAATATTTTCAAAATGAGCCAAAGAAATCTCATCCAGTTTCTTTATTTCCTTAGAAAAATTCTAGTAATTTGCTGCCAGTTGCTAGAAGTTGCTGTAAGGTGATGTTGAGATATGTCATTTTGGTCATGCAGCTCCAATGAAGTGTTAGAATATGTGAATGCAGATTATATTTGTGATATTGTCAAACTGTGGAAAAGGGCCCAACCTTTAACAGGTGGCAGGATGCAAACTTGTCTCCTAAAAATGACATTACTAACTAGTTTTGCTAAAATGTCTTCTGATTCACCATCAGTTTTAAAATAGTGGATCTGTGTCTTAGACTGTTCATTTAATTAACAAAATAACCATTATTAGAAAGACTCATTGAAAGATTTTCATTAGAAAGACTCATTCATTAGAAAGAGTTTTCTCTTCATGTCATTTTCCCCCTTTAATATCTGCATCATTGATGATTTTTTAGTCTGGAAAGATACAAAACATAACAGGCTGATTAAACAACTGTATCGGGATATTAGTCTGTGTTTCAGCAGTATATCTTTCATTTTACTCTAATTTTAAGTGTCTTTCCTCATTTCCGTTCAGTCATATATCAGGCAGAAAATCATCAAAAGGCACTACAGAGCTTGTCAGGTCGACTGACAGCTGATCCAGCTATGCCGTCGTCATCAGAAACATATGATTCAGATTAAAGTAAATTAATTATTATTAATTAATTTTAAATTAACGTCTCATTTCTCTAAATAAAAAAATGTTCTTCTGTCCTTCTGATCAAAGTTGTATATACTGATGTTGTTTTAACTGTTTTTGATACTGTGAATCTTATGATATTGTTTCACAAGAAAATCTGATTCCTCCAAAATAAATGTATTCTCATTGCTCAGTGACTGAATACTATTTGTTCACTGAATACTAAATCTGATTGATAATGATGGTGCGGATGTTTTGATGTCATTATGTTAAATAGTAACCCTTGCTCCTTTTGTTGTTTTTAGTTTTTTCTGTAAAAGAAAACTGTATTTTTTTGTATTTCTTTACACTGTATAGAAGCAAATTCACCTTCCCCAATTTAGGTGAATGTCTTATTTACACTGACTTGCTTGTTCTCTCTTTTATAGTAAATAAAAGAAACTAGAGGGATGAGTACAGATGGACATCGACTAAAAAAAGAGAAGAACAACGCGGACACAGAAGGACACTAAAAAAAGATCAACTTAAACAAAAAAGGCAGTAAAGGAGCCCTATCAGGACAGAGGATGTTTGTGGGCCTGCTCTGAGGCCAGGGCCTGAACCATTGAGCCTGTAGTCCAGGGAAGGGCAGCCTGCTGGCTCTGACCCTGAAAAACAAGCCTTGCTGAGTGGAAGAGACCTAGAGAGGTCACCATAAAACATTTTATTTTTGTAAACTTTTTTAAGTTTATGATTTCCAAAAAGAGCAAACACTAACGTACGTATATACATATTATATATTATATGTGTGTAATATAGTATGTTTAAAAAAAACTGTTATGTGTCTTTGCAATTTAGAAGAGGGAGGTGAGGTGAGGAGATGCCAGCTCCCCCCTCCTCTGTCTTCTGATTGCTTCCCACCACACCACAGCCCCCTTACCCTCTGCTGGATATGGCCGGGGTGTTGTTGACTTGGTGTGTGTGTGTGTGTGTGTGTGTGTGTGTGTGTGTGTGTGTGTGTGTGTGTGTGTGTGTGAGAGAGAGTGCATGGGTGTGTGCATGCACGCAAGCAGGATGAGGGGTGGGGGGTAGCTGATCCAGCAGACATGTCACTATGTGATTGTTATGCAAATAACAAGTAGTCTTCGGATAGTAAAAAGCTTTTTCAGTCTATGTCCCTGTGTTCCATTAATGGACTGCAGTAGTGTAGTTGTTACTTTGGCTAGTTTTGTCAAGTAGACTGCATTTTGTAGATTTCCAAAAATAAGCATATGAATAAATAAGAATCCCTACATTGGTTTGTGCAAATGGAGATAAGAAAGGATGGAAATTATGTGATTATTTGATTGAGTGCACAAGCTCAGCTGAAGCCCACACTGAGAGCTGAAAGGTCAGTAGTAGGTCATGTCTGCTGGAGGCCTGGCAGCCCTCTGACATCACTACCAAACATGTCATTGTAGTGTTGTGGTTTGAGGTGGCTGTGCTGTGTAGTAAACTGCTTTTGTACATTGTGTTGGGTAGGGTAGGGTAGGGGTGGGTGGAATAGGCAGTCTGAGGAATTGTACAAATTAGAAAGATGGGAGCTGTCTGCTTCAAAATGTCATGGGAAACTCTCCCATCCATCTTTGAACATAGCCCCTGGTTTCCAGTGTGGTGGTGGTGCTGTGTGTGTGTGTGTGTGGGGGGGGGGGGGGGTATAAAAAAAGGGGTCATGAGCAAACAAAATTTTACTAAGAGTCTCTTTAAACCTTTCTATTTATATGGATCTCTACTTTAAAGACATCCTTCTATATTTAAACGTTGTACTAATAACATGCTGTCAGGCATGGTCAGAGAGTCAATTGTAGCCATTTACTAATGTTGTATTTATTGTATTATCAGTAAGAAGAAAAAACATTTATATATGAATATAGATATATCTATTGATAGTGATCTGCAACTCTTGGACATAAGTTTGCCTTTGATTTTCAACTTTCATGCAGGATTCAATGCACTGTCGATGTATGATGAGGTTTCTACTTGTGTGATGTTTTATTCTGTTGACATTCATTTGGTTTTGTTTCCTTTCAGTTCAGCTACTGAATGTAACTTCAAAAACTCTTAAACTTTTTAGGTAGATGTTGTTGTTTTCTATATACTTAAAAACATACAGTACTCTGTAAATTATATACATGTGTAAATGATATAGCAAAAATGTTTCTGATAATATGCTGGACTTATTCTTCTGCTGACCTAGATAGACTGTAATACCATGGCAAGAAAAGAAAAAAAGAAGTAAAGATGGGGGAAGCAGGTGGGAGAGACAGAAATGTGTAATCATTACAGGATCAGTCAGAATTTTCCTCAGCTAGGCTTTTTCAAATTTGATAAGAACAAGGAGATGGGGAGTGGCCCATCCTGTTTGAGAGAGAAAGATAGAGTGAGGAGGAAAAGATAAAAAGATTTTTTTTAAATATTGATTTTTCCCACAGTTATTTCTCCGTATCTCTTCTCTCTCTCTTCCTCCCTTGAACCTTTAGCATTGTCAAGGTGCTGTGGGCAAGTGCTATGTGGGGGGTGAGAAAGAGGAAGAGGAGGAAAAAAAAGATGGCATAGGAGGGATGGGGTACAGTTTCCTCTGAAGTGCATGGGGTGGACGAAATAAAGGAAACTTCCAGTAGTATCATGATATGGACATCACATCCTGAAGAAAACCTGTTTAAATGTCCAATGTCTGTTGGTGAGCTTCTTACTGCATGTGGCCTAAGTCATGTAAATCTTTACGTTTTTTACTGCAGTTTACCAGATTAAAGTCAGGCATTTTAACGTTTAAAGCATGTTTACACATTTATGTTGATTCAGAAGAAATTCCAAACTACTACTACTGTTTTCAACTATTGAATGTCAAAAACAGTAGAGGAAAGAATACAAAAAATGGGAGGAAAAACATTATAAAGCAAATTTAATTTTATTCATAACTTCAATGCATATATAACAAATTCTGTCAGCTCCAGATTTATCAGCCTTTAGTGGTGTCCATGACATAGACCATGAACACAGGCAAGAGCCATGTGAAAGGTCACATGAGCTGATCATTCTGCTCACAATCAGCATAATGATTAATAACATTTCATGTTACGTCCAACAGAAAAAACTCAGAGTTCGCTTTCCACCTTTAAGGCCACAACAATATTTATCTTATTTTTATTTTCTTGTGTCTGTCCAATGATTTTTTTTTTTTTTTTTTTTTTTTTTTGTGCTTTACTCTTTTTAGACTTTATTTTGTCAGATGCTTCCATTGTGTGTGAGGGTAAGCTAAAGCAATGATCTTCCAGCCTTGACTTGCCAGCCAGCTGAATGTAGCTCTGTGTAGCTGAATGAAAGCAACACAAACTGGTGCTGAACATGGCTGTGAACATGGTGGCCTTCATGACAGCAGATTTTTTTTTACCAATGATTCATTTTCATTCATGGCATACTCTGAGTTATTTAAAACATTTCAATAAATATTTAAATGTATCATTTTTTTTGACAAACTGCCTGTCTTTTAAAGCTGACAAATTACTTACTGACTTTAAGCTGCCTTTAAAATTACTCTGAAATACCTTTGTTACATTGTGTTTCCATTATTTTGTCCACTTCCTCTAGAGCACAGTATGTAATGGTGAAATTATAGCGACCTCCTGGGTTGGTGAGCGACATTCTGGAGGCCTTGTTGATCTGAGGCAGAGACGTCTTCCTATTTTTCTTCCTCGTCTAGGTCAGCTTCCCAAATGACTGAGGATTCAGTTCTCTGGTGTTTCAGTAAAATAAATGCTTCTGTATGAAAGGATCCAGTGATACCTCCCATGTTGCTGCATTTATTTCTCTCTCAGTCATTCAAAGTGCATGTGGCACAGCAGACAGGACGGGAGGTTCATACAATACATGACCGTTCTCTAGATCGATGTCTCTAAGCTACTTCAATGACTGAGACTACAGTGTGTGGAGGCGTCCAGTGAACTTACTTTTTAAAAATGCCTGTCCACACACAACCCTCAGCAATCCACTGCTGAACTGTTTAACTGGGATAAGATAAGACAGAAGAAAAACAGACTGGGACTTCACGGAAAACAAACAACAACAAAAAAAAAACTAATGAAAAGCAACTAACGATGTCAATCTTAGCAGAGTTCCAGGTATCCTCAGATCTTTGCAGTGTTCTCCTCATTCTGAAGTTTTCTGTTCTTTCCGTTGTTGGTTAAAGAATTTTGTCCTGTTTACATGTACTGTAAATGCTGTCCATCCATTACTGGTTGGAGAGATTAAAAAAAAGGTGTGAAGCAGCTCTCATTCTAGCTCTGGTATTCTCTATGGCTGATAACTGTAACCCTGAGAAAACCCTTCTGTTCAAGCTAGCATGTCCTCCTTTGCCTTGATCCCATAGTCTTTCCATCCCTTTCCCTCTAGAAAACCCTGCCTTTAGGTGTAAGATACCCATACCATAGCAAAGCCCCACCCCCTTTTACCTGCTCTACAGTACACATACTATATGAAAAATCCTTGAGCTTCCTACCAAAACCTGTGGGTTTTCTGCAAAATCCCTATTTCTTTATAATGTGTATACCTCAGATGCAAGCCCTAAAGCAGCTATTATTCTCTAAAACCTCCTGGCACCCAGACCTCATTCACCCTCCCTTAGTGTATCCCAGCTAGAGCTCCAACCCATAAGCCAAAACCACACCTACCTCCCCTGGTAACCCGCTGACCTCCACCATAAAGGCCACAGTATACTTTCTGCAGAGACATATTTTGGCAGACTTGCTCAAGCTAAAGGACATGTGCCAAATTAAAATCTTATTTTACAACCATTAAATCTGTGTCAAACACCTCTAATGTTTGTATGAAATTCTATGTGAAGTGAAGGTCCTGCTTTGCATAACAGCACTACAAATTCCAGTTGATTAGGGTTAAAGTACATAGTTATGATTAAACTGTTTTTTAAATTAAGATTTAATCTTGACTCAACATTGTCTACAATTGTAAATATGTGACATAAATATGTCTTATTTATGTCACGTGAGTGAAAGTACTATACACCAAGTATAAAAGCTGAAGAATATATAACATATACTATGAACTGGGTGTGGAATATTATTGTAATAATGTGAGTGCTAATGACCTGTGGATCTAGTCCACATAATCCCCCAGTATCCCATGTCACTTCTTCACCATAATAATTTATTTCTATTTTTTTATTCATTTCCAATATTTCCAACAAGTCCTCTGACCTAAGTATGTGGTTTGGAACTCTTAATGTTTTGAAAAGCCCTTCCAAAATCATCTATATGAGTACTCAAAAATGCACTCATAAAACAATTTCTGGTCTGCTACCTTTCTTGTTCTGCTAAATTTAGGAAACTAATTTAAAGTTATGGAAATATCACCCATATGATTAAAAAAACACAATACTGACTGTTGATACGAAATGGGACACAAACCATGATCTCTGGTGTTGAAGTTATAACCTTCCAACCCAACCTTCTCCCAGTGACAGTTATCCTTAAAGCAGGATAATAACGTCAAAGTTATGTTTGCTACTGAGAGAAAGAACAGTCAACAAGAGATCACACAGATTTTTTTTATTGTCATCTTTCTAGTGAGTGACAGTCAAGTCTCCGTTTTCCCTAGGTTCACAGCCATACAGTTCACTCTTAAATTTTCATCCACTAGAGTGGAGTGTAAATAATTGTACAACACACAGCTGTCATAAAATAACTACAATTTGTACGTGGCAATGTGTTTCATTGTATTTTATTTGTGCAATTCTTACTTTTGCTATAAGTATACTGTTGCCTTTACACATCACTCCACTCCCCAAACCCCAACAGCCTCCCTTCCTATGCAGATCCCCAAAGCACAAAGGTTTGATGGTGGCAAGTGAGTAAAATAGAAAGAAAAAGATGAATTTCCTTCCATTCTGTTTGTATTTGTACATCTGTTTTTGGTCTGTTTTATCTGTTTGAGGCTTCAATGTGCTTTTGTATTCCTAATGTACAGATCCCCCTTTCTCTTTGTCAATAGCAGAATCTTGTATTACTGTATATTAGAACAACAAAGACACTCTTCATGTGTGACTCTGGCGTCACTTAACCTGTGCAATCAAAACAGTTCCTGTTCAGCACCTGTACCGTACTGGGTTTCGTTGTTTTTGTATGTCTTTTTCCTGGTTTTTATTTCTGTATGCTCCCAATGTGCTTCAAAGAAACAATACTATTTATTACAATATTGCTACATTATTATCACAGTTATTATAACAGTTATTACTACCATGATTACTATTAATAAACATTTCTTTCCTCAGTTATTCCCCTGTTAATGCAACTAATGCTGTTAAAGTGGTTTCACACATGATCTGTAGAAACAAGTCTATTCATGCACACATAATAACAGAGTGATGGATACAAAAATGTTTTTTTTAAGTTACCAAAAAGAAATATTGCAGGAACAAAAGCATCATCATTTACATCTTTTTGGAGTACTAAAAATCTGGTCAGAGCACTAGACCACTTCTGCTGTGAGACTAAAACATAATAGAGGTTAGCTCATAATTTAACCACAGTGTTATTTTAAATTAATTTGACTACATATTTATTTTAGTGTGTATAGTGTGTGTGTGTCTATACACACACACACGCACGGGCCTTGTTTCCTTGCATACTCCATGATAAATGGATTAATAGCTCCTTCTAGTGGTACGTGCACTCTTTTCCTTCACTTACTTTTGAGTGGATTTCACAGTTAATCCTGTTCTGGGTCCACCTCAACTTCAGCTGGAACACAATTAATCAAATACATGTTACCAGTGCTTCAATTGGGCACTTTTGATTTTGGCCACAGGAGTACATATATGTACTTGTTACTTTGTACCACCACTTACAAATGAATTAATTAGTTTTAGTAGCATTAGAGACATTTTGTCTTAAAATCCTAAATAATCTGTAAACTGTGGTTTTGAAGGGTGATACAGTATTGTAGACTCATTATCTTAAAAAATATGTTATACTTTTCCATCAGAACTGTTATACTGCATGACGGAGAAGACAGTATCACTCACACTCAAGTGAAAAAGTAAACATTCAACACTCTTTTATTGTCTGTTCAGAGAGGACCCTCCATCAAAACCATAGAAATGGTGTTGAAATAACCACATTATATTATGACTGAATGTATTTGATTGTGTTTTTAAACTCAAGCTCATATGCCAGTACTGTTGTGTATATGGTTTTGTATGGATAGTTTTTGCTGGAATTAAAAGACAACTGGCCCAAGGAACAATGTGAACTCTCTTTTACTGAGCCAGTCATCTTGCTTCCATGTACACAAATAATTTTAATCCATAGAGCAGATTTTCACAAGGTAAAATGCAACTATCCTCATTATCATTCTCACATCATTATATCAAGATAAAATATATTTCTTTCTTTTTATTAGATTTTTTAGTCTTGAAATGATCAGCTATTATAAACTTACTTGTTGCTCATTGATTTAATTAAACCAGACTAAGCACCCTATTACCACAACAGAAGCATGTACATGGTGTGCAGGTTTAAGATTTTCTAAATCATGAGAAGAAACTGTGGTTATAATACTTAATTGATGTCTATTATTGGGGCTCATAGAGCCAAATGACTGTTGGTCAAATAAGATCTTGTTCAGTTTATTGTTATTCACAGTGAGGTGCTGAATTGAGAAATTAGCAAAGTGAGTTATTTACATGTAGCCTATTTGGATTAAATGTGTGGCTCAGATGCGACCGGAGAACAGTATGTGGCACACATGTTAGATAACATGGTTTATAATAGCAAGCACATGTGGGCTGCCTCTAAGCACCCCTTATGGATTTCACATTGGTAAGTAAAGATTTGGCTAGTGGGTCACCTTTAATGGTTGGTGTTTAACTGGTCCAGTATGGCTTATATGCTGTTGGAAACTTGATTAATCGAGGGATGAATTAGTCAAACTAATAAAACTATATCACTGATATTAAGGTAGGGTATTTCTTGACTCCCTTTAGTTTATCCTTCATCATTACCCTAAAGCCAGACCCCCAAGTGGCCCAAAAGTTTCAGATTTAAAGCATTTCAAAAGTTTTTTGGTAGTTTTGTAAACTGCAAACTTTCTTACAAATTTAATGTGTTTCATCTTAACTCGGGCCCAACAGCAAATTGTCCCCCAATGCCCGCTAACAGGTTAATCCAGCTATGAGCCCAGTTTACTGCCAGCCTCAAAAACATGTTGTTGTAGGCCCAACATGGATGAGAGAGAGAGAGAGGTATGATGGGACACTGATAGCCATCTCCTTAGAGATGGAAGACAACTCAAGACGGAGTTCTGTTGTCCATCTCCACCCCATCATTTACCTAAAAAAAACAAATGTCTCATCGATCCCCCTACCCACTTCACATCCCCCCGTTCCCTTTCCAACACAGCAAACTGGGAACACACACACTGCATTGACACACAGTACACCTAACAGCATTGATTCTCTACAGCAGCACTTTGTCATCACCTTCCATTGTGTACCAAACAATCTCCACTATCAACACTGTCCAAGACAATAGATTTAGCTGTTTTGGCAGCTTTCTCTGTCCTCTGTGGGGCTTTAGTAGTCTAACTGTACAGAAAATGATGGCAAGGACCACTCAGGCCATCACATGGTTACTGATTGCAGATGTCCATTCGGTAAATGGAGCAGATATTAGAAACTCACATTTATGGGAAAACTTTATTTTCCCCTGAACTCCCTAAAATGTTATGGGACATTTTCAAAAGAGTTTAGACCAGGGTTCCTGTCCCGTCAGACACCTACAATTAACTGCTTTTTATTAATTATAATCACAACCTTTCCCTTACTTTAACATACCAAAGTTGCCAACACAGCTATTGTAGAAAGCAAGAGTTAAAAAAATGTTGGCATTGGGCGTCATACAGGGATAGGCAGAATCATCCAATATCAACATTTGAGGAATACGGTTGGAAAAATACAGACAATACTGCAATACTGCTGTCAGAATACAACATGAAAAATGTGTTCACATGAGAAAACAAGAGGTACATGTGGTTTTTTGCCTTTTCACACATTTAATAATTTTAATGCACAAAGATGTATGTTCTAACACATTTGATTATGATTAAATCTTAAGGTTCATGCTGTGATCTTTTTTGATAAGTAGGTGAGCTTCAATCAAAGCACCAAGAAAATCTTTGGATAGACATATCTTGTTTGATTTGGGCTGATTGACTGATCAACCCATTCACTGGTTGATAAATTAGAAGACAATACATCTTAAGCATTATAAATATTTGAGTCACATAGTGAGGCAGCATGACATTTCTTCCTTTATGCTCCGCAAACACACAGAGAGAGACACAAAAAAAAACTCAGACAATAGCTGAGGTCCCCCACAGGACAGTCTATTAGAGCTAATACCCATCGTCCTCTGTGTATTGTTCTGCTCCTGATGATTACACGGGGAACATCCCATGTTACAACACACAGCCTATTGTCTCATATCACATAACCCATGTAAGAGATGAGGATGTGGATGGGTGGCTGAGGGGGGAGGGACTGGCAAAGCATTAATACTACTCAGTGGTGCGGTAAATTAATTTTGGATTGCTTCTCTGGGTTTGAACAAAATTGTTTTGTTGAGGGGAAAAAAGAGATTAAGGTTTTTAATTATACTGGGTAATTCATTCCACAAAATAAATCCCCACTAAAATGGTCTCTTCAGAGGCAGAGGAGATGTGTCAGCCATCTCATGGTGTCGTTATTAAGAGATGCCACACGCACATAAACACACGCAGAGAAACCACCATCAGTCATGTTCACTGCATTGCTGCCACTTCCTCTGTACTGCAGTTTACCACCTGGTTGCACTTCCTGTTTATGAGAGAAGCACAGTCTATAGACAGTTAATAATGAGAAGAAGAAGTTGAACTAATAATGGATTTAAATGACTGTTAAGTCCCTCTTTTCCTTTTGCTCCACTTTGGCCACTTTATAGTCTGAGGGCAACACATTAATGTTTGTCTTCAAACTGCTGGAGCTCCATCCAAAATCCACCGTGTCCATTTTATAATTTGCCAATCCAGCACAGAGAGGAAGGAGAAAATAAAAGCCTCTTGTAAATTACATCAGCTCCGTTTGCTCTATAATTTATTCATAATTGGACATAATTGAATGGCAATAACTGCTGAATGTGAGCTTTAGTGAGCTTCAGGCAATTAGTGGGGGGAATTACTGACAATTACTGTTGACTTCTCCTGACATCCTACGATTTCCTGTCACTCCAACTGGCAGAGGTGCGTGTACCTTAAGACCTTCACAATCAATGGGAATCATGTTTGAAATGGACCACAATGAGCAACTGTTAATACTAAAGAGAAGGAACTGATCAAAGGGGAGGAGGGTTAGGGAAGTTACTTGAAAATAAATGTAATCAATTACTCATTACTTATTGAAGAAGATGGCATTATTTTTAGTACTAAACAGTAATTACTAGTAATTAGTAAATTAGAAAATAATTAGTAACATTAGTTTTTACATTGTCTTAACTTGGCCAGTTCTGTCAAAGCTGCTTTCCAACAACTCAAATGCGTCCACATCTAAACATGGCATCGTTTAAAGGGCCAATTTTTCTGATGATGTAATCGGTGCTTTTTTGGATTGGGCTTGAGTCCCTTTTTTCTACCAAAAGAGCCTCTGTTACCTTCAAACTTCAAATACAAATTAACCGGGGGGGTCATCCAAAGAAAAATGCAAATACCTCCTGCTCAGTGACCTTTGACCTCTTCCGGGTAAATGCTGTGGATTTTTTTGGTTTGGTGATGTTGTCTCTTTCCGGTTTTCATTCAGTCTCTTATCCAGTGTCCTTGCTGTTGTATTGTTCCCCACATCTTTCATATGTGATGTCGAGATGATGCATTATAGTCAAGTCAAGTCAATTTTATTTGTATAACTCTAATCTAAGTTTGGCTAACTGATCGGTTTCATTTGGCTTTATCGATAAATATAAATGAGTATCATCTGCATAGCAGTGAAAGTTTATGGAGTGTTTCCTAATAATATTGCCTAAAGGAAGCATATTGTCATGATCTGTCTGACACTTCTGGACTCTTGCTCGGTTCCCCTCACCTGCCATTCCCTTACCTTCCACCAGATGCCCTCGGACTTTCCTTCCTTCCCCATCACCTGATTGCCCCACCCATCTACACACCTGTCTCCACTCTCCTCTCAGCCACTCCCTCCTCGTCAGCTTTACTCCGTTCACCTGTCTGTACTCAGCTATTAGCTGAGTATATAGACTAGTTCATTTCGATGGTCAGGGTCAGATCCTTTTGTTTGTTTGGTTGTTTGTTTTGCTGGTTCGGTTGTGTGTGTGTGTTGTTCCCCGTTCCTATGTCAGCTCTAGCCACCCTGCTATTCACCTGCCTGTTCTTGGATGTATCTGTTCGCCCGGTTTTTTTCATTTTTGTTACCTGCTTGCTCTGGACTCTGCACCTCATCTCATGCAAATAAAACTCCAGTCAGCATACCTGCCGGTCTCCTCTCCTCTCTGCACTTGGGTCCTGTATTTGCCAAACGGCTACCGCGCCGTGACACATATATGAGGTGAATAAAATTGGTCCAAGCTCAGAACATTGTGGAACTCCGTGACTAACTTCAGGGTGCATGGAGGATTCATCATTTACATGTACAAACTGAAATCCATCTGATAAATAGGACTTAGACTGGCAAAGTGCAGGTTCTTTATTATACGGTCTCTGCAATAGGATCTGAAAGGGGAGGAGAGAGGGGGAGAGGGGAAAGAAGACAGACAACAAATCTAATAATAATAACAACTGCAGCAATGAGTGTGGAGCAGGAAAATGGGGGCAGTAGACGGCCTGCAGTCACAGATCCAAACTCTACAGCTCCAGAGGCAGAAATACCTGCAGGAAAGTCAGAAGGCGAAAAAGCACAAAAAGCGCAAAAAGTGCGAAATCTACCGGGAAGAGGTGGAGTTAGTCACATGTATTAGTGGGATAAGAATGCCTATGGATAGAGAGGGAGAGGAGGAGAGAGAAGCTCTGTGCATCATGGGAAATCCCCGGCAGTCTAGGCCTATAGCAGCATAACTAAGGGATGGTTCAGGGCTCACCCGAGCCAGACCTAACTATAAGCTTTATCAAAGAGGAACTTTTTTAGCATACTCTTAAACGAGGAAAGGGCATCTGCCTCCTGAACCCCAATTGGGAGCTGGTTCCACAGAAGAGGAGCTTGATAGCTGAAGGCTCTGGCTCCTGCTTTACTTTTAGAGACTTTAGGTACCACAAATAACCCTGCGTTCTGTGAGCGCAGTGCTGTAGTGGGGTAATACGGTGCTATCATCTCTTTAAGATACGATGGTGCCTGACTATTAAGAGCTTTGTAAGTGAGGAGGAGGATTTTAAATTATATTCTGGATTTTACAGGGAGCTAGTGCAGAGAAGCTAATATTGGAGAAATACGTTCTTTTTTGCTAGTTCCTGTCAGTACACATGCAGCCGCATTCTGGATCAGCTGGAGAGTCTTCAGAGACTTATCGGGGCAGCACGATAATAAGGAATTACAATAATCCAACCTAGAAGTAACAAATGCATGGAATAGTTTTTTTGCGTCTTTTTGAGACAGGATATGCCTAATTTTTATAATGTTACGTAGGTGGAAGAAGGCAGTCCTTGAAATTTGTTTTATATGGGCATTAAAGGACATGTCCTGATCAAATTCCTTACAGTGATACTGGAGGCCAGGGCAATGCAATCTACAGTAACTATATCTATATATAATGCATCTTGCAGGTGTTTAGGGCCAAGAACAATAACTTCTGTTTTGTCTAAATTTAACAGCAGAAAATTGCAGGTCATCTAGTTTTTTATGTCCTTAATGCATGCCTGAAGTTTGGATAACTTATCGGTTTCATGTGGCTTTACTGATAAATATAATTGAGTATCATCTGCATAGCAGTTAAAGTTTATGTAGTGTTTCCTAATAATATTGCCTAAAGGAAGCATATATAAAGTGAATAAAAGTGGTCCAAGCACAAAACTTTGTGGAACCCCGTGACTAACTTCGGTGTGCACGGAGGATTCATCATTTACATGTACAAACTGAAATCTGATAAATATGACTTGAACCAGCTTAGTGCGGGTCCTTTGATGCCAATCAAATGCTCCAGTCTCTGTAATAGGATCTGATGGTCAGTGGTATCGAAAGTGACACTAAGATCTAACAGAACAAGTACAAGTCAAATCCTTTGTCTGATGCAATCAGGTCATTTGTCACTTTCACCAGTGCTGTCTCTGTGCTATGATGCACTCTAAATCCTGACTGAAAATCCTAATTGATTGACGACCGCTTTGTCAAGGATTTTGGAGAGAAAGGGAAGGTTAGATATTGGTCAATAATTGGCTAAAACCCCTGGATCAAGCGTAAGTTTGATAAGAAGAGGTTTAATTACAGCTCAAAGCTTTAAAGAACTGTGGTACATAGCCTGTTGCTAAAGACAGATTGATCATGTCTAGTAAAGAAGTTATAACTGAGGGGAGAACTTATTTAAGCAGCCTAGTTGGGATGGAGTCTAAGAGGCAGGTTGTTGGTTTAGACAAAGAAACCACTGAAGTTAATTGGTGAAGGTCAATTGGAGAAGAACAGTCTAAATATATGTCTGGTTTTACAGCTGTTTCTGAGGTTCCTGTACTTGAAAATATATCTGAACTGGCTGAGGGTACAAATGATGAATTTTTTTCTCTAATAGTTAGAATTTTATCATCAAAGAAGCTCATGAAGTTATAACTAGTGAGAGCTCTGGGAATACATGGCTCAACAGAGCTCTGACTCTGTGTCAGCCTGGCTACGGTGCTGAAAGAAACCTGGGGTTGTTCTTGTGATGGAAATCTTAGAGCTGGTTCACTCTAACAAGAAGTTTCAGGAGACTGGGATGTCTTACACAGGAATATTTATTGAAGCTCGATCAAAGAGAAAAGGGAAACACCACGTGTGAATCACAGTGTACTGCTACCCAAATCTGAAGATGGTGTCCTGAAGCTCAGTATTTAACCCTCCCCAGAACTGATAAGTTCCGCTATATCCAAATAGGGTTATTCCTAACTCAGTCCGGCATGTGTGATGACTCTATTGGATATCAGATCCAAACAAGGAAAGACGTCAACCATTGCTGTTCTGTCAACAGCATAGCCTCTCTACACTCTCTCTTATCCAGCGTCAACAACCAGGCACCAGCCTGTTGTGTCTAACCCTGAAAACAGAAGATATCTAGCAGACCTTGGTCTACCAGATGCCAGAGCCAACTCGGCCTTGTCAGGCACACAATGAGACAGGCGAACAGAGACAGGCAGTTGACCTGACCTGTGAAGCACTGTCTTAAGTTACCTTTAACCTACAAGAGGGACGTTTAACATACAAGAAGGAAAATTCCTTCACAGTTCTTATGTTCCTCTATTAGTGAGGAGTAATAGGCTCCTCTGGCATTACGGAGGGCCTTCCTGTATATTCTAAGACTATCTTGCCAAACCTAATGAGAATCCTCCAGGCTGCTAATTTTCGTGATGTTTCTTTTAATTTGCAGGTTAAGGAGTTATACCATGGAGCTAACCTCTTTAGTTTTATTATCTTCTTTTTCATAGGGGCAATAGAATCGAGAGTCGTTCGCAGTGAGCCTGCATCACTATCAACCAGATGATCAATTTGGGAGGGACAAAAGGTAGCATAGGAGTCCTCCGTTATATTGAGACATGGCATTGAATTAAATGCTGATGGAATCACTTCTTTAAATTTAGCTACAGCACTATCAGACAGGCATCTACTGAAGGAATGTTTGCCTAATGGCCTGTAGTCCAGTAATATAAATTCAAAAGTTATTATTATATTATATTATATTATTATTAAGTGTTCAATTCCATATGACAGAACAAGATCAAGGGTGTGGTTAAAACAGTGAGTGGGTTTGTTTACACTCTGACAGAAACCAATTGAATCTAATAGTGAGATAAACGCAGAATTAAGGCTACCATTATCGACGTCCACATGAATATTAAAATCACCTACAATAATCTGTTTTGAGGACCCAAACTTGTTAAAAATCCTTAGAATTCTGCTAAAAATTCAGAATACGGACAGGGAGTGTGGTACACTATGACAAATAGAATTGGCTGTAACGTTTTCCAGGTTGGGTGTGAAAGACTAAGAACAAAGGTGTACCAAAGTAATTTACCCGGAGTCAGTGCTTGGCTGTGCAACATACCTTTGATGCAACATACCTTTCAGACTCCTGGAGAATAACCCTGAAGTTCTGCCATGACGACCTTTAACAAGTGAATTGTTTGATTTGTTGATTTGGACTGTGTAACAATTTTGGACTTTGCCATACACATTTTTACCCATAACATAAAACTTTACCTGCCTACATGAAAAGAAATGAAATTGGATACCATCACTACCAGCTTTGCAAGACATTGCAATCGCGGGTGATACAAGGTCCAGAGTCCAGTCCTGCAGCTACAGGTGAGTCAAAGCTGTTTCCCCCAGACCAGAGAAATAGACCACACTCACTAACAGTAACATCCATCCATCCATTATCTTTACCGCTTATCCATAGGGTTGTGGGGGGGGGGGCTGGAGGCAATCCCAGCTGACATTGGGCGAGAGGCAGGGTACACCCTGGACTGGGCGCCAGTGAATCACAGGGCTGACACATAGAGTCATAGAGTCAGACAACCATTCACTTTCACATTCACACCTACGGGCAATTAAGAGTCACCACTTAACCTAACCTGAATGTCTTTGGATTGTGGGAGGAAGCTGGAGTACATGGAGAGAACCCACACAAGCACAGGGAGAACATCCAAACTCCACACAGAAAACCACACCACCGTGCCACCCTAACAGGAACATCTTCTTGGATAACTTTCAACACACTGGGTCAAGCTGCGGGCTGAATAAGGTAGGTAAGGTAGGAACAATCTATCTAACAGTTTGCCATGTAACAATACTGCCCATCACTGGAGATGATGAGCTACTGATACATGTAAAACGTGTCAAAAAAAGGAAACAATATCAGACAGAGAATGAGATTCAATACAAGAGATTCAGAGAGTTATGAGTGTATTTGTATCCTAACATCCAAAGGTTCCAGTGATCTGTGAGTGTACTCACATAGTAAACCCACTTACCATATAATTTACACACAAACACACACACACATTAAAGCCAATATACACTCTTTCAAAACTCACATATATTCAACAACAAATAATGTACTGCTCTGAGATACTACAGATGGTTTACAAAAAGAAGTATTTAGCATACTCACACACAAACACACACACAGTGTTGATATGTGGGAGAGAGTGTACACAATCCTGTTGTGTGGCCAGTGGCCTTGCTCACTGTTGGCTGTGAGGAATAGCTCTATTTACCTCTGGTCATCTATCTCAGTCACATCCACTCACGAACACACACACATTTTCTCTCTCTCCTCGTGCATGCACTCACACAAACACACACACACCTGGCTTGAAGACAGACAAACAGCTCAGCCAGCAGGTATTTAAAATGGAGGAATGCAATCGGAGTGGGATGCCAGATAGTGTTTACAACACTATCCACTTCCACTGCCCTCTTCTTCCTCTACTCTTCCATTTCTATTTACTGCTCTCGTAGACTTTTATTTCCAGGTCTCTTATCCTCTCTCTCTCTCTCTATTTCTTCCTCTTTTCTCCGAGCCTGAATAAAATGATTGACCTGAGATGTTCAGAGGAGGGATAGTGGAGCAAGAAAATGAAAAAAGGCTTAAACAGATGGAACTTAGAAAACTCTTCCTGCTAAATCAATTTCTTCTGCCTTAGTTCTTATTGAGAGTTAAGGTTTTTCAATGAAACAAAGCAACTTAGTCAACTAATATTTTTAGCAAATGTTGATCTTTAAATGATGATACATTTAAAAAAGAATTAGTAGATATGAGCATTTACCAACACCTCATAGTAATAAAATATAAATATTTTGTATTTAAATTTTTTTTAACCTAATATTCACATCTGCTTACTGATAAGAGCTCAGAGCAGCAGGCGTTGTTACAGATGTAGTCATAACTGATATCATAAATATATCTTAGAAAACTCTTGTACATGTTACAGATATTAAAGCCTCTGGAAATTTGGCTTGAAATAGTAAAAATGTATGATATCAAAGTTGAGTGTCTCATTAAGCTGCCCCAAAAATCTGAATAAATGTTCATAACTATTAGAAAACCTGGTTAAAAAAACAACAAATTTTGCTGTTTAGACTTTTTCTCAAGACTGTGTTGGCGTGGTAGATCACATTTTGATTGGCATCTCCCTGGCTTTACCACTCTCAGCGGCATTGCATCCAGTGCTAACAATGCTAACCATGCTAACGGGGGTTACCTACCAGGGCAACCAGGGAGGTGACCAGAGGCTGGGCATTGGGCTTCTATGACAACACACCATCCCGCTGATATCAGCTGTAACCGCTGTATGAGCTGCGCCACTCTCCCATGGACTCCCGGTCCGGGTAGTGCATATTGCAGAGCAGCTGCGATGAGCTAACCAGGGGGACCTGAATAGCAATATTTTGCACATTCCTCACAGTTTTAGTTTTATTCATTTATTCATGATCATCTACAAAAGATATATTGCACATATTTAGTAATATTTTTTTCATATTCTGTACTGTTAATTATGCTTACTACTGTGATGGAAATCTTAGAGCTGGTTCACTCTAACAAGAAGTGTCAGGAGACCTGGATGTCTTACACAGGAATATTTATTGAATCTCGATCGAGGAGAAAAGGGAAACACCATGTGTGAATCACAGCGTACTGCTTCCCAAATCTGAAGATGGTGTCCTGAAGCTCAGTATTTAACCCTCCCCAGAACTGATAAGTTCCGCTATATCAAATAGGGTTATTCCTAACTCAGCCTGGCATGTGTGAGGACTCTATTGGATATCGGATCCAAACAAGGAAAGACGTCAACCATTGCTGTCCTAGCAACAGCAAAGCCTCTCTACAGTATGTCTTATCCAGTGTCAACAACCAGGCGCCAGCCTGTTGCGTCTAAACCTGAATACGGAAGATATCTAGCAGACCTTGGTCTACCAGATGCTAGAGCCAACTCAGCCTTGTCGGGCACACAGAGTGAGACAGGGGAACAGAGACAGGCAGTTGAACTGACCTGTGAAGCACTGTCTTAAGTTACCTTTAACCTACAGGAGGGCAGTTTAACATACAAGAAGGAAAATTCCTTCACAGTTCCCCCCTTTTTGATCATAAGATCAACACTACCTACCATTATTCTTACTATTACCTTAAGATCAAATCAGGAACACCGTCAGAGTTGAATCGCACTTGCTTACAATAATAATAATATTGAACATTCAATAAAACAAGTAAACATGTGAACCAAAATCATACACTGACCATAAACATTCCATATTTAAATCAATCAAATTACCTTTGAATTATTTGATCATTATTCACTTACTCTTGTATGTATGCATGTAAAGAAAATACTGTTTGGACTCATCTTTATTACAGTCAAAAACATTTGTATGAATACCTGAGGCCTATCAATATTTATTTTGGATGAATAGCACCTTTAAACACAAGATTAATCATTAATCATCTTCTACTGTTCCAAAATCATCATTAGTAACCTTTATATAATTACAGAACATTATGCATGAAAATCGGAAATACTTCAAATCTCTATTGTAAACTTAAAATAAACATAGAACTTCTCTCATTTTATTGCAGTAATTGTTACCTTGGTGATCACTATGCATTTCTAATTTCATATCAACTTCTTATAGTTAATGAACTAAAAAGTACAACAAACCCAGAGTTGGTAGTGCATCAAAACTCTGCTGCAGATATAAAACATCTCTCCATTTTATTTAGCAAGGACGTACATGTGAGTGTCTATCTGGCTCCTTGGACCCTTTTATCAGCACATGTTTATTAAACACATTCTTCGTCAGACACTGTTTCATCCCAGGGCAAGCCTGGTGCAATCCAGTCTTCCATACCAAGATAATCACAATACCTAAGTTCCACATTATTGTCTTTATTACCAACCATCTGTTGAGGTGCCTGAATAACAGCTTTTGTAGTTCTGCGAATAATCAATTTAATCACTGTCACCAAACATGTCCCAAGTAGAAACAAGAGAAACACTGAGATTAAAAGAGTGATCAAGAACCTGACTAAACCAGATCCCCATGTTCCAAACATTCCCGAGAAATTCCCAAAATCAAAAACATGGTTAACATGTAGTTCCTTGATACCTTGTGCAGTGTCATGAGCCATATCCATGACCTCAGTTGTTGCGTCCAAGATATAAGAACAACATTCAGTACCAATAATTTTGCAGGTTCCACACTTGGGCTGTTAATAGGAGATCTAGTGCCATCCGGTTTTGTAGAGCTACAGTTCTAAATTCCTGCAACTCTTTGTGTTCAGCTAACATGGCTTTACTTGATGCATTAAGATGACTTTCTAGGACCTTGGATAAAGACACAAGCTCCTGCTGAGTTACATAGATACCGTACCAGGGCAGAAAAACACTGGCTATCTGTTGTGCATGTGAGATCTCTCTTATCTGTATGTGTAATGGAGGATACAATGCAGCTATTTCTGTGGATTCCACTTCCCTAATCAAAGGAATAAGATATGCTAAATAACACTTACCACGTGATACATCATAGGGCACACAACTGTAAGCTCTCTCTCCACAAATCAAATACACTCTCTCAGGCAACGGTGATCGCTTGAGATTGACATCCACTACTGTCTCACAGCTACTTTGTCCCAAGTCCTCATGCTTTTCTTTACCTACTCCTCGGAAACATAAAGAGACATTCTCTAATTCATGTGCAGTAACAGGGGGTAAATAGACTGAACAATCGCGCATAGATGTTTGCACACTCTGTAACGGCGCTGTACAATTACGCACTTTTACTTTAACTGACCCTATAGATCTAGTACCAACCCACGGCTGAACGTATACCATAGCTTCAGCTAACACAGTTGGGGTATAAGGTTGAATTAAGCATGCATGGTTTTCATGAGGATTTGAGCAGTTGGTTTGAGCTAGAGCTACTTGAATTCTGTACTCAAATCCCAGTTTTACATACATTTGTACATAAATGATATGCAAAAGAGTACTGTAGTTAAATCCAATTGGTAGATACTGGTCATTAATTATTTTCACTACATACTTAGCAACATCTTCATATTCTGAGTACTTAGCAGAGTCCACTGGATAGGTTGGAGTGTAAGCTCCTTCTTCGAACCTGGACCCTAGATCATTCCAATTGAACAGTTTATAATCAGCCTTAGTGAATGGGATTGGAGTAAACATTGGAGAACGCATTGATTTCGGCATATGTTGGCTTAGCCAGCAGTTGCTTAAGTTACGTTCACACGCATAGTCAATCATTAGATCAATGGCTGAATTAGTTTTACTTATTTTAGCTTGCTGAACATGGCGTATTGTTTTATTCTGAACAAATTTTTCAGTTTTAATGGCTAGGTTGTTTACAGATGAAAAGAAAGAAGCATATAGGAATTCATCATTTGCCTGATGCCCAATTTTTCTGCAACCTTGTGGCTTACCTTGAACTCCTTGATAATTAACCTTCCACAAGTTACAATTGGGTCATCTTTCAATTGTTGACTTGTAAAACACCATAGTTCTGTAACTCTCAATTCACTCAGAACACTCTGACCAGAGTATCCCCTCCTATAGGAGGCAGGATCAGTGGCACGGCCTGTGCCGTGAGCATGATAGCCATCATGCGCTGGATCGCCTGGGTCGCCTTGCACGGATCTCAGTCCGAGCCCGCTTAGCAGAAGAGGAAGAGCCATCCCTTCACTCTGCCTGGCATGGCACCTCTTCCCGTACGGTCGCTTCTTTGTCCTGGTTGTCAGCAACACCTGGAACGGACCTTTCCACCTAGGAGACAAAGACACCTTGTCCAGAGACTTGATTAGTACCAACTCACCAACCTGAGATGGATGAATAGGCTCTTCTGATGGTTTTGGGAGCCTCCTTGATACCTGCAAATGAAACTTTCTCAATGCGTCAGTTAGTCTGTTAATATATTCTGTCATATATTCATTAGTCCAGAGCAGAGTAGTTTTGTGGGGTGTCAAAGGTGGGCTTGCCCCTGTGGACATCGGCCTCCCCATCAACACTTCATGAGGACTTAGTCCTACAGTAGCATTAGGTGCACTTCGAATGAAATATAATACAATAGGTAATGCATCAACCCATTTTAGTCCTGTGGTCACCATTTTTTTGGTCTGTCTCTCCTTGATAGTAGAGTCCATTCTTTCAACCTGACCTGAGCTTTGTGGGTGATAAGGAACATGCAACTGCCACTGAAACCCTAGAACCTTTGCAAGATTCTGAGTGATCTTTGCTACAAAAGCTGGGCCTCTGTCGCTGTTTATTCCTTGTGGTACCCCAAATCTAGGGATAACCATCAGGCACTTGACAACTGTCTTTGCATCTTCTCTCCTTGTGGGGTATGCTTCTACCCACTTTGAGAACAACTTTTTGGCAGCTGAATCAGCAATTGCATTTCCTCGTGTTACAAGTCAAGTCAATTTTATTTGTAAAGAGCCAAATCATAACAAAAGTTATCTCAAGACGCTTTCACATAGAGTAGGTCTAGACCATACTCTTTAAAATATTATTTACAGAGACCCAACAGTTCCCACCATGAGCAAGCACTTGGCGACAGTGGCGAGGAAAAACTCCCTTTTAACAGGTAGAAACCTCGAGCAGAACCAGGCTCTGGGTGGGCGGCCATCTGCATTGACCGAGTTGGGTTGAAAGGGGAGGAGAGAAGGAGAGAGGGGAGACAGAACAGGAGGAGAGACAACAAATCAGACTAATAATAATAACAACTGCAGCAGTGAGTGTGGAGTAGGAAAATGGGGGCAGTAGACGGATGGCAATCACAGATCCAGAATCTACAGCTCCAGGGGCCGAAATACCTGCAGAAAGTGAGAAGGCGAAAAAGCACAGAAAGCACAAGGACTACCAGGAAGAAGTGGAGTTGGTAACCTGTATTAGTGGGATAGGAATGCGTACAGATAGAGAGGGAGAGGAGGAGAGAGAAACTCAGTGCGTCATAGGAAGTCCCCCGGCAGTCTAAGCCTATAATAGCATAACTAAGGGATGGTTCAGGACTCACCTGACCAGCCCTAACTATAAGCTTTATCAAAAAGGAACGTTTTTAGCATAATCTTAAACAAAGAGAGGGTGTCTGCCTCCCGAACCCAAATTGGGAGCTGATTCCACAGAAGAGGAGCTTCATAACTAAAGGCTCTGGCTCCCATTCTACTTTTAGAGACTTTACGTACCACAAGTAACCTTGCATTCTGTGAGCGTAGTGCTCTAGTGGGGTAATACGGTACTATCAGCTCTTTAAGATATGATGGTGCCTGACCAATAAGAGCTTTGTAAGTGAAGAGGACGACTTTAAATTCTATTCTAGATTTCACAGGGAGCCAGTGCAGAGAAGCTAACATTGGAGAAATATGTTCTCTTTTGCTAGTTCCTGTCAGTACACCTGCAGCCGCATTCTGGATCAGCTGGAGAGTCTTTAGAGACTTATCGGGGCAGCCTGATTATAAGGAATTACAATAATCCAACCTAGTTGTTACTTCTAGGTTGGATTATACAATCTAGAAGTAAGAAATGCATGAACTAGTTTTTCTGCATCTTTTCGAGACAGGATATGCCTGATTTTTATAATGTTACATAAGTGGAAGAAGGCAGTCCTTGAAGTCTGTTTTATATGGGTATTAAAGGACATGTCCTGATCAAAGATTACTCCTAGACTCCTTACAGCGGTGCTAGAGGCCAGGGCAATGCCATCTAGAGTAACTATATCTATACATAGTGCTTCTCGCAGGTGTTTATGACCCAGAACAATAACTTCAGTTTTGTCTGAGTTTAACAGCAGGAAATTGCAGGTCATCCAGTCTTTTATGTCCTTAATACATGCCTGAAGCTTGGCTAACTTACTGGTTTCATCTGGCTTTATCAATAAGTATAACTGAGTATCATCTGCATAGCAGTGAAAGTTTATGGAGTGTTTCCTAATAATATTGCCTAAAGGAAGCATATACAAGGTAAATAAAAGTGGTCCAAGCACTAAACCTTGTAGAACTCCGTGACTAACTTCCGTGTGCACGGAGGATTCATTATTTACATGGACAAACTGAAATCTATCTGATAAATACGACTGAAACCAGCTTAGTGCGGGTCCTTTAACGCCAATCAAATGCTCCAGTCTCTGTAATAGGATACAATGGTCAATGGTATCGAAAGCGGCACTAAGATCTAACAGAACAAGTACAGAGACAAATCCTTTGTCTGACGCAATCAAAAGGTCGTTTGTCACTTTCACCAGTACTATCTCTGAGCTATGATACTCCCTAAATCCTGACTGAAAATCCTCAAATAAACTATTGCTGTTTAGAAAGTCACATAACTGATTAACGACCACTTTCTCAAGGATATTGGAGAGAAAGGGAAGGTTAGATATAGGTCTATAATTGGCTAAAACCCCTGGATCAAGCGTAAGCTTTTTAAGAAGAGGTTTAATTACAGCTACTTTGAAGGACTGTGGTACATAGCCTGTTGATAAAGACAGATTGATCATGTCTAGTAAAGAAGTGCTAACTAAGGGTAAAACTTATTTAAGCAGCCTAGTTGGGATGGGGTCTAAGAGGCAGGTTGTTGGTTTAGACAAAGAAATCATTGAAGTTAATTGGTAAAGGTCAATTGGAGAAAAACAGTCTAAATATAAATCTGCTTCTGAGGTTCCTGAGGTTCCTGTACTCGAAGATGTATCTGAACTGGCTGAGAGCACAAGATGATTAATTTTTTCTCTAATAGTTAGAATTTTATCATCAAAGAAGCTCATAAAGTTATTACTAGTGAGAGCTCCGGGAATACATGGCTCAACAGAGCTCTGACTCTGTGTCAGTCTGGCTACAGTGCTGAAAAGAAACCTAGGGTTGTTCTTATGTTCCTCTATTAGTGAGGAGTAATAGGCTCCTCTGGCATTATGGAGAGCCTTCCTCTATGTTCTAAGACTATCTTGCCAAACTAAATGAGTTTCCTCCAGTTTAGTGGAACACCATTTCCTTTCTAATTTTCGCGATGTTTCTTTTAATTTGCGGGTTAAGGAGTTATACCATGGAGCTAACCTCTTTAGTTTTATTATCTTCTTTTTCATAGGGGCAATAGAATCAAGAGTCGTTCGCAGTGAGCCTGC
The DNA here is from genome assembly GCA_031216445.1 of Lateolabrax maculatus. Classification (NCBI taxonomy): domain Eukaryota; kingdom Metazoa; phylum Chordata; class Actinopteri; order Acropomatiformes; family Lateolabracidae; genus Lateolabrax; species Lateolabrax maculatus. Next base: position 20,638,168 of record CM062200.1, read on the forward strand.
AGCACTATCAACCAGATGATCAATTTGGGAGGGACTAAAGTTAGCGTAGGAGTCCTCCATTACATTGAGACATGGCATTGAATTAAATGCCGATGGAATCACTTCTTTAAATTTAGCTACAGCACTATCAGACAGGCATCTACTAGAGGAATGTCTGCCTAATGGCCTGTAGTCCAGTAATATAAATTCAAAAGTTATTAAATAATGGTCTGATAAGACAGGATTTTGTGGGAAGACTATTAAATCTTCAATTTCGACAGGATCAGTTCCATTTGTGTGAGCAGCACATTTAACAATAGCAAGTTGATATGGGAGCAAAATGGCCCCTAACAATTCAGCAACCAAAACATGATGCTGTATGGGTTTTCCAGAGGATGTGAGAAATCCTCTCATCTTCCATAACTGACCAAAGTCATGAGCGACACCAAATGCATATCTTGAATCTGTATAAATAGTAGCAACTTTATCTTTGGCTAATTTGCACGCCCGTGCTTCTAACACTTCCCAGTCATTCACTACTGCATAGCCTGAAAGGTGTTTGTTATCAGATGGTCTACAAGCATCAGTGTAGAAAATCATGTCAGCATTTGGTATTGGTGTCTGCAACAAATCTGGCCTTGGAGATATACTCATATCAATAATGGAAATGCAATCATGATCATTTTCTTCCTCTATTAAGGGAAGGAGAGTGGCTGGATTTAATAGAGGTGAGCGTCGCAAAGTAATGTGGGAACTGGAAAGAATGATAACCGTGCAGCTGTCATATGCTATGTAGCTGAGGTTTTTAATATATGCAACACTGAATGCTGGACATGCACAACACAATCATTAGCCACTACAATGGGCACACATTTCTCAACCAAAATGGCAACTGCGGCCACTGACTTCAAACAGCCAGGCATACCACAGACAACAGGTGACAGTCAGCACGAGTAGTGCGCAACAGGGCGGTAATGTGACCCATGTTTCTGGACCAGGATGCCTGTAGCAAATCCCTCTCATTCCTGCACATGTAGATGAAATGGTAGGCAATAGGGCTCCGGGGGAGCCATGTTAGTGAGCAGTTTCACTCTTGCAGGTGACAGGAGACACTGTCCGTCCCGTAGAACATGACCCAAGTATGTTACCTATGGCAGACAAAATTGCAATTTAGCTAATGACGCTCTGTGGCCACACTTAGCCTGTTGTTGCATGAGCAGAATTGAGCCTGCATAGCAAGTTTCTTTTGAGGGAGAAGCAATCAACAGGTCATCAGCATACTGAAGGAGAGTACTTCCTCCTGGCAGTTGCAAATCTTCTAGATCACATTTTACTGCTGCTGCATACACCGTAGGACTATCAACAAAACCCTGGACCAAACGGGTCCACTTGTACTGTTTACCTTTGAAGGTAAAGGCAAACAATTATTGGCTGTCGGAATGCAACGGGATTGAGAAAAATGCTGAGCACAAATCAATGACTGTGTAGTGCGTGGAATCTGAAGGCAGTGAGGCCAGAATAGAGTTTGTATCTGGTACATTTGGAGCCAATGGTACTACAATGTTGTTTATGGTGTTGTATCTTCTGTAGCGATGATGTGATGATGATGAAGGAATCTCCGCTGACACCGACTTAGTTGTATAAAAAGGTTTATTACAAAAAGTACAGCATCAAAACAAGCACCATGGATTGCCTGTGAGAAGATCTGAAGCCAATGTGAATCTCCCTTGTTTTCCACTCAAACTACACCTTTTAAAGCCTCATGGCATAGCTAATGTGTGGTGTCAGGATAGGCTCAGAGCCAACCCCATAACCATACATGGCTATTTTGCAAAAAGGGAAGGTGGAACAACTTTTGGTAAACAACACCCAAGGGACATCCATCTTGGGTGGCGCCAGACCTTGGACATAGGCTTATCTAAACATTAGACACACATGTACCTAAACATTAGACACACATGGCAGAGACATCTCTCAGCTCAGACACCTCAATGGCTTGTAAATCCTGAACAAATCGCCATTCTTCTGGACAGTTTGGTTTCGGAATGGGCAAAATAGGAGTGTTGCAAGGGCTGGTGGTTTGAATTAACACACCTTGATCCAGCAAAGATTGAATTACACCTTCAATGCCTGCTATTGCTCTCTGAGGCAAGTGGTACTGTTTAATCACTGGCAGCTTAGCATTAGCTTTGAGTGTCACTCTATGAGGTGGAGCAGAATTTACAAAACCCACATGATTTTTATGTTTAGCCCATAAAATGGTTGGTACTAAAGAAAGATCTGAAGGTGGTCCATATATTACTGAAAGAGGTGGCTGTTGTAAGACAAATGTACTCTGAGGCAATGTAATTTCTTCACTGAGACGCAGCATGTACATCACCAAGGTTTGTTATTGTTTGGGTTTGAGATGCTGCTGCAGCTTCTCTCACTCTCTGGCATTGTGCCACCATTTCTGTAACATTCTTTGGCTCAACCTGGTGTGACTGCTAGAGTGACATGTGGAATCCTTATCTTTAAAGAATTCACTCTGGGTGTTAGACAATTGAATACATAAAGCACACCCTTGTGGACCAACAAACAAAAACTGCTCACACTCCAGCCATTCTTGCGTATTCAAAAATGCATCAGCCAAATGATTGTATTCTTCTGAAGGATTTAATGCAGCTGTACAATCACAATGCAAAACAGGTCTCATAGCAGACATCAATGTGGCACATTCTGGTGTTGTTTTAGCAATGTGTTGAATGTGTGGCACAGTGAAGGCATGTAGCAAATTAAACTCAGGCAATGTCCAGCAATACAAACAGTCAACAGTGGATTGAATAAACTGCTTGTATAGCCCTATCATCAGGGATGGTTAAAAACAATCCATCAGGAGTGCACTGAATGGTAGCATGTAATTTACATAACAAATCTCTCCCCATCAAATTTATTGGGCTGTTATCAGAGATCAAAAATGAATGTTGCACATCTGAACCTTAAACTGTAACTTTGGATTTCTATTGGCTCTGTAATAGGAATGCTTGCAACACCTACAGTAGTCACAAAGCTATTTGTTGGTATACATACATGCTCTGCTGCTTTTACAGTTGAGAGCGTAGCTCAACTATCTACCAAAATATCAACTGTAGTTCCATTAACTTCAACAAGCATTGTTGGGTCTTCAGTGGGACAAGTAGAAAGTCAAATTGTTGTTGCTTGTACTATTTGTTGCTCTGATCCTATTCCTCCATGGCATCCCTAGTGTGATTGCGGCCCCTTGATGGCTTGTCGAGGTGGAGGCATTAACTCACGCTGATTGTTTGTGTACTCATAATTTGAATTGTAAAATCTGTTTAGACATGGTGGAGATCTACAGTCTGTTGTCCAATGCCCTGGTCTGCCACAATTGTGACAGTTTCCCGGTTTCTGTCTTCTTCTATTTCTATTGGGGTAATTTCTTCCCTCCTTTTGAGGCTTATGGTCATCTACCTGCTGTGCCATTTGTTTTGGGCCTGCAGTTGAATGTCCTGTTGAGAAAACCTGGTTTCTGTCTAATGCCATTATCTTATTTATTTTTGCTTTCCAACTCTTATCATGCCAATCAGAAACTGACAGTTTGTATTATCCTCTTTTTTTATCCCTGCATGGTTATCCCACATTGTGATAAATCGCTGAATGAAGGTAGGTAATGATTCTTTACCATCCTGCACACAGTGAAGTACTTTTTAAAAAGTCATTCTGGCTTTGTGCACATTTATTCACAGCTTCTTTTGCATCAACCTGCAACCAATCGCGCAGAGTTTTAGTTTCAGGCCACTGGCCATTCTCTGTAGGATCAGGGAAACAAAACTCTTCTTTACACAGAACCCATTCAGTGCCATAGGTAAAAGTTATCAGCTGTATTACATCCGGTATCAGGCACTTATAAACAGAACACACCTGTGCCAGCCAAACCAGATATTCATCTGGGCGGCTGATTGGATTAGGGGCTTTCCTAGTCATGTCCATAATTTCAGATGGAGCCCAGGGTTTGCAAACAGGTATTGTGCCTACCATAATCTAAGGTAGCTCCTCCCTTGGAGCTACCTGATTGGGTGTCTCTACTTCACCCTCGCCATCTGAACCAGAACCTCCTCCGCTTGCACCCTGTTCAGCTTCCTCTCTTTCTCTGTGGTTCTGAGCCAGAGCAGCTGCAGCATACAAAATAAAATCTTCCTCTGTTTTTTTTCTTTTCTGTCCCTTTTACTTTAGTTTGTTTCTTCTGGAAATGCTAACTTCCCTGTTAACATTCCCTTGTAACATTGTGGGGACGGAGTTTTACCTTGGCGCTTTGCCCAACCATACATCATCGCTTTTGCACAAGCGTCGATATCATTAGCATGACTCTGTTTGATTGTCTTTATTTCTGCGGCACCAGTCTGCAACACCGCTTCAAACATTGGCATATGACATGTAGCAACATACTTAGCACTTTGTTCTATTACTTCTCTCAACTCTTCTGAGCCCCAGTCGCAGCGTTTGTCATCCACACTCATACCACAACGCTGATAAGCCACTGCCAGCCACACTTTCATATAGTCTTTCATGTATTTAAAATCCCAGTATAGATTTCCACTACCTGGATTTGTGTTCATGTTGGCTAATATCAGCTTATTTTTATCAAACGACCCTTCATATGGCCATTCTGACCTTGTCCATTCACACAAGCGCCGTGAAAGGACCAATTTGTGGTGCTGTGGAGTAAATTCCTCACCACAGTCTTTTCTCTCTAAATCCACCTCCAACTACAAACTAACACATTCTAGTTTTGTAGTGCTGTGGGGCAACCTCCCTGCACAGTCTTTCTGAAGTACACAAATTTTAGCTCATTTGATTTCTGTATTTTCTGCTTTTTTCAAAATTTATCAATTTTGGTTTAAGCCCCCACTGAGAGAGGGGGACTATTTGTCCTTAGACCCTGAAGTCTCTTTTTAGGCAGGCATTACATATTCAAAAAGCAGAAAATACACATAGATTCTTTATGATTCCGTCAAACACAGACACGGTAAGGCAAAATAAAGAAATGCACTTACCAGTCTTTGTTGTATTGGAATCCTGTTCATGACGCCAATTGTAATGGAAATCTTAGAGCTGGTTCACTCTAACAAGAAGTTTCAGGAGACCGGGATGTCTTACACAGGAATATTTATTGAAGCTCAATCGAAGAGAAAAGGGAAACACCACGTGTGAATCACAGCATACTGCTACCCAAATCTGAAGATGGTGTCCTGAAGCTCAGTATTTAACCTTCCCCAGAACTGATAAGTTCCGCTATATCAAATAGGGTTATTCCTAACTCAGCCTGGCATGTGTGATGACTCTATTGGATATCGGATCCAAACAAGGAAAGACATCAACCATTGCTGTCCTAGCAACAGCATAGCCTCTCTACAGTATCTCTTATCCAGCATCAACAACCAGGCACCAGCCTGTTGTGTCTAAACCTGAATACAGAAGATATCTAGCAGACCTTGGTCTACCAGATGCTAGAGCCAACTCGGCCTTGTCATGCACACACAATGTGAGACAGGCGAACAGAGACAGGAAGTTGACCTGACCTGTGAAGCACTGTCTTAAGTTACCTTTAACCTACAAGAGAGAAGTTTAACATACAAGAAGGAAAATTCCTTCACAACTACTACTTAGCACTAGTACTCTAGTACTTTAAATTACTATATTTATGCATACCCTTGCACCTTGCACTACTTGTCTTGTCTGTACTTGTCTGTAATTGTCTGTACTTGTTATGCACCAATACACCACAGCAAATTCCTTATATGTGAAAAACTACTTGGCAATAAACCCAATTCCAATTCCGATTAGGTAGAGTGTGGTGCTACTGAAGTGGAGGCCGAGGAAGCGTGAGCCTGAGTCGTACTGTATAAAAGGAGGTACCCTACACCTCACATGGCTTACAGGGCTAATGTCTGAACCAATCTGTGTGTCAGAGTGTGTAGTGCTAGAACAAACTCTTTTGGAGGCCATGTAATAGTTTCACCTTTTATTGATAGAATAAGGTTGCTGGAGGCAGCAACACAAATAGGCCTGGCACCCTTACCACAGCCGAAGCCCTGAAACCAGCCCTCTCTGAGGGGTGGTGACGTCGACAGCTCTGCTGCTGCTGACAACTGACGTGGATTTTTTATAATTGCTTCGCAGAATTAATTGCGTAATTTCGTAATAAATGTCCGAGCATAACCACACCTAATTCAAACCCAATATCAGGAAAGTTTACACAAACTTGACAGTGAAAATGACAATATTTCAAATTTGGATTGAAACTCATTTGTAATACTCTTCAGATGGTTTAGATTTGGATTTCCAGTGGCTTTAAGGTTTGTGTGTTTTATCTGTACTGGTAATGTCATACCTGCCCAGGCTATTTCAGCCTTTTTATCAGCAGTTCTTGTTCTGAAATCCATTCTCACAGCTGCCAGTGGAAAAAATCATCCTGTCTTCCCTCTCACTCACACACAGACACATGCACACACACACATACAAATAGTCCCTTTACCAGTGTCAGTGCTCCAGTGAAGGTCCTTCAGGTCGATGTAATAGCCTGTGTGTGTCTGGTTGTGATGGAACTATGTGGGTGGTTTTTATATCGGAGGGACTGTGTGTGTGTGTGTGTGTGTGTAAGAACTTAATCACCATGGTGTGTTGGGATAGCTACCTGCCCTTGCCATGTGTTTGACAAGAGCTCAATGTGTAAATCCATTAATTACAACCATTCACACCAGTACTGCAGTCACTGCTGCTGAAGCTACAAGATCGGGAGTGCTAGAAGCAGTGGGGGAAAGGTTTAGTGTACTGGTGCAGGTTTGGCTGGTGAGTAGAGTTTATAAATCTTGTCATGTCTTGGCCAGGTCTCCCTTGAAAAAGAGTTTCTTAATCTCTGTGGGACTCCCCTGGTTAAATAAAGGTTAAATTAAAAAAAATAAAATAAGGTTTAAATAGGATTGAAATGATAGCATCTAAGCAGACGGTGGCTCATTAACAGGCCAGATGAAAGGCCTCAAACACTATGAGTTGCCTTGTAAAGCAGCTAAACACTTTCTAGCTTTTTGTCCTGTGCGCTCTGTCTGTTCATTCACTGTGTCTGACACAGGCACACACACACACACACACACACACAGTTTAGACATTTATTTGAGTGCGATTAGGCTCCTCAGAGGAAGAGCCTCAGTGGCAGGCAGATTCATTTCACTAAATGAGCCCTTATTGTTCTGGGCTACACTGAAACAGAGCACAGTGTGTGTTTGTGTGTGTGTGTGTGTGTGTGTGTGTGTGTGTGTGTGTGTGCATGCACTTGTACAACTATCTTTGTGAGAACCAGTTTGAGTTTTAGATCATGGGAGTGAGGACATTTTTGGAAACTGAGGACATTTTGTCCTCACTTTCAGAGACATCTTCAACGGGCTATTCGAGGGTTAAAATTTGGTCTTAAGGTTCAAGTTAGAATTAAGTTTAGGTTAAGATGAGGGTAAGGGTTGGAGTCAGGCATTTAGTTTTGATAGTTAAGGTTAGGGTTAGGGGCTAGGGAATGCATTATATCAATTAATGTCCTCACAAGTATAGCTGTACAAAAAAGTGTGTGTGTGTGTGTGTGTGAGTGTTTGTGTGTGTGGAGGAGATAGGGGTGGGTAGGTGGTTGTTCAGGGTACAGGACATGTCGCCATGGACCAGATCACATCACCACTTGACACACTCGACTGAGCTCTGATGAAGCAGGTCCCTGAGGGCATACAGACATGCACTCATACAGGCACACACTAATATTGCATGTGCACACACACACTGCCACAACCCTGAATTTACACTTTGAACCCAAACATATCCAATATCTTTACATTCAGTCAGTATGGAGTTTCTCAGAGTTTCAGTGAAAGTATTCCATCCAATTTTTCCCTCAATTCCATGTTGGGGCTGGGGGGGCTGGATCTCTGCACCCAGCTGGCAAGAGGATGTGTCAAGTCATGTCAAGTCAATTTTATTTGTATAGCGCCAAATCCTAACAAAAGTTATCTCAAGATGCTTTTCACATAGAGTAGGTCTAGACCATACTTTTTAAAATATTATTTACGGAGACCCAACAATTCCCACCATGAGCACAGTAGCGAGGAAAAACTCTGGGTGGGCGGCCATCTGCATCGACCGAATTGGGTTGAAAGGGGAAGAGAGAGTGGGAGAGGAGAGAGAGAGCAGGAGGAGAGACAACATAATAATCAAATTAATAATACTAATTGTAGCAATGAGTGTGGAGCAGGAACATGGGAGCAGTAGCCGGACTGCAGTCACAGAACCAGACTTTACAGCTCCAGAGGCACAAACACCTGCAGAATTGAGAAGGCCAAAAAGCACAAAAACTACGGGGAAGATGTGGAATTAGTAACATGCATTAATGGGATAAGAGTGCATACGGATCCAGAGAGAGAGGAGGAAAGAGAAGCTCAGTGCATCATGGGAAATCCCCCGGCAGTCTATGCCTATAGCAGCAAAACTAAGGGATGGTTCAGGGATCACCTGAGCCAGACCTAACTATAAGCTTTATTAAAGAGGAACGTTTTTAGCATACTCATAAATGTGGAGTGTCTACCTCCCAAACCCAAAATGGGAGCTGGTTCCACAGAAGAGGAGCTTGATAACTGAAGGCTCTGGCTCCCATTCTACTTTCAGACACTTTAGGTACCACAAGTAACCCTGCATTCTGTGAGCACAGTGCTCTCGTGGGGTAATATGGTACTATCAGCTCTTTGAAATTTGATGGTGTTTGACCATTAAGAGTTTGTAGTTGAGGAGGAGGAGTTTGGGGCCAAGAACAATAGCTTCACTTTTGTCTGAGTTTAAAGCAGAAAATTGCAGGTCATCCAGTTTTTTATGTCCTTAATGCATGCCTGACGTTTGGCTAACTGATTGGTTTCATCCGGCTTTATAGATAAATATAGTGTTTTGCATATTAGGAAATAATATATTAGAAAATAATATTGCCTAAAGGAAGTGTGAGGTGAATAAAATGGTTCAAGCACAAAACCTTGTGGAACTCTGTGACTGTGGCACATATAATAAATATGAAAACATATCTGCAATTAATATATTGCAGTTCATAAGAAATGAATGTATAAAATGGCCCACATAGAGACCGTTGTGGCCTCAGAGACAGAACATTGTCAGTGTGCTACCTGTGCTGTACAACATGATTAATGACAGCATTAGGCACATTAATTACCTCACTGATTAGAAAATGAGCTTGTTTCATTACCACAAGCTTCCCCACAAACATTTACAGCACTTTCTCTCTTTTCTCACAAACTCGAATGACCAGATCCCTGAAGATGATGCAGATAGCATACGAGTATCTGCATGTGTATGTGAGTTTACTGTGCTTAGCATGTTTATTCAGTTAATTATTTAGTGTTAATTAAGTTGGAAACCTTGGCCGTTAAGGCAGAACAGAAGCATCTGCTGCAAAGAAAGAGCAACGAGCAAGTGAGGAAAACACTTTCATGCATTTACACACACACACGCATTTACGGACACATACACACACACACACACACAGGGCAGCATCCTGAACAGTTTAATTTCAAAAGAGGACAACAGGGAGGATGAGAGTTAGAGGAGGAAAAAACGACAAAGCAGAAGACACAGATAAATCTTTTAATGTCTTGATTAATTAAGTACATAGGAAAGCAGGAGGAGAGAAAGCAGCCCAAAACAGAATCGACATCTGGCCTCGGCCTGCATTAAAAGCCTATTTTGCTGTTTTAACACCCATAAAATAGGCGCTTAAACAGGCCATAAGTGGCATCAACCTTACTTTACACCTCCCCACTGTGTATTTCAACCCCCTACAGACAACATAGTATGTGTGTTTGTACTCTAATAACAACAACACAGACAATAAATGCTTTATGGTGTTCGGGTCACTGGAGAAATCCTCCCAACTCACTGCAGCAAAGAAACCTCTGATTTGTTAAATTTCAAAATGTAATAAATCTGAACAAACACTCTTAAGAGCTCTTTAACAGCTGTTAAAACAAGGTCTGCATTCTTGAGATGTTCTTTACAGAACTTCATAACCTAAAACTGTTTAAGCATTGTACTGTATATACTGTATATATATATAAAAAGCAACAATGACCAACAATATATGCTGTCTATATACAAGTCAAGTGTTTCTGTAGTGCAAAGAAATAAATATGAGTGGATATACATGAGGTGGGTGGCTATGTACAGAATTTGCATATATACATGTCTATATACATTGTATACAGTGTGCAGGATTTATATTTGATGGATGGATGATATGTACATGTTAAAGCACTGCGTGTATTTTAAACTGTAAACTTATAATTTATCATTTGTAGGTAAGTGAATGTTTTAGTGTTACAGGGTTACAGCAGAATGTCCAGCAGAGAGTCTTTGATGTCCTTCAGGTGGGCCAAGACCAGTCTCTCCCAGTTGGTTGTGTGATGTCTGAGTTAGAATGAGTGAGGGGTCTGAATGATGGCTCATCAAACCTACAGTAAAACGCAATCAGGTTGTTGGCAAGTTGATTGTTTTCCAGTGTGGGAGGACGGTTTCCTGGTGATGTCCTGCAGGCCTGTCCACACTGTTTTCTGAAAACCTGTTATTTAGGTTTTCAGGTGTGGTGAGCTGTGGAGCTTAGCCATGTTTTTTTTACAGAGTAATGTTTTGCGAGAGCTTTTTTTTTTTTTTTCTGGTGTGTCCTGCTCGACGTCATGAACGCGCCAGCATTGGAGGCCAGTGACAATATTACAGTGGTTACTTTTACTTCAGTCTTTCAGACTCAACACTGACTAATTTGGAACGATTTTCTAACGCTGCTTGAATGGAGACGGATTGAATTCGTGGCTAAGATGACAAAAGTTAGTGGGTGCCAGTGGGGGGTTTTTTGTCCAGTGTGAAAGGGGCTTTAGTTTGTTGCAATTTAAGTTGTTTATCTTGATGGTTTGGAGCAATCTTGGCATAATTTAATTCAGTGACATGGAAGTAATGTCATTATAGCACAAGCCTACAGCATGGCCTTTATCACACTTTTACCACAATGAAACTGACAAGAGCCAAGAGGAGTTTGGGGTGTTTTGAATGATGTACACTATGTGTGTGTGTGTGTGTGTGTGTGTGTGTGTGTGTGTCAAAGAAAACATGGATACAGGGATATCCAGTATAAATATTTGCAGACAAAAATTAGGTGGAGGTGCCAAGCCAACCACTGGAATATTAACTATTGACAGAGACAAAGAGACAGCAGTGGCTGCCTTCTCCCTGCATCATCTACCTGTTACTTATCCCCCTCTGCTCCTTCTTTGTCTACCTGAACTCCTTTCCTCGGTCAGTCTCAACCGACCCTCCATCTCTCTCCTTTCTCTCTCCCAGTCTCAGCATCTGTTTCTCTAGCTAACTCCCTCCACCCCATTCTGTTTGATTTTAATGTTTCTCTTGCAAAGGAGCAGCTTTTAATCATTCCTGCATTTTTGTTCCTCTTTATTAGTTTTTTCCCCCAGAGATATAATTGCAGGATGGAGACAGAGTGAAGGAGAAGGAGGGACAATATGTGTATTAATGTTTCATATTTCCCTGGCGCAGGGGAAGGAGCTGATTATTATTTCATGTTGTCGACATTGTCTTTTTCTCTTTTTTTCTTTTTATCTGCCTTTTTTGGTCTCTGAGGTGTCAAGAAATTGGCTAACAATCATTGTAACCCAGACAGACATCAGAAAAAGGGGTTCTGCGCTGACACATACTCATACACACACCACTGCTAACACAAAGGAAACGCTCAGGTCAAGTCTACTTTACAATTTGTCCAAATATTTGGACAGTACACAAAAGTCAAGTCAAGTCAATTTTATTTGTATAGCGCCAAATCATAACAAAAGTTATCTCAAGACGCTTTTCACATAGACTAGGTCTAGACCATACTCTTTAAGATATTATTTACAGAGACCCAACAGTCCCCACAGTGAGCATGCACTTGGCGACAGTGGCGAGGAAAAACTTCCTTTTAACAGGTGGAAACCTTGAGCAGAACCAGCTCTGGGTGGGCGGCCATCTGCCCTCGACCGAGTTGGGTTGAAAGGGGAGGAGAGGGGGCAAGAGGGGGAGACAGAACAGGAGGACAGACAACAAATCAGACTAATAATAATAACAACTGCAGCAGTGAGTGGAACATGGGGGCAGTAGACAGCCGGCAATCACAGATCCAGACTCTACAGCTCCTGAGGCAGAAATACCTGCGGAAAGTGAGAAGGCGAAAAAGCACAGAAAACTACCAGGAAGAAGTGGAGTTAGTAACATGTATTAGTGGGATAGGAATTCATACGGAGAGAGAGGGTGAGGAAGCATACTCTTAAATTAAAAGAGGGTGTCTGCCTCCCGAACCCAAATTGGGAGCTGGTTCCACAGAAGAGGAGCTTGATAACTAAAGGCTCTGGCTCCCATTCTACTTTTAGAGACTTTAGGTACCACAAGTAACCCTGCATTCTGTGAGCGTAGTGCTCTAGTGGGGTAATACGGTACTATCAGCTCTATAAGATACAATGGTGCCTGACCATTAAGAGCTTTGTAGGTTAGGAGGACGATTTTAAATTATATTCTGGATTTTACAGGGAGCCAGTGCAGAGAAGCTAATATTGGAGAAATATGTTCTCTTTTGCTAGTTCCTGTCAGTACACCTGCAGCCGCATTCTGGATCAACTGGACAGTCTTTAGAGACTTATCGGGGCAGCCCGATAATAAGGAATTACAATAATCCAACCTAGAAGTAACAAATGCATGGAATAGTTTTTCTGCATATTTTTGAGACAAGATATGCCTGATTTTTATAATGTTACGTAAGTGGAAGAAGGCAGTCCTTGAAGTCTGTTTTATATGGGCATTAAAGGACATGTCCTGATGAAAGGTTACGCCTAAATTCCTTACAATGGTGCTAGAGGCCAGGGCAATGCCATCTGGAGTAATTATATCTATAGATATCCATTTTTTTATGTCCTTAATGCATGCCTGAAGCTTGACTAACTTATCGGTTTCATCTGGCTTTATCGATAAGTATAAATGAGTATCATCTGCATAGCAGTGAAGGTTTATGGAGTATTTCCTAATAATATTGCATAAAGGAAGCATATACAAGGTGAATAAAAGTGGTCCAAGCACTTATGGAACTCCGTGACTAACTTCCGTGTGCACGGAGGATTCATTATTTACATGGACAAACTGAAATCTGATAAATCTGACTTAAACCAGCTTAGTGCGGGTCCTTTGATGCCAATCAAATGCTCCAGTCTCTGTAATAGGATACGATGGTCAATGGTATCGAAAGGCGCACTAAGATCTAACAGAACAAGTACAGAGACAAATCCTTTGTCTGACGCAATCAGAAGTCCATTTGTCACTTTCACCAGTGCTGTCTCTGTGCTATGATGCTCTCTAAATCCTGACTGAAAATCTTCAAATAAACTATTGTTGTGTAGAAAGTCACATAACTGATTGACGACTGCTTTGTCACGGATTTTGGAGAGAAATGGAAAGGTTAGATATAGGTCTATAATTGGCTAAAACCCCTGGATCAAGCATAAGCTTTTTAAGAAGAGGTTTAATTACAGCCACTTTAAAGGACTGTGGTACATAGCCTGTTGATAAAGACAGATTGATCATGTCTAGTAAAGAAGTGCTAATTAAGGGTAGAACGTATTTAAGCAGCCTAGTTGGGATGGGGTCTAAGAGGCAGGTTGTTGGTTTAGACAAAGAAATCATTGAAGTTAATTGGTAAAGGTCAATTGGAGAAAAACAGTCTAAATATATATCTGGTTCTACAGCTGTTTCTGAGGTTCCAGTACTTGAAGATATATCTGAACTGGCTGAGGGTACAAGATGATGAATTTTTTTCTCTAATAGAATTGTATCATCAAAGAAGCTCATGAAGTTACTCCTGAGAGCTCTGGGAATACATGGCTCAACAGAGCTCTGACTCTGTGTCAGCCTGGCTACAGTGCTGAAAAGAAACCTGGGGTTGTTCTTATGTTCCTCTATTAGTGAGTAGTAGGCTCCTCTGGCATTATGGAGAGCCTTCCTGTATGTTCTAAGACTATCTTGCCAAACCTAATGAGATTCTTCCAGTTTGGTGAAACACCATTTCCTTTCTAATTTTCGTGATGTTTCTTTTAATTTGCGGGTTAAGGAGTTATACCATGGAGCTAACCTCTTTAGTTTTATTATCTTCTTTTTTATAGGGGCAATAGAATCGAGAGTCGTTCGCAGCGAGCCTGCATCACTATCAACCAGATGATCAATTTGGGAGGGACTAAAGGTAGCATAGGAGTCCTCCATTACATTGAGACATGGCATTGAAACTGAAGACTATTACATGTTCAATTTCGATTCCATATGACAGAACAAGATCGAGGGTGTGGTTAAAACAGTGAGTGGGTTTGTTTACACTCTGACAGAAGCCAATCAAATCTAATGGGATAAACGCAGAATTAAGGCTATCATTATCGACGTCCACATGAATATTAAAAATCACCTACAATAATGACTATCTGTTTTGAGGATTAAACTTGTTAAAAACTCTGAGAATTCTGCAAAAAATTCAGAATATGGACCAGGAGCATGGTACACTATGACAAATAGAATTGGTTGTAACGTTCTCCAGGTTGGATGTGAAAGACTAAGAACAAGGCTTTTGAATGAGTTCAAACTAAGTTTAGGTTTAGGGTTGATGAGGGTTGAAGCTAAAGTCGAAGATGGCTGCAACTCCACCTCCTTGGCCAATGCCTCGAGGAATGTGAGTATTAATATGACTAGGAGGAGTGGACTCATTCAGGCTAACATATTCTTCCTGACACAGTCAAGTTTCAGTCAGACAAAATATATCCATATGATAGTCAGATATTAAATCATTGACTAACACAGTTTTAGACGACAGAGATCTAATGTTTAAGAGTCCACATTTAATTCTCTTATTTGGTTGTACCACTACACTGGTAGTTTTCATTTTTATTAAGTTTTCATGAGTAACTTCTCTTCTGTTTGAATTTGAATTAATTAATTGAAGTGGTCGGGGGGCAGACACAGTCCCTATGGGGTTTTTTTATGGGGGTTTGGGTGGGTAAACGCTCTAATGAAAGCGCAGAGAAGCATGTAGGACTGCAGCTCTGCTTCCTGGTCTTGTCAGCGTGTTCGTTGATTTGTGAAAGAAGAGTCTTTGAGAAAAGGCTTGCTAAAGCTTCAAGGCCAGCTAGTGTGTGTGTGTGTGTGTGTGTGTATACAAGTTTCAACATAGCAACAGTCGTACAGTAAAATATATTCTTTTAAGCAGAGCTTGATTATGGCAAATCATTGTTAGTTTAAATGTTATTAATTCTAACAGTCTGAACCCTGGGTTTTCACAGTGTGGGACCACTAATAAACTCAAATTTCTGGCTATGAGAGCTGCACCATCCAAAGTAGGATGAATGCCGTCTCTCCTCATCAGACCAGGTCTCCCCCAGAATGTGGTCCAATTATCTATGAAACCCACACCGTTTGCTGGACAGCACCTCGACAACCAGCGGTTGAAGGACGACATTCGGCTATACATGTCATCACTGGTCAGATTTGGCAGGGGTCCAGAGAAAACTACGGAGTCCGACATTGTCTTTGCGTAGTTACACACCGACTCCACATTAATTTTGGTGACTTCCGATTGGCGTAATCAGGAGTCATTACAGCCAACGTGAATTACAATTTTACTGTATTTATGTTTATCTTTAGCTAGCAGTTTTAAATATGACTCAACATCCACAACCGGCGGCTAGCAGGAGCTGCACTAGCTACAGCTAAAGGCTGGGTATCCATGGTGCAGAGCCGGGCTTCTAGTTTACTAAGCCTCTCCTCCAATGCTACAAATAAACTACATTTAATACATAAACCTTTATTGCTAAAGGAGGCAGAGGAGTAAGTGAACATCTGATACACCAAGCAGGACAGAGCAGGAGAGGAAGAGGGAGAGAGAGAAGCCATCGTTAGAGGCTACAGAAACAGAACTGAACAGCGAACAAAAAGCTGTTGGACCTTTTAATAAAAGAGTACAAAATCCAGGTCCCTCCCTCTCCGCTGCATTTCAGTTCTTCCTCCAAATCCCCTTCCTGCAGAAGAGGCTCATGCATGCGCAGGCTAGTAACCATGGCAACTGAAGAGGCCCGGTAGCTTCTATCCTTCCGTGGTGGTCCTTCTATCCTTCCAGCCCAGTTTAGATGAGACTACAACCACCTCCGCCAAAGCCAAGAAAACAAAACTAACTTTAACTAGTTAGCTTACAACAAAAATATTTCACGATATTAGCCACAGCGTCCATAATAGGGTATGGTTCCTGTTCCTCACTTCAAAACGGCAGAATTTCCATCAGAATTAGGATTAGCAAGCTAGTTAACGTTAGCTCACAACATAAAGAAGGCATGTGGATGCATTTTAATGCCATGTGTGAACTGACGGACTGAGACCTGTCCACTGATCACAACAGTCTGAACAGGCACTACTGTATCTGCGGAGGCAGATTTTGACAGTTTGTCCAGAGGTTCCTGACCAGTCTGTCAGATTTAGAGTGGAAAAAAGTTGGTAGTTTTATTCTCAGATGTGCAAATAACCTTGGGTTGGATGCTGCTCAGTTTTTCACTGATTTAACATTTTTAAAGTTAAGTGGGTTACCTCCATTCTACCAGGGTGTTTTTAGATCCAATTTTTTAGCCACTGATCCACTGGGCAAGGTTGGACACCCCCAAATCACTAAATCTGTCATGGCGACATGACCACCACAGTTGCACACATTCATTCACTTATCAAGCAACTCATAATAACAAAACACATGTTTATTGACAATACTGAATAACTAGAAAATTTTACATTGAATTTTTTGGAGTGGGCCGGCGGGGCGAGGATGCTCACAGAACCCATATCATTTCAGATAACCGAGTTCTACGTGCAATAAGTTCCAAAAACGAGTGTGGAGCTTGTAATTATGAGAAGGAATAAAGTCGGTCAGTCGATGTCACACATCATCTGGTGATAATTCATGTTTCATGTTTGCTTCACGAACAGTTAAAAAAACCAGACCAGGCCAATTTGGGCCAAAAACACCATAATAAGCAGTACAGATGACCGAATTTGTGGCACTCATCCTTTAAAATAGTCTAAAACTACAAGTTCTACTGAAACCTTTGTTCCACTTCGAGCGGCACGAGGCTTCACTGAGGACTGATATGTAATACATTCATATAGTGTTTCAGATGTAGGAGCTGTCGCTGTTTAAAAGCTCCTATCATCTCTGTAGCTGCACCCCTTACACAATTCTGACCACAGGCACACAAAAACACTGGCGCTCTATCACATGTGCGTGTACGTGCACACACAGAAAAATGTGCACACATAAAGCCCACACACACACACTGTGTTAGGCTTCACTGCTCACTGACTGGACTTTTTTGCTTTGTTCCCCTCACCTGCCATTCCCTCACCTTCCACCAGGTGCCCTCTGTCTTTCCTTCCTTCCCCATCTCCTCATCAGCCTCACTCCTTTCACCTGTTCCCTCACCTGTCTTTACTCAGTCATCAGCCACCATATATATACCAGTTCACTTTCCTTGTTGGGTGTCCTGTTCTGTAAAGAGGATGAGCTGAAAAGAAACCTTTTTTAACTTCCAGAGGCAAACCATGAATCCAATCCCAGAGATAACTCACCATCAGAACAATAAGGTTCTGTTGAAGTCAAATATGTACTTTTAAGTGTAGTGTATTTATGTGAATTAGGTTAAAGCCATAGTCAAACAATGGCAAGCAGCAAGTAGCTCATTGTCAACTCACACTGCATTAATAACTGTCTCACACAATCTGTGACTCTGAACTATAGCAAACTAGTTAAACACAGTTTAAAAGACTAGAGAGAGAGAGAGAGAAAAGCTTGTGGCTCTTATCTGAGACAAACTCAAACAGACTCAAAAGTGTGAAACATAAACCAAAGCAGTACAGTGACACTTTATGTTCACTTCAGAGATGTCCCACATCTACTGGTGATAATTCATGCTTCACGTTTGCTTCATGAACAGTTAACCCTCCAGACCCCAGTGCAAGTTTACATGTTGCTGCAGTTCACTGACAATCTCACTAAAATTAGCATTTTTCTACTCAATCCAAACAAATAGCTCTATCTCAAAAACTGAAAAAGATTGACGGTCACAAGTTGTCCCATTTTAAAATAAAACTTCCTGTTTAATCTGATACCATGGCATGTGTAGCTTTTTAGACCACACGCAGCTTTCTGTAAAGAGGATGAGCTGAGGAGAAACCTTTTTAAACTTTAACTTCTAGAGGCAAACCATGAATCCAACCCAGAGATAACTCACCATCAGAACAACAAGCTTCTGTTGAAGTCACCTGTATTTTTTTGTTTGAGCGAATGCGTGCGTGCACGTGCAAACACACGAATGCGCAAAAGCGCACCACACACAAGAATGCGTGCACGCGCGAATACACGCGAACACGCTGGCACTCGCAGGCGCCGAGGTCTGGGCTCACCCCCCCTCTCCTCAGACCTTATGCCCACCCAACATCCTGAGTAACAGCGGGGGGGCTGACTCTGTCCTGATCTATACAGAGGATGAGCTGAGGAGAAACCTTTTTAAATTTTAACTTTCAGAGAATCCAATCCCAAAAATAACTGGACCATCAGAACAATCAGTTGACAGTTCTGCTGAAGTCAGATATGTAATTTTTATGTTTGTGGTGTTAAAACTGTGGACATGACAGGGAGGTAAAAATATAAGAAGAGAGAAAAGTCAGGGTATTTCTGTTCTAAGTTTACATGAAGGCCTATGGAGA
Source organism: Lateolabrax maculatus (assembly GCA_031216445.1). Taxonomy (NCBI): domain Eukaryota; kingdom Metazoa; phylum Chordata; class Actinopteri; order Acropomatiformes; family Lateolabracidae; genus Lateolabrax; species Lateolabrax maculatus. Next base: position 20,657,041 of record CM062200.1, read on the forward strand.
GCTTGCTGGTGCAGCTGCACTTAAAGCTGGCTTTGTGATTGAAGACTCCAAATGATTCCAAAACTACCACAATGTAAAGCTAATTAGAGACTTTTTAAGAGAAATTTTAAGAAGAGTTTGCTGCAGCTCTCCACTCTAGGTCATGTGACTCCACTCTAACTAAACGCAATACACACCAATGGTGAAAATCTGGTCCTCCATTCATTCCGAATGGACAGAAAAAAGCCCATTCTATTGCGATTTGCGCGAACACTGTTTGGCCGATCTATATAATAGTCATAGTCATCGATTTGAGATCAAGCCGCACATTTGGATGTATTTTTTGCGTATGTGCTTTCAAAGCTGTGGGAGAAGCGTGGCGAAATACCAGGAAGAAACAGAATAATAATAATAATAATAATAATAATAATAATAATAATCATAAGTATGGAGGATAACAATAGTGCGCCTCTGTGTTGTCACACAGCCAGCCCACTAATAAGTATGGAGGATAACAAGAGTGGGCAGACGGGGCAGTGTGCATATCACAGGAGTGTGGAATTGGCTGAAATCATAAGTGATGCTTTGTTTTGTCTATGACAATGGCAATGGCAATGGTTAGAATGAATGGAATTTGGAGTGGTGAAGTAGCATTTTATTTATATTGCCCAAAATCACAACTCACAATTTGCCTTAGGGGGCTTCACAATCTGTACATCGTACAACACCCTTTGTCCTTAGACCCTCAACTCAGATAAGGAAAAACTCCTACAAAAAAACCTTCTAAAGTGGAAGTAACCTCAGGAAGAGCAACAGAGGAGGGATCCCTCTCCCAGGACGTACAGACAGGAAACAGTTTTTGCGTGTACAGAAGGGACTATCAAAATCAGTATATATAATATACAAATTATATGGACATATCTTCTCAAACATGTAAATTATTATATGTGAAGATGTGGATCCAGGTTTATCTTCTTTTTCTGAAAGAACACCAAATAAAAGACATGAGTAATGACATTATACAGGTTACCAACTCCACTTCTTCCTGGTAGTCCTTGTGCTTTCTGTGCTTTTTCGCCTTCTCACTTTCTGCAGGTATTTCCGCCCCTGGAGCTGTAGATTCTGGATCTGTGATTGCCAGCCGTCTACTGCCCCTATGTTCCTGCTCCACACTCACTGCTGCAGTTGTTATTATTATTAGTCTGATTTGTTGTCTGTCCTCCTGTTCTGTCTCCCCTCTCCCCCTCTCTCCTCCCCTTTCAACCCAACTCGGTCGATGCAGACGGCCGCCCACCCAGAGCCTGGTTCTGCTCGAGGTTTCTACCTGTTCAAAGGGAGTTTTTCCTCGCCACTGTCGCCAAGTGCGCTTGCTCGTGGTGGGAACTGTTGGGTCTCTGTAAATAATATTTTAAAGAGTATGGTCTAGACCTACTCTATGTGAAAGCGTCTTGAGATAACTTTTGTTATGATTTGGCGCTATACAAATAAAATTGACTTGACTTGATTATTATAGTAGTGTGAATCAGTTGTATTTGTTTTCATTACAAAATTCAAAAGAAGTAAATGTGACATTTTTTATGACACCATAATTATATATACCATAGTTTACCAAAATAAAAGAAGTTTGTGGACATATTTTCATATATATTGGTGACTGTTACCTTAGCATTTTGTGTTATGATCATGGTTCTATAGTGTATTTCTCTGTAAATTGTTGGTTATTTGGGTTGTCAATGATTTTCCTGTTGTTCTTCACTGGAATTTCTATTGCCTAATTGCTCTGGTCATTGTAGTCTGTACTATTCCTCATATTCTTGTGGTTGTTGGTGTGGAAAAGACAAGAAATTGTAATGCAGTGTTAAAGATTATGTTTAAAAAAAACAGGTAGTAGTGAATAGTTGCTTTTTATTGGAGGTCTATGAAGAGGTGCTAATTTTGTGTATTCACTGATGATCCTGTTGTCTTCAATGGAGGTGCTGCCATTATTGTTCTGGTGATCAGCATAGTGTTTATCTTGTTATTGTATTTTTCTTTTTCTGAATGAAAAGGCATCATGTTTAATATGTAAAGAGTTACCATCATTTGGGTCATTTGATGTTTTGGTTGTCTGTTACTGAAACTGTTGCTGGTACCTGTGTTGCACTGGAGCTGTAGTTTGGCTTCTTCCTCCAGTACTTCTGGTCTTTAGCCTGAGAAAATGTTTTTCATGATATATTTTTAGTAAGTTTTATCAAGAATAGTTGATTAATATATATGATATACCTCTGCAGATTCTGCCTCTGTTACCAGTGACTCTGTTGTGGTTGTGTTTTTCTAAAGTAAACATATAAAAGCGAAGCAGTATTAGTTTGATGTGCAGTATTATAACAATTTATTTGTGAGAAATATATAAGTAATTACATTTATAAAAAAAAAAAGAGCACTTACTTTAATGCTGTGTCCCCCTTTTGAACACAACCACGATGTCACAGGCGCCCTACGTCTTGAGCTAGGCAGGAGCACATGTGGGTGCTTATGGAGAAATCAAAACCACCATAAGGTACTGGGCATAACTGGCACATCATCGTCTATTGTCTTTGTGAACAATAAACAGTAATATTTAAAGGCATGAAGTCCTCAGAATACATAAAAAGGTAAATAGTTGACTGAATGAAGATAGATAATTCTGCAACATATTATGTTAATCGAGAATATACCTCATTCCCTTTTCTGGGATGCAACCTCCTCTCTAAAACTGCTGTGTCTGCATCTGCATCACCAGAACTGTAGTTTGTCCTCACTGTAGGTAATGTTGGTGTTTTCAGTAGAGCTGCTTCTGTCCCCCTCTGCTTTCTCTCTTCTTTGTGTCGAGACGGTTCCTTGGAGTGTTTGTTGAACTTAGTTCATAATCTTGCTGTGTAGTTGTTGCTGTGTAGTTGTTGCCATTCTTCTTTTGGTCATTACTGTAGTCGTATTTGTGAGTAATGTCCATGTGGTTTTGTATTGTCGCACTTTGAGGTTGTTTTGATATGCATTTGCAGATTCTGCCTCTGTCACCAGTGACTCTATTGTGGATGTGTTTCCCTAAAGTAAACATATAAAAACAAAGCATTATTAGTGTGATGTTGCAGTATTATAACAAACGTAATGAAATTATAATATAAAAAATGACGACCTACTTTAATGCTGTGTCCCCCTTTTGAACACAACCACGATGTCACAGGCGCTCTATGTCATGAGCTAGGCAGAAGCACATGTGGGTGCTTATGGAGAAAACAAAACCACCATCAGCTCCTGGGCATAACTCGCACATCATCGTTTATTGTCTTTGTGAACAATAAACAAGAATATGCAAAAGCGTAAAGTCCTTAAATTACACAAATATGTGAATAGTTGATTGAAATAACACCAATAATTTTGCAACATATATTAATTGAGTATTTACCTAATTTCCTCTTCTGGGATGCAGCCTCCTCTTTCAAACTGCTGTGTCTGCATCTGCATAACTGGAACTGTGGTTTGTGCTCACTGTAAACGTTGTTGATTTTTCTCTTCTTCATGTGACATGTCCTTTTCCCAAAGGCATGATCATATTTCTTAGCAAGGTCCTTTTCACAAAAGGATGATCATGTTTGACCAGAGTTATGGAGGTTGTTGCTCACACACTCATGTAGTTAAAATACAGTAAACTGGACTGTGATAACTGTAATAGGTCTGAAGTACACCAGATTTGAGGCAGGTGTGTGGTTGGGATGTGTATATGTGATCAATGAGTGTCTGTTTTTCTGTTGTTGCATCTGTGATAAGTTGTGTATAACTTCTGGATTGAAACAATTCTCGTATTGCCTTTTTTCCTTTGCTGAGAAGGTCCTCCATTGAAGTTTCCACAAACAATGACTGGATGTTTAATTCATCATGTCCAACAAGTCCAAGAGGCTTTGCATGTTTGGTAAAAAGCTGTCCAGACTGAAGTTTGGTGGTCTGTAAACAGTTGCAATCAGTGCTCTGACTGGGGCTTCTATTTTGACAACTATAAACTCAAGATTAGTGACATTGTACATGTACCTTCGAGCCTGTGCTTGAATATGGCTCTTACAGTATATTGCGACTCCACCTCCATCTTTTTTTGCCATGTCTGGATAATTCATGTAGGAAATATGTCTGCTGCGTGTGAACATGTTGTATCCTTCCAACTGAAACTTTGAAGCAACAAAGGATCCAGACAAATGTGTTTCTGTAACACATAACACGTCAGCAAGTGCCAGTTCATGGTGGCACTTCATGTCCTCAATGTGAGATAGAAGTCCTTTTGCGTTGTGGTGAATGACTATGAAATTGTAGGCTGTTTGGTCTACTGATTTCACATGTTGCAACAGTGGTCTTGTGCTTTGAAATGATGCTTTTGTCATCATTTGTAATGCAGCTGTGATTCCAGGATCAGCATAGATTTTCTTGTCACTGAAGTATGTGATGTACAGTTCTTGTAGTGAGGTTGTGCGGCTGAGGGCCACATAGGACATTCCTGGTCCAAACACACCTTTCAAACTGACCACTGCAGACTGCATTGTCATGCCTTGAACTTTGTGAGCTGTGCATGCAAAGGCCAACTTCATTGGGAACTGCCTTCGCACCACTCCATTTTTGCTCATGTGTTCCTCACTCATCTCTATGTACACCAAGTCTGTTTCCCCAAGTAACCTTTTGCGGAATCTTTGTCCTGCAGTTGGATTGTCTAATTCAAGACCAATGAGCCGCACTGTCCTTTGTCCATCTTGTGCGTCTGTCACTATGTTGACAATTTTACCAAATGTGCCATTAACAATCCCATCCTCCACATCTAGATTCCTAATCAGCATAATGCGTGCTCCTTTTGCAGCTTGTATGTTGTCAGGTAAATCTGTAGTTTTGCCTTTGATGCCTTCAATTTGGATCATTTGCCCTGTGGTGGGTTTTTTTTTATAGTCCTCAGCTTGAATATGAATAAAATCTGAATGGAGAGCAGCTACGGTTGCAGAATTGTGCTCATCAACCTCTTTGTTTGTTGCAAATATATGCAGCACATCAGGTGGACAATCCTTTTTATTACTGATAGCCTGGTTGAGTAAAGTTCTGTCATCATTGCTGAATTCTGTCTTTAGTTTTACCCTTATTCTGTTCAGGAGCTGTGCAAAAGCGAGATCATCTTTTTGGCGCATGATGTGTGTCAGTTTGACCATTTGAAAGTTGTCTTTCCAGAGGTCAAGCACATCCTTCTCATACACACAGAGTGATTTGGCTCTACCAAGGGGGGGCAGTTGGTAGAAGTCCCCTACTGCTAGGACAGACATTCCTCCAAAAGGTTTCTCGTTACCTTTGATCTGTTGAAATCTCCAGTGGACGTAGGCAAATAACTCTTTTAAAACCATGCATATTTCATCTATTGTGAGAATGTCTGCTTTTGACAGAGCTGCTCTAACTCCATCTAGAGCATTTCCAAGAGTTTAAGGACAGAGTGTAAGGTCTTTCCAGAGATATTGAAAGCTGCGGTCCCAGTAAATGCAGTCAGAAGCACTGCAGGCATGGACATGTCTGCTTCATTGCGGAATCTTGGAAGTTGCCGCAGAATCTTGGTTGCCTCCTCATATATGCTCTTGATGACATGCGATTTGCCACAGACAGCTCCACCTGAGACAAAGTAGAAGAACTGTTCAGGATTGTGGCCCCAGACACGCTTGAAGCACCATTCACGTATAGTGTAAAATATGGATGTCTGTTCTTCATTCAGGCTTTGGTACAATTTTTTGACAGCATCTGGGCTCAACTGCGGGGCTTCTATTGCTGGTACAGCTCCACTGTTGTCACAATTGATCTGAAAGTCAGGTACGTCATCTTTTTCATTCTCCTCATTGGGATTTGTTGGTTTTTGCAGGGCAACGCACTCCAAACGCTTCAACTTCAACCTCAGGTGCAAAAGTGTTCCACGCATTTAGAATTGACCCTTGCTGTTGAATCCTGGCCAGTGCCTTCTCTATTTGTTTGCCATGTCCTTCATATCTTTTCATGGCATCGACCTGGGCACGTACTTCATAGCCCCACTTGAATCCAGTCATGTAGAACTGCTCATATGTTGGGTATTTCTCATTTTTGAGGTCAATATTTGGTCTGTATGGAAAATACAGTTTCAGCAAAATGGCAGGTTTTCCTTGAGTTATCTTTTAAATGTGTCCTTTGCCAAGAGGGGAATGGCCTTTTTACCCTTAGTTTGCTGACCGTAGAGGATCCTGTACTCAGAAGCAAACTCAGCCACGCACATGTGTTCAAACTCAGGTGTCACAGGTCTTTCTGTGTATTTTTCTGGTAATCCAGGCATCCACACTTCCTCTGCATCTGGGGCCATTTCCTCTAGCCTCTTCATGGGAAGACTCATTTTCAGTGCATCATCATCAGTTTGTAAGAACAACACATTACGGGAGCATTTTTTTAGTAGCAAGCTGCATGTCCGTGCCACAGACTCTTGAGCACTGACCTGTCTGTGTTTAGCATATGCCTGCATGATCTGCTTCATTTCATCGTCTGTTTTACGAACATCACGAATGACTGCATTTAGGAACTCAGTCATCTCATGTTCTGGCTTGGACACATATGACATCATGTACATTAGGCAGCTGTACTCGTCAAGCACAAATTGAATGTCCATGTTGGCACTCCATGCTCTCAGCAAATCAGAATTGTATCCATTGACCCAGCAGTCCTTTGGATGATGCTTTAGCAGAATCACATTGCCATTGGTTAGATCATTGACACATTTCTTGTATTGTTCTGGGGTTAGTTTGCATTTTTCCAGCAGCTCTGACAAGTTGTTGTATGAGGCATTTGGGTCACAAAGCAGATCTCTCAGTGGTTGTAGTGTTGCCTTGGCGTCCTTTTGTTTCTTTCCAAGTGCTCTCTTTTTTGATCTTGACTTTTTGCCTCTGCCTTTCCCACTTTTGTTTTGCTGATTTCCATCAACATCATTATTTTCTTCATCATCATTATCTTCATCCTAATCATCTGGGCTGGGGAAGGTGATGAGGGTTTTGTCTGTGGGTAATTTCGGAAACCCAAATCTGCACAATACATTGCCTTTCTTGCAATATCTTGAATGATTTCTGCTGTGAACTTGAACCTTTGACACAATTTTGTGGAGCTCAGGGTCTGCATTGACATCTGGCATTGTGCAAGTTATGTACTTGTCAATAAATGCCATCACTTCGCTATCATCACCATCTTCTTCAAACTCGGGTGCATCGTTGATCCAAACTAGTAAGTGAATATGTGGGCTTCCTCTTGCTTGAAACTCCACTTGATAGAAGTAATCTTCCACTTCACCAATAGGCTGTGCAGGTGACAAGATCAGCTTTGTCATGAGAGCATCAGCTCTTTTCTCAAACATCCGCATTACAGTGACAGGGTTGCTTCTTAGAATGTCACACTTTGCATTCCAGTCAAGTTCGGAAAAGTCAACATGTTCTCCTTGTTGAGCTTTAATGACTTCTATGATCTAAGTGTCATGATCTGTCTGTCACTCCTGGACTCTTGCTCTGTTCCCCTCACCTGCCATTCCCTTACCTTCCACCAGATGCCCTCTGACTTTCCTTCCTTACCCATCACCTGATTGCCCCACCCATCTACACACCTGTCTCCACTCTCCTCTCAGCCACTCCCTCCCCATCAGCTTCACTCCTTTCACCTGTCTCTACTCAGCAATTAGCTGAGTATATATACTAGTTCATTTCCCTGGTCAGGGGTCAGATCCTTTTGTTTGCTTGTTCGGTGGTGTGTGTCTTGTTCCCTGGTTCTGGTTCTGGTTCTGGTTCCCCGTTCTTGTGTCGGTTCTAGCCACCCTGCTATGGATTATTCACCTGCCCGGTTCTTGGATTTATCTGTTTGCCTGGTTTCCCATTTTTGTTACCTGCCTGCTCTGGACTCTGCACCTCATCTCATGTAAATAAAACTCCAATCAGCATACCTGCCGGTCTCCTCTCCTCTCTGCGCTTGGGTCCTATATTTGCCTAACGGCTACCGCGCCGTGACACTAAGGCCATCTAATTTCTGCAGCAGAAAATGTCAGAAAAAATGTTGGCTTGTCCAACTGTCTGACCATAGCATTGAGATCTTTAAGTGTTTTATCCCAATAAGCAGGAGTTCCTCTCAGAGGTTGCATAAAGCGTGTGGCATCTTTATTGTTTATCAGTTTTTCCACTTCTTGTTTATTTTGGAGCATCCGGTTGGAAATTTTGCGACCATCTCTGGTGATCGGTTTGCCTTTACGAAGTTGAATTGACATGCTGTTTTTAGCCATGTGTGTTTCTGTCACAAACTGTGAGAAAAATAGGTAACTTTGGTCGTTTGCAAAACGGGTATCAGCAGAAAACAGTCTTGCATTAAAGTACATGCTTGGGGACAGTTTAATTTGTCTGACGTCATCAAGTGTGTTTTGCCCTGTTGGGAACTGCACAGGGAAGGCCATGGCTTCTAGTTTTGGTATGGAAAAGAACCCAACCGGTTTGTTTCCTTGGGCAGGTGCAACGCTAAATATTCCTTCACCGTATGATAGAACTTCTTGTGCTATGTCAGCTGGCTGCATGCAAGTGTCCAGAGCCAGACCACGTCTCAGTTCCTCTTGTACATCATCTGGGTTATTGGACTGCTCGGCTTGCTCAGTATTTGCATCTAAAATGATTTCCATTTCTGACTCCATTTCTTTTTCTGGGTTACTGGACTGCTCAACATGTGCAGTATTTTCTGTGTCTTGTTGTGTCTCCTCTGCATCACTTGGTTGATCATCTGTGAGATTGTTGAATGTAGCATTTTCATCTATAGATACATCTTTGTATTATGAATGCATTTGTTTGAGTTTTGTTAGTGATTTGATAGCACATGTTTCATGTTGACAGTGTAGAAGAATTGATGTCCTTTGTATTTAATGTGTCTTTTTAGTTTTACTTGCAACAGCTGGGCTTCGTTGCTGGGTCTTGGGAGACAATTCACTGTTGATTTTACCTCTGAGGGAACACACACAACAGTACCATGTTCTGCTCTTTGTTGTACTTTGGGTAATGCTACTATTTTGGCAAAAGGTAGGATTTTGGAAATCAGCTGTCTCTCGAGCACATTCAATCCAACCAGTTCTGGTGGAATGGGTGCCACTGCAATGGATGGCATTCTTCCTCTTGTCAGGTGGTTATCACAAGTGGAGCAAATCCACTCCTGCATTCTTTCTTGTGGAATGGTACAAGGGGTCGAGCATTCAGTGTCACAAATATGAACAAATTGTCCTGTTAAACAAGCATCTACCACATGCATGTTTTTGACATATTTTGGCCTGTTGCAATGTTTAACTTGATCTGGAAACATAGTCCTGTGGCACACTGTACAGACAAAGGTGGGTCCATGCTGAACACTTTCATGGAATGAAGATATGGCAGCTTGCATTACTATGTTGATGACAGGCTGGGGTTGTACTTCAGGCTGTGGTGTTTGTTGGCGATGAATACTGATCTGTCTATTTCTTTTTTAGTCTCAGTGAACACTGCAACTTGTGATAAATGTGCAATGCAGCATTTGAGGCTAACGTGTTTCTTTTATTCTGGGTACAACACCACATATAGTGTTGTACTGCCTGAATTTTTGGTCACTGTGATACTTTGTTTGAATCAATTGTTTTTGTCTGTAGTCCTTGTCACAGGCATATCTCTGGGCCATGTACCTTTTGAGTCTGTTTTGAAAATTCAGATCTGTGTTGTACCTCTTTGTAATATATTGTTTTTTGTCTGCTCCGGAAACCTGAATCTGTGTTGTACCTCTTTTTAATATACATTTTGTGTTTGCTTTGGAAATCAGGATCTGTTTGGAATCTTCTGACCATGTTTAGTTTTTTTTGGTTTTTAACTTGAGGATCGTCATAATGATGCTTGGACGATAACAGCTTTTGTTTGCGATGATGCCAGTCCTGGGCATACTTAGTTTTCATAGCCTGCAGCTTTTTCATGCGAAACTCTAAACAGCTGGCATACTTGTTTTTCTCATATTGGTTTTTTGTATTCCTTTTTTGTCCATGAGATGAAGTTTTGTCTTTGTGGTGTAGATATTGCTTTGTACTTGTATGTGTTCTGCACATTGCTTTTTGACGCTGTTGTTTATTTCCTTTGACCACAATTTTTACTGGTTTTGTTGTGTTACCTGTTGCATCTCCCCCCCAGATTTAATTCCAGTTTTTTTTAGTTGTCCTTTGCCTGCATTATTCTTTGGGCTGTGGACTTCCACATATACATCTACGTGTGGTATGCAAAAAGTACTTTGTGACTAAGCTTTTTTTTCCTGACTGAGGCACAAATGGAGACATTATTGACACCTCCATGTTGCTCTCTGTGATTTGCGCTTCAAAACTTATTTCTGCCGGTGGTGCAGCTGTAGGTCTTTGTGTGATGTTCACATCAGCTGGCTGTGCAGAATGTTCACTGGAACTGGTGTCAGGTATGAAACAAACTGGCACAAACTCATAGCTGGCATTGCTACTGCGGTCTTTAAACAGCCTGTGCAGATGAGTGATCGTGTCACTTAGGTGATTGAAAGTCAGCATAACTGCAATTCCATCAGGGTGGGGTAAACCTGCAGCACTTCTTGAGTGACAATCAAAGAATCCATATTGCCCTGATCTGTTGCGAAACACTGCAAAGCACTCATGGGATATCATGAGTAAAGCATGGCTGACATCTGTTGTTAGACACCAAAGTTGTGTGTCTAGAGGCAATGAACCACCAAGGTTTCCTTTTTGGGCCTTCAGGTATCCACACCTCACAGAAGACAGGCACACGTTGTATATATTCGTGTCTGTTAGAACTTGCTTTGGCATTTCCTCTACAGTCAGATGGTTCTGTACAAAGCTTCCCTCCAACAGAAGCTGGGTTTTGATACCAACATAGAGTGAATCTCCCTGTTCAAGCACCCTGTCAAGGTAGGTTGTGTTGAACTGTGCTCCTTCGTTGTGGTAGGCCAGAAATGTGAGAGCTATACAGGTGCACTGATGATTTCTTGAGAATATGTTGTATCTCTGATCACTCTGACAATGAGTTGCTCTCACAGATTGAATATGTTGACTTCTGCTTCTGTGTGGCTTCTCAATCTGTGGCTGTTCATGTGCTCAGTGGGAACGCTGATCAAAGTATGGTAGGAATGATTATTAGTATTATTATTCATATTATTATTATTGTTGTTGTTGTTATTGTTATTATTATTATTGTTATTATTATTACTACTACATCTTATTATTTCAGTTTGTGAACTTACAAACCAGAACAAAATGTTGCCTTCATTCACATTAAAGGTTAACGTTAGCAAGTTACATTTATCTTTGAAGTAGAATACATATTGTTTTTAAATTGTCCTGTGTGTATCAATTGTAGAGGAAAGCAAACCTACCTTTTTTAGCTGGATAATAAGAGCAGGAGGGTGTGTCATCCACTATCCACAAGGTTCTTGGTTGTGAAGGTGTCTGTGTTTCAGCCATCTGATAACAAATGATTCCAAGTTAATAAAACGAGAGAGAGAGAGACCTGAGTGTGGGAAAAACAAACTACCTTTTCAGATGGAGTACGAGAACAGGAGGTTGAATCATTTGTCATCAAGAAGCTTTTTGGCTGTGGAGGTGTTTGTGTTTTGGGAACCTGATTACACATGATATCAAATTAATTTCTTAAATATGTATATCATGTCAAACATTGTAGTCTATTCAATATTCAATTCTCCAAATCAAGTATTTAAGACTAGTTGACACAACAATTTACACAAGTATGATTTCATGATACAACTGTATGTGTCCACCATGCAGTTTTAGCAGCAGAATGGGCAAGATAGGTGCACTGTCCATTGCCCAGAACTGGTGGTACTTGGTGGAGGAGTTTGAACCATGTGATAACACATGTTACTAAGTTTATGAAACTTGGCAACTAATACAAAAACAATATATCTTCTTTATGTATGGAAAATTGTGTCTAATCCAGCAGAAAGAATCATATGTATTATTTAGGTACCGATTGGCTGGATCTGCTTGGTTGAGTCTTGTCCAAAGCAGTTTTTGTGCCTGTGATCTCTTGCCCTTCCTCGGCATCTTGGACAAAAGTTTGGAATGAAAAACAGTTCTAACCAAATTGCAGTTTAGAAATGTTTGTTTATATTATGTATTAAAAGAAATATGATATGGGATGTTAAGTATATAACAATATACCTTAGAACACTTGAGTGTGTAGTTTCTGTGTCCAATAAATGATCATCACAGGAACCCCATGAAAAAGAACGGAAGATAAACATAAAATAGCAGCTAAATAGCACAGTAACATGTACAGTCATATATTCTAAGACCACTTACCAAGATGAGAAATTCTAATAGTTGAAAATTTGTCTTGGTCTCCTTGGTCACACTTGGGCAAGTCCTGGTCTTCCTGGACACACGCGGTCCTGCAATATAATCATGCCATACAAATTTAGCACACTATAATGATGTAAAACGCTGTTTTTTCCGGCACACACCAAATTGGGTTTTCAAAGTTGACTTAGATACTTAACATTGACATTTAACAAATGTGTTGTGTGCATTATATGGACCCCATTTTACAAAGCTGTCAGTGGAAATCTAATTTTCTCAAGTTTAGATTAATGATGGTTAGGCAGTTGTCTGTGGAGCCCACATAATGTTTAATACTTTCACACATACTTTAGTTGAATTCAAGTCAAACTGTCTGGTCTGGTTAAAATGTGTGGATTTGAACTAAGACTATGTGTCAGCAGTAAGTCATTAAATCAGCTACAACATGTGTAAGTTCTTTAAAAAAAAATGTTGTACTGAGGTTTTAGGAAACTTACCTAAACAGAGAAACTCACAGGATGCCTAACAGAAAGCTCACAGAAAATGTAAATTTAAACAACAGTAATATGAAATTTCAAATTCTTTTCATCAACAATAACAAAAAATATATGTGGTCTTGATAGCTGTCCTACTCTCAACAACACCAGTCTAAGTAAACAAGTATACAAAAAGTATGATTTACTGTAAAACTAATCAACTCCAAACCTAGCCTAATGTAATGCTGTACTCTAATCTGAAGTTATAAATGTGTTGTAAATACAAATCTAAAGTAGATTTGTCTTGAAGATGCTGGACACAGGAAACCTGAAAAAGACAAAAAATACATCGAATTGCTCCTCAGTACAAATTATTAATGACTACATACTAAAAGTAAAAAAGAATAAGCCACACTTACAAAGATGGCAAAGTGCAAAAGTGTGATGCCTTTATCAGGTTTCACCCTGCATACTAAGTAAATTTCACATGTTAATTACACACCCTGTATTAAAAACATTTAGACCCCTAGAAATTCAACTTCAACTAATGCAGTTGGTTCTTCATAAGAAATTAGTTTATAGATTATGATACTGAATTTTGAAACTGCAATTTCCACCTCTCTCTATGTAAATTCAACATAGTTGCAAATTCTAACATTGTAAGAACATGACAGAATGTGCTTTCTAAATTGCTTACCTGAAAATGTGAAGAGATGAAATGAAGATAAAAAAGTACATGAGGATAATGAATGGTTTGTCTGAAACAAAAGAAACAGTGACCATTTGAGACATTGATTAATTTATTCATTTGGGTTATTGCCATGTGTAGAAAATGTAGGTAGGGATTTTTTAATTAATTTCAATTTAAGAAAGAGACGTCTGCTTTTTAAACAATATTTTAGCAAATATGTAATCAAATCTGGTACGACAAAAAACAAAAAAAAATGTATTACTTATAAGTAATAAATGTATACAAATAAAATTGACTTGACTTGACTTGAGACAAAATCAAACAGACAGAATCACAGTTCTGTGAGTACTTAAGAAGAGACAAAACACAAACAGCCAATCAGAACTGGCGGATTGGGTGATAGCCTCCCTCAGATACGAATCCCCCAATCACAGTCGGCTAGGGAAAATCAAAGGTGAAGGTGTGAAGTGTTTGTGTGGGAAGAGGGGTGGGAGAGCCAACATACGAAGCTCAGATACTTCACCCTCTCCATCTAACTCCAAATCTACTGTAAGCCTGAAAGGAGACCCTGCTGAACGCACAGTGCAACATTTGTGAGTTTAAGTTCAAAGTGTGAAACATCAACCAAAGCAGTACAGTGACACTTTACGTTCACTTCAGAGATGTCCCACATCATCTGGTGATAATTCATGCTTCCTGTTTGCTTCCTGAACAGTTAACCCTCCAGACCCCAGCACAAGTTTACATGTTGCTGCAGTTCACTGACAATCTCACTTAAATTAGCATTTTTCTACTCAATCCAAACAAATAGCTCTATCTCAAAAACTGAAAGAAATTGATAGTCACAAGTTGTTTTCATTTTAAAATAAAACTAAAACCTGTTTAATCTGATACCTGACTCTGTCTTGTTCTATACAGAGGATGAGCTGAGGAGAAACCTTTTTAAATTTTAACTTTCAGAGAATCCAATCCCAAAAATAACTCGACCATCAGATGTCAGATGTGTAATTTTTATGTTTGTGGTGTTTAAACTGTGGACATGACAGGGAGGTAAGGAGAGAAAGAAAAGGCAGGGTGTTTCTGATGTAAGTTTACATGAAGGTCTATGGGGAGCTTGCTGGTGCAGCTGCACTTAAAGCTTGCTTTGTGATTGAAGACTCAGTCAAATTGATTCCAAAACTACCATAATGTAAAGCTAATTAGATTTCCTACGCTTTGTGAGTGAAATTGTGTCTGTAGAGTGAAAATTGTAGGAGTAAGACTTTTTAAGAGAAATTTTAAGAAGAGTTTGCTGCAGCTCTCCACTCTAGGTCATGTGACTCCACTCTAACTAAACGCAATACACACCAATGGTGAAAATCTGGTCCTTCATTCATTCCGTATGGACAGAAAATGCCCGTTTTATTGCGATTTGCGCGAACACTGTTTGGCCAATCTCTTATAAGAGTCATAGCCATCGATTCGAGATCGAGCCGCACATTTGGATGTATTTTTTGCTTATGTGCTTTCAAAGCTGTGGGAGGAGAAGCATGGCAAAATACCAGGAAGAAACGGAATAATAATAATAATCATAAGTATGGAGGATAACAATTATGCGCCTCTGTGTTGTCACAAACACACAAATGAGCAAAAGTGCGCCACACATACGAATACACGTGCACGCGCCGAGGTCTTGGCTCACTCCTCCACACACGTGGAGAGGACACTCCGTTGTTCCGACCTAACACGTGGTTCATGCACAGCACGCAGAACATACATGAGGCCGAACAAAGAAACACACACACATTCTTTCTGGTGCACATCTGACCTGCACACACACAGATAAACTCTCTCTTTGCTCTGTAGTTTAGTACTAGTTAGATCACTATTGTGTGTTTTTGTATATTTGCTTCATGTAAATAATATGTTTGACTATAAATGCTGGTTTATTTAATGTTGCACAAGAGTTAATGCTGCCAACCTCTTCTATTCAAAACTCCAAATCTTTCAACTTTACTATCTATTTGATATGGTTATTTTGATTGTAGTCATTAATTTAATTATTAATCAAAAGTCCAAATTTATAGTGTAGTACATTTTATGAGACTAAGTTAAGGCATATGGCCATCATTTTCCTATTTTCAGGGTGGTGCCCCATTTTATTACTATTTAATTGTAGTTAATTATTATTTGATAATTATGATTTATTTCCGATGGCCATAATTAACCAAGATAGACCTATTGCAGTTACACAGAAAAGTATAACAGAAAGTTGCTACACTTTTATTTGTTATGTGAGCGGTGACACATCAGTTGAAAATCTATTTTTAAAAACAACTGCACTGCCCCATGGCAGGAAACTACTGAAAATTCAAGTTATCAGATTGGATGAGGACTAATAATTATTATTTGAGTCAGCTGAAGACTTGAGAGTCCCTCACTTCGCTCTGAATCTTAAAGGTCAAAGAATAGATCCTGTTGTACAGATAGTTACATTGTATGAGAGATGAAATATAATTACATTTCCTTTCTCATACAATGTTTATATGAATTGTGTATGAAAACTGGAAAATGTGGAAATTAATAAAGTTGAATTTTTAGTTTAAAGTTGAAAGGCTGAAAAGTCACATAATACTGCATTTCTTAAAAAACAAAAAAACACGATATATATTGATATAAAGATATAAAATTAAATATAGCATGATTTTATCCATATTGCCTATGTTGGATGTATTAAACAATAGATGATTCAAACATTCCTTCCAGTCAAAGTTTTGCTCACTCAGCACATATGCCAAAAAACTTCTCCCACATCGCTAAACTTCCTGCTGTGAAAAAACTCAATAAATATTGGTTTAAAAAAAGTTGCCACACAGCGAAAGGCTGTTCTTAAGGTAACTTAAAAAGAAAGTATTTCTTGAAGAGTTACACTGCTAATTGACTTTTCCTTTAAATGTGTTTTTTTCTTTAGTCCCAAAATACCAGGCACTTATTTCATGTTAATGTGGATTAGCACTGTAAACTCTGAATTTAACAAGGCCAGCCTCTTATATAATGCAACAGACTGTAAAGAAATTACACCTTGTTTCCTTCAATGATTTGTAAAGCAACAATATTTAATCACATTTTCTCTGTTGACTAAACTGTGGTGACAATATTTTTTGACATTTTTAAGAACTTTTTTTCTTGTCTCTTTTGTCACTTGAAATAGAGAGATCTTGATCTCCGTAAATCTATATGTTGAATGAAAAATACACAAACAAACATGCACACAAAGAAGGCTGACGAACAGCATGGACATGCTGTGGCTGTCCAGGGGAGCTCTTCATGGTGCTGACAGACAGCAGTGTCCCATCATTGATTGGCCAGAGTGGAATGAGAGGATCACAGTCAAGAGACACACAGAAAGGGAGAGGGAGAGAGGCCTGTTGTTTTAACCTGCTGTAGCAGGGGCCAGAGTCAGCACGCTCACTGCTTCACATTTCTGTGTGTGTTGCATTTGATTCCTCATTAATAAGACTAAAGAAGCCTTACACTCTTTTACACAGACACACACACACTTCAAAGACCTGGGGTGAACAACTGAGAAAGAGAGATTTTACCATAAATGTTATATCTTGGCAGCTCTCACTAACATGTAACTCAATTCGGGTAATGTAACTGGTCAAAGAGCATAGCTGCTAGCTGGTGATATTGGATTTATATATGCTTTTTGCATTAATGTAATGAAGTCCTTTGATATGTCTAGGTTAGCCAAAGATGAATTCTGGCACGGTTATTTTTATCCAAAAACAGTTTCTCATATGAGTCCAGAAATGTTTATATACTTCAATATATATCATTATTGCAATACCATTTATATGGATAAGTTAATGTTTTTACACAATACAATACAATAATAAACAATAATGAACCATAATAAACATTTTTAAATAAAATTGAAATGATAGGTTGCATATTACTTTACCAACAGAAAGATGCTTTTGAAAATGCAAAACTCCATGTGGCCCTAGTTCCTGTCCTACATAATCAGCACCTCTAAGCATTATAGAATCAAACCACAAATCCTCCCTTCCAGGTCTGTTATTTTGGCGATGTGTTATTCAGGCTCAGTTGGTGACTACATAGTGTCCTGATTACTGAAAAAGCAATGGAGGGAACTAGAGTTCAATCTTTAATATCTGATAAACCATGATGGAAATTTGAACTAGGACAATCTATGTTTACATATACACAGGTACAGCATGTCCTATGAAATATTAATGCCTCGTCGGTAGCCCCTCGGCGTTTGATTATTTAGTACAATAAATTGAGTCCTTCTGGTATATGCTAATAAATAGATGACATTGCCATGTCTGTAGCAGTCAATTCAAAGTGCTCACTGAATTAAAAATGTATATTGCTCGTAGGCCTCACATACAGAATCATGTATCCAGCAGCTTGATAGCTGTATTTCATGAGTACCCATGAGTGCCCCTGGGAAGGAGGATGGCTGGCTGTTAGGGCCAAAGCACAACACAAGGCAAGTACGACGAATGCTGTTATTTGGTAAATTAATGGAAAAAGAGGTGACCCTGGTACGATGCCGCAAAGTTGGACAGGCTGTTTGATTGTCATAACTATGTGTGGTTATTATCATCAGCCCAGTATAGGATGGTTTTTGATGCATTTTGATGACCAGGTTAGAATCAGAATCAGAATCGGGTTTATTGCCATGTAGATTTTCACATACAAGGAAATTTGCTGTGGTGTATTTTTGCGTAATAAGTACAGACAAGTAGTGCAAAAGTCAAAATAAGCATAAATATAAAGTAGTATTAAAATACTAGAGTACTAATATGAAAAATATTACTAAATATGTGCAATATATATTTTTAAGATAAAAATTAAATAAAACTAAAACTGTTCAGGAATGTGCAAAATATTGTCCAGGGAATGTGTAACGGTTTGAGTACGATCTGTAGTCCATAGTGTGCGTTAATGTAACGCATTACGACAGGGGACGGTACGTTAATGTAACGCGTAGTGTCAGTTTGGGGAGGGGATAAGGGTCCGTGTCGGTGGGGGTCCCGGGCCTTGTTAATCAGGCCAGCTGCAGACAGGAAGAAACTTTTTTTGGTTCTGATGGACCGCAGCATCATTTACAGATCTGTTGGATCTGTAGGCGAACTACAGGGGGTCCAGGAGTGGGTCTGTGATGGATTTGAGGTGGGACAGCACAAGGCGCTCAAATGACTTCATTACCACTGAGTTCAGGGCGACGGGTCTGTAGTCATTAAGTCCTGTGGCCCTTGGTTTCTTGGGAACAGGGATGATGGTAGAGGTTTTGAAGCAGGCTGGTACGTGGGATATCTCCAGTGAAGTGTTAAAGATATCCGTGAACACCGGAGACAGCTGGTCAGCACAGTGCTTCAGGGTGGATGGAAAGACCGAGTCTGGCCTGGCTGCTTTGCCAGGGTTCTGTCTCTTGGATAGACTGTTAACGTCCCTCTCCAGGATTGAGAGAGGTGTCACTGTGGAGGGGGAGGGGGCCTCTGATGTGTCAAGTCAAGTCAAGTCAATTTTATTTGTATAGTGCCAAATCATAACAAAAGTTATCTCAAGACGCTTTTCACATAGAGTAGGTCTAGACCCAACAGTTCCCACCATGAGCAAGCACTTGGCGACAGTGGTGAGGAAAAACTCCCTTTTAACAGGTAGAAACCTCAAGCAGAACCGGGCTCTGGGTGGACGGCCATCTGCATCAACCGAGTTGGGTTGAAAGGGCAGGAGAGAGGGGGAGAGGGGAGACAGAGCAGGAGGACAGACAACTAATCAGACTAATAATAATAACAACTGCAGCAGTGTGCAGCAGGAACATAGGGGAAGTAGACGGCCAGCAATCACAGATCCAGACTCTACAGCTCCAGAGGCGGAAATACCCACAGAAAGTGAGGAGGCGAAAAAGCACAGAAAGCACAGAAAGCACAAGAACTACCAGGAAGAAGTAGAGTTGGTAACCTGTATTAGTGGGATAGGAATGCGTACGAATAGAGAGGGAGAGGAGGAGAGAGAAGCTCAGTGCATCATGGGAAATCCCCCGACAGTCTAAGCCTATAACAGCATAACTAAGGGATGGTTCAGGGCTCACCTGAGCCAGCCCTAACTTTAAGCTCTATCAAAAAGGACCGTTTTTAGCATACGCTTAAACAAAGAGAGGTGTGAAGTTGGGGGAGGCCCAGCCCGCTGCAGTGGTGGGAGAGGTGAAGTTGGTGGATGGAGTCCTGGTGGTGTTTAGAAACTAAACTAGCTATGGAAGCTTATAAAGGACAAAATGCCCTAAAGGAATTCCTGCTCTAATGTGCAGGTCAAATTTTTAGTTCAGAGACAGATTTTTAAGTGCAGAACAAATGTTGAAATTTTTTTTTCTACCATTAAATCCTTATCACGTAGTAGCTTGCCAATGGGCCAGTCACTATGAACTCTTTCTGTGGAGTCAGATATGGTTCATTTATTGTAACAGCCACAGAACTCGTTTAGTTTCCAAATATATGTCTGAAACTAATACATTAAATTGAAATAATACATTGCAATTGTGAACAAGGCTTTAGGAAAACCACAACATCGACCATGAATTATCTCTTAAAACTAACAAATGAGGTGGCGGGTGAGAAGCTGTGTTCATGTTTGGTGTTCAGTGAGTAGAAAAGCAAAGTGGTTATTTGTCTCACAGAGCGTTAATTAGAGCCAACTTTCGTATTGCTACACTTTAATTGTAGTCTAGCTAATGGTCATAGTAAAAGAGTGTGTTTGAAGCTGCTTAGTTACCTGCATGTTCAGTTGACACGGTTATTTCTGACAGACTATCTAACAGTATTGAAGCCCTGGGGTGTCAGTGTTATTATGTTCCAAATAACATCCATCTAATCTCAGCGCAGCCTCAGTGAGACTCACTCAAAGGAAATTACAGTCAAGTCTGCCATCATGTGGTGTTTGGGAGACATCAACACTGGCCAGTGATTCTACAGCTTAGAATGCTTATAAACCGCATTCACAACTGTATTCATGCCTTGAGTACAGACACATGTTAGATCACAAAACTTCAAAGGAGCCCATATGGGAAAATGAATGTGTTTTGGTTGTTGAAAGTTGCTGGAATTGGTAGTAGTAACAGTATAACCTAATTAATAAATCATTATAAAATAAATTAGTTTAAAGTTCAATGATTCCACACTGTAGTGGGTCCCCACATCCAACTCTGAGAACCATCAGACTAAAACACCATTCATGTATTTACATTCAGTGCGAATGGTTCTTTGTCGTGATCTGCCTCTGATTCCCCCCTAATGTTAAGTTTGTGTAGCCTTCTCTTATGTTGGTCATCTGTTTGGAGAGATCATTTGTGTTTAAGAGATATTTGCACATTATGTAATTTGTATAACTCAGTAAGAACATCAACAACACTTTGGTTATCACTTCCCTAGTTATTAGGGGTGTCACAATTCACCAAATCCACAATTCGATTTGACTTTCGATTTTAAGGTCTTGATTCAGTTCGCTTTTCAATTTAAACAGTTTTTTTTCACATATTTTTTTCATGAAAACCACATGATGGGCTTTATACCTTGACAACTGTCACATTGTCAAACTCTTATTTCAAGTGTGATATAAAATATAAATTTTTTGGAATCTACCAAGGCCATATGGTCAAATTTAAATAATTTATTTAAAATGTAATAACATTAAGCATCCTCTGACCTGTTGATAATACAAGGCAGCACAACAGACTGACTGAAATGCACCCTAAAGGCACACTGTAGTGGATGTGCAATGTTCTGCTTATCACCATCGTCGGTGGTTTCTCCGTCATCTCCGACTCCAGCAGTGGCAGTGGTGTCTCAAAAAGTGCAGCTGCAGGCTGCCAGGAAACTACGCTGTGTCATCTTTTAAGTGTTTTTTTTTTTTTTTGGGACATGAGTAAGCATCGCAGAGCCTGCTTTTAAATTGGATGATAGTAATCAAAAGCTCATATCAATATGTTTTCGATTTAAAATTTAAATTGTGACACCCCTACTTGTCAACCGAGTTGGGTTGAAAGGGGAGGAGAGAGGGGGAGACGCGTAGTGTCTGTTTGGGGAGGGGATAAGGGTCCGTGTCGGTGGGGGTCCCGGGCCTTGTTAATCAGGCCAGCTGCAGACCGGAAGAAACTTTTTTTGGTTCTGATGGACCGCAGCATCATTTACAGATCTGTTGGATCTGTAGGCGAACTACAGGGGGTCCAGGAGTGGGTCTGTGATGGATTTGAGGTGGGACAGCACAAGGCGCTCAAATGACTTCATTACCACTGAGTTCAGGGCGACGGGTCTGTAGTCATTAAGTCCTGTGGCCCTTGGTTTCTTGGGAACAGGGATGATGGTAGAGGTTTTGAAGCAGGCTGGTACGTGGGATGTCTCCAGTGAGGTGTTAAAGATATCCGTGAACACCGGAGACAGCTGGTCAGCACAGTGCTTCAGGGTGGATGGAAAGACCGAGTCTGGCCTGGCTGCTTTGCCAGGGTTCTGTCTCTTGGATAGACTGTTAACGTCCCTCTCCAGGATTGAGAGAGGTGTCACTGTGGAGGGGGAGGGGGCCTCTGATGTGTCAAGTCAAGTCAAGTCAATTTTATTTGTATAGTGCCAAATCATAACAAAAGTTATCTCAAGACGCTTTTCACATAGAGTAGGTCTAGACCCAACAGTTCCCACCATGAGCAAGCACTTGGCAACAGTGGTGAGGAAAAACTCCCTTTTAACAGGTAGAAACCTCAAGCAGAACCGGGCTCTGGGTGGACGGCCATCTGCATCAACCGAGTTGGGTTGAAAGGGCAGGAGAGGGTGGGTTAGAGGGGAGACAGAACAGGAGGAGAGACAACAAATCAGACTAATAATAATAACAACTGCAGCAATGAGTGTGGAGCAGGAACATGGGGGCAGTAGACGGCCGGCAATCACAGATCCAGAATCTACAGCTCCAGAGGCGGAAATACCTGCAGAAAGTGAGAAGGCGAAAAAGCACAGAAACTACCAGGAAGAAGTGGAGTTAGTAACGTGTATTAGTGGGATAGGAATGCATACAGATAGAGAGGGAGAGGAGGAGAGAGAAGCTCAGTGCATCATAGGAAATCCCCCGACAGTCTAAGCCTATAACAGCATAACTAAGGGATGGTTCAGGACTCACCTGAGCCAGCCCTAACTATAAGCTTTATCAAAAAGGACCATTTTTAGCATACTCTTAAATGAAGAGAGGGTGTCTGCATCCCAAACCCAAACTGGGAGCTGGTTCCACAGAAGAGGAGCTTGATAACTAAAGGCTCTGGCTCTGGCTCCCATTCTACTTTTAGAGACTTTAGGTACCACAGGTAACCCTGCATTCTGTGAGCGTAGTGCTCTAGGGGGGTAATACGGTACTATCAGCTCTTTAAAATATGATGGTGCCTGACCAATAAGAGCTTTGTAAGTGAGGAGGACGATTTTAAATTCTATTCTAGATTTCGCAGGGAGCCAGTGCAGAGAAGCTAATATTGGAGAAATATGCCTGTGAATATTCTCATTCATCCAGGTCATAGTTAGCTCAAGAAAATTGAATCGAACGCAACTGGACTTGGTTATATGTCTTTGAAGACGTTTCACCTCTCATCCAAGAGGCTTCATCAGTTCATGCTCATCTGACTAGGCTGGGACTAGTCTGACTAGCTAGTGTGGAGATCCAGGTAAGCACAATTATCTCAACACAACAATTATCTCAACACAACAAAAGCAAAGAAAGACAGACCAGGAAATTTCAGAACTTACAATCTCGAAATAATAACAATAACAACACAGAAATTCTTACTTGGAGGCAAAGGACCAACATTCCAGCACAGAATGAAATACAAAACAGGTGGGTAAAGAACTTGTCCAACAGAGAACTTACCCACCCAGAGAAAGAGGTCTTAGCCAAGGGCTTGAACTTTGCCATGACACCAAAAGAGTTACCTATAGTTGATTTGATTACAGCTACAGAATCAGCTATAAAGAAAAACAACTTAACTGGAACCGAAGCCGAACAGCTTAGGTTAAAAGTGTCAGCAGCTCTGTCTAATGCCAAGGCTCCCCCTTCCAACCTCACCACTGAAGAGAGGAAAGTGGTGACAGCCCTCAGCAAAGACCCCAACATCACAATCCTTCCAGCAGACAAGGGAAGATGCACAGTTGTGCTCAATACAACGATTACCACGCCAAGGTCTCTGCACTACTCAGTGACACTGACACATACGAAACTCTGAGACGAGACCCACCTAGTGATTACAAAAAGAAGGCAATAGAATGTTTACAACAACTACAAAAAGAAGGGATTATTGACAAAATACAATATCACCGTCTTTATCCTCAGGACTCAATCCCTTGCCTATATGGACTCCCTAAGATCCATAAAGAAGGGGCCCCTCTCAGACCTATCATCAGCAGCATTAACGTGGTCACTTACAACATTGCCAAGCACTTAGCCAACATCCTGGCACCCTTGGTGGGCAACCCCCACACCACATCCAAAACTCCATAGACTTTGTGAACAAAGTCCGGAACCTAAAAATGGATCCAGATGAAACCATGGTATCCTATTACGTGACTTCTCTGTTTACTTGGATACCAACTATGGAGGCTTTGGCAACAGCAAGAGAGCGATTTACACAGGACAACTCCCTCCAAGACAGAACAAAGCTCAAACCAGAGCACATATGCCAACTTCTGGATTTATTTTCACATATTTCCAGTCCAACGGCAAATTTTACAGGCAGAAACATGGCTGTGCCATGGGCTCACCAGTGTCTCCCATTGTGGCAAAGAGGTACATGGAAGAGGTAGAACGCAGGGCCCTGAACTCCTTTGAAGGAACAACACCGAGCCACTGGTTCAGATACGTGGATGACACATAAAATCAGAAGCCAAGAGGTATAAGCCTTTACTGAACACATCAACTCAGTGGACAGAAATATCAAGTTCACCAGAGAAGATGTTAACGATAATAGTTTGCCCTTCTTAGATTGTGACGTCCATATGGAAAAGTACAGGAGCCTCCACATTGGGGTATACAGGAAACCCACACACACAGACCAATACCTACTTTTCGACTCACACCACCCACTGGAACACAAACTGGGGGTTATCAGAACCCTGCAACACAGAGCTGACAATGTACCCACCAGCTTGCAGGCCCAAGGGAAAGAACGTGAGCACCTGAGGGTTGCCCTCAAAACTTGTGGTTATCCCAAATGGGCCTTTGTAAAAACTGCAGCTGGTTCCAGGAAGAACACCAACAAAGTGGTTGAGGAAGAAAAACAAAACAAACGAAACAACATAGTCATCCCATATGTGTCTGGGGTATCTGAAAAACTAACAAGCACCATATCCCTGTGTATTTCAAACCCAGCAACACACTCAGACAGAGACTGGTACATCCCAAAGACCGAACACCACACACCCAGAAAAGCAATCTGGTGTATGCAGTCCAGTGCAACAAGGAATGCAACAACCTCTACATTGGTGAAACAAAACAACCATTACATAAACGCATGGCCCAACACAGGAGGGCCAACTCCTCAGGCCTAGACTCTGCTGTCTAGTTACACCTCAAGGAGAAAGCCAACTCCTTTGAGGACAACAATGTTCACATCTTGGACAGAGAGGATAGATGGTTTGAAAGAGGAGTAAAAGAAGCCATCTATGCAAAAGTGGAAAAAAACATCTCTCAACAGAGGAGGAGGTCTGCGACACCACCTATCTCCAATTTACAATGCTGTCCTTTCATCTCTTCCCAGGAGATTCAACAACTTAGCCTCTAAGAACAACAGCCGTTCACAAATGGCCTCATGTGACTCCAACGACTGTCGTTATAACAGAGTAGAGCACTAACGAAGTCGAAACCAACTTTTCACCATCCCCACCGACCATCACTCGACTGTCGCTGGCACATGGAGCACTAACGATCCAATGACATCATTGGCCTTGTGAACGCCTCCACAGAGGTTAAATACCTAGATCTCCACACTAGCTAGTCACACTAGTCCCAGCCTAGTCAGACGAGCATGAACTGATGAAGCCTTTCGGATGAGAGGTGAAACGTCTTCAAAGACATATAACCAAGTCCAGTTGCGTTCAATTCAATTTCCTTGAGATATTGGAGAAATATGTTCTCTTTTGCTAGTTCCTGTCAGTACACGTGCAGCCGCATTCTGGATCAGCTGGAGAGTCTTTAGAGACTTTTCGGGGCAGCCCGATAATGAGGAATTACAATAATCCAACCTAGAAGTAACAAATGCATGGAATAGTTTTTCTGTATCTTTTTGAGGCAGGATATGCCTGATTTTTATAATGTTACATAAGTGGAAGAAGGCAGTCCTTGAAGTCTGTTTTATATGGGCATTAAAGGACAAGTCCAGATCAAAGGTTACTCCTAGATTGTTTAGGACCCAGAACAATAACTTCAGTTTTGTCTGAGTTTAACAGCAGAAAGTTGCAGGTCATCCAGTCTTTTATGTCCTCAATACATGCCTGAAGCTTGGCTAACTTATCGGTTTCATCTGGCTTTATCGATAAGTATAATTGAGTATCATCTGCATAGCAGTGAAAGTTTATGGAGTGTTTCCTAATAATATTGCCTAAAGGAAGCATATACAAGGTGAATAAAAGTGGTCCAAGCACTGAACCTTGTGGAACTCTGTGACTAACTTCTGTGTGCACGGAGAATTCATCATTTACATGGACAAACTGAGATCTATCTGATAAATACGACTGAAACCAGTTTAGTGCGGGTCCTTTAACGCCAATCAAATGCTCTAATCTCTGTAATAGGATCTGATGGTCAGTGGTCACAAGATGATGAATTTTGTCTCTAATAGTTAGAATTTTATCATTGAATAAGCTCATGAAGTTATTACTACTGAGAGCTCTGGGAATACATGTCTCAACAGAGCTCTGACTCTGTGTCAGCCTGGCTACAGTGCTGAAAAGAAACCTGGGGTTGTTCTTATGTTCCTCTATTAGTGAGGAGTAATGATAATCAATTTGGGAGGGACTAAAGTTAGCATCGGAGTCCTCCGTTATATTGAGACATGGCATTGAATTAAATGCCAATGTCTTTGTCCCTGATCTGTTTCCGTTTTGTTTGTTGTCACTTTCTTGCCCCAACTATCTGTCACTGTTTTTCCCTGTCTTCACTTCTGCTCACTGCCATGGCCATGGACTCCTTCTCTGTTCCCCTGACCTGCCATCCCCTTACCTTCCACCAGATGCCCTCAGACTTTTCTTCCTTTCCCCATCACCTGACTTCCCATCACCTGACTGCCCCACCCATCTACACACCTGTCTCCACTCATCTCTCTGCCTCTCAGCCACTCCTTCATCATCAGTCCAACTCCCTTCACCTGTTCACTCACCTTCCTCTGGCCACTAATCAGTCAGTTATATATACCGGTCCACTTTCTTTGTCTAGTTGTCAGATCCTTGTTATTATGTTCGTATGTTGCTTCTTTCTTGTTGCTTTTTTCTTGTTCCTATGTTTCTGTGTCGGTTCTGGATACCCTGCTAACTGATTATTCACCTGCCTGCTTTGGACTTATCTTTTGTCATTTTTTGGGAATAAACTCATACCATACCTGCTGGTCTCCTCTCCTCTCTGCGATTGGGTCCTACCCCTGCCAACCCACTACCCCCCGTGACAGAAGGATCTGACCAAAAATGGACCGAGCAGGAAATTATCTTAGACACTCACTTGTGTACATGGGGAATGGAAAAGAGCCCCTGACAGAGAGCACACCGGGAAGTGTCAGAGAGGCCATGGCTGAGGAGTTCTCTGCCTGGCTGGACAAAAGACTTTCTGGAGACCCCGGATTACCAGCCCGCACCACAGTCTGCTTCTCAGTCCGGGTCCCGGACAGTTTTTCTGCCTGCACTCCATCCTGTTTCCGTGCCTGTACTCCAGTCTGCTCCTCTGCCAGCACCACAGTCCATTAGGCTTGAGTTTCTGAATCTGCAGCCCACCAGTCATGAGCCGATTCCAGCCCCTGACCCATTCTGGGGTACCCAACTGGCCCTGGGAGGTTTTCAAAGCCACAAGACTCTCAGGCTTCGGGAAAGGAAACACAGAGGCTGTTCGGCTGTTCTGGCGTCGGTGGTCCCGGCGTCGGTGGTCCTGGCTGACGCATCCTGTTCTGGCGTTGGGGGTCCATGCTGACGCATCTGCTGGACACCACCTCGACAACCAGCGGTTGAATGACTATATGCGGCTATACATGTCATCACTGGTCAGATTTGGCAGGGGTCCGACTCCACATTATTTTTAGAGACTTCCGATTGGCATCATCCGGAGTCATTACTGCCGACGTTAATTATGA
Organism: Lateolabrax maculatus; assembly: GCA_031216445.1. NCBI lineage: Eukaryota > Metazoa > Chordata > Actinopteri > Acropomatiformes > Lateolabracidae > Lateolabrax > Lateolabrax maculatus. Next base: position 20,684,913 of record CM062200.1, read on the forward strand.
TCTTCCTCTATCTACATTTATCTTTGCCAGCAGTCATAAATAAGATTAAACGTTCCCCGCTCTGGCCATTGGGGATACACTTAACTATGGCCGCTGGTGTCACTAATTTCACATTTCTCATGATTGAGCTGCCAAAAATCAGAGTTGGTTTATCAGCGGGTGAGTCGCTGAGGGGGGATAATCTGTTAGAAACGTGAAGGGGTTGGTGGTGAACTGTGGGTCTCTGTATGGGGCTATGCTTCCTTCAGATAGTCACCAAGCCGCCCTGACTTCCCGGCAGCTCCCGAGCAGCCGGGGGATGGTAGCAGGAGCTACACTAGGTGGGTCTGCACCGACTACAGGGGGCTGGTGAGGTACAGGTAGATGCTGGGTATCCATGGTGTGGAGTCATGCTTCAAGTTTAATATGCCTCTCCTCCAGTGCTACAAATACACTACATTTAATACATAAACCTTTATCGCTAAAAAAGGCAGAAGAGTAACTGAACATCTGACACACCAAGCAGGAGAGCAAGAGGGAGAGAGACAAGCCATTGCTAGATGCAAAGCTAAAGTAGGCCACGGAAGCTAACAGAACTGAGCAGCGAATAAAAAGCTGTGAGATTAGCGAAAAGTCGCTAAAAGAAGGAGAGAGCTGTGAGTGTTTAAAGACAAGTGTTAGTTTAAATGTACAGCGGGTAGTTAACCACTGCAATGAAGAATATAACAAAATTAACTCCGTTGAGGAAGGGCAGCAAAAACACGCAGTACACTGACACACTGGCAACCAGAAATAAAACTGTATTCACCTTATGTATGCTTCATTTAGGCAGTATTATTAGGAAACACTCCATAAGATTTCACTGTTATGCAGATGGTACCAAATTATACTTATCATTAAAGCCAGATGAAACCAATCAGTTAGCCAAACTTCAGGCATGCATTAAGGACATAAAAAACTCGATGACCTGCAATTTTCTGCTGTTTGACCCGTCCATCCACCCAGACGTCCTCCCGATGCAGTCTTTGTCGCTCTTTATACTATGTCACATGGATTATCTTCTTTTTTGACTGCTCGTCACTTAACTTGAAATTGTAACCATAGGTTACAATAAGCTGTTGGTACAAACAACCTATGGGGTAGTTTATTGTTAATTTATTATAATTTATTATAAAGTTGCAATTTATGCTTATGATAATTAGATCATGTTTAATAAGTGGCTTATAAAGTATCAAGTAACATTAAATTGGTCCCATTAAATCTTTTATTGGTGATCTATAAAAGAGTGATTATTTGTGCACCAATAATAGAATTCTGTCTGATCATCATATTGAACACATTTATGAACAGAAAGTCAATGTTGCAACACTGGACCACATAGAAACACAGTGGGAGACTGGAAGGATGAAATTACTGTGATTACTGATACAGTGTGTGTGTGTGTGTGTGTGTGTGTGTGTGTGTGTGTGTGTGTTTCTACAAAGTTTAACCATGTTATGTGAATCTGTTTAGAAGTTATGTGTCTCTTTGTTATAGGCCACTCCCACTGCCACACCCCTTTCCATGACAGTTGGCATGAACAGTTAATTAGCTGTCCTTTGGGTCATGACCAACCTTTCCACAAAATCTGGTGCATGTCTGTGAATCCATTTGGAGGTTACGTGCCTTTTTGCAATGGGCCACTCCCCCTTTTAGCCAATTGGCATGAACACAAACACACACACACACACACACACACACACACACACACACACACACACACACACTTGACCTCCATGCCAATTTTCAGTCTCCTAGGGTGAAAACTCTGGCAGAACAACCAACTGACCAATCGAGCGATCTATCAGAATGAGAATCAGCTTTATTGGCCATGTATGCATACACATACAAGGAATTTGACCCTCAATGTACATACACAGAAATAGACAAATAAACAAAAAAACAAGGACAACAAAGGTAAGCATAAACATTTTACCGCTATGTACAAATATAAAAATAAATATATATACAAAGTATATATATGAACATAAACACAACAACAATGAGAAATAGAGCTGCTACAGAGCTGCTGGTCCCAGCTAAAAAGTTAGCACAAAAACTCAACAATGACAACTTTATTTTAAAATAAATGAATGATTTGAAATTATATTGAATATACAAGCAGCCTGAACTGCTTTTTGGTGTTATGCAAACTTCAAATAAAACATACACCAAGTGACGATTACTTCAGTCCCTGTGAATTCTTCATTTCACCACTTGTTCAATCCTAGGACCCACATCTGTGGAATTAACAGGGCTCTCTCTGGAGAAAAGGGTGGGTCATCAAAGCATTCCTTCAGTTCTCCTCCTCCAAATTTAATCACTAAACTAACAGATACTGACTCATCATACATTTGTGCTATAATTTTGTTACAGCAGTAATACCTCTGTTTTCACTAACCTTGAGATTCTATGTTTGATATCCTAAAATATAAATTATGATTTGAGCGTGAAAGTTAATACTTGACTTTGGAAACAGTATTTTGACAAAATAATCTTAACTCAAGGTTGATTTCAACCACATGTCACATTCTTCAACAGCCGATGGATCTGATAAAGTTACGATAGGCGGTTGTATATGAGGGAAGATGGCGACCCCCGTCTCTGTTCAAAGATGGTCTCTGGCATCCGATGTGAATGTCCTCCTTGATGTCTCTCTGGAGTAGTTTTGGCCTGATGGTCACATATAACTGATTTTGCCTGTTTCCAGTGTTCACATAGTGCCTTGTTTGCTGCCCTGCAGATCTTAAAGTGTTAAATGGTTTGGTGGTTAGTGCAGAATTTTTGTAAAATAAAGACTCTGGCAATCTGGCCACTTAACCCTTGTGTTGTCCTCTGGGTCGAGGTGATGTATCATATGTTTGTGTCATCCTTTTCCTTTATTCTGTTTCTTACTCTGTTCCTATTGTCAAGAAACAAACTAAAAACAAAAGATAACCGCTTCAAGAATCACAAATGTCATGCATAACAACATTTACATACACAGAAGGACATTTTCGGCCACCGGGTCACCTTGACCCAGAGGACAACACAAGGGATAAGCATGTCCCATTGGGATGCTTCTGGTGGTCCCCATTAAGATAGCAGTGTCCTTCTGATCCAAGGACAGGGCAGGACTTTCATCTTGTACCCATTGACCCTGAGTGCCCCTTGGACCCGCTGCACTTCTCTCTCCCTATCCTCCTCCTCACTGATAAGATGTTGTGCTGTCCTCACCACTGATCTTTTATGTTGTAAGTGATGGTTAAAGTTCAAAATGACATATTGATCTGTGCGAGTGGGTTTCCTGTTGACTGTGGTCTTTACACTCTTAGATTGAACTTTCATGTTTGATGTCAGTGTAACGTCTGTTTCCACTGACCTAATGTCAGTTATGCTTTTATCAACTGATGACACGCTTTCTCCATGACAACTGAACAAACTCAATCAACTGATAAAGGAAGTCAAATGTGGTTGAGAGCTCTGGGAAAAAGCTAGTGAGTGGACCTTGAGTTAAGATTTTTTGTTTTCTTAAATAAATAATGGTTAACTAGATAAGACTAATCCTAAGATTACACTACAGTATCTGGTATGCTACACCAGATTCATCATAGTTCTCAGTTATGTCTAAATCAGATGTTTCATCGTATATTGACCATAGAAATCTATTCCCTCCTAATTTTTTCAGTTGGTTCAGTCACTTTTAACTTCACGCCACTTGTTATTTACCATCAGTCACTGAGAATTGCATCAGTATTATAATATCCTAAACCTACACATGTAATGCCAATGTTTCACCTGTACACATCTCTATGTATATATAGCATAAATATTGTAAATAAATCTCCATTTAGTATATTAGTATAGTATTAGTATATCAGTCCATAACATTTACAAGAACTAAAGAGCAGCAGTTTGTTGTCTGGCAATACATATGATATACTCTATGTTCATACAAACATGAACATGGTACAACCGCCGATATCTGTAGTTTGTTATCTTTAGTCCATGGTGACACTAACTGTAAGAACCAATTGAGCACTCATCCTTATCTGGTAAATTGTTTATGTTGTTATGGCAGGTTATTAATGGTCTAATATCATTCATCATTTATCAGTTTATATAATATTTAATGTATATTTTAAACTATGGACTATATTAATGTTCTGTTTACAATGATTCTGCCAAACTGTTAGAATACAAATATTTTGTTGTTTACAACAGGTGATAAGGTTTATGTGCGCATGGGTAAAACAAATGTTGTATCTTCCTGAGGCTGCCAAAGTTGGTCTGTGGAGTTGCTTGAAAAGAAAAGAGCCGCCACTCGTTTTTCTTGAATAATTAGGACTTTATTCGCAAAAACAAGTGAGTTTGAGGTGCACCTCCGTTGCCAATTCCCTATCCCAATCTCCCTCCTTCTTCCCATGGGTTAGCTTTATACTTCCAGCCAAAAACAAACAACCAACCCATGAATGTCCCTTTATGGGACCAACATCTGTTGTTGTCTTCTGCCCCCTCAATCTTTACCTTTCAAGGACATATGGTATTCCATGTTAGAGAGAGACAAAGGAGAAGTCACCATGTGAACTCTTTTATGACCACACTTCACATTCCGCTGCTTCATCAGGAGTAATAAATGAACTAGTATGTAATGATCCTAAGAAAATACACCACACAAAGTTTTGGAACATGTTGTTAATACAATGCAGAGAAGTCTGTTGAGGTTTGGATTGTTATAATTTTTGACCGTATTGTGTGATGTGACAGTTGATAGCAGCATAAAAGTGAGTAAACAAAAGTCAGTAATGGACCGAACCAAGATTTCAATTTATATTATGTATTATTTATATTATGTTATGCTGTTCAAGTTTTCCTGCCTCCATGTGAGTACATTGGGTCTTTGCAAGTGGAACATGAACCAAGATGCCTCACAGACTAAGTGGCCCATGAATATGGTAAAAAAAAAAAAGGCCACTACACTGACAGTTTCTAATTAGAAAAGCATTTCAGCTGAGAATTTCCTACTGGACTTTTACCAATTCACTACATTATTTACAAACATCCACTAGATGTCACTATTAGTTTGACATCATCCAGAAGAATGTTTTTCTGGCAATAAGCCACTTTTTATCAGAAGATCAGTGATTTAGATTTAAAACTACTGAATAATCAGGATTTGGCAAATTTAGCTAGTACATATATGTTGCTGTTATCTTCATCCATGAATTCAGTTATTATCCTACATACTCTGTATGGCCTTCTACAGACCAGTGTTCTTCACTGGGCCTCCCTTCAGTGTTCAGTGATTAAAACGGTACCTCTATGTCTCCACAAACTGATGCGCCACAAAAGAAGCTGAATATACTCGCTGTAATTTGGCAGGCAATAAATGAGCCTGCAGGCCTCCAAGAATATAGTTTCATGATAACATGGCTGTGGCTGGTATAAGGTGAAGTTTATTGTTTATTGTTCATTTAATTCTCTGTACCGATAAAGAGTTCTGATATACAGCCATTTCAGAATTTGTAGAAACAAATACTGGATAGACCTACACTTCAGTTTGGTATTGGTAAGATACTCAGCTGTTTCATAAGGTGTACTCCATGTGTTCTGTAGTAAGCCGTGCACATGTCTGGATATTGTTTTGATGCTGGGATAGAGAACAGTAACCCTCTAATGACTGGATTAAACCTCCTCAACTCTGGCAGCTCCCCAACCAGCTGAGAGTACACTCTGTCCTACACTACATTATGCTCACTGTTTTTCAAATACAAAGTTAATGGAAAGTTAGCATGCATTTTGTCCCTGGGTCAGTCTTTACTCAAAGACTCCACATTAAGCCAAACAACACACCAAGAGCCTGATTCTGTTCTTCAGTTGGAATAAATATTAAGTGATAGTAAGTAATTTGACCTCCATTACTGAAAACACTCCACTTCAACTTGCAGGAGGTAAATACTATAACTGGCTGGAGCCTATGCTAGTATATATGGACAAGAAGCAAGACATACCATGAACAAGTCACTAGTCTATCACAGGGCTACAAACACATTCATTCACATCCATATCCACACATACTGTATGGTCTGTATGTTTTTTTGACTGTGGGAAGAAACTGGATTGGCTGTCAATTGTAAGATGGAATATACATTTTGAATTATACAAAAGACATTCTTCATCATTTTTCATAACTACATTAATTTTGACATTGTGTCATCAAAATCATTTATTTCATTGCATTACATGGCTATTTGCTGTATTTGTTAACATGGTGAACACTGCGATGTTTGGTTTGCTGTGTATACAAAATTCTATTTCTTTAACTGTCAAAGTAAAAAGAGTATTTCTACAAAGAAGTCATAGTCTAAGGACAAACCAGAAACTTTATTCCTGGTGTTTTATAATTTATAAGATCATGAACACTAGAGGATGTTTTAAACTGTGAAGTCACTGTCATTATTCCTACAGGGTATGAATGCAGCCTGCAGACTCCATGGAGAGCATTGGTCTACATGTGCCATTGTTACCCAATCCCTACAACAACAGGTCTGCCATGTGAACTTCCTCAGCGCTATGTAGATTGGCCCACAGACCACCAATGAGAAAAAAATCTGCTTGGCCAGTCCATATGCAGCCAATCAGAAAAATCTCAACTCACATCAGTGGGTGTGGCTACAGAGCTGGAGCTGACTTAACTTGGAGATGAGTAGAATCTCCTCTATTTATCTATCTATCTATTCCTTTCTGGCTTTATATGCCTATCTAAACAGAATTCAAGCATTTAAGTAGGAAATGACAATATATTTGGCACTTTCCAATATCACCAGATTAACATAGGCAATTCAGCTGTCTAATAACACATCTCTCATTTTCCTACCTAGTCATTTGTCACCCTGAATTAATAATATAAAGTCTCTTATCAGTCATTTGCCACTATTTTTTTTTTACATTAGTTATCACTTACAATAAATAAACAATTGTTATTAATATGTCAACTGTGGGGCTGCTTCTAGATTTGCCTGTAGTTGCTAGGGGAAGTGACGTGACCAGCGAATGACAGCTTTCACGGCGGAGGAAAAATACGACAGTGGAATGAAGCTGCGTACGTCTAGGATTAAGTCTATCAGTAAAATCCGGCTCCATCCTCATGTTTTTTTGGCAATAATGACCCCCCAAATACGGAGAACATAAACTACGCGTTTCACACTATCCGACGATATCGCTATTACAGGTCTTCGTTCCTCAGAAGGCTAAAAAGGGGATGGTGAAAATTGTATTGTTACAGAAGGAACTGGGGGACGGGGAGTTTGAATTAATGGGGTTGTAAACCAGTTAAGGAAGGTTGAATATTTGCCGAGGTAACAGAAACAAAAGGTTAAAGGCTAAACATTTAGGATAAGCAACGGATAATTGCCAAGGTACAAACGAAACAACAAGACGCAACCTTAGCTAACAGCGAAATGGAGCTGAGAGTGGGGAACCGATACAGACTGGGCAGAAAAATCGGAAGTGGATCTTTCGGGGACATCTATTTAGGTGAGTAAAATAAGTTATTTTCAATTTACTACATTCATTAGCCAGATTTTGCCCCCTGCCCTTTAACAGCCTTTTTAAAACATTTCCAAATTACATTAGGGTTCATGTCATGTTTGTAATACCTTCGGTTTACGTCAGCAAGAGAGTTGGTACTTGTCTTTCCCTCTGTCTTGCTAAGTTAACTATTATAAATTGTCTCCTGAAATGATGAACAAGGCGATGTAGCGTTATACACAATGCTGGTTAGACCGCTAACGTTAGCTTGTCTAACAGACATTATGTTACATAAAACTAATGAAAACTTGAAACTAAGGTCACTTCTGGCCTACATTAATCTTCATAACCATTCAGTGGCTAGATCAGTGTAACGTTATTTAAGCAGAGCTAAGCTGAAGCTACATCCACACTAATAGGTTTTTGTTTGAAAACGTCCTCACAAGCGTTTTAGCACCATTTCCGAAATAATCTCTGTTCATACTATACCCCTGAAAACACATCATATGATCACCTCTGTCTTTCCCACACACGCACTCACACTAAAATAGAGTCGAATTTAGTCATGGAAAAAACACATTTTATTTAGAGAGGGAGTTAGTTGTTTTATTTACAGTAGCCATCAACAAAGATACTCCAATACTACTGGCTGCTACTAGGTTACTGTAGCCTAGGTCTTGCTGTGTCTCACTCACATATCCAATTTACCTTAAAAAATGAACAGTTACAAAGCAAAGTTTTACTACATTATGGGTCAAAATTTTGTCAACACACGTCTCACTAATGTCTCATCGGTTTTTGTTTTTTCCTGGCCTCACCCAAAACCAGCGCTCCGTGTAGTGCTAATAACGCTGCAGGACATGCGAATTGTCGCAAATCACTCGAATAATAGCCTGCCTCATGGGCATGTAGGCATTAGTAGCATTATAAAATGCAGATTTTAACTGCACAACAGCTGCTAGCATAGACAAGAAGGTTAGCAACACCTGTAATTGGTTATCGATGTTGAATTAACCTCTGGTAGTCATGGCCAGAAAAGAACGTGATCGGGGAAGGCCACGTCATGACTGATAAAACCTAATCAGGGTCAGCAAGTCTCTGTTTTAGGGGTTCAAAAACACCAGAGTAGTGTGGATGCTCGGTGTTAACAAAGCAGAAGTAATACGTTTTAAAGCGAAAACGTATTAGTGTGGATAGTATAGCCTAGTTGGATCCAGCAAATAGCAATTTTTTGCTAATAGGTACACTGTTTGAGTCAGCTGATCATTCACCATTAACATAATTCACACCCCATAATATATTTGGCAGGCAGCAGCTAAGAGTTTCATTTTGTACCTCACAGAATTAATAAAATCTGATGGTTGCCAATTAGGAAATAGGTATCCAGCTAAATGAATAAGTAGAATAAAATGGCTTGATCCCCGCTTTTGTCAGCTAACTCTAGCTCAGTAAATGATAGTCGCTAGATGGCTAAGAAATTCTGCCATGTCCTCACACCTAAAGCATGGTCAACAGAACATAGTGTACCTACTGTAACCCAATGTACCACTCTCTTTCAGTTTTGGTTGTTTGTTTCTTGGAAATTCAAAAAACGCAGCTAAGAAAACAGACATAGGAGACATACATTGGAAGACCCTCAAGCGACAACAGTGACATAGAATTAGGAGAAATAGACTCATTTGTATAAGTCAGTGCATTGCATGTTTTTTGTTAGGGGTATAATGATTCAATATAATGATGAAAATAATAATAATAATACATTTTATTTATATAGCGTTTTTCAAGGTACACAAAGTCGCTTTACAGACAATAAAATCATCATAAGTTACACATTAGAAACATAGTATAATTAACATAAAAAAACAATACATTCATCACATATTAAAAGCAGTTCTAAAAAGGTTTAAAAAGAGTTTGGATTTTTGATTTGAACATGGAAGGGTCGGTGTAGTCACAGATGTGTTTGGGGAGAGTGTTCCAGAGGGAGGGGGCAGCTATGGAGAAGGCTCTGTCGCCCCAGGTCCGGTGTTTGGTCCTGAGTGGCAGAGACAGGAGGCTGGCATCATAGGAGTGGAGGCTATGGGATGGGGTGTGGTGGTGGAGCAGATCGGTCAGGTGGGAGGGGGCCTGATTATGGAGGGCTTTGTGAGTGAGGAGAAGGACTTTGTATTGGATCCGTTGTGGGACGGGGAGCCAGTGGAGGTTCTGGAGAACAGGGGTGATGTGATCACAGGAGCGGGAGTGGGTGAGCAAGCGAGAAGCAGAATTCTGGATGTACTGGAGTTAGTTTAGGACTTTGGATGATGTGCCAAGTAAAGTCCTGTTGCAGTAGTCGATTCTGAAGGCATGGATCAGAGTCTCAGCAGCAGATGAGGAGATTGATGGGTGGTGAAGGGGTATGTTTTTTTAGGTGGAAAAAGGCAGTTCTGGTGATTTGGCTAACGTGGTGTTCAAAAGAGAGGTTGCTGTCGAACATGACTCCGAGGTTGCAGATGTATGGCGAGGGAGACAGAGTTGAGTTGTCGATGGTGAGGCAGAAGTTGGGACTGGTTTTCGTGAGGGATTTGGGACCGATGATGATCATGTCAGATTTATCACAGTTGAGTTTGAGGAAGTTGGTTTGCATCCATGATTTAATGTCAGTGAGGCAGTTGGTCAAAGTGGAGCGAGTGGCAGTGGTAATGGATTTGGTGGAGATGTAGAGCATTACTTCATCGGCGTAGCAGTGGAAGTGGAGACCATGTTGACGTTTGATGTCACCAAGAGGGAGTAAGTAGAGGATGAAGAGGAGAGGACCAAGCACTGAACCCTGGGAGATGCCTTGTGACAGAGGAGCAGTGGAGGAGGTGCAGTTGTTGATGCTGATGAACTGTTTTCTGTTTGTAAGATATGATTTAAGCCAGGAAAGAGCAATACCGGTGATGTTGAGGGAGGATTTGAGGCGGGAGAAAAGAATGTTGTGGTTGATGGTGTTGCAAGCTGCAGTGAGGTTGAGGAGAATGAGAATGTTGAGGTGACCAGAGTCTGAGGAGAGGAGGAGGTCGTTGGTGACTTTGAGGAGGGCTGTTTCAGTGCTGTGCTATGAGCGGAAGCCAGATTGAAATGGCTCAAACAGATCATTGCAGATGAGGTGGGCTTTGAGTTGTGAGGCGACAACACGTTCCAGTATTTTTGACAAAAATGGTGGATTGGAGATGGGCCGGAAATTGCTCATGGTCAAGTCCAGGTTTTTTGAGGACGGGGGTGACAGCAGCCAGTTTAAGTGTGCTCGGCACTGAGCTGGAGCTGAGGGAGGAGTTAATGATTACTGGGATGAGTGGTGAGATGGCTGGTAGACTGTCCTTGATGAAGTTGGATGGGATGGGATCCAGGAGACAGGTGGAGCTTCTCATTCCAACTGTGAAGGCAGACAGCTCCATTGGGGACACGGGAGAACTGAGAGAGGGGCTGAGGGGTAGAAGAGGGCGGTGCAGGTGGAGGGGTGGAAAGGGTGGGGGAAGTATTCAGGTTGCTGTAAATTGTAAATTGTAAAAACATTATTCCCACACAAATATGCAAAGGAAGACAGCAGACTCACAGACGTACAAGCATGTGGATGCTCATGCATATGGTGTAAACAGGCACGCACACTCCCATGGACACAGCTAGACATGCCTGATGCAAAGGTGAAGAAATTAAGGCTGTTGTCACGTGGGGTGCCTGCTCTGCTCCCTATGCTCCATAGCCATAGCCATAGCATCTGCTCTGCCCTCATTAATCAAGGGAGAATATCACTGATTTAAAGTGAAAGCATAGCTTCATATCATCTTTAAGATACACCTTTAATTTGAAATTCCCATGGCACATCTTTGTCACTGTTTCTGTCCAAGTGACTTCCTTCCTAAACATTCAAACAGTGGTAGCGCCAGGCAGTGTTGCCAACTGGGTGACTTTCTGACTAGGTTTAGCAACTTTACAGACCTGCTTAGCGCTTTGACTAGAGACCAATTTAGCAACTTATTCAGACCATCAGGGAAAAGGAGAAAGATGCATATTGCGTTGTTCTCCTGCCTGCCCCCACAACACACCTATTGTCTGCCTGCGCAAGAGGAGAGGGAGCGATCCCGGCTCTATGGGCAGAGCTGTGGACTGCAGATAACAAAATAATGTCTTGCGCCGTGTGCAGGCAGTCAGTAGAAGCAAGCTGCAGTACTCCAAACTAAGGCTGCACGATGTACCATTTCAGCATCAACATCACAATGTGCACATGTGCAATAGTCACATTGCAGGACGCGTAATGTCACGTAATTGGCAAAAGTCCATCTGATATTCCATAATTTTGTCTAATTTAAGGGGTTCTTGGATGCACAGAGTTTGGTCAGTTCCCAATGTGCTCTAGTGAAGGGATGCACTTCATCACTTTATCAAACAACCAAAGCAGGCTCCCACTAGTCGCCTACCACAACCTGAAAAATTAGCACTGCCTTTTTTTGTTGTCGCTCTTATTTTATTTTTATTTTTCCTGCTTGATTTGAAAGAGAGACGGAGATGAAAGTCACGGAGAGAGAGGGGATGACCTGCAGCAAAGGGCCCTGGGCTGGAGCAGTAGGGACTCAGCCTTAATAGAATGCGCTCTACTCAGGGAGCTACCAGGGCGCCCCAGTCTATCCTCTTCTAACAAAACAAAACCCCCCTCCTTCTTATACCACTCTTGGTTCAGCCCTCTGCCACCCCTCCAGAACCACACCTGAATCTCCGACTGAACTGTTGGTTGAGTTGCATTGTGGGCATCTGGTTTTGCAAGAAAAAATAATACATGAAAATATTTATGGCCCTGCGGCATCAATTATTTATTTTTTAAACCACCCATTAAGAGTCCAACAATATTATAGGAGGGCGATGTTAGGGGTTGCTCAGCAGAGTACTCTTAACACCTCCATTGTGCAAAAACACGTTTGATGATTCACGTGTGTGGAGAGCTTCTCTCTCTTTGTCTGCTTGCATATGACTAATACCAGTACAAACACATAAACATACACCTGTGTTCAACCTCAGCCATGCATTCCATGACACTCATGACAAGGGAAAAGTGCTGACCTGATCGGACACAAGTTGGGGTACTTCTCACAGCACAAAAAAACTCAATGGAGTGTTTATCCATCCAAGTTTTATCCATGCCTGTGGACCAGCATGCACAATACCAAGGTCCTGGAACTGATACACCTTATTGGAATGCAGACATGAATTTCGTAGTTTCCCTGCTGTCAAAAAGTCTGCTGTTGCCCATTCTTCACCACCTAGTCCAATGGGTAATCAAAGACTGAATACAACTCAAGAAGTCTTGTTCTCAAAATACGACAAAGTAGATTTTAAGATTTTGTAAACCTCGGATAAAAATGTATTTTAATCAACTATTAAGACGGGTAAAAACGTGTGTGTGTGTTAGGGGTGTTTTCGATCATCAGTGCACTTTTTGAGACACCACGGCCACTGTCAGAGATGATGGAGAAACAACAGAACTGGAAAATCCTCTTGCCTGCCTGGAGTCACTGATGTGGCAACATTTTGTCTCTGCCGCTCGGAACAGAAATTGTATAGCGCGTGTTTTACCCAGAAAGTTTTGTCAGTTTATCAGTTGTTGTCTATCAGATCAGCTGTGGCATGCTAGTCGATATAGCCTTGTTTCCAGGTTAGTAACTGTGTAAATAGATTGCATTTAGTGTCTAAATGAATGCCGACATTTACGATGGCATCACCCGAAGGTGTCTATAAGCAGAACATTGCAGATCCACTAAAGTGTGCCTTCACGGTGCATTTAAGTCAGGATGCGCCTGACATATGAGCGCAAGCAGCAGCTGTTCAGTTATTATCAACAGGTCAGAGGATGCTTATTGTTATTACTGCGAAAGAATTCTTAGAGCTGGTTCGTTTGAGACGGAAGAAGTTTCAGGAGACCCGGATGACTTAAGCAGGAATATTTATTGAAGCTTGATCGAGGAGAAAAGGGAAACACCACATGTAAATCACAGCGCACTGCTACCCAGTTCTGAAGACGGTGTCCTGAAGCACAGTATTTACCCCCCCCAGACCTGCTAGGTTTTGATATATCCAAATAGGGTTATTTCTAACTCGGCCTGGCATGTGTGAGGATTATATTGGATGTAAGATCTAAACAATGAAATAATTCTATCTTTGTTGTCCTATCAACGGCAAAGCCTCTGTACAGTCTCTCTTACCCAGAGTCTACAACAAGGAGCCATCCTGTTGTGTCTAAACCCGAATACAGACGATATCTAGCGGTCAGAGACATGCAGGTGACCTGACCTGTGAAGCACTGTCTTAACTTACCTTTAACCTACAAGAGGGAAGTTTAACATACAAGAAGGAATATTCTTTTACAATTACATTTTAAATAAATGATTTACATTTGACCAAATTGCCTTAGAGTCAAAAAAAAAATTCGTATCACCCTTGGAATAAGAATTTGAAAATGTAAATTACAGCTGTCAGGGCATAAAACCAATGATGTGTTCTTCATGAATCAATAAAATTATGTTAAAAAACACCTTTTAAATCGAAAATTGAATCAAATTGAATCGTGACCCAAAAATTCAAAGTCAAATCTAATCTTGGATTTGGAGAATCGTGACACCCCTAGTGTGCATACATGTGTTTGGCAAAGAAAAAAGAGAAGGCAAAGACAACGAGACTAAGATTAACTATATAACAATATAGGCCACTTTGTGTGTATTAGAGCTGGTCATTATTCCTCACTTCAAAACGGCAAAATTTACCTTAGAATCACTGCAGCAAGCTAAAAACATCCATTTTTCCTGGCTCAGAATGGGCCTTTTGGTGGTGACTTTGCAGACTCATTATGCGTACATGCTGACTGTTACCTTATTTGACAGAAATGTATGCATTTTACTGTTATTTCTGACCATTTGAAATATAACAATGTTAGTTTGCGTAATTCCATTACGTTCCATTTTCAACTTCTCAGACTTTGTGCTCACCTTCCTGCCTGCAGTCCAGCTGTTTCTCCTAGCTCATCCTCTCTATCACTATCCCTCCCTGGGCCTCTACCTGGGCCTCTCGTGACCCTCCTGGCCTACTTCAATGTTGTAACAGAGAAAAAAGATAGGAATCACTGAAGCACTTATCTGTCATTTACTGATTTTAAGAATATAGCCAATTGTTGGCTAATCTAATAATCATTAATGCAGTCTAATGCAACAGTTTTTGTATAAACTGTTTAGAGAGGTGTTTAAAAAAAAAAGTATTTTGAAAGATGTAGTTTGTGGAGCTCTTCTCTCAGTCACTCTCCCTGTTGTTGTTTTTTTTTTTTTCTCTCCCACAAATGTTTTTTCCCAAACTTTTAATTTTGTACCTGCACAGGCACACCAGGTGCCTTTTTGTTCTTCTTTTGTAAACTGGGCATTATTTTACATTGTGGCCTTTAATACTAGTGTGAAACCAGACACTTGTGATTCCTTTCAAGCGCCAGGATAGAGTAGATTTCTGACTGTTTCTTGATTGCCTGGACTACATACATAGTCATCTCTCAGTTTTTGTGTAGGATGTAAATGACAAAAAAGGTTTATTCTAATTCAAACTTTGCCTTATTTAATTTTATGTAGGACTACTTTACACAGGCTGCACTGTAAAGGTGTATTATTGAGGGAGAAATAAACTATAATTTCAAAAGTATGGCACTCTGTATTGGCTTTTCGGTATAAAAGGAAAAATTGGGATTTGGTCCTAACAAATGTGATTATTACAGCCCTGCTCACAGCATTAAAATACTACTTCGTAAAAACCCACCATCAAGTTACCAGAAACAGTGTGTCAGGTTATTCAAGGTAAACCACAGCTCTTGTTAAGAGTTTTCATTAGTAACAGTTGAAGAAGTCTTAGCAGTGAATTTCAAAACTTTGGCAAATACGTTTGAAGGTATCTGTATAGTTAGTTGCCACTAAGGTTTTGTAATTTGGGTCAACTGATCATTTAAAGTCACAATGTGTATCAACATTTGTCTTTCCAGGCACAGATATTTCAGTGGGTGAGGAGGTTGCGATAAAGTTGGAATGTGTGAAGACCAAACATCCCCAGCTCCACATCGAGAGCAAGATCTACAAGATGATGCAAGGAGGAGGTGACGTATTGGCTCAAATGCTGGAATCCTCATCATTCAGTGGACTTCTGTTCTCCATCTCAGCCCCAGTTGCTCATTTTTTCTCTTTTTTTTTTCTTACCCCACCATATCTACTTTCTTGTGATCTTCTTCCTTGCTGATTCTCTCCTCTCCCTTCCACCCACCACAGTCTTCCTCCTCCATGTAAATGTGCTGCATATATGGCTTCAGCAGCTAGTGAATTACATGAGTCACAAAACAACGCTAAGGGAGAAGATAAAGAGATTGCAACACTGAATCAGCTCACAGCCTTAAATTTACTGTGATCCTAAATCCACAGTCGGGTGAACGCACACAGTTGGAAATTATGTAATTCTTAAAGCATGGGATCATATTCTCCAACCTCAAGTCATTTGAGGGTAAATAGTGGGTGTATCAGCAGCTGAAGGTGAAACAGGGAATAAAGTTTACCATGGATCTTTTTTTTCCTTAGTTGTGCAGTTGTTAATATTTGGTAAACTGTGTAGGAATTGTAGCCATGTTTTTGTGTAAGGCCACCAAAATTAATTGGACAAATTAATATATATTTCAGATTATAATCTCGAAGATGTGGTGGAATGCCTTCAGCCTGGTCTTCAGCAAGTGAAACACATCTTTAAGAGACTAGATTTTTGAGTTCTTATCATTATAATTGTGTTTACTCCTTTGTTTTTGCAGTGGGCATTCCCACAATAAAGTGGTGTGGAGCAGAAGGTGACTACAATGTGATGGTGATGGAGCTGCTGGGTCCCAGCCTAGAGGATCTCTTCAACTTCTGCTCTCGCAAGTTCAGCCTCAAGACAGTCCTGCTGCTTGCTGATCAGATGGTGCCTACTCACTTCACACACACAGATTCTTTACATTATGACCACTGCCCGTACACATTCTGCTTTCAGAAAGCATCACACTTTCTACCACGAATCCAGATGAGCTGAAAAGCAGAAATGGCTTCAGTGTTTATACGGGCACATCACTAAGACATATGTGAAGTTCACTTGCTATTGCTATAAGGAAAATTATTTCATTTTCAACTTCACCTCAATAATATACATATGAAAAATATGTACATCTGATTTTGGGGTGATCTGTCCATTTGAATTGGTTTGGCGTGCCCTCATAGTAACATGTTCTGGTGACCTAATATGTCTATTTTTTTGTTCTTCTCTGCTACAGATCAGTCGCATTGAGTACATTCATTCCAAGAACTTCATCCACAGAGATGTGAAGCCTGATAACTTCCTGATGGGACTGGGCAAAAAGGGCAATCTGGTCTACATTATTGACTTTGGCCTGGCTAAAAAATATCGGGATGCTCGCACACACCAGCACATCCCTTACCGCGAGAACAAGAACCTGACTGGCACTGCACGCTATGCCTCAATCAACACACATCTTGGAATTGGTAAAAAGAAAAAAAAACACTGAATAGGCTGTAGACTGTTTGACATGAACACATTACGGCATTTGTTACACAATAAATTTGAAATAGTATTTTGTGCAGTACAGACCCTTCTTATTCCTCTTCTCTTCATCCTTCTCCACGTCTGTTGTCTCCCCCTTTGCAGAGCAGTCTAGGCGCGATGACCTGGAGTCCTTGGGCTACGTTCTCATGTATTTTAATCTGGGTTCACTGCCTTGGCAAGGTCTCAAGGCTGCTACCAAGAGGCAGAAGTATGAACGGATCAGTGAGAAGAAAATGTCCACCCCTATTGAGGTGCTTTGCAAGGGATACCCCTGTGAGTCTCAACTTATTTAAATTATTCTTAAATGATTGCATAATTCTATACTGACCAATATTAATCAAGAACAGTCAGTCACTCCCATCAGCTGAGAATTGTTTTTTCACTCTTTTTCACAGCTGAGTTTGCAACCTACCTGAATTTTTGTCGCTCCCTGCGCTTTGATGACAAGCCAGACTACTCTTACCTACGCCAGCTCTTCAGGAACCTGTTCCACAGACAGGGCTTCTCTTATGATTATGTATTTGACTGGAACATGCTCAAGTTTGTGAGTAATGATGTCTGAACAGTGTGGGGTTGAAACATCTGCTACAGTATATATACTTGTATAGATACCTGCCTCTATATTCATGGTGAAGAATTTGTGTTGATACTTTTGCAATTTTATTTCATATTAGCAAGAGGCAAAACTGATATTTTGATACTGAAATTATGTTGCCTATTTTGGTGGAATGGCCTTTGAAACAGCACTTAAAAGACAGTAAAAATCCTTCCACATGATATTGTAATGATTGTTGTCAGACAAAAAAAAATAATACTACCAGTCTTGTATGTTTTTATTTAGCCATGCTAGCAACATGGCTTTAGGAATGGCAATGTCAATCAGTTACTTTGTTCCACATTGAAATATCTTTACTGTTTTCTTCCTGGCTCAAAATGGGGCAGAGGGTGGTACCATCCTGCACACATATGCATCCTTACTGTGCCTTCAACTAGCTCAAAGTATTTTAGCAAGCAACATATTGTAGGAGTTCTAATAATTATATGATTGTAGAAAATGTTATCATGTTGAGGCATATTTCAGTGTTCTCCCTGAAGACACAACACATTTATTTTATTTACTCAATTAAACAAATAAACATGAACAACATCAACATTAATAGGACATCATGCCTTACAACTAACATTATTCTTGTTTAGTGTGTTTATGTACTGTAAATTTAAAAATAATGTCTAGTTGCTTTTTGATGATCATCTTTTTAAGCTGACCCTGGAAGGACATGTAGAACAATCGAGTCATTTTGAGGCAGAAACAACCTTTTCAGTCACAAGTTAGTAGCTGTAATCACTTTATGGGTTGTATTGCCCCTTCAAAGGTATTCAAATGGGTAAAAAGGACTGTCAGTGACAAGGTAGATGCTGAAATAACTCTTTGGCAAGTGGAAAAGTGCCTTTTATTGCTTGTAGGCCTATTGCCTCTTTAAAGATATTTAAACTGGTAGAAGAAGATGACTCTTACTTACCTTCGTGACTTCCCTGTGGTGCCACCAGCAGGTGTACCTGGTGGTATCAGTCCTGTTTTTGTTGATTATTTGTTATTGTTGTACACAGGGAGCCAACCGTGCAGCAGAGGAAGCAGAGAGAGAGCGCCGTGACCGGGAGGACAGGCTGAGGCACGGCAGGAACCCAGGGGCCAGAGGAATACCTGCAGCCTCAGGACGACCTCGAGGAACCCAGGACGGAGCCCCGCCCACCCCGTTAACACCCACTTCACACACAGGTCAGTTCACTCCAGCCTGCCTCAGCCTCTCTGGACTCTACATCTATCAGTAGGTGTGGCATTATCCTGTTCGGAATACTGTAAAAGCCATCACTATAGTGTGAAGTGTTAAATGATTTTAAAATGTCAAGGCTAGAATTCAGTGGTTTACAGAAGGTGCTTTGTTCAGCAGTAAAATTGTGGAAATGGGTTATATGTAGTTCAGTCTTTCATGATGGAAGTATCAAATACCGGCACTACAAGTTCCTGATTTCAGTTGTCATATTATACTGTATTTATATATAGTTGATACAAATATTAGTTATTATATAACTGTTGAAGAAAACAATTTTTTTATAAAAAACACAATAAGATGTGGAAAAAGTTGATGCCATTACACAAACTCAGGCACTGCAATCCAGACATTGCAGCAAATAGGGTAGTATTCTTGAATAATATCATCATATCTTTCCATCAAAAGTATAGGATGCGGATGTTCTTTGTTTTTGGTCTCTGATTTCTAGCAAACACATCCCCTCGACAAGTGTCTGGTATGGAGCGTGAACGAAAGGTCAGCATGCGACTGCACCGCGGCGCTCCTGTAAACGTGTCATCCTCAGATCTAACAGGACGGCAGGACACCTCTCGCATGTCCACTTCACAGGTACAAGACACCTCTGAGACACATCTGCTTGTGTCTCCTAACTTTTTACTTACCATAGGTGATTCCACCTCACCCCAGGGTAGGCTTGAAGTAGAAGCCCTCTTCTGAATACTCAACAGATAGCTGTGCTTTAAGCTTTATAGTAACCAGTATCAGGTATAGTTACATGTTAAAGTTTGCTAAACTTTGTCTTTGTGGAAGTCTGTATCTTGCTACTCCATAAGATCATTAGAAATTAGTCTCTGATTACTCGAGAGTGATGCTCATGGAGGTTTTGTTTACATGATTTACTAAAGACTGATGTGTAATGCTTCTCACATGACCCAGATCCAGAGCAGCAGAAGAAAGTCTCTATACTTTGTTACGGCACACCAGCCTTGTGTTTCTTGTTAGAGAGAAGTAAAGTGCTGCTATTCAGCCAGTTTTCTCCAGTTGTGTGGTTCGTGCAGGATGTGGGTTCTGACATGACATATTGGGCCTTCTCTCTCCCTTCCCCCAACCTCAGAATAGCATTCCCTACGAGCATCACGCCAAGTAGACGCTCGCCACGTCCTTGTGTGACGGCGGCAACACTGGGTGAGTGCCTTCCCTAAAGCACCAGGGATGCATGGGTCTAAACTCCAGTTCTACACTGGGCTGCCTCAGAGTCTTGTATTCAGTCCTGGTTCCAGCATGTTTATCTTCCAGCCTAGTGTCTGCCATTTTATCTGAGATGAATTCTCTAACTAGAAGCGTGGCACAAGAAGAAAACATATGGTGGGCATGAGATTGGATCAGCAGCATTAAGAGGTTTGTTAATGTCAATGCAAAAGTAGCTCTACATAAAATCGGGGTGAACACACAGTCGATGTTCAGTCATTCACCAGTGAGCTGGACATCCAGTTTCTGAAGGAGACTTAGCTTGAACGAACAGTTATTGATGTCATACTACATATTATCATCACTGCCATTAGGTAATACATTTATCTGGCTGTTGATGACATCATAGCTGCATTGTACCCCCCTAAGTCTAATTGAACAGTCAGATACTGAGCAGGATATTGCAGTCCTCTGAGAACTGGAGTGGATAATGCATCGTAGTGCATCAGAGCCTAAGAATGTAACTCCCTCATTGCTTACTCAGGGACATAATGCCCCCTTAATCAGCTCTGTGCCCGTGGCTTGATGCTTGGACTGTTGGTTTGATGCCTGAGGTCACATCGGCCTACAGCTATAGGATCCAAAAGGATTTTATCTACCTACACCCACCCCTCCAGCCTTGCTTGGTGCAGTCCAGTGCTATTTCACCGGCAACTTTCTCCTTCCTGTTTTTTTACACTAAACACTTGCATGATGTGTAGCTACTTTCTCATGGCTGTGACTGAAAGCATGTCATCAATTGTTAGGAAAGGGGGTTTTTTTTGGAGGGGAAAAAGGTCAGTCTAATATCAGTCAAATCACAATCAAAATTCTGTTTGTACAGTGTTTAACTGCTGTGCCACAGGGGGATTAGTCCTGGTAGTTGCATGTACTGTAGGTTTGTTGCTGGTATAAGAAGTAGAGTTTCTTTAATTTCCCTGTCTTCTGATTGAAGAGCTGTTTTTTATTTTTGACCATATGATGCAGAGAGAGAGTGGGACCAGCAGCTGCCGGTGTGTTGTTCGGGGCAGCAGCCTGTCCAGATAGATGCACCCGGCTTTGGAGAGCTGGTCAGCAGGGAGGGAGCTGAGGCCTGTACTACGAAGCAGGTTTAACATACCCAGGGTATCTTTTCCTTATCTGGCTTAACTTAACCTAAAACATGTGATCACACTAAGCGGTCATACTAAAGTCGTTATCAACTCGGTAAATCAACCCAGATTTTCCCAATCTGGCCATGAGCATGTTCACATACACGGGGCCGTGTTTACAGTATATGACCAATCACAAACATGGACAAGTCTGCTGGGAGCAGAGCGGCAAACAAAGAGCAAACTATAATTTTAGAGAAATACGAAAAAGTTAAGCAAATAATCAAGGCTAAAGCAACACAGCTGCATCTGCTAGATGCAGGAAGGACGGCTGGCAAAAAATCGCCAACCGTGTGAAAGTGTAAAACTTAAGACTGATAATATCACAGCCCGTCATTACGGCACAAGTAGATCTGACTATAATTAGGCTATGTGTATTCCATTAAATTAATGTGTTGCTTAGATGTATTCTTATGGCATGTATGATAATTTTAGCCTTATTCTTTCAGCTGCAATCCCGGTCTGTCAAACGGCCATATGTGTCACACTGGCAACATATGGCTAAAGAAGCTGACACAGATCAGTCAATACCTCCGACCAGAATCTATATCTCTTGTGTAAATCGTCTGTGCTTTACGGGACCACTGATTGCAGGTCTCTTGTTCTGTCTCTGATGATTGAGGTTGAGGATAGAGCGGCCCACAGGGCCGCTGCATCCGTGGTCCGTGGTATCCGTGGTATGCCAGATGGCAAATGGACTCTCCAACCTCAGATAACGCTATCAGTCAGATATCAGTTATAAGTTTGGTCGCAGTCACCATCTTTCTCAGCTCAGCTGCCTGTTCCACCAATAGAGACTGGCCTCTGCTGTGCACTACAGTACATCGCCTCAATACAGCATCTCATATCAGTTTAATTGAAAGAGGAGTGCCTGTTTTTTTGACTGTATTAAATACCCCGCTATACTGTAATACCTTGACTCACTACTGCTGGAGGATAAGGAGCAGTTAGCTGCGGTAAGGTTAGATTTCAGAAAGACTCTGGTCATGTGCAATGAGTGCACAGGCAGTGTGCGCAAGTAGGCCATCCAATCATTTCATTTGGGCCAACAATTTATACAGATACTGAATTTATTTATTTATTTGCATTTGATTTATTGATTGCTGTCAGGATGTAAAGAGAATTCCAACAAAAACTACAAAAAATAGTTCTAAGATGAAATTTGCCTACCCTATGTTTAAGAATGCTTTTTAAACAGAATCAGGACTCTGGATTTTTGTCCTCAATTACTTAGTGTAGTCAATTTTCAAAGGGAGCTCTTCACAGGCAGTAATGGGGAGAAGGGACAACAACAGTGACCAATAATTCTTTCAACATTCCTATGATGTGTCAAGAAACCTATCCTTTTAAGTTATTTTTCCTCACAGCCTTGTTATCGTACAGACTACATGACTTCATTGTATTTTGGCTTGGTTGTAACAAGGGATACCTACCTAGGGATGCTTTAAGTCTTCTGAAAGCTTGTTCCCTTCATCACAGCAATATTAAAGCATGTTTTTACTATGAAATGGTGTGGATCTCCAATTAGGATGTCACTAAAAAGAAGTTGAAAGACTGTCCAAAGAGTGGGATATTGTTATTAGCACCGATCAGCCAACCCTGGCCTCAACCCATTCCTCAGTTAAGACATTCTGCAGTTTTTTTGATTATGTAGTTTATGTGGTGAACATGAGTGTAATGCATTTCAGGTAGCTTGAAAATGCATTTCGACTGTAGATGAATTTAAAGGCTCAATATACATGTTTATCCCAAAGCCGTGACAGTAGAGGGAAGCATACATGGTTAATGCATTCAGTGATTTACAAACAGATATAGGGTTGTTGTTTGTTTTGACCCGACTGCTTCCTGTCCTGTGTTTTCTCTAGATGGTGTCTGGTGTACAGCCTGCTGGTCTCCATCTCCTAGCTCCTCGATGAGAACTCACAATGCAACCTGGCAGACCACGCCCTGAAGCAGTCTGACATACTAACACCACCACCTCTATTATATTACTACTACAGCTGCCAGTGGAAGCCAGTTTCTGACCCGGCACAAACAGCTTTCGACTGTACAATTGAAGTGTTGCCTCATTTAGAATAGGCTCTACCCTCCCCCCCCCCCCCGCACTTCCGTGTGTTGGTCTGACCTCACAAAACATAAGAGGGTGTCTGACCTCAGGACTGTTCTCTGTCCACGTTTTCAGGAGACATTTGCACAACCCTCCACACACACACACACACACACACACACACACACACACACACACACACCAACCCCTTACTACCAGATTCTGAATGGGCAGTACTTTGTTCAGGGCAAACATGGCAACCCAGCAGTCCTTTCTCGGGCACAGAATGACTGATGAAACAACAGTTGCTTGCTCCTACTTCCTCTGCGGAAACTTTCATTATAGATGACCTGAAATTTCCACTGTTTCTGTCTGCTAGTTCACACTTGATCAATTCAACTGCTTTTGTCTCTTGTTTTTGCAGTAAGGTGTGTCAAGCTGAACCAACAGCACTTCATTGTGTGTGTGTGTGCGCGTGTATGTGTGTGTGTATGTGTGTGTGTGTGTGTGTGTGTGTGTGTGTGTGTGTGTGTGTATATATATATATATATATATATATATATATATATATATATATATATATATATATATATATATGTATGTGTGTGTATATATGTATGGGTAGTTTTTGAGGTGTGATGCTTTTCACTGGTATTTGCAGTTTTCATTCCTTCCTCCCACCAGCCACTTTTCCTTTTTTTATTAATCACCACCACTGATGGCTCTCTTCAGTGACTCTATAGCCATTAGTATTAAATATAAAGAAACTACTTCTTTGCATGTTTTAGAGGTGAGCCTTTAGAGTCAGGTGTGTAGGCTTGGATGCTAGTTGAACCCATGAACATACCAAAAATATACTTTGGTATCTTGGGTGCAGGAGGTTGTGTATTCACCTATTAGTTGTTCTGTCTGTTCACCCCCAGGCTCTGGTGTACTGTCCAATTAGCCCTAATCCCTTTGTAGTGTTCTGTACATAAGAAGTGCACTTTATGAGGGGGCATGGGCATCATCTTGACATATTTTACCAGATTTCCATTCACTGTGTACAGATAAACATTTTAATTTTTCTTATTTGTATTATTTTGAAGCTGTGAATTACTTGTAATATTGATGTGCAATTGTTTTCTCATATTGTGTTTTCACTGACATTTAGGGATGGGTCTGAACATGACTTCTAAGCTCGGTCTAGGAGCCTAGCTGCTACAAGTTTGGCCTGCCGTAAGTGCAGTAGTCCCCCATCAGTCTGCCTCCTTCAGAGCCATGGAGTTAATATAGAAAGCAGCAATGCGGGCAGACATGTTGCACTGAATGTGAAAGACGTGTATGACATGCTTTCCTGCCACAGCTACTGTTCTCAGTCTGAGAGGTTCAGTGATCCTGCACCAATGTTGCAAACTGCAGCATTGGCATGTAATTGGAAAATGCATTCTTCATGAATCCTCTTTCATAAACAATTATTGAAATGATTCTTGAGCTGACCACTATATTTTCATAGGCTTCTCCAGCAGCGCTGTTTTTTTTCTTTTTTTTTTTTTTATATATAAACTCAATTTGTCTGACATTTCTGGCTGTGACGAATAACTGCCATGCCTGTCAGAATGAAATGGTCTGTTGTAATTTGTTCTTGCTGCTCCTTATTCTTAAAATAGTTTTTGATTTTGACCCTTGGCCTCTTTGGTCAGACGCTCTACACTTATTAAATTATGTAAGCTACCAGATCAGCAAGATTTACTTTCTCACATTTATATTTGCCACTGTATTTGTGTACTTAAGTGTAAATAAATGAATTACTTGTACCGTTTTTGTGTCATTACTTTATAGTGCATGTGAAAGAATCAGTTGATCTCAGTGACTAAAAGGGGGTGCTACAGGAGAGCTTAGAAGGGTGAAAGAAGGTAGAAGACCTTAATTTGCATGAGATATTACACACAACAGCTGGGAAATGTGATCCTGTTGTCGCCAAATAAGACTTGTTTGAGGAGTTCAACCAGCATTACAGTCAAATGTTCTTTTTTCTCAACAGAAAATATATTTATTTGGGGAAAATAGGCATCACTCAGAAAAACAGCAGTGCAAGTGCAGTTGTGTGCTACATTCCCTTACCCAAGCAAATTGTCTTTTTGGGTAATCGATCAAACAGATACACAGAAGGCAATAAGAACATAGACCACAGCACCTGGGATCATACCAACATACAATACAGCAGGTCCCAGGTTTGCAGCATTTAGCAGACCTTTACAGAGTAGTGAAGAATGTAGGACATGCATTCATCACCTGTGTAACAGCACCAGTAAACTGCACTGAGACTAACAATTCAAGTTTCTGAAAGACAGATGGAGTCTCAGAAAGTAGCATACAGCAATCATGAACAAACCACAAAACAGAAAAACTTTTGTGTATGTTGAGTGCCCCAAATATTAAATTGTTGATTTTAACAACCAGTTTTTGAATGTGGGTTGTCATCATGTTGTTACATAAAATGTCAATAAATACTTGCAATAAATAAATCAAAAGAGTGCAACAAACAAGCATATTTGAAATTTGAGTGTGAAAAGTCATTCTTGAGCTTGGGAACAACAGACTGACAATATATTCTTAACACAAGGTCCACTTACTAGCTTTATCCAGAGCTTTCGATAGTATCTCAGTCCTTGTTAATGAATGGGTTTGCTAAGTTGTCATCGCATGACCTGAACATGGTCGTATATGGAAGGGAAGATGATCGTAACCCCTTCTGTCTTTGTTCAATGGGTACCACGAGCATCCAGCCAGACTCTTCACAGTCTTCAAGTCACAAGTCACAGTTACCCCAAACCATTCAACACCTTAAGATATCTGTTGGTACACCCTGAAGACAGTACCGCCCTATTATATTTGATGACATGACAACTGAACCAAGGCCATGACAACTCAGCACACCCCATCTGGTGACAAAGGCTGTGAGTTGTGTCTGAGAAAAATCCAGTAAGCAACCTTGAGTGAAGGTTTTTTTGTCAACTTATTTGAAATCATTAGGGAAATGGAAGGTAGAATAGCACACGTCCTGAATAGAGAAAACATGATCTGTCCGTGCTGAGAAAGGGACACAAAACTGGAACCGGTTTCTTTGTTCTAAAATGTAATTTACAGAATCAGATCAACATGTTGCATTAGAACTAATTCAGGTAAAACCAGCTCTTGATAATGAACCTTCTCTGCCTTGTATCTATTATATCAAACTGTGAGTTTCATTTAAAGGGCAATATCAGCCCTCTTTCCTTACCTTACTTTGTTCCCCCTCACTTACTGTGTGGCTCCTCGCTCCATCTCTTTGCTACAGATCACCCCAGATTATGTGTCCTATTGGTGCATGTTTGTCTTTTCTCATCGCTAGTCTTATTCGTTATGTGTCAGCAATGTGTTTTCCTCTCCAACCTCCTCCCCCATCTCCTTAACCATCATCACCTCCTCGCCCTCTTTCACTGCACTGACTTTTCCATTCTCTTTTCCCTTTGGCTCCACTTCACCTTTGTCATCTTCCTCACCTTCCACCCCACAGTTTAGCATATTCTTCTCTGCAGCAGTCACAGCCATTTCTGTCTTAGCCTCTGGATCTTCCTGTTTCTTGCTAATGCAAAGGAGGTTACCCAGGGTGAGGACAAAGGCCGCCAGTGTGACCTCACAGCCCGCCAACAGGAAGACGTACATGTACTGATGGGTGGCATCCAAGAGGCGACCTGGTGGAGAAAATTAGCATGATTGTTACCATTTCTCATCAAGCTGGACTCATTAAGTGATCTCATTAACCTTCCCTGTACGAGATACTAAATGGCAAGCAAAGACAACAACATCAGTGGCTGCCAAATGATGTTAGTGAATAAACTTTTCTTTGGTGGACCTTTGTGTCAGTATACTTATGGCTAGAAAGCCACTGTAAGCTTCAGTTCCTGGCTCATTTTATGTTATTGCATTTGTCATTGGCTACAGTCAAACTCATAGAATTGGACATTAGGAGAAACACATTCACAATCATTTCTTCCACGCTCTGACCTGCTCCAGGAGGTCCCACTAGTACAGCAATGGCTTCCATCAGCAGCACCAGGCCAATGGCGCTGGAGAACTTCTCTGTCCCTACGATAGCCATGAGGACCTCGAACTGTAGCGCTCCTACCATGCCATATGACACACCAAAGAAGATACAGAAGACCACCAGACCTGTATAGTCATTCGCCTGCAAGGAAAGAAAAATAAGATTTCTGAACAGCTTTATAGAAGACGTGCAGGCGATGAAATAGATCTTGTTGATCAGGAGAGACTAGAGCTACGGACAGACAGTAACCTAGCCTAAATATACAATCGGTCTAGTCTACAGTATTCACATTTAATATTAGAACTGACCATTTACATAACAAGAATCATTTACTTTTTACTAGCCTGATTTTTATATACTTTAGATGACATTTTTTAATTCAAATTTTTTCAGTTTTTTTCCTGTTTTCTCCCAGTAGGAGCAAGGCAGGTCCGGACCTTGGACCTGTACATGACAGACACGGTTTCTAGTAAAATTGTGAAGTAACTGCAAATCCTCTACACAGGAGTTGGTCTGTGATGTTCATGCATGTTCCTCTCCATTCTCTTTGTAATATAAAACCCATAGCTGAAATGTTACCTGTGATCCTATGATGTCGGTGCACCCATTGAAGATTATAGCAAAGCTGAACAGATAGACACTTCTGGGCCGCACCCACTTCATGCCTGCTATGAGTCCTGACACGGGCCGAGCAAACATATCAACAAATCCCAAGACGGTGAGCAACAAAGCCGACTTAGTGTCCTCATTGCCGAGGCCTTTAGCATAGTTGACCACAAACACAGGAGGCACAAACAAGCCCAGCACCATAATAGAAGCGGCAATGGTATAGATAACAAAACCTCTGTCCTTGAACACTCTAAAATCCAATAGTTTCTTTTTTGGCATAGGCTTCTTCTCCTCCTCTGCAGCTGTAGAAGTGCACATCTCCAGCTCTTGGGGCTTCTTAGGGGGCAACAAGGGCCTCATGAGGGCACCACAGGCACAGCAGTTGAGCAGCATTCCTCCCAGTATGAGGAACCCCCCCCTCCAGCCATACTGGTACTGGAGAATCTGTCCCAGTGGGGAGAGACAGCACAGTGCTACAGGGCTGCCTGCCGCAGCCAAGCCATTGGCCAGAGGACGTTTCTCACTGAAGTACCGATTCAGCATTATCAGAGACGGCTGGAAGTTCAACGCCAGACCCAGACCTGAAGAGAGACAGACAGGCAATATTACAGAAATGATTAACTTTGCAAACCACTGTGTAACAAAGATGTGTAAATTATGTAATACGTTTATATCTTTAGCAGCCTATTTTCTCATCAGTCTCTCAGACTTTCTTTGCATTTATTGGAACAATTCTTGTAATTGTTGTTTATGTGATTCCACCATTGTTGGTGAGCAGTACCTCAGACTTCTGTTAACAGGTTTACAGTTGAACAGTAATATTACAACACTAACGAGTGAATTAAAATCTGTTTTGTTTCAGCAGTGTTCAGCTGCAGGGAGTTTTTCATTATTGGTGCCATTATTTTCACCTCTGTTCCTCACTTTACTGTGGTGAGTGTAATGATATCTTTATTATCTAGAATACACAAATGTCATATGTGAAAAAAGCAGGGCTGGGTATGTTTTGATACTGGTGCCCATAAACTGTAATACCTTTTTTTTGGTACCAATACCAAAACAATACTTGCTTTAATAAAATATAAATTTAATATAAAAATTAACAATATATTGTAGAAATATAGTTTTTAATAGTCTGTACCAAAAAAGTATTGAGGTTCAATACTCGGCTGTCAAAAAAAAATCTACAGTTCTTTATGCAGTGATTGCCTGGTTGTGTGTCTAAAAAGGACTACATGGAGAATGTTGCCATTCCTAAAGTCTTAAATCTTAATAAATCATATAGTCATTAAAATCACACAGGTATATCCACCTGACAGCATGGATATGCTCAGGAAAGTCCATGGTAATCTACATATTAGATCACTGTGTATGTTGAGTTGGAAGAGACACTTGAGTAAAGCTCAGAGGGCTCAGGGTCATCCCCTGAGAAGCATGAGTGTGCTCAACGATTTCGCGTAGCAATCCGACCATGAGTTTGGATATTTTCTTTGAGGATTTTGCCTACTAGAGGAAAGGTCAGTGAGTCACCCAAAACATCCAAATTCATCCTTCCCTCTGGGGAGCAAGAATATCCACAGAGGGAGTTGTCAAGATATGCTGCTGTGGACCAAAGTCTTTGATGGATCAACTGACAAAACTGTGAATAAGACATTGCAAAAATGTAGAACTACTTTACTGCATTTAGTATATGTTTATTTGGATCTCAATTACTTGTTACCCTGACAAGAACTACTCTTTTTTTGGGTGAGGTCCACACCATTTGAAAGCCACATCATGATAACAGGTTCTAAAGTAGATAACTCTGAATGTGAATTTTAAATTGTAAATGTATGAATCAGATGCACTTATTTACCATAATATTACAATTATCATGATGAGCACCTAAATGTTTTTATGGTCTCTGAATCATGTTGTAATTCATGTCTTTCATAGTAACAGGTCAAAAGGAAGGTACCTTTTTCACTGAATCCTTTTGTTACATCTCATCAATATTGTTGCTGTGTATTCCACAGAACATTAGCTATATAAAAAGAGGCAGCTAATCATCAGACTTAACAGAATGGATATAGATGCATGTACAATTCTGTGTCCTTGTTACATGTTACACGTGTTTTTCCTATGTATGAATGTATGTTGTGCCTCTACCTGTAATAACTCCAGTGCAGAGGTAGATGTGTATGATGCTGGTGGCAAAGGATGCCAGGATCATTCCCAGCGAGGCAAAGATCCCTCCAACCATCATCACTGGACGACAGCCAAACCTGTTCACCAACACACTGCATAGAGGGCCTTAGAAAATACAATCAATCAGTAAGTACACAGTATACACATAATACGGTATGGTATTTAGCATTTTTATGCTGATCAGACGTGTGTTATCCTGTTATCCTACCTGTACCATACAGCATGGCGAGCAGTATTGATGAGATCCAGGCGGTGTCACTGTAGCCAACATCAAACTCTCGGATCAGCTCCTTGAAGAAGACGCTGACAGCCTTGGGAAAAGCATAGGAGAAGCCAGTGATGACGAAGCAGCCAGCCAACACCGCCCAACCCCAGCCGCCGTCTGGTGCCTTCACCCCAGGAGGCCCGTCGTCCACCACTGCTCCTCCCATGATTCTTTCTGACTGCTGTGTTGAGATCAGTGGCTATAAACACAGTGGTAAAAACACAGACTTATCATTTTCATATATGTTCATGCTGACTTTATAATTTTTTTTATTATAAAGCTAATTATTTTATACCATAGTCATGTCCTAGAGAACCTCATGCTTACTATAGTTTAAAATAGACTGCATTTATATAGCGATACTGACCACTCAAAGTGCTTTACAACACATCAAAATAAGAATCAGAATCAACTTTATTGGCCATGAATGCTGAACATACAAGGAGTTTGACTTGCTCTCAATGTACATACACAGAAATAGACAAATAAACAAAAAACAAGGACAACAAAGCAGAACAACGGTAACCATTAACATTTAACTACTATGTACAAATATAAAAATAAATATATATACAAAAGTATATATATGAACATAAAACACAACAACAATGACAATGAAATTGAGAAATAGTGAAATGATGCAGAGGTTAAAGATGCTTGAATAAATATGAAAAGATTGTCACAGGATAATTTATATACATGAGGTAGGTGGAATATGTGTGTGTATATATAATTTAGAATATATAGGTACAGTGGATGCTTAGTGTTCCAGAGTTATTGCACACAGATTGTTTCTGACACTGTATGACTGTGTCATCAGAGTGACAGCCTGTGGGAAGAAGCTGTTCTGGTGTCTGGTAGTTTTGGCCTTCAGTGCTCTGTAGCGCCTACCAGAGGGGAGGAGTTGGAACTGGTTGTGTCCAGGGTGTGATAGGTCTACAGTGATGTTTCCTGCCCGCTTCCTGACTCTGGAGATATACAGGTCCTGGATGGAGGGCAGGCTGGCCCCAATGACTTTTTCTGCAGACCTGACTGTCTGTTGTAGTCTGTTCCTGTCTTGTTTGGTGGCGGATCCAAAACAGACAGTGATGGATGTGCAGAGAACAGACTGGATGATAGCAGTGTAGAACTGCAGGAAGTTCTGTTAAGTATGGTGAGGGGGGGCAGTGTTGGGGGGCTTCTTCTGAAGTCCACTGTCATCTTCACAGTTTTGAGCTTGTTCTGCACCAGGTTGTTCTGACCACACCATTGGGCCACTGTGTTGTCTGCAAACTTCAGGAATTTAACAAATGTGGGAGGGGGTGTGTGAATTCACACACTGAAGTTATAGGCTGCCATGCAAAGTGCCAAACTGCTCATCAGGAGCGGTTAGTTCTTGTCTTGCTCAAGGACACTTTGAAAATCTTTGGAGGTAGCGAGAATCGAACCAGGAACCTTATGATTACTAGACGACCGCCCTACCTCCATATGTGTGTGGTTAGTACATTGTCAGTGTAGGACAGTTGTTGGTTATCCAGCAACTGTAGTACAGTATGATGGAAGCAACAAGCTACTGTAAGCAATCCCCTGGGCTTGTTTGGTTTCGAGGCTACAGTTTGTGGGTCAGGTTGTGTTTTTTTTTTATTATTTACAGTACGAGCACTTCTATTTCAAGACTGTGTGTAGGATAGTGTGTGTGTTGTGTAGGAGTTTATGTGTTTTGTGTTCATTACAGTGAAGGGTGTAAATATGGGAACATGGTATCTGCTGGGGGTGATTTATTATTAACAGCTTGTCAGGACAGATTATTCTTCCTCCTCAGCCAGAAGACACATACACTCACACACACTCCCCACATGCAGACACATCATCTCATTTCCTACACAGCCTTTTATCTCTGCTGTGTATCCTCACACTTGTCACAGTACTATAATCCATACTATTTTTTTCACAATCTAGTATATAAAGTGTCAGCTCTATGTAGTAAAATGGGCCGTGTTTCTTGTATATGTCTATAGAGCAAGTAATTAATGAGTAATGCATTTCATTTTCTCTGCTGTGTTATACCATATTATATTACAACGATAACTGTTAACATAAGTTTCATATTTTGTCTAATAAAATGAACTATTATTATTTACTAAATCAGCCTGGGAACAAGATTGTGACATATCTCTCATGACATCTGGGATGCTGCTCTTAGCAGGTGTGTCTCCCGAAGTTCTACATTTGTCTGCTACAGAGCGTAGCAGACAAATGTATATGTAATATGCTTCCCTTTTGGCATATTCTGTAAAAGTGGAAGGAAGCTGCCCCCCTTTGTGTAATGATACGTAACATTTTAAATATATAATTTCATTCATCATATGTGATGTGATATTTGTGATATTAATACAAATATTCAAGATAACTTTTTCTGTTGAGATATTCCTCCATTTGTTTTATTTTAATCATCTAATGTTCAACTTCAATAATTTCAGAATGCAGGCGTCATTTGTCTTTAGCAATTTCTTCTTCATTGCACTCATTTGTGACAGCATGACAGGATATTTCATAATGGTATTGAAACATTTAGGGAAGTTTGATCAACTCTTTAATACTGAGAAAAGGGCTTGTTATAGTTTTTAAAGGACAGTTGCACATGAATTGTCCTAATTAAATTATCTGTAATCTGTAACTCCCAACTGATCTTTGATCTGTCAGAGCCACATACTTTATAACACAGGCTAGAGTCTGACACATGTCAGATTGTCGCATGTTGACACGGTCCTGTCTGTCTTTCTTGGTCTTCAGCCTTAAGCTGCAGTCAGACCAGAATTCACTTGGTAAAATGTACTGTGTGGGAGGGGTTGTAAACTACAGGAGCTGGCATGGCTAGCAGGCTGATAAGAGCAGTTCATATAGTTGTAAATCATACAGTGTTTCAGACATTTACTGCCATTCATCTCTGTCACTGTCCTTACACTCACTGAAGCCAAGTAACATCCCTTCTTCTCTGCTGCCTCTATGATTTTGCTGTGCAATTTATTAACAGGAATATAAACAGTATATAAATCAGTATTTTTTGAACAAGATCATCCCACCCCTCTTTCTTGAATGATGAACATCACAGAACATCACAATCCTGTATCAGGAAGTTCTATCAGAACCATTTTCTGGCATTTAGAATGTCCATTTCTTTCTGGACTGCAGTCATTGTCACTTCTAAACCTACTTTTAGCCTGTGGAGGCTTCACACAGACATGTGCTACCTCTGTGACACACAATGCCACCACAAAAAACAGCAGAATCATGCAGCAACAAAGGTGACTGTCTTCCAGCTCAGTCTGCAAACACAGCCAACTGTGTGTATAGCAACGCACAACCAAGGTACATCTATGTAAAAATACTACAAGTGCACGTATATAGAAACAGAGACCCAGTAATATTAATATGGCACCTCCCTCAAATCCCCCCTCCCATATGCCCACCCACATCATCCACACCTCCCATGACCACTCATACTAAAATAAGACCCTTACATTCTGCATGAACACACTAACAAGCAAGGGGATCATTTCTCATACCTGGTATGCAGATGAAAGGCATTTGGACGTTATGCTGCATTGTGAATGTGTGTGAGAGAGACGGATACTGTGAAACGGAAGAAACTAGCTGACTATTCCTTCATATTTGAGTGTCATACTTATTTCTACTAAACTAACATTTATTGCTCTGTATTTGCTTTATCAATTTTGTTTGGTAAACTGCTGTCTCTGTGAAGCTGGCAGAGTGATCTCGCCCTCTGTACCAGCTCCACCTACCACTGTGCAGGTGCCCTGACCAATCAGTGGTAGCAACTGCTGCAAAAAGAACATGAAAAGGAACTCTTGACAACTTCCAAACTGCCAACACAGCAAATTGTGTTTACAGTTGAACCCAAAGGTGACTGTAAAATCCAAGTTTCTCTTAAACAGAAGGAGGGACCTGCCCATAAGGAATGAACATATTTATGTTGTCATTTAATACAAAATACAATTTTTAACAGGGAGATCATTCAGTCATCTGAGTTGCTGAAATTTGTCCTACAGCAGATTCACCTGTGTTTATTGCCAAGTAAGTTTACACATACAAGGAATTCTTCTGGTATTTTGGTACATAACATTAAACATAGTAAGTAAATATATAAAATGTATAAAGAATATGTAAAATACGTCTGTTTTTAGATGAAAGCGCTGTAAAGTTTGTGTTGGAATGTGCAAAAAATCAACCATGGGATGTGCTAATGATGTCATGTAACTATAAATGCAATTCTTTCAATATACACGAATAGTATCCCGTTAATACCGCATTAAAACACACGAAAATTAGTTGTCTGATTAGTTTATCGCCTGCAAAGTTGAAATCGGTTTCAAATATGTTTCAAAGATCTAACTATTAGACACGTTTTTTTTACAGTGCTTCCTCAAGTTCACATCAGGACCACTAATCAAACCGTAATTTATTTACAGCTCCACGCTGAGAGATATTCTTGATGACGTCAGCAGACTTGTCCGTTTAGTTACTTGATGACAAACTTGGTTATTTCTCAAAAGGAGAAATGATAATGTTGACAGTCCTGATATCATCAGCGATGCAGCCGAGCGCACGTAGGCAGACTCCTTCTGCGTCACAGCCTTTACACCAAACTTTCATCACACAGGGACTTCATCAGGTGTGAAATAACTTATGTTGTTCTGTGTTTGTCTGGTCTTAATTTGTTATCTTGTAATTTGGTTATATGAACGACAAGAAAGACTATTTCAGGCCACTGTTTCAGTATTATTTTGATTTTACAGCTAGTCCAGTCGCGAAGTTACGGAACAGTTTGTGACCTTTTTTACGTTTAACAGAAAATATAATGTCCGTTTTATAAAGCAATATTTACTCAAGCCGAGAACAAGTCATAGCTTACCCAAGTTAGTCAGCTGCCTGTTGTCCTATTTAGGTAAAGTAGCCTACTCCTACTCGATAAGACAATTTTTGAGACTAACCCTAACCCATGTGGATCAGGGTGCGTGCGGACAAACCCTGGTAGCCTACGTGAGGACTGACGCGTGGATCTTTTATGTGCATCCCCGCAGACCGGATGCCTGATCTGACATGGTCCAGTTGGACTGACCATCGGGCGACATCAGCAATAATTATACGTTATAACAACTTAAACTATCCAGAGGCTAAGCACCTTTAACAGTTATAATAACGTAAATGAACACATTATTATTAATATAATTAATATCTGACTGACAATCAGCCACCTGTTACTCTGGCGTAGGCTACAACAGGCTATCGCACAACACTGGAAATACATTCCAAAAAGGCAATAACACAGACAGAAACACACAAACCATTGGTTAAAAGAAAAAAACTGGTCACACGGTAGCCTACCTGCTGAGATGCTGCCTACCTCCTTCAGAAGCGCTTCTACAAAAGCTGCCTGTGCGCGCTCCCTTTATGATCTGACGGCGCGCAGACAGGAAACTCCTGCCGTGGTTCTGTAAAACTCCGCCTCAACTCCCCACTCCCTCCTGCATAAATGAAGCATCTTCTAAATGGCACATCTGCCACTGTCTTCTGCATTTCATCAGTTGGTAACACAATTTCAAAAGCTACTTTCACACTTACAAGCTTTCAGAAAAAAAACTGAAGCAATATCAGACGACTAATTAAGGAAGTTTATAAGGTTAAGGAAGTGACATTACTGCCTATTGTTTACACTCCATTATGATGATAACCTCGACATTAGGATGTCAACCCCTCATCTAAGTAAGCTTATGACTATAAACTGTCCTGCTGTCTGTTCTCTGTTTCATCGACTGACGCGCACACAGTACCAGGACCAGGAACCATTGTCAATCACTGTAACTGGGGAACAATTTGACACACGTACGGTTGCCTGGAAACCATTTGTATCAAAGAGGAATGACCAAGTTTTACTTAACGTCAAATTTAGTTCGTTAATTGGTTTGATTAACGAGAGTTAAGCGTTAAATGGTTATTTGTTTCATCGCTATATGTCTCGTTGACTGCGAAGTATGAAGACTTAGGAGCCCAAACGGTCCTAAAACAGAAGCTAAAGCTACTGAAGCTAAAGCTACTGTGTCGTGGTAGGCTAACTAAATGCTTGTTAATTCAGCGTGTGTGTCTCAGTAGTTTGCCAAGTGGGACCCATGTTTTAATGTTATTTGAACAAAATATTATGTAACTGTCTTTTGCAGCCAAATGATTATTTTGTGCGCACGCGTTCCTATCTTGTGGAAATCAAACAATGAAGTATAAACTCAGATGCTTCCTTACCAGCCAGCTTGCCCACATCCGATCATTACAACTTTATTGATTTAGACTCAGTAAAAAGTCTTATTTAGGTTTTATTTACACCTTAGAATGGCAGTATTACATTCCTCCCTGTTGTTTGCAAATAAGATCATGTCCAACATTATATCTCTCATTATGAGGTTAAATCAAAAGTGTGTGTTTTGTAGTATTTTTTTCATTCACTACCTGTCTCTATACTCTTTATCCCGTTTGGCTGTTGCATTAGGTTTGGTGCTTGGACCACTTTTATTCACCTTGTATATGCTTCCTTTAGGCAATATTATTAGGAAACACTCCATAAACTTTCACTGCTACGTAGATGATACTCAATTATACTTATCGATAAAGCCAGATGAAACTGATAAGTTAGCCAAGCTTTAGGCATGCATTATGGACATAAAAGACTGGATGACCTTTAGAACTTTAGATGGCATTGCCCTGGCCTCTAGCACCACTGTAAGGAATCTAAGTGTAACCTTTGATCAGGACATGTCCTTTAATGCCCATATGAAACAGACTTCAAAGACTGCCTTCTTCCACTTACGTAAAATTATAAAAATCAGGCATATCCTGTCTCACAGAGATGCAGAAAAACTAGTCCATGCATTTGTTACTTCTTGGTTGGATCATTGTAATTCCTTATTATCGAGCTGCCCTGATAAGTCTCTAAAGACTCTCCAGGTGATCCAGAATGCGGCTGCAGGTGTTCTGACAGGAACTAGCAAAAGAGAAAATATTTCTCCAATATTAGTTTCTCTGCACTGGCTCCCTAAAAAAATCCAGAATAAAATTTAAAGTCCTCCTCCTCACTTACATCGTATCTTAAAGAGCTAATAGTACCATATTACCCCACTAGAGCACTACGCTCACAGAACGCAGGGTTACTTGTGGTTCCTAAAGTCTATAAAAGTATAATGGGAGCCAGAGCCTTTAGTTATCAAGCTCCTCTTCTGTGGAACCAGCTCCCAATTTGGGTTCGGGAGGCAGACACCCTCTCTTAAGAGTATGCTAAAAACGTTCCATCCCTTAGTTATGCTGTTACAGGCTTAGACTGCTGGGGGATTTCCCATGATGCACTTAGTTTCTCTCTCCTCCTCTCCCTCTCTATCCGTACGCATTCCTATCCCACTAATACATGTTACTAACTCCACTTCTTCCCGGTAGTTCTTGTGCTTTCTGTGCATTTTCACCTTCTCACTTTCTGCAGGTGTTTCCACCTCTAGAGCTATAGAGTCTGGATCTGTGATTGCTGGCCGTCTACTGCCCCCATGTTCCTGCTCCACACTCACTGCTGCAGTTGTTATTATTATTAGTCTGATTTGTCTGCTCTGCTCTGTCTCCCCCCTACCCCTCTCTCCTCCCCTTTCAACCCAACTCGGTCGATGCAGATGGCCACCCACCCAGAGCCCGGTTCTGAACTAGGTTTCTTCCTGTTAAAGGGGAGTTTTTCCTCGCCACTGTCACCAAGTGCTTGCCATGCTGGGAACTGTTGGGTCTCTGTAAATAATATTTTAAAGAGTATGGTCTATGCCTACTCTGCGTCTTGAGATAACTTTTGTTATGATTTGGCGCTATACAAATAAAATTGACTTGACTTGACTTCACCTTCACATTCATTTTCTGTTTTTTTAAACTGTGGTGTTTTCTGTTTTTTTGTTAAATAATTTGTTCCTGATGAATAACTATGGATGCACACCAGATAATACTTTGTGTACACAACAAGATAATGTAATCGGGCACTCCGTAATGTGTAGCAAAGAAACAATGTTAGCATTGCTATAGGCAGTAAGTAAGTATTACCATGAATACTGTGTTTTGTGATGCATGATGACCTATATTGTGTCTCCTAGGTTTATCCCTGTTCCACCATGCAATCATACGGGGACAGTGGACTGGGAGACCTGGAGGCCCAGCTGGCCAATAAAGAGAGGGAGTGGAAGGAGCTCCAGGCTGCAAGAGTTCATCAACTGGAGAGTTCCCTCAAAAAGGCCCAGGAGGACTGCTTCTCCCTCAGGTACCATGTCCACCTCACGAAAACCTCTGGTTTTAGCTTGAAATACTCCCTTAAGAACCCAGTCTCTGACTTGCAGAAGTTACACAAAAATGTAGTCATAAATCAAGTTAGCAAATCCAGTGATGGTCACTGGCAGAAATTCTCTCCTGTGCCGCTCGGTGGAACACCTTAGGGATATAAGTATTTGATTGAAGATGCTACTTTTTCTCAACCAGCATGTTGTTTGGGGGTTGGGAAACGTTGTTTAGGACGCTAACCAACTTGGACAGCATTCTCTCCTCCATCACTGCCTCCAGAGAGTCCAGCACAACTTCGACAAGCTTGTTAAACTGGTTACCCTCACACACTGTCTCCCACAAGACACAAGGCCCACCACAGTCTAGTATGTGCCGCCACAGTTTCATAATGTGGTGTGCCATGAGTGGCTCCAGCTTGGCTTGGAAAGGCCCAGGGTACAGGTGGCTCACAGCTCCAGCTGTGATTTACAGCACCCCTCTCCTGTACCTCATCGCTTCCTGGGGCCGTGCTCACTGTGCCCTCTTTCCCTGCGGGGAGGGACGGGGTCCCCTGCTCCTGGCGCGACTGTCAACTGGAGTGGACTGTCCTCAGTGTGCTGTACCTGCTTCACCAATACATCAGAGAACCCTGCTTACTATGAACTGACAGAGAGCAATAAATGGGTCTGTTGTGTTAAGCCTAATCAATTTAATAATATATACACATAGTATGCTTCAAAATTTCTTCTACTCCTGCTTTCTTCCATAATATTCAAGCTGACGGTGTGTAGCGGTGTGCATTTAACTAGTCCTGCTCATTGGTGTAGCCTGATGAAGAGAGACAGAAAAGTAGAGACCAAATTATGCACACGAAAAAAACTACTTTTATTTTATGTGGACATGACTGATGATTATCGTTTCAACCACAGATTGTCTTCCTCAGGTAACAGTGAAGAAGTGAACCCACCTGTATTTAATAGGCAAATTCTGATGAAACATCACATTATTGTATCCTAATTCGCCTTAATGAGTCATCTGATATGAGACATTTTCAGAAAGATAACAGACTGATTTGGCCACCTTTCTAATCTTACTGTCTTCATGTGATTGGAGAGACTTGGATGTGGGGGGCTCACACCTGATCTGTGGCTGTCTGTGATGGGAACTGGGAAAACTATACTGGAATTATCAAAGTTTAAGGACACTGTAACATGTTGGCAATCTTTATATATTTTTTGACATAATAGATATGGTCCATGCATATATGGTTTGCTGATTTATTTGCCAAATTATAATATAATATAGGAGACAACAAGCAAAGTAATTTAAATAAAAATGTTCACTTATTGGTGTACTTAATAGTATAACTAGTATAATATTAATGTAATATTTTGTGAACACACTTGAAAGATACAGACTGGGAATATTGTCCACAGGTTATCTAATCAGGAGATGATGACTAGTCATTTCATCCCAAATTAATGCTCACTTCTTGACCTTTACCTGAGGGAAACCATCTGTGGTTGAAATAAATCCAGTCATATCCACTTCAAATAAAGATAGTGGTGTGCCGGTGTGTTTTTTTTTTACTCGCAAGTTACTTGCTACTCAAGTAATTTTTTCAGTAAATACTTTTGTACTCTTAGTCAAGTACTTATTTTGATGACTGGTTTTACTTCTACTTGAGTACTTGTTTTTGTGAGTAACAGTACTCATTTATATTTATATTTACCATATTTACTATGCTTTGTGGGTGTGACTTTCTTGCAGTTTCATCACCATTCATATCTATACAACCAATGTGTTAATAATAAGATTATTTACTAGTACAAAGTTTTTCATAGAGCTAGCCTCTTAATTTTGCTCTCAAAGTGCACCAGATTGATGCATTCAACTT
The DNA here is from genome assembly GCA_031216445.1 of Lateolabrax maculatus. Classification (NCBI taxonomy): domain Eukaryota; kingdom Metazoa; phylum Chordata; class Actinopteri; order Acropomatiformes; family Lateolabracidae; genus Lateolabrax; species Lateolabrax maculatus. Next base: position 20,725,640 of record CM062200.1, read on the forward strand.
TAAAATGTACAAAAGTTTCTTTGCTGGGGGAGCATGCCCCCAGGACCCCCAACAGAGTCTGAGGTCCACCCACCTCTCACAAAATCCTGTGGGAAACACTGAGGCATCCCTTACTTCCTCAGAAGATTGACATTCATATGAGTATAAATTTTGGTAAAATCCCCTCATAAGTCTGTTAATATCTTGGGACATATGCTGATTATGACCCGTGTTATTCTTTAGTTAAGAAATATTATTGGTCTCCACCCTTATTAATAGGGTCTATGCCTGGCTAAAAAAAATTGATGACCAGGCACCAGTTGTTTTCCCATAGATTTCATGGGGTGTGAGTTGAACTCCTCTTCTAGGGATTTGATCTTTTCCTCAAGTTCTATTTGAGTTTTTAGGATAGATTTTTTTCTCTGTAGAAGTGTATGAGATAATAGCCCCTCTTAGAGAACTCTTAGCATACCTTAGCTTAGCTTAACTTCTTTAAAGTGAGTGTTACCCGCTAGATGAGAATTTATGCGCCAATGTCTACAAGAGGGATTATTATACGGTGGGCTGATAGTAATGCTAATAGGACAGTGATCTGACAGGACACAAGTTCCAACTGAGCACTCACTGATTCTATCCAAAACTCCCCTAGATGATAAAAAGTAATCAATCCTAGAGATGGACTGATGAGGTTGTAAGAAAAAGGTGACATCTTGCCCCTTAACATTGAAAATCCTCCATGCATCAATTTCTAGAAATCTGATAAGTGGGAACTTTTCTGGGATCTACTTTTTTAGGGGAGAACTGGTAAACGTTGGTGGGGCACAGAGTTAAAATATCCTCCTAATATCACGAGGGAAGAAGATAGGAAATATCAGCCCATAGACTAGGAAGGAATAATGGTTCAAACACTGTGGGAGTATAAACAAATCCTATTACAATGGATTCCCCAAAGAGGTAGCCTGATAGTATATAACATAACGCCCTTCTTTGTCTTTAATTTCCTTCTAACTTTAACGTACAGTGTATACGATTTGGCACTCCTCAATTACTACTATCATAAGAGGGGTAGAATACCTGACCTACCTAGCTTCTACGTAGTTTAATATGTTCAAAATCTGACAGGTGAGTCTCTTGACGGAGACCAATTTGGCAAATTTAATTCTTAAGGAAGGAAAGCAATTTCTGACAGTTGACCACATGGTTCATCCCTTTAATGTTAAGGCTGACAATTTTAATGCAACACATGATAATCAGAAAGATAAAGTAAGAGACCTGGAGCTGAGTACTAGCTCCATGACCCGGAGTACGGGTATCCAAATACACACAGCAGAGGTAAATAATTGTAAATTTTAAAAAAAATGGGATGTTAAAGTCATAGAGAGATGACTGATTTAACTTTGGATGAGAAGCCTGGCGTAATAGAAAAAGCACTTCATAGTTAAGCTGTCGTTTTTCCTTTGCCGCCAGAAAATCTTCTGTTTATCACTGAAGTTGTGAACCTTTATGTCTGGAGCGTTTGCCAATTGGTCTCCTGGATGTCCTGTTGATTTTCACCCTGCCGTCTTTGGTCCAGAGTTCCACTATCTTAAGCATCCAGGATTCAAAGAACTGAGTTGGTTGTCTGCCTTCAGCACCTGCCTCCAGTCTGACAATCTATATGTTGTCTCGCCTGCTGCAGTTTTCAAGGTCTTCAACACATTCCTCCATTACCTTTACTGACTGTTGTAGGGAAGCCACATTATCAGTATGGTAATTGATATGAAAGATTTCTTGACCGACAAATGAGATGCTGGATACACACACCGACCACAAGTTGAGCTTCAATCAGGCTGGGTTTTCTGGGTTCAGGAAGAGAGTACAAAACCCATCTTCCCCCAATCTTAACAAAAGTTGAGAATATTTAGGATCTCGAGACTTCACATCTGGAAAAACATTTATAGCATATAAATTCTTTAAGTGAAAAACATGAGAAAACAATCAGAGCAAGGTTAGTAAACTTGTCGGGACTAGTGCCACCTTTGAACATCGTGTCACCTAGCTGGCTAGCAGACTTCAGCTTTTTAGTTTCAGCCCAAGTTCTATCTAATAACTCCAATTTGCAGCGTCTGAGGACATTTTAACACTGGTTTGCATTAAAAAAAAAAGTAGTTAACCATGAAATGAAACCATAAAAATGTAACTGCAGATGTCCAGAAAGAGACGTTTGCTCGGCTAGAAAGCATCATGTGATCCCCATGTCTTTTCTATTTGCTCACGCTTGTGGTTAATTCTGTATATGTGGCTATGGTTTATGTCTGTGGAGTGTGAGATTCCACAGACATAAACTGTCTTTGGGTGGATGTTCTTATGGTGGATGGTGTATTGTTTCAATTTTTTTTTTCTTTGGTATGTGACCTTTGTTTTCTTCTTTTGTAAATATTTGTTGCTGTGTGTATTTTAATGTAAAGCACACTGAGTTTACTTGAAATTAAATGTAAATATAAATAGATTTGCCTTACCTCTTTAAGTATGGAAAAGTTGAGTAATCATGTCTCCAGTAAACTGAAATTACATCTTTATGACATGACACCAGTTTGAACATTTGAACTCTTAAAGGGTTGAGCCAAGTTACGAAAGAACACATTTCCTCACATACCTGTAATGGAATCCATCCATGCAGATAGCTTTGGTTTTATTTGCACAGGTTTTGAAATATGTGTCAGATAACTGCCTCCAACCCAATACAATGGAGGTCTGTGGATTATCGAAAGTGACCAGGACATTTTGTCTGGAACGACACATTGCTATTGCATGCTGTTGAAATGTTTAAATGTCATTCTTCAATGCTGTGAGCACCACCAACTAAGTCTCCATTGTAATACAGTGGAGTTAGAAATCTCAGAGTCAGATATCTCACAGTCTGAACAGATACAAACAAAAATATCTGAAAGATACCACTACAAAACATGTCATAAGTAAATATGTGACAAAACATATTTTAACCAGTTAACAGACCCTTTTAGTTTTTCTATTAGAATCCAAATCAGCTTGGCCAGGTATATATGCATACAAGTTTCTAGTAGCTCTCAATGCACTGACGCACAGATACAAGAACATCAGGATTTATGGAAGAACCACTAGCGTGAATTGAATCATTCTTAAACAGCACATACGAGTGATTTAAGAGAATTAGTTTTTTCATACTTGACACAATGAAATTCTCGAGTGGTCCAGACCTTTGTGTGTGTGTGTGTGTGTGTGTGTGTGTGTGTGTGTGCCATAAAGCCCCGACAGTGTGTGTACACACACACACACTGGGTACGGGAAGTATTCAGACCCCTTTAAATTTTTCACTCTTTGTTTCATTGCAGCCATTTGCTAAAATCAAAAAAGTTCATTTTATTTCTCATTAATGTACACTCAGCACCCCATCTTGACAGAAAAAAAAACAGAAATGTAGAAATTTTTGCAAATTTATTAAAAAAGAAAAACTGAAATATCACATGGTCATAAGTATTCAGACCCTTTGCTCAGTGTTGAGTAGAAGCACCCTTTTGAGCTAGTACAGCCATGAGTCTTCTTGGGAATGATGCAACAAGTTTTTCACACCTGGATTTGGAGATCCTCTGCCATTCTTCCTTGCAGATCCTCTCCAGTTCCGTCAGGTTGGATGGTGAACGTTGGTGGACAGCCATTTTCAGGTCTCTCCAGAGATGCTCAATTGGGTTTAGGTCAGGGCTCTGGCTGGGCCAGTCAAGAATGGTCACAGAGTTATTCCGAAGCCGCTCCTTTGTTATTTTAGCTGTGTGCTTAGGGTCATTGTCTTGTTGGAGGGTGAACCTTCAGCCCAGTCTGAGGTCCTGAGCACTCTGGAAGAGGTTTTCTTCCAGGATATCTCTGTACTTGGCCGCATTCATCTTTCCTTCAATTGCAACCAGTCGTCCTGTCCCTGTAGCTGAAAAACACCCCCATAGCATGATGCTGCCACCACCATGTTTCACTGTTGGTATTGTACTGGGCAGGTGATGAGCAGTGCCTGGTTTTCTTCACACATACCGCTTAGAATTAACGCCAAAAAGTTAAATCTTCGTCTCATCAGACCAGAGAATTTTATTTCTCATAGTCTGGGTATAGTCCTTTATGTGTTTTTTGGCAAACTCTATGCAGGCTTTCATATGTCTTGCACTGAGGAGAGGCTTCCGTCGGGTCACTCTGCCATAAAGCCCCGACTGGTGGAGTGATAGTTGACTTTGGGGAACTTTCTCCCATCTCCCTACTGCATCTCTGGAGCTCAGCCATAGTGATCTTTGGGTTCTTCTTTACCTCTCTCACCAAGGCTCTTCTCCCACGATTGCTCAGTTTGGCCGTACGGCCAGGTCTAGGAAGAGTTCTGGTCGTCCCAAACTTCTTCCATTTAAGGATTATGGAGGCCACTGTGCTCTTAGGAACCTTGAGTGCTGCAGAAATTCTTTTGTAACCTTGGCCAGATCTGTGCCTTGCCACAATTCTGTCTCTGAGCTCCTTGGGCAGTTCCTTCGACCTCATGATTCTCATTTGCTCTGACATGCACTGTGAGCTGTAAGGTCTTATATAGACAGGTGTGTGCCTTTCCTAATCAAGTCCAAACAGTTTAATTAAACACAGCTGGACTCCAATGAAGGAGTAGAACCATCTCAAGGAGGATCAGAAGAAATGGACAGCATGTGAGTTAAATATGAGTGTCACAGCAAAGGGTCTGAATACTTATGACCATGTGATATTTCAGTTTTTCTTTTTTAATAAATTTGCAAAAATTTCTACATTTCTGTTTTTTTCTGTCAAGATGGGGTGCTGAGTATACATTAATGAGAAATAAAATAAACTTTTTTGATTTTAGCAAATGGCTGCAATGAAACAAAGAGTGAAAAATTTAAAGGGGTCTGAATACTTCCCGTACCCACTATATATGTTCCACTCCATGTGTGGGCACGTTTAATTAAAAAAAAATGTTACTAAAGAATAAAAAGAAGAATTTCAAGAGTTTCAGGTCCTGCCACATGTCATCAGAGCAGAGCTGTACTGTGACCGATATAAAGATGAAACCATTTTACATGAAGCTAAACGCTAAAATAATGTCATTCTAAAGCAAGCCCAACATGAGAAAATAAATTATCATAACAAATAACTTTATTTTGAAAAGAAGGACTTTATTTACTCTCACTTCTGGCTATCAAAAGTGTCAAATAAATCATATTTATTTTATATTTACCATATTTAATTCAAGTTTTATGGCGCACCACTAATCAGTCATTGAGAACATTTAATTTAGCCATTATTCAACCTAGCCTCGATCTGAAGGTTGCCATGGAGTTCTTTACTCGTGTACAGTGATCGCAATATTTCAAACACTCAAGCTTGAATTGACATATGTATTCAGCAGATACACACAACTAACAACTAAACATACAGATAAGCGGATGAATGAATGAATATACACATGATGAATACTAGACAGACACATGAATAAATGCAAAAGAATACATTAATGAATGAATGATACGAAATTAGTGGATGAAGACCAGATCAAGCATGATATCTTAGACATTAGTGAAAACACAGGAGAACACTGGAGCGAAACTTTCAAGATTGAACGGTGAAACGGTTAAATCAGCAGCCAAGATTATTTTTAGAAATTATTAAAATTATTATTTTAAGTGATTTATATATCATAATTATTGAGGGAGAATCCAAACTTGACCTTAAGTTTCTTAGGTAAAATACTCCTTATTAATCTACCACATCAGCCCCAAAATCACACACTTCACTTGGTTGAGTGTGCTGGTTTTGGAGTTTCTTCAGGTACAACTATTGTTGCATTAGAACACAGGCGCTGTGCAGCTTCTTCAGAAAGTTCCGGTTTTCAGAGCTGGCTGGATGCTTCTCATCCAGGCCTGGAGGTCTGGCTGAGGGATGGCAAGCCCTCCCCTTTGGCTGACGGGCCAGAGAGCCATATAGTTTAGAGTCCGCTGAGTGATTTTAAGCCAAGAGCCAAGATCTTTGTCTCTTTCTCTTTCTCTCTCAATAGCAATAAGTTCAATAGCTAGGCTTACGCCTACATATACTTGATCAGTATAAACTCCCTTTGACTCACTGTTAGTGTTGTCAAAACGGCTAATGATTTACATCCTATGATTTAAATCTTATGATTATTTATTTATTATTTATCTACCTGAATAGTTGACTCATGTAAGTGAGAACTTATTAAACATGAGAACGAAATTAAACAAACCTAAGAACACTAAATTACTATTATCAGGATAGCGGATGAGAGGACAGACAGGAACAGGGTTTGGAAGGAAAGGGGGTTAACTCGACACACACACACACACACACATTTTTTATCTTTATCTTGAGGTGTGCCCACTTTTTGTTAGTAGGATTCTGATTGCCTCAGCATCAAGCATCACATGTCAAACCGTAACTCCAGTACTTTCAGGTGGTTAGTTACACATAACACTTTAATGGATAGTCACTTTTATTCTGTATTGTTAAGTCAGTTTTCTCTGATCCTTGGTGTCCTCACTCCTTGGTAGAATGTGGGGGTTTTAGCTTGGTTGGAGTCTTTGATGGAAACCAGATATGTTCTGGTTGTGTGGTGTTAAGGTGACACTGGGAAGGTTAGTACAAACAGATGATTTAATACCCTGGTTTAGGTTTTCCGAATTGACACCCAAACCTCATTGGTCAATGTTGTGATTGTTTGCTGACCTATGTAAATCAGGAACTTGTCATACAACTTTCCATTAGTGTCTTTAAATTACGACAGGACCTGTGTTGATAAGCAGTTTCTCACACTACATGCGACAGTAGCTCAATCTGTGATGGGGATTGAGAATCAGGATGATTGTCGAGCATTTCATGCAGGGGGTGACTTCACATAGCTCCAGTGATCTGTTTTTTTTTTTTTTTTGAGAATAATGACAACCGATTATTTTGTAATGCTTCATTTGTCAGAGAACGCTACCAGCAACTGAGGGAGGATTTCCAGTTCAATCTGGCCATCCTGGATGAACAAGACAGAGAGCTGGAGAGATGTGACGTCATAACTGCCAGAGCTCTGACTGTGGAGCACAATAGGTACCATTCATCTGACCCTTTTCAATCGTAATTCATGGAAGGTATAGTTCATGTGTGACATTTAGATTCAATTTAAATAAGTAAAAAAATTGTCCATTTAAAAAAGCTGTATAACATAGCAAAACAGAAAGGAACAGAAAAAAACATTTCATACAAAAATATGAGAAACAAGTGTGAAAGTGGTGCATGCATTCATAGTAAGTGCTAATTGTGCATCACATACACCAGAAGAATATACTGAAATCGTGTGTAGGTGCAATAGGTCTATTCAGGTTAATTATGGCCATTGGGTTAAATAATAATTATTTAATAATTAATTATTATTAAATATTAATAAACAGGGCACCACCATGAAAACAGGGAAATGATGGCATGCATTAACTCATAGTTAGCTAGTCTCATAAAAGGGTACTAAACTATCAAATTGGAACTCTACAAAGACTACAACCAAAGATTCCATGTCAAATAGTTGAAACTTGAAGGATTTAAAAGTTCCAAATAGTAGAGGTTGGCAGCATTCACTCTTGTGCAACATTAAATAAACCAGCATGTATAGTCAAAAGCATTTATTTAACAAAACTGTACATAAAAACATACAGTATTTAACTGAAGCCCCTTTCACACAGGCACTGCTACCCTGGAAATATCCAGACTTTTTCCGGACACGCTGTAGTGAACGCAAATGTCCAAATCAGTTGGAGCGAACTTTAAACAGACGATAACCGGCCAGCTCCCTAGTACAAAGTCTGCATAGTGTTCGAGTGAGCCCATGTGTGAATGCAGCAGGTAATTGTCCAGAAAATTCACAGCAAGCGAGTGGGCGTGTTTACTTCCAGCAGTCAGCTCTCCCCTCATCTACAGCTGCTGTATTTTATAGATGCGGCTGGTTCTGGATAAACACAGCAATAGCTAGCACTAATGGGAGTGAGGACTTCCTGTGATTTCTCGTAAAATAAAAGCTGTTTTATTTCTTAAGAAAATCTTAAAAATTACAAACCACAGCAACTTTTTGAGTCAAGTCCTGCCTCCTCGCCTAAACCAAACGGCTTATTTCCAGCAAGTGTGAACGCGTCGGACACAGACATCTCCTGCTGTGTGCTACATGTGTGAAAGGTAACTCCACACATAGTCCGGACCTAATTGTCCACACATTGTCCAGACTTCATATGTGAAAACAGCTTAATAGTAAACTACAGCAAAAGGGAGTGTGTGTGTGTGTGTGTGTGCGCATGTTGGGTGTACAATTATGAACCACTTGCTGGGTCAGCACAAAAGAGGTTTTAGAGCAGGAGCTTTAAACGTTCTCTCTGTGTGTATGGATGAGTTAAAGGCTGCGTGTATGTGATGTGCGTAGGATAATGGTGCCGGGTTAGAAAAAAGGATGGTTAGTTTGCATGCAGGACATAGTAGTTACTGTGTAACAGTTAATCAACTAATCAACTAATCAGTAGCTACCAATAACCTAACTGTCGAAATAAATAAATAGTAAACAGAGCAATACAGGTGCATGTTCATTGACAAAGTTAGTGTGCTTAGCCATATGTCGTGGCTATGCTATGCTATATGCCCAGTTAGTTATCAGTCCGTTTGTTGCTGGTGATCTGTTGGTCGTTGATGAGGTACATTCTGACGGGGGATGTAGTCCTTGCTGTGCAGTGTTCCAATGGTTTGCAGGTCAGAGGAAACTGGTCACTCCTTTGTTGTCCTGGCAGTTAGCGGGTCAGCGCTAATTACCTTTGTTGCTCCTGTTAGTTATTAAGTTAGCCGGCAGACGTCATCAGCCATAGAACAAAACACAAAACTGCTTTCCATTGTCAAATTATTCTCTACTTGAGATAGTAGACAGAGTTAGGTGACTGTTCAACTAGTTGGGTGTATTTTTTAGCCTGGTATCATCAGACTGTTTCGCAAATGCATATTAGTCTGGAACCTCTCAGAGTTTCCAAGGGGGTGTTATCAACAGGAGGAAACAACCAATCAGAGCAACGAAACACCATCCTGTTGTAACACATATTTCTTAACAACATAAAGTTGAAGTGCAGTTGTTTGTTTTTCTTTTAGAGAAAATTTGCCGTTCAGTCCGTTTAATACTGACACTGTAACCGGCCGTGGAATGCGCCGCATTGGCGGCAGCCATCTTGGTTATCTACAAAGATGCCTCAGCTGCGCTCCTGTGTTAGTCATCATATTAAACCCACCTCATATCAGATAAAAAGTTGTGATTGGCTCGCCACATACCAGTTCTGGGGAAATCTGTCAGACACTTTGCAATGTTCATCTCATTAACCCACATACACACTGCAAGGCTCTGATTTTTATTCTTAATTTTATTCCATCATATAAGAAGACAAAACCTTGAAAGTAATCATGTAACTTAACTTTGTAATCAGGCATGCATGTGTGGTGGACAACAGCTTAAATGGGAGTAGGGCTACTACAATAGATCATTGGCCAGATCCTTGATTATCAGTAATTCTCTTCATTATAGCACATTCCATACAATGGTGTCATTCTGTTTTGTAATGAAATGTGAGTTTAGTCTGTAGTTGTGCTGAGCTAAACGTTGTTAAGGAGAACAGTTTGAAGTGTTTTGAAAAAACTGACTACGGATTGAGTAACACAAAATATTTAAAGTTAACAATAAGAAACAGAAAAAACAGCCAATTCTGACATATGACAAGGTGTACCCTGTATTAATTTAGCTTAGTTTTATATTATTTTACTTCTTTTTGCTTGGAAAGTGTCCTTGGTTATGTAAAATGCACTTCAAATCAAATGTATCATTATTATTATTATTATTGTTATTATGTTATTGTTGATTATGTTCTTCTTCTGCTTCTACCTCTTTTCCTCTTCTTCTTATTATTACTTTTATTACATTATTAGTATTATTAATATTAAACTTATTATTATGAGTGGTAGTAGTAGTACTAGTATTATTAGTAGTAGTAATAGTAGTAATAATACATTTTCAAATTGTCATTGATGAATTTTCTGTTGATTGACAAAGTGATTAATCAACTGATCATTAAATGCCTCCAACAGATACAGTGACTGTCTCGATCGACTAATACTGAAATATTGCTGTCATTTGCAGGCAGGAGGAGCTGAACCAGCTCCATATGCAGGTCACCAAGCTGAAGGAGCAGAGAGCCAGAGAGACTGAGGAGAGGCAGGAGGAGCTCAGTAAAAGTCGGCACAATGCTGCTCAGCTGGACAAGCTTAAGAGGTGAGTCGAAGAAGAAGCAAAATACCTGTTGCTGTCAGTTTTAACAGTCTGGTCATTTGCCGAAGAAATACATACAGGGGCTCGCTATATCACCAGGACAAAGGCAACGCAACTTCTGGGTCTTAAAAGTGAAGACAATGTGAAAGTGCCTTAAACCTGCATTCTTTCTATTGGCCTGCAGGGGGCGACTTCACTGGCTCCAAAAAAAAAGTCAGATTGTCTATGAGAAAATGACCGTACTTCTTACTTGATTTATTACCTCAGTTAACATTTTTTTAATGAATTTATGGCATCAATCGCAACTTTTCTTCAATACAGCATTCACTTAGTAAATTATGGTCCCATTCAGAGTAAAATAAACGATAATCCAATATTTCTTTTTTTATTGGTATTAATGCTGACACATATTCAATAAAAATGTTATTTTTATTATTCCGCCGTGTTTTTTGGCAACTAAGTAGTTCCACGTCCTTCAACGTAGAAACTTCATTCAAACATCAAAACGTTCAGCTCAATTAGAACATTACGGCATCTATTCAAATCTTTCATTACTTTCATATTTCCGAAATAGTCAAAGTTTTTTATTCAAATGAATGGGGGAAAAAATGTACACAGCTGGATTTTCAAGATAAAAGACCCCACTTTTGCAGCCCTTCATTATTCTCCAGCTGCTTTTTGTCCATTTTTGAACCCTTTAATTACTGATTCATACTCCCTTCCACATCTTTCATAGATTATGACTTTTGTTCAACCTTTCAGTCCCAATCATCAACCAAGCAATATTTGGCATCCTTCATCCCTTCCCATTTTTTCAAGTCTTTATACTCTTTTATACTACTCTTTTCTAGTATTTAACAAAATCTCTTAACTATCCATTCATACTTTCAGTTAAGCTTCATTCAAATTTTGAAATCTTCCATATCTTTCATACGTTATGATTATGATTCTTTTATTCAACTTTTAAATTCATAGTAATTAGACCCACCCATTCCCCATTTCCCATTTCTTCAACTCATTTATAGCGTCAGCTTTTCAACAAACCTTAAAATATTCCACATTTTATTAATATTATTCAACTTTTAAAACCAGCAATCCAGTTTAGCATCAGCCTTTCAGCAGGCTGCATTCACACCACACTGCTTCTTTTCACGAAGGCAGTTTATCATTTGTCATTTTTATAAAATTCTCGCAGCTTTTATAAAAAGGATATTTATTTCAAAATGTCCTTTTTCCAAAGTCTGTTTTTATTTCACAACACGGTTTTTCCCAATGATTGTTTTATTTCATAATGCTACATTTACTAACAAACTCTTTTGTCTGCCATTGAAGGTAAACAGGACAGAGCCAGTTATGAGATTGGCTATTTACTGTGTGCCACTATTACATCCTCAGATGAACCCTTGCTGGTCTAAATTGAGGCTGAGGACTTAAGGGCCCCTAAGCTTTGGAATATACTTTTACCTTCATTTCACTTTGTGAAGATTATTTGAAAATATTTTAAATATATTGTACACTTAAACTGATATTGATTCTTTTAGATTTTTTTTAGGTCACTAAAATACATTTTGTTGCTGACTACATCCATAGCTAGCCTGGGAATCAACAAATCTTCAAGCTCATGTTTCATTTGCTCTGGCAGATACGTCGTACCTCTCCCATTCAAACTGATTTCCCTGCTGTTTTATCGGGCTAACCAATCACAAGCGTTTATCTAGTATGAGGCAGGTTTAATACGATGGCTGACAGAGAGGAGCGCCCATCAGGTATCTTTGTAAATATCCAAGATGGCGCTGCCGTGTTCCCTGGCCAGCTATAGCGGCAGTATTAAACGGACCGGATGGTAAATTTTCTCTTAAAGAAGAACAAACAACTGCACTTAAACTTTATGTTGATGATAAATATGTGTTTGCCGTACTTCTGACAGGACGTACCGTCTGACAGGATTGGTTGTCTCCGTCCCTCAATAACGCCCCTTGGAAATCAGAAATTAACTGAGATGTTCCAGACTAATACGCATTTGCGCATTAGTCTGGCGATGCCAGGCTAATCCATAGCAGTACATTGCTAAGCATCTGTGCCGGTACACAGTGTTTGTCAAGTTAGTTTTAAAATGTTATAGGTTACAGATTATTAGTTACCTTGTTAAAAATGTAATAAGTGACATTAATCTTTACAGCATCTTTGCACTATGGTCTCCTTGCTCAAAATGTCATTGTTGTTTTTATGTTCATATATATACTTTTGTATATATATTTATATTTATATCTGTACATAGTAGTTACATGTTATGCTTACCTTTGTTCTTCTTTGTTCTTGTTTTTTGCTTATTTGTCTATTTCTGTGTACGTACATTGAGAGCAATGGAAAAAACGAAATTCCTTGTATGTGTATGCATACATGGCCAATAAATCTGATTTTAATTACTTCGTCAAAGTAATGTAACTATTTGAATTACTTCATCAAAGTAATGTAATATATTACATGTGATTACAAATTTGTCCCAACGGCTTTGCTACCCGCGTCGTCCAGAAATTTGCCCAAAAAAAGGCATTCCTGAATGGCGAAGAGATGCAAAGCAATGGAATGAAGGTTATATTCTACATATAAGCTTTAACCGAAAACAATATATTCAAATGTAACCCATTTGTAATCCCAAACATTTTGATTCGTAACTGTAATTGATTTTACATATTTTTTCTCAGTAACTGTAATGGATAACAATTACGTTTATATTTAAATTTAATTCCTTAACGCTGTTACATGTAAGTAGTTACTCCCCAAAGCCGCCAGTACAGCTGCCTGTTTCTCCAAACATGGGGTGCACCGACAGCCATCTTCTGTTGATTACACACTGACTATGGATAAGTACCTCATGTAACCCCACTTCAAAAAATCCGAACAATCACTTTAATCCTATGCACACAAGATGTAGCATTATTCAGTCATTGCTGTGCTTTTTCATTAGATATCTCAACACTGAGCGTTATTTTTACTTTACAGTGGTGTGGTACTGTAACTCTTTTTCTCTCTCGATGTGTGTGTGTCTTTATGTGGCTTGATGGTAGCTCTATGGCTGTTGAAATTGAAAAGCAAAGGGAGGAGTATGAGAGGATGAAATGGGATTTGCAGTGCAGAATACAAGAGGTGAAAGGAGAGCTGACCCTACAGAGACAGGTGAACACAAACTTGCATACACACACACACACACACACACACATACACACACATGTTTGTACATCTATACTTGTGATGACATTCATTGACATAAGGCATTTCCTAGCCCCTTACCCTAACCTTAACAATCAAAACTAAATGCCTGACCCCAACTCTTAGCCAAAACAGCCAAAAAAAAGGACCGGCCAAAATGTCCTCACTTTCCAAAAATGTCCTCACTCCCATGGTCTAAAATTCAAACTGGTTCTCACAAAGATAGTTCTACAAGTACATGCACACACACACACACACACACACACACACAGCTTTGTTTCTGTCACTTCAGAGGACATTACATTGACTTACATTAATTTCCTGGAGAACCAAACCCCAACCATAACCACTACTTGACCTGTTGACCCTACAGCCTTAACCTGTAGGTTAGGGTTAGGCAAGGTAAGCCTTTATGTCTCCCCAAAATAAAGAATATATTAATATGACACAGTGGACTGCTCTACGTCTTGTGTTAGAGCCCCTTGCAGTTGACTCTGTACCATGGTCCAGTTTGCAGGACTGAAATAATTGGTAGAACAGCCAAACATTCAGGGGGGATCAGCAGTAGACCTTTAGGATGAACTCAGACAAAAGAGCACTCAATCTCTGACTCTGACTAGTGTCTGTTACACTGGATTGGCTGGCTTTGTTATCATGTCCAAGTATGTGTATAACAATGTGTGTAAAATAAAAAAATATAATAAAATAAAAAATAAATAAAAAAATAGGAATGGTATGTTAACTGCTCCATTCACTAACCCAACCTAAATAAACCTGATACAGAATTTTAGATGTGTGTATTTGTATCTTAACTAAAAAGAGCACTTTCAATTACTGCTTTATCTTTGATTAATGTTCAATATTCAGTGTCTTTTTAGGAGAATATTCTAAATACACAGTGTCAACTGAAAGTCAAAATATGGATGAAAAGATCTATTTCCCAAAACCATGTAAGGGAGTGAAGTGTTTTTTTTTAGCCTGCAGCTATTTCTGCTTAGTGTTAATAACTGAAGACGACCCACAGAAACTTTTCAACCATTTTTTTCAGCTCCTCTCTTCTCTGATCTGGACACTGTTTACAGAGGTTGTAGTCAGCAAATCAAAGTGAAACTGTAAAACTTTGCAGCCAAAAATGGAAATTTGTTAAGTGAGGGGGACACAGATTAATCCCAGGTTTTCACTGCTCATAGTGACTTGATTCTGCAACTGTAGTTCCATTCACATTACTGAATTACTGAACATACTGAATCTCTGAGTCTCCTGCACACTTGCTGTCTATCGTTCCCACACTACATCTTCCTGTCTTCGTCTCCCTCTTTTGCTCTCTCTCTCTCTTTACCTATCTTCCTTTATTAGCTAGGTAGATGATTACATACAATTTGTTTGAATAGTAAAAACATGTAATAAAATTCCCATATTCCCAAATTCCCTATAAAAATCCATTAATCCCTGTGACCACCTTTATCTTCCTTAAGCCAAAAATAAATGTCTCATTGTAGTTTCTAACATTTCTGGTTTAGTTTTATTCCAAATTGAAGATGGTATCTATAATCAAATTAATTGAAGAACTTCCATCCGTTTAGTGTCGTGCCACTGGCAGTCAAGTGATTCTCAAATGTAAGACCACATTTCTTATAAATTCTATTCTTTCCACACTCAAAAAGGATATTTACTGGCCTAGTTTCTATCAACCTTCACTCCATCCATGATCTGCCATTGCTTGAAAAATGTTGGACAGTGTTAGGTAGTAGAGAGCAGCGATATCTTCTTGATTTGTGCTGTAAAGTAATTTAAGTTTGCGTTGTATGGCAACCAAGCAGAGTTTGAATTGGTACCATACATAAATATACAAAGTGGGGGCTGGTTGGAACTGAAATGCGGTTAGTGATGTTGTGTTAAGTTATAGAAACTACAGTCATATCTCACAATAAATGCAATCAAGTTAAAATTCTACACACATCTCTAATCACTTTCCTCTGGCCAACAGGAGTTGACAGCAGCTTTTGACAGTGAGCTCAGACAGCAGGAACATGAGTTCAGTTTGAAAATTGATGAAATGCGTGCTGTGGTGCAGTCTTATGATCTCAAGGTGAGGAGGATAAAAGGATGGTGCATTTTTTTATGTGCACAACATGTACTGTATGCAAAGTAGTTACCTTATTCAAAATTCAAAACTTGTTTAATTACATATTCTATATTTATAGAGTATAGTACTATTCTAAATCTAAATCTAAGTTAATTATAAAAGCAGATTGCATGCTGGATTTACTTGTTGACTTCTAATTTTCCCATGGCTAGTCCTTCACACCTAATGTTGTCATTATTTGTTGTTGTGTGTGTGTGTGTGTGTTTGTGTGTGTGTGTGTGTGTGTGTGTGTGTGTGTGTGTGTGTCCTTGTCCAGGTGAAGTTGCTGTCTAAAGAGACTGATGTTTACTGCCAGGCTCATCTTCAGGCCACAGAAGCTCTCAAAGCATCTAAGGAGTTCTGTCAGCAGTTACAAACCCAACTGCAACACAAAGACCAGGAAATCAAAGACCTCACCACCGTCAAGGACTACAGGTATGCTCCTGTGTGTGTATGTGTGTGTGTGTGTGTGTGTGTACATTAGTTTAAGGTTTTTTTCACCATACTCTGTCTCAGGATAAAGGAGCTTGAAGACGAGCTGAAATGGATGGCGACCAAACTGAAGAAGGAGGAGGATGACCACATTAAGAAGTGAGTCCTTATTAACACAAACTCCTCTCAGTCAGGCAATCAGAGCCAGCTGCTGGCAGGGGCCGGGGCTGTAGGAGGGCACAGCAGCCTAGGGAGACAGAGAGAAAGAGAAATCTCCAAATTTGCAAAAGAAAGAAAAATGGAGAGGCATATGATACCTATAGCCAATAGCAGCAGGAATAAAAAATAAGGTGCAGCTGTTCCAGACACTGTAATGACTGCTACACAATGACTGTACCTGTTTTTTGGCGTGGTTGTGTTTCTTTATCCACCAGTTCTTTTGGTGAGAATTAGAAATGACTGCAGCACACTTCCAGTTTTTTATGTGGGGATCAGACGTGGCTGGTCTGTGAGATGCTCACCATGGCAATAACAGTAACAATCGGAGAGTCTCTTGGCAAAGGCGAAGAGGCTTAGGGCCCACCGTCCACCCCAGCTCAGCAAACTTCTTGTGGGTGTCCGGTCCTCGGAGAGCAAGATGGAAAATCTAGATGGAGTCCTCCTTGTGATGGTGAAGCGGGAGTGTCTCTTTTAGTGTCTCCGGGATTGGTGGAATTCCAGAGACACTAAAACTCTCTCCCGCTTGGAAGATTTAAATATCTTTGTGGCTTAAGGGAGGATAGACTAAATTTTAAGGGAGAGCAGTGGAGGATCACTTTTCCTCATCCTATATATTTTATTTAATTCATCCCTTGTTCTATTGGCTTTTCATGTGTGTTCATCACAATCAACTAGTAGTTAGTAGAATCAATATATCAGTGTTTATAAACAGAATATATGTGGATCTTTATCATTTATAGTTAGTGATTTAACACTATCTCTCCACAAAGTGCATCATTCTTCACCTTGTGCGTAAAACTACATCACTTCCGCACAAAAGCAGAACTTACCGGAACTTATCATGATAGTGCAAGCTGCAAGCAGCTTTCTCACTATCGCCTGCTTATCTGCAGTGAGGAAACCGTCCCATTTCAGTCTCCAACTCGTCTAGTTAAGCGACTCAGGTGTCTTAGTTTTATTAATGTGTGTGTCCATCCTTGTACTTGTTACTGGGTGTAGGGGCAATATTTATTTTCGATCCTGGGGTTTAGTTTTATAAGCAAGTAGAATGTTTTGACTCGTATTCCGATGTTGCAGCCAAACAAAAGTCGGAGCTCCGATCTTCCTTTATTAAAGTCCGTTCAAGCATCACTTTCCTTCAAGTTAAGAAATCCCTCTGATCTTCTTTCAAAAAGAATCATACAGAAAAAAGTTTGTCCACTATCTTAGACTTTACACTTTACACTTTACTTTCCACGTTCTCCTACAGAAAAACACAATGCCACCAACTGGCTACGTCACTTCTTTTATGTCATAGAATATCAAATGTAAACAAACTAAACAACAAGAATAAATAAATAAATATCAAACAAATAATTTCCATTATAGTAACTTGGTTCTTGCAACTTGCTGTAGAAAAAACATGTATGGTTAGATAACTACCCTGTATAAATAAAGTTTATAATAAATAAATAAAAATAAAATATCAGGCTAGAACATCAGCGGATCTCATTTGTAATTGTTTTTATTTATTTGGAATCTGTGATGGGCCGACAAAAACTGGAAGGTTTAAGATCCTCAGTAATTATGTTACCTTGTGCATTAAAGACCTTACGGTACCTTAAGTCCTCCTATTGTCTCAATGACTGCTAATTGTAACTTCATGGCTTTTTCTGTCAAGATATGAGGATGTGGTTCAGGCTCTGAAGGACTGTGATGTACTGCTGGAGGCTCAGTGTCAGGCCCACAGAGAGCAGCTGCAGAGGGCTGAGAAACACATTGACAAATTACAGGAGAATATAAAAGTTTTGGCTGCAAAGGCACGCTGCGTACAAGAAGACCAGCAAATGGCCATGGAACAGAAAGATGAGACAATCCAGAGGTAAGACAGACACTGACCCAAGAAATCATCACATTGGCATTAACAAACCTGATATCTGTTGAGCTTTAGTTGTGAGCTGTGATGGGGTAACCAGTTAACCAGAGATACTGTGAGTGTGTGTGTGTGTTTGTTTTCAAAGGCTTCGCACAGAAGTAGAAACAACCCGGACTGGCTGGGACAAGTACATCAATCAGGTCTCCAGTGAGATGGTTGTCAAGGATACAGAGATGATCACCCTGCAGGAGAAAGAAACCAAACTTAGGACTGAGTGGGAGAGGAGCACAGAGGAGATGGAGGGGTGAGAGGACAGCAGGAAAATGGGTGTGGATAGTTAGAAATTAAGAAAAAGAGGTGGAAATGAATAGATTTAGTACCAAGAAGTGTCTCCTTTAACCTGAAGAGAATGTACAGGTTACAGGTGATTAAAAAGATAAACAATAAACAAAGTGTGTGTGTGTGTGGGGGGGGGTATTTTGAATTTAGCTCTGAAGATATGAATTATAAGACCTAGTCTGAGTTGTTCTTATGATTTATGAAATGTCTGTGTGTGTGTTGTCAGGTACAAGAAGCAACTGAGTGCTGGTTTGAAGAGAGAGAGGGCCTTAGAACAGATGCAAGTCCAGGTGGAACTGGAGTGGCAGAGACGCTGTGAGGACGTGAAGGCTGAACACTACCTTGCTAATGAGCAGCTAATACAGGACCTGACCCAGGCTAGAGACCAGGTCAGTCTCTCATACAATATACAACCCCCCTGTGCATATGCACCTGTAAATCCACATACACTGTGTACGTGGATTTACTGGTGCATATGTATAGTAGAGTTTGTCTACTGTAGGTTTTTGAATGTGAATGCAAATTGCCCCCATATATTTTTTAAACTGCTTCTGCTTTGTATTGAAAAAGATAAGTATTGAGTTATTGAGACTTTTTTTCAAGAAACAGGGCAAAACAGGTGCAAATGTGACACATCCTGCCTCAGATACATACAGTACATACGCACATCTCCAGGAATACCTGGGTGGAATCTCTTTGCAAGATGCACCTCTCCTGTTATGCATATTCATCCATTTAGGAAGAATGGAGGATGGTGTATGGGTTTTGGCGTGGGAATGGTCTCCCCTCCTCATTCTCCTGGCTCCCAGCTCTGCTGCTCGTCCTGCTTTTGGCTCCTACAAACATTACTCGACAGAGACAGACAGGGGAGCACTGGGAACACAAGGAAGGGGAAAAACAGGGAAACACTAGGGGATAACAGGAGACACAGTGGGAATCAAGACGAGGCACAGCCAAACCATGACAATATCCAAGTGAAAATTGTTTCAATTTGAAAAATTTGGGCACACCGGTGAGTGACTCTGAGTTGCCACAGAGGTTGGCAAAATCCAAGTATTTGCTAAACTCAGATCTATTTATCATGAGCACATTATTCCGTTTGTACATCAACATGATTAGCCAATATCTTGTTATAACAAGAAAATTCAATATGCTATTAAAACAGGAGATCGAGCGATTGCAGCCTACATTGGCTCAAAAAGAATATATAGTTTTATTTGATGCTTGGCTAATAAAAGTACCAGCCATCCATCCATTACTGTTACATCTGTATATATATACATATATGTGTGTGTGGATACATAAATGTGTATATATATATACTGCATTATATATATGCAGATTGTGTCCATTTTAATAAATTCAACAGAATGAGCAGGCTGTCACTGTTATCATATCTCCTCCCATTAGTTGCACAATCCTCCTTAAATGCATAATGCAGAAATAAGATAGTCATACATGAGTGCGGGATGGAAGGTCTCTGATGAAATTAATTTGAACAGTGCTTGTGGATGCATTATTCTGTTTTAGTTCAAATATGAAAAATATGGCAAATCTGAGCGATAAACATAGAGATGGTTTGCTACATAAGTATTCTGACATGACTGTCTGCCTTCACGTCAGCTAATTATTAATGGTAAAAATTAAATTAATGGTGCATTAAATAACTTAAATAGCATATTTCTTCAATTTAAATAGTCCAAAACTGGTTTTTACTTTTTCTTTTGTAAATCCAGTGTTTTCTTATTTTGTTGAATCCCACAGAGCAGAAACTATGCCCCTATCGACTTGTGTAGGTAAGGATGTTAAAACAAGTGCTCTGCAGAGAAAATACTGACAGATGCTAAATATTGATATATCTGAAACATGATGCATCATTGTAAACATGTTGAATAAAACACCACAGTGGTGGTAATCAGCCTGTACAATTATGCCTGTATTCAAGATTTATTTTAGTTTTTTTTCAGTTTCACAGTTTTGAGTAAATCAGCAGAACTTGTTGCATGTTTAAATATGCTCAATCATATGGATCATACTGTCTATCCTTCTGTCATATTATTTTCTCACAAGTTTCAGATTTGACTATAGAAAATCTACTACATCTGTCAGTTGTTTTATTCTAGACATAAATATGTGCATCCACATATTTGCTGTCGTGAGTTAGCATGTGTCCAGGGCAACCCCCCCCCCCCCGTGTAGTCGCACTGTGCTTCCTGGTCAGCACACTTGTTTTACAAAGAACATTTGTGACTCCAGATGAAGAATGTATCACAATCTTAAATCTATCTGAACAAACAGCAGCGTTTGATTTATAGTGCATGCTCCCACTTGTTTGGGCAGTGAGTACATTGATCTTTGTCAGGGTGCCAAGGCAGAAATGGAACCGCCTTTGTCTGTATGCTGGTTTGGAGGCTCAGGATAATGATGCAGTTGATGATTATACTAATAGAGGTTTTATGTTGGTCTCTATCAGGCTAAAGCAGAGATGAAGGAAAAAGAACAAGAGCTGCAGGACTTGTCTGTCTTACTACGCTCTGTTTACATGGAGAGAGATCAGGCAATACAGGTGAGAATGTATCGACCTTTTCATCTCTCGTCTACTTATGTGACTAAATCCTGTAATAGCTTTTTCTGATTTTAATGAGGAAATAGCCAGTTTGCAAACCATGGCTGTAAAGTGTTTAAACTTAGTGGCATAAAGCCCCAAATATTATGTGACCTCTATATTTGAAGAATTGACATTTCACTTTTAGTAAACCCCTTAGGAGGTTGTGATGTATCTTTTAGGATACACTGTTTCCTTTACATTAATTAATTGCTGTTCAGGGTTACATGTGTTCTCTCAAATAAGAACAATAGAAATAATTAGAAGAATAGAATTTGAAATACACAAAAAATGAATTACAGTGCAATGTCCTAAATGTTTCCAGCCAAACTTTGGAATTGCGAAATAGCATGTTGCAAATTACTTCAAGGAAAGTATTTATATGAGAACATAAAAAATCTCTAAATACAATTTAGCAAATTCTGTGCCTAATAAATATACTTTCAAGTCTCAGACACATGTTAATGGCCAACTACAATGTGACCCTGTGTCAGCACGAGCATATCACCTAGTATGTCAAACAGCCTAACCTCAATTACAAATACCACTGCATTTCCTGAAGATGCATCAAAATAAACTATCTATCTATCTATCATAGTGGAAAGCATTTATTGTGAATCAGGTTCAGCAGAAACTTTAAGTTCTGAAAGCTGAACTTAACTGAGCTTTTTTCTAGGAGCCTGCGTTAGTTTTAACAATGCTGTGTCTGCAAAGTATAGAATGTATACTTTGCAGTGTAGAATGCCACTAAGGGTACATTTTTAATAAATAAATAAATATGGCAATGAAATAAATCCTGAAATAAATAAATTAAGCTATAAATAAATTAGGCAATATAGTGCTTGAGATGTTGAGATCACACAAACACTAAAAATATTCAAACGTTAAAAAAGCT
This sequence comes from Lateolabrax maculatus, assembly GCA_031216445.1. Lineage (NCBI taxonomy): Eukaryota > Metazoa > Chordata > Actinopteri > Acropomatiformes > Lateolabracidae > Lateolabrax > Lateolabrax maculatus. Next base: position 20,747,620 of record CM062200.1, read on the forward strand.
ACATAAAATTCTTTCCATAAGAACCCTCCAGACATGTGTTCCAGCATAAGATATATTCTGCTTAAAATATATATATTTTTTTACATTTTTACTATTTATTCCTTCTCCCTCATTGAAAAATCTTATATTTGTTAATATGTATATATTTACATCTGCCACAAGATGTCTTCAAAGTTTATGTGCTGGAGTCTTCAGGTTTCCACATCACATTTGTGTAAGTTACGTGGTGGACCACAACTGATTTCCATTCTAGTTGTGATATCACAAAATCATGCTTGTAGGTACACAACTTAGACTGAGACTTAAGTTGAGCACAGACAGAGCCCTTGATTCAGGTTGGTGTAAGTGGCATGTCCTGTTTTTTGTGCGAAACCATACCCAACTGGCAGAAATCAACACTGAACTGGTTGGTTTATGGAGCACACCCACAGAAGAACTTTTCCTCTCAGCAGATGAGAGCAGCCTTCTGGTGTTAAACTCTGCCCATACATCATTATGCACAGTGACGCTTAAACATCAACGGCAAGGAGATCACTCATTAATAATCCACTTACGTAAATAACATTGGATTAAGGACACTAGCCTCAGATCCAGGAATGGTGATATTGGTCCGTCTGTTCTGTCTGTCTGTCTTTCTGTGCAGCCATATGTCCAGTGTGGTCGACTTATGTCCAGATCAAGGCATCCGGACACCTACTGGCCAGATTGCTATGAAATTTGTTTTGGATATTTGGGTATTAAGGATGAGTAACAATGGTTTCGTGGTGGTGACAACCATTTATATGAGGCTGAAAGTTCCACATGAACATAAGAAGTATCATATTCTGTTTGACATATTTCCACGAAATTACCTGGGGATGAACGCTTTCCATGACATTTCACAAAATTTCTTCTTATATCATCATTAGGCTGAAATATCATCTCTGCACACTGAGTTATATGTTGCATAGGTAAAATGAGACATAATCCAGCTGGTGTGAAAACCTCAGTGTAGTGCATAGAGGATTGTGTTCCCAGCAATATCCCTGTCCCTTAAATACCAAGCTGTTCCCTGGGGAAATTTCCACTAAAGATAACCACATACATACTACATACAAACCTACATACTACAGGTTAATTGGAAAACCAACCTCCCGTCTTTTCCTCACCTTTCAACATCTTCCTATTTCTCTGTTCTGCCGGTTACATATCATGATACTGACATTCAAATGTTCTTTCAGCCACTGCAGGAACAATACCAGCTTTGTCCAGTCATGCACTATTTTCATCTGCTTCCATGATATCAGTAGTAGGGAGTACATGTTTTAGCTCTCTTAGGAATGGCAGTTACTTAAAAGAATATCTGCAAGTACTCTTTCTCAAAATGTATTATCAGATATGGATCACCCTTGAGCCAATAATGCTGGGCAGATTTTACTTTGTATCATTCTCATAAGGACTAACTAACGTTAATCCTGTAATCTATCACAGGCTAACCCCACACACACCCATATATCACATGGGGGTGTCGTATTTACAATCCAGCTGGTGCCCCTTAATTCTCCTAAGAGTACGTTCAGAGCTATCCTGTTTTTAGCCGTTGGCCTTTTCCTCAAGCATCCTGAGAGTTATGATGGCCTTTCAGTCTGGCTCAGTGCCTCCCCAACATACTAGCCTCTGTGAGCTCCACTGGCACCAAGAGCCAAAACATATCAATGTCCTGTCAATGTAAACCTTCTCAAATGACTAATTACCTGGAATGAGGCGCTACATAGCAAGGTGTGAAATATTTGTTGACTTATTATTTAAAGAATTTCAAGGTTCCAACTTTCTGTGAGAATGTTCTCACAGAACATTACATCTGCCATGTTCAAACTATATAAGACTGAATATGATGTTAAAGCTAATCTCACAGCTGATCGTCTCATAGCTGATATTTTTGCAGACTGCGCAAATTTTTCAGATGTGTATCATCATTGTGACTGCCTCCTCTTATCAAACTGTAGGATTTGTTGTAATCTTAAACATTCTGGGAGGATCATGACTTCATATTTTGCTTCATGCCATATAGTCAAAATAAAACATCTGTGAAAGCAGTTAATCATTCAGCATGGCAACAAGGTCAGTGAAGCAACCAGCTGTGGTCTCCCATTCATGTGAAAATACCATGTCACCCCAAAAAGGCCCCAGTGCTAAAGCCTCCGTAGGATTAAAAACACCTGTGGTACAAACCCGGCTGACTGAATAACATCAGTTACCTCAAGTAGGTGCTATCACTCTGCTGACTCTGCGGTGTATACTGTTATGGATGGAGATTATGGTATTTCTCTGGCCATGGAAATTTGGGCATGAAGCAGACACTCCAGAGTATAGAGTAGTGTCATAGTGTCATCCATCAGGTGATCACTGCCTCCTGAAAAGGTCAAAACCTCCTGTGCAGTGATGAAGGATCAGAGTGAAATTAATGTTAGTTGGAAAACAAATGGTCTTTTATGGGAAGTTTTGTTTTTGTCAGGAGTGGATAGTGGATAAAATCCTCCATCACAATATATTTCATTTTATATTGTGTGATATTGATGTATATTGTTTTGTATTATTTTTTCTGAAAAATCAATTGAAAAGTTGATATAATAACCAGAGACGAATGTCTGTTTTGTACCATGGTATATATCATCATATTGATAGCTATGTCTATCCCTCTGCAGCCAGAGGCATGAAACTTCTTTTGTCTGAGTGTTTTGATTTTTATGATAAATTTGTCATCTTTTTTTATGTCATATTCATTCATATGATATTGTGCATACAGTATATATGTTGAGAACAATGTATTAACAGTTTGACACCATCTAGTGGTCATATGACACTACTAGTACATGACCTGTATCTGTGTGTTCAATTGATTCTTAAACTGATTCTGGTCATATTCCGGTCATATTCTCACTGCTATTCAATCACATTAAGTCACTGTACTCTAAAAATATTTTATGGATTATAGCACCCACTTATTAAGATGAAACTTAATTGATCCTTTTCGATGGTTTCCCTTGTCTGTTTGGTTTGTGTTGCAAGGACTTTCCATACAGTTCTTCATACAGTCTTTTGATTTTAATACTCTGTGGCCATACCCCATATAAGTTTACACATATAGCTAATCAGCATATAACAATAAAACTGTTAAGTACAGTTAGCTTTGTAGTTTAGTTGTAGTTAATAATATAAATTTACTATTAATCAGTTTTTTATGCTTCTTTTCATTTGTTGGATCCATTATTTTCTCATTCCCTCGGCACCTGAATCCAGAGTTGTACATCAAATTACAATAGTTTTTTGAATAAAGACTACATGATGTTTAGCGGGGTATTTGTCATGTGATCTAACTGTAAATTAAATTGAGTTTGATAACATTGAAATTTCACTCTCTATCTTCCTGAGAACAGCATGCAGTCTGGCATCATGTTCATCTTGACTGCATCCCCCACCCTAGCATGTTGTCAGTGTGGCAGGCCACTCTGTTTTGACCCTCGCTTTTGACTCTGTTGCTTCTACCACAGCTGGCCACTTCAATGATATTACACTGGACTGGAGGATCTCTGAGCCACAAGTCAGGGAAAATAATCAGGAGGCAACTGCAGAAAACAGCTATTGTCCCTCTCTCTATCTCTGTATCAGATAAAACAGTGCTGTCCTTTAGTAAATAAGGACATATTCACTTCAATTAAAAAAAGGCTGCAAATCTTTAGTAAATATCCCCTAATGAATGCAGTACTTGCAGTAAAGCATAAGTGACATAATACGAAAGCATGAAGACACATACATTACACTACCCTGTCCAGATGAGTGTGTATCAACCCACAGGGTCTCACACCAAAGGCAGATTTTCTGGCATCAGAAGAGATCCGTTGCCTGCAGGAGCAGAACAGCATCCTGCGGGCCGTGGTTACCCAGATGAGGAAGGACATGGAGGGTCTCAGCCATCTCCTACCCAACTCCCAGGCACAGTCACAGGCCTTTTCTCTTCAGCCAGTTCAGCATTCAGAAACAACTGCCACCACCTCTGTCTCCTCTACAGCTAACAATCAGATGGCCACTGGACCATCGGCCCAGTCCGCTGATATTTCCTCCAAAGTCAGCCCAGCAGGTGTGGACAGCACTCTTTCTAAATTAATTGGTTGCACAAACGTGTCTGGTTCTTGACTATATTAAGAAGGACTAATTTGTTATAAATTGTGAGTAAGCTAAGACTTTTTTCAAACTAAAAAACTGTTTTTGCTTTTCAGGACATTTTACTGTGAAAATTCAGCAAGTAGTGTAACAATACAAAAAACTTCCAGTAGCATAAAATCTTAACACAGTACAAACCTGTAGCAGAGCTGAGATTACGTGGCTTCTTAATGTGGCAGGGCTCAGTAATTCTGCTAACTAGTCAGGCTCAGAATAGTTCCTTGGGCAAAGGGAAAAGAGTGACAGTGTCCTCACTGTTGTATATTTCCAATGGGTTACTGCACTCTCAAAATTATTTCCTTTCACATACCTTGCTGCATAACATTGTCAGAAAACCAAAAGTTATGAGCCATGTTTTCCCTTTTTTATTGTCATTTGGTGCTTCTGGTCAGCAGGTCACTGATTGTTACCATGTAAATACAACTCTTCGTTCTGAGTTATCCTTGGGGTAGGGTGGCTACGTTTTTAGGCTTAAAATTAGTCTTTGTTATACCTACACACCTACAGAAGACCTGACACCAAAAGTTCCAGACAACACACAGAGACCACTTAAGCAAGGTATTTTTTAATGCATCATTTATGTTTGTCCTGTATTGTAGTTGAGAGTTTTGGTGTCCCACAAGGACCCACCCTTACATTAACAAAATTGTGATTACTGAAAATACTGAATTTTTTAGGAAAATATTACCAGTAGTATCAAAACATTCTGTCCAAAAATGTTTATAACAACTTTTAGAAACTGTAGTGGAAATTCAGTATAAGAATGTCTGAAATATCTGAAAACATACACACTACTCTTGTGATTTGGATCCTCAGGTTGTCTGCGCCTGGAGAAATGTGCTAACACCTCTGATTTGACGAAGCAGGAGACCAGGATGACAAATACGGACTCCACTCCCGCCAACATAATGGAACAGGTACTGAAGAAAATTGGTGAACTAGTTTAAGTTGACCTGTCAGGTTCATTCAGGTGACTGCCTGGACCACTGGTGTGGAGTTAGAGCTACTGATCTCTTTAGTGGCGATCCATGACTGTGGGACAATTTTCCACCATCAACACTCAAGTGTCAAAGGTTTGCAAGATAATTGTCTTTCATTGTATCTCAGAACTGCAAATATGTTAGTATATTAAAGGGTTGGTTCACCAGAGAGATGATGGGAAGATATTGTGTAAACTGCTGCAGCCCCCCCAGTTCCCTCAAGTTTCATCTCATCTTCCTTCCAGAGTGCACTGCTGCGACAGCTCCAAGATGAGAATCTGTATTTGCAAGAACAGCAGGCCTCAGGTCTGATATCTGGTGGTTTGTTTGAAAATGCCGAGGGTGCTAAAAGCAACCCTCCTCTCCTGCATACCAGGCTGAAGGAGGCAGCGTTCTGTATCGCCCGCCTGAGCCGAGAGAAACAGCAGCTGATAGAGATGGGCAACCGCCTTCGTGCTCAGATCACCACTGCTGGACTAAAGGGTACAATAACAGACACACTCACCAAAGAACAGGCATTGTTATTAACACCATGTGTAATTAAAGGGACTATATCACTAGGTTCAGTAATTGACCATAATTCATTTGTTGGGTTTATGGGGCTGTTGATCAGCAACAATAACACAGTTAATTGGCCAGGTAAGATTTGTGGTTTTACAAACTCCCTTACAAAGGGGTATTAAGGCAGAGTTACCGATCAATACCTGGTGCTCCATTATTTTAGCCAGACTGAAACCCATCAGTCCATCATTAATGATATACTGAGCCTTTAAACCAGAGCAAGATGCATAATAGCTGGTTCACTCGAGACCGAAGAAGTTTCAGGAGACCGGGATGTCTTACACAGGAATTTTTATTGAAGCTCGTTCGAGGAGAAAAGGGAAACACCACATGTGAATCACAGTGCGCTGCTACCCAAATCTAAAGACAGTGTCAGTATTTAACCTTCCCTGGACCTGCTAAGTTTTGCTATATACAAATACAGTAATTTCTAAATCAGCCTGGCATGCGTGAGGATTCTATTGGATATCGGATCCAAACAAGGAAAGACGTCAACCATTGCTGTCCTAGCAACAGCATAGCCTATGTACAGTCTCTCTTATCCAGTGTCTACAACCAGGCGCCAGCCTGTTGTGTCTGAACCCGAATACAGACAATATCTAACTGACCTTCGTCTACCAGGTGCCAGAGCCAACTTGGTTTTGTCAGACACACAGAGTGAGACAGGCGAACAGAGACAGGCAGTTGACCTGACCTGTGATGCACTGTCTTAAGTTACCTTTAACCTACAAGAGGGAAGTTTAACATAATTATACAATTCCTTCACACATGTCAAGTTTTCAAATTATATCATAGTTTAACATCCAGCTTGAAATATCAGACCGTTTTATTAGATGACTTATTGGTTCATTAAAGTGAGCTCATCAAATGGTATCAACCTTATCTGTCATTCCACAACACAGGGTTGCACAGCGAAATGCAAGTTGTAGCCCCATTTGCTACATAAGAACAAACACTTTTTTTATAGCGGAGTGAGAAGGATGAATTTAGGAGTCTTATAATCTGAGGAAAGAAGCTGGTCTGTAGTCTGGTGGTACGACAGCGGATGCTTTTGTTGTTGGGGTAGGTATGGTCTTTTAATATCCTTTGGGCTCCCAGCAGGCACCTCACCTTTTAATCACCCTCTGTCCTGGGCCGTGCACATCCCATGTCAACTTATAATTTTCCAGTCAGGATGCTTTCTATTGCTCCTCTGAAAATGTTGACAAGAACTCGGCATAGGAATTTTTCTTTCTTTAGTTTTGTTAAGTAATACAGCTGTTTTCTGAGCTTTCTTAACCAGGATGGAGATGTGAGATGTCCATTACAGGTTCACTCTGATGCTGATTCCCAGCAACCTAAAACTGTTCAACTGCTCCACCTCAGCTCCATTAGAGTAGACAGGCGTGTTGAGTAGCAGGTTGTTCTCTGTGCACCACTCTGCAAGGCTTTTGGTTTCCTCCCAATATGAATTCTCATCATTGTTTGAAATCTGGCCAGTGATTGGGATGTTGTGCACAAACTTCACAACAGAGTTCTCTCCATGTCAGGGATTGTAGTCATGGGTATACAGCACACAGCCCTGGGGGACTCCCCACTAGAGATCTTAAAGGGATAGTTTGTATTTTTTGAGGAGCGGTTGTATGGATAAGCCGTAGAACTTCCTTATTAAATTCTGAGGTTGATAAAATGTAGTGCCAAAGGAAAGGGCTGTCTGATGGCAAGGTAAAGCAGTGAAAATATTCTAAATATAGCGTTCACTTAAGCTAATATTGATTTTTTTGGTGGATAAAAAAAGTTTTGCTGCTGACCTCGTCCACAGCTGCCTACTTCTCGAAACGGGAGACAACAAATTACTCACAAAGCATGGCATCTCAACTGCCTCAAATGTGAAGAAGTCAACTATCAAATCTGTAAAAATAATCAAAAAAAATAAAGTTTACAGTTTACAGCTGCTCTAGTACCAATTATGGATCTATTACAGCATCAATCAATACCTGCTGCAAAATGATATGATGCTACTGTGATGCTGATAGACACCAAGCGACAATTAAAATATGCATATTATGACAGGAGGGAGTCATTGTTGTTGCTTGAATAGTTATAGCTGTTTTTATAGCTATAAGTATTCTAAATAAAATCTATAGCCTTATTAGTTAGTAAAACACCACCAAAGTACAGAAAGTCTAACATCCTTTTCATGCTCAGGCTTATATTATAGGGCTATATAGTAGTTGCTCTTATGTAATAATAACCGCAACTGTGCAGCTGTATAGGACTGTAGCTTTATATTGTGAATGATCCAAGATGCACTTCGAATGGAAAATAAGAAGAAAAACTTTTGGGTTTAAAATAGACAAAGTTGCAAAGAGTGTTTAATTCCCTCAGAACTCTGTGTGTCAAACAGAACCAGCGGAGCCAGAGATGGAATCCTCCAAAAAAAAGCAAGGAGACCAACATGACCGCCTGTCTGCTCTGGAACAGCTGCAGTACCAGCTCACCACACAGGTATCTGCTCCAAGTCTCTTCAAAACCATCTCTCAGCAATAACTGCTTCTTCCGCCCAGTTTCTTCAAAGGCTGTTCTATATTGCACAGTTAGGCACTTATCCTGTCTGTAGTACCCAACTGGTAATAGCAAGATGGACATAAGAGTATTTTTTGCCTCTGTGTGAGTCCAGGATACTGCTGTACTTCACCTGAATGGCTTTTCTCTCATTGCTCCGATTTCCTCTCACAGTCTAAAGACATGCAGGTTAGGTGACTCGGACACTGTTTTGTTGGATGTTTTTTTTTAACGTGTGGATACGATATTTTGTGTGGTGTAAAGTTGAAGCTAAAAATATTATGTACTTTGAAACTAAATATTTTCATAGCAAAAAAAATAGACCCAGAGCTGGAGTCAGGATCTGTCCAAATTTCCAGAATCAGATTACTTTTAACAGCTATGAAGCTCATTAAGTAACAAATATCTAATTTATTTAATCTTTACACAAACAGAAATATATAACTTGCAATTTGTGGTTTTACCGTGAGTTACATGCTGGAATTATCTCTTGGTGAAAAGCAGGTGAAATAGTGGACTGTTGTCAATGTGAGGTTGTCAGATAACCAGCAGTGATGCTGCATCAACGTGCTGGTCTGATGGATAAACTGTTGAGCCAGGCCACATTCTACTGGAACGTCCACAATAGATAACATAGATTAAAAAGGCAGCCCTTAAGAACACTGGCCCAGAGTAAGAATGATCCTGGTGTTGTGTACTTCTCTGTGCTACCTCTAGAGAGCACAGTGGGTCCACTAATATATTTGTGCCTTCAGGAGCTGCAGTACACTCTCAGGCAGAGGGCATGCACTTTTGCTGAACAACTCCTCCCTGGAACCAACAAGCGAGATCCTGCCTCAAAAGGGACTGTCAACCCTTGGTCCCAGGGCCACAAAAGCACAGACAAGCCTGGAGTACAGGCAAAGTCTTAAATACTGCATTAATCAGCAATAACAGCTCAGATGTCCAGTTCACTCCTCAAAACGATGAACTCAGATACAAAACTGTATCTGAGTTAATTCTAAATATAATGTACTGGAAAGTAAACAAAATAGAAATTTTATTTCTCATTTCTCAATTCATATTTAGCTATCTCTTTGATTTCACACACCCTGTAAGTAAAACATCTTAAAAGGAACTTACTCTCCAGCTTTCTTCTTCTTTACACCTCCAAGAACAAAGAGAACACTCCTCCACTCAGCCAATCAGAGAGCTCGCTGAACATGGGGCTGCAGTCACATTCAGGTCTATCCAGGTCTCGGTTGTCATCAGAGGAATCACTGTGGTCGTTAAAGGAACTGTGGGAGACACTGGACCATGGACTCAGTCCATCTATTTTTTCAGAAGGTAACCACACCAGAATAACTAGAGATTGACTACTACTAACGTTTTTTGGAGACTGATACTTTTTTTTTCAAATTGGTGCTTTTTAGTTAATATTAAATTTGGGTTTTTCATACCTAATCATTAGACATGTTCAAGCAGCCTACATGCTTTCACTCCATAAAATACTCAAACTGCCAGGGTCTCTCAGCTAAAGGTTGAAAATCATTATCCACAAATCTCTTGGGGCTAAACATTTGCTCTTACTGGAGAGGTCAATGCATCCCTGACTTTCAAGTTCTCGACCTTTTACCAACGTCACTGCTTTGTTGCAAAATGTATTTCACTCAAGCTGTGTAACAACTGTATATCAGCATTTTTAATGATAACTTGACAGGCAGTATATTGTGATGACAAAGTGAGAACATTTTTTACAAGCATTTTAAATGATTCAGGGATGGATTTTTAATAACACTGAGCTAAAGCATGAACACCTAAAGCTGTAGTCCACCTTGCTCACCTTAATGTCACCTTCCTCACTTTATTATTTATATTATTTCTAACTAATCCTAACTATCTAATTTAACCTGTCTTGTTTTTACATTTGAGTAATGTTGGTTAGGCTCAAAACATCCTGAGGGGTTAGGGCTTTGCTTAAGGGCACCTCAGTCAGTGGTGGTAATGATAACTCCATCAATCCAGTGAACTTCACAAGCATGAATATACATGAAAGACAAATGCTCCTAAAAATGTAATCTTACTTGTTACAATATATGTCACATTAGTACATTTTAAACTTATTACTTTATAAGATGTTATTTTCATGACATTATATGCTGTTAATGTTATTTAATGGAGGAAACCAGAATACAATTTAGGAGCAGTCCAAGCCTTTTTGGGGCCTTAAGCAGAATTTGATGTTCATGGTTGAAAGGGTAATCTTACATTGGCCTAATAATTAGGATTTGTTTCTTATAATCAGATTTAGAGTTAGCAGAGTTAGTGAGGTAAATGTTGGTGTTCATTCATCTAAAAAAAGCAATGGAGCACCTACTATATGAGAATATGATGCCGAGGGTTTGATGTATAACATAATATTAACAATGTTAATGCCCATATAAAGGGGAAGTTGTACTGTGTATTCATACCACTGTATATCTCTTTAAAGCATCAGAACCTGCACATATATTAAAAATCTTGCATAAATGACCGTGTTCAGAAAAATACAAAATGGGTCAAATCATACAGAAAAATCATATCCATGGAAACAATTGTGGTCTTAAGTCCCCATGTATCCGATCAACCTCACAGATTTGGTGTGATGACGGTAACATGTCATCGTATGTATGACCAGAGTCTGCAAGGTCAACAAGTTCATAAATCCATAAGTCTGATGGGTGGGCTATGGATTCAGCCTTTTTCATGAATGTTCGGAGCTGCGAGGCTCTGAACTGCTACTCTAAATTACTCAGGCTGGCTATATAGAATCATAAAGACCCTGAAATACATGAAGTCCTCACATAAGTGTAGACTTGTGTGAACAGATTTAAAAAGTGTGTCTGTAATCGGTAATTCATCAAACTAGTGGGCATGGTCTTCTGTGTTAGGGCCACAGTTAATTACTTTGTAAAAATACACAGGGAGGGTTGCCCAATTTGTGGCTGCAGTCTCTGTCAGCTCTCCAAAGAACAGTTTCTCAATCAGAGCAGCTGCCAGATCAGGCTGAGACACAGTGATCAGCATCATACCATGTAATAATTGTGAAACCAGATAAACCTGGTGCAAGGTTTCAATACACATATGATAACTGCACTGACCGGGTCAACGAGTCTATTACAGCTGTATGAGTAGATAAAGTTCCTCTTATTTCATTGAGTGCAAGGAGATACTATCTACTATCTTTTGTATAGTTAGGAAAAAGGTGTTTAGAAATTCTAAATCTGTATCTAGATCTTAATTTGCATGAAAGTACACATAGGAATAGACAACCATGGATTCATGTGCTAGATCTTTTTATTCAATTAAGTGTAGCAGTTATGATAAATATCTTGAGAGCTTGAAGTGTTCAAAAACAGTCCTGGATGCACGCCTGTATCCACGTCTGCATGAAAAACAAATGACTTGGTCCTTGGCCTGTACCCTAATATCTTCCAACTTTCATTGAAATCTGCTAACAAGGACAAGCTTGTCCATCCTGGCCCTACTTCACCTTTATTTTGATCTGTATGGCTCCATTCTTCCAACAAATAAAACTATACAGCGATCACACTATTGGAGAGCTCATTGGTGATCGCTGTATGTGATTGATTTTATATTATTTTTTTTGTTTGTTTGTTTGTTTGTATCTCATTATTGTTTTGAATTATATTATCTTTGATACTTTGGCAATATTGTTCACCTGACATTCATGCCAATATAGCATATTGAATTGAACTGAGTGTAGCAGTACAGGCACACCAAAACAAAAAGCACTTATCAAATAAAGGTAATGTAATGGTAACATTTATATAAGTGAAGGCTCTAAATCCTTTTCCTGTCACTGATCACAGACCTCAAATCACTCAGACACCCACAAATTTTAACCTAAATGTGGCTAAAGACACCAGCAAATGAAATGTGTCATCTGTCACATCCATTAAAATTGCACCTCTCTTGTCTACACCTAAAGGTGAAGGTGAGCTGAGCAGGAGGGAGGTGGCTGGTGGTGCTGGAGTTCAGAAGATGATGCGTGATATCAGTGTTCCCATCCTTAGCCAGCACCCAACTGAGGTCGAGCAAAGGAGGAACCCCTCTACAACACCATCAATCACTACCAAGTTCAGCAGACCTGGAGCCCCTGGCAGGATCAGCAAGATCAGAAATTACAACATTAAAGAATGACACACATATAGGACAATCTGTCAGTATACCAGTTATGGGGAGTGCTACTCAGCCTGTGAAAATAGTGGTATTAAAGCTTTGTCAAATAGACCTGATTATGTCATCAGGGTTATCTCAGCCACACATTTATAACAAACCCTGCATTAAAACGTAGGGACATGGAGTTTGAAATTGGGAGGATCTAATGAAAAATAGGTATCAATTTGGAATATGGGAAGAGTAGGATCCTGGTTTTTATTGAAGCTTGGCCCATACTGGTAACTAAAAGTCAGTATATCTCACCCTTTTCTGTTTTGATTCATACTCATTATTTAAAATCTGTCTCCAGTGAGTTCCCCAACTTTATGAAAGTGGGGAACTCTTTCAAAGCCAATATGTGTAGCGTGTTTAAGAATGTTAATTAATTATGGCTTCTTCCAAATGATCTTGATGGCAAGTACACACAAGAGCAAAAGCACCAACAAAAGAAATGCACTCCAAATCAAGAGATTCTTCAAATAGCCTACCAAAACACAAAATTCTTAATTACATTTTGGAATAAAACTTATGGTAAGAACATATGTTTTACTGCTTCTTTCAACATCAGAGCTCATGTATTCTGAGCAGTTAAGCGACCACAATAAAAATAGACCAGAATGTATGTATTGTTCAAGGCCTTATTGTAGGTTTTATTGCATTGTAATTAACTCACCTTTTTTATTTTCTGTTTTCCCAAAAGACAGTTCCAAGTTTTGTTCCTCAAATTGTCTGTTTTCAACTGCTATGCATGTAAATCAGAAAGTCAAAAAAAGTTGTGAGTTAGGGCACCCTGGTGGTTCATGGTTAAAGCTCTGACCATGACCTGCAACGTCCCTGCTTCATCATTTCTGTGGGTACCACTATGAACATAAATCTAACACATTTTCAGAAAATGCATTAATGTATGCTTGTTTTCTAAGTAAAATATAATTTCCTTACATGTGAAAAATGTCTGATATCTCAGAAATTCCTCTTCATAGTGGCTCTCCTCATACAGAAATGCTGCAGAGCACAATCCACAGTTCTGTGATTTTGCACATGGGCTATAAGATTAATTTATCTTAAACAAAATGGGCTATGAAATTAATTTCCATTAAACAAATTATGTTTACTAAACTCAAATGTATCTTTTGATCTCAGGGTCACTGTGTGCTTTTAAAGCCTGTAATCACTGTGATGCCACAGTAGGTCAGTAGGGGAAATAACTTTCCTTAGAACATCATGCTATCTGAAATCATGAACTCCAGTAACCCCAACAAGTCAGACGAGCTTTCCTGGCTACGTCATCGCTTGGGCACCGCCTTTTAATCACCCTATCTCCCAACAGCACCCTCCCATCTATTGTGATTGGATGAAGCCTCACACCCCCGTCCCGTGATTGGCTAATTTACATGTCATTCATAATACTTAAATGTGTGGATCCACGTGTGCCCACGCCGGTCTGTACTTCAAGTTCAAGGTAAAGTGAGTGTAATGTTAAATGAAACGTGAACATGATAAAGGTTCACAGGCTGCTATTTGAGGTTGAGGGCAGAAAAGGCAGAAGAATTTCTCAATATGTGTTTATTCATATTGTTGCATATGTTGTATGTGATAATAAAGCACACCATTACTGTGTGTTGTATATTATCAGTTACACTTGATGCTCTAGAAATATTATTATACTTTTTTAAAATAAATGATTCATAACAGAACATAAGCACAACCCAAATATTAAATTAAATATTACAAAATGGTACTGATATCCAACCTATATTATTTAATTAAAACAGAGGACACCTGGACTTGATCATGTCTATCTGTCAGTCCCACCACTTTGGTCTGGCTGAAATATCTCAGGGACTATTGAATCTATGGCACCAAATTTTTACAGATGTTAATTTTTTCAGATGATGTATTCTTTTGACTTTGGTGATCTCCTGACCTACACTAGCACCATCATGACGGTGACATTTTGAACTGTCTTGACAAATGTTAATAGATTGCAGTGAAATTTGGTACACACAGTCATGGCTCTTAGAGGATGAATTGTAAAAACTTTGATCCTGATCTTTCAACTAGTACATTCATCAGGTAAAAATGTAACTTTGTGCAACACTTTGATTTATGACCAAATACCAGCAAAACGTGAAACATGAAATTTCCATATCCTGTACTTTGTGTTTAGTGCTAATTTTCAGATTTTATCATTGCTAACAAGCTGCTAAACTAAGATGGTAAACATTATACCTGTTAAATGTAAATGTGCAACAGCATTAGTGTTATGAGCATGTTAGCATGCTGATGTGAGCACCACTGTGCCTGACAGATTTCCACCTGCTGCTGACAAATATTTGAAAGATGAACACTGTCACCAAGTGCTTTCTCATGGTGGGAACTGTTGAGTCTCTGTAAATAATATTTTAAAGAGTATGGTCTAGACCTACTCTATGTGAAAGCGTCTTGAGATAACTTTTGTTATGATTTGGCGCTATACAAATAAAATTGACTTGACTTGACTTGACTTTTGCTGAGTCCTGCACAGTATTTGGACTTGAATATTGCTCAGGTGCAATGTTTGTCAATACCATTTATATCACCCAAGAAAGCCTGTCTTCAAGTCAGATGTTTTCCAAACCAGGCCCCCAGTAGGTTTTGAGTACCACAAGTTTCAGGAAAATTGTTTCTGTGAGTATAAGGTAGCCTACCAGTGGCAGTGATGAGGAGCCTACTTAACCAACATCCGTCCATGAAGAGTTTAGGTGCTGGGCTGACACAAACACACACACGGTTCATTTTGAGTGTCTAACTAACTAACATGTAGGTCTTTGGACAACCAACACACTTAAAAAAAATAAACACTATGAAAAGTGATGGCCTATTTCTTCTATATTGCATGTTGATTTAGTGCGTCATTACAACTAGTCCATAGAATAAAGAAATTAATGTCGTCAAATGTGGGACTAGAAGATGGGTTTGGCTACACTTCCTTATTCTGTCTTTTAGGCAAATTAACACTTTCTGTCTTGTTTGGTAGTCTACTCGCTATCTGCTCGGCCGGCGGGGCGGTTACGACGGTGGGGGCCGAGAAGAGAATCAGTTTGAACTCCAATAACCCCGTCTCAACCAACATTTTATTTTTTTTTTTCTCTCTGTGTGACTACGGGGGCGTTCAACGAATTACTCCATCACTGGCTGGATCCGAGAGCCCTGCCTCCATTCTCATTGGACTGCGCGGCCAAGCCAAGCTGTCAGCCCATGTGGCGTGGCCAGGCAGAATGTGAGACATTTAAATTCATCAGAGAAAAACGACTCACAGAAGCACGGAGGCTAACGTCAACCTTGTAGACAGGGAGACGACAGAGACAGACATTCATTCCCACACTCAAAGTAAGAGAAACACCACAGTGGACCACCATAGGATAGATAACGGGCATAACCAAGACAATACATGCCAAACAAGCGCTAACATTTCACCAAGTGGTCGAATTCGTCAGTTTTCAGGGACGTCGAACCGGTCTGGATAACAGGTAAGATCACTAACGACCATTATCTGCGTTGTTCGGCTGCTAACGTCGTCACTACCTGTCTGACTTCGTTTCTTTATCGAGACAGAACAATATGAGGCTGCGCTAAATTAAACGCTATACAAATCTGCCTGGTAAATGTGCCATATTTTTTACTAACTCTGTTCTGTTGTCTTTGGTCGCTTGTATTCGACATACACGCTGCATCATCATGATGCTTTATTTCTATGAATTAGAACTTTTGGAAATGATTTGCCTTGTTTGTCTGCTTCCTCTTGATGAATCATATTAAAGCCCAACTTTTAAATAATTCTACAGTCGTTCTGATGCAGTGTATGAAACCATTGCCGATGAGAAAGGCTTCTTTAAATTGCCTCCCCAAAAATGAAGAAGATTGGTGTATTTGCCTGCACAGTCAGGGTCCTGAGGGCAGTTCTGCTTTTACTGTAACTCAGATGATGCCAACTGTTAAACAACCAGTCTGAAAAGGGTGTGTCCAATAATACCTCTGCAGTGTTTACCCAAGCAGATTTTAATAAGTTGTTGTGCTTGTCCTTGTCCAGATTTCAGTAGCACATTTATCACCACAGTGTTAGGTGCATCAGATAAATCTGCCTGCTTAAAGTAAACCCTGCAATCAAACCCTAGCTGATCCAACTGTAACTAGTGCTGCTGGAAATGTGTTGCTCACTGTGCCAGTGGTCTGTCATTATTGTAATACTGATTATATTGCAGTCATGCTAGCAGATGCTGCACCAGTGCTTTCCTTCTGACATTTTGCCACAGGAGTGAGATACTGATTATGATTAACACTTTACGGAGAGGCTTTTGCCCAGCAAAAGGTGGTTGGTCACCGAGGCCACCAACCACCCTGGACCTTAGCTTTACAAACTGAAGTCCTAGGGTGACTGGAGAATGAACAGTTAATTCTACATACCCAGATTGTAGACTCACTGTCTCCTCCACTAATTTGAAAGTGGCTTTTACTTGTGTGCTACTGTAGGGCATGGCAGCTGGATAAGAACAAATCAAATGAAGGCCTCTTATTGAGATTAAAAAGTATCTTAAATTACCTCTTGTATAGTGACTGACTGGTACAAAAGATTCTCCGGCTACAATATGGTTCAGTTAAAACCGAAAAAATAATGATAAAATTCAGTGTAGTTTGCGCAGTGTGTGTGTGTGTGTTTGACAATCTAATTTTCGCTAATCAAAAAATGAAATGGCAATGTGATATTCATAAATATAATAATAATACATCACATAGAACCAAAATACTGTGAATAAGCCAATTTGAACTTGTAAATGAGACATTCTTCTCATGTCAGGTGGAGTATGATGGGAAGGAAGTGTTTTCATAAGTGAAGTGGACAAACGTGTTCCTGGATTGCAGCGTTAAAACCAGTTTGGTGCTGATCAGTTTCTCTCTCAAACACATTCACACATAGTTATCCCACACATTGGGATAACCTTTCAGGCACTGTTGCTGTTTACACTTTTCACATTTGCAGCTACAATTTAGGGACATCTTCGTCTGGCGACTTTTCACACATGCCATGGCAATGCCAGCAAAGATGGGGCATGGGACAATCCAGCAGAAAGCTGCAATCAGCGATGATCAGGCCCTCGACCCCCACGCATAGTTGGGGGAATGGCATCCTGGTAACCTCCAGGCTGAAAAATGAATGCGGAAGTACCAAAAAGTGCAGTTCCTTGAATGGCCACCTGGGAATGGCTACATAATCAATCCCCATACGCCCATGTTAAAATGCCCAGTTTTACAGCCTGGAACAAAAAAAAAACAGTTTTGGTCCTTATATCTAATTTTCCCTCACATGGCAACTGTATGGGGGTGAATTTTTATGTAACTCACTTGTTTAAATTACATTTAAGGCTTAAAGTTATATATGTTAAGGCTGTGCCTTAAACCTGCATTCTTTCTAATGGCCAGCAGGAGGCGATCAAAAAAACCAAGGGCATCAAAAAAAAAACAAGATGGTGACATAGGCTTCAAAACTGCAGTCCACAAACCAATGGGTGATGTCGCGGTGGCTACGTCCATTTCTGTTATACAGTCTATGCCACTTTCACAATACAGCCAACCAGCATTTTCCCTGAAATGTTACTAGATCTCGAGGTGGCAAATTGGCAGTACAGCTTCCCCTGCATATAAATCCCTGGTCCCGTTGCTGAACATTTCAGGGATAGACTGCACATGAAAAGGGATTTAGAAAAAGAGGATCACAGAGTTGTCAGAGTCACAGAGTCACATGTTTAGGGTCTTTCCATCAGGCTGTGACAAGTCAGGTCATGTTGTGGGGTACTGCTGGATGAGCTAAGTAGTCCAGAATGCTAGTGCTGATGGGAATGTAATAAGGGATAACTGTAGAAGGCAATGCATGCAGTCATCCTTCTTCAGTATAATATGGAATGATGTACAGCATGAGGCTGGGGTGGGGAAGACACAGTTTATTGAGTGCTGAGTAACTGTACAGTATACGTGTTGTCCAGCCCAGTTTGCAGCTAACAGATCTCCTAATGCCTGCAGTCATGTGCAGGGTGTTAGTGTGTGATCTGGGTCAGGTAAGGCTAGATATTGTACTGTAGGTGCTACATTAGGCCTAATCCCTGGCCAGTGTATCCTGGAGCCCAAATCACTTTAGCTACTGTGACACAGAAAGGACGCTGTTCGCACAGTGTGATTCTCATGGCCAGTATCTGTTAGATTTACATAGAAGAACAAATAATGCAAACATTACATCCCTCATTCTACCACATATCCCCCACTGTTTGGTGCCATGCAGTTGGATATCATAGGTGCTGAACTGGATTTCCAAAACAAAAAGTTGATTTTATCAACAAATTAATTGACAACAATTTTGAATTTTGCAATTCATGTTTAAGGTAGTTATTATGCAAAAATGCCAATAGTTCCAGCTATTTTTCCAGAGCTCCAGAGTATTTCCTGCTTTTTCCTGTTTAACGTAATTGTAAACTGAACATCTTTGTGTTCTGGACTGTTTGTTTGACATTTGTTTACTATTTATTGTCATGTTGTAGGTGAAACAATTAATTTAAATTGCTTTGCTACAATGCCCCCATCTGCTCAGCATGAAGGCTAACTGATGGTTTGATGAGTATGAAATTAATATGGATCATATGCTTTGAATATGAACAGAATTGAAGCTGTTCTTAAGGTGTTGCCTTAAGTAAGGTGTTACCTTACCATGATATAATCCCAAACAGATGTGGACAGCTGACAGGAACAAAGCTCTGATAACTAATTATTAATAATTCATAATGCAGAGCTGCATATTTGTTAACCTGTGCAGTCTGCACGAGTATGTTTGAAAAGAACTGCATGCAGACCGTTGTGGACATGGGCAGATGATGAAATAAACATCATGGGCACCTTCTCGGCTACATAGACACAAAGTACGATTTTATTTGTTTTTCCTTTCACCCTCCTCTGTAAATGCGTGATTTATGGATGAAGTATTAAATTCTGGGCCTTAGCACAGTGTATACAAACTATTGTTCTGTGTGTCAGCTCAGTGTAACCTTGGTGCTTGATGTACTGACTTTTAACCAGCAACTGGAGCTTATTGTAATCTAACAGCATTAGCAGCTTCGTTTGAAAATGTCAGTCAGAGACAGAACAAACAAAAAGTGAGGCTAGAGATGTTTTGCCTCTTCTGAAGCTTCCACTGTAGCTTCAGCCATTATCTACTGGGAACTGCTCCAGTTAAGTGCACCAACAGTAGACTGACTCCTCCAAAGTTGAAATGAATTTTAGGATTTTATTTGCCAGTTGGCAACTATTGACAATATGCCATCATAAAGATTGAAAAAATGTTGGTTATTATTTTCCCTGTCTACATGAAAGCAACGATACGTAAGGAGAACATCAACAACAGAAGGCTCCAGTTTATTCCATGTGTTTGCTAGACCATGTGGGTTTAGGCAATGTGAGGCAGATAGTTAGGCAGATGTGAGCATCTCTGAAGTGTGTGCAGTATGTGTTGAGGGAAGGAGTCTGAGGATGATGGCAGCTGTCCTGGTGCTCTACATCGAAGTGGTGACATGCTTTAATTTAAGTAGCTCTGTCCCTGCTGACCCGAAAAGGTCTGGCCTAGAAACAAGGAACAAAGACCAAGACATATACACACATGCACAGTACAACATGGTTATGCTCACTCATGTACACAGAGTAATCTATCAGCAGACTACATTGTCTGCTGTAAGTGCTCTTTCATGCATGCTCAGAGGGACTCCTCATTTCCAAACCTGCCAGTCAATGCCAACACAATTACATGTGCTTCAGTTCATGTTTACCGTGAATTAAAACTATTGAATTTTACTTCCACCGGGACCTTTTTAAAATTTCATATTTTATGTTTTGCTGGGATTAAGGATTTCAAGGCGTTTGGCTATTCCACATATTTTTTTCCCCATTGGGACTGTATTATTTGTACAATGTATACCATGAGTGTTGCACATTATTTTTAGCATGCTGGATAATGGGATTTTTTATTTTTGAGTGATTATTATTTAGGGGCTGCAAAGGTTAAAGGGACATCTTTAGTATAGGACAGCATGCTTTGTTGAATTGAGGACTTGATTTTCTCCTGATTGGATCAGATAATAGTGAATATCTTCTTATGAATATTCTATGTATGAAGTGTACATCATTGTTCAATCCTGTATTGTATAATGACAATAAAGCTGAACCTTAACACCTCACATTCATTACAGTGTGTATAAAATTAATATCACTCTTATTGTTTTATTGTATTTATTTATCTCTTTCTCTTTGTTCACAGAAATTCAGCATGGATGAGATTGTCATAGCTGGGATATCGGGTCGTTTGCCTGAGTCCAACAACCTAGAGGAATTCTGGGAAAACCTCATCAATGGTGTGGACATGGTGACCGATGACAACCGGCGGTGGACACCAGGTGAGATCCCTCAGAAGGCTGGATTTGATTGATTGGTCAGGGTCATAAATGCATTTCTGTGCTGCATGGAACAAAGAATGACAGGTCTGATTGATTGATTGATTGATTGGTAATTGGCCCTGTGGTAGTTAAAGTAATGGAGAATGAAAATGCAGTAAAGACTAATGGCTTATTACCATGTAGGCCTCCAACACACAACAACAAAAACTAACAGCAGCAAAAGCATGATTGGATTTGGATTTTCATGAGTATATTTTGAGTGGACACAAACATTGCTTTTTCCATTTTATGCCTATATCAGACTACAGTACAGAAATGGCAAGAAGTAAGGGGATAAACAGATGGGGAATTAGCCTGGGAACCAGACGAATCTGCGAGTTCATGTTTCATTTGCTCTGGCAGATATGTCTTGCCCCTCTCCCATTCAGCATGTGGCGAGCTAATCACAACCGTTGATCTAATATGAGGCAGGTTTAATATGATGACTGACAGAGAGGAGTGCCATTGAGGCACCTTTGTAAATAACCAAGATGGCTGCCGCCGATGTGGCACAGCAGTCCATAAAGTTGTTAATTATACAACTTCTTATCAAACACTTTTCACACACACTGTCATTGTCATTAATCTCTGTCACTGCCCTTACAGTCAATGCAGCCAAGCAACATCCCTTCTTTTCTGCTGCTTGTATTATTTCACCATGCATTTATAATCAAGAATATAGAAAATGAATATTTCGTGAATAAAAGTCAAGCTCACTCAGTCATTCAAATCTGGCTGGACATTGGAGAGCCTTTTTTTTGTGAGTCAAAGTCATATTGAAGTGAAGCGCAGGGTCATTTCGTGACTGAGCGAATGTGTCTTCATTTGTTCTTCAAATAGAGAAGTGACATCCAGACTGACTCCTCCGTTACAGTTGTCACGTCTCTTGTGTCTGTATGTGTGAAGAGATATACTTTAGCTGTATGTCATGAGTAATTGCTACCTTTTCAAAATGACGCTGGAGTAAACAGAGATGTCTAATTTGGTAAAAATAAATCCTTGCATCTATAAATGGTAAATGGACTGCATTTGTATAGCACTTTTCTAGTTTACTGACCACTCAAAGCACTTTACAACACATGCCATTCACCCATTCACATACATTCATACACTGATGGCAGAGGCTGCTATGTAAGGTGCCAGCTGGGGATCTGACCAGGAACCTTCCGATTACTAGATGGTCATCTAGCTCTACCTCCTGGGCCATGCCGCCCCTCTTTGGACGTTTCCATTTGTCTAATTGAATGACTTAATTTACAAGCTTATGCTAATATTTTAGGACTTAATAACCACAACTGTGCAGCTGATTGTATAGCTGAATGAGCAAAGATGACTTTGGAATGAAAATAAGAAAAGAGTTAGGTAAAAAGTGTTTGTAGTATTAATTTAACATACACATTGAACATTTTTTACAAAGTGTAGCAGAGTAGGAAACTGGGCCTCCCTGATCTCATAACAACAGATTTAAATAAATAAATAAATAAATAAAGCATTGATTGATCCTGCAAAAGCTTACGTTGTTCCAATAAAATAACACTTTAGAAACTTTACCATACCTGGTTAAATGTCTCTTCATCAGCAGCACTGTGCTTTTTCTCAGTCCAGTGCACCACTTGCTGCAGCTTTATATTGATTTAACAATACATCATTACATTTTCCTTATTTGTGATTCTGTTAATGGTCCTGTAGGAAACACTGCTGTTGTCACTCAATGGATGCTGAGCCAAAGATGGTGAAAGAATGGTGTAGTGAACTACCTAATACATCAGTGCCCATCTGGATCCAACGCTGCCACCATGTGGCCATTTGTCTTTCAGCTCAGAGCTCCTGTAGTGCAAGTCACTCCTAAGTTTTCCTGGATATCTTGGTTTAAGATGATCTGTTGCCTCCACTTCCAGTCATCACCACATTAAGTACAGTACATATTTTGATGAGGCTCTTCTTTTACATGCCATACACACACATTGTAGTTCTAAGCAATGTTAAATTCAAAATGTTCACAACATTAGCTTTGCACTTGTTTTATGATGAAGGAAGTTCATTCAGCAGGCTTGTTAGACCTCAAACACACAATGCGTTTTGTTGAGTGACGATGAATAAACAGAAACTTTTTTTATTTACAAGAAAACTTCACAGTGTACAGCGTTAGGATGTGGTTAGCCTAGCTTAGCATAAAGACTGGAAGAAGGAGGAATCTTGGCTAGCTTGGCTCTGCCCAAAGTTGAAAAGATACACCTTACACTGTTAAAGTGGACTTATTCACACAATGTATCTCGTTCTTTAACCAATACATAAACAAAAACAAAGTTAAAAACAACAATTTGTGATTTGAGTTACGTGCTGTAATTAATTCTTGATAAAAAGTAGTGTATCCTTCCGTCCAGTACTTCCGTGCAATGTTTCCAGCTATAATGTAGGTTGCCACAATTGTTTTATCAATAATATAATTCAAACAAAGTTGTGATAACCTTTTATTGGTCTCATTGATAAGATAAAACTCTTCTTTTCACTTTAAAATGATAACTGAGTCCTTTCCCTGTGTCACTTAGATGGTTATTTTAGCAGGTCAAGTTGTAAACATCTATGATCTCTGATACAGTTTATGATTTGGCCGTTTGTCTGTGTTCTACAGCTACAGAATCATTAATCAGTACAGAGGCTGCTGTATGATAAATTACATTCACATTGAGACATGTTTAACTTTTGAATTAAAAAAAAAATCTAACATACAGAAGCTAATTTAGCAGCAAATTTAGAGCAAAAGCCAAAATGTTGGCACTAATACTCCTGTCAGTGAGTCATTTTGAAAACAAGTTGGGACAGTAAGCAATATGTGATATGAGGCTCTTCTAGTCTGGGTTTTATTGTTTTTTTATCAGATGGCACACCAGCGCCTTGCCGGATGACGACACTTTGTGTGGCAGCAAAAGTTGAACCTGGTTCACCTTTTTTTGGTGGGCAACCCTGCGTTTTTTCCTGGAGCGCTTAGCGTTGGCACCTCCACTTTCTTGCCAGACTTGTTTTTTCAGACTGGGTATGAACACAGCCTAACCAATTTCTTTAGTATCGCTTTCAGGGAGTGCTAGTTGGTCAGCAATCCTGGGTACCTAACAGATTAGCAAGAAAAAAGCATTTAACAGCTTCACTTTCTAAAAGTTGGTGTTCTGTATCATTCCACCCTACTCTACCGTACTATTTTACTTTTATATTTCACATCTTCGCCCAGTTTTAATTAACGTCTTTTTCTTCCTCATCTCTGCTATCCCATTCTTTCCAATCCTCCCTCTCATGCTTGCAGCTTTTTTCTTTCTTTCAATAAAAGACCCATCCCTCAGTGCCTGGCAACCATCTTGAGCACACATTCATCTGCTGAAAGGGTTGGACTGTGCCAGCTGACGCTGCTGAGACCACACACCAGGCATTATGGGAGAGTAGGGAGAATATAAAGGGAAACAGAAAAAAGCAATAAAAGGTGCATGGCCACAAGGAGTCCTTGCATAGTGACAGACAACAAAAAAAGAAAGAAAATGGGAAATGACATATGTTGTCTTTATGAAGAATAAAGTACAGCAAGCCAGTTATGTTCAACTAAAGATAAACTGATCCACACAGAGTACAAAGAACTGTTTTGTGTGGAAGTGAGCAACGATCATCAGTGTCTGTGATGCAGGCACGGCCCAAGTGGTTTTTTATACCACAGGACCTGTCGTATGTAAAAGGTATTGATAATGCGTTAAAGGTTTCAGTTCATCCAAATTTAAGAAAACTTGGCGTAATTGCAATCTCATCATTTCACTGTGGCTGCTGCTTTTTTTACCATTCCTTCCTCCTATATTATCCTTTGCAAAATTGATCCACCAAATTTTTTATCAATACTTTAATTGTAAGAACTGCATATGACAATGTAGACAATATAGATAATGTAGATATGCTTGTATTCCTTAATAAGACACAGAAAGGGATATTGCCTCCCTCTTTGGCTTAGCTGCGTAAGATTTCAGGAGTAAACAGTCTTCTATTGGTGCTAAACTCTTCAACTGAAACAAAAAGCCTCTTTCTCTTTCAACAATCCACCAGATATCCTTCCAAATCCAAGCCAATAGGCAGCCAATAATGGACTCCCATCTGTGCCTGTTAGCTCCTTATTTTCTTTCTAAATTTCAGGAACCCGATTGTTGATTTTATAATGTTTCGTCATGTGTGTCACAAACTCTGTACTCTCTGTACTGGGAATGTGCACACAACCACTTCCTGTGTGAGGAAGAATTCTTTTGAAAATTACTTTTCTTCACTTTTGCTCTTTTTTGTAGGTCTGTACGGTCTTCCAAAGAGGAATGGTAAACTGAAGGACATAAGTCACTTTGATGCAGCTTTCTTTGGAGTCCACCCCAAACAGGCCAACACCATGGACCCCCAGCTCCGTTTAATGCTTGAAATTGCCTACGAGGCTATCGTCGATGGAGGTGAGGAACTGCAACTGATCTTGAGCACTCCAGTAGAGGACAGTAACATTAATGAAAGTGGGTAGAAGTGGTGGGAAAGGAATACAGTAAATGTTTGCTGTATTAAAAACAAAGAAATATTGTGATACAGGACTCAACCCAGCCACACTGCGCGGCAGTAAGACGGGTGTCTACATCGGGGTGAGTGGCTCGGAAGCTGGCGAAGCATTCAGCAGAGATCCAGAGGAGCTGCTGGGCTACAGCATGACCGGCTGCCAGCGTGCCATGTTGGCAAATAGACTCTCCTACTTTTTTGACTTCAGTGGTACGCACACATGGCCAGCTCCAACAGATTGTTCCATTCTTCAGCCGTTAGTTTGATACCTGACACTGAAGCATGCACCAAAAACCAGTAGACAGAGAAGGGGATGTCACAGGGCCTTTTTAACACCTTTTCTGTTCAAATCTGGGATGTATTATGAGTAATTCTGCTGACAAACAAACGGCACTGAAAACACAACCTCCTTGGCAACAAGAATCTGTCTATATCAGTATAGCAGTGTTCCTAACCAGTCATAAATAAAGCATTGATTAATCCTGCAAAAACTTAAGTTGTTCCAATAAAATAAGTCAAGTCAAGTCAATTTTATTTGTATAGCGCCAAATCATATCCAGTTAGGTGTCCTTTTCTGCAGGTTTGGTTTATAACTCTAATCCACACTCTTCTCCTCTCCCTTCCTCCTCCAGGCCCCAGCACTGCCATCGACACAGCCTGTTCCTCCAGCTTGCTGGCTTTAGAAAACGCCTTCCACGCCATTCACCAGGGCCAGTGTGATGCCGCTCTGGTGGGTGGAGTCAACCTGCTGCTCAAGCCAAACACCTCAGTGCAGTTCATGAAACTGGGCATGCTAAGTCCTGAGGGGACCTGCAAGTCCTTTGACTCATCAGGTAAAAGAGAGTCGCGGGGTGCTCCTGCGGCTTTGTGGTTTACCATGAACAGCAATGTCCCCTGGTTGAATCTGGCTGGGGACCTTTGTTGTATCTCTCTCTTCCTTTGTTTCTTGTCATCTCTCCACCGTCTCTTGCTATCTATTAAAGGCATAAAATACTTTCAGACAGGAATTTGTTTTTTAAATCTATCTCTCAAGGTTAAGTATAATACTTTTGCAGTTTAGTATAGTTAATTTAAAATAATGTTTATTAAATGAAATTGAGAACCAAATCCCAATACTGAATCTCAACTGGTTGGCTGATGATTTTTGTCATTATCAAAAAATGAACAAATTATTATTAAACATACATTATGTATAAAAACTGGCAAAAAATGACTTTTTTTTGGCACTACAATGACATTTTAATTATGCTTTAGGTACCCTTTGAAATATTGCACAGAACTCTTAATCATACCTGTAACGTGCATCAATATCTTTTATTACTTTTTTCCATCACTATTTGTTTACAGTTTTAGTCATATTGAGTTAACTGTGTATCTTGTATTATTTACACTTTTGTGGATCTGTTTACGTACAGTCTGTATGCATATACCAATAGAAAGTTTATATTTTTAATCATTCTGTCGGCCAGGAAATGGATACTGCCGTTCTGAGGCAGCAGTGGCAGTGCTGCTGACCAAGCGGTCAGTGGCTAAAAGGGTCTACGCCACTGTGGTCAACGCTGGCAACAACACAGATGGATACAAAGAGCAGGGTGAGGATTGACACATTAACACTGCACCTACTAGAAAGGTTTCACTGAACAGTCAATTAAAATACGATGACAAGTTAAGATCCCTGAGTGAAATTTCAACTTGGTTGTAACTTGTGCTATATTTCCACTGCATGGTACAACTCAGTCCGACTCGCTCTTGGCACCAGGTACTTTTCTCGATTTCATTTTCCTGATTCTTAGCTGATTGTTGTCACTGCATGAAACTGCCGTGACATCATCTTCAACGCAAGGATATCAAGGACGGTGTTGATGTTTGATGCTCGGTATTTGACCACTGCATGGTTTTGCAGTCTGCCATTTTTGAAATCTGAAAGAAATGGTGGTCGCTATTGATGGTTTTTTGGCTATTTTAAAATGGTGGGTTTGTGCAGCATGTCCCGTGTCAAACAAGGGACGATTCTCTCTGACCAATCAGTGGTTTGCAGTGTTTTCACTCCACCTTTTAGTGTCATCTTAGATCGCTTGAAAGCTCGACTGAGGTGATACCAAAAAAGTACCAGGTACTATCCACAACTTTAGCCAATGGAAAACAAAAAAAAAATTAGTCTTGATTAGTGCAGTGGAAAAGAGGCTTTGGAAATCAGACTTCAGTGTTGCCATTACAGTAAGTATGGGTCATTTTAAAGAAAAACTATGGTTTATTACTTTATCACTTTCAGCGATTTAGATAATCTGGATAAACTGTTGGTTTTGTCTAATTCCTTCCTGACTGCCAGTGGCAGTAAATAAAGTATGGCAGCGCCCTGTTCGACTGCGGCTACATCGGCTGGCGACAGTTTGGAATTTTTAAAAACAATAATATACAGCCTAAAATTAAGGGAATTAGTCAATGTTAATAAATTAGTGTATGATTGCCAACGGTTGCTGGAATTACGATCATCCAGTGAGTTTGGCTTCATAGACACAGCTACTCAGGAGTGAATATGTAACCTCGGAGTGCTACGCTGGCAAGACCCAGCGGCCCACGGAACAGCGGACTCTCCTAACAACACAAGCCGACAGAGGAGCAAGCGGAGGCCGTAGATGTAAGCACGGCTGTCGGGGTGGGCTAACAGCTGGGCTAACAGCTAAGCTAAAAGCTAATCCCTACAAAACACCACTTCCATCCATCTTTCTCTCCAACGTCTGCTCCCTGGAAAGCAAAGTTGATCATCTGCTGCTGGAGGCAACGTCTAAAAGAGAGATGAGTAACTGTTGCTCCATTATTCTGACAGAGACATGGCTGAACTCATCTATCCCAGATAATGTTGTTAGCATCTAGGGGGCTAACTACATTTCGTGCTGAAAAGAACTGTGACCTCAGTGGTAAAACCAGAGGAGGTGGATTATGCATTTACATCAACAACAAATGCAAGAATTGTGTCTACATATTGCTCAACTGACATTGAGCTTTTGAATGTAAACTGTAGACCATTCTATCTGCCCAGGGAGTTTACTACAGTTACCATCACCGCTGTGTACGTCTCCCCAGCGCTAACACTAAGGTTGTGCAATCAGTGACTTGCAATCCACTCACACTGAGGGCATCATTGTTGCTGAAGATTTCAACCAGGCCAACATGAAAACAGTTCTCCCACATTTTCATCAACATGTGGATTTTGCAACCAGAGGTGTGAACACTCTAGACAAAGCCTATATCAACATCAAAGATGCATTCAAGGCTGCCCCCGCCCCCATCTCAGCTCTTCAGACCATCTATCAGTTATGCTGATTCCAGCATACAAGCCCATGCTGATCAGAGAAAAACCCTCAGTGAGGCCGGTGAGAGTGTGGTCTGAGGGGGCTATGGAGACACTACAGGACTGTTTTGAATGCACTGGGAGATGTTCAAGTCAGCTGCCATTTACAATGACAACATCAACATAGATGAATATGCCACGTCTGTGTCAGCCTACATCAAATGCGTGGACGACGTCAGCATCACAGAGGAACATCGTCACCCGGGCCAACCAAAAACCCTGGTTGACTTATGAATTTCGAAAAATGCTAAAGGCACGGAATCTAGCCTTCAAGTCGGGCAATGAGGAGGCTCTGAGAACAGCGAGAGTAACTTAAACCGTGCCATCAGACTAGCAAAAAGAGCTCATAGTCAACAAAATCCAGGACTTTTTCCATGAACTCTCTAACACCAAGGATATGTGGAAAGGCATAAGGCATCACAAACTACAAGATATCCCCTTCGGTGTGTGAAGATGATGTAGACTTCCTCAACAAATTAAACAACTTTTTTTGGGAGGTCTGAGACACTAAATGGCACTGCTGCAGAGAAATCTGTCCCCCACCAAGATGAAAAGGCACTCTGTCTCAACACAGCTGATGTGCGAAGGTCACTGAGGAATATCAACACAAAGAACGCCCCAGGTCCAGATAACATTCCAGGGCGGGCACTCAATGAATGTGCCAAAGTCCCAACGTGTTTTAAGTCTGCCATCATCATTGCCAAAAAACAACAATATAACATCATTGAATGACTACCGGCCCATCGCATTCACTCCCATCATGATGAAGTGCTTTGAGAGGCTGGAGAGGTTTGCCTTCCAGTCTAACCGCTCCACTGAGGACGCCATCTCCTCCGCTCTTCACCTGAGCCTTGCACATCTGGAGAAGAAAAATGCTCATGTGTGGATGCTGTTCCTGGACTTCAGTTCAGCATTTAACACCATCATTCCTCGGCATCTGGTAGACAAACTTGGACCACTAGGTTTTGACACGCCTATGAGCAACTGACTGCCAGACTTCCTCACTGACAGACAACCGTCAGTGCAGGTCAGACAGAACACCTCCAGTGTCATCACCCTCAGCACAGGCTCCCCTCAAAGATGTGTCCTGAGTCCTATGCTGTTCACCCTGATGACTCACGACTGCATCCCCAGGTCTGACACAAACCACATGTGAAGTTTGTGGATGACAATCACCTGTTCCTGAACGTAGACACAACTAAAGAAATCATTGTCAACTTCAGGAAGAACCAGCCCAGTCATGCTCCACTTCTCATCAACAACACGGCTGTGGAGGTGGTCAGCAGCACCAAGTTCCTGGGGGTGCACATTACAGACGACCTCCACTGGTCTGTGAACACTGGATCACTGGTTAAGAAGGCACAGCAACGTTTGTACTTCCTGCGGAAATTGAGAAGAGCCCACCTGCCCCCGACCATCCTCACCAAGCCCCCAGGAAGTCCGCCACACTTTGAAGCCAATTTGACATAGCGGCCAAACGGTGGAATTACAACTTCCGGGTCCGTCATGTGATGTCATTGAGCCCAAGAAGACTTTTTTCCATTGACTAACATTGAGAAAGGGACGCCTGTAATTCAGTGGATAATTTTTTTTGAGGTACATCAACTACCCAATTTTAACACTTTAATAGCCCTTATTTAAATTATTAGGTCCTAAAAGTTGAAAAGTTCACTAATAGCCGAATCCAGAGTTACTTTAGTCTGCCGGTCATGTGAACGAGCCCAAGACCGAGCGGGTGGGAGGCGGGGCTTAGTGCGCATGCTCTATGGGCCCAACAGAGTGGGAAAGTCTGAAACTTCCGCATACTGATGAAGCATACGGATACTAATGAAGCATACGGATGTTTGCTTCATGAGCAACTTCCATAGGAATGAACGAGGCCCCGCCTCCAACGCTGTATCCAGTTCTCTTACATCCATGATCGTCACTACTTTCTACAGAAGCACCATAGAGAGCATTCTGACCAGCTCCATCTCTGTGTGGTGTGGAGGCTGCAAGGGCTCTGATTGGAAAAATGTGAGCAGAGTGGTGAGGACAGCGTAGAAGATTATTGGGTCTTCTCTTCCCTCCATTCAGGAGAATATTGCACCAAAGCGTTGCATGTCCCGAGCCAGGATTATTCTAAAATACTGCGCATACCCCCATTGTGGACTGTTCACCCTGTTAGCCTCTGGAAAAAGATTTTGTAGCATCCGCTGCAGAACCACAAGATTCTGCAACAGCTTTTTTCCCCAGGTTCTCTGGTTGTTAAACAAATAACTGGACAATGACATTATCCCCACCTTTATTCTACCTCAGCGTGCATTATTGTAGGACTGTGTCCTCTAGTGCACTGGTGACAGTTCTTGGGACTCTGTGGTCCAGAGAACTTGTCACTCCAAGCTGTATACTGTGGATTCACACAATTATCTGCTATTTTTGTATTATGCAATTTATAATATTTATATAGTTATATGTTTGTATTATATTGTACATAGTCTTTTTTTATGGTGTATATTTTTTATTTTAATGCTATTGCAATGCCTATTTTACGATCCCTAGCTGCTCTGATTAATGGCCGCGCCTTCACCCTATGCCCTCTTCACGCATGTTACGGGATATGTATATGTATGCATGTATGTTTGAATTGGGGGGCCTGTATGTATGTATGTATGTATGTATGTATGTAGGGTGTAAAAACAAATTTGTTGTGTGTACAGTTGCATACCCAATGCCAAATAAAATTTCTATCTTGATGTGTTGTAAAGCTGTGAGTGGTCAGTAGACGTGCTATATAATCCATGTACCATTTAAAAATCAAACATATAAATTTACCTTCAGTTTGGCCTGTTCCTGGCATTTTTACAAGATGCATGAGCCTTAACAGTTATGCCTGAGGGGGAGTTAAGATTCTCCCTTACCTTTTACGACTGTCTTATTTGCATCCCCTAATCTGGCTTATTTGCATCCAGGGTACTTCAGAGGAGTACAGCACATCAATGTCCTAGAACTCTCACGCTGAAGCACTTTTCCCCTTTCTCAATGGCAAGCTTGTGCTCATTTGGGCAGACAACACTTCAGCAGTGTTTCATATAAACCATCAAGGAGGAACCAGGACACTGAAGTCCCTAAGGGAACCACAGAGACTATGGAATGTGGCTCATCCTCGATTGGCCTCCTTGAGGGCAGTGCACCTCTTAGGCAGAACAAACTCTGTGGCAAATTATCTCTCATGCCAGAGACTGCCCCCTGGGGAATGGAGGTTGCACCCTCAGTTAGTGCAAAGGATTTGGGATCATTACAGGGAAGCCCATGTAGACATAACTTATCACCCTCTGTGGTTTCCTTGGAAGAGGCCTCACTTGGGATAGATGCTCTGTCCAACACCTGGCTGAGGGATAAAGCCCATGCTTCACAGGGTGAGATTGTCGGCTCACAGGGTCCTCCTGGTGTCCTGCTGTCATGGATATGGTTTTCCACAATCCTCAGTCTGTTGTACTATTAATTTCTTAAGTAGCAAATGGATACCTTGTACAGAGCTCTTTCCACAAGGATGGTGTATGGAAACACTGTGGCCAAATATCTCTTCCCTACCATTAACCAGGCCATAGAACTGGAGGCATACCATCATCATCCATTTAGATCCAGGCTGGAGGAGAGGGCCAATTTGCTGTGTCCAGTCCGGGCATTGCGGCTGTACATTAAGGCAACACCCAGAGCAGCTGTTTGTTTCCTACAGCTGGAAGAAAAACGGACATGCACAAAAAAAAAATATTTTTGAGGCAATCAAACAGGCCTATGAAGTAGCAGCTAAACCTGCCCCTTCAGATGTCATCTGTCTTTCTACCAGGGGTGTGGCCACATACTGGGCAGCAATATGGGGAGTGTCATTATCTGAGATCTGTGCAGCTGTGTCCTGGACACTACCTGGCACATTACATACAGTTAACTAGTAGGTGGGTATCTGTTTCTCATAACAGTACTTAGTCATCCACTTTGTTTACTGACACTGGCAGTCAGTCAGGAAGGAATGAAACAGAACAAAGGTTACGAAGCTAACTATGGTTATGTGGTTCCCTGGTTGACTGCCAGTCATACCAGTCACTTGGAAGAGGGCGAGAAGATTCTGAGAGGCCAAATGTAGGCTACCACGTGGTATTTGTAGCTAGGACACACAGGTAGCCTACACATCATACATATGACTTTGTTTATGTAAGATCTTGACCTGTGTGAGCGTGAGGAGACCTATCCACTTTTTCATCCAGGATTTACACAACTATAGTTACTTTTGTAACTATTTACAGCCTATTTGGTCACCTGACTGCTCTTGTTTCTTGACATGTTGGACTTAATGTTTTGTGATGTCACAGCACAGTGATACAAAAATACTGTAAAAAACCCTAGTTTTCCTTTAAACAATATTGTTACAGAGAGAACAACAGTTGAAATAAACTGAAATAGCATATTGAGTTGCTCATATTCTTTCAACATCATGGTAAGGTCTTATTGGGTTACATCTTAGAAACAGCAAATATCAATAGTATTCAATAACTGTGAAGGTCTGTGCCTTCAATACAGTAGCAGTTACCTAGCATTTATGGTATGGTGTACCATGCTTTTCCTTATACACTCCTCTTGGTCTCTTAGGTGTAACCTTTCCTTCAGGTGAGATGCAGCAGAGGCTGGTTCGTTCTCTCTACCAGGAGGCAAATATAAGTCCTGAGCAGGTGGAGTATGTCGAAGCCCACGGCACCGGAACAAAGGTCAATGCACACTCTAGTTTCTTAATCACACTTAGGCCTGTTTTCAGTTCTGGTCTTTGCATCACAAGACAGAAAACAGTCACTCATGAAAACATGTTTTCATCTGAAAATGAAGTGACCTTCACGTATACACACATCTGGTCACTCACCAGGAATAGTTAACCTCTGTGTATCTCTGGTCTTTATGTGCAGGTTGGCGACCCACAGGAAGTAAATGGCATTGTCAGTGTATTCTGTCAATCAAAGCGAGAGCCTCTGCTTATTGGCTCCACCAAGTCCAACATGGGACATCCAGAACCGGCCTCTGGTCTGGCTGCTCTGGCAAAGGTGAGATTGACAGTGCTCCTATCATAGCATCTTCCTGGCTGCACCCCACTGTCTATCTGATCTCTGCATGAATTCTGTGTCTTTTGTCAAATTCACAAAGAATTGTACAATTTGGGATAATGATGCACACTTTCTTACAGTCTCTCCTGGAAGACATTCATGGTGTAGAACTCGGTTGTCAACTTGTGTGAGGAATGAAAGAGAGAGCTTAAGAGGAAGGTTCAAACCCCACTTACTTTCATATCCCCACACACCTTGTCAATCGCTGGAGCCCTTTACAGACATGGAATACTTAACATTGCTGGCGTCATCAAGCTGTTAAAGTGATGGCTCTTTGTCATTCAGACACAAGTGGCATCTTTGATCTTAGGGCTTTTTTCTTCGACATGACAGTGCATTTATGAAAAGAGTCAAGTGTGTGCGTGATATTTTGCACCTGGAGCATGAGAGGAGTCACAGCTGTAAAACAGATAATTTGGAAAGTTAGAAAATTGTTTTCTGTTTTGTCACAGCCTCCTCACCGATGGATTTTAACTTATTTTGCAGAAGCACCCTTAATTAATGACAATTGTGAGCACAAGTTCTCATTCTCTTCTAATGAAAGAAAAGAAAGCTTGAGGGATGTTAAAACCCCACCTACTTTAACGTCTCCACTCATCCATTCAATCAATGTGTGAAATGTTTCTAATGTATTCCCCAGTTTCACAATTTATTAGGTAAAGCATTTTAAATTGGTGCTCTTGAGAATCTATTCCTATTTGCTCACATGCTGTAAGCAAAGTTTTTAGTTGGATATTTATTTAGTCTTTGTATAATAGAGACCACTGGACTGATTATCATTGTGGTTCTACAGGGTTTTTTTGCTCCTGTGGAGGGGGATCTGACATCAGAACTTTCAAAGTTTACATCTGCCATTTTCTAAATTGAAGGAGGCTCTGCATCTTAGATACCACATCAACAAACAGAAAAGGAATTTTCTTTTATAAATTTGTTGTTTTTCCTCCCACACGAAGGTATTGCTTTCTCTGGAGCGAGGAGTATGGGCTCCCAATCTTCACTTCAGCAGTCCTAACCCTGACATTCCCGCCCTTAATGATGGTCGGGTTCAAGTTGTGGACAAGCCTATTCCCATCCGAGGCGGCATCATAGGCATCAACTCCTTTGGGTTTGGAGGTTCAAATGTTCATGTGATCCTTCGTCCAGCTGAGAAACCAGCTGATACGACTGCACCGCTCAGAACCGTTCCCAGAGTGCTTCAGGCCTGTGGACGTACAAAGGCCGCGGTGAATGTCATGCTCCAAAAGGGGAAGGAACACGCTGCAGATGACAGCTTCCTGTCTTTGCTGAATGAGGTGTCAGGAGCTCCTACTGCCAGCATGCCCTACCGAGGCTACGCTCTGATTGGCTCTCAGAGTGACGTCATGGAGGTGCAGCAGGTGCAGGCCACTACCAGGCCGCTCTGGTACATCTGTTCAGGTGAGTCATCAAGCAAATAAACAAACAGGTAGAAGAAATACAATAGATTGCAATTTGACTGATTGACGGTTTGCAGTAATATCTTTAAAGCAAGATGTCCAAACTTTTTATAAGGACCTTTTTCAGTAGAAAGAATTCCCAATGAAAACAGTTCACAGTTCAGTGGATTATCCAGAATATATGGACACGGATTCTGGAGAGATGTTACTGTTGATTTTTTTCTTTTTTTTTTTAATGTTATTTTTCCTGCTGTACACAAATTCAATTCCATTCAACTCCACTGTATTTGGGGGACACAGATATCTCAAAACCACCAGTGATAATACCACCAGTGATAAGTGAGAATGTATCATTTGGAACCGACCCATTTAGCATTTTTGCATAAGGTGTGTGATGATAATTGTATTAACAGGTATGGGAACACAGTGGGCAGGTATGGGCCGCAGTCTCATGCAGCTGCCAGACTTCAGAGAGTCCATCCTGCGCTCAGACGCAGCCCTGAAGGACACCGGCCTGGTTGTGTCTCACCTACTCATGGATGCAGACGATGCTACTTTTGAAGACACTGTTCATGCCTTTGTTGGTCTCGCCGCCATACAGGTAGAGTGGAGATGTCATGTTTGCAGTGGGAGCCCTGGTAAATTGGTGTAATTTGTCTAGAACCCAAAAAACACTACTCTGGCGTTAGTACTTTCTAATGGTCCAGGAACTATTTTGGCAGAGTTGGTACAAGACTGCATCCTAGAAATAACCTAAATGGTACATAAAAGCTCTTTTACACAGTTCAGTACTTTGGGAACTATGTGAACAGCTTTGCTCTTTGTTTCCAGGAACCATTTTTGTCCTGGTAACAAAGAGCATAGCTGTTCACACATTTGATTTGGGCTTTGTTTTATGCCACACAAGTTGATTGCTTTATTGTACTGGCGTTAAAAAAAATAAATAAATTACACACAAATCATGGAAGTAAGCTTGTGTGTTCTGTGGCTCACCCTGTTACAGATAGCTGAGATTGACCTGCTCACTAAGCTGGGTCTGCAGCCTGATGGCATCGTAGGACACTCAGTGGGAGAGCTGGCCTGTGGCTATGCTGACGGCTCCCTCAACCACAGAGAGGCCATCCTAGCTGCCTACTGGAGAGGCCGCTGCATCAAGGAGGCCAACCTTCCTCCAGGAGGGATGGCTGCAGTTGGTAAGAGAGAGAGTAGTGATTCTTTAGCATATTTCAAGAGATGATTTTATGAAATAAGCACAAGGAATTAATTGTAAAATTTGCTTGTTTGGAATGAAAACCTTTAGAGTCTAAAGTATGTCATCTAGACAAGATGAGTAAGTTTATTGTGTTGTATTATTATATTGTGTACTTCTGAAATGCTACAATCCATTTGGAAGAACTTAAACCTGTCTGATGTTATTAGTCAAGCTCGTTTCTTTTTTTTCTGTAGAGAGATTGATTACATTAGGTTTTCTTCAAAAAATGTATCTGTTTATTTTGATTGTGAAAAATTTGTGAATTTTAGAAATGTTTGACTTACTAGTGATACATAATCAGCTAATCTTTGGTTTTCTCCCCATTTTTCTCTTTCCTTATTTACTGTGAACTGCAACTACATATTCTTGCTACATAAAACATAATTCTTTGATTGAAACCTAAAAAACGGATTCAAAATCAGTTTTAATATACAGTGTGTATTCTATAATTAGAATCAATTCTAATCGTTTTTCTGTGAAAGTCTAGTGACTGAGACATTTAAACTCATCAGGAAAATGTTTACTGAGGTAAATCAAGTGAGAAGTAGGGTCATTCATTTTCTCATAGACTTCTCTGCAATCAGACTTGAAGCTGTTGGAGTCACACCCTGCTGGCCATTAGATAGAATGCAGGTTTAAGGCACCTCCACATTGGCTGCACTTTTCAAACCCAAAAGTCACCCCTTGGTAATAAGCCAAAATGTGCTTACTTTAATAGCGAAAAGTTTTGAACATACCATGGACACTACATTTTGCTAACAATACCACAATGCAAAAAGTTTCTGAATGAAGGAGTGATTTTGGACAAGGAAATCTAACATACCTCTTCACAGCAGTCATTTTGACTCGTCAGACTAAAAACATTATTCAATTGAAGTTGCCCTGAAAAAATTCCTGGACAAAATGTCTGCAAAAACGCAAGCCCACATGTAAAGTACAAGATGGACAGCGGGTGAAGAATACAGGTTGTGGTGCTCAATGACCTTATTCTCGAGTCAAAGCTTGATAACAAGCTTTTAATAGAAATACCTAACTGGGGTCGTTTTTGTTACTAAATTCCCCAATATGGTTACTGGTTGATAACAATAACAGGGTTGGATTAATTCAGATGAGAATAACCTCTGCAAGAAAGACACAGTGCTTGACAGTTATCAGAAAGTCCTGTATATTTCCATTAGACATAACAAGGAAACCTCAATATACAGATATGCAGAAAGACAGCTTTTTCTAATCTGATTTTACTGTATGTTTTTTTAGATTGCACATCTTTAACCTTGTGCTTGCTGTTCCAGGGTTGACCTGGCAGGAGTGTCTGGCTCAGTGTCCTCCGGGAGTGGTCCCAGCCTGCCACAACGCTGAAGACACTGTCACCATCTCCGGTCCTCAGGTTGAACATTCTATCCGACTTTGTCTTTTATAGCCTCATTAACACACAGAGAACCTGAATTGTACACAGTCTGCAACACTGAACCTGCTTTTACGTCCTGGAAATTTTCATTTTCTCACAGGCTGTTGATTTTATAACTATGCTTATTTTGCAGGATTTGTAACCTGCACCCTAGAAATTGTTTGGGAAACCTTTGTTTGTAATGTACATAAGACATTTCATGAGCAGGCTTTAAATGTAACGTTGTTTGTGTCGTTGTGGTGTGTGTGTTTCATCAGGAAGCAATCAGTAAATTTGTGTCGGAGCTGAAAGAGCAGGGAGTGTTTGCAAAGGAGGTGCGCAGTGCCGGCGTCGCTTTCCATTCCTACTACATGGCTGCCATTGCTCCAACCCTGCTGGCTGCTCTGAAGAGGGTACATAGCTCTGCTATGTTTCAACAGTGAAGCTGACTGCTATGTGTAACTATAGAAACTAGGTTGCCTAATGCAGATCAGTTAAGTTTCATGCTGTTTGACACATATTTGAATATTTATTTATTATATAAAATGTCATCTTGTATGTAGGTGATCAAGGAGCCGCGGCAGCGTTCATCCCGCTGGGTGAGCACCAGCATCCCTCAGTCTGACTGGGACTCTCCTCTGGCTCTGTACAGCTCTGCTGACTACCATGTCAACAACCTGGTGAGCCCTGTGCTGTTCCAGGAGGGTCTCAGTCTGGTGCCTGAAAATGCAGTGGTGGTGGAGATAGCACCTCATGCTCTGTTGCAGGTAAGCACAGCATCGACTAATAAATTATGATGTATTATTATGGATCAAGTCATTTTTGTTTATATAGCGCCAAAATGCTGTGTGAAAAGTGTTATCTCAGGACACTTTTCACATAGAGTGGATCTAGACCATGCTCTTTTAAATATTATTTACAGACTTAACAATTACCACCATGAGCAGCACTTGGTGACAGTGGCGAGGAAAAACTCCTTTTAACAGGTAGAAACCTGACCATCTAGTCTGGAAAATGCGGACTATTTTCTCTAAAAGAAAAACAAACAACTGCACTTAAACTTTATGTTGAAAAGAAATATGTGTTTGCTGTACTTCTGACAGGATGTACCGTACGACAGGACGGCATTTCATTGCTCTTGGAAATCAAAAATGAACTAAGAAGAATAATACTAATGCGTATTAGTCTGGCAATGCCAGGCTAGTATTATGCATATTGCACAAGCAGCGACTTCACCACCAAAACCACTGGAACCACTGTAATGAACTATACATTTTTCATACATGTTTTCTGCAGGCCATCCTGAAGCGTAGCCTGAAGCATACATGTTCCATCCTCCCCTTGATGAAAAGAGGCCTCGCCAACAACCTTGAGTTCTTCCTCTCAAACATAGGCAAAATCTACATGAATGGGTCAGTAAATGCCTTGCTCTCTCTGCATTTAGTGACTTTTGGTGCATTAGTGTAGTTGGGGGAACCTTTTGTTCTGGATGGGCTTTGCATTGAAGCCTGCTCTCCACTTCTCCTCTTTGAGCATCTTGGATGCATCTTGGCAAACGCATCTTGGAGGTGTCTCAGATTGCTAATATTATTATTATTTTTACTATACCTCTTTAGCATCAACGTAGATGGTAACAGCCTCTGCCAGGCAGTGAAGTACCCTGTGCCAGTTGGTACCCCTCTGATCTCCCCGTTGGTGCAATGGGATCATGGCCAGATATGGGATGTCCCCAAAGTAGAGGATTTTTCCTCTGGCTCAGGAGGATCCAATTCTGCCACGGTCTATAACATTGGTAAGAAATACACAAAAGAAAGCATTTCTGCATATGCCCTCTTTTCATATTAAGAAAAACATAAAACAGTTTTTTTTTCATTTCATTTGACCATGTGGTATGCTTGGTGTCCAACTATTCTTTGACCAACAACAGACATAAATCCAGAGTCTTCAGACAACTACCTGATTGGACACTGCATTGATGGGCGTGTCCTCTATCCAGCGACGGGTTACCTGGTGCTGGCCTGGCGTACCTTGGTGAGAAATCTGGGGGTTGTCATGGAAATCACCCCTGTTACCTTTGAAGACATCACCATCCACAGAGCCACCATCCTGCCAAAGACCGGTGAGAGCAGAGCAGCAGTGGTAGTTGGGGTGTGGTCAGGGTGTCGGGGATCTTTAGTTGTAATGGACTGATGAGCTGCTGGAATTCTTCTTCAATGTTTATCTGATTTTCCCTCTGTCTGTCTTTGCCTTTCTGTTTCTCTCAGGCTCTGTCCAGTTGGAGGTGCGTCTCATGCCTGCCACCAACAAGTTTGAGGTTTCAGAGAATGGAAACCTGGCTGTCAGTGGTAGGTACTTTTTGTACATACAGTGTTTGACAGTTCAAACAAACATTGTTTGGCTGTTTATGGACATGCCAGACAGGCCTGACATCCGCTGACAACCCTGATGGATTGATGTCAATTAATCTAATTTTGTGTGGTGCGAAGGCCCTGTTGTTATTTGTTTTTTCCAAATTCAATTGCAAACGCCCCTTAAAATATTTTAAAGTTGAATCCCACACAAGAAAATGCGGCTGGCGCTGGATAAACACAGCCAGCTAAAAGCTGCAATAGCTAGCGCTAATGTGAGAGAGGATTTCCTGTGATGTCTCGTAAGATAGAAGCCAGTATATTTCTGGTAAAAAACACTGAAATACAAACCGCAGCCACTTTTGCATCACGCCCTGCCTCGTGCACCCTATTTCCAGTAGGTGAGAACGCGTCTGATACGGACATCTCCTGCTGTGTACTACGTGTGAAAGGTAACTCTGCACATAGTTCGGACCCAATTGTCCGCGCATTGTCCGGACTTCATAAGTGAAAACGGCTTTAGTTGCCTGTTGCCATGATGACCCATTAGTCACCATGAAAGAGAAATTTGTTAGGATTATAGTCATAGCCATTGTACCACCTACTGGCAATAGGAAGTAAGCCTTATGTGAAAATCATCATTTGATTGAAACTAGTGCAGCCCGTTCAAAACATGTCTGTTCAGAACAGGCAATTGCTTGTCCTCTTGCTGCTTTCTTGAGAACCACTCATCCAAACTGCTTCACACTTGACACTGCGCTTCCTTGGTTCCTGAGCACCTTCCATACACCTGCCATGACATAGTTAGGTCCCCTCGCAATGCTAGAATCTACGCGTCATGTGGGTGCATAAGCTCACACAAA
This sequence comes from Lateolabrax maculatus, assembly GCA_031216445.1. Classification (NCBI taxonomy): domain Eukaryota; kingdom Metazoa; phylum Chordata; class Actinopteri; order Acropomatiformes; family Lateolabracidae; genus Lateolabrax; species Lateolabrax maculatus. Next base: position 20,788,912 of record CM062200.1, read on the forward strand.
TATTTTATGGTCTCAATGGAGTCACTCTTCACTTTAAGTAAAATTTTGAATGCAGGACCTTACTTTTACTGTGCGTCATGAATACTTTACATTAATAGTTAATAGTTTTACTTCAGAAAAAAAGGTTTGAATACTTCTTCTACCACTGCCAATACCAACATTCCCAAGTAGAGAAAGTTTCAAAAGTAAAGTTATAGGGCATTGGCCTGGGGCCCCCAAATCACTAAATCCGCCCCTGAAAAACACACCAAGTCACGGCGACATGACCACCACGGTTATAAAGTAGATGATGGATTAAATTAGCAGCATTGCTTTGGATTTTTCACTGCCAATTTATGGTTCTTGGTAGTGCATCTAAAGTAAATAATGCTTTGAAACATAAACAACTATGAATAAATAAACTATGTAGCAGCCATTGACATCAATAATTGCAGCAGAAAGTATCTAACGGGGACAATTATTTGATTTTTGTGGCATCATGATGGGCAGCATGACCAGCATCACATCTTCTACTATGAAAATTCCAAATAAACACGCAAATAACTGCTTATTAAGCCTGACACAAAGTTGTAACAAATCTTCTAAATTAAAATAAATAACAAAACACACTCAATTGATTATAATGAATAATTAAGTGCTACTTATTCTGATCCTAGAGAATATAACACAGTAACCTTCAATAACAATGCATGGAAACATTTTACAGCCTTTACATTTCTTTATGCTATATACACAGAGTGCAATGCTTGAATACTTAACAAATTTGTCTACTTTCACGTGTTGTGTGTAGATGCACCGAACATGAGATGAAGGAAGTTCACAAACAGTGCGTATAAATGTTGATACACAACCCCGCAGTATTAAAGAGAGAATAACACTGAACTCTACAAAATATTCTGCTTACTTGCATGTGTCACAGAGGTTTTATAGCCAAGTATGAAGTAGAACAAGTGAATAGTCCGGGAGCTAAGCGAAGGACAGACAGACAGAAAGACATTCCTTGCTTTATAGTTACATGAAATTTTCATGGTGGCTACACTTGTTATGCTGGAAAATGACATATAACTAGTGAGTGTTCTCTAGCATCACATAATGGACACAGGAAGTGACATTTTACTCCTTTGTGCAGTGTCCAAAACAAATGAAAATTCAGAGCCGTGTTGACCAATTGGTGTCCATTAATGACGCCGCAGCTGCAGCATACCCCAACGTGCACAAAGGTGCAAGGGCCTGATCTTCACTGCTTGCAGCTTTAATTTTAAATTGAACTTTAAACTTAAAATTAGTGACAGAATTTAAATATATTTAAAGCTGAGCTTTACATTAAGAGAATATAACCTGGCAGTTTCTTATAATATTTTATATAATGTTTGTTAGAATTTTCTGTGATATCCTTAGGAGTGTCACTGTCGATCTGTTGGATCTGATGAACTGTTTTTGTCCAACAGCAGCAGTTTACTGGTGTTCACAGATAACGACACAGAGCGACTGCTCTGCCCGCATTGTCCACTGCTGCTCGCTGTAACTTGAACTGCTGAAGCTTTTATTTCTTTATTTTGTAGCCTCATGCTGGTTAGTGTTTTAATGACGGCTGTTATTCCAGGCGCAAATATGTGACTGAATACCATTTAATCAAAAATTCCTTTAAATGCCCTTATTGTGACACATCAGGTTTTGCGAGGTCATGTGTGTGCCGACAAAAACAACAATAAACCCTGGTTTACTGCAAAACTCAGGCACCTTCGTCAGGCCAAGTAGGAGGCCTACAGAAGTGGGGACAGGATCCTGTACAACCAGACCAGAAACACTGACAAAAGAGATCAGGGTAGCAAAGACGAGCTACACTGAGAAGTTGGAAAATCAGTTTTCAGCCAACGACCCTGCATCAGGGTGGAGAGGCCTGCGGGACCTCACCAACTAGAAACCATCACTGTGGAGAATCACCAACTGGCTGACGACCTGAATGTGTTCTACTGCAGGTTTGGTCAGCCCACTTTCACACCTCCCAGCTGCTCTGACATCAAACAACCACCTCCACCTCCTCACCTCTCCCAACCTGTACTGAGGATCTGCGAAGAGGATGTGAGTCTGCTCTTTCACAGACAGAGGATCAGGAAGGCACCAGGGCCAGACGGTGTGTACCCCTTCTGCCCGAAAGTCTGTGCTGACCAGCTGGCTCCCATCTTCACGCAGATCTTCAACCGATCACTGGAGCTGTGTGAAGTCCCGTCCTGCTTCAAACGCCCATCATCCCGGTCCGCAAGAAATCCTCCATCACAGGATTAAATGACTGAGGATCTGCGAAGAGGATGTGAGTCTGCTCTTTCACAGACAGAAGATCAGTTGCCCTTTGCCCTGACGTCTGTTGTCATGAAGTCCTTTGAGAGACTGGTGTTGACGCACCTGAAGGGCATCACAGGCTCCTTTCCCCCTGCAGTATGCCTACCGGGCAAACAAGTCGGTGGATGATGCAGTCAACATGGGACTGCACTACATGCTACACACCTCTACTCCTGATGGGACATGCGCAATTGTTCTGTTTGTTGACTTCAGCTTGGCGTTCAATCATCCTATCCATCCTTTCCCCCCAAACTCTCCCAGCTCACTGTGCTAGCCTTCACCTGTCAGTGGATCAATAACTACCTGACAGACAGGTGTCAGCAGGTGAGGCTGGGGAACATCACATCCAGCACCCGGAACATCAGCACCACCCCCAGGGATGTGTGCTCTCCACACTGCTCTTCTCCCTTTATACAAATGACTGCACCTCAGACCTGTCCGTTAATCTCCGTTAAGTTCGCAGACGACACAACGGTCGACGATGACGAGTCTGTGTACAGATGGGAGGCTGAACAGCTGGCCCTCTGGTGTGGTCAGAACAACCTGGAGCTGAACAAGCTCAAAACTGTGGAGATGACAGTGGACTTAAGGAGGAGCCCCCCAACACTGCACTACACTCAACAGCACTGTGTGGAGACCTTCCAGTTTCTGGGATCCACTATTTCCCAAAGTGGGCCTCTAACATCGACATCATCACAGCAGAGGATGTACTTCCTGCGCCAGCTCAGAAAGTTCAATCTGCCTCAGGAGCTGCTGATCCCGTTCTACACTGCTATCATCCAGTCTGTTTTCTGCATTTCCATCACTGTCTGGTTTGGATCGGCCACCAAACAAGACAGGAACAGACTACAACAGACAGTCAGGTCTGCAGAAAAGTAATTGGTGTCAGCCTGCCCTCCATTCAAGACCTGTACATTTCCAGAGTCAGGAAACAGGCAGGAAACATCACTGTAGACCTATCACACCCTGGACACAACCAGTTCCAATTCTTCCGCTCTGGTAGGTGCCACAGAGCACTGAAGGCCAAAACTACCAGACACCAGAACAGCTTCCTCCCACAGGCTGTCACTCTGATGAACACTTAATCATATATATATATATATGTGTGTGTGTGTGTGTGTGTGTGTGTGTGTGTGTGTGTATGTATGTACATATACACATATTCCAACTACCTCATGTATATAAAGTATCCCGTGACAATCTACATCATTGCACTATTTCACCATTTCATTGTCGTTGTTGTGTTTTATGTTCATATATAGACTTTGTATATATATATTTATATTTGTACATAGTAGTTAAATGTTTATGCTTACCTTTGTTGTCCTTGTTTTTGTTTATTTATCTATTTCTCTGTATGTGCGTTGAGAGCAAAAACCAGAGTCAAATTCTTTGTATGTGTGTGCATACAGGGCCAATAAGCTGATTCCAATTCCAATTCTGATTCTGATCTTGATCGTGTGGATAACATAAATCACTTTCATTGTAATTTCAGGGAGTAATTCAGTGTTATTCACTATATCTTTTGTGTTACTTGATCCAAGTTGAGAATGTACCTGCACATGTAGCATTTGAATGTCCTCTTATCCCGGCGTGAATCACATTAAGATGTTTGCATGGAACATGAGTAACCGGGCTGTACACAGCAAAATAACAGGCAGCTGGCAGTTCCCATGAACGAATGATATGATAGTAAGCTTCAGCCCTAAGTAGAGCGTCAAAAGAGTGTAGACTCCCCACAGCATCAGGTGTAGTATATAAGCTGCAGTGTGTGCTAGTTAGATCAATTACAACAACAGAGACAATGAAAATGTCTAGAAAATTGCGCTTTGTAGCTGCACTTTTCATCAGTGAACATGTGAAAATCGTTCAGTCTTCCCACAAATCTCTGCCTTCTTCTCTGTTCTGAATGTGGTTTTCAGGTAAGGTGAGCATTCTGGAGGATTCAGCCCTCGATTCATTCCATGGTCAGATAAGTCAACAAACTGCCAACAACAATGATGACCCCAAAATGAAGCTCATGGCACATGATATCTACAAAGAGCTGCGACTGCGTGGCTATGACTATGGGAAGACCTTCCACGGCATCTTGGAGTCGAACAATGCAGGTAACCGTGATGTGTGTTGAGTGTGTTTTGCTTTTGAAACCTTTTTTTGAAGTTTTTTTTCTTTCTTTTTACTATTTCATCTGTATATTTTTAATAATCTTTTATAAGATACATACACTGTACTGTCAAAATATTTTTTACTAGACCTAAGTAGCACTCTGGTGCTGTACATTGTTTTTGCTGATTGGCCACTGTCATGTGGGCGGCTGTTTTTTCAAGGAGACAGCGGGAAACTACTGTGGACAGGAAACTGGGTGACCTTTCTGGACACCATGCTGCAAATGATCGTGGTCGGGCTGTCGGGTCGTAGTCTGCGTTTGCCAACCAGGATTCGGTCAGTGTGTGTTGATCCAGCTGTCCATCTGGAAAAGGTCTGCAAGTACACTGATGGAAAGCAAGGTGTGTGTTATCAATCTATCCAAAATTATTTTGAATCTGTATCTGCACATGAATCTACATAGACCAGTATCGTCATTTTTAGTACAGCTACAGCTAGGGTATTTTTTTTTAATTTTTTTTTTATGTTGGATCTAATTATAAACATGTTTACTTTTCTGTAAGTCTTGACCTCCACATCGAACTTTTCTCTCTCATTCCTGTAGCCGTGGATGTTCACGTAAACCGTTGCCTCGACAACATTGTTGCTGGTGGAGTCCAGATCTGTGGTCTGCACGCCACTGTGGCCCCCCGTCGGCAGCAGCAACAGAGCTCCCCCACCCTTGAGCAGTTTGTGTTTGTTCCCTATTTGGAGACAGAGTGCCTGACAGCCAATGGGAGACTTGCGGAGCAGCTGAGGCTCTGCAAAGGTATAACAGATAAACTCTCAGTCGTCTTTGTGGTGGAATCACTTTTAATCACTTCATTTGACAGCTTTAATTTTGGATCATATTTGAAGCTATTTCTGCTCATGAGACTGGATTCTGTGGCTAGGGAGTGTGTATTACATTTTTAACAGCTCAGTGTTACCAGGTAAATGGTAAATGGACTGCATTTTTCTAGGGCTTTTCTAGTTTACAACACATGCCAACATTCACACACACACATTCACACACTGATGGCAACTCCTCATCAGGAGCGGTTAGGGGTTCAGTGTCTTGCTGAAGGACACTTTGATGCTTTCTCTGGAGGAGCCGGGGATCGAACCAGTAATCGTCCGATTACTAGATGACCGTTCTACCTCCTGAGCCAGGCTGTACCCAAAAGCCCAAACCAGCAAGTTTAAAAAAAAAAAAAAAATTCAGTTCTACTCATGGTCAGAAACAGGCAAAAGTCAATACCAGATAGGCAAGGCAGGTAAGGCAAACTTATCCAGGCAGAGGGGAAAGCATAGCATCCTCCATGCTGCTGTTAATATTGACATTTCTTGCCAAATATATAAAAATCGGCATTTCATGGGTTGAAAACAGCCAACCCCCCTCTACAGTTTTAAATCAGCCCTTAAACCTTGCAGGCCGAGGCTGAGATAGAGTTGACTGGTTGGGACTTGTCTACGTCATGCAATTTTGATTTAAAAAAAGTTAACACGTCTAATTAGAGGTGGGCGGATACTTAGTGCCTACAAACAGTGCCGTTAACAGCGATAAACAGCATGGCTTCACACCAGAGATCCTCTCATAGCAGAGTTGTTCGCTCTGAATACCAGCTCCGTGTTACTGTTGATTCTAACACGGACCTGTGGTCAGTGACTCCTGACCCCCCCGTCTCACACACTACGTGGACTCACGACCACTCCTCTCTGTTGCGTTTTTTAAAATGTGCTGGAGGGAGGGAGCTAGCAGAATTTGCGGGTGCGATTAAGATCTTGCCAATCAGGTCACAGGTTTCCGGGCTCACAGCAACCTAACGTGATAGCCTCAATGATCTATTTATAAAGTTATTGTCTTTACTGAACCTGTCACAGGCCCTTACATCCCAACAACAAACACCGCGGGAATATTTCCATTTCTCCCAATTAGCCATTCTGGGCCTGACTGCGTCAATGAGCCGCCTGCCCGCTGCTGAGGTGAATATATCAGTGTCACTCGTCTCACTGACAGTCTGCAGAGCCCTGAAGCACTACCCTACCCTACTACACTGCTCACTCGTTTTTGCAAAATGTATTAATATTGAACGCCAATGTTCAAATTGCACCAAATGTTACACTGCACTTCCTTAGGTCCTCAGCAATACACCCGCAAGGTATGAAGTAGATCGAGTGAACAGTTCGAGAGCTAAGCGAAGGTCAAACATACATACATACATACGTACAGAGAGATTCCTTGCTTTATAGTTAGATTGAACATCTCTGACTTGTTCTGTAAAGCAAGTCAATTAAAAGCAAGCTCTCTTTGATGAGATGATGACATGAAAAGAGAAGTCAAATGTTATTTCTGTTGCATTAAGAGAAACCAATGTATTCATTAAAATCCTACTGTGTCTGTGAATCTGCCTCTACATGTCCTTATAACTCTTTGTCCCACTTCTCTGTCCAGGTTTAATCCACAGACTGCAACAAAAGTTGATTCCTCACGGGGTCGAGCTCTCCATCCCTGGGCTACAAGGGGAGTCAGATGGCCCTCTTCCCTGCCCTGAGCCCTCTGAGCCCAGCCTAGTGCGGCTGCTGGCCCTGCTCTGTGGCCTGGAGCTCAACGGGAATCTTCGATCTGAGCTGGAGCAGACAGTAGAGAAGGAGAGGGCATGCCTGCTGCACGACAGCCTGCTGCAGGGCCTGCTAGATACCCCGGCCCTCAGACACTGCCTGGACACCACCATAGAAAACAGCATGCCCGGCAAGATCAAAGTCTTGGAGGTCAGACTGAAAACTAGATAAGAATTCAATAGAACAAATCTGACAAATTTCATTCAGATGCAGAATTGCTGAATTATGCTACATTCTCCAACCCTCTTCACTTCTCTGACCACCGCTAGGCTCTCTCCAACGATGGCCTGCTCTTCTCTCGCGTTGTAGCCCTCCTCAACATCCAGCCCATGCTGCGTGTGGATTACACGGCCACAGCGACAAACCTGGATCTTCTGACCCCCCACCAGGCCACCCTGGAGGAGATGGCAGTCGTTTCAGCTCAGTGGGACCCCCTGATGGGCCCGGCTCCTGGAGGCGTGGTAGGAGGTGCTGACCTGGTGGTGTGTAACCACGCCTGGGGCCCTCTAAGGACGGACCCTGGACTGCTGGTGACAAATCTGGCTTCTGGAGCCAAACAAGGGGGGTTTGTTCTCCTCCACACCCTGCTGAAGGGAGAAACTTTAGGGGAAACAGTTGCCTTCCTCTCCAGTACTGCTCAGAGCAGCAACAGCCAGCGAGGACTACTCACACAGGTCAGTGAAGACGGTGTTCAAATCACTTAATGATAACTTAGTTAGGTTTTTCACCTTTCTAAACAAACAATCACAACGATGGCCTCTCAGAATAAAAATAGTTCCTCATTTTGATGGAAGCATTATTCTGTCAATCTGCATGATTTTAACACCCCCGAAGCCAGAAACTGAGCTGCCCAGTTAAATGCTGAGATGCTAACATCACATTAATTGTGTGATGGGAAGTGACATTTTGCTGATATTATCTCCCTCTTCTCGCCAGGCTGAGTGGGAGAAGGTATTCTCTGAGGCCTCCCTCAGCCTGGTGGCTGTAAGGAAGTCTTTTTATGGCTCGGCCCTCTTTCTTTGTCGCTGGCGGTCTCCTGGCAAACAGCCCATCTTCCTACCTGTGGACAGTACCGACTACAAGTGGGTGGAAACACTTAAGGTGGGTTACATAACCTTCTGTGCGTCTAGTTTTTGGAATGTCCAGTAGTGTCCTGAAATACAGTTTTTCAAGTCAGAATGACAGAAAATTGTACCATAACATATACATTGAAACCCTCAAAGTATTTCAGAACACAGTTTCCTTGTGACTTCAGTCATCATTTATAACTGTGACATTAGTCATAACTGTGGGTTACTGTGTGGATCTGTGCTGCAGACAGTAATGGTGGAGTCATCAGACTGTCCAGTGTGGTTGACTGCCTCTCAGGCTCACTGTGGCATTGTGGGAATGGTCAACTGTCTACGGCAGGAGCCAGGTGGCAACCGAATAAGGTAGGACATATCCTCTACCATACATACTCCTGTACCAGTGTTGTTACAGTTCCACACAATTTTGGCCTGAACACAATATACTGTAAGTGTAACATGTAAAAAGAAAAAAAAAATCACAAACAAAAGGTTTGAGTAGCAAATTCTAGTGTATACTTGTGTTTTATAAGATCACACAATTCTTACCACTGAGCTTTTTGTATGGAGGTATTTTCTGACTTATTTATCCATGTATTGGGTCAGTCTGTTGTTTTTTGTTCTGTGTTCCCTTTTTAATGCCCTTTTCCTGTTTCTCCTTCCTTGTCGTCAGGTGTGCGTTTGTGTCGAATCTAAACGAGTCTTCAGCAGCACCGAGCCTCCATCCTGCCCATAAATCCATCCAGTCAGTTCTGGAGGGGGATCTGGTTATGAATGTGTTCAGAGACGGACACTGGGGCGTCTTCAGGCACCAGCTCATTAGTCACGGTACCAAAATATAAAAATAATGCTTATTCTGGTTCTGATTCTGTTGTCCTCCACAACCATTATATTTGAGTTAGTTTGATTACAGATGTATTGTAGAACAGCACAACTGTAGTTATCTATGAGAAACCTTTTACGCGCATTATTCTGAAGCAACATTTTATGGGGGGGAGATCAGCTCTACGTTTGATAAGAAAAGAGCAGAGGAGTAGAATTGCTTACTGACTGGTGCAGAAAAATGCGCTTCTGGTGTAAACAGCCAGGTTACTGCTTGTACGAGAATTGACGTATCGCGGCACTGCCACCTCCTGTGTGTCCCTGGTGTAATCCAGTGCAAACTAAACTGTGACAGTTGTTAGGTCATGGACAATCAAAATGTGCTTAAATGAAGTTTAATGCTTTTTTTTCTTTTCTTTTTGTGCTGTGGACAGAGATACATGGATGTACTTTGTATTTTTCCTGTTACAAGTTGTGCTATCCTTGATATCTTCAACACGTCAAAATAACACTATTGTTTAACATTAAGTAATTCAAAAATGCTGGTGATGAATGACTGGTTTTCCCCCCTAAGATTTTGTGGGGATTATAAAGTACACATGTTGGTAATCTTGTCACTTAAACCATAATTAACCAAAAGTAAAATCTTGAATTTGGGATTTATCCAGATCAGTTTAATGCGTATAACTTGTTATCCTTTCAGAAAGTTTGATGTGCCCATGGCTTACAATTCCATTGAAACATTTGTCTGTGTTTCATGTTTGTCAGATCCAAATGAAAAGTTGACAGAGCACGCCTATGTCAATGTGTTAACTCGAGGTGACCTGTCTTCTCTGCGCTGGATTGCCTCCCCACTCAGCCACTATGTGAGCAGCAACTCCAATGTGCAACTCTGCCACGTCTACTACAGCTCGCTCAACTTCAGAGATATAATGCTGGCCACTGGCAAACTGCCACCAGACGCTATTCCAGGTATAGACTTTGTAGACACACAACAAGGAATACACTTTTTTGGTTCTTATAACAGTATCCCACAGCATCGTGTGGGTTAATATTGTTATAGTAGACTACAGTAAAATAGGTCAACAATTAGATAACTAACTTCTCCTGTCCATTGTACATTGTACATTGTGTAGGTGACCTAGCTCTGCAGCATTGCATGTTGGGTATGGAGTTTTCTGGTCGTGACCCTATCGGTCGCCGTGTGATGGGGCTGCTGCCTGCTAAAGGCCTGGCAACAAGTGTGGATGCTGACAAACGGTTCCTCTGGGATGTTCCCTTCAGCTGGTCAGTGTCACATTTTTTTTTTTTAAGTGTGTGTGTGTGTGTGTGTGTGTGTGTGTGTTCAGTAGAAGTAGCAATATGACACTACAGAAATACTCCATTACAAGTAAAAGCATATAAGTAGTGCGCAACAAAATGTATTTTAAGTATCAAAAATAAATGTACTTATGTTTGCATAATGGCCACTGTCGTTTCATGTATAACAGTGCATCCTCTTTGTTAAAACTGATCATACAGTATGTAAAATCCTAATCTGAAAAGTAATATAGCTATTAAATAAATATAGTGGAGTCAAAAGTATATTATATGTATTATGATAATAAGTATGGCACCCCAACCCCTAACCATACCCATAAAATAAAAATACGAAAGAACAAGATGATTCTACGTGAAGGCATGCCATCCACAATTGTTGTAAATTGCATCTATGTTGTTTTTAACTTAAGTTTTATCATCTTTATTTCCTCGTTCAGACACTGCATTATTAGCCTGTTTGGTTCTACTTAGTCATACAGAAAAACAGCGCCAAATAGGGAACTCTGCTCCAAGTGGGCGTCTTCTTTTGATGTGTGATTGAAAAGAGTCTAAAAAGAGGTGACAAGAAGTGACATCTCCACTTGGACCGTGAGGACTGTTACAGGAGAAACATTTGGAGGATATGTCACCATACTATCACAGAGTTTATTCTAACTGAAAAAGAAAAAGGATATTTATGTGCAGCTGGAATTTCAACAACCACTGGATACAAAATAAACAGAGCAAACCGTTTAGTTCAGGAGAAGGTACAGTGGCTCTTGTTGGAAATTTGGGCAGCTCAGCCATGGGTGAAATCGCAGCTTTACATATACTTATACATAGTTTATCCATTTGTGCATACACACGTTTAACTGTTGGAGCTTGTCACATCGTTAACTCTTCCCTCTCTCTCTTTCTCTGTGTTTGCTGCACTGATATACAGTATGTAATGTGGAGCTTGTGCATTTTTGGGGTTCTGAGAGTGGATCTGTGTGATATTGATAATCCATCAGTGTTCCGTACAAACAAACTTTTCATACAGTTTATGATTGTGAGATTACTCCTGTTACCTGTACACCGCTGTGCCATGTTTGTATATTGCCATAGCAAACTACACATGAGGCTTTGTTGTTACTGTCATCATTGATTTTTTTGTTGTTGCCGTCATGTCTTGCCTTATATCAGACAGAATTGTCAACTCGTTACACTCCATTTTCATCTTCAGTCTGACATTGCCTCCACTTGGAGGGGGATTCCATTTTTTCACTTTTTCCCTAACCATTCATTAGAGACCAACATATCCATCTGAATCTAACATCAGCCTGGGTCCGCACCATTACAACACCGGTGTACGCCTGTTGTGGCGGAGTCTGCACACCAATTTAAAAGAAAAGCACCTGTTATGACAGCATTGATTTGGGTGTCACCAGAAAGGCAACTTGAAATTTCCACCATAGTACAGATATTATTTTCCAAAGATGATCTACTGTAGTTAATTATAGTACTACTTCTGAATTTAGGATTGTACATGTTGGTGCTCCTAGCATCACGGTGTATACAAGGTGCTCTCCTCTTTGTCCATTGTCTTTTTTCTTGCGTAGATGCCCACACACCAGCATAAAGGATAGTTATTGCATACTTTATAATGGTAAATGATACTCCTGATGCACCTGTGTGTATGCAGGACACTGGAGCAGGCAGCATCGGTGCCAGTGGTCTACGCCACCGCCTACTACTCTCTGGTGGTGCGCGGGAGGCTGCGCCCTGGAGAGACTGTTCTCATCCACTCAGGGTCAGGGGGGGTTGGCCAGGCTGCCATCGCCATAGCACTGAGCAAGAAATGTAAAGTCTTCACTACAGTAGGTTAGTATTTAATACTGTGCTGATGTGATTTCTTATTTACTTATTTATTTTACATGAAAGCCTATTCCTGCCACTTAAAAAAAAGAGATAGAATTTTGATATAGTATCTAATAATTGTGAGATAATTATGAGATAGAATTATAAAAACTGGAACAATTCTTGTCTTTTTAACCCTAACCTTTCCATGTGTGTTATCACTAGGCTCAACTGAGAAACGGGCTTACCTGCAGGAGAGGTTCCCTCAGCTCTCAGGAGAGTCCTTCGCTAACTCCAGAGACACCTCTTTTGAACAGCACATCCTGCTCCACACACAGGGCAAAGGTCAGACACCTTTTAGTAGTAACAAATTGTGTTTGACATGTCGTGGTTTAAACAATCTCAACATATTCTCTCCGTAGGATTTCAAAAATAAGAGCCACGTCTTATAAACAACATACAACACATATGTCAATGCACTGCACTTTTCAAAAGGAAATATTGACTCTGACTAAAACTAAGATAATACCACACTACACTAAGGGTTTAAGGGGTTCCTGTAATAAACTAATTTTGGAAACAAGTGAAAATACATCACCGCATTTTCACCAACTGCCATAAAAATATGATCTGATGATTACATGGCTAGTTTAACATTTCCAGTGTACAGATTAAGCAATTTAGCTAAGTAAGAACAAACCACTCAATTACACCTTCAGATAACAGTACAAAATACACTTTTTATGACATGCGTAATTTTGTGTGTGTGTGGTTTCAGGTGTGGATGTGGTGCTGAACTCTCTGGCTGAGGAGAAGCTGCAGGCTAGTATTCGCTGCCTAGCCAGACATGGGCGATTCCTGGAGATCGGCAAATACGACCTGTCCAACAACTCCCCGCTGGGTCAGTAGGAAGCCTCAAGCACACACACTCAAGCCTATAGTAGCAGTGCAAGTATAACTCCTTTAATTTCAGGAATAGTCTTAATAGCCTAAATTTATATTCCATTTGTATCTCATGATGATGATGATGATGATGATGATGATTAGTTGCCGACCTAACTGAAGTATAAAATCCTGCATTTTTCGTCACATTTTGTAATTCTTCTCAGTCATAACTCAACTCAGTAAAATCTCACATTATACACATTTTTCTAGATTTAGTGTGATTTACACTTCCCGAGGGTATCATTACCTTCAATGTCCATCATGAAAAAGGTCTATAATATATACACTTAAGCAAGTTCTGGAGGTATAAGGAGCCTATTTTTTTCTATGATTTCTGAAAATAATTGAGTTTTGTTTAGTATCAATGTAATCCAGTGATAATTGTCTGTACATCCATGGCAACATTTCAAAGAGGAACTGCTAATTTAAAAGTTACTATTTTACAATATAAACGATCAGTCCGAAATGATTTGTCTCATGCTGTAAATGGGGTTGTTATACATTTTAAAAATGGGCTGAGAAAAATCAGTTCAGACAAAAGACGCTTACAAACACAAACACAATGTGTCTGTAGGTGCACCTGTGTCACATTCATTGTGCTCAGCATAATCTGCAAAAGTTACTTTCACATCAAGACCCATTCTATGTTACAAATGACTGCCGACTATCCATGGCCTGGTTCTCTTTCAGCATGGTCAGCACTGAGCAGTGTCATAATGTTGTTGTGATCTCTCTAGGCATGGCTCTGTTCCTGAAGAATGTGGCATTCCACGGCATCCTGCTGGATGCTCTCTTTGAAGATGGCAACCAGGAGTGGGAGCAAGTGTCCCAGCTGCTGAAGCAAGGCATTGTGGAGGGTGTAGTTCAGCCACTAAAGACCACAGTGTTTGAGAGGGACCAAGTGGAGGAAGCATTCAGATACATGGCTCAGGGCAAGCACATTGGCAAAGTCCTCCTGCAGGTTAGTTTCACCTCTAACCTAACCTAAGCTTCTGATAGTATTGTGAGAGGACTGTAGATTGTTCACAATGGACCAACCTGTAATTATGTAATAGAAAGAGAACACTGAAAGACTTGATAACTGAAGTGCCTGTTGGTTCCTGGTGAAAAAATGAATAAAAACATAGTAAAATCTAAACTGAATAATCCCAGATGATCATAAGTGCTTCAGTTAATACTTTCCACAGTTTCTGATTAAGTTCACATAATTGTTATGTGACTATGACAGGAAAATACTACATTACACCACTATGTCAAGTCAAGTCAAGTCAATTTTATTTGAATAGCGCCAAATCATAACAAAAGTTATCTCAAGACGCTTTTCACATAGAGTAGGTCTAGACCATACTCTTTAAAATATAATTTACAGAGACTCAACAGTTCCCACCATGAGCAAGCACTTGGCGACAGTGGCGTGAAAAGCTCCCTTTTAACAGGTAGAAACCTCGAGCAAAACCGGGCTCTGGGTGGGCGGCCATCTGCAGCGACCGAGTTGGGTTGAAAGGGGAGGAGAGAGGGGGAGAGGGATGATGGAGCAGGAGGACAGACAACAAATCAGGCTAATAATAATAACAACTGCAGCAGTGGAGCAGGAACATGGGGGCAATAGACGGCCAGCAATCACAGATCCAGACTCTACAGCTCCAGAGGGCGGAAATACCTGCAGAAAGTGAGAAGGTGCATCATGGGAAATCCCCCGGCAGTCTAAGCCTATAACAGCTTAACTATGGGATGGTTTAGGACTCACCTGAGCCAGCCCTAACTATAAGCTTTATCAAAAAGGAACGTTTCTAGCATGCTCTTAAACGAAAAGAAGGTGTCTGCCTCCCGAACCCAAATTGGAAGCTGGTTCCACAGAAGAGGAGCTTGATAACTAAAGGCTCTGGCTCCCATTCTACTTTTAGAGTCTTTAGGTACCACAAGTAACCCTGTGTTCTGTGAGCGTAGTGCTGATTTTTATAATGTTACGTAAGTGGAAGAAGGCAGTCCTTGAAGTCTGTTATATATGGTCAGTAAAGGACACGTCCTGATCAAAGGTTACTTCTAGATTCCTTACAGCGGTTCTAGAGGCCAGGGCAATGCCATCTAGTGTGTCTTGCAGGTGTGTAGGACCCAGAACAATAACTTCAGTTTTGTCTGAGTGTAACAGCAGAAAATTGCAGGTCATCCAGTCTTTTATGTCCTTAATACATGCCTGAAGCTTGGCTAACTTATCGGTTTCATCTGGCTTTATCGATAAGTATAATTGAGTATCATCTGCATAGCAGTGAAAGTTTATGGAGTGTTTCCTAATAATATTGTCTAAAGGAAGCATATACAAGGTGAATAAAAGTGGTCCAAGCACCGAACCTTGTGGAACTCCCTGACTAACTTCCGTGTGCACGGAGGATTCATCATTTACTGGATGATTTAATGGACAAACTGAAATCTATCTGATAAATACGACTGAAAGGATACAATGGTCAATGGTATTGAAAGTGGCACTAAGATCTAATAGAACAAGTACAGAGACAAATCCTTTGTTTGACGCAATCAAAAGGTCATTTGTCACTTTGTATCCTCTTACTGGTTGTTCTCTTCACACAGGTGCGTTATGAGGAGAGGGATGCAGAAATCCAAACTGCTTCCCCTTTGTGTTTTCCAGCTATATGTCGTACCTTCTGCCTCGCCTCCCACTCCTACATCATCACTGGTGGACTGGGGGGCTTCGGTTTGGAGCTTGCTCAGTGGCTGACGGAGAGAGGAGCCCGCAAACTGGTGCTGACTTCTAGATCAGGCATCAGGAACGGTAAGGAAAAATGACACATGGTTGCTCAGTTACATGTTTGGCAGTAGAAAACATACAGGCCTCTAGTTTCAACCTGGCTGTAACAGCTGATAAGACCATGTGTCTTGTTGGACCACGTTTTCATGACACTAATGTCATCACATACTTAACATTCTTTTATGTAACTTCTAAAAGTTACATAAAATAGTGTAAAGTATGTTAACCTCACTTAAAAGTTAAACCTACCAGATAAGTACCTGTAGGAATATTATAGAAGGCCTTAAACTAGGTCTCCAGATTTTTCGTTTTTTAATCAATACTACCAGTGCCTCCGCTTTTAATGCAGTTCTGTTGAACACATATCTACTTTTAATGACAGAGAAATACAAGAATCAAATGTCACATTTAGGCTAATTGTTTATTTTGTATACACACAGAAATGGAAGTGGTTAAATAAGCCACATTACTTATTACAGACTGAACACTAATTTGGTAGTGTAGGAGTCCTTATTTTTAAGATGACAGAATGAGGAAAATTCTATTTGTTGGTGTTGATGCTAATTGAGTCTCAGTTCGGTTCTGGTAAACCCTGATGAGGTTCATGATATCATTAGCTGAGATGTTGTTAGAGCCACACAGAGAGCTCATTAGTTTTAATTAGCTTCACCTTTTTAGTCTTGTTACCATCAGTTTAGTACATAGGGCCACTGGTCTATCTGCCAGCACATACCACCTTACCACACCACCATCGAACTACAGAAGGGATGGTGTCTTTTCACCATCACCATTAAGTGAGGAGCTTAACCTTGAGGGCATAGTTTGTGGCCTGTTACAAAATAGGTAATAACTTCCTGTAGAAGTTTGATAGCGACCGCCATGGATACAAAAATGTATATCTTAAAATCTGGCTGTACTTTACATGATGCAAACCTGAAGCTTTGCTCTGGAATCATAATTGATACAACCTGGTATACCATGTGACAGTGACTTTTTTTTCACAGTTTTGCTTTGTAACTGTTGCTAGGTTACCAGGCGAAGCGAGTGCGTGAATGGCAGAGTCGAGATGTGGAAGTGCTGGTGTCAACTAATGATGTCAGCATGCTGGAGGGAACAGAGCGACTCATAGCTGAGGCCTGCGGGTTGGGCCCAGTGGGTGGTGTCTTCCACCTAGCCATGGTAACACACTAAGACACCTCATCATCAGCTCTGTCTTGCTTTTAGGCAACCAGAGGCATAAAATCTGAAATTTAAATCAGAAATTCTAAACTGATTTTTTTAATGGTTGCAAATGTAAAAAATACTAGCTTTTTTTTAAATATATAAAAATCCCAAATAATGAGTCCTAGAGGTTATTTATTTATTTTTTTTTGGTGGCCTGAAATATCTCAATTATTAGCAATTATTGAATGGATTGCCATAAAATGTTGTGGTTCCTTCAGGATGAATTCTCGTAACTTTTTTTGATCCTCTGATTTTTCCTCTATTGTCATCATCAGGTTAAAATTTGTATTTGTCCAATACTTTTATTTATGACCTGCACAACTAATGACATTCCCATCAGCCTCAGCTGGATATGTTAGCATGCCAACACGCTAAACTAGCTTCCTACATCCTCAAAGAGTCTTGTTCATATAAAAATCTCCCTGTAAAAGTGGTTTCTTTATATTTATTATATAATGGTTTCTTCTTACATTTATGATTTAAATATCAGAATTATATATTATTATGTTATGGTAGACTTTTAGTTTATGCACCACTGAGGGTAGTTCGAAACTGACCTCTCTGGTGTTATTGCTCCAAAACTGCGTCACCATTTAAATTTACAATGATTCCACTTTGATCTAAACTTCATTAGCATGTTTGGTATGTCATCATCAGGTGTTGAAAGATGGCATGTTGGAGAATCTGACTCCTCAGCTGTTCCTTGATGTTAACAAACCTAAATATGACGGCACCGTAAACCTGGACAAGTAAGACACACACAGTCATCCTTCTGTTTAAATGAGGGAACTGTAATTAAAGACTGCTATTTGCTTCTCTCTGGATCTTGATGCACTCTCTCCATTCCCTTTCCAGAGTGACAAGAAAGTTGTGTCCAGACCTCAGCTACTTTGTAGCCTTCTCCTCAGTCAGCTGCGGCCGTGGCAATGCTGGCCAGAGTAACTATGGTTATGCCAACTCAGCCATGGAGCGTGTGTGCGAAAAGCGTCGCTACGATGGCCTACCTGGAGTGGCAGTCCAGTGGGGTGCCATTGGTGATGTGGGCGTGGTGCTGGAGACCATGGGTGGCAATGAAACAGTGATTGGTGGCACCCTACCACAGCGCATCACATCCTGCCTGGAGGTGCTCGACCTCTTCCTGTGCCAGCAGCAGCCAGTGATGTCTAGCTTTGTACTGGCAGAGAGGACGGTGGTAAAGAGTGAGGCAGTGGGCCAGAGAAACTTGGTGGATGCTGTAGGTCACATTCTGGGTAAGAGCCGAGCTATACAAAACCCTCCTACCAACAAAGATACTTCAAGGTGTAATCATGCCTGTCATCTGTTGTTAATGTTGACACTGCACTGGCTCCTGTTGTGCCTTTGCAGACTTTTTAAATTAGTTTGAGATTGCAAAGCATAAATGTAAACAAACAAAAATGTAATTTTAAGGAAAAGCAGGGCTGCTGTTCACTGAAAGATGACCTAGAAGCAAGTCAGAAATAAATAGATTTTTACAGTGTACTGAGAAATGGCTGAAAAACATATTCAAAGATCTAAAATATAATGGTCTTATGAAATATAAAGCACACAGGAATTAAAATAAATAGATTTAAACTAAATTGTCATAATAATTCATGGGAAAAAGTGCCAAGTTGCACAACAAATGTTATTTTACCCACAGCAAGTGCTGAAAGTATGGTCAGCAAATAGCACCAGTATACTTAAGAAGTTTATGTGGTGTAAAACCTGATGTGTGGATATCATGTCTGCTTCAAAATGCTGAACTCTCAACTGAATTGATCCCAGCATATATCAGTATCATCATATTCATACCCTTGATTTAAAGATTTAGCTGTCTGGGATCCATATTTAACCACTTAACTGTATCTAAAACAAGGTCTTTGCAAAACCACAAGGCAGAATTTAAATGTTCTTGGAAGTTTCCTAGAAGAGAACTACGTAATTTGGTATTAATTAAAGAGAGAGAAGAAGGGAGTTAGTCAAGCTCAGGTTATAAGCAGTTGTTGATTTTTATTGAAAGAGCTGCTCCATTTAAAACAAGGAAATATACCATACATTACTCATTTGGAAAATGCATGTTGAACTTCTCTATCAGCAAATTTTCTGCAGTTGACTAAAAGACTATAGGTTACACATGCAATTGATTGGAATGAATTAATTGTTGTACAAATTTAACACAGTTTTATTTTCCATAGTTCCATAAATTACTTAGTTTTTAATTCTAAATTGATAATAAATGAATGATCAAACTAAGAGGGTATGTAATATTATCTTTATAGTAAAAAAGAAAAACACTGTGGCTTTTTGAAAACAGCAAAAATAGTACACTGCCCTAAATTATGGATCTAGATCATTCATTCATTTTCCATCAGGCTAAGCTCACAGAAGTTTCACTGTGCCCTTCACCCTCAGGTGTGCGGGATGTGAACAGCCTTAACACTGATGCCTCATTGGCTGACCTGGGCCTGGACTCCTTGATGGGTGTGGAGGTGCGCCAGACTCTGGAGCGTGACTACGACATCGTCATGGCTATGAGGGAGATCCGCCAGCTCACCATCAAGAAGCTGCGAGAACTGGCCAATAGCAAGCCAGGCAGATCAAACGGTATTATTAAGAACTGCTCTTAAATCAACAACAAAAAATAAATAAATTAATATATATATATATATATATATAAAAGTCAGTAGTCAGATAGATTTTATTTGTTACATCAGTCTTAAATCCAGTTCTTTGTAGGATGTGGCTTTTTAAAACCTGCAGATACACAGAAAGAATATGAGTTTTTCCCGTCTTTGCTACTTCCAACTACCCAGAATCTCACCATGCTACAGCTAAGAGGGATGGCGTTCGCTCTTTGTTGGAGTCTGATCTGACCCAGATATTAGTCAATCCCAACGGCCCCACAGTGACGCCACTCAACAAGGTTCAGAGCCAGGAGAGGCCACTTTTCCTGGTCCATCCCATTGAGGGCTCCATTGCCGCCTTTAAGACACTCGCATTCAAGCTTAGTGTACCTTGCTACGGCCTGCAGTGCACAAAAGGTATTCTGTGACCACAAACATTTAGGCTCATGCAAGTCCAAGAGAAAAGAAAATAACCATTATATTAGCAAATAAGGTTTGTACCGTATGTATGTATGTATGTATGTATGTGTACAGTGGCATCCACTCAGAATTGCTGCTCCCTCAGGCGTCATGGTAGCTCACTGGGTTGAGCACACACACAGTCCTTGTTGGGTTCGGGTTTCAGTCCACTATTACTACTACTAGCACTATGCTGCAGGTCATCTGTCCTTTCTTTCCCTAACATTCCTCTCTCTGTGTAAAGGTGAAAATGCCAAAAAATAAAAAAATTGCCGCACCCAGCCTGCTGCCAGTTGAGAGGCTATTTTGTCCCTTCTATACATTCAATTATTTCTTTCATTGTGTGGAAACCTTGGACCTGGCTGGGATAGGGCAAGGATCTGCCAAGGGGCTGTCAGGGACCAGCCAGCAATTTCTAGGTGGCTCGATCTGTATATGTATATATGTATGCATATGTGTGATATAAAATATAAACACACACATATACACATATGTAAAAATACAAGTGTGAGGATGTGATTGTTCCCACTGAACTGATTATACAGTGTCCAACCAAGCTCATTTTAGTTTATCCCCTCTCCCGCAGATGCTCCTCTGGACAGCATCCAGTCCCTGGCAGCATACTATGTGAACTGTATCAGACAGGTTCAGCCAGATGGGCCGTATCGAATCGCTGGCTACTCCTTTGGTGCCTGTGTGGCATTTGAAATGTGCTCTCAGCTTCAGACCCAGAATTGGCCTGTGGAATACCTCTTTCTTTTTGACGGATCACACTCCTATGTGGCAGCGTACACACAGGTTAGAGAAATTAGCTAATACACTCACACGCATATATGTCAGTTAATCCACAATATGATCTAGTTTAATGACGTGCAGGTTTCCCAACAGTTTTGAGAGGTGCATTCCACAAACTCATAGAATATGATTTTTCTTATTTCTCTGGTGATGTCTTTGAATATAAGGGATCCTAATTCAAACTAACTACCTAATGAAATTAAATGTGTAAAATACATAAACAAATAGTTAATAGTTAGTTTTAGACAGCCTAAAATGAGTGGAACATCAAGAAACCAGTGTGAACAATATGATTTGATGTGTTCATACACATCAAAAATGAAATATGTGCATTTAATGATGTAGTTTGGGAACAAATTAAGGTTTAGTAAGTAACTAGGTTGGTTATGTGTTATGAATTAACTCTATGTATTTGGTTTTCAGACATACAGGGCCAAATTGACACCAGGCAAAGAGTCTGAGGCTGAAACTGAAGCCCTGTGTGCCTTTATCCAGCAGTTCACTGACATCGAGTACAACAAGGTACAACAAGCATCTGACACATGCAGACACACAGACACTAACCAAAGATTCAGTCACTAAGCAAGTCTCCAAATGCTTGAGCAATGTAATAGGCAGGGTGTGTTTTTTAGGACACTGACTTCTCAAACTGTTTAGGCAAAGACCCCACAATATTAAGTAATATAAGTCCTGATCGCCAATAAGAACAATATATAAAGTCATCAGACCAAATGTCAATTAAACATTGATATTTTGGTCTGACCAAATGTGCTACCTCAGCTCATTTTGTTTTGTTGGGTTGTTTTTTTTTTTTTTCCTGTTCTGATATTAGTCTGCCAGAACTTTGTATAATTTGTACAAAAGTCTGAACCATCCCAAAAAAAAAAAAAACAATGGTTTAATCTGGATGGAAACCACCTCTGTGGTCTGGTCTATCATTATGAATTGCTTCAACAAGTAAATTCTTATTGTGGTTGTGGAGGAAACTAAAATCTCCGTTTGTGTCTAGTGCAGATGAGAGTCGGCAATTAAATACCTGGACATGATATCAATTTCTTCATGAAGCTTTATTGTTCATCATCAGCATTACACAGATATGACTGAAGAGAGGCAGTCTCTCATCAGTTCTTATACTTTGAGAGTCACACACACACACAACAATAACTCATTCACCCAAGAAATACAGTTTTGACCTTTGCCCCCGATACTCTCTCTCCCGTGTAGACAAGTGAGGTATACCATCTCCCTAACATATTTCACTATCTGGTGATTCACTTCTCATGTGTAACAACAAAGAACAATCGTGTTCTTTGTGCACTAGTTATTCAGACACAATAAGAGGGCCTCCCAGGTTTAACTCTTTTAGGATGAATTTTCTTGTCTTTAGTTTCACAACAACTTATAATGTATAATATCATGGTGGATAAATGTAACATTAGTGGAAAACACGTCATTATGACAAGAATTTCCTTTACATGGTCTCCATCCAAATTTCTGATTCCCCCCCTCTTTCTGCAGCTTCTCGAGATTCTTCTCCCACTGTCAGACCTGGAGGCCCGTGTCAACATTGCAGTGGACCTAATCACCTCCAGCCACAAGAACATCAGCCGAGACTCACTGCACTTTGCAGCCACAACGTTCTACTACAAGCTGAAGGCTGCTGATGGCTATGTGCCTGCGACAAAATACCATGGCAATGTGATGCTGCTGCGTGCCAAAACCAGCAGTGAATACGAACAAAACCTGGGAGCTGACTACAAGCTCAGCGAGGTACCATGCATAAGTATACTCACACATATTTGCAAGAAGGTTTTGAGAGGGTATTTTTAATAGTGAGATAAGATAATTTTGTCAAACTATTTTTAAAGCATTTTAAGTTTGACCCATTTTTACTCTCACCTGACTTATATCAGATATCATAAAAAGTCCACAAAGGGAAGGGGAAAAAAGTAAGTTTTGGAAAATATAGTTCTGTTGGCAAGTAACAGACCGTAGGTTATTACTTAATGTGTATTATTACAGAACTGACTTTCAGATGATTTATTTTCTTGAGGTAATTTGAGTGTCAAGGTTTCTTGGTATTCCTTCTCTAATGTGTACACTGGAACTCAAAACTTGATTGGAAACAAATGTGAACTTTCAGCCACCCTGCATAAGCCTGATGAGCAGTACACAGCACACATAGTGAGTACTTTATGGAAGTACTGTAAGTGTCACTACACCAGCTCGAAAGCAACAGCTTACAACTCGGGACTAGCTATTAAAGTTATGGATGAATACAAGGTGGTGTCCTACAGGCTGAAACACATGGTCAGAGATGCTAAGCGGAGCTAGAGGGGCCGGATGGAGTCTCTGTCACAACTCCAGAAGCATGTGACAATATTCCTGGGTGTGTTTATGCACACTGCCTGCTCTGTACTGTACCCTATGGGGGGTCCTTGCTGCTGCTTTCCCTGCCTTTCCACATGCACACGTGGCCTAGGGCAGGTCGCAGAACTGAGCCATACCGCCAAATACATCTTACTGCATGTAGATCAAGTTTCTTTGACAAAGTGGTTCTGACTGAACCTGCATTTAACTGCGCATATTGAAAATTATTTGACAAACAAATCTTTGAATCTTTCTCTACTTAAAGGCTGAATAAGATTTGTCTGACTAGTGTGTCTTTCTTCAGGTATGTGATGGCAAGGTGTCAGTCCACATCATTGAGGGAGACCACCGCACATTCCTGGAAGGAGAGGGGGTGGAGTCCATCAGCAGCATCATCCACAGCTCACTGACTGAGCCACGCGTCACAGCAAGGGAAGGCTAGACATTCCCAACCCAACCACACCCTCCACCTTCACACTAATTTCACAACATTCCCAAAATGGTTATCTTTCTCCATTTCTCCGATGTGTAGATTTAACTTTGTTTTATACATTGAGAATAATACAGTAGGTCTCTGGACACAGCATATTTATGTTCTGTGTCATTTTGCCCTTATATCCCAAATTACTGTTTTCCTCCTTATTGCATCTTTTCCAATCTCATCAATCCAAGCAATGGACACTTTCCCCAACCTATCAGAGCTCCTACATGATATCCTCGTATTTGGTAAATAACGTGCAGTCAGTTTGTACAGTATGAGTAAGATGTAAGATGTCTCATTATGTTGCCATGTATCAATCAGCTTTTTTTGGATTGTAGTAAGGATACCAATTTTAAGCAATTTCTCTAATCGAGAGTAAACTCTATAATGTCTTTAATAAACTTTTTTTTTGACTATTTACATCTGCTATTTTAATAGCACAATCTAAGAAAATTTGTTATTAGAAGAAAAAAAAAAGTAAAACTTTAAATAATTCATCCCGTAGAATTGCTGCTTGTGCATGCTCCCACTCCATCTGTCAGTATTTATAAAATTACCAAGCAATATTCTAGACTCACCTGGCTTCAATGGAGGACACAGATTAAACTAATTGAGAATAATTTAAGACCTAAAACAAAGCCTAATCCTTCCCTTCTTAATCTGTTGGCCAACTGCAAATGTCTGTTAGCAAGCAGAAAT
Source organism: Lateolabrax maculatus (assembly GCA_031216445.1). Taxonomy (NCBI): domain Eukaryota; kingdom Metazoa; phylum Chordata; class Actinopteri; order Acropomatiformes; family Lateolabracidae; genus Lateolabrax; species Lateolabrax maculatus. Next base: position 20,813,386 of record CM062200.1, read on the forward strand.
AAAATAAACTACCTTGATTTTCCAACAACACACTTCAACTCTTAGTGGTTTTATTTAAGAAATTAGGTAATTGTATTTACATTTTTTATACCTCACAGTCTCTGGTGAGTTACGTGCACGGTAGCTAGTACAGCATTGACATTGCATTGGGTTGTGCCCAGAGATAAGCCAGTTTAAACTTTTGCTGAACGGTCCTGCGTTTTTTGGTCAGAAATAAATGAGGGCAATACATTTTCTTAAAGTAGTGCTGATGTTGGTCGGAACGTAGTCTCAAACTGCACATTCTCACTGTGTACATTTTCAGTTAATGTTTTCAATCAGTTCAATTATGATCTATTATCCAGTTATTAACATGTCTAGATTGTAGTATGTCTTTGACATAATGTTGACTGTACTTCTAACACCAAAACAACGGAAATTATTTAGTCTAGCATAGCATGAAAGGCTGGCTCTGTATATGTGATGAGCAAAGTAATAGTAAAAGTCAGTTTCCTTGTAACTTTTGTCATGTTTATGCTACTCAGCCCTGTCTGGCTGCCAATGGCTATTTCATAATTGTACACTAATGCATGTTGACATGTGTGAAGGAGGAATCATGTCTTCTACTTAAAATGTTTTTCTGTACATGCACATGCCCTTTACCAGTGAAACCCCAGAGTGAAGCTCTGCTCATGTAGATGTATGGCTTCTCTCTCACTGCATAAAACCTGTAAAACTGCCATGGTAAAATTACTCCTGACCTAAAAAAAAAAGTGTAAAATTGGTAATACGATAATTTGGGGGCCATTTTTTTTCTAATTTTTTCTTTTTTAGACAAAAAGAAACTGAGGTCCTCTGACACATAGGTATACAAAATAGTGTTTTTTGTTGTTGTTTTCATTTGTGTTTTTGCCTTCAAGCAAAGCTTAAAGCAAAGCAAGTTTGTTTTGTTATTCTTGTCAACTCAGCCAAACCAAAACTCAAATTATAGAAGCCTCTAAAAACTTAATAATTGTTATTAATGTGGTATAATGTAATGTGGTATAATGTAATGACAGACAGTTGCAAATATAGTAGGTCATGAAGTGTTTTTACAACGTAAGAGTAATATCACTAAATGAGCACACTCCTACTGATCTATAAAACAGATGGTTTTGAAGGGACATGGTGAAAAGACAGTTTCAGATTCAGTGTTTTTTTAATAATTCCAAGTGTAAAGAATTATCAATACCCCTGAAAAACATAATGTATAATTATGAATGTTTGTAACTTCTCAAGGCGAAAACTAGTGACAATTACAGTATTTTGATAGACCCAAAAATGATTCACTTAATTGGTTTGGTACGTAAATGTCTCCCTAAAGGTTGCATTCTTTCTCAAATCAGCTTTTAGGTTGTGAATGACTACTAAGGCACCTGTTGTATGTAGACATAACTGATCTGAACAGCAGGTGCCTGAGCAGTAGGGAGAACCTCCTCTTTCCTAGGATCCTTGATGAAAGTTTGTATCTCCCAGAGCTGTCTCTGACTCCCATGACCCACACTTGGTATCATGACCAAGCAGGCAGTCCAGTCCCATGATACAACAGCCAACCTGATCCCTGAGACCTTTAATCTGGGCTATGAAGGGGCCGGTGACTCAAGGAAAATGTGGTGACTGATTGCAGTGAAAAGGAGAAGGAAGTGACAGTATTTGCTCCTCTCTTATATTGAAATATTTCCAGTATGTATTGTTACAACTAATAAAGGCCTCCCGCTAAACACTTTGACTATTTTGTGTTTTTCCAGTTATTGTAGAATTTAGTTACAGTTTAAGCAAAATCATTTTAAGTTTATAATACAAAAAGTAATATCTGGGAAAATAAATGTTTAAGGACAAGATTGGAATTGCAGTTATATAAGTTACTGAAAGCAGTCTGTCAGCTTTGGTGTCAAATAAGGGAAGTAGAGCATCCAACGTTTTAATTTTGTATAGCTTTCATAATACAATAGTCTATGATTGTTATCATAGGATTTAGAACATAATGTTTTGGCTTGACCAGTTTTTGTTTCCCACCTTTGACAAACTAATATACAGTAAATTACATTAGATAATAAAGCATAAAACTACATAAATATAATTAGGAATTAAATTAAAAGGAAAACAAAATATATTTACCGAAAAGGTGTATAAAGTGAAAGGTGAAGCTATAGCTTATCATACTTACCCTTTTTACATAACATATTCTAATAGGCAACCCTTACACTACTAGGTTTAGGTATAACACAAAACAAACATTCCAGTTGTTTCATACACAGTAATGATTATAACTCTATAATACTATAATTTGTTTTCCACCTGGTTTTTAAACATTTGTTTTTAATTTGCACATTTTTAATTTCTCACAACTATTCCACAAGTTTACTCCTTTTGACATCTATTTTTTATATTTGTCCTTACCCGTGTGTTTTTTTAACATACCTATTCCCCCAAATTCATACAGGCTCTCTCTAATTTGAAACGATCTCTGAGTTCCTCCTCAGTTCTGGTTTTGTATGTGTTTACCAGAACCTCCACACAGCAGTTAATGTATTGAACTATGAGAGAATACAGTATAGATGTTGACATCATTGATCATAATTTTTACTTGATTATTGATTTTCCATTAACCAAATATTGTAAACTGCTTTACTTAAATAACTTGCCATTACTTTAAAACTTTCAATTCCCTTTCCACTGTATTCAGAATCCATTCCAAACTTTTCCCAGAGCAATATAAATTAGTGTCATCAGTAAATAAAACATATTTCTACAATTTAGACATTTTTTTAAATATAATTTATATACAGTATAAAACAGTTTAGGGCCTAGCACTGAACCTTGTCACCTAATCAGATTGGACATTATTTATTTGTACTTATTGATATTTGTACATATGAATCAAGGTAACTGCATGCCTCTAATACCACATCTCTCCAGTTTATTCATTATAGGCCAAGATCAATATTGTTGTCCATTGCAGTAGATATCTCTTCTATCAGTTCCATCACTGCCATTGAGGTGAATTTATTTGCTCTAAAACCATACTGATTGACTCTAATAGCATGACTGACTGAGATTGGGAATTGTATTGATTTATTGTATAGGCAAATATTTTGTTGTTTTCAATGACTAATGCACCAAGTATTGGTGTCTGGATGTCCATTTTAAAGTGTAAACAGTTTTTTATTAAGTGAAGCGTTTCGTTGCTCTGATTGGTCGTAGGTCTATCTAATTGTGTCCAGAGGCATTTTGGTCTTTTTGGGGAAGGGAATGGCAAGCCCGACTCTTTCCTCATGCTTTCTGACATGACATTATCAAATATATCAAAGCTGCTCATTTTGTCTGTAATTGTTTTCTTAAAACATGTTCCATCTCTTTTTTGAACAAAACAGAGGACTAAGTAAAGTCATCCTGTTCAGAGGTCTGACTGCTGTGGTGCTCTTTGGGCCAAGTGTATAAACACTGTAACGACCCCCCCCCCCCCCCCCCCCAAAAAAAAAAAACACATTTCCCACACATAAACTGGGTGGTGACAATGTGCGCATCCAGGCATTCTTCAGACCAGTGTAAACATGTTTTTTTTTTATCCAAGAGTGATATCATACGGTGTGGATAAAACATAAGGTGATCATATAATAAAATAAAATAAAGACCTTTATGGATACACAGGTATTTATAGAAGCACAGCTATTCATTTATAACTCAATCCTCCCTTCCCTAGGAAGTCTTCCTTCTCTGCCTATCTACTGGCAGTGATACTTTGAAGGCTGAACCACAGAGCTTCGCTTTTGATAACATTTCATATCTCTTTAACTTCCTTGTGTGTGTGTGTGTGTGTGTGTTCAACTGCCCGTTCACAAAGTATCACCCTGTGTTAAGACAGAAAAGACATAATATAATTTAGTGGGTGAGGTATCCCTTTCAAGCTGTGCCCTAAGTAAAACTAGGATTGAGCAGAGCTTGAAGTTATAGTGACATTGCATGCCAGTGATAGCAGCAAGATGCTGTTTGAGACAAACACACTTTCTCAATTTCAGATTGGCAGTTTACATCAGAAAACATTTAATCATTGGCTGAGAAAGCAGTGATTATGTTGTTGGAGTTCAGAACTTAAATGAGTGTACAAAATTTGAGCATCAAACTACTGTTTCTGCTACTATTGACTATAGAGTCTAATGTGGATCTTATTGCGGCTACTCATGAATTCATGAGTTTAGGGATACATAAAATTCCAAGGATGGGTTAAAGATAAGAGAGTTTGATAACCAAGATGAATAATTTTACAAACAGAATATCACACTAGAATTATCGCCTCGAGGTATGGCTCTGCCAACCAGTCAAGTTGCAGTTTACATCCGTGTTTGTCCAGACTCATGTAATAACGATTTCAGGAGGAATTTAATTAAAGGTATTAAGTGTATTTTTGGGTGAAATGGTTAGTGGTTAATGGTAACTGATGATAACTTAAAGTTATCACTATATTGACATGTATGTTTCCTGTTGAATAATTTCCAGTGAGAAATGTGCCGTTTTCACTGGGAGACTATTTTCACAGGAGTGAAAGAAACAAAAAACGGTCAGATTCCTTGAATGTGTTCACTAGTCGGCCAATAAAGTTAATTCTGAAAGAACACAAAGTTGTACAGACAATGCATTAAATGTGGATGTTGCTGCAAAGACACTACAAATTCTAAAACGTGGCTTCAACCTGGCAGCACATAAGATCTATACAATCACCACAGTTTCAAGGTGGGCAACAAGATTAGAGTCACCAATGATGTCACCGTGAAGTTGCCTTTGACCTTTTGGATATAAAAGGTCATTACGTCATAATTTTATCCTATTAGACATATGGTGCAACTGTGTCATTATTAACATATGATTACTAATGGCCAAAAACATGTTTTGTCAGGGCACAGTGATCTTGACCTTTGATCACCAAATTCTAATCAGCTCATCCAAAGCTGCGGTCAGATAGTCTCTTTTGCTTACGAAGGTTCCTAACTGAGTGAAATGACCCGTAAGTACAGAAGTATCAGCCATGATAAGAACTGGTCAAATTCTCTAAATGCTAAGGAAAGGTGCTTCAATGCTTCCTTTATCTCACTTAGCGTAGGGTACACTGTATAATCCTTTACAAAAGGAAAGGAGATAATGCTGTCCCAAAATAACCTTTGTGGCGCACCATCCGGGCATTCATGTTTTCCATGGAGGGCAAGATAAAGTGCTTAGTAAAAAACATAGGACGACTGCAGCCCAAGTGGATGTTTGTGCCAGATGTAATGAAATTCCCTGAAGGCATTTCTGAAATATCTTGTTTGCGGAATGGGACAGATGGACAACCCAAAAACCAAAGCTGTTACCGATGCGGAGGCATAAAAATGCAGACAGAAATAAGTAATTTAAAAAAAAAAAACACCTTGCTGCCAATAAAGAGGGTTCACATGCATTCACTATGAAGTCCTGTGAAGTCCATTCAGAAACTGATGTTGGTCTAATCTGCACAGTTAGTCTACAAAATACAGTTTCATAATGCATGCATGCACGTTTGTTTTTTTAAGGGCAAACAAGCAGCTACTATTTTTTTTCCATTTGTCATCTGGAAAGATATCAATAAAAAGAAAATAGCATGTCAGCTGTAGCTTTTTTGGGACATTCGCTGCAAATGTATCTTTATTAAATTTATATACATTTCTCTTCTCTTTTCCTTGTTTCTTAAGTCACTAAAGATCCGAGAGACTTAAAGTTTATTCTGGTGATAACACCTCTATACTTTTACTTAAGTAGGATTTAAAATGTGTGACTTTTACTTGTAGATTATAGAATTAGTACTTTTATTTAAGGCCCCGAGGACTTCTACTTAAGGACCTGTACTTCTTTCACCACTGCTTGGCAGACACATTCAAAATCAGTTATATAAAAAAATATATAGCAGAAGCTATAACATCAACTTGTATGCATGGTCTAACCAAGAAGTTAATATGGTGATTTTTGTTAAAGGAAAACAAACAAGCTAATAATGGCCAAAAACCTAACATTTTGGAATAGTAGAATAGTTTCACACCATTGGTAGGTCTGTATCATGTCACCTGTGTATGCGTCCTCATGCTAAAGATAAAGAAAACAGGGACCCTCTCAGAAAAACCACTCACTAGCACTATAAGAGGTTTAAACTCTTGCACAAGTGCTCTGACCTCCCACCAGCTAACCCTGTCAACTATGTTGGATGGTGCACATGGACAAGCCAAGAAGCACTGATTGAGAGAGGGGAACAAAGTTTATTTTTATACAAGATTTTCATACTTGTGGACCAACACTTAACATGTGCTGTATTGCCTTCATACACCGATGACTCACATCACTTGTTACATCAATGCAATGTACATCAATGTAATACCTGCAAAGCATTTACCATTGATTAATGTGATAATACAACCGTCTTTCATTGAAATTAATGCAAACTTATGAGTGATCCCACTGGCTTCTGCTGCAGTCAGTAAAGCTATATGTTTCCAATATTAAGTACTAAGTTGTACTTCAGAGCACGATTAATTGATGTGTGATTGCACTGTTATCAAAAAGCCTCTAAATTAGTACCAAAATGCCATCAGCACATCAACAAGTAGGATCAGTACCCCCTAGTGCACCACATCAGAACATGGTATGAAAAGTGTTTGTTATGCTAACACTTGGTATGTGTTCAGTTATAAGCAGATTACAGAAAAAGAACAGAACAAGAGAACTATGTGGTCAAAATGACAATACAGATGATATTTTAATCGGAGAAACATTAAGAATGTTTACCTTTTTCTGTTCTTTTTTTTAGTAACCACAATGCTATTGCAGAATACCAAATAAAGCAAAACAAAGTAATATCTTTCTAATTTTTTCGGATAGCAATGCTCAGTGTATTGGCTAGCCAACAAAGTAATGCCTGAATAAAAACAGTCACTAGTTTTTAATAAAACAAACTTATTAACCAACAGAGAACCAACAAACAAACGGAATCATTTATATGTGCCATCCCATGTCACTTCTCTTCCAGTTCCAGCCTCAAGCTGTAAATTAACATCAGCAAATAAAACATGGTTTCAGATGAAATACTTGTAGTATTTTGTCTTAGAAGAAGGAAGTATCTGAGGAAAAGGCCCCTGCCAGCCTAAACTCCTCCCTCATCAACACACAGAAGAGCCGCTGAGGCAGAGCCTTGGAGTATGGTGCTGGCCGAGGGACACATGTACGAAACAGAATTTCCCTGCCTGCTGGAGAAGGAAAGTCGGGCACTTTGTTGCTTCCTCCAGTCGGCTTCCTATCACGCCCCAAGTCTTCGTCCAGTGGGGCCAGGAGAGCAGCCTGAGGGTGGAGAGAAGGTGATATGTACGACAATGAAAAGGTGGGCAGGGAAAATGCTGAAGAGGTCTGTATCCACTTTGAAAAACTGCAGCCTGATGCATCAGTTAAAGCTAAACAACACATCCAAGCTATTTCCAATGTACATTTTCATAGTGAATAAATTTAAAGGCTAAGTTTGGGCTTATTCTATAGGTTTCAAATTCAACAAATTAATGAAAAGACCAAAGCCAACATATGTTACTACATCTCTCAATTAAGGCTGTCAATCAATTACATTTTTAAATTTAATTAAATACATGATATGCAGATTAATTAATCGAATTACTTGCATATATCAATATGTGCTTGGAAAAGCCAGAAATAAGGACTAAAGTTTTGGTTTGCTTTAGCACCGCCTTCTGGTTAAATGTGTTAGCAATATGAACAGGGTGTTTAACATCCGCTGTAATCCTTTGATTTGGCCCATCGTTAGCATTGCCTGCAAGTAATTCTTCATTGTTTGCAAGGTTATCTTTGTTAAAGAATATTTTTCATCAATGTAATGTTAGTTTGTATTAAATGAATTAATGCTAGATACTGGCTGATAGGTACTCATACTATATGGATGTTTGAGTCAGTGTAATAAAAGCTTTCCCACCGGAGGATAATGCGCAAGACATAGAGGATTTCTTTCCTTCATAGAGAATATGAGGGCCTGCAAGAGAAACCTGAGCCTTTGAACTCATCAGTCCTGAACTTGACGTCAAAGTGCAGCCCGAGGTGTCAAGCTTCCACACAAGTTCAAAGGCAATACCTCACCTCAACCGGTTCAAGCGCTTCTCTACGTGGTACTCACGATTGAGAGCTGTCACCTTCCTCATCCATCTAGTTCGATCTCACAAGTCTCCAGACAATACCGAAGGATGTAGAGGGTGCCACAGGTGCAAACAACCACGCACTCCTGACAAGCTTTCTCAAGCTATTTATGTCATCATAAATGCAGTCCAAAAAAAGCTTTCCCAGTAGAATTATCTGCCCTCACTGATGGTAAAACCCTGCCCAAAAACAGTCTTGGAGCCACTTCTTTACTGCTAGAATGCCACCACCACATGCAGCTCAAGGCCGACATCAGATCTTCTGATAGAGCAGTGCAAAACGAGACAACTGAGTCCATGGATCAAGCTGCATCAAGGGCTCTGAGATGATTATTTGCCCATGGACCTGCAAAGCAACTGAGGCCTGACTGTGGAACAAACCAGAGCTCAAAACCATAGCTCAAGAAAGTACAAAGACATTCCTGAGACCTGTCTTTGTTTAAGAGGACTGAAGGTTAAGTGGAAGATAGTGTACATTTTAATTGTGGCATCACAGACGGCAGGCGGTTGGTCTAATGTTTAGGTTTGCTTTAGCACCTTCTGGTTAAATGTGGTATTGCAGCAGTATGAACAGGATGTTAGACCACAGGTTTCAGTTGCAAGGGAGACTGCTGCATCAACATGGTGTTCTAACATCCATTGTAATCCTTTGATTTGTGCCTCCAACCGAGCCTCTTGATGCTGGTGTCCTCCTTTTGAAGAGGGCCAAATTAAAAATCTTCCATCAGTTCTATCAGCACTCCAATCAGACAAGCATATTCTCTCTGCCAGCAAGTGATCATCCTTAGCATTCAAGCTGGCATGATCAGAATTGGAGGTCGGCTCAGGAGAGGGGGATCTTGACCCTGACAGTATATATCAAACTGTGTTAGACTCCAATAAAAATGTCGAATCCAAGAGAGAAACTCCCCCACTCAGAACCTGAATGACTAGCTGAGTTAGGGCACAGGTACTGGGTACTGAGAAGGAGAGCAATAATCCGAGAGCAGCAATCCGAGAACACTATGGTGTTGTCAGCAGTATCAAAGGTAGCATGCTTCACCTGATATTCCCAATTTGATTAATCACCAGCTAGACCCTGGCTGTTTATACCAGTTTTTTGGTCTACCAGTATAGACTGCTTTGGGTCATTCACCGTAAAAGTAGGCAGAAGATCTGAAAAGTATGTGTCCATCTGGACCTCCTGGAATGACTGGACTCACATATAAAAGACATTCCTTATGGCATTTTCTGGCAGACTGCAACCTCCAAGGAGGAAATGTTGAGCTAAACAGGGCATTCCTATTCATATGACCCCTGCCCTTCAGGAGCAGCTGCAACAACAAAATGTCACCTTCAAATTCAATCCTGCCAGCTCTCCACACTTTGGCTGTAACTGGGGCCGCAGTCAGAAATTCTGATAAAAATGTCAGGAGGCTGCCTCCCTCCTTTTTTTTCTTGAAAGGCTCACCTTAAAAGTCTTCAGTTCCCCATTGGGCTGTCTGATGGCAAGGTAAAGCGGTGAAAATATTCTAAATATAGCGTACACTTATAATGACATTGATACTTTTAGGTGGGCCCTTTTAGGTGGCTAAAGTGCATTTTGCTGTTGACCCCATCCACAGCAGTACATTGCTTAGTGTCCATGCTGGTGCAGCTGCCTGCTTCTCTAAACTGAGAGTGTGCTGGTCGCCATCTACTTGGATTATACATTGAATATGTTTAACCTATCTGAAATGGAATGTACAGAGATGAAATTGATACTTAACCTTAACTTAACTCTGAGAGTTATCTGAAAATATCAACATGGCTCTTCAATTACAGAGCTGGAGCCCTGATCTTTAGGACTGGAAGCAGGGGGAAACAGTTAGCTTGTAATTATTTCTTGGCACACAACAGCTAGGTTTATTGACTTTCTGGACTCTCGTCATCGCAGTGAGGTTGCCAGGCAACCAGCGGAGACACTGCACAGAAGTACTGGGCAGATGGATAAACCGTTCTACATCAAGAAATAGTCACACTGTGTAACTCTCCCTAATTTTTTCATTTTTCCATTTCTGTTTGTGTTATGAATAAACAAACAATATATAATTACTGAGCTCAGAGGTGTTGGTAAGTGTTTCTTTGTTTGGACAGAGCCAGGCAAGCGGTTTCCCCATGCTTCCAGTCAAATTTCATAAAATGTTGAATTATTCCTTTAGATCCAATTTGAGATTTTTGTAATTTAATTTTAATTTTATTAAGACAAAGGTCTTGCTAGTTGTAAGTTTAAAAATTGTGACCTTTTGTTCAATGATAAAAAGGGTTTTGTCGCAAATGGTTTATATTTCTTTCTAATAAGGTATTGCAGAAAGTATACCAAAAATGCCATAGAAGTCTTAACAGGTGCAGCAGGCCGCTGAGTTAAGTAGTCTAGTCCACCATGGTAAAGTATGTACCCTATTTGGATCTCCTAAACTGATCCTTTCATGAACCAGAAAAGGAGATTTCTTTGAGAGACAAACACAGGGTCACAAAACGTGAGTATAATTACATGCAGACTAGACCCCGTAATGTGACATCTTGGTTTTAATTATATTTGGAATATGATTTTTACAGGCAACCGATTCATGTGGGTATATACAGATTTTTTTCCAGGTTTTATCCAGTTTTCTCATCACTGTCTGCTGAGTGCATGTCTTCATCTCCGACTTGAGATCTATTAACAGTTCAGGATGAAGCCACTGTGGTTTCTGGCTGGACAGATACTGCTGAATCTTAACAGTTTGCTGGTTTTGGCTTCTCCATAATATCACAAGTAATGCTAGAAAAACAAATAATAATCAAAATATCCTCTATGTTAATGCTGTCATCTAGGGATCTTCATGGGGCTCATTGGTTACTGGTTGTCACGACCAGATCCAAAATCTCAGTCAGGCTGGGTCCAAATTAAATTCAGGCTATTCAGACCTGGTGCCTGTGTGGCAATATGTCTTGTACCTGAATGGATTCATAGAGACAGACAACTATTAACACTGACATTCACTCCTATCAATCAACCTAACCTGCATGTCTTTGGACTGTGGGAGACAACTGGAGCACCCAGAGAAAAGCCATGCCAGTATGGGGATAAAATGAAAACTTAAGCAATTTCAATCGCAAAACCTTCTTATAACATAACTTAAAATATCTCATCTGCACTGTAGGTCTGGGTAGGTTTTCCACATTTTCACATTTAGGATGAGGTCTAAAATTTCAGACCCTACCATCATCCTTTCACTTTAATATTTGAATAATAATATAATATATATATAATATATTGTTTATCAAACTGCTGTTTCTTCTATGTACATGATATGAGTCAAAGAAGTGACTTTGCAGACAATGATCAGAAACCTGCATAAGGTGTTTACATAACAATAACCCAGTGGCAGAATAATTCAACTGGAATCAGCTTTAAGGAAACTATGGTTTAATACAACTTGTGTTTTATTTTCAAAGCTCTGGCCATGAAAGTAAAACCTAGTTTGTAATAAACCTTAGATTTCCGGTAACCACATTTCTGTACACCATGATATGATATATGTACATGTGCCAACACATAGAAAACATACAAAAAACCTACAGCAAGGTTACCAGCGTGCAGGTAAAATACTCAGTGTACCTCAGACTTATGCTGCATCCTACTATAACTAAGGGAGACATTCTTCCCCTGGTCCAGGTTTCCCCAGAGGAAGAAGGAAAAAGGGAAGATGAATACATGTACCAATAAAGGAATGAATCCTCAAATCTCACCTAAATCTGAGGACAGTGAAAGGAGGAGAAACAATACATAGTGGCCTTGACTGATTTGGTTCTATGTGCGACTTGGATAAATATATCTATTTATTGCAGTAGGGGTGTGTTAATCAGGAAGCTGAGCTGGAGCTACAGGGAAACAAACAGCTGCTTTCTCTTATTGTAACACAAGAGTAACAAGACTACCACATATAATATAGCTTTCTGTGCAAACCTCCATGTCACCAAAAACACTCTGCTTTCAAAGCAGGTCACATCAGAGAAGTATGAGAGGAAATAAAGATACAATACAGACACTTAAAATTTGTTGGAAAGGTCACATTATGTTTAAGAAAGGTCTTTAGGTTTCTTTTGTTCTCAGTGCTGTCATCTATGTAAATGATTGAAGCTTTGGAGGAAAATGTGCTGTGTGTGCTTGGTTGTGTGTGTTTGCAAATAAACTGCAGGTGATGGACTCAAAGGACGTTATACCTAATGAGTGGTTATGTGTGTTATACTATATACTTTGTATATATATTTATTTTTATATTTGTAAATAGTGGCTTATGCTATAAATAAATGTTTATGCTTACCTTTGCTGTCATTGTTTTTTGTTTATTTGTCTATTTATGTGTATGTACGTTGAAAGCAACGGGGAAACCGGAGTCAAATTCTTTGTATGTGTACACATTCATGGCCAATAAAGCTGATTCTGATACAGTTCAGATATTTTCATATTTACATGTATTGTATGTATATTTGTATGTTACATCAACAGTATGGTCCAAAACGCTTGAGTCCTATACAATGCTTGTTCATAAAAAAGCTGCAACTATCCTTTTTTTGCTAGTGGGCCACAGCACAAGCTGTAAGCACAACATATAACACATAACGACATATTATCACCTCATAAAGCTGTTGGCAAATGTGTTATCATTGTATGTATACATCAAACAGACACAGAGCAATTTTAGCACTCATTTCGAGTCATGTTTGTGTCCACCGGTTGAATCGCTCCTTCCAGCTCTGGTTTGGTCTCTGCCAACTGCAAAAAATGTTGTATTTGGGTCTTTATATGTCCCAATTTATTTTCCAGCTAGTTGCTTTCTTCAGCATACAGTGGGCCTTAGTGTACAGCTTTTATCACTGAAAATAGCTGCATACTGCTGCTGGAAATTAGGTTGATGAAAGTGGAGTTTACGGGCCATAAAAACAAAACAATAAAGGTAAAAGATGTTAAAATAGAGCTGAGTGGAACTGCAGAGTTAGTGATCATTTTGTGTGTTCATCACCTTTTAAATTACAGATAGTCATTTGCTTGACTGTTATTAAAATATTGATTACTGAAGGTTAAAGAGATCTTGATCTCAATTAGACTACCTGTTTAAATAACAGGCATAACTATTTATTTATATAAGCTTATTTTTGTATTTCTCTGTGTCTGTTTGTTGTTGAAATGTTACTGATGGACTGTAGAGCAGTCGAGGTACACTGGTAGTTGGGAGGAAAAGTTTCATTGCGCGTGGTTACCTCATCACTGGTGAAGTCAGCCAGCTTGACGTAAGCAGCAGGGGGAAGAAACAACACAAAAACAAAGTCGATGGAGGAAATGTACAACAAAAATGAAAAAGCACATAAAGTTCTAGGGAACTGCTTGGCTATCCATTACCTCACAAGCATTCACATACACTGTAATGCAGCAGAGTTTCACAACAGAAATTTTAGAAAGGACGTTTAATAACCCATGAGCTGCATCACAATATCACAGCTCTACTCCGAGAAGACTTGTTCCTCTTCTGTTTGCTCTGTTTATGATTCTGGCAACCTGAATGTGCTAAAAAATAAAGGAGGTTTTTTGCTTTCGACATATTTGGTTTGTTTCATACTTTACTTCTCTGAAATAATACTGTCGTCATCGATAAGACACTTTTTTTTTTACCTTACCTAACTGAAGGCTCCACCTAATATTTGCATTCAATATGCAATGCAATCAATAAGCAGAAATTAAATGCTCATTAGTATTAGAAAGTTACAGGTTTTCAGGAGAGTAATCTGTCACGCCATTATGAGTCGAATTATCTTCATCTTCATTTGTTTAGTCTTTGAATGGCAAGCTAATAAACAATTGCTTGTTCTACAGTATCAGCGTTTACACAAAGGAAAAGTGGTGAGCCAGAGAGCGGTGAGCCAGATGCAAGTCTGGCAAAATCTCTAGCTGCTGAAGGTACTAATATTACTGAGATAGTCTGTATAGCACATTCTGTTTTCTAGGTCCTGAACTGATTGTTATTGCAATATATGTATACATTTAGCTTTAATTTTGACATGTTAATACATGGGTACACTAACAATTTGATAAGCATTATGTTATGTGATGTTCAGTATTTCTAAAGTTTAGAGGGGTCTACAAAATTCTGAAATGATAACCCACAATTATTACAGAAATATATTAGAATTTCAGCATGTACCAGTGTCACCGCATCCCTGTCAGCCACAGTGTCTTTTTAGATGTTTCCACTGGGTGGCATTAAGTCGGACAGTAACACATAAAAAACTAAAGTAAAATTGTTTGGTACCAGCAATGTCACACAACGTGCAATGGAGAAAAATATGAACTCAGAGCATTGCAAATGTTTTGAGCAGAGGTAGTGGCTTGAGGGTGGATCTATTGTCTTCATCATAGACAGTGTGAAATTCACAACAATTGTGACATACACAACATGCTGCCACAATACTGTGGCGATTCTGTCAATGTGGAAATCTTCAACAAGCATCTCCATCTCCCCTTGAGACATCTTAATATTCCATCCACAAAAGACTAAAAGAAGAAGTGACCTCAGTCTGTGACTGTATTTATCTACAGGACTGTCAGATGCAAAAACTGCAATGTGGGTTCAACCTATTACCCCACTACAATGTGGGAACCCTGATAGTCTCTGACAGCGTGCACAATTGTTCTGGGTAAATTTTGGTCTTTGGTCTATTTTTGAGGACAATGAGTAAAAGCATTTATCAACTATCCTGATTTTGGAAATGATTCCTATCTTGGCTAATATTTAATTGCACTCCATGACAGTCTCATGTAAATGGGAAATTAATTTATACTTCAAGTTGGCTGTAAGACACCAGATCAACTTTCTTCTGGTATGTTAGATGAGCAAGTCTCAGTCCGACAATTCAAAAGCAAATCTGTCTCTGCAGCTTTTAGCAGTGTGATGCCACCAAACCGGATAGATAGCCAATAATGATCAGTTGTAGCAACCTATTTGTGTCCTTAGGTTTTGGTTTATTCAAGTTTGGTAATGGAAGCAAAATTGGAATTACCGCAAATTACAATACCTGTATTTTTGTCATGGTAAGATACATTAACAACCATAAAAAATGGTCAAAGTGAGCTGGAGAGTGAGAGAGTTAGCGAGTGACACCGCTTACCCTCTGAGCGTTCACAAACAGCCTGTGGATGATGCTGCCAGCCGGCCCCTGGCCAGCTCCGATCACCACCACCTCTGGTTCTTCCAGCAGGGAGCTCACAAACCTTGAGAAAGCCATAAAATATGATTATAGTGGCACCGGCACAGTAGAGCCCTTTTGCCAGCTTCCAGTGTCACAGTTACTTCTAGCAGACAGGTCAGTGCAACTGATTAGCACATATGGAGCATAGCGTTAGTTATGACAACGCACTCAAGTCACTTGCATTATCTGACACTGAAGCTGGCATCAGCTGTTTCATTCACAACTGTGTAGCTCAGCTGAAGTCAAATCAATTTCATGCAAGTGTACAGCACAGCCATTATGCAAACTGTCACAGTTCCGTCCACCACCCCAACCTCCTCCTCCTCCTAAGATCTAATGTTTAAGTATGAGTTTGTTTGGGGGGGGGGGGGGGGATTTGTTTTCTCAACATGATTGTCTTTAAAAAAGAAGAGCCTTTTCTGCAAAATGTTATAACCATTTGCTATAAATGGTAAGTTCCTTGATGTGTCTCTGACATAAATGCAGCTCAAATAAAACTGCGTGTAACTTACTTCTCTAGCTCTTCTGTGTCCTCTCCCTTCTCACCCTCACAAATGGCAAACTTAGCCTTCAGCGAGCGAGCTCGGGTGATGACCGTCTCCATGGCCATCAACTGGTTAATGAAATCCTACAGATAGAGAAAGGTCACACATCCATGTTGTCAGAACAGGAACTGGAGGAACGTCATATGAAGTATGCTTCGACTCATTAACAAGTAGAGGGCATCTGTACATGTCAGGACTATTTTAGTTTTTGTTCACTCTGTACTTGACCGCGTTGAATTTGCAGTTAAACAATGTTTTCCCCGCTGCCACACAAGGACCAGCTTGCCATTAAACCCAAAGACCCCGATGCGACACAATCTGTGATATTGCACTTTTTTTTCTTTGCTGTTCTTCTTGTTGACCGGTCTAATGAGTGGTGGAGTGGTCACAAGTATTGTTTATGGGCATTTCTACATCCATTTATAGTGAACTGTGGGAGTGGAAATAAGGCTTGTGTACATGTTCCCGGTTCCACAATTATTGAGATTTATAAAACAGAACAATGCGTACATACAGCTTTATAAATCTGACAAAAAGAGTAAGAATGCACATTTTTGTCTTTGTGCGTACACACAGTTATACTGTGGTATAATTTTTCGTTAAGACATGTGATGTGCTGAAGAGGATAAAATGCAAATGCTAAATAATGACCACATGTTATGTTGTGTGTTAGTTCAGAAGTACAATAATGAGAAGTAGATGTTAAAAGATAATCCATAAAACATATCTAATGTGATCCTCACTGCACCTGCATGAACATATCTAATGTGATCCTCATTGCCCCTGCATGAACCTGATGTAACCTTGATGTACTCCCAAGCGCACCTGCATGAACATCATTATGTTTTAAAAAAATACCACAAGTGGCAGATAAGAAATAAGGGTGTCTAAAAGCAGCAAAAAACTTAGATAATGAGAGGAACAGAACAGAAAGGGAAAATACTGGTGTTAAGTGAACTAAAAGGATTAAGAAAAAAAGACAACATACTAAAGTATGTACCAGAGATAAGGGTGCACCTGGCAGGGGTGAGGTAATGTATAACCAGTATGAACCAGTATGAACCAGACACAGGCTGGTGGTGATACATGCCAAAGAAATTATGTAAATGGTGTAAAAATGAATGAAAAAATGTAAAAATGGTATGCACTATTTTGGAGGCTGGACCTCCATTGACATTTACACAAGCTCCCAAAGTTCGAGTTAGGAGTCAAGAAACTGGGGAGAGCAGCAGGCGGTCGAACTGTCAATCCCACTTGTCAATCAAAGCTTTATATAAGCATTAAAATCTTATCAAAGATGGAGTGTGTGACTTTTACATATAAATGAACGTCTGTTAGATTCAAGCCCTTGCCAAACCAATTCACATAATGTTTATCAAGCCTGTCACCGTAAGTATATGTAAGTATATCTGTATTTTGCAATACAATGGAGTTTAAAATCTGGTGTCATTCCCGTGCTGGCACACCGGTAGTGTTACACAGAGTTAAATGACAAAAAGCTATCAAAAGGAGGCTCCCTGGAGCTGAAAGCAGAACACTGACCAGAAGTCAGAGTACTGGAGGTAATTTTAGAGTTGTCGGAGAATCACTAAGCTTGTCTATTAGACGCATTTGGGTTTATTTTCATTGTGTAATTTATAGATTACTTTTACTGCCAGAAGGGGAGACTCCAGGTTCAATGGAGTTATAATCTTCAAAATGACCATGAGTGCACATATTAGAGGACTTGAATTTTGGTCTGCGTTACGTAAATGTTGCAATCCGTCCATGTCTGCAAGGGTCCACGGAGAGGAAAAAATGGATGCTTGTTTTGAGAGGTTGTGTGAGGAAATCTCTTTTTGCCTTTTTCTTGTTGTTCAACAACAAACACAGGAGCTCTTTTTCTTGCTCTTGTGAAGTTGCCATAATGTGCATGCTTTTTCTTCTTGATCCCTAGGGCAAACAACGTAATCCTGCATTACCACCACCAACTGGCATGGAGGGTGGATCGGGAAATCTGCATGGGTGGAATGCCAGACCGACGTGGTCCCTCAATTACAGTTTGAATGAAACCAGCTTGCACGTCCTTGGGACTGAAACAAGTCTGCAGCTGTACGCTGACACAGAGAGTGGAAAGTATGTCCGAGCCTTAATGACGCGTGGGAAGAATTATTTACTTTGACTGAATTTCTAAAGAAAAGATTACACTTTTTGAATGGCAGTCCACTGGAGCTGTTTGTAAAGCCACATTATCATTAAGATTAGTGTCACTACCTCCACCTTAAGCTGTGTGAGAACTGTCAAACAGTGTAGATGTATACAGTCCTGATGTTGCCTTCTTAATGATGTATATAATCAAATCTTACAGTTTGTAAAATACACTCGAGACACAAGATAGAACCTTTCACCAAAGCCTTACTTGGTGTTAGTTCAGCTTGTAGGACACTTCTGCTCATTAAATTCATGAAATGGAAACAGGATTGTATAGGATTATTGTTTCCATATGCTTACCTGTAACACCCATCCAATTAAAAAAATATTCTTATTTTTTAACATTGGCAAAAATAATTGCACTGTACCGATTAAGCAAACAGTCATCGTTTCCTTTCAAATCCAACACTCTGGAGTACAGAGCAAAAACTATGTAATGATTCTAGCACCTATGGCATGTTTTCAGATAATGATAATAGTATCAGTGAGAAAAGCCTATACTTGCTTTTATGTCCCTGAAAGTGTAAGTCTGCACTGTAGATCACCAACTGGCATTTTGTAAAAAATGTGTTGGACAATCAACTTTTCCATGCATAGAATTTCAGAGCAGGTGTGTTAACACACAAATGGAATGACTGAAAACAAAGTGAGAGACGTGTCAGATGTCTAATCCTAGTAACAATGAGCAGCTTGTGGCGTTAATTTCCAGTCCTGCCTGTCACTGACCTCTAACTTCTTGTAGTCCTGGCTGGGGGCCTGCAGCAGCTTGCTGGCTTGACACATAGCTTGATGAATGTTTTTTTTGACTGATGGAATGTCTTCTACTGACTCTGTTAGGGAGAGGATCAAGAGGAGACAGAGAGAAAAAGAACAACGAAAAACAAAGATCGTAAGAGTAATAGTAAGCAGGTGATGGATTAAAATAGGGGAATATGTAATGATCCCCCATGTGTTGTATCCCATCCGAAAATATTGTTACAGAATGTGCTATATAATATATGTACCACACTCCTGGTGTCCCCTACAAAATGTCAACATTGACCGCCACGTATGTTTTACTATTTAAAATGGGTAAAATCACATCTCATTTTAGTGCTGCATGCAGTGCATTGATTCCCTCAGCCTATCCTTGCCCCACTCTCTCTCTCTCTCTCTCTTTGACAACAGATCCGTCCCTCTCTGTGCACACTCTGAATCAAAATATGATAATTCACAGAAAGGAGGATTGTTGTTGGCTTTTCCTCGCAGAGAGACAGCTGGCCGAATTCCTGAATAGAATCAATCTGGACTTCATGAAAGTTTAGTATCATGAACACCTCTGCACAAATTTGCCCAAAATGTATTCAAGTTAACTCTTATAAGTGCTTGAATCCTGATGACAGGATTTTACAATTTACTCTGTTTGACCACAATATGGTCAGCCATGGCAGAGTGGTGCTGTCCGTATATTCCGCAATAGCCTTTTATACGTTTTTACTGTCAATTAATTTGTTTCCTTTACTAAAGGTAGTGTGGTGAAATCAGTTGAAACTGACAGATAAAACATATTTTGTATTTTTTTCCCCAACAATTCACACACACATTTACAGTATGCCCCTTCTAAATAACAGTGTGTTGTAATTTTTATTGTTTCTAGTTTAATCTGGTAGAACAAACACAATACTAAAAAGCAACTCTTGTAAAGCAACTCTAATAAAGAAAGTAGTTTTTGGTTCTTTGGTTGTTCAGACCTACAATTAACACAGATATTTAACTAGATGGTGAATCAGAAAATAATAAAATATAAAACTTGGGAGTGATACACTGGAGTTTAATCAGTTATATGTCTCTGTTTTGGTATGAAACTGCAGTGCTGTTGTGATGAATACTGTATACCGTGCCATGTTAACAACAGATTAAGTCAGCTATGGTTAATTTTATACTGTAAACCTATATCATTCGTGATTATGCTCTTCCATGCTATTTTGCTGAGAGAAAAAGAGAGATCTGAGCAGTCAGACCACATTCGGAGGTGGTTTGAATGTGTGTCCACATTCTTTCAGCAGTGTGTATACCAATGTGTCCTGGGCCACAGTGAAGGACTGCCTACTCAGCTGATGTTCTCTGCGTAATCGAAAATTATTTGCATCACACAGCGCTCATATAAACAGATTTTACCCGCTGTAAGGCTTTTGATTCCCATGTCTGCTTAAAAGGCAAAGAAAGCTAAACATTAACTTGCTAGCTCAAAGCTAAAGTATTTCACAATATTAGCCACAGCGTCTGTAATAGGGCCGTTGTTCCTCACTTCAAAACGGCAGCATTTTAATGCCAGGTGTGAACGTGTGAACTGACATACTTCAAGCATGCAAACTCCTCACCTTTCTGCTAAATTCGCCATTTTGAGTTCAACTCTAGCATGAAGGAAATGTGAGTAAGCAATTATGATTGTAATGGACAACATTTTCTTCCAAATGAACTGAGAGGTTCCACACTAATATGCATTTGTGAATTAATCCGGTGATGCCGGGCTTGGGGACCCACCTAGTTGCGCCCGATTTTCAGAATCTACATAATACACGTTTTTTCATTTTCATTTTTTTTTTTTAACCCTCTAACCTGTTTGCATGCCTGATACTCAGAGCTGTTTATTTGTGATCGGATCACCCAGGACAGATATTAATGTCAGGGCCAGGTAGAGAGCTCTCTGTAGGCTATCTCTCGCGGACATTGCGCTATTGGCTACAAGAGTAATCTCTCTCTCTCGCTTTCTCTATGGTTCTGGCAAATTTTTTAACTGTTCTAATGTAGAGTATCACCTTGTTTTTGTGTGTTCATAGGTGTGTGCTGTGCTTTTAACCACACCCCCCAAAATATTATTCCTGAATCCCATTCAAGCTCACCAATAGAGAACACACAAAAAAAAGTCATTATAATATCGATGGGGGCTATGACCTGCCTGCAAACAAAAAGATAGTAATGCAAATTACGTCTTTGGGCTTTCTTACATGCCAAGATAAGCAGCTTTCTGTTTCAACTGATTTCACCATTGAACTCCAATGAGTTGTTTCTAATAACCTTTGTAACAGCTACGGCAAATTCTTATGTCACCATACTGGCGCATCAGCTACTCTGTCTCTGAAGTGTGTTTTACCTGCAAAGACAAGCAGCAGATGTTTGTGAAAACAATTTAAACTGATTTTACACTACATTTATGAAAGAAAGCAACATTTAATTGACTGTAAACATGGCACATTTTACAAATTCAGTAACCAATAAACTTCTTTGTCGCCTGTGGAAAGTCATATATTAGTAGTAATAACTTCATGAGCTTCTTCAATGATAAAATTCTAGCACAGAGACAGCACTGGTGATGGTGACAAATGACCTTCTGATTGCATCAGACAAAAGATTTGTCTCTGTACTTGTTCTGTTAGATCTTAGTGCCGCTTTCGATACCATTGACCATCAGATCCTATTACAGGGACTGGAGCATTGGCATCAAAGGACCCGAACTAAGCTGGTTTAAGTCCTATTTATCAGATAGATTTCAGTTTATACATGTAAATGATCAATCCTCTGTGCACACCGAAGTTAGCCATGGAGTTCCTAAAGGTTACATGCTTGGACCAACTTTATTCACCTTATGTATGCTTCCTTTAGGCAATATTATTAAACACTCCATAAACTTCCATTGCTATACAGATCATACTCAATTATATTTATTGAAAAAGCCAGATGAAACCCATGTTAGCCAAACTTCAGGCATGCATTAAGGACATAAAAAAACTGGATGACCTGCAATTTTCTGCTGGGAGTTATTATTCTTGGCCCCAAATACCTGCAAGACGTATTATCTATAGATATAGTTACTCTAGATGGCATTGGCCTGGCCTCCAGGACCACTGTAAGGAATCTAGGAGTAACCTTTAATCAGGACGTCCTTTAATGCTCATATAAAATATACTACAAGGACTGCCTTCTTCCATCTAGTTACATTGCAAAAATCAGGCATATCCTGTCTCAAAAAGACACTGAAAAACTAGTCCATGCATTTGTTACTTTGAGGTTGGATTATTGTAATTCCTTATTATCGGGCTGCTCCAATAAGTCTCTAAAGACTCTCCCAGCTGATCCAGAATGTGGCTGCACGTGTACTGACAGGAACTAGCAAAAGAGAACATATTTCTCCAATATTAGCTTCTCTGCACTGGCTCCCTGTAAAATCCAGAATAGAATTTAAAATCCTCCTCCTCACTTACAAAGCTCTTAATGGTCAGGCACCATTGTATCTTAAAGAGCTGATAGAATTGTATTACCCCACTAGAGCACTACGCTTACAGAACGCAGGGTTACTTGTGGTACCTAAAGTCTCTAAAAATGAGCCAGAGCCTTTTAGCTCCTCTTCTGTGGGACCAGCTCCCAATTTGGGTTCAGGAGGCAGACACCCTCTCTTTGTTTAAGAGTATGCTGAAAACGTTCCTTTTTGATAAAGCTGAGGGCTGGCTCAGGTGAGTCCTGAACCATCCCCTCCATTTCTGCCTCTGGAGCTGTAGAGTCCGGATCTGTGTTTGCCGGCCGTCTGCTGCTCCCATGTTCCTGCTTCACACTTACTGCTGCAGTTATTATTATTAGTCTGATTTGTTGTCTGTCCTCCTGCTCTGTCACCCCTCTCCCCCTCTCTACTCCCCTTTCAACCCAACTCGGTCGATGCAGATGGCCACCCACCCAGAGCCCAGTTCTGCTCAAGGTTTCTACCTGTAAAAAGGGTTTTTCCTCGCCACTGTCGCCAAATGCTTGCTCATGGTGAACTTGTTGGGTCTCTGTAAATTATATTTTAAAGAGTATGGTCTAGACCTACTCTATGTGAAAAGTGTCTTGAGATGACTTTTGTTATGATTTGGCGCTATACAAATAAAATTGACTTGACTTGACTTGACTCGATAAAAGGAGTTATCCAAAATTCCTTCTGTAAAAACCTTTGGCTCAAATATGTGACAGTTAAACAATAATTTTGAACCTGGCTCTATTCAATGTTCAGATTTCTGTTCTAGAAATGTATGCAAATTAGGGTATATTGATAATGCCTCATTTGCATATTTAAACATTTTAGGAAAACTAAAAAAAACTTTTCCAGTTGTTCACTTTTGATAGTGAAAAAATTATGATGATTATGACACCAACTGAAATTAAAAGAAACATTTGTAATATGGGTCAATAGAAAGTCGCAGGAGTACATGATGCCTTTGTGTTATGATTTCACAGGGTTATGACTCTGAGAAAGGAGTGCCATTTTAGATAAATCATGTTCAATTTAATCATCGATAATTGCAAGTTAATTATGTTTTTTCTATTATTTTATACATTATATTTTTTACTTATTATTCTGTTTTGGTCTTGATAATATAGTGTATAGTATATATTTACTATCACTGACAGCTCATATGTTTTTACTGTTTCATGACATGACAAAACAACCTTTACTCACCTTCGTCTTTCAACTTCAGAATAGCAGCATGGAGTATGCAGGGCAGGAGATGGCGGGTCAAGTCTGCAGGTTTCTGCACTGCCAAATAGTGCAGAACCTGAAAAGACAGCATCATCATTAATCTGCAGTTTGCTTCTTGCTGATCTTCCGCAATTACATCTGATATGTCTGCAGAGGCCAACATGACTCTCACAAAGATACTTGATCAAGGGAACTCTCTTTTTTAGGTTTAATCGCAGGGGTAACAATCATATCCACCCAGGGAAGGCTTTTACTCAACATACTGATACACTTTAGTAAATAAGTGACTTTTGATGTCAATTGAAGGTGTATCATCCAAGTCAACTGAAAATTACCTTTTCGGCTTCCTTAGTGTCATCAAAAAGTCTTCTCTGGCGGCGTGCAGGTGTAACCCTGGCTGTCTCCCAAGCCTCCACCCACATGTTGCCTGGGATCTTCATCCTGGCACTAAGCTCACCTTTCATCACTGTGTTACCCCTCTCGTTGACCACCTCCTCCTCCACATAATCCCTTGGTGAGTACCAGCGCACAAAGTCCTCCAAAACACAGCCTGGGTTGGCTGCCTGTGGAGAGACAGGAAAACAATCTGATTTCAGTCTCTGTTCAAATTTAACTGATCAATAATCAACCAAGTGGTAAAACATTTAGCAGGAGCTGGAAAATATATTCTGTGGAAAACACTGACTCTGGAATGACTCAGTTACTGGCAATATTTCACAAAGAAAAACATCAGAAGCTAATTATTAGACTGTTACGTAAACACATTGCATTCTCACAAAAGAAAAAGTTTATTCTTCATATCTCCCCATTAGCTTTCACAAAGTGCTTGCTAGTCTTCCTGGGGTTCACACAAAAACAATAAAATTAAAAACAATAATTAAAATCATACTGTATCGATAAAGCAAAAAAGATAAAACAAGCCAAATATAAAAAGTAAAATTAAATTAAATTAAAATAAGTGATAATATTTTTTTCTTCCATTGTAATCCTGTGTGTTGTTTTACACAACATATAATTCTCAACATCTTTCAAAAATATATTACAATATGGGCAGCCATAGAACAAATGAGTTATACTTTCATCTTCAGTCTTGCAGAAGGTACATTTGTTGTCAACATCATATACATATATACACATATACACACACACACACACACACATTAGATATATACATACATACATACACATATGCACACATACGTACATACATACATACATACACATATGCATAGATATATACATACATAGATACATACACATATGCACACATACGTACATACACACATACACACATATACGTACATACATACACACATACCTACACCAACATACATACATACACACACACACACACACACACACACACCTACATACACACACACATATACACCTACATACATACATACATACATACATACATACACACACACATAAACATTTTTTCACCGTTACAATTTAATTTCTTGTTCCTCTAAATTATCTTTAACCATTGGTGTTTAATTAATCCATAATATTGTTTTCTTTAGAGATATATAATCTTGTATTTCTTTGTTACATCTCACTGCCAATTTCCTAATCTTGAACTTGAAATATTCCCATTTGCAAAATACATCATCATTTAATAAAATTATTATTTAATTACCAATAACCACGTAAACTACTTTTCTGTTCTGTTTGTGTTCTGTTATCTGATTTGAAAACTTGAATTATCCATCAACCCTCATCTGAAGTTAATGACCCAACAATGTTTCCTTTAAACTTGTTAAGAAGGATGGCAACGCCTGTGAAGCAAGATAACAATAACATCACCCCATTGTGCTTTCCAAAACTTGACATCACCATTACCTGAATGAGTCTCTTGTTAGAATATCAAATCAGCCTTTTGTCGTCTACAGTGGGTACGGAAAGTATTCAGACCCCTTTAAATTTTTCACTCTTTGTTTCATTACAGCCATTTGCTAAAATCAAAAAAAAAAAAAGTTCATTTTATTTCTCATTAATGTACACTCAGCACCCCATCTTGACAGAAAAAAAAACAGAAATGTAGAAATTTTTGCAAATTTATTAAAAAAGGAAAACTAAAATATCACAAAAAATATCACAACTAAATTGTGATACTAAAATATCACAATTTCTGTTTTTTTCCTTTTTGATAAAGCCTATAGTTAGGGCTGGCTCAGGTGAGTCCTGAACCATCCCTTAGTTATGCTGTTATAGGCTTAAGACTGCTGGGGGACTAGGACGCACTGAGCTTCTCTCTCCTCCTCTCCCTCTCTATCTGTACGCATTCCTATCCCACTAATACAGGCTACCAACTCCATTTCTTCCTGGTAGTCCTTGTGCTTTCTGTGTTTTTTCGCCTTCTCACTTTCTGCAGGTATTTCTGCCTCTGGAGCTGTAGAGTCTGGATCTGTGATTGCCGGCCGTCTACTGCCCCCATGTTCCTGCTCCACACTCACTGCTACAGTTGTTATTATTATTAGTCTGATTTGTTGTCTCTCCTCCTGTTCTGTCTCCCCTCTCCCCCTCTCTCCTCCCCTTTCAACCCAACTGGGTCGATGCAGATGGCCGCCCACCCAGAGCCTGGTTCTGCTCGAGGTTTCTACCTGTTAAAAGGGAGTTTTTCCTCGCCACTGTCGCCAAGTGCTTGCTCATGGTGGGAACTGTTGGGTCTCTGTAAATAATATTTTAAAGAGTATGGTCTAGACCTACTCTATGTGAAAGCGTCTTGAGATAACTTTTGTTATGATTTGGCGCTATACAAATAAAATTGACTTGACTTGACATGGTCATAAGTATTCAGACCCTTTGCTCAGTAATGAGTAGAAGCACCCATTTGAGCTAGTACAGCCATGAGTCTTCTTGGGAATGATGCAACAAGTTTTTCACACCTGGATTTGGGGATCCTCTGCCATTCTTCCTTGCAGATCCTCTCCAGTTCCGTCAGGTTGGATGGTGAATGTTGGTGGACAGCCATTTTCAGGTCTCTCCAGAGATGCTCAATTGGGTTTAGGTCAGGGCTCTGGCTGGGCCAGTCAAGAATGGTCACAGAGTTGTTCCGAAGCCACTCCTTTGTTATTTTAGCTGTGTGCTTAGGGTCATTGTCTTGTTGGAGGGTGAACCTTCAGCCCAGTCTGAGGTCCTGAGCACTCTGGAAGAGGTTTTCTTCCAGGATATCTCTGTACTTGGCCGCATTCATCTTTCCTTCAATTGCAACCAGTCGTCCTGTCCCTGTAGCTGAAAAACACCCCCATAGCATGATGCTGCCACCACCATGTTTCACTGTTGGGATTGTATTGGGCAGGTGATGAGCAGTGCCTGGTTTTCTCCACTTAGAATTAACACCAAAAAGTTCAATCTTCGTCTCATCAGACCAGAGAATCTTATTTCTCATAGTCTGGGAGTCCTTCATGTGTTTTTTGGCAAACTCTATGCGGGCTTTCATATGTCTTGCACTGAGGAGAGGCTTCCGTCGGGCCACTCTGCCATAAAGCCCCGACTGGTGGAGGGCTGCAGTGATAGTTGACTTCGTGGAACTTTCTCCCATCTCCCTACTGCATCTCTGGAGCTCAGCCATAGTGATCTTTGGGTTCTTCTTTACCTCTCTCACCAAGGCTCTTCTCCCACGATTGCTCAGTTTGGCCGTACGGCCAGGTCTAGGAAGAGTTCTGGTCGTCCCAAACTACTTCCATTTAAGGATTATGGAGGCCACTGTGCTCTTAGGAACCTTGAGTCTCTTAGCTCCTTGGGCAGTTCCTTCGACCTCATGATTCTCATTTGCTCTGACATGCACTGTGAGCTGTAAGGCACACACCTGTCTATATAAGTATAGAGAGGTGTGTGCCTTTCCTAATCAAGTCCAAACAGTTTAATTAAACACAGCTGGACTCCAATGAAGGCGTAGAACCATCTCAAGGAGGATCAGAAGAAATGGACAGCATGTGAGTTAAATATGAGTGTCACAGCAAAGGGTCTGAATACTTATGACCATGTGATATTTCAGTTTTTCTTTTTTAATAAATTTGCAAAAATTTCTTTTTTTCTGTCAAGATGGGGTGCTGAGTATACATTAATGATAAATAAAATGAACTTATTTGATTTTAGCAAATGGCTGCAATGAAACAGAGTGAAAAATTTAAAGGGGTCTGAATACTTTCCGTACCCACTGTACAAAACAGAAATGATTTTCCTTTTAGTAGTGTCACGGAACTCTGACGTTATGAGAGATTATTTTTAAAGGAACTAAAAAATAACTCTGCCATTAAAAAAAAAGAGAGAAAGAAAATATATATGTAGCCTATATGAACTGGATGTATGCTAAAGACAACTATGAACTTATAGATAGGCACTAATCAGAGAAAGTAAATATTCTCAAATCTCTGAATATTGAATACTTAAAAATTCTCAGGACTTCTCATGTATTTTAACCATGAACATATGGCTTGATCAGAAATGTAGACGGGCAAATAAGAAGAAAACCACCTAAAAAAAGAATGTGGGTTACACAATACCTTCAAGTAGTTGAATCACCTTAAAAATTAGTTGACATTAGATTATGCAGTATATTGCACACCATCAATAATGGCCAATGTTTGTTTTTGCACCGTCGCTCCAAATAAGTTAGATCCTCCGCTATCCGGAGATTCTTTTTCTTTATGACATCAGCGTTGAGGGAGCCTCTCGATACCTTGTGCCTGAAGTTGGGCATGGTAAACTGTATATTTATGGGGCGTGCTTTTATCCTCTCTTGGACGGCCGACTCTATGCATAGTGTCAACCATTAATCCATGTTTTTCTCCTCCTCTGTGACAATCTGAGTGATGATCTCCAAAACATCCTTTCTCACATCCTTGTTGCTGCTCTCCAGAAGATTCAAAAGACAGAGATTCCACCATCTGCTGTACCGTTCCGTCTCTCCTGGTCTCTCCTGCAGGGCAGCCATCTGGTTGCTCAACTTATTCACTTTGCCCATCTGTATGGTATTTTGGTGCCCGCCCAGTGCAGAGTGCATGGTGCACAAAATTACTTGTTGGTGTTTTGATGGAAAATGGATCCATTAACTGTGTTTACCCTGATTAAATGTTTGGAAAATGCCACCAGGCTGCCAAAATTAATAGACAACCACTTAATCTTTCACCCTCTATAGCCTTCAAAACATTTAAAAAAACGTGCTTTGGAAATCACGATTTCAATATATATGCAATTATTTATTTAAGCTGGGTTAGGGAATTTTGGAGAAACCAGCAAGAGATGCCAGATTCTGAAAGTATCCAACCGACAAAATCCCCTCTCTTCAGGTCTCCATCCAAAGCCACTCCCCGACTCCTGCTACAATGACGCTCTGCACTCCTTTATGAGGGGCTGTTTGAGACATTATTCAGAATTACCATGCATATATACATGTTGTTTTCATCTCACATACACATATGAAACGAAC